>CM036880.1:44660803-49660803 GCA_020796165.1 Pantala flavescens
CTTTGTCTCGCTACAAATCAACAAATCTTGCGCTTTGTCGAATAGGATGTTACTATTGACGACTAGGAAACCATGGTGACAGTGATTCACCCACGCATACCCTACGTCAAAGCTCAAAACAAAGCTTCGTAAGAATTTTGATGAATCTCGGTTGCGAACGAATTATAAAGATAGAACTCCCTGAAGGGATGATTTACAATAATGAACTCTGGCCCAATTAAAATGGGTCTCCGGAGTTAACTTGCCACTCCTGTAGAGCTTCCGTTAGGAAAGAGCGCATTACTCAAGAGAAATTGGCCTCTCTTCAATTCGCAACCGCAGTAGTAACGACATTGTCCCGATACAAATTAGCTCGCGGCGGTTAAGATTCCGAAAGACTTTGGAGGAGAAAGAATCTGTGAATGACCTACTTCACATGGCGCTTGATAAAGTGGGCGATTCTGGGAAAAAAGAGAGGGAAAAATTGCACTGAAAACGGTGGACATAGTTCAAAAGAAGTATAATTGGCAATCGCTTCAACTGCAAAGTATTTCCTGTTGTGAATTTAGAACATCTCTCGGAAATAAAGAAGAGAAGAAGACTATGATTCATGCCTAAGATCTCTGAACCAGATGGCTCTCGAGTTATGCTTGCATGGAGGAGCAACTGAAATAGAACAAATCAGAAATATCGCCTTGGATATGCAGTTATTATCAGACCACCGACTTTGAAGAGAATGATGCAAAAGGAAGCTGGATCAGTAAATGATCAGTAACACCCCATTTGAAAGATATATGTTATCTTGCCTGCTTATATGCATAGCATAATTTTTCACTCGACTCCTGAAGGCACAGGGGAGTAATAAATACTCTGAAACCTTCATAGATTAAAAGAAGTATCAATACTATCTAATTTTTATTCAAAAACATTTAAGACACATTCATATGTGCTCCTTTTATCAATTATAAATTAAAATAGCTGTGTAATAACTTAACAAAATCCACTGTTTAAAATAATATAATGGAATATAATTGTAGTGTTTTGAAAAGTGAAATTTTGTTTAGTTATTTACCGGGATGGTACTTAACAAAGTTAAGGCTTCCCTTGCTGATTCTATTTTATTATATTTTAAATTTAATAACACCTAAACTAAACTTTCCCCAATCGCAAAATACATTTCAATTGTCAAATACAAGAAAACAACAAACATTTCGTTGCTAGGATCGTTTCCCAGAGCAACACTTCAGTCGAAATACCAAAGCGTTGTTTACGCTTCGTTAACCTGGAGATAAAACGGCCATATAAGGAACCCTTCACTTTTAGTTGGCTTAAGTTTTGTGCATTGTTTATCTCTCCGCTTAGCCGGGATGCAAATCCACGCGAGTGATAGAGTCGCGAAGTATTTTCGTTACGCCAAAGGCTTCGTGAGCAGGGTCTCTAACACTGATTAATTAAACCTTAAAATACATATTTGCTCGCTGCCAGACTCTAGTGTCACAACACTGAATAATGTCAATCATTCAACTTGTGATCCGTCGCCAAGCCGTTCGATTTGAGGTCGTGTACATAAGGATTGAACTCCAAAGAGGTTCTTTGATTCATTACGAAATACTAAGCGATTGAGTCTTTTGTAGATACGATACCCACGATTTTTTCCTATTGCGTAATGTAGCTGAAGTATCGATACACGTGGATGGTTTATTAAAGAGACATCTTAGTAGAATAGATCTTCAGTAGAATACATGCACTGTGCGTGATAACATATGAGCTAGATAAGAAATTGTTTTGATATTGGAGAGTTCAAAAATCATCTAATGATCTAAGGCAAACGTTAAACAGAAGTGTAAAATAGCGATATGACAGGGACTCGAACCCAGGTCCAACTTTCCGGGCAGGTGTGCTATCTTCCTTCCTTGATCCTATCTAATTCTAGTTACTTATAAATGAAGTATTAGTATTAAGTACTAAATGAAAATCTATCTCTACTACACTATCAAACTTACCTAGACATTCCTTCAATATTATAAAGCGGTGTAATAAGTTTATTCACATGTAAACAAAACTCGTTACCTTGGCAACAATTTCCCGTATATACTTTCGTTTTCATAATGGTTTGTGCTCCTAGCAAAACATCGGAGACGTGTTTGGGTCCAGATCGCTAAAAAAACATTCGACTACTATATTAGCCTTTATCCCACTTCATACTTTACTCTAAATCTCATTCTGACAGATGGAAAAACAGCCATCGGTCAGAATCACCATTTTGTGACGTATCAAGAGGCAGTTCTCTCTTCCGATAGAAACAGCACGAGTAAGATCGGGAGAAAGCGACGGAGAGATGGCTAGCGATGAGCGCGCCTCCAAGCGGAATGATGATGAACCTGCAGATTCAGTTGATGCGAACGAAGGGAAATATAATGGAGTGAAAAACGAGCATCGGGGTGCGTAAAGAGGGAGGAGGAATACGGGGGTGCGCTAAGGGTGAAGAAGGGAATACCCTGGGGCCAGAAGGCCGAGTTATGAGGCAGGGGGACCTAGTGAATGGCGATGGGTAGGGAATAAAAATGCCTTCGAATAGAAGGGAAGAGGGCGTTGCAGAGAGAAAGGTATAAAAAGGGAAAAAAAGATCGGAAGATAAAGAAATTGAAGAAAGGGAGATATAGTTGAGAAAGGAAATGAAACGGATCTACGGGAAGGAATATAGAGACGTATGATGATTCGACAGATCTAGCGCAATCGTTTCTTATGGAAACTGACAGCGATAAATCGTATCCTCTGCGTAGAGTAGTCAATGATCGAACGCTATAATTAAGTTCATATTTTAGCCTTGATTTATATATATGCGGTGGAATTTGATACATTAATTTGGAGTCCCCGTCGCTTCGTTACGGAAAACCATTTAGAAATCGCTTCGGAATTAAGGGAACAAATTCGCAGATTCTGAATGAATTTCGTTATTAAAATTCAAGGCATTCCAAAGCCAACGTAATTGGAACGCTGTGCAATCTTCATTTGCATTAAATCCTAAAAATATTCGAATTAAAATGCAATCCTATCTTCGAAAACTTTATTAGAATTATGTTAATACTATTCTTTAAGCCTCATATCTGCTTTAAGATCGTTAATCGTAAAATATACTTCGATAAGAGCCTGTATTACAAACTATGAGGAAAATAATCAATTCTTAATTTATTTTACGATTACATAATTCATTCACTATTTCTAAATACAAATAGGCTAAACACACTACGATGTATTAAGATTAAAAAAATAAAAATATAAAGACAAAATATTATTGAATGGCTGAAAAACGTGTTCTTGTGATGTTTTATGTTCATAATTTATAAATAATAATAATCTAATACAAATATAACGATCAAATATATAAAAAATGCGATTTTGTATTTACATTACATCCCATTTAAGATATCGCAGTACCACCGGTCACAAAATCGCCTTCGAGTCAATAATACTGATTAAAAAGACTAGAAAGTATAGAATTATCTGCCTTAAAAAAAATAAAGGTTAAAAAGCCACGTTCTCTGTTTATTTTCATTTACATAAGTTAAATTGGTTAAATATACCACTATTAGATCAAGAAATACATTTTGTTTAATTAGGTTAACTCACAAAAAAATTACTTTTATGTCTTCTTACGAAGAACAGCGGTGTTGAAATAAATCGAAATCAAAAGTCGAAAATTCTAAACAGCATTCTACAAATCACTCAGAATAAATAAATATATCACCCACTCTCACATTCCAGAATGTGTCCTTTCTAACTCAATTCCATTTCCATTCAAAAACTCGTCGGCAACCACCAAAGCTATTCCAAACTATAATAATCAATTTCGCGAATATGAAGCAATCTCCGACCGGGATAATTGTTTCTGCGATATCAATCTACGCAATTAAATCGTAGAGAGAAACACTCCCGGTCGAACTCTACGATTGGATTTCCTTTAACTTAATTTTTAATTTCGGCCTATAATTTTTATCCAATCCCTACATCCCGCCGTGCTTTAATTCGATTGTCTATATCTTCGCAAAATTACACTCTTTTCCTTTATTTATCTCAAAACCGCATCAATTGCGCAAACGGCCGCCGATAATCTTTTAATCCGTGGATTTGTCGGGAGGTAACCGCCCGCATTCCGATACGAAAAAATTTTTAGTATTAGAACCAAGACGAAACGAAATCCCTCCTTTTTAATCCTTTTTTTCAACCACGAATCGATAAACAGTTTCAAACAGGTCATCGCCCTCGATATTAATAAACCTGTTTTTGAAGGATACCGAATTCGTACTTCTCATTTTGACCGATATCTGGAATTTCCCTTAAAAGCGTATTTTCCTTGGCATACGACGAATCGCCCTCGTCTTAAAGATGTATAGAAAAGAATCGGGAAAAAAATAATAGCCCATATATTGATATCGAAAATGTGTCTTCTATAAATATAACGTATCGGTATTTCCAGAACAAAAATATAAATATTTTCGGGTCCTAATGGAACGAGGAAGTAAAAGAGATTTTATGAGATGGATTCCATGGATCTCCAACAAGTGGAGGCGAGTTAATCCCATCCTTGGATTGCGGCAAAAAAAGGGTTAGCGAAGACAGAGTGAACAGATAAGGAGTGGAAGAGAAGCAAAGAGAAGAAATAGGTCTAAGAGTTCCAAAAAATACGATAGGAACAAAACTGAGAGGTGAGCTGTCAATAGATGCAATTAATTCGTGAAGAGCGGCAAAAAGTATTGACAAGCCTTCGAGATACAGAATCTGGAGAGAGATTTGCTGGATCTGCGGGATTAATTCCACAATGACAAGGACTTATAACTTGTTACATTCGCAGAACCACTATTTACTTTTCTTCATTATCACGATTTTTAGGAGTTATACGTAAATCATTCATATTTATATTATATAAGATAATTTATAAACAAATTTACTCATTATAAATGTTAAATTTAGTGAAAAATTAATGTAAGACCCAGTGGAATAAAATACGTAAGAATTTATGGCTGCTTATCAGTATTATAGTTACCTTTCGGAATTGCTAATTATGTAATTATTCAATTACACATTTAATTTCAACCATTCCTAGATAAACAGATAGATATAAAACTGAAAATATAGTTCTTATTCTATCTAGTATCTTCGAATGGGGTCGAATTATTTGATTTTTTAAGTTTCAAGGAGTGTAACAAAAGTTTGTACCATTACGTGAACCTGAAAATGACTGCAATATAAATAAAACGATTTCGTATCCTAAGCAACATAATAACGAATATCTCGTTAAAAATAACAAGACCTAAGTCAGGAATATTCAACAATGCCATGATTACACTCGCATATGACGATAATTGATTGGATCTTAATTCAACAATCGCCACAACAATCACCATAACAACCAGCAATAGAGGCAGCGATACCGCCACAATTCCGACGCAACTCAAGTAATCAACACAATATCAATTTTAGGCGCAGTTTCTATTTTCAGCACAATTTAGATTTTTGGCATCATTCGCAAGTCGCAAACTCCCTTGTTATCTTAAGAGCTCGACGGGACCCGCCTTGGAAAAAACCCAGGGAAGGCAAAGCGGCGGTAGTTTTTCACCGTCGGACACTCATCCCATAATACATCCCGTTGTTTCGCAAAAAATACGCCGATTCACCATCACGAACGTGAACATAAGCACTAACACGCATCTCCTCTGGAGAGAGAGAGATAACTGAAGGCAGGTGACACAAGTGGGAATACAAAAAAGGGTAGGGGGGAAAAGGGTATCCGAGGGTTTTTTATTAGAAATAATCTTCAAGGGATGAGAACGCCCACAAAGAGAAAGTGAGGATATTCAAGTGCGGAAGAGGGGCGTGCGTAGGGATAAACGGAAAGGGGTGGAGGAAATCCACGCGGGAATAGGCACGCGTCGAATTCTTATACGCACAGGGAATTTCCGCGAGAAAAACATGTTCGGAATGACGACTCGAAAACGGTATTAAAAAAGTGTCGATACAAACAACTGAAAGTGACATGGCAATTCGTCTCCTGGGAGACCGCCTTCATTACGCTAACGCCTTAAAATCCATTCTTCCGTAAAATATTGAAATGGCTGTCGCCGAATTCACTTTCCCGGTGTCTTCCGGATGATCGACTCCCAACGCTTTTGAATATAGATCGCTACGTAACCACGAAAGAAAAATTACGTCATAATATTCGATGGAAATTCGAGTTTTTGAATTGCTCGGAGGCGTAAAAACCGAGAGGAAAAGAATCCGAAAAACAAGATATAAAACAGGAAACGATATTTGGAGCGGATTATTCCTATAAATCATGCATAAATAATATTTTACACAGCACATAGTTCCTAGCTCTTGAAACCATTCCCTGGGAAGACTTTCCTTTAGAGTATTTGGTTAATACTTCAACACTTTTGGGTATTATACCTTTCAGATATAATAAAACTTACAACTTACATTTCCACTACGACAATACAAAATATCTATATGATTTCACGATATAAATCGATATAAGGCCAAAGTTACACTACTAGTATTTGTATTATATAATCTATAAAAGCATATATACGTTTGCAAAAACATAAATGACTATGAATCGTCTTGAAAGTACATTAAAAGATTCATTGAATTGAAATGGACTTATGTATTCTTTCAACGATATCTAGACTCGTTAAAGAATAGATAATAACTTATTTCTCATCTACTTATCGCTAATCCAAACCTTTTAAGAGCTACTGCTTGATACATCAAGGTTCGAAGAAGCCTATGAACTGAATACATGAAAAAGGTCTACTCCATTAAAGTGCTGATACTACAGCACAAACGCATGACTTTTATAGTATAAAACAAAGCTACTTTCTTGTCATATACAGTTCAAACAGAAAATCATTTACATAAAACAAATAAAATATTACAATTATTATCAGAGATTCTACGGAATTAATGCAATTTTCCCTTCAGAAACAGACAATAAGTACGGCCGTTTAAAATCCCATTTTGGAAAACATTCTTTTCGATAAAAATTAATAATTTACAAACGATTTATCATCACAAGACTTTTCTACGATAATCGATACACATTTCGCGGAATCTCTATCCATTATAAATATACAAAAGAAGACGTCTTTTCCAATTTCAGAAATATGTATCATCATCAAAATGAAATCCTCCCTTATGGTCGAGACACGAAAAGAATTCGGAAGATTCGACAAGGAGATCAAAGTGGCAAGAATAGAATTCGGTGGCGAGAAAAAATAAAGAGCAGACGCTCGAAGAAGATTAAACGAGATAAAACAGAATTAAATCCATCGAGATCTAGTGAATCAGACTGCTAGAAGGACATGTTTTTCTGAGTGACAAACTTCTTACAATCTAAGATGAACTATTCCTAGATACAAAAAGCTATGCCCGAGTCTAAAAACTTGAGAATTCTCTTTAATAACGTAGTGATCCTTTAATTTAACTACCGCGAATGAATTGTGAAATAAGATTAGTTACGAGATTACGTACTTCGGAGACATCAAAATACTTTCATTTGATTATTTTATTTACTTAAAATCTCAAAAAGATAAGTGATCGAAAAAGATTTAATTTAACATTAACTATAGAATAGACTTAGTGCTAGAAAAAGATAGAAGACGAGAAGAATAAGTCTATATCTGAAAGTTAAAGGGTTAAATTCTAATTGCATTTATGATAATTTAAACCAAAAAATTCAAACTAATTATAAGCGATGCCTTACGTTCAAATCCACGACCAAGGTAAACTGAATGTAGAATACAATTACGAAGTTTACTTGACAATTACCCGAGTGATTAAATCTACAACTAGCTGGATCTAAATTAATTTCATAATATGATTGGATTAACAACACTAATATGAAAATTAAATGCATCGCCAACAATTAAGCTTGTCATAGACGTATAGAGGGCTTCCAAAAATGTATGAATCTTTAACAATCCTTGTTTATTAAATTGCTCAAACAACAATAGGCGGACGAGCGCTTTTCCCAGAGCATAGAAAATCCTAAAGAGGAAGTAAAAAGCGTTGATCGTCAATTTAAAGACGATTTGACTTTTCGACCATTTAACAATCTGATGCGTTCCCTATTCTTCTTAAAAGCTGTGGACACGGATTTTGTAGAGTCCTTATTCAAATTTACATCTCCGTAATAATGTACCGCTTTCTTGGGCCGTCTTTTTTAATTATAAGTTCGGAAAACAAACAGAAGGGAGTTTAGCCCACCAATGACTTCCCATAAAAACGGGAAAATGAGGAGAATGTTCTCCTTTTTATAGTCCCTTAAGAGGTAGCTCGTTATAAAACCATCGACGAAAATCTATGACACGCTCGGAGACTGATGGGGATTAATGAAGGGCGAAGAGGCCAATAAATAGAGAGGTATCGGTAAATAAATGAAGAGGAAGGAGATAAGAAGAAGAGGAAGAACTTAACCGAGCTTAGTTTTTAAAGGAAAAGAGATGAAAAAGACATGAAAAGATATAAGATGCGTTAAATTTGATCACTTGAGACATTATTACGTAAGAATTTCTTTCTTTCTCAAAACGATATTCAACTGAGAATGTAATTGTCGATATTGAGAATTAAGTGGTTAAAAGTTTCATCAAACCGATTTCATATCTAAATAATAAGCAGAAATTCATCTAATAGATCCAAATGCTATACTTTAAGGCATATTCTTAAACTCCTTAGCGCCTTCGATGAGAAAAACATAAGCAAACGTAGTTTTCAAGAAAAAAGGACCATAGACATATATATTACATATAGACATATATTTACAGCAATAAATTTTAAAAATTAACGCCTCAATGAAAAAATACGTAACTTTGGCTCTTTAACTATTATAGTTTTTCACAAAGTAACGCCGGATTACTTAAACGAAATTTAAAGTGATAACTTAATGCTACAATTCTGAGATCTTTCTACCATACATACGCATATGTAGAATAATGCACGTCAACAATGACACAAAAACAGTATCACATCCACTGGAAATGTTACTTAGCAACCGAAAGATATCTCATCGAACATACTCCCCTCAGAAGTTACACGAAAGGATTCGCTCCCATTTAAAATGGTGTTTCAAGGGGAAAACACCTTCAATTCAAAGTTTATTTAATCTCAGCCTGTTCAATGGCCCTTCCATTACAAGCATTGATAACATGAGAGTCCTCCTATGAGTCTATTAGAAAAAAAATAGCTCGAAATAAAACGAACGGGCAGGTAAATTACATAACCTATATTTGGAACTTCGGGAACTTAGTAATTCCAAAACCTTCTCCCGTTGATAACCTTCACGACAATGATGTTTTCGTGTACAATTCTTACGGGAGGTAAAGAGGTAAACGGAGGGTGGAGACAGAAAAATACCAAAGAAGATGAAGGGAGAAAGAGGTAAGGAAAAACAATGGTGCAACGTACAGGAGAGATAGTTACGGGGGTCCAGAAGAAGGGCACTGAAATAACACGAGGAGGGTTCCGTGGGTGGTGGTTGGGACAGTCGGGCGTTGGTGGAAGAGGTGTGGGCAAACGAACCGCAGATGGATTATCTCCGGGAGAGAGAACAAATAAAAATAGTTCCCAGTTTTTACCGTGACGTTACACGTGGAATTTCCGTCCATCGAATAGCAATCTTCGGCCCAGTAAGGAGATCATTCTCTGGAATTACGATGATAATTAAATCGTGACAGTGTCGACTGATCGTTAGCCAGGTAATCCAATTTCCACTTGTTGATTAGTTTATTGTTCTCTTTTCGGATGGAACGCCATCCGCCTCTGTTCATGGTAACACTGATTTAACCCATAAAAGTAGATTTACAGTCGTTCGTCATTTGGAAACTATGACTGAAACTAAAAAGGAGATAACAAAGAAATAATTTGATTCGAAGGAAAAGCAGAATGGATGAAAAGATAATTTCTGATTAGGCTGTTACAGTTATGGGTAATTGTTAGGGTAGCAACCTAAGTGTTCAACAACAAATCAAAAACAACAAGTAACCAATAGAGAGTAAACAATAGAAATAATTTATCTCTAAAATGGGAAAATCAGTAAAAAAAAACTTATATTCCAGAGAAAAATAATTAACAATGACTTTTTAAACAGAATGTGCTTAAATTTGGAGAGCAGTTTAAAGTTTTTGACGCACTATAATTAATTATTAGTCGATAGTATCCAAAATGTAAGATGATAAATAATAATATTATATTATGATATAGAAATTTCCCTTAAATCATAGACTGAAATACATATTTTAGATAGAAATAGATAGATCAACGTAAAATCGAGCACTTTTAAAGGCACTATGACATTAAGAAAACAATATCACCAAGGAAACGAAAGTATTTTCCTTACATCATTCCTTTTAAAATGTTTATGATACGAGTTTAATTAGTATATCAAAACAAATAAAAGAGACGTATACTTTTCCACACGAGTTTAATTCGAAGATAATTGGTTTGAACAAACTGCTTACTTCAGGTCTCAAAGAAAACAGATAACATGAAGCAGTGTGTAGCAAGGAAGGAAAAATAAGAGAGGATGGTAGGGAAAAGAAAAGCTTGTTCTTCCCCTTGTTATGTGTTATAAGTTGATTCATGCCCTCTGTTTTGTTTGAGATCTAAAGGAAGGCTTCCTCTGTAACCAGTATCTCATAAGAATACGCATGTAGAAATTTGTACATCCTTTTTCATTATCGTGAAGTAAACTTCCTGAATGTCTCTGTCAACTTGGTAAGTTTTGGATGAGAATATAATTTGTTTTTTAAATAAATGGAAAGCCATAAAAAATTCACACTAAATCACTAAGCAGCCTTTCATACGTATCATAATAAATATATAATTTTACTTTTCTTATTTCTCATATTTAAACATCTATTTTCAACGCTCGCTAAAAATGATAAATAACGAGATAGTGGATGAATAATCTCTGAAAAACGAAGTATACGCTGTGAATTCCGACACCCAGGCTCAAGTAAAGTAAAACATTCTCAAGTATCTCAACCTTACGAAGCAAACGGATTAACAATATCGTGTCAGAATTCGTCCCTTTGAAGTAGATGATGAACCTATGACAGTACTGTTTGCTTTCGTACAGCATGTCAAGTTGTTCAATTGAAGCATCTGTTAGATTTTATATCAGTATATTTTGTAATAATAAACTTTGGGGAATACCACTGATGACTTTTTGGAAAAGACAACCTTTCATCTCTTCTTTAAGGGAATGAATCCTGTTCCAAATTTTTATATTTATAGTACAAACAAACAAGTAAGTAACCTTCTATAGCGCAAATCCTAAGCTATTTCTAACACTAGTTACTTTCATTTTCATCATATTACCACTAAATAAGAGTATAAGCCGAAATTAAATAGTTGTCAATCGACCAACTTTTCCTAAAAATTGAAAGCTAATGGAATAAAGTAAACACGGAAAACTGTCAACAGTACTCAAGAGATATATCCACTGAGGACTTCTAAAATTTTTGACAGCCCCGCAATTAAGGTACAGAAGCATATACCAAAGAAATGCAGCCTTATTATACCACCTGAACTCACAATTTGGTATGATGTCGAGTTATCCAGCTTTAACATTATATTACTTAAAGAGGTATCAATCTATTAATATGAACCCAAAACTTCGCTTTGATGTCTCATATCTTTCACGGACTCTTAAAGGGTTTTTCATGATAATTTATGACTCACTTAAGCCCTTCAGACGGTAAATCTTAAGAACACCAGGATTTGGAGAGAAATTAGTATGGGTTTGACGTGTAATAATCATGTTAATCAAGCGACTTAAGTACCATCATTTTACGCTTTGAAACGGGCAGTTTAGTAAATTAATTAATCGGAATAATCGACCAAATTAATTCGACGTCATAAACAGCCACCATGATCGCTTTTTCATTGTTCATAAGACGACGTACCGGGGAGATCATAAAATTTAAATCTCTTTACTCCCAATTCTGGGTCCATAGGGGGAGACCATTCCAAGGCATCAAACTGAGCCTCCTGAAGGTTTAGGTGCTAAATCCCTTTCGTCAGAATTCCTTTTAAAGGCATCGTTTCCCGGAAAAGAGGTAAGGGTCGGAATTTCTCTAGACTCAGCTGTTTTCCAAACAACATGAATTCCCTTTCGACAGCCCTATCATCATGTTTTTGGAAATATTACGTCATAAACTGTTTTACGAGTTACATGCAAGTCTGTTACCCTCGGAGCTGTCCTTCGATGAAAAGGGAAGCAACGTGCAAAAACGACCGAATCTGAATATTTAACGTGCAGTTCATCACGATTTTATGAGAGCACCGCAGGAAATCGAGTGGATAATCAGTCATCGGTTTAAAGGATTAATAAAACATTAAAGCATTCCTTTGAATTAAAAATGGAACTGGAAATTAGTTATTAAGCTGCTTATCATAAAAAAAATGTCACGAAATAATATCCTGGCCGATTCATCATGAACCGATCGGGGCTTTTTAATATCCTGATTCTATATCCAAATGAAATAACATCAATCGTACGCTTTCACTCATATTTGAGTATTACTGGTATTTAGATAAAATAGGATCGTACTTCATCGTGATATTCTAATTTTCCTATGATGATATTCAGGCTAATTCATGCATGATGATATGGGAAAAATATTAATAAATGGCATAACTATTAAGTATTAACATATTAGTATTATTCTAAATTAAAATACGGAAAAGTAGCTTTATTTAAATGTACTACTAATTCCTCGCCAAAATAAAAAGGGCTAAAATTATAGACAAGTATTAGTAAAAGATAAGATCAAACTACGTAATTCAAAAAGACTTGGACAAGCTCATATTATGTACTTTATAACTATTGAATTTCTATAAATATGAATCATATTTAAAGCTAATAAGTTGTTTAATGAGAGTATTTTCAATTCAAACATAATCGTCTACTAGAAAAGTTTAACAGACAAAGTACCTAATCTATCATTCTCTTTACAATACGATCTTAAAAATCCTATTATTATATCCTGATTCTCGAACTTTTAGTGGCAAACACTGCTTTCTCTTTCATTAAAGAGTGCGTAAGGAATGAGTTGGGAATTAGATGCCAACACTTGACCGCGCCTTTTGACGACGGAGATTTCGGTGTCGGACCCGATGGTGCAATTAATCAATCAACAAGTCCCAGGTACGTGTAGGGTCGAATTATTACGTGTCGCCCAATTCCTAAAGGAGATGAGTTACGTGCGATTGTGCGCTATATATTAAGGCGACAGATGCGTTCAGTATAAATCTGTGGTCGTGCATGAGATGCGATCTGATTTAGCCCCAGGTGGGGATGCTGGATGCTGTAAGGAGCACAATCAACATCCGGTTGTCAAGCTCAGAATTTCTATTCAATTTCAGTTTAAATAAGTAAACGTGTCCATCTCTTATGAGAACCAAATTTTGGAAATGAAGCAAGAAATTAATAAGAGATACGTTTGGGGAAAATGCTTCAAAAAGGACTATAAATTAGACCTCAACAAGAACTTACTAAGAGAAATATTGATTAATATTTTAGTTCCCGGACAACTTATTTAAGATTCGGTGAAAATATTCCAATTATTTTCATTATGCGTGTAACATTTACTACGAAATATTTTAATTCAAGAGATTTTAGTAGTATATATATACACTTGATTATCTACTATATATCTAGCCAGAAAGTGCATAAAAACAATCTCCGTAAAATAGAATTAACAAAGAAACATTAAAGTACGATATTTTAAAGCATTCGAGTAAAGAAATACGACATTTCAATAACGATGTACTATGATATACGAATATGGTGAACGAAGTTTTCAATTTTAGCTAATAAATACCTTCCTATTTCTATACTATGTTAATTTTTATCATTGCTTCCCGATCAGTTTGATTTATGGAGTACAAATACGAGCAAAGCCAGCAATCCACGATACTGGAATAATAAATTATTACTGAAATTTTTCCAAGTATTCCAAAGGGCGATGAAAACAAAACTCTACCTCAAACACTCAAAGATATCTTACGAGGAATACTGTAAAGTACCCGATCACTTCATCATCCATGAGATCGCGTTGAAAGACTTTATCTATCTAACGCGTTATGATTTCGAGACGTCATCCAATTTATCAGCGCACGTAAAAATATCCCGTCATAGACGTGCCATTGACCGTGAAATCTGGATAAAGACAGAGAGGTTGACGTTCCGGAAGATCTCGAATGAAAATAACCAGATCACTGTGGACACGCGTCCTCCTGCTCACTTATTCGCAGCATTTACAGCTTCCCTGAGGGAGGCACTGAATTCCTCGGCTGCGACGCTGCTGCTCTCTAGGGAAGAACGGGCGAAAATACGTCGTAGGAATGGAGATCTTAAGGTGCACGCGGAAACACGACGGATTATTGCCGCGCCAAGGGAAGCAGTCGGCTCCTTTGAAACTTTTACTGTCATGGCGTGCGAAAATCGCCCTCCGTGGCACTCTACGACAGTTCATTTTCTCTACTTTTCTTTTTTTACGTTGTTCCCGCTCTTAATTAGCTTACCGGTGGAATTTGGTCACGAAGTCTCCTTATGTTTTGACGTTTGACATTGTTAACGTCCCGTACCGAAGGGCGAATTAAGGTTTTTCGTTCTTCGTTTATTTTATTTTTTTCGCTGATTTTATATTAAATAAATAGAAGTAGGATCATAGGATATTTTTGCAATAATCCGCTAAATTCTTTCCGGTACGTAACGGATTTTCACAATATAAATAAATGGAACACGCATTAAAGGCGGAATGAATAGTTTGGAGCTAACCATAGTACTGTATCTTAATAAACAGATTACTATGACAACCATAAAATTCATAAATAAAAATAGATGCCAGAGTAGCTAAACGAGTGAAACACACGACTAAACCAGTGCCGGGTTCGATTATTAAAGGTGCTTCATGCGAAATTCAGCCAAATAGTTAACTTATAATCAACATTCAACAAAACCAACATCGATACGATAACTATAAATAAATAATAATCCGAAGCAAGAGAGAAAAGAATCCTATCCTCCAAAACACGTTTCTTTACTTCCGTATAATTGATTTTTAATGTCAAATACAGCAATTTACCCCGCATTTGACCAACTAATAAAAGGATGAACACTAGCCACATCTCTATAAAGCAACAATCTCTGATGCCGTTGAATATCGAGTAAAATACAACTTGAAACACTCGTAAATTACGGGAGAATAATTAGACGGTGACTTCTCTTCGCATCAGAGAATGAGTGCGTGGCTGTTCGCATCCTATTGGGTTTGGCCTTGGTTCTACTTCCCGCAGACTCTTTAATCTCCGTTCCAACAATAAAAACCAAACGATGCTGAAAAGTTGGACGACAACTATTCGTTGCTCTTAATGTTTTTCTTATTTTGACGGTGGTGTTGTTAACTTTCTTTAATAAAAACTAATAATTCATAATAAATGCGTTCGTACAAATATACTCAACTAACCAATGGATATTATATTTCGAGGAAATAAAAATACATTGCTTAAAATATCTTTAAAATTTCTGACTAAAAAGAATATCAGGTAAGAAGCGATACATATTATAACTCAAAGAAAAAATCAAAATAGCCCCTTATAAATGTTCTATAAGTTCTCTCGCATAATAAATAAACTTGCAATTCGAAAAAAATGAGTTGACTGATATAAATAATTTCTTATCATATTTCTGGGATCAAAATCGTGCTCATTTAATCAAAATTCGTTTCTACGGAGATAACTGTTCGGGGATGAAAAATGCAAAGGGCCTACTGGTACAATATTTATTTGGTATATAGGTTTGTGAATATTGAAATTTAATGTATTTACTTCAAATGTGTATAATTGAAATAACCTTTGAACCCAACCACATAGTACTACTCTTATATGAATCGATATGAAATATTTGCGATGAATTTTTCTATTAAACGAAGAATTTGTAAAGTCTATACAGGAATCTATTTCTATAAAAAGGATCTAAAATATGTTTCCCACTAAGCGTTTTGATTATACGGATACTTAAAATATTTACAGTTCATATTAAAATAAAAATATAATTATTAAATAAAACACATCTAAGTTTATGTTAGTTCATTATCAGAAAGATTTATAGATATAAACGCTAATAGAATCTAAACAAATAGAATCATATAATCTACACGATCTCGTGTTTTACTGGTTTCGTAATTGTATCGCTTTAATTTCACGATTTCTTTACGAAAACCATACCTTTATACCGTTGTGGTATTACTACGTTTTGTAAAAGGCTGCTTTACGTAATGAAAAGGTCACCCTCTGCTTTAACCCATTCATCTGCTTAAAGCCTGACCAAATCTTTCGTCCGACAACCAACAGCAATGAGCGGTGGAAATTAATGCGCACCTAACCATAAAAAAGAAACTAGTCCTCCGATATTATTCTATATATCTTATACGGTATATATCGAAGTAAAGAAAGAATTAACTCAGAGTTGACTCCATGTTCTTGGAAAAGATTTAGTTATGGAAGCGATGTGATCAATTCGTTACGAATTGGATATTTAAAACGATGCAAGGAAACTAAACGATAAAAAATTTTCTGGTTCATCCCTTTAACAAACAAAAGCACTTGAACTTTGCAGCTGAGTAAACATTATCAGATTTGCATGTCAATTTGCAACCGAGTGGCGAAATGTAATTACAAGTCACGATGAAACTTTAACATCCTCTATTCGCGACGAAATGAAATTATCGATAGAAATTACGAAAATTGACGCACGACTATACACGATGACTACCTCTTTCAGGAGCAATGCTTTGCGAACTCCTTACGAAGTCATAATTGCACTAAAACGCTTGAACGTAAGACTTAACGTAAAATCTTCTCATCGACATGAACGACAGATTCAACCAAACGATGTAATATTGATTATAACTCAATAAACAATCAAAAACAGTCTACCACACAGTGAGTGATAAAGTTAAAAATAAACACTCATAAAAGAACCTCGTTTAACTTCTCAAATATAGGATGAAACTATATACTAACAGCCCCAAATCTAGGAAGAATAGAGTAAAAAAATGAAGCGTACCCGGAGAATGATCTAATGATGCGACGTTTTCATGTCTTTAAAACTTTGCTGAACTTAAACGTTTGAATTTCTTTGGTACTCTTTCCATAGTTGCTTTCGAAAATATCCAATCGTCTATTTTATTTCCAACAATGATATTCCTTATTTTCAAATCCAACTTCCTCGTTGAAACTAAATAATATTCGGGAAAATTAGGTTATTTTTCCAACGAAGATATTCTTCTATTTAAATCAAACTTCTTCGTTGAAACATATAATATTCGGGAAAATTAGGTTATTCAACCTATTTCTTCACTAACAATAACGATAACTTGTAATTTTAAAAACTTAGAAGAACCGAAAAAGTTTAGAGGATAACTGCATGAAAATTCAACAAATTTCATCCAACTTAAGAGTAAGAACGACCTCTTTAGGAATCGAAGATGTAAAAGGCGTTGCCACCATACGTATGTAACTTGGAAACGAAGATTTTTTTCTCCTTGCTTTAAAGTTGCACCTGCTACCTCAGCATACTTCCATATCTCAACCTTCATTCATTTAGATTATACTACGTATATTCTTTACAGTCTCCATCTCAAAAAGGACAGAAATCAACTTAGAAATTAGAGTGAGTTTCAGAATGAACTTAACAGAAACGAAGATTTGATTCAGAGTGGAACACTGGATGTATTTCATAGGAAACCATGTATTTTAACTCAGCCAAAACTATTGTAGACTTAAATGTGTCTAATTATTTTCTTTTGGCTTATCTAACACACTTAAACTTCGGTCAATAAACGTTCCCACCTTCACGTTACACTTCCATTCACTTTATCGTCGAAAATCTTCGACGTAAGTTCTTAAACATATATTTTACTATCAACTGAACTTAAACCATTCTTCACACTTCTAAAATAACCCTTCCTACTTCCAGAACATGATGTTTAATCCATATCGCGAAAGCCTCAGAATTATCTCCCAAAAATTTTGGCAACCGAGCCACCGACACAATACTCCTGTTTGCAAATACGATCTGATACCCGACAAAAGCCTCTGCCAATGCTTATTCTGAGGATACTGGAGAGAGATGAACCGCTGGCGTACAAGATACAAAAGGACTCACCGTGATGAACGAATCCTCGTGCTATCCATCTTACGGGCTCTCGAGGTCCTCGGTCCGTCCTTGTGGCGTGCAGAGTCCGGGAGGGGGAGTGGGGAGGGAGGTCTGGGGAAGAAGAGGGCTCGTCCGAGTGGGACATTTACCGCTTTGGGGGCTTCCACCCCCGTGACACGGCGGGGATTCGGAATTCGGACGTCCGCACCCGACCCGCCGCCGGGGTGCTCTCTGGCCGGTAACCAAGACAGCGCATTCACCGACAATGTCTTCCCCTTTCAACACTTGCCGACAAATATTCCAGCGACCTAAACAAAAGGAAATCCAAGCACTGCGAGGCACTCCGACGCGTGTACACGGGCGAACCAAGGCTGCATGCGTGAAAAGGGGGTGTGTCTCCTTCAGGAAGCGCGAGAAAACACTTTTTATTGTCCGTAAATTCCTCTGGCCGAACCCCTTCGCTACTCTTCTCCCTCCTACGGCGGAACGAGGCGTCCTCCTTGGCCCGCATCCAGAAGAAACTCCATTTCACCCGCGGTCTCTTTTCCCGACGCACGGCCCTTCGCACAGTCTGCCCGTTTCCGCAAAGACCCTTTTAAACGAGGACGGAGTCGCCACCCACCGGAAGCACGCGGAATATATCGCCCGGAGGGCCAACGAGAAGTCCGTCGAAATTCCTCCGGTACGTAGAGGGATAAAAACACTAAAACACACACACACACAAACACACACTGGGGAAAAATCCTATTTAAGTCACCTAGTCGGTGTGCACTTTGAGAGTGGGCCAACTATCTCAAGGCGTACGTCACCTCTTTACCAACACCGTCGAGGGCCTCACCACGTGTCCGCCGGAGAGCGTCTTACGGGCGTCCCATTCCTCCGCCTATCCTCCCGTGCAGAAGGCACTTGTTGCCATCGGCCCGGAAGGACTACGTGTGGGGTACGAGAAATAGGGCAGCGGAGGAGGGCTTCGGAAGAGGAGAAGAACATGCGTGCGTGGAGGACGAGGCGTCGCGCGCTACTGGCTGAATCGGGCTCCGAGTGGAAGGGGACAGAGGGGGGTACATCGGCGCCAAGGCAGATGCGGGGAGGAACGCAAAGGGGGGAGGGGGATGGGGGAGAAAGGTACGTCGACCCGTTGCGAATTTCGGCCCTCCTGTTTGGCTTGACCTACGGCATCCCCAGTGCCCTACTCACTCCAATTAAACGGACAAATAGAGGCTTCTCGGGGGGGTGTAAGTCATCTTCTTGATGGAACGGATGCGATCTCATGGGGAAGAAGACGACGGGCTCCATCTTGCGCTTACGTTTTCGCGAATTCGCGATGTTTGGTTTCGCAACTGTGATGTCGAAGGATTTAGAGGGCAAGTAGACGAAAGAGGGTAGCCAAAAAAAAGTTCATTCACCGGACTATTTAAAATGTTTTCTCTATTCTTTATATATTCACTATCTTAAACCCTCCCTATGTCTACTGATTACTTTAAACAAACTCTTTCACGATTCGCGATTAATAATAAGAGAGACAATGCGGAAGAACAAATCTGGTAGCAATTTTCTACCCCTTTGCAAACAGAATTCAGGTTATAATTTCGCAATATGGAAAATCGCCATAAACTAAGGTTGCTAACCTTCTTAAACAACAAACTCTCTGCATTTCCATATACGTATTCAAATTATCTGAGTCTATACTTCTTCGACTTAATTTAAGATAAGATTTACCAAAATATTGGCAGTGATTTCCGTCATATATTCTCTCGACTTACTTTCATGATCTTAGTTCATAAGTTCAACTACGAATTCTCCGCAGATACCACACGAAAATTAATTCTTACTAAAGTACTAAAAGATGAAATGCTACGGTAGATAGAAGGGGAGATGTACTAAGAGTTGAAACGGAAGGTTTTCGTATCTATCTCCCACCGGAATTTGGAGCAGGAAGACCTTCATGTAAAAACTTTCTTGGCTTGAATCTCTAAAGATAAGGGGGAAGCTAAGAATTGGACTTATTCTATCGACATGCGGTACATGAGATCTTATCTCACCTCTATTCTAACATGGAATTTCATAGAAGAATATCTCAAATATTTATATCAAAGATAGACCTTCTACCTTATGTTTTCTCCTATTTTCAACATTTTATTTTAAATCATTCTTTTTCTCTAATAATAGTTCAATCCGATAATTTTAATGAATTATTTTTAATTGATTTCCTCATTACGAAGCTGTATAACTTCTTCCTTGATGAACTATTATTAAGAAGCTTAATAAATCAATGCAGTTGCAAAGACCTCGATTCTCTTATAATTCCAATTCATACTAAAACGTTCTATGAATTTCCACAGATGATGGAGAGTTCTTAGAAATACCCTGGAATTTCGAACCATATTCCTTTGCTTTTCATATACAATTATATTAAAGATAACCTTTGAATTGTGTTGAATCCTCAAATTATTAATTAGAACAGCTTTTTATCGTAAAAACATTTACTTTTAAATTTTAATTCATAATGAGATTCGTTGCTGTTCATTATTTTAAACTAATCTAAATATGATAAGTATTTAAATAAGAATATTTTATGTATTTCAACTTATCAAAATTTTATAAAATTAAATAAATATTATTTTTAAGATATTCTTAAAAGAATGAGTTATTGGACTGAATTAGCTGACCCAACTGTCAGAAAATACAAAATTGATAAATTCTTGGTAAAATGCGCAAAAAAATTAGTCATTACCCTCTATAATATGAGCGTTAATTTTAGATATTTACTAAGCTATTATAAATTATCTTTATAAATTGATAAATAATTGGTAAGGGAAATTAGCAATTTAACCCAACGATCTTAATTAGAGGCTAGCTATTTATGATTCCTTTTAGTAACCGTAAATAAAAACACTTAATAATGCATGTTCTCTTAATTATTATGACAAAATTCTTATAATAACCATTTCCAATTATCTGGAACAAGAGCATAAAATTAACAATTATTCCTTTCTACTTCTAGTTATGTAATATCCGAGTTAAATAGACATTAAATACCCCTTCTGTGGTAGGTTTCCCCGCATTACTTTTTCTCAAATTCCTTTGTTTCGTACGCTTCCATTTAATCTTCCACGATCAGGGCTCAGCGGTGGCAGATATCTACAATCTGATTGAATTGGCGGTACAGAGGAAAGACTGGAATTACAAGGCGATACCCATAGTCTCTGAGGAAACAGCTGAACGTAAGATCTCCGCTATGATATGGAAATGGGTAAGCAAAGTGAACACGCTTTATTCAGTACGCGATACTCTAATCTCCGCTTTCGATGAAAACTCAGCTCTTACCGACCGCGGAATATTCATTAGCGATGCAAATGTTATCGTTCGTTCGTATTACATCGGAAAGGTCAGCTAGGAAACAGCTGAAATTATTAGATACAGAAGGTGTTGATTCATCGAATCCGACAATTACTTAATCCGTGTACTTCCACTTTCTCGTAGAATTGTGTTCGAACGCATTACTCACTTCGTCGGATACAAACGAGATAGAAAATATGATATGATAATTCCCGCGGCGATTCTTGTTTATTGAACCTGTTTTCACGTTCGGTTTCAAATGAAACTTTTTCCTACCGATTACGGGATATGTAGCCTCCAGGCGTACGAATACGTGAGATGAAAATATTAAATGAACGCAGAATTATCTTTATCTCTGAAATCTCGGTCCTCTTTTATAATCAGCTTCACATACGACGTGCTCATAGCGTGGGATGAATAATTTTCATTTAATTTCATTATCAGTATATTCAAATGTATACACAAATATCGACGAAAAATGAAAGAAAAAATTCTCGGTTTAGCTTACAATATCATGTAACATGCATAACATACGGATAATTAACAGCGACAAATCAAGATATTTTCAAATTAGAACAGAAAAATTATTTCCATTATAATAATTTAAATTATCGTGTTGGATAAGAATTTGCATATTCATTTAAAATATTTCGATTTTTCTGACGGAAATAATCATTATGTTTTAAAGGTATGTATTTAAATATTATATCATTTGTAGTTATTTAGTTTTAAAAAATCAGCACTCCTTTATTTCTGAGAAGTGATTCCTTATTTTTTCCACCAACTTTGCATTTTAAATTTCGTTTTTCCTCTTTTCTAATTAATAGTTATACCATTTATTATTCTTTGGCTATCTTCAATTGTATTCCAGTTCCACTCAGAATGATTCAAAACGTATAAATGTGCATTCATAACTAAGAAATGAAGAAAGAATCACAACATATCAATTAAGAATATCAACTGTTTTTCGTCGCTGTGCCAAACGCAAAGTGCAATGTGGGTGGCCTGTTAGCAGGCGAATAGTGCGCCATCCTCAAGAATTTTACAACGCAGACATTAAGTCCAACCTCTTTTTATGAAACACCAACAGAATTTCAAATTTGAAACCATATATTTATCCTTATTAAATAATCAATATATTTATAGTTACTATAGTGATATCTCTATAGTTACTTGAAAGATTGTTTCTTCGGTTACAGTTTCACTATTACAGAACGAGAATAATCCATGAGTATGATAACTATTTCTCACTAATATTAATCCTTTTCAGAGAAATTTGTTCAACTTGAATTTATATTACGCAGTAGGAAAAAATATCATTTCCAACCTACGCAAAATCCAAGCAAAATTTACATACATTTAATTCCATTATTTTTCATTCCATTCTAACACTACGTTCTAAATATGTTCCGTGTTTCGATTAAAAGTGGTCACACAATTTTACGTGGGAGGTCTCTGCTCGACAAATGAGAATCTCTGCGCGAGAGTTAAACATCTACTTGTCCTTGCAATGCAAAAGGAACTACGATAATATAGCGGGGAAATGCCGTTTTGGTCCGGTATCCTGTTTAAAGGGATTCCACAACACGCGAGATGTCGACATTTCCTTACGCCCACACAATCGCAAGGAATTGGACTTCAAAGACGAGTGCGTCATTAAAATCAGAGAAACAAAACTCGTTCATTGTCTAATCCGTAAAGAGGCAGAGCTGAATCGAGAAACCAAATAATGACGGAATTTCAGCGAACTCTGGAAGCACTAAAGCGATTTTGAGAAGAGGCCACGCTTATGAATAAATATAATAAATAATCAAGGAACATAATCTTATGTAATCTAATCAACAAGCATATATCAACGGCAAAATAAACAACTGCAACAACAATTCCTAAATCAAATCGTTATTTACAACATTCAAGGTTACCATGACTTGTGTAAACGAATTTCGTCAAAGTCTTATTTCTGAACATAAAATTATCAGCTAAAGCGTTTATTTTAAAATTACAGATTGATAGTGATGTGTTATTTCAGCACATACCTGTCATAATATTTGGACGAAAGATAAATAATACCCCTCTATACTCTATCTAAAAAATTTAACGACTTCAACTATACAGGAAGTGAAGAAAAATGTTTATTCGCAAACACCACTTTAACGAAACATACGACCGATTTCTCAAATAGGAATAATATACAAAAATCATAAAAATAAGAGGAGCATTAATAAAATTATAGTAAATTCTTCTAAATAATGAAAGCAACGAATTTCTGATGTTCAAGTTTCAAAATAACATGAAATCATTAACTAAAATACATTTAGCTGAGGGAAAAATTGAAATCAGATTATTCACCGAACGTGAAAAATCTGGCTGAAAGAATGACTTACAATTTATTCGAGAAAAGGCAACGATTCACTGATATAAACATTTATTTTTTTCGTTTTAATTATTTTTTAGGATAATACTCAATAATTTATATACATGAACAATATATCTCGGTAAACAATACATATGCATATGTACGTATCTTGAGAATTTTTTACGTATATATTTTAGAACGAAATTATTTCTTTATTCAGCTGTTTTAAAATCTATATTCAAATTCAAGTCAGTTGAGCTACTTTCATACTCTCCTCATCCATTATTGATGTTGTATAATTTAATACATAAAACAATAAAATGTAAATTTGAATGCATCTATAAATAAATATGACGCATCAAATCAGCTGTCTCCATGCAATTCACAATAATATTTGACATGTGGGCGATTTTCGTGACCAAAGAAGTTTGTCATTCGAATGCCATCGATTTAATTCTTTCTAGATTACTCGACCGATTGGTTTTCATTAATCCGTAGGTGGCGAATAAATTGCTCTTGGCACGGATGGATAAAATATTTACAATGATTTTTTTCGTTTTCTGAGTTATATTTTCCAGCTGAGTAATCCGTATGTTCCTCTAATTCTTTCCAACTCACTCAGATTATTCAATTTTGCAATTTTCGTAAAACGTAACATTTACACTTCGTTTAAGGACAATTTGAACATTTATATTTTTATTACACACTAGTACATCAATCAAATCTCCTACTCGTCTTCAAATAACGAAATTTCATTACAGATAATCACAAAAATAATTCATTTATTTTTCCTCGACAGTATTTGCATCTAGCCAGGTTGAATAATTTTCGGTTACTACGTAATTAACTAACTGATAAGTTAAAATTCTTCTATGTTGTTAGAATCATTGTTACGTAATGAGATAATTTTCATAGTATAATAACCATGGAAACGCATAAATTTGGTAACAATTCCTTGAATCAAACATTCCGTAATATAAACACATAATACCTAAAAGATATATCAGCCAAATATACAAAAAACATCTCTACTCAGCCATCGCATTTCTATTCCAAAATCTTAATTTTCTATTTCGCTAGAATCATCTCTTCAAAATCCAATTAAACTCCAACAGCATTAAACTTATACACATTAACTCTCATAAGGGCGCAAACCAATTCGCTAACCGGTTAATGACAATCGACACACGCAAAGTTAGACACCAATCTAAACTTGGACCTGGGTGAAGGGTCCTGAACTCCATGTGACACATTGCAGAGATGAAACTGCATTTCAACCCTCATAAGGAGCACAAATGCTGCGTCAACCATCGCGATGCCTTCGGAAATTCGCCAGCGGTGCCCGCGTCCCTATGGGAACATCCTCTTTCACCGAAGCGTGACATTTACGTGCATTGAGCGGAATACGCATCGGATGAGCGTTTGAGAAGTCACGCTCCCGCACTTGCTCCCGTGACACCGAGTGATACTAATGAAACATCACTTCGTTACAGGTGGTGTTCCAATAGCACCCGAGGACTAGTATCATTATAAAAAGTAATGCAAAAGTCGACCTATTTCACTTCTAAATTATTAAATTAATCTCAAAGCCTGAAATAATAAAACTTATTGATGAACATTCTGCTTCTTTGTAACAATAAAATTCAGGTGATGTATATTATTTCGAATTAAAATAAATTCCATAATAGATGAATGATAAATACGAACATACATTACGTGTTATTGAGAAAGATATTAAAGACGGATCTTGAATTAGAATAATATTCCCACATTTAAGTTTTTAAATTGCATTGATACAATAATTCTTTCCAGAGCTCGATCATAAAGAAAGACATGACGCTTATTTCAAGAGGATAGTCTCTTATCTTCCCTCAACCATATCTGCATTATATTTAATTATTCTATTTAAAAAATATCCCACCTATGCAATCCTAACATTTACGAAAGCAACTCCAATAATTTCCACATTCAATTCATAGTTCCCTATTGCATAGCATATGTTGAAAGTCATATGGAATCATGTGAGTCTCATAGAAATAATATAAAAGCAAGTTATGATTCAAACTTCGGCAAACAAAACAACAAAACAAAACAAATCGACATTTTTTGAGTACTCTTCAGACAAAACACTAAAAATAAAGTAATGTAAAGCTATTTTCGAGATAAAAGAACTATTTTAGAAACAAAAAAGGGTCCTTTTCAATGCGCTTCTTGAAAGATAGTTTGAGAGTTATTTTCACACGTAACACTGGGTTAAATTTGGCAAGTGACGTGAATTTATGACGTTTCGGAGTTCGGAAACAGAAAACCACGCCGTAATAGGTGAGATCAAACGTTAAAATTGTGACAGTTTCAAAGTTGAGAAAAGCAAGGATTGCTTGTATGCGTTTCTACGAGAATTCTCTACGAATTTGAATATAAACTCGCGTCGGAGTCCTTCCGTGGATTGGGAGCGATGTCACAATGGTCGGGAAACGGTGAAAATAAGATGTCGGAATTCACGTCATCTAGCGACGTCTCCACACAGAGGTAATGCAGTCTTCTTCGTGGACGACTTAATCCATCCAATAGGAGTATTCACGCTTGATTTACTAGTAACACATCCACAACTTTGTTGAATAATTCCGATGTTATGTTCAATATACTTTGGCCATATACTCCTGCGCATTCAGAGAGATTTGTTTTTTGAATAAAAGGATTGAAACACTAAAATTTTACGGTATCCTTAGTAAAATCACCGAAATCTTCGGGAATAATAAATAAATAACTTAAAGTTTTGCTAAACCTACGCATTTAGAGCGTTTAAATATAGAGGTTAATTAATGAAATCAGGGGAAAATTTAATGAATGTAATGGGGAAACCCTATTGTGCTAGCTACGTTTAAGAGCTATTTTAGGACAAGAATAATAGGCGAGGCTTAAAAACTATGAGAGTTTCTACTTTACAATATAACACAGTTAACTTTAACAGATAATAAGATAAATGATTATCTGTTAATATATTTTAATCGCTTCCAGTACTTATTGGAATAAAATTTTAGTATAATGACACATTCATTCCATTAGCTTAGTTTAGCGTAGGTTATTATATTTTGCCCATCATGGTGTACCAGGCTGTTTGAAAGAACTAATCCCTTTTTTGTGGATTCTAATTCTTCTAATATAAATATTTTAAATAAATTTATTACATATATATATATCCTATTTCTTAATATTTAATTCACATTCCTAGAGCATAGATTTATACATTTTATCCTTTATGATGCACCGGAATATTTTTAAAGAAGAAAGACTTTACTTTAAGTACGAGAGGAAAGTTTCAATGTTTAACCACAATGAGTTCACTTTGCTGGTGGCAACATACATACAACAAACAATCAGTAAACGTAAAACGGATGTACAACCAAGAGTGCCATAGCTAAAGAAAGATGATCTCAAATCTCTCTTGTGGCAAATTCAATTCCTCACGAGTGGACACGACCTCAGGAGCCTTCAGCGAAATCGTGCAGACATTCAGGTGGTTTTCCAAAGGTCATAATCGTAGTTGAACGAAAGTTAAATTTTTGATGGATAGCCTCTTATCGCATCTTCTGACGGGATGCTAGCGAACTTAGCGCTCCCTTACCTCAAAACTGTCCCAAGGCGAAGAGTGGGTATCGCGTTCCAATCCATTTAACTTGGAGAGGCTCTTGTTACGCCAAGTACGAAGACTTTGAGTGCTTCCTACGTCCGAGATTAATTTTCTTACCGTTCCTCTGAAAAATCTCTCCTTAACAAGATGACGAGCAGCGATTTAGCGGAATAAAAGATCAGACAGAGGGCTGTTGCAACCTCTTCGGGGATTGCCCGTAATTAGTCGGAGGAGAGGTTGCGATGGGGTAATTGGGTGTTAATCCTAGAGCCACTGTTGATTTTGATGGCTAATTAAGGCGTGGAAGGAGTTACTTTACCAATAATACTTATGGGTTAGAAGTTCCGTGACAACAGAGGACAACAATGAACGCTCGAGATAATTGAACAAACCATTGTTAAACATTAACCATTGTTAAACAGTTGATATAAAGTCCTTAAAGTGTAAAACTCTTAAATAATATGGTAAAAGATATAACTTTTAATTTACATTATTGAAATTTCATCAACTATTATTCAATTTAATCAGAGCCAATACTGCACTTCGATAAATTACTACTGTGCAGTTGTACTCCGTACTCCGAACTACCTTTTGAGTTCCGCTGAAATCTCTTAGGATTACTCTCTCTGCAGAGCACAGCAGAAGTTCGTTCGTGACTTAGAAAAGGAAAATTCAAAAGCGAATGGAGCTCAACAACTTTCTACTAACGTCACATTCAATTAAGTTTCAGTTTCCTAATTATATAATATAAATCAACTTCTCTGACACATAAATTACATTTGAAAGTCGTTTCAGTTTCCAATCAAAAACATCATATACGAGATCATCACGTACAAGAGCTCTAACACAAGAAATGTTACTTGGCAATGCCGCTCTTAGCGACTAAGGCTACTATGGCAACTGCAGTAAAATCATTCACGCTTGTAAAGTTACATAAGCTGAATGGAGTTTCGAGACCATGCCCTGCATTGTATGACCTTAAAACCCTAGTTCAATAAAATTTATTACTTAACCATTAAAAAAATACGAAAGAAATTTTTCCAGATATTATAGTTATCAGGAACATTGTTTCATGACGCTTTATACGATTTTTTTTTGAAATCGTAAACAACCTGCATTGCAATGAAGATGCGATAATTTATTCACATATAGCCTTCATAATGACCTATAATTATAGTCTACCTTGATGAAAACCTCAATTATATTCATATTAGTAAGATATTTCCGTATGTATCCATTTTATGATGTTCTAATTTCAATGCGTAATTATAAATCATAATAATACGTAAACATACAATCCTGTAATTTAAATATACGTTTTAATATCTCAATTATCATGAGATTCCACTTAAGATATGTATCTCCACTCAACATCATCTAAAATTCATACTCTTTCGACCTTGAAATACTTTCCTAGCACGGTCGATAATTACGATCGTGAAAAATGAGACCGATGAAAATTTCACGTAGCAACGTAAAATACCTCCTAAATTTCACGCTCTCTCTTCCGCCTCTTATATTTAGATCCGAATGGCGACCCATTACATAATAAATGGATTCCTAGCTAACAACTCCCAAACTACGAAGACAAAAATGAACCCGATGTGGATCCATTAGTTTCACCAAGAACCTTCGGCAGTTCGTGACGCCAAAAGTCAAAATAATAAACGTCAAACGAAACAGATTCGGAACTCGGATGACCTCCGGACGTGCTAATAATCGAGGGTGTGGAAGGAAGCAAAATTTCGAGGAAAAAAAATAGAACTCCTACCTTCTTCTCCTTCTGGATGAGTCCAACAGCCTCTGCCAGAGATACTCCCCTCCCCGCTGTCAAGAACAGGTGAGACGCGTAACCCGGTCGTCCTTTGATTCGCGGGTCTTGTCGTAAGACGGAATTTCGCGTCGGCGTAAAAATCCGCTTTCTAGCGTACCCTAAATAGAAGAGAATAGAAAAGGTTTAAATAAGCGAGATGAAGAGAGTGTGCCAAGACGGGGAAAGAATAAAAAATAACCCTGGCAAGAAATTCGGCTTGTCTCACACTGCCTTCTTCCCCTGCGTCGAATTTTTTTATAGAAATAAAATTTGGGACTGAAAGCGTGCTATTGAGAACCGTATGGGTGCTCATGTCCCCAAGTTGAGTGCTTTTAAATTCTCCTTAAAAAGGTCGTAATAAATGTACTTATTCGATACGCTTGTCAATGCGTAAAACTTGTAACAATATTTGATCTTTTATGCGATCAAATGACATTGATGTTACGCATATTTATTTACGTAAATATTTTTAAATTTACACAGTCCTGAAGATGGATGAGGTAGAATATATAATGGGTCTTACCGATTTAAATACGTAATACATTATGTTGTCACGATATTCTTAAATAGCAATACCTGAATACAATTCATGAATACCAAGGAACATTACGTAACCCGAAAATCGTTCAAAATTCACTTCTTACAAATATGGCTAAAAAACTTAAAAAGAATTAAACTTTATATTTTCTTATGCATTAGTCTTAACCCTAAAGTTATCCTCAATCTGAGATTTTGCTAATAATAATAATAAAAAGTATCCTTAAATATTATGCTTGAAACAGGATCTCTTCTACGCACAACTTATAATATGTTGACTAGAATATGTTGATTTTGTAAGGCAAATGAACTTAGATAACAAATAAGAAATTTTCAGCACAATAAAAATTGCCACGTAAGAATTTCTGCGTAAGGAAAAATTTTCAAATAGGCCTAAAAATATATAAATTTGCGAATTTTTTCGAACCTGCTCCATTTTTCTGCCCGACTGAGTTTTCTATTTTTAGACCCCGAGAAATGGCTTGCGCAATTGATATGAGAGATATCTTAGCTGCTAATTCCTGCGTCCGGTTCGCAGATCAAATAAAGATAAATGGCTGGAAAATCGGCTATTTTTCAACTTCCGTTTAGTTGAGATTATATCTTTCGACTGAATAGCTTTTTTCCCTCAAAAAAATTTCTCGAGTAACCGATTCAGTGCTTTTTCATTCGAACGAATGATGGAAACTTGGCCTCTCGATCTCATAAAGAACGTAAACTCACCTCAACTAATCCTCTAAGTTAAAGAAAGATTTTCTCATTGTGATTTTTGCCCCAGTTTCTTTGGTCCAGGATAAAAATATTTTCCTCGAAAGAAGTTGAAAGCAGCCAAACTTTATTACTGTACATCCTCAACTCGTGGCTCCTTCAAAATCGTTATCCCAATTAGTCTAAATTATGCTACCGAAGATAGCGAAACATTTTTTGCGTCACGAATAAACTTCGGATTAGTGATACACACTTGTTATTTACACTTCTAATTCAGCTGAATATTCGGCATCGTCATATTCAAATATACACTATGAAAAACTTGAAAGTTCTAATTATCATATAAATTATTTATATCTTATTAAAATGGCAAACACTAGAAGTATACTTATCGTAAATTTTGTAAATATTAGCATTATAAATTATTTCTTATTTTATCAGTTATAAGGACTTGATTTAATATGTATTATAACAATGATAAATTAAATTATAACCATGAGAATCAATATTAACATTAACTTTCTCAAATTATAGCCTGAGTATGTAAAGATAAAAATTGCTGTTAATTTAAATATTCGGCATATACTACATTATTGAACCTTAATACAAATTATAAGCAAATATAAATACATATAGTTTCCACATTATCGCATTAAGTTTGCTCTGTAGAAAAGTTCGAATTTTTAATACACACATCCAAACAGGTTCAATTATTTATTATTTCAGCATAAAAATTTCCTTTATTTAACCTAATATCGGTATTATTTTAGCAGGAAAATATTCTGAAGATGATTGCTAAATTGATTAAGCAGTCTTTTTAAGTTTTAGATGTTCATATACACAAAGAAAATTAAATGCAGTTGCATAACCTCATTTCATGAAGACTCTCACTTTGTGTTTAATAATATACATGTATGATGAAGTAATTTAAATAAATATATAAGAATTTTAGCGTTTAAATAAACACAAAACTTTGCCTCGAAATCAGATTGTTTCATATATTTTACCAAACAAAGTAGCTTATTTGCAATTTAAATTCAAAATTATTACTATGCCATACGAATATTTAAGAATATACAAAGCGGCAAAGTATTTAAGTCCCCGCTATTTTAATGATAAAATGGCTAGAAAGTACGCAATACATTGTAGTCATTTTGACACCAATTTTTCATTTTTATTAACATTACGGAGTTTCCACCTTATTAGCCAAAACTGCAATACATCATCTCCATGAACGATGACGAAAAACTAAAACTATCCTCGAATTAAAATCTCTCCTCCATTGACAACTTCAAATTCGACATCACAAAAACCGATCCCATTCGTAAATGAAAACGTACTACATAAAGACGTGGCTCACGAAGACGTCTTCCATCAACCACTCGGAGGGTTACGAGAACTCTGTGATACGAAATATTTTCCCAACGTCTTCCTTTCCGGAGAAGAATTACATCTTCTTCACCAAATCACAAATCTCCGAGGGTTTTCCCAGCCGAGTGACATTTAGAAACCTCCTTCTGGCTCCATCCAATGGTTTTCTTGGACTCGATCATGAAACACACTTCCTTCTCTTGTTTCCGAGGGATTTCGGGAAAGTGCAACGGGAGTGCCATATGGCAGAGGAATTTGACGATTCCTAACGACGTACTCTACGGATCGTTGACTTCTGGAATCCGCGTTTGCGAAACGTCCTGGAATCGCGCTCATCGCGATGTTTTTTTTATATCTCATTCTCCACTTCCGCCAAAAAAAATGAAGAGCGCCAGAGGACGCGCGTGTAGGTCAAAGGTTTCGTACGCGGATAAATAAAGCGTTGCTAAGGCCTTGAAAGATCGGAATTTTCCGTCGATAAACATCCTCATCGATAATGGGAATGAAACACTCTTTGGAAGTGCTTGAAGTGTTTCGTATAGTGGTCTTCTCGTGCTGGGTTCGTTCTTTCAAAACTTTTACGATTAAAATTGAACTTTTCCTTAAGAATTTCGAGTGTTTTCCTAGAAGAGTTTGGAGTGTGTGGATTATGAAGAAACTTTCTTACAATCGACCATAATTTACTCATTTTATGGAAAAAGATTTCGGGTTATCTATGTCCGTCTTGAACTAAACTTGTACTTTTTATAGCTTACCTAGGCTCTAGAAAAACTTTGGCTCACAAGTTAAATTAATTTTTTTACGTCACGATTATTCTAAATTCCTAGAAAAACAACTGATATTACTGATCCTTCAACATTATTTTCTCTTATTTAATTATTTATAATGTACAATACAATAGCTATTGTATTTTGTGACGCGCATAATCTATTCAGGTACCTATGCTATAACTCTTTTAATACTCGCCAATACTCGCCAACATTCTATCTGATAAATACGTAAATTAAAAGTTTATATTGTATCTTTCGTTCTTATATCAATCTAAATTCTTTATCTACACTCCTGTTATTCCTAAAATACAGTACTTGTTGTGTTGTCCTACACACTAAGTTATTTTCGCTGGGCTATTTTCGTGTTTTGTAACTTCTATTCATTTCTTTGTACCTATACGTTTTGTTAATCAATAGGAATTTTCCTTAGGCGGGATGAATTATAATTCATTATTATGAACATGTATGCATCGTCCGGAATAGTTTTTCACCCAGAGTATATAAAACACAAAGAACCCACATGACTTAATGGTCCTTCTACACCGAGTTTTTCTAATCCTGAAAAATAGGTTACGAGAATATTTGAGCGGGGGAAGTCTACCGAGTGACGAATAGTCTAGGCGACATATGAGAGGTAATGAAATTCACGTGTATCATACGGCGTTGTTGTTTTGTTCTCGAAAATGAAGTCGTCGAGTCAGACATCTCACGCCCGTTCCACCAGATGACTAACCTGCTTAAGGGCCCTCGATGTATCGACGGGTCTAATGGGACAAACCGCGTACGGTAGCATTAAAATCGAATGGGGCAAAGAAAAAAGGCGGGGGAAAGAGGCGACGAGTAGAAAATGAGTAGAAAGAATGGCTCAAACGAGAGACGGTCGCAGGGAGAAAGAGGTAGGGGTATAAATAGAGAGAGAGAAGCAGAAATAGGAAGATAAATGGATGGAAAACGGGAGTAGAAAGGGAGAGATGAGGCCAAGTGGGAGGGGGGGAAGAGAGATGAGGAATGGAAGTTGGAATAAGAGATTTCCCGATGCGTTCGACAAAGGTACTCCTTGGGAGCGAAAAAAAAAAGAAGTCTATCGCCCCGAACCCGTATAAATTTCGTCCTCGCCATAATAATTATAATCGTAGGGTCCATCTCAAGATCGTCTACCTGGCACCAAGAGACGACTCCTCGTGTTTGGAAATTATTTGGCAGCCCAACATGGAATGTGTCCAATTTGCGAAGGGAGAGAGGTTTGGCGGAGAAGGAAAAGACGTCTGATAATAGTCTTAGTGAGAAAGTCCCGCGGATTTCTTTTACAGAATCCGTGACATAAGCAAATGGAGTGGGCGGTCGAGCGTACCTGTAATCACTTGCGGGAGAAAAAAATGGGCTCCATCTACGCGTGAAATTATTCCTCAACGCTCGATTTCGCGGTGTACTTATCCGATGAGCCATTGACGCTAATGTTTGGTGACAACGCGAAACTGTTATCGGTCGGTTTGAGGAATTTTTATGGTGGAGACAAAGTTTAACTTACGGACCCCTGGTACATTAAGGTTATAGCGAAACAGTAACGTATGAGTCACATTAAAAATAAATCATAAAAGAGATTTTTAAGACAAGAGAATAATAAAAACATTTTTCCTATGAATTAAATCAATTCTTTCACCAACAAAAACTTTTGTTTAAAACTTGTCGTTTACCAGAAACATATAATATTGCTAAGAGATGAAAACGTTTATATGTGGGACATATTGATATCAACAATATATTAATGAATATAAAAGGAAACATTGGTATCGTATATAATACATACTTGGGTTTTAAGATCTATAAATAATAAGTAGTAATACAAGTAATCAATTTATTAAATATGAGCTTGACTGTAGACGTATAGACGTGTTAAAGACACGAAAATCACTTCTTTTTGTGTAAAATAAAGATTAAAGTTTTATTTTCTATAGAAAAAGTACCTAAACTCCGATTTTTACCGATTTCTCTAGAGCCATGATGAAGCATAAGATTTAATTGATAAAATTCTATGTTCTATTATACTGTCCGGAATATATATACGCAAATATACTGCCAATAATTATGAATCATTCTAAAATCGCCTTCACATCAGTCTCCGTAAATAAATTACGATAAATTTTCATTAAGAACATCTATTTATATTTGGTGCCTAAGTAAGTTAAAGACTTTTAGGATAGATTGATGCTTCATTCATTATTCGATAGTTATTTTCATTAGGACTATTATAATTAAGCATATTAAAAAACATTACAGATTGATATTCATCTAGTATTTCGGGACCGTAGAAAAATTTCTAAGTTTAATTGATGAACTTAAAAATTACGTATGTGCGATTAATTTTTTAATTAATTAAAATTCCATCTCGTATAAATGAAAAAATTAAAGATTAATGCCAAAATTCTGCATTAAAAGAACACAACATAAACGGAATACTTCATTCTTCCAATTTCGTCAACGCTTTTCCGTTAAATATTCCCAAATTCGAACACACATTCCGAATAATCCTTGATTCGCAAATTAAAAAGGAAAGCTTCGTTCCGTTGACCTTGACGAACGATTGAACGAAAAATATAAAAATCACGAGAATGATGTTGTGATGGAAAAGTGGATTAAAGCACTTCACCTGGTACCTCGTCACTTCGAAAAGTAGGGCAGTGTGAAGAAATCTAGTGCACGGAATCTTTAATGAATGAAAAATGAATTTAATTTAGCGGCGGAAAATTTTCAAGCGAACCACATTCACTTATCTGAACGCTAAAGTTTGTCTTTTTTAATCCCTTAGCAACGCTCTTTTGGTAGTCAAGGAGGAGGTTTTACGTTTCCAGGGAAACTTCGCAGTATCTGCGTTAAAACGCCGTCATTCATCTTTTTGTCCTTCAATTTCGTGCATCAATCATTTCTCCTCAAATTCGCCGGAACGAGAGGTGGTTATTAACCTTCGTACAAAGAGTACAAAAACAACGTTTAAATTACCCCTAAACTTGCAACAAAGTAGAGATTAATGGCTGGACTATAGCGAGACCTGTGAGAAGAAGTTTACGTTCTGAAACAGCTTCTATCCTTCGCCGCGTCAAAGTATTTTAACTCCCATAGTCCTTGACGGATACCGCAGGGTTCCTTTCGTTAGGTCTTCCAGAATCTTTTAAAAGTAAGGGAATTACTTTGAGGCCTACAACAATTGTGAATGTAAGCAATTCACCAAGAGATACCATATATAAGACCTATTATAAGCACTGAATGTATTGTATTGAATGAAGGGTATTGCTAAATAAATGGATATATGCAAATTATAAGCAATCGCCAGCATATTTCATTCTTTAAATTTCACTCTATAAATATGCCTTGAAACGTTAATTATTTATTTGAATTTCCGAATATATATAATACGATGAACATTTAATTATACCCTAAAATTCTTTTATTGGATTCATCTGTGAGTAGAAATTCGCCCTCTCTCTTTCATCTCAAGCAGATTCGCTAAGTAATTGCTTCTTGAGAAGTCAACAATGGGATCAAAATAAAAGCTGAGTAAACGAAAATTTCGGATGGATAAAATCCAAAAAGACGGAGAGCTTGAAATTAAAATAATATCCACGATGAGATTCCATAGCAAATATTTAGTATGTGACAATAAGCTCAAATGAAACGGTATCTATGGATCAAGTAAAGAGAAAATGGAATCACGTTGAATTCTAACAATAGGTTACTTTATAAAAGACAATTGTTACATATAATTTGAATTTAAACTCCTGTTCTTTTATTCTGATGATGTATGATAAAAGGCAGTATATATATTATAAATAGTCCTTTTTACATTCCTAGAACAAATAACTGATATTATCGCATACGACTATTATCGTTAACAGGCAATTCGCAATTTACGGCTAAAATGTAAGATACACGATGGCAAAATTGAGATGAATATGTATTGATCGTGCATAAAAGGAAATCAAATAAAATATCCCGCTCTTCTTGTGCATTAATCTCAGATATTTGTAATATAGAATTCAAATACGGAATTATTGATCTAAAAATGGTATGTTCGTTAACTGTATAGAATTACTAAGCATAATTATTACGGGAGAAGGCCGTTACGATGTATCAAAACAAAGCTAAAACACAGTAATGAGTGTAGCAATGAATAAATACAAAAGCAAGGAGAAGGCTACGTTTTATTTACCTCTAGCGTAAAATAACTTGTTAGGATCCTGCGAAACACTTAAATTATAGCCTTGACAAAAGATTTTCAGAAGTGACGATGAATATTTAGTGACTGTAAATCTAGTTGGATATATGAATAGAATAATAGGAGACTTTGAAGAGTTACAATGGGAAGCGGCAACAGCTTGCCTTTATAAATTGGCTGCATTGTTTTCAACAATTCCGTCTGAAGACTCGAAAATTGAATTTTCCATTCCTTTGTGACATTTTTATATGCAACGTTCCAGCCGTGTCTTCAAAATTGATCGTATTTTTCTCTCTGTATTCTTCAAAGAATTCCATCAGTTGTGCACAAGAATTCTCAGAGAAAATACATACATTTTCTTGTCATTCACCCAGTATATCATGAAAGATTTTACTCTATTTAATTACAATTTTGTAATATATTTTACTATATAAATATCGTAGATAAATCAACATACATTATTTTTAATAAATAAATATATTTAAATGGATAATATTATCGGCAGATTTGTTCATTACATTGAAATCCAATTGCAACTATCGTAATACTAATTATGTCTGAAAGTGACCACAATGTAACAATACATATGAGAACGATACGAGTTTTAAATGTCACAAAAATTGATCATTAAAGCCTCAAATGCTAATTATTTTCATCGCTACGAAGATTTTCCTTATCTACGAGATACGGAGATCATCCTTTTTATAAATAGTGATAGCTAATTAACATCTGAATTTAAAATCAGCAGATGTTCTGAAAAGACGAACTTTTTTATAAACGAAAATGTCGGGGACCTTTCGGGTATGCAGATGAACAGCTGAAAGTCGCCTGCCAATAAAAAATAAAATGCTACGGAAGCAAAAAATAGAAAAAAAAACGAAAATAGACGGTTGATACTTATATTGATACGAAAATATACAAACAAATAATGAATTTGAGATACTGGATGGTAAACATCGAAACTCAAAGGAAAATAAGGTGAAAATAATTTGAAACAGAGGAAAATTTTATAATAAATTGGAAAAATGGGAAATAGGTTAAACAAATGGCTTTCGAATTAAGTGTACATGAGTGATAATGAGGTTAGATAGCTGGAGGAATATATTTGATGTAAATTTTCCACTAAGGCCGATACGGATAGTGAGTAATGAGCTTAATCGAAAACGAAACTGTCTGGAGAGCCTCCGAGGACGAAAAGAAAGCCACGACGCGTCCCTATTTTGGTCGTCATTAGAACTGGAGAAGAGTCGTTATCACAATGATGCTATCCTTTCCTTCAGCGAACGTCTTTTATCCTCACTTCTAAAGGAACGCTTAATCCATCCAAACACAAAAGATTCTTTCGCGTGTAATATCACTTTTTTCTCTCATCCACTACAAACTGATATTAAGAAAAATAGCGAATTAAAATATAATTTTAGTCAAAAATAACAATCCAATTCATTACATCGATTAAGAGGAGTAATGGGTAAATTTTTATGGTAGTTAAATAATGAAACAGAATAATAAACTCCGTTTGGAGAACTGACAATGAGTAGATGTATTTGTAGAATAAATGTAGTTTTATTAATATCCTTAGAAAAGAGCCGAACTGTATTACATAACATCATTATTAGGAGTAAGTTTAATAATAGCGTAAATTAAAATTAACAGTATATTATTTCTAACAATTAAAAGTAATTTGATTAATTTCTATTGTTGTTTGTTACGAACCATTTCTCTTGTAATTATTAAACTATTTTAGATAGTCAAACACATATGCTTTTTAAATGATACTAACTGTTAATATACGAGTATGTCCAATAAATAAAATCCATATTTGATAAATAAAACTTCAAATTAAAGAAATCGGTAATGCAAACGATTTATAGTGATACATGAAAACTATTTTGATCGAATATTTCTTTTCATTTCAGATATACTTGGGAAAACATTTCAGCTGCTGAAATTTTCACAACTAGAGTCAAATAACTAATTGAGCTAGAGAAATATCGGAGAGGCGCGAAACTTAATCAAGAAAAAACTCTTAAACGCAGAAGGTTGAATAATTTCATCGATATCAGAAGGGAAGAGCACATCACAGTCAAGGCAACGGTGAATTAGAACTTCACCTTTCTAATCAACAGAACAGACAATCCTAAATGGTAGGAATGGCCTGAGCTTTTCAGCACTCTGAATTGATCTGAATTGAGTTCATCCGAGAATTTCGCAATTCCCTCGACAAATGAGTTCTCGAAGAGAGAGACAAGTTGGCTGAGAGGGAAATACACCCAAGTGAATGACGCGCCAACTGCCACCTGGCGGCTAATGGCTTAAGTACTAGTACAGAGAGCTTGCGACGGCGCTCATTAGACGAGATGAACGGAGGCGCAACTTTGTAACTATTCGTCTTTATGGCTCGTTACGCATGATGAGATGAATTTCACGTGAATCATCGTAATCTCAATCTACAGCGTCATTCTTTTCCATTATCCTAGCTTCCGCACTTGCTTCATCACTGCGAGGGTTTTCCCCGTTTCTTCATACATTTCGTTTTGAAATTAGAATGCAAGGTACGTAGTTTGATACTTATTTTCTGAGTCGTCAGACTATATTTATCATTGAAATTACTTAAATGACATCTGTAAGGAAAACTTTAAGATATTTTGAGGACTTAATGTCACAAAATATCGATAAAATAACTGATAGGTATTATTACGTACTATAACAATTGAAATCATTAACCTTATGTTTATTTTCGCATTTTACACTCAGAATAATAGATATTTTAACAAAGTAAATGTTCACCATTATTTATGAATCCTTATATTTATTGCGGCCAAAAATATTATATGAATGAAATCAACTTAGTACTTTTCGAATGTGTTTTTATCCAATAAAAATATAATATAAAGGTTTACATAAAAGTAAATTTAAATTGACTTAAATGACAGTTAAACGTCAAAGCCAACTGTTCATCTGTATTCGGAAAAAGATAATTCGAAGAAAAAAAATTATCTTGGGAAAGTTATGAAGAGTAGATGAAATAAATATCCTATTTATAGTTCATATATTATGTAAATATTATAAAATGATATAGAATAAATACATATTACTTGTGAATAATGTTCCATTAAGAAATATTCGTCTCGTGCTACGTTACTCTGAAAAACGTTTTTTTTTGAAACCTCAAATGAATAATATTATTTTAAGTTACGAACTCGGCTCTCATTGAACATCGAATTTTAATCCTAAACTCTCATCACTGTGCTCTTTGATACTTTATGTTCTATACAAATTTCTGTAGCAATATGTTTGATGTTTATCCTATTTTGAGATATAGATCCTATCTAACGTATTTTTCGTGTTTCCTTTAAGATTCTTTTCTGTCAGTTGTCAACTTCTGATTTCTATCTTTTTACCCATATACATTCAATGTAAATCTGGACATTTGACCTATGCTTTGCCATTCCACCTGACATCAATCGATCTGATCAAAAACTGAATCGATTTTCAACTGATAACTTTTCTTATAGCGTGGAATGAGGAAACGTAATACCTGTACTACACGTGAATATTGCCCCAATTCTCTTAAGAGTACCCTCTATTCTTCTAACGCATTTCGTGCCACAATTCTTTCCCTCCGTCTGCATTCTCGAGTAAGTTGGCCTCGCATCTTTCGAATCTTTTTTGAATTCGGGAACCTACCGAAGAAGAAATACTTGGGCTCCCGTAAACTTCACCTCCTTCTTTTCCCGAGTTTATCACGCCAACGAGACCACAACTTCTCGGATGGCGCTTTAAGTACAAAAGAAAGTCTTAGTTTAGCTGCTGGAAGCACGGTGTGATTTAGGGCGAGACAGCCGCTGCCTTCTCGTTTATTTACTCCGCCAATCCATCAATGTTTGGACGCCTTCTGAAACATGTGTAACCATCTACACCGAACATTCTTTCTTTTTGCTCCTTCCCAACGATGAGATTCCGCCCGAAACCACACGCTTCCAAATAATTGCTCAACGCTCTCGTCTCTTCGTTACAATTTAACTAAACGGAACGCATTCAACGTAATTATGATGAAAGACTCGCATCTTCAGGCAGCTAACGTACAAACCACGTAGCAGCTGAATTGTAGTTTCAACGGTTACTTGATAAATATCCGTGAACTACCTGAAGGAGCACGGAAGTGTTTTATAGGGCATTGAATTTTAAAATGAATGCTTCCCACCTCGAAGCGAAAAGTAGTGTTCTATTAGCGATGTTGGAGAGGTTATTCAACAATGCACGAGAAGGTACGTTCCATGCATCCCGCTGTTCACTTAAGTTTAAAACATTTAACCATGTTGAAGACGTGATCTCTGAGGAGTTCACAAATTAAGAATAGGGAATTATTTCGTATTTGGAAAGAATATTCCAGCAATTCCAAGAAATAGATGGTTATCAGAACTATCTAAGGATCATATAAAACTTATTTTTATCACGTATTTATAGACATTAGGAGGAGAAGAAACTCTATTCGCGACTAAAACCGTAACCTTGCGATAGAATAGGGGCCTCTAAAATAAAATATTTAATAGCATTTAGGCTTCGTAAAATGACATCTTGAAGGGGAAATGGTTTTCAATTTCTAAAATTAAAATGTTTATTTGTCAACAAGTTTTAACAACATCATTCCAAAATGTCAGCATTAAGAGGTTATTCGTTATTTACTCCTGAATATTGTACAAAATTTCACTTCTTCCTTATACATTATAATCACCTTTCCTTTTACCAGCAAGTATTCCTAATATTTATAGCAAACGTTTATTCAGCAATTGTCGTTTAGTAATAAGAGGTAAATATTTTTCTGGCTCACTAAAATCGACTTCAATTTAGTTAAATTATAGTTTTTTATATAAATCTCTGCTTACGACATTAAACTAGTGTTCATTACAGTAATCGTCCACCTCTAAGACACATTAAAATTAAATTGAACGCCAACTACACCTTGAAGCTGATTGTTTTGAGCCACCACTTTCCTCATCTCGGTTTAATCATCGTGATTAGTATTCCGGGAGCCCATGCGTCCTTACCTCCCGCACACACTACTGAGATTTTTCCTTTCCCGCACAGGTCGCGTGCAATCTCGAAAGCGGAACACATCCGTAAAACCGCGGAAAACTATATAAATATTCAATTTGACGCCTGTGAGATGGCACGCAGGAGTGACGGCGTAGACTCTTGGAGGGACAGAATTCCAAGAGGTGGCATCGTTCCAAGTGTTACGGTGCGCAGACGGGGGGTGAGAGAAAATAATGCAGAGGAGAAATTTGGAAGAGGGAAAGAAAATGGAGGCAGAGATATGGAAATAAGAAGAGACGTCACTCCTCCCAAACACACCCTACGAAACAGTGTGACTATCCCACATTCCAAGTCCCTTTAAAACCTCCCCATGGAGTGGCATCCTCCGCAAAAAAGGACCGCAAACCGTTTCTTTTTTGTTTTACGCGTCATCGTGAAGTATTAAGTATACTGTGGGGAAAAACGCCTTCTCGCCTTTTGGGCGAAACAGAAGAGGTCCTCGGAGGTGAGTTAGTCTTCACCGAGAGGTTTTTTTTCCCTTTCGAGTAGACAGAGAGGAATTATCACGCTTGCTTTCCTCTCGGTTTCTATTTGATTTCCACTCGGCCCTGTTCGGTTACTGTTGTCCAATTGGAACACTGTTTCATGATTTAAATTTTATTCGTAAAACCTAAAGCGCAACTTACATTTTAAATTATTTAATTATTATTAATAAATGTATCTTCCTATCCTACAAGCGTCTTACATGAAAAGAAAAACTCTCTGTGCAAACTGTTTCGTTTGACGTCTAATCTTTACCAAAGCGATGTAAATTTAAAAACATTTTTCACGAAAAACCGTATAATCGATAAATTATCGATATCGATTATTATCGATAATTGTAGTATAAAGTAAAATACGTTATGCTCAGTAAAACACTAAATGATGATAATTAAATTATAAATCATAAATTAACATTAAACTACATTTAATCTTTATATAAAATATAAGTAAAACCACGCACATTTAATTATTTATTAGACAGAAAATTATTACCTGATTTATGCACGACTATTAAATAATTTAAAAAATGCTTATTAAACTAAACTAAATTATTTAAATTAATGAAAATCGCATTCAATCAAAAAATAATAAAAGTAAAGGGGTAGATAAATAATACTAAATAAATACAGGCATGTTTCACACTATTACATTATTTAAATGTAAACTCAATCGAAAACCTTATAAACATATGAAGTACATTTTTAAAAAGTTTTTCTAAATGAAAAGTTAAAATCAAAAGCATGAGCTATTCGAAAAGCCAAATTTGGATAGCATTTAAATGCAAATATATGTATTAATCATTATATATTAATATATAAAACACATCGATAATGGCTGTAGATCCATTTACAGAATATGCTCCATTTGCAAAATAATTTTTGGATCAATGACTGACTGAATTGGATTGTATTAATCAACCCTAACATTTCTACTTACGTACTCTACGTACGTAGTATGGTAAGTATGTATTACTTAATGAAACAATACTTTCTGGTTGCTATAGAGAGGATATAACATCAAAAATTAGTGGTATTGTAGGAAGTATATAAATATAAGATATTGTACAAACTCGTCAAAGGTGGATTTTTATCCATATATACATACACATGGCACCTCTGAGAATAAGTACAGAATGCACCTACTTAGGACCACTGATTTATACGTTGTTCGTCAAAACAGTGAGTGGATGTCTAGAGAAAACAACAGGCTTAGTAAAATGAAAAGTATACTCAAGCTTGGATTGGAGGAAATATACGATTTACTATTTAGAAGAGTCAATTGTAACTTCCCATGCACCTCAAAGACAGACAGAAGAAACATCTTATAAGTACATTCTTTTAAGAAAGAAATAAGTGATCATTTGATTACGTTTATAATAATCTCTGTATCAAGGGAGATTAATAAGGTATTTAAAATCGTTATAATAAAAGCTGTTCGTAATACATAATCAAAAATTTCGGATACGAGCATAATTCAAACATTGCATCACAGTTTTTATTTATTGTATATGATCCTCCTCGTGTTCTCGCAATTTTTTAACAAAAACATTAAGAAATAAAAAACACGCTAAGAAGAAATCTCACTCGAAACCTTCCAGAAGAAAGACTCAATAAACCTGCACATGGTCCAAATCTAACTAATTTTACTCAAAATTTGAATAAAACGAGTTTTTATACAACCGATTGTAACCGATACAGAGGGGTATTATTTTTTCGCAGAACAACAGTCGCTCGACACAATTCTCCCAATATTTCATGAGCTATTTCCACCGTCGCAAAAAACCGCTTCCTTGGGCTTCTGCCACGGAATTTGTGAGGGTAAGTAAAGCCAAAATCAGAGTGCATTCGGGATTTCGTAATAGACGACGAAGGAGCACTTAATTCCATTAAGGCGCAACCCTTTGAAGATTTCTTTCTTTCCTCACATTGACTATTTCATTGTATCGAACTGCATCTCAGCTGTTTCCATGGGAATCTACTTTGCAGAAACGTATGTAACCCAGAACACTGAAACGGCCTAATGTCAATCGCTTTAACCAAGTAACTAAGACAAACCATACGTAGACAAATTCAATAATTTTTACTGCTTTTTAAATTCTTTCCGTTAATAATTATATATTGCGTAAACAATATTGCGAATTGTTTTTTATAAAGTCGTATACTACTTCGCGGATTCTATGAACGATATTAATTTTTGCCACTCAAGACTATCCCAATAAACTAAAGAATTCTAGCATCTGCAAACTTTTTTATAACTTAAAACCTTACTAAAACCACCACTTATATTTTTTTGGCTTTCTTACGTGACGGTTTATTTCAGAACGCCGTAAATCGAATACAATTATTTACTATAAATTCTAAATAGAATCAGGGTAATTTTCTATAATGTATACAAATAGCGACTCGTTCAAGAGAACTTTTAAGGAAATAGAAGTTATTATTAACTATTATCAAACATAATAAACAACTATTTCCAGTTGAATATAGTAAAAGATACGATTATCTATTTTTTCAAAAATCTACATATCAAATCGCTTTGTTCACGCTCTCTTCCTCCTTTTATATCATATAAATCATCATCTAGAAAATATATTTTTTTAATTTTATTAAATACAGAACCTCGTCACAGATGATACGCGGACGTATAATATGATGAGACTTCTATTCATCCACTTATCCCATTCAAAAATATTGAGGTTACACCTTCAATTTCAGCAGAAGAAAATTTTACTACGTAACCTACATCAAGATTTGATTATTTCCTAAAACGTATCGTATAATAGTTTTATCAATTCCTGTTGAACCTTGGATCTTTATATATGGCACTGATCAGTTTCACGGATAAACTTAAATAACCATAAAACTTATTTATACAATAATTAATTATACTTATACTTTCATAATAATGTGTTTAGAAGATTTTTCCGAGCTGATATGAACATTAATACAGTTGTCAACAAGGGGTTGTAATATGCTTACAACACGAAGTATGTGATTGCTCACTGTAAACAATCCAAGGTTAGGGTAAAAACAAAGTGAGTGACTTAAATCTGCCCCGTTTTGTGATAATGACACAGCAATGATATTCTTATATTCACCGAAACTGAGTTAATTCCTGAAATTTTGATATCTGAGCTTAGTCTGAGTAACTTTAATATCTACGGAAGAGATAGGAATAAGATTACTTCTAATAGCAGGAAAATAAGTTATCCAGAGTTATAATTATAGTATTGAAAAAAATTTTGCACATATAAGTAGAAGAAAAAATAAAATATTAATTGATTCTGTCCATCAACCACCTGCTACAAACTGTACAATATTATTTACATGATCGTTGATTCCTTGTTTTCCTCGTAATTATTAACGTTAAGTGATCATGGCACTTTACATTAAAATCTATTTCTTATATCAATTACTTATTATATTTTGTAGAATTATTTATTTATGTATTCATTTATTTACAATAAACTCAAATATTTCTCGGCAATCTTTCTACTACTATAATTTTTCTTATCGCCAAAACATACGTACCATCTAAAAAATTCAAATCTCGTCATACGAAAAAATTGACTGTCACGCGTTTAATGACTTAATAATAATCCAAAACTTATTCCTATTACCATTAAACGAATAAAAGACTGATTGTAAACAATCCCATGGATACGCATTCAAAACACATTTTAAATTCATCAAAGTTCTAGCGACTGCAAATAGTGTACTATTTATATAATAAAAAAGTAAAGCTTGTAAATTTTCAACATCAAAATCTACCTTCATTAAATATTCACAAATACCATACTCGTTTTCATTCTTCCTTAAAAAACCTCTTTCATTCAATTCAACTCCTTAATCTTCGTCCATAACCGCTAAGCCACAACCGCGTGATTATTTTTCTCCAATCCATCCGAATAATACTCCCGATTCATCCTGGTTCCCCTCAATTATCCTTCCCGTCATTCCGTTCTGCCTCCGCCGTGTCACCGGACCCTTTAAAAACGAAGCCGTGAAGTGATTCCGTTCGAGGTCGAAGGTTTCTCCCTCCTTGTCCTCGAATGGTCAACGGGTTCGAATGCACGCTTCACCGCCATCTATACTACCTTCCCCTCGGACTATTCTCGTCCTCATAGAGTGAGGCCATGAAAAAAAGGATAGGGAGGGGTTGGCACGCGAGATAGTCCTACAGAAGAGGGTCACGACTCTGTCGCTTCTTCGTGGAAATAGAAATTGTTTCCAGTCGCGGGGAAACCGCGTGAGATGGCGTTCCGAGTCATTCGGAAAGCATAATAAAAATGTCCGCTCTGATATTTCAACCGCGCGTCTGCTTCTATGGGAATGACGACCCGAACGCATTGTTGACTATTTATTTTCCTCTCGTAGTAGTTCTCGGATATTACGTGGACGCCGATCCAGAAAGAATCTTGTGACGTAAGGAATTCTGTCGCGAAACATTGCCATTTCCACAATTTCGTGAATAGTTTATGTATGCGAAGGAAAAATACACTCAATTTTGAAGTATATGAAGGCAAAAACGCTCTCTTTCGTAAGCATATACACGTCTGTGATTCTGCATGGATTGTACATATCTATATGTTTAAATACTTCACGTAAATTTGAAGACCACATATTAGATTAGTGAACTTTTAATGCTACAAAGACAACTATTTATTTGTTTATATTTGTATGTGTATATTTTGCCCATAGAGTAATAAATTCATAATGATACCCTAGGTATACATTTCTAAAATCACAAATATATAGTATATTTCCAAGAGGATAATGGAATGAAAAGGAGTTATTTTAGCTATTCGAGGTACTATGAGAAGCTACCTCCAGCTCATGTGAGGAAACAGGTAAAGATGTGATTATTTTCAAGTTCAAATGTGGATGCTGTATCGAATTGTTCAAAAAAGTCCTAGGAAATTGGGAAATGCACTGAAGACAATAAGATATTAGAAAATAATAAAATTATATAAAATAGTACAACAAAATAATTAAACACATTAAAATAGTGAAACATAATAAAATAATGAAATAAAAAGAGATATCAACTTGGTACTTTGATAAATAAAAGAAGTATTATTTTTATACGTATGATTATATTAAGTGATGAATGTGAAATTTTTTTCTTGTCTGTAGTCAAGTTATGTTAACATACTATTTTGTAGCCGTTAATTATTTTAGCTCTGCGGAGACAAACATTTTGGAAATTCATTATTATACGTTTATTCACATCTTATAGGTCAATAGAGCAATTATATCATGCAGGACATAAAATATCTGCCCAAGTGGCAACAGTTGAGAAAATGATTGAAATTATAATCTACCAGCATACACTCAAATCCCTTAGGGGGAAAACCCTTCCACAGATAGGGCACTAACTATACATTTACATAAAAACAATTTTAGGCATATATTAAATATTCACAAATACAAATGTTATACAAAGTAAAATTTTAGCATATTAAATTTCTAAAACCAAATGAAGATCTGTAAAAATTAAACATTAAATTTTTCCTTTGAAGATTTTTAAATATTTAAGCATTGAGAGGAGGAGTTTTTCTGGTAGAGCATTTCATTTTCTCATAAACCTTTTTATAATTGTATATTTTAGTATATCAGTTTTTTGTTTACATTCTTCATTTAAACATGTGATCAATATTGTGAAGCATATGAAACTTCTCATATATTTCATCCCACCATTCGTTATGTTATTATTGTAAAGTAAACCAGCCCAGTTTATTCTTTCCAACCATTAAAATACACCTACTAGACTCACAAGTATTAGCCCACCATAAATAGCAGGGTAATGATTGGCACAGGTAATGACTGAGGCAGAAATACATGTTTAATTAGTGAATGATGTAAATACCAGATAAACATTATTGTTTCCTAGATTCCAAATGCTGTTTATATGAGCAAGACAGATCCAATTAATACTTTATGCTTATACTTCTTTCCTACACATACTAATACAAAAATTTTCCTCAAAAATATTATGATAACTCAGGATAACATGTGAATTAAGACGGAAATTAATGACAATTTACATGCCACCTACTATTTTCTTGCAAGAAGTAGTTTCATTTGTATCTGTTCCATATTCATTATTGTTAACCAGACTTGGCTCAGAAAGAGAAATGTCAGGTTTTATTTAGATTTCAATAAATATTAGAAATTTAAGACAGTACTTTCAAAAATTAAAAACTATAAATTCAATAACTGTCCAATTCAGTTGCGTGTATTCTTTAAACAACAGTAAATGAATAAATAAAATATGAATAAATAAAAAGAATGCTGCTCTAAACACCAAGGATCAACAGAACTCAGTGCTATGAAAACCCTACATTGAGGACTTGGGGAGACATAAAAAAGTTTCAATATCTATCATATTTACTAGAAAAATATCTCTCAAGAGTCATACATATCAGGATTTCTCAATCAACATCATTTCAAAATTCTCTCCATGTTTCAATTGTTATATTTCATATAAGTTGGTTGATTCCAGAAAAAGGTAAGGGTGATAGAAGTATCTTACCTAAATGGTCATTGAAGGGGCTGTAAAGGATGAGCCATGGTAAGAGAGGTCATTCAACTATGATAGCCTGAACTCTTGATCATTGACACAGATTCTACTTGCTAATATACAGGTCAAAGCTGAGATGAATGATCTTCTCACAAAAAATGCACAGGAAGAGTAGTCAGACAGTAGATGGATGTGATAACCTTCGTACATTGCAGATCACATTAATAAGCTCAACTAAACATACACTGAAAGAAAGTAACCATGATCCTTTATTTATTTATAAATATTTTGACATAAATTAATTTTATTTAAAAAGTCTAAATTACCCATTTCCATCAATAAAATTGATTATTTAACAACATTTTAAATTATATTCATTTAATGCACAGGGAAATATTTTAATAATTATATTCATTGGTCTCCCTGTGAAGTCATTATTAATGAAACCTCCCAGGGGGACCAACAGCAAATAAATTCATTCCCCAACAAGGAGGTCCACCTACATTCATCACACTTAGATACCCTGAAAAGGACATGGCAAGGTGAAAAAGATTTTGAGCAAAATAAGCAATCTTTTTGGAACAACATGTATGCTAGTTCACATGTTTTTATCCAACAATAAACTGTTGTATTTGTTATTATTAATATTACCATTAAAATAACATTTCTTAGTACATATAATTTGGCCATTTGGTCAAGATTAGGCATATAAGATACATAAAATGACTTATAATTAAAGTTCATTGTTTATACTCTAGTACTGTAAGGATTCTGTTCCCTACTGCATGCTTTGTTACAACTAAATATTCTACCTCAAGAATAATATATATAAAATACAAACATGATCAAATATAATTATAAAATTATTTTTCATATATTCCTTGGATATAAAGCACAAAATATGAAGTAAAACCTCAATTAACTAATGAAGGAATGAGTAGGGATGCAAGAGATGCAGGGGGATTGATTTGATGGCAGGAAAGGTGGGTAAAAGATTGGAGTAGGGTGAAATTAAAGCATAATTACTTATATTCAAAGTCATTTCTGAAAACTTCTATTTAAAATAAGCAAATAAAATGATATTTCAAAAGGCTTAACTTTTAATAAACATATACAAATATGGTGTATTGAATGTAAAAAGTTTTTTTAAGTTTCGATATCAGCGTGTAATTTGGATATTAAATCAAATGCATTGAATTTTGCCACAGAAAGAGAATTTTGACTTTGCAAGAACAACACTTTATAGGAATTTCTAGGATAAATAGCGGAATCAAAACTTGAATCAAAATATTACATAATTGAATAACTACCAATAAAACATATTTGTATATATTCATCATAATACTATATTTTACATGATTTAAATATCCTTAAGTGCACCAAATTTCTGTAGAAAAAAATCTACATTTATCCAATAATTTGTGAAATTCATTCATTGTCAACTAAAAAATGAAGACCATGCCAAACAGCTAAGATTCTCTAGTTAGAGAAGATATAGATAATAATAGCCTGCAAAAACATTTTTATGATTTCTGATGTCATAATGTGTAAAGAACTTTTTTTTTAGTATCTTCACTTTGCCTGATGGAAACAGTAAATACACTTGCACATAAGCTTATAGCACTGATACAAATACTATATTTACAAAGTTACCAATTTTTATTACTAAAAATTAACGATACAAATCCATTAGTAAAAAAATTCTACAAGGAAACCAAGAACTACTCTTTGTTTGGTCATAGTAAACATCTGGAATCCAGAATCTGGAAATTTGTTGAGTATAATAGTCAGTCACTAAGGTCACAACTACTAATGGCATGAGCTTGAATATATCATAGATTGCATATTACATACAACTCTGTGATCTTATTCTTATCTGTGAAGAAGAGTCAATAAATCATAAAATTACCGACTTTCCTCAGCAGAAATCACTAACGCACATACAACGAGAGAAGATGTTGATAATAAAACAAAACTTTTTATAGTAGCAGAAGTTCATCACACCAATAAATCCTGAATCATTCAAGAGAAGTATAGAAATACTATCGAAAACAATGCTAGACCAGCGATCATCATACATTGTGAAAAGTTAAATATTTGAAGAATTATAATTATTAAATAACTTTCATATTTAATTAACTTTATCATAATCCTCAACTTCGGAATATTCTCTCTGGACAGAGTATTCAAAAGTTGCTCATACGATAGTCAAATGCTTGCTCCCAACATGTAGATAGATAATGCAGACTTATAATGTTAATTATCATAGCTTAGGAAACTTCGCTTTCCTCTTTGTTTTGAATGTACCCTTAGGCTCGCGCAGCAAGTACGATGTATACTAAGGTGCAAGGCTACAAATCTGATTTAGATACTCTTAAATTCTCAGTGAACTAGGGTTTTAATCATTACCTCTTTAATAATAAAGTTATCCTGGTTTTAGAGAAGCCTCTGATTTTCAGCTAATTAAGATTCAAATTTTCGTCCAATATCAGCGAAGGTTTTACGTGTAGTTAGATTAACTGAAAGTTGTTACTTCATTGACAAATTAAGTACTCGCATTCAAAACAGCAAATCAGGAAGAGCGTCAATGGCGTTCTCAATTCGCATTTGTTGATATTTTCTAATTCTAGTTGGTTAATTTACTTCCAATTGCGAATAAAGGTTTCTCATGAAATGACGATTAGAATATAATCAAATTATTGTAATTAGTGTTATTTTGATGTGAATAACATAGTTCTTGAGTATAATAAAGAGTATTAAAAATATAAAATGAGATTATATTATCTTCTATTACTTTTCTCCTCCGCAAGGCCCATTACTCTCTGGACATTAATATTTTCACTACTCGATAATTTAATGAATTAAAGAAATGGGACCCAAATCGAGAATTGTTACTCATGAAAAGTAAAATTACAATTATCAGAATTTGAACTCATTGAAATATTTTGACACGGAAAAGCAAACGGCATGAGTACAAAAATTTATGATTATGGATTAATATTTCAGGGTTTAATAAACAATAATTTAGTAATTGGTCGGAAATAAACCTCTCTTTACACATATTGTTTTTTTCATTTTTAATCTAGTTAGCTGAAATCATTCTAAATAATAATAACTAAACTATGTTTTTACTCGCACTCAATTTTTTCTAGTTAAAAGTAATCAGACTTTCGGTGCAAATAAGGGAGTTTTTAATAATTTAACGAAAAATTTTGTTTTCAATGCAATTAGTCTATTGAACGAACTGCATATTTGCTATCAATCGAAATGGAGATGTTTTATTCGATTTTGACAAACCATATTTTAGGCAAAATTTGCAGTAGCGCAGAAATTCCTTTTGCATTTTGTTTTAAACTCATGGCGAATGAGGAATTCAACAATAATTCATCTTTGAGTAGTTCTCTTGAAATTATCAATGCGAGGTCGTCCATAGTTCGCGCAATGTAGAGTTACGGTCTACATTACCGAAGAATGCTGACTTAGGAGGTTCGTATAGGTTATCTGAGACTGCTCGTGGCGCTCTCGTGACATGATGTCGAATCATGAATAGAAATTCCGTGAATCCCCGGACGAACCTGCCCGGCTCCCCCGGCTAGAACAATTGTAGTACGCAAACTCGTGGCGCTCGTATTGAGCGGTACAGGGTTATAGATCTGTGGGCGGTACTGTGAACACTTGGTTGATGTGTGAATGTTGTAGTTCCGTCTCTGGTGAACGAACCAGAAAATAAAAATTCGCTCTACACTGACAGTACTTGGTTACTGGAATACGTTCCGTACCAAATTTCCTAACGATGGAGGCTGTCAAGTTGTGGGTGACAAACTACGTACAGAGTTTTAATTATCCTTTTGTGTATGTTTATGCGTGTGCAGTATGTTTGTACTCTTCTGTTACTATGTCTATGCTAAACATAATGCATGACGTTCAACCAAAGCCTTTCATCGACGAGGTTTTTCATGTACGGCAAGCTATTACTTACTGCAACGGATCATTTCATGAGGTAACTGCACCCTTTAAAGTTGTTATAATGCAAGCTGACATATTTTTGATAGCTCGATTTCCATTTAAATTACTGATTTTGCATAGATACATCAAAATCTGGATGAGTTTGTTTCGGAGCATAGCAATCGTTTATTACTATACATTTTTAGACTATAATTATATTTAAATTCTTATTTTTTATCTTCAAGAGATTTATTTTTATAATGGAATTTATAATTCTTAATTACCGATTTATCTCGTGTTTCAGTGGGACCCAAAAATCACAACATTGCCAGGTTTATATTTCCTTTCGATTGGAATACTAAAGCCTGTAGGCTGGTTATTTCAAAGTGACTTCTGTGACCTCTATGGATTGAGGTTTATTAACGTTCTGTGCAGTATTTGTAATTTCTGTCTCTTCTACAGCATAAGATATCGAATTTGTAAAACAGAAGTAGGTTTCAAAGTTTCTCAGTGAAAGTAATTCTCTTCCATATTTCCATGGATTTTTACTAAAGAACCGTCCTTTTTCAGAAAGATGATGAAGATCTGGATTGGAAAGTACTTTTTGCAACTGTCAACATGGGTTTCTTTCCTGTGATGTATTTTTTCTCATTTCTGTATTACACAGATTTGGTTTCGATGTTGTTTGTCCTCCTTACATACAGACTCTTCCTTGCTGAGAAGTTCTTCATGTCTGCTTTTATGGGTAAGATTATTTTATTCTTTAGAAATTGATCTTTTATGAGTTGCTTATAAAACTTTACTACTTCTCACTTAGCTCTCATACCAGAAAATTTCATTGATTGCCTATACTCTCCATTCTCTTTTCCCCTCTATATCATGTAATATGTTGCAAGTAATCTCTTTAGCATCCTCAGATACTCATCCTATTTAGTAACACTAGTGCTCAATACTATATTGTAACCATAAACCATAACCAAATTTATCCTCAGAGCTCCAGCTATATCTACTATTAATGTACTTGTTTTCGTATCAGTCTATTTGATTTTCCGTTTTTTCTCTTATCTCATGCGCACACTTACCTCAGAAACCTCTATAATAATTGGGTGTGGTGTTTTGGAAAGTTTGACTTTTTCTCCGAGTAGTAAATCTTTTTTATATATTTTTGTAATGTTTCCCCAAATCTTCCTCTGCAATTTCAAACCTGTAGTTACTTCGACATAGCTAAAAATGATTTGAACAATGCATTGATATTGGTGCTTTCCTTTAAACATAACCCTTAGTTAATCCCATCTCAAATCAAATTAATGGAAAATTTATCTATGTTTTATATTTTTCCCCTATCATTTTAATGTTAACCTTATCTTAATATAGTCATTTTATCTCTAATGCTTTTTCATTTACTACATGCATAAGACTTGGTAAATGTTAAATAAAAGAACGCTATCTAGTCAGTATGTATATAACAGACATAATTAATTTCTGCCATCTCTTTTTTATCCATATCATTCCAATTTTACTTATTCTTTTCCTAACTTAAGGAATTCTGAATAGGAATTAACTGCCCCAACTTCAGATATTCCTTCCAATTCAAATTGTCTTTTTTATTACGTAAATTCAACAATCTCTGTCTTATAAGCCTGTCAGTAGCCTTTTCTTCCTAAAATTCAGACATTTCATTTATCTTCAACCATCTTAATTTGATTGAATTAGTTCGGTAACCATTTTCTTTATTCTATATATTTTCTTTCTTAAATTCTTTCACTACAATAGAAACATCAATCCTTGCAATTTCCTCATTAAATCCTTTTCACCCTCCTTGGTTGACAATAGTATAACATTTTATTTTCCATGTTTTACCATAACTATTTTATAACTCGTTTGATTTTTCTTCATCCTTTATACAGGTAAGAAAATGCTTCTCTCTTCACTTCAGCAAATTTTACTAGAACATTGCATTCTTCTCTTGTTTACATACTTAGTGACCAATCAGTTCTTTCTGTTCATACTTTACTATATATACCTATTTTTAATGATGCTGTAGTTAAAATTCTATATGATCTATGACTTCCTTGGTAACCTCATTAGATGCAAAGCAGTTGTCCTAATGCTAATATTTCTGTGATGATAAAAAATCCTTCCAAAATATCCTTTTATTTTTGCTCTTTAACAGTATTTTATTTTCATATCTCCTTATTTCTGTCTGTTATTTATTAATTTTGCCTTTCAAAGAAGTATATTAGTATAAAAATTCCCTTGCTTATTAATTTTGCAGGATTTTAGGTTTTCTTTATTGTTTTTATATCCATCTTTTCTCCTCTTGAATCAGTGGGTATGGATTTAATTAAACTACAACTGATATTATTTATTCCGTCTCTGATAGATAAACTTGTTCCCCTAGAGACTTCAATTTAATATACCTGTACCAAAAATCATTTGTTAATATTATGCTGGAGCAATTAGTTAGATAGCTGCCTTTCCTATATTGGAAGTGCTTCTAATTTGACTCCTTAATATGTATTTTATTTATCATTATGTGACCCATTCATTGGCAAGATTAAGTCCAGGTGGGCCATTCTTATACCTAACCTAGCCTAGATATTTGTCTATAAACATTGAAATTAAAATAGATTTTTTTAAATGGAAATATGTACTTATTTATGATTATTAATTAGAAATATTAGTGTTTTTTACTTGATAGAATGAATAATTAAATTTCTATATATTTCAGGTGCTTTTGCTGTATTCTGTCGACAAACCAATATAGTTTGGGTTGGATTTTTTGCACTGCAAATTGGATTGGAGAGCATCCAAAAACATCTTCACCGTCTAAACAGAAATAGACGAGAACATTTAACATGGAGGGTAAGCAATTCGTATTTACTTTTCTTTTAAATAAATCCTTGATTTTGGGAATTCTGAATCATAATTATAGAGTATCTAATTAATCTTGTGAAATGTCTTGAGTAAATTTTAAATAATAAACATTTCCTTTTCAGTCTATTTTAAACAGCGTCATGGACATGCCCCATTTACACATTCCTCTTATCCGTGAGTTGTTGATCAAAGAAATTGGTTACATTATTGTCATGGCTATGTTTACCTCATTTGTTTACATTAATAAGGGTATTGTGGTTGGTGATCGCCAAGCTCATGAAGCTGTCATTAACATTCCTCAGTTACTATATTTTTATCTTTTTGTAATTGCATTTGCTTTCCCGTATGCTCTTGTTCTTGTTGGGGGATTTTTAAAGTTTGTTAAGAAAGATACCTCATTTGTTTGTGGTCTCGGTTTAATATCAATGTCTGTGACTGCTCTTCATACTCATGTTCATCCTTATTTACTTGCAGACAACAGGCATTATACATTTTATATATGGAAAAGGGTTTATGAACGACACTGGTCTATTAGGTATCTATTGACTCCTGTATATGTCTTTGGAGCTTTTTGTGTAAACAATTTTATTTCCCATAAAAATTTTAGTTTCAAAATAGCGTTTGATATGTGTGTGATAGTTAGCCTTATTCCTCAAAAGCTTCTAGAATTCAGATATTTCATCTTACCGTACACAATTTTGAGACTTAATTTAAAATTGGAGGATTGGTGGCAGCTAGTCTTTGAGTTGGCTATTTATTTGTCTTATAATAATAGTGCTTTCCAAACATATGCATTGAAAACTTTTTATTGGAGTGACTCACCAGACGTTCAGCGAATAATCTGGTAAGATTCTTCTTACCAGATTACCATTCTCTCCAATGAAACTGTATTTATGGATCATTCTTTTAGTACACTCTGTAGTAAGTTATTTAAGGAAGATACTCCTAAAATGTTTCTATTTCATGTTAACTCTGATGTAGAGTAGGTTCAGAAGAGAATCAGAGAATAATTCCAATGAAGTATTATAATGAGGTAACAAGAACAGCCAGGATTTCTTTTAATGATACTTCAGTAACAGTTTTCCTGTGTAACATGTATATCAAGATTTTTATAATGGGTATATCAAAAAGAATTTTCTTATTGATGTTTTAGTGGTCCGATATCTAATGTCAGTTTCAACTGCATGCTACTGTACTTGGAATGTTTTCAGGTATTGTTTTCTTTCACTGAATGTTTGAAAGATATATTTCATAAAATGTAGTCTACATTGTTTGATGGTAAGTGTTCAATGGGTTGATGTTCGTAGAGCCATCAATATTGATATACTGAATGTTTCATGTCTCCCATTCAGAACTATTTTGTCCAATCCGAGACTAATTCTTTTAATTAATTCAAAACTGATTCATCAGGATTTATACTTAAGATGTCTTAATTTAATTTAAGTTTATGTATGACAAGATGCAGGAATGGAATAGGAAAACAGAAAGAGATATAGCTCAAAAAAATTTGCTACTTAAAATTTATCAGTCTAGGAAAAAGTTACATGATGTATTAAGTGGCTGAAGTGATCTTAAAATTCATATCATCATTTAAGGTAATTTTTGATCACTGAAGAGCAAAATATCATTACAATATTGATAATCGACGCTACTGTGGTTCCATCCTGACAGATTGCTGATATATCATAAATGCAAATTTATTTGTTGAAGATTTCTTCTTCTGATAATCGAAAACACATTGTTTTAAATCTTCCATAATGAGATTCTAAGATGAGCTTAATAAATTGGAAAGCATTAAAATTCATGGAAGTAGGTGTATTGTTGAAATGATTTGTGCAAAAAATTAAGTTCAAGATTAATAGAATTTCCTTCAAGGAATCTAATTTTACAAAATAACAAGATTACTGATTTAGCTATGCAGGGGCTTCTTCAAAATTATCATAGCTATCGTGGTAGGTGGTGAATTGGGAAATTTCTCTATCAGATTACATTTTTAATGAAAATTGAAATACTTAGCAAGGTTTCTAGGAATCATTACCCCTAGAAAGGTGGAAGGTTCTAATATCATAAATTAATTTTAGTTTTGCCATAATTCATCCCATCTTCCTAAACTTTTGATATGGAGACTGGATTTACCACATTTTATATCATATATATTTCGTATCATGGGACTAAATTGCAATAATGTTCCAATAAAATCACTCATTTGGATTAATTATTAAAACTTTATTTACAAACAAGGAGATCATATGACATTCCAAAATTCATAGCTTAAAAAAACCGGATAAAAATTACATTATCTGTGATGTATGTCACAAGAATCAGTTATATACAGTTACAATTTCACAGAAATCACTTTTGCCCCGCAAGAGAAATTTTCAATCATAACTCCCAAAATTAATGGAAGTTTCAAGGTCAGCTTTGAGACTAGCAAATCTGGAAGACTGCTCTGCCAATGCTGCAGTCATTTTATCAAGAGTTTCTTTCATGGATTTGAGGTTAACATCCTGGAACGAGGTCTCTTCAGTAATCTCCAACTCACCCATGGAATCCTCTTTAGTATCGTTTTGTACTTGCTCTAAATTTGATAAACATGAATTAATGCATTAAATTTTATATGAGTAAGTAATCATTAATATAATTTTCTAAAAATAAGATACGAAAAACAAAATTAATTTGATTAATTTTTACAAATTCTGATCATTTAATTATAATTTATATTTTTCAGCAATAAAATCTCATAATTTTTTAAAAATTTGCTCATCAAAATTTTTATTATGACAAAATAATGAAAGCTTTTCACGATTATAAAAAGTATTGGCAAGACATTTTTACTATTTCCTTCTCTAATAAGAAATTCTAGAAAGAAATAAATATGCTCCTTTCAAAACCATTTTCTTGGAGAAAAGTAATTAATTCTAAACTAAAAATTCAAGCGATAAAATTTAATATGATATTCTAATAACTGAACTTTTAAAACACTCATATCCTGGCAAAAAGAATGCTAACAATCTTAAAGTAAGGAATTTACTCACCAAATATCTTGGGAATGATAGATGTTTCCATCCACCAATTACCACCAGAATCTATTATCTTTTTAACACCTTCATTAATTATAACTGAAACATTTGATCCTGGTTTCAATGGATCCATAAAACTTATGGATTCCAAACGTGCCCCTGTAAGCACCTGTAAATATAAAGTTTTTACTTTCATATTGATATCTCTCTCTGTGATTAAAACAGTGATGCATTAATTTAGTTTAAACAATAATGATAGTAAGGTTGAGAAAGTTTGTGATGAACAGAAGCTATTAGATGCTGATGAAATGGATATGAGGGGTATTTTTTGAGTTTTGATACTGAAAAGGTTTCTATTTTTGTGATTTTACCATATAAAATGTATAATCCTTGGAAAAAATATACTGAGGTATTGATGTTGTAAATTTTGTATGTATTATATAATTAATAACATATATTCTTCAACTGTATTTAGTTGGAGCAATGTTTAGAAGACTGCACATGTTTTGTATTTCCTGCTAAAGCTTATAAAGCAATTTCTGGTTCTGTACAGTGGGTAAAATCTCTTGGGAAAGAATATACTGAAAATAATTGGATATGAGGGTGATAGAGAAATGCTACTTTGTATCAAAATAAGAATAACATTTAGAAATCAGATGCTTAAAACTCAATCCCACTGCACAGGTTCTTGGTACTTTAGCAGGACTTACATTTAGATCTCAGTATTGTCTTGCTACCATACTTCCTGCCTTCAATGATGAAGAATGCCCTGTCTTCTTTGGATGGACTTTATTCTCTTACTAAAGATGTCTTGATGTTGATATATTATAAAAATATTTTTCTGAATCATGTCTATATGAATTTATATAATGGTTCTCATACTTTCTATGAATTGAATTTATTCCTTTTAAATTGAAAGTCACTGAGTTCTTATTTATTTTGTTATGCTTTTGGATTATTGAAGGAACTTAATCAAATTAGTGAATCTAATAAAGCATATTCCCATTGATTTGTTTTATTTATTCTCTAAGTCATATAACAAGAGTAAGAATCCTACCTTTAAAACTGAAGGCCATGGAGAGTAATACGACATTTCAATAGCACTCCTATCTTGATTGAGATTCAAATACTCCTGCTCTAATATCCGCATTATACTGAAAATAACAAGTTATTTAATACATAAATTTCTTATTGTGCCCCTCTCAAACATTTAAAATAATTTTTAAAATATTAACTAAACACAGCAACTAATTTATACTGTTACTCCCAATTTTTATAAAACTGAAAGGACCAGAACAAATTAAGCCAAAAGGCAATCAAATAACTGACCAAAAGGTAGTTCATGTAATCACTTATTTAATAATTAAGCAACTAAATTTAAAAAGATTAGAAGTAGATTAAATAATTTGCACAGTAGTAAGTAATGGAGTTGTAGACATAATGGTTAAACAGAAGTAAACATAATAGTTTAACTGGGAATCAAACTCATTGTGTTTGATCACCACAAGTATAAGATTTAATGGGAAAAATATAAGGTAAGAAGATGGTTAAAAAGTTGGAGATATAGATTTAAGTCACACTCAAATCAATTGTTGCACTTAATGTAAGCATTGATAAAATGATAAATGAATTAATTACATGTGATATGCCTTCAGTGATGCACTTGCATCACATGAGACAAAGGAGCAGTACTCCTGAAGTATGATGCTCAGCTCTTCAAAGTCTTTTGCTGGTAATGATGATATTTTAGGTATTTTTGCTGATTCAACCAACTGTAAGATGAAACAAAAAAGTTATTAATGTAAGTAGTTCTGAATTGGATAGGAGGTAAGCAATCACATTACCTTCTTAATTTTGCTCAAATATTTTGATGAGACCATATGCCTAGGAAAATTAAATGTTGATGCATACATATCATCATAAGCATTAATTTGAGATTCTGATGCATTTTGGATGTTTAAGTAATTCTTTTTGCAGCACTGATCAGCCAAAAGTTGGACTGATTCATTATATATTGAGATAAGGTCATTAGGATCCTGCAAAAGAAATACCATGATTATAGTTCGAAAATTTTATGCGCAAATATTTATTTTATATATATATATATATAAATTTCAATAAACATCAAATTTTAACAATTTCTAAATGCTATAACCAATTCTCAAATTTATTTTTACCTGGATGATTAGATGAATCATTTCATTTTCTTTGGCCTGCATTCGAAATGACATCCAAAATTCATCAACCAATAACTGCTGCAAAAGCTCTCTTAGAGATTGCTTTTCTACAGGTGGAGGGAATTCAGCATTTTGAGCAAGCCAACAGAGGGATTCTTCCAACTGAAATCAATTAATGGATGTTTAAATAATAATTTACAAAAATAATAAAATGCTCAACTGAGAATGTCAAAAGAACATTTAAATTTCAAACACAGCACTGAACTTCAATGAAATAAAAAATTAAGATTCACTTATTATTAATAGCTTGAGATAAAATAATTTAACACAATATAACAAGGTTTATTACTAGAGAAAAAGCTAAGCCTCATGATGTATAGCTTTGATGGGTGAGTTTATTCTTACCATTGCATGTGGCAATTTCTTCTCATTTTCATTATGACAAAAAATGCGGAAGGTAGTGATCTTCTTACTCTTGAACAAATGATCTAAGCCCAGCTGATGTAGAACTTCATTTCTTGAATAGCTACCCATTCCAATAACCAGTAGAGATAGCTGACAGGGTTGTATTTTAACATTTAAATCCATTATATGATTCAAACGTAATCTGTCTTGAGAAAAAGTACTTTGCTTCCCATTGAGAACGAATAGTATGCCATTAACCCCTAAGATACTTTCTTTGTCACTTTTGGTTCCAACATCTTTTCTTAAAATGACATCTAAGGATGCCAAATTATAAATATTTATCACTGAATTAAAGAGAGGCTGCAAATAGACAGTGCACTGGGTTATTGCACTACACAGATAATAATAAAACCAGTTGATAGATAAGGATGAAAGACACAAACAATTTCTTAAAAATAAAAACACTTGCCTTATCCTGAGAAAAACAGGAATCCTCTACAATGAAACATCTATCAATCCATTGAGATGCAACATTTGACTTCCCTTCCCAATTTTCTGGAAGGCATATTGCAACCTCCCATTTAAGCTTGCAATCATTCTGATTATTCAAGGTGCCACTTCTCATAATAGATCTTACCAAAGGTTGTGTTAACACTTTCTCTACTGAGATTAAAGGGTAGGTCTGGGTAGAAGCATCAAGGCCTACAAAGGAAGTTTTATAAAAGCTTACAATTACTATAATTACAAAAAAATTCAAGTCTCTTCATCCAAAAATATGAATAAAAACCTATTCAGATACAGTACTGAGAATCCTATCCTAACTGAGATTAAAAGACAGGATTGAGAAATGCTCCCTGGATTATTATACCAGACAAAATGGCTGCTTAAAAATAAAGATACCAAAACACTTATGATCAACTTTCCAATAATTACCAAGATTGTTAAGCTTAATCCAGACATGAGACAGAACCAAAAATTGAAGGCATCTTATGCAGCAATGTAAAAAGTAAAGAGATTTTAAAATGTAAATAAATCCACTCAATAAAAATTATATAATAGAACAGGTAACTCAACCAGTTTATTTTTTCTATGAGTTTAGTATACAGAAAGAGGATAGTAAATATTGATAAAAGAGAATTAATCACAGACACTTCTAAGGGATAGATGAGAATATACGCAGAACAGATTTTGGTAAGAGCTTATCAAGAAGAGATAAGTGATTTTGAAGAGAAGACAGCATTCACACTGAGATGAGAAGCTATCCATGTAGATCTACTGTTTTCCATAAAATTCCATTATACAGTATCAACAATTTGTGATGTGTAAAAAATTGATTTATCATTAATATCCTAACATAACTTACAGTCTTATTCCTAATAAAACTCATTTTGGAAGCTACACAACATATACTTAAACCCTTATAGGCCTCATTTTTGTGAGTGATATGTTCCTTGTTCATATGTATAAAATTACACATAACTAATACATACATTAACTGTATTAAGGATTATTATATCCACCCTATATTATACTATCCAAATTTCTATTTTTTAAAAATAATTTTAAGTTACATTTTGTAGTTTTGGATTTAATCTAGATTAACAGCAAAAACTGCTTACCATTTCCAAAAGCTGTTGACCACTTTCTTTTAGAGAAACTAATTCCTTCAGAATAATTAGAGGAACCAAACCATTTAACTTGCTCCTCCAAAGACATGTCAGAAATCCAAGCTGGGAATCCTTGCATGGAAATTTTCAACTGTCTTTTCTTTTCATATGCTTTTCTGTAGAAGTGTAAATAGTACCTCCTCGTTTGTTTTTTTACATCTTCAGCAAGTGAATGCAGCTCACGAACTCTAAAATATAACAATCAGTTCATTGTTTATCTCTTATGAGAAATTTTTTTAATACAAAATACAGAAGATATCTTGTGAAAATCAACTAAAACATTATTTCACTTACTTTTTTTCTTGTTCATGGCTTATAAGATTATTACATATCTCTTCAATCAGTGAGTTAGTCACATCATTCACAATATCATTTGTTACTTCCACTACAGCTGTGTGTTTTTCCTTCTCTTCCTTCAAAACTGATGAAGCCTCACTTTGGCACAAAGAATTCACTACTTCCAATAACAATGATGAAAACAACTATACAATAAGAAAAATGAAGGATATTAGAAGTCACAAAAAAATAAATTTCAATGATTCAAAGAATGGCAATCGGGAAGGGGTGATTCCATTACATGCTATTATAGGAATGTGTTTACCCAAAACATGAGAACATAGGATTGGTAGACAATTTATAACAAAACAAAAGGAGAATGATACTGGTGATTTAAAAAATTAAAAAGAATCATAATTATTAGTACTACAAATGCTATGTTACTGGATAAAAAAGCTTTGATTTGATGACCTCTGAAAATGAAAAAGAATAATAAAATAAATTATCATAAATGAATTAATGTACATCTGTAGCTAGTATACTGAAACTGGTTGATTAAACTGATACACAGAGAAGTGATCTTTGTAAGGAACTAAGAGGAATTTTGACTTATTTTTTTGTGATTTTGAGAAAGTATCCTAGGTGTGGTATTGGAGAGCTAAGCTTAATAACTAGCAATGCAAATTTCAAGCCTTATTATCATGGATTAATGTAGTAAAATATGTAGATTAATGTTACTGCTACTGGTTTCTATTAATAAATCACTTTTAAACATCAAAAATAATATTGATACATTTCATTAGAGTGTTATATATATCTTCAGTAATGATTTGAGGTTCTGATGATGAATGGCTTGTGTCAAAATCTCTCAGGTAATTAACCAGGTGGATTTTGGAGAAGAAATTGGCAATGTTTTGGAATCTGGCTCAACCACTTCTTTACCCCTGTAACCCTGAGGAATGTAGGAGAGCAAGCCTTTAAAACACTGGTGACTTCTTCTCTAAAATCAACCTTTTTGATTACCCTGGAGATTGTCATGCACATGTTTTATAAATAAAGATAGAAGAAAGTTAATTACCATATAAAATTATTCTCGCATTGCATTAAATACATATTAAATGAAAACACTGCTATTCTACAAAGCAGCCAAAATAGAACAAACTAACTTTAATTTTCTATTTAGAATTATTAATAATGATGTAAAAAAAATAATCTACCTCCTTAGATGATTTATCAATTTCTTCAGCCATAAGTTTTCTTCTTTTCTCAGCCTCCCTCTCTTCCGCCATCTTCTGAGTTTTCATTTCATTCAATGTTGAAGTACAAATATCCCTGTGAATATTATATTGCTTTTTTTGATTTCTCTGCTAAAACATTATTTGTTTTACTGTATCTTATATGTAAATAAAAACAATGCTCCATTTGTTACTATTAAACAACTTACCTGACAAACTCTCTAACAAATGTTTCACAATACATAGACAGAAATGCTGTTGACAATTTACTGACATACTCCTTCAGATCATGGAAGACATGCTTTATCTCATGTCTTATTGTATCCTCAATTAATTCTTGTAAGATTTCAGCAGAGACCTAAAATGTATATGTATTGATCATATTCAGGAATTTCATATTTGTAACATAACCAAAAAATAGCATACATTACTACTTGAATATTTAAATAATCAAGTTATAATCATGTATAAATAGAGAAAATCAAATGAAATAACTGAGTAATACATATAAAATATGATTAATGATTAATATCATAGAATATTTTCATTAATTTTGCTGATGACTCACTGCATCAAGAAGGGCTTCATGATCAACATCTGGTTCAGATGGAGTGTCGATAGAAGGTTCCAATACAAAACTACCATCCTCTTGGTCTAAGGCATTCCATGCTTCCAGTCTCAACATTCCATATTCATCAAAACTTGAATGAGGATGATGATCCTGATACATAGATTCAGTAACTTTACCTCCAACAATGACCTAAAGAGAGAAAGAAAAGCATAATTAACAAACAATTAATTTAAATGTTATCTTAAACCATAACATTTAAAATACATATTGTTGTGACTTTTTTGTTCAATTCTTCTAGAGATGAGTAAATCTAACAAAGCTATATCAATAGTATACCTTAACGACCAATTGAAGAAATTGGCAATGACATTTGTAACCATAAACATAAATAACCGTAAAATAAAAAAAATCATTTTAAAAAAGACAACTTGCAATCTCAAAACATAAAATAAAAACTTAGATATTGAGGAAGACATAAATAAAGTTTTCAACAGAAATCAAATGAAAGATTTCAGTTTTAAAAGATTTGATAATTAAAGGAACATTTCTTTGAAAGATTGAAGTGTTATTAATGTTATCTGATAGGCAATTAAAATTACATAAAATTAATAACGATTTAAAGAAAATACGTACATACACACACATTTGAGCACACAAACACATGTATGAATTTCTCTCTCAAAAATAAATTATAATAATGAAATCTGGTGATTAACTGAGCAAGTATACTCTTAGTTGTAAAAATAATTTTATCATAATAAATTTTAAATTCTATGATAATATTATAAAACTTCAGAAGCAAAAGCTTACTTCTCCTATGGTGCATTTCCTCTTGCTTTCAATAACATTGACAGCTCGAGTTGGAGGAAATACTGAGTTAGTAGGAGGGAGAGCATTGCGGCCTAAGCAAATGAATTTCCTAGTAGAATCTAGTTCCAAGCCATAGTGCTCACAAAACATTTCCCCTTGTTCAGTTGATTCAAAATTCAATATATCCACTAAGCTAGAAACAGGAAACTGAAATAAAGAAACACATTGAATGAAGCTGAGAAATTATAATGCAAAGGTGAATTAACTGATGCTAACTATACTTTTTCCAGAATCAGAATCTATAAATAGCATAACATTTTTATGATATTGATACAAATATCTATCATAGATGATTATGCATGAACTTACAGCATGGAATCGTCAAGCAAAATTGATTAGTATGTTCCATTAATATAAAATTCAGAAGATTGAAATCTTAAAAAGATATATCCAGAGAAAAGTTGCGAACAAGAATTAAGTATATTTATTTTGGGAATTGGAAAATGTTGATTCCCACAGCAGGAACAAGTGAAATTGATAATAAAGTAATCTAAAATTAAGACAAAGTAACTAATTATGTATTAAATTATATTATGCAACATAAAATAGTTGAATAAAAATAGTTTTCCAATGAGAATTATAAATAATATATATTACCTGTGCAACTTTGGATTGGAAAGAGTATGATCTAGCAATTGCTGCCAATGCTTTTAGTCTTACTTGATTGAAATATCTATGCATTAAACATGCATTTAAATAAGTTGCTGATTTCACAAGTTTGAAAAATCTCACATAATTCCCACTACTTAAGGCAAAGTAAACTTGTACTGCAAATCTGACAGGAGTAGACTGTTGGATTTCCTGTCTTAATTCTTGGACCTCCCTGAGGATAAAAACACAACCGCGTATTGACAAACAAGCATTCAGCAAATAATGAATATTTCATTTCAATTTGTGGATTGGATTCAAATAGACACTAAATCCATCAAATTTTTCATTTGTTACATAAAAAAGTGATATAACCCTTAAAGAATGAAGATAACTTATCATATAATCTTCTTTAATAATCTAATGTTATGACATACAATAAGATGAAGGTTGAAGAATAAAAACAGACTGACAGGAATTTTCATTATTTGTACTTTTTACAGCATGCATGAATGTACATATTAGCTAAACTGGCTGGAGCAATTAACCAGCAATTGAGAAATTTTAGTTCAAGTCATACTCCAGACTTTTTTCACATTTCCTCAACTTTATAGTGATACAAATTTTAGATAAACATATTTCCTTGCAAGATAAAGTAGCATTTAACTGAGATCAATGAAACCTACCACATGAAATTGCCATCACCCAGGTTCATGAGGATTATATATCCTCTGAACTCAGATTCATTTGGACAGTACTCTCCCTTCATGGCTAAATCATGGTACAAATGTTTCAAGGTTTGCAAGCACTTGGTAAGATTTTCATTATTAATTTTCTCATCGAAAACTGTAAGATCTTCTCCAACCAGTCGCTCAGCACAATGAATGTGAAACCGAGCACATTGTTCTACAAGTAGAGCTGATTCCAGATCACAAAGTTGTTGTTGTGTAATATCCTACAAAAATTAATATTCCATTACAAAAAAGGATAAATAGTCTTTAAAGGCAGAAATGAAAATTAAAACATACTTTTCTGATAGCTCTAGTTCTGTCCCAAACATAAAAATACCAATCTCGAAGATTCTCTTCCTTCTTCTCACTCAAATCCATTATGTTCAAAACCATGTAGTTCATTGCCATCATTAAGACTTTTGATGGTCGCAACTCATGAGGCAAAGGCTCTTCTTGATCGGCTGAACTTCTTGAATATTGCTTGATTGCAGATGAATGATTCATAGAATATTCCTATTATAGGGATACAAATTTTGATTGCATCAAAAAACATCATTATTATTTAATTAGCCTGAAAATAAAACTTCTTACACATTTTGGTAATTGTTACATGGTTGCTTTGAGTAACTATTCGGTAATTCAATAAAGAATGAGGGAGAGAGTTTAGCAGAAAATTGTTATTCATGATAATAACAAGTAAGGTTTTACAGCAGCGGTAACAAAAGTAATTGGGGAGAATTGAGATATAAATTTACTATTTTTGAGAAATATATTGAAGGGAAAGAACAAAAGAGAATGGAAGAGGGAACGATAAAAATAGTATTTTCTAGATAAAGATAGAGATTTGCTACCAATCAACCAATGATATAATAATCATTAACATGGATTGAAAATATCTTAAGAAAGCAAGTATAGTAGCATAATACTTAAGTTCAGTGGCAAAATAATAAGATAACAATACTTACAATAAATTTTAAACAAATTAAAAATTAAATATTTAATAATAATGTTTTTCATGAACATGTTTCCCATATTAAATAAAGAACTATGATATATTTGTTGAAAATCTGATGGCTGAATAATCTAAGATGGAAATTAATCAATGAAGAGAAAATGTTACAAAAAATTTTTGTTAGACTGCTTATTCATAAATACCACTGAAGCTACATCACAAACACCTTTGTCTTCTTTATCTATATACCTTTGTTTGTCTCAACTCATAGGGATGAATTTGATGCTGACTTTCCCGTAAATATCTCTCCTTCTCAGGACACATGTCAGGACAAGTTCCATGTAAACGACCTCCCACTCCTTGGTTCAACTGTTTACCTCTTTCTAAAAGTATCAAAGAAATATTTCAATGTTTTAAGATCAAGAGATAGAAATACTATCAACTGCTACAAGAGCATCAATAGATTAATATTCTAGATGTATAGGAATACATCAAACTGAATTCTTGAAGTGTCATGAAAGGAAAAGATCAATCAACAATTCAATTAGATTTTTTAAATGATAGATTAGAGATGAAGAACTTAAATTAATATTAAAGCTTATTCTTGAGAAAAAAGACTATTCTAAATTAATTTAGTAATAAAGAATTACACTAAAAGCATCAAATGCATACTCTACCTCCAAAAGAAAACAAAATTAAAGTTTTTATACGGCTGAAATAATTTTTTTTATATTAGAAGTAAAAATATTGTGTCAGAGCAGTTTATTTAAATGAAATAATTGGATTGTTCCATAAATAAGCCTTTCGTAAAATAAACAACTTTTACAAATACTATAGGAACCTGAGTAGATATACATTTAGAGATGATTCATTTTCATAGAATGAATTGTAAAAAATATCTAATTAACATGAAAAAATGTACCAACAAAAAGTTACAAACCCATCCTCATTAATTTATCCCTAGCTTCTAGGACACGATATTTTTCCTCGGCAGTTTTTGCTGGCTTTTTCAACATTTCCTGAAGATCTCTAACATTTGCATTCTTGTTAAACAATAAATCGACAGTTTCTGTAGTTTGCTCAGCTTTCCCTTTTCCTTTCACTCTTCTCCCAGATTTTAAGGTTTTTTCTACAGGAACTTGAAGGGAAGACGTAGCTTCAGCATGCTTCTGTCTGGAGAGTCACAACAGCATTGAAATTTAGACAAATAAAGTAAGTTACACCAGATTTAAAAAACACAAAAATAGTTGATCAATTGGTTAGAAAATGTGTGTAAATACAGAAAATAGAAAATATTTTAACTTTAAATAATGTTCTACCTCATGTAAACATTGTGAATATAGCATGCTATTTCTTTTCGTATCTTATGATATTTTATTTTAAAACAATCTTAGGTAAGTTGTTGCACTACATAAAAATAACTTTCAAAAGGTTTAAATTGTACAAGAAAATTAAAATGATATTTCATTAATATTTATAAAGACTCTAACAAATCAGAATGCAGTTCAACAGTAGGTATAGAAGTCTATATAAGGTAGGTGTTAGTATAACAAGGCTTTGTATACATTTCAGTAACTTTCTAAGTGTTTGAACTATATTATAATGAATAAATAACAAGCTTCTGAGATTCAAATTTGCTTTAAGAAGATAAACACGCCTATTTTAAACTTTAAATTGAAAATTTCAGTTGCTTGATTGATGCTAAGAAAAATTTGTATACAAAATTTTGTTATCCTAAAATAATCTATTATAATTACAAGAAAATGCCATATACCTGATTTGAGCAGTGGTTGTAACACCCAGAGATTCATCTTCTTTATTTTTTGCTTCACCTAAGTCTCCTTTTTTCAATTCTCTCTTACTAGATGGTGGAGATTTAGCACCCTTCGTAAGAGATGATTGACTCCAAAAGATAGAATATCGTTTATTCCCAAATACACCTCCATATTTTTTAGCATTGGCAGCAGATTTCTGCAATCATGAAACAACGACTGACATAATTATCACACTCATTTCATAAATCAAAAGGTAAGCATAAAACTATATTAATTTGTATATTTGAGAGAATTAGAGCTTCATTACCATAATTCTATGTAATTTTATCAAAGAGTATAGCAAAGATAAAATATCTTTATTTGAACGACATGCTAAAAAACACATAAAAGTTATAATTCTTTAATCACCTAAGATAATAACTCAGAGAAGTTAAAGCTCTTACACTCTAGTGAAAATGTTACGTTATTCACATTAATCGTCAAACAGTATAAGAAGTAAATAAATAGAAGCATCCTTACATGATCTCTGAAATGTACCGTGCAAGCCCTTTTTTTTAAGCTTAAGTAAACTCTGACCACTTCTCCAAACTCAGAAAAAGTCTCTCTAATTGTCTCTTTACTATTCAATTCTTCCGGTAGTCCACTACAATAGATTGATTTTATCTGCTGTATTTCTTCGGGAGTAAATAAACGTTTGATGTTAGAAACACGCTGAGGGCTGGGCAAACCTGCAGACGATACATAAAATAAACAATTCAAATACAGTCACATAGGATATTCCAACTCATATTATCATCTAATCAATCTTCATTAAGGTTTTTTTAAGACTTTTCTCCAGATATATCTATGAAAGACACAAGAATACATAGTAAAACTTAAAATGCCCAAGCTATCGGCTTACTTTGTGTTGGCTTTGAATCCTTATTTTCTGATTTTGTTTCCTCGGGAATATTCTGCATAGTTTCCATCGTTTGTTCGACACTTTCTGAGGTTTCTTGCATAGGCTCATCGGTTTGTACTTGAGGATCATTACTTGAAGTTTCTTCCATGATGAACGATTATTTAATACAAATTTACGCTAGCAACATATAACTACGAGTAACATATAGTTTTATAATTATTTATTCTACGGCATAATATACAACAATTAGATGAGATATTTATTGCACGTAAACAAACAAAGAGTCAACTGCAATCACGTAGGTCCCTCGACCAACTCAAACTGACCGCAACAGTTGAAATGCAAAATATGTCTTTCTGTGTGACGTCAATCTGTGCTCATGAATGAAGTTGAATTTTGTTTGGTATAAACAAAATGAGACGTCCCTCCATATACTCTGTGCATCCTTAACCAACGAGCATTGCTTTATTACCATTTTTCGTGTTTTCATTCTGTAGAGTGACGCTTTTCCGTGTGTTAGTTAAGAAATATTACAAGTTTTTCACCTACAGCAGAAAGAACAATATATATTATAATGGCCGTGGGTAGACAGGTTAACATGGACTTCGATCATTCTTGGCCAGATCCTGCTGAGTGCCTTACATTAGATTTTGGACCCTTTGAAACTGTGCACAAATGGAAGAGAATGCCCGAATGCGATGAATTCGTCGGCTACAGGTTGGATTTGAACATTTTAATTTTTCCTAACAATAATCCTGCAAAATATATATTCTTTTAATACATACTTAGTTGGTTGTTTTTACATTTTATGACCGTGATGTATTGCTTCTCTTCTCGATATCCAGGCGCAGTAAACACACCATCGTAGCGTACAAGGATGCAATTTATGTATTTGGAGGAGATAATGGGAAAACTATGCTCAATGATTTGCTTCGTTTTGACGTCAAAGAAAAGTCATGGGGAAGAGCCTTTTCCACTGGCACCCCTCCGGCTCCTAGATACCATCACTCTGCTGTAGTCAGTATAATTTTATTTAAGCCTGTGGTACTCAGTTTAAATGAATCTTCCGATAATAAATTTCAAAATCTCAATTCCTCATTGTCATAACAATCATTCTTTTTGTTTACATAATATATTCTACTGAAATAAATTTCTGGTTGGAAAATTCTTTAATCATCTCAATATGATTATATAATTTAAATGTTACTTACTCTTCATTGAAGCCTTATATATTATATCTCTTCTAATTAAACAATTTGGTTTTACGAAAATACATCAATAGTATAACTTACATTTTATCTTGCACCATTTAATGTTAACTATACATTTTTCAGGTACATGAAAATTCTATGTTTGTGTTTGGAGGGTACACTGGAGATATACATTCAAACTCAAATCTAAGCAACAAGAATGACTTATTTGAGTATAAATTTCATACAGGACAGTGGATTGAGTGGAAGTTTCTTGGAAAGTAAGTAATCAATACAGAGTTATTACTCTTTATTTTGGGTAATAGATGTACAAACTAATGAAAAATTTTGTTGCAAAATCTATAATGAATTGGTTTGAATTTACTTTTACATATATCTTCTGGTTAACTTGATGTCCCCTTCCTGTACAGTATTGCTTTTGATCACTCTTCTGTCTTCATAACTTTACCTTTTATCATTACTTTTTCTACAATTTTCTTGCCTGGAAAAATCATGTACATCTCAAATCTTCTTGTTCTCTAACTCAGTTCACCTAATTCATTTCTTTCATGAGGCATAAGAGACTGTCTGTGATACTTTTGTAATCTAGTGCATTTTCTCCATTGTTTAAACCAATATTGTTTGGTCTCTATGGTCACGCAGCTATCTCATATTATATGTACTATTTTCTGTTGATAAATATTGACAAGAGGTATAATTTCATGGCTCATTAAATTAAGTTTACCTTGAACTATGATAAAATTCCTCTGAAATATAATATATATATACTCTAGCTTTGAAATATTATTTCCGTTGAAGTTGCATTCAAATGCAAACTATAAGTTTGTATTTTAATTATCTCTTAATGCAAAGCTAGTTATCATAGTTTAAAATAAAACTATAAAATCATAAAAAAAATAACCTCTAATCATGAATGAATATGCTATTAGTATTCCAAGAAGGTATGCCCATCTTTTATAGTCACAGTATACAATATCATTAACAGTATGATCACCCTATAGTATAAAGATGTACAATATTTTTATAATTTATTTTATAGTCTATATATATGCGCAAAGTTCTAATTTAAGCATTGATTATTTTATTGACCAGAACCCCTGTCCCACGTTCTGCCCATGGGGCTGCTGTCTATGATGGGAAGTTATGGATTTTTGCTGGTTATGATGGAAATGCTCGGCTGAATGATATGTGGACAATTTCACTTCAAGTAAGAGTTAAAGTGATTTATGAATGAGTTAAGCTCAAACTGAAAACAAGTTAAAGATTAAAGAGCTTGGTTTCTGTATACCTATTATTTTCATGTTTCCATTTATTGCATTCCCAATAATCCATTGCTACATTTTAAGGGAGACACAAGAAAATGGGAAGAAGTAGCACAGACAGGTGACTGTCCTCCAACATGCTGCAATTTTCCTGTTGCTGTTGCAAGGGAATCAATGTTTGTTTTTAGTGGTCAGAGTGGAGCAAAGATCACAAACAGTCTGTTTCAATTTCATTTTAAGGAGAAGCGGTAAGTGAAGTTTTGAAGTACAGTATCATAAATTTTTTGCATTGGAGGAACTAGCTAAAAGGTTCAACTCCAACAAAAGATTTAAATTCCTAAAGGAAGATGTCACGTATAATTAATTCCCAATAGCCATTATCTCATTATTCCCCTTTGACTAATATTTTTACTTGAAATTACAATACAATTATTGCATAGTTATCTTAGTATATTAAATATAACTTATTATCAATGTATATAAACTGTTAACTCAGGTGGACAAGGATTTCCACTGAGCATATTTTGAGAGGAGCACCACCTCCACCAGCCAGAAGGTATGGCCATACAATGGTTGCATTCGATAGACACTTGTATGTATTTGGAGGAGCAGCTGATTCCACACTTCCAAATGACCTTCATTGCTATGATCTAGACACCCAAACGTGGTCCATCATCCAGCCAGCTCCACAATCTCAGGTTAGTTTAAGCTCAGATATAAATAATTCCCTCTGAACCGAAAAAAATGATTTGATAAGAAAATTCAAATTTTAAAAAGAAGCTTGTAGATGCATATTTTCAGTCCTCAAGAAGGAATAGGTATGTTGGTTTTTATAGGTTAAAAAAGAGAAAATTCCAGCTACATTATAGTTCAGTTTCATAACGATTTTCAACACTTTAGCTTTATTTCATCGTCTTTGATTAATTATTTATTCACCATTTGCTCTCAGTTCGAGGTTACATTAAGACAGAAATAAAGTTAATTATCATCAGATGGAAGGAAACGTTTACGCATACATTTAGTTCAATTACAGTGAATTTTAGAGGGTAAAGTCTGGACAACAGGTAATTTTTTATTTTAATTCCGAAGGTTGACTTAAGTATATAATCAATAATTTTGATAGTTGACACGTTTCATAAAAAGTTTCGACACTATTATTATACAATTTTTTTCTAGTTTCATTGATCATCAAACGAATCTTAAGATAATCTTGTAATAGTAAGTGATTGGTCAAGAATAATGATACACTATCCGTCGACGATAAAAGGTAAAGGTGTTTTTTCGGGTACATTTAGTGATGCTATGGATTCTTGCTCATAGGTTATCGCATGGATATATTTCTAACTATAGCCTTATTAAAAGCGAACGTGTTTGAACGTGGCGAAAGCATTTTATTCCGATCTGCGCCGTAAATTTTACTGAGCGTGCGCATTGTAATAAGATTCCGTATTTCGTACGACCGCCAGGATGTAAAGGGGAACAATTTTCGAAGTTCTCGCGCGTTCATATTTATGTTTTAATTATGCATGCACCTGAAACCTAAACATATAACCTATATACGTGTAAAAGGGCCAAATAGAAGCTATATACTTCAATTTTATGAATGAATGTATGAGTTGCAGTAACAAAAAGATAGTCAAACACGAATTCATTCCTAGCTGCGGAGGTGCTAGATCTTACATATTTCTTCAAAGATTCCTGAATATTATTTCTAATGCAGTCTATAATCATTGATTGTTTTGTTTTAATACGTTTTAGAATATTATCAATTATCGAGTAAAAAAAATTCTAAGTTCGGTATAAAATTTCAGTCTTTCGATGAAATAATGAAAAAATATAAAAAATGTTCTAACCATATGAAGTGTACATTTTCTTTATTACTATTTTATGTTAAATTTTGTATTAAAAATTAGATGGTATTTCAAGAAAGTGAACTTTTAGGTTAGTCATCGTGGGTGTTGTATATCGGTTGCGGTTGGGTATATATACTGCTTCTCAATGAATTAATATCGTGTTGTATGAAAGGAGAGACGGTTAGCACTCCCCTAGACAAGGATGGAACACATAAAACTCTGGTTGAGGCACCGCTGGTTATCCAGCACTTAACCACATTTTTTACATGTACTTCATGTGGATGTCTTTCATACTTTGATTTGGCTTCTCAATGTAACAGCTATTAATATCAAGTAGCACATACTTGTACAGTCACATAACTATGATTTATTATCTAATATTGAGCCGAAAATTAAGAATTGTAGGATAATTTTTGATCGTATTACTTTTATATATTTTGATTATGTAGAATTTTTATTTAGTTATTTCATAAATCCTCTATCTTTTCTTGAATCTTGTACTCTTTGATGTTTCAAATTTATCTCGGAACTGGTCTCGACTGAAAACTCCAACTCCACAGGTACCATCAGGAAGACTTTTCCATGATGCTGCTGTGATAGGTGATGGAATGTACATTTTTGGTGGCACTGGTGACAACAATGTCCGCAATGGAGAACTATATCATTTTCAGGTATTTTTAAGAAAGCTATCCAATATTTGTTCGAAGTAAGATTTAAATTCTTCTCAAATTATTTGAAACATCTTCATCGACATTTATATGTACAAGTGTCATGTGTAAAATAACTGGATTGATCACATTTTATTTCCCTTAAAAATAAGAATAATAATAATCATATGAGAAAGGAGAATTACAAATTTACTCTATTGTTTGAAAATATGTTTACTATATTTATATTAAAACTTGTGAGATATTAAATTGAAAATGAGTTCTAACATTTTTATCAGTGCATTCTATGTATATATTCTATATTATTTTAAATCTGTTATTCTTCTTCAGTTTTCTTGTGGAGCTAGTGATTGTGGGATATTTGTGTTAATGAAAAATTTTATCTCTTGATCACTTTCAGTATTAAAGGTTTACCATTGTGCTATGGCTTTCCACAAATTCACACCTTCCAATATCGATTTCAAGAATTATAGTATTTAGAAAACAAAGTTATTGACCTTGTGACCACATTTAATCTCCATAGTTCTCCTGCTATCCTAAATGCACCTTACATGAAGACTTTGGGAAACTTCTGGAGAGTCGACAGTTCTGTGATGTGGAATTTGTGGTTGGGAGTGATGAAGATGATGGGAGTGGTGTCACTGGAGAAGGAGAGGTCAAAATCCCTGCACATATGGCCATGGTGGCAGCTCGCTCTCAATGGTTACGATCTCGGATTCGTCAAGCTCGGGAAGCAAGGGATAAGCATCTTGAAAAGGTACATGTGATATCCATTTATCCTCCTGTGCGGAAGATCTACTAATTTATTTGAAAGAATTTTTTTGAAGAAAGGTATAGCATTGTTCATATAATGCATACATTGGATTATACCGATCTAAATCAATAATATGACTAAAGCTCCTTTTTAGATTTAAGGCCTTATGTTTTACTTCAGTGTTATTTTCAATATTCTAATATTTTCTTTTCAGTTATTTGGCACAACACAAGTTCCCTTTAAAGATATTCCTCTATTAGAAGTTAAGTTGAAGGATGCCGTTCCTGAGGCCTTTAAAATGGTCCTCAACTATATTTATACCGATAGGATTGATCCAACAAAAAAAAGTGAGTCTCAAGTGAAATATCTTTATTATATGAACCTTATCTTGCCATCTTAGGATACTGTGTTTTCTTCATGGTAATCATTTCTTTGTTATTAATTTTATGAAGTTGTAAACTATTCTATACAATTACTAGTTCCCTTAAGTTTAAGAAGTTTCCTTAATGGCAATGACTTTACTCACTACATTTATGCAGTAAATATATTGTCTTTTAATCAGTAAGAATGTATGTTGTTTCCCCTCTGAAACATTTTGTTATAGAAGGCAGTTACTCTGTAACTGCTGCAATAGCTTTATTTCTATATATTTGCTTTAATAAGTTTAAGAGACATAAAATTAAACTTATTGATGCTCCATAAGAAGAAATATAATATATTTTATGAATTATTCACAGTCAATCTCTTCCTATGAAGTAATGTTTTGAAAATTCCTTTTCCTTTATGTTAATCATTTATTATTTGTATAAAACTAATCCAATATTTTCTAATATAGTCAAAGATATAGAGGGTAATTCAATAAAGATTTTTAATTTCATTCTTTAAATATTAAAATGATAAACTTATTTTAATATTTGCTTTATATATCTAACATGCCTTTGAGAATATCACTGATAATTATTTAACCTTTTAGATGAAGACCCGGTGTGCAATCGAGTTGTTCTCCTGATGATGGATGTTTACAGATTAGCAGTTCAGGTTGGTGTTAATGTTTTGGAAACTTGACTAAGTAGTCTTCAAGGAATGTTTTTTCATGAACTTCTTTCAAAGGAATGTTTTCAAAGCTCATTTGGATAGCTTAGAATTGAAAGATCTAAGTATAGATATAATCATAGATATCTTAGGATATTTGAAGCTTTCATACAGTGGAAATGAGAAACCATTTTATCTATTCATGTTCGCAAAATGTGTATCCCATTTTTGTGATTTTATAGTTTAACCTTTAGCTTCATTCCTTTGCCATGTTATAAACTGAGAATAGATCCTTGACTATTTTATTTTCCATTGAATCTTTCTTTTAATATTTTTAAGTATAATATCATGTAAATGAAAATATATATCCTCTTTTGCAAAGATAGATATTCTCATAATTATAATAGTTTCTGAGTTTGATCCATAATATCCATAAAATTTTCTTGTTATTCTTTCCATTTATTATTATTTATCTATATATTTTACTTTAATATATATCTATCTATTTTACTTGAGCTACGCATGTTTACTTATATAAAATTAGATGTTCATGAATCTTTTTCACAGTTCCACATGCATCGATTGGAGCAACTTTGTGTACACTATCTTGAGGCTACCATAAATAGAAAGAATGTCTTGGAAGCTTTAAGGAATGCATCACAGCTGAAACTTTTGTTTATAAAAGAATTTTGTTTACGTTTTGTTGTGAAGGAGAGCAACTACAACCATATAGTAATGAGTGAAGAGTTTGAGTCTCTAGACAGGCATTTAATGGTTGAAATCATAAGGCGTCGTCAAATGCCACAGCTAAGACCAATGATGGAGTCTCAGTTTGAAACACCATGTGATGCCACACCGTCATTTCCTACATTTAAAATGACTTCCATCGAAGAAAAAGTGAAAACGCAATGGAATTGTGAGTAATATCATTTAAAATAAGAATAGTTTACTACTTTTATAAGATTAAAAACAGTTGTGTTCTAATTTCATTCATAGATTCTTACATTGGGTCTATCTCTTTTGTGTTTTCTCATGCTTTCACGGACATTCCAATTATGGATAATAATGAACTAAGGGATAATGCGGATATTACATCAATATCCATATCTTGGTAAAGAGTTATTGTGGGAATGTATTATATGTCTACCTTTCTCGTTTCTTTGTTACTCCAGCTTTTGTGTGTCATTGTCATCAGAAGTATTCTTCATTAGTTTTGCTTTTTCAATGTTTTTAATATAAGAGAGAGGTATTGTGTAGATAAAATTCTTTCATTCTTCATGTGCATTGCATATTACTTTGAATACAAATTGTCGAGGTTGGCTCTGCAACATTATTATTTAGTCATTTCAAAAATTGAAGTGAAATTCAAATGTACAGAGTAGTGGACCAGGGTACATATGGTGGCACATGCCATAAGATAGATATCAGAGTTATTGCAAAGATGTAGTATAGAAGTGTCATGATTAATAATTAATTGTTTATGCCAAAGAAATATGTATCGCACTTTAAAAATTCAAAATAATTTCATTATATTTTTTAATCCTTAACTTCAATGAAACTATGAATTTTATATTGAAATACTAGAGGTGTTATTATCAATGATGAGTGTTCAATTAAAAATTTTAAATTTATATATCAGCTTATAAGAATATTTAAGTCCTTATTACATGTCATCTGGATATAACCTCCAAGAGGTTTCTCAAAGAAATTATTGTTCTGTTTGTTATCTTTTGAGACCGTACATTAAATTTTTGTTTTGATAAATATATCTTTTTATGAGTAGCGTATCTTCTTGATTGATTGGAAGTAGTGAGGAAAACATATTAAAATGCAAACTTTAATGAATGAAAGTATATGAACTTGAAGATGTTCACTACTTCCTTGAAACTTTCTGCATCCATATTCAAAAAATACTCCTTTTCTATGTTAGTGTACAAGTGAAAGTGTGGTGTATAAATGGGCTCTATGAAACATAACAGTGAAATTATGATTGACAAATTGACACAAAGAAAGTATCATATAGTTATGAATGATTTTTGCTAATATTGGCAATAGATTTTTAAAATCATCAAATATTGAATTCTTAGTTAAGATGGCTTTATCTACACTGAAATGTTTGGGATATTGAAAATTTTGACTAGCAAAACAGGTGTGAAGAATGAATCCCTAGAAAGGATTTTTCAATCAAAAGGCCTGACATTAAGTTATCTATCCTGAGTATATATCCTTTTTCAAAACCAAATAGCAACACTTTCCTCTTGACATAATTCTCTTTTGCTAGTTCATGGGTGTTATAGGAAATAAAAATATGTACCTATCTAGATTGGAAGAAAAATGAAAAATCTTTTATATATTTCATAGATACTTTTTGTAACAGATTTTCCTTACTTTTAATCACTCATATCTTCATTTTAAAACATAAAACTCCTTGTATTTATCAAAGCAGATTTAAAATGTAGTTTGTTGTGGATTCTACTTAGCTTAGTTCAATAAACATTTTGATGAGTGACAAGGAATCAAAAAAAAAAGTTAGTGGAATTCAGTGGGTGTAATTAAAATTTCACTTGAAAGCATATAATGTAAGAATCACTTTTGTAATTCTTTTTAATTAAAGAAATGCACCTGTTTAAAATTATTCAATTGAAAGAATTGCATGGGATTGAATGTGTTTGAAGCTTCATTGATATTCATTTATTATGCAGATGTCTTGGCTTTACTTGAAGATGTCTCAGAATAATTTATTTTAAATTAAAGAATGTGTGTGAAAAAGCACCCTTGAGTGCTGTATCTTATTTGTAGAAATCTGATGAATAGGTATTTAATTCATTTTTCTCTTTATAAAATACAAATAGGTACCACTCTTGAGCAAGATATGGAGGCATTTTTGAAAATCACCGGAAGAGAGTTCTGTGATATAACCTTAATGTTAGATGGAATTCCTATCCCAGCACACAAAGCCATCCTGGCAGCTCGATGCTCATATTTTGAAGCTATGTTCCGTTCCTTTATGCCTGAAGACAACATAGTCCATGTAAAGAAAATAATGTCTAATATGACAATGTATGTTCAGGTCTCATTTTTGATTTATAACACAATCTTAATATAATTTGTTTTTAGATCCAAATAGGAGAGATGATTCCTTCAAGGCAATCATTTGATTCATTACTTCGCTACATTTACTATGCAGATGTCAACATGCCTCCAGAAGACTCTCTTTACCTCTTCAGTGCTCCCTATTTTTATGGATTCACAAATAATAGACTTCAGGTCAGGATAACTTTTTTTTGGGAATTCAACTATTATGAGCTGGTTATAATTTTTATATTCACTCTCACATTTGTGTACTAAAATTATTTTCTACTATTTTAGGCATTCTGCAAGCAAAACTTGGAAATGAATGTAACTTTTGAGAATGTGATTCAAATTTTAGAAGCTGCTGACAGAATTCAAGCTCTTGACATGAAGAAACATGCTCTCCATCTTATAGTGCATCATTTTGCTAAGGTAAATTCTTTAACAATCCATTCTCCTAACTCTTTGAAATTTATCTAAGTGCAAGCCTAAAAGCTATGATTAACATAATAGATAGTCAGCAGGGCTTTGATAACAATTAAGGATTAAAAAATATATCACCAACTTATGTAATATTTAGTAGTAGTTAAATTTTCAGAATTCTCTGTAAGGTTTTGTGAACTTTTTATCTTTATTTAATAGCTGTGCCTCCTTTCTCTCACAGGTGGCAAAATTGCCTAAATTTCAGAATCTTAGCCGTGAATTACTTTTAGAAATTGTTGCAGTTATGGCAGATGAACTTAGCGATTCAAAACTTTGCCAAGACATGTCTAGTGTAAGCCTTTGTAGTGATTGTTGATGGAGACCTGGATTTTTCATAAGGGATCTCTCAAATCTTTGACATTTGAGGTAAGTTTTAGATCATATTTGCATTTGTGCTTTTCATTCAACTTTTGTATGGTTTCGGTTTACTTTGTAGCATAACTTCCTATTCCAAGAACTTAAAACTCCTGCAACAGCAGATTAACCCTTTGCATTAAAAAAATGTGTTCCCAGATTAGTATCAGAGTTTAAGGTGTTTAAGGAGGTAGGTAATAAATAAATAAATAGTCTCATTGTACTTATCAACAGCAACATCGCTTTTAATAAATAGATCTGGTTGGGATATTGACATAATGCATGTTGAATTAAATGCAGCATATTCCCAAAGTTAACCATTGTGTAACAAATTAAATTTTTAACTAACAGAGCTAACCTGTATTTTTGAGGTAATATAATATGATTTCAAGACTTATTTGAACTTTTTCATCAAAATCACCATAAATATAATTGTAATCTGTGTATTTTGATTCACAAATAGAGCAAAACTGCACATTTAAGTTGTAGGAACACTACACCAAAATTGTGGAAGATAAGACTAGATCTTATCCATACAGATGAATAAATTCATCTTCTATAATACAAAAATATTTTCTAATTATCTTGCTCTTAATAAAAGTTTGAACTTTCTCAATAAAAATTAAATGAGGTGGTGATTACATCACTGTAAAAATTATGCAAAACTTGTATTTAAAATACTGAGTCTCTCTTTGCATACCTCACAGGTTGAAAACTTGACAATGAAGACTTTGAATTGATCAGTCCTCTGAAACATGGCTGTACTGGCCAAACAACAAACATTCAGGGGTCAACTATGCGTATATCATGAAGTTCCAATAAAGATTCTATCACAACTATCCATTTCTCAAAAATTACATAAACAGTAACTTATTCTTGACTAACTCTACATTATGCTTCTCCAAACCAGTTCCTTTCATCTTATAAAGTGACATCTTAATCTTAAATCTGTACATCTAAGAACAATCCATCATTTTTGGTATTCATCAGCAAAAAACTTTACTTAAAAAATCTTATTAAAAGTAACCTAAAAATGCTTTGGATAACTTTAAAGTGATAAAAACACATCTCTGATTCATCGTTATCATACAAATTTTTAAAGAAAATATGACTAAGCAGCTGCCTCCCCATTAAAATTTGATTCTTTCTGTATAGCGTGAATTCATGCATCACCCTTTTTTCTGCTTCTAGTCACCATGGGCCCTTGTGAATGTCTGCTATCCACCCAAGCACCAATTCCTTCAACGCTGTTCCCCTGAGGATGAGTCAAAGATTTTGATACGGCATTCTGTCTAATGGAAATGGAATTCCTCTTCCTTCTACTGCTCTGCCTCCTAATACCAATCAAGGTTGGTGACGATGATGGATGCCTCTTCAATAAAATATAGCAGGATTTCTTCAGGGTGGACAAGCAGGCGCTGGAAATATCATCCTTTGTCATGCTGGACATTTCACTGGATGTAGACGAATCCATGACTGGTTTGTTAAGGATTACCTCTTGTAATCCATGGCGAACTGACTGGGCTGAAACAGTGCATGAATCAAGAGGTCTTGATCGACCTCTTCTAGGGGTTATGACTGTTCTCCGCCTATCACCCTTACTAATGTTATGTCCAAGGTGCTGCCGGCAACACCTCCGACTATTAGATAGTGAAGCAAATTTACCACTTAAACCACCACCTATACCCAAATCCCCAGTAGACATTAGCCTTCTCCTAACACCATTTACCACTTTTTTCTGAGAAGAAGTAGAAGACCATGGTACATAATCACTTAAAGCACTTGCAGTCTCTGATTTCTTTGTCAAGCTCTCATACCTTTCTTCTGATCTTGTTCTCCTCCTCAGATGCCAAGAACTCTTTAGTACCTCGGAAACTTTTGTACCATGCGCACTCTTGTTACACACAGATTTACACTCTGTTTCCTTCACAGCCTCAACATCTGCAATAGAATCACCCTGTAATAAGGAACTTGAAACCTCACTGTCTTGGATTTCAGATTTATTTTCACTTATGTCCTTGGGCGAAGGGCTGTCATCTTTCACCTTGTCAGCTTTACCCCCCTGTAGGGCATCTTTCATTCTTTTGCAAGGTGGTGGTTCATTTTTTCTTGAACATTGAGGATCTTGAAGCATGTTTGCCACCTCACACACTCGCCCATTACTTTCTGTCACAGGTGGGCTACTGTCTCGGCTGAGTCCTTCAGCATGTGAGCTTATAGAGTTGGATGAAGCCCTCTCACATTTCTTTATAGGTTCCAAAGATTGCTGATGTGGGGTGGGATATCGAGTGAATATTACCACACCACCTGACGATGCAGTATTACCATAGGCACTTGCATTTGTATTTTCATCCTCCATTGAAAGTGTTTCAGGAGCATCCTCCCCTATAGATCCATCAATTACTTGGGTGGTAATGAGATTTTGAGGGGATGTAACTGGCACATCCTCAGTTTGATCTTCAATACTATGACACTGACTCACTTGTTTGCGCAACACCTATAAAAAAGATTTTAATGTATAAAGTAAGATATTACTGAATTTTTACATCATAGATAATCATAAGAGGAATTAATTAAAAAAGGGAAATTACCTGTGCAATTGGTGGACCTGGAGGATCGAGCATTAGAGTCACAACACTGGTATTATCAGCTATAAGCTTACTGCAATTCCACTTAGCCAGCGCAGTATCCACAAGCCTCTTGGATGGGTTGATCCAATTTAAATTCTGCTAAAATTAGAATTTTAAAAATTATTCCTCAAAGAGTTCATACATAATTGAACTGATATATAACATGCCTAAATTCAATTTCACTAACATTAGTGCCGTCTTTACTCAGACAAGAATTATTTATATAATTTCCCTCTATGTAATTACTCCCTATACTTAACTATAAAATGAAATGTAATTTTTAAACCAAGATTTGGAAAGTGAAACTATTTAAAACAGTGAATTTTTCATTGGTATAGATATTGAATCATGAAAATAGAAGTAGACTAATATAATATGTAGATTAATCCATAAGTGCCATAGTAAAATTAATGAATGAAACGCACAATAGTTGACATGGAGCAATTATTTGTATTCATTCAAGGCACAAAATTGCATTTATTCAACTTACTCAGGCATGCATTAATCATAAAAAATTACTTAATAAAAATTACTTGTTACATCTTGAGCTAATTAGAAGAAAAATTTTAAGGATTATTTTTATACTAAGTGAAATCAAGTGGCTGTGAAGTTAAGGACTTAAATAAAAGTGATTATCCATCAAGTCCTTATGACCTCTTATTTAAACTTATACATGTGTTACTCTACAAATTCAATGTTGTACATGAATTGCTTAAGATGAACTTTGTAAACAGACTTTGTTGTAGCTATTTACCATTGTAAAAATAAAAATGACAGAAGTTAGAACACATGCATGTGAAATCTATATACTCTTCTATGTTTCCCTAGTTAAACCAATCACTCTACACTTCTATACAAGTGAAAACAAATAAATATAAAACAAAAGTTACTCTTAAAAATAACTCCCAATAGCATTGCATTAGAGATATAGATTATTATCGCCTACCATTCTAACTCATTGACATGAACAAGAATGGACAACCTAATTCCCTTATGATTATGACATTATGCACAATGAAAACTGAATTATAACATTGATACACTATGAAAAACCAAAGTTGCTTTTGAAGATGAGTAAACAATTAAATTTTGATTCTTGTTAAAAAACAAAAAACAAATCTAGAATAAGTCATAAAAAGGTATAAGTTTTTTTAAAAATAAAATATACCAAGCAACTTTGGAAATAACCTTATTCAATCATGCCCAAGTTTACGAATAGAATTAAAGTATATACTTAAAAGTAGTTTTAAATTTCAACCTTTAATTAATTTAGAAAGATGAAGTATTTTATCTGTAAATGGTTTATTGTATTTATAATTTTTGAATGAAACACTTATGGAACTCACATGTGATGATGACACAGCATAGCGCACATTATGATATTCAGTAGCATGCACAACATCAACTGCTAACTGTGGGCTCAACATATTCCATAATCCATCAGTACCAAGAATGAGACAGCGATGACGAGAAATATCAATAGGAATGACTTCAACATCAGGTTCTGGTGATACTACGAATTGGTTCAGGGCTGAATTGTAACTCCAAAGATCACCTAAATATTTGAAAGTATTTGAAGGAAACTATGTCAATAATGTACTTAAAAATCGATTACAGTGTACCTTAAAGAAATGTATATACCTGTTTTGTATAACTATATTTAGTCTAGTTTTTAAGTCGTAAGCTAGTTTTATTAGGGTTATTTTTATGATTAACATTTTGAATGATATCTGTAAAAGATGAGTGTAAGAGAGACCTTACTGAAAACTCTTCCTCAAGGATCAATAGTACTAACTTTCGAGGTCTTTTAATAAATGCGTACTACTACTAACATTAATAATGTAACCTTAATTCATCATGCAGAAATTAACACGGCATAAATTTGGAATAATAACATACCAAGAGATCTTGCAACAGCTAGGAAGGGGATCTCATCGATATGAGTCGAACGACGAACGGGTCCCTTATGCCCAATCCTTGGTCGGTTCCAAACTACCCTGGGCACACCAGACTTGTACAGAACTTTCCCGCCACACTGCCTGATACGATCCGTTTCATCTTCACTCTCGGGTTTGTGGTCACGGGTCAATGACTTAGCCTTCCATTCGGACTCTCCTGTAAATATTGATGGACATCAATAACAACACTACTCAAAAGTGGGACACACTTGGTATAACGCAAGGAGTAGGAGAATTAAACACTACCTTTATTTTGATAACCAATCACAACAGACGAATCTCCTACGTGACCAATGTATATTTTCCTTTTTCTGATGAAAGCAATGCTGGCGGTTGTGCCTGAGGTGCTGGGTAATCCAGATAGAGTTTTAGGCCACTTTTCTGAAATAGTTTAATTATGATTAATATTAGTAATAATACGATTAGATAGCAGGAGAGTGATGAATCTTAAACAAAGGTCCGTCAGATTAATGACATCGTTGATGACAACCCGAAATGAAACAAAAATACACATACATAAGGCCTACGTGACTTACCTAATTCCCTCCACATCGCATAATGGGTGGCTATAAATCCATCGCGGATCGCTTTCAGAACATCCTCGTCGTCATCTGACCAGAACTTTTTTTGACTGACGATAGAATCCATTAAGTGCTCTTTGGCGAAAGATGCAGCTTCGCGCCCTCCGTGCCCATCAAATATACCGAAGTAAGCATACTCTAAGTCCTTCTCATCTTCAGTTTGTTGATAAGCCACTGAGAACATATCTTCCATATGTTTACGACCACCTTGATTACAGTGGCCTGTAACACGCAAATTTACTCCAATTGTGGGCGCCATTTCGAAAACTTTTCAATTCATAAATATACACATTGTATTACAACGTCCCAACTAGGCCATTGTGTTGAACTATGGCGCAGGTGGCGTAAGCAAGCTGCCAGCTACTTGGGGAAAGTTTGAAATCCATTGGTCGAGCGTTAATGACGTCACATAGGTTATAAGGAGTTAAAATGTAATTTTTAATAATTATAAAAGTGTTTATTACTTATTATAATCATTAAGATCATAAATACATTTGGATTGGATGATTTTCAAACCTACTTCGACATTTACCTCAAATTTTAGACTTTATGTTGATAAGAACAAAAGACTGTCGAAGTGGTTTTGAATGTGTTCCATGTTTTGAATAGTGTGCAACTATCATATGTGAGTGTTATAAGTCTTGCTCCGAAAGTAAAGGTGTGTGAAGAATGTCCTACTCATGGTTTACAATCGTTTGGTTCAACTGATATTCTCACCAATGCTTCGTGGGTAAGTGTTTGTTTTTCATTGATGTATTCATGAATTCTGTAACGAGACGAGGCCAGGGTGCTACATTAATGACTTAAATGTCTAGCTTTACTAAGTAAACAGGGTAACTAGTAAACCAGAGATATAAAAGACTATGAAGGAACATATTAATTGTACAGTTTACCAGAAAAATCCTTATATTATTGAAATCGTTACTATTTTGATTCGGTTACTTAACTAGACTTAAAGAAGATACTTAAAAAAACATAAGATACGAATTGTGTATAGATTCACCATTGAATATGAATTGTGTTTTTGTGGATAGAAACGTTTTTATCAAAAATTATCCCTCGTATCTACATAGGAATTATTTTATGTTACATTAGAGCCTTTTTTCTCATTTCGGTGACAATATCTTCATTTTCCATATCTATTAGAGATACGACTGAACTGTAAAACTTATTGTACCAAGTGATTTTAGGTTCAGAATATTCAATATTTTCTTTAATATTACCTTTAAATATAATATGGTATTAATTTTACTAAATGTTTAATAATGTGTTAAAATTTAAAAAATCTTCATACCTATGAGAATCAACTCTAAAATTTGGTACAATTTCTGTTAATTAAAGTTATGCTCGAAGATATTTAATATAACTCAATGTATTTATCTGTTATCACGCCTTCTTTCCATCTTTATTTATTTTATTTTCAAGCCTGTTTATTTACTTCATTGATAATCTCCTTATTGATGATCTCCTTGGAAAAATAATGGATGTCATGTCAAATTTGCATCCTAATTATAAATAATATTTAATTTGTATTTCAGGATCATCTCGGAAATATGTTAATATTATTATAAACATACATTTTAGGCAACATTCATATAGACTGTGAATAAAATGAAATTCACCCAAAAGAAAGTTAATTATGGGGTAACGAATTAGACAATTTAGCAAATATCGTGATTACTCCATTGCTCAGTGAGGAGTAAGAATTTAATTTCATAATTACAATACCTAATGATATACCTAGAGAAGAAGCTGTTGCAATTCATGTTATGAAATATATTGTGGAGAACTGTTTTCATTATATTCTACTCAAAACGTTAGAGATTTTTTAAAATGTACGTATACCTATAATTAAACTTTATCCTTAGGTATTATTTGATATTTGGATATTGAAATAGCGTCAAAGCATTTGAATTTAATTATTAATTGCAATTATATTGAATTTTTTATTTGAATCCGATTCATTTATGTTAAATTATCCAGGTTCAGGCAATCAACCTAAAAATGGCTATTTAATGAATTTGTCTTAAGAATTAGTATTATTTGTCTGTTAATTGCTGTTTACTGATGGATTATTAGTTTGGACCTCCTACTCTTTCATGCAAGTACTCCAAATCTAGTATGCGATGTTCTTGTATGTATGGATGCTTAAGAAATTCATTTTATTATTAAATGTTATTAAGATAAATGTGTTGGGTGTGATGAAATTTGAGGTATATAACAAAGAGGATACTTAAAGAGAAAGATGAAATAAAATTACTTATTCTTGGATAAAGCTTGCCTACAAATATTTAAAAAAATAATCTGATTGTTTCTGAGCAATCTACTTTACTATCTAATATTCTGAACTCCTTACTCATCATTGTATCATTCCATCTTCTCTGTCAAATTGCTAATTCAATAGACAATATTTGTTTCAATATTTTAATTCACCTAATTTCAATATTTCTATTTACCTGATATGGATCGAATGAATACCATTCAACTCCATTTTAGATTTTCTTCTATTAGTTTCACTTCTCTGTTATTGTGATCCTAGCAGGACTTGTTTGGCATCTATTTCCACTCTACTACTCCTAGACTTTCACTTATCGAGCTCTCCCTTTTAAATTCGCCATTCTTCTCTACAAGAATCATTGCTCCTCTCTGTTTATTCCAATTCCCTATCCTGAGGGACATTTTCATAATAACGTTAAACTCACACCTGATACTTGTAATTGTCGCATCATTTTAAACAAAATTTTCACATTTTTTTTCTTTTGTTACACTTTTTGTGTTGTTGCATTTTTTACGATACTTGTATTAGCAATTGTCAATATAAATTGGCTTTTTTGTGCTGTATGAGATCAATATGTAAACAAATATGGATACGTAATTTGGAAGCGCGTATTTTTTAAGGAATCATGAATAATTAATGTTTAAACGATAACATTCATACTCTTATAACTACGATCGGGAGACATACGTGTTTATAAGAGAATTTTGTTTTTCTATGTTGAATCATGTAGGTTCCACCTCCCGAAGAATGTGAAACAATCGTAGTTTTTAATAAATTATATATGATCGTAGTAAAATGCATGTGGGTAAGTTATTGTTCATATCGATATGAGATAATCTAAGTTACCTTGAAATGGACCAAGTATCCTAAAATATTGAAGAAAGAAGCCTTAAAAAAAAACCAAGTTTTCCGTTTGGCACTTTTTAATATTTGCTCTATAAATTGCGATCACAGTTGTCGCGTTCCTGTTTAATCAATAATCAACCTTTTTTCGGCAGTTATCGAAATTTTCCCGCTTTTTAATTGGCGAATTAGATTTAGCACTGTTGTTGTTAGAGAGTATTTGGTCTTTAGTAGATTAAAGTATGTCCGTACGTTAACCGCCGTAAAACGTAACAGAAATCATAACGAATACATCGTCACTCGTTGAAACAGTTATTCCCGCAATCGTAGTTTTCTTATTCGCTGACCAAAGGAAGCTCCTACTCGACGTATTATTTATTTGTTGGAATCTTGCCGCAGAATGATTGACGTTGCGCGGCGACTTTATTACTCAAGTGGACTTTTTCATACCATCGCCTAAGAAATTATCAACGTACCCACTATATAATTCGTGGTTTAAATATCGTTACGTTATCTTCTCATTGATAGCCCGCTAAAGTTATCACTCGTAAATGTTTTACGAAAGATTTTCATCATCCAATGAAATTATCATAATTCATTTCTAAGAGCTAAACGATTGGATAAATCGGATGGAATGATTTACTATCAGTGTTGCAAAGTTATATCAATTGCAGACTTGATCTATGAAGCAATTTGTTATAATTTAGAATCACTCGCAAAAAGAGACATCAGTGGTCTGTCTCATAACCCTGGTTTTTTCTCTGAACTCTTGTTTGTTTTTGTTTAGGGCTTTAAAAACTTCTGCTGGTAGTATCTTCCATCCCCAACCTCTGTTACCCCGAGTGTTGTCTTTCATTCCCTCAACCTACCAGGAAACGAATCATGCCCTTCAATGTTTATATTCGACGTATTTTTTGCATTGGCAACATGGCGTATTTGTTAGAAGTTATAGTTTCTCTTAGATTTTAATCCGTCTCGAGGAACGCATCGCGGCGCTACAATGCATCAGAAGATCCTCCAGTCTCGGTTTCTCTTCCTCGAAGATGTTAAATTATCTGATGAGCGAGCTGCTGGAAGGAGTATTATATATCTCACGCATCCCCGCTATCAAATGACGCTCGTTGTACAGTTCGATCCGCGTCCCGCTTTTCTCTATCCGCGAGCATCTCCAATTTTTCCGTCTCTTCGCCACCCACGGCCATTAACATCCCAAAGATGACTTATCTTCGCTCGGTCGCAAAGGAATTTCGGAGAGCGCGGACTGAAAGCAGTCACGCATAGTGGAGGCTTCTCTCGCACACTGATGCGGTTAGTCCAACCCTGGCACTCGCTTCTGCCACTGCGACCACAGCTGCTGGTCTCGGGTTTCCCTCCCTCGCTGCCCTTCACCCACCCACACTTCTCATCCGGCATCACTACGAGCGCAGTCCTAATCGCTCCTCCGTCGGTAGAGTCTGCACGGAGGGCCTCCGTGCAGAAACGCGCCCTTTGTCGTCGTGTTTTTTTCTGTTTCGCATGGAGCGGTCCCCGTCGCGGAGTCGGTGGGCCTCAAGCCCCGTCGCCCTCTTCCGGTGATGCTGCGATCTTCTTCCCCTCTCTGCAGAGAGCCGAAATTCGTGCGGCTTGGCCTCGATATTATCCCCGTGAAAAGGTTAGTGTTCGGGAAAGTGAGACTGTTAAGTTGATATCCGTTCCGGATGTTTTCTGCACGCGGAGGTTGGTGAAAAGGAGCTGAGGATTTTGAGAATACGGATTTCACCGTCGTTTCGAGGTAGATGGATTGTTGGTGGGGTTTTGTGAGTCTAAGTTTTTTGTTTGCGAAGTTTTATTCAGTTCGCGGATGTGTATGTAAGTTATGGAAATCGAACCATAGTTTGTACTCAGTAATGGATTATAATAATAGGAGTTGTGTTTGTTTGAAAGAATTTAAAGACGTAACAGACTCCAGAGTGGCGACTACTCTACTCCCACTCAATCTCTTTACGCGTTAGATAAGTTTCTTCGTATTCGAGTTGGTCATCAAAAACTGTTGTGACTTATTTAAAGAGCACTGGTTGTTAGCTTGTTCTTATCTTATCCTATCATTTAAATTGTGGATTTGAATTATTCTGTGCACTGGTTGAAGCCTATCAAAACTTTGAGACCTGTCCTTTTTATTAGAAACTTACATCCATTTGATTTAAATTTTAAATTTCTAGACGAAGCCTTAACTATTGAATTTTATTCAGTATATTGCATCAACAATATATAATGTAACTAAAATAATTTAATTAATTGTTTTGGAACTTTTTTCGTACCCTGTATGTTTTTTTATTTTGTTATATAATTCATTGTTGTTTCAACAAAACACTGTTTCGTTTCGATTCTTTACAAATTGTAATTGGTTCAATGTACTCTTTCAATTTCAATCCTTTGGTTTCGAAAGGGGCTAAGAAAGAAAAGTATTTCGAATAACCCTAGGTGTTAAGATCTGATTACATTTTCCTAACGATTGGTAGTCATTTAGGTTAGCAGCTAGGGATCGGATGACCGGTCGTGTGAAGAACCCAGTTGCCAACTATGTATCTCCACTTCTTACATTGTTTTAAATGGAGAAATGTGGTCACTGCTATTCTGTCGGGTGCTGTTGCCATTGATTGACAGGTGGTAAAAATATTTAGCGAATAAATGAGTCATAGCAACTTTGTTTATTTTATTTTGTTAATTTGTGATATTTACGTTTTTTTTTGGTGATATATGGAGAGTAAAAGTTGGTAGAAAGTAAAAATTTTGGTTAATTTTTTAATATTGAAACTGATAGTTTATTGTTGTGCTAATGAATTTATTTTGTTATTAATTTTGATATTGCTGCTTTGCATTCAATAGTAAATAATCAATATGTAATTACATGAAAGTCGACTTTTAAAATTTACTTCATCATTCTAAAAGTGAATTGTTCGGCATGATATTGATAATAAATTCCTAACTAAAAATAACTTTTGTGTAGTGAAATTGTTAAATTTAAATATTTTATTGTTTATGTATACTGTTCTTAAAGTAGAAATATACATAATTTCATGCAAGTATAAGTATTTTTAGTATAGATTTCAATAATTTTAACAATATTTGAATTACTTTTAAATTTTGTTGTCATTCACTTTCCTCAGATAATGGAACTAATAGTGTTGTCCAATAGTATTTGACAAATCTTATTCCCGCTTAGATAGATAAACAAGTTTAATAAGGATATTATTAAGTTATAAACACTAAAGCTACAAATTCGTCTTACATTTGGCATTTCATTTCATTCTCTTACATGTGAGGTATTTAGTTTTATCATCTCTATTCAACACAACTTCCTTGATTGTGGTGATATACGGAGTCACTTACAAAACATATTTCCATGCCATTTTACGTATAAAACAAAAGATGTTTTCCCATTCAAACCCTTTCACAAAAAATGCAGAGATGATATTTCCCGTCCTTTTGTCTTTCTCTGTCATTTTTTTTAGCTGCCTCTGCATCGGAATGGCCCTTGTTTATTTTCCGCGAACGGAATTCGCTTCTGTTAGGTCCTTGAAAGATACATAATTATGTATATATCTAAAAATCTCTTCGTGTAAGTCATAAATGGATGAAAGCGTTATTGTCATGGATGTGGCCTAGAGCATACATTATGTATTGTAAGGTACATGCCAAGAAAGAGAAAATGGTAGGACGTAAATGGACTGTACAAGGGAGCCTCGTATTTTATCAAGAAAGTATATCGTATTTTATCAAGAAACGGATAAAAAATGATAGGTATCGGAAATACAGTTATAATATACAACTGCAGTTGTTGAATCTGAATACAAGTAAACAAAATGAACGAGAATAATAAATAATTTGATAAGTCGACCCCGGATATAATAGTTGTAATGCATTAGAATTAATGTCTGTATGAGGTAAATCGTAAAGAAAACAAAATATGTTTTAAATTTGTTGTGGAATCCATCATGATATTCTTGTGGCGAATAAAGCATGATTGTTGCTCTTAATTATTTATTTATATTTACTCTAAAATGAATATCGATTTTTAAGTTTTGATTATCTCCAAAAGTTTTAGTAAGTTTGCCTCTATTATGTAGATTATAATGTCACATAAATAATTTATTCATAAAATATATTCGATATTAAGATTTCGTTCCATATAACGTATTTAAACACCCATTCTAACAATCACAGAGAAAATACTGTTTGAATTATCTCGAGGCAATGCGAACACTAACATTTCGCTTATTTTACCGTAAAAGGTAAACTATGACAAGAAGAGGCTGTATGAAAGCTAAAAACGGTCATGATTCCATGTTTCCACGTACTATCAAGCGTAAAATCCTGTCACTTGATACGGGAGTTTCTTCACTGTTTCCCATTTTATAGTTCGCAGTTCAGTGAGAGGCACTATTCTGGATATATCAGTTGATGTGTGCAGTGCATTCATTCTGTGGAAGGGGATCGTTTCAAAGGAAATTGTCTCCGCAAGGAAGCAATCGGGGATAAAATGACAGCGGAGAGGGGAGAAGCGCATAGAAAAGGGCTGTTGAGGCATTCACCTGAATGTGGATATCCACTAGAATTTCTCACCTCAACATCAGAAAGTTGGAGTTTTACTTCCTGTATCGTTTTTATATGTCCCTTATTGTTCGAGTTAAAAGTTTCGTATTTTCAGTGAGGCTGAGCTAGGGTAAGGAAGGAATCATCCAGTTTTAACTGTACATAAGCTAAAATAGAAACAAAAATTAATAAATATAAAACGATTTGTGCAAACGAATATTGTAGAGTGTTTTTTATAATGCATGGAAAAAATTAGCGATGCTTTTTATAAAGATTTACAATGAAGCCAAAATTGATCTTATGTCTGCCTATTTCCTATTAAATGCTGTTCTACGAAAATTGTGATGATTTTTTTTCCTCGACGTTGGGAAAGAATCTCTAACTTTAAACTTTTGTCCAAAAAGAAGATTAAGGATTCTGTGAAAATTTCGCTCTTCTGGATTAATAATTTTTGAGAGATATTTTCAAGTTTTCAATCTCCGAGGTATACTCAGTGTACAAATGTGGGATTTATGAAAAAATTATCGTTAAAACAATACCAAAAGTCACGAGATTTAAATATCATAGATTAAATTAGCAGATAGAGGGATTTGTACACTAAGATGTAGTTTAAAGTTTTATATCTGCTGGCCTATGGTCGCACATTAATTTGAACTAATTTTTCGGAAACTTAAATTTCCATCTTGCTATTTGGGATAAATATCTGTTAAAAAGTCCATCGTATATCAATAAATGAACAATCGAAGTGAAATATATATTCTGAAATAATTATTTTTTATCCCCGTTAAACATTATAATTATTACTTATTCTTAATACATCATAGCACAATTTCTAGAAGCATCATGAGTGACTGCCGAAAGAGCAACTATAAGAACAAGAATCACGCCTTCAGATTAGCCCGTTACTTGTAAAAATTAAATACGCGTTTCATCTAAAAGTTTAAATTTGAAATATAGTGTTTGTTTTTCGTGTAAAGCTTTAGAGGAAGAATAAAAAAAATTCTCTGAGGCAGTTTGCTTAGTGAAAACTTTCCCAGCTAAGTGACCGTATGAACAAAACGTTTTGATGTGTCAGTTATAATGACTCAGCCTAATTCTATTTCCAACATCACTTGTGTCTCATTAGCTCTCATTTGTCTGTTGTGGAAAAAAAATTAAAAATGTATTTTATTTAGGATTTTAATCCGAAAAAATAAAATGGGATAATGTCATATATCTCATTAGATATAGTAATAATGTAGAAACGTTTCAAAAATTCGTTGGCACAATAATGTAGATGTCTGTATGTTGTAAACGGTTTTTATTGTTACAAACCAATTTCATAATAATGGTTGTCTCTATTAATGTCCATTTTTGCTGTTTAAATGCATTGTATGTTTTTATTCTTTCTTTTGCTATATCCTCTGTGATATTGGTATACCTCATTCAATCATCTTCTTATACACTCCCGTGAATATTTTCACTTTGTTACAATACTATTAGTTAAAGGAATCTTCTTTCGGGAAGAAGTAAGTTTCGATATAGTATAGTTAAAGGCGTCTACACATTCGTAAATTTTCTAGTGAAATTCACTATTTGAAACATCCAATCGACTGTTGGCTCAACCACAAACATTCTTTCTCTCACACCACCTCTATGGAACCATAATACCTTTCCTCTCTAAATCAGCATTCCATATCTAAAGGTTCCTTCGCCAAATTTCTTCCTCACCGCTCAATTAAGTTGATTGAGATTTCCTCGGGCCTTACCACGTATGTTGCAGAAAGTGGTAAGGGAAATACCACCACTTCCTTTCCTTATTGCCATTTAGAATTGGTGTATAGGTCGATCTGAAATATTAAGGAAGAGTTGAAGGTGCATCGCAGGCTGAATGCTTTGTCCCGTAGATAGGTATGCTCTGTCGCCGTCGGCTCAATCTTCTTTCTGTCTTTCTTTTCTTATGACCTTTCTGGTACGGGAGCATAGCTGAGTGTATTTTGGTCCGCCGCTACCTAAGAATAAACGACCTCTTACATAGCAGTCAACCTGATAAGAACTCTACAACATTCATTGTTAAAAATACTTTTCATTTTTCGTTATTATTAACTTCAGCTTCTTCGGCTAGACATCTACGAACGTTCAAGTTTCCACGTAAAGATTTAATTTATAGCTATTGATTCTCGGATTACGTGTATATGATTGAAAATCGAAGAATAATTTATAAAGGCTCAAAGGTACATATTTAGTAATTCAAAGTTTGAAACGCTTCCCGAAATTTTTAGCAGATAACTTCTGTTTTTTGCATGTATGAATGCAATTGAAAAATATGCTGTTCTTTTTACGTGGTTAATGTCTCTGATCTTGTCTTTCTAATTCGATTAAAGTTCATATTGCCTCTTATAACGGAATTACTTTTTTTAAAATCCCATTGTTCTCCACTGTTAATTTTAGTTCTTTCTCGTTCAGATACGTTTTCTTGTTACCCGCACGTTCCATTTGCTTTCCGTCCTTCCCCACTCCCTGATAACAGCGTCTTTCCCGGATTTCTGCCGATAAAAGAACCTCCTTATCTCGCGAAAGACTTTTTCCGCAAACAAAAATAGTCATAATTATGCATAATTTTTCTCCGTGTTTTCGTTCTGGGACTAGTTTAAGCCTTTTCTTACATTCTCTGTACAGAATTTATTATTATAGTTTTTGATTTTTTTTTAATGAAGATCGCAAATAAGTTTGCCGTTGGCTTTAATTTATAGCCCCTCCCAATAAGAGCAATTAATTACTTAATGCATTCCGCTTCAATCCCTTAATTGCTCCTACCGAGAGTCGTAAATAGCATCTCTTCGCGACTTTGGAACAGTTGCATCGGTGTATTAAATTGAGTAAATGAATTTATTCCCTCTATATGACTGATGGTTTTAATGAGTCTCATTTTTGTCGTCACCTAGGCGACAGTCTTTTAAAAATTGATTCAACTCGTTAAGCTGTGTGGTAGACATTGGAAGCTTTCAATTATTGTTATCCTTATAAAGTTTGTGAACTTAAAAACGAAACTAATAAATTGATGAATTAAATTTCAAACTATCAATGTATATAAGATTTCCCAAACTTTAGTATTTCTTGTACCTTATACTGTTTAGAATCTCATTTAAACCTTTTGCTTATTTTCTTAATTTACCTTGAGGTTCCATAGAGTGGATCATTAATAAAAACATCCAGAATATACGTATTAGATGACGCAGGACTTATGCTTTAAAATATCGGGACTGTCCCGCAATAAGCGGGAAGTTTTCATCATCAATTTCTATGTAATATCTCTTTCAAAAAGAGTTATCTTTAACGTTTAGTTTGAGAAAACTTAATCGTTATATCTCGTTAGAAATATTTACCTAACGTTCTTAAATAAAAATGTATATAAGGACTCGTTTAGCGTCATATTAATAGATTATTTTCTTAAGAAAAAAAATCATATGAAGTAGTAAGTCATAATTTGTTAAGCATATATTTACTGAACTTCATTTATCTCCATAAAAATCCTTATCATTATTCCTTTCGGCATAGATTTCGAGTCATTCTTTTTTTTCCATTTGGTAGGGATTATACGATTTAAATGAATATGTTTGCTTCGTTCATGAGGGTAGTTATCATGACAACATGTGGTTTCATTATTCCATGAAACTGATGGAGGCTACAGCCCTCCCTGCGTTTTCGTTCACAGCTGGGATGTGATGTCAGCTGCGTTAATTCCAATTGAGATGTTCAGCGCAATAAAAAGTTGGGGTTACTCAGAGGGGAAAAGGTGCGGGACAGTTTTAAAAAGGTTCCGAGTTGGAAAAAAAAGAAATCTATCCCTGAATATTGAAATTAGTCTTTAATATCAATAATGGGAAACGATGCGTGTATTTAATCTTTTAATAATATATTATTTGAAGTAATATGTCTTAAAACATTTCGAAGAGATTTGAATTCCACGCACCTCGTTTGTCATTTGTTCATTTCGAACGCCGTTCGTAAATATGTTCGAAAGCATTTGAAAACATTTTTTAATTCCACGCACCTCATTCGTCATTTGTTTATCGCGAACGACGTTCGTTGGCGATAAAGGCTCTATCTCCATGGCAACGGAACGTTTGCCTCGACTCCAAAAAAAGCGCATACTTTCAAATGCTGAAAGTGTCATACGATACTCGTTTTATGATGTAACTCTGTTCGAGGCCGCGTTTTTGCCCCGCAAGAAGTCTGTATCCATCAAATGTTAATCTCGTTGGAATGTTTAATCATCCGAAGGCCAACAAAATGCTCTCTTCGACAAGTATCGAAAAAGTATTCCGTATTGGTTTACGAGAAGAATTTAACGACCTTTAGACGTCCGATGTACGTTATGAGGGAGACATGGTACATGTTGATTACCAAAAGCCTGTATTTCAGTCGATGATAATGAATTGTGATACCATCGACCTCGGCAGCGTAGCGGTCTTACCCTCCACTTCCGAGTTCGCGGTTAAGAATTCCATCCAGGTCACATGTATTTGCGATGCTCATAATAATAGCGTAATATAAAACTTATAATCAGTCCCAGCTCCGCTTACGTTCATGAATACGATATAATGTAGTCATCTGCCGCTCGAAAATTTTCTTACGGAAATAATTCTAGATTTTTCTAGACTCGGCTTACCATAGAGTACCCCAAGGAGAAGTAGGGACAAAAATACCAACTAGTATCCCTCTTCCTGAGCTGATATTGTAACCTCCAAACCACCAGTCTATCCGCCTTTTAAGGCATGTTAATTTAGTGGTCGGCATATCTGCCCGTATATCTCTCTCGTGTTCGAAGCCCAGTCATGTGGATATATTTCGCTCCTGTTAATATTTGGAGTTTGGATGAACCATTGCAAAAAGTTTGAAGGTTAGTTTTTATATTTTTATCAATTCAGAATCGACTTTTAAATTTTAAAATTCATTCATTAAATTTAAATTTAAAATGTAAATTCTTGTATTGTTATTTTAAAAATCTTTTTATTTTAGGAGTTTGTTTACTTTATCGTTGCTATGGGAGCGATCTAAATCCATGTATCGGGATTGTACACTGAAAAAGAAGTTGAAATTTTCAACCTTAATTTAAGTAAGAATAGAGTTAATAACGAAGGTTAAGGAAGTGTAATTAAGGTTGAAATATAATTTTATAATTGGCAGCAAGCTGAATTTACCTTAAGAGTGTTATAAATGGAGTTTTTTTATCGAAGTTACTTCCCTTTTACAGTCCAAGAATAGCTATTTTTGCACCCAATAAATTAGATTTGAATGGGAAGTTACCAAAGTGATTCTCTAATCATTATCAGCCGAGGAAGGCGGCTTTTCTCTCTCAGACATAAAGGATATTTTCGGTCACAATTAGGAAGAGAGCGTCGATGGCTTTTTGGGTTACCGCCAATGGTCAAAGCGGGGCTTTAGCGAAGCCCTCTATCGTTTGCAATTAAAACGATATTATTTGCTCAGCCTCCCACACGCCCTCTTCAAAAAGCTCCCATTGTGCGCGCTCGGCTGTTTTAAGCCCATCTTAATTAGCCTCTCTCCTTTCGCCTACTCGGCCATTTCTATCGTCAACAAGTCATCCCTTTCTTCTCCAAGGTTTCTTTTTTTTATCCACCGCGGACATGTGCGCCGCAGATCTGCTTTTGCTTCCGGTTCGCTTCCTCGCAATGAGCGACGTTTTCCCACGTTCCGCAAGGGAAGTGGACATCCCCGCGTCTTCCGAAAACATCCTTTTGATTTCAGGACGACCTCTCGCGGTGAATAATTGAAGTTCGAACGGCGCCAAGGTTAAGGTGTCCACATGGGAATTGGTAGTGATCGTGATTAGTTATTTCATGGAAAGAGGAGTTGCACATTCATGTACAGCTATTTTGGTCAATGACAACAATTAATACCGCCGTCCACGGAATGGTTAGCGTAATAACTTTCCAACTCTTAAAGTCCAGGGTTCAAATCCCGACTAATGGGAAATTTCTCGTGTCAGGAGATCTGTCTTCGGTTTTATATTAAATCACACGTAATTTAGTATATAGATATACCTAGACACACCTGTTTGTGATAAATAAAAGAATGTTAATAATATTCACAATTCATATTAAATGTTTTATATTTTTTATATTATTAGTATTGTTATTATTGCACGTTAGAAATACGTTTAGAGTTATTTATCATAAATGGTGATGGTAAATCAATTATATAGTACAAAAAAGTCTACCGTAATCTGGGAAAGGAAAATATAACTTAGAATCGAACTAGGGACGCTGGAAAAGATATTATTAACATTATCATAAGCATAAGAGGTCGTGCACATATTTTTCTGCTTTTACCATATCCCTCATGGTCTGCTAATGGATCTGTTGTTTTTTTTCCCACCATTTTTTTGTTTGTTAGGGTATTCTATTTGCGTAACCTAGCGACACTGTTTATGGTTCAGAAAAAAGTGAACTGTTTTTGCTAATGAGATTATTTTTGGAGAGCCTGGAGAAAAACTTAACACCTATTTTGTGTATTGCCGCAAATAAATGGATAATACTTTGCACTTGCATGAACTGTTTCATAACAAATGCTAAGATATTGTCCCTACCTTCAACACTACCGAGAAATTTCAAACGCTATTGAGTTGTGTGCTGTCAGGCGTAATCTCGTTGTCTCTCGGCCCTCACTCTCTCATTTACCCCAAGAAGTCGGTGCTTTGAAGCGGATTTGATTACAAACTTTCATCTTAATCACATTCCACGTCTAACGAAGCCTTTCCCCGATCATTTTAAAAAAATACCCAACTTTATGCGGTAAAGCTACAGCACACCTCATTGCGTACAGAATGCAGATAAAGTATGGAAAGTGCGTGCGGTCTGTTCAACGATACGGACTCTTATATAGAGTTATCTCATTTGATAAGTCACTTTATGCTAGAGAGGATAACTTTTATGAAGAAAGTGAGCGTTTATACACTAGCTACCGCTTCCTGGGTTTGAAGATTGCCTATATATCGATATAAATATGTGGAAGATTTAATTCGTATTTCTAGTAACTAAAGTTAGCTTTACATTTATATGAGCAAGCTCAAATTTGTGGAATGGAGCTATAATTTTACGAGCTTGGAAGTTCTACAATACTAATGCGTGAAAGTTACGAAGATTTCTATTTTCTTCGATAATTATTAATTAATTATGGAATATTATATTATAATAGTGGAATATGTATTATATATATATATATATATATATATATATATATATATATATATATATATATATATATATATATATATATATATATATATATATATATATATATAATGATTATAATTTTTATAATAATTATAGTTTGTAAATTTGTTATGTTTTCACGTCTACTTTTCAAAACCAAAAGTAATAGACGAAGTATAATTTTATTCCAAAGAATAGATTGTAGTTTAAACATTACGTTAACTTTTTAATATTATCGATCTAACTGAATGAATTCACAGAATTTATTCTGCATTCCGTTTCTCTTTGGGTATATAAAAATAAAATTTCATTTTCATTTCACGTAAAAGGTTGCGAACTCTAATTAGATTAATCCCATTAGCGATACTCACCGTTTCGGAAGAGCCACCGTAAAACCTCATTTAATTAATACCTTCAATCCCATCGATAGTACCTTGCAATCCATTTATCTGGAAAGGTTCTCTTATCTGCCCACCGACTTCTCACGAGAGGAATTGGCGATTCGGAGGGCGTCCTCGTCTTGGCGCGAGGACTTGTTCTTGTCAAAGTTCTTCAAAGCATTTTCTTGTGCGTCTTTGCAGAGAGGGCGACTGCGGTCAGCGCGTTAGAGGAGATCGTGTTGTCAGCCGGCCCCTGCTGCCCTCCTCTTCTGCCAAGGTAAGTGTCTCTAACAGGGGATGTGCCGGTGGTCGCCAACAGCGGTGCTTAACCCCCGGTTCAACGATCATATTTGTCCAGATGAGGAATCCTCATCAATGGTGGATGATGGTTGTATAAGACAAGTGAGGATCGCAAGTGAATACGGGACTTTTAAAACGAATGCGTTTTGAAAAGGACTACCGCTCGCTCAGGTATCTGCTTGTTTCCCTCAGCTTATGTCACTTTTTAACGATCGATGGCTGGCTTTTGTTACGTAATGTAAAGAAAATTAGGTAACTGTTGATACCCGATTGTTGTATTTCTCAAGAGCGCGTATCTATTTGAATGTGTATTCGACAATTGAATTGAGTATTGTAACCGAACAGCGATCAAAAAGTTATATTTTAAATTGCTCGTATCTTAGCTTAAGTATCGTGAAATTGTAATGTTTATTATTGGGGATGAATTACGTTACCTCCACTTTTTTATTATACTGTATATATATTTCCGTTTCCCGTAGTAGTTGTTGATGTATCTCTGCAAAGTGGTGCTTCCTCATTTAAATAGAAGTTTAGGAGAACATCCTGCCATAATGTGTCCAGATTTAGAGTGGTTTGTTTCTCATTCTGTGGTTCTTGTTTATCATATCGTTGTGGTTTAATACTTTGAAGAAGTGGAAAGAAAGTTCGGTAGATTTGTCTTGTACCCATCGCTATTGAATTGAGTTCGTATTTGATTGGCTGATATTTAAGGATACATCCTATTACAGTAAGTCCGATGATGAAAATCGATCTGATTGACCTTATGAAGCGTAAAATCACATAAACTTAAATGTAAATGTCTGTTTTATTTTTCTTAAATTTATGATTGAATAATTATTTCAAATGTTTTGTGCATAAAATAGTACGTGTTACAGCGCTTAGTAAGATTTCGCGCTCTCTATGAACTGGTTCTTCGTAGTATTTCCAAAATAGCGGAAGTAAATCTTCCTGTATGGATTGTTTATGATTATTATCTCGCCCTGGTGTCAAAGAAAGCAAACTCGTTTCCGGTGAGGCTCTTTAAAATCCTCACCTGTCCACAGTTTTTATGGTTTCTCTTTCCAAACGAAGTGAACGAGATTTCGCTCTTCCTTTTGAAGGTGAATTCGAGTCGTGATTGACTATTTGATCATGTGATACTTTTTAAAGAAATTATATGCTCGTAGATGCATGTTAGGTTTTTATATTCGATACATCATCACTGAAATATGTATATCATTTCGTATTTACATGAATAGTATTCGTCAATCGTTGAAATTTAGTTGTATATTTCTGCAATATATTATCCAATTATTGTTCAATAATTTAGTGCTTTAAAATAATCTGATTAGCATTTTACTTTCTGAAAAATCAATTACTGTAAAATGTTGTATAATCGATGTAAGCCAACAATGAAACAGCCTTTACCTAGATGAATTGGCAGTGCTTTATTGATTTGTATCTTCTACGATTTCTTGAACATCGCTATAAATCGTAAGTGTACTTTGAGTGGCGAGTTATCAGATACTGGGGAATACCATTTCTGTGATGCAATTAATACTACTTACGATATCTCATCTATCCGCTTGTAATTTCAGTGTTCAGAAGTGTGTAGGAAGTAACTTATTCTTCACAAGGCTAACTGATAGCAGTTATGATCATAATTATCCCCATTATAATGTATGATAATTGAAGGTGAAAATAAGATTAAAACTAAAAGAAGCAGAATTTTTTTTTATCCTTCTGCTCTTGCTTAAATAATTTCTTTTCCTAAATCTTTTCTTTTGGAAAATTTTAATTAGCATATACTTTTATTTTTTTTATTCCTCATAGCACATGGATTGACTGATAGCAGAGATGAATTCGTAAGCCAGTTTCCCGCTTTTATCTTTACTCGTGTCCTATGGAATGCTTTTCCGCAAAAATTGATTTGCCGTTTGAAATCATTTTCAAATCCGAAGAGCAGAGGCGGTGTAGCGAAGGCGCTTTTCCTGGCTTCCAATATCGGGGCGTGAAGTGCTGTGCTCTGACGGCGGACTTCTGAACCCATTGAATATAGTTAATTCGTTATTCTCGGACACATTTTCACCAGGAATTTTGAAATCATTTAAGCTAGAAACAAATAATCAAAATGTTTTATAGATAAATAATTAATTTATTTAATAATTTAATTCTAAACCCAGTATTGTAAACATAATACTTTTGTCAATATTTTGCTCTAGTCTATTAAATCTCGTCCAATTTGCGGAAAGTGAGTCAATTTTACTTGTATGATATTAATTCAGTGGAAACTATAATGTCTATATACCTATATTCAAATGTTTCTATTTACTTATACCCTTAAATATTAGCAATTTAAACCTTTAGCAATTGACGTTAAAATTATTTGAATATATAAACATTTGTGGCCTTGCATTGAGAACGCTCACATTATTGGTCCGTAGCCATATCTTTACAGTTATTGACTTGTGATCACGGCTTTAATGACTGCATGTAGTTTTGAAGAATAAATTTACGTCAAAATATTGGAAAACTGGAAGATAAGTGTTGTACTTGCATAGGCAAATAAAAGTTAACAATGGTCAAGTTAGAAAGGTATTTATTGAAAATAATCCGCCCCACCGTATTGGTGTCCAATCGCAACAATTGCATCAATAATAATAAATTATGAAACAATGAAAAGTAATTAAACGGTCAAATAATGGGGAAGTAAGGTTTGAAAAATGAATACATTAGAATTCAAGGTTTAGGCTGTCAAGTAGTTTAAAGGGCGCGGAAAGTAACCAAAATAAAAGCTATCGAATTTGAAATAATCCATCTTATGATTCTACCGTAAGGTAAAGCAAACGTGTGTATATCGAAAATGAGATGAGGTGAAATCAATTTTTATTCACCACTTTCTGAAGAACCCTGTTAAAGAGGAAAATACCTTTCCACTGCCCATCGGTATCTATTATGAAGATATGATTCTTGATTATAGTGATTTTGTAATATTAAGAACAATAAAAACCTAGAAAAAGTATCCGAAATTGTACAGTGTGCGTGCGTTATCGTACGTTTCAAGATTTTTTTGCCAGAAATTCATTTCGTGCGAATATCTTCCGGTATGGAAACCAAGGTGAAGGGTGTTCCATACTCCCGAATCCATAAAATGGCATAAAAACCGCTCTTGAGGTTTGTAAATTCGTGTTTTTTTTTCTCCCATTCGGCGTATAGTGAGTCTGACATTGAAGGAGACCTCGCAGTCCAACCCGTTTCTCGCATCGCCATAATTATTTGGCCGCAATCTCGAAACCTCTTGGAATACGTGGTGGAATTCTGGTTCGCTGCGGTTTTCTCCTTCGCTCTGGTTAGTTCACCAGTTTTGTGTGCGATCGGCCACGGTATAGAGTTCCCAAGAATTTCATCCATATATATACGATGCTCATCTTTTTCTGATTCGGAGATATCACGTTTTTACCCAAGAATTTTTCTCCGACGTTCGCGCTTTTGAGGCTGATGTCTCAATTTCATTTGTAGCTTCCGATTTAATTCGCTGCAATTAATGAAGTGAAGCAGTATTATTAAGAGCTGGATTATAAATATAAAAATTTTAAATGTGTTTGATTGTTGTTAAACTCTGCGATTGGTTGTAATTCTTTTCGTATAAGATTGTTGCCGATTTATAAACAGTGGGTTTAAATTTATATTATTGATTGATACCAAAAGATTTTAGAACACTTATTTGAATTGTTGAATAATCAATGAGGGTTAAATCAATCAGTTACATTAATATGTTTCAGTTTCATTTAAAAGTATATTTTAATATGTTTTCTTAATTCTATACATATTCGATCATGTTCACCATGTAAATGTTTAGCTAAAATATTTTAAGTTAGGATAAATTATACCTCATTTAGCTTAACTAATAAAAATTATCCTTCGGTTATAATACACTGATTTAATTTGTGAAGTCAATTTTCATAGAAAAACATATTATAAGAATTTTTCATTTTAATTTTTGAAGTGTATATTAGTAATGAGGAAAAGAGCGTGACGAAAACAGTAAATTTTTTATTATAGGTGACGTTCTCCACTCAAATTTAACTATAAACTGATTTTACTTATAAGGATATTGACTCCGGGATGAAGGTTGTCAGAATCGGATATCTCACTTAATTATATACATACTTTCAAAATTCGTAGAAAAGAGTAACATTTACGTGAAAATTAGATACTAAAGAATATTTGGAAATTAGTTTGAAATGAAACATAGTGTTTTATCAGATATCACATGGGATTCTTGATATTTGACGTAATTATGAGATATCGATGGATAAATCTGAAGAGAAGCTTTCTTTTAAGTCTTCATATTGTAATTGTAGAGCATATGCTCGGATGCGTAATAAAGCGCATAATTCTTCATTTAAAGCGTTGAATGGGTCTTTGTATCGAATCCGCCGGCATCCTTTGTGCCTCCATTCAAAGATGAATGCGTGTACAGAGGATGTCGTGCAAAAGTCGTTGGTTAATGAGCGACTCTGCGAATTGACATCTCCTCGCGGAAATGGGACATAGGCGGAAGTCCACTTTCACGCCGCCCACTTCTCCCTTCAAAGCATCTATCTGCACACCTACAGACGTCCACCCTCTTGCCTTCAGATGTCTCGCGCACAGTTCGTTTGTCGCTGTTTCTATTACGTATCACGAGATCGGATCGATGCATAGGCTCCCTCAACACTAATTTTGCCCGTTTACATTGTTACGTGTATCTTATTTTTGGTTAACAATTACGTATTCGTTCAGAAAGTGGCACGTTTATTGAGGATAGGGTTTAATTGTTGGAAAAGTAATCTAATTTACAAGCAATTATAATTTTTAGATTTTTTATTTTATCTTTTTGATGGTAGACTCGTCTTTGTTTTGTTTTCTGTTCTCTGCCTTTGAAATTACGTTCGATTATCACGGTTCATTCGTTTTCATTGCAACGGATATTGCTTGTGTTTATTTTAAATTTAATATCGAGAGAAATTTCGATAGTTTTCCCATACTTAAAGGTTTAAGAATTATTCTTGTACAGCAAACATATTGCGTTCTTCATTAGATACATTCATATAAATGCAGATAAAGCTGTATAGTTTATCACATATATATACATCTTTCGCATCGCATGTATTTAATTCTAATATTTAAGCTCTTAATTTACGTTATATTATCATCTTCCTTAGACATTTACGAATAGAATAAATTCGATAGAGTTATTTACAATTCAATACGCTCAACAAGGATAAAGTTTTTCGAATCAAAAGATTTAAAAAAATATATATATTAATCTTATCCCGTAAGACGGGAATAAGATCGCTTGCAATTTTATAACTTGGACCCAACAAGTTGCAAAATTTGGTTAAGGATCTGATTCAATCAAAAAGCAGAAGTATAGAATGAAAAACCAGTCATCTCTAATCTCTTTAACAGTTCGAGGCCTCTGGAAATGTAGATAACCTGGAACGGATAACGATTTCGGAAAGTTAATCGTAAGAAATCATCAGAGTTGGAAAAGGTATCTCAAATCCCGAACCATGGAAAATTGAAGTTAAAGATCGTTTCTTTTCATACAGATAATAAAATACATATCGGTATAAAATCTGAAAATCACCGTTTCCTTAGTGATTGATATCTCGCGTTACTCCTCCACCGCTGTTACTCGATGCAGTTTTTGCATCGAACGGTTCTCGTATGCGATATTTTATTCGCGCGCGAGGAATATATCTTTTGCGATGATGTTCGCGGTCACGGTTAAAAGAGTTTGAACCCTTGACCTTGAATGAGTCCCCGTCACGGCGAATCGCCTAAGTGCATCACACGGGGAGAGAAATTGGGTCGCTTTAAATCGATGCTCACTTCGAACACGCGAACGTCAATAGTGGAGAGGATATCAGGCGATAGAGAAATAGGAGATTCTACTCCGGAGAGGTTGTTTCTTGCGCTTAGCAGGGCTTTCTAACGGCGGAAAAGGTTTCCATGGCGATAAAAAAAGAACAAATGACGGGCGATATTATGCCTTCAGCATATAAGTATATAATTTATGCATTATTATATGTGGTAGGAAGGTGGAAGGTAACTTAACATTAAAATATAACGTTTGGTATAATCAAAGTGTTTAACGTACGTGAATTAGTCTGAAAGGATCGGGACTCGAACCTGGATATCCCAATTGCCGGTCGGTTGCTCTAGCCATTGAACTATTCTTCCAGAAGTATAATATTATTTAATTTACTTTCACAATTGATTTTCGATTACCGACAATTGATTTAAAAAGTTAAACTTTCAAAATTTCCACATTTGAACGTTTAACACGTTTTCTATCATTGTAACAATTATCAATGACTGTATAATTATGGTTTATCTTTGGACTGCCTTTGTGATGTATAGGAAACCACAAAAATGCACAAGCTTGAGGCACTATTATCCTCATTGTTGCTCTGTAACCATGCAATGAGTTGCTGACATAAGCTCTGTATGTACATAAAAGTGTAGGCATTTTACTCAACTGCGAAATCATATTATTCTGATTTTTAAGCATGTTATCGCATTTTTGCTGCATCTTCCCCCCCGGAGCTTTATTAGTCTTTAATATGTTGCCAACTCGTAACCTTTTCGCCGACCTTTCCTATGACATACCTTATACTTATCCCTTTTGATACTTAACTTCGTTTCGTATGAAGTTGTGGGATGTCTCCAAAGCCGGTGACTAGAGACAGCTATTGATCTCACTAATTAAATTGACTTTTCCTACCTTCAACTTGTCTACTTATGATACTAATACTAGAGAATACTGTTCCTGTCGTTTAGCTTACGCTGTCATCAATTGAATATGTATCATGTGATACGGAGCCCGTTTTTTATTATTAATTTACGTAATGTGTTTTTTTTATCAATTGTTAAATTATTACTTAGAAGAAAAGAAATAGCTTTGATATTTAATTGAAAGTTAATTTTGTATTTCTCGTAACTAATTGACGTTTTAGATCTTATATTTATTCATCCATTCGACTATTTTTTATATTCCTTTTTCTTCATTTTGGAATTTAAATTTTTATCAAACAAAAATAATTGATTAGACTAAATCATAATTCATCGATATTATAACGTTCTTTATGGAAAATTTCACTGATCACTATTATTCCATTGATTTCGTTAATCCTTATTTTCTTGCGTATATAACTTATTGTTTAGGTCTTTGACATTATTAGGACATTGTTGCTTATTTTGTTTAGAACAATTTTCTAGCATCTAATTATTCGACTTATTAGTGTAATATAGGAAGCAAGTTCTTCTATCATGACCAACCGCGACTTCCTACATGCTCAATGGTAGAGGCGCCTTCTGGCTGTACAGCTGATGACACTTATCGCCTCCCATTTGTATTCGATGACCAGCAACGCTTTCCTCCGTGGCCCGTTAGCATTCGGAGTGTGCCTCGACAGTATATTTAAGGCGATGTTCATCTGACCCCAAAGACACTCCTTTCTGAAAACGGTTGATCGATGTCCAATCCAAAAAGGTTCGCACAATGAAAAATTCTGATTGATAGTCGAATTCTATCGGAAACTCATTTCTTTCCGTCAAATTTCTGTCGTTTCTAAGAAAAGAGTAAATATATGGGTAAATGCAAATAATCTCTCAATATTAGGAGAATGATTTACATTTGGGGGATTTTTCGTATTCAAAGCATCTTCTTCCTTTTTGTACAATGAAAGATAACCCATAATGTCTTTACTGAATTTATTTGATGTACTGTGAATATAATGACAACGTTTTGAATGGTATTTACGTGTACGTTTTACCGCAATATTCACATTGTTGACAGAATTTGCGTGTCTTCTGTGGGGTGTATAAATTTTCATGAAGAAAACACAAGGGATATAGAGGAATGTTCTTTTAACTTAGCGTTCATATGAACAAGGTTTGTAAACTGGGTTGAACTATTTATGACGTATTTATAAATAATCAAATAAATATGTACAATAGTAATATATCTATGGAGCAGTAAAAATGAGAATTACACTCAAGGATTAATTAACTTATTAATATCATTGTATCCCAGTTTTAAATCACTTTAAATCAATCATTTATCATTAAAATTGTAAAATAATGTTAGATAACTATCCACGTGAATGGGGTGCGTGTTTGGTAATTATCAAACTATTATTATCAATTTTTCTATCTTCTATCTATTTATTATCGTCATTTCTTGATTCTAAGCTAAGTATTTTAGATTATAAAAGTAGTCAGTGGTTTCCTATAATTTTAATTAAAACAGCTTCTGAAATAAAACAAGTTTTAGGTGATCATGAGTGATGTTGGCCATATTTCGCCATCTTTAGGTTGCCATGGTGACGGATAATGAAAGTGTTTGTTATGTAAATTATAAATGGCAGCGGAATGAAAGAACGAGTAAAGCGAACGAATGACGGAGACAAAGGGACTTCGTGCGAAGTGAGGAGGACAGCGTATCCCCGAAACTGGCCAATCTCTTATCTGTCTCCCCTTTCATTGCGATTCTGTCTCCGTTTTTATTATCTCCGGCGATGATTGTTTAGGCGTAGAGCGATGCTCATTTTTTATTTATATCTCAATAGTAGTCATCTGTCTTTTCGACCATACTACTTCGGTTCCGAAGGGACTGAAAAATCCATCTGTACAAGCTCGTGATTTGTTTTGAGCTTTTATTTTTTTATTTTGGGCTCGAATAAAGCTGAAATTGACATTTTATAATAATAATTGTTTTCATATACTTTGCAGGAAAAAATTCTAATCCTTTACGAATGTCACTGTAATTATTTGCCTATTTTAAACCTAAACTAAATAACTAGCTAAGACCTAAAATAAACGTACGATATTTCATTGTATTGGTGGTAAAGTTAATAATAAGGGCAAATTTTGTTGGCTTATTCCCTGAAAGTGGGGTCTGCGCTATTTATACATATGAATGATACGAATATTACTAACCTAGAATAGAAGAATTGTCATTATGTAGAAACGTACATTTACATATATTACTGCTCTTCAAAGTTCAGTCCTTATGCTCAAAATTCCAATTTTATATATTTTGTGTTTCTCTTTTGTTTAAGAAGGAATTTAATTAGATTCTTTTAAATGATTGATCAATTTTAAAATTTGTTCTAAATAAGTTGGTTGGTACTTATATTTATTATTTTGAATGTTATTGAAAATATTTTTATATACCTTATTGTATAGGATTATGATTGTTATAGAAATATCTTGGGTCCATTTTTTTATACCAATTTGTTTCTTCTATTGATCTAGCGTCTTAATTTCAATTTTCTATATGACTAAAAAATCACACTATATTCTTCCGATGCAGGAAACTTCACTTTCACGTGTTAAGTTTTAGAATACAAGTTAACATTCGCTCTATAACACGTTCCACTTCAATATTTTTACTATTTTCCGTGCATCGATCATTCAGAATTGAGACACGCTGTCAAAGTTATAAAGCGGCGAAGAAGCGGCGAATGGTCGAGATAAATGTCAATGAAATGATAGGCCGTCGATTGCGATGCAGTCAAGAGGCGACTATAACTTCATCTTACGAAGAATTTTATTTCCGTTATTCCTTTTTCAATAGGTCGATTAGAAAGAAGTGCGGGACTTCTGGGAATGATGATGAGGACTGAGTGAGAATCGTAAATTTAATTTGCCGCCTTGAAATAAATTCGCAATGGTTTATAGCAGTAAAGGTATAGTTATTTCCTCGCTAAGATATTTAGCTTTTCAATCTTTTCTTTTTCAATAAGAATCTTTAATGAATATACTTTTATTTATTTATTTAAACATATCCCCACAAATATCCGTTTTAAAACAATTACGGTGAGGTATTGAAACCTATAGATGAAAGTTTACTAGCATCTGTACCCTGAGAGGAAAATTTCCTTCTTAACCGGGATTCGAACCCGGAAGCTTTAGCGTTCTATTAATATCCTAAAGAGAATTTAGCTTTAGAATGAATTTATTGTTCATTAAGTAGCTCTGAATTGAGAGTAGATACTGTTTTACTTTTTATTCGCTTAAATTTAAATTGATATGAGTCTTTTTTCCTCGTGATTTTTACGGTATGTTAATTGTATGCATTATTGGTATATTCCCTCATTCCAGTTACCTAGCAACGTATGCGATATAGCTACAAACCGGTTAGATATGATGTGCAAGTGCGATTTCAACGAGTTATAGAACTTTTTAAATTTAAAGTTTAATTTTGGCAATTGCAGCAGAAGATACTATCAGATATACCAGATGAAAACGAATGGATAGACTTTAAATCGTGGTGAGATACATATTGGGTACAGTTTTTGCGCAGTGAGATTCTGCAAGCCCGTCTAGCCAGAGGGAGGGAATATTAAAGGTAATTTCCCCTTCCGGCCCACGAGATGCAGAGAACCTGCGGAAAATGACCCGAGGGTGGTGGTGTCGGAGGGAGGATGGTCATGGCGGGGGCGTGATTGAACGTGACGTCGTGAAGCGGCGTTGCCAACGAGAGAGAGTGCACCTATTGCCATGGGTGCACGTGATGCGTCGCACTTCTTCTTAATTACGATCTTCCGCTCCCACCGAATAAGTATCGAAAGCTGTTCGTGTCGATATTTTTGGGATCGATCTTTTCACATGGAGCTTTTGAGAAGTAAAGAGTACTGTCTGTTCGAAATATGTATTTTATCGATGAAATTGATCAGTAGTCGGATGTAAAATGAACAATTATTTTCTTCCTATTCGTGATAAATATTGGTTTCGTATTTAAGACAGCCCGATAGTACACTATTTGATTCAAGCTTGAAAAATTGTACCCTGATTTTTGGCGTGAATGTGAATTGTTCAGGAAATATATTTACCCTTAAGCATCGATGTAATCATAGAGTAATAGAATGTTTTTTGTTAAATAATAGAAAAAGTTTCCAAGTTAAGGTATGTTGAAGTAATTCATTGGCAATATATTCCTTCAGCCATGAAATGAAGACTTTGAAAACAGCTTGATGAAACTAAAGTGACTTGCTCTCTGAAATACTTCAATGTTATTGATCCTAATTTATCCCCGGCCATGAATAGATTATTTGATTTTCATATTATTATTATATTTTACACTGAAAAAGCTGTGTTAAAATTCCTGCACGACTCCTAATTCTAATAAATCCCTATGTAATTCTGTGAGATCAATGAATCGTGTTGATTATCAATAATAAACTCTTAAATATTCTTAAATAAACAATGAACCTTTATGCTGTATAGCGTACAACATCGGTAAGAGTGTCTTCAGTGAACCTGAACGAAGAATATCCAAGAGTTTACTTCACGCTTCATAAAGAGCATAGACCATACCGTCTTTCCACTCACATACATTATAGATTTTTATTCCTAACATAAAATTAGAAGAGTTTTGCATTTACCTATTCATAAAATTAAAAAATATTCAAGATATTTGGACCATATTTTGATAGCATTTTATATTTTACGATTGAACTAATTTCTTTAACGTTTATTAATGAAAAGGATGAAGGAGACTTCCAAGTTTCTTTAATCCCACGGATTATAGGCGTCTATCCAACTATGAAATTCGCTAACGGGAAAAAGGGATACGTTTTAATGGAGACGCTTGTAGTGTTAAATATAGACGAGTAGTCATAGGCCTGCAACAGGAACTGCCATAAAACGGTTTATGCAAGATTTAAAGCTGTAGGTCAAGGTGTTCCTACTAATGAATGGCTTCTGCACAGGCTCTCACGAAGTCTACCCTCGTTCCGGGAAAGTCCACGTGCGCACGAATGCAATTCGTTGGATTTACTCTAGCGTACTCTTTGTTCGGAACCATTTACGAAGAGCCTCCGTGGGCAATTCGGTTCCCCTTCATTGTGTCTCACGTTCTTGGCTGTCGAACCCTCATGATAGGGTGTGAAATCTACCAACTACAAAACATATTGCCTTAGCTGCTTTCTAACTTTATGGTTGCATAGATTTTGTACTACGATCAGATCGATAAAAGCCCGTTCTTATTGTTGGATGTTTTGACTCGTACCAACAATTGTTCAATGTACGTCTATTTTCATCTGTATGGACTCAGCAGCGGAGTAATTATTATGCTAACTGAGAGTCCGAGGTTCGATTCCCGGTCGAAGACGAAATTTTCCTCTGAGGGTATGAGTAGTAGTGAACCTCCATTGTTGATTTGAGTATATAATTCATTATTCATATATTATTAAAAGGTTCAAAGAGAGCCAAGAATGTCAATTACAATGAATCGTTAACAATGCCTATAAATACATTATTAACGCATAGCAATCGTCCAAAAATAGGATGTATGTAGGAACTTTGTTAAATATAGAAATATATCTTTGATTAACAGTAAAGTGTTACGGAAATATTGTTATATTTAATGAAATGAGCTGGCCAGAAATTGTGGCAGTTTCGAATACTCAATACTTCCATTATTTTATTCTTCAAGTCTTTTACGATAATGATAAACCACACTAATGTAAGGGGAATCATTATATTAGAGTTAATTTATTCAAAAGTTGAAAATAGTAGCAGATTTTGAACCATACTTTGTTTTTGAAAGGCGATTCTATCAGCTCCATTTAAAAAAGGCCGCTTGCAGCGTATGTAGACGTAACCGTGTTTCGTTCATGTAAAAATTTACCAGAAGACACGTCAGGGGCAAGAATGTACGCGCATTAAGGTTGAATAAATCGAAACCTTTATCGATGAATGTTCGTCCATCGTTTCCAAGCAACGTGTAGACTTGTAGATCGCGTCGTGGTGAAATGCGATAATTCTGTATTTGGCGAAGCACGCTAGCAGAGGATGCTCGAATGGCGTGCCTTTCGAGGAGAGAAAATAAAAAAAGAATCGAAGATGGCACGCACTGATTTCAATAGGAGGAATGGGACTTCGATTTGTTTATTAGGAACAGCTGTGTGCTCGTGCACGTTAATGCATTGCGCGGTAGAAATTCACGAAATAGTTATTTGTTTTCGTTTGAAAATTTGTTATCTATGAAATAGTAATATTAAATTATAATTTCTCGCCACCTTTATAATATCTCATAAAATTTGAAAAAAAAAGAAAATTGCAGCGATTTTTACAAGAAATATAATATATAATCTAAAATTAAATTTTCTTATTTCTGTAGTATTATTATTATTAACCATAAAGGTTATTTAATGATTACCATTAATTATAAATTATTAATATTTATATATTTATTCCGTTTTCTTTATTATTTTTAATGGCTCGAGTACTGACGCATATATTTTGATATTTGATGCCTCCAAAATTTTACTCAATTTTCTCCGTTTTAAGTGTACATTAGAAGCAATATTTTTATTTTGAGCGAACTTGAAATGCTCAAGGTGCATGATGGGAATCGTTAGAAGGTAGACGATCAATGCTCAGATTAGATTTAGTATATAGATTCTAAGAAGGAATGTTCAAGAAAGGCGTAGTACACATCATGCGTCCCCAAGCTATATATGCCGATCGGATATAGAGAATAAAATAAGAGATATAGATACAAAAACAAACATTAAAAAATTCCATTTTCCCTCGAAAAACTCGCTAAAGTAATCGTGTAGGCAAATAGATTCATGTTGCTTGCACCCCATGCCGCACACCGAAATTCGGTAAGCAGAGTATCCACATGGACAGAGACAATGTTTACCTTTTAAGAAACTTCAACAGAATGTTTTTTTTTAATTATTCAATGGCTTTATATAGCGATTGTAATTTAACAGGTTGCCGATTGAATTATTGTGAAAATAGCCGGTACAAGTTTTGAATAAAACCATTGTTGGACCAATTCAACCTTGATTTCTCTTGAACAATCGAATCCCCCCCTTACCAGCCTAATTTTTTGAATGACGAATTATGGAGATACATCTAAGCTCACTGTCTGCGGTATGTTTGCTCTCATACACGCTAATCTCACAAATTTTGAGAATGGTTGTCTAAAAATACCGAGAAAATCTTCCATCCGTCAAACACCTTTGCGGAAGTCCATGACAGTTAAGAGGAAAATTATCTGTGTCAGGGACCTTTACTCATAAATGCTTTGGACGGATGTGGAATATGCAACAGAGAAAATCTCGTTATTGTCTCATTGTAATTATGTTTTTCTTAGAAAAAAGTGGTGTTGTGTCTTATAGAGAATTGTACCTATTCTTCATAACTGGCATCATCGTGCCGTATCGTGAGTGTACATTCACGCACATTTTTGGTACATTTTAAAGCGAGTTGATCTTTTCTTTTCATCATCCATCCTTTTTTGGCTGCTACTCCGATTTTATGTGAATTATTACCTCTTTTTTGGGTGCTATTCTTTTTTGTAGATTTTTAGTCTTCCCCTACAAAAAAAAAGGTTTAAGAGAAATGCCAAAATTCCCCTCGGAAATTTGGTGCCAAGTAATCAATTTCATACTAAATTGAATACGTGCCAAGCTTCAGATTCCAATTGCTTTTTCTTAAAACTTGATTTTATTGTTATAAAGTTGGCTAGATTGTAGAAATACATTGCCAAATTTTAAGTTGAGTACTATCACTGAAATTATTCCTTTGTAAATTCATTCGAATTTTTTCAGCCGATTTATATTCTCACATTAAAATTTCGTGGTAAATTTCATTTCTTTCTCACAAATTTTTATTTAACAGATATTTGCACGGTATTATTTCATAATGATACAGACTTTCACAAAAACCCGATTCTTATCTGACGCTACCATAATGATCATCAGAACGGTTTCCGCGAAAGAATAAGTTCACCGAACCGCAGAATAACAACGAAAACGGTCCATGGTTTCGTAGACACGATGATGTAGTAATGCCGCAAAATTTAAGTCTTATCTAAGAGGCAGGTGATTCCTGTGGTTTAGCGCTTCGTTGATTTCAAGAAAATCTTCAAGTTTTCTGAACGACGGAAAAGCAATTTAGGCCGCAAAGTACAAGTGAAATATGGTTTGTCGAATGAGACTGTAATCTAGGTAACCATTTACCATAACATTAACAATTAATGTAGACAGTTGCGTCCTCTTTCCGTTATAAGAATCGTTTTCTTTTATATTGTTTATCTTTGAAATGTTGCTTCTGTTATATCTTTTATATTACTTTCATTTTCATTTGATAGACTCTCGATGTTTATGCGTATCATTGTTGCCACGGTATCAGTTTTGAAACAATATCCGTTAGAGTTCGTTAGAATGCAATTGTTACGAACTTGAAGTGAATTCGCCGTCTGATTAAAAGTGCCCTTGCGTCAATTGAAACCGTCACCGGAATGAATGATGGTGAGAACAATCGATTGTGTTCCGTTCTTTAATTTTTCGCCGATTAGGGTTAGCGATGCAGGAATCAATCGTCCTTTGTTTTGAAGGACAGCGGGATGTTGCCCCATCGCCACAATTGCTCTTAGACATCTACTCTCTCTCCAGTTGAGACAGAGAAGCTGCTTCTTAATCTTGGCCTCCTCTGCTCTCTTACGTAGTGTAAGGTATCGAATATGTTATTTCCCTATCTAATTTTACGTAAAATACGTTGCTGACTTCGTAATCTTGCGTCAAATTACGTTGATTCAACAATGCTCGCGTTTAATTAATCTGTAGTATACCTACAATGATAGAGAATTACTTACTCCTTTTTTATACGATACGATGTACTAATACGATAATCTCTACGTAAATCTTTCGTGTCTAAATCTAAATGTGTCTCGGTCGTGAGACGTCTCATTTTTACCTCTAGTTAACCTCACTTCCAAGTATAATAGTCGAGCAGAGAGAATTAAAATCCCATCATTTTTCCCTTTGCTCTCAGGGCAGCTTCACGCTAGTCCGCCTACATGCGAATCTCCGACTTTGGAACAGAACATAACGATTCCGGGTTTTTTTTCTGACGATTTGAGGTTCATTTTAGATGTGTTTGAAGTTGCTATAGGAACGTAAAGTGGTGTGTTCGTATTTACGAAGGATTTGTAGGAACAGGACACGATATAAAAATTTTTTTTGTTTTTATCCCTAGGAATATTACAATTTAAAACTAATTTTATTTCCGCTGCATTTTCCTTTATTATATTTAGTTTTAATCCATTACAGTGCATAAAATATCAAACCAATAGGATACTATGGAAGATCTGTAAACTAGAGTTCATTTTATTATTTACTTTTTGAGGATACCGTAACAGCGCTAGTTTACGATCAATTCAAAAATGTTACGTAACGTAAATTATCTATTGTTTCGTAATGAATAGTTTAAGGATTAAAAAAATTAATCAAACATTACCCAATACCAAATAATAGTAATAATAGGTGATTACACATAATAATTGGCATTTTAAATGTCCATTTTGATTTAAAAGTTCATTAAAGCAATGAGTGGCAATGTAATATCCTAGTTGGGCTGTTTTAATGGCCGATGATTCATGTTTGAGAGGAATTGAAGGAGGGATACGAGGTCATTCAACTCACTCAATGAAACCGGATTGAGATGCATATCTTAAACATAATTAGGTCTTTACCGAATGGCTTTTATTTTTAAACCTTTCGTACATTTACTTTAAAATTACATTGATTCATTATTCGGTTATCATATAATGTATACGTATGAATATTATAAGTGAAGTTATTTGAGAGAAAATAGATGTGTTTTAATTTAATTGAAAAATGTGTATGAATAATCGATCGTTTATATAAACAGAATACGTCGAATCACATGATGCTCTTATACGTAAATAAAGAGTGATTAGATGATAATATTTTAATATCGGATTACTCTTTGCAAACATTGGAAGTAAATCTATTTCGAGAGAGTGTATTTTTCATTACCGATTGTAATTATTGACATTCTTGTCAGTAAACAAGGATATTATCAAGACTTTTAAAAACGTATCACTATGTTTGTTGAATATAATTGTTTATATAAATATAGTGATAATCGGAATAAAATATTTTTGCTTCTCTCTTGTTTTTCCTTTTTCTAAGTATTTGTTTACAGAGATTATCGTAAATCCGTTGAACTTATGAACACTTTCAACGATCGTGACGCTATTTAGAACCCTTTGAGTCGTTTCTCCAGTAGGAAGATTTTATAGCACTTGCTTTTGTACTTCATTTACTTTTGAGTTTTCTAGGAATTTAAGGTGATTGTAGTAGCAATAACTTTTATACAAGTTGACCTTCTTGGCGGAGTGTTTAGCTAAAAATTCTATAATTATATTGTAATATTATAAATAGTTATAAGTGTTATTTAGTATATTATATATAACTAGCAATAAATAGAATTAGCATGCTTAACTTCAAACTGCTAAGGTCCCGGGTTCGAATCCTGAGGACTAAGTTTTCCTCTCAGGTTGTGGATGTTTGTGAACGTTTCCCGTTGTTGAGTTTAGAACCACACTGTTATAGTCCAGAATGTTTGTGCGGTCTTTGATAAATAAATACAATGATTAGAGTCAACATAAAGGTTGGTACGGAATTCGGTGGTCAGCTCAACCCTTGCAGACCACGGAGGTGTTGTTCACGGATTCCTCGATCGTCATTATTTATCGATCCATCAGCCCGTTAGGCATTCGGAAACCGTTGAGGGACTCGTCGGTACGAAAATATCCCTTTATCGTCTCATCTCCCGCGATCCTTTTTTTTTCTTTTGGGTGCTCATGAGATGACCTCGATGTCCACCGCGGCCTTGCGACCAAAAAGAACGGTAAGGATATTTGGTAGGAAGCCCGGAATTTGCCAAAGTGCCGCACCTCAAGCGGTCGTCACCCAGCGCGGCGTGGATGGTAACAAAGGCGTCGTCATGGCAGCACTTCTGGTGATGCCATAAAAAGGTTAACGGATCCGAGGCGCGGATTTTCTCTCCTTACGAAGAATTTCTCGCCAAGTGTGTCGCGGATAAAGGGTTTTTATAGCGGTAAACCCGATGTACGTGTTGTGTCGATGGTGAAAAAATGGGAGGATTCGAAGGACATTCTTCGGAAAACTTCCGCACGATCGCGTTTACGTGTTTTTTGGAGGCGCCGCGTGAGAAAATCGATCCTAACGGTGTATCCTAAGGTTTGCTCGGTTGTATACACAAAGGGGTTGGTTTGTTTTTCCGTGGTTTGGTTCAAAGTCAGGGGAGATTTCAGATCGATTTTCACGAATAGATCTGTTTTCTTGTGTGTTAGCTTCAGATTCCGATGCCCTCAAATGTTTTTACTTGTTGGAATGAAATATACGAATAGATAATTGCGATGATATATGTTCTGATGTTTATGAACTTTTTCAGTGTTTATTTATGGTGAGAAAGTAATGATTTTCCCAATGATTCCCAATGAAATTCTTTCAGTGAAAAATGAATGGAAATCTGACAATATTTAGTCTAATTAGGGATCAATATTGTGTAATAAATAATATAGTTTTAGAATAAATTGTGAAAGTTTAGCATGGAACATATTCAAGGAAAAGCAATTTCTTCTATGACAGAGTTTGCTCTGTGTTGTAATAAATCTGTTTGAAATTCCTGGCAATTGTATTCAAGTCAAGAGAACAAAAAAGAAGAAAAAATAATTGAATAGTAGAATTCACATTTGATGAATTATATAAATTGTACGGTGTGCCAACATCGTGAACAATGTCATTGGTAGAAATTTCGTTATAATTTACTTTATAATTGTAGAACTTTATTTGAATCATCAATAATTCAAATAAATATAACTTTTTCTTACCATTCTTTTATTTACTATCGTCATTCAGTTAATAATGCATTTTTGAGATAGGTAATTTTTCGCAACTAACTATAAATGTATATTCATGGATTTCATTATCATAATCTATTTCTCTGTCTATGAAGTTATCAGCATTCGTTATGGCAATACATTTTTGTGAAAAAATTTCAAACATAAATGACCATTTCTAAATTTGAATAACACACTATTTTTCTGTTTCATATTTTATCGTTATGGAAGCATAGATAAATGAGGAAAGTTAGAACCCTACAAATTTATAAATTCCTCACCTCAACTCAAAAGAATCTTTTGTCTTTCATAGTCTTCGGTTAGCCGTTTAATTAGAACATTTGAGCTAATTTTTCTCGTATAATTGCATATGTAATAAGGAAAACATCTCTCCAAGAAATTAGTATTAGCTTTTTTAAAATGGATTATTTACGTATTTATGCTCACATACCTCCTCTGTTATACTTATAATTGTATTACTTAGCTCTTTATGTGCCTTTAACGCTATTAAGATATCTAATATAGGTAATATATACGTACATAATAATGCACATAATAACACGTGCTGTCATAATCATACTAATGTTTTTATTTCCCTCTTGAACGAAATTTCCTTATTTGCTCTACGTTATACCTATATAAAAGTAGTCCCAGTATCTTTATATTCCGATATATATTTCCCAGAATTCCATATTTACGAGAAAGAAGTGTACATTATACAATGAGGTATAATTGCGAAAAGCGTTATTTCGGATTCTAAGAAAAGGTTATGAAATTTGATGTTATCATACAAAATGTGTGGATAAATCTAGAAAATAATCAACTATTTCTTCCGGTTCCAAAAATCGATGTAATTACACATCAAGATGTTGTGGATTTTTGATATTTTCACTGTTGCATTCGTTTCGGTTTCCAAATACGCTGGTGAGTTTCGTAATCATATTAAGTCAACTTTAAGATTTCGAAAAATCTCCGAATTCGCTTGTTTAAGTGAGATAATCCTAATCACGCCCGAAATAAATTAAGGAGTGAAAGTCTTTTAATCTTACAGAAGCGATATAGGTTCATGACCGTAGCAAAAATCATTATCTGAATCAATTATTGCCTTACATCCCGTGCTTTAGAAAGTTTGAATTGTTTCTTTAAATTCTATAACGAATTTATTTGGACTTTTACGTTTCTCAGGCGACACGTATCTCTTTATGCGAAGCAAGATGTGTATCGTTCGATCTTTTAAGATATCGTCTTGATGGCTAGTTTTGGAAAGAAGGCTCATTAAGTGTTGCCACAAATACCCGTTCAAAATTCCGTAAACCGGATCCTACTTTCTATGGATAGCCTAATAAGTCTATAAATTTTCTAACGCGGCTTATTTACTTTGTGAATAGCGTATGTATTTGTTTAGCGCTCCATTCATAAGAAGTCCGCGCGGCCTTATAAAACACTGTTAGCCTTCCTTTCTTTTCAGTCGTAAAATACGCAAAGGATGGGGTTAATTGGAACTGCATCGCCAGAGGCGACTTCCACGCGCAATCGTATTTCTAAAGGGAGAAAAACTTGTCGTCGATCCGTAACTTTCTCCGCACTGATATTTCAACCCTTCTCGGAGTCCTCTAATTGCTTATTTGAACCGTAAATGTCGCCAAGGCGATATTAGAGAGAGTCGATTTGAATTTTGTGCTTGGATACAAATTGGAGACTTAAGTTTTTGTTTCGACTGTCATTTCTAACGCATTGATTTGAAGGAAAAACACTTTTAGAAATTGAAAATGATTATCTTTCTTCCACATGTTGTCGTTGATGTCTTTATTAACTTTCCCATTAGAACTGTCTCCGCATTGTGATCTGATTTAGAAAGTGGTTTGTGAAATTTAGCGGAAAATTAGTTGACCTTTTTTGTATCATGGATACCAACGTTGTGTTGTATTATTTTGAAAATTTGAGTTCTTTATAAATATAAATAAGTTTAAGTTTCGTATAGGGCTATTAATTATGAACCAATCATTTTCCAGGAATATCAAGTATTTGATTTAGTGTAAAACATAAATTTTCTATCTAATATGAAAGTGGTTTCTTTTTATAAATCATTAAAAATTTTGATTATAAAGATTAAATATCCCGTTAATGTCATAAAAAATATGGATATTTTTAAGGATTCTATTCATTATTATTTTACATCGTCCCTACTAAGGCTAAGGCAATGGATATAGTAAAGTATATAAATGTGGAAGAGAGCCTGCTTTAAAAGTTCGCCATGTACAAAGTACAAGTATAAAAGGTAATGAGAATTAAAAATCGTCTAAAAAGTTAGTTTGAGTAACAAATTTAATAATGTAATTAATTGGGGTTTATACTCATACATAAAAAGCTCGTTTGATAATTGACGTCTATTTGGAATTTTTGATTTCGCGCCAAGAAAATAACGGAGCGAATATTTATTATTTTAATATTTTTTCTTCTACTAAATAATGAACTCTACGTAGTAAATTTCGATAAATTGCTTTTAATAGGTTCCTGTCATCAGTTCTGATTATGGAAATGAAAATCGATCGCAAAATGGAGATGGCATTCCATTCGAAAGGCTTTTTCGCGTATTTAAATGCTAATCAATAAGAAGTGCTCGCAAAAAGAGTTCAAGGGAATCGTTTCCCCCCCAACGGCAATTACGAGTAGCCGTAGGTAGAACAAAACACCCCATTATGCAAGGCGCCTTCCCCTTCTAAAAATCGCGGGTGTTATAATGACGAGGATGACAGAAACACGCGCGTGCGGACAATGGCATTTCGCAAGGGAAACACGGCGAAAAAAAAAGAAAAGAGGGCGTCTGGAGTCGCAATCCGCGTCTGGATTCGAACCGGATGGCCTCCCCATCGGGGCCCTCGTGGGAAAGGGCCCTCCCGTGGCCGTAGAGGGAACAAGAATGTCGAGCGTGTCCTGGGAGGGTAATAGGGGAGGGTCCGGGGATGTGGCAACGCCGCAGTCGGGTTTTGGTGCGGAGACCGTCTTGTTTCTTTTCCCCTCCCGGCGCGCAGAGGGGGGGGGGTTAAGAGGGGAGGGTTGTAGGGGGGAGAAGGGAGCGCCCCCAGGCGAACGCTTCAGTTGTTGTCAGGGGTTGTGCGAGGGAAAGACGGCGTAGGCAGAGCAGTGCATTTGGAGTGCAGCACCCCACGTGGGAAGGCAGTTCGTGTGGGCCGATGCACGGGCCTCTTAACGCCTCCGCATCTTTCGTGTCGCGGGGTGGCATAATCCCACCCCGCAGTGCGAGATCGTGGACCCCAGTGGCAGGACGCTTGGCGAAATCGTTCGCCCGGTAGAGGCGGGAAAAGCAATAGGGTTTGTTTGGGACGCCGGAAGCGGTACGTGAAACGGAGGGCCTTCGGTGTTTTCAAGGGGGGTATTGCTTGTGGCGTGGTAGTGAGGTGGTCCGAAGAGGAAGTGCCCCAAGGAGGAGAAGCAATCGTCGAAGCACGTTACAGCTGCGGATGGCCGCCATGGGTAAGTCGGAGGCTGCGAAAAAACGCTTTCGCTTCGGATTATAGGTCCTTCCGCGAAAGTTTTCGTTCCCGGCCTTGGGCCGTAAGAGTGCCATGTGTTCCGAAAGAAATGCCGGTGTTCCGAAGGCCTTGGTTTATCGGTCTTTGTTGCTCCGTAGGTGTTCTTCTTCTTTGGCGGTCATGGCAACAGCGGTCGATGACGAAACTACTCGATTTTATTCCTCCGGTCATTCGTACGACAGCTGCCCGTGCCGATTGTTTTAATGGACCCTCTAGAGAGGAAGGCGTCTTTCTGGAGGCTGCGAAAGCCTCTCTCACGACTATCGCTTATCCGAAATACGTTTTTTTTCGCTCGCCCTCGGTGGTGTTCCCCTTCGCATGTACCTCGGGCGTGAATGTACACTTCATGCGAATTATAGCCGCGCAGACCTAAGCTGTCTCTCTCGCTCCCCATAGGCGCGTCCTCCATTACCTCCGAGTGGTTTTTACCCTGGATAATGTGCGCCCCCCCCCCCTAGTGATCTCCCCTATGCAGAGGGGTGCAGTTTGTTGATATCCACGAGGATGCCATGGCAACCATCCTTCTCATCATCGGTTGATCGTTTTCCCCCGTCTCGTGTATTGCTTTCCGAGGCGTCTCAGCTGTTCAAGCTAATGTTTTCGTTTTACGTGGCGATCCTCGTCTTGGACATAATCAATAAGTCGGGTGTTTAGCCCCTCCTATGCGTTCGGAGGGTACGAGTTTTTTTAACGCGTGTTTTTTTCTCTGCTGGGTTTTTTGGATTTAATTTTGATGAGTGTGAAAGTGTGAGATACGAGTATGTCGTGAAAGGATGCTTCAAACAGCTTTGTTATTATTTGTTAGTCGGGTTTATTATTGTAGAAAGAGGAAGTTATTCCTCTGTAATTTAACGATATGGTTTCCAAACCGGTCGGACTCTATATCGAGCAAAATATAAGCTATTATTTTTTCACGATACAATTCCAAATCTTATATCATGGCAATAGATGTAATGGGAACGATAGAGGTTTACACCTACTGACAAGTGTAACAAATTCTCTTTAATTTATAGTTGGAAAGGCGAATATAAATGATGGAAGCCAATACGGTGCTCAAACGCTCTGATTCAAATCGTAGATTGGTAATTTAACGGAATTCTCATAATTATCGCTCGTTTGTTACGATCTAATAATCTTGCAGCTTAACCTTACAGTCTCGTAACATCATCAATTGCTATATCAACCTACTAACTTGTTTCGTTGATGAGATATTTATTCGCGAATTTTCCCATAATTTCCAATGACTTACATTCGTACAGCTTGGTCGTCTCACTTTAATCCACAACGAGGAAAAAAGAATAGGAAATTATCAACACGGAAGTGGCGGTTAAATAGAAATTAAAGGTTTGTTATCTTCGGATGTAACGCGACGTTCAAGTAGCTACGTTCGTTGGAGAAGTAGGGATATATTACGTGGTGAAATTAGTAAATCGCTCTACAGCGTTATTTACCCATCTCCATTTCGAATATTGAGGATGGAAATGCTACTTTTCGCTGTCGCAGTTTTTTATTCCTCGCTCTCCTTCCAGCTGTGACGCTTTTGAAAAGTCCGAATCGCGGCAGCACAACTGGGGTATCGGAGATTTTAATCGTCACGAATTCGGAACCCGTTACGGAGGACAAAAACGGGTCGTTAGGCAGTGATAGAAGGCGATAAAGGACAGCGACGGGTCAGTGAAAGTGTACAACGTCTGCACACCTGCTGGTGTTTATACCACCAGTTGTTGATTTGATTAGGGTTACCGCACTGGGGCGCTCATTCGAAAGAGGCACTCGGATGCTATCGAAGGAGCCTTCCGTCCCTCGAGGCCGCCTTTGATTGATCGAAGAGTGTAGCGATGACTTTGAGCAATCGCTTAAAAAGACCATCGAGGAAATGTCATCTTTATGGTCGCCCTATGCCCACGCCATTAGGTTTTCCATTTGTTCAACTGGTGTATGATGTTCCTCCGGGCTGCTTCTGGCGGTACAGGGTGGACCTCTCCACTTCCTGATTGCTGACGAATCGTTTTCTCATCGTTTTGTTTGTTGATTTGAATACGAGGCTTGATCTACCTACTAAAGCTGCATTGTGGAGGCAAGGAAGTGTATTGACGAAGCACGGATGATTAAAATATACATATCGTCAGTTCTTTCGGCTAATGTTTGTGATTTCTTATCATCTTGATTGTTACTGGCTCGGTGGAACTTGCGATTGTTTATAGAATTTGTTCATTGTATCAATATATCTTATATATTCTTTATTTTATGTTTATACTGGTTCGTTAGCGAAATATGTCGCTTTGAATAAAATTCTGTGGAAGTCTACGAAAGGTTTTTTTTATTTTAATTGTCGTTCGCGAGGTAATTCCTTGCTATTTGTGAATTTGTTTTATGTTGATGTTTATGCCAAAGCAATGAGAGTATTCTGAATTTAAAGAAGTGATGATGGAAGTTTTAGTTGCTTAGTAACTGATAGATAAACACCTAAGCTGGCAACCAACTTCATTCTTTGTGTTATTAGAAATATTGCTCCTGCAGCTTATGCAATGATTTTACATGGAATCGATTCCTGGACTACTTTCATCTCTTGCTGAAAGATTTACTTTTGGCCAGATTCTATGAATGTGGAACTAAATAAAACCTTTTTTGGAGTAGAAGAAATTTTAAATTTTTTTCTCGAGGATTTCACGTTTCACTGTCCATTGAAATATACGCTCTCATTCCCAAGTAGTGCTATGGTTTTCGATATTTTTCATCTCCTTTTTATATCAAAATCGCATGGCTAGAAGCGTAAACAGACTCGAGACCCTATTTGACACAATTTGGTTTGTATCTCCAAGGATTTCCTGTGTTTATCCTCACATCGATCTGTTTATTACGTCAATGCATTTTCTTTTATTATTCATGCCTCAAGTTCAGTGGGATAATTAGTGCCTCACAGGCTCTTGGGCAACTTCACGCCTTCTTACTCATTCGCTGCGAAGCGCTTTTTACCTTATCCCTCAGCGAAATAACAAACACTCGACTGATTATTCGCTTTTTGTTTTGTCAGCTGACCCGATTTCATAATGCGGGCAGTAAAACAGTTCGTACCTTGTTTATATGATGTGATTGAACTCGTGCATGAGTCGAAGGAAAATACTAATAGTGATATGGTTCGGGAACCTAGAGATATTTTCGTTTACGTATGAATAAGACCCTGCAGCGTAGTTTGTTTTCCAAAGAGCGTTGTAGTCATGGTGTGTGGAACTTCTGTTGGAAAAGGCAGGGATGTTTTGATGTGGTATCCAATCGAACAACATTACTATTTGAGTAGCATAATTCATCAAAACACTACCTTTTCAAAATATTTCAGAATGAAAAAGTAAAATGAATAGGTTAGCGGGTTGTTAAGTACAAGCAATTTTCTTTCGTTGTTGCGAAACGATTGAATTTTCTTTTACCGCGTTAAAATATTGAGTTTAGAGGATAAAAGTTGCTTATTATTTATGCGAGAATGTTGTAGGCAGGCTGGATATACTTTACTTTATTAATTCCATGGTGTTTCTTTTATAATTTTTTTCTCTTATTCAAAAGGTTTGATGGCATTCGTTGTTTTGTATAGGGCACGATCTGGAAGAGTGGGTTCTTATACTTTTTCCATTACCCTGATGGATTGTTTGACTCGGTTTTATTACTCCATCACGGGTAGAAAAGGATAGACTATCAACGAATAATTGATTCTCATTCCTCGCGAAAGAATTTTATTACGGTTGGCAGCAAAAAATTTTCGCTAGTTACTCGTGACCCCATTATTCAGTTAATTCGCAAGAAAGAGTTCGTAAAAATAAGAGGAAATCATTTTTCAAATTCTCCCGTTCGAAAGTTTGTGTTCTCTTAGAAAATTAAAGAGTGAAATTATTTCGCGATTGCGAATAAACTCTCTTTGAAACCATTCTTCAACTGCGCAGTTACGTCGGGTTTCCGAAAGAATAATTCCCATCGAGTTTTCGAGTCGTAAAAAGAGTTCTCGAAGTAGTTCCCGAGTATCTGTTTCCCTCGTCTTTCACGCACGTGCGTGTGTTCGTCCTCCTCCTAAATATTCGCGAACGTCGTAAAAAAAAACCAACATGCCGATAGACGATTATTATGTGCTAATCCAGATCACCCATTGTGTTCCGAATCATGCGGTACACAGCGCGTGATCGCGCACCGGAATGACGTCTCGTTCCGCAATTTCTCCACCTGCTCTTTCCACTCGCATCTCTCTCAACTGCATTCCATCCTCAGGTTGCATCGGAGATTGCGTGACAGTTCGCATGGAATCGGTGGAGCTACCGATTTTCGTATCTCCTCTCTCGACCGTTGGAAATCTCCTTCAAGGACTAGTGATTATGGTTGACCGCTCGCTTTGTCCTTGCTCTTCTCACTCCGATCAAATGCCCATTTGACCACCTCTTTCGAAACGGGCGGGAAACTCGCTTCCGTCCGCGCGTTTTTCGTTGCATCGCAGATGAAAGTGCGTACGCTCTCGTTTAAAAACGCTATTTTTTGTTTGGGCCATGTTGTTTTCCCCTGCGAAGGTTGTGTACAGGCGTTGCTATGCTTTTTATTTCTTTTTGTTGTTAGGTTCTGTGCTGGAAAGCGTTGCTATGGTTTTTTTCTTTCTTTTTGTTTTGACTGTGCTCGAAAGCATCGTTCACGAAGCGTCTGATGTAAAAGGTTCCAGTTAGCATATAACTGAGCGTATATTCTGGTTCATACGAGGTTTATATCTATTTATTACAATACCTCGAGTGCTTTCCTAGTTCCGATTGTTTCTTAGGGTGGTGAATACGCTTGCGTTCAGAACTGTTAGTCTTAATTGACTTTTTTGCAAGTGCAAAGCGAGTGTTGTAATTATTCCAGGTACCCTTTCGTTTCTAATTAGATTATGATACGTATAAATACGTCCTTTGATAACTTTACGGTGTAGGTTTACTGCGGTATCAACCGTTCTATTACGATTCAACATAACCTTGCCCGTTTAAGAGTCTGATGTGGAAAAAAGGATAGCTTTGTTGTGTTTAAATGGATTTAGTGTTACTATCTGAAGATCTGGATTTGGGTTTAGGTTACTGCTGACGTTTAACACATCAGTCCATCTTTAACGTATATGATGAAAGATTAAAAAGTGTGAATTGGAATTAAAATCTTATAGTCATGGTGATGAAGGTGGTAATTGCCTTTGTTTATATTTGAAAGTGGTTTAATTGTTTGCTTTTTGAGCGAGTATTATCAGAGTTAAATGTAAATATATTTTCGTTAATCTCAGAAGAGACGTTCATAGAAATCGTATCAAAGGGAAATATCTAACAATCTGAAGTTGTTCTCATGCGGAATTCTGGCTACTTATGTATCTCAACAGACGATTTAATCGGAATTCTTCTCGTCAGAATGACGCTATTCCATTCGGTCCATGTTTCGCAGAAGCAGCTGCAAGACCGTCTCTTAACAAGTGCGTAAATAATCGAACAACTTAGCAATCCGCTCTCCGTATCTTTAATTGCGATAGGTGTAGATTTATAATCCGGAGTTTCGTTTTATGGTATCTTTTAACTCCTGGACCCAGATATTTATTTCAACCACTGCAACCTGTTTTCGCGAGATAACTTCTCACCAGCTTTTGATAGTCGCAGCTGTTCGTGTGTATATATATATATATATATATATATATATATATATATATATATATATACAATCCACTTCACGTGGAAGAGGGAGTTGATGTAGGTTTCTTTTATTAGCCAAATGTTTTTTTTGCGTAATTTATTTTCGAAAATATAAGTTTTAAAATATGCTCTGATAAAGTACGTGTTTTAGTGGAAAAACGAGTTTAATATTTTTAAGTTTTTTGGTTCAACCAGACTTTTTTTGGTAAAGGAAACTTTATGATAAGTGACTACTATTATTGAATGCCTTTGAAGTTAGACATTGTCTGGTGGCAACGTTTTGATACAGAGTACAAAATAATTTACCATGTAATTATAACTACTTCTAGAGTTATTATAAATACAATGCAAATTTTTTAAAAAATACCTTAAAACAATACTATGGCAGTACTAATTGTATCTTACTTACTTTAGCTTTTTATATTCAAAAGAATAAAAACGTTATATTTATGATAATAATGAGTAACTTAATATTATAAACAGTGGAATCTAAATTTTTATCATACGCCAAAACATGATTACTGTTGGATATAGACATTCTTTTACGATGTTTTCGATTTATATAATAATATGTTTGTATACCTTTGATGCTCAAATATTCATGCTAAATGTTCGTATTTCATTTAATTGGATGATACTTTAAGTTTTCGTGTTAGTGAAACACTTTTTGCCAGGGACAAGTGCGAGTATAAAATATTTTATATCTTTATTCTTTGTAACATCACCCAATCGAAATTTAACCATGTGTAATACTAGGAAATTATAAATATAATATTAAGTATTTATTTTAGAGAATTTTATCTTATTCGAATCTTTTACCATTCAGGTAAATTTTTCTTTTTTCTTAGTTTGTTTGCAGTAAAGTAAATATTGACGTTAAAAGGGCGTGTCAGTATTTTCTGTGACATCGCAAAATTTCGTATTTTCATATCGTGGGCTCTGAAGTTTGCATTCAACGTCCTTCTTCTTCGCTTTGTTATTGATTCATATTTACCACGCAACTCTCCATTAAAGAATTCTGTTATCTTTTATTTTGGCCTCAAATGGTATTCTAACTGTGGTTGCACACCGCCTCCATTACATAAGCTTTTCTTCATCGAATTATGTCCTCTTGGCGACATTGAGTGTGGTGTAGTTTACTCATTCTCTCATGCGATTGTTACGTAATGAAATAAATACTTTCATAATAGCGAATTGCGGTGGCGACCATATACATATGAGTTGTTTACAGCTCCTCTCTTAAGAACAACATAGTTTTAGTCTGCATTTGGTAACGCTTATAGATCGAAATCGGTTTTCATATCCGAGTCGTACAAATATCCCCTTTGCGGCTTTGGTTTCCATTAGAACATTCCTATGGTGTTTAAAACGTGTTTCTATACGTATACTTTTTATATCGCGGAAAGCTTTCCGTTCAGTTTTGTACATTATCCTTTTAAATTTGTATTTTTTTATTGTAGATCAACGAGAGAAATGAAGGAATGTAAAAGTACGCTTCGCGCTATAAAAATTTAAAATGTTAAACACCCTGAGAAAGCAAAAAGTGTGTAGACGGACTTTATTTTCTACCCATTCGGTTTTAGTTTGATTCTAAGTCTATTTAAAATAAATAAAACTTTCGATTCAACGATGCAATAATATATAATCAAACCCTTTAAGAGGTATTTATATCGCTGTTGTTTTGTTTACTCGTCGATGTATACACGTTCTAGTCGCCTTATTATTAAATCGTATTTTTCTATGATTGATGATAATCTTTACATTCTACTTATTTGGTTTCCTTTTGATTCAAATTCTATTTCAAATAAATAAAACTTTTGTTTTCAACGATGCTAAAATTTATTTAGAAAATAACATTAATATCAAACCCTTTTAGCGGTATTTATATCGCTGTTGTTTTGTTTACTCGTGGAAAAACATACGTTCAAGTCGCCTTATATATTAAATCGTATTTTTACTATGATGTGACTGTGGCATATTAATCCAATATCAGAAAGAATGTGGAAAAAAGCCTCGCGTGTGTCTTATCGATTCGTCTCAGTTCAACGTCCTTTTCCCAGCCACATTTCTCTTTGTGCTTTCCATTTAAAGTTTATTTAGTATAAAAGAGAATGTCCTACTTCTCAATCGCTTCCTATCACTATGCCGTATAATGTATTGCGAAACGACCCCCATTGTGATCGCGAATACACAAGAACACGTACAATCGACCCGTTAAATCGATGGGATCGCTTTTAATTCGCAATCGTTTTGCGGGTTTTTCGCAAAGGGATTCGAATTAGTCGTGAAATTGGTTTTTTCCCGTTTCGTTTACGTTTCCACGGTGTTGCTGTTTACGTTTTGACTCCTTGAGTTCATTACGATTGATATATATTCTGATATCGCACTTATTAAACCTATTCCATTCATATTCTGTTTAAATACATTAATTTTTATTTTAAATCAATCTTAACATTTACTAGGATTTTAGTTAGCATTGCAACATCGTATTATCGACTCGTACAAGTCTTTTGTTCTTCCTTAGAAATAGTTTGAGGTGTTCAGTGTAATTAGAAGTCTCAGTGGTACTACTCGGGAAATGAAAGATCGTCATTTAAACTCATATTATTGTATATATCGGTAATATAATAATAAGAACGAACTGCTTTATATTTTTTTAACCACCGAGTTCTTGCACACGTAAGATTATATTTTGTTCTTTTCGATATGAAGTCGAGCCAATAGCCGAAATCATTTGTTGTAGTCATGGCAACGTAATGGATAAATTAAAAGTCCTTATGGATATAAGTTTAATATATTTAGAGATTGGTGAGTAAACTTATGAAAATGCATTCTTATTATTTTATTATAATGACATATAATATCTATTTTATAAGAATTAAATCTGACAAGCATTTTCTTAAGTTTTACCATTCTTCGTAGAACATTTAGAAGATAGATATGTGTACAGTGTAAATATATGTATTTGCGGAGTGTTAAATAAAAAGTATCGTATTATATATTTTGATGTAATTCATGGATGAACCATTTACTTTCGATTGCTCTTAGCATCTTTTTCGACTAAATCGTGAGAAAATAAGTATCACGAGTCAAATTTGGGGCATAAATCAATTCTCCCTCGTTATTCCCAAATCGGCGCACTCACAGCTCTTATTTAATCTTTCTCCAGGGAATGCCGTTCTCCCCTTCGTCTTTCGTTATTCAGTTTTCTCAAGTGACCATATTCACTCAAACCTGCATCTCCTTTTATCCCCTCAATTTCCCGGAATAATTTATGCTCGCACCCAAATTCGCTTCGGTCACGAATTCTCTCCCACGCAGCGTTGAAATGAATCTCTCTCTTTACACATCACGATCCTTATCTCATTCGTAATTGATGATAATGCCGTTAGGCGTGCTAATAATATTCCGCGACCATATCCCTTTGTTAATCCCCTATAGCCTCCGATGTCTGCATCGCTAAAATCGATAGCCTTCTTCGATCATTGTCTCCCGTGTTCGATTTTTCTTTTGGCCAACTCGTAACAGAGCTCGATCAATGAATGCTGTCTACTCGTGCCTTTAGACTTGAGGGTGGCTAGCTTACGTCGTACGTTAGAAGGCCATATTGGTTTGCCGTACCATTCATTTGTTTGTTGTTTCCAATTCCATTCAAGATAACAAATACAAAAGAATTACTTTTGTGATGTAATTATCATCTGCATTAAAATTATATTCATCCATAGTTACCTGCGTATTGTATGATTGATTTGGACATTAGTTCAATCAAAATAAATATTAATTAAATAAATATTTAAAGATAATTAATGTCTACCCTTAGCCCTCAATAAAGACGTTATAATGATAATAGTTAATTTAAGACTTAATTAATTTAACGTAAAGTTTATAATATTATCTTATTTGTAGTTGAACGAAATAAATAGGGCAAGTTTTGTTATTCCCCATAGCAACAGATTTGAAATATTTTAAATATACTATACGTAACAATTTTAATTTACTTCTGTAATGAATGAGGTAAATTAAAATAAAACGTTTTTATAGTAATATTTGTGACATTTGTGAGCATAATTATGAAATTTATTCATCAATATTACTTATCTTAAGTCATGTTGTATTTCACGTACAGATGTTGATATTTTTTCGTAGTCACACAAAGTGCCTGTCCTTGAGTTACAGTTTTCTTCGAGTCTCGTTTATTTCTCAAGGTTTTACTAATTGCTATTCTCTGTACTCCGCCTCTTTAAATGCAGACGCACTCCTTCAGAACTCTACGTGAATGCTTTCTTTCCCCTCAAATCCCCACGCATCTGTCGCATAAGATGCATTCTGGAGACATCCTCCACTATTCCAAGAAGTGCCTCATGTATTTCTCTTTGTTTCTCAATTCGCATTCACACGTTTTCTTAGCGCGTATTTCATCTCTCGGAGCGTAGAAACTCGTTAAAGACGTCTGTCCTGTTATTTAGTCGCGTGTCGACGGTCATTGGATTTATTTGCGTTTTTAAATCTCTCTTATCTTCAGCCGCTGTCGAAAGATGCCATCTGTAGGTGGTGGTTATGCTTCTGGATTAAGGTCCGAATAAGCTTTGAGGGATCTTGATAATGATTCGAAAGCGGATCGTAAGTTTTTTGCGGTCTCTTTATTTCGTATCCGCCAATTTTTGTGTGACGTAATTTCGTCTGGTGAATAGAGTTGATATGGTCAAGCGTTATTTGGAAAAGTAACATTGTGGAATGGTAACATACTGAATAAATACTTCGTACTTTTCTCGGATGAATTTTAAAATTATTCTTAGAAAGTACGAAGTTATTAATTTTTATTATATTTATTTATAATTTATATTAATAATCATCTTATAATTTAAATGGAGTTAATACGGTCTCAAGCCTGTACCATAAGCTCAGTTGGGGTTGTTAATGTATCTGAACGGTTGTTTAATGTTAATTACTTCGATTTATAAAGCTTAGCTGTTATGGTTACGGATAGAAGGTGTTGCTTTATGTAACATTGGTTTTATCATGGAATTTTGTCTTTTCCCGTTAATGATACAATCGGACTTAAGTGGTTTGGTTGCGTGAAGTAAATTAGGGGAACTGACTATAAGCTTCACGCTGATATGGATAGAGTGAGATAGGGAACGGTGAGGTTGTGGAAAAAGCACAAGGAAGAGATTTTAATCGAAGTGCTGTAATTAAGTGGATTGTATAATTCTTGATAGCCTAGTGTGATCTGAAAGAGGAAATATCCTGTAATCGTATTTTAACGGCGAATCGAAAAAAAGTTGGGGAGCGCCTTGATGAAAACACGTCTCGTGCGATAAGGATTGCAGTTAGTGGGACATGAAATGATTTTACGTATACCGTATCGTTTGCTTGTTATTTATGGTATTTATTTTTTGATTTTTAAATTTCCTCAAGTATATTTTTGTTATTAAATATATTCATATAATAATGGATGGATAACTTATGGAAGTTATCTCTAAGTATTTATTTAGATTTACTCGCCTTTGTTAATAATTTTGTGAAAAAATTACTTTTTTCCTTTTGTCTAATTCTAGATAAGGACGTATTTAGTAGCAATTCGATATTAAAGTTCGTACAAATACTCTATATTTGTAAAATATCTTTTAGCTATAAGGGTTGTTTTCGTTTGTTACATATGCAAATGTAAATATAATTTATCGCTATCCAATTTAAAGATTAGCTCAGCACACGCGATCCACTTTTACGGTATTGTCAACAGTTAGCGAACGGGTTTCGTGACTTCTTATGGGACAAGGGTTAATAAAAGAACAGGAAGGCTATTTTAGAAGCGTAAATGATTTCAAACGATCCTCTTATACCCTATTTGCCCCTCATTAAGTCCCTTTTCTCTCTCAGACGCATCGGCAAACAACCTTTCAACATAGTAATTCTTTACGATTCGAAAACCTCTACTGTTGTTTCTAATCTCCCATTGAATGTATTCTACTTTCACATGTAAATATCACCTTGATTTTTAATTCGCCATTGCTCTCGAACGATCGCGTTGCCAAGCGACGTGGGCGGATCATTCACGCTTTCCATTGTTTCCGTCTTCTATTCTTACGCAGATAAGCTCTTACCATTTTGATTCATGCGCAGTATTTTCATTAAGAAAAGCTCAACCGCCGTTCGCTCCCGTTCTCACTCTATTTTCCTAGTTTTCGTGAAATTTACGATGTTTCGAAGTGTCGCTATAAATACGAAGAGCGTAAGAGATAACATCGCGTCCGTTCTTCATAGACGTGCGTTTCGTGTGGATTCATAACAATGATTCGATTGTTGTGATTGTGAAAATGTACTTTGAATTCAAGAATATAATTTGAATTAAAATAATGTAATTTAATTATCTATATTATCGATTAAAGTAATATTATTTCGACATACTTGAGTTGTTGCAATACAATTATAATTACAATCACGTTAATGATACTCATCTTAAAGTAATAAGTCTAAACAAATTTTGTTAATCACTAGATATTAAAAGCTGTAAGATTCAGGAGAAGTAATACCGTTTCTTTCAAAATATCCATGATTTTTGAAAATGTTTTGCCTTCTATGCTAGGAGTGATAAATTTTAAACTAATTTAATTTATGATGATTAATTTTCTCCTACTTTCTCATTTTCCAAAAGCTAATTTACGTGAAATACAGATTTTGGTGGAAAATATATAATCTTCACCGTTTAGAATTCCTCTATAATTATAGTGATTTTCCCCGGATTCCTCGTCTCCTCACCTGTGTCTAATTTAGCAGAAGACAACATAATTGTTACATCTCTCTAGAATATTTATATCTTCTTAATTTTCATTAGTCTACCTTTGGCTAAGAATTTCCTAAATCTAGCGAATTTTTTTTTGAGTGATGTTTCCTTCTAGGACATCGTGTCTCTAAGGGACGGGGGTTTCATTATGCAATAATTACTATAGCGGATGAGGGATATTTCGGACTTGTCTCTCACATGATGGATTTCTCTTTTGCTAATGAGACTCGGGATGGAGAATTTGTCGCGACGTGAGAACGAGGTCGTGTAGAGAAGTGGGCGTGAATATTCGTAACTTGCAAGCATCCGGCATTTCAAGGCTGCTAGTGAATGGAGGACATTTCCAATGAATGGGCTGTGGGCGGACGCAGATTGCGTTTTTCGGTGACCCGAAGAGATTTTCCGGTCATCAGCCAGATCGCGTTGATATTCTTGGCGACCTCTCCACATCATCATCATCTATAAAGGTCAATGACTGATGATGATGGTCCATAGGGGGCGTACACGCTAGATCTTGGATCCTTCCGTGTTCTAGGGTTATCTCGTCGTATCTATGTCGCGGTGATAAATCGCGACTCGAAACTAAACAGGCTGTAATATTATCGTAATGAAGTAAATATAGCTTTCCATGTGCCGCCAAATTGTGACGGATGGTGTGGAGCTTGTCGTTTATCTTCGTGGTGAAATAGTTCGTGCTTTGGCAGGGTGTGTTAGATAAATGATAAACGTTTCTGATCTAATATGTAAATTTTATCGTAATATTTTCGAGATTTCCACTGCTTAACTCAAAGTTATATAGCTTGGATTATAATATAATTTGATAGAATATATAATTAAAAGAATAGTTTAAGTCAACCTAGTGCTTATTGTTGTATGTACCTTAGAAAACAATGAAAAGTATAAATTTGAAACTTCCTTGCTTATCTCAAAAAGTATGCTTATCCACGTATACAGCTTGATGAAATCACACTAAGTTCGCTGTTGCAAAATATTTAATTTTTTAAGTTTCTTTGTCACTGTTGATTTTATTCATAGCCGAAGACTTTATATTTTTCATGCACAAATATTTTATTCCTTCTTGCCTGAAATATACGCCCACCATAAGATACATTATTCCCGTGAATTATATTCCGTTAATGACATTATAATCCCATACTTTATGGCCCTGGGGAAAGTCACATTGAGTTATGGATTCAGATTCTCAGAACACTGAATGTTTAGAGAATATATTTCCAGTGTTTCCTTTCGTTTTATATGCGAAAGATACTGTTGAAATTCTCAGCACTTAATAGTTGGAAGCCGAATTTACTGTAATAATGATATTGCCGTTGCTTTTGTTCTGTTGATGCTACCATGGTTTTTGGTTAAATCGGCCGTCCTTTAATTACTTCTGTTCAAAGGCTGAAAATGAGAAACCAGGAAAGACCGAGAAGATAAAAGTATTCAACCCGCCTTTTTTATTTATCACACTTATTTTATTCTTCATTTTCTTTTTTATATTTCTTTTCGTCTATCTTTATTCCTTTAAACATTTTCTTGTCCTTAATCTATATTTATTAAATATTTATTATTCATTTACATTAATCAGTTTCCATTCCTAATTCAAAAAGTAATTCTATTTATCAAAAACTTATTTAAATTGCAAATATAGATGATTGTTCTTTCTTACTACTAATCTTTCTTTGTCTCTAAATTTATTATACATTATTCTCGTCTTATTCTTTTTTCTTTCTGTTGTTACGTAATTATTAAATCTCCAAATGCTGGTTTGTTTCCTCAAACACTTCAGACGTATCGTTCGCATTATAATACTTTTCAGCAGACGTTCTTTTCTCTCAGATTAGTTTGCCCTTACCAAAAACCTCAATAGCTAGAACAATTCCCCGTGGAAATTGGGCATCCACTTTTCCACAGTGCACATCATCTTTCGGGTCCAGCTTTCTCTACGAGTTACTGCTCCTACAGTCAATTACCCGAGACCATCATTACAGGCACGCGCTGTTGCCATGCGCAACCATCCTTCCCCCAAAGATGAGAATCAAACACGCCCTCGTTTTGTTACTTTCATAAAAGCATGTTGTGCCACTCAGACTTTTTCAGTTTCCTCCCTCACCATATTTATAGTCTGCCGTGTTGTGACGGGAATTTTTTTTTCTTTCTTCTCTATGTTTTCCTCCATCGCTTCCACATGTTCTCCTGTTACAGGGATACTGCACAACCGTGTTTTTCCCGTGAGGGTGCATGTAAACTCATCCGAAGAAACGGCGGAAGTTTAGAAACTAACGGTTTTATTCCTTCGTTTTAGTTTACCGCTGTGATATACTATTCGAGTAGTTTGAAAGTTTGAGTTTCCGCATTTTTAGAATTCGTTGAACACTTGTGACATTGTCTTCATGGCGGAATTCTATCATAGGTGCTGATTCCAATATTGATTTTTCATAAAATTTAAATTTGTATATAATTTTTGATTAATATTGAGATGCAGTAACGTTAGATTTATCGTAGAATTCGTTGGATCAGATTATTTTTGGTATATATTCATTATATTATTTGCTATATAAATATAAGTAGCTGAAGCTACCTTCGAGTAATACCTGCACTATCTTTGTTTAAATTGTCTTACGTAATGTATTATTATCACCTTTAAACCCGTCTTTATTTTCTGGAAAAATATTTATTGCTGTTCCAAATCAACTTCTACGTATGATCATCTTGAAAAACCGAAGGATTACGCTCGTGTTTATTTCCAGTTGTTATGGAAACGTATGTTGCTCAGGGACGTCAGAGTGTTCCATATAATATCTGTCATCGAATTCATTTGCTTGTACGTACGACGGGCACCTCCGTATGAATATCCTCCCCCTATCTAAATAAGAGCGCGTGACATTTTTGGTAGCGTAGATGTTTATTTGAAGGCAAGCTCCATGACTCCATGTTATCGAATTGGAGGGGAAAGGAATATTATTTTTATAATATTTTCGTGTCATGTTGGTTCTTATGTCAACCAATTTCTATTCTAATTTAAGAAAAGTAGTTCTTACTAAAATTTCTATCCTTACTTGACTGCTCTGCAATTACTGAAACTTTCTCGTAATATTTAGGTTCCAAAAGTTTAAATGAATTTATTCTGTTTATTACGCATCTAGCTGTACTTTATTCCTTCATCAAAGCGTTAGGTAATTAAGATTCGTTGCTTTAAAGCGAAAACCAGTTATGTTGGATTTTATGACCAGTGATGTGAGATTTTGATGTTAAAATTTCCCTCGTATTTCGGGCCAATGCATTCTCTTGCTGCAACGCTTTTTATGGTCCACCGAATGAGATGAAATTCGTCTGCAGCGGACCTCGAAATGCGTCTCAGTTACCTCAATAAAAATCGCAAAAGAGTGCTGTAGAGATATTCGAAACTACCTCGAGAAACAAGCCTCTTTTATGATGCATTGGTCGTTCCTTGTCACGGTTGCATTTTCGCGTGTTGGATCTTTAATATTTTATCGGTTTATCCAATCTACGCCACTAATGAAATGTTAGATTTTATAAGGATAAGTTGTTCAGAATGTCGAAATTATATTCAGCCACACAAAGTAGAATTTGGTTTTTACTGCGAATAATACGGATCGTTATAGGCAAAATTTAGTTTCAAGGAGATGGATTTTTCTGGAGCGCTTTAAACATTACAACATCTCGTAGCACCTGTTGCTTGTTCATTTGAGAATTTACCTGTTTTTCATTTCGAAAAAAAAGGAATAAACGATCGTGAGTTTACAGTTGTCTCTCTTTTTCGGTTCATTCTTTTCTGCGGGTTGCGTATCATTGCGGGGCATTTGTAGATTATTTATTCTTAGTCATGGTAACAATGAATCTTTAAAATAGAGTTCCTAGCAACGCGGTTTACTGTAATTCGGATTTCCAAGGTGTTGATGTTTTGCCTTTTTAGTGGCTAACAGTTCAGTGAATGGAATATACGTTTTGGATTGCCAAAGGTTTGCTGACTTGGCGAATATGCGCAAATATTTCCACCTTTAATTACTCTGCAGCTTGTATTTGCATGAAATTCTTTTACGAGATTTTGCTTAAGAGTTTTAGTGATCATAAACTTCCTCACGTCCTGCCTCCAAGAAAGAACGGTCCACCATCAAAATAAGGAATATGCAAACAAGCAATCATTTCAACTTTTTTTATCGTCAAAGCGAACCTTTCAATATGATAATGTCATTCTGTCATCCTTCTAATTAAAATGTTTTCAATACTGTTCATCGGTTTTTTACGAGCTTCCTTGTTTTAACGATGCATTCGTATTTGCATTATGAAATGTTAGCTTTGCTTTCCTTGGATGAATGGATCTTCTTGTCGAAGTCTCTTATGTGAGATTTCTCGTATTTTCGTTGCCTGGAAACGTGTGCAATATTTTGAATAAACAGCTGTTAATTTATTCTTTAAGATCTTTGGTTAATATTTATATATATGCTTGGATAGAGTTGTATAATGTTATTAACATCGAATGAAACTTATTCGTTTATGGTTCTGTTGCTAGAGTGCTGATTCTATAATAAGGAATTTACGTACTTCTCCTTTATCTGGGAAATATTTATCTTAATCAACGTAAAGTTCCTAATAATGAGACTTTACTGGCTTACTAAATTAACAATTTTCAATTCTACGAATGATTTGAATCTCAATAAAATTGCTCAATCATTTCATTCAAATTCGTAGTCGTATTTGTGGCAAATCCAATTCTCGCAAACTGCAGTCAGTATAATTGAATTCATTGTTTACCCAGAGTGGAAACGTCCATGGAAACAAGTAATCAGATCAGCCCCCTGCCGGCGTTCTCTTGCGGTAGGAAATTGATTCTAATTAAGAGCATCGTGATTTGGGTCATCCGACGAGGGAATGGCGACATTTCGGTAAGGGAAAGGAGCTCTTTCTCTCAATCATCTCCAATAAAGAGTGGTTCTATTTAGTCGAGGAGAGGTTTCTGAAAGCCTCCTCACTCAATGGAACGAATGTACGTCGACCCTGAACTACCGCTACTCGTCGTGGAATGCAATCTGTAAAATTGTCGGCGATATCAAGTGCGGCTGTTGGCAGTGATTACCATGGGTGCAATATGCGAAATGCACTCGTTCGTCAGATTTCAGTGGGCGTAACCTTAGCTGCGCAAGAAGTTTTTCCGTTAGAATCGTGATCGAGAATGATGCCCGAGGCGAATTAGAGCCGAGCAAATTATGCAAATGACGGTCATTTTCTACATTATCAGTTTTCACGCGGAATTCGAGCTAAATAAATCGCCTAGCTTTCTAATTTTTTGCGATTTGTTTTAAAAAAGACATTTCTTATTCGCTCAGAATAGATCTGCAGTCGTTTGTTTATGATGTCGAGTGATATTCCTTCCTTTCCGTGCTTTATCGTGGAATTAGTTCTTTTGATACGACTCGTACTCGGTAATGTAATTAGTTACAGTGTCGTTCTTTCACGCTTAAACGCATTGTTGTCCATTAGAGAGTAGTGCAATCAATCTAGCTCCCTTTATCAGTGTAATTAATCCTGCTTTGTTGAGCGCTGTCGAGCATTGATGAAAACTAATTGTTGAGTTTCTCTCAGTAATAGCCTAACTGATAATAAAACATGTGGAGTGCAGGTACGACGTTGTGTATTTTCCAAGAGTTGGGATATTCATCGGTGTTTTACTTTAACTTTGTACTGCCTGGATCAAAGCATGTGCGTTCAAATGTTAATTTTTATGATTTTCTATCTCCTTGACTACTGTTTATTTAACAGAAAGTAAGTCTTTTTCAACCCATTTGTAGCTTGAAAGAGTCTATTAAATTGGCCTTTTTTGGTATCGTATCTCCAGCGTAAATAATAAAAAGAATGATTTTCAACCCTTTATTTTTCATGCTTACATGCTTAAGATAGAAGTGGTCTCTTTTATATCATGAACTTAGATGCAGTATTATGAGTCTTTTTTTATTATAGCTCGCCCTAAGTTAGCAGTTTATTATTCATCATTTTTTATGCAGAACTATCATGTTTACGTTGAATGTTCATTTTTACATTTAGCCATCTTCTTAGGGTGATTTCCCTGACCCAAATCTGGGGTTCTTTTAGAGATATATCATCCAGGCACGCATCTTTCTACGATGGGATCATAAAATACAACTCATCATCTAGATTATCTTCGAGAGAAGAAAAGCCATCTTAGGAAAACAATATACGTGCGATTTTGATCCCTCACAGAATGACTTTTTTGATTGTGGGAGTGCGTCGAAGCTCAAGGCGTATCCAAGAACCATCTCCAGTTCATCCCAAAGAGCATCTTTCAAAACTTCAATCAGAGCACCTCCTGTCACACCCTCATTCTCTTGAGACCCGAAAAATCTTCCTCCACGCTCTGATATCCTTCTGGATTATTTAATTCCACCAGACGGCGAATATAATGCAGACGTTTCAATTATTTAGGTCGAGAACCGCTCCCATGAAGTCAGCTGGCCAAAGACGCGTGGGTTACCTTTTGCTTTCCAGCATTCCTCAACGACGAAAGTATTTCGCTTTTATCTCATAGAGGCAAAGGTCGTACGTGCGCGGTCGGATCAACGCAGCTGATACGATGGTTTATCAAAGATTAATTGATCTCCGGAATCCACAACTCACCTCTGCCTTAATCAACTAGATTAACCCAGGAAATCCACGGATTGGTTTGAGTGTTGTGGTGAATTAACTCGGCAGTAATAAGACGTGTTATCATATCGGTTATTTTCCCAGCAGTGTTTGCGTGCGTTCGATTCCCGTGTAGTGGATTATCTCACGCCGTTGTGTTCGCAACATGAAGGTTGGTTGCCCATGAGCTCTCTTGACGTGTTTATGAAGTGATTATTCTCGACTGGGTAAGTGTATCAGCGTCAATCATTGTTCGGTGCTAACTTATAAGACGGTGCCGATAAAGTATCTAACGCTCCGTTACCTGTAATCTGTAACCGAGAGAGTATGAGAAGGTTTATCTTTATATCGGCTCCGTTGTCGAACATTCCGTGTCACTTGTCAATTAGTACGCGTTCCTTTTAATTCGTTCTGTTCACGGTGGAGAATTATATTCGGTTTCAATGAACGGTTCGAGCTTGTTTGTGATGTAGGGTGCAGTGAATAACTTCGTAAATTAAGGAGTGTTGAATCTTTTTCAGCAAATACCAGGCCATTGTAAGGATCGTGTTTGAATTCTCGATGGATAGTCTCATCTCACTGTTTGTAAGTACGATGATCAATGTAGAATATGGTAAACATGTTCCGAATCTGTCGATGTAAACGTCGATTTATTCGTAAAGTTTTAACTGAAACAGAAGTTAAGAAAGTCGATCTATTCTGAGATTCTTTAACATTTATGTCGATTCATGGTCGTGTGATAGATAAATCCGCTCACATTTGTTTTACAGGCTACTAAAGTGTTGAACTTTGGCATTAACTAAGCGAGAAACATATATCAAGATCGTTTGCAATACCTAGAGATAAACTTTGATTGCACCTGTTCTCCGTAGGCTATTTCATCTCAATTAATATATTTTATTGCAAAGAGATAATAAATTTCTCTGTGTAAAACGGTTCAGGCGAGGTGATGTTTTAATAACGATGTTCGTATTAATATACGGGAATATTAATTAATACGAATACAGGGAATATATTATATCTTTAATAAATATGCTTTGAAACTAATAACAGGGAATGAAGTATGATTTGTTTTTGGTTGACAGTGATTGGCTGATGCAAGCTTAATTTGTTTTGATATTTCTTCGTGTCATGTTTCCACCTAAGACTTTTTATTTACGTAAAAATTATCAACATTTCTCTTAGCGACGCGTTCTAAACAAGTAATTCGTAAGTTTATCCGTCGCTAAGGGGTAACTCCAGTTAAGAATACGATCTATATACCAGATCTCGTGTCGATTCCGATATACATTTTGCTTCTTAAAGGCAGTGCGTGAGCTGTAATGAATATTCTCTGGCTGTGGCCGATTCTTGTCTATCACCTGTTACAGTCTCGAGTAAGGTATTCGTCGATTGCCTTCCTCCTATTGCCTCGTTCTGCGGTGTGATTTTCGCCTTCTTCCGGACGTATTCATCGCACTCCGACCTCGAACAGACGTGGGTCCCGTTCAATAACGAGATGGTATTGTTCAGTGGTATTTGCGGTTTCCTCCCGTCCATTCTCCCGCCAGTTATGCGTGAAATACATTTGGATGACAGCTTCCTTTTCGGTAGTCTACCCTTTACGTTGTCTACGAAATGGGTGTGAAACGGATTGATAATCTTATACGTGGATATAAGTTATACTATATTCGTTTTACGAAGGTCACTACTTATGGATCATTTTCTTCACCTGCTTGCTTTACTATTCCTGTGTAGCGATACGAAAATTGTGCCTTACGCTTGTTTTTACTATCCGATTTGTAGTTGTTTTAATACTCCAAGTTCGGATAAATTGCGGAAGGTTTGCGCACAAGTTTTTCGTATTATAAGTTCTTCCAAAGATATGTGAATCATTTCTTGGCCTGGAGTTTTCTTTTATATTTAAATATTTATTTATTATATTAATACGGAATTTAAAAACTGTTATGTATACTTTTAGGAGTCATGCAATTGCTATTTAGGGTTCCTTTAGTATAACTTTCCGATGTCAACATATTTGTTAGTTTATTGAATATTTTCTCTTGCTTTTTTCTGTTGTTTGTATTTTTCGAAAGTTCGTGATTCTTTTGTTTTTTCACGTAGCGAGTGAACGGATTCATTTGTCATTCTCAAGATAAATGCGATCGATAAGTGAGAGGAGTAGATATGGAGTGTTCCAGTTGGTGCTTTTTGTTTGGGTGTTCGAGATAACCCGCGGGTGAAACTCTTCCGTCGCGTAAACATCAGCATGCTTCTTGTTTAGATTGGTAGATTAAAAATCTGGAGTTTTGAGGAAATACTTTTCGAAAGAAAGAAAAACAATTGTGTCATTTTTGGTCCGTGAGACAATAACAGTTTTTGCTATATAAATAGTGACGATAAACTTGAAGAAAGAATGAAGACGATAGATTTTTCATGTGCGGCAATTGATTAACATGCCTCTAACGTTCAGTTTTTGTCTTTTAACTTCAACGTTAAATTTATAAGAATTACGTTTGATCTTTGTAACTGAGGCAGGACAGCGTTAGCTACTATTTCTCGTCCAGGAAGTGCTTCATTGTTTATTACTTATTTACGTTTTTATTTTGTAACTGTACTTGTCATTTTTAACAGTCTTTTACTGTACTCGAAGCAATAATGTAAGCAATAGTAGTGCTTTCATTGTTGATTCGTTTTCATTATTGGAAACGTCCCCGTGATTCTGGCGCAGCAGTTCGTCTCATTCTTGTGCAGTTGCAGCGGTCGGGAGGCTTCGTCTGAAAAATCGATAGTGACCTAATCCAAAGGCGTCTGATGCACGCCCTCCCCTCATCTGGAGCACTAGTGAGGATTCTCAATGTGGAGGGGAATCCGGAAGGGGTCTTCTGATGCCTTTTGGTGTAGCTGCTTTCCATGATTTTTCTAAATTACGCTGCGATGCGGTCTCTCTCACTCACTCACGGTCTTAACGTGTACGTTGCGCACTTGTACAGATTCGACGCATTCTTAACATACGTGGAGGCTTACAATGTCGAGGGAACATGCGTACTTTCAACTCGTTAGGGAAACATTTTTTCGTTCAAACTTGGGTCGGGAAGTTCAACTCAGTTGTTGAGGTCATTCGAAACTTTGCGACGTTAATATTAGTTAATGATTTTGTGTATATTTCTTATGGATATAACTCTCGCTTTATCGAACTGTAATAAAGATTTTTGATTACCTGTCAATAGAATTCGAACCTTAAAGATTACCTTATTTCCTTCATGTTCATATATTTACGAAAATCCATAGAGTAAAAATGTATATGTATTTATTATGCTCAAGATTTCATATATTTTTATTATTTATTTTAAATATACTTCTAATGCATCGTAATCGATGTAATGAAATAATAATTTTTTTTTCTTTCCTCCTAAACTTTCGTAAATATTTTTATTTCGCGATTATTTAAAGATTTAGGCTTATTTATTCTTTTCTGTATAATTATATTCTCAGTAGTTGCATTAAAAATTATTTTACAGTGCAAATACATCGACATTTTTGAGTTTATGAGTAAGGAAATGTTTTTTTGTGTTGTTTAAGCTCGAGAAAATCATTTCGTGCTATGAATGCAGTATATTTATTTGTGGAATTTATTCTAAAATATAAACCAGACCGATAGCACGTAGTACCTTAAACATTGGAAAACGTGTCTTTACATTTTATTCGATTAAAGTATTTTCACTCGACCTTTTTCTTAACAAACATTTTTCTCTTGATTTCATTTTTCGTATGTTTTTCGTAATACTTGTAGAACGGACTCTCTGGTTATGGCCCCAATGTGAAGAAGATAGGCCTCTTTGAAAGTTACTCGTGTCGTATCGGCTTCTCACGACATGCCTTTGATAGGCTTCGTAATTCCTTCGACACGTTAATTCGCGTAAGAATAGTCACGGATCTCTTGCGTGCCCAATTCTCAACATTCGAGGAATCGAAGGATAAATAAAAGAAACGGGTTCTTCACCCGTGCGGTTTCCACGTGCCCATGAGAACCTCAACCACCATACGGTCAACTCTTCCCCTCTCTCTGCACTACCATTTTCTACCTCTCTTTCAGCCCTTCACCAGTCCGTCTTTTCATGTTCTATACAGTCTTTTTTTTTAATCTCTCTTTTACTTGCCCGGCCTTTATTGCTTTTCATTCCTAACTCAAACCAACTGCGAAACTCTCTCCCCTCTTTTCTGGACCTTTACATGAAACGATGTCCTCTTCTTTTAGGGGGGGAACTCTCCAGAACTCTCGCCTGTTAGTTACCCATATTCTTACTGTATTCTATTTCGTGTACAGGGACCCATGAGTTCCCTCCGTAGCCTGAGAATCGTTTTCTATCTTGATAGCTGAATAGCTGTGAGACTCTTGAATATAATATCTTCGTTTTTGTTCAGAATTCGTTCATAAAAGCCTAATTTTACACCTACTCGTTTATCGAAATGTGAACTTTTATGTAGTGATGGTTTATATTTTATTCAATTACAAGATATTGGGAAAATTAATGATAAAATGATCATTGTAACATTGTAAATGATAAAATGATCATTCTTCCAAAATCTCTTGTCAATGAGATTGAATGTATATAATGTTAAGTAATTTTATCGTATTTAAAACATATTATTGAATGTTCATCACTTACTCAAGTAGTTTACAGCGCAATATTGTGAATCGGATTCTATAATAGGTAATGACAATCTGTGTTAACAATGTAAAAGTGTACAACTAGTTTACGTATTTACGGTTGTTCAAAGTATGTTCCATATATATTTGAAACGGTACCTACCCTATTTTCGTTTGAATCCTCAGCTCTCGACTGTTGGAATGTATAACATCTGCGTTTTTTTCCACATTCTCCCCTACCAACGGTCCTTTGTCCGTCCCTCGTGATGGATTGTGAAAATCCGGATCGCCCAAGAGAAAAGCGCGAAACCTCCTCCTCTTGGGTGTGTGCTTCCCTTCTTTTCTCCAGCATCATCCTCATAATCGCCCAATGGCTTTCCCGCCCAAGCGTGGGCATATGTACGCTCGCCCTCCTAATAGCCTCCATCCAGCCTCACCGTTGTAGGTTTTCGTGAACCCGTCTGATGAGCTCTATTATGGACCTAATGAGCCACTTTTCCTCGTCTATCCACTCTTTCCGATGCTATCGGTGATTTCCCCAATAGATGTTTTTGGATATCTCCCATTTCCTCCCGGAGATGGAGGTTCCATAGTCGTATATCTTCGGGAACTGGTTCGTTTCAGTTCCTGAAATCCAAGTGGCAGTAATGTACTGTTGACTCATTTGTATCGGGATGGTTTGGGGAGGAAATTTCACTGGAATTTTTATCTTTCACGATTCAGGATTATTTTGGAATACAACTTAATCTTCGCTGTACGTTCGACTGGAATTATTCGTTGATTATGTTGGGAAAAAGTTAGACGTAGTACGTATGCCTCTATTGTTTATTATACGTCAATCATCCTAGTTACCTGTCGTTCAATTCGGTTTAACATACGATCTTTTTAAGCCGTAATGGTGCTCGAGGAATGTTCCGTTCATTATTTCACGTTTCGATGGTAGCGGTGTTAACGTAGATGTTTCCCTAGGCGACCATTGTTACCGCGTCTGCATATTTTATCAGATGTGAATTGCAGGAATGCGGGAACTTTAAAGCTCTCTCTCTCTCATTTACTGCAAGGATTTAACAGAGTCGTAAAGCTCCTATCATCCATCAAATTTCCATTTGTTGTGCGCGAGACCGCTAAATAGCCCCATGTTCATTGTCGGAACGGTGATGTATACATTTAGGTTTTCGTATCCCGAGGCGGGTTTTATTGCTTTATAGTTTCGAGGAAAGGATTATCGGTGGAGAATAATAGTAATTTAGCGACTTCACTTCAAGTTATGTGTAATATCTATCGGAGGTGGACGTCAGGAAGTCGTATAACTGCTTATTATATTATCTGTCAATTTTTATGCGTGTTATTTGTGGGAGGTTGTCTGTTAAATCATCTATTGAATGGTTGGATTAAAATACGCAGACTTACCGGTTGGTAAAGGAAGGAATGAGGTAAGGAGAGTGTTGTGGTTGATTTCCTGAAGTTTCACCACCAATTTGGAAAACATGAAAAGGTTTATTTTAACTCGAAAAATTCTATTTTCTTACGGTATTGTTTCGTTAGTAGGAATACTATTGCAGGATTATCGTTGAAGTGAAAGTTATGGAAACTTTCATGTGTGAAACTTTCCATTTTATTTATCTAAAAGACTGCCATAATGTTCATCTATGATCTACGTACAAAATCAGTGTTGACGTCTTTCATCCGTAGTTTCTGATCAGATTTCTCCTCATGTTCCGAGAAAATGTAACCATCTGCATGATATATCGCTTCTGTCCGTAGGGTATCGAACCCGTAACCATTTAGGAGCGGCATCCCTCCACCCGAATCCACCACCAGGTTTTTGTGTTCCATGAAAGGAATTCTGCGAGTCGGCGAAATTTCATTGTCACGCGCGAAATGTATCCGAGGTGAGAGGGCAGATGGATTCGAAAGCTCAGATCGATGCTAATGTTTATTCATAATCCGCCTTTCGCTAACCTCGGTTTGGCATTCAGCCACCATTTTATTGAACCGAAACGTTTTTAGTACCTCTGCCATCCACGCTGGTGTTTAACGCGTCTTTGTTCGCATCCAGATGTACTTATCTCAGCCATTTTGACCGAAACGGCGGATGAATGATGGTTCTATCCCACGCGAGAATTTATTTGATTTATAAATTATATTTTCTGCGAAAATTCGCGACTTTTTGACCTCTTTGCATCCTTTCTTTGTTTTCTTCGAATTCTGCTCCCTCATGGTCATGCAGCACCCCGATGAAGGCGTATCGGTAATGCAAGTATATTCTGACGGAATGTTACAAGAGTATGATATATGTTGTGGATAAAGGTGATGACATTTAGCAAAATCACGATGACGTACCCATGAGTCATTGCTATGGGTGCTCGATTTTTATATCGCACGGGTTAGTGAACGTATAATTGATGACTTCTCGCACAGTTGAGATGTTTCGAAAGAAAGATATCTCGAAATTATCTCTCGTGGCTATTCGATTATTAGGTTGTTAAATAATTGTTGGACCCTCAATTGGATATGAGAATGAATTGGTGTATTAGGATCCTTTCGTTATGACGTAGTTAAAGCGAATGATTCAAAATTACCGTATACATATTCATTAAGAGATTTATGGTTGTACCTTAGGTTTGATTGAAAGATGAAGCAATTTTTTAAGTGAATGTTGTTTGTTTAAAGATAAATTTGCCGTAAAGTTTGTGTAGTTTTGTAGAGGTATTAAATCGCTTGAAAAATAGTTTTATTTATAAATACCCCTCACGATAGGAATTGATTTGACTGCCCTAGGGTATACAATAAATTTGGTTGCTTCAGATTCGTAATTTTTCTTTGCAATCGCTAAAATCTGGTTCGCAATTAAGAAATGTTGTTACGAGTCGTTAAAACTGACCGCGCGACATCCTCGAGATAAGAGTACTTAGTCAAGTTTAATGGCTCAAGAACGACATGATATAGGTTTTGCATCACTTATCTCAAATGAATTAATAGCCTCGCTTGCACTGATTGATGACCCTTGACATTTTAACATCGTGGATTACATTTCCAAGATTTCCTTGTTATCAATTCTCACATAATAAATCTCACATAACAAATCTCTTGCCTTTTATTACTTGAGAGAATAGGTCGATAAATTTAAACTCCAACTTAGTTTATGCAAACAAACAATTTTACCGTGAAATCTGTATCTCGGCCTAAGAATGTATTCAACTCCTTATCGGTAAGGTGATTTTCTTTTAATTCAGCTGTTTCATTCCTCGCCATCTGGCACTTTTGATTTTCTACGGTCATTATTTTTAATCGAAGAATAATACCCTGCGATTGCACGTCCAATCATCTTCGTACATATTTCTTAAAGGAAGTCGCCGACTCCGGTTGGATGAAGATGTACGCGAGGATGATCGTTAAAACGGAATCTTAAGAAATCCCATCTCCATCCTCCTAGAATCATCTCCTCCTATGGCATCTGACGGACTCCAAATTATTTTGCATGACAATGAAATCCCGGATGAGTAGCTCTAAAACATTTCGATTAAATCCGCGAGTCACTCCGCCTGCATTCCCGCACGTACCCCGCTACACTATTGTTCAGGGCTCCCGCAACACTTTCACGGTCGCAATTATATTATTGTCGCGCAAATAAGGGTTTTGTTGCGGTGCCTCGCGAGTTCTCTCGGAGGTCAAAGTGCTAAGTCTATTAATAATTTCGGTGATGTAAGAGAGGGAGACTTGAATAGCGAACCGGTCCCAGGCGTGAATTTTATTCTTACTTTAACGAGAGAAGGAATGCGAGGAAGACGAGCGTGGGTTTGCGTGGTTTTTTTACGCGAGGGATGATTTCCCGGTGTTTTCCGTATCCTCGGACACCGGTCGCCCATACCTGTTCCGTGTGTTGCCCCTTTAGTATTTCCCACGAAGATATGCTAATGCTCGAAGCGTACAATGGCTTTAAAATTATATTCGCGGGAGTGTTGGATTCCGGTGGTGCAATTGAAGTAACGGGGCTCTTCCGGAAGTATAACTGGTTCGTAATTTGCCTTGTTTTTGGTCGCCACGGAAACTTGAATTTTGTCGGTCGTAATGAATTTTGGCCTGGGAATAATTGTATGGATGGTTTGGAAAACTTACAAGAAGGATGCAGTATTATATGGAGTACATTGTACTGTTTTATATTTTATTCATTCCAAACGGGTGTATACTCCCAATTACACGTGATTTAACATGCAATAGAACGTATGCATCCATTACCGAACTGGAACATTTCCCATTAGCCGGGATTTGAACCCGGGACCTAAGAGTTGAAGAATATAAATAATAAAATAATAAAAATGATGAATAAAAGTGATTCTTAGTCAAGAGACTTGATACTCCATGTGGTTTCAAGTATCAGGGAGACTCAAAAAAATGACGCAAAGAATAGATTAAAGAAAGTAAAATTTTCACATGCAGCATTGGATGTTAAAACGAAGTAACGAAAATTCTTCTATTTATTTATATTTTCAATTTTTAAGGATCACTTTTGGACCTTTTTGAACATCTATATAAGTTCATATATACGGTCAAAGAATCATAAAAAACAATATTTTAAAACGTAAACAATATACATTTATTATTCCGTGTATTATGGTCTTGTTGATACCTTATTTATGTGTGTAGATGAAGTAATTTGGCATATGCTCTGTTCGATAGGCAGCCTTCATTTGAATCTATTGATGTTCTTTCTCATTTAGCGATATTATTCGAATTCGAAATGGCTCTGGTTGTATTAAAGTTTTAAGATAAAATAAAAATAGACTTCCCTGCAGCACATTTCTTTTCGAATACATCGCGAGTCTTCTAAACATTTTCGTGTTTCTTTTTAAGACACGATTCTTTTCCCACGCATCTTAGCTGCCGTCTAATTCAACCCCATCACGACTTCGTGAGCAGATCTCCTTATTCTCAGTTCGATTTCAGAGCGAACGACTAATTTTCAACGCCGCACCGTCATTTGCTCGCCGACCGTCCCGAATCTATTTCGTGCTCATTGCTTTATCCATTACTCTCTCTCCGCGTGGCACTGACCCCTTCGCATGCGTTAATTCGCTCACTTTTCATTGCTGCAGCGGAGGATGTAATTCTAGATGACTCACCTTCTTCTCCTTGCATCTTATTTTATTTGTCTCGGGATGATGCGGGATTCGCGTGAGATTCTGTTACTTTTTTTTTGCTGCAACGTGTTCGTGTTTCATCTCCTATGTCGCTGACATGTAGATCCCCCAACTGGAAATTAATTAATACGTACGTGTTCGTGAAACGTGCCTTTTGCGTTTGATTCTCAACTTTTGGGGATATTTAATTGGATTTGCTCCGCTTCGTTGTGACGAAAATAACCTTAAGGCACGATACGCTAAGGTGCATTTAAATCCGTCCTTTCTTGTTATAAAATTTTAAGCTCGTTGTTATGGTTGGTTATTTAGTATGTCTCTGTTTAACGTTAATGAAAATTTATTTATCTGAACAGTTATTCTATTTAACTTGGGAAGAACTCGATATGAAGTTCTTGGTATGAATATGATTTTCTTCAACATTATTCTGCTTCTATATAATGTTGCTATAATTTATATAATGTTTAAATATAATATAATAAATGTATAAAATAATATACTGTTTAACCATTGTTATTAATTTAGTCGTTTACAGTTTCTTAAGTTTTAAATAGAATAAGTTTTGTTGATCGTAAAGTATGTATCCTGAATGTACATTATTTCTTCGTATCATAGTACGTTACTCATTTTCTAATATGTCTGAATGATCCCTTGTTAAGAATGATTTATATCGTATATTTTATGAGCAATTCCTATAAAAGTTTCTCTATTAGCTAAACTGAATTATTGCATGCCTAAGTGATTTTTCAATTCACTATAGATTCTCTACGAATAATTTTCTTCCTTGATAAATACTCGATTAGTCTTAGTGAATCATGATGTGTATATTCATCCCTCAAGATAAGATACATGATATGTAGATGATAAATATTGAGCTAAACATCAAACATGATGTAAATCTCATATATTCTTTTTAAGGAGCCCTTACGGAAGTATCTCGGTAAATCTCGCATGTCTTGAGGTATAAATATAGCTTGTTTTACTCGATAATGATCGTGAAATGTTCGACGCACATTCTCATATGTGCTGTTAATGCGTGCCACTTGATCGTCTTTACAAGACAGCCTTTCTCCCGCTGAAAACCATTCTAAACAATCACGCGTGCGTGCTTTCCCATATATAAAACCCTCTTCTTGTAAGCGATCTTGTGTTCGTAGCAACGCATCGGCTCCTTTGATTGGCAGCATCGATTAGGTACATGTTATCACCGGAATGCAGTACCGTGCACCACGGATGAAACAACCGTAAAGCCGTTTTATTTCGTCATTTCAATCCAATTACATTCTCCGCATCACTAAAACGTCTTTCCTTTTTCAAATAAAGTTCAGCTCTCCCTCTCTCTCTAACGCAGCCTTTTCTGTATATACCTCGAAGGGAAATAGCTGTTCCTTTTTCTTTTCGAAATCATTAGTTGTTTGGATACCTCTAGGGCAACGAAATGTTTCTCTTTCGCGGATCGAAATCCGCGGTAAAATACGATGTTCATCTGTCGGTCGCCTCAATTACCGCGATGCAGATAGGTGCGCATTTTTCCCTCGCCGTTCTTCTTCTGCCCATGACCCGATCGACGAAGCCGTGCAAAGTCTACCAAGAAGATTACTTTTCTTTCTTTGGAGGGAAGCCTTACGAATCAAGTCCAGTGTACTTCTCCTGACATTTGCAGACCTTTACCTCATGGGAATATACGATGCACTTTCCCTGCTAGGTTTCCCCTCTTAACAACCAGGGGATGAATATATATATCTCGCCTTTTTAACTCGCTTCGGAAAAGAGGTCTTCGTTTTACCGATTCAGGATGTCATTGTATCCGTCCTGCGAAAGAGGAGTGAGTTTTTTCTCGAGATATGACTAAAACAGGGATTCTGTTTTGTACTCTGTTACGGAAAGAAGTTTATGCATTTTCGCTCTTTTTAATGTATGTTTACCATCGTAATACAGTCTTATCGTGACGGAACCTGTTCGTGTTTTTAAATCGGTTGTCAATGAGAAGACGTATTCTGTAGCAGTTTAAATTTCTATGACGTTCACAGATATTTTTAATACTTAATACTTTAATTATTTCTCGTTTTTAGCTTCATTATTGTGATTAACAACCTAATCGTGCATTTATAAACGTAAATGCATTATATTATTTGGTTTGTTTTGGCTTTCTCAGATGATTCTCTTCATCATGCATTGACAATTTGCTAAATATAACATATTAATAAATTTTATTTTATAATAACTGTGAAGATTCTATAATATTGAGGGGACGAAAAGTTACCCTGAAATTTTAGACTGTAAAAGCAGATTTAGTTCTTTTGATTACCCTTTAGTGTTTTGCATATCTTACTGTACGCAATTCTCTTGAATTACATGCTTTACACGGTAATTTCACCTGACGTAAATTCTCTTTATTTCTCATAAACACGCAGCGGTCGTTTATGCATAAGCTTCCAAGAGTTCGGCAAGCATTTCATATGTTTCTTCTTCCTTTATTTTTTTGCACTCTAACAAAAGAAACGCGATATTGTGAGAGTGCGTTGAGCCCTTAAACGCAGCCTCGGAAACACCTCCGTGTGTCCGCCGTTTTATGAACAGTAATCCCAGCACTGTGGGAGTGGTCGAAAGCGCATTCAGATGCATTGGCATTCACACCCCTTCTGCAAATGAGCACCCCCTCTTCTGCATTGTTCCGCCCAAAGGCTGAGTTCGGTGACCGCTTTTCGCTACGAACATCTCTTCCGTCAACAAGCTCACAGCCCGTTTCTTGTTCCTCAAACGCGTATATCCTTCGAAAACAAGTCCCAAGCGTTACTTAACCCATAACATATCGCTCTCCGGCTGCAAATGGTGGAAATATCTGATATGGCCTACGCGGTTTCCTGCTTGTTTAGGAAAGGAAATCTTTACATGGAGTGTGGAGGAGTCATTTATTCGAGTCTCATATCGCTTAGGCATCAAAGATAGCGTGGTGTTACATCTGTTTTCTCTATGACGTAAATTTACTCGGTTTTAAATTCGCGCTATGATCGTTGTTTGTTTTTTGAGTAACCATAGTATCCGGTGCTTTTGTATTTTGAGCATGTTACTATAGTGAAAGTTGGATTGGAAAAGTGTTTTATTGATTCGGGATTCAATAATGCGTTGCTATGGTGGAATTTATTTAAGAAAATCGTTCGTGAAATTAGTTTAATATTATAGTTAGGAGGTAGTATGGAATATATGGTTTTAGATCGTCATGTAGAATTTTTATTTGAACTAAATGGTTGCCCATCAAGATGTAAATTTGAGATAAGTGTATAAGTACAGAGAACAAATTATATTTGAAGATCTAGAATTTTTAAAATTATTATGCAGTCCGTTGAATTCGTCATATGGTAATGTTCTTTATGGTTGTTATTCTTTTATTCCCTTGAATCTCCCATTTGCTTTACAGGACCCTATCTGGAAACTCCTTGTTCTTCCTTGTTTTCACTCCGCGGTAATTTCGGTTTTCTTTTGTTATTTGTTTTAATACCTCGATTTAATATCGTCTTTAATATAACGCTGTATGTTTAACGCGTCACATTTATGAAGCAACTTGCAGCCACCCGATCCTGCGGTCTATCCACGAGCATAATAAAAGAACAAATGCGTGCAATTACGTAAAATGCTTTCTCATGGTGAGGATTTTGTTGCCCATTCTTCCTTTTTGTTAAAGCTGCTTTGACGCGTTATTTTTTTTCTCGTGTCGTGCAGAATCCCTCCTCAGGATTCCAACGCGATCCTTTATCGCAATAAACAAGCCCGCCTTGTTCGTCATAGCGCGCATTTATCTTTCTGCCGTCTGGTGATTCACTGTCTGCATCCCCGGAGTGCTAGGCAAATATTTACAGCCCTTGTTTCCATGGGATCGATAATTTCACCCGTAAGCCGCTTTTCAACCCCCCTCCCGCTTCCTCCACTTTCCCATAGATGTCTCTATGCATTCCCACGTTGTTGCTATAGTAGTACACCTCCCGTCGCTTATTAAGTTTATAAGGGCGTTGGTTGCTGATACAGTGGCGTTTCATTAAAACTCTTAGAAGAGCGTTGTTGTGTCCGGTGGTTAGGGGGGGGGGGTTTAATTTCTGCCCCGAGGGCCGTGGGTTCGACCCTCCGACACGGCGTTGGGGTCGGGCATGTTTTGCGGAGTGCATCGTTTATTTCTAGCTGCCTACAAAGGCTGGTGTTCTGCGGCTAGGTGTTTGCTTTGGGTTCGAATTGCGCTAGCTTTCACGAGTCGTAAATTATCGAGATTAATTTACGATGCTCACTTGTTTAATTTAAAATTATTCTTGATTGTAGGTAGAAAATAATTTGTATTACAGATATTTACACTCAAATTGCACTTATTTAGTTAGTGTGTACGTTAATTTCTCTCTTATTAAAACGTAAACTAAGTACTACTACTACGTAACTCTACGTTTATGAAAAATGTCTTTCTTTTTAGGATGTATCATGAGTTAATCATATTCATTAAAGTATCGATATCAAGTAAAGTTTATGTTTATTATGTATTTCACTAATATTCAGTGTCAAATGGATTTGTTTTTAAAAATTATTTTGTCTAATGAACAAATGAATTCATTTTCTGTTGAAATCATAGTTTGATTCCTTCTGAAATAACTCTATTCGCGTATATTATTATGCGTTAAAAAAACACAAAATAAGCTTTTAGATGACGCGTTGCTTGGAAACATATGTCGTAAATAATATTTTACTGTAGAGCAGTTGTTGTTATGTACCGTTGTCAATGGATTCCTACTACAAAGGAACGCCTGAATCAATTGTAATATGCTCGAATTTTGCGAATTTTCGTGTTTCTGAAGTATGGACGTAAATGATAATGAAGCATGGTCCCCCAAATGTACGTCTCAAATTCGCAACCGCGGATAATCGAGAGTGGAAAATTCCTTTTTTTAAAAATAAATCGCATTTTAATCTCAGCAGATATTTCTCGGCTCATCTACAGACGTCGCAAATTAGCCGTCCGCCATTAATATTCGAGATCCGCCTAATGACAAAACGAGGCCAAACTCGTGCATTTGAAGAGGCGTCTTTCACACCTGTACTCCCTTCGAATTCCGCCACTCTCCCACGGACTTTTTTATGCAGTGACGCCCCCAATGCACGCCTCTATTGCGTATCTACGTGAAGGGAAGCCGCTGTTAATTGCTGCTCGAACAGGTTGCGATTCCCTCTGGCGCTTAAGTCGATTCGTTGCTCAACTTTTATTTGCACGACGAACGAAAAAGATTTTTTTTTTAGTTTCAGGTTTATAGTTACGTTTGGGCACGAACTATATAATAAAATGAATTGATTCAGCGTAATTAATAAAGTAGGCTACTCCTGGATGATTGGAAAATACCGTAAATTGCGTGCTACTCGTTTTGCTTATGAATTAATTACCGAGTATAGATGTTATGAATTTGAAGAGATAGAATATTAAATTATTGTCTGTATTTTCATCCACTTAATTCACAAAAAAATACCCAAGCCTTCATTTGGTGCAATCCTTTCTGTGTTGGATTTAATCCCATTGGTAGTTATGCAACCCGCACTGAACACCCCGGATAAACGAGAGGATTATATTCCTATCTGCTTTCTGTCTCCATAACTACTAACATCAAGATCTAATTTGCTTCCATTTAGTTCTACTAGGCACTTGTTGATATTTGGTTTCGTATCATTTTGTATATTGTCTGTTAATTTTGTTTTAAATATGAGTTTCTTTATTTTGCTGCATCTAGGATCTGTTTTTTATGAATAGTTATTTAAATTCACCTCACTATATGCTCATTAGAATCATTTTGTCCTAAATATGCATCTTTCTCTATAGTAATCAGTATAAAGTTAAGGTTACATAGGTTTTATAAGTGAAGGGGAATTTGGATAAGTGTAACTTAAGTAATCAGTTAGCTGTAACTTTTTAAACATCTCAGCCATAGTTTCAGCAGGGTTTTCTATTATTCAGCGATATCAAACCTGAAATATCTATATCCAGTATTCAAATATCTGCATAGTGTAGGGTTCATAATGGTTTAAACATAACTTTGTTGTATATTTTCAACATTGTACAAGTTTATGTTTCAGAATAATACGTCGTTCACAGTAGCACACTGACCTGATGTCGTAGTTCTTTGGCAATGTTACCATATTGTCACATGATTGTTTTGTTAATGAATTGAAAACATCTTCGTCTTATTTCAAATAGAGGCTCTGGAATAACTCGCTTAATACAGTAGAGGGGTTGAGGAAGAAGGAAGTAGAGGAACCCATCTTCTGGTCTGCGTTTTCCATCACTGGATACTTACTAGGAAATCGTGACTCCTCTGGTTATTCCCCGTTTTCATCCATCCCTTAATTCTCCCGCTCTATTTTCCCTCTGCATTGCCAGTTTAGCGGCATCTCCTACGACCATCACTTATTTTTAAGTCGTATTTATGTGGCTCTCATGGCACCGCTTAGAGCTAGTAACTCAACCACAATCAGCCTCGTATCGGACTAGTTATTTCTGTCCAATTTGTCTTCTTTCCTTAGCAAGTTTTCTTCCTCGTACGTGTCGTAACATCTTGCGACCATTCCACATTACGTTTCTGACCGTCCCTCGCTGCACATTCCCCCATCACACACACTCAGTGCAGCTGCCATAAAGCATTCTCTCGCACTCCCCTCCTCTTCATACCCTTCTCACTTTTAGCTCAAACCAACTTTCCCCCCCCTCGATGGCCATTCTTAAAGTGTGTCCATTGATCCCTTACCGAATCGGTTGCCGTTTCTTAATGAATGAGATTCTTCATGCGTCACTGATGAAGATGCTATTATGGAATCGTTTGAGAAAGCTTTCCGGTTTCATGGTTTTTCTGTGCTGAGAAGCGGAGGGGATTGTTTTGAAAGAATCGCTTACTTATGTAAGCCAAAATCGGTTTAAAATCGTATTAGCTGTTGGATTCTTGTACATTTTCTGTGTGAGCGATTGAATCCCTGTTGTCTTGCCTATCCAAAGTATTTTTTACGTTAGAATTATCTTATCATCACCTACGTATCAAATAGTTACTTTAAGAACGTATCGTTACGAAAATACGTATTCTTTATGCTTACGTCATTAACATTTGCGTTACGTTTTAACATTAACAGATTATAGTATTATGTATTCGATTACTTCACAGTTTGTTTACTTTCCTTTACATTAACAGTTGCTTGGTTTAAGTCTCTGGTAACTGAAGTATTTACATTCACAGAATGATCGCCATAGTGATTCCATTGTTGCAAAACTCTACGTAATGTATCACCGTTGTATGTTTATGAGGTATTATATATTTATAAACGCTTAAAAAACTTAAAATTATGAGAACTTTTTTGAAGATCAATTTTTATTGTTGTTAATGCTATAAATTTCCATCCATAATATCCTCGGATCATGTTTCCGTATTCAAACGCGTACCCTCTATTCCGCTCTTTAATAAGACTTAAATAACCTCGGTTTAACTCGTCTCCTGCATAGATGTTGAGCGTCTCTTTTCCCTTCTTTGAACCACTCACTTCCACTGTAATGCACTCCTCTCGCTTGAATAGCTATTCCATTGGTGTAGGTGGGGAGGAAGAGTCCGTGTGTACGCCTTCCCCATTCACCATATTCGTCCCCACCCACCTCACCCCTTTCATTTTCACTCCCCTTAATCACCTCCACCTCCTTCCTATGATTAGCTTCGTCTAAGTTCTTTTCCTTGTCATTTTCCGATCGGCCTACGTAAGGTATTCTCTCGCCTCATCAATTATGATTTGGAGGGTTTAGAAGTGAAATGGAAAGATTTCTGTTTATGACGTTTCGTCGTGAAATAAGCATGAATCCTGTTCATGCAGTAGTGGATTAACTGAGGAATAAGTTAGCATTATTTTGTTTATTTATGTGTCCATAGAAACTGCTTTATTAAGGAATCCTATCGGTAGAATATTAATTCTTCGAAGAAAAATACGTGAATACGTTTAAAAATTTGTTACTAACTCTTTAAATGTATTCACGTATTGTTTTAATTTTAAAATCTATTTCGAGTAATTTCAAGTAATTGATCCATTTTATATGGAATATAAATAATAGTTTTGTTATTTATAGTCATTATCATATTTTAATGCTTAGAATAATGTTTTTGGTGATATTTTAACTGAATGGGAAAACATTAGCAATTTATACTATTTATAACAGTTGAGTCATCTGAGAAAACAGGATTATCCCTGAGATATTTTTTAATGGAGGGTATGAAACAAAATTTTCGTGGGAGTTTGTTGTTAGCAACGTTTTTTTGTCACTATATAGTTACACTTAATGGTCTCCAAGTTATTCAAAGAGATTATTTTGCACCTTGTAATTAATTTCTTTTTTCATACCTCTGCTATACGTCTGCTTCTCGCTTCAAAATGTAAATCTCAATGTCGATTCTTCCTTTAAATATATGTGGATGGATTTAAAAAATCGATTTTTCAGCACGTTCTCACATCGTTTTTACTCTAATGAAAACTCGAAATTCCGAAGAGGTTCGTACAGCGTAAACCCCGCAAGATGGATGGGGAAGTGTTTTGCGGATCTTTGTTCACGATTGCAGCGAAGGCAGCCGATGTATCAATCGGAGATGCATCGTCGATAAGTCAATCAATTTAATTCGTATTTTCACCTAACGGTAAACGTGGAAGACTAATGGTTGCTTGATTAGATTGTAAACTCGATAGATGCGTCCTTTATGCAAAACATTCACGTATACAAATTCAAATCCCTCTAAACCTTAGGAGATATTTAATTATTGAAGGGTTACTTAGCAACTAGCGCCTGGAGTGTATTGGAATATCTTCTAAATAGTTTGTAATTGGAAAAATTCATGTGTAAAAACGCCGAATTTATTTCTAAGTAATTTATATAAAATTATTTCTTATAGTAGAAGGAAATTGCTGATGCTTAGATATCGGGAAAGGTTTACTTAAATTGAAAATAAATTGAGCCGCCATATGCTCACAAATATCAGAATTATACACCCACTTTTTTCATCATATACTAGACAAAATCCTATTCTCAATTGGTTTATCTCGTGTACTTGAATGTTTTGTCTGGGCCAAGGTTCTGATTTTTTCATCTCTCCGATAAGCTAATAATGTTTCATATTGAAGGCTAAATATAAGCGTTATATCTATTTGTAGCCCATCCAGGAAGCTCCACATGTAACAATCCAATATGTACTACTTATCTGCTCCAATGATCAGTTTCTTTCAGTTGCAAAACAGATGAACATCTAGAGCACGAAGCCATTCGGAAGTCAAGGTTTCGGTGACCGTTCACAAGGCGTGTGCGATGTTTATACATATTTATTACTCATCGCACATAGTTTTGAAGTTTTATCTTCTCTTCTGTAAATAATTTCGAGTTGCTATTGACTACCTTTGACTACTATCTTTCCCGTTTCTTGAATTATATTACCATAAATCCGCCTAGAAGTACGAAAGAAATGATGATATTTTAAAAATCCTTCGTCTCTTACGGGGTCAAGTGCAACTGCATCATCTGGCTTCATCTCTTATCGTTTCCAGGATCTTCTGTTCATAAAGTAACGGATAAATCCTCTAGGTGGGGAATCACAAGATGCCTGCTAGATTGCCCATTCCAAGCACATCTGTTGTACTCAATGATCACCCCAAGCTGTTCCAATCATTTGCAGTTTCCGTACAGTTTTCCTCTACTGTTCCATGGATTATCGTTGTTCTCTGTCAATGCCCTGGCCCTTCATTCCCGATCGTAATAGATATTTCTTTTATAAATGGTATCCTTAATTTGAAAATGTACGTGAAATAGTTATTGGAAAGAAAGAAAGCTATTAAAGAAGAAATATGAAGTATCATTATTACTATTTGATGGTTCAGTTAAATCTACACATTTAAAGTTGGAGTAGCTGTTAGAAATGTACAGTAACAGGTACAGTAACTATGCTCATACCTGTAGTATACATCTCTTCCGGTAATGGAACAGAGTACTTCGCACATAAAGTGAAAAGATTAAGTTCTTTTATTTGCACCAAATCACTTATTTATATTTTTTCAATGGAGGTTATCCTAGGAATTATTACTATTCTAATTGATTACTTTTTGCACTGAATACCAGTTTGAGTTTCATTAACAATGCCTATGACTTTATTTTAATCCTCGTAGATCAGAAGTTAAGATTAAAGCGGGCTTTACTACGAAATATTTCAGAATTAACCATTCAGTGAGTTAAGACATGTAAGTAATATAATTACTTAATAAAATAGGTCCAATTAAAGTTTAAGAATCCATAAGATCGTGAAATAATACATTAGTAAGGAAATTTTGCACAAAATTTTGCGTGATATATTTTCATTTGGATTTGATGGGAGGGTAACTTGTTCTTAAGATGATGCTGGAAATCCGTCCAAAAAAAGATATTGAGCAAAAGTAGCTCATTTCAATCTCACGTTTCAATTTGAATCTCGCCTCCCGAGCGACAGCTATCGGTCAGGAGCTAGAATCTCGGCAGTGTATTTCGGTACGTGATTTAGTGGTTGTCTTTTTATCCGTGAGGCGACGCTGCGGGAAGGCAGTTGGGTAAATGTGGAAGAAACTGGTTTTGCTTAATGTTCGTGCATAGTCTGCGGCAGACGGAACGGTGGATGCTATCGGAAAAGGCAGCCTTAGTTACAGAGAAAAGGGTTGCATAATGACAGAGGACAATGGTTGAAAGCCTATACAAGTCCGCGTGGGAAAGCTCTTCCACCGCTCCCGAATGCTGCCTTGACCCTTGACCCTCCGCGAAGGGATGGAAATTATTCGCAACGTATTTTATACGTGGGTACACTCTCTCGCAGCTGTTCAAATGTTTCTATCCGCTTATTCAAGTGAGTAATCGCGACAGATACCCCGAAATGGAAAGCGTATCCGATGGATAATCCATCTTCAGCGTCCTTCGAACGGATTAGCATAATTATGTATCATTGCGCCCCGGAAACGGATGCTCATTGCTTTGCATACTTCGTTGATATAACTTAATTTTGGTTTTTGTCGCTCGCGGTTTTGCGCCAATACGTGTTGTGCGGATGATGAAGTTATTTCGCAAATATCTACTTCGTATAGGTTCTTTTTAGTTATTTTTACTATCGTGTATTTAAGGAGGATTTTTTTAATTAAAAATTATAATCTTATGTAACAATTTAATTCAAATGTCGAATATTGATTTAAATAAATTGAAATGGTTTGTATTGTTCTTGAAATATTCCCTTACCTATCAGTCGCTCTATTTACAGTAGCAATATGTATGAAAATATGACCACGCCCACGTGAATTTTGAAATCTTTTAGTCTATTGTTACGCAAAAGTAGCTATGTGATCTTAAGTTGTCCTATTCCTCTGTTATTGTTTTTAATTGAGAAATTCATTAGCTTTCGCGAATATTCCAGCTTCCAAGTATTGTAACGGAAAAGAATTTCCAAATTTCTCGGAAAAAATTTAAAATACGTTCCAAGTAATTGATTAAATAATTAATCGCATATTTCGCCAAGGAATATATGACATTTCTCCGTAATTTAATCATGTGTTTTCCCTCTTTATATTTCCTCTCATAGTTATGAAAAGACCACAAACATCCGAATGGTTGAATAGAAAATGTTCAGCTTTTAACTCATATGGTTACGATTAATTAATCGTAGTCATGGTTTCGCTGAAAATATTTATTCTTGCATGAAATCATTCCTATTTTTACACCAATAAGAAACTATAAAAACTCCCTCCGTTGCGAGAGCATGGGATTTCTAAAAGTGATTTGTTAAAGGAATTTTTGTGTGAAAATATTTGAGGAAATCGGATCATATTTATTGAATTTTATGGCTGAAAATACTCGAAACAGAAATAGCGGTGATGCGCTGAGAGAAAAGTACAAAGTTTTGTCTGGTGTTACTTTTAAGGCTGCTTCCTCGAAAAACCTCGACCAAGGATGGATTTGACGCATTTACATCGTTCTTGGTCAAGAACCAACTCGGTCATAACAAACCAACGTGTGTGTTTCTTTTAGTTCATCAGTTCACCAAATTTTTAATCGTTCATTTCGTTGCATATCCTTTTCTTTACGATTACCGATTTGAAATTTCGTCTTGCCTTTTAAAGATTTTGAAGATTTAAATTATTGCCCTAAAATTTATATTATCTTACGCAAATGATATTTTATATATCGATAATGTTACAGTTAAAATATGGCTTTCAAGATGAGAAATTCTATTTCTTAAATCGCAGTGTCACTTATGTAAAAGAAAGAGTACAAAAGGCCATATCTATGGTAAAATTAATGATCCTTAACAGCTTACATTAGAATCTGCAATAATCAGGTATTCCTATTTAGGATTGCTTTTCATTGGTCTCACTTATGTTCACACTGTTTGTTTTCTTTGAAATTATTCCTCTCCAATTTCTAGTGTGCTTTTATTTCATACTTTTCATTTTCTTGCTATGTTATAAAAGCGCATTGTAAATAATACAATAGAATTTTAAGTGGAATGTTTAAATTTATCGATTCCAGTAGAACTCGTTTCACTTCGACAACTCTTGGCGAGATATTCCTTCAAATGAATAACCAAGTTAGAGTTTTTAAGATTTCTCTCACACTTCCTCGTGTAGTTTAGAATTCGATTACTGGCACACGTGACTTTAAGTGGAGACGCATGGCTGAGGACGGAACACGCTCGCTAACTACTGTTTTCGAGATAAAGGGAGGAAGGGGTCGCTCCATTCGTAATTTCATTAGGAAGGCCTCCGGGAAGATTATATCGATAGCGTTTTGTTTGTCAGCTGTTACTTACATCCGCGTTTCCATGGCATTCCTTTTTTTTAACTTTATTTCATAATGGCGAGCCATTTAATCGTTTTGTGATGTACCCGTAGCGAGGTGATTGCTTGCAAAATTGCTATGAACGCGGCGTTGTTATAGAAATGGGTAAACGACGTTTAGCCGAGAAATCGCGTGATAAACAGGTTCATAGTAAGGTTTCTTAATTTACATAATATCAGTCCGTATCTAGGGTAAACAAGATAACTGGTTGGGACTCAAATATTACCATGGAGAGTTAATATCGAGCAATAAATGTGTTATTAACGTTTGATATAAACTTATTGCAGAGCTCTAGAAACAATACTCATAAATTACGTAAAAAAGTATGAGGGAGTAATATTTTGTATTACCTCAAGTTTATCGAGAAAATGAAATGCTGAATGTTATAAAGCACAATCTTTCAAGGGATAAAGCTTAGAAACAAAGGAAGAGTGATGAAGGTCATGAAGTCAAAATCCTAAATCAAACAAGACAGCGAACGCATCAAAAAATAAAGGAATGTCAAGGTTCCTTTTTGATAGGTTAAAGGCTCGTTCAGCGTGCTGTGTTATGGATGCCAAATTCCCATCCTCATCGTCACAAGCCATTTAGTAATATACTTGTAAGTATGCTGCGTTGTTAGGACAGTCTTGGACAGTTTTTTCGTAACTATTTACGTTTGTCTATCAGCACGGAAGCAAACCTATACATTTGAGTCATTTACTGATGAGAAGTAACTGAAGGAAATTTTGAACTTATTTTTCCCTTAAATTAAATAATAACCTTTCGTGTAATCATGAACATAATTTGTCATGTTTAAATATTTTTTTAGAATTCCTCTTAAGCACCCTAAGTGTGATGAAAAACGTACTATAAATAAACACGTTCTGAATTACGTAATTTTTCAGTCAAAGTATCCAAAATACGTATAATTTTATCGTTCGTATTATTTTTTTTCTCCTTAACGAGGTATCATTTAGGAATTTTCGGAGGTATGGAATGTTGCGGAGAGTAAATCACGTCTTCCCATTCATTCGAAAGAAATCGCCTTAAAGTCCTCGTAATGGTGGAAATATGCTAAAATGCGTCGTTCTCGCATTCCGATATGAGCATCCCTGCTACACCTTCCATTGTTAACCATCTCTCGTACGACGTTTGGCTTGCGTTTCTTAGGTTACCGACCTCCGAGGTGCATCCATGCCAACGCCTCATCTTCATTTAACGCGAATTATTATTCGCATCAGAAGATTTACAAAAAACAATGCAACATCGGGGGATGCAAGCCTTAGCTGCGTGGGCGGCAATGTATCCAGGGTCGCTATTTAAAATGATTTCAAAATAACCGAGTGCCCTTGAATGTTGCCCTTGGAAGCTTTATTACTCGGAAAAATAAAATTTCGCGGTAATGTGTTTGTGAAGAGCGCGTGAAAAAATTAACAAAAGGGTGGGATAAAAATCTGAGCGCTGTCAGATTGCCACGGCGATGATAAATAGGAGTACTTAGAGGAAATGTCAATGAGTAGCGACAAAGCTACTTCACGAAATCGTGCGATCTTATCCGATGCTTTCTCGCTAATCTTTACGTCGATTCGCTTTCTTTTGTTTTATTTTTAAAATGCTACGTAACGAAGAGAAAGATGCGAGGAATAATAAAGTGTATTACTTCGTAAGTACGTCGTTTATTAATCGTTTCGTCGTTAATGGTTGTTAGCTCTTATGATTTGTTGGAATATTTGTCGCGGTCTTAATGTAATAAAAACTACCGTTTAATGTGCCAAGCAGAATCTCGCGTAACATTTTATTACCTTGATGTAATTCCTCATATATAATATAATATTATCGTTGAAGAATTCCATCGTCCCGGGAGCTTTCTTTGATTTATCTCTATTAATTCTCTTCTTATTAACTAAAGTAGAACTTCGTATTCCGTTGAGTAAATATCTTTTTTTTGTGTTGGTTGAAATATCCCAGAGTTCTCTGTTAACAGCTAGTTAATATCTTCTAGCCTTCGGCACGTACGCGTTCCAATATTACGTAGTATTGCCTCAGATATCCCGTGGTTTGGAATATATTCATCGTCATGTTTACTTCTTCAAATTCAGAACCGTGAAACGATGGAGCAACATCCGGCCGTACAAATCTACGAACAGTAAATACATTCATTATCCAAGGAATGTAGAAAGCATTAAAGCATTGAAAATCACATTGGAGAAATCCAGGTCAATTGGTACTGAATATAGTTCTTTTTTCGTAAAAAGAAAACCTTAATAAATCGCTCCTTTCCGTTGTACGTACTTCTCTCTTCTCGTACGTTTTTGTTAAGCGTTGTTTTACTAATCCTTGTAAGTTTTTTGCGATCACAAGCGTGTTGGTAATAATTACGTTATTCTCTATCATGGCGATAGATACGTATAATATTTATTAATATTTTTTCTGCTCATATGGTCGTCATGGTAGAGGAAATGAGATATCTTTCTTAATTTATTTTTTTGGATTCATATTGTTTCCAGCCTTGATATTTTTTCTTTGGCACACAAAAAAATCATCCTACCAATTTTTTGTGTTTCCAATACTGTTCAGCATACTTCGAGATATATATTTTAACTTAATATTTATCTGCCAATTTCTTGCTTAACCTTGTTATAACTTAACTAAGAATACTCCCAGTTTATTACCAATGTATTGCACAAGAACGTACAGAAACCTTTAGTGTAAGCTATTCAGAAGAATAAGCAGTCATCTGTTAATTTTTAATTGAGACGTCATTACAAATTCGTTTTTAAATTAAAATCGATATAAAGTCGTTCAATATCTCCTCAAAAAGTCATTTTAAACTATAATGTACACTTTTCTAGTAATATTGTTTACTTCAATTGAAATGCTATTGTAGTTCTCATGGAACTTTTACGCTCTATAGATTCACATGGATATTATTTTATGCCTCACATCTTTTTCCATCATTACTTGTATGTACCAGATGACGTAGTGGGGCTATACTGTTGTCGGCTCATTGTTTCTGTCACCCAATCCCTCCCTCCTCTTGGAATGGATGTATTTTCACAGGCCCCTACGGTGGTATCTTCAGAGGAGTCGAAAGTGTCGCTGTTATTTTTTGCGATGACGTAATCTGATGTCGCCGTAGAGATGTCCCCGCTTCCTTTCCCATGATTCTCATTCCCACCGCGTTTTGTTTTGGGGAAAGCACTTTTTACTCCAGCGATTTCGGGACAAAGATTCTCGAGTTGAGTGTCGAACCATTAAGTTTGCCATAGAAATCGCTTTAAGTAAGCGAAATTATTAATTTAGAATAGCTTCTGTTTGTATATTCCTTTCGTATCTATGTGAAAGGAAACAAGAATTGTTTTTTCCCTTTTTTATGTTCGTCTTTATTGTAGCCTCATTTCAAACCCTAACGTTTTGTTAGTTTCCTCGAACTATAGGAAAATTTTTATACAAAGTAAATTTTCAATTAAATCTTCGTTTATCTAAATCTTGACGAAGGTTTATGTAGACGTTAATTAAGAAAGTGAAAGTACTGAAGTATATGTTGTGAAATATTTAATTTGCTTTTAAGTTCTATTTCCTTGCTTTCCCTGGTAAGTGAAGGAAACAATCAACAATCTTGTTCTCTATAATTTTATGAATTCAGATTCTGTTGTATCTTAAGGGTACATTTTTATCTTTTCTTCTGTTTTCAATCTAATTAAATGAGGTAGCCACTCTCTGTTTCTGAGTTCTAATATTAAAAGATGCAATAAACTTGTTTGCGTCGCAGTAAAATAGCATATAACCGAAGGCTGATCATTAAAATAATATATTTTTAGTTTTTACGGCCGCAATGGATAAGAACTATAAACTCCACTTTATTTCGAGCTTTTATTTCCTTATTCTTTATGTGGAGTTGGAATATTGTTTCGTCAAATTGCGTCTTTCCCATTACTGATGATTCCTCTGTTTGAAAGTAGTCCTTGAATAGAAAAAGGATTTATTGTCGTAGCGACGATAAATATTACCGTAAATAATTGAGATTGAAACAAAGTAACTAAAATATCATTGTTTTCGCATATTTTCCTTTCTATCAATTTCAAGGGAATATTAAAATATTGAACTAGGTATGACAAATACGTCTATAACGGTAATTGGAAAATTCAGCTTCGAAATTATTCAGTAAAAGTGTGATAATAATATAAAAATATTTATATATATAATAAAAATATGGGACATTTATACTATAGAAAGGACGATGGCTATCGAAAGAAAACTTATGGAGAATAGAAAGGATACTTTCAATAGGAGAAATGGAAAGGATGGTTTAGTGACATTGATTTTAGACGTAGCGGTTGAAGATATGTAATTTAAAGCGAATAATACCATATTAATAATACCAAAGGTAACTAAAGTAAAAAATATAACCTAAATATCCCGCTTAATATCGGTTTAACCGACCCGGAAATATTTCAAGGCATTATCGAACGGTCGGAACGGAACGCGACGGTCGAAAAGAGGAACGGGCTGCTGGGGACGTCTGTAATTGAGGAAAAAGAAATGTCATTCAATGTCAAATGGACAGGCTTTAAGTTTCGCGAAAACCATTTAGTCTCGAATCCGAACTATTTGTGCGGTGTTTGATGATATCCTTCCATTGTTGGAGTGTGGTCTCCGTCCGAAAGATGAAACGTACAAATTTCGTCCTCCCACGTCATTCCCATATTAAGGGCAGAAAGGCTCCTTCTGATCGCCGTGAAATGCTCAAGTCGTTCCGTGACCAATCGTGACGTTGGTGAACTGGAGCGAAGAATTTTTTTCCTCCCTTTTTCAATCTCCGTTTTGCCAGAATTAGTTATACTCCGGGCAGACCCGCTTTTTGTCCTTCCTCCGAGACGTTTTTCGTTCCTTTTCGGGCACTAGTTGTTATAAATGAGCGGCCATCTACTGAATAGTCCCTTTCCGCATTTTTGAGAAAGGAAAACTTAATTGTAGCTTCGGAATGCGAAGGGAATTGTGACCTAATGAAAAAATTGGCCGACTTTGTCGTCTTTTGTTTGGGTAGCGGATCAGGTGCTTTTTCCCCCCCATTGTGGTAAATTGTAATCGTAAAATGTGTGCCAAATATGATTGAATTAGGAACGCTGAGTTAGTTAATAACTTATTCGATAGATGACGATGAGAATTATGGAAGAAATATGTTGATATTCTTTCTAGTCCACTGTTGAAGTCTCCATCCTAAAATCCGCAATTTTCAAATTTTAGGAAATGTAAGATGTCGTATTTATTTTTATGTCTTCAGGTGTTGTGATTTACGAAGTTAATAAGGAACAGAGTTGGAGCATTAGTAGAATGTTGGTTGGAGATTTCTATTATTTCTCTGGAGTATTTGAATAGGATTTTTTAGTGTAAATCAATAGATGGTCGCTGTATGAAACTACTCGTCTAAGTTTATCGTAATTATTCTTGACTATTTACCATATTTAATCATATGTAATTAATTATACCTAAAAATACGAAACTAATTTTAATTCCTCTATTCTACTTCAATGTAACACCCTATCAAATAGTATAGGTTGAGAGGAAAATAGGTAAAAGTATAAAGTCTGCAGAGAGAGATACCTTATTTGCGGATGAGCGTTTGATCTCTTATTCCTAAAATAGATACTCGTAAGTGAATTCAAGGTTCGACCTCGTTAGTGAAAATGATGAATGTATATTCACTTTTCACCCGTCGATATTCCAAGATTTGAAATTCTACCTGAGCCGATATCTTCGGTGACCTCAGCATTGACGTCCGATCATTATTCAATGTTTTTCGTACGTCATCCGATTAGCAATTCCAAAGTGAGCTGTTTAGAGGGCGATAGATTGATTCTGAATGGAGCGAGGAAAATAAATCATACGGGTTGTCATCGGCTCGTATCATTCCTTATGAGGCAGTGGAACACGAAAGAGGAAACGGACAAAAATGCGGTTCGGCAGACATCCATGGAAATAATCGATCGACTTGTTGCTGTGAAAATTTTCAGAATAAATAAATTTGAGAATTGGTTCCGCGTCGTTTGAATGAAATCGTTCCTTCCTCGAGGCGGTGCCTGCACGCCTCATTCCATAATCAACCCCACATCCTCACATCATCTACTCTCTACTAGTAGTACCCTTTCACTTTCCCGAACACCGCCCACTTTCACATCCTCCTCTCATTTTTCAACTATTCCTTCATCTTTAGTCTGTATCATCCGTAATATTCCTTATATATCCTTTATCATCGATCTTTTTTACGTTTCCTATTCTGTTTGGTTATGCAACTCGACCTATTACGTCAATTTTCATCTAGTCTACCCTTTCACTGATATACTCTCTATGATTATGTGTTAATATTTCGTAAATATATCTCGATTCTATTTAAATCCCCACATAGTTTTATTTATCATTATTATTATAACATAGTTACATTAATTGTTGAAAGTTTTAATTTTCATTGTTATTATTGCATAATTACCGTAACTACGGGAACTATTGTTTAATGATATACTAATACGTCTAATTATAGAAAATATTACATGTATGTGTGTGTGCGAAAGCTGCACCTCCCGATTGAAAAGCACGCAGGAAGAAAGATAGTTGTTTCCCTTCATTTTTCTATCTATTAATCATGTTTTGTATCTCCGTCTCACACTTTATTTTATCTGTATCCCCATTTCACTCACAAATTCTCCTAATCAACTAATTCGATTTGTCAAATTTCTTTCCTCCTCTTTTCGTTTCGAACCACCCGAACGTTTATTCGATTTTGCCTATTTTTTCTCCTCCATAATCCTGTTTGGAACATTCGTGGCTTACACTTCACACAACACGCTTCGAGTCGTTTTTATTTAACATTCCGTCACTCTCACCATTACCAACATCATCTCCCACCATCTTCACGTACACGCATCACTTTCAGTAAGTACACGTCAATTTTCCGGTCACCGTACACTCGTTAATTTTACGTAATATCTTTCCCCATTCATTTCCTCGTAATTCAACCTTTCCTCCTCCTTAATTATTCCCTCATCCCGTCGCAGTATTTCCTTATTCGCATCCCCCCTTTTTATGCTATATTCCTTTCTCCCTTTATTCCTTTCACCTTCCGTGGTTAACACCCCCTATTCTCTCTCTCTACATTGTCCTATTTTTCTCGTCCCACATCCCGCGAGGGAGAAACCCCCATCCCCTCCTCCTTCCCTCCCCCCCTCTCGTTGCTTCCCCCCCTCCCTCCTCACCGCCTCCACCTTTCTCTCTCCACGCCCTTACATCGCCGACTCTTTTATCACTTCACATCCCTCGAATCCCACATCTATACACGTACACGCCTCTCCCTTTATAATTCGGCCTTGTCATACGGCAGTGTGTCGTTTCCAACGCCGGACGTGCGCCACGCGGTCCTCGGATTAAATCGCCCGCTCTCACTCTCTCAAAAAGTCCTCATCGACTCTTCTTCTTATACAGCGTGTGTGTCTCGTGAGGTGCGAACAGGGAAGTGCCCGCCGACAGTGTGTTTATACTCCCTATAGCTCCCGTGGAGGGTCCCTTTCTTTAGCCCCTGTGTTTGTGTGAGTGTATACGTATGTGTGTTCCTCCCCGGAAGCCGTCACGTGATACCCTTCCAGCTGGAAATGCTTGTTGTGTTCGAGATAGGGAGACTCGATGGTGATACCGGTGAGTGGTTTCGTCTTCAGATGGCCATCGCAGTGCGCCGTCGCGCGCGAAAGAGTCCACGAACATTAACTCATATTTTTGCGTAGAATCTCAGATACGCCGTCTCCTTTTTATGCGTGCCATCCAGGCCGTGAAATAGCGGTTTTTTTGTTGTTTTGGTGGTCTGAGAACGCGTAAGAAGAGGGTTGTAGTTTTTAGGGGGGAATTGGTGTTTTTATGCAAGTGTTTTGTCTGCTGAAATTAGGTCAATTTGTTTCGCGTTCGTGTTTGAATTATAAAGGGTGAAAGTATGATTTAAATTTGAACTCGCCTATTCCGTCGCGTAATCTGCGGCTTTATGGTTTTACGCGCTCGGGTTTCTACTACGAGGTACCGGGTTCGAGTACCTCTCTAACAGGTTTTCCTAGTACGAGAGCCTGAGGCTGGTTTCCGGTTGTTATCCAGCAAGTCATGATCTATAATAGTTACATGTAGAGCAATTATCCTTTGTTATTGTTCTACAGGACATTGAAAACCATTACCTTGAGCTGAAATAGTCTTATAATTGAGGTAAAGGATATTTTCTTAAATGTAATGATTTGATAGCTTTCATTTGCCAAAAGAATAGAGAAAGAATGAAATGTAAGTATTGGTTTTAGCATATTAAAGAGATCTACATTGCTAAAGACGCTAGGGTTATATCAGTTTGGCCCCATTGGAGTAAAAAAGATCGACAATGCTTAGTGAATACTACAACCATGCTTTTAACCATTTAAGGTTATAAATTACTCAGTTTCGAACTTAATCCGTATCCGGGCGACTTGAGTTGATTAGGTAAACGGATCAAGCCGAAGAATTCGAGGCGATTCTCGGAAAGGCAGCCTTTTCCGTTTCGAATGGGATTTTCCTTCGAAACTGTGTTTCTCAGCATTTCCAGACGAAGTCACGGGTTTCCTTCGATTAGAAGCCTCTTAGTAAGAAGCCTTGAGAGTTCGAAGAAATAGGTTTAGATTCGAACCCACGATCCACAAAGCAAGCGGCTCCTTTTGAGAGTAGTTTTTGTAGAATAGAAGGTGAATTTTTTTTTTCAGAAATCAACTCGAAGATATTCGGCGCGCGTCTCCAGTTTCTAGGGAATTAAGTAATTTTCAAGTCCTCCGTTCTAATTCCCGCCTCAGATGATATCAGGTCGCGTAATTGATCGTGACGCAAGCGTGCGCTCATACAAAGAAACCGTGCAGTTTTATACGCAGGTGACATCACGTGTTATTAAATGCCAAGCGTGCTCATTGGTCGAAAGTATTCCATTGATATGTCGCTACGCGATCATCACCGTATGATTTTATAGTTTTGATGGCTGTTATTTATCCTCCTCGTTGCTGTTTTACGATTTGTTAATTTATTTCGTTGTTCTGCACGTCTGTATAAGTTTCAGACGCATCGGTAAGGTATTATTTTTATCCTTTCTGTTTATATTATTGTATTATTGTTTTGTTTACCATTCTGTATACCTAAAGCGATGCATTATGCGTTTTGTTTATACTATATCACATTTCTGTCTTAATCTCTATGACAATATGAGTGGTTACCAAGGAAATTGTTTATCTTTAGGCATAAAATTGTTGAGCTTAGTTTTATAGATACAGGTGATTCGTTACCTAGAAGAAGAGGGGAGTAGGATTTAGAATCTTGGAAAATTAATATATGAATTTCAATTTGCATGTGTCGGTGTAGTTTTAATTACTTTTAACATCAGCACTACCGAAGATCATGATGAGGTAGGTCGTTAGGCTAATGAGTTATAAAAGAATCTCGTTATGAATTGAACCGAACGCCTTAGAAGGTATGCTACCTCCTTCCAATTCTTTCTGGAATTGAATATTAAGATACGGTTTCATTATTACTTGTTATCGTATTCTTCCGATTCATAACACTAGCGGAAAACTTCGTTCAGAGCTGCTTCGATCACCTCCACTTTTCCTTCTACTGCGATGGTGTTTTACTAATAACTTTCCTCCTCGCATTTTGTACTAGACTTCGTTCCAGCAGAAGGAACATACAATTATGGCTGTAAAGAGGAGTGTCTCTTGGAGTTTCATCACTTGTTCCGTCGCTGTACACCTCTTCACTCCGTGCACCGTATGACTCCTCACAAGACGAACGCTCTCTCCCATCGCATGTCTATTTATTCAGTATTCGGTATTGATATCGAATTGTGTTTTAATGTATCTACCCTGAATTATTTATAAACCGTCACAATAACCGCGCGTAATTATTATGCATGATATGTGCAGAACGGCAGGGCATTTCCCTCATGTTCCTCTTCTTAATTACCATACCGTAGCAGAATCTCATGAATAGGTTCTGAAACACTCCCTCCGTCGCACGAACCTAACCTTTCCTAGTTCTGCATATGTAAACGTAGCATCCGAGAGGGCGAAATTTTTGTCTCGAGAGAATACGTCTGGGAAAACACCTTTCACAAATTTTCCGCTCAATCCGTAGTACATAGATTCCGTGAAAGCAAACGCCAGGAAACGAATTGGAAGCCGTTCGTAGATAAATCTAAGAGAGGAAACTCGTGAGTTCGAATTAAAGATGAAGATGCTGTTGTCAGTGCTTCAGCTGATGTGCCGGAAACTCTCGCGCCTGCTTAGGCGATCGTGAGATCTATTTATGATGTCTGCGAGACGGATTGCATCATAACTCCTACGTCGAACCTTTTGAAGGAATGCAGTTTTTGAAATGTGTTCTTTTTATTGTGTTTTATGGATGGTGGTGTAGTTTCAACAGTTCTAGTTTGATTGATTCTGCATCCATCGTAAACCTTGTGGCCTAGTTGTTTAATCTACCCTTTTATAATTTTGTGTTTACGTATACACGTGGTTTTATTTAAATATCTTAATGTCTTTTTTCTATTAGAACACTTGGTATATGGTTCTTAGAAATTGTCATATTATTGTCATATATTATTACTCTTTTAAGTTTTTATAATTAATAGGAATTCCAATTATTTCCTTATTTCTTATAGAAAGTTTACGTAGTGTAATTTCCTGCGAATTTTTCAACCGAAACTATTTAACTTTTTGGTCAATCATGGGAATGTCACAAAGCGATTTAATAAAAACAAATTAACGTGTTTACTCTTTCCTTGTACGTGTGACGATGATTATATTAAAGATAACTGGTTTCGTTTATATTTTGCTTGGTAAAAGTCCGGTGCCTTTTTCCCAATTCATCATGACTTATTCATGTACGTAATCATGTACTCGGTTTCTAATTTTATAGTGATTTCATATCAATGTATGTATGTGTCTGATTCCTTTTTTTCAAATGTACGCATCCATCTCCTTCATTCGTGGTACAGTAGCGGTATTCTAGCAGTAAAAATGTTAAGCCATAGACTTTTACGTGGCCTCTGACACGATCGTTCCACACAGGTTCCCTTTAAACGAAAGCATTAGTTTAAAATGCTGCAATAGCTCTATGTCTCAATCTATTCCACCGGCGGAGGGTGATTTAAATGAAAAATAAGCGTACGATTTGGGCTCGTGATAGAGATACGAGAAATTCTGTACCATTTAAGCGATTCGAAAGCACTGAGAGCGGATCAGGTGCTGACGAAATCATGCTTCGAGAAATGGAGAACAAAGGCTTTTGGCTTGCTTTCAGACCGCTGTCACAAGTGAGCTATGGTGGAGCGTTATTAACCTTTCGAAATTCGAACTCTTATCTCGCATTCTTTCCAACCCTTCGGCTGTAAATGGCCAAAATTGTCGAAAAGCGAACACGCTATTTTTTTCGCGAATTTCTCGATTCGATTGCTTCAAAATTTACGGTTCATTACGAATTACGCCGCTCATTTTTTTTTCGATAGAGATCCGTGCGGTGGAAAACCTTTCTCTCGTCGAATTATGAAGCAGTTTCTTTCGACGCTACGTATCAATTAATTTCAGTCGCCTCGTTTTTAATTAATCACTTCTTCTAGACTTCATAAAAGAAACAACGCCTACGAATCCTATCCTGAGGTAACTGGTCTAAAGGGCGATTGGTAAATCCTAGCGCAAGCTGCGCTCTTTCCGAGGTCGATATGTTTTTTTTCGTGCTCTTTGTCACGGAAATCGTGAGTCCGAGCTTTGCTATATCAATACCTCTTGTCGAATGACGTAAGTTTTAGGGTACCGTTACCTTTAAGTAATGGGTTTTTTATAGCTACCATAGTCATTTCTGCAAAGCTGCCAATGCCTCGACTACTTTTATTTGCGTGATAAAATCGGACCTATTACGTTTACGGAAATTGTAATAATTGAATTTACGTTTTAGTGTTTCGATACCTATCTTCGTATCCAGGAGATATCGTTGTTACGTTTCCATGGAAAGAAAATGTTTTTATTTAGCTACGTAGACAGGAATAATTAAAGGACGTAATATCATAGAAGGGTTACCATGGTTATCCCCGTTTTTACTCCTGGTTATTTTTTACATTATTGTTTATTTTTTTATTGATCAAGAGGTGTAAAATGTATGGAAAATATCTCGTTTGGAATGAATTAATGGAGAAAAACCTTAATCGCTTAAGTATCTTCGAAAGTTTTAAGGAAACGAAGCCAATTTTACGAAAATGGCACGTCTTTCTGTTAATGAATCTTTTCACTTTACCGGCAATCATCATTACGATGGGTTTGATCGATTGGGCAGCATTGCTCTCTGCCTCCGCTCCCTTACCATAATGGGAAGATATTTTTCAAGGATTGAGCAATGGAATTTTATTGATTCGATACAAGGAAATGGATGTAATGTCTTCTGTTTTTTTTAGTCACTTAAAACCTGCATCGGCAGAGTTGAAATAATTTGCAAACGACTTGTGTGGTCCTTGATAAAGATTTATCCTTAATCACTGTATGCAAATAAAATGACATTTTCACGGTTTCCTGTTTCATCATTTTTGGAAGTCGTGTTTTGTTTTATTTATTTCGCAATCAAGGTAGACTCTTTCTGTTCTCCGAGCCGTAATGTGTTGCAAATACATTTAAGAAATTACTGAAGCAGAAGTAGAAAATTTGTATGTAATTTTCTTATTCTTCTACTTATTATTTTATACTATGCTTTAATGCATTATAATGATACGTTTTGGAGAGTACTTTTTATAGAATATTGCTTTCATAACTCCTGCCAGTGGGGCATATTATACAGTTACCTTATAAATGAAGGATTACTTTTACTTTTCTGTTCCTGCATCTATTGCTGAAGGATATCATTCAGCTGTGACCACATAAGTTTGTTTTCTTTTGAATTGTGAAGGATTTGAGTAATAAAGGTATTTATATCCGTAGCTATTAGGCCTAAGACGATAGTTGAACTGTGGATAACACTTCAGTAGGATTTCAATAAGAAATCACCTACATAATCGATAATTATCTAATGGTTATCCCATGACGGTTTAACGGGTGATCTCAAAGATTTTAAAGGATAACTTATTGTCATATTTATGCTTGTTTTAAATACTCTTTAATTTGTTCAGCGATTAGTTTTTATGAAAGTTTTTGGCGAAGAAATATTATGTACGTTTTGAATAGGACAGTTTGTTTATTCGTCTAATATTAAAATTCTTTAAAAGAAGAATGAAGGAAGTTTTAAACTAAATTTTGCATTATTCTGCTCATAATCTAATAAGACGTCAAGTTTTTCTTCATTAGAAGACAGTGATTAAGATAGGCCCAAACAATTGCATCTCGCTGATATCCTTTTGTCCCGAATGTCATTTTCAATTCGCGTATTGTATTTTCGATGCTCGATTTTTTTCTTTCGATTCCCCTTTCAGTGGCTTCTTAAGACCGCAAGAGCACGAGTGGTCGGAGCGACCGCGTTGACTTACCCATTCGAATTTGAAAAATGATGATGGCAATTCTCTCGAATTAATTCGACTAGATTAATCACGGCCTCCCTTCCACCCATTAATTCTTTTCCCCTTCGAAAAACAGTCGATCAAAACGACTTCCCTGACCAAAAGAGTAATTGTCAAGTCCTTGAATCTTAATTCCTCACGACATTCGCGTGGTTATGAATCGGTGACCCAATACGAGCTACCGTTCTGCTTGGGCGGTCGATGGTGTTTTGTTCTTTTTCCCGATTGAATCCAATGATGTTTCATTTAATTCGACGTGGAGTTTTGATCTCTTTCCTTCCATCAAAAGGTTATCGAGAATTTACGTATTTTATTATATATATCGTAATTTTATCTCTTTGGACAAATTTAAATCTACGTTCTACTTTGATGAGGTATATTTTATGTATTATATGCTGTTTTAGAGATTTAAGCTAAGTTGATCTAATTTTAAATATTTAATAGTTATTTAAACTGTACATTGAAGCCCAATTTCACATTGTATTTATGCTGAATTTAGTTTTTTCGTTGTCTTTCCTTTCCGATAATAATTAATTGTAAAGGATGATACTCGTACATAAATATAAATTGTGATACCTATTTATTTGAAAAGCTCCAGTTTGATCACCTTAGTTTTATTTACTTTTGAGTTTTTATGTTTATATTTTATCGTTACTCTTTTCATCTATGTTCATTAGTATTGGTTGTCGATCATTATACAATAATATAAATTTTTAATCATTTTGTCGTTATTCCCTTTGTTAATTGTCAAAAGTTATTTGATCACATTCAACAAAGTTTTTTTTTTGATTTATGACGGGCATATTTATTTCAAAAATCATTGAAATAACCTCATATTGCGCAGTTTGAAATTACCACGTCTTGGTTATTTTAACGAGCGAAAACTCTTCGTATTTATAGTATGGTTGGATGATTTTATAACATTTTTATGCTATTCATAGCTCCTTTATTGTTCTGATTCATCTGATCTAATCTGATTTAACTTATTTTCATTTATTTCTCTTTTAATATGATACGTTCATTAAGTTAAACCATGTGTTTTACTTTGAAAAGTTTCTCGAAAGATTTAACGGTAGCAGCGGTAAAGCTTTTCTTTTCTCCATTTACTTTCCTCACTACGGTAACCAGTCTGAAAAGGTTTTTGTTTCCCGTACGCGGGCGAGTATTTAAATGTCATTTTCCCCCGACGCTTTAAAGCTTTCCGTCGCAATTGAATCGTCCCAGGAGTAATTTGCGCCTCTGCTCATTTTCTTCTCCAATGCACACACCTGTTACGATGCTCTCTAACCACCACGTCTCTCTTGTTTGCGCAGGTCTCCAAAGTGAAGATGCGTTCCGGGAGGGGTCCCCCCGCGTCCAAGCGGCTGCTGCCCACGGCGCAGGCGTCCCTCCGCCACCGCCCGCCCGCTGCACCCCTCATTCCCATATCCACTAAAGGTGGTGGCTGCAAAGCTCCCACCCGCCGTACCCCCATCGACCCCTCACCGCCCAGCAACCCGCATTACGTCTCCATCGCTCGGTAAGTACCCTCTCTTTGTTTTCAGCTGCTAAATGGGCCTTAGAAAAGGGTTCGGCGCGATAACACCCCACCTGAGCTCTTGTACACGCGAGTTTTTTGTGCACGATAACGTCACCCTACCTGGGCTCTTGTTCACGCGTTTTTTATCCGATGTTTAAGGTTGTCTCTCTCTCCAGAAGGCCGCCCTCTCGATGTCTTCTGGCTGCTTGGTCGAGGGGTGTTGCAATTGAGTCACAATACGTAGTTGTTTGGGTGTATTCTCGTCTTTTTTAGCGTTTCCATGACAATGCAGCTGGGATGCTTTATGCGGTGCTGGAATATTGTGTCCGCTGGGAGGGTTGGTTGGCATGGGGTGGGGTTTTCCCGTTGCAAAGGCGCTTGCTACGGTCTCCCATATTCAGTTTGTTTGGTTGCTTTAGTGTTTAGTTTTCGCTTTGTTTGTTCGTAGTGTTACCTATAGGTTTAATAGCGAGGTCTGCAAATCAGCTGTTATTAATGTACTTTGTATAGTGTGTGGCTCTTTTTTAAAGCACGCTCTTAAGGGGAAGAGATAGGCGTCAACTTTAATGGTGACCAAAGTTACCGCCCAGTTTCTACGAATAAGTATTCTATTGAATCAGTGTATAAGAATGAAATCATTCCTTTTTTACGTATGTACCCTTCATTGTTTCAATCCTGAAGTAAATATATCGTATCTATTGACGATATCCGTTCCTCTTGAAGACTGTCAAGTAAAATTATGTTTTGGTAATTTAAAATAATTCTTAATATAAATTTAGATTTTCCGTTCATCTATTTAAGGGTTTCTTCCAAAATTTTATTTTCTTACACGAAAGGTTTGTCATTACTCGTATTTACTTCGAATGTCAGTGGTATATTTAAATTTTATTTTCGGTCGATTCCGGCTGGAATGGGCCCTTGCTAAAGATTTATTGCCCCTTACCTTGAAATGTTCTTGCATAGTATCCTAAAATTTTTCTTTGTCTTGTATTTATTCTTAAGCCCTTTATTGATGAACAATGAATTATCTTTTGTTAGTGTTATGTAGTCAAATATAATATTATGTTGAATGATGGTATTCCTGAGGAAAATTTTTTATGTATTCGAATAGACCATCTTTGTGTCACGCTATGGGTATTGTAATGTATTTTTCTACATTTTCCTGCGTTACATCACCATTGTCCTTCCCAATCGTTACTTTCTCGGGCCATTGAACCCGCACTCGATTTGCATTTGTCAATAATCCAAGTCGTGTTGCTTACTCCCTCAAAGCCTCACTAATCTGTGGAACCGCTTTGATATGAAGACTAAGGCGGAAGAATTATCGACTTACGCAATAACCCCATCCTTAATTAAATAATCACTATTGATACATTCGTATATTATTTGCGTTATTTATTTTTATATTTATTAATATGAATATTTCCTCTGCAAAATCTCAAATTGTTCCATTTATTATATCATTTTAATAATTATTATTTATTTTGTGTGCTCAAAATTATCTTCGAGGTGAAACAAATTGTTATATTTATTTCATTTTAACATCGGGGAATAATTTACAGTAACTTCCATCTGAAACATAAATTTAAAAAACTACGAAATAATTATTGATTAATAAATTGTATATTCTTTTAATTTTATAAATAATAATTAATTGTTTATTCCAAGAAATTCTTTTTAAAAAAATATTGTTTACTCTGACTGCATTTAAAGATCGTTTAAGAAGATCCAGAGCGTTGACTCTATGAAATTTTGTTGGCTAGAAATCAACCTTCCCCCTACGTCATCCAAGTATCATAGGTCAATGCTCTCCGTAATTCGAATGAATAACTCTCCCTTTAAAAAAATTACGTAGATGTCTTCATCATATTGATTTTATAGTTCAGTTTGGAGAAAAGATTCCGAAAGACTCATAATGTTTGCAGATATTAGAATTGCCCAATGAGTATCTCTTCTCCAAGCCTTCCTTAGTAGATCTGCCTCAGTCTTCGTGGGAGGGTTGTTTCAAGAAGAAGGGTCAATTTCTCCCTTTGTTTATTCGTCGGTGATTTATCGCCGTCCTTGTGCCCTCTCAGCTGCTTCTTCTGACGGTTTTAATACGCCTCCGCCCCGCGGCCTTAAACTTTAAAGCGTCATTAACGATCTAATCCACCTGGTTGGAATGGTAAGAGCACATTTTGCACACGTTCATTTTCCGAGCATCGAGTTTCGCAATCAGTTCCGTTTCCTAATTGCCTCCACCTTTGCTACATGTCATCGATCACCGTAGTAGTTGTCTTGTTTCGCAGAACTTGGAGATACAAATTTCGATACGGATTGGAATTATGGTTTCCCTTTCCTTTCATCTTTCGTAATCTCCGTGTACCGTTCGACTTTATGGTTTTTAAAGTTTGATGTAACTTTCCCTGTATTACTAAATTTGGCAATTAATTCAAGTTCATTGAATTTACCAGACATTCTATTTTTGAATTCTCTATCTACTTCTATCTAATCCATTTAATTCTAAAATTTTAATTGGTTATTTGGGAAAGCAGAAAATAAGTTTTTTGGCTGTTTTAGAATCAATTTTATTCCATCCAAAAATTGCCTATTAAGATAATATTTATATCGCCAATATTTACTTGCTGAACAGCGTTATGTTATCCAGATGAAAGCTGGAAAAAAGGTCTTAAAGAATTCGTACACTGCTGTCATTCTTTGTCCTAAATATTTATATTTTTCTACAACACAACTCGTTGCCCGCGGGAATCCCGCTTAACAGTTACCAAGGTCGCCCTATACTTTCACTTATGTTCCAAATTTGACTGTCAATTATGACACCTAGTCTAATTCATTAATTATTAAAAAGATATTTTAATTATACTTCGCATGTGGTCCTTAGAATTGCCATAAAAAATCCGTTATTATTGTATCTCTTTCATCGGGATGAAAAAATCTTTCTCCCTCTATTACATCGTTGTCTCTTAAGAAATCCTTTCCAGACGTGTGAGATTACGTTTTTCTGTTGCGAAATCTACGTCACAAATCTCGTATTCAAATTTAATTTGATAATTCTACTGTTATATACTTCTACACCCTTATACAGACTGAGTTATTGTATATATATTTTAAACCGTTCGGTTCGTGTTAATTTATAGCCAAATAAACAGAAGTACTTAATTTGTTACTTCTTTCCTTTTGGAGTTTAAGGAACAGATGTATGATAATCATTTAGCATTATTTTTCCGCTCGCATTGTTATGTTGACGTTGACTGTACGTAAAGTGGTGTTAACTGAAAGGGAATGAATTGCTAATCTTTGAGATAAGAAAATGGCTATTTTGTTAAACTTACCAATGTCTTTATACCCAAGCGACCGCGCCATCAAGAGTAATTTGAAACTGCGTCAAAGGTCGCAGCCTCTTTGCAGATGAAATGGCCGTGTCCTCCAGTTTCAGGGGCGGCGAATTCTTTTTCGAACGCCCACTCGACTCCACCTTGTCCATTCTGGGTAATGCAGGAAGTGTATGCGCTAAACACCTCACCTCTTAATTTTTCTCCACTCGCATTTTTTTCTCTCGCGTCTCCAATCCTATTTTTAGCCTTTTATCAATTATTTTGTCATCCCTTATCCCTAACATTCATCTTTTCGCAGAACATTTTTACTCCCTCTCCCGTCATCTTTTGCCTCGGCCCCCATTTTCCACGCTGATTGTCTCCATTTCTTTATTTTTTGGAACATTTTTATCCCATCGTCTCGCCTTTGTTTCCATCTATGGTTATCTCCCATATCAACGGCTTTATCGTGGTTGCTAAGTTGATGGAGTTTGTTGATTATATGTCTGGTTATTTAATACGAGTAATAGCCGTCGATAAGTTAATTAAAAGGTTAAAGGATTAATCATTTTGTTCGTTAGCTAATATTTAATATAACATTTCGTAAACTAGATTAATTAAGAAATGGGTAATAATTAATCCGTTGGTTCTACGTCGTTATGGAGCTTGTACCGTCTTTGCAAATGGTAACTTACGAAGTTTAATAAAGTTTTGGGTGTATTTTTTGGTAGAATATTTTAAAAATGAAATCATTTTGTTATTATATTTTTAGGGATAACTAAGACTTCGTAGTAATCGTTAATTTGGTAAAACCAGAATTCATTTCTTAGAAATAAAAAAGGGTTGAAATTCGTCGAAGTTTTTAAGGTCTATTAGACTGTGAACACTTTGGCCAGCACTGAAGAATAGGGAAAAGGCCGCAATTCTGAGAATAACGCGTTGCGTATTTCAATAGTCAATTTATCATCTTCAGGTGTTAAATGATAATTTAATTATAATAACACCCGTCAACTCCATTGATAAATGTTTTCGTACAAAAAGGATAAAAGTTTAAGATCTTAGTAATAGATGTGTTGTCATGGTGATGTTTAGCGTGATCGGAATTGATCAATGTTACCTCCGTATATATCTGTAATTGTCCTCTTCCACTATCCCTGCCACTTTCTCCTCATCCCCCTCCGGGCGTCGCCGACGTCCCTTATCGACCGTCTTTCCATGGGCGTCTGGTGGCCCATATAAAACGCCCCTTGGCCCAGGTTATGGTCGATCCAGGATGACTTGTTGACGTCTCTATGTATCGGGATTCGAAGCGGAGACTTTCGAAAGAGAGCTTCTTTCGACCGCCGCTCTTTTTCATTGGCGCTGATCCAAGTGGTATGATTTGACCACTGAATCCTCTTTCCCCGAATCCGGGATGCACCGTTTCAGAGGCATTAAATGGGAACAATTTTGTCCGATTAATGTTTCGGTCCCCTTTTTCTCTGTTATGGCCATTGAAAAGGTCTCGTTTGACGTTTTCATCTCCGACCCTTCTTCCCTTTAATTAACGGATGGGTTCGCATTCAGAAAAATTTCCCACGCGGATGCATTGGATGACGAAAGATTTGGACGTCAAAGTGTAAGAGTTTGCGTAAATCTGCGTTAAATGGTTGATGGATGTAAAGTGCTTGATGGTTGTGATTCTAAGATGCCGTTTTGTTCAATTTGGTTCTTTGTATTTATCCCTGTTAGTTCATTGTTATACTGTTTCAAGTATGAGAACACTGACTGTAATTTCGACACAATTTACGAACAATAATTTCGCTAATATTTGAGAAAATTTTGTGGAAATTAAGGAGTTCTTTTTCTTATTCTTGTACCCCATTAAGTTTTACCATACTCAAATTCATTCTGTTTCAACCTTTTTATCTTCTATTTCTATCTGTGTCCATTAATATTATTGAGTATTCTGAGTATGGCATTTATCGTAGTAAAATCCTCTATCCTTTCCTAAAGTTTAATTTACGTAAATCTAAATGATTCCATTGACAAATGTTTCCAAATATTTATTTAATTCTTTCTTGGAAAAGGGAGTGCGATGTTTGATACGTCATCTTTGAATCAAAGGGAAACTTTCTCGATTATCGCGATTTGCCAATCATATTCTTACTTTGCGAAATTTCTTTACCAATGGTCAATTTTCCTCCTTTTGCCACTTATTTATTTCTAAACACCCCTTTCTGCATATATGTTCATTTTTCGTAAATGGTTTATTTTCGTAGGGGAGGAATGATAACTCGCGTTATTGTATAAAATCCACGGATGGCGTCGTAGTTCTGCGGAATTCCATCGTCAATAAAATACTAGATAGACGGGAATCCCCGCTGAATCTGTGGAAAAAGTATAAATCCCGTCTACCTGTTATTTTATTCACGTAACAATGTATCGTTACGAATTTTCTTACACCCCGGACCTGCCGAATTTTCCCCAGCACATTAGCGGACATGTAGCATGCTCCGCACACCTTACACACCCATTAGACACACTTCCTTCTATTCTTAGATTTATCGCCATTCAAAATATCCGATCGTTTTAAACGACTCTTCTAATCCCTAATTCATCGCGTACATTCGCAAAGTCATTTGGAAGACGTTAAGCGGTCGTTTCCGATTCCATCGGCGTCTGTTCTGACGCAAGGGAATCGGTAATCCGCGTAATCATGAGTCACTCGTTAAGCGAGGAGCCGTATTTTCGTTCGGTGAAATTTCAAAACGGATCGCCCGGAATATAAGGAGAAGATTAATGTTCGGTGAGAGGTCTCCAACAGGGTTGCCCTCTTACTATAGCTATAAACAGCTGCAGAGGGCTTGTAAATGGAAGCGGACACGCGATTGGATGGAATAAAGCGATAGAGACGCTAACGGTGGTGATCTCCCTCGATAGTGTCTGCAGGGGCACGCATTCGCGTATCGGGTGGGATCAATAGGGTGTGTTTGAAGCAGGCGCGTGAGGACACTTAGCCCCGCCGTCCACCAGAGCAGTTCAAATAGATTTTCTCGCTTGTATAATTGGCTCGAGTGGTTCGCTCCCTTCGTCAGGTATTGGAGTTTTACCGAATGGGTTTATGGGAGAGATTGATTCGATTGGCTACAGGTAGTGAGGTATCTCTATGTTGCAGTTGCATCATGGAATCGTAATTTTTTATCCTGTTTCCGGATTAAGTACCGTGATGATATATAATATCGTGATTAAGTATGATACGTGATGCAGTGTTTCTCGTATTTGTTGTTGGGTTTGGGTTTTGTTTGATTTTATGTTTATTTTCATTCATAATTATCTTACTAAATTAATTGATTTCGATTTGGGTTTTGTTTGTTGCAAGTTTATTTTCATTTATAATTATTTAATTTAATTTCTTAATTTTAATTGCATTCTCCGAAATTTTTAGCGTCTTACAGCTTATACTTTATTATATCCGGTTGCTCTTTAATGATTCGTAGATTTAGTAATGCAAAACTTCAATTAATTTGCAGTAATAGTCTTATCTATTAATAGTAATCTAAGATTTAACTTTTATATTTAGGTGTCTCCATTTTTCTAGTTGGATATTGATTTTGTTTATTATAAATTATATTTTAATTAATATTTTTAATTTCAATCGAATTAAAATGATAATTTTATTGTTCATCTCCGAAATACTAAGCGTCAAATTTCAAATATTTATATCTCTATAATATTTTGTTCTTTCTATCTTTAATGGTTAACGCATTTATTACTTTAAATATTCCATTAATTTACAGTACCAAAAGTTTATATATCTATTAATCGTAATCTAAGATTTTACTTATATGTTTATATATGAGGGTGTCACTAAATCTCGCTCTTACGGATTGATTTTCAATACTTCGATGTAGCCATTACTATTGCAAGCATACGAATTACTAAGATTTCAAATCTATTAACTGTTACTAAGCATCGCCTGTGTTGTTTATATTTTGCCTCTGTTCCTTAGTAACGTTTTATTTATTGATATATCGTATTTTTACGAGAACCGTATCGGATATCGATAACTCAGAAAAATGTGGATTTAAAGAGGAAACGTTCTCGTAGAATGTGCATCGGGTCGATATCCAATCACAGTGCGAATCCGTACGGTTGGCTAACTTTCTTCGGTGTGGGAGGGCGTCCTCACAACGGATCCTCGACGGTTGCATAATGCTACGTGAAGCTACCGATTGAAAATGCACACAGCGCCATCTTTGCACCTCCCACTCGCGATGGGAAGATATGTTCGAAGGGGCGTGGTCCGGATTCGAAACAAGGTCCGATGAGTGTTTGGATAAGTGGAATTCAGGCCGTGTTATTATCCTTTTTTTATAGTCGTCCCATGCAAATTCCCGATTCGGCGTGGGCGTGAGTGGTTGCCGCGGATATCTTCGCGAAATCACTTTCACTTCTCCGGAGGGCGTTCATTAAATAATTAACTAAGAGGGGGCGTTTCCCAATCTATGTGTTTTTTCAGTCGTTTCCTCGGAATTTCTCGATTCAAGGACGGAAAATTCTCTAAATCGGGCTCGATTATTATGCTGGAGGAAAGGTGTTATTATATAGGTATTGGATAATGTTTGTTTTCGCCGTGTTATGTTATTAAAAGGAAGAAATTGGAGTTTTTTTGCAATTGGCTGATCGGAATGGATGTCAGACAGGAGGGTTTTTTTTATTTCATCGTATTTATGGTTTTTATTTTGAGGTGGTGGAATCACTTTTACGAAAGGAATTCATGTTTGAATTAACCATTATCATCTCCTTTGACTGTTATATAGTATATAATTAAAGACAAATTAAAAGATTACGAAAGAGGACCAATTATTTAGTGAAAATCATTTGATTTTAATAAAATAAAATTCTTAATTATTGAATTAAAATAAAAATTATTTAAGACATCCAGAGAATAGTGATAACACAAAATACTGAAAATTTTGGTTATAGATTTACTTTAAATCAGACTAACAGAAATTGATCTATCCTTCAATATTATAACATTATTTAGCCGTATATATTAGTATAGCATCGCTGAAGTAACATTCTTTCGTATTCTTTAATTTTCAAGCTATGAATATTTTAAGGATATTGGTAAATTTTCTAATTTATATTATTATAAACTTTTCCGTATAATTTTCCTTGAATTTTAGCGTGTGATGCTTCCTGATAATAATCGATCAATAGAGAAGGTTTTGTCGTATTTTAGTGGGTCTTATTTGACATTATTTCAATAATCAGCTTAATTCTGTTAGTTGGCGAATGGAATGATTAGAAAATGCAAATTTTTCAATCATAACTTTATTTTCGTAATTGTAATAAAAATCCATTGTTTTAGAATTGAGTCAAATTTGTATAATCAAATGTGAAACTTCAGGTTTTTAGTCGACGACAACACCTGTTACATCAATTGTGAATCTGGATTTACAGGAACACTCTTTAAGTGTAAACATCTGTGTTGTCAGAGTGCCATCCTTTTTTTAAGGCACCACGATACTTGCTTGTGTATTCTTTTCCTCTTGTGCTAACACACCCATAATTCGTAATCAAGCATTGCCGTTCCTTAATTAGAAAAATGGTTACGCCCAAAAAGCGCGAGCCAAAGAGGAAGTCCGCGAGGTCACTGCACCCATGTGCCCGGCGACCGCGCCCTCCACCGGAAGTCGACTTGCACGAGCACTCCTCCTCTTCTGGAGAGGTTAATTCCTTCGTAATCTCGTGTTTTATTTTGTTTCGAATCGCGGAGCTTATTATCGTTTTGTTTTGAAATTAAATATTTTTTGGAAAGCGATTACGAAGTTTGAAGCGATTATAAGGTTCGTATTATAATTTATAGTGGAAGTGTTTATGAAAGACTATCTCATTGAGGAACCAGATACTTCGAATTGCTCATTAAAAGATCTTCAGGAGTAATTGGAAAGATAGCCGAATAGATTCTTGACTTAGCAAAGAATATTGTTTTAATTGGATACGATATTTTTTTACTTTCTCCCATGTATATCCTTTCAGTTTAAGTAATTATCACACTATATGTATGGTTTAAATTTTGGGTATTCTACATTCTAAATATGGCGGAATATGTTTTGCTTTCTCGCTAAATCTCATTCGTATTCCGTGCAAATTTTAAGTCAATGGTACATGCTGTGAGTTCTATTATGAATTACCGCGTAATAATATCCTCTAATCCAAGCAAGATATCGTACGTATAAAAAATAATATATTTAAATTATTGCCTATGTTTTATACGATAAAGTGTTAAGATAGGTCTTAAGGATTTTAAGTTATTATTATTGGTGTGATAGGCATAACGTTTCACGACAGATGTAAGTGTAGCTAAATTCTGATTTGGATTACGTTTGTCAGTTATAAGCATCTTTACCTTGGAGGAATTATGTTCTATGGGAAACTTCGTTATACACTCGACATTGGCCTCTAAACCTGATAAATAGCTGTTTTATTATGTTGGCAAATTTCCAACAAAAACGTGCAAATTTCGTTAGGCCGTGAAAGGGAACGGAAGCAGTCAGTATTGCGCTAAAAGGTGGACTCTTCAACGTCCATTAGCAATTTCCTCTTCATTGTGTCTTTCATTCCTTTTGTTGTCTTCATATCCCTTTATTGGACGTGACCAAGTACTATTGTGAGCTGAAAAGTTTCTCAACAACTGTGTAGACGTATCGATGTGTTCGAAACATTGAGGATGGACTTAAAGATGATTTTAATCTACGTTTATTTGGGTACCAATTCCTGATAATGTTTAGTTTGTTTATATTTATTTTTACGACTGTACTAATTATGGTTTAATTATATACATAATTTTAAATTAATTTTCTGGGCATATTCTATCTCCTACAGAAACTAAATTACTTTTGTAGGTTTTGTGTAACTTATAATTTTAGAAATGAGTACTCGGTAATTACTGGTTGAATTTATCTAAATTTTAATTTATCAAAGTATGACAATTGTTATAATTTAAATGATTACGTATATATTAATCTTCTTATATATAATTTTTTTATATCCTTATTAGTCTCACTTCTTAAAAGTTAACTTCGTCTATACTTACTCAAAGTTTACATTCATTCCGAGTTAATTTCTATTTTAAGATTATATAATTTCCTATCAAGACAATACAATAAATGTTTCATACTGTTTAAAGTAAGTTAAGGATGATATTGAAAGCTTTATATGGAATGGAACTTAAAGTTTTTTTCTTTAATTTCAAGGCAATGATTATCGTTTATGATTAAGGTCCCACAATTCAATTCAATTAATGCATCTCAAGTGAGCAATTTATTTGATTCTGTTTTCCTCAGAAATGGACCCAAAATTATATTCCTCAAATCGGCGTACTAGTATCTATACAAGGATAAAATACATTTCATATTTCAATTGTCATAATTCAGAAAGAAACCAATCTCAGTGAGATGTATTTTATTAACCACTCTCCTTATGACGTGTCTCATAAGTGTAAATTTTAGGAATACCTATGGAGAATGTGTTTTTCGTTTAATTTAAGTTTATCTTCGAATTTTGGTAAAAAAAAGAGCCGGTTTTGAGGATGGTCATCCATCGGCACCCGTTCTTAGCTGGAAGTAGGGAAAGGAATTTTAGAAAATCCAACTCCCAATCATCATATTTCAAGGAAAACTAGATAGAGATTCTACCGGAGAAGGGTAAAGATGCGCGTAATAAATTCTCTCGTTCTTAAATTCTCCAATCTTATCATCGGATCTACCTTTTCTCGCGGAACGTTGAGTGTGGAAATGCGGAGGAATCAATAAGAGAATTTCAATTAACCGTTTAAATTCTTTGCCGGCATCGTGAATGCCTGTTGAAGTATTGTAGTACCGCTTTCTTGCGTAACGTAGCAACGTGAGAAGCGGTGGAGGTATAGAGAAATGTAAAGGAGATTGGAAAGGATCGTGAATCTGCAATTCCAAGTGCTTTGAAATCTTAATTATAAGGGTTTTAAACTGGTGCCTATCGAGGGACGAACCCGACACCGATTCTGCCAAAATGGAGACGTAAAATTAACATTTCACGTGTTTATGGGATTTTGAAAAACATTTTCCCATTACCAAGTCTCCTGGTTCAACTGAGTGGATTAATTTTTAATGTAGTTTGAAAATTATTATGTATATTTGTATTAAAGTTTCCAGTTAATAACATTCTGCAAATACAATGTTATATTTCAAACGTGATCCGTAAAGTGGACATATCAGCATTCGTATTTAGATAATAAGTGTAAACAGACATGTAAAGTAGCGATATGACTGGGACTCGAACCCAGGTCCCAAACTGCCGGGCAGGCTTGATGTTCGGGGTATGTGGCTACTGGGGAACCTGGGTTTGAGTACTAGTCATGTTGCTATTTTTCACTTCTTTTAAACGTTTATTATCAATCACAAAGTCGTCTTGCTTAGTAAATTTCATTTATTTAACATTACTATCTTGACCGGATCGTACTCAACTTTTACCGCAAATTACTATCTAATGTAATTTTTCATTGCGATTTAGTCAAAACTCACAAATGCGTCTAAATTCTTTCAATCCGAATCAGAACAAAATTCCTTTGCAGTTGGTAGTCTATATACTCTCCTTTTAGCAGAAATGGGTCTGTCATTTTTCGCGTATTTTAGTTTTAACCAAGTAAAGAGTCGAAGGGTACTCAACCTCAACATGATTATTAAGTAATCTGGCAATTCAGAGTAATACCCGTAAGCAACCGTAAAATCAGCTTTCCCTTCCCGCTTGATATTAAACCTGAAAAGGTTCAAATACATAAGGGTCGACTGCAGTTAGCTTTCGTTACATTAAGCCGGCCGATTATAAACAACTATCTTTTTCATTGAAATCACGAAGTGAATGCAAAATCCGTAGACCCATTAGCATATTCAAATGAGCCAACTGTGGGTGTGCGTAATTTATTCAACACTCTCTCAGCTGTTAATCCGTCGAATTAAAATCCGAGAAATATTTACACTAGGCGAATTCGCGAGTTTTTCACGCTCAACAGCTGTATTTCGCTCCGATATCGCGACGCGGTACCTAATTTATTCCATCGCGAAAATAACCATCATAAATTCTCCGTAAAGAGACCGGCAGATATCAGTAACATATATACAATATCCCTTACGCCCAAAGTTTCGTGGAAAAAGAAGCATCGTCTCCGCGAACATTGGTCACCATCGAACAAGTGTCATCATTATCGAATCAAAAAAAGAAAAGAATTGTCTTCTAATTGCGTCTTCTTAATTCGCATTCATGACCTTAATGCACAGCGTGCCTTTATTGGCGAAGATGACGTCACGGATTCATCACACCACCCCCCTCTACACAGATAGAACATCTGCGCCCAAGTAATTCGCTCTCTACTTACGATGAATTTCAAATTCGAGTGACGTCACTTTTGATCGATGCACCTAATCGTCCCATTGTGATAGAGAATGGCATTTGTGTCTTCGGCCACCGCCTTTTCTTTAATCCAGTTTGCGATGTGCAACTTTCGTTCAGGGGATAGGCTTCAGGAAGGGAAATGGAAGAGAGATGTTTGTCAGTCTTTTGTTTATACTAAGGTAACATTTTTAGATTATCGCTGCACCTTACGATTTTCAGTTTAAAGACACGGTTAGGTTGATTTTTAGAGGACGATTCGTTTTGAATGTTAACGAATGGTATTTAAGAGTTTATCCTCAATGAATATCGTAATAGATTGGAAAGTTGCATGTCTTGATCGATTAACTTAAAAATTTTAAATATATCTTTCGTAATATATATTTTTTAAAAACTGTTTTTATTGAATATTACCTGAATATACTTGAAGATATTTTTACGAAGTGCCGATAAATATTTCGATGATAAATTAATGGAAAGGTCTTTTAATTAAGAGCAAACATTTTTAAGAATATTGTACAATAATTTCGAATTATGTATAATATTTCTTTATTATTTAACTTTCTCTAAATTTCCGCTTATTTTTTGTGGTACTTATGTGTTTGGGGATTTGTTCAAATTTACCGAAGCAATTATTAATCAACTTTATGAGTTTATGATTAATCGTTTGTCGGAGAATGTAATAAATCAAAGCTATCTCTTCAATAATTAATTTGATTCAAATGCCCGTCTTGTAAATTTATCTTTTCCTTGAAAGTAAAAGAATTTCTCATCAATCCTTCCACTTTAATGCGCTCCCATCCTTTTATTCTTGAAATCGTGTCTTGTTAATTTTAAGTAACTCTTAGTGTATTTTAACGAACAGCTAACGAGATTAATATCGAACTGTCTATAAATCAAAGAAGCATCATGAGTTTATTGGAGATTATAAATGGGTGCGTAAATTATTCATCACTTTTTATGATCACGACTATATATTTCACTTATTTTTATCTTAAATTGCCTCGTATTTTGTTCTTTTTAATTAAACGCAGTTTGAACTCATTGTATTACAGTTTAACTCGACTTGTATAGAAGCATTAGATTAAGTTAAGTTTAATTAAAAGCGAAGGAAACTTAAATTCCACTCCGCACGCTTTCTCCATTGCTCCTACGCGAGTCATTGCATTATAATGATGTATATATCAATTAGAGTGGAACACACAAGCCGGGAGTCATTACATAACTTTCTCCTCGTAAATGAAATTCCAGTCCATATGATGAATAAATCAGTCGGAATGAGATATAACGCGTGGGCTGGAATTTTATCATTTCCATTTTCTAGTTTTTCTCTCCATAGCCCTTCGGCGTTCAGCAAGAGTGAGGAATGCGGTTCCAGATTGTCTTTGCGTCAATTCCGATCTACGAGTGATTTTTTTGAACTGTTTTACGAGGTAGATAAGTTTCGTGCGTTGCTATGGATTCCGGAGAGTTAATTTTTGTATTTGTTACTCATTCGTTGCTATGGATACCGTAGTGTTAGTTTTGTGTTTGTTGCTAAGGGAATTCGATTTCGTGGTTTGTTTCAACAATTTCTTTTGGCAGATAATCCTCCGTAGTTTCATTATGAATCGGAGAAGCGGCTCCAGACATCCTTTTGATGAGTGCCGCTCTTTAGATTCACTTCTAATGGCATCAACACAGAATCCTAACGTTCATTCAGATTCTTGTCACGTCCTTCACGTATACAGCTTTGATTAATTTCATTTTGCGGCTCATTTAAATCTTTCCCAAAGACTTTTTCTATCTTCTTCTTCTATCCTCTTTCGTGAAATAATGTGAAGGAGACTATTGATCCTTAATCGTTTGTTGTAGTGTAATAGACTTATGCTTTCTTGGTTTGTTTAACCTCTCTGTGGTACAGTCCCCAATCGGAAACTATAAAATATTTACATTATATGTTTGAGAACGTTAAATTCTACAATTGTCTGGGGGTGTGGTTTTATGTGTAAGGTTTTTCCTGTGTACCCTAACTAAGGTTGATGCTAAGTACTATCGAAATTTTTCTTCTTCTGCTGTTTCAATAATTGACTTGACCCTCCTCTTTTAATTAAAAGATTAGTCCTGTGAGAGGTAACATTCGCGTTTCCGGAATTTATTAAGTGAAATTTTGGAGGAAATAGGGCCCAGAGATTATCTCAATCTTTCTTATATAGAATTCTAATCGTTATATAATTAACACCGAACGCGAGATTTTTATGAAATCTTACCGTTGTCCTATCTGTGAAAAATGCCTTGGTAATATCTATTGGATTGGAACCTTGTTTTCACATGTGCTCATCATTCGATTAATTCCTTAATCTTTCCCTTGTAAAAGAGAATTTCCATAATATGCCAGTGATAGATGTCATTATTTTGATGCAATGTGAGTCTTCATTAATCTCTTGAAGGTATACATGAATTCAGTTATGGTGCGTAGTAAATATACACCTTTCCAAAAAATTATTCTTTTGTATCCTTTTTATATGTACACTCAGGCATTCTTAGTTGATAAGAATATTATTAAGAAACATTATTTATAAATATATAGAGATAATTCTTCGAAATACCTGTGCATTTTTCATTACCTAGTTAATATCGACTACAAAAAATGTTTGAGGTTGGTGAAAGGTAAATATTTTGCTTACAAAGACAATATGATGGGAGAAACTATTTATGTATTGATAGGATACATAATATAAATAAACTAGAGGGAGAGTTAAGATATGGAATAAAAGTAATATTTTTCATAATTATATAGAAAAACTTGCATGTAGTCGGGGCCAAAAAGTAATTCAAGAAGTTGAGAAAACGTAGACGTTTCATGTATTTTGTTTCCATGGGGATTCTGAACTTTGAAAGAAATGGAGCGGAAAGATATAGGAAAAATAAATCATTAAAATTTTTTTGCTCAAAATATCGCATGCAAGACCTTTCGAATTTGGTATTCAAAATCCCCGTAATCGTGCTTTTCCTTCGGAGGAAACGAGCTTCCGTCGGTTGCAAAAGAAACAAGAGATATTTCGATTGCATCGATCGTCCTTTATTTAGACCTTCTGTCATCGACCCGTAGCGTTTCCTTTGACTTGCGAACCTGCGAAATTCTCCTCTTCTGCGGCGAAAATAAACACGATTTTGCGAAAAAGTGTCGTTCCTTGAACTCCCGTACACAGCTTTGCCCTAATCTCATCGATTTGTCTGCTTTTAGCCGACAGACGGCGCCGTTTGTGCGCCCGTCCGAGCGTTATTTCCCATGCGACGGCGGTTGCGTCACACCCCTCTCCGGTGAAATTCACTCTGCCTTAGAGACGTCCCGGAGATGCTGCGCTCCAGGGACACGCCCCCCTCTCCAATTGGAACGACAAGATGATTATAGTCGTCGTGGTTATTACTCTTTCATTCTTCAAAAAACATTTTGGAAAAAATCTTTCGGCTTAATAATGTTGGATTTATTCGTTGGTTTCCCACGATGAAAAAATGGGTTTATTACGGTTAAAAGTAATGCTTTTTTTCCGAAAATTCTGTGTCTTTACTGTCTTAAATTACTTGCATTTATTACGGAATAATCGTCTATTAAAACTTATTAATTATTAATTATAAGGAGATAAATAAGGTATAAAACTAATTGGAAAGCCAATATAATTGTACAATGCATTCATTCTAATGTAGGGAATAAACGACTTCCTTTTAGAACGAAAGAATGTTTATGTTCAGCAAAAATTTCCGTCGTATTATTTTTGAATTATGTACCTTATTCTAAGAAAAACATATATTTAGGAATCGTGCATGAATATTTAGATGTAATAATTATAATATTATTTATGTTTATTTTATTATAACATTTCTATATTACTTCTTATTAATTATAACAAACATTTCAAGGTTTTGTAAACCTAATTTCTATAATATTAACGTTCCTTTCAAATTTTAAGAAGTATAATTTGAATTTAATAGTTATGCCAATTGAACATTTAAAACGTCAATATTGATGGCTGAATCTGGTTTTTATTTTATATTGTACTCCATCTCCGATATTGAATACGGTTTCCTTAAAGATCCACTTTTACACGTAAAAAACGGGTTGTTCGCCTCTGGTCTAAAAATAAGATGAAAACATCAACGTTGACCTCATTAATCGCTCTTTCCCTTTATTTGTATCCTTCGGAAGCCGTGAGAAACATCTCCTTTCTTTCGGCATTCCAACCGGAAGTTTTGACTGCGAAGTTGCCAACCGAAAATTTCGTGTCAACCGGTCTCCAAAAGTTTGCGGACCATCTGGTTTCCGCAAATAATTCGCACGACCCTATCAAAAAAAAGAAACAGTCCCAGAGATTGAGAACACAGCGAAGAATATCGGACTCTTAAATATTTTTATGGATAGGACACTTCGATCGGAATGTCCAGCATATAAATTGCACATTTGCATATTTTCTGCATGAGATCTTCTTCTTAACGTAACGGTCGTTTTATGACGCTCTCTCTCTCTTTTCTCAGAGGAGGCAAATCGGTGCTGAGAGGAGGCACACAGGAGGAGCACCTGCAGCCCAAGCACAGCACTCCTACGAGGGCCGCTGGAATCCCGAGGCTCGCCTCCTCCAAGAAGCCAGAGTCGGCGATTGCAAGGCTGCGGACGCCAGTGCACCACTACACGCAGACCACAGCGTAAGAGAATAATCTTTGTTTCGTATCCTCCGCCATAAATCGGTACCCCGAACGAGTGGGTGCAAGGTTTATGCTCTCGTTAAAAAGACCGCACGTATGCAGAGAGGCTGTTTATTCTACCATCTCGTCTGTTATCTTTTCGGGCTCTTTTTACACGGTGTTGAGTTTGTGTTTAAGTTACTCGGGTTTTGGTAGCGAAAGATTATTGTTTATGTGCCGATTAGGTTTGGCGATAATGTTTCGTTTATGGTTTATGTATTGTTAAATTAATTTTATTTAAAGTCGTTGTATATTGAAATAGATTTCGTCAATTATGTTTGTTTATAGTAAACGAATTAATATATTTCTTTCTTTTCTTTAATTATTCGTCTCTTTTAACTATTATTATTCACTTGTTATTTGAATACATTCTGCTGAACATATTAGTTTAAATATGTCAATTATATGACGCTAGGGTTGAAGGTTTCCTCAAATAGTTTAACCAACAGAGATTTATTATATTGCTGCATAATTGGATAAATATTGAAGAAATAACTTTAATGGGATATTGATTGAATACGAATCAAATTTAGTGACATTTTGAAGTTTATTAATTGTTGATTTACTATTTATTTTCCTCAAAACTTAAATTTAACGTGAATAGGCAATAGGCATTCTAAGTATTGAAGGTAGATTTCATCAATAATATTCAATTCCTGTGGAAATTAAAATGTTTTTTTTTAATTTTATATGCATGCTTATATTAGGATTAAAATAAATAGTTCGGTACCTAAATTTCAAGAGATTTAAATATTAGATAATCATTGAAATTGTCGACGATATATATTTCTGTTAAGTGCGCTCACTATCGCAATGTAAAGGTCTTCACAGTTATTTAAGAATACCATTAGTTACCGGAGATCACAGCCGCGATCTTCGGCGAACGGAATATCAAAGCGTTATCTGCCACTCCGCACCGTTTCCCCTTCTTTTGGCATCGCCACCACTTCCTATCGCCACATTCTTCTTGTTTATTTTCCCTCCTGCTTTATTATTCCTACCTCTGGCTGAGTCCCCCGCAACACCACTCCTCCAGATCCGCTTAATTACTACGCGTTTCCTCTTTTCGCCGTGAGGTGGCGCTTTGCCAGAAGAAGCACCTACCCACTCGTCTTTTGTTTTCACGGCGCCTCGTGGCGGGAGACCTCCATCCAAAAGCCTCTATAAATCCCATATAAACGCCCTCAGCTAATTAAAAACGATCTGCTTAAGCATCCGTCCCGCCTTCCGATCCCCGTCGAAGACGTCCCCCGTTAATTCTTTGAGTTATAACTTTTGATAACTGGTTCCCGTCTTCCGATACACGGACTTCCTTTCGGTTGCCGATTCTTTCGGAGATGTATCCGAATTCACGGCGCGATTAAGATTTCGAGATAAAAGATGGCTCTCTGAGCTGCGAAGATAGCAGTCGGGAGATTCAAAAGAATTCTTTGAGGAGAATGTTTTTGCAGTCGTTGAAGTCTCTTTGTTCATACGCTGGCGTTGCTGGTGGTTCATGGGTTCCGATTGGCGGTGACAGTTTATTATTAGCGGCAGAAGGTTTATTAATATGAATTGTTAGTCGGATTGTTTATAAATATGCTTTATAATGTATGTTTACTTTGTATTCTTGAAAGTATTGCATATATTCGTTCGCTTATTAAGGATCGTGTATTGTTTGTATACATAGATGAACTTACATAGTGGTATTCCAGGGATTAAACCTCCTGGAATTTAATTAAAATTGGCAGGGATACTTATCTGAATACCTTTCAAGCTGTGGCTAATTTTAATTCTCGATTTAAAATGATTGTTAAAGCTGTCCAAGTTCTACTGGAATATTATTATTCTCGTCGTTTCTTGCATTCGTAAAATAGGAGGGCTTCTGCGTTGTTGGGATTGTGTTTATAAATATCTTTGTTTTCCTCTCTTAAGGAAGTTAAACGAGTTTAAGCATATAATGCAAATTACGTTAATTCTATTAGCGTATCAATGCATCTACTTTAGATAAATAGTTATATATGCTTGGTACAATCAGGAGTATTCACGTTGAAGCATAAAGTGATGCATTGGCCATAAAACGTCTCAACGCGAAGGCTGTTCCTTTCTCTTTCGCTGCTATCTTCGGTTGGGGTCGTTTACCGCAGTTTCGTATTTTCTTTTGCACAGCTTCCGTCCTTTATCACCGGTCAATTCATGCAGCGAACGGAAGTCGGAACGTTTTATTAGTCCAATATACTGTAAAAAAAAACTTTTCTGCGGATCACTGGTAGCCAGCAATGCATTCTTATCCTTGCAAAATCGGAGCTCCTACTTGATTTTATTACGCTTGCCAAAATCGTGATTTGGTTGAACCCGTTCTCATTAATGTTTGAGTCTAAGTGAAGGGCGTTAAAAGATTTTATAGCTCAGTGCGAATACGATTGTGTGTGGGTATTTAAGATTTGGAAATCGCGTGTTGAGATTTATTTCAGGTAATTAAATTTCTAACGATTTTACGAAGATTTGAAGGACCACTTCGGATGGTTGTGTGTGGGTTTAGTTGCTTGCTCTCATACAAATGTTGCGAACACATTAAGGGTGCTGTTAAAGTATAAGATGTTAATGTAGCAGCGGTGATGTAAGCATGGCCTGTTTTACATTAATTTTCTCGTACCACGTTGGTTTTTCTGGTTATAGAATCAATAATTATTTCATCTTCCTCCTTAGTATTTGAAACTAATTACATCTGGTGAAAATATCTCATTTTTGTACGGTATTAATAGTAGATTCCTACATTAAAGCAATAAGAATAAGGAATTAATATAAGGAAAATAGTTAAACTATAACAGGGAATGGAACCCTAAAAATGATTTCCTAATAGATATTAACGAAATGTAATATGATGGAATGTCCTATTAAATAAGGGATGGAAATTATGTGAAGGAAAAGAATAGCTTACAATCAAAGAGTATAATGAAGTCGGTATAGGATGAACGAAACTTTTTTAAGATTGATAAAAAGAAAGATTAATGCATTCATGAGGAAGGAAAGACAGTAGAGAAGTATAACAAAGAGACTATAGGATCAAAGGAAAGAAAGCTTGGTTATTCATAAGCAGAAGAATGACCTTCAAGCTAAGAATTCTTGGGAAGACTGAAGTTTATAATTAGTCGGCTCTCTCTTACGTATGATTAGTTTACTATTTTTTATTGTTATATTTTCGATACATTCTTTAATTAATTTTTTCAAGTATTGTACTATGTTATGCAGAAGGGCAGAGCCACATATGTAGTTTCTACGGAAACGAACTTACTTTCATATCTTGTTAGATAAACTTGTCATTACGTCTGTAATTGGAGGGAAGTTCTCAATATGCATTTCCCATTTATATGCCTCGTATTCGTGAAAACTCTTGTGTTTTGTTGTCCCGCGTGCTTTCGCTTACATTTCAAACTTCCTGGAAACGGCTTCAAAGGCGACTTCCGGGCGACTGCACTCATTTGTTATCGAATAGAATCTCCGTTTAGTCTCTGCCCGTTTCGAACGCGAATCGGTGTTGTTCGCGTGTCTAGTTATCCGTAGGAACAAGTCTTCGGCGACGTGGGTGCGCATGTGGGCAGCGGGAGTGAATGATCTGCCATATAAGGGTTGGTGCCCCACCCATTTCCCGACGGGTGATGACCAGGCACCCCGTGATGCGCGCTGCCCGTGGGGGAATTGATGGATGGCGGGACTAAATCTCTTCCCCCCGTAATCGTTTGAATATTTTTCGGGGCGGGGTCGACGGGACGTGGGCGCAGGTGCGTGGGCCGGGCGCCTTACATTCAGCGCCGATCCGTCACATTCTTGGTCCACCTTACTGCACGGCCCGCCGCCGCTGTTTCCACGGTTTCCAGTCTGCCTTGTCCGGAAGAGATGATTGTTTCACGGAAAGGAATAGTGTTTATAAGGATAGAAAAAGTCTTTTACCGTTTGGAGAATTTGATCCAAAATGGGGGTAAAAGTGAGAGGTGTAGTCTAACCCATACGTCGTTAGTTTCCGTTTACTCTATAGTACTAAAAGATCACTTAATGAGGAAGATTTTCTGAATAAAATTTATGTTAGAACCTTTTATATTTTATAAGAAATCAGAAGTCATATATATGATAATTTTCCTTTGGTTCTAAAGAAGAAAACCGATTGTTTTCGTCATCATAATTTAGACATTCTGAAGGGAGTTATGAAACATCTACCACCTGAAGGACCTTTCATATCGAAGGATTAGTCCTATGCCATCCATTTGGGGAAATATTTCTTGTGCTACTAAAGTAATTCTAATTAACATACTGTTAGCTTTGAAAGGAGGCGTTAAGTGATGTCTATATAATGAAAACCCTGTTGTCTCGCTCGTTATATATCCCTCCCTGTTACGCTACGACTTCGATAATTTCCTTGTTTGTTTTGTTTTAGTAAGATAATTCTCAGTAGTGTGTTACTCGGTAATCTATTTTTGATCATACCCAGCCCACTGTGTTTATTTTTTTATGGCACCCAGTCCATTTCCTCGAACCCACACTTGTTTTCCGCAGAGATTACGTAGGCGGTTTTGAATAACTCCACATTTTTATGACACCTGCGATCTTGACAGTTCTTGCCTGCATACGCGTGAAATCCGAGTGTTTCTTCTAGACACTGCGGCGTTTTATCTATTTCAGTGTCTCGTATTAGGAGGAAAGTGTTCTCAGTATTTGGTTGTTAATTATCGAACCCCGCGGTGATCGTTATGGTTATTATAGACAATCATTTGCTAGGAGAAAATTTACTCATCGTCTCGTTTTTACGTTCTCATTTATATTTCTTATTTTACTTAAATTATCGTCTTTAATACTGTAAAATTGGATCGCAAATTACCCCTTCGAGCGAAGGCAAGCGAGCTGAAAAAGAATAAAATGTTCTGTGTAACTTGACAGTTACAACCAAAGTCGTGTTTCAAACCGTATTTCATCCTTGGCCTTATTCTTGAGCACCTGGGTGGTCTCTTGTTCGATACCCATCGCTGATATAACGTCCTGGAGAGTGAAAGCTCTTATTGGTCAATTTAAAGGAAATTCGGACATTTCTGTTCGTAGATATGTATCGGTGTGTTATTTGGAATTGCTCTGTTATTAAATGTTTCACTCGCTATTTCTGATATGCGCTGATCGTATAAAAGTATCAAAGTCGTAAATTTACTTTTAACCATCTATTACAGAATCAAGACTGTTATTTAAATTTTATTTAAATCATCCTCTCTCTTTATTGTCAATGATTAATACAAAAGAATACATTTACGTGCATTTAAAACTACGTGAAGTCGACGTCAAAGCTTTCAGCGTACGATCATAAGCTTCAGTGTAGTTTCTTACGATTCGGGATGCTTAATAGGGATATGATGATACGTCTTGATACTCAATCTCAGTAAGAGATAGAGATGTGGTTATCCTTACGTAAGATTGTCAAATTAGTTCCGTGTATTCCTCAAACATCTTTCATACCATAGCAGCAACGTTTCAGTAATGTGCTGGAAAGCGCCTCCTCATTCCGTTGGCATTTCTGAAGTCAAAGGTTAGAGTAATTATCCGGAGTTCCGTGCTATAAAAACATCTGTAAGTGGCATCGAATTTCTTCGCCCTCGAAAATGTTACGTCTCCAAGGAAAATCTTCCTCACGTTACGGCAATTATGTGATCTTTCATCATTATCTTTTTACGTAGACGTTTTCTTTTTTGGGAATTCGCGTTCTTTGATTTATTTTTTGGGATATATGATGTAAAAGCTAAATGAGGTAAAATATTGAATTAAAAATTATCAGGAGTAATGATTTTGGATATTGTATCAGAAATAATTGAGCCAATAATTTTCTCATTTATTATTTCGATGAATCGATAATAATCAAGTATACTCCTATTTTGCACTTATTCGTAATTTTTATTTCCCTCGTGGATTGCAGATTTCTGCACTAGTATTTACCGAACTTGCTCCTTTAGTTTTATCACGGAATATGAGGAAATATTTCTCTTGATATAATAAAATAACATTTTCAATCTCTGTTGATATTATTTTAGTGGTAAATCACCCTTTATAAGCATTTTTTGAATAAAATCTTCTTAGTAAAATTATTTCAGTTGGAAATTTTTCATTTTCTCTATTTTGGCGTAAGAATAGATACTAATTCTATTAGAGATTGTCGCCAAAGGATACCTTTTTTGAAAAATTTTCTTATTTCTCTCTTAATGATTTTTTAAAAATTACTCAGCTAATTTACTGGTTGAGTTGTTAAGTAGGATTTTAATGAGTGGTATGCAGTGAGCATGTAGATCCAGAACATGTGATGAAGATCTTATGAAGATATATTCACAATCCCTGGTAATATTAATCTTATGATATTGTTTGCAAAGGTCATAAAAAAGTTGTACGAAAGCGTAACGTGAAATTAAACGATTCATTAAGAAGATTGAATGTTATATCTGTCGACGGAGGCTTTCACAAATGACTCTCGTCCGTTTTTACCAGTGCACTGTCGGTATTCGATACGTGAAAACCATAAGATTTCTCAACTCGTTGCAAGAACACGGATCGGAATGTTGTAAGAATATCATTACATCAGTTTCGATCCAGTCGCGGCTCAGAAAGAAAAAGCACAATAAAGCTTTTATAAATAAGCATCGGTCGAAAAAAGTATTTCGTATACGAATCCGACGAAGTTTTCACGTCGCGTATATAAACGCGTTTGATTTATCGCCGCGAGAGGCGCCTCTTGTTTGTTTCGAAGACCGCATTCCGTCTCGATATCGTTCGATGAAAATAAGACCATAAATCGCAGCGCTAAACCGGCTTTTTTTTGGGCCCATGAAATCCTCGTCTTTGGCTATACGTTTCATCTCGTGATGGATGTTTTCTACACCGTCCCCGAGGCCAGCGGTGAAATATCCATCCGCTCAACAGCCAATTTCCATCCGAGAGACTCGGTGTTACATGTTTGGGAATATTTGGGAAAGTTTTCCTCGGGCGCCCCCTTCCACTGGTCTCTTCTTGTGTAGTACGCGCTGGAGCATTTCGCGTGGTATACATTCTATCCCTGCGTCTTCTGGATGCAAGGATTTCATTAGTTTATTTGCTTATAATCATAAGTCCAGGTCTAATTAGGATAACAATAATATCAAATTAAAGTAACGCTAAGGGAATCGAAGTAATTCTGTTTCTTTACTTAATCTTATGACTTACGATCAAATCCTTGTAGTTTCTATCGTAAAATTCGAGTACGAAAATATATCTCGAGTCTTTTTACGAGGTTTAACTATTAATAAGCTAGATATTTAAAAATAGAATTAGTATCCTTGAAAAGTGTATCTAAATATAATGTTTTATTTAATTTTCTCATTAGATACATAATTTACGGTCTTAGATTATCCATAAAGCGAAATGTTACCATGGATACGGTGAATACACCACGGCTTACTGTACATTTATATACGTCATTTTATAGATTTGCTATTCAAAGTGTTTTGCCGGCCTCGTTGGCGGAATGGTTAGCATGCTAATCTTCTAACGCTGAGGTCCCGGGTTCAAATCCTGAGCTGAGGAGGAAATTTTCCTCTCAGGGTCTGGATGTCTGTGACGTCCGTTGTTGAGCTTGAAACCTCGCTGTTATTGTCCCGTAAGAGGATGTTTGTGTGGTCTTTGTTAATAAATAAATAAGTGTAGGGTATTATCAGTAAAGATACAAAACGTACCGAAAAGAATTAATTTTCCAAAAAAGGAAAAATATTTTTCAATAATACTCTCCGAGATAATATGATGACTAAATACAATACAATATAATATATGGATTGACTACGTTCTACTTCTATTCTTACGCGTTTTTTCTTCGAATTGTTTTACTATGTGGATATAAAGTCAAAATTTTGAGACGGATCTGAATAGTGGAAGAATTTTCCTCGTCTCGTTTTAATGACGAGGGTGTGCAATGGTATGTAAGACCATCATTAGGTCGTCCTCGTTCGGATGCCCCAGTCCCTTCCGAATCCTTCTTAATTGTCCTCAGCACATTTCTCCATTAAGATCCCCTCATCCGACGCTGTTCTACTTAGCCTCTTTTAATGACTGCTATGCAACGGAATGCGAATCCTAAAAAAGGGTCGTTGATGGAATAAAATTGCCTCCTTTCCGGCAGAAGACGGGGCTCTCTCTGTATGCACTCGCGTCTTCTTAATTGGTGGATGACCTTTTACGCTTTCTTCGCCGATTTACGGCTCTACAATGTAGTCCGAGCGGTCTCTTTTTTATTGTTGTGATTGTATACTTTGTATCTTAGTTACAAATTGTTTCAACGATCGGTTTTCGTTCTTCAATAATCAACCTGAAATTAGGGATGATTCTTATTGATTTAGATTAAATAGTGACGGGTATATGATTCAGTATTAATAATCGTATTAACAATAATTAAAAATTACACAAAGTTTCTTCTGTTGGAATCTCGTTTATTTTTTAAACAGTCTTTAATTTGAGGTGGATTATTATGCTAACGAATCGACAATCATCAAACCATTAAAAGTGGTTCGTTTAAGCATGTTTTATATTCTAAATTCTTTTTTAATCGTCCTTTCAAATAAGCAGGAAATGTGGCATTTCTCTTTCTTTGACGAAAGGGTACTCAAAATTATAAAGAAGTGTTTGAACTCCTAGGGTTATTCTATTTTATAATCAATGATTTTCGTGCATCACCTCAGTACAGTTATAAAAATGGAATATTAAAGTAAATTGCATCTTATTCCAAGCGAAATTTCTACTGTATCATACAGCTTTCGTAGTGATAATCCGTAGTATGATTCACTCCGATGAATAGATTTTATCTTCTTCGAAATGCCGTTACTCCAATGCTAGTTTTTCTCGAGTCCATCACTGCGTATCGTTCATTCTCATCCATGAAGAACGCGAATCAATTCTAAAACCAGTTGTGCTTCACCGTATACATATTTATTTCTTCTATATATTCCCCTTTTGTCCTTATCGGCATATAAATTGAAAGCGTCCATCCGCACCTTTGCTTTTTCTTAGAATCGTAAGTTATGCCTATGATTTTTCCCAATAATAACTGCTTTTCCGAGTTCTCTTTCGGTTGACGTGCTATAAGCAGGTTTCGTGGTACGTTGGCTCTCCTCGGGTCGGTGGTTAGACTTTAATTCATGACTCTCGTTAAAGGCTCGTTGTCAAATAAAGCCCTGATTTGTGCGTGCGAAATTTATTTTATGAACTCCGCATCCCACTTTGTGTGCGGCCGAAATTTCACTCGGAGATTATAACCTTTCCCTAATTTTTAGCAGCCCCAAACGAGCACATTTCCTTTGGCACACAGTCCTGTCATCCATTGCCTATTCATCACGTTCACTCTCCTTTTTTCTTTCCAAAACTATGATTAATGGCGCTGAGAAAATTCGGTGATCACGTGTTGGGATTTCCCGGGACCGCTCGCGCACAGTCCCACCCCGCAGCGGCTGTTAATTCGAGAATTTAAAACTCCGACTGACGCATTGATGTGGGTTTTAATTCCGAACAAGGATGCGGAGTTACTTAAGAATGTTTTCCGCAGTCAAGCGTTTGAATTATGTCGTCTCCCAAAATGAGGATGTTTTCCGTAAATTTTCGCGGAACGAAAGACGCTCTCGCCCGAAATGAATTTGCCATCTGTGCCGTATGCTTTAAGAGGATGTTGGCGATGGTTATGGAGTCTTTCGGAGAAATTATTGCTCCGAATTCAGTTTTATAATTTATTTTGCACTTGTAAATTTTTGTGCGAATATGTATTGTTCGATTCAGGCAATTTACGTCTGTTGTCCGTTAGTGAAATGGAAATTATCCAATTATTTTTGTTGTCATGGAAGCTTCAAGGATATAACAGTCTAAATTTTAAATATTATTTATAAAAATTATCCTTATTATGAGGCAAGAAAATATATGTTAAATTTGTGTGGTATTCGAAATAATTTAATATAATTGTATTTTAATTCAGGAACCTAGAATGTATTATATTCTACACCGTCCTCATATCAGTACAGCTGTGTGATTTCCCATTTACTTCAGTTTCGTCCATTGTTCATGATTTTATGTTTTAAATACATTTATTATTTCTTCCCATAAATAGTGAATCGAATTAGTGGACTTACGCATTAAACCTTCATACGTTTTCCTTAGAATAGCCTGAGGATAAAATGTAAAATAAATTATTATTTTTAATTAATTAATAATCGTTTAACAAACTATTTGGAAAATATACGCCATTCGGAATGGGTGTAATAGGACATTACATCGGAAGTTTACTTATATTAAGTTATTTATTCAATGTATTGTGGAATCCCAAAGGTATTTTTAATTCTATGGTATTCCCAACCGCTGTACCTTCTACTCTTGCAATCTCCTAATTATCAAAAACACCACTTTTGCTTCGCCTACGATTGATAATTTTCGTAGTAAGTTATTCAGTTATTTCTCTAATCGTACATTGATTCCATGTTGTTAGCGCCTTAATAAGATGATGAAGTGTGGGATTCCTAATAAATTTAGTTATTAACTCTCTGGGAATGTTTTCAATTTCTGACGCCATGAATAGTTTGATCGGAAGGTCGGAATTAATAGGTTTACCGATTTCCATTCCTCGATGTCTCTCTGGATTAATCACCGTGTTCATCAGAGGTCATTATGTCTTTCCTTTCGCGCGTGAAATTCTTTCCCCGCCATGGATCTACGTATTGTAATGATGTTATTTAATAGCATGTAATTGTTGTAATTGTTTGCTCCCTCAAAGTGGATGTAGTTATACATTACACTGTTATATAAACAATGTAAAGTTACTATTTAAGATTACTAATTTAAGCCATTAAGGAATTTTGATTTATATTGTTTGATATACGGAGACTGGTATATCCTCCATGGTAGCTATTATATCGAATCCTTCTGCTTCTTTTGGAAGGAGAATCATTTTATAAAAATCCATCATCATACCGAAAATTGTATATAAGAATAAGATTATTGCTTTTTTATCAACGATCAATATATTTGGAGACGAAAACGTAATGTTCCGATCTTGTAAATATGAATTTTATTATACCATAACACTTAGGTATCAATGTACGTATTCAATTTAATTTATCCACAATTCAGTTGAATAGTATTGCAAAGTTAAGTAAGAATGTCTACCTAATCTTTACATCGAGCTTTGAAACACTGAGTTCCTTGCAAATTAAAGCTCTTAAGTATCTCAAAATAGCCTGAATAAGTTTTCTCAGTTAGTGAAATTTAAAAAAACTATTATATTACATTATACTAAAAACTAGACGTAATATTGCTCGAGAAATTTGCTTTCTCTCGTAATTTAAGAAATTTAATTTCTCTCTCCTTCTTTGCGTAATATTAACAGTTAAATGTAAGCCTATGTATTACGTATAGCGTAATAATTCATATGTCGCTTACAAGAGATCGCTGTAATGAGGCTTCATTGAATGTTTCCATCCCATGTACAATGAGTTCCCACTTAAAAGTGCAGTATGTATTTTCCTCTTTAAGTCTGGAAAGTTTGTTATCACTGAAAGGTCGGATTCGCAAACTCCCTTTTGAATCCAGAAATATTTTTTTCGGTCTCATCCTTTTACTCACCTCGAGCCTCAAAAAGTTTTCAATCCGTCCACGCGTTCGTTAAATTATTTATGACGAGGATATCATCAGCGATAGGGCGTGTTTTCCCTTATCGAAATCTAGAGAGCCTCCGGTCAATCATGATCGCTACTCGAGGAGATCCGAAAATAGCTCCCTTCTGATCGAATATTTATAAAGTGGCGGATTCTTGTTTTGTTCCGATGTGTTTCCGTGCCGTAACAGCACCTTAGAAAAGTTATTATGGCCGCCATGATTAGAGAGGTGTTCGATCTATCGATTGTCGAATAGATCGTAGAAATCGCCCTTCGATATTGGCAACCGCTGATCAGCGTATTAACGTTAATGGAGGAGATATTTTGGACCAGAATGCCTCTGATTAGATCTCTTGTGGCCTCCAAGATGCAAAATAGACCCCGTTCGATAAGTTTTTTTATAGTCGATACGCCTTAAAGATATGTTCGCTGTCTTATTTCACTGGAGTTCTTTTTAATCTAATTTGGGGTTGAAGTATCTGTTGTTTTCGTGTTTGATTTTAGTTATTTTGTTGTTTTGGAGAATCTTGGAGCCAGTCTCCTTATCCAGCAATTTTTATTTTTGTTTTTAAGGTTTAGGAAGGTTGAGTTTTTAAGTGAATACTAAAACTATACAGTTATATTGCTTTCTTATTCTGAAGTATTAAGTGGTTTTTGTTCCACAAATGATATTAAGGGTTTTTAAAAATAAGAATATTATGCCGCTAATGTTAATTTTTAAATTCAATATTATTTTACCCTCTAATGATATGATGTTAAGTTTAGAATTCGTTTCATGTCGTACCCTTAATTTAATTTGTTGTCTTTTAAAAATATAAGTTAAAATTTATATTACAAAATGTTAATGTCGTAAATTTATTTTCGTAATGTTTTTTAAAATAAGAGCCTAAAAGAAATCTCGCTTGCAATAATTGGAAAATAATATCCGGAAATACATTCGAGTGTATGAGCATGTCCAAGTGAGGGTCATAATCTTCAAAGGGTCTTGACAACCACTTAGCGCCTACTTCTCCATGGATACGTATTGAACATTGGTGCGATTATCGAGCTAAGTTTATGTGCTGGGTGTATTTATGCCCATGAGGTACTTGTCGGAAATCCATGATATACGCTTATGCTAACACAAGACGGAGCATTTTACTGCTATTTTTATCAAAGTTTCAAGTTATGTATGGGAGGCGTATTTTATTTATTCATCCGGAAAAACTGAAAAGTTGACCTTGGTGTGGTGGGGAAACACTTCATTCCATGACGAGGTTATCTTCGGCACTTAATTTTTATTCCGTACTGATTTTTTTTGCTTTAAGTGTTTACGTTAAATGTCTTACTTTCTGCCTGAAATATCCCTTTCTTTGCTATTAACTTTTTACTGTTGTAATATCTCAACATTAAGTTATATAATGCGTTACGTATATTATGAGTTGGTTTTTAAAAATTGTTAAAGTACTACAAGATGAACCGTTCAATAAACATAAGATCTTAAATTACGTATTATTTGCTTAAAGGTTATTAATATTATCTATTTTGGGCGGTGATTTAAACAAGAATTCAATAAATTATACGGATATATTATTAATAATTTTAAGATCGCGATAACTTGAATTTGAGCCTCAATATTATTGCAATCGAACAAACTGACTGGATAAAATTCAAGGTTTATTAATTTTTACTATTTTTTTGTCGTATAAAAATACGATAATATATTTCGCTTCAATCATTTTTTTCATTGCTGCAGATGCATTGCAGTCCCTCGACATTTCGTATTTTTTTCATTGAAAAGCACGAGGACAGGTTTGCCTCTGCATTAAAGAATTATTCTCCCATAACGGTGCATAAGTCTTTCGAACGCTATCGGCTTATTCGAGAGAAAGGTACCGAAGCTGACTTATTATCATTTAGCACTCGCTATTCCTCGTCTGCCCACATCGTCCTCCCGTAATGCATCCAACGTATGCAAATGCGCCATTGTCCACGTAAGTCACGCCTTGCCCCTGGATCAGATAGCCAAGGATTATCTACTTCACCATCTCTATATTCAAATTATCTCCGGAGATGCAAAGAACTTAATCCGGCAGTTGGTTGGTCCGCCACCGATTTCTCTTCTCCCAATTGGACTCGCTTTTTTTGATTAAATCTGGGAAAAGAAGTTCTTCGATGCTCACTGCTCAACTTCTATAGAAGGATATTATAAAACTGATATGGACCATCTCAACTTTGGGGAATTGAGGCATAGTAACGTAGTTTCACGTCCCTTAACGACGGAAAGAATGTTATTTCTTGAATTGAATATATAAATGCTTTCTCGTGATAATTGTTCAATGGTGAATAACGTACTTGATCGCAAGTGAGAGCTCTAGGTTCGAGTCCCAGTCATGTACTATTTTATACTTTCATTTAACACATTTAATATGATTTTGATTTTTTTAAATTACTGTGAAAATTATTATATCATTAATAAAAGAACGTGTATTGAAGTGTGTCCATGTTCGATTACGATGTAAAACATGAATAGATGACGTATCTGTATCGTATATTGTGCCTATTAACTTTGATTTAACAAGTGAAAGCTGATTTTTGTTCTATTATACTCCTTGCTAACAATAGTATGCTTCAAAGTATTAGAGACATTAGAGCTCATACAAATTCGCCGGATTGGTTGATCATTAAACGAAGGTCGAATTGAACAATGGGAATTAGATGAAAATACTAATTCAATTCTCTAATTTTTCTTTAGTTTCCTTGGCTTTTTGTTTCTGATTCTCTCCTAGTAAGAATGAAAGTACAGAAAGTATGTGTTCACGAACTATATTTTTCTTAATATAAGGCCTACAACTAAATATGTTTTATAGCCTCGGATACGCTGTTATTTCATTCCTGAAATTACGGATAAGTCCAAACAGATTTGCCAGAAATAGTTTACTTAAATTCCCTCATTTCTCCGATTCTATCGTATAAACGTCTTTGAAGCGTAAGTGTACGCGCTCTCTGCCTCTTTCATATCCACACCTTGCGTTATGAATATCCTCCGTGGTAAACAGCACGTAATTGTTGAAATTGTTTGCTTCCTTGAAGAGGATGTCGTGTGATGTAAACACAAACACTTTCATTGAATTGCAAGGCGGAACTCTAGCTTGTCATCTATTGTGTTATACAAATTGAGCTCAGTTGTGGGTTTATAATCTCGAGGTGAACTGTTGAAATAAAAGATTACAGTCGGCCTTCGTGAAATCCTATCGCAATTTAAAGAAATGAAGGATTACTCCGCGGATTTCACGCATGTTCACTTTTATCGCAGAACTATTTCAGAGCGTACATGGAGTGCTTGAAATGTGTATGCGATCTTTATCAAAGTCGTTCTGATTTATTTGAATATACCATATCAAAGTACGTAGGATGAAAGTTACCATGTACATGGCGATCTGGAAAATGCTTTGAGGGGAATTATTTGTTTTCGTATCTTATTTCGAATTAGTTCAGCGCAGCTGTAGGATAAGTGTCAAGGTGTTTCGATTGTTTGTTGGACCGATCATTGATTTTCTTACAATTTTCTAGATTAAATTAGACGATCGAATAAAGAATTATCAATGTATTCGACTGACTTAAATTATTTTTTATTAATTAATTGATACTCTGATTAAAATTTTATTAAGTAATAAATTTGATTCAAGATTCAATTTGATTGGTGAAACAGAAAGCTTAAACGTACATAGGTGTATTGTTAGCTCTCTTGCTCGGTTGACTGTGTTGATTGTTATGATAATTAATCTATCATCAGCTACTTAGCAAGGATCAATTACTGTTACTAGCGACTATTTAGTCTCTTTTTCTATGGATGTTTATAATTTACTCTTGGTTATTTTATTAGATAGTCTAAATTTTAATAAATTATCAAGACATTTTAATTTACGAATTAAATAGACGCAAATATTTTTATATTGAACAGAGGGTCAACAGAGGTAAAAGAATACATAGTAAAAAATTGCAATGAATTATAGTCAGCATTTTATTGATATTAATTTTGTTCCTTGCTGATTGTTAGGGGTGTTGACAAAATTTTCAAAATCATATTTAAGAAGGATTTCTCTTTACTATTAATTCGTCCATCATACGACTGTAAATTGGAATGTTTTTTCTTCTCTTAAAGTTATTAGTTACCAATTAAATTGTAAGTAATATAGGATGTTTAACGTACACTGTGGTATGTACTATTATGTGAAGCGAAACAGTTATGTACTATTTTAATAGTTGAATTTAGGATTCGTGCTCTGGGATCCCACATCCAATGCATCCTATCGAGGAAAGCTTTTCCGTCGTTACAGTTGCATTAGAGTCGTACGAAATCGTACGTCATCTCGGAGCAGATTAATGCCAACAAGTATCTCCTTTCGTTAGTTTGACTTCTAAATCTCGTTCCATAATTCTCCACTCTCGGTTGGTGGCGCTGCCCATCTTCCATAAAAGGGCCCTGAAATATGAGAATTAAGATGAATCAGGTGCTGGGATACCCCGCGGCGACCTCTAACGACCACCGCGACTCCACAGATTCCGCCTCCCCCTCCATCCAATCGGCCTGAAAAATAGCGCCTTTGTTACGCTTTTTTTGCCCTTTCCAGAACTGTCACCATTGTTTCCAAAGGGCGGCAAATGCTCCTTCTATACAAAGTAGTTGCACCACATTTCAACTCGTCAGAATTACATAATTATTACTTAAATCTTGCCCAGAATACCACGAATAGTGAAGGTAATTAAGTTAAAATTAAATATTTACGATGAATCGTATTTACGAAGCTTATTTTTTACTTTTTTATGTAATTATGTACGTGTATAATTTCACAATAATAACTTACGTAAGTTCTAAGATGATTTTTAATGTTATAAAATCTAGAAAGGAATTTTCTTAGTTTTATTATCTTAGTTTCATTACGTTAATATTTGCCTCATGATTCCGTTAGTTTCTGAATTCACGCAAAATATTTCCGAGTGATTTAAGTTCATAAATATGATATCTAATTATAAATAGTAAAATTGTAACGCATTGAAACTGTAAGTGCTATATAATTCGTTTTTTATTCTAAAAACTTAATGATTTTATAAGGCTTAATTTCACTCGTAAAATATTGTCTTATTCCTTATAAATTTTGTTTTAACTATAAACCGTGTCCAACTGTGTTTATAACAGTGACGCATCAGTATACGTATTTTTAAGTTCGTAAAATAGTTTTATACGTTTCAATCTAGTTATTTTTCAGCCTCATTAATTTTTTGTTGTTTTTCATTCAATAATTTTGGTCATAATCGTTTAAAATTTTTCCTGTGCGGTATTTATAGCAAATTTTAAAAAATCGCAATTTCTCTCGATTCGAAACGTTTGCCGAAATTATTTATGCGTGTTTTTATTCGTTAACCCAATTGCGATCGATAAAAATACCATTTGTTGCACCTTTTTTTGATCTTCGGCGGATCCAAAGTTGTTTTTTTTAACTCGGAAGTTTACGAATGACGAAGGGAAAAAAATCGATTCGTCGTGAATACACTAACGAGTGTCTGTCTGACGTATTCGTGATTGATGCGCCAATTGTTCGCTCCCGCCTTCCGAGTTAATTCTCTTTCTCCCCGTGTGGCCGCTGATGGCGTTGGCGGCGTCCTCTCCATAAATTTATCCGTGAAATTAATTCATCAGCTTTTACTCCTCGCCCATGGCCGACGCTAATGCTCCAGGTGATTTGGGAGGCTCGTATTTCCTACACTCGATACGATGGATCGAAATCGGCCGATGGATCGATTTTTTCCCGCCTTAATGCCTCACCGCTGATATGATCGCGCGTATTTTTATTTGGGGCGTTTATCGAGTATCTAATGACGCACGCGTGAGGGAATGACTTTTGTTTTTTTAGAAATAAAGAAGCATTCTATGAGATATCTTATCAATATTTTGGTTATTTCCCAAACGAAGTATGTTCTGCTGATCGTTAGTATATTATTTAAAATCTAAATCTGGTGCACTACTTTTTTCGAAATAAGATTGTGTCGTAGCTTCACATCAGTACCACTACTAGTGATTTTAATGTTTAATACCATGTGTTTTTTAATTTTTTTTGTTAACTTTGGTTTGTAATCCGTGGTTCGTATGTAAATAAAACACGGAAAAAATCATACTTTAAATGTCACTTAAAAATCATAATTACACAATGAAATATTTTTCTCCCATGTTAATTTTAGGATTATTTTGACTTTATTATTATTTCTTATTTTACTTTTAAAATATATTTAGCTTGGATAGTCTATTATCAGCAATGTTTTTCTCAAACGAAAATTTTCTAGTGTACTTCGCTACCTTTTTTATTTAATATGCTTCTTATTATTGGAATGCTTGTGTTAAGCTTAAACATTTTTCTAAATTCATTTTATACTATAAAATCTTTTAAATGAATCGCCGAACAACACAATATTTTCCAATGGACTTAAAATTTGCAGAAAAAATCATTATTTTTATAGATGGCTAAAAAGTATCTACTACTAGTATTCAGTCACAACATGAGTTAAATTAGATTTTGGATCATGAATAAATTAGTTAAATGAGCCTGAAGAAGAAAAATTTATTAATAAATTTATTGCAACTTTATAATGCGTTCTTCCTCATTTTTTTTCCTTTATTCTAGTTGCGCAAACTGCTTTTTATTCATGTCATATTTCTTGGTAAGCGTTGTCGACCGCAGGATATTAATGAACATTATTACCATTAAAAACGTTATTACGCTTTTAGAAATTCCTATGTAACTCTGACCAGGATATGAAAGAATCTTAACTTTATTTCTTGTGTTAATAATTGCTTTCGTAAAGCATAGAGGGTATTTTTTTAATAAAAATTCATCTCTTTGTGTAACAAGTGATTTATTTTAGTTTTAAGTAATATTTCCTAACACTGAAGGTCAACTTTTTGTAGTAGTTGATTTACGAATGAATTCTATCATTTATTTCCTTCTGTTGTGTTTCTATCATTTCGAATCAGAAGTGGAGGCACAGAAGTGCCACCTCGTGTTTGAAGTAGAATTAATTGATGGCTCAATGAAGTTTCGCGCGACAGTCGGCGTTCATAGGTAGCCATCGGGTGTGGACATTGGTACTGTTAGAATAATTTATCGCTCTCTTTGTATAAGATAACAGCGTTCACGTACGTTCGTCCAGTACACGTGTATGTTTTAACGAAATTCTGTAGACTCGCTGACTACGCATAAAATATATGTCGGGCGTTTTAACAACCTTTTAACCGATCTATTATTTCGATCGAGTTAAACATTCCCCTTTGTTAGTTTACTCGTGATGCATTTCGCCATTATTGTACTTTAAAATTAATGGGTAGTACGCGGTTGTAAATTTTCATCCCTCACAGACAAGAATTACGGGTGCACAGGATTCGTTCGCTGTTAGCAAACGGAACTGTCAATTTGAATTATCTCCGAGTCAAGAAAGATCTTTGTTCCTTTGATGCAATCGATCTAAAACCGAATACTTCTTTCATTTTTCGTGTTAACGAATGATCGATCTTTGTGAATGACTTTACGCAATGGGAATCCAAGCTTTAATGTTAAATGTCAACCCTTCGTTGTTTCATAACTGTTGTCATGGAAACGGAGCTTCCGTACACAATCTACGTTCGGGTTCAATATCTCAATGCGTTCGAATGAATTCGTAACCTTTGAGAGCGATGTTTCTTAAGGATATTGTAATCAAACAGTTAATTGATAATAATGATAATAATTTATTTCTAATCATCCCTTTGTTTAGATTGTTTCGAGAATAACTTCAGTTTTTACGTTTCAATATGTTTACGTGCCTAATTTCTTAGATTCGTGATAAAGAAGCGGGTTGAAGAAGTAGAAGCCAAAAGTGTTTTTCATATCGTAATTTCGTTGGAATTTTCTACACCATTTGAGATTCCTATTTATATACAATGTCTCAAGAATTGAAACAATCGAATATAGCTCTATCGTTTGTTACATTGTGTTGAGTTATCCTGGGCTAGATTAAAAGTGGATACCGTAAAGTTAGAAGGGAAAATTTGCGATATGCTTTAATTCCCGTGAATTCATAAATTTAAATGTTTTTAATTTAATCATTTATTTATGTTGAAAATTCATATAGTGAGTTCGTAAATTAGTATAAAAAATTTTCCATTTAATACCTCTGGTTAACATGATATAACGTTTTCTATATATAAACTTTATTCAATATTTGTTTACGATAATATTGACGATGAACCGTATCGATATCCGAGGCATTTACTCCAATTCTCACCCGTAAACTGTGAGTGAATCTGAGGACGTGATTGGGAATAAGAGATGCAGGATGTCCGTCCCTCTTCAGAATTGCCCATTCATAACACAGAGCCATAAATCATGAAACCAGATGTACGTTTCAAGTGCACTTTCGTGTTTTATGCTCTCATTTATGCTGAGAGTGTGGGAGTGTCGGTGTGGGAGGGGAACTGCACGGAAAGCAATACTCTATCCATGAATACGCGAGCGAACGACTCATTTACAGACAATTTACTCAAATAATCGCGAAACGAACCTTCATGTCTCTTATGATTAACGGAGACGTTAATTTATGGGTTTATTGTGTCTCATATTTAATGGAAATTTACTTTAAAGTAATTAGAAACTTTTTATTTTTTCGCAATATTGTGGTTTCTTTGCTAATAATTTTCTAAATACAATTTTGTGTAAGGTTATTCTTTTATTATTTTGTATTTATGCCTATTATGATGGATACTGCTGCTTTTATTTACGTTAAAAACGGTAATATAATGCAAAATCTAGCGTACTCCAACACTCTTTACGTGTATATAAAGAAATAATATCTAGCTGTATGTCGACCGTTATATAATCGACTAGGATAATTCGAGTCTTTAATTATGGAATTAAATTAATTTGCATTATCTTATATCTATAATCAGACGATGAATAGGTATTCATTGTGTAACTATTTCTTTTTAATAATTTAATTGTTTTGATATCTCGTATTTCATTTTGCTTTCAACATAAAATGGAGTCGTTGTTACCTCCCATTGTTGTCGTAAACATTTCTGAGTTATTTATTGATCGAATGTGTGAATGAGTTTTAAAAGAAATTCAATCATGTTTTTTCAGTCATCTTCATCATTTCTTCGCCTATTGTGAGTAATTTGTTAATCGTACACGTATATTTAAAAAGAGTATTTCGCATGTCACATTACAGAAAAACTTATTTTCTGAATTCGTATTAGTTTCATCTTCAGAATGTTATACCTTCATTATCCTTATTTGCCGCATTTTTTTTTCTTTTGAAAATATCTAATCATTTTATAATAATTATTTTTTATTTTTTCCTATTGTTGAAGAAATTTTGATCATAGAATTCGATTTTTTAAGTTATTTTTTGAACGTTACTTCTCGAGAATTTGTCAAATTTCATTATGATAGAGTTTGACAATCACATAAATTTTGAAAAGAAAATCGAGTAATCATTTTTAAATATTTTTCTCCGAAGCATTTCTTCTAGTGTTGCTTATTTTCCATTCCCATCTTACGTAAAGTAGTCCGTAACATTTTTATCGATTTCGTATTTTGGCACCTTGCAAAAACCCATCGACTTCGGTCGAAGGCCATTGAGTCCGGTTTTGCCGGCAGTAGACTTGGATTATGTGCGGATGGGTGTTTTAACCCCAGCCCAAAAATTCATCAGAACATTTGGTTTTCCCTCTCGAAATTCATGGCCACGAGTCTCCTTCGAATCGTGATTTATTTTAAACTCTTTCCCTCACAGGGCGAAGAAGTTAGACTTCACCGAGGAAGAGGCTAAGAAGCATAGGCGTGGATCACCTGTTCTTCCCAAAAGAAACTCTCCGCTGAAGGACCGCACCTCCACAGCATCTTCTCCTGCCGTCCTCAGTGGTGCCAGGACTCCGCCCATCGCATCCGCCTCGGCCAACGTCACTAGGAGGAACACAGAAGGGCCCCATAGGTGAGAAGTTACCCCATATTAGTGTTTTTATTAGGTCCTTAAGGATACTATTCTTTAGGAGTAATTAATTGGACCATTGTACATTAGCGTACGATGTCCTCCGTCAGTTTTGGTTGTCATTTGTGAAGTGTCATTATTTCTTCTGTTTTTTAGTAATTAGCAGTTTTTACCTTAATATATTTTATGATTAATTATTCCTATTATTGGTTAAAGAGTAATTTTGACTATTTATTTTCTCTGCTTTTATTAGATTTGGCTTTTATGTCTCAGGTACTTTCTATATTATTATCAGTTTCCTTTTGCCGCTCGGCTTTCTTAAAATTTCTATTCTATATATCTCATAATTTGTTGAAACCTTTCATTTATTCAAATACTTGTAACGATATATTTATGTTCCCATTTCTATAGATACTTATTTTCATCGTTTGATTTTGTGTGTTATATTCATTAACTGTATACTACGTATGATATTTACAATTGAATTAAGCATATGATGTTCATTTTAAATGTCTGTAAGTGATCGTAGTTTATCCGAAACTACTTTTATAGTTCCTTACTCCTTTGTGATGTAATCAGTAGAATGTATTTAAAGCGGAGTTTTTTGTATGATAAAAATAGTTGTTAAGATTCTTATGTAGTTTTTTTCTCAACAGTTGTTAAGTATGATTTTAGATTGGATATATAATTCACTGTTTATTTTATTAAATTGGATGTTTTTCTTAGTTTTATTTACGTAGCACGTGCAATTAAACCATTTAAATTCGTAGTTTGAATTTCAAATAATCCCGCCCTCTCGTTTACCTCTACAGGAGGAAGCGCGAACTCGCTGAGCCTGGCTGCTGTAAGGATCCCGTCACACCGCGCCACAAAGTCGAAGAACGGCTTCAGCTCGAACTAGCTGAGACTGAGTCTGACCAAAGGTTCGTGTTCTGTATCGGCATCTTTTCGATGCCCATATTTTTAACGGTTCTTTTGAAACTTATATTTCATGTCTGTCAATTTTTCGAAACCAATTTAAATATTAAAATAATCTGGGAATGGTATATACAACTTTGAGTTGTCTTTATTATTAATAGTTTAAATACTTTTGGAATAATGATTGTTACTAATTCAAATTTTGTCATACGAAGTTTAAATTTCAATCACTGTAAATATGGAAATAATCGATTATGTTGTACAGTAAGAGTTTGTTGTTGACGTTATTTTATTGTTTTTCTAATGAAGCAAACCCAGCACACGCAAGCAGTGTGCCGAGACTCCCATAAGCCACTGTTTATTAGTGGCATCAAAGCCAAAACCCAAAAAGGATCTAAATCAGGAAAATCATTACTCTTTCGCCTGTTTCGAGGAAGAGCCTCCAGTGCGAAAATTCCTAAATCCGGTCAAATACTCTCGTGGAAGAGATCCGGGATTCACAAGGGTATGGAGATTCGAAAAAGCCGTTGATTCGCTATGTTGCCTTTTTCGTAGAGTTGTTTTTGTCTTTCATTTTATTCCCCTCCTCAAGTAGCCGTGTTTCAAAGATCGTTCTACATCCTTTCAATGTGTAGTGTTGATGTTCAAACGAGCTGATTGACGTATTTCAGTTGGCTTCTAGGATTTTAGAGTACCTCGAATTTAGTTTCCTTGGAAACCGGCTAGAATTTAACGGTTTTTATTTTTCAGTAGTCAAAAGTAGGATCTTTTTAGGGTTGATTCTTGTTTATAGCACTTCTTTTATAAAAGCAAGGGAATAGGACGTAGATACATCTGTTAATCATGCTATTTATCCTTAAATATATTATCAGGTAAAATATGAAGTTAATTTTTAGGTACTGAATTCCTCTTAACCGTGTATCTTGAATTAAATAAGTTGAATTTTAATACTCATTTCATTAATCAATTAATTATCAATTACAACGTTGAGGAAGATTCTACAGTTCAGTACTACTATTCGAAAATATTATACATGGCAATAGGTAGCTTATTTCAAGGTTGTGAGATTCCATCATCCTCATACGTGCTAAATTTTTCTATCAGCACGTGACAAATATTTTGTTTTATGCCTTTGCCGATGATCCTGCATAATTAAGAATTCGCCGGCCGTCCTCTATGGAGTGGTAGTTCAGAATGAAAGAGCGTGTTTTAGGATCCTTATTCAGACAATCTCACGTCCACGCAGTATAATCCGAGTTTGATTATAAACAAAGGTAGGGCTATGAATATAGGAGAGGCTTACGAATATCTCGTGATGGATTCATCTTTGCTATATTCCCATAGAAGTCCTGTTGTATTTAACGTAGCGTGCTAGAAATGTACGTATTTCGATGTGTGTGTTGCTTAAGTACTGGTTGTATGTGTAAGTTAGTTAAGTAATGTTGGAGTAAATTGATCTTTATGTTTTTACAGTACGTACTAATTATTAAATTTTAAATTAATATTCTACAGTTAGTAAATATAAAGTAAATATTCCCAGTCGAATGTTGTTGTAAAAATATTATTATGGTAATTTGTTATCCGCCATATTTTTATCGTCCGTAAACTTACGTATTTTCTTCGTGTAGTACTTGTTGTGTTTAGAAGTTATTCATTAATCAGATACATCCAAAAAAAAGAGTTATGAATAATCGGAAATGGAGGCATTTTTTAAACAAGAGAACATGTATTTATTCTGGATTACATTCTTCTGCTCCACTTGTGTCACGGCAAGAAATAAACGTAATTCCTTTTTCATTTGTGAAAGTACAGATGTCACGCAAGTCAGTGACACGTAGATTCGATCTCTAATTTTCCTTCTCCTTTATCACACGAGCAGTATCTGTAATAAATGAGTTGCGATGGACCGATTAATTATTTGATATCTCCCACGACGCGACCGACGATGCGTCAAATGAACATAATATAGTAGCATGTAAATACCGATGCCAGATGACAGCATTTCGAATGGAAGAGAACGGTTATATGGTGAAGGCATCGCGTCGCAGCGTAGAGCAGGAAATCTCGTGGGAAATCCAGCAGAGTGATGGATGATCACCTAGGAACTCGGGATGAAAGGAATGCTGCAATCTGGGTCGCAGTGCCGAATCTTTCTCCGAAAACACATTCTCTTCCAAATTGAATCCGTCCCTAAATAATGCATTGTTTCCTCCGAGTGCAATTCGACCACCTTTGCATCGGCTTGCAGATTTCCCGCGGCGTCCGATACCTCCACCTCAACATCCACCTCCCAATAGGACGTCCGTTCCGAGCCATTTACTAATGCATTTGTCCATTTTTCACATTCAATCCCATCGATTCATCCTTCGCCTTCCCGGATTCGCTTCCCTTTCTTCGACATCGAAACCCCCTCATTTCGCTTTTGTGCCCTCCGAAAAAAAAAAAAGAAGTCCCCATGGTCCTCTAAAGAGAGGTGCAACGCGGTGAAAAATGAGGTCCCGTTTCTTTTTTTTGTTGTCAGCGCACACGAGCGCCGTTGCCATGCACACGCGCATGCATTCTTGAATGGGGAATCTCCTATCCACGGCGCTCTCTATTAGTTAGCGGGAAGGTGAGCCTCCGGCAGGAGGGGTGGGGGAGGTGCGCCTCGTGGTGCTTTTCCCTCCGGAGGAGACGTGGCAACGGCGCGCGGGAGTTGATAAAAGGCGCGAGCGAAGAGTCGTTCTCGGTGTTGTGAGGAAAAAGAGGCAGTGGGAAACGGCAGTCGGTCGGGTCAGGCCACTGGGTGAGGGTGTCTCCGTCGTGCAGAGCGTCGTCTTCGCCCCCTTTCACAGGTGGTGGCGTGCCACTTCCATCCGTCCCCGGTGTTGTTTTTCCCCTCGGATGTGTCTGTTCGCTTCGGAGGGCGGGTCGTGCGGTGGGGTGTTGTACTCTCTGGTCCATCGCAGACGTTGACCTTCCTTCGAGAGGCGGTCGTCGTCGGTGTCCGGCGGTCCCAGAAGCCGCCCGAAGGAGTTTATTTTCCGTGTTTAAATCGTTCGTGGGGAATCGAATCATGATGAAATTCAAATCGCTGTTTCGCAGGGGACCCTCGAAGTCCGCTCTCCACAGAGGAGAGGCGGGCAGGGGCAGGAACAGGGGCGGTGCAGTGGCCGCAGTTGGTGCTCAATCGGAAGCGCTGCCCCCGGCGGCCGGAGGCGGCAGCTGTGGTGCTGTTTCTGTTGGTGCGGCGGAGGAAGAGCGGGCAGCTCCGCAGAGGCAGCTGGGGCGAAGGAAGGCGGTGCCCCCGAGGGAAGAGGAGGTGGTGATGGTGGGCAAGGAGGAGGACGAAGAGGGTGGTAGAGTGGAGGAGAGGATGGAAGGAAAGAAAGACGAAGATGTGGAGGAAGAGTGCGATGTGGTGGAGGAGGTCGGTGGGCGATCACCCCTGGAGAAGCAGGTGTTGGCCCTGGGGCTGGAGAAGTGTGCCCTGGAGTCCAGATTGGAAGAGGTGCTGAGGGACGCGGAGGCCAACCGGGAGGAAGTGGACCATCTGCGGAAGGAAATTGCGGCGCTCAAGGTAAGAACCAGTGTTTACTTTTGTTGTGTTATCGGTGGTCGCGGAAATGTGTACGTTTATGGGTTCTTTTAGGACAGCTTGCTTTCAAGCTACGTCTCTAATGTTTTGAGCCCAGCGTTGCTCTGTTTTGCTTGTCAAAGGCTTGCTTGATCGAATGGAACAGCTCGGATTCAAACTGGATCTATCAGATTTCTAATGGATCTTGTTGTGGCGAAAGCTGCCAGTCTCTGTTTGATTTATAGCTTCCCAGAGTTTGAACTCATTCCTCCAGGAATAACTGATGAAACATCCGCAATTATTGTTGGCTTATGGGCAATTAAGAAATCTCATTCTCCAATTAATGTTCCTTATCTGAAGATGTCACGTTTATTTTAGATCGTGCGTCAGTTATCTGATATGAGTGTCGTTTACAATCGTGTGTGATAAATTACACCCATTCAATGTACGATAGTCGTAAGATAGGCGTCATGAACGTGTGACCGATGATATTTCTTGCATGCGATGGTTCAGTGATGTATTGAATTGTTAAGGTGTTTAAAATCAGTGTTTGAGTTGGGTACAACTGTGAAGCGTTGCTCAAACGGTGTTAGAACATTCCCCCGTAGATTTTCATGTTTTCTTGAATGATACTGATATTGATGAATGAATTTGTGAAAGATGTCAATGGATTCACGTAAATTAAATTGAGTTTTCAATGCTCATGTTTCATGTTGACGTTTTCCACCTACTCAAGAGCTGTATCGTTACTTCATTCCATCTATGAATTACATCAATCATGAAAGTGCCATGGAAACGAGCGTTATTAAATATATTAACGTAATTTACCTGACGTTTTCTTCCATTCCGTGAACGTTATGAAACACTAATGCGACGATCAATCTGTGCAAGAAGTGGAATACATGTGGGTTGTTATGAATCCTCATCCCATTATCCACGTCCATTTTCTTCTGTTATTATCCAACTTGTGTTTATGATTCAAATCCTGGCACCTGTTCATTCTGGCGCATTACGCACAGGAAAATCTATCCGATGTCAAGGGAAACTCAAGCAAGGTCGACCAGATTTATATATGCAATATTAATTGAATAATCGTGAGCGAAACAGATCAAGTAAATAAGATAAATACGTTCGCGATTGCAACCCTTCTGAGGTGTGGTTGTTGCGTTTGTTTGGTTGGTCTCATCTATTTCTTGCTTCGGCATTGTTCGGATGATTAATTCCTAAAAGTTTTTTTAAAGTATAAAGAAGGAAATCCAAGTTTATTCCTTCTCTAGTTGTAAAGTTCTCTTGAATTCTTGTGCAGATATTGCGAATGTATTAATTTACCGCTAATTTCACTTTTTGTAAAGATATCTTGTAAATTTAACATTGGTGATCGTCATGTTTGTTTCTTTTGTATAAGAGGGAGAAGTACTTGATGAGCAGTAATTAATATATTAAAAGCGAAGTATTTTATCGTATTTTCATATATATATTTTGCTGTTGGTTGTTGCTCATGTATCTTTAGGATACTGATAAAATTGATCGTAAACAGTTTTACTAATAATACAACTCAAAACCAGTGCCAATTTTGAACTTGGACCAGTTTAAAACCAAATAAATTTGTCAGAGCTCATTGTCTTGTTAATATATTTTCGCAAAACCCATTATTCAGTCCCCATGCTAAATATATGTTGGTGTTTACTGGCAATTCAATTGCTGGAATAGCCTACCAGTTATGTGTCCTCAAAAGCACTCAATTTCTCTTTCTAATTCCCATTTTAAGTTTGCGACCGAGTTTTCGACCCGTCGACCGATGTTCAATCGAACGAGTTTCGTAACTGTCTCACGTGATTTTCCGAGGGCGTTGATGTGCCCTTCCCCATATACGGCTCATTCCACCTGAATCTCTCTTGAGGTGGACACTCCTGAGATTCTCAGATACGTATTCTCTTACGTCCTTGCGAATGGGTCCCATATGCGGGTGCATCGGTTCGCCGACCGAAATTTATGAGTAAAGAAGGAAGATTGCGTCGCCCCACGCAGATGCGATTTAAATTGCTAAATTGGACGCATGGAGATGAAGCACGTTGCGTTGCGCAAACAGAGTTTGTTATGCGGGAGTTCTGCAGGAAACTTCCACCCAAGAAGAGCAAGTGCGAATAAATTAATATGGAAATTATATCGAAGCGTAAAGTGGTTTGTGTGCTTTGACGGTTCGAGCTAAAGAGTTCGATGTTTCTGTCTTTTGTTTTTTGAGTCTATATTTAGACAAGGGAAGAATCTTAGGATTCTTTTTTATTTCTTGCTGGATTCTTTATCTTCTCTATGAATGCTTTTTTGTCGTTTTCAATTTGCTTACGTAACAGTTTTATATCAAATTAGTCGTGTAATTTTGACAAAAGGTATTCTTTTTCATTGTAAGATTAAATTGTATCCAATTGTTTGTTTATTAGAATTGTCTGTCATTGAAACAATTGAATACGAAATTAAGAGAAGAAATTGTTGTATTGATAAATTCATGGTAAATACATTCTGTATCTCACTGAGAAATAGTTTTATTTTTTTTAAACGTGTTCAAAATGCTGAAGTTAGGCTTCATAAGATTAATAGGACTTTATTCAATAGTTAAGTAATAGAAATGCGGAGTAAATTATGTCTTATTGTTATCATGAGGAAGGTGGTTGTTGTACGAAATGAATCTCATTGTCTTTACAATGTTTGGATTATTTTGGAGTTAGAGCAAAAATAACCATGGCCTAATAATCATCAGAATATTTGTTGCTATGAGTTGTTTTCTTATTGTCATCATACCGATGTTTTATACATTGTACGGGCGTGATGATGATCTCTAGGACAGATGCTAATGTTTCAATAGTTCGTACATAACTTCTCTTTAGGAGATAATTCGGGTGGAAAACTTCAGATGATGATCACAAGGCTACAATGGTGATCAATTTTAACGGTTGTGTTGGTGGCAGTAGTTATTCAAATGGCCAAAGTATGTCATTTCAGCCTCGTTATGAGCAAATCCTCCCATAATGGTACGGCACTTCCATACATAGACAGTCTCAAATTATGATTGACGCGTTTTCTTTTACGAAACACGGCGAAAAACGATTATCGAGGTCGCGTCTCGCGTGAATCACTTAAGAAGTTGCCTAAGAATTAACCTTGATCACATTCTCCAAATGCCATCATCGCGAGGATGAGGTGAAGTCCGCGTTGGTCCAAGAGTTGTATTCTCTCGCATATAGAAGGGAGTAGACTGTTTGATTCTCCACTGAAATTAATGGCCAATAAAATCAGTGGTATACGTAATAGCTTTTGGCTTACGTTCGATCGTTAAAGTTTCCCTCAAGTTGGTTACTTTGAAGTTAATTATATTACGCTTGACGTGCTGATTCGAGTTAATCTAAATTAATTACCACTTTAGCTGTTGGTTCGATAACGGAAATTAACTTTCAAGAATGAATTCCATTCATATAATTAACTCAATCAAATTAACGTCCAAAGTGTTGGCTTAAAATGGAATTTGCTTACATCTTTTGTGCCAAGTTATTTATTAAGGAATGCCTCAAAACATTTTCCCTACTCGTGGAATTTGGAGTGGGTAATGGAGGGAAGTAGCTGCTGAATACGCTAACGCAGCACGGAGATGCAATTCATCTCAATCTAAAACGTTTTGACCCAGAAGTCCGTATGGTGTCAGCACTGCTCATTGTTTATTCTAACGAGCCATCGACCCGTCGTATCTAGTTTAAATACATTATCCGAAGGTGGTGTTGATGTTTATATTGACCTCTCTAGCTTCGATCTATAAATTGTCATCAAATTTACATTCGCTCTGTATGGATTTCGCGGAAGCGGTCCGAATAAGCGTCGCGAACGTGTTTCTGATGCGAAGTGTTTCCTGATTTCCTTTCATGATGTTTTCTTTTGCTTTCAAGTGCATTGCGTTTCGTTTGGGTGGAGTAATTTTCTACGGAAGTGTTTCTTGGAATGGTTTACTTCTGAATATTCTCACCATTTGAGTGTTTACTCTCCTTGCTGAATTTTTATTGGGATGAGAGCATGTTTCATGTAAATAAGCACGTACTCAGCGATGAGGAAACGGTAATACTATTGTGAACTATGGAAGATTAATGGATTTATCGCACTTGTGAGGATGATAAGATAACACATTATCTCAGCGTTTTATTAAATTTAGTCAATAGATATAATCTACGTGTAGTCGTTCACAAGGAAGTAATTTGTAGACTGAGCTGTTCTGTGTGCTGTTTTTATTTGGACTTTTTTATGTTGGAATGAAGGAAATTTAAGGATAGATATGACACGATTTGGTATTTAATGACGTGGCAGGCGCTTAAAACTTAGCAAAATAAGTTTTAAGGAAGAAAAGTTTCCTATAATTTATGAAATCTTTATAATTTTTTAATTCTCATAGAAATTCTTCGAGGTTATGAAGTTCTTTGTGATCAAATATGTTAAGTATTCAATGAGAATTTGGATCCTCTGCGTAACAGAACTGTCCCATAGTCACACAACCATCTCATCTCAGATCTCACAACTGTCTCGTATACACTCAATAGCTGTAACCATTTCGTAGCTGTACTTTACGGAGAACTTCTTTTATTAATTTTACCCCTCAGCATCCTTATAACTGAATCTTTAGAGCACTTCCGTGAAGATGTTTGTAATTCCTAAGTGGGAGAATTTACCGCCCGAAATTCGCGCATGGTGACGTAGATGGCTTCGTGCATCACGTATTAACAGTCCCATAATGCATCGCTAAAGAGAGCAGCGGTGGACCTATTAAGGATGCGCTGTTTGTCGCAGTGGACTTTTAAAGGCAACCATTAGAGGCAATTGGAGGGGAAGCAATGTTTGCTTTCTCACACCCATCTGCTCCTCTATCCATTCACGCCAGAATAAAACGGATTTTTTAAAGGAGATGACGAGTGTAAAGTACACGTTAAGGGTTAATTGTTTTATGTTTGCATTGTTGTGACTCGGCGTTAATTATTATATAGGGGATTTGCTGCTATGAATGGAGAATTTTCGTGTTGTTTTATAGTCTTCTCGATTAATGTTGGAAGTGAGGTCAATGTTCTTATTAACAACAGTATAAATTTACGCTGAAATTTGATTTTGTAGATAAAGTATGGATTTATATGTGATTCTGTTTCTATGATTAATCGTGTGTTTAATTTATGAAGTAGCGGGAGTATATTACCATTTATAGAAAGAATATTTTTTTGTATAATAAACTAACTCTTTGAGAATGTATTCTTTGATAAGCATTATTCGATGTTCAAACTTTTTAATTTTTCTTTTCTTTCTATTCAAACGAAATTACGATGCTATATTTTTGAGATATGAAATGATTCAAGTTTTGATTTATTCGGCCGATACTGAATCGTGAAATCATGACTTACCTCTTTTGAATAAAACAGACGCTGTTTCATCATTGTTCAGCTGTTTGCCATCGTCATTAACAATCAAATCTAAGATTGTTTAAACAAAGACTTTAGATTCCTTTTAATTTCTTCTGTTACCATGACGCCACATCTTCAATCGTGTATCGTCATTTTACAGTCAACGAAGTGGCATAACTCCGTGGAAATGAATTCGTTTGATTATCAATCTTTATTCTCCAATTTCGCGAGGAAATCAGTGAATCTAAGAGGGATTGTTTTTATCTCAATGCAAACAGAAATGCGACGCGTAATTAACGTCATCTGCTACAACGAAGAGCGCTGTTGTTTGTGACCCCTTAGTACGTCGGTAATTAATTTTCCACTCGTTGATGTTTGCGTATTTTTTTGCTATTTCCTCATCTTTCATTCCCCTCACTGTTTACTCTCTCATTTGCACATTTCTCGGCTTTCACCCGAATGATCGCTCTTCAGACACAACGAACAATCAGCTCTCTTTCTCTAATTATCCCATCCTTGGACCTTTCGGCCGCCTTCAAAAGCATTTCGCTCGTTTTGAAGGTGGCTCGTTAGACCGATTCGCGCTCCTCGTGGAATTCGGTTCGCTATATTTGGTCTCCGCTAACGGAACCGAATGTTTGAACCAGATTTTCTCGGTCGTAATTATATTTGTAAAGTGGAAGAGCTACGCGAGGAATTTTGTGGGTATATATGAGGTTTATTCTTGGGGATGGAAGGTTGTATTTAGCTCACAAGTGTCATGTACAAGGGTTTATCTTTACTTTTGCAAATATGTTTTCGGGTGTTTGCGTTTCACCTCAGGTTTCTGCACCGTTCATCAAGGACGAATGCGATTTTTTTTCGTGAGGATTAAGGGATTATTCTGCTGTCTATTTAGGGATAGCTTTAAGTTCAGGTCGCTTGTGCTATCGAGAGTTAAGTACTATTTCCATATAAATTGATGCACTACGTATCAAGTTTACAGTCCATGATCATCCATTGTCATCGCTTTTCCATGATTACTCATCGGTGCTTTTACATCATAGTTCGGTCAGTTCTTTAACTAAAATTATTTGAAACTTTATCATGATTTAATACAATGTCTATTAAGAATTTTAAAGTTTCAATCATTGTAAATTTATCTTCAAAAGTTCTTTAATTCGCTCCATAAAAATCAAATGACATAGAGTATTCATTAGGTAATCATATCTTGCCATATCTGGTGGAAATTTTCCGTAATTGATGAATTTCAGTACAGTGTTTGTTTACACAGATTATATTTAAAAATTGGTAACTAAGCTTGAGGCTGTTGTCTGCTCCAAACCGTACTATGAATTTTTAATATGATACGGTGATAGCACGGACTAATTGTGGTTTTATTCCTGTAGTTTTTGATGTAAAGGTAAATTGATTCATCGGATGTATAATTTAGAGCCATTCAATCTTCCTTTCTTAGTAAAAAATCGCAGTTAGACCATCGTTAGTTTAACGTTGTCCGCATTCCTTCGGTAGCATCCGCTGATTCAGATAACATTCCTTCTGCCATCATCTTATCACGATACCGGGAAGGCCTGTTGGTGGAGACCCGTTGCTTCCACGTTCCTGAACGTGTCCAGTTTACCCTCTCATCTGTTATCTCCGAAGAGAAAGCCGTCTCCCCGAATTCTTCCTAATGCATTCTCATATCACCGAATATTCTCTGGGTCAGTGGGATAACGTGTTCTCACCGTATGCACGAGAGTTATAAAACTAGGTGAGCCACGTATACTATACCGTGTGAATTGAGATGCCCCCGAAATAAGAAATTTTTGAATGGGTATCTTTTTGGATATGATCGTATTTGGTGTTTTATGAAATAAGTGTGATTTTTTGGTTTGATTATCAGCATCACGGTTTCTCTGTCTATTATAGGATGTCTTTTGAGTCTTTGAGGGAAAAATGCTATTTTGTCCGCATTCAATTCGAACTTTCATGAGAGGGCGTTCATCTCATTTTATGGAATTTCGAGTGAAAATGATAATAAGAATAGTAACTCGCAAACAGGAAAATTTTCGTTCCAGTTGAATTGTCTTTTGATGTACGGAAATGTAAAACTAGAAGTGTATTCTTGGATTTATAGTTATACTATTCTTGCCGTTCCGAATATTTATTATAGGAAAACTGCTCAATATCTGTTACTATCCCTTGGTAATAATAATTTCATCTGAAGATTCGGAGAATCCTTTTTATATGCATCTCTTAGTACTTTAAGCAATCTTTTGTCCCACGATATGATTTCGCATCGAGTTTCATAAATCCAAGACCATCTATAATAATATACCGTCTCTGTGCATTATCTTCAGATAAATATTCAGTGAAATACGGTAGGAAGAGTAAAGTTTTAATATTTTTCATCAAATATAGATGTTTGCTCGAATAAATTGTATGTTCTTTTTAAACCTTTAAAATTAAACATCCTTGTAATTAGAATATCTGATATTCTTGATTATTTTAGTTTTAATACACTATTTCAAGTAGAAAAATGTTTCCTTTCCTTTAGCAATCCATAATTTTGCGATTTTGGCATTAGATATTTACTCGAGAAAAAGGTTTCTTATATTTTTTAGATATATTTATCTTCTGGATTTTATTAGATTGCTAAACGTATTATTTATTCGAGAATGTACTTGTTGGGCTCACATTAACGAATGTGCATGTTTTCTCTTTTTTACATATGGAAATGATTATCCTAATGAATCCGCCCATTTGCGTTGTATACGAAGTGTATTAGCGATATCCTTTACTGAAATCGGCATTCGATCGCCAAAGAGATCGCGTTATCGCATTTATCCTAGGCTCCCGTAAAACTTATATATTTATCGTCCTGAGAAGGATCTTTTTTATCACCACCGATGCGTTCTCAGGAAACGAGCGTGGAAAAGGGATCGGACGGCTGCAATGCACTTAAAAACGAATCTCGTAGCAGCAGATGTTATCACTCCGTTACTTTAGCTCCTCTTTAGGCGGCCACTGCATTCCCTCGGGTATTACTCCGTCGACGATGGTTCGCTCCTTTCGAGAATCGAACCAAGTCCCTCTATGGAAAGTGCCCTGATATAGTCTGGGATTTACTCATGATCGTAGGGCATTTCCTGTGACCTTTCTTATAAATGGTGAAATGGAGAAGCGTAATGGGCTATCGAGATTAGTGAGTAAAGGCCATTGCCAAATACGTGTTTTCTTATGGATATTATTTCTTTGGAATCTTTCCTATCCAGAATCATTGAACTTTGTGTGCACATGATTGATATAATCGTTATTAATGGTATACAATACATTTAAGATTCAGTACGATTATATTCGTATATTTATTAAGATCTATTGCAGTATTCAGCCCTGAAGTTTCCATTATTTGCTGAGTAAATAGATAACGTTCTAACTGAAACTTACTTGGAATCTTCCATTCAATGGGCTGATATTCCTCCTTTCTCTTTTAGTAGTTTAACAAAAACCATCTTGTTTTTTATGACATGAATTAGGGATTCATAGTTAGCTACCTTATTTTATTTCTTTGTTGCTCCAATAAATTTACTTTATTAGGGTATTTGGTTCTTGAATTTGCTCTGATTTTACGAAGCGAAAGAAAAAGCTTCTCATCACAATACGTTATACTTTTGAAAGAGGTTAAACTCATGTTCTTAGGTGTACCGAACTCCAATTCTGTTGAACCGACAAATTCCAACCACCTATCCCGATGTATGTTTCACAGCGTGTCGTATTTTAATTCGAATCTACGTCGAAACGTTCCTCACAGAATGTTCTCATTGTGTCGTAAAACGGTGGACAGTGCGATAGCGATGTTCATACATAAGCTCTTGATATCAACCGTGTGTAAATATCTCGGGGAAATTCCGTCTCGTCCGTGGGAAGCGTTCATGGAACACAGCGGGAAGTAGCTCGCTAGAATAATCTTTCCTCGTTCATTTGAAGTTCTTCAAAGGTTGCCTTATTACTCATAGATGCTACTCTCTGGGAATTATGCTATACAGTGTACTAAAGATAGATTCGGAGGAAAACGTACGGTACAATCGATTGGTGTAATCAGTATGATATATCAGAGCTTTTTAATGTTCACGAGAAATCGTAATTGGGTTGATACGTTTATGAATGAGATGTGGTACTCGTATTTCCATAAAGCGAATTAATCTATTTAATCATAAATTACGTATGTAAGACTAAGAATGAGAACTTAACAATGTACTCGAAATTGATTAATGCTACCGGTTTCACTTCTGAGGATGCATCGTCCGAAAGCCTGAAGATGAGGAAAATACTAAGTTCTATTTCTGTTTATTGGTTTTCCTCGAAGTCACGCCTTCTCATGTTGGTTTTACTTAAAAAGCTACCAAAAAAATTCTTGACTTCTTTTTCATCTTAAGTTTTTTCCCCCATATTTTCAATGATCGTTCATGCAATGCGCCCCTGGCTTTCTTTTTTTTCAATTTAACAGTTTACTTTTTCATGCAATTTTTCGTATTCTGAGAAATTCATGCCTTGGATGCTTGCATTCCTATTGTAGATTCATCTTCCGGAGATGAGAGATTAGAGATTTTTATTCTCTTACTCAGGATGTTTCAATTCATTGTATGAAATTTTATTGTAGAAAGACACGTCTTAATTACCTTACTTTCGAGTTCAAATATCTCCGCTACTCAAGTTATAAATCCATTTTCATCTCCGGATGCGAGGATGTATGCCTTTTCTAACCTTCTCCAAACACAGACTTTGCCCCTCCATTCATTCCAGCAAACGCGTATTTCTCAACTATCTTTTGTACCACCACCTTTATTCGGATCCTAATCATAGCTTCTTGGTGAATTTTACGGTTTCCCATCCTTTTCGAACAACAGTCGACTTAAATAAAAAGAAGTCCGATTCTTTTCCTCGTCTCCGGAGACTTTTATAAGATCGCAGCGTGATTATAGCGGATGCATCGAGTTTCTCGGAGCATTGTCGACGGTCGCATGAAACTCGAGGAAAAATACCCCCGCGTTCCCATCATTGTTTGGACATCCGGGGAGGATTCCCATTTTCAGCAGGAAAGAGACCACCACTGTCTTTAAGGATACGCACATTGTCTCGGAGAGAGTGGTCCCACGGCCGTGCATTTATTTCGTCCTTCTGAAAAGAGTTGCGACACGGATTGCGATATTCGTTGCGAATCGTGGAACGGGTCCCCTCCAACACCTGATTTTCTCGTGTCAGCAAGAGATCGGCGCGGAATCTAAAAGCGTGGAAATCGGGGTGATTTATCGACCAACTCAATGAGCCGTTGCCAGTGTTTAGTCTCGCCTTGATTCGGACCAATTGGTGCTAATGTTCCGAACTCTTTCGAAATGCGTTGCATCCGTGAAATCGGTTTTTTGCTCGAATCGGTGGAGGAATTGAGAGTATTCTTATTCGGTTCTAAGTATTGTTATAAATGAGTTATCTCTCGGAGTTTTATTGCCATAAATGTTTATTATTATCTATAAATGTTCTTTTGCCATGGGTGTGTCGATTTAGTTTTGCGGGTGCCTCGGTCGTGTCCCCCAAGGTACCTTGTTTAACGCCGTCGTCGCCCATGACCGGTCCCTCACTCTTCCATCGTCGTTCTTCCTTTCTCCGCAGCCACCCTTCAATCACTTCCTCCCTCCACTTTCCTCCCTCGGTATTTTCCCCATCAATATAGTACACACCCACTTCCTTCGTATTAATTCTTTCCCCTCCCACTACCGCCTCCCACTCTTCATTTATTATCCCATCGACGCAGCTTACTTAATCTTGCCATCGCCAAGCCCATGCATCAAATACCCTCGAGTATTTTCGTATCTTATGTACTTTGAATGCGTAAAGAACTGTATAGGAAGAACAATGAATATCGGTGGAGAGGTAACAAGTAAAGGGGAAATTTTATGATTTAAGAATCGCTTTTTTATATTAAAGTAAATGGTTAATGAATTTTCTCTTTTGGTGTTTTCAAGTTTCGTAATTCATTATTATTCAATACGGAGGAATGTATGTTTCGCTGATGAAACGAGTATAGAAACATTAATTCGTCTTTTCTGTGTTTAATGAGTTTGATGCATGTAAGAGATGTATGCATTTGAAGAGAAAAGTGTAACATTATAATTGGACCCGAACGGCAAGCGTTCTTGCGTTGAGGAGTTGAGGAAAATGGTTTTTTGCGTTTTTAATTCTTTTGACCTTGATTTAAGATCGTAGTTACGGTCGCTTTAAGCTTAAAGACATTGTTTTGGAATTGTTTATCGTGGACATGGAGACGGTCTCTATTTATTTATGTACCCTACGCAACTTTATTTGAAATAAACTTTGGTCTTTGTGGATGGGGAAATAATTATAGATATTTTCCTTCTGTTGACTTTTCTCGTTCACCAGAAAAATTCCATCGGTGTCCAAGTATATCTGCGTTGCCAACGCTGTGCGGACTACGTAATGAGTAAAGCAAAGAGTCGGCAGTGGAATATGAGGCGACACGCGTTCACTTTAAATAAAAGCCTTTTTATGTTCTCGAATGTGGTGCAAATGAAAAGCGAGAACATAATTTCTATGATGTTTTAGCGACATCGATCGGAATCCGGTGGAGACATTCTCGCGGAGAGAGGATTCGGTTTAACCGGAGACTCAATCGATAGCAGCTTCGTTCGTCTGCCGTTTGACGGGCGTCGAAACGAGGCGCGGGAAAAACTCCACACCCCATTGGTGCAGTGGGAACACCCAACTCCTCTTATGGACTACGATGTTCTCGCATCAAGAAGCCCGGAAGAGATTTTTTTCTCTCGTGTTTACGTGTATTTGCTCTCGGCGTAAGAAGGCGTGTGTAGTACGAAGACGCAGCTAGAATCCGTTGCCGCTTTAGGAGTGCGATAGTACGAGTATTGTCGGGGAATGCTTAAGTGCGGTGTCGCAGATTGACATCGGCGTTCTTTCCTATTTTGGTCTCCTATTGAACCGCTATCTAATTGCTGGAGGGAATTTGTGCGTATTTAATGGTTGCTGCTGTCTACGTTGGCTGGAGTTTAACGCTATATCTTTGAATGCGTATTACTAAAGAAGGAAGACATGAGATGAGTTATTTAGATTGATAGGGAAACAAAAGTTGGTGCATTAAGGACTTAGGCGTTGTCATGGTACCGCTCCTTCCCTACGTGAAGAGTTGTCAACTGACAGTTGTTGATAATATTACTAATTTTTGGGGTATTTTTATACACTCACTCCAACTTAAATTGATGTAAGAAAATTATTATTTTGATAGCCACGTTTCAACTTTTAAGACTCTCAAATAAAAAGTCAAGAATGAGATAGATATTTTTACGATTTCGTAATGATTGGCATATTTAATCTGCTGTTTTGAAAAGATTCGTATTTTATCGATTAAATTCTTTTTATTATGTCGCCATGAAATTTCATCTTGCACTTCATAATTCTAATATTTATCGCTTAAGAGTGTTAAATTAGTTTACGATGTATTAGTGGCCCTATATTTAAGATAGTAAACATAAAATATAACTATATGCTTGAAAGAGCAAATATTTAGTTGTTTTTCTAGTTATCTTTGAAAACATTCTGCATGAATATTTCTACAAAACTTCCCTATAAAGAATCAAAGCCATGGTGGTATTTTAGGGACTTGAAAAAAATTTCTGAAACGTTCATCGTGTTGATTTGAAGTCGCTCAGTGTCATCACACTATTTGCATTTTAAATTGGGTTTAAGTCGTTTTAAAGAAATTGAAATGTACTTCACACTGTTTACGCTAAGAAATGCCTTAAATTGTTCGTAATGAAGTACTTTGCATAGTCATTAGTATTTTAAGTGTTTAAGAAACTCGTTTCTCTCTTCCTTTCTTAGCTATAATCGTCTTAAAGATGTTGGAGAGAGCATTTAACATTTGCTTGCTGAATTTGTAGGATTTAAGAGCTTCCGTTTGTTTTCTATTTAGTAAACATATTTTCTAAGTTACACATAATAGTAGGGTTTATCTTTTTGCGTATTTGGCTTCGCATTTTATTTCAATAAAATTAATTCGACAATGCAGTGTAAATAAAATATGTGAAAATAGATCCGCCTTATTGTTTCCAGTGCTCATTGCTTTGATTTTAGTATAAGTTACTTGGAAATTAGTACGAATCGATACTCAATAAGCTAACGATGCTAGTTTTATTTTTGAAAATCGCTAAATTAGACGCGAAATCATTTCCAGCAGCACTTCTTGCAAGTGTAAGCATTTCTCAAACTTTCAAGAATAAATCTTTTTTTCTTCATAGTTGCTTTTATCTTTCGTTCTTCCATCTTTCAATTGGCCATTCTTAAAGTTTTCACGTTCTGTAACGATTCCGTCAATCCGTTTGTAATTCCAGTTTTATTACTATATACGCTGTTTCCTCGCCGTCTGTTATTACAGGATCGCCTGGCATTGAAGATGCCTTCGTCCTTGGAGGCTTTTCCAATTCGCATTTCATCATCTAATCGTTTTCACCTCGTTTCCACTGCCAACGCAGCACTCGTCGTTGTTTACGGCGCCTCTTCAGTGTGTACGCCCACCGTCCGAGGGCGCAGAAACGAACGCGTATCCCTCGTCTGCCGAATTAAAACGAGGAGCGAGCGTCAGTTCAAAAGTTAACCACCGATTAAGAAGGCGATGTAGACCATTTAATCCATTAGGGAGAGGTCGCGGTGGTCTTCGATAATAATAACTCGTTCCAAGGTTGCAATTTTCCTCCGGTCGCCATGGTTTCGGCCAAAACGAGAACGTTTGTTCCTCTCCGTTCCAGATTCCCTCCGCGGACGACCGGTCAGATGACTTGTTCCCACCAGTCCATCCGCCAAAAGAATTTCCTCTCGAAAAGGTGGATGGGGTCGTCCCAATCCGCCTAATTACCTGCCGCCGTACAGACGTGCGATTTTGCAGATGTGTTCGCCTGCACTTGCGCGGAATTCCGCCGCTGAGTCGGTGGGGAGTTTATCTGGAGTTTGCGAGAAGGGGAGTACGTCTGGAGAGTGTTCTCGGTAGAGGTTATTGTTTGTCCGGTCGTTGATCGCCCGTCGAACTGAGATTGATGCAAACGGAACACGTGTATGGGAAAGGCCAGTTCTTTGCTCGCAATCCCAAAAAAGGAATGCAATAAAAACACCATTTCCATGCCCCGAGCTCTGCATTTGATCTTGCCTCCATTGTCAAGGTTTCAGTATTTAGCGTACGTATATATTTCTTCGTAAATGATACCTTGAGCTTGCCTATGTACGCATTATAAGATGGAATTGATTGGTTAGTTAATGACGGTAAGATAAGATCGTTTTACTAATTTATTTTCTAAGTCCAATCGGTAATTCTTTATTTATAATGTAATACTTTTCTATTGGTTCATATATTTAGTGCGATATGTATAAATTTGGAAAAGCGATGTATAGAATATATATATGGAAGCACTATAATGAATCGAAAGATGCACCACAATGCTAACGATCCAATTCTCAAGTTGAACAATCGGGAAATACGGTTCTGACTCCCGATGTGAAAATACTCCACGCACTTTTAATAAAGTTAAGAGTAAAGGGAACTTCCCAGGGCATGGTTACCTATTTTAAAATATTCTCATATTTTCTCTTCCAAGCCATTCCCAGAACTTTCCTCGTCGACGTGTTCGATAGAGAAGGAGGCATACACAATGCGTGCTTGTATTCGCGTCGAGAGAATCGCTTATTATCTGTCCGAATTGCTTCGGATCAAAGGCAAGATAGAGGTTGAGGTCATACAGTTCGTGGATCCGTTGATGAGGTCACGAGAAAACTGCGTGACTCCGTCTATTCTCTTTCCCCGGATATCTGTGTCAGTGTGGTCGTACATTATCTGAGAAGGGATGCTCTTAAGCAATGTAATTAAAGTGAATGGCATTCGTAACGCGATACATATCAGGAAGCATCTGGGCTTGCCCTCTGTGCATGCACCGAACGAATCAGTCAAAGAATGGAAAGTCGGAAATTAAGCGAGTTGATGAAGTTGAGGGTTTTATTTCTTGGTATCGTTAGTGTTCAGTGTACTATTGAATGTATGAAGTTCATTGAGATGTATGTTATTCGGAGCTCGTGGATGTTACGTCTTTTAATTGACTTTTTGACTTGAGTTAATGTCATATTCTCGTTGATTTATCGTTGCATCGTAGTCCTTAGGATTAGAGGCCAATATGCTGTATGAGAATCTATCAAAAATTATGTGGTTATATGGTAGTGTCCCTATCAACTTTACGTAATAATTTGAATGTATTTTTCAAATTTTACTTTATGAATTTTTGGTTGAAATATATCGGAATATTTCAGAAAGAAAGGATAACACTTTTAAAATTCATATTTTGTTGTTAACTCATCTTCATAATTGTTTGAATTTTGTTGACTTTTGATCTCGCGTTGTCTCTTGGATATCTACCGCTTTTCCCGGTGGCAAACCTACCTCTCTTTTGAAATGAATTAGTTGGGGAACCTAATATGTCACGCTTTACCTTCCCCGATATCCGTTAATTGGCGTAGCATTCGATTATACTTCGGCCTGTACGCGACGATACGCGTCCTTGCACTTCCACCATTTCATTTTGGGTTTTTGTGGTAATGAAGGCGGACGTCAGTCGGTGGAGACTAAACGGTGGCCCAGCCGCAGACGGGAGAAGAAATAAAGTCGAGGCGCCGGCGCCAATGTGAAAAACTCCTGTCGATCCACACACAAAAGCCGCAGGAGCAGTTTGTCGGTTTTACATTCGGTTCGGATCTATTATATCGAACGCGCAAAATGTCATACAGTGGTTTCTCGGAAAAGGTGTTTACTTTTAAATATTTCAGGAGCACAGACTGTCCTGCGGTCTGGGAATCTCAAAAATTGAAGTTATAGTCGAGTTGCTTCTATCAATCGAATTCATCAGGCATCAGGATATCGATTTATCGTTTATTTAAACTATTCGCCTTCTTAAAAATAATATCTGTATAGTTTACTTACGTATTTTATCCCGATCTAATTCTCTCAATTTATTGTGAAAATCCTAATCGAAAGTGAAAAGTGGAAAACTCGTATTCATTCAGGTTTTAGTTGGTTTTAAGTAGTATTATTTTTACTAAAATGTGCTAAAGATGTAAATGTAAGTAATAGATGATCCTATTCGTTATTGTATAGTTTAATATATTTTAAATTTGCTTAAATATTGACTAATATGTGAATGTATTATGTGTAATGTCGAACTTCCCACACGCAAATATAAGATTTGCAAATTTGCAATTATCTCCTCCTCAAATAATACGATTGCTATTCAATTATATCTAATTATGATGCATTTCAGGATCAATCATCTTCTAGACGAATGAAGTTTAGTGTACCGTTAAGTTCGTGATGCACGATCCTAATTCATCCAAATTCGTTTTATATTTCGAACGGAAGCATAACTAATCCTCCGTGATGCTAATAAGACAGCAGCCGAGTCTTCTTGGCATCTCGGAGACTCATTTGGGATGAGGAATCACTCGCTATGTGCATTCGTGACCATGGCAATATCGGGAAGAGGTTTTTCCTCCCCCTGCCATTCTTGGCCATTCACTCTTCACGAGTGCACGGAAGCCACGTGATGCACGCCCGATAGAAGACGTGACTCAAGAGGCCCGACGCCCGATCAGACTGTCTCTCGATTCAAAGTATCTTTAGGGATGCGAACTTTGATGGGGTCAACGTAGCTCTGTGTGTGATACGAAACCAAGGAGTATATTTGCTCAGTACTTTATTCTTACTAATCAGAATGTATTTCTTAATGTTTTATTTTAATATATTTAATAATGTTTCATAGCATCAATATATATTTCGGGAATCATTGTTATTCTTTCGCTACTCCATAGTAACTGTTTTACGAGAATTCAGCTTAATTTTAAACTCTACGTAATTTTTTTTTCTATGTCGATCACGTTCGCAATCTCAAATGGATACTTTTGTGAGATATTCGTGAATGCGATGAGGTATTTTTTTGTATACTAAAAGTATTTTCTTATATAGTATTCAAGAAGTATCTTTCCAGTTACTATAGAATGACGTAAAAGAATTCAATCCCGGAAAATCTATGATTTTTTCACCAATCGACGATTTATTGTACTTTTAACTGTAAGGATGTTCCATACTTGAACTACGTTAAATTTTTGGAGCCCTCTTACGATGAACTTGGATATTCATATTTCTTGTTATTCCCTTACTAGCTACGTATTTTCCTCCGACATTTCCTTTGGTATAGACGCAGCCAGACGTTATTTCTGGAAAAGAAAGATATTCTTAACTATAAAATACTAGGAATATGTGTCGTAATATTTCCTTGTAATTTTCCGGAGACGTTTTTATTAAATTTTTATTTCTGTCTTTTTTTAATGACGTGTCTAATCGTAAAGAAAGAGGAAACTGTTAGAATAGATGATGGTTAGCAAGGGTTTTAAAATTAGATCAATGACTAATGCTCATGTTATAGATGTATTTTTTCTATTATATTTCCAATACATTCGTGAAGCCCTTATTTAAGTAAAACCAAATCGTACTTGTATCTATACCTCGAGGATTTTAAATCCCGTGTTCTTAAAAGTGAATTGGAAGAAAAACAGCCGTCTTAATTTATTTTATTTCATCCTTTTCACCAAGGCTGCGAATTACTGTCGTGTTATTCACAATATCGTCTGACAGCGATGTGTATTTATAGTATATATGCAGCACGTTCTTTCATCATAAAACTCGTGATATATTTGCCCCAATGACTTGAAGTTCATGTATTGTGAATACGTCCACTTGTTCGGGCGAAATTATTTTTATGGAGTCCATTTCCCATCGATTTATTCGCCTCCTAAAAGATGTCTTTCATCTGCGTATCTCAGATGTATCATAGTCGGGCACACGTCACGATCGCTGCGAATTATTTTTCTGGGACGGTTAACCAGGAAATCCTCTGTAAGATCTTTCTTGCTTTCATATGCACCATTTACGGAAGATCTTGAGCTAAGATTACGATATAGATTTTCTGATTTTAATGATAGTATAAGGTATTAGCGTGAAATTTAGGAATTACCTTTTAACATAGACTGAGAAACAGTCGTATACGTGTGTAGAAGGCAGGGAATCTAACTTATTTTAAGTATTTGATTGTTAAATGAACGCCTTAACGGTTGTTATGGAGCGATAACAATTATTAATAATGTTATGTTCCAAGGTTGAGTCTTAGAGAGTAAGGATTAATATCTGCATTATTTGTATTATAGAAGGAAAAGATATAAAGAACTGTAATAATAGTTACGTAATAACTGTCTATATAGCGTTATACATCTGTATCGTATATCTACGACTGAACTATTGACATTGGAATGGAATAGGAATGTGCATCAGTTTATTAGTGGTATTGATTGTGTCTTTTTGGGCGGTATCTCTGGACCCAGTAGCGATATAGAATTCAATCGAATGATTTGGGGAACTTTATTACCTTCTTCGCGATAAGGATATCCACCCGCTACATTCAGTTCGGGGTAACCTTGACCATGAATCTATCGTGGGCGCTTCGATTCCTATCATCAGCGGTCGATGCTATAACGTCTGGCGCACTGGGAACTTTCGTCAATGAAAAATACGTCGTTTAGGCTTATGGAAGAGGCGCTTTTGGAGGCGAAATCGATCCTTAAAGCTATTAGAGGAGCTATTGCGTGGAAGCAATAAAAACTCACAGTTGACACGTCGTTTGACTCGAAGAGATTTATGTCCGCAGACGAACTTGGAATAGAATCCGAGTCATCGCGATGTATAATAAAATCGCTCGTCCATTTCGCAACTGCGCGTATTTACGATAACTCTTAGTCGTAGGGAATTCGTATTTGCGCTGACCTGGACGTGGGAGGGCGTCGACCTCAACGCTTCGCCGTAATCCTCCTGCAATTGTAGTCTCGAGTGGTCAGTACACCGACGCGAAGTTTTAATGATATCGATTTTCGACGCGAATTGTGGACAAGTAGCCATTTCTCGCCGTCCATGAGTGGTAGATGTGCTCTTATGGTCAACTGGATGTCTATGGAGTTTTTTTCGTATGATGTTGCGTTGTAATTGGATGTTATCTACGAATAGTTTCTTCTCAACTTCGTTGCATCAGAGTTCGGGTTTGGATTGGGATGGAATTATTTTAATGTTCTTTTCGAATTTATTCTAATGTATCGGATAAAACCCAAAGAAAGTTTGAAAGAAATGTGTCTTAATTTTGATGTTTTTAATTCGTTTTCAGTTTCCTTTTATCATTTTATTTCTCAAATATTCATCTTATTGAGTATTTCTGCTACTAACTCTCGTGCAAAAGTAATAATGATGAATAGTAAGTAATTCATCAATTAACATCACTAAATGTTAGTGAACGATATTGAAGTGGGACTTCATGCCTTGATGACCATAAGAATTCGCAAAATTTGTCCAATTCGTATGCAACTAAGGATATTGTAATGGCAGAATACGTGTTGTGTCTGTTAAAATCAGTTTAAGTGCCAGATTTGTGGGATTGTATTATGTGTCTCCATTTATTTATAGATCTCACACGTATGAATTTAGTTCCTTAATTCTTTTTTTGTTTCCAAGGACGTGCTCTCTCTAATTTAAACTTCGGGTTGTGATTTCGACTACAAACTCGTTCCTTAATCAGGTCACGCTGTCTCATCACAATACATATTCCTCGTCGTTAGTTTGACTTCGAAGGATGCTTCCGAAATAATTAGAAATGCGAGGAGTAGAATTTCCAACCATTGAAAAAAGTTACGGCGAAGAAGTTGTGCTGTTGTAGTAAAACGTGTCAGATCGGGAAAACTGTGTATCCCCTTTGTTTTATTTTTCAAAACTGGAAACGTGCTGCGTCTGCAAAGGAACGTGAACCGTGAACTAGATTTTTTTCTTCCCCTCAACAGCCCTCGCTCGTCTCTCGCAGTCTGTGATGTTTTTCTCTGCAGAAAAGCGTTTATCTTTTCTCACCTGCCTCCTATATAAAGCACTGAGTTTCACTCGTTATTCCTCGCAATTGCTGTGTACAGTATGAATAGCAAATTGTGCTTAGATTCTGGTTAATGTTTTGAGTCAGTCTTATGAGTTATTTTATAATGTAAGAGCGATAACAGAAGTCAAAAAAGCTTCTTGTGCCTCAATTATTGATGATGCCAAATACAATTGTCTTCAAGGCAGCTTGTTTTCCTGAAATGTATTTTTCTTTATCTACAAACATTTTCAGATTTTATTAATAAAGGATCCTATGGAGCGTTCTTCTCATTTTATGGATTAATGTTTTAATTGTATCCATAAAGAGTTAATTTTTTTGCGCTTTACCCAGTTGATAAGTCCAGCTTTATAAAACTTTTGTCATATAAGCGCTTTATCAAGGTTTTCAATCTTACCACTAAGAATCGAAGAAGCTGATTTATATTTAAATATTATGTTACAAAGTGATTTGATTAATTTTAGCTCTGGTCTAGTATTGTATGTTGTTGTTTATCTTTTATAATATCGAATTATTCTTACTAGGTTTAATTTATGTATATGTGTATAGTTACGTATATATTCCAAAACATTATGTTAACATTTAATCAGGAGAGTTATAAAATAAATTAATTAAACCGTTTTTAAACCCATAGTAATTCAATTTATTGAACGAAAGTATCACAATATAATTGCATAATATTTTTTGTTGGTCACGTAGCTTGCCTCCCAGTTCCATTGGGGCTGCGAAATCCTCGAAAATTTAAAAATAAAAGGCTGTCGCGTTTTTCGCTGCTATTTCGTAAAATGTTGAGCATTAGTTGTCGACCGCAGACGTGTCACCACGTCGTTTTTCCTGTCTTCTCCCCTTTCTTCCCTTTTGCGGTGTGTCCATGCCTTTAAAACAGGATGGGAATTTTGATAGGCGACCGTTGGACAGTTTAAAATCGCTTCGGATTATTTCGCCGAAAAAAACACTGATTTTACTTTCACTACATTCCGACCGCCTTGCAATTTCACGTTGAAAATTCTGAATTCGCTTTGTTTTTGTCAGAACGCGACTATTTAATGGGTAAAAGTGAGGGTTATTTGCATTCCAAAAATAGTAGCATTAATATATTGTTCTTGGGTAAACATAATATACAATAAAATAATTTAATTTTACTACCCATACAATTGATATATTTTATTTTATTGCAATTAAGGTTTCTACCGTTTTAATATCTTTTTAATAATTTGTGTATTAAGTTTGTGTATAACCGATAGTCAGGTGTTTCAATTTCATATAAAGGTAACTAACTTCATGACTACTTTACTTGATAGTATGAGCGAATTTCAATTACTATTTTTCAGTTCGGTATTCAGTTTTATTGTAAGAGTTTTTTACTATAAATGTATTTTTTTATGTATGTAATCTCTTCTTTGTTTTAGTCTATCCTTTAAGATGATATTAATAATGTTCGATCCCCAAAATCAGTTATATTTAAAGGTGTTTGATTTTCTAAAATTTTATAGTTAATTTTAAGTCTTTAGTTCTTGAATATATTCAATGGGTTGATGCTCTGTTTTCAAGAAGAGATTATGTTAATTCATCCCTAAAATTAAAAGAAATCATGAAATGTATTGAATTCTTTGAAATGAGCTGTAATGTCTTGGAAATGACTAATTGTAAGACTTATCTAAAGTCTTATCTAATGTATTTGGAATTGCAAGTAGCTGTTGCAACCATATTAATTTCCTTGGAAAATAATCCATCCTCACTTACTTATCAAGAGTAATATGAGTGATTCATGCAATCATGAGGCGATGAGTTATGAGGAATAACCGCATTTTATATAGAATTTCCTTTTACCACGAATTATTACTAAGAAATATATCCTTTTCACATATCAATCCTCTCATGTCATTTCTAAGAGCAGCTGAGAATTGCTATACTTACTGATAGTATTTTTTAAGTTTCAAATACAACAAATCGCCATTTATGATTACCATTAACTTTATGAATTTTTGATACAAGGTATTTAATAAATTTTTATTTCTCCTTTCAGGTAAGAATCTATTATCGAATCAGTCCAGTGAAAAATGCGAATTCTGCATTTACAGATCTAAAGGTTTGTACAGTTTATGCTTACAAAGTACTAGTTCATTGTTTAATGAACGGGAATTAGAAAGTAAGGATTCTCAACGGAAGATGTGTGTACCTCTTCGTTAAATATAAATGCTATCAGATGAGAAATTGAGTGAAATTATTTTAATTTATATTTATACTACGAAAGAGTAATGTTGTAGATAGACGATTGAGCGTAATCTGTAGATGAATTGGAAAAGCTCTCTGGTTGAGTTTTTAGTTTTCGAATTCTATTTTAATTAAAAGTATTTCATACTAGCCCAATGTAAACCGTCGAATCCAAATATCGGATTGAATAACTCTAACTAATTCCGATCAGTTTGAGTGATTTCTGAGATAGTGTACGTATGCGATGAATTTTACGTCAATGTGTTAACTTGTAACAGTTACCCGCCTTACGTCTCAAGGCCGTTTCAGCATCGAGTAAGTTTCATTATATTGTACTATCACGAATATAAAGACCCTGAGTGTCCAATGGTCTGCTGCAAGATTAATTTTAGCATTTTATCACCCTCTTTAAGAGACCTCGTGTCCATTCGGCCCTCATCAGTTAGACGGTCAACAGACATCCCCAGTGAACTCATCTTTCAAAGATTAGGGATCAGTTGAAGGACGGGAAATTTTTTCACATCGGATTTTATTGATGGACGTTAATTAGATCATTTTTTTCCCAAACAATGGCAGCGATTGCTTTAGCTACGATAACCTCCAGAGCCCTCCCTCTATCGGTGGTCCCATGGCAACCGGCGTTGTGTCGTCGTTGACTTTCAATTGCTCGTGCGGCACAATGAGATCCTCTGTGACTTTTTGTGCTCGTGAGGCTTTTATTTGGCGGAGGAAGGCCGTGTCTGCAAGACATTAATCTTGATATCACGTTCTTTTACCAAATGAACGGTTCCCGTCAGCCCATTCTAGTTCTCACTTACTCCCACACTCACTCTCTCGATTCTAGTGCAATTATGCTCTTCATTTTGGATGGAAACGATTTGTCCAAATAAAGGGTTTGTTAAATATTCAAAACACGTAAGATTTTGATTCCGCTATAGCGTGGTGTTAAATTTAAAGGGCCTACGTATCTACCATCACAACAATGTATTTCTTTGGCTGAGATCATTATAATTGTATTGTCGTCTTCGTTGAGTAAGGCATCGTAAAGTTTGTTTAGAATGTTCGTCGAGAAAGAAACGTATTTTAAAATCTCGATATTATATTGTTGTTTGAAAATAATTCTCAAGTAAGAAACGTATTTAAAACTCCGGTCTTTTTAATCATCGTTTCAATGTTTAATTGGTATTTTAGACTGTTTTGTATAGTTGTCAGAATCATTCCTTTCGCGTAAATCGAAGAAGGATCAAGGACGTACCCTTTGGAAGATATTTAACCGTCCAAGTCGCTGTAGACACTTCAAGGATTCCTGAAAATAAAGTCCAAGAAATCTCTGCTTCGCGAAACAGTGCCACTTCAATTTATGGTGATTGCTCGGTTCGTCGCTATGAATCTTGAATCTCCCCATAATCACGTTCGCTCGAGTGTTCGTCGAGCTATTTTTAGACGGAGAAATAAAGTTCCTCTTGCCGCGTCGCTTGCAGAAAGAATCCAATTTGTGTTGGGAGTAATTCTTCTGCAGATATGCGCATCCTCATCTGTAGCCAACGAATTTTTATTCCGAAAATAATTGACCTCTCTTTTCTTTCGTTTGTTTGTTCGTCTTTGTGAACCACGATAATGTTTTAGCTTCCTTTGACGTTCTTCTCGGAATTTCTTTTTACGTCGGTTCTTGTAGTCTTGTAGTGTGGACTCGGTGGATACTAACATGCGCAATGGGGATGTGGAAGAACCAGCGTTGAAGTCCGCGCTCCACTCCCCCTCTCTCCCCCCTCATCGCGTGATCCACGCGCGTGCAACTCGAGGAAGATGTGTCCAGTTGCTCCTCTTTAGTATGACATGATTGCGCTGAGTTACGGCGGATGTGTCGTGCTTTTAGGTATCGCTAAGGATCCGGTTGCCATGGTACGGTAACTCGCTTTTTCATGCTCAAATACGTCCTCCTACTCAGGGATAGATGGCTTTTTATTGAAGGCGTTTGATGGGCTTACGTAGGTCGTTCGAAATTTATGGATTATGAATTGGCGTTGTTTTTTATGAAGGATGCTTTTTCAAGTTGTTCTAAGATCTCCGTATGCCCGTATTTTATTTGAGAAGATTTCAAAGTGGTGTGTTAGGTATTTAATTCGTATGTAAATTTAATGTATTCGTTTTTATATATTAACGAACGAAGGTTTGTAATTTTCGCAAAAATAAAGGAAGTAATTATTGAAATGCTATAAAATAATACGAATAGAAGAGAAATATGATTCTCGCAAATATGATTCATTTACGCTATTCCAAGGAATGAATATCTATTGAAGTACGTGACAATCGGTTTATGGGAAGATTATAATGCGTGTTATTTGAGATATATCAAAGGTATTAGTCTGAAATTCTAGAGACATAAATATTTCCAAATTAAAACTGTACAAAGGTATAATTCCTTAAAAAATACAATTCTGATATTTTATTATTCCCTTTTAAAAATTATAATTTAAAAATTCAAGTCCTCCGTTATGTAATTCGTATTATGTCCTCCTTTTCTATCAACACGTCCTCACTTTACATAATTGTCGTCGTCATTATTGGTTGAATTTCAATGGCTGTGCTGTGAGTAGGTTTGCTTTCCTCCATCGGATAGCACTCTTGAGAAGCGATATGTATGCTCGATTTAATTCGACATCATCTGTCTTCAATTGTCGTCCGACTCCGTGACTAGAAAAGTAGAGAATCATTATTGGAAATTCATGCGTGTGTGAAGAAAGGTTCTCTTCGGAACGCGTGCTAGTTTTATCTCTTTTTTTAATGGCGCTCCAGTCGCTGTTAATGCAATGAGATTCTGCGGGAGTCTGAAAGTCGCTGCTAGGTGATCATTTTATCACCTCTTGATTATCGCACTGCGAGAATACCTTGGTGACATTCCCTCCGCCGATTTTCTATTCTTGAAATTTAGATTACGTCTTGAATGTTAATGCTAGAGAATTACCCTCGATATTTCGAATACATGTATAGATTCCTGATTTCATTTGTTTCTGGTGTTCTTTAATTTACCTTATTCCATTTTATTTATCGTTTATATGGCTACGATGTACTTTTTATTCTTGAAATTCATCCAATCTAAGAATTACCTAGTAAATCCTTCTTTTCTATATTTTGTTATCTTTACGTATTCTATTCATAACGACTATCGGTGTATTCACAAGGTAAACTAATGCTGAATTGACCCTGCAATAGCACGACTTACCTTGTAAACAAATGAATGCAGAAACAACATGATTTGGCAAGAAGTGAAATCGAGAAGATAGAGTCAATTCAGATATTTGTTGCTGAGTATGATTGGAATGCAGAGCTTACTAGACTATACTCTTTTGTTCGTGAGAATGGATACAAGACTTTATTTTATTGTATGTCTTCCGTGAGGTGTTATCAAATAGCAAAAAGAACAGATGTACAGAATGGAATTAGAATTTTTTATTGCAGTTTGATTTTATATTACTTACTGATTCATAGAATAATTTTACTTAATATTGTATGGATTTAAATTCCTCGTATATTCCTCGTAGCTTCTCGTATCGTTCAAATACTCGTAAACTTCGAAATACCATTAAAGGTGGTGTTTTGGCTCAAGTTGAATGTTTTCCAACAAAATGACGCGGAATTATTTTCATAGCACGTGCGTCGAGTAGGTGTGTCAGGATATCAAGCGAAGTTATCTCTCCTAACAATAATGTGTTGCGTATCGAAGCATTTCTCTGTTTATCACATAGATGAAGTTTATATACGTTTGATATCGGTATATATTTACTATCTGTTCAATATTGTTAACAATTGTTGTTAGAAGTATTGTATCAGGGAACGTATGTGATTATTTTATTATTATTTTACATTCAGCTGTAGGAATTATCTAAATTTTGTTGTAATAAATCGATATATTTAGAGTGAACTTGCAAAGGTAAGCGTTTTCAAGGAATAACTGATTCATTCGAAGGTATACATGTATATCGAAGGTATACTTGTATGTATATATGTATACATGTATAAGGTATTTAAGGATTTTCGGCCATATTTGATCCTGAAGGGCAGTCACTATATTCTTGGCCGTAGCCCGCAGAGAGACTTCGAAGATTGGTCCTTACGTGGAAGTCTCATTTTTCTCCGAGAAATTTTTTTTTTCGCCTCTCCTGAATCGGTGTGCGTCCTTCTAAATTCTCATCAAAGCAGTTCCGCTGCCATCTGTCGTCCCTTGACCTCCCTTTTCAGGTTGTTTCCGTTTCCAACTGTGTCACTTCTTTCGATTTAATTGATCGGTCGTGTTTTGCCTCATTGTCGACGCTCTAGGTTCTCACTTAGGATTCTCCTTGTATAAATGTTGCCCCGTAATTGAAGTGCACGTTTTAGGTAACTAGAGAGCTTTCTACCTTGAAAGTGATTCACACGCGTAGTTGAAAAAGTTTTTAAGGGCGGATCTTCGGTGCAATTGACCCAAATAAACATCCGAACCCTTTTTCGTTGTTAAGAAGGACAAGATGTAACCACGCAACAGGTGGATGTGGTAGATGAAATTCCAGCATAAGAGGTGGACATATTTCTGTATGAGATTTTCTTCTGTATACATTCTCGATGATTTTGAACTTTGTGTAGATCATTCCAATCTTGGTTTTTAGCAGAGTAATTTTGTTATAAGTTCGAAATTTCTTTATCAATCCTCGAAATTTTACTCTGTTTATCATTTAACATAAATTTTGTTTTTTCTTCAAATAGAGTGTGGATTTTTCATCACGTATAGTATGAGTAATGAACGGAAAACATTTGTTAATTTACTCAAAAATATATCAGTGTCCTCCTATTATTTGCTAAGGCTCCATTTCTCTAAGTTTTGCTTGATCATTTCAGTATCACGTACGTAAAAATGAAATTATGGCTTTTTATTGCTTCGGCTATCGGTAAGCACGTAATTTTTGGTTGTTGATTGATTGTGTGCGATTTAATTTTCGCCCTAGGTCATAATTACCACTGAACTGAACCGAGTACAATTTCCTTTGCGCACCAACTTTTTACGAGTCAATTATCTCCAATTTACCGTACACCAAATCAAGCAACTGTAACCGCTACGTCAAGTTCTTTAAGTCATTTTCATAAACAGTGGCTGCCATTATTTAAATCCTTCCCAACACGCCACCGAGCCTCGACATCCTTCGCTGAACAGAAACATCGTGGCTGACGGCGGGATCCGAACCCATGACCTCTGAAGGGCGATAACCATAACTCCAGGGAATGTGCCCTCTGTACACTCGATGTAAGGGAAACCTAGAGGATCTCATTCCGCATATGCAAATTTTATTCCCTGCGTATTCGTTTTCATGGGTAGCTTGACAGTTTCGCTGGATAGAGTTAGATGAAGAATTAAAACCCATAAGCATGGGAAATATTATCACGGAAATTCAGGGTTTCATATCGTAAAATATCTTCATATCTCTTAAGTTGTTTTTCCTCGATTTGATTGTGAATTTAAAGTGTTAATCGCTTATTTTTGGTTTTTTGAAGCTTATTTGTATCGGCATTGAGTTATGAGATTACTTTTATCTTTAATTCAATGTGATTATTATTGGTATGCTTTTAATTTAATTGTATTATTTCTATCAATTTGTTCTCTTTTAAACTTTTTGGAGCTTCTTCAGTATTATTATATTACGTATTTATTAATTCCAGATGCTTCCAGATGGTATTTATTTTAATAAAGAGTTCACCCAGGTTCCTACAACCTCCAGTATTACAATTAAAATCTATTCCCATCTGATGTGTTTACTAGTCTTTTTATTCGTAGTGTACATTCATTGCCTTGTACGTATAGTTCAAACATTCTTTCGTTTTCCTTTCCTTATATTAGACGATAGATCGTATGACTTTTTATTCACCTTCATACAGAATGTACTTTGCATTCGCGTCATCGTAGTGTTCGTACGTAATACAGCAGCGTAACCGCTTCGAATGCTTCGATCGCAAATATATCGACATATTTGGTCAGCTATGATTTTGGATTCCTCTTGTTTTCTCGTCACCATAGTCTTCGGTCGCTTTTAATTCCCGTGCCATCGGTCGGAGAGACTCTCAGTCGGTCGCCTTTGCACGATTTCCTCGTCACGTATTGGCGTTCATCATCACCCACTTGGCAGCGCGACTGCACCGCGTATTTGTCAACACGACGCGACTATTGTCGCCCATCGAACGCCACTGGAATTCTCATCGTCCCGACAATTGGCTGTGGTTCAGGAGAAGCGCCCCCTTTACCGCTTTTGACCCCAATGTTCATATTCCCCCCTTAAATAGGTCCTCTCTCTTTCGGAGGCTGCGCCATGGGTGGTTCTAAGTTTCGGGAATTTCAACGCCCGAGGGTGATAGGTGGGCGCACGACGAAGTAAAGAATTCCGGTTTTTTTACAGAGTCCATTCATTTTATGGTAATTTCTAATTATTGTGATGGAAATAGTGTTTCTTATCCGATGTGAAGAGGAGACAGGCCGTGTTGTATTCTCTGTGTGTTTTGGTATCTATGGGTGTCATATGCGGTACCGTTCTAGGACCCAGCTGTTTCCGGTACCCTCGGTTAGGTCCGGTGGTTTCGTGTGTGGTTAGAACACCTATTGCCCACGAAAGAAGGGTTTGGCTTAGGAGAGGGAAAGGAATTCAAGGGTAATTGTGCGATAAACATTGTTTATGCTGGATGCGAAGTTGGAGGCTTAAGTTGTTAGGTAAACAAATTACATCAGTTCAAGAAGGCTTGCTGGAAATGCGCGAGAAATTTAATTGAGGAATGTTTTGAAAAGGTGTATCTCATTGTCATTCAATTGCGTTCGATAGTACTATTCAATTCCTTGAGTTCGGTAAAGGAAAATAGCTTTTATCACGATTCTCCAAGTGTTTTAGGCACAGGATGTTACTATAAATGTAGGATAAATTATTTCTTACGTAAGGATTACGCGCTGTTTCGAGTTCGTTTACTATTTAATACATTAACCTTAAATTCACTTAAAATGTGTTCACAAGACCTTGAGAACCATTGGCCATTAATTTTTTACTGGGAAAATTAATTTAATAATCTTCCCAGTGTATTAGAATAATATGATTGTCCGTTTACCGTTATAGCTATTCGTCCTTATTGTATTGAATTGTATTTATATTATTTATTGAGTTAGTTACGAATGGAAAAAAGGGAAAAAATTTCATTAACGTTCGATGTTAGATGAAGGAAAGTAAGGAGACCTTAATATGAATAATTGTGTATGAATATAATAATAATAAATAAATAAAGTTAATCGTGTTACAATACAATTCAAAACGTATGCTTAGGTGAATTTCATGATTTCCTTAAGTTGTGAATTGATCGACAATTCCTCGGAAAATGTAAAAGTTTAACATATTAATTATATTATGAGACTAATTATCCATTTCATTATGAAAAGGTTTATCACTTATCTATGGCTGAAGTATATCTATCAAGAATGTTTTTAGAAAAAATTTTGGTGGAGATGAAACTTGCGTCGGTATGTTCAAGGATGCTAGTTTTAGGTCAGCGAAATTCCTCAAAGGGCGTTGTGGTCGATAGATAAGTCGATAGGTAACAACTGTAGTTGCACCTTAGATGAGAGAGAATTAGCCCATGGCCCTTTATAACCTCAGATAATCAACAGTGTCTTAGAGTAAGTTGCGTGCTCAAGAAGCCGTAGGCATGGATTGATGGAGTGTGGTCTAACGATGGACCAATGTCGCCTACGATTATAAACTACATTCCAACGATGGTGGTTCTAACCTTTTATAATCACGAGCCAATTTCGATTCTGATATCACAGTTATTTATTTCCTTGAAATCGTTTTCAGGTTCGTATCATTTAGTATCGGAACACATTTATCTTGAATCTCTTTTTGATGGGATTGCCGTTTGATTTCTGGTTTAGAAAGATTGATTGGTGATTTAGGAGAAAGAAAGATTTTTAATTTATGCTTAATGAATTAGATTGTTCTAATTGTATTAACAATATATGAAACACAAAAACGCAGGCTCACCTGAAGGTTATTACTCACGATATCATTTTTTGAGGAAAAAATTTCATGTTAGCATTCTTTGCAGAAATTGGGTGTGATATTTACTCATTTCAGTATCTTATCTTTTATCTCATGCTCTTTATAATGAGTAAACAGCGAAACACATTATCTCCTGATAATTTACCAGCGGAATTTCATTTGTCATTTTTTATTGGAATCTGTGGTGATGCATTATTAGTTTTCGGTTGAAATATTAATTTTATCGATGTTTTTAACCGATACCTCTTTCAGTTTTAAATGATATATATAAATAGATACAGAAACTAGATGGTGTGCCATGATTGACGTAAGGTATTTTTAGCCATGCGGTGTTAAGCTCATATAGGACATGTATTTTATTTCCAAACCGCAAAGTGGTGTATCAGAAATGTAACTCATGGTTGTTCTAATTCCTCGTTTAAGAAGTCAAACGTCATTTAAAAGTCTTTCACGGAAACATGACTATATCCGCGGTCTCAAAAAGTAACATCCTTTTACACGCGGTTTCTTCGTATCTATGGAAACTTTGATTTATGACTCTGGAGTAGTTATCTTTCTCGAAATATTTCAGTGTCAATTCAATGGAATTTATTAGTATCTGTCGATAAAAATGAAATGGATTATGATTCTCATTAATGCTCGTGTTTAACCATGTACTAACTCTAGTATCTATTTTGTTCTTTCAAACATTAACCTTGTTGAAGACTTGGCAAACCTCGTTTTCGCGTATTTGTTGGCCGCATATTTCGCCAATAGAGGACTTAGTATTAGATCGGTCGAGGGTCCCAAATTCGGCGCCAGAATCGTAACTCTTCCCTCCCACGCAGAGGTATGCAGAAGTCACGCCCGTACGTGACAGTACGCAACATAGTTTCCACTCATAAGATACGTGTTATATTACATGTCAGATACCTCTACAAGCTTTCTATCAAGCACATCATTCTTAGCAGTCTGATTCGTTTATTAAAATGGCCGAAGTACGCTCTTAGGATGTTTAAAAGTGGTTTCATTTCGCTGCCAAAATATTTTATTAGGTATAGTTGCTAGGTTTTTACAGAGGGAGATTTATTCATTTACCTTTGTCGGAGAATATGATTTAGCCGGTTTTATTATACATTCGGTGCTCATTTTATGTCGTGGTTTATTATTGGTTTATTTTAGTGACTTGATGCATGCATACCCTGTTTCTGTCTTTGAGATTTAATCAGTTTACATGTTTCTACTAGTATTCGTAATTTTCTGGGGAACTTTGTTATTTATAATTTCTAGGAAAGATTTGTCGTGGATTTTTCATTGCTGTTTCTCAAATTATTTTTCTTTTTATTGGGACTAGATTTCTACGTACTTCGAACGGGTCATTTTAAAATCTTTCCGTTGCCATGGTTATTCATTTTTTCAAAGAAATCGGCTTATTTTTTATCACCGGACGTCTTTCCTCAAGCTCTACTTTCAAAAAACTCCTTTCCCTTCTTACTCTTGAGTCTTATTATTCTTATATACAATTTCCTCAAAACCCATTCTTTTTTTCTTTTTATTATTATTTATTTTAATTTGATTCAGTACTTGGCTAAGATTTTTCACACGCAAACGTGGACGAGTAGAGAATATTTTGTAGTAATTACGAATAACTTATCCTACTTTTTAATGCTTAGTTATTCTAAGTTAACAGGTTGGAAAAATGTTAAGCTTTTAATCAAGCTTACATTATTCTTGGTGAACGAGTATCAACACCAATAAGAGATAAAGTTTACTGCAATGGCAACGGTGTCACTGAATGAATGTCAAGGAGTGCAATGGAATCGCCCCTCTGATTAACCCCTTAACCTCTTCTCCTTGTTCTCGCTCTCTTTAATTAGCACCTAACGAGCGTACGATGCCATTTCCTCAAACGGAATCGCCTCTGCTTTAATGGCTTTTACAGCGGTTCCTTTCTTTGTCTCGTTCATTCCGTTTAAAAAGTCAGACCCAAGATAAACTTTGACCTCTAAAGAAGTTTCCTGATTCGGTCATATTGAAGAGATCCAACGGTTGCGCTTTTATCGTATCTGGTCGTTATTTTTAAATCGTATCGTAAATGAGTATTAAGGAAAGATCGCCGTATGTTCGCTGATCCTGAGGATTTTCTCTGTAGGAAGCTGAAGTTCTCTGGTTTGGATGTTGATAGAATTGACCTTAAATAAGTTCTGTTGCTATGTGATAGCAGTATATTTATTTAAATTATGTTGCTATAATGAAATTGCAGTATATTTATTTTTATTCAAATTTTCTCCAATATATGTAACCTAATATTCCAAAGTTTGCAATCACAAAAACCTATCTCGGGATGCATTAGCTGTTTATGTTTTCCGATTATATTTTCACTAATTTGTTACTATATTCTCATTCAGTGTGAATAAGTTGATTACTGTTCTACCCTCACTCACATTTACTTCAATTATAAGCTTTAATATTACTAGGCTATACAAATATTTTAGCAAAGGATAAGTTTGTCTTTTGTTTAAACATTTACGTCATTTTCCTCCGAAATTAGCTAACATTATATGATAGTAGCATAATCACTCACATTTACGTCGATTATTAACTTTAATATTACAAGGCTACATATATCTTTTGCCAAAGGATACGGTTGTCTTTTGTTTAACAATTTACGTCTTTTTATCCGAAAGTAGTATAGATGGCAACTTATAAATACGAAAAGAAATAGGTGGTATTCGAGATATGTAAACTCCTCACCTGAAATTGTTGAGCGGTCGGTAACGCATTCTCTGGGGCGTTATATTCCCATGCCAGTCTGTTGTTTTCATTCGGAGGAAATACGTAGCCATTCCCCGAGGAATTCGTTATTTTTCTACACGTATGTAACAGAGAGTGGCTTCATAGTCAACCAGCTGCCTGAAGGGGTACCCCCACCTGCCCCCCTCCACGATTAATGCATCGCGTGTGTAATGGCCTCCAGTCGTCCATCTGGCGCCCTACGAAGCTTCTACAACAGCGGCTCTTCACCTCTCGGGTGTTGATTTACCGCCGACCTTGATCTTAACGTAGTGGGCGAATTTCTGCTTCGACTCCACCCTTCCGTGGAACCAAGTTCCTGGTCTACGTTGAGATACATTTTCCACTCTCGCCGTTGATAGCAGCCTCCTGTAGAAGTCTGGTTTACCCTCTGAGAATACGTGTGCAATAGGTCCAGTATATTGTGCTTATTGGTTCTAAGTTTTGCTTCTCTATGAATTTGATGCTATAGAATGGTCTTTGTAATAGTTCAAGGGTCATCTTTTCGCACGTAACCGAACTGCTGTATCAGTCCCACTTGAATACGTAAAGAATACGTAAAAAAATGATAGAGGAATGATAGTTTAACTACAAAAGATGAACAGTATATAAGGTAGGATGCAGAATAGATTAGTGTAAAGAAGAGTAATTAAGATAAAGCTTTCATTATATTATTTTTATCTTTTCGATTTGGAATTGGACTCGATCATCATAAATATGTTTGGAATAGTTTTTATCTATTACGTGCTGAGTCAAATACGAATTTTTACCTCGCAAATTATGCAAAATTTTTAGTTGTGAATATTCTTTCATTTTTTGTAGGGTTTTCAATGAATATTGAACTGTTTCAGCTATTCCCGTCTCGTTATTATTGGATTAATTCTATTTTTTATAATTCCTAATTAAAGAACTTAAGGAATAAGCCGTGGTTATTTCTGCATAAGATTCTATTACAAGCTATTATTTAATAATCGTCAAAATCTATGTCTGTTAAATGACAGCTATCTACGTAACCTAGGTTACCGATAATTAAAAAAAAAAAACATATCCGCTTTGTTACCACTCGAAGTTACCGCACGATATGAACGTATTAATCAGTTTCCATGGCATTGTAATTGGAAGAGCATTGTTCTGAGTAAGTGCATGTTCGAGGAACGTAACTCATCAAAGTGATCCTCGTTGTATGGTAATGCATGCACTCAGCGCTTCCTTATTATGTATGTGAGAGAAATATTACAGTTAGACTAGAGTTGGTTCGATGGCTACATAAGTATGGGATCATTATTCGCGGGTGAGTGGAGATGCAGAAAGGATAATTTTCATCTAATTCTTATGAATGCCAACTGAGCGTATCGAGAGACCATTCTGCTTTCAAAAGAACTGCTAGGTTCGTAATAGAAAGCTCTGCTAGCTAGGTTTTAATAGTCTTAAATTGTAGCTTGAATTCAGGACTTAATTGCGTAATGCAGAAAAGAAATGAAAAAATTCATGCTCAAAGTTCGTGGGGCAAATTGAAAATTACAGCTGACTATTTCCGTTCGATAATGGGGGTAATTTTGATGTCACTTTTATGTTATTGAAGTAGAACATAGGTTTAGTAACCAGAACTCATATAGAAGAATTTTTCTATCTGTTACGGTTTCAGATAAACTTTAAGACTGTAAATGTCAATTTTTTCTGTGCAACCTTATACAAATAGGTTAATTTAGTTTTTTACCATTTTATGCTTATGGAAGCTATGAATATTAAGCGAAATCTATATTTTTATTCAAGCAGTTTTCAAAAATCTCTACGCTGCACGAAGCTGAATTTCGAAATATCCAGATAAAAATTCGTTGAAACTAAATGGATATTTATAGTATTCGTTAATATGAATTTTACTGAGTTACTCATGTGTGTAGGTGTTTATAAATTATTTGGGACATAGGCATTGTTAAATATCGCTTCGTATCGCAACAATCGTAAGTTCAAAATCATCTGTTCAAGGGAACGCTTCAAAATATAGAAAAGGAACAGTTAAGCGATTATAATTCCAAAAGGTGACTTTTCCGAATTCAGCGTTCGTGATAGACCTTTTTTCGTGCTTTAACGGGGATCCGTGACTTGTTTAGATTTCAGTCTTTCCGAAACACTGCGTATGCCGTCTCACGAGGAACGGCTCCTTTCCTCGGGCACACACGCGCCATCTGATGGGAAGAAGCGGAAACGAGGAAAAGCCGTTGGAATCGAGCGACGGAACTGTATCCGAGCGCCCAAGTGTTGAAAGTTTTGTCCAACTTTTTTTTTCCCTAGAGAGTTCGAGATCAACCCTAAAAGTTCTCGGGAAGTAATTATTTCAAACTCTTTCCTCTTTTTTTCTCACGATTTCCTCTCTCGGGTCCCTCGGAAATATCTCGACAATATAAGAAGAGAACGTCTGATTTAAATATCCGATTTGAAAGAATATTTCATTGTTCGCTAAGTAGTTGGAACAAGAGATTTATTTTAAGTGTGAGATATTATAGAAAGTATCTCGATGCTCTTGATTGAATTAAAGCGGATTAATTTCACTCGGAGTCTTTATCCATTGTTGTTGTAACAATATCTCGTCTTTATTTGTTGTGGGTAAATTTACGTTCATTATCCATTGTTGGTTGAGTAAATTATACGAATTCCGTTGTAGATTATTCTTTTGTGTACATTTTAACGGGAAAACTCTTTCTTTTTTTAAGTTTGAATAATTAGGAATTGTAAATAATTAATTTTAATATTTAAAGTAAGTGAAATTATCTAAAATAATTAGTACTAATACTAAGGGCATTGGTATCTAGCCGTTATCGATCGTGATAAGTATTCTATTAAATGTAAGAAGTCTTGAATAGATTTTATTCTTAAGAAATAGAGTTCTTTCAATATTTTTCTTGAAATTCGGAATAATTAACATATTTTTGAACAGATATCTAAATATAGAATAAATACATTTATATATTCTCTATCAATTCGAAATTATATTTGAGTTCTGCAAAATTTATTGTATGAATCTCATACATCTATTCAATTTTCATACTTGGACGTTTGTTATTTTATAGCGTAATTCTTTCCACTCCCAAGATCTGTCTTATGTCTGCAGTCTATCTTTTAAAACACTTTACGGTATTATAGTTTCCATTGGATCACTTATCAGTGAAACTCATCAGTTTTCCTCCCTACATCCCTTGTTTTGTAACTGATGACCTTTATTGTTTTTCCCCTCTCTCCTTTATTGGATGAGTTTTCGACAATAATATATATTCCACTGTTAGCGTTTGCAATTCATGATCAATTGCAGACTTAGTTAAAGAAAAGTATGAATTTAGTGAAGGGTTATCCGATCGTAGGAGTTTATCGATATAATTTACGTAAGTTCTGAGGGCTTTTGGATTTTTTTTGTGTGGATTAATGTTATCACCTTTTTGTAGCTTAAGAACACCTCTAAAATTCAAAGAATTGATTTCTGCTAGTGAATCAATAGAAATCAAGTGTAAATACGCGTATCAGTTCACGATAGGTAAGTCGTACCATGCGACTTATAATTCCGTAGAAGAACCTCGGCTGATTTCAAAGTAAGGGTAAAGAGCCTCAAGAATGTCTTTTTTTAATATGGACTCTTCATGAAAAAGCATTTCCTACTTCATAGATGTTTTCTAAGATTTGAAAGTGTGAAATTCTTTGCCGGGGACATTTTACCGCTAGAAGTCAATGTAGCATATCGTCATCTACTTTTTTAATGTTTGAAGCATTAAAATCTAACTTTCTTCTACGTTTTGCGGTGTGTAAATCAAGCTTTTAGATTCGATTGTAAGATAAATTCAGGTTTCAAGCTGATAGTAAGTGTTGACATGATGGAGTGTGTGTGTTTATAATGTTCCGTTATCTCCATAATTTCTTTTCGCACTTAATCGTAGTATCTTTAAACGTAAGAAATGCTTACCTTTTTCGAGTGGAAAGGCTATGAGATATGGCATCGGCCACAGAAGAAGGCCTTACACCACTGCCACTTTGCAGCCTCAAATCAGCAGGTTGCCCCAGTAAAGGAAACGCTGCAGTCGTTCACCTCCTTGTGTATTTGCATAAGGAATCCTGGTTTCCCTTCTTCATGTTTCCTCGGTAGCAAAAAAAATCTCGCGGAATGCGCTAATTTTAGGACTGCTGTAGACGGCGGAAGCAAGTCGATGAGAAAGCAACTCCATCGCCGGAGTCCCGGGGGTTTTCTTGAGCTGGCCCAGTTTCTGTCGAGGGGTTTTTGCATTGGTCTTGCAGCTCAGGAGTTTTCGCTCTCTTCATAATTTGGTCGACACGATACGTCTAGAAATACGGTCGAGGGGTTGAGGGCACTGCAACCTACTATTCAATTAGTGTGGCTTTCTAGTGTATGAGTTCTTATTTCTTGAAAGCGGATTTTTTCAAAGTTAAAGTGGTTTTTTTTTAAGGCAGAATATTTAAGTATATCTAAAATGTATCTGTCAATTGAAACTAATTTACTCAAGGGTTAAACTGTATTTTTTTAGGTAGTCTATCTGTCTATAATCTGTATGTAAATTCGGTTCGATGTTTCGTAAAGAAATGTAATCAGAGGATGTCTTTCAATTTGTTGGCATCAGAAAAATAGTGCATCATACTACATCTACTCCAATACAAATTCTGTCTTTAATACCTATACTGAAATATTTTCCTGTTTTGAGTATAGTAAACAGTAAATATATTGTGGATATGCATGAGGAGAATGATTATTTTGCGTTAGAAAAAAATATGAGCTAGTAATGAGTTTAATATTTTAAATGCCAATAACCTTAAGTTCATGATTAATTTTTTAAAATCGCAACTTTCAAATGTCTATGAGAAAAAACACGATTTTATAAGTATTTTCTTCGGAGAAATGAATGTAAGTAACCTCAATTTCAAAATCGTTATTTGTTCTAACTTTTTATATATAAGGATTTGATCATTTCTTTATCTTAGTAATATGCTGCAGTTAGTTTTTTCACCCTTCATAAGATATCACCGTCTTGTTTTGAAGCCAGGATTCCACGAATCGCGTGAGTGATCCTGTTTGCGAAGTTTTTTTTAGCCGAACGATGACATAAGTTTCGCATTTGCTCCGCCCCGCAATAATAGCGTCTGCTTGGAGAATTCGGAACGATTTGACCGCGTCTGCCCAAAGGACAACATATCCCATAGAATTGGCCCCCTTTCTCTTCTCATGACTCAACTGGATGGTTCGATAGTCTGCACAAATGCGTCTCAGCAATTTACTGGTGAAAAGAGTTGAAATTTTCTACTCGATTTTCTGTCATTCTTAAGCCAGTTTGTGAAAGTAAGAGGAATCGCTATTGTGGATTTTTTCTGGAATTAAATATTTCTCGATTAAGGCTTAAGACTTAAATATATTTTTGTATGAAACATGTCTTCCATTTGGCTTACGTTTCGTAAATCGTATTTGCTCAACGCGAAGGAATTTGCTTTAATCAATATATATCTCCGATTAGCTTTTCTTTTGTGAAATTTTTCGAATTAATCCTCATTTAATGGCAGATATGGTACCATTCAGCATTGTAGACATTATGAGTGTATCCTGCTGGAAATTAGGCGTATGAAGTCCGAGTACGTCCTTAAGCAAGAGTACTTGAAGATGTATTTGGGCCCTAAGTGGCGCAATGTGTATGATTCATTTGGTCTCCGTGCGCAGTCTCGCCGTAGTTTTTTTTATGGACCACGGTTTTATCCTCCGTCAGTTTAGAAAGACTCGTATTTCTTACTTCCGATTCAAATTTTTTAGTGAATTGGGATAATTCGCTTTAAAGCGATCGCATACGGTATGAAAACTGGTTGACATGGCGCGTTACTCTTTAGATGTGTATATATAGGACGGTAAATGGTCACTGCGTAGTCGCAAAACAAAAAAGGCAATTTCTCAATGCTTCCATTCTTGCACCGCCTTTCGCTTTATTTCCCATGATTACGAGTTTTGCCTTTCAATTCAAGTGCAGGAAACGACTCATTAAGGTTAATGCCGTCGAATAACGCTCCTAAGAAATTTATTTACCTCTCGCACTTAAAGTTGCAGATGCGTATCGAAATAGGCTGTAATTTCCATAACAGCAGTGTTTTTAATTAAAGTTAGAATGATGGTTAGATGAACCCAAAGGTTTCAAAGCGCAGTAAAAGTACGTGATGATAAGATTCGAACGTGATTTCTATGAATCATAGTATAATCATTGACTGCCATCTCTAAACATTGCATTCACGTGTGCAGAAGACAATGGAAACATCTTTTTATGATCTTTGAATTTTTGCCATAAAATTTGTAGATATATCTTCTTGGAAATCATTATTCGTTATCTATTTTTTAGTTCTTCTTTTTTCATGGCTCGTTTTTATACTTTTTTCGTTATAATTCTGTTTTTCGTATCAGCTCATGATTAATCTTTTTTTAGCACAAAATGTGGAGGTTAGGATATTAATATATTAAAACTTAGCACGGGAACATGAATGTTTAGTCTGGCAAAATTTATATCCAGTAGCCTGACTCGTTGTTATCGTTGCTAACGGACAGATATGAAATGTAAATCGTATGATATGTATATTAAATCATTTGTAATTGCGTGCTGTTTTTTGCCTCGTATTTTTTATCTTTTGAAATTGTCATTAAAATAAGACTTCTATTTGAAGAATGTAAAACAGATTATTTTCCGAGTCATCTGAATGGAATGTTAGATTCCTGTACAGATTGCACATTGATTCGATCTCTATCGGAAAGATAAAAAGGAAAAACGTGTTCGTGAAGGAGTGACCGTCTGACGAATTGATCGATTGTCATCATTCCTACACTGTAATGATTCGCGAATAACTAGCCGTCATTAAGCAGACGTTGATGTCTCTATTCCGTATTCTATTATACTATTCTTGATCCAGACCGAACTCTTACTTTCCTTATCAAAATTCTCTTAAAATGCCTCTTCTTAGACCTGCGAAGAGCTGCTTACGTCGACGAGACGTTCCTCATTAAATTTGGTCCATGAGGGATGCTGCACTTATTGATTTTTCTCATTTCCTCGTTTGCTTCCGTACGGAATTGATTGTGTGAATGGCTCACCTGAGATGCACTGCTTAATCGATTTTCTTATGCGGTGCAGCGGAAGTGTCTACCTTCCCTTTTCCTTAAAAATTTATAAATATATATACGTATATATTTACGTATATATATATACCTAATTGATTATCATATAATTACGATTCTTTGGTGATCTCAAACTGCTACTATTTCCTTGGTTTCAAAGACGGTTGGTCCTTTGTCGCCTTGCACTCAAAAAGGAAATAAGGCAAACAAGAGTCTTTACGCGATAGCTCCTTCAACTTTTTTGTGTACTTTTCGTCTTAGAATCGGTACGTGATGGCAAGTCGCGGAATGGATTGAAAGGGAGAACCTCTGTGACAACCTGTTTTTACCTCTTCCAGTGATTGCGCCGATCCAAGTTTGTCGCGCTAATGGCTTCCATCCAATGTATACTTACCATTGAGGCAAGCAGCCTTTTATTCACCACTGCCTGGATTGATCTCTCCTTTCTCAGCGCATATCCTCTTTGACAGATGAGAGTGCCTTAAGAGTACTCTATTGTAATACGTACTCTTTGCCCGCTTTGATCTTAAAGTTTAAAACCTTACGAAGGTCTTTTATTTATGTCCTTCTGGTTACTCGGAGTTCAAGCGATCCGTTTGATGCCGGGAGCAAAACACGCCGTGGAGTTTTTTAATGCTATCAAAGTTTAAAACGTGCTTCTTATAGGAAGTCGGGTTGAGGTGCATTTAGTCGTTCCTTGTACAGTTTTCTTCGAGGTTTTAGAAGATCGATTCCATGTGAAGCTGGATTCGAAGGAATATTTTAATGGCTACAGTAGTTAATTATGGAGGTTTCTTTTATGTCACTTGTTTCCTTTGATGTTTAGGATTTACATCTCTATCGCAAAGTGTCTTGTATCCAGGTAACCTTGAGTAAATAAATTTGTTTGCCATAGGCGTCTTCATTGTGTATTATTAAACGCAGAGTTTGATTTCCCAGGTGATAAGTAATTTGTACTTGTTTCAAAAGTGTCCTTGACTACCAGGCTTTGTTTATTTATTACTTTTATGTCGGTGTTAGGAATCGCCATGAAAGATTTAGAAAATTTACGAAGTTTCAGAGTAAATGTGTTTTGGAAAATGAGTTGGATCAAAGAGATATTCAGAAGTATTGGAAATACTTTATTATATTAAGAAGTTTCCAATAGTTAGATGTCTACTGTTTCTTTAAATAATCTTACGAAGGATGAAGGAACTATGATCTCGTAGAAAAGGTAACGGATTGAATTAAGTTCGAAATAATGCTCACGATAATGAGAATCTGTATACGAGTATCTAATTCACGTCTCTCGATTCTAATTAAATATGCATTCGGGACATGGTTCAATCAGATCGCATCCTGTTTAAGGTGACCTTAAATCGATGCAACTGATGGATCACTGAATTCAATACCTTTCGAAAATCATCTTAAACTGGATGAGAAGTTATGAAAGTTCCTCCTCAATTTGTATTTCAAATCGATTTTAAAATCGTGATCGTTCGAGCTGCAATTATAAAACATGGCGACAGTTACGTATTTTCTTTCGTGAGTATACGTATTCTGGGGTTCGAATCTCTCCTTCATCCACATCCCTTCGGATTCTTCCTCTAAGCCGATCATCCACCGGCGCTAGAGTGACTCACCCCTCTACTCCACTTATCTCCGTCACTCAAAAGACTTCTTTATTCTCCACGCCCTTCCCACACAAGGGTTATCGCCTGTGTCTCACCATATTTCCACCACCGTCTCTTAGTTAGCCGAGATTTCGAGCGCATTCGATTCGAGAAGATTATATACACATCGCTGCCGTGATATTTCGTACCATAATTTGTATCATTTGCTCCAAGCAAATTGATGCTCAAGGGATAATTTGTTATAGATTAATTTTTTGTGGAACTTGAGAATTACGTTGCGTGTTTAAAGAAAATTGGAGGAAGAATTATCTTGGATACCGTCTGAGGTTGTATAGCAACCGGTTCGTTTGTTAGAATTATTTTTCTTGTTGCGGGGATTTTGAGACATTAAAACTACCGGAGAATCAAAGAAACTTGAACAATACACGTAGACACTGTCTGAATATTACGTGACAAATGTCTCTATGTTCTGTATAGAATTTTAGTACTTATAATTAGTCGCATAACTTCAATCTAATCTTTCTAATTAAGCACTTAAAGTTGTGGTTTTTTGAACTTCCCGTTGGTTCTTGTTCTATGTAAACTCTGTTAGAAAGAAGGAATAACTCTAGCTAATTATTTTCATAAGGTTCAACGAGAGTAGCGTCGTTTTTAGAAGGGTTGGCGTCGTTTTTGTAAGAGTGTAACGTGGAGACATAGTTCACTGATTCCGTCTTCCAGAGCAATGAGTTTCATATGTGGAATTCAAAAGGGTGTTAGTCGCTTCTTGGAAGGAAAAGGTTTCGTAAAGAGCGCACATGTGTTAGTGCCGTCAACAGCCGACCTGCGAAGGACAGACCGAGTTCTTTGCCCTGCATCTGCACCATCTAAGGAAAGGAGAATTTCTACATTTTTGGCCAGCAATCGGTATTCCAGAGAGGAGCTTGTTATCATCGTCATAGGGATGGGATGTCGGAGTTTTATTTGAGATGCGTTGAGGAAATTAGCCTTGTTTACACTAGTATTTCTTATGTTAGTTGCTACATTCCTTCTTGTTTTGTTGTCAGTATTTTGAATCCATTTATTTCGACTCGTAGGAAGATTATAGATTTAAAGTTACAACCGTGCCAGAATGCTGCTGTTAGGAAACGCTTTTTAAGTTGAAATTTTATTAGTTTCTGTTTTCTGTCTTTAACATTTATTCTGTTGTTCTTTCTGAAGTTCATGATTGTTAGTAATGAAATTATAATTTGGAATTTTCTAATTGTACTAAAAAGATTTCGTTCGTAGAAGATGGCAATTGTCGTTTAATATTCAAATTATTGTTTTATTTTGTTTATATTTCAAAGAGAATGCGGGAATATATTACTATCTCAGCTTTGAGATTTATTTGGTGAGGTATTATTTTCTTGTACAAGAATATAGATTGCAGTTGTGGATGGATCTTCGGATAGTAATTATCAAAAATATTTTTTTTCTTTGGGGAATTCATAGAGTTTTTAAAAGCATAGGTGTTGATATGATTGGATGGATTCATCATAGGATGAATTTTATCAATCTATAAAGGTTCTCCAGTAGTCTGTATATGTACCTGGTTATAACTTATTTTTACGAGGTTTTCAGTGAACGGCTATCGGAAATTCTTCCTCGACATCCCTTTCCGAACTTAAGCAATCTCAGGTTGGCCTTTCCTTCCCCGCTTTATTTATTTCTTCTAGGAAAGGAAATGGATTTTTAAATTGGCATTTATCTGCCGAACTTCCTCTGGAAACGGATCGCTTCCATTGAAGTCTTTGGGAACTTTGTTTTCGCAATGGGGCGCCAGTAGACTAGTCCATTGCCAATAAAAGACACGCAAAAAGGATTCGTTTGACCTCTTTCCATCCACTTTCCGAATTTCGTCTCTATTTATCAGCAGAGGCAACATTGTAGCACTATTACGTCTAAATTCTCAACCATTTATTCATGGTTTGTTAGTACAAATTATTCCTGTACTGTTTCTACAAACAAAATCCCTTGTTATATCAATTATATCCCTATTTAATTTACATTTAAAACTCTCTCTGTTACTTTTTTAAATCCGTTTGATTGTTATCATGGATTGTCGAGTTAATGATTGTTTGAAAGGTTAATTAATTTTTTAATCAAAGAAACTGTTGATTTTTAAATTAATTACCTGGAAGCCATAGAAAATTATTCACGAACTTTCGTTACTCAATGCTGAACATTTGTAGTATTGTTTCATCATTGTCTTTTTCAATATTTTCATACTCAATATGATTACTTCCTTTGAATTCAATTTTCTCGGTCTATTATTTCGATTGTTTATTCATGCTAAATTGAAACATCTTACGAGTAAACTTGGAATATCTTTTTTGGCCTTTCTCCATTCTAGTTCCTTGCTCTCCGCCAAATCCTTGACCTATAATACGATCGTATGGAGTGGGTGCTATTGTGAAGAAAGTAATTTCATTGTTGTCCTTCAGTTTATGCACTTCAATTGTTTACTTTGTTCCGTAATGCATTGGCGGATTCATTCTCATTTACACGTGTGATTTGTGGTATGATGGACAATTATTCTGAAAACAACGATGTATTTGATTTTGCGGTTAAAAAATTTAGATGTCATATTTCGATTTCACGTACTATTTGTCTTATTATAAGATATAAATTAGTATTTTTTCATTGTGGTGGTACAAAATGGATATTTACGCGTTTAGCAAGTCATAGTTTTCCTGAAATTGTACTTAGGAAAGAGTGATTAAAATGATTTTGCTTACCTGAAAAAATAAAGTCGTAATGTCTAACTTTAAACTATCTTTTGTTAGAATTATTCGTAATTCGCTCTTTAAATAGTTAACATTTTTAAAAAAAGCATCAAATGTTGCCTATATTATTTGATATTTATGTGTATATGTATGTTTGTATATATCCTTTATTGCTTAAAAGAGATTTTTTTAAACCTTTAAAGTGTTTGCAGAGATTTGAGCGATTCGAATAAATAACGTTTGAATTTCGAGCCATTTTTATGGAGAAAGGCGGCCTACGTAGTTCGCCGGTTGGCCGCTAGATGACTCGACCATACCGCTGTCGACGCGTATTGGACTTGCTCAGATTCACTGCTTTCCTTTATCAACCGATATTTTAATGCGCTCGAATTCAAATTATGTTTTACAAGTTAATAGATTTTAATTGTAATGTAGTTGCATTGTTAATGGTTATAGAATTACTTTCGCGTATTATACCTTATTGTTACTTTGGAGCGTAATGTAAACAGTTTTTGTTACTACATATTCTACGTCCTCCTCATAAATAAAACGAAAGCTGTATTTTAATTAATTTGTTTTGTTTTTGAGACTAGAATTTAGAGAAACACTTACGGAAGAATTGTTTTATCGTACATTTTTACCTTTTTTAATGTTCGATCATTATTTAATTTAAACATTTGTTCCTTGGCAACTATATTGGCCAAATTGTATTTAATTAGCATTATAATTGAGAGTTGTCATTTTGAATCATTTTGAATCATTTTTTCTATGAATATCATGGATGAGTCTTTGCGTAAACCTATACAAGATCATTTCCACGAAAGAATTTCATCTTCCGTGGCTGTTTCCCAAGAGGGTTGAATGTTTTCCTTATTTCCATCATTATATTTCTTTCCAGTGCTCGTTCCGTTTGATTGTTTGTGAACCGGTCGATTTTTTTCGATATAATTTAATGTGGAAATGTTGGTGGAGGTATTCCGTTATGTAATCTTCAGAATCGATGACCGCTTCCTGTCCATCCAAGTGTAACATCTCGATGAATAAACCAACTCGGAATGGGCTTTTGTTGAAATGAAAGTAACGGGAATTTCTAATGGAAGAGTGCTTGAAATCGTAAATTTGTAGTTTGGTTTTTACCTTCTTGATCTTAGAATTCTTGGCTTTTATTTTGTCTATCTTTGCAAACTTAAAAATTTCCCTTAATGAAGCCTTTGGAGAAGAAGTTACGTTTTTTAAATGTACAATGAAGTTTTTTTATGGATATCTTTGGCAAAAATGATACGTAATGGCAGAAGAAAGAATGTTAAGGACAATTTCTTCTGCAATGTTTTTTTCTATTCGTGAGAGTATTTTTTTGATCGTTACATTAATGAATTGGCCTTTTTTACGTCACGGAATTAAAGTAATTAAATAATAATGTACGTTTTTTAGTATATGTCGCTCTTAAACTGCACATAGAATCTCTTTTAATCGATGGCAAATCATATTTTTTATTTTAAGTTTCGTATTGTTGTGCGAGTTAATTATGACTTTTTCTCGAATTCATATAATTGAGAATTCTTTTTTCCAAACTCACTATTTTAATAGAATTTTCCTCAATCGTAAGAAATTCAACCTCGAGTTTAAATTACATTGAAAATTAAGTTCAAATTATTTTAGCGAAGAAAAATTGATTTCTATTTTGTTTACGGCGAATTTTTCGGATATGTAACGTACGTAAGGGTGTTATTTTAGTGTAAATACATTCCCATACTCTTGCGTTATTCTTATTATGTTATTGATAAGGAGAATTTATAGTGTACGAGATAAATGAATCTCCTCATCATCTTCCAGCCCTCTTGGTAAACATCTTCCAATCAGATCTCTTGTCACCTAGTCGTCTGTAGGTTAAGGAGTTCTAATTCGTCATAATTTCGTAAATTGATATCCTTGCGCGTCATTCGAACCTCGTGATTCTTTTCTTATCATTCAGATCCCAGAATCAACATCTCCTCACACCTTTATGGACGCCTTCGAAAGCCACTAATGGTCTCCTCATTACCTCTTTTTAGAAGCAATTCTTTAGAAGTGCGTCTTTTAGATTCGTCTCTGCATTTTTTTTTCTTTGAGATGTCACGTGACCGAACTTTGAAAAGCATTCAGAAGTTTCTTTCTTTCGTTTCCATTGAATTTAGTTTTATTTCCTTCGAAAGAAAGTTACGAATGATGAATGAGGAGTAAGGATTCTATTATAGTAGTTTCAATTCATTGGATATGGCTTTCCATAGGGAATCAATTTTGTTATTTTAATTTTCTATTTATCGTAGAGGTGGTTGTTTTGATGTATGGATATGTATGGATATGGTAACCATAGATTTATTGGTTTCTAAGATATCGAGGATGGATATATAAACTTTTAAAATTTAATAACGAATCGTGGCGGTATTCCTGTGTTCGTACATATCACCCATGTTGATGTAGACCCATTTGGCCGTTGTCATAGTCACCCCTTATTTCGTATTTTTTCATCACGCTAATTCCTATCGAAAGGAAATCAAAGTGAAAGAGACATCAAAGAATCAGAGTTTAGCGCCAAACCACATATTGGTGTCCACAAACGTGCCATTGAGGTGAAATGCTTTGTTATAACAACGAGCATAAAATTCTACTCGTGTGCAAAACCTCTCTTTTGATCAATAAAATGAACACGGCCTACTTCTTTAGTACGTGTTGTTGAACACTGCGGTAACCGTGGTTCTTTTTTATGTGCCTCGTTTATTGTGTTTATATCGATTCCGATTAATGTTGTTCCAATTTTATCAACTCACGCCTCTGAAAGATATGTACTTCCTTTTAATGTGTTTCTGATATCTCTCGTTTTACTTTGAGATTATTGAATGCCTTTAAAAGAACATTGTATTACAGCAATAAGACCTTTATATTATACTATTTTGTCCTTTCAACATGGAAATTTTAAATATTAAGAGGAAAAAGGAAGGTTCATTTCTTTATTTTAATTAATCTTACACTCGTAAAAATTTTCTTATTAGGATCGCTGATCAAAAAACAATAGAAAGTCTTAACGCACGTAATATTCAGTTTACACTAAAAATCGGACGGAATAAGATTATTTGCCTTATTTTACCACTGTTTTCTCTTATAACAGATTTACGTTCTAAGATTTTCGTATCTTTTTTATGATGTAATTGTTTCTTCGTGGCCCATTTTGAGCACCAAGGCTATTTAATTTGAATACGTTTGAATCGCACTTTTACTTCTGACCGAAATTCCGATTCCCAGGTTATCGATGAACGTGTAGCCGACATCTCCAACTTAGCGGAAACTCTGAAGTGGATCCCACCCATTCACCTCTTGGTGAAGGTACCACGATGCTCGGTTATGCAAGGGTCGGATTAATTGTCGAGAGAAACAAGAATCGTGCTATAATTACGTGGTCTTTCTTGTTATCAGTATAATTACATGGCAACCAATTTTTGGAATATGATTTGAATAGGTGAAATTGTAGGATGAGGGGTTATAAATCTCTTACGAACGTGAATAAGATTTAATTTACTCTTCTATTTATTTCACGTCTTTAAGTTTAGGATTCGAAGGTGTAGTGCTGAATTCGAAGTGCTACCTTACATTATCTTTCATGTTTATTTATGTTTATTTAACCTAATGTAGTAGAAGATTATAGTGTATTCTTTACTGGAGTTCCTAATTGTATTTCCTTGCTATACATATAAGAAATATCGATTTCTGCTTTGAATTCTAAGGGTGGAAGGAGAGTCTGTGTATACGTAACTCGTACTTTTTTATGTAACCACTTTATCGATGTACTCATCACGTGAAAGTTTACTGAGTCACCCATTTTATTTTGGTGAATGTTTTATGTCGTTGGCAGGTCGTCTCGCTTGGAAAGAAAGGGGTACCGAAGGCGGGTTGTCCGTTTTGTATTGACATATCAATGCGTAATAATCCGTTGTGGGAGATTATACAGTTTTATGTCGTGCTTTTCATATCTTTTGATGTTTTACAATTCATTGAAGTGGATTCTATAATGGAATATTCTCCTGAAAGTGTACAGCTGTTCAGGATTTCCATTCACTCTTTCTGAGGAATATTGCATTACGTACGAAAAGGTGAAGTTGAAAAAAAAATCCGTTTTGTGACCCGCAGCTATGAAAAAGAACTGCCAAAAGAGAGTGGTAGTAGAACACGTTCGGTTCCAGCAAACTGAACATCGCCAAAACACGTTCTCGAAGGCATATTTCCATGTCTTAAGAATGGTCACCTGAATATGAAGAAGCCTTAAGCTCCAGAAATGCTACCAACGCCGTGACCCCAACTGCTTACTAATGTTTTTAGAACGGGGGTGTCAAATCTTACCAGTTCCATTTGCACTTATAAAGACTTCGTGGATCCAAGAAGTGCTCTTAAATTTGTTTTTCAAGAGTCTCTGATTCATAGGAACTTAGCTCTTTAATTTTAATGTTGTGATAAACGTAGTGAGTTGAGTTTAGTTTTGCGCATTGGTTTTTCTGCTTCATTATCAAAATTAGAGGTTTAGAATTTTATGAAACCGTAAAATATTTCGCATTCGAAAATATGGAGAATGTTCGCGTTAGATTTCATAATAATTAAATTACGATTAAGTTTTTGTTTCTTCGTTACAACTCTCATTAGGAAGATAAAATACCGTTGAAAATAATAAAGATGTGCTATTTTTTTCTTGTTTACGCTATCCTAAGGTTCGTAAGAGGAAGAATTAATTTAGTGAATGAATTTCAGTATTTTTTAAACTTCGAGTGGCCATAAGAAATCGGTTGCCCAAACTCTGACGTAATTTTTCTAGAATCTTTTTGGCATATAATGAGATAAAAGCAGTAACTTTACGTGGATAACATCCGTTCTTTATATATAACCATATTTCGGTCGTGAATAATATTTCACTTTCGTCCGTATCCTTTTTAAAGGCGAGTTTACTCGATTCACTCGGAGGTGCATTTATAAATCAGTTTCCGGTTGCACCGGCGCCGTTACGTGGGCCACATTCGCCGCAATCCCATCGCGTATTCCGCGTGCGACGTCCGTGGCGCGTGCCCTCTTCAAGGGGAGTTGCGATTCTGCCGATAGAAGGGCTGTTTACCATTTAAAAAAAAAAGGTCCTTCCGGTCGTTAAACTCCCTTTGCGGATTCGTTCTTTTCCACCGCAGTTTCTCACTCGAGTAAATCTTCGCGGATTCCTTCTAAATCCAAACTGTTTATGAATGTATCCGGTTCATTTACTCTTCGCTGGCGCCACCCAAATATCCACCCGGATCTTCTTCTGTTTATTTCTGGGATGATGAAATGTGATGCCTTTCGTTGCCTAGATACCTTGTGTATGGTATCTTTGCCCAGGGTGTGATTGTGAGTTCAATAATGAGTTCAAATTCCGCTAATGAATGTTCCATAAGTGTTGCGGGAGTCTCGGCGCATTATGTAGCCTTGATTCTTCTTTCTTGGTACCGCACATTGGTGTCATGTAGGCCATTTGGTGGCGAAGTGTTAAGACCTTTAGAATTAGAGTGTTGATGTCAACGGCACGCTCCCTCCTGTGATAAAACTACAGTAGTTTTTCCGTCATTTCGCAGAATGTAATGTATGATGAAGTTTAATGCGTGTATAAAGAAGGAAAAGACTCCATATAGTCACCTAGTCTTATTTCAACCAATGTTCGCGTTTGTTTTTTATTTTATTTTTGATATTTCTATTTTTTATTCAATTTTTGATCCGAATATAATTACAGTGATACAATACTTTTACGAGATCAAGGATTTGTACGTAGTACTCGAAGTAATTTGTAATGCTTTCAATTGTTCTGAAGTCTTAATTAACGTCATTTCGTGTGTATACACATTTTTTGAGTTTCCTTAATTATGTATTAGATGTAAACCCCTTTTTTATAAGATTATATTCATGTTAAGGATCTTAAGGAAAAATTTTTTACAGCACTAAGTATCTATATGGTGGAGAAATATTTGCAAAGAAAATAATATAAACTTCTCAGCCTTGAAGATTTTACAATTAATTTCTGATCGTTCTGAAAGATTCTTATTTATTCAGGCTAACATATCAGTTATTTTCTCTCTTAAGAAAACTTCATTTCCTTCAATGTTTATGCGTCAAAATTGTTTCAGTGGACGAGTTCATTTATTCTTTTTCATACTGTATGTACTGAAGTGTGAAAAAATATGATGCGTACCGTTACTCTAGTTCATCCCTTTTGGAATCTCTTTCGTGAAAACATTCGTTGATTCTTGTGCGGAAGGTAAACTGACCGTGAAAGAAATGACTTAGCGAACCAAGTGTCCTAACGGGATAGCGTTTCGCTGTGGACTCAAAAGTTATTCGAACGCACTCAAAAAGGTTTTGCGGTAATGAGTCAACACTTCTGAGCGTTGCGGTACCTCAGCACAAGTGTGAGGGTATAACTGAATGTAAATTCATGTTAATGTATATTTCTGTTCGTTTTTTGGTATCAAGTAATGCATGCATACAGCTCTGGTAATTAGTAATGACGATATAAATCCATATTCGTGTTGTCTGTGTCGCACGAAGTGAAATCTCACGATTTCTTTTATGTCATGCGTCATTTGAGTTTTTGCTGCCGTCTAGGACTTCGTTCGTACGCAAGATCTTCCTTTTTTTTTCTTTCTACGAGTGTAAATAGCTTGATTTGTTGTTTTACTTTTTCCCTTGCGAATTACCTAAGCAACGATTCGTTTGAACTTGAGCTACCGAACGAATAAAGACAAAATGAGTCGTACGCTGTAATCGGAATGGGTGTATTCGAAAGGCCGCGTGCAGCTCTCGAGCATAGCTTGCGTGGCATGAGTTCCGGACCGGTCTTGAACCCTGTTCTTTGGAATGTTCGACGGCCGTTCAAAAACCTCTCTGTGTTATTATTAACTCGAGTCGTAAATCTCGAAGCTAATATTAAAATTGCCTCGGCGGGGGATTCGCCACTCATTGTCCTCTCTGCAAACAAGCAGTCGCTCCAGAGAGCACAACGGGCGTGTGTTCTTTTATCTTCACCGCCGTACTTAATAAAACGCTTCCCGCAATAGGATAACTGCTTATGGTAGTTAGAGGATTTAATTCTGCACGTTAATTCTTCTTTTCCACCTTTTGGTTAATTCAACTCGTGTATCTAACGCGAGAGGAATGGCAATCAAGTGGCGTTCTTTTATTCACGTGGTTTTGACGTCTATGAGATGTAAACATTTCTAAGCGATTTTCTGTTGTCTATTATTGATTTTTTTCTTATATTAGGAGGTATTTATTTCTGGTTGTCATGTGAGGTGTTCGCAAATATTTTGCCCTGTACATTGTCGTATACGTGAGTGTATTCATCCCGAGTGCAAATGTTTTAAGGCGAGGCGACTATTCCAAGAAGACGAGGATATTTTAGAACCTTAATTAAGGTCTTCCATTCCATTTGGAATACTCTTAGTTCCCTTGCCAAATACTTTGTGTACTTGCTAATAGTCGGCTGATGAGGCTTTCCTAGTTGCAATCGTTTGAATGCTTAGTCACTTGCCTTAAATAGGAGGATCTCTAAAGGGTTCGATCAGCAGGGTTGTGTTTTGTAGTTTCGTAGTATGATATGTGTTTTTATCCGAACTATGTTTTTGTTATGGATTCTTATACCTTGTATATCAGTTGGAAAGAACAGAATATGAAATTTCGTTTTTCGTTTCTCTAAGGTTTTTTTAATATTCTTTGAAACAATCCTGATCCTTTGAAACAATTTATTATCATAAGAAATGCATAATACCGATACACCAATATTATATATCTGTTAATATTTGCTCGAGTTAATTTTTTTAAATGATGTTTCGGAAGGGGTTTTATAACAACGTAAAATTGGCAGTTCTCCAAAGATACTCTGTTTCACTTGATTTCGTCAAAAAAACTTTATTTTTCTCACCTAAATTAATTAATAACTCAAATGCACTATCTTATTCAATTTTTTATGTAAATATGAATTTATCTTTTCGTAGTTCTTTCAATGAATTACTACTACGGATGTTTTATTTGTTTTCTGATAAGTATCACACTGTAAATTTGAAACTTCTTTAATATTTAAGAGGTTTGTGATGTTGTGTATGTATTTGTGCATAAAATGATGTAAGTAACGTAGAGTGAACTAATATAGAAGTTAATTTCTGAAAAGTCCAATTCAGCTACGTAACTATGATTTAATAAGTAGGAATTAGTAAAGAAATTTTTCTTATTCATCCTCCGTGTAATTATTTTCTTTAAAATACTTCATTCCTTGCAGAAACGAATCAATTTTATTTATCCCAGGCATAAATTATCATCGTCCTAAATATTCGTTCTTAATTTTCCTAATCACGTATCTGACGAGCCAGTCGATTAGTTCAAATTTATCGAGCCAATTAATGTTAAGTCGGAATTAATAATCGATTATAATCGAAGGAAACTAAGGGCGGAGAGAGCCGTCAAACGAAGCGCGAGTAAAAGTGGAGAAGAAAGCGTATCGCGTGGAAATTTCATAGGGTTAACGCTCCATTACTCATACAAGTCTCTGAAATTATGCCCACTAAATCTCGGAAGAAAAATGAACCCGTGGCCCACTTACGGGCCATCCAGTTCCCTAAATGGTCAGTTTCGGATGCATTAGTGACATTAGAAACGCCCATCGATTTCTCTCTATATAGAGAACCATTGTGAGGGAAAAATAGCCCTTAACCCGTCTTTATCCCCCAACGTGTCATTGCGACCTAAATCCTGCATCGAGCGACGCACACTTATCCGTGAAACCGCAAGGTGGGCGTCAATTGCCCATCGATCCTAAGGCGAAATCTAATAGCGTGACTCACAGGGATTTTTACGGGTGTTAATCCCGGTACATGTTTCGCAAACTCGTGCAGGTTCGAACCTCCGTAAGGGGGTGTTGTACCTCTATGCTTAGGGAGATTGAGGATTCGTAGTTGTTGTCCAAAGGGTGCGGGTTGGTTTTGATTTGTGAGAGGGTTGAGTCTCTCCAAGTACGGGTGGTTAGAGTTAGAAGTTTTCGGAAGAGTTGAAGATGTTTCAATTATGTAGTAGTATAGCGACAATTGCAACAAGGCTTTTTAAAGTGAATTTTATTTATTTATTTCTCAGAATTAATATTTTACGATGATTATTATAAACTTTTCTGTTCCATAATCAATTAATTTCACGTATTCATAAATTTCATTCTATATTCTGGAGTATTTTTGCTATCATTGCCTTATCTGTGAACTATTTTCAATAAATATTAAGTGTTACCATTTGAAAGAAAAGGGTCAGGGGCTAATCTTAGGAAGACTGACAAAAAAATTAAAATTTACGTATGCATCCCTTTATGCGTAATAATTATTTTATTGGATATAAAACATTCTTACGGATTTCTTTCGATAATTTTAGAATAAATGATTTCTTTCCTAGTAACTTAGCTTTTATCGTTGCCAATTTTAATGAATAAGCAGTTTTAAGCCAAAAATTTTCCGGCTTTTTTGATACCTCTCTTTTTTTATTAAACTTCCTTTGACGTATTGTGTGGTCACTACGTCTTCATCTCACATGACGTCTCGGACCGGATGGATTCGTTTATTAAGCTATCGTATTAATTAAATACTTATTTCCTGCTATTAAGAGTGATTAAATACTGATGTTAATGCTTTCGACTACAGACGCGCATGTTTTTCTGACTAAAATAAAGTGAATTGATTAAAGAGATAATGAATGATGAGTCTTACGCGTAATTTTTGCGATTCATTTCCTTTGATGAAACGGGAGGTCTATATTTCCCGTATAAAATTAATAAAACCTAATCGTTATTTCCTTTCGGTGTATTTGCAGAGCCAGAGAAACGCAGACCTGGACGCCTTGGAAGAGGAGAACCGAGTGCTGAGAGAGAGACTTCGTGAGGTGGCTTCCAGTGAGGGCAAAGCCGCTAATTCAGAAACCTCTGCACTTTCGGATGCCGAGAAGGAGCAGCTGTTGCTCTCCAGGTCATCTAGTGGTCAGGCGATATCCTCTGTGAGTGTTACTTTTTATTTTTTTTACGATAATTGCTACGTAATAATTGGATTCAAGCTAGTCTTCTAAATATAATTCCAATATAACGAAAGTGAGTACGATTGTTGTGTTACAAAGTAATCCTTCTCCGTCCTTCAATAAATTATTAATTAATTAATCATTAGTTCGTGTGCTGTAATATATTGTGAATACGTGTTCTACGAATAATTAATATCGTCTTTTGAACGTATATTCTTATAGTAAGGGATTAAGAGAAATACTGAACGTCTACGGAGTTTTAAAATGTAGGTTATAGTGTGACGTAACTCGTGCTCGTATATCAGCGTGTGACAGGAAATCGTGACTCTTAATCCCGCTCCTTTGATACGAGGATTTCCCGCGATTTCAGTAAAGAATACGTAGTTGAGGAAGAGGTTTTAGAATGCGATGACAATATATATTACGTTGCTGCTATTTTTTAATTCTTTTTTGTCTGTCTCGTATACTGACAGTCTCTCGTGGTCAATGAATGATGTTGTTGTTGTGTAGTTTTATACATTTGATGGATGTGAGCGTGAATATCTTTTAATTTCGTTTTGATTTTGTTTTGGGATAATATATCGTGACAGTTCTTTGTCTTTAGCTTTGAAGAAGTGCCTTTGGTGATTGAGACCACGAAGTTTTCACGAAGTCTTTCATTGTAGATGCTTCTATTTGAGGGTACTATTACAGATTGTTTTTTATTAAATTATTTACTTTTAAAGATTTCTTTTTCTTCTCTGATTTCCGATGGAAATAGATAAAGCTATTGTATCCATTGTTTCCGTAACTATGCGACTGATAATTACGAACAATAAACCGAAAATAAATGGTCCTAAATCAATTAACGCCCTTCATAAGCTCAACGTACCCGAAATTGTATGTAAAGCTTCTATGAACCGTTAACTTTCAGAGTTTTTATCGAAATTTCAAATTTTCGTATTCACGGAGAAACCATAAGGTTGCGGCTTGTGGCTGGACCTCCGGAAGTGAGGGAGTGTCTAGGATGAAGAGAAGCATACATTCTAGCTGTTGAGAGTTGCCGGATTCTCGGAAGGTTTATGAATATTATTACGTGCTATAGCTGTTTTAGTATTATAGGGAGGCTAAGAAGTTCGCGGTACTATAATTGGCAAGATTTATTGCTAACGATTAACTGAGTTACGCCGCTTTGATCCCTTTCATACGTTGCTCTTCATTAGCGAATAATATCCGTATAAAGATTACCTTCCGGTTGCGATGGCAAGGTTTCACGCGCCATTTCGTTCATTAATTACCTTTATTCATTTTCTCACGGCTCACTTTCACCACAAGAACGAGTTAGAAAGATGGCAAAAGTGCATAGTCACGAGGGAGAACTTCCTTTACTTTTATTTGCCTTCATTATCGTTGGAATGCCGCACTCGTGTTTCTAAACGCGGATTCTAACATTTTATTGCAACTTCGAAAACGTGAGCGGAGACACGACCGTTTCCGCACTCTCCAACATATTGAATTAATCATTCCAATATATAGAATTCCTTGCTTCGGGAAACCGGACCGACCAACAGATGCTCAAAAGAAACGAATCACAAAAATGTTCCTCGAGAACACGTTAACGTTGATTTATTCGAAGTCGTTCTCTCTTCGGCGACCCGTTCAGCCCAGATACAAGCAATTAAAAATATTTATATCGTAATGGACCAGTGGCCGAGCATTAAGAGCGTCCGAGGTCAGGACTTGAAAAAATCATAACGGTACTCACCTCTTTTCTCCTTTTAAATGTTAAAGTATTCATATAATTGAATTTCTCGCGTCGTCTGTTGATACTCATTACTCGAGATCAGCAGTTGCATTCGCGGATCTCGTTAGCGTCCGGTGAAAATGTTTCTAATGCCGCAATTGCTTGTTTGATTCGGTTAATTACTTCCTGTGTCGGTGTGTTCCTTTGGATGGGAAAGGTCAAGGAAAGCGAGTCAATGTTTTAGCTCGTTGGCCTTTTAAATTGATTGAGATTTTTTCGATAAAAAAATGGGAAAAGTATTAGGTATCGATGTGTAGTTTTGTTTCCATCAAATTGAGACAATTTATTTGTTACTGATCAATGAAATATTTACGCTAGAAAATATAGACAGTTTTTAAATGGATTTAGATAGTGTCTTCCTACAGAAGGCTAAAAATACCTCATAAAAGTACGTGTTTTATTTCGTTAAGAATGGCATTTGTAATTGAGATGGGTAAAGTCTCTTCCGACGTATTTTATTGAAGAATTCGTTGTTTGAAGGCTTCGTGAAGATGCTAAAAGTCAAGGTTAGTCGTTGATGCAACATATCAAAAGCGTTTCGAAAATGCACGATTGGCTTACCAATGCCATTGCTTTGTTTGCCCATAAGCATCTCGCGTACATCCTGCTGCAGTATTGTGCTGCACTAACGTTAGATTACCCGTAATCGTAGTTTTCATGGTTCGTTGAACCTTTCTCGTTGCAAATTTGCTGAAATCTTTTCATAAAAAATAACGGTATTTTCTGATCGAATGAACTGTATCCTTGTTTGAAGCTATTTGTTGATGTTAAACTAGCATTCAACTATTGGAATGTATGATTTGATAGTTGAGAAATGCTATCTTGATTAATATTAGTTTTAGGTTATGGTATCTCAGTTTTCAGATTTTAGTTTTTATGTTGTCTACGTTAATTGAAGATACTCAAAGTAAGGAATCTTTTATTATATATTTAATAAAATACAATCATAATTACTTTCCATCTCATCTTATGATGAAGAATAAGTTTTTTCATTATGAAATGTATACGAAAAGTCGTTTGGAAGATAAGTCGTTAACATTTATTTATTTATGCTCAGTTCACTTTTGCCTTACACCGTTATGTTATACCTTCTCATAATAAAATACTGTTTATAGTATTGTACAGTTTGATGAAGGTTGTACTTTATTGTAAAATTCATGAATTAATATATCAATATATGATGTATCAAATTCAAGTATCTTATCCAAAGAATTGGTTGGAGCAAATAGCATAGTGTGTCTGAGTTTTTTTAATTCCGAGAAGTATTTAATTATTTGTTTCGTTGTTAGTCTGCCATCCTATATCGTAATTTTTCTCAGTAGCATGGATATTTTTTATTCAAATAAGTCCCGAATATGATGTCATTTATACCCGCCGTTGATGAAAGAGGCTGCAGCCAGTCTTCAATGGACCACCATTGTGCAGTCGGAAACCATTTCGGGATCTGTTTCACGATAATCTCCAAGGGAATTAATCGGAATTTTAATTAGAGGATTCATTCACATGCGCCGATCATATTCGCTTGTCATCGTTCATTTAAATCGCCGAAAAAGCCGATTTAATCTCCATTCGCGTAAGTCCTCCCGAAAGAAATCAATCGCCCTTTTGTATGAGTATGCATCTCCAAGTGGCCATCGTGTCATCCTTCCGAAATATCCTGTATTTCTCAAGTTCTTTACCTAACGCATCGTTCCTTCTCCTTACTTTACTCTAAAGCTCATATTTTTTTCAACCCTTTAACGCTCCGACGTTCCTCAAGATGAGTTCTTGTGGACGTCCTTACGTTAACGGAACCGGAAACTTTTCCACGGACTCCCGATTCGATTTTTTGCTTCAGACGATTGGAAGACCTTGTTTGCTTAGGCAGCGGTCTCATTGATCGATTTTCGAACTCCCTTGTTTGCATGACTCGCCCATTTATCGGCGTCAACCGCTAATAAAGTTCGTATTTACCCGGATTAATTTGGGTTTTCTCGCATTTTTAAGTTTTTGTTTTCGGTGGCTTACGAAATTTCTATTTTTACGGGACGTATTTTCTTTGATTTTTCCGCGTTTAGGATCGATTCTATACTAAATAAGGTGAACAATCCTTTTCAATCTATCAATTTTTTTATGTTGTTTTGCACCCAGTGTTTGTATTTCTTTCATTATTTCATGGGAGAAACTGTACTGTTAAAGTAGGTAAAGCTCTGAAACGCTCATGAGTGGTGCTGGGTTCGAGTCCCTGAACGTTACACGTTTCGCTTCCGTTTATCGTTACGGTATTCTTACCCGAGTATCATCTTTCCAAGTTTTTCTTTCCTTCGTCCTTTTTCATTTTCTCTTGTTCGTATGTCGAACATTATGGCTATACCCTGTTATTTTTGGAAACAAGAGTTAAACGTATATTAATGTAATGTGAAAGAAAATTATAATTTTGAATAAAAGTTACAAGATTGATTTTTTGGATAGATATGTAAGGGGTGATTGGTAAAATTGAGGTTCCATCATGGAAAAATTGAATTTCTTGTACACTTCCTACTTTGGCTGAATTTTAATTTATTCAATAATTCAAACCATATCTTCGAATCGATTCAAAGCTCTGAGAATTGTTCTCACACGTATGTATCATTGTATTTTCTATCCTCTGCCGTTACATGGCTAAGGTACTTCAAATGTTCCACGGATACCAATTTATCACCACTTCCGAGTACAAATGGATTCGACCCGTCGCCACATTACTTTATTGCAGCCGTATTCTACGAGAGAGGTTTTCTTTTTTATCGCCTCCAGGCGAATATTTCCTCGTTCCTTCATTCCATTCTCACACGTCACTGCTTCCTTCCGAAGCTAAATGCTTAAGTCCCATTGTGTGGATATCGGTTTTGACATCCCTTCTGCGAATTAATGCTTCCCCTCTTCATATCTGTTTTAATTTTGTCATTTTTTTCATAATAGGTATCGTCACTGAAGCGACGATTTTTTCTTCAATAAAAATTCTGTTTTTTTCTTTTATCGTTTTATTTACCGTCCGCTTATCAGATAAGTGGTGTATGATTACGGATTCGCCGTGTTTGGTCGTAATTTTACATTTTTATCGTCGTTTAACAGGTGGTTATCACGAAGAATCTGGAACTTTTTTAGACACGTGTTACTATTCTATCATCTTCCACTCTCGCTTACGGGATATTTATTCTTGTTGACATGGGTGAATGTTAAAATAAAACTGCCGAATCATAGTTTGGTGTCAGGTGGTGATATTTACATTAGTTGCTAACTTTGCTCGAATATATTTGCTGAGTTGCGTATGGTTTTCTCGTAGTTTTTTACCATGGTGGTCATTTTTCGGTTCAAACGTGCCAAACTGTAAATTTTTGCTATGAAAGATTAGCCCGGTATTGGTTTTATGCCTCAAAATATCTTCCGGAATATTTTTGACGGAGCTGCGAGTTCTTACATAACGTAGGTAAGCCCTTTTTTTATTTTCAGTCACGGTGTTAAGAATTCGAGGTCATCGTATTCTGGAGCATCTCACATCGACTTTTATTTACCGGTGTCTTTGGAAACAGTGTTACGAGAGTGTTCGATACTTTACAAAGTAGCAATTTTCCGAAGCCCAACCGAATTTGGTGAAGAATTCCTTAATGTATGTGTAGCCTCCATTAGCGGGAAAGTTTACGTCAAGCCTTCCATCGCACGCCCATTCAAACAGCCTTTTGTGTCCAAGAGTGAGGCAGGAATGTCTTTCAATTCCTCCTTTGGGAGCCTCCCTCGGTGAAATATCGACTATTTTACTCGGAATCCCGAATCCGTCCGCGCTTTTTGTTGACGTTTCTTCGTAAGTTGATGGATGGCAGCATTTTTCGAGACGTTCGTCTGCTCAACCCATTGACGGAGGAAGGCTTCGGCGAGCCGAAATCCCTCCGCCGTAAATAAACGACGTGATTGGAGCAATCTATATAGAAGGCATCGAAAGTGGGTCGTAGCACGAAGAAGTGGTCATCGAGAGACCAAAAACCCTCTGGTAATCCAAAGGGTGGCTCGCACCTGCCCCATGCAAGGTCGCACTGGTCCGGACCTACGACCTTCAGGTGTTTTCTTACGCCGGCGTTGCCGCGTGTTTCTGATAGCGCGTCTCTACGTCAGCGCTCTTTGGGTGTATTCCTACGCCGCCTCAGACGCCATCCGCGCTCCATCGCGAGCGACCGCCTTTCGGTGCGCTCGTGACTCACTCCCCCTCCGCAACCACGCCCCCCCTCTCGCCCGATGCCAGGGCGATCGTGCAGACGCCGCTCGTCTCTCGTGCATCGGGGCGCCGGCCCCTGAACGGCATGTGGAGCTACGTCGCCTTCTTGCTGGGAGTGGCGGCCAGCGCCTGCTGGCTCTCCTGGGCGCAGAGGAAGGCCGCCGTCTATAAGGTAAAAGCTCGTGCTTGCAGATTCCTACGGCGATGGATGCGTCGGCATTTCCTCATCTGTGGCTCTTTTCTGCGTGTGGAATGCGGTGGTGGTGTAGTGGTTGTGTCGAGAGATTTGAATACTAGTTTGCCAGTGGGTGGCTGACGACGCCCCGCGCTCTGGATGCTCACGTTACCGCCGCCATCCAGTTGGAAAGTGAAAACGCTTATTATTAAAAACCTCTGTTGATGTTTCTCAGCTGTGTCTAGGATTCTTGGCGTTATTTCACTGTTTTGTTGACGGATTGGTTTTAGAGTTTGCGTTCGTTTCGTAGGGTTCTCGTACGTGTTGAATCGATGTTTTACGTAAAGATGAATGAATAGATTATTGTAGAAATGGTTTTGCGATCACAAGCCCTTTAAAGTATGATCTCAAAGTTCACAGATTTTTATCGGTCGGATATCTGTGGATGTGATTTTCGCGAGGGATCATGCGTTCAGTACGAAACCGCACGTTTCCTGGAAGAAGGATTATCATTGATGTGTTTTCCATTCTTCGAAACCTCCTCCGTCATCTTCGGTTCGTACGAAACGTTTTCGTAGGGTTTTTTGTAAGAAGCGCGCAATATTTACGTAGCTGTGTGTTCTTTTAGCCCCAGCGCCGTCGCCGATTGTTACCATGAGAGACGGTTTATCTTTATTCATGCGATAGATTGATGGACTCTCTTCTAAAGTGGGATTGGCAAACGACGTCCTGTTCATAATTAGGGGGTATCTCCGTAAAGGAAATCGAATCAAAAGAGAAACCAAATCCGGAGCGAAATTAACGCTCGGCAAGCAACAGGTGGGGGAAGATCGCGTGCGTTCGAAAAGTGCCTTTTAATACGCGATGTTTTTAAAGGAGCGGTGTTTGCCCATCGCTAATGCGCGCAACTGATTCTAGAAGGCTGTGTTTGCGTTGTAAGACGTCGGGAAAAGTTGATGAATACCGAAAATGACGTTTCTTATTTATAAATTATAGATTTTGTTCGGTGCTAGCTTAGGATACTGAAAACGAAACGTTTTGTTGCAGTCTTTGTGTAAAGTTTAGCTTTAAAGTTATAATAAGTGGATTTTTCTTCGTAGTTATTGTTTTTTTTAATGTTTTTACGAGTGTATTTTTATGTCAACAAACCTTTTTTATTCGTTTTTATAACTATTATTAATGTACAAAGTAAGTTCTGAATTTGCGTCACAGACCATACTTATTTTTTATCTATTAATCGGTTACTAATCGTGAGCGGAATAATAGATTGGATAAAAGAAAAGGGCAAAGAATCCAATCGATTGGGGTTCGAATTTCCGGTTGCTATGAGAGACCGTTCATTGTGTCGGGAATCAATCGATCGCAGAAGGAAGTGGTGCTAATCCTACGTGCACGCCTTAGCCATCCAAATATCCTCCTTCCTTATTCGAAATTCTCGCCCATATGGAGTGGCCATTGTATGGTTCGCCCACTTGCCTCATTACCTCCTTCTACACTTCCTTTCTCATTACCATCGGAAACCTTTGAAGTGCAATTTTCCCCAATTGTTATCCTTCTCCCTGACGCCTGTTGCGCTATGTCCGGTTCGAGGCTATTGAATTCGCCTGATTTACCGTGATTAGTGTGTGCATGTAAGGGTATACACACCCATATGTATGTCTATACGTATATTACATCTCGTACGGGTTCTCCAATGGGGTGGGTAATTTATGGAGGGGTATGTTTCGTGGACCGGAAATGATGTATGTGTCTATGATTATTGTTATTTAAATATGTCTTATTGTGTGATTTATCGGTATAATTTTTTACTTTGGATCTGGACGTTTGGTTGGACGTCTTCTCGTATACAATTTGAAAATAATTGACGAATTTTCATTTCGAATCCTTTTTTTCTAAGACTATCATTGTTATTGAAAAGTTAAGCTTTATTTCTCTGTTACACTTAGTATTTTTTGACTTTCTTTGCCTGTAATCGAAAAAAAAGTTCATTTAAGGGGTTCTCTATATCTTTTTCCAGTATGATATTCATTATGAATGTTCTATTTTTGTAATAAATGGAATATTGTATAGTAATTCTTATGAATTAAACGTTTAAAGCACCCATATTCTTTAGAATAGCTTCAAAGTCCCTTTGAACTTGAGTGAAGTAGCTTTTAACGAGATATTTATGGCCAAACTAATTCGAATGTGATTTAAAAGATCTATTAATTGATTTTAGAAGAGGGAAATAATCATCATTTTTAGGACTTGTTTGATTATCTTTTTACAAGATTTTTTCGTAAGATATCTTTCATTGTTGTCCATCTTCTGACCACCTTCTCTGGCTCATATGAATCTCTATATGGATTCAAATCTGATGAATCATTTTCAAACTCAATTCCTGCCCATGAATACGTTTCTTGGAAGAATATCGAGAACGTCATCGGTGGAGGAAAACCGATCCCATCGTCCTTCGCGATTCCCCTTTTTTACTTTTACTTTGGCAATTAAAGTGGGAATAACGGTATCGACGAATTTATAACAAGCATCCGCGAGTAATGTAAATGACGAGTGATGAAGCGTGCCACGGATCGACAAGTAACCCAGATGTGCGGTTACTGGGCAGTGCCCTTCCGTCACACGCGCAAACGACCTAGGCCCTGAAACTTTTTCGTCCTTTCGATAGTTATACTTCGTCGCTCTCTCTCTCGGAGATCCTATTTTCCGTCCGTCATTTGTTCATCTTATCTTTACGGAAAGGCCCCCCGAGTTCCGTTGACGTGTTTCACTCCGTCCGGAGCCGTGCCCTTTTCCGTCGATTCGAAATCGGTTCAAACAGATTAATAAATGGCCTCAATAGGCGTTCGTGCAGTTGGTAATTCCGTCAGGTGACCACAATGGTCGGAGGGAAAATTTCGCAGAGGCGAATGTTGGCCGTGAAGAGGTCATTTACTCCGGGGCGGAATCCTCGGAGAGATGCTGCGCCGGTCGCCATCATCTCCTCCCGCTCTCCGTTTGTTTACGATGTTCCCCCAGAAGAAAGTTTTTCTCGCGTCCTTTTCCGACTGCATTTCGAAAAATGTCAATCTCTCGTCCATTAGCCTAGTTTTCATCGGAGAAGGCGGTTTTGCCTCGTTGATCCCCCTCGTGACGTTGCGACGTGAATTGAGGCGGTTTTCGGATTTCTTATTTTGCGAGGAACGTTGATGTTTGCGAATAGCTGTAGCATTTGCGAATATTTAAAAGAAAACTGTTTTCTATTAGAATTTTTCGTATGCAGGAATTGAAGAAATAAGTTTTAGTGGTTATTTTATAGTAAGATAAATTAGAATGTGTATTATTTTGTTTACAGCATTCAAGTTTTCTTATCATTACATTACTATCCATAACAAAATTATGTACATTATTTATCATGTACCTTATAGAGATTGGAGTTAATACTCAAAATCACGAGCTTCTCCAATTCTAAATTTGTTTTAATTCTCTCATTTTTTCACGTTTAAAGAAGAATATGATGTCTTCGTTAAATTCATTCGCGCTCAAATTATTTCATGAAATTCATTCCGGTTTATTTTTCTATGATTAGGTTATTTTATTTAGTATAGCAATACTTCTCTTATTCAATGTATAGAATAGAATATTCAGAATTCTCGATTCAAATATGCAGAATGTATTCACGACTTACAGCGTGTTTTGTTCCTTCGCAGCATCTGTCTTGACCCCTTTTTGAGGAAGATAAGACAATCATTCCGCAATAAAAAGGTTATGAAACTTCTTCTAAAGAGCTATTAAATCTTTTGGGAACTATTTTTAAGGCGAGATATCGTTAATAATTCTCTCTTTTTTTGCGTTTTCTCGCTCATATGAGATAAAGTCTGCATTATCTCCAAAACTTTTAAATTTATTTCATATTTATGGAGAAAATTCACCGATTTTTAGCAGATCATATTGCAGTTTAATGTGCTCGCAAAATTTTAAAAAGTTGTATATTTTCGTTGATTTCGATGCCCTGTTTTTGATGGTATTTGTACCATTTAAGTATGTTTTGCAATTCCAGTGAAAAGAGATACGAAACGTAGACTTTCATTTGAAAATACGTCCATTCATCCGTCATTCATCACCTCGCAATAATAGGAATCTATCATTTCCCGAAAACGGTCGATAAAATTCGATAATCGCCGTGAATTCCCTTTCAACACTATCTCCCAATAGAAAAAAAACACTTTCGTAATTTTTTTCACGAAGTCCCCTTGCTTTTCATTCATCGTCCAGACTCCTTATCTCTCTCATCATCGGAAGCGACATTCCCTTCCATTGTGCTTCCATCTTAGAAATTGAACGTTGCGCCACAGTCTACAAATTCGATCGTATGAGTGGAATGGAACAGTTGCTGTGCGACGTGACTTCGTCCGCGACCGGGAATAGCGTAGTTGCCAACTTACGCAGAGGTTTGTTAGGTTTTTTCCATCTCGGATCGTTGTTCGTCTTCTGCGGAAGATAAACGTACCATAAAATGAAACATTATGCAAGGAGGATAGCAAATAGGTTTCATCATTGTCTAGCACGAACGGCTCGTTCTAGGTGTAACTATCCATGTAGTTCTATTCCAACCTTTTTTTGATGAATTGGGAATGGGTTTAAGTGAATGTACCTTATGAATGGTGGGTGTATTGGTGGTGTTATTATGTTTATTTGAGAATTAAGTGGATTTTTGAAGTAAAGGAAATTCAATGGATCGCATGGTATTATTTATTTGGTTGTTATTTGAATACTATTACCTCAATATTCCAAACCAATTGTGAATTTCTTGGAGCTAAAATCTGATTCTTAGGAACTTCCCAAGATCTACCAAAATAAGCATCCTGTAGGTGAAAAATGTGATATTATTTATGTATGCATTCTCATACAAAAATACGAAAAAACTCGTACACTCATACCGAGTGTATTTTTGTATGAGAAAATAGTCTTACCTTACCCATGAATAAATGAATGAATAAACCATGAAATGGACCAAAGCAAAAAGTGTTCCTCCTGTACACAATACATTAATATCTATCCATTGTCAATTGTATTTCATTTGCTCTTTTTTCTAACTTGAGGTTCCATTGGGTGATTGTTCACAAACAGTAATTTAGGTCAATGAAAAGTATTATCTTAATCAGATGGAACTTTGGGTTGGATAAATTCGCCTAAAAATAAATTGAAGATTTTTATCCATTTATTTATTTGCCTGTTTTTTATTCTTTAAGAACAATCGCGCATGTATTTTGTTGTGTATTAAGTATTTATTATAATTAAACGATTCCATATGTGTAGTATTTGCTGTTTTAAATTATTTAGATGCTACGGAATCTCTCATCCCAATTCATTCGTAAACAAGCCGTATAACTACCATAATTTTACGTAATATAACAACTCGTTTACCTTGTCTAATATGTATAAACTCTTTAAGATGAATGATTTTTGTCACTCGCTCGATAAATATCTCATCATGGGATAGAATATTTTTCTTGTGCGTGGGAAGAATGTTTGTGAAATGAATCGCGTGAGGATCTTCGTTATCAGCTGTTTGTGTCACTATTTTATATCGCGGAAACTTTTGGCTCCTCCTCGATGATTTCTTGGAACAGTTTTGGATCATTCAATCGATGTGCACTTTCTCCCATCGTTACTCTGCAATTCGTCTTCCGCAATGAGGTACTTGTTTTTCTCGAAATCGGCTCAATCCTCCATAGCTAAAGACGTCACACTATAGAATGAGTTTACCCTGTTAATCCCGTTGCAAAACATTGCAACTCCTTATCCATACCATATGGGTCTACTGAACACGTTCAATTGCGTGTGTGCGCGAAAGAGCCCACTTAACCTTGAAACGCTGTAAATGTTTCGTGCCTTTTAAAGCGCTATCTCTTTTATTTGCATCGACCCACGTAAATATCGCGCGATCACTTCCAAAGATTTTTACCTTATTTGATATCTATCGATCGTAAGTGATATTACTCATCCGATCCTTTCCTTTGTTTATTTATTCGTGATATCATAGACTAGATTTTAAAGTCGTTTAAGTCCCTAAAACTAAAGAAGTTTTAAAAAGTAAAGAAGTTTTAATTCTATATTTGGGTATCTCAGTAGTTAATCATACAGGAATAGAGTGATAGTTTGCTAGACGATAACATTCTAATTTTTCCCTGATACACCTTGATGATTTTTGATCCTAAAATATCGTAGTTATTTCTGATCCCCTTGCATATATTGGTGGAAAATTATACATGTTCATTTTAAATAGTCATAAGTACTCCATTTGTTTTAAAATTCTTCTCCTAGGCTTCACTTTACGTTAAATATTACTCGAATCGAATTTTGTTATTACTTTCGGTGCGAAATATTTAGTTAGTAATCTATTTTTTAATTGTTGAAAAATACGTTTTTTTGTTCTGGTTAAGGTGGAAGTGCGAAAACAAATATCATTACATCCGTGTATCGTTTTTCGTACTGCTGGTAATTACGATAAATAGCTGAAGGTAAAGTTTGTATTATTTATGAGCTACTGTATATGTTTTCATCTCATGAGATATTTTCATACGTTTTTGATTTAAATTTTAAGCTCTCCATTGATCTAATTGATTGATACATTTGTCACCATTTTTTCAAAATTACGGGATCAGAAGGTGTTGTGATGTCATTTATGTACGTCACGTGCGTAATCTTATTAATTCGCAATTGCTTATCTATTTCCGTTGTGATTGATAAGCATTAACTTCTGGGAACACGTGTCTCATTGATTGCATAGTGAACGATTTAAAATCCCCATTTTCCAAATCTTCTCGGAATCATTAATCCTTTTTGCAGTCTCCGCAATGAAACTCATTGATATTGTCTTTTCAGGAGACGATGGGTGCTTCGACGTTGATCGGGGAGCACCCGAATGATTCTGGTGGTGCAAATGTTTCCTCCGAAAACGCCCTGTGCCCCACACCGGAGTGGGATAAACAATCCAGTAGCAGTTTAAGCGAGGTGTCAGTGGCCTGCTTGCAAGATCGCATTTTGCAGATGGAAGAAACCCACTACAGGTAAGGCTATTGTCTCTTGTAAAACTTTATCCAACGGTGAAAATACAGGACAAATACAGAAATACAAAATTGAATGCCGGATATTCACTAATATTTTTTCTTGCGGTAGGTTAGGTAGGCCTTTTTGTTGATATATATTAAGTTTGCTTTTCTTCAGTAAATTTTTTGAGGTAATCTCCTAAGAAGTGAGGGTATAAGATTAAATATCAGCTTATTAAAACTGTTGAGAAAGCGGAACCCTTGATTTTTTAATTCCGTTACAAGGTGTTCTAACGTATGTACCAGGTTGAAAGTATAAGATTCCTAAGAAGAAAAATTCAAGGCTTATTTTGACTTTATTCATTCCCATTTTTTCATATTTATTTCAATTTTTAAGTAAGTTAGTAATATTATCAAATTCCCGTGATATCAAAAGGATGTTTTCCAATCTAAAATTTTCGAGCTATTTTTAAGACATAAAAAAGTTTACTACGGTGTGGATTTAATAAAATCATTCATTGGGAAATGAGTAAGTGTTTCATAATAATTTCTTCCGCGTAAATAGGTTTATGTAATGCTTGTTATTTAATGCATCTTATGTAACGCTCTTCCGTGATTAATTACGCCAGTTTTGCTGTGATACTCAGATTAAAGTGGCTTAAATAGCTGAATTTATATCCTTTATTCTTCGCGTGGGTCGTATGTGGAGAGATAGAAGTTAGAAGAGTAGGGAAGTATTTTTCAAGGGGAACTGAGTTTGAAAAAAAATTCTTTCCGTATATTTTCTTCACATGCCGCCTAAATAATGATTTTAAGGGTTTTATTAATTATCGAAAATTTCAAATTTTCTGCGTGGAGTGTAAGGTGCGCGTTTTAGTAGTATATATTTTGTATGATATATTTCTATTATTTGGAGAAATTTTTGGGCAAAAAACAGTTTTAATATTTTAATTCTTCTCCAGTCTAATATTTTAATTCTTCTTGGTTCAAAAAATATTAACTCTTTCCGGTTGGCCATAATATGCGACTGTCGTACGTTCTTTAAATCAAATTTTTCTTTTTTTTTCTTTCAAAGCAGCTCGCTTTTTCGTTGATTCATTCTGTCCAAATACAAATATTAAATAGCTTTAATATAATATGAATATTAATAAAATCAGTTACTTTATTCTTTCTTATATTTTTATTATTATAAGTTCCTTTTCTCAATTTCAATTTTATCATGGTTTCAGGATAGATATTGACTTGAATCTCTCTGTGAAAAACCACGCATTAAAATATTTGAATCGTAATTTAGGTTTGTGATTTGTTTATTTCGATTTTTTGTTTGATTATTTCTAATCAACACGATTTAAAAGTTGCGATGTTTAATCGTCTATAAAATACGATCTCTTATTTCGAGTATTCAGTCCTATCTTTGTGGTAGTGATGTCAGCGTGGTAGAGTACGTCCTAGGCAAGGACGAAATTCGTAGGAGCGTCATCCGGTTGTCTAAGAATTCCAAAAGGGGAGAGGAAGGATGTCATGCGCCCAGAAATACTACCAAAGATTCTCGGAACGGAGAGCATTCACCATTTTTTTCTAGAAATAGGAATTTTCGGAAGGGTTGGAATCCTCAGAGCACTTACGCGAGATACTACACTTGGAATCTTTCTTTCCATCAAAAGCCTAAGAAGAAAAATTGAAATTTGTTGTTCTTTTGTTCATTATGCTCGTCTCGATCGGATGCCGATCGAAATGAACGCTGACAGTAATTTATTGAGCATTCCGTATATTTAAGCGATTTTTATGATTATTTTACGATTGTAATGGTTTATTGGTTCAATCGCATTCTTTAAAGATTATTATTATTATTTGTAAGTTCTCAAATTTTAGATACAATAATTAATTTTACAAGTTATGGTAGGTTTTAAATTATTTAGATAAATTTTCTTGCATTATTTCTTTGTATTTGTCGCCTCTATTCAATCTAAAATGATGAGTACACTTCCGAAATAGATGTTGAATTTTCTGGCGATATTATCCAAAATATTCCGATGCCTAAGATAAATCAGCTGAAATTAACGGTAGTGCTAATTTAAATTATATAGTATTTCTTAGTTGCGTATGGTTATAGATCAACTTTATGCATACGTAAACGAATTCTTTAGTCCAAATAAAAATAAATTATTATTGTTTATGAATTAATTCATCCTTAAATTTTCTGAATTGGAACGAATCTGTGTGGAATTACTCGACTCCTGATTACAAATATCTTCAAGGTATTATTTATTCATTAAAAAGCTGATTCGATTTCATAGTCTCTATTAAAATTTTCGTATTACGCATAGTTAGAAGAATAACGTTGTCGAATGTATTTTAACTCGCGGCTGTTTTCGCCGTTGCGCATGCGCAGTAGCGTCACGATTCCCATGTTTTTAAACTACAGGTGGCTACTATTGGACAATAAAGTATGAATTAAAAATCCCTCGTCGGTAATTCGAGCTCTGTCGTTAGTATTAGTCTTCGAAACACCAATATCCACGAGCTACAATACATTTTTTAAATTTAAACATTTCAATTATAAACTATCAACATTCAAAATTTTATTTTATTGAATAATTCCTGAAGCAATGTCAGTTAATATTTAGGAGTTTTTAAAATGAACGCAACTATGTGTATTGTTATTTTGTATATAAGTTTTGTTAACATTTAGTTAAATATTTAAATTTTATAACAATAACTTGTTTACAAACATGTTAGTGGATTTTATCATTAGCATTTCCTGAATAAGTCTAAAGCGAAGTGGCATCCTTCTACTGCTCTGTAGTATTTTTGGAATCAAAGTTGAGGGGATTCTATAGCTGTGAGAGGCAGGTCAGGAGACATTTATAGACCCTATGGCTTGGCTGTCCACATACATAGAATCCCAAAAGCTTTTCATTGGTGCAGAAATGATCCCCTCTCAGACAGTGATTCAGTTGCTCTTTAGAGACAGTTGAAACCAGCAGCCTCTGTGTAGCTCATGCTGGAAAGGTCTGTTATGAAAACCCTTAACATATCTTCACTTAATCATTTCAGATTGTATACATTTTGCATTCTTTACTTAGAAATTTTGTTTTTGATTTATTTCCTTGGTTAAGTTCAATTTCCAGACTTGATTGTATCAATATTAATTATACTCTATGCTGAATATTCTATTTATTTCATATCTCATCTTCTTTTTTTGTTGATTTATTAATGTTGAATTCATAAAAAGCAGCCAAGGCTCTTATTTATATTGTATTCCTCTCTTTTGTGTTATTAATATCCATTGATGTTGTTGGTTATCATATAATAATAACATAATAACAACATGGAAACAAATTTCATTACTTTTTGTATTACTATTCTGCTTCTATAATACATGTTTCTGATTGCATATTTTGTTATATTTCAGTACCAATGAAGAGTTGCAAGCTACTCTGCAAGAATTAGCAGATTTACAGGCTCAGTTGACTGACCTTCAAGCGGAAAATGAGAGGCTGTCGGAAGAAAAATCTGTCCTCCTGGAATCACTCTGTCGGCAGACAGAGAAACTGGAGGACACAAGGTCACGGGCAGACACTCTTCAGGAGCTATTGCTCGGAGCGCCTCAATCCAATTCCCTTCCATCTGACCCATTAGATGGTAGCAACGATGCAACGAGAGAAACTGCTCTTGCTAATGGGGGCGGTGATGGACCAGAACTTGGAGAAGGTTCGGATAGGGAAGCAAAGTTGGTGGAATTACTTAAGGTAAGCTATTTTAATATCATTTTCTTTTCTTTCCTGTCCTATTACTCTTTTACCATCAAACTTATTCTTTATTATTGCCGACATAAATCATTTTGTATCCTTTTTGTCTCGAACTAGCAACATTTTGCGATAGAAAATTATTTTTGTTTTATTCAATGTTAGCCATATTGTATTGTCATCAATCAAAAAATAGCTTGAAAGCACTCACTATATGGAATGTTTTATACTTTTCCTCAGAATAAATTCACATCAGAATATGTTGAAATTCATGTCTTAATAAGCTGTGTATTAATAACAATAAATCTTAGTTTTCTATGTTTGAAAGATCCTATCCCTAGTTCAGTAGACCTCTTTTCACCTCAAGTGTAGTTATTTATCAAGAATGTGAGCTGTTATTTAGTTATTAATATTGTAATGTAATCTTTTGCTTAAAGAGTGCACAAGAAGAGAGAGAGAATCTACTCTCACGGCTGGAGGATCTGAATGTCCAACTTGAAGAGGCAAGAGAGGCATGGTCCTCTAGGGGTGATGAGTGTGAGCGTTTGCAGGATAGGGTGCGTCTTTTGGAGTCAGCAGTGGAAGCAGCCAATGCAGAACGCAGGGAGCTAGAGAAGGAGTTGGCAGCATCCAAAGAAGAGTCCTCTGCAAGACAAATACAGATCAGTCGTCTCTCCACACTTTTGGATAATGCAAGAGCTAAGGTAATTGTTCAATTCATTTAGAAAATAATCTGTCAATGAATGTTTTTGTTGTTGTTTGAGACTTGTATTAGTTGAGATTGAATTGAGTTTCTAATATTTAATAAAATAAATTCAGTATTAATTCTTAGGAAGTCTTTTATAATATTTTATTTTCAATTGCTGTTTTCAGTGAATCAATTTTAGTTAATAAAGTTGTACTTTTCATCATAATATCATTAGCAAATTTATAAAGGAAAATTTAAAGTTTTTTCATTGTGTCTTGAAAATATCAATAATATTTTTAAAATTTTGAATATTTTAATAGTCTTTTATTTGTTATAATTTGAAACCATGGTGATTTTAACACACAACTAAATTGAGCATCAAAATTTTTGTATCCCAAGAAAATTATATTATTATTTTAAAAGTACAATATTTTGTAATAATTTACAATGCAGGTCATAATTCTTGTATTTCTTTGCTCTTATAGATAGAAGAATTGGAACAAGCAAGGGAAGTTAGGGATAAGTGTGAATTGGACAATTTGTTGGACAATGCAAGAAAGGAAAAAGATGCTCTTGAATGTCAGGTTGCATCTCTACAGGAGCAATTGTCTCACAGTCAGTGTGAAGTGAGTCGTCTCAAAGACTCAGTCTGTTCTCTGCAAGAAGAATGTAAGGCAAGTATTTCTAGTGCTTAACCCATTAATCTTCATAAATTCCATAATGTCATGAGGGAAGTGGAACATAATTGATTATTGAAAATTTAGTTTGGAGATAAAAAGTATAATGAAATATAAATGAATATAATCTAGCTTATTAAATATATCATTTTTGAGATTTTTTGCTCTTCTCTTTTCATTTTCAATGAGTGTTTTACTTTTCTTGATTATATATTGTATATACTGGTATAAGTGCTGGATTTATGAATATCACCATAGGTTTCATACTATATCCACAAAGAACTGTTTGTAACTTCCTCAGCAATTGATTTTCAACTAAACTTGTTCCCTTGTCAAAAGTAAATTTTTGAGGAAGCTACTCATTTAATGGTCAAATATATATTTTTTTATATTGTGTTCTTTTATATTTAACCTTTTTCTGCTCTTAGGTTGTACGGAACAATGCCAAATCAGCAGTGAGTGACCTTGAGTATAAGTTAGAGCAGGGTCGCTCTGAAATGGCACTTCTTGCAGAAGAGGTACGCAGGCAAACAGAAGAAGCTGCTGGTGCTTGTGCTCAAAGCCAGCGCCACTTGGAAGACAAGAGAACGCTTAAGGCTGCCTTGTCAGAAGCTCAACGTGCTACTCTTGAAGCAGAGAGGAAGCTGATGCAATTGAAAGTGGAACTGGAAGAAGAAAAAAAGATGAAGGAGGAACAGGTAATGAAAGATTATACCAATGGAAGTGCATGGAAATGTTTTCCCTGTGCAGTGTCATTGGTATGCTATTCAAAGAAATTATTTTCTTAATATTAAGAATATATTTCTGTAAATGAACAACTCTAATACATGAAAAAATTGACAAAAAGATAACCTAATTTCTTCCTTTTCATTTGTATATTTAGCATAAGAATAATCTCTAGTCTATTTTTAAGTAACAAACTCTTGATGATATCATTTGCAATTTATCAACTTTTGTATAACATTTCAAATTTTTAAAGGATTGTTCTTATTGATTGCATTACTGTTAGGGTTTTTCCAACCCTACATAAATATTATCAAATGACAACGACTAGAAAATAAGCCTAATGTAATATTTTCATGTTTCAGTGGACATGAAGTAATATGTTGATTGAATTTAAATCATAAAATATACTCAACCTAATTTTTTAATAATTGCTTTACTTAAAAATGCTCATTTCTTTCTGTGATTGCTAGAGAGAAGAATGGGAGAGGTTCCAGTCTGATCTCCTTGTAACAGTACGAGTGGCAAATGACTTCAAGAATGAAGCAAAGGTGGAACTTGAAAAATATGTGTTGGAGAACCGTGGCCTGAAGGATAAAATAAAGATCCTTGAGGCTGACGTGGAAAAGTTAAAAGGTACGACCTCAAACCCTCCCGATACTCTCACAACCCCACTGATCACATTGTCCAATCAGCCTTCTCCCTTGTCTACCCCATCGTCCATATGCTTATCCCCAACTGATAGCCCACTCTCCGAAGGAAAGGTGTTTGTGTTTTCGTCTGTACAAAGTGAGGCTTCTCAGGGTAAGGATGGTGGGACAAAAAGGGTATCAAGAGCTACGCGAAGCCCTGGTGGTAAGACCCCTTGTTGTGCAGGCATTGCTATTCGCTCTTTATCAGCTAACCCAGCTGGTTGCCCTATCAATGGATCGTACGAAGAAGCAGAGTTACAGATGATGAGGGACGAAGTGCTTAGCTCATTCCATCGTGCTAGGGCAAAGTTCATGGGTCGCGAGGATGGCCACGAAACATCCTCTCGCTCTGCAAGAAGTTCCAACTCGAAACAGAAGTTGGAGAAGAAGTGCAATACAAAACTGGAGGGTGGAGAGGGTGACAAGGAGGGAAAAGAGAGTTCAAAGAAGTCTGGAAAAGGGAGGAAAAACAAGGCGACTTTGCGTAAGTCTTGGTCGTGGACCAAAGATGCAGTTGTCGTTGACATCTCCAGTTCCTCCTTGTATGTAGGCTTGCTTCTTTACATTTTAATTTAGATCGTTGTTTATTGTTGTTTATTTCATCCTTTTTAAATTGCCATCCAGCTACAAGATGTTTCATTTTGCTCCACCTAAACACATTCTTGCCTTTAGGTTTAGATTCAAGCTGTTTTGAAGCGAAGAAGGGTTGAAGTGTTCTTTACTAATAAATTCTCGGTGATAGATGTTTACAACTATCTATCATTTTACTATCAAAGGTTCGCATGTAATTTGTATTAAAATTTTTCTCTCTTCCTCATGAAGAAGTTTTCTGCACTGTGACTTATAATTTCTCAGAACGCAGTGCATGATAGTTTAAAAAATGTTTTCATAGCTCAGTTCTAATATCATTCAAATAATTCTCTTTACTGTAATGCTGATTCAAATTCTCCATATGATGACCTTGCAAGGTGATCTAAATTGGCCTGCTGGGTTCAATTTAAATGTTATGTGTATATTTCAGTTTATATCTTTTAATTCTGTGCATAAATTATCTTCTTTGAATAATCTGTTTTGTAGTCGCACTGACTAAATGCAAGAGTGCTAAAAAAATTTTAAGGGAACAGTTTTCAAAAATATATCATATGATAGAAAAGACATTTGGATTGATTATGAGTATTAATTGATATATTGGTATTAAATTTACCAGATTTTTATAAATTTTTATTTACAAACTCATAATTTGTTTCAATCCATTGTTGATCATCATCGATCTATGGGCGTGAATGTGTTACTCCTAAACCATTTGTATTTGCTGTTTATTTTCAATGTATTGCACTATTATCCCTTATGATATAAACCTGAAATTGCTTGATGTGTGCCACTGTAATAAAATAGAAATAACGCATCTGGCGTGTGACCTCTGTAGGAAGTATTGAGTAAGATGTTTTGTAAAAAAATATTAATATTTATGTATGCATGCTTGGTTTTTATCATATATTTCTTCAATGTAATAAAGATGATTGTAAATTAAATATTATATGCATAATTCTACTTTGTTGTTTGAAAGAAATGAATTTCTCTCCTCAATATATTGTCATGTTTTAACAAGGGGTAGAGCATTTAAATTTAATGAGGGTTAACAGTTATGTTTTTTATACTAAAAACTATTTATTTAAGGTTTGTTATCCTAACCTTTGAAAGGTATTAACAGTTTTTGGTGTGTTTTCATAGAAAAATATTTTGATGAGTTTGTATTATAAATGTTCATCGTGTTTAAAATTCAGTTTATATGATGTTAAAAATAATGTTTTGTTCACTAATATAATTACAATCACTTCTAGGTTAACGTTTTTTATCTCTGAATTATGGCAAATCAATGTGTTACTTGTGCTTTTCTGAAAAATTTTGTAATATTTGTATGAATTTTATAAGAAAACCTGGTAAATGATTGGGCTTCAGTTGGTATATTATGTATGCTAGTAATTGATTTCTGTTGAACAATCTCATCCAGTCAAGCTTGATTCAGGTGCTTGGTAGATGATATAACATAGAAGTAAAGCTTTTTGCCTCTATCTATTTCATATTTGAAAAAAGTGTTTCATAGCATGGGTGATTTAATATAAATTGGCACTTATTAGCATTTAAAATAAATTACATTGGCCCATTTTATTTCATCAAAGCCATAGCTTTTTTAGAATTTTATTTTTGCTGCACTATAACTGTATGAATTTGATGTTATTCCCTCACCCAGTAACTTATTTGTCAGTGACGGTATTATGGTGTATTTTTATTGTTTATGAACCTTTTCTGATTCTCCTTTTTGAATTCCTTCAGCTGCTCCTAGATCTACTTCTCCAACTTCTTCGCCAAATTGTGCTGTAACGAATACAACTGCTCATGCCGAACGCCGTAGTTTGGCTTTACGCTCAGTATCTGCTCCAGCTTCCGGAGAAGGAGCCACAGTGGGTGCAATTCTTAGCTCAGTTATGCATCAGCAACAGCAGCAAGAAGCAATGGCCCTAGCTGTGCGCAGGAAGCCAGGAAGTGTCTCTAGGGCTGACAGTCGATTGTCAGTTAAATCCTTGATTGAAAGCATCGAAAATGCTACAAAACAAGTTAAAGCTGGTAAGTAATTTTTATTTACTGTTCATTTGTGATATTTATTTAGGTGGTTAATTCTTGTAGACATTTTATCCAAATATTTTAAACACTTTCTATCAATTATCTGTGAACAAAGATTGCTATATATATATATATATATAGAAATTTTTAATTTGATTAATTTTAATGCCATAAAAATATTTATCAAAGGATATTATTTTACCCTATATCATGTATTTCATCATTCTTCTTTCTATTTTCCTGTTGGTATTTATTTTTAAAATCATCATTGTTTGTTGAACCATAAAACATGAAGATAAATATCTTTACAAATTTATTCAAATACATTTTTGGTTTAATATTATATATAATATAATAAGTAATTAATCAATAATATTTCTCAAATATTCTTTTGTTTGTGAATAGGTCCAGGAGGTGGAAGTAGGAGCAGTTCTACATCCAGCCTCAGCAGTATAACAGGGGCTGATCCTAGAAGTAATTTATCTATTGCTCTCTCAGCTGCAAACACCAACTCAAATCAGAGTCCAACAATTCCCACTGACTCATCAGACTCTGAAGTCTTTACAGTTGGCAATGGTAGCATTAAAACACCTTTACGAGACCAGCAACAGAACAACAATAGCAACAACAATCAAATGACCAGTTTACGTGCTCCAAGAAAGGGTATTAACATATCAGGTAATTCTATTTGCATTTTACAGTTCTTTTATCTTACAAAATTTTCTTGAAATATTTTCGACATTTATATCACTTTATAAATAATATAAATTAAACGATTTAATATAATTTTATCATTCAAATTAAACAAGTTTCATTAATAGATAGTATTTTTAAACGATATTTTTCAATTTGTGAGCTAAGTTTTGTGTTTTTTCTAATCCGTATTATAATTGCAATTTATTCAACTGAAGTCTCATTTGATTATTTTGAAATAGATTGAATAATTGTAAAGTATTTAATTCCTCGCTCATTTGGGTTTATTAACATTTTTCTCTAATATAGCAAATTTTTTTTCCAACAGACAATTTGTACACGAAGGCTGGTCTTCATGACTCCTTGAAAGGTGGCACCGGTGGAGTTAGTTGCAGTAAGAATGCTGATGAACCTCTGCCTCTGAACACAGTCTCAATTCTCTCCTCCAAGATGGATTTTGTCAGGAGGAACAGCTATGGAGATCTCAGTATGTTAACTTACTATCTTGCGCGAATATCGTAATGCTTAGACTATTGAGAGATTTTTCATTTTCAAGTTGGCACCATTTTCCCTTGCAATTTTTAAATGATAAATTCTTACTTTTTATGGTTTATAATGTGTTTTCCATATCCCTCAAATTCGAAAGCTAACAAGAATATAACACTTTTCAAATCTTAAAATTGAAGAACCAAGAGAAAGTTTAAGAAAAAGATGAAATTTTGGAATAGTAAAGTAATAAATCGTTCAGATATAGCAAAAAACATATCATTCAAATTTTATTAATAAAGTGGAGCATGTTTACATATATTTTTCAATGAAACAGGAATTCAAAATTTCCTATCTCTTTTTACAAATTCATCTAATATTTTCCATTATTATCTTTAATAGCGGAACGAAAAGATCCATTAGCAGCTTTGGTAAGGAATGGTGGATCTAGAAGAAATGCCCTCCTGAAGTGGTGCCAAAACAAGACAGTTGGTTATCGTAACATTGACATCACGAATTTCAGTAGTTCTTGGAATGATGGACTAGCATTCTGTGCTCTGTTACACACATACCTACCTGATCGGATACCATATGATACTTTGGGTCCCTCAGAAAAGCGCAAGAATTTTTCTCTGGCATTTTCAGCAGCAGAGTCAGTTGGAATTCCCACCAGCTTGGTAAGAAAACTTGATTTCAATCTATTAAAAGATAACAATGTTTAAAATGTAGATATTTGTCTAACGAATCTATGTTAACTTTATCTAAGAGAAGTGTACTTTTGTTTATTTTCTGTATTAATAATTGCTTAATATATAAATATCAAACATCTGTTATCTTAAAAGTTTGTCAAAATTGCTGTAAATAGTTTAATTTTCTATTTAGATACTATTTGTAATTTTTTAAAATTTTATTTTCATCCAAAATTATTTCTAAACTGTAAAATGGTTCTGTAGGATATCTTATTCACAATAGATGAATTTCATTATTTATACATTAATTAATATTCAATCTTTTGTTCATCTTCCTTCAGAACATCAATGAAATGATTCAGTTGGAGCGCCCTGACTGGCAGCAGGTGATGTCATATGTCACGTCAATATACAAACATTTTGAGACGTGAAATGAAACAAGGTGTGGACAAATTCAGATGTATGAACTAAGCTTCCCATCTGATCCTAAAGCTTTTTACCAAAGACTGCTAAGCTGTGAATGTTAGCGAAGGCATGCTTACATATGAATAATCAGGTGTGATCGTAGCATAATTTTCTACCAGATATGATGTGCCAAGGAAACAAGTTGATTAGAAGTTGGGATCGTTTCATTCTCAAGATGGTTTGTTGGAGGATGGCGGACAAGGTGGAAATGACAGCTGCTCTCACTCCCATTTTAATTTGAAGCCCCTTGTTCAGCTACTCATCTAGTCACGCTTACTGAAGGCAGGAGTAACTATTTGGCATTCAAGAAAATGTTTAGTCTGTGATATTTGTCAGACTGAGAATGCAGTTTAAGCTGCTCGAGTTTTTGTTTGCTAAGTGTTCTCTTTGTGATTCCATCCATTTAATAGGTGTAACCTTTCATCTTGTCGAAGATGGAGTCTTTGAAAAGCATTCATTATTCTAATACGTTGCCTCATTTCCAAACAACATGTTTGGATTGGAGCCAAGACATTTATTTTGTCCCTCTTATATTTTCCCTATAGGAGAGAATATATTGTAAATAACTGATTCCCATAAAGATATTTTGTTCCTATTAGCTAATGCCAGGGTTATAAAATATATTTGCTTTTGATATATTTTAGAGAAATGTGGAGCAGTATTAAATGGATTTGAATATATTACTTATTTTGTAACTTGCCAGTGTGTGTGATACAGTGAAACAGTTTCGTGAATTTTGTTTGAAAAATAAATAAATTTAAAATAAAGAGAAATTTCTGTGCAGTTAGTGTTTCATTTACTCATTTTATAAATATTAATGTTTAAACACTGTGAGACCTTCCTGAAAACTGCTGATATGTTTGACTTATTTTTAGTTCTTCACCAAAATTTCTTCTTGTGAGTATTTAATTTTATTGTCATACTTCCTTATAATCTTATTCAGACTCCTATCTTAATCAGAAGTACATTTCATTGCTAAAACTGATTTTCATCATATCTTCTTCTGGAAGCTCTTATTAAGGAATCATGACAATATGAATTTGTGAAAATTAGGCAAGCAGGGTGTTCATTACTTCATAATTGTAATTTAAAGTCTTAACTTTTAACTTTATTATTTGTATTAATTTTTAATAAATCAATCGATCAATTAACAAATATGTATTTAATAAGTTGATAAAAACAACTGTACATTATCTACAGAACTAACAAGAAGTGAAAAGAATGGTTATATTCTTGAAAAAAATATTCATCAAAGCGTATTATAAGATATAAAATCTGCATCTTGTTCAAAAAGCATCCTCTGATGTTGGAACATTTAGTCTTTGATATATAATATTAAGTGAAATAATTTATCAATCAATAATATTTCAACTACTGACCATTTAAGATATCTGTTTCAAAGTTATAAATCAAGGTTAAACTTCATTTTTCATACGATTTATAGAGCCCAGTTTGGTGATTTTATCTTGTTATTATTTAAATAAATATTAACCTGAAATAAAATCTTCATGATGTAACTTTGATAATGCAAAAATAATCAAGGATTTGCGAATCAATTTCGTAGAAAAGTTATTCACTGAATAATATCTCGGGAAGTATTGAAAATTATCATGAAAGAAAGTGACCAGGAAAGATATCGTTCAATTCTCCAAATAAAGAAATGAAATAGTACATTCTATATAGTAAAATAATTCAAGTGTGCCGAGAAGAAGAAACAAAAAAACTGCGACCACTACAAATATTGTATTATAATTTTAATAACCTAAATATTAGAAGCTATAAAAACAGAACATATGTTAATGTATGATTTGGGGAATAAACGTCCTCAACTTAATACCTTTCGAAGTACCGCCGTCATGCTAGTGCGAAAATCCGCTTTCGTTTGTTATCAACCTCGTCTCTCGACGGCATGGTTCGAAAATGGATTCGTTCGAGAGGATGGATTTTTTATAATTTTTTACGTGCATCTTCAATCAATGACTTTCTCAAACTATTTCAAAACTCAGGGAAGCTTAATTAAGATGCTTGTAAGGTTATTTGATATAACGATTAACGCAGAAGGTGGAATAGTCGGAAATGATAGTGAAGGTAGGTTAAGTGAGATGTCTAGTGAAAAGTTTACACGTAATGCTTTCTTGAATATGAAAACGACTTTAAACATTACGAAAATACGGAGTAACATGATGTTTATTCATGAAAATCGGTTGTAATTATTGCTTTCTTTTATTGCGATTCCTCTATAACTCCATGGTGGTAGCTGTAAGTTCGAATTATATGCTGGGCAGCCAAAATATTCCTCACTCAAAAGAGAGGCAATAAGAAATTAAATATTTAAAGTAATAATTTATTAGCTCAAGGTGTGATGTCGAAGAAATTAATATTGGTTGCGTTACTCTATTGACCATGGGTACTTAATTGATTGAATTGCTCAGCAGAAATAAATATGAATTGCAAAATGAAGAGATAATTGATCTTGGCAAAGGCAATGTAATGAGATTTTTACCTCAAGCTCTTCTCGTTTGTGATCAAAATTTTCAATCATCAATTCACTATGTCAGTCAGTCACCCAGTTAGTTTTAATATCCTCTGATTGATAATACTCGTCATGTAACTAATTTTGTCTTTCAAATTTGGTGATTTAGGTGAAGGATGACATCAGTATGAGGTGCAGTTGACTCTTTCTGACGAAGCCAAAATGCTTCATCCAAATCCAGAAAGTTCTATGAATTGCTTACATAAAGTATTGGTAAGTATACTTCTTTAAAATTAATACAGATTAAGTAAAGGAGGAGGTAATTGCAATTTTGGTACTATTTTCAACAATATATCCTCAGTTTATTATATTAAATAAATACGTTTAGGAGGAAATAATAAATGAGATACCTACTTGATTAATTGAAAATTTTAAGGGAAGGAATTAAAAGAGATAGCTTCATCTCTCATTTGCTCCCTTCAAGAAATGGCTTAGTGTTTTCCTCTAAGTTCCCTTTTGTAATGATGATATATTACTAAACATAATTATTTCTGATGCACTTTTCACTGTTCCAAATTTTTACATTTACGATTTTTCAGTAAGTAATTCTTAGTTTGTTTCCTTCAATTCTATCCTTCAGTTGCTATCAACCAAGAACTTTTCTCAGGCACACTATCTGGTTTCATTTTACTAAAATGTCATTTGAATCCCTCATACTGTTAGACTATTTTCAGATAAACTTAACCAAGCACATTTAAATCAATTCATGTACTTTTTACGGCAACCCTATAAGTATCTCTTCACATGATACACGGTTCCTCATGCTTCTTTCTATTTCATTACCTGTTTTCCAGTTTGTTTCTGCTTGTTATAATACTCAAGCATGTACTTTAGGTTTGGCATAATTATTCCATTTTCTTATCTCGGCTATAATTATTATTATAAATATATATGGGGTAAAATCTTGGTTTTGATACATTCTTCTCCTACCACATGATCTATGATTTTTTCTTAATAATTATAATTTTCTTTCTTACAACGTAGAAAATTAACAAATAATACATATATTTGAATCAAGAATCCTCATTCAAGGGCTAAGGTTGAACATTTATTACCATATCCTTTTTAGGGAAAATAATTTATGTAATAACTATGAACATGCTTTTTTAAGTTTGGCTAAGTAAGAATAATAATATAAACAACTAATATAAAATTTACCTCTTCTATAATGGGAAATGATTTTTTTACAGCAATAATCATCAAGCTTTCTTCGTAAAAAGATATGACATAAAATGTGTAGCTGTTTGTAAAACATTGAATCATGGCAAGATATGACAGTTCTACATGTATCCATATGGTTCAAGGGGGAAAAGTTATTAAATATATCCCCTAACCTTAATTTTCTTATACCTAGCTAAGTAAGTAAGGTCATTTCAAAGGACTACATTCAATTTGTATTTCCTTTTGATTAATAATAATGCAACATTTGATGGAAATTCTTCAATGCAATACGACTAATTGTACGAATATTTGAAATTGTCATTTCGGGTAGAATAATGAAAACTAAAGATGGATCATTATGCATTTATTAAGTTCAGATCTTAATGATATAACTGGGAAATGCTAGTGAAGGTTATCATCATCTCTTTGGTTACTTTTCAGGAAACTAAGAAGAGGATGTAGGAAGCTTGTTAGTAAAACTCATAAAATGGCTTTATTGACTATGTCTCATTCTTTTTGTGAATGTATGTTTAATATTTGTTCTTGGTATTATTTTATCATTTTGAGATCATACTTTATCCTTTTCTTAGTGGAAAAACTCTCCGGGCTATGATGGATCCTGTGAACATGTCACCGACTGGTAGAGTGATTCAATGTCTGCCATCCTTGTTAGAACTGTTTTATCTGGACAAGAGCTAGAGGACATCATCTAATTACCAATAGATTAAGAGCTGTATTGCCTTGCAGATCTGGTCTTTCATCGCAATATGTTGATTGTGGAGTTTCACTTGATGGGTTTGTACCTCTTTTATCCTCTTTATTACTCTGCTTTAATATAATAATTTTAAAATATGGTAGATATATTATTAAGTTAATATTTGTTTATGAAGATTATTAAGAACATTATGTGAATGAGGCATTTTTATATAAGTTTCTATGCGAATAGGGTTGGTCGCGTTAGACATCATAGTTATGGAATGTTGTCAGGTGTGGAGAAAGTGTTAGTTTCTTTTTTGGTCATGTGGTATTTGAGGTATTAATGTATTTTCCACCTCTGATTCTTTAGAGATTTGCAGCATTCTTTGTTTTTTACCTTTAAAATCATTCTGCTTTGAAATTCTGAACGCTAGTATTTTATTTAGATAATTTTTATTATTGTAATATACCTTAATTAGTTATCTAATAAATTGGAATTAAGTTAAAATGTTTGATAGATTATTAGGCTATTCTTGTTTAATTTTTGTGTAGTATAATTCATTCATGATAAATTAGTTTAAAGACTCTGAAGACTATTAGTTAAAATATTTTTATGGAGAGTTTTAGAAGAGTTCAGTAATTATATTTTCGTATAAGGTGACTAAATACATATCGCACAACAACCGCACGTAGTCTCGAGGTAGAGTTCGTAGGTGTGGATTTATAACTCGGCATGCCCACTATGGTGATCTATAAACAAAAGGACGCTAACTGTAAAATAGAATAACTATAGAATTTAGGTTTTCGTACGAGAGTAATATGGACGTACTGTAACTATATTCTAAGAGACTTTTTATCGTTGGTGCGTCTCCGATGTATGATACGCCAACTCTGTTGAAGAATATAAGTGCCAATTTTTAAAAGTAGCGAGTTCCAAATTAGTAAAGATCATTTTAAACTTTCTTGTCAATAACTGACCATATAATACATCTTTATAAAATTTAAACGTTCAAAAATTGCAGCTTGAAACTTAGTCTGTAATCACTTTAATGTAAGATGTCAAGAGACTTTTTAGTATCGCGAAATGTGTTTTGTCTGACTCTGCTTTTAAATTCTGAATGCTAGTGCTGTATTTACGAACGCTAGTATTTTCTTTAGATAATTTTTACTAGTTTAATATACTTCAATTAGTTATCCGACGGACTAGAATAAAGTTAAAAAAATGTGCGGTAGATTATTAGGCTATTCTTGTTTGTTTTTGTATAATGTAAATCATTCATGGTAGAATAGTTTCAAGACCATTAATTTAAATATTTTATAGAGAGTATTAAGAGAGTTCATTAATTATATTCTCGTATGACTTGACTAAATAGATATCGCACAACAACCGCACGTAGTCTCGAGGTAGAGTTCGTAGGTGTCGATTTATAACTCGAAATGCCCACTATGGTGATCTATAAACAAAAGGACGCTAACTGTAAAATAAATTAACTAAATAATTGCGGTATTTATGGCTGTTCGCTCGCCTCCGATGTACGATACAGCTACTCCGTCGATGAATTTCAGTGCCAATATTGGAAAGTGGCAAAAAAGTATTTTGCAATATAAAATAACATGATTTCGGAGCATAGACGATATTTTAAAGTATGCGTAGATCAACGGCGCTGTTGAATTTTCCATTTAACAGATATCACGCGGTGGGATCGTATATAATTTCATGTCAATTACTGTCAGTATAATGGATGTTTGAAATTAAAACGTCCGAAACCTACAGCTAGTCAACTTGAAATTCCGTCTGTAATCACATTGATATAAGATGTCCGTGCAATTGACTTTTTAGTATCTCGAAAATACCAGCACTGTAAAGTAATCCCGTTTTTGTGGTATCTTCGTTTATAATTCCTGTTTGTCTATAATATGAAGCTGAATATCTAAATTTCTGACATAATTTAGAAAAGGAAAATGTAAATTATTTTTCAATTTAAATAATGTAATTTCGGATCAAAAATTATTTTTATGAAAGGAATTTGGGCATACATACATTTGAATTTCGATCGAAGATCGATTTAAACGTCCTGACGACCAGTAGTATAATAGAAATAGATGTTTGGGAAATTCAAGAGTTCAGCACAAGTAGCTAGTCAACTGGAAACTAAATTTGTAATCACATTGATGTAAGATGTCCGCTCAATAGACTTTTTAGTATCGCGAAAATGCCGCTTTTCTGGTACCTTAGTGTATATTTTTCCTCGCCATATATTAAGCATTCAACCATTTAAAATCTGGTGGTACCAAATTAATACTTCGGCTATAATTTTCCTGTTTACGGTCGAAATTTTTCTAAAATACGCGATCATACGCAAACTAGGCGCCGCGAACGAGAATGTACTAGCGCTAGAGGCGATAAAATGAAAAATTAATGTTATGTTTGCTTTGAAAATAAATTTAAGTAGGATTTTTTACTCGTTCAACGTTTATGAGCGTTTTATGCTGATTTTTTATCTTTCTTTCCTGCTTAATATAGAAAATTATATAAAAGTTGCACTGCTAGGTCTTCGTTCTGAACAACGAAGTCATTTACGTATAGCCTAGCAGTGCAATTTTTTAAATAGGACAATTCGATAATTCATTTTAAATATTTTTAGACACCCGGAAAAAAAATGAAAATCTTTTTGTTAAACAGAAAGAACGAGCAAACAGGGGGCCTTTCGGCGATGGGACCGCGCCGCCCACGCGGGTTCGAGAGCTGGGAGCGGGTTTGAGGTACCCGCAACACTAAAGTACGGGCTCGATTCCGTTTATATTACGAAAAAATCTCCTGGTTAAATTTTCGGCGGCCAGGAGCTCCCGACAGGAACCGAACCCGTGAATAGTAGCGTCGCACCTAGGTGCCTCGACCCACTCGGCCAGCTACTCGAACGGTGGAAGTTGCTTAGAATTCGTGTTTGTGTAGCTCACTCGCTCCCCCCTCCCCTTGTTCTCCTCCTCCTCTACGTATGTCTATGACTAACTCACTAGGTTTTGACCTGAACGGTAGATGGAAGGGTTAGATGTTTCTTCAAACACTTAATGGTTTTCCTTTTTGAATCAATGCTCGATGGAATTATTTCCTTATAATTAATCAATAATCCGTCCTCAAACTTATTTGATACTTTAAACCACCCTTAGCTCGTGCTTGATCTTTGATGTTAGTTAAATTTCGAACGTCCATTGTGACTTAATAGTTTCTTTGGACCTAATACATTAGGAGACAAACAAATACATTTAAATATTTTAATTAATATTTATTAAATTAATAGTTTATATCTAATTATTTATGTATAATTAAAATACAACGAATAATTTCCGCTGATTTTTCATCTAAGTAAAGTACTTTTATATGTTCAGTAATTAATTTTGAACATCTCTTTTAGAAATGTTTAAATACCTTTTCAATTATATAACCTTTTTCATGTTAATGTAAGCAAACAAGATATTTTTTTTGCTGTTCAGTATTTCCAGCAATCATTTGGGTCATTATACGTAGTGTAGTTATTTCTTTTTACTAAAATTTTCTGTTTAATTTAGTGGACGTTTTGGTTAAATTTTCGAAACTTTGATTTTTCTTAATAGGCGATGAGCTGTGTGCAAAATATTCTTGCTATTTTTTACTATGGAAAAAATGTCCTGTCTAATTGGAAGTAAAATCTTCTTTCATTAATATAATGTGATTGCTCATTATTTTACAGTTCAAAACATCTTTTTTGTAAATTAACCCTCATGCAATCTTTTTCTTTGGAAATATGGATCTCTATTCCAGAAATAGTATCACTGCAATTTTTTGATGAATTCTCTTTCTGTATTGTTACAAATTCTTCATCATGTGACAAACCTTCAAATTTTTTCTGATGTGCTTTGGAATATTACCATCTCTTCATTCCAAGGAAGAATTTCATTGTCTTTTAATGTTTTCAGAAAATTTTTTTGAAGTAAATGAGAGAGCTCTTCATCATTTCAATTTTAGACTTACTGTGAATCTTTAATTTTAATAATTGCTGATTATTGATGGAATTATACTCCTGTTGTTAATTAATTCCTGTTTTATTATATGGTCATGAATGGGGTTGATGCTCAGACTTTCATCAAAGCAGACTTTTTATCCTCTGATTTGCGTTTAATACTTATGAATGGAAGCTAACATTGAGGCAGTTCTATTATATTTCCATTTCATTAAGAGTGTTGAGGATTCATAAAATTCTTTTGGTTGAATATCCATTATATTACATTTCTGTTTAATTTAATGATATTCTGGGTTCAACTTGTGTGTGAATGTCATCTGATAAGTCTTTGTCTTCCTTCATGATATGTTTGGCTTAGAACACAGTGGTGAATACATTTTATGTTGACACATTACTTTGTAATCTTATTGGCGTATGGTTCATGTAAATAATTTCCATCTTATAGTTTAAACCCAGTTGATTCAAATTACATAATCTATTTAATTGAAGTAAGTTGTGCCAAGAGTTTCCTTGCATATTTACTGCTGTTTTATATTTTGATTTCACTGATTAAGTTTAGGATTTATAAAATGCTTTAAGTTGCATGTCCATAGTGTTAAATTAATGATCCTCTTAGATATTCTTGTAAGCGGACGTCTTCTGGTATGTCCTCTTTTATGATATCTATTGTAAGAATATATTGATACACACCATACTGTCAGGTTACTGTGTGATCTTGTCAGTATCTTGTTTCATTTTAAATAATTTCCATCCAATACTTTGGATCCTATTCAAAGAAATTTCACAATTAATTTAATTGAAGAAAGTTATGGAAAAAGTTTCTCTGCATTTAGCATATCTGTTAATGAAAAACTTGCTTTAAGTGGAAAAAATCCTCATTTATGTTTAATGTTCTCTGTTATATTCCTTTTTTTCCACAAAGCTTTGCTCATTTAAAACATTAATCGTAAATTATGACTAGCTGTACTTTTATCTTTATTAGAAAAGAATTGTAATCATGATTGGTACATAATGAATATTTATTCAAATGAAATTATGAAATTGACATTTATAATGAGGTTCTCTTTCTCTTATATAGAGATGTGGTGCCGTGTATTCATACTTTGGCTGTCAAGATAGAGCTATAAACTGCAGTAGCTAGTAATTACTGGAAGCAGCATTTCAGAGCAGTCTGTTTGGTAAGTGAATAATTTTGAATGCTTCTTTAGATCTTCATTAAATTGGGTATGCTTTTAGTCTGTTTAATGACAGGACCCGAGCTACTTTTGTCCCTTTCATTTTTTTGTTTGAAGATGGAAGGAGATGGCCAACTTTGTTATAATACTCAAATTCGGTTTTCATTTCTGTAATAAATTAGCAGAATCTTATATCTAAAATACATACAGTTTTACTATTCTATTCTTGATTTGAAATTATAGAAATAGACAAAGTCTAAGTCTATTTTCCTTCTTAGCTCCCCGTTACGAAAGGAAATTATTTGATAAAGATAAAGTTAGCCATCATATCTTATTTTTAATGAACAATTCAATCCACCTGAGTGGTAATTCAAAAAATGCTCAGGCCTTATCCTTTGAAAGGCACCAAGGTAATGAAATAGTAGGAAGTTTGGGGAAAGATAGTTCTATAGTAACATTGTAAACATGAAATTAATTTAAGCTTTTAATATTTAGATATTAAATATTATTACTCATCCATGTTTCAACCAGCCCCCCCTTTATTGGTGAAGGATGCCTTTTCTTCAAGAGTACTCTGCAGCGAGGAATAGAGATTACAGAGATTAAAGAAGGATTAACAAGAGAGGACAGCCAAGGTTTTCAAGGTAACTGTCCGGGATGGTCCACAGATGTGGCTTTGCCGTCCGCCTCTCTGAGATGGAACACACAGGCTATGGCAGACCTGAGCACCTCGAACTTTGTCCTCTGCCTCTCCGGAATGGAACACAGAGGCTATGGCAGACTTGGGCACCTCGAACTTCGTCCTCCGCCTCTCTGGGTTGGTCCACAGATGCAACTTCAGACCTGGGCACTTCGAACTTTGCCCGCGGCCTCTTAGAGATGAAACACAGAGGCTATGGCAGACTTGGGCACCTCGAACTTCGTCTGCCGCCTCTTGAAGATGGAACACAGAGGCTATGGCAGACCTGGGCACCTCGAACTTGGTCCTCCGCCTCTCTGGGTTGGTCCACAGATGTAACTTCAGACCTGGGCACTTCGAACTTTGCCCGCCGCCTCTTGGAGATGGAACACAGAGGCTATGGCAGACTTGGGCACCTCGAACTTCGTCCTCCGCCTCTCTGGGTTGGTCCACAGATGCAACTTCAGACCTGGGCACTTCGAACTTTGCCCGCCGCCTCTTGGAGATGGAACACAGAGGCTATGGCAGACTTGGGCACCTCGAACTTGGTCCTCCTCCTCCCTGGGTTGGTCCACAGATGCGACTTCAGACCTGGGCACCTCGAACTTCATCCTCTGCCTCTTCAGGATGGAACACAGAGGCTATGGCAGACTTGGGCACCTCGAACTTCATCCTCTGCCTCTTCAGGATGGAACACAGAGGCTATGGCAGACTTGGGCACCTCGAACTTCGTCCTCCTCCTCTCTGGGTTGGTCCACAGATGCAACTTCAGACCTGGGCACTTCGAACTTTGCCCGCCGCCTCTTGGAGATGGAACACAGAGGTTATGGCAGACTTGGGCACCTCGAACTTCGTCTGCCGCCTCTTGGAGATGGAACACAGAGGCTATGGCAGACCTGGGCACCTCGAACTTCATCCTCTGCCTCTTCAGGATGGAACACAGAGGCTATGGCAGACTTGGGCACCTCGAACTTCATCCTCTGCCTCTTCAGGATGGAACACAGAGGCTATGGCAGACTTGGGCACCTCGAACTTCATCCTCTGCCTCTTCAGGATGGAACACAGAGGCTATGGCAGACTTGGGCACCTCGAACTTCATCCTCTGCCTCTTCAGGATGGAACACAGAGGTTATGGCAGACTTGGGCACCTCGAACTTCGTCTGCCGCCTCTTGGAGATGGAACACAGAGGCTATGGCAGACTTGGGCACCTCGAACTTCATCCTCTGCCTCTTCAGGATGGAACACAGAGGCTATGGCAGACTTGGGCACCTCGAACTTCGTCCTCCTCCTCTCTGGGTTGGTCCACAGATGCAACTTCAGACCTGGGCACTTCGAACTTTGCCCGCGGCCTCTTGGAGATGGAACACAGAGGCTATGGCAGACTTGGGCACCTCGAACTTCATCCTCTGCCTCTTCAGGATGGAACACAGAGGTTATGGCAGACTTGGGCACCTCGAACTTCATCCTCTGCCTCTTCAGGATGGAACACAGAGGTTATGGCAGACTTGGGCACCTCGAACTTCGTCTGCCGCCTCTTGGAGATGGAACACAGATGCAACTTCAGACCTGGGCACTTCGAACTTTGCCCGCTGCCTCTTGGAGATGGAACACAGAGCCTATGGCAGACTTGGGCACCTCGAACTTGGTCCTCCGCCTCTCTGGGTTGGTCCACAGATGCAACTTCAGACCTGGGCACTTCGAACTTTGCCCGCCGTCTCTTGGAGATGGAATACAGAGGCTATGGCAGACTTGGGCACCTCGAACTTCATCCTCTGCCTCTTCAGGATGGAACACAGAGGCTATGGCAGACTTGGGCACCTCGAACTTCGTCCTCCTCCTCTCTGGGTTGGTCCACAGATGCAACTTCAGACCTGGGCACTTCGAACTTTGCCCGCCGCCTCTTGGAGATGGAACACAGAGGTTATGGCAGACTTGGGCACCTCGAACTTCGTCTGCCGCCTCTTGGAGATGGAACACAGAGGCTATGGCAGACCTGGGCACCTCGAACTTGGTCCTCCGCCTCTCTGGGTTGGTCCACAGATGCAACTTCAGACCTGGGCACTTCGAACTTTGCCCGCCGCCTCTTGGAGATGGAACATAGAGGCTATGGCAGACTTTGGCACCTCGAACTTCGTCCTCCGCCTCTCTGGGTTGGTCCACAGATGCGACTTCAGACTTGGGCACCTCGAACTTCGTCCTCCGCCTCTCTGGGTTGGTCCACAGATGCGACTTCAGACCTGGGCACCTCGAACTTCGTCCTCTGCCTCTCTGGGATGGTCTTCAGTTCCATGGGCTCCTCCAGATTGATCTCAGCCTCTTCTAGAATGAGTCCAGTTTAATCCTCCACTAAAGTAGCTCCCATTCTCTCCTCCTCATGGAAGAGAACAATGGAAAAAATTTCAATACTTTTAGTTCAGATTATTGATGAATGTTTTTCTTTACATTGTAATGTTGTTTACCTATGTGTTCCTCAATGCTAATAAAAAACTTGAATTAAGTTCTCCTGAAACTTCTCTCTGAAATATTAGTTGCATATACACCAATTAGTATCTTAATTTTAGACAAAGAATAGCTTTGTTTGAAAATTTATTATCCTGAAGAAATATTTTTATTTGTTTAGGGGTGCAGGAATTTATTACCTATGAATGCAAGACTCATGTAAGCTAGCTTAAAGAAAAATATATTTGCTGAAAATTTACTTCTTGTTGAAAAATAATACTTAAATTTGATAATTTGTGGAAGCAGCGACATATCAAGGTCTCTCCTGAAATTATTTATTTCGACTATCAAAAACAATTTGTTCTTTAAAGAAAATAGGATGATGTTGACAAACACATTGTGAAAAAAAAATCACATTTTTGAGGAGTCTACACTTGGAAGGCACCACGTGATAGATGGAGATTACTATAATTAATATAATGAAAAGAAGAGAATGCAGAAGAAAAACTGGGTAGGAATTTAAGAAGCCATAGGTTTCAGAGGGATGATAAAGAATATCGATCAGAGACATCAAGCTTAAAAGGAAATGGATGAGGAAGTAATAGGAGATAACAGAAAATTAAATAATGAACTAAGAACACTTGACAAAATGCCTGATCAGCAGTGTGAGACGGAAAAGAAAAGGTGGCATATAAGGAGCAGCAAGAGGAAAGAACAAATCAGAGAAAAAGCAATTAAAAGATTAACGATAGTAACAATGAAGGCATAGAGTAGTCACTCTTTGCAAAATTTAAGTAAGAGAGTGGCCAGAATACTTCCTTAATAGTCTTAAGGTGCCAATACCAAAGAAACCGGTACTAGAAATATGAATAATATTGGATTATAAGTCTCATATCAAATGCTGCCAAAATACTGTTGAGGATATTAAATAGAATAGATGAGGAAGAAACAGAAGACAAACTATTTGTTTTTAAGAAGGGGACAAGAGATGCTATATGACTGTCAGGAATAACTGGATAATTGGTAAGAGAATTGCAAACTTGGAAAAAGCCTTTGATAGGGTGAATTGGAAGAAGCTAATGGACAATTTGAAAAAGAAGAGAATACATTTAAGAGGTAGGTTACGAATTCAAAAACAGTAATCAACTTGTAGAGGTGAGATTTGGCAGAAGATTGAGTAAATGAAGCAAAGATGGGAAAGGTGCCAGACAGGGATGCTGTCTGTAGCCAACATTACTCATCTCAAGTACGTATAGAAACTGATTGAGGAAAGTTTGGAAGAATAGCTAAATGCAGGGTTTGGGATACTTGCAACTTTGTTAAGGATAATAGACAAAGTAAATGAATGGTGTAAAAGGTAAGTAATAAAGATAAATAATGAAAAACACAAGACAATGAAGTTAGAAGTGAAGAAAGAATAGGTTTGATTTTGGATGTAGAAGATATAGAGTAAGTGGAGAGATTCAAGTATCTTGGTAGTGTAGTGGAAAGAGACTGGAAATGCAGAAAAGAAATTAGAACAAGAATAATAATGGCAAATATAGCATTTAAAAGGATGAAAACTTATTGATAAGAAATTGAGAGAGTTTGATGAAATGCTACAATTGTAGCATGTTTTTGTTTGGGTCAGAAAAATGGACAATTTGGAATGTAGCCGGAAAAAAATAGAGGCATTAGAAATGTGGACCTGGAGAAGAATGAATGATATAACTTGGATTGATAAAATAAGAAATGAGGATGTTTTACAGCCTGTGGTAGAAGATGGAACTTAGTTGGATGAATGAAAATTATTATGAAGAGGCAGACAAACTGGATTGGACATTTTTTGAGGCATGAAGGCATATTGAAGTTGGTGATAAAGAGAGGGATATAGAAAGCTAAAAACAAAGACTTTGGAAATGATTATTTAGCCAAATGACTGGCCAGTCAAGAAAACCAGATGATAAAACAATGAAAGTTAATAATTAATGATATCATGATTATTTAAGAAATTAACTGTACTTAAAATAGTTGATTCTCAATTATAAAAAATAATAATTTCCAATCTGTGTTTATACTTAAGTGATTATCGATTAAAAGTAAATATAAAAATGCTCTCGCTTATAATAAATTAGGCAATATAATGAAAATTTTCCTAAGAAATGAACATTATGAATCAGGAAGCATTTAGCATAAAATTTATTCTTTAACTTGTTACTCCTCTGAAGCTTGCACTAATCTGAAATTAATATTCAAGATAAATTTTATTTGAAATTTTCATATCAACTTTTGGCAACATTTTCCAGGGGTTACTAAAAAATACTAATAGTAATGAATTCTAAGGTTTCTAATATCCATTAATACTATGAGGGGTATATTAAAATTGTTCAGATAAATATTAAACACAATTTCTGAAAACCTTCAGAAGGAGGTAATATTTACATAGATAAATTAAGTATCTTTGAAGTTTCCAAAGTAATTGAGGAATCCACCATTTGACAACTATACGCAATTGTATTTTGTTAAATAATAAAAATTCTTGTGAAAATTCTGATAGTTCAATAAAGTATCAAAAGAAATAAATGAAACAATTATTTAAATCTTTGTTCTTTTCTGAAATGTAAACTCAGATACAAATAAAAATTTATTTTATAGTCAAGAATCAACTAATTGATGCACAGTTAATATCATAAATAAATCATAAGTTTGTGAATGAATAACTTTCATTGATTTTGTTCTATATAACAAATTAATGATTTCAACAAACATTTTCAGGAGCGACATAGTTAATTGTTTCTTCAAATTAACAACTCCAATAATTAATTTTTCAACAAGATGTAAAAATTCAGCAAATTTAGTCTTCTTCAAGCTAGCTTTCAGGTGTTTTGCATGAATAGACTCTAAAACACTCTCCGCATACACTATCATTAAGATCTTAAAAACAGTAAATCCTCAAACAAAGCCATTCCATCTGAAATTACCATATTAATTGGTGTAGATGCACCTGAATTTTAAGAGAGAAGTTTCAGGCAGAAACTTCATTATTTGAAATTAACTACTGTTACTCATTAATATTTAAATACACATAAAGGTAAACAACCTTTCAAGAAAGTCAAAGAAACTGTTTTATCAAGCAACTCATGTGCTCAAAATGTGCACAAGCAATTTACAGATTAGTTTCAAGAAGAAATATGCACCTTCTATGCCAAAAAATACAGTAGCCAACTATCACTTGCAATGAATGATAGTCATTTACTTTTACAAAATATTTCAACATTCTTGTGAATACAATTTAGCTGTCCTTTCTTTAGTATAAATTTTAAAAACTTACCAAAAATGATAGTAAAAGATGCCTTGCAGAAACGGTATGGAACATCCGCTTTTTCAACATTGCTGCAGAGATGTCTTCAAATAATTGATATCCTGCAATCAATAAAAGTACATATGTAAGAAATTATACTTTCTCTACATACTTTATAAATATCATATTTTAATTTTTAAAAGAGATTAATTCATGATTAACTTTTGTTATAATTAGAAGGGTTTATAAACATGTAGCCATCACTATGGAATGCCATCATCAGATCACCAATTGTTTAACAGATGTGCAAAGAGACTCTTACCACAAGTTTCTTGAATTAACTTCATTATGTAATTCAAATCAACAGGGTCCAAACTACAGGGAGAAACTTATTCAGATGAAACCAGTTACCAATAAGATCATAAATCAAATATTTTACATGATTAATTTCAATAAGAAAAAAAGACTATATATCATAGTATATCATAAAAAAATTAGAAAAAAAATTTTTAATTTTCAACAGTAAAATAACGAACAATTATATTATAATATTCACAAAATTAAGAGTTGAATTATCTAGTTAGATGTGCTTCAAATTTTATTTTCTTTTGGAAAAATAATTCTGTATACGTTTCCTTCCGAACAGAATTCTTTCAGCAATTATCAGATATGTAAAATATTTTCCCCAATCAGCAATAAAATACTATAGCTTTAAGATTTAATAGATTCTTGAATTTTAATTATTGCCGGGATAGACGAGATAACTGAAATTAAATGCACAAAGGGCGCTAGAATAACAAAAATGATTGTTGAAAATACGAAGAGCGAAAAAGGATTCTTTAGTTATTTATTTTTGTAAAATTGACATGGAAAAGCTTATGTAATCAAGAATGAATTTTAACATTTCTGAAAGATATGTTCGAAATTAATTTATAAACAGATGAAAATATCTTATGTAATATAAATGCGCGAAAATTATAGGCTGTATTTAAATAATAAGGAAAAGGGAAAATATTTAAATGTATTCGTTCGTCTCCTGATGTCTTAGTTCCAAAGAAACTATTAAGTCACAATGGACGTTCGAAATTAAACTAACATCAAAGATCGAGCTACGAGTGGTTTAAAGTATCAAATAAGTTTGAGGAAGGATTAATAATTAATTATGAAGAAATAATTCCATCGAACATTGATTCATAAAGGAAAACCATTAAGTGTTTGAAGAAACATCTTATACTTCCATCTACCGTTCAGGTCAAAACCTAGTGAGTTAGTCATAGACATACGTAGAGGAGGAGGAGAACAAGGGGAGGGGGGGGGGGAGCGAGTGAGCTACACAAACACGAATTCTAAGCAACTTCCACCGTTCGAGTAGCTGGCCGAGTGGGTCGAGGCACCTAGGTGCGACGCTACTGTTCACGGGTTCGGTTCCTGTCGGGAGCTCCTGGCCGCCGAAAATTTAACCAGGAGATTTTTTCGTAATATAAACGGAATCGAGCCCGTACTTTAGTGTTGCGGGTACCTCAAACCCGCTCCCAGCTCTCGAACCCGCGTGGGCGGCGCGGTCCCATCGCCGAAAGGCCCCCTGTTTGCTCGTTCTTTCTGTTTAACAAAAAGATTTTCATTTTTTTTCCGGGTGTCTAAAAATATTTAAAATGAATTATCGAATTGTCCTATTTAAAAAATTGCACTGCTAGGCTATACGTAAATGACTTCGTTGTTCAGAACGAAGACCTAGCAGTGCAACTTTTATATAATTTTCTATATTAAGCTGAAAATAAAGATAAAAAATCAGCAAAAAACGCTCATAAACGTTGAACGAGTTAAAAAATCCTACTTAAATTTATTTTCAAAGCAAACATTACATTAATTTTCATTTTATCGCCGCTAGCGCTAGTACATTCTCGTTCGCGGCGCCTAGTTTGCGTGTGACCGCGTATAAAATAAAATAATTTCGACCGAATATACGAAAACTATTAAGGAAATATTCATTTTGTGCACCCGGAAATTCTGTGAATGGTTGAATTCTTAATATATGGCGAGGAAATATATAAAGTAAGGTACCACGGCACTTTTTCCGAATTCTGTGATCGTCTTCTGTTGGCTAGCACCGCGTATTGAACTTTTGAATTTTCCAAACCTCTATTTCTATTATACGGTAAGGTCGTCACGACGTTTAAGTATATCTTTCCTTTTATCGCCGCTAGCGCTAGTACATTCTCGTTCGCGACGCATAGTTTGCGTGTGATCGCGTATTAAAGAAAAATTTCGACCGTAAACAGGAAAACTATAGCCGAAAATTAATTTGGTACCACCGAATTTAAAATTATTGAATGCTTATGCTTATGGCGAGGAAAAATATGCACTAAGGTACCAGAAAAGCGACATTTTCGCGATACTAAAAAGTCTATTGAGCGGACATCTTACATCAATGTGATTACAGACTTAGTTTCAAGTTGACTAGCTGCAAGTTTTGAACGTTTAAATTTTACAAAGATGTATTATATAGTCAGTTATTGACATCAAAGTTTTAAATGATCTTTCCAAATTAAGAACTTTCTATAGTCTGTTCCACTTTTCTAGGCAGTATGGGGCTTATGGAGAAATCGAATAGCCTCGTACGCCAGGTCATTTTTCCGGAATATCCGCGTTATCCACAAAATTTGCCTTCGCAACGGATGAAATTAAGATTTTCAACTAAGTTTGGTGGATTTTTTTCCAATTTTTTGGTGAAATTTGGATAAGGAAGGATGGTTCTATATATTGACGGAGTTTTTTCAACATTTAAACAAAAGAAATAAATTTTACAGCGGAATTTTAAAAAAATGGTCATCTTACCGAGAGCGGGTCCGGATCAATCCGAATTACGCTTACGGGTCTATTAGTCTCGAACAAAAAGTAACAATGATTAGCAATCGGAGCGCTAAATCAATTACTCCCTCGGTTATAAAATTCAAAAACTAAAGTTCTATTCGAGATATCGACTCAGAATAACCTGTAAATGAAAATAACAACATTTATCTCAATTTCTCTCGCGACAAGTTTTTCGTAACGTAAGAAACAAAAAATTTTTAGGCGATGTATAAATTTGACTGCACGATCCAATTTTTCGGAGGTTGCGTTCCACTTAAATTATTTTTTACTAAAATTTTATCAGTCAAAGATTAATATAAGTCGACTTTTATGCATTCATAAGGTATAAAGAGTAATCTATGAAAACACTAGCACTTTACGTTAGATAGGATGAGAGAAATGGCAGTTTTAGTATTGTTCACGGCTGGTAAGATGACCATTTTTTTAAAATTCCGCTGTAAAATTTATTTCTTTTGTTTAAATGTTGAAAAAACTCCGTCAATATATAGAACCATCCTTCCTTATCCAAATTTCACCAAAAAATTGGAAAAAAATCCACCAAACTTAGTTGAAAATAATAATTTTATCCGTAGAAGTAACTCAAAAATAATTAACTGACTCCTTTTGGGAGGCTAGGTTGCTCCCTTATGGGAATTTACGTGCATTTATTTCCCCATAAGCCTCCGTACTGCCAGCTTTTGTGGAACGGACTATAGATTTCAAAATTTGCACTTATATTCTTCGACAGAGTTGGCGTATCATACATCGGAGACGCACGAACGATAAAAAGTCTCTTAGAATATAATTACAGTGCGTCCATGTTACTCTCGTACGAAAACCTCAATTCTATAGTTATTTTATTTTAAAGTTAGCGTCATTTTGTTTATAGATAACCATATCGGGCATACCGAGTTGTAAATCCACACCTACGAACTCTACCTCGAGACCACGTGCGGTTGTTGTGCGATATGTATTCCGTCACGTTATACAAAAATATAATTACTGAGCTGTTCTAAAACTCTCTATAAAAATATTTAAACTTATAGTCTTCAGAATCTTTAAACTCATTAACCATAAATGAATTATACTATACAAAAATTGAACAAGAATAGCCTAATAATCTACCAAACATTTTTAACTTTATTCCAATTCATCGGATAACTAATTAACGTAAATTAAAATAATAAAAATTATCTAAAGAAAGTACTAACGTTCAGAATTTTGAAGCCGAATGCTTCTAAAGGTAAAAAATACAGAATACTGCAAATCTCTAAAGAATAGGAGGTGGAAAATACATTAATATCCCAAATACCACATGAGCAGGTACAAAACTAACACTTTTTCCGCATCTGACAACATTCCATAACTATGATGTCTAACGCAACCAAACCTATTCTCATAGAAACTTATATAAAAATGCCTCATTCACATAATGTTCTTAAAAACGTTTATAAACAAATTTTTACTTAATAATTTATCTACCATATTTAAAAAATTACTCTATTATATTAAAGTAGAGTAATAATGAGGATAAAAGAGGTACGAACCCATCAAGCGAAACTCCATGATCAACATCACTCATTGAAAGATAAATCTGGAAGGGAATGGGGCTCTTAATCCATTGATGACTAGATGATACTATGTAGCAGCTGCCTTGGTCCAGATAAAACAGTTTGCAGACATTGCATCACTCAACTAGTCGGTGACATTTTCACAGAATCCATAGTCTGGACAGTTTTCTCACTGAGAAAAGGATAAAATATGATGTCAAAATAATAGACTAATACCAAGTACAAATATTAAATATATATTCACAAAAAGGACGGGAAATTGGTAATAATGATGGATTAGAGATGATGATAACCTTCATTCAGCTTCCCTTGTATATCATTAAGATTTGAACTTATTAATAGTATTAATACATAATGATGCATAACTAGTTTTTATTATTATACCAAGGATTACCATTTCAAATATTCTTGTATTTAGTAATATTGCATACAAGAAGCATTTCTATTAATCAAAAGAAAATACAATTTGAAGCAGTAGTTTGAATTTTCCTTAGTTACATAACCAAGTTTTAAATGCTTAAGAAAATTAAGGTTAGGAGAAATAATCAATAACTTTTCCCCTACAAACCATAGTCATATAACTGCCGAATCTGAGCATATGTTTCATTATTTTACACACAAGTACATATTTAATGTCATTTTTTACAAAGAAAGCATGATGATTACTATTCTCTAAAAAATGATTTCCAATTACAGAGAGGGAACATTTTTATCATTTGTTCCAATTATTCTTACTTTGCCAAACAGAAGCAAGTTTATAGTTATTAGATAAATTATTTTCAAAATTGTACTGTAAAAATTGGGAATATCGAAAAGTGCATCAGAAACAATTTATTTTAATTAATAAGTCACCACTGCAAAAGGAAACTTAAAGGAAAACACTTAGTTGTTTCTTGAATGGAGCAAAGGAAAGATGAAGCAAACTGAATCCCTTTTAACTCCTTCCCTTAAATCTTCAATTATTTTAGTAGGTATATTATTTATTATTTCATTCTAAACATTCTTAAGTAATATAATAAACTGAGAATATATTGTTGAAAAGAGTACCAAAATTGCAATTCCCTTCTCCTTTACTTTAACTTAATTAATTCTAAATACGTGTACTAATACTTACCAATATTTAATGTAAGCAATTCATAGAACTTTCTGGATTCGGATCAAGCACTTTGGCTTCATCAGAAATAGTCAACTACACCTCATACTGATGTCATCCTTAATCTGAAATACAAAAAGTGGAAGGTAAAATTAATTACATGAAGAGTATTATAAATCGGAGGACATAAAAACTAACTGGGTGAATGGATGACAGGGTAAGGAGGTGATTTAAATGATGATAAAATTTCTTTGGCATTTTGAATTATAAAATAATTACTTTTATGTGGTAACATTTTTTATTTTCTATTTTTGAGTCAGGATTTTTTTATTTGCCCAGCATATTCATACCCATAATTCATAGAATAAATGTCATATTGCACATCATTTTCATTAAGTTCAAAGTGGTTTTTAGATTCAAGCAAACATTGCATGTAAACTTTTCACAACGTACATCTCATTTAACGTACCTTCCCAATCATTTCCGACCAGTCCACCTTCTGCGCCCATCGTGGCATGAAATAATCTTACAAAGATTGTTATTAAGCTCAAATGAGTGTCGCAGAGGTTTGAAAAAGTATTTGATTAAAGATGCACATAAAAAATTACAAAAACGACGTCCTCTTGAACGATTCCATTTTCGAACCATGCCGTCGGGAGTTCAGGTAGAAGACAAATGAAAGCGGAATTTCGCACTTGTATTAGGGCGGCATTTTGAAATGTCACAGTTAATTACGTATATTCCCCAAATTTTACATTTTAATTGTATCCAAAAAAGGAAAAAACGTTTCCCCTTAATTTATTTAAGAAGTTTTTCTATCAATTCTTCGATTCCACTGCATAATACACCAGCAATTTTTGGCCCAATTCTAGCATTAGATTTTACGTACTAGTGCGTTATGTATGTGAAAACTTTTGAATTACCGCATGAGGTATTCTCGTTCTTAGCAAGAATAATATGTAACATGTAACTTTGGTATTTGAAAAATAAATCATCTTTGATTTGTGAATTTCCAAATTATATTTGTGTCACTGCGCATTATGGGTCTCTAGGCCGTACTAATTAAGTATCATGTCTCATCAGGCTAATTATGATAAGATTGAGTTAATATTTATAATTAATTTCGTTAAAGATAATAATTAACGAGAGTCATTTAATCAAATTCCGGCTTATTCTCGAATTTATTTTTCAATAAACATATAGCGGAAAATGTACTTCAACTACTTCTAATAATTATAGTATACCATATACTAATACTCGTACCACTACACTCAAGTAACGTACATTCAATAAAGCTCTCCTTTTTATGTCATACAATATAAAATAGAATTGGAATTATTTCAAAATAAACACTAGAACTTGTCATAAAATTAAAACTAATTTTACATAATGAAGAGTAAATAGGTATATTTACTTAGATTAATTTATAATACTCTTTACTTTTAATATATAACCGAAAAATTCGGTTGTATGAATGTATACGCTTATATATTACTATATGTGTTTGTGTATGTATGTATACGTATATATATGAACTATAAATTTCTTATTTCTTCATTATGTGTTACAGATTTTTTCGGTGGAAAATTAAACCAAATCATTTCTTCGTTTTGAAATATTGGAAGTTGAAAATAGGGGAAAGACGTTTGAAAAGCCGATAGCGGAGGAAGAATTTCACCATCGAGATAAGAGTTTACGTACAAAATAATCTCGAGTGCTAATTCGAACAAAATAACATTTAAGGGCATAAATCATCGCATGAATATGTTATTTTACTCATTATCTTATTGTTAAGGTAATCAAAACGTTTATCTTTGACTTAAATTACCATGGAAATAAGATAAACTAGTTGTCACATGAAGGATGTCTAGTAAATACAAGAATGGATAAAGTTACGGATTGCTTCACCTATAATTTTGCGGTTGAGAACGTTCAAATTTGATTCCGCAGAGTCGTAAAGAATAACTTAAACTAGGAAAAACATAGGAGCTCATCTTCTACAAAACTCAGCCTCCCATTCTATTGTTTCAGCATCAACATAATAAAGCGAAATCAGCGACATCGCATCCAGCGGACTTTTCATGCGTTGTTCGAAGGACGTTTCGGAAGTTTAGGGGTCACTTCAATGTCAAAGGCGTCTTTCACTCCGATTACGGGGCTTTTCAAAATTTTCGGTAGGAACAGCTCACAAACGAGAGTGAAAGGAAGGCTATGACCTTGGGTGTGTCATATCCTCATACTCCCACGCATGTTCTTCATACCCATAATGCCGGGCGTATGCTTCGACCGCCGATTTTAAACTTGGAAAATTCGATTTTGAAATACTGTTCTATAAAATTACTCCACGTTTTACAATTCTAAATGGAGAGAGATACTCTGAAAATGGATAGGACAGGTTTTCATCATTTACAAATTTTTCGTCTTATTACAAAAGATGCAACCCGTTTCATAAAAGAACAAGATTCATTGTCAATTCTGACTTTCAATATAATTACTAATTGAGTGATTGAATTGAACTTTCTGAATTCCAATTTAATATCTTTGGTAGTATTTATTCAGTGCCCTAATAGTCCATCTAATAAATATCAGCAAAGGTGATAAAAGTTGAACAAAAGATGGAATATACATTGTTATTTACTGTACCATGATACTCGTAAGTAGCATTACATCAGCAAAAGTAATAACTTGAATAATACTTACTCTTCTTAAGAAAACAGTTATGACAAAGTTGAATGTATGTAAAATGCAACAGTTAATGGAGGTTGAAGAAAATCACTTTCCAATTGGCTGGTCATATAGAATGAGAATTGTTTAATTGAAAAATATGGAAAACTAAATATCTTCAAATTTACACAAAAAGGAAATTCATCTCATACTTGCAAAGAAAGTATAATGCAAAAGGAGATAGTTAGTCCAGAAAGTAAAGTAAAGTAATATATTCATCTGGCTCTTGATTTCATTTAACTTTTTAAATTTTCAAAGAAATTTAAAAAGTTATTTTTATTACTTTGGCATACCATGAAGTCACGCCTTCTCATATTGATTTCAACCTTGCATACCTTTCCAACAACAACAGGCCAAATTGCAGCTTCTATTTAGAATATAATTAAAAATTTAACTTGTATAAATTGATAAAATACCACCCTGATATCCTACTTATCAATTATATTACTCTCATATTAGATATACAATTTGAATGTTGAAAAAAATGAAAAAAAACAACTTGATGTAATACATGATTCTTACTCTATATCTTAAATATGATTTAGTCTATTCATTTCACTTATGCACCCGTATGTAAACATTTACTGATTTATTTGATCCTGATATGCAGAATTTCTTGTGCCATTTTACCATTTAATAACACAAGCTTTTCATACCCGTTCATACCTATTACATTGTTCATGAATATCTTTTTTACATAACTGTATCTTTCTTTGAAAACAATCTATCTGTGATATTTAGCATTAGCATTGTCAATAATTTTATTTGATCACTAAGCCAAATTCCAATAGATAAGATTTTGGCCATCATATGAATATTTTTCTTTGTCCTAAATGTCAAATATATATATATATTGTCAATGCAAATTGTCGATATATTTTAAATAAATAAATACAAAAATACTGCAGTCAATTGCCAAGAAAACTCACTGAAATGATGAGAGCTGACAATTGAAAGTTTATATTTGAAATCTTCTTTGCATATAATATAAAGTCTTGTTTACTTTATTTTATAGTAAAACTTGCACCACTTAATATTCATCATAATATTATCTTTGCTGAAATATTTTTTCTTTTACCCAAAAATCAGATTTACTTTTTTTAATACTAAGAATTCTTTATCTACTATTCACTCAAGTAGTAACAGTTCATTAGGTAGTATTATTTTGAAATGTATTATCTATCATTTTACATAATGTAAATATATTTAAAACTAAGCTGTGGACCCCCAACAAGGCCATGATTAACCATGTCCTTATAACTTAGTAACAAAAAAGTAAAAAAACCAAAAAGATATAAATATTAAGACGCTCCTCGCTATTTACTATGGGAAGAGATTTAAGGTAGACAAAGGACTGACATAAAATTCATCCTACCACACATATGGAGGGTCAAGAGTAGACATGGAAAGAAGAAACTAACTCTTTCAAGACATCCCGATATGCATTATCCTAAATAATAGCTCTGCAACAGACAAACTTGTGAGACCAAGATTCAGTGACAAGAAAATTGCTCAGAATATATCAAGTGATAATTGATAAAGTTTTTATTTAGACTGTGTGAATATAAATTTTTGAAAATATTAATTATAAATTATTGCTTAAAGATATGCTAAGAAGAGTAGGAGGTATTAGTGCTTACTAAATGCACTAGAAGTTTAAAAAATATGTTTAAAATAATTACCCTGAGACTATGTTGTGAATATTTGAGTATGTATAGTAAGAACAATTAAGAGCCATATTTAAGCATATCAACAACAGCTTGAATCCAAATTAGTCAACTTTAGACTTCACTTTAATAATACAGAAAATATTTATACTCCAACAGCATTTCATTGCATTATAGATTGTTCATAACAGATATGTATTTCTTTCTCGTATAGATCTCATCTCAAATATTTAAAATCTCATATATTTTATTTTAGACATCTTCAAGATGGAGTGTAAAATAGAAACTAAGTTCAGAACCTGAGAGAGTTGTTATGTTACCTATATACCAATGATGGTGCAGATAGCATCATTTCTTCATCTTCTTAAGAATAAATTAATGTTGTTGGCAGCTACTTCAATCTTCTTATAAAAATAATTAGAGGCTATTATTAGGTAGCAGGAGGCTTCGTATGCATCAGTGAAACAAATATCCAGGATGTTATAAAATAATCTATCACCAAGGTACAGTTTGCATTACAGGAACATTCTCCTCAGTGAATAGTAAATGAAGGTGCATTTTGAAAGCCTAAATAAAAAGATATTTTCTTGTAGACACAAAAATGTCATTTGAAAGGCATATATTTCAAGAATGGAGTTGCTATTAATAGAAATTTCTCCAGGGAACCAGCCCTTTACATAGAGTTGTTTTTGGTAGCTAATAATAGTGTTAATCTTTAATGAGTGAATTGTGTGTACAATTTTTGGGTATGCATGAAATGCAAAGCAACCCCATAGGTTTGTGCACAAGAAAATATAGTTTTGTGCATTTTATTCAAATAATAATTTATCAGCACATACATGTTTTCATACCTTCTTCATGCTGTGCTATTGCACGGTAGACTTTTGGTTTCAAGGCTTCCTCTATACAAAGAAGTTATATGTTCCTAATCTTAATGACTTCAATATACCACTCATCCATATATATCTCGTAGAATAAGCCGCAGACAGTCACTTTCATAAAAATCACAAAACTTGAGGCAAAATACACTTTTGGGAACATGCTGTCCTTGGAGAATGAGTATGACAAAAGCTGTCCTTTGTGTACCAAAAGTATTGTTTGAAATGTGATATTCGTTTTCCAAAGTTCTGGAAGGTAGAATGATAACATTGATAGTGTCAAAAACTCTACAAATAGCTCATTTAGATATGTTTATAGGATGTCCACATATCTGTTTCCACTTCTTCTAAATGAATGTATCTTTAACAACAACAGAACTTGCTTTTATTGTACAGTAGCTTTAAACCTTAGCAAGAAATGTTCACTAAGTTCACCTTTTCATTCACAGCAGCAAATCAAGCTTTGGAAACCACTAACTTACCCTCTACAACAACAAGTTTGCGAGGCTTTGGGGTCTCAGTAGCAAACCTTACGACAGCCGCAGGAGGAATTAGAGGAGTGTGTCTGCAATCAAAATGTTCAAGAGCAACAGACTTCTTCAAATGAGCAAGAGAGGCCTCTGTGAGAAGACGGCAACCAGAAACGTCCAGGGAGGTCAATGTATTTGAAGTGGAAGCTCCCTTGGCCATTAGATGTCCTATTCCAACATCTGTCACTTTGGAACAAGAACTTATGCTTAGTTTTACAAGAGAACGCAATTGCTGAGCCACAAAGAGCAAAGCAGTATCAGAAATGTCACATCCAGCCAATCTAAGGTCCTTTAAAGAACGCAATTGTTTCCCCCTTCCTGTGTCAGGTGCTCCATTTCCAGTAGGAGGCACAGGAACACTACTCCTACCACCAATTATCTCCCGCAAACCACTATCATCTAGTCCTGTCACAAAGCTGAGATCCAGCATGGTGAGCATAGGTGGGCAAGGAGCAGAGCGTAATGCTGCAACTGCACCCCATGGACACCCTTGAAGTGATAGGTCACGTAGTTTGGGTAGCCTTCCAAGTAACCAAACCAGCTGACGTTTCCCAATATCAGACCAGTCTAGTTTTAAACTTTCTGGTTGCCTTCGAACGACTCCAGAAAGAGCATCAGCAGACACCCCTCTTCGGTGGGATATATCTATAACACGCCACAATCTGGGCTCAATAGACCAACGATTCCAAGCCCTGCAGACTCTCATACAGCGACACAAATCTGCTGTTGAGAGTCGCTCAAAAACAGGGAGCATCACCGATTTGTCAAGGGCAGGGTTTGCATAACGGCTGCCGGGGGGTCTTGGAGGTTCCGGCAGAGGAGGTGGTGGTGCTGGCCTCACTACATGCATGGGCTTCTTCAATATCTTCCCACAACTGCTCGTACTTCCAGAAGAAAGCTGTCGAGCTAGCTGTACACGGAAAGGAACACGCCCACCTCGACTAGCCTTGTCTCCATTGGCAGACCGAGGACTGACTGCAGCAGTGCCTGGTTTGGCAGCAGTGGGAGGGGTTTGAGGGTCATGTGGTGTTCCTGATGAGGTACGCTGAGACTGCGGAGTGGCTGCAGGAGGAGAAGCACATGCTCCGTTTCCATTTTGTTCACTCTCTTCAGCTGCAGTAGGGCTTGGATTTTGAACCTATGCAATAGAAATCAAAAACGGCAATCATTACTGCACTGAATTAGCACATTTTCACTACATTCGACTTTACCGAAGGTTACCAAAATCTAGCATCTAGTTAATATCTAACACTATCGAAAACTAATAATGGAGATGATAAAGTATGGCATAATCAGGAAATGACCATTTTTAGATATTAGTAGATAAATATTAGTTTCGACCAATTTACATTTCTGTAATTCCCTCACTTCCAAATCTATATTTATATTTTCCTTAACTGTACAAAAGTATTTTAAAACAATAATAAACAATATGAAACTACTGAGCATAACTACATCATCTGAGAGCATGCAGATACATGAATGCACGCTAATACGTCATGCAAGTAAATTAAAACTAATAAACAGCATACTTCAGCCATATGCAGTCTTCAGCCACGCACCTGCAGGGCTAGATATTTATTCATGATGCAGCTCCAGAAACTCCTAACAATGTTTCAATGCAATATGAATCTCTCATCATATGGACAAATAGAAATTTACTAAACCCTAGAAAAATTAAAAAGTTCAGGATAGGGAAAAAGTAACATCCTGCAGTATAAAAATGGTAGTTCAACAATTAAACGTTAGATAAAATAATTCTTCAGGGTCTTCTCTGATTCCACATTGCCAAAAATAATGTCTCTGATAAATCTCTAAAACTGAAGTAAGCCTATTGAAAAAGAAAGAATTTGGGTAAAAAAACCCTGTCATTCAATCAACTAAACTGTCATTAATCAAATTTGTCTGATTTCCTTAACTGAGACTGTTATTTATGACTTTTTCTAAATTGAAAGGAAAGGAAAATGTTCAAGTGACACATGTATACCTACTTTGTGTGCAACTAGGAATTTAATAAAGGGTAGCTGTTACATTATCTACATATGTATAACACATAACATGCTCTGAAAGCACAAAAACTGCAGAAATAAATGCAATTTCAAGCATTATATATTCTCATCAAGGTCACATACATTGATTTATACACAACTAATGAGCAAATATTATTTTTCCTGAGCAAATGAGTGATATGACTTGAGCCTTCCAAGAAGGCTACATACAAGAACTGTCAGTGAACATGAACAGTGACTTAGGACAATCTAAAAACAGGTAACAAACATTTCATACCTTTTTGAACATAAGCTATAATTTTACACACTGATAAAAAAATTTAAGTGTCATTGAAGATATACTTGAGAGAAAAATGTGAAAATCAAATTTAGCAACAGACAAATTAACTGAAACGGTGGAATGCATCAATAAAAACATGCCAACAGACAATATCAATATCCTAGGAGAATCATAGACGTTTCTATACATTTTGGCAACAATTTTCATACATTTAAAAGCATAATAAAAATTAAATCTTAATCCATGAATAAGGCATTCTGCCTAATGAAATGAGAAGGGAAATAATAATTCTTCCAAAGCATGCATTGTTAAGAATTGACTTCATGAATATGAAATAAATACTGTGCTATTATTTGGCTAAAAGAGTTAAGCGAATCTCTCATAGTCTAGCACAAGTTGAGTAGCGTATTTAGATTTCTAGAATAAAGCCAATCTGGACTAAAATATGGTACACACAAACAATGACATCAACAGCAGGTGTTGTCTATTTACAATAATATATAATGAATTATTTTTTAATATTGCAATTCAACTGTACACCAACTTAATAATTTCAAACTTGCATTAATATACAAAAGTAAAGACTCCCACCTCCAGTTATACTAAAAGATTGCATGATTTCTCAGCAATTATCACAGATCTGCTATGACCAATAAGGAACTGTACAAATGAGAACTTACTCGTGAAGCATTATATAAAGATTGAGGGGTGGCGATTAGCTTTTTCATTCACTTTTTACTGAATTTCAACCCAAAATAAACATTTTTTGTGGTATTTTGTCCAGAAAGATGTCCTTTGAAAATATTACAGGTTTATTTTTATTATTTTTTCAGTCACTACCAAAAAAAAATACCTCCACCATCCTCAGCATTTCAGAAAATGGTTTGAGTAAAATAAATCACAAAAAAATTCTCTTCTCCTGAATATATTCTGAGCAAATGACTTTAAGTCAACAGAACATATCAGCAAAATTTAAAAACCTAGCAGATGGAATTCTACCAGAGGATGGAAATAACATCCTATATTCAGAAACCATGTGCCTAACTGGTCGATTGCCTAAGCTTCACCACAATGAACTCACAACTTGAAATAAAAATTTTTTTATTGCACCAGCAGCCCCTGACAAAAGCTGTCCTTTAGCCAAGTTTTAGTTTCTTGCTCCTGCCACAACCAATGCCCTGGCCAATTGAATCGGCCACCCCCATGGATGGTATGTATCAATCATCATAAACCATCTTCCTACGACGCATCCGACCACTTTTCCTCACCTCGACTACTGTCGGGGGATTGGTGGGCGTCATTGCAGGTGATGGGGGCGACGTTGGGTTGGCTGGCGGAGGGGCAGGAGTGAGCGGAGGTGGTGGAGGAGGAGAAGGGAGCCTCTGATGCCTTTGACCCTCTGGTGACTCCACCCCCTCCATTTCCTCCACTTCCTCTTCCATTCGAGGTCTTTTCTCGGGAACCATGCTCTCTCTACTGCCTTCATCTTCTCCCTCATCCTCTCCTTCTTCCCTCTTTATCTTCTGCTTCTCTCGGATCAGAGGAGGCGCAAGCAACAGGGAGCTGCCAGCTGGTGTGGATGGTTGAGCAAAGCCATCATTTGTGCCATCACTGTCAACCTGCTCATCAAGAAAGACAAATATGATTAGAGGTGCAGATAAACTTATACCTACTGTCACAAATGCATGCAAAAAGATGTACATTAAAAAATATATTTGTACAAAGATAAAAATTGTAAAACTTTCAATTAAAAGCAATTGTTCATAGATCTTATGAGGCATATACATATCTTTTAATTTTGTGATACAACCACTAGTTCAAAAATTTAGAGTAACAATACCATTTATTTTAAAATTTCATAAATATCAGTATAAACGATATGAATCAATCTTATTTCCCAAAACAATACAAACATTTAATTTTGATTTATAATTTAATTCACAGATCAATAGTAACTCCTGAATGTAATAACATTAATGAAAGAATTTGATACATATATAGTTCAGTGACTTCATGTCTAAATAAATAGAAACTTAGGAATGAATAGACCCAAAAAGCAAGAAATATCAGCTGCAGCATAATTTTTTCACTTAGGCTTTATGGTTATGAAGAATGGGAGAGATAAAATGCACTTTTAAGATCAATTCATCCTTTTCTTCAGCAAGAAGGAATAATTCTCTTTAGACTAGTCAATGATTAAATAACTTTTAGATGTATCAAATTAAATACCAGAGTAGAGTTTCAAATATAATTTACAATAATCATATCATAACCAATTTTATGAAAATGAATATATATCAACAAAACTGAGAATGGAACACAAGAACTATTTTTTATCAAGTCTTTCCCAATAATGAAGAGGTAGCTTTCACATCACTCTGAGACTAATTGCAAATGATTCATTGAAAAATGCATCAAAGACATCAAAACTGCATTGAGTGAAATAGTATATAGAATAATTGCAGCAACCTTTAGGATGGATTCAATGAAACATATTATAGATTGTACGGTTCTTGTATGGTTCTACACATGAAAATAAAAAAAGTATAATTTACTTAATACAAGAAATCACTATGGTATCCGTAACTAACGTGAGTAGCGGTAAACAAAGTCATTGAGCAATAAACCAATGGATATCAACTATACTTGTCACAATATATAATATAAAAATAATTAATTTACTTTATTTATTGTCCCTTAACAGCAATTTTGAATGATAGATTGATGCACTTTTATTACACTTAAATCACATTAAAGAATGGTCTAAAATTAAGTTTAAATGAGAGCAAGCAAATATGTCAAAGGTATAAATGCAAGGATGGAGATGAAGAGGCAAATCTTGAACTGATTGTTAGAGGTGATGAATGATAAAACTGCATTCACAATTGTTAATCCCAACATAACAGCACAGACACGCTCACAGCCCAGCAAATCAAATACCTTCTTTTTCCCCCTCTCAAAAGGAACCTTTTTTCCATAATGCAAGTCCCTAACAGACAACCAACCACTGGAGATCACACCCTTCACCTATAAAAAGAGTGAACATAAGGAAATTTCACTTTCTCCGTAAAAGTGCTTTTAAACAATCTGTTCTTCAGATAAGTATTCAGTAATGTAAAATTGATAATGAGACTAAAAACAAATAGGATAAACCAAAGAGAAGTAAAGGATAAAAAAATATCTTTAATTAAAAGGAAGAAAGGATAGTTTCAACTGATACCGATGATTCACCTCATCAATGCAACTCAATAAATACAGGAATATTGAAAATTAACCCTGGTAAAAAATACTTATTAAAGAAGAAGAAAGTATGTACAGGATAGGATGACAGTACCTCCATGCTTTCAGACTTGATTCTCTCTTTGGTGTCCATCATACTGCTTGTGTCACTGCCAACTGACATGCGTCTGATGTCCGTAGACTTTTGTCTGGCTCGGAAATGCCTAGGCTGAAAGTAAGACATCAAGTTTAGAGCCATTTCAAATGCTTGTTAAATAAAATATATAATATGTTTTAAATGCATCAATTATATGAGGGTACCATAACACTATGTGCTCATATTTTAGGATGCTAAAGATGAGAACAAATTTTATTTGCAAATATAATCATAAATCAATTTCCTTCTAGTTTACCTTGTATTCCACATTCTTCCCATCCTTGCAGCACTTTGGACATTCCCAACTGTTGGGAAGGTCTTCATTGATTATACCCTCTGAATCAGGGCACTATGAAGAATAAAGGAGAAAAATGAGTTAGAATAACCACAATAATAATAATAATTGAGGCAATGCAATTTCTTCACTTACTATTTTTTGAACACAGTCAGGATGCACAATTTCATAGCATATGCTACACTCCATAAGAGAACTGGGTGAATCCATTCGGCTGGTTTTTTGAATTGGAATTAAGATTTGCTGATACCAGCCATCTAATTTGCACATTAAACATCCAGCTGTTACAGGAAGCATAGGCTGAAATAAATCAGAGAAATTTAACAATGAGTCAACTAAATTAATAAATAATTTGTTTAATTGTTATCAGTCTTGATATAGAATAATTACTTTAAAAATGATTAATCTATTAATCTTAAAACTTGTACAGGCTAAATTGCCAAGCATGATTATAAAACTTGATTTCTTATAAAAATTTTTATGAGCTATTTAAACTCAAGATTTATTCTTTATTTACCCATCACTTATTTCCATAGAAATATAACAATATAAATATTACATTATAACAAAAAATCCTACGATATGAATAATTAATTTCAGCTAAAGGCTACAAGATGGAAAGTCACAAATTATCATAAATACATATTACTTATTAATCCAAATAGGACTTATTTTGGATTCTTCAGTTTATTAACCAATTCTCAACTCTCATAATAAATGAGGGTTTAATTTTAAATGATGATTCAGTGACAACAAATAGTTTCCAAGCTCTAGATCCAAATATTTGCTAATCTGGTTTGACAGGTTGAAGAATGATTATATTCATAAATTATAATAATTCTATCATTAAAATATATTTTTCAAACTATGCTCCAACTTTATCTTTTCCCTTGTAAACATAAAAGAGCAAATCCAAAGTTTAGGTAATATATAGCCACTTTAACTCTTATTATTTGGTGATGATTAATGAGGGAATTAAATACCTGGAGACATTGTCGCATGACACAAGTCTGCTTTGCTCTTCCAGGGCCTCCAAACTTCACCATATCATGACAGAAGCTGCATTCTCCGCAGTCTTTTCTATTGCAAGCTTCGCACTTCTTACACCTTGTTCTTCTCCTCCTCATTCCATCCTTTATTGGAATACCTTCCCCGTCCTTCCTACCCTTACCTCTGCCCCCGCCACGGCCACGGCTGCTAGGCATCCTTCCAAAGGCCAACCGTGCATGACGCGACTAATAAAAATAATCAGAGTAAATGAAAAAAAGGATCAAGGAATGAGCCTTGCGACAGCAAATATTAAAAAATTAAGACTTGGAATATTTTTCAAACTTTCATTAACAGTATAATATGACTCAATATATAAATCAAACAGACAACCTGTCATCTTATTGGGCTGCATTAATTTTTTCCTTTAAATTGATGATTACCAATAACGTTTATGTTCAATTTTAAGTAAGACAAAAATAAGAGGGAGTATTTTAAGCAAAGAATACAACAAGATTACTTACAGCATCAGTATCATCCAAAGGCTGAAGAATAGGAAATCCAGTGATGGCTTTTTCGTGGGAGTCATGCCTATGCCTCTCAACCACAGTCCTTACATCTCTGATAAGAGCAATGGGATCCCTGATTAATTCTGGCACATTCTTTTTGGTTGAGGGAAGGGAGTGTAGGTACTTGACAATAGCTTTCAGACCATGCAGTTCCTGAGGGGTGAGGTGTACATGTGGCATCTCATCAGAAAGTCCATCAATTTTCCCATTCTGATCTGGCTTTTCTTCCTTGATTCCTCCTTCAGTCTTCATCCCATTTATTCCTCCACTCTTTATTACCCCTCCCCCACCTTCGTCCTCATCCTCCCCTCTCAGAAATCTCTTGTACCTGTCCAGTTGCTTCTGCTGCCTTATTTCCTCTTCTTCTGGAAGATCAAGGTGGCTGTGTCCCAACAGCCAAAATACGTATCTTTCCAGCACATACCACAGCATTTCAGTGAAAAATGGATACCTAAACTTTTGTGGAACCTGGAAAATAAATAAAAATAAATATATCAATCATCTGGAAATGTTACTTAATGTATATCTAAAAACTTGAAACACATACCAGTCAAAGTATAGGTATTATTTCATTAGAGATGATAAAGGAACTTTGATTATCCTTCAACGACACAGTTATAGCAAAATCTAACATTTAGATATATTTTTGTTAGGAAACTAAAAACACATTGAACTAATAAGGATAATTATCCTACGGACACTGATTGTCACAAACATTAATGTCATTGGTTCAATTTCATTCACATATAGGTATGAACTTACATGAGTAGAATCCTCTACTTGAGCAGTCATTAACTGTTTTTCTATTCCAAAACTGTGCAGAAAATTTCCTCCGAAAACCAGAGAATCACGGGGAGTATATACAGCATGAATCCACCCAGTAGGAATGAAGAAAGTATTGCCTTCAAACAAAGTCACACGAGCACAACGCTCAACTGTATCACCAAAAAATATATCACTCTGCTTTCCAGACAAAACCCATTGCTCGTAGAGAGCAAGGTTCTTTTCTGTTGGTGGAATAAGCCAGAATATCTAGAAGAAGATAGGATGAGATCACATAAGTTTTGTCTTGTAAAATTGACCTCAAGCCCTTCATACCAGGGCTAAAAGTAATCAGTAATAGAAAAAGAATAAGTAATGTTTCAAAATAGCTGAGTTGATGATTGTGCAACCAAAATAACAATATTTACTACAAAAAGTATAAAAAATAAAGGATAAATTCAACCTCATTTTGATAATTTTACAAAAATTATCTAAATAAAAATATCCAATTTTAAAACTTTATGTATAATTTAATAATAATAATTTACCTTGCTTCCTTTTAAGATATGATACCAAACTGAGGTACCACCAAAGTCAACGTGAAAGTCAGTGTAACATCCTTTAACTGACATTAGGCAATATTTTTGCACTTTTGGATACATCATCTCATCCAAAACATTTGTAGCCTCAATTTGGCTTTCTTTTAAATGCCTTGGCCAAACGCAGTCAACCCAATCAATCTGACGTACCTGCATTGATTTAATTCCACCAATTAGTTTAGTAATTTAATATAATAATGTTTTACTAATATACAGAGCCACATGATTAAAAAATAAAACAATACACAATTTCATATTCTAGAGCTCGGAATGACCAGGGTATAAACTAATCCAAATACTAACCAGTGATGGTGTTTCCACATAATTTTCAAGTCTTGTGTGACTGAATTCCAAACTGATTACATTTAGGAGATGTTCCTTGTGTGGATCTTCGTAATAACGCTGCCATTCTTTCATCGTCATCTCCAAATTCTTCTGCGTATTCACATCCATCACATCAAGCAAACGACGTGACCCTGTGGAATACAGATAATATTAGTCAATGTAACATTACATAACAATAATGAGTTCAAAAGTTATATAATTGCATTAAATACATACCAACACACATCCTAACATCATTAATAGAAAAATTTGAACTTGGAACTCTCAACCCAAGCCCCGTTTTTTCTTTAAACAGCAATGGTGTGTTGAAACCATGTCTTTGAAGGTAACTGAGGTTGAAGTCTGGAAATGGTAGAGAAAATATAAATTAGTAGTATTCCATTTCTCATTTACAATTGAAACTATTCTAACTAATTAATTCGATTAATAATTACAATATTCAACCAAGGAATAGTTATTTCAGGTAATAAAGCACACAGACAATATATTGAGTAAAGTCATTGTAAGGAACACTTTAATATTATTATAACTTGTATGTAATATATGATTATAACTTGTAACCGATGAATAAAACTATTGGGTTAAATGTTGTCAATAATTTGACAAGCACCCAATTACACAGCATATTTGCAATTATGTAACGAAATGGCTTCAACTGCAACACTCACCAGCTCCCTGCATTTCTTTGACGAAGCACGGTGGGAACCGATCGGACTCAATCTTGTCCTCCAATCTGAAAGACCTCTTGCCGTCGATTTCATCGTCACCGAACGTCCAGTCATCTGTGTAATGTTTCCTTTCTTTCCGATCTCTCTGTAAATATGTAAATAAATTCCTTTTTAGTAAACGGTCGCACCGTATCTTGTTACGAGTGCACAGCGGAACGTAATTCTCAAGGTTGCGGATACATAAGTCATCGGAGATGATTACGTATTTAATCAGAGAGATCGAGCGATATTAGAAAGTGCATCCGATGTGGCATCGTTTAAAAAACCGAACGCATACTCCGGCAGACAGGTGGATGTGACATAATTATAACGCGGGATTGAGATGGCAAACAGTTGTTCGATCCGAGGTCTCAGCGGGACAGTAGTGGGGACCGAGTCACATACCTGAGAAAGGAAGACTTCTGAAAAAGGAATCGGGGTGTGGTTGGCGGAGAAGTGCAGACGAAACAATGCATCGCACTCAGCCGACCAACCACGCCGGCGCGAACCGAGGCAACGATCAGAGCCGAAGTAGAAACAGAAAAACATAATAAGATCGTAATTAACATCGTCTTTCGAGAGCCGCTAATTACGAAACGAAAGCGTTTCATGGTTTTCCGAAAACTGAAGGAGGAGCGGACGAAAAAAGTCGGCACTGCAATCGATAGCTTCGCAGACGAAACGCAGAGAGAGAGGGGGGAAGAAAGGTAAAGATGGTTTGCAACCACCCCCTCTCGTACCACACCGAAGGCGAACGTTTGCAAGGGCGTGACGATTTTGGCCGACGATATTGCACCGAAAAAGAAAAAAAATGTACCTGCAGCGCGAAGCACTATTCCATTTTCATCGCAAGGTGTTCCGGACGCGTAAAACTTGGGAGACGGTTTGCGGTCGAAATACGAACGAACCAATCGCGAAAGAGAGGAGAAGATAACAACTTTTTCGATCGACAATCGAAAAGAATAAACATAAATATTGCAACTATTTAAGTGAGTGATGATAACGGATGAAGAAAAAACTTTTTCATACGTTTGAATCCAAAGATTGCGCACTTTACGAGCGAGGTTCTTTTAGGACAAAATGCGACTCGTAAAAATTAACGCCCACGCAACGGTTCGAGTGTCTCGCGTTCCCGAACTGCCCCAGGCGACGTTCTCCCCCTGCCCCTAAACCCAACTTGCCTCCCGAACTGCGGGACTCTTTCCGCCTGCGTACTCACCCTACCTTCCTTCCAAGGCCCACACGCCAATCAGAACTCTCTTCTCGCCAACCGATCGACAATAAACTCGTATTCGATTCCAAAAAAACACGATCTTCCGACGGGAAATACATCGCTTCGTAATTCGATTTAATCTCCGGCTGATTTCCGATTTCACAAATAGCGTCTCCCGCGCAAAATATTTTCCTGCGTCTGCCGCAATACATCGAGTCGAAAGAAAGTTCACGTCCAAGAAAAGAAAATTCAAACTCGCTCTCTTGGAACAAATTTTACCGTAATCGATTCCCACTACTGCACAGTAATATCACATCACCTACTTACATTTCAACCAGAGTAGAAAGAAAAAAAAACATCGCCAACGATAATACGTGACTAGTCTATATTTTCACTTTCCGTCGCACTATGTCGAAGCAAAATGTCCGTAATAGTCCTCAGAACAATCCGAAGCAATAAAAATGCAGAAGGAATGCGATCTGGTCTGCAATCGCAGTATCTCCGTGCACTGGCCCATCGCGCGCGTTCCGAGACAAAACGTTACGGAGTGTCGGAGATGGCGGACAACGTAATAGACGAACGAAAGATAGCTCAAGTTATCGAAACCTCTATAAGTTGAGAAATAAAGGAAAATATACACGTCCACGAACATACAAGCTCAGATATCGATTTTGGATCCACAAAACTCGTAAGAAATCTATCCACTTCGTCACGTACCGGCCGTATAATATATTCCCTCGGAGCAGTAGGGGCACTCGACTTCTGTTTGGCGGACGCCATCTTGTACCCACAGCCGCTCTCGCGAGAGTGAGTGAAGCCCGGGCGGATCGAGCGAAGCCGGAGGGAGGGAGCGCCAAGCGGGATATAGAAGTCCAACCAGCGAGCCGACCGGCAAACCGGTCCTTGGCCTCCGAGAGCGCTGTTGGTGGAGACGGATACGCGGCGGGAAATTCGAATGACAGTTGTTCTTTTGGCTATTATATCGCGGTACTTTCATACCTGACGGAGAGAATGTTAAATATAAAAATAAAATCCTTCAAGTAATCTATTACGTATTAGATATCTTCAAAATGAGGAGAATAAACAATGTTTGGCATTGATATAAAGGCTCGTCAAAATGAACAACTTCACACATTAGTCCTGATTGGTTTCTAAGGACTCAAACAAATGAGTCAACCACAATATTCTTTGCAAAAATCAACAGGATTCAATCGCTCGGGGGAAAATAGAATTTAATCTGGAAAAGGGTTCGTTAAGTTACCTTACTAAATTGAAAAGGGACTTGAAACAAATTGTAAACAAAGGGGACGCATTTCCCGCATTAACGAGGGAACTATTCCTCGGGAAGGGGAGTTCTGAATCAAACCAGAATCTACTAGAAATGACGCGGTCACAAAATAAAGATTTTTTAAGAAAATAATTTAGTTACGATATCATTTATTGTAGCAACTGAAGTAAAAAGGACTTTAAGAACATAAGAAATTATTCTTTCCTGACTCCTGATAAATGGAGGAAAATAGCTAAATAAAATTCCATGATTTAAAATAAAAATATAATCTCTAATTATATTATTAGAAACTGTGTAATTTTGTTTAGTTATTTTTCATCCATTTACCAGCATGGACTTTCACCAAGTTAGAGCTTACCTGATTAATTTTATCACTCACTTTTGACAAAATGAAGTCGAAATAATTAATAAATTTAAAAATAGTGCTAATCGCCTGTATGATTTAAAATTTCACTTTGCATTTTTTAATCTTCCGTAGCGTTTTTTGTAGACACATTGGACTTACATTATTTCCAATACAAAAATTAATCTCCATTAAATTCAAAATGTGTGGAAGTAAATTTGACTAACAAATATAGTAAACAAGAAAAAACTAAATAGGAAGAAATATATTCATTCCTCTTTAAATTTACTCATATTTTTGTATGATTATCATAAATAAATTGATTATAACGATTTTTTTATTACTCTCTCTTTCTACTAAGCTATTCATCACTACTTGACAAGGATTGATGGTTTAATGTAAATCCGAACGCCAAAGCCGGATATTATAATACACAATAATAACTTTACACAAAAAATCATCAAAGAATAAATCAGTACTTAAATTAATTCTTACAGAGCCTTCGCAAAACTTTCCTGTACCTAAATTATACCCAAAATAGGCTCGGATAGCACACAGCCTATAAGTGAAAACTAATAGTGGATTGCGTTGCATACTTACATCAACAAAGTAGAAGATATGAAAAAAGAGAAACTATTTGCAAGTTTAACAAGGTAAATACGTTTAAATTCTCTCTCTTCTTAACAGAATAATTTTGACAATTCTAAGATTTTAAAATGTTTAACAATAATAATATTTTTATAATAAGGTCCCAAATAAATTTAAATTTAAATGAGAATATTTAAAAGCAAATGGTGATGAAATTTTTAACAATGTAATACACAATTTCTCATTTCCACGAACGGTGAAAATACTAAATAAATGTATTTCTTAATTAATAGAACAGACTTGAGTCGATCGAGCACTGTATTCCCATCATTAAACCTTTTTTATGATCGGAGAAAGTAAATGAACTCTTTCACGTTTGAAATATTGGAATTTCTTTCATTAAAAAGGTATTTTATAAAAAAAACAGACATCTTAATATTGCGAACGAAGCTCGCAATGTTGCACGGAAGGTTTTAAGTGCGAGTAGAGATTTGCCAAAACTTAGAATGAACTACTAAATTTGGACGAACGAAAAATTACCGAAACCACGATATTGGCAAACATCCAATAGTGACGGCATCGTGATAATCCAACGCAGTTCAATGACGTCACTAATGCAGCCTGAAATAGAAAATCTCGCAGTGCTTTACAATAAACTTAATTAGTTAATTAAATCTTTCAGTACAGAATACAGAAAGTAAAATGCTAAAAACCGAAAGATTCTGTTTTTATACGAATATTATCCTCTATAATCTCTAACAATGAAGGATTAACCTCATTATATTTATACATAATGTACTACCATAATTGAGTAAACAATAATATCGAACGTTGCCAAGATCGGTGATTGGAGTATTCATTCCAAAAAAAATGACGCGCTAGCTTGTTCACAGGTGGGAAAAGATAAATAAAATATTTCCTCGCTAAGGAATCTTCGTTAAACGTCTTCAATGCGAGAAGAAATTTGTTTCGTTTTAAAATCATCCTTCATTTCCACGGGAACATAAAGTAACGAATCAATGAACTACGATTCGATTAAAATTAAAGAAAAAAGTGGACGAGTACGGAAATTAAATATTTATATTTACCCTTCTATGCCACATTTGAAATGATACACGACTTTAACAAACTACTTAACAGCTCTATTGAGTGTGAATATAAAAGTACTCTCTTTACAACAATAGCGTAATGCGCACGCTTTTTAAGTCTGACTTTGACATTGAATTGTTACTGTTTTCGATTCACTCAGACAATATCAAATTGAAATTCAAAACTTAAACTATAATAAAAATTATTCTTTATATAACTACCTAACTTCATTCCAATGAGCAATAGATAAATATTCGCATTAAATGAATAATGAAAACTATGAAAAAAACTGCGTGTGTTAAGTAAACAGTATATTCTAGAATATTTATTCCCTAAGCAACAGTATTAAGAGATAAACACGCTAAGAAAGTGATAAAGCCAGATGACGTATATCAAATAAACCTTAATTTGATCACCATCGTAATTAAATTAGTAAATAACTTTGCTATTTCCATTCAAGCACAAACTACGTGAAGAAAGAAAAACTATCGGTGAAAAAAGTAAAGCGAAATCATCTGAAAAGTCACTAAACTTACTCTTTTATCAATAACTATAAGATAAATACGACAAAACAAAACTACGCACCATCAATTACCTTACGTAAGTTTATAGAATGCATACTCAGACTCGTAAAAACAATGTAGATTCAACTGGAAGACGAGATATGCAGTAGATAACAACTGAACGCACGTAGCGCTTTCTAGGATCCGTTGGGAAGTCTTTTTTGTAGGCACCGTCATTAAACAATGCGTAGGACACGTGCCAAAAGCAGAGACGACCATTGGCCGCATACACAGTAGCTCGAACAGCCCTATCTCCGATTCTTACGCTGCCTCTGCGGTGAATCAACTCAGCATTTCTACCGTACGACAGAAAATCTTTTCAAAGCCAAGGCCAACTTTACTTCAACCTTTCGTGACAACTACGTTACAAGTAAGACTATGAGATAAGGAAATGCATAAACTGCGGACGATAATTGATGAAACTCTTTGCGTTCGAGACAAATTCACGAGCATATTGACTTATTGACAACTATCTATAAAACGCGAACGAACCCAGTGCTATTGAAAAACGTCAATTCCCACAGCACGGTGCTGTCACAGAAAAGAGTACTTTTCATCTATCAAAGCAAAGGGAAAACTGAGTACAATTGATCTCAATTTATTGATTTTAGTAGTCCCCAACAAAATACTACTATTGAATCACATTGCCACATTATTCATCTAACAATCGAATCTGTAAAGTTTCCCAGAACTCCAGTACAAAATAACATTTTCCATTGTTATGACAACTAAAAATGAACTAAATCAATCAATAAAAGAAACTATGTACTTCATTTTAAAGTTTTAATTGAACAATTAACGTGATTTAATAATCATACCTTTAAACAGAAATGTCATACTTCAATCCCTAATCATGATATATTGACGTTAATTTTTATGGTTCCTTTAACACAAATAACTTTTTCCGAAAGGATAAATGCATAATAAATAAATTCAATTTAGTTTGAGACTTGATTGGCAAAAAAGGTAACTTTAAATAGATAATTTCCCTGGAATGAAAACAACATATTGCACCAACTTGTGTACCTTTACCAATGCTTGAGAACCACTGTAATTGGACAAGAGGCACTTACTGGTGGAGAAAAACCTCAAAAGAAAACACCGCTCCCATGGATTACTTTGGACTTTGGTTTTGGTACTGAATAGCAGACTAAATTGGATTCGGCACAATACTATTCGTGAAGCTTTAAGAGTAATCATAAAAGAAATTCAAGATTCAATTGCTTTCAAATTACCGCTTATTTCGCAGAAGCAGAGATTAAATTAACGTTACATCGTGGAAGCTATTTTCTCTGAATTCAAACACAAGTGGTATTTAAGTACACTTCGATTTTTATTTACTATTTGAAAAATCGAACTAAAATTAGATTTCACTCATTTCAGTTAGTTATAAATAAATGACTTACAATACGAAGGGATAAGCAGACAAAATATATATACATAATACCCAATAGCAAAAAAAGTGAGTGACACTTATATTTAAAATGCTTAACAATGAAAGAGATCAATGCTGAGTAGGATGACATTCATGACATATCTGTTGCTATGTGAGCAACAGTTAACAATTAAGTGATTGAGTGAATGAACTAATGTTCGGTTGAATGCACTTGACCCGATTTATTATTGAATTTTATCAGCAGGATAGTAATAAACAACTTGAACGTAATAAGGCTTTCACGAAAGAGTATCAATCGAAACATATAAGAAAAAATACTTTCAAAATTAAAAGTAAATAGTTCGAATGCATAAAAAATGCCAAACCAAACAATATGAATCGTGAACATACGATGGTTTTTAACTTTAATAAAAAAGTGGTAATTCTTATTGCAATAATTTCACAGCGATGTATAGTTAATTTCAATGTCCATTATACAAAAACATGCAATTCATGAAGTGAAAACTTACAGTGAGAATATTGCCCACGATATTCGTGCAGTTCTAGTGTAGACATGAACATAGATAGACTAGACCATGCGAGTAATAAGATTCTAGAGGTCATTTCAGCAAAGGAAATAGATAAGAAATGTATTGACATATGCGGTAAATATATCAACTTATCATTTCTTCATTATTGTCTATTTATTTCTATACGCTTAACTGCATTCGATCCATAAGATCGTTCACACAAATGAAATTTACCAAAAGAAACGTTGACCCATAAGTATTTTAACTATCAAACAAAACGAATCTACTTTTGTTGATTTCGTTCACACTATCATTTTGTTCGTACTAAAATAGAAGCGTAATGATCTAGGTTCTTGGGTGCTAAGAAGCTTAAAGACTTAGAGGCACGAAAACATATTGACTACTGTTGATCGAGTTGGTTAGCGCTGGTGCGTTGGGAGTAGATCGAGATCCGTGGATTGCAAAGTGGGTAGAAATACGAAAAAAAAAAACACGCTCAAAGAGATCTTTCCTAGGACGGCCTTATAAAAGTCCAAGGTCGGTGCAAAAACCTCGGCGACATTACCTCCATCCAATTAACCAAAGACCGGACCCAGAAAACACACTTTCTATATGCGATCATCTGAAAACGATTCTTGACAGAGGCGAGCCATAAATTTTTGGAACGAGAGATCTCATCCGAGTTAAGGGTTCCATTTGCACAGAATGGATGAATGACGAAATAGTTCGATCGTTAAAAAAAAGACAACAATCAACGATTATTTAATTCTAAAAACCGTGCTTCTTTCACATAAACTTCAACAATAAACAATGATACACTTACCTGAAACATTGTAGTTTGAAATCCTTTCCATGAATTGGATCATTTATCGATCAAATACAATAATATTAATAATGATGTACTTGGCTAATTCCATAACCCTTAATTAACCTCCAGTAGCCGTAACAATGGTTGCGTTGAATTAAACACATATAAAGTGTAAAAATACTCAGTTTATCCAGAGCGCTTGGTAAAACTTTATTCCGAAATAAATTTCCCAAATTCAACGTGAAAACCTCTCTCGTTAAGCCAGAGCGGTTAGTTCATAAAGTACACTACAATCAAGCAGTCATAATGGAGTCTATTGTCCTAGACAAACAAGCAGGAACTCAGGATTAGCCAAGGGATACCCGATCAAACAACAAAATTACGTTATGGAAACAAATAAACGTAAATAATGGTTGTTGATAGCGACACAAACACCAATGGGTAGAAAAACAACCAATGATACACTCCAGAAAATGAAGTTCGGCCGTAGTTTGATGAAGACGCGAGTCGACAACAAACAAAAATCCTACAATCATCTTGGGATACGAGTCGTTACTTAGAAAAGTCGAAACTTAAAGAACAAACACTAGTAATGAAGTGAGTCTATTCATACCACGTTCGACATACTCACTACATCTGTTGAATTGGCTTCGGAACCGAAAAAAAAACATACTAGCGCGAATTTCATCCGGTTTTGGAAAATGTGTTATGAAAGCATTTACCCAGAAGATAAAAAATGTTCATGGTGAATAGCTGAGTCGTCCCACATTTTGGCTTCGTGTTACTCCAGAATCTTTTGAATAGGCGAATCGCATTGGGTAAAGCTCATCGGGTTACGCACATACAAGCAAACGGAAATTCTAGACATTTGATAAGGTAGAAATCACAAAATTTGAAAAAAGAAAACCATAGCAACCATTCGTAAATAGCAACAACAAACAATTACAAATACAAACAGATAGTTCAGCGTGACATGTGTTCTTTTGGGAAAACACGTTACGTTTTCGTATATTACAACATCTAAAAATCGGACATCGCGGGAGAAAATTACATGAGGAACTAGAGAAGGTCATGTAATATTCAGCGAAATGTTAATTTTCGGTTCGATGGAATTCCATTAAAAGCTCCTTGCAACTATAAGTCAGACTTAAACGTCGCATTTAAGGTAAAAATCACGCATATCTTTAAGTTCAGAGCGCTGGAAAAGAAGTATTTCGCTATGACCTCGTTTCCCTTACTCCATCCAGAACTCAAGTTCATCTCCTTCAAAAGAGATTGAGGCCGAATATAACACGTAGAAAAGCCACCCAGGGGGGAAACTAAATGGTTTATGATGACAGCTTCGGAATAAGCTGAAACTTAATTACTTGCGGAATATAGATTGATCGGAAGTAACTTTTAAAATGTTAGGATTTCAAATCTTTCTTTCTTTGACCTCTGCAGAAAAACCCACCGGCCCAACACTATGGTTATAATGAAACAACAGGAATACGTAAAGAAAAAATACACAAATGAGGAAGCTATATGACCCCACAATATGATACAGACGAAGATAAAAAACTGTTCTATAAATAGTCGAGGAGATTAAAGTGCAAACCGGTTAAGTTCCGGTTTCCCTCCGCATAATGCCAAACCGGTTTGCGCCGGTTCTCTTTGATCGATAGATCCTATTACATTCGTATCACTCTCTTTTTCATTCATAACCTATTTTTAGATTTTCGGCGGAAAAGATCGTGAAAAATATTAAATTTAAAGAGACTGAACCAGATGAATGTAAAACTCACTAATTTACGCATTTTAAAATATTAATTGCATTAATTTATACGGGAAAAGAATAATACAGGATAATTATCATTTTCGATTCTCAGTTTTCTTCATGTATATTTTTTTACTCTGGCATTCAAAACTGTTTTCCCGTCTCCAAGAGTGACGTTCAGTTCCGGTAAGATATCGTGATTCAGACTTATTCGTGCGCATTTGTGCGATCCCATAATGCTGTGCGTCGTATCGTAAGAAAGTAGACAAACGAATGCATAATTCACATGAGAATTTCTAATATAATTCAATCCTACCAATATTGCAATTGCAAATTTATTTCCAGGGCATTAAGAAATATTACGAAAGAGAACTAAATTTAAATTTACTAATGTAGTAAAATTAATAATTTTTAAAAAATCAATCGAGATTAAGATGTCATTTAAGAGTTAAAAAATCTAATAAAATAACAAACAGTTTAAAAATTTTAAATAAAAATAGCGGCCACTGCACTTAGGTGGAGACGAAAATATAACTTAATCACTTCAATTTTCAACAAAAGAAATATAAAATAAAACATTTAAAATAAAAAATACCTGGTCCATAGACATAAAAACATTTTGGTTTACAACGAACAAAGGTGTACAAACAGTAAATAGTAAAAATCCAAGTAAATAAATATTTGGAGCAAACAACGGAATAAACAATAAAGCAGTTGACTGTACGTTACAACAAAGAGCGAGAGTTTATCATAACACTGACAGGAATTATTAACTCCCATTCTTGGTAATAATAGGCGGGATCCTTTCCAAGTCAAAGGGTCAATACAACAGCGTAATAAGGATTCAATTAGTCATTGTTAATTAGATTCCCTTTTGATAAAGCAAGGATGAGGAAATAAATTCGTTCAGTCGTTTAACATAGGGAAAAGAATATGTGTAGATAAAAATAGATATACTCTAACGCTGATATTCTCTGAATATAGAAGTAATATTATTAATTTTAACTAAGCGATTTATAAATTATAAAGATATAAATTCAGTGTTTTCCTTACCATTTTCTCCAGATTTGAAAAACATTCATAACTGCATATATAGATATAAAAAGGCGAAATTAATATTTCCGAACTCTTCCACTAATTAACAATTCGTTCTTTGTATTATATATAAACCAATACCTTTATACAAAAGATAAAATTCGAATACGCTTCGACAACCAATACCTTTGATTGAGAGGATTAACATGTCGCATACAAAATAAATAAACGTGACAAAAGTTTCTAAAAAAAAATCATCCTCCGTCAAAGCGATGACGTACGGATTCAACAGATATTACTCTACAACTTATTGATATCGAATCAAACTAACAAGAGGAACGCTTTCAATTAGCGACCCACACAAAGGTTTAATTACGGGTCTAGCAGATGTAACAAGAATATTTGCCTTTCGTTCCGACGAAATACTCTTTGAGTTGCGACACGAGTTCGCTCGCGACCGCATCACTCTATTTGTTAAAATGTTCGTGATTAGCGGGAGTAATTGATACGAACGCCGACAGGAGCGCTACAAATGGATACGTAAAAATCGAAATAGCGACTTTCAAATGATACGAGTAGCGGCGACTCAGTCATGTAGCAAATTTTACTCAGCTTTGGAACGCTTATATATTTCACTATGTTGGAAACTGAACCCACCGATACAGCAATTAACCCGAAAAAATTCAAATGCACCAAAAAGTTTTTTTCGAAGCGTTTTTCAAAGTAACTTTTGAATAGCTGTACTTTGTATTTCTCGGTAAACGGGCAGCGTAACACGTAACTCGTATGTGAGACCTGTTGAGGTTACGTAGTTAATTACGAAAGAAGCTCATGGAGATACTTCTACACCTACGAACTCCAATTTATCGATGGTGTTTTGTTTACGTTTGACGTGTTTGAAAAACGTAACTTCCTTACATTACTCATTGCAGTATATTACATTAGCTATAAATGAAATTTTTATTTACGATTTAATTCTTTTTTAAACGATGCTTGAACGAATAAAAGTAATTCCGTAAAGTAAAAATAAATAAAATAAAGTAAAAAAAGTAAATATATTTTCGGGATCCATTTGGGGTAATGAAATGCGGTATTACATTAGCAAAAGTCTCAAAAGGTAGAGATGCCAAAACTGCAACGTCATCGGTAAAGGGTAATATCTGCATAGGGCTGAATTTTCTTAGGATCTCAAACTACGATTTTACTCTCGAACTGAGTGTTTATTTTCTATAATTAATAGTTAAAAACACGCAGCTATACTACTTTGGGAATATGGGGAAATTCTAGACGATAACCGAAAAAGAAAAAAATAGCTAATATTTTCATTCAAAATTTTCCATCCATAATTGATTTTCCTTTTTTTCTTTTAAATTTTTTCCATCACTTCGGCAAAACGAATATAATATTCAGAGGCAGTATCGGATTTCGTTCCAAACCTTCAACATAAGAATGCCAAAGTTCCGGAGAGAACGTCTTGGTTGGGAACAAACAAAAAGTTAATGCATTCTAATATAAAATATTTCGAAATCCGAGATAAGCTGTTGCTATAGAAACTGAAGGTCCCAATGTATAAACTATAAGAGAAGAAAGTGGCGCCAGAGCGGAAATAATATTAACTTTTCCGCCCATCTGGACCCGAATTATTTGAATAGCACCATACTTGCGGATTCGTCATAATCGCTAAATTATAGCTGATTGAAGTAGATTTAATTAAAAAGTTTCAAAATTTAATTCAAAAGTTTTTTTCACTAAATAGATCGAGATGCGGATATATTGAAGGGTGAAGGTAAAGAAATAATGTAATTTGGTTTTGTTTTCATTAAGATCATACTTTAGTGAGAAATTAAAACATTTTTATCGCAAGTATCACATAGAAAGGTAATCTCGTTCATGGACTGTCACACAAAACGCATTAATGCACCGAAAGTTTTCAATTCTCAAGACAAAGTAAGTAATAATTTTTACAGTTATTTATAATGATAAGAATAAGAATCTTCAAATGCATATAAATACGGGACCGGCTTCATCTGCAGCATATTACAAATATGGAAGCTATCTAAGATTATCTTTCGATCACCGCACCGCCAAGCGGAAGTTTCACAGACTAGATAGCGGTGTACACGCATACCGCGAACTTGAATTGTTTGTTTCAGGCAGTGGTCTTCTAAAACCTCGATTTAAATGCAATGGCCAAGTAAATAGATTGCAATACACGAAATATACAATAAAAATTATAAATACAAATCTTAAATTACATAATTATAGAGTTATCTAAGAATAGATAAAACATTTCAAAATACTTTTATTAATTGCTCGAGTAAAAATGTACTCTACGAAAACTTGATAATATTATTTATAATTCATTTACAGACAATTATTCTTAATATAAATATTTCCCAAAACGTTTTCACTGAAAGTTATGTGAAAAAAGAAATTTCGTTAACTAAAGCGTAGAATACCGCGGTTTATGGGTAATGAAAAATACATGACGACATAAAAAAGACAATGCTCGAATGTTTGCACTATTGAAATTCTTCTTTTATGAGACAGTTTATGCAAAAATATGCGTAAAAGACTAGGAAATACAAGAAAAATATGGAAATAAACGACAATGAAAACATTCATGATTATCTTTAAATTATTGGCATAAAATTAATAAATACTGATAAATCTATTAATACATAGATGATAAATAATAAAAAATAATCAAACATTTGTTACATTGTGCGTTGCTATGGTTTCGTAACAATATCTATAAAACGAGTGAGAATTATGTAACGATAAAATGAAGTAGCTAGATGAATCTCCCGCCAAAAAGTGCGCTCGCTTCCCATTGGTTCGGAAGCGAATAATTCCAACAATAGCGTGAGTGTATTGGAGTGGCGAGTTCCTTTTCTCGATACAGCTCAGCTGTTATTATTCCGAATGTTAGAGGAATGAAGGGGAAAGAAACAAAAGCGCTCGATAGCGCGTTTGCCATCTTGGAAGTTCAACGGCTTCTCAACCATCAGCTGATTCAGAGACGGCTATTTGAATATGATCAATACATCTACGATTTCTGCAGACCTGAAACGTGACCTAGAGAATATATTTACCTAAAAGTGACAAAATATGTACTTTAAACATATCCCAAACTACCTTTTCCCATTCCATTGATTAGATTTAAATTGACGTAACTTCTAACAAACATTTTACAACAAAAAGCTTAACTTTTCGTTATATTGCCAACATAAGTGAAAATACATATTGACAATCTTAACTTTATCGCTATTCTTACGTTGATACAATAATTTGACGTAATTAACTACAATTTATGTCGTCATCGGAAATGGCTTATCGGCATTGACCTCGGACAGACTTTCAAGGCGGTATTTCAGGACTCCATGCAGACTGAAATGGGGCTTTCACCATATATACTTTTTATACACTCCTTGCACTGAAATTGCTACACCATGACCGGAGACTTTTCTGAATGAAGTACCATTTCATTTCGATACCTATCTATTGCAGAATTTATCCATAAATATAGGATGAATTGGAAAATACCAGTACACACTAGTACAAGAGAGGAAAAGCTTATATCGAACTTTATATCGAATGAGAAGGAACAGAAAAACTTGAAACGAACTGGGGCATTTGTTTAATCAGTAATGTGCATCTTAAATGCACCAATGAAGAGGGGAAAACGTAAACTGCCTGTTGCTATCAATCCTACTACGGTCAATGCTTCAAGTTGAGTTTTTAGCGGAGCTCTAACGCTGTAAGGTATAAACTGATTCAATTTAAGTTCAATTGATCAGTATTTTATACAGCATGAAAAATATTTGCATAAGCTAGAACTGTAAAGAAAACAAATACATAAGACCCTACTGGGGCATAATAATGAAGAATATATGAGTTGATAGTCATCACAGAAGATACAATTCATTATAGCATATTAACCATCACGAACCATACATTAGATTCATAATATTCATATCAAAATTGTAAAACTGTCAAAAATGGTTTTAGTAACAATTATTTTTTAAAAAACACGAAAAATATAGACGCTGATATTGAAACTAACTATTTCATACATTTATTCATTCGGAGTTCGATGTATTATGAACAACAAAACATGATTATGAACCTAATTATGTATAGTATGTGGTTTGGACGAAATGTACAAATCCTGGACAAGTTAAACAGTCCTGAGAATATATTATCTATACGGAGATTTATTTCTTTGCATTCGAAACAATTCAAAGCTTCATTCTTAAAAATATCGATTTTTCAGAAGCAAAACGAATTTAAAAACAGCAAAACTTACCATAATGAAATATTCATCAACATCTTTTTATAATCATTCGCTAATTCAAAAAGAACTTTCTGCGAGTCTTAATGTATATTATGCACATAAATTGCGGATCGAACTTCCTCTCCACCTGTCGGCGATCTTCATTATTCTTAAGAATGTTTCGTTTTCATTGAACCACAGCGCTTGATGTCGGCCATTTTGACGTTATGTGCACCATTGTTGCGCGTAAATATCTAATAAATCTTTCGCGTACGAGATAATAACAATCCGTAAACATCGAGAAACCGTTTGATGTGCTTAATTACCACCACGGAAGATGTCACCAGTGACGAAAGCACTGCTAAACTAATTTTCGTCATTCATTTGAAGAGCTTTGGTTAGACGGTTGGATACGACTGTTATTAACATACCAAAATAACGTCAGATACTATTTCTCCATAAAGAATAAGTAATATGACACAAAAAGCAGGACATCAAACCAAGAAATCTTTCTTCCTACGTGTCAGCGAGTTCGATCATAGTATCAAGTGTTTATTATCTTTCAAATAAAAAGTTAAAAATATATACGAAACGATTTTATCATTATTTTATAATTTTCACCGTCCCTTATATGACCTGAAACTATTATTACTTCAAGGTCGTCTAATTTATTATGACGCATGTCCTAAAACGTAACAGGTAGAAATCGGAAATACAGTTCTAATAACAGCCCAATTTCTTCAACTGAACCGAAACCAAATGCATAGACAAACACGCCAGTTCAAACAAAGATTAAACGAATAACAAAGGATAAGTCAATACGGGATTCGGGAGTGAATACTTTCCCGTCCATTTAAATACACGCCTGCGTTTTATATTTGCACAACGAACTCCGTACACAAAACACACTGACCGTATCTTGATTTCGCGACGAATACAACTTTATATGATTCAAATCTTGTATGAGTTTCCAAACTTAGAAGGACACTAATCGTATCAAAAGTTGACTACTCCTTCAATTCCGTTACGATATCGTCAAAAAATTAATTCACTCCATTATGAAGAGTGGGTTGTTCCACTTGTTTCGTTACCTACAAATTCTTCTCGTCTCTATACGTCATCCTTCGACCTTCATAAACAGTTGACAATAACATTCCGTTACGGATTCCTTAGAAAGGACAGGAAATTTCGTAAATGAAGTCGCTTTGAAATACGAAACTTACTGAAGACAAAGTATGTGTGAATCATACACGGATAAATTAAATGAAAAGGGAAAATAAAATTAAAATGGATTATTCCCGCAATTTAGGGACTTGAATATATTCTTAACACTATTATTTTGAAGATATAAATAAAAATATACAGATAAATTTTTACTATTCACTCAGGAGTCGTAGTAAAGTAAGTTAGATTTAATTAGTGATGACCAACAATGAAAGTAAACAAATAAATTATAATTACGGTAGAACACTGTACTAAATTGAATATGGAGATTTATTAATAAATGGTGACACCAAAAATAGATAAAAATACTAAATCAACATATACAGGAATAATTTAGCTCAGACACAGCATTTATTAAACTTATCAAAGAACCTAAACAACGAGAATCAACACCGATACCAATGTATAAGCCGATTAGTATCCGAGTACTTGTGAACGAAACGAAATAAAAAATCCTATTGTACTTATTTACCTAGAGCATAGGAAAATAACGTAATATTTCCATACGTTGCCATAACATTTAAAGCCTTTAAAAACTTTCATCGACACAAATGTACTTGATAATTTGAGAAAAATGGAATCGATTCGTATTTTAACGCATTCATAATGTTCCATCCAATTCCGTCAGAGCTATCAGTTCAAAGAAGTGAAGTGGAACGCCAAAATGATAGGACATAAAAAAGTCGCAATTCCTGAGGAATACGAGATATCCATCTGTAATTTTGCGCCGAGATGAATAAAAGAGCAAAACCATAAAAAAAACGAGCTAAAGAGACGCGAAAATCACGAGGGCACTTCGCCAGCGTTAGTATTACGGGAGCCCCTAAATAAGGGACTATATAGGCTGCGTTCCTTAGCAACGAATTCAACCACGCGGGACTTTGATTGCACGAACATCTAACAATAAAGATGGGACAGTGCGATGAGTATAAGAAGATTATTATCGACCCTTAAAAACATCGAAGCTTCGCCTAAAAAAAAAAGAAAATTTAACAAAAGTGAATGTGTCCAGGCGGCAGCTGCTTTCAGCACACGCTAACGACCATCCGACGTCAGAAACTGCTCGGAATAATAACATTCATTAACCCATTCCCATTTTCACTTCTCATCAGGAACGCTCAAACTAACGGAAACATTTCGCACACCGCTCAACGGTAACGAGATTGAATTATCTTCGGCGACGACTAATAAACTCAGGTTTGGACTAATAGCTTGAGTTATGAGGTTGGGACAAATCGGATAGAAACGAGGGGCAATTCCGCAGTAGACGTATTCTTAGGCTGGATGGTTCGTGGGGCAGAACCAAAAGGTTGTCGCCCTCTGCCCCTCATACATGCACTCGATTCCGATCCGTCTCAAATTCACCTTCCATTTCCTTACGGAGAATTCGTTTCTTTAACGAGCCTTACTTTGGAACATAGCACCGAATTGAAAATGAAAGAGATTACGTAGAATCCCGTGTATTTAGAGATGGAAGAAAGTGGGTGAGCACGTAACTCCGGGGATATTCGATTAATAGCGATGCCGGAGACGGCAGACCGCCGCATACTGTTTACCGATTCCAGCAGCATCTGTTTCCAATTACGGAATCCTCTGCTTTCTATACCTTTTTCGTCCGAAGATCTCCTTTGCTCGTAACAATGCACGCTCACTCGATAATAACGCTAACAGACGAGGACTCCATAGCGACACATTCCTGTCCATTGTCTTTAGATGCGTGTTTTCGAAATTATACGGGTAAACTATGTCATGAACACGAGGACTATAAGACAAGATACATGCATTCGGGTAAATTATTCTGATCGAAATTTCGCGGTTTGAATTTTTAAGAATTTTTTTGAGTGTTTTATTTTATTTTCTACATGATCGAATACTAGTATACATGTGTAATTGCAAATACTACAATTGTTTTCTAAAAAATTCCGTTCAAAAGTATTTTACATGCCTTTTTTTAAGTATTACGAAAAATGACAGCGTTTTTAATGGTTTTTGAAGTAAAGAAAACAATATTACTAATTGTTCGATGGAATAGGGTATAAATTATGGCATTTTCTACATCGTTTAATACCGAACTGCAATTTGAAAGAGAAAAATGATTTTAATATTTGTTTATATTCAGCACATCGTTGCTACGGCTAATGCAATACAAACAAAAAAATTCGATTAAAAATCGTAAATCTAAATTATCCATAAAACAATTGAATGATAAAAACTTCTTTCTATCTAGACTTCTTACGAATTACAACAATGACTCACAATTCATTCTTTATGAGCCATCGTAATGGGAAGTGATTACAATGTAACACTGTTTACTATTCAGTATTTGTATACATTTATTTTATTTTACTTATTTTGTGGCCTAGATCTTTTTATCTTTTTGGACCACTCTTAAAATAGTTTGCCCATCACTGACCTAGACAATCACCTCGCATCAACCGACTCTCACTGGAGTGGATTCCACACTCTTGAAAAAGTAACGTACGAATTCACTTTCAAAAATTAGGAAAACATTACAGCAATCTGTAATTTAGCGACATCATAACACATCTCTTCATGGATATTTCAGGTCAGTCACTTTTCTCAAAATACTTGTCATAAATATTTCCGGAAATGAAAGTAAGAAATGGAAAACCTTTCGTGTCTTGAAACAAGATTCTTTCAGTTGAACAAATGCTTTTACACGTATGCATTTATTATACAATTTCAATACCTCCAACCAGATTCAATTCTTCCCAAATATATGCTCAGTGATAAGCAATTATTTTTTCTTAGCGTCTGATTAAAACTTCTGACTCAAGTACCCGTTATACGAACACATTCAATTTCTTGTAAGTGATGGATAGATAAAAATAAATTTAAACTTTCGTTGTATTTGGAACATTAACAGTTCTAGAAATAGCACTTATTTTGATAACTCCAATGGAATTCTCTAAACTTAAGTATTTCGAGGAAATTTAAAGGGATTTTTAAGGACATTTCAGATATTAAATAAATTCTACTCAAATACAGATTCATTCTAGCGTATATTATGCCCACATTAGATTCATAAACACATTTTAGTAGTACACATCATTAAATATATTAAGAACGATTACTTATTAAGTCTTACGTATAACATTATAATACAAATAAAAATTCGAAGTTTTCACAGTAAAAGTAAATACATCATTTCCTTTAAAATTCGCAGAAAAGAACAACCGCCATTTACTCTGCGGTTCAGTAATAGATTAAAATTACCGCGTAGGGAGTGAGAGGGACAGCTTACAGCCCCACGTGTAGTATTTTCTTTATTTCACACGTAACTGCAAACCTCTCTGTTTCTATTGTAACTGATAATTAATCTACCTCTTAACAAACCCGAACGCGTAAATACGGACTTGATACAGTCAGCAATACCACTCAAACAGAAAGCGTGAGCTATGTGTTGTACACCGAATAAAAAGGTATCAACCGAAATACACCGATTTATTCCCGGTTTTTTTCATCGCGGTTTCCCGCAACTACTCTGCGGCAAAGATTACTCTTTTCTTTTTCCCAAACTTTCTGTTGTAACTTCGAATTACGTTGACACAGGATACAGAGCGGGGCCAATATCCAAAGGATCCAATCAATCAATGGATCGATCAATGGTCACGCGACCCTCCGTAAAAGTGCTTCTTTTTGAAGATATTTTCCTCTTCTTCTCTCATTCAACAGTAGCTCGTTTTCCTCCAATTATTTTTCGTCGCCACGAAACTTTTTTTATTCGGAGAATGTGCACAGAGGGAATTTTCGAGAGAGATTTATAAGGAGATAGTATTCATCTCCGCGAACTCTTACGGCCCCCAGAGGATTTTATAAAATGTTAATTTATAGTCTTCCTTCGTCATTTAGCGGTGTGGAAGTTTTGAAATATAAATTCACGTTCAGAAATGGGGCTTACAAATTTTTATGGGTTCCATCGCGGCATTAGGCCAATGAATACGGAGAAAAATGACAGTGTAGAGTACACTTATTCCCCAATCGATAGTGTTTTAAATTTTTCGTTGCCATGACTAACTAATCGATAACAACCAACAATTTAAGTAATGCGGGTACCACTAAACACGGTTACCATGGAATTATTATAGGTTGTATTTCGTTAGCAACTAGGATCTTCAACTTTTCGTATCTAATTACGATTTAACAATCGCAAACATTCGCTCATTATCTGAATAAGTGATAACAACTAATTAAAGGCATACTTAAAGGGTACAACCTCCAAGGAATTAATTTAAATATTCTAATTAATTTTCAAACCATTCAAGATTATGTAAACAAAACTTACGTAATTCTATGTCAGTAACCTACTTTATCTGAACTTAAATTAATTAATCTCAAATTTAAACTAATAACTTCCCGAATTTAAGAATAAAACCCTTACTTGGATTACGTAGTTCATGGTCAATACCTCAATACTTATTAACTCCAGTAACTTTTGAATCCAAGTATCCTTCACATGCATTTAAACCGTAAATCGATAACTGCACTTGAATATTCATTGCGTTGCTCTACTTTTGAGCATCCGGTCGACTTAAGAGTAAATTGTTTCTCGCGTTCCCCGAGTGATGAGCGGGAACGAAGCGTTTCGAACGAAAATAAAAGTGATTCGACTCAAATGAGTTGCTCATGAACAGGTCCTCTATGGACCACCTCCAGATTTCGTCAGCTGTGAAAACAAACTGAGGGAAGATACGCTATCTTTGTGTCCTGCAGCTGAAGGAAGTGTCTTTCGGGAATTCATAAATATTTTATTCGCCATGAGAGGAAGTATATTCTTCCCGATCAAAGCCATTGCCATTGGGGAATTCTTGTGTTTACATATGATATTTACGTATTTATATATATTGTACATTACATGCATATACCCATTCAGTATTTCAGATCGTGATTATCACAAGCTTAAGAGATTACAATTCATGAGAAGTTGTGCACTATAGAATTTACAAAAACGAATTAATATAACGAAAAATGTTTCCTAAATCTAATTAAAAGATGAGTTAGAAATGCAATTAATTAATTTAGAAAATCAATTACATTTTAATTTAAGTGCCACGTTAAAATTCATGTAATAGTGAATTCAATGAATTCTTTCATAATCTAAATAACCTATTCTAAAAATAAGGGAAGGGGTAATTAATGAACGTACTTTTAAGTTATCTATATTATATCACTTAACATTCTACTGGGTGATACATATTATTATCGCAATTAATACACACACAAACTTATTCTATACAATTAAAGCAAATCCTTCCCTACCCACAAAAATCAAGGCTAGTCACTATGGAAACCGTATCGAACAATTCAACTGCTTTGAATAAAATCCCCTTTGTCTACTAATTCAAATATAATTACGATTAAGCCCGTAATAATCAGCGAGACATTGAGTCAACTTTAGAACGTTAAAAATTCAAACATCTACTCTAACACCTGACAATCAAAAAAACCACAGCCGTCTAGCTTTCAAAACTTTCCATATAACGCAATGAAAAAAACCGTTACAGATTGAATGGGCGACTGCAATGAGAAGCCATCTATAGATGAATTAAAGCGAGCTTTAATGTACCGTATCTTGCTACGGTTACCGACGGCTGTAAATAAATTGAGGGGAAGGATGACTTAACAGGAATATCCTTTCCGTGTATCAACAGTCGATTCGCAGAATTCCTAGTCGAAAAAGGTAATCGACGCAGACGACGATGGAGTACTCCGCTGGTCGAATTTACCTTATAAATTCCGCCAAAAGAAAAGACTCGCCCGTTGCCATGGAAACGGGCGGCGTAGGCGGCGGACGCCTCGTGTATTTCAAGTTCAATTTAAAGTGAGAGACGATAGGAATTGTTTCGCTTTTTAAGGTTTCCCTGTCATCGTTTGATTCCATTAAAGCACCGGAAAGCAATCTACAGCTGATATATAATAGATGTGCTGTATAAAGAAACGTTTTATTAGCTTTTTGATTGAAACGAAGGGAAAATTGTGCACGGCGTATTCCATTTGCACAGGTGCTTCAAACGAATTATTCCAACGCCTTATAAAACAAGTGAAAAGCGTAATTAACTTTAAATAAATACGTAACATAAAGCGAAGTAACAGTTTTTGCAGAATTCACCCATATCTAAGAGTTAAAGTAATTACTTATTGCTAATGACTTTTAAAGTAATCAAAGGAAGACAAATCTTTAATAAACGAAATAATATTAAAATGAGACGTTTTTTGATTCTAATGGCAATTAAAATTTCTTTAATCAAATCAAATTTTAATTTTAAAAGGCAACTATTTGCGTACGTAGATTATGTATCCTAATTAATATATAGCTCTAATAGATTAACTCTTAATAAAAGAATTATTAATTTTTTTAATTTTTAACAATTACACACTGAATAGAATACCAATTAAGTAACATAACTTTCATCTTACATACATACGAAGGAGTGTGTAATAGTTTAATATAAAAATCCTCACTCTACACCTAAAACATTTTACTTATTAGAGTAGTAGCAGATTGAAAAAACCTTAGCTCCTATCAAAATCCATCAATCAATCAATAGGGAGATATCCTAACCAAGTTCTAATAGCTTCACCTGCTATCTAAAATACGTAAGTTTCTCAGTTGTCCTACTTCGAAAGTTGTACTTTACCTTCTTCGAATCGGTTTCCTTTACGTACGACTTCTTGGTTTATTTTAGGAACAGTTATAAAATCCTCACGATAAAATCCACGCTTTGGATATAAAAAGGACACAGCGATGACAGATATCACGTACAGAAGACCTTGAAGTATTACTTAATCAACTTCAGAGCCAATTTTGCTAAAAACTTAACCGTCACTACAATAAGTTACTTTTCTCGCATAAAATAAATGGTACAATGTATCGACTGGGATTTATAACAATAGATGTACGTTACAAGTGACAGCCAATAACACTACGCGTTCTTCCTTGATTGTTGTTTAAACCTTTATTCAAAAATTCTTCGATTTCCTTCTCTTTCGTACACAAACGGCGATTTAGCATAGATACTATTCAACTGATGATGATAACGTGAAAAAAACGCAAATAATAGTGTATATGCATATAATCTAACCGAGAGAAATATATTGCAGATAGAATTAATAAACTAAACACTAAGATACAAAGTTATTGATGTTTAAGAAGTTAAATTGTAATAAGAAAGGTTTCCATGACAGCTTTTGAGCGGCGAACAATTTATAGACGAATCGAAGCATAAAAACTTGAATCTCGAAAAATTAAATTCGGTAAAAACGAGTAAAACTTATGATTTAAATACATAAAAAGAGTTACATCGCTTGTATTGTATGCAAATTCCATCCTTGGCTCTACAACGTTTACTAAATTGAGTACATTAAAACTTAAACATCGAAATTTTCACGGTCAAAAGAAAAACTCCCTATGTGAATAAATTAAACGCGCTCGGTCGATATTCAGAACCCATCATCAAACGAAAGTAACCAACATCAAATTCTGTTCAGATGGATCATTATTATGCTCATAAGATCAAAAATATGCCAGCACACGAATCGAAACATTTCCTTCGCCTGTGAATGCGACTCGGAAACCAAAATTCTGAGACATGACTTCAATGATCATTAACATATGCAATTACATCGTCTTCCCTTCTGAAAGGTTGAAGGATGCTTTTGTACAGAGCGAAGGAAAAATGCGAGGCCGTACGCACTGAAGGACGCCCAACACATTTAGAACAGTAGTTAATGAGGCAATCAGATTATCATAGCAACTGGCGCCATCGCTTCTGCGGCCGATAAGGGAAATAAAATAAATAAAGATTCGGCCCGAGAATCACGAGCCCCATAAGTGACGCGAGATGAATGAAAACAAATGACTGCAGAGCAATTTTCCTCCCGTAAGCAATTATGGTGGCGCTCTATGGAAACGACCCAAAACTATACGGACGAGACTCGATCATTTTGAGACGCTATGGAATCTTAAAACTTTACGTAATTTCCATAACTACGGAATAGTTTGGTTTTATCATTTCTAGGAGGCAATAGGATTCGCTTGAAGACCTTTCTTTATTACCTAATTTTCCGATCGAGCAGTTGCCAACGGGTGGTTGAAAGGGAGGTTTCTGAAGTTATATATGGCGGGGGTCATACAACAGCCAATACCTTCTAATCGATTGTGTCTAACGCCATGTATTCGTAATTCGTACAGTATTCTACGCCGTAAATGAGAATATAACCATACTGTACCATATAAGCGAAAAAATCGTAAATAATAGCCGCGGACCATTGTTAATGCTCATTAAGACATTCATTTACTCTAAAACGAGAAATCAACAATAGCTTTTGAATAAAGTACCCTAATTGTCGTACTTACATTGTTAATTATAAAACAAAAGCGTGTATATTAAGAAGAACGTATCTTTCTCATATTTTATTATTGAATCACCACGTAAGTATAAGATATATATACTACACAGAAATACGTATATTTCCATCGAGGCGTGATGGTTGTACGATCCAAACGGACCGGAATCCGTGCTCGAAACCATACTTCCGGTCCGTATCGTAGACCACGAAACTAAAGAGCCGAAATGAAGCTAATGATTTACGAATGAACTACGGATATACGAAAGAAAGCTTAAATGGGATTCGAATCTATAATATTTAGACAGGATGCGGCATACAGAGAGAGCTCCCTGGTGCAAGGGGCATCGACCTGCGAAGCAACCAGTCCTACGGCCCAATCGACGAGACACAGAATTGGTGAATGCAAGGAAATGAGAAGCAATTGCAGACGGCAGATAAGAACTTTAGGGAAGTGCCTTAAACAGCTCTATCAGACGTTGATAATGACTTACGTTAATATCGATTTAAGCTTTTTTAAAACAATAAATGAAATTTAATCGCATAATTCAATAATGAATTACTTGAACTATGAATATATTGCTAATTTTGATTATGAAACCATCGTTACTTATCAATACGTTAAGATAATAAACACGGATAGATGAATTAAAGAAATTCTTTACGGGAGAAAGGACAATGAGTTACTTAGCAACAATAATTGCAGCGGCTTGGAATAATAAATAAACCCGTCCAATTCCCATAGCAATTAAAAAGTAAATAAAGATATCCGTTGAGAGTTTATAAAGAGAGATTTTTATATACTCCCAACGCAAGATATATCGTAAGATATAGAAAATTATGGATCAGGAGTAAATTCATGCAATTCGTTCACGTAACTCATGCTATTACTCTTGGATACTACGAAAAAATAGTTAAATTATCGCGTATTCACTATTCTGGCGATGAATAATTAAAAAAAGGATGAAAAAGAACCATTAATTAAACTTTTATTCCTTATTATTAAACTTCGGATATTCAAAATTAAGTGATTAGTATTGACTGTAATTCTCTAACATCCGTATTTACCAATAATTTACGAATAAACTTACGAATAAGTACAGGAGTATTAATGTAGCATGGATAAAGTACGACGAAACAAACTCGAGATACACAAAAACACACGACAAAAGATTCAAAACAATAAAAACAATAGAAAAAATTCAAATAAAGACTTCGAGCTGCATATATGAATAAACTACTCAACGCTGGAGGTTGAGTTTTGAAAAAAGGAAATGAGCAAAATGAAGTTTGATAAATGGAAAATCGATCTTTGGAAAGGGAAAGCATTTATCTCCAATCAATAAATGATTTACGATTAATCGATAAAGGGGAGACGAATAATGTCCCGGTCGTTTCTTTCTTTTCGCTCATTACTTCCTTTTCCTGAATTATTCTGCACTCAAAAACCCCTTAACGAAGAGTAATTCATATCTTTCAATACATTATCTCCGCGAACCTAAAATACCGAACAGGCAGTGTAACTAAGCAACGGATTAAAACGTAAAACTATCCAATATTTCAAACGAATACTGTACCACACTCGTAATCAAAATATAAACATAATAAATGCATTTATTTCGAGCTGAACATTTCTCAAATAAAACCCTCGCCAATTTACTTCACAAGGCCCGCAAGATAACAGTTACGGGCCCCGATGACCTTGGTACCCCCTCGCAGCTGTGGAGATGTACCGCAGCTCTTAATATATCTATGAGATTCAACGAGCAAAAACGTGGATGGTTTGCAAAAAAAAGTCAAACAATGTGCCATATTAATCACATATACTACGATTAAATCTGAAAAAAACGATGTAAATCCAAAATAATAAAGATTGTGACTGAAACAAAAAGTTGAAAACGACTACGAAACAAACAAAAAATTAATGTTTGGATTCTCTTTTACTTCCTTGAGTCACCGCTTACGTAATTCTGCTTCCGTGATGAAAGTTACGCTTCTAGGAAATAATCATTCGAATACGCAAAGATTTCATTTTCCGTGATAGCTTTTAATCCCTAATTTACAATCAGCTTCATCTCAGGAGCAAAAAGATGACTTGAAGAAAAGCATTGAGAAAGATATTTCGTAACGAAACCTTTCGTTTGATGTTCCGCGATAGCTGCGAACATTCTTATAATAACATTCTTACAATAACATGATCACCTTAATGCAATTAATACACATTCGTTCTCTTTAATAACACGAACAGACCCGGGCGTTTAAAAACGTCTCACTTTAGAGATGTAATGATAAAATATAAAAGTGAAATATCGATTACGTCTTCTCTTTTAGTGCTGGGATATGGAAAGAGAAAAAACCGAGTGACGAGTTTATAAATAGAACAAAATATTGAAATTGAGAGAGGCTTTCGCCGATTTGAAAAGCTTTCTGGACGAGTTCAACGGAACAAATTAAAGGAAACGGTTTTAAAGGATGCACAAATAAGGGGCACTCGGTTTTCTGACAGTTTAATCACCATGCAGAAGTAACTAAGACGAATTCGAATAGTATCACATAAGCTAAATGAAGGACATCGAGCTGTAAAATGAAGCACAAAATACACAAGTAAAAGGAAGCAATAAACTTATTGTATCAGCACTACAATACTTCAGAGTACTGGGGATACTCAAACTTTAGTTCCACGAAGAAAAATAACAATTAATCCAAAACTTCTGTTAATGCATGTAACGTAGGGATGGGTCAAAAAACAATAAAAATGGCTTTACAGCAACAATGGTAACCGTGTTGTTATTTATACTGACTACTTCATAAATAGATGGAAATAGCATTTAATTTCCAATCGCTTTAAGTTCCTCCAAATAGTTAAACCCTTTAAAACTCCAAAACTGGTTAACTATGTGCCTGATTGGAATGTACGGAATTTTAATATAAATAAGTCAATTCCAATGTGAAACTATTCATAAGAATACATATTGCACATAAAAAAACCCAATCTTTTAATGAAAATAGTAATCATAATTCGTATCCAAGGCATTCGGGAACCAAATAAGCTGATTAAATACATAACTAACGTTAAATAAATATGATCGAATTCAAAAAATGACAATAGATGATTAATATGCTTAAGATAACAAATCTGTCAGGAATAAGAATACAAAATGCCACTTCTGTTGACAAGTATGGATAAACTATAGAAACAAGCATTTCATGCACAAAAAATTGGGTTTTAGTAAATCTAAGGCTTAATCTTACTAAACCTATTAAGTCGACTGGAATTATTTTCAATAATAGAGGTAGCTTCTACGTGTTCATTTCTAACTTTCTACAAAGTCTAATTCTACAATTCAAGAATTCAACAAAGCAGAACAAATTGGGCACTTTTTATTCACAAAAATCAAGATTTCAATATTCAGTAAAACAGAATAATCACTGCGTTTTAATACGATCAAAACGGCAAACTAACTTGGAAGATAAAGAGCTAGGAGGGATCCGATGTATCACAGTTGGTCGTAGCAGGCCAACATCGTCAACATGGTGGGATACAATTTGCGAGCACAAGTGGGATATTTAACATCGGAACTTCCGCCGAATTACAAGGAAATCCTGCGATCACACTGCAGGAACCATTTCGGGATAGAGGGTGAAACAAACGCATCCGACACCAGCCTCCGAGGAATTAAGACGGACAATGGCCCTAACATCACATATTCCCAAACGAAGTAATTTCTACAGGATGCAAATTTTCCCGATTGTTAACGCATTCACTTTTTCAAAAATAAAATTCTTTGCCATAAGTACTGAAGACATTTTTTTCTCTCTTAAGCTATTATAACCCTCTAAAACCAACTTAAGACAAATGATGAAAGGAATTCGGTTTAGATGCCGAATAGCACCATGAAAAAAGAAAATCAATTCCAACCAAACCGTCCATTTTGTACAATTCGCAGTTAACCAACGAACCTTACTTCCGGCACAACTGTGCACTGCAACAAAGTTAAATTTTCTTTTAAATGTAACCTATCCAGTAGTTCCGTTGATTAATTGAATTTTCCCCATATGAATTCACAACCATTCTTGATTCATCACATTGTTTACGTACATAGTAACGATACTCTACATATAGATACAAAGGAAAATAATATCGATTCAGAATTTATACCCCAAGAAAACAATTATAAACTGAATACGTCTATGTAATAAAACCAACATTAGAGAGACAGTAAGTTTATGTTGGGTTTTCACTCAGTAAGAACGAAAATATCATTTCATGTAAAATGTCGCAGTTTGAAGGATAATCTAAAACAAATTAGGCAAAGAATTAAGAATACAAAACAATTACAAAGTGACTCAAATAGACAAAAATATTCACAATTGGAAAATCAATTAAAGAAACCTTTCCAGCGAAGATGCAGATGTGTTACAGAATAATTAAATCCATAAAACGTATAGCACCATAAACGTTGAGCATAAAATTTTGATGATACGAAACAATGACATTCGTATATGAAACAACGCAATCTAATTTTCAACAAAGGATTATCATGTGAGACTATACCCGAGTATTGTTGGAAAAGTATTACATCATTCGCATGACAAAAGAGGGCGTGATCGAAGATATTTTGAAAATTATCAGATTTATCCCCATTCATTTAAATTCGCTCTCATCAGCTGACCGTGATTCTACGAAACGGAGCTTTGGAACTCACTGCATCAACTTCGAAGAAGAAAAAGGCTGTTTTTTGATGATCGAGGAATTAAAAATAAACGTCAATAATGTATATCTCGAGTCAATAACATGAACAGAAGCTGTCCGAGATTTCCCCGTTTATTGAACGTCTGACATCCAAGCACGAGAATACTTTCACTTTTAATTCATACGAGATGGATTAAATTTACAACGCGCAGTTTAAAATACCATACTCATGAGCTGGATTATTATCACATTCGAATTATAGATTCATAAATCGCGCTTATTACGACAAATGATCAAAACGGAGCATTTAAACTTCACTTACTCATACTAAACGCATCGAGATGTTATATAGCTCATCATAGATCACCAAGGATGAATGGAGTTGCAATACTAACTGCTCTCACTTATCCATAATCCAAATACGGTGAGCACATTCACCACTCAATTACCATAGAGATGCATGCATTAATTGTTGTAAAGGGAACTGTATAACCATATGACTTAGGTCCTTAGTCGAGATGGAATTTGGCGGATGTCGGATAGTCGGATGAAAATTGCACGAATCACGCAATTGCTTCAGTTCGTCTTCGTAAAATAAATCGAAATGAAACACTAAACAACCGAAATATATAAATCGCCAAGCGTTTAAGCTCGCGATAACTTACGAGACATCAAAACTTTAACACACTGCGGCCTTGTGCCGCATATATAATTTATTATAACGACAATAAACGAGAATATATTTATTATTTAACTTGAACGAACTATTCCTGTAATTCCTGTAATTATAAACTTAATGAACGTTAGCAAATCAAATAGATTTCAAAGACAACAATAAAATGTTCATTAATAATGCTTCTACAGAGGCAACAATGAAAAAATACCTAAACAACGAGATAATACTACCTCCTTATCCCCCAACACTTATTCAGTCTCATTTATTTCCGAGATTAAAGCAAATGAATTAAAGTTCACACATTTATGTAAATGTACAATCTAAACCCGAGCATTGATAGTTGAGACAAGACCTATAATCTACAGAACTACAAAAACGAACCCCTGACCGGATGTTGGAAATTGTAATCGTTTACAACGAATACATTTTACACGCGTACAATATACATCGTGAGATCCTAAAAACTTCCGGCCAATTATTTCACGAATATCATTTTCACGCATCGGAGAATAACGCCGGAGGACATTTTGATTCCACATCACTCAATTCCGTGCCACCACACGATTCAACAAATGCATTCGGAAAAAATTCATCGGTCGGACATTGGTACGTAACACAGAAGGACAACCACGCCGCATGGAGCAAAGAAAGGTCATCGAACTTCAAACGCCACTTCTGTCAACATTGCCTCGATTCATATCGTTCCACTAATCAAACCTAGATAAATATCATTACATCAATTCGAGCATACCTAGCGGTCGAACATGTCGTTAGGGGTTTAGCGTACTGGACGAAATGCGCTCCGACGGCATATCGTAGATAATAACTACCGTGGGAAATCATACGTCCATTGCAAACCTAATCATTCCCGAAAATATATCTCTATGCAACGATTCGATCTATCGAAGACTACTACTATCGATCTCAACAATGCTTCGAGATGGTTTTCGTACGTGTTCTCCCTATGGAAAAGCCAATCGATCAGGATTCCACGTTCTGCTAAAATCGTTAGCGAGAATTCAATCTGATGGTTTTGCTGCTCAAAAAGGCATTCCATTTTTTTAACGCTCCGCTAAACTATTTCCCGAAATGAATCCATTCCCGTCTCATCTGATCACTCGTGACTTGTACCGCTACTACCTCGTGACGTATTAAAAAATTACAACTTTCGGACAGATGCTCGAAACTTTAAATCACAACTTACTACTGGATTAATCTCGAACTGTTATATTCATAATACTCCACACATCTTAATAAAACATCAAAATATATATATAACGTTTTCTGATCCATTACACGAATATATTACAATCACTTTACTATACGTCAAATAGTTACGCTATTAAGAGCCGGTGAAGAACCTAAAAATTATCAATACATACGTAACAAAAATACACAATTCTCAAGTAATATACCGTGATAAAAATGTATGTTAACTAATTTTAATTTTTACTACATAAACAATCAAATAACAGCAGAATGGATATCATATACTTCTACTTTCTTTTGTTACAAGCGAAAGATACTATCTAACTCATAACAAGATATTCTTACGCGAAAATATTAGCTTGGCAACAAATGAACTCTAACAATAGAAATATTACTGAGCACAAAATGGAGTTTGAATAAACTTCATCAACGATCTGAAAAAAACAAAATTTTTGAGGACAAATTTGAGGAAATGAACTGTGTTTGAAAGCCATGAAATCGATTCAAAATTAAATTTCATCCTACCGTTTGAAAACGACAGATCACCAATTGCTACAAAAGAGATGACGATATCTTTTTCCCACGCACATATTACCCAAAGTAAACACGTCCATCAAGAGTGTGCCCATAAATTATGCGTGAATACGGGCTAACGCTGGTTCGCTCGTTGAACAGATTTGACTGGAAGGATGAATATGGATGTTATTTCTCACTTCTGCATCTCTATCTTATCACCAAACTTCTCAGGCGATCCTATGACAATGTAGAAGAAGATGTTATTGAAACTAGATCCCGAGATAAAGAATTCGACACCTACAGGGAAGACGTTCAGACGTAACTAACGAGATAACAACACTAAACTTATGAGAACACACAAAATAGATACGCTTACTTTCATTTTCAGATTTTACTATGCTTCAAAAATTGAACAAAATTGAGTAGCAAGAATATTTGTGACGAGCCTAAGAATAGCATTTTAAGTTTCTCAATATTATACGAAACTCAAGACCAGCAATGTAATATCACAACAATGTTCAAGAAATAACGTGACGTAACAGTACATGTTATCCAACGTTCAAGTAATAATGTGACATTGTTAACAGAACTTTCACTTTGATTTAACCACAATTATAAATGTACTTATGAGACGAAAAAAATACTTATTACAGATATCTAGAACAATTCCTTTATCAAATAAATGTCCGTGTTTCTCAATCGATGCGCTAAAGTCGAAATTTTCACACGCAGAAGTTTCAACAATAACCCAAATTCATCCCACCGATACGACCACATATTCCTAAACTACAAATGCACGAATTCATCACGAGAGACGAGATTCAGAGCAGTCACGATCATTCATGTTAATTTTCATTCATGTACACCTTCAACAGCACGTTTCCGCTTGGAATGGGCTAGTTTCAATGCCACTCGGTTTGCAGACCGAAGAGAATTTCACCGAAGCACAACTTACTACAACTATTTCATTCAAACATCTATCAACAGTGAGGCCAGTATACGATAGGACAGATAGAGAGAGAGATCCGTTATGCAATGAAAGCATTCACTTAAATGGCAGCGTCTGACTGATAAAGCAATTGCTACAGTTCGGATCGGCGTCCTGCTTCCATACCACACGGTCTCTTCCGTTGACCGGCACGCCAATGCTGCATCGTGAAGCGATTACTGTATATCAAACACACTATACTGAGAATAGTACATATTAGAGAAGCACACAACCTTATGGGACAAATAAACGTTTAACAGAAACTGATTGTGAGCTAAAAGTAGTATCCATTAAGTATCTACGATCTAGGATTTATTTCAAGAAGGATCCATAAAAAAAGATCAAGAATCCCAGTGTATTGCATTTAAGCACTTGAATAATCTAAGGAAGTTATCAAATAAGCCAGTGAGTACACTTAGTTCATGAAATCAAAAGATTTTTCCATAAATCAATAACTAATTTACGTATAGATATAAATAAACTCCGTGAGTTCAAATAACAGACATTACTCGCACCTGATGCACGTTTTCGTGAAAAGTAATCATGGTAAAAGGCTCATGTGCCATAATTTCATCATCTTCAACGTTAGACACTCACATGTGGCCAATTTTCCCAAATTAAAGTTAAAAAATAGTAATTTCTATAAATGCTCAAACTTAAAACGATTTATTTGAATATTAACATGTTCATACGCTCGTAAATGTGAAAATTAATGAAACATAGCAAAATCCACCACTAATCACTTGTTCTGATCTGAAATCAAACTAACATGAGCAAATTACAATATCACCAAAGATTTGGCCTTCGATAAGGATGCACCAACTTCCGAAGTCCAAAAGCAACAACTTGTGATCAGCTGAAACTATACCTGCCTCAACCTGTGCGTTTCACTTCCGTCAAGGGAAACCTCCGCATATCACGTGCCCCTCCGGTCAAAAAACTGGAATTTTGAGGGACTATCTTCACATCTCCACCATTCTGCCCCAAACGTGCAGTTTTCTTAAATGGTTCCCCACAACCAAAACATATCCCTAAACATCCACCGAGTTAAAATTCATGAGGGTATCATGGCGAACATTGAATTTACATACTATACACAAGGAAGCACATTCGAGAAAATAACGGAAGGAGTAAGTCTGACAGAACCTTTTCTAAATAAGGAAATACAATGACTACTGTGTTTACGGGAGTCATAATAATGTAAATAATAGCAAAGGGACAACAATGCTTCAGACAATGTGCTTAATAATGAAGGCTAATCTACATTAATTCGTAATAAACCAACAGAGTTTACCCATTGTTTTCGATGTAAGCACGATTATAAAACTCAAATTGTAACAAATCCTAAACTTCACGAGTTAAGGAAAGAATTTGTCACTGATACGTCCTTCTTTCTAAAGTAAATCATGAGAAACATATTCTGAAGTTTTATTCCAATGTTTGGCAGATATACGCAATTCTGACAAGAGAAAAATGATCAACATTGCAGTCTGAAAGTTTTATGAAATATGAGCATTATTCTTAATAGCATAAGTGAAGATTAAATTCGGTGATACAAATACGTGTGGATGTATGCATGAACTGGAAAGGCAACGGAAGAAGTTGGATTAAGATGGGTAAAATATAATCTTTATCACAAGAAACATATAGTCAGCGAATTGATAAACACAGTAAGGAAATTATTAACATCAAATATCAATCAATTACCGCTTATTTTACATTTGAACATTACTTCATAGACACTACGATTAGAGACTTCAAGTTCATTATTTCGTGAAAGTATTGCTTGAAATATTAATATGGCATAATCATGTACTTTAAAAAGTACATTATTTGCAATATGAGAGTAATTTCATTACTAACAAATACGAAATGTAAAGAATGATAAAAAACTCAATTATGACAAAAATGGGGATAACTTACACAAGCTCATTACCCAAAAATGTAGATAACGAGTCTATTAGCATGAATACGACTCACAAGAAGGATAAATAATAAGTATTGAAGCAAATTTCTTCAATAGTATAAGAGAAAACCAACATAAGAGTAAAGTACATCTTGCGCAAAAGGTAATGAAGACAAATAATACTTAGAGTAAACCAACTAAAATTTAATTGTTTTATAAATGCTTCAGCTCGTCAATAACGATGTTAAGGCAATTTTACGTAATTATATACGTGGAAATAACTCTAAATAGCGTAGAATTACAGGAGAGTAGAAATAAGCGTTTCTATTGTAAACAACGAACTAGCAACGGTAAACAAGACAAACCACGCACACGAGGAGATATCAACAAATTCCTTGCCAACACGTATACTAAACAATTAAGCACTTTCTCAAGTCCAATCGAAAAATGTAATCAGGAAGCGAGGAGGGGGTAGTCTTCGCGTAAGGAGGGAGCGTTATCCTTACTGCCTACGACCCCGCTCAACTTTATTTCTATTTAAGCAGGAACGTAGAAAGATGCACCTTCTCCCAATTTCCACCAATTCTGCGAGTACTATACCTACACCTGTGCCATTTCTTGGCCTACTTTCGCACATTTCGCGAGGTCGTGACGAACACACAGCTCATGATGGCGGTCAGCTAAGGCGAGAGGATTTCAGCGGTACTACATGGGCGTAAACTATACAAGAGGAGAACCGGGGGAGAACCAGAGTTAAAAGGACCGAACAAAGAATTTTTTTTCTTCCTAAGCCCCTGCAGTCGACAACGCGGTCCAAAATCCCTCCCCCACATTGCAACTTGGGCCACACATCCGAAGGTTCGTAACCAAACTCGGGACGCACAAAAAAACACGCCGAAGACGGAAGATAGCACGTACGGAAAACACTCGTGACACACGAAAATGCCAAACTCGCGAATCGGCGTGAACTGTTTCTACAACTACAAAGCAAGGATCGTGGCCTACCAGTTGTCGAGTGACTCTCTTGGTGGTGACACTCTCCATTTTGATAATTCGATAACTGTGGCCGACGGGTTATGCTCTCTCGGATCTTCTCACAAGCACGTATCACCCGCAACAACACTGGCTAAACATCCAAGCATCGCACAGCACGCCGAACGACATATCCCCTCGCTGCTCTCGGCTGAGACTACCACTTGCGCTCTTCGACTGTTCTCGTCGCTACACTCGAACCTTTACGAAGCCCCACGTGACGTCACGCTCTCGCATCCAAGCTCCGCCCCGCAACGTCATGAAGGAAATCCATTTCGTATTGACCTAACCAGCTGTAGTTTCTCTCACTGACGGTTTTTCCTGTCAGCCTTTTTTCTGCATATTCATTTCAGCCCGTCCGTGCACTACTGCGGGTCGTTCTGTGAGATGTGCGCGTCTTTTTCTATGGCGTACTGACTTGACGAAGGGAAACTGTCCGGATGTTGAATGACTAGTAAAAAATATTCGTCGAAAAGTTTCTTTTGTGAGGAGCACTCTACTCCTCGAAGGACGCCTTCACCCAAAGGACTTCGAAAGGCACGCGAAAATAGTCGCGGACGCGTGAAATTTGCTTGCGCATGCTTAAATATTTCCCGCCCAAACTATTTCCCCGTAAACTCCCTTCGCTAGGAGTTCGTCTTGGTGCGTATTTCCTACTCTGATTTCCTCTCGTTTAATTCACCGCAGGATATCTCTCGTAGAATTTAATTACAGAAATCTTCCTCCAATCATTGTTGTTGATTCGTCGCTCACAAACGAATTAATTTGTTTTGAAAATAATTCGCCCATAGTAACGCGGTAAATAAGACAATTGAATGTGGATACTGCAGTAAACAATGGAATCCGAGAAACTGCACAAAGTATAACAAAGAATTTAAGTACGTTACATTGATGAGTCATGAATAAACTCTTGATCAACACATAACGTACGTGCTTGGCATACCTATCGATTGCTTTAAAGCCTTATAAAAGAATTTCCTAACTGAAAGCCGGTTTTAAATATTGAGTACTAAAACTGTTCTATCTTATGAAGCATAGAATAGATTTATTTCTCTTAAATTTACGAATAAGTTGTGTACGATATAATTCAATCTGCATCATTGATTTACGGCTATAAAAACTATGAAGGCTTTACTTTGTATACAATACATTTTCTAATCTTGCAACTGTCTATACCCTAAAAAAAAAGTTTGGAGTGGTAATAGAATATCAGAAAATGGCTGATAGCTATTGAAGCGGTATTACTAAAGCCGATCGGATCCGAACACAAGGGTCCCAACCGGAAATCGAAGCCAGGGTAGTTTTTATCAAAGGCCAATGCGCCTTTTGAATTTGCTGCAGCCCTATCACGAGATATTTCTGATCATTCACATATATCCGATTCATGATACAATATCAAAAGAAAGCCGAAGATAAGGAAACTTGATCTAATGGGGGGGGTTGTATCAAAAAATTGGATTCTTTTTATTCCTAAACTCTTATTCACCTCCTCGCTTCGATGTAGTGATGCCAGAGATATAGCAGAATATTTCGTAAACTTATTCGTACAGCCATAATTGAATATTTGCAGATTCTTTGCATCTCGCTGTACTAGAAGTTTGGAATTGAACTTTTGAGGGTAGAATTTATCGACGACTCCTAAGAAGATGGTAAGGAACATAATAAACGCATAATGAATGGATCTGAGCAAATATGTTTTCCTATTCGTTTTAAGGTCTATTATGAATCTTTTAGTTAAGCCAATAACGATACTGCCTTTGTTACTACTGGATATATAAATAAATATTAATTGGTTTCCATCGCAACCGATTTTTATTGTACTTATACACTAATAATCTACAAATACATATCACAATTGAAAATAAAGAAGTTACACAATGAAATCGTAATTAAAATATGTTTAAACTTCACAAGAAATGAAGAATAGTATTTGAGCGACAAACACGTGAAGAAACTAACTAAGTAGTATGAAATATTGCAATGAATTATTAACTAATCATTATGAAACAAATACACTTTTGGTATAGGAAAAACGTTTCCGTTCATTTTGAAGTTCGAATTTATAATCGTCGAGCTATTTCACCATGACTATTATCAACAAATATTCACCATGGTGATTGAGGGAAACCACTTAATTTATTCTTTATCAATACTCCTAATAATGTTAGAAAACGCTAATAGTATTAAAGCCCTCTGCTTAGACCGCCAAAACGATTTCATCTACGCTTTTCGCCTATCCTTCCACACGAATGCACAAGATAATGAAGTGTGGCAGGGGTTGTAAATGCAAGTAATTAACTGTACCCATTAGCACTGGCGGGCGTGCGAAGACGTTCATATAGTGGGGATAAACATCCTTCTGTACCACTTACGACACACCATTGCGTTCTAATAAAGCAAGCAAGTAAACAGATGATCTTTTCGTGTACCGCGGACGCACCTAGAGGACGCCGCGTGGGGGAGCCTCCGAGAGGGTCAATGCTGCAGAGCGATTAACGATCATCTCCCGACCGACAACTGCTCGGCAAATGATTCACAGTAAAAGACGCATCTGGGGGACCCTAGCGACCCCACGCCAAAGCGGCCATTACGGCCAAACACCGCCTACTTTGTCTCTAAGGGTTGCTCATCCCAAATTGACGTCGAATTACTCGTTCATAGACATTGGAAGTATGGAAGTATATCATACTGCGGGAAGAAAAATTGGTCAAATAATAGTTCAAAACTGAGCTATTAAAAGTTATTATTTATTAAGAGGTTGACGATTTATGAAAGGGTGTCTATGGCCTGCTATTCGGAGTGTATTGACTGGTAATTTTCTTTATTTTATTATTATAATAATCGGCAGTATGTAGTTCATTGTTATTAAAGGGTGTTTAAATGTATTCGTACAATAGCTGTTAAGCAGTTTTTAACTGCGAACTGAAACTAAATGAATTTAGTGATTGAAAATTGTTTAGTGAAGAGAACACGCTAAAAATGGTACTTTATATATAATTAAATTGAAGCATATTATTCCTCACTTCCTTACTAACGGTTTTGCGTGTTTAAAAAGAATATAAATTAACATAAGTTTAATAATTTTTCTTCATTGACATTAGATGATAACGTATAAGGTTGGATAAGAAAAGTTACTATAGATAAATTTGTAAAAACTTAGAACTGAAATGAAACTTGTACGTTTTAAATTTTTTATAGCTTTTGTTATTATGTAGGAACATGTGCATCATATATTAGCTTATATGGTTCCTGTTGTAAAAGAAAAGTACCATCAATGATTTTAAAATGATCATTTAGCATTCTTAATAAGTATTCGGTGCTAAGGACAGAATTTTAATTGTCTCATTATCATTTAGTGTTCGTATAACGTTCCATCCAACGAATCAGAATCTTATCCTGAAATGTGGTTGACATTTTCGTGAAAATTTTAAGGCGGAGATGTTCCAGATTATAGCGGGAAAATATCAGTGAATAACGCCCTCCAGGGGATAATTTTGGAGATTCTCAAATTTTTATGAGAGAAAAAAATGGCTGATAAGCTAAAGATCTGCTAAGCGAAAACATTTCCGTTCCTGATCTTATAAATAGACACTAAACGTAAACCATTTCTCCACGAGTTAAGATAAAGATTTTAAAGTAAGATAAGATAAATATATGATATCTTAGAATAAAAACGTATACGTATTCGAAAGATGCAAAGTACATAATTCAATTAACGTATGTTTAAAGGCACAATCCAATATGTTTACTATGTATGATTGAACCATGAACCCTAAATAAATTGATCTAGCCTTTTAATAAATATCTTTTAAAGAAAATATGCTTGATAAACTAGGTTTAGATTACTATTTTTATATTTCGTCCAATAAATGGTTTGTAATTTTAAATTCCTAGTCATTAAAAAGTGTCCAAAAAATTTTTAAATGTCATTCAATATTTTTTTCAAAATGAATGCTTAAAATTTCTCTATAGTATTTCTAGTATGGATGTTATTTGAATTTTTCTTTAGGGTCTCACATATTTATAGAGTCTACAAGCATTCTATGATGTATAGTATAAATACTATACTAATAAGATTTTACTTCCTACATGTCTTCTAAAACATCTAACAATAGTATTCTTTCTTTATTGGTAATGGAGAATTTTTCTCATTGTTAAATGTAATTAACCCGTTTAATTGTAGGTGTGATTTTAATCTTTTAAATTAATTACATAATAATATGAGGAATCAATAAAGACGTTATAACATTGGATATCGTAATAGACACATATGCAGTATGTATTTATTAATCTCGAGTATACATTATATCATCCATTACTACAACCGACTACATTCTAGACCAAAAAAGCGAAATCATCATATTTTATGACGCATCATTACGAAATAATTCCGCACAACAGAAGTCAAATCAAAGATACATTCGACCCTGCTTTGGCGTTATTTAAAATCGGAGTGGCAGTCGAAGGGTTCAGGTGAAAGGATAAACAAAACACTTTCCCATTTTTCCAGATTTTTCGGCACAACCGGAATCAACAGAGAGATAAACTGCCATCCCATCTAAAACTACATTAAGGCTAATTTTGACTCATAATTCAGATTTCGTTTGTTCATTCGACATTTTTTTTATCAGCAATTGAATTTAATTTTGGGCATAATTGCATTAATTAAACAGTCGTACATAAATCGCTTTAAATTTGATTCACGTCGTCGTATTGTTTATAAATTCGAAATAATGGTGAATTAAGGGATCGAAAATGATTGGTTAGATAATGAAATACTTATAACTTTAATAATGAGATATATCTGACAATGGGTGTTATTTGAACTTTGTTTGCTTTTCTTAAACCTTATAGAAAACATTCTTGTCAATACATGTTGTAAGTATTTATGTATGTTGATTTATTTCAAATGAACTCTCTCTATACTATATCTTACGACTACTACATGAGACTATGGAATGGAAATTATAAGCAATACATTTTTGAGAAGCATGTTTAATGTTAATAACTAACGAGAAGAAATGTTGAAACCTTAAACACGTGCTATTTGCTATTTTGTACCTTAAATTCACCTTTTGAATCATCTTTTAATGTAAGAAGAGACCGATATTAAGCGTATTTCTATCATAAAATCAAATTTTCGAACATTTCATACATTTACTTAACTGATGGAAACACTTTTATAGAAATTTTAAGACAAAACATCATTTCCCCAAAAGAGAATATACCACTCCCGTAATGACAGCTTTGATTTCTTGAAAGAGCCCATAAACGTCGATGTATCAGTCCATCACGGCAATCACTTTCACTGATGCGTTACAAGGAAAGATTGGGAAGACCAAACATACGAGGGTCGGATCTGAAAACTTCCCATTTGCCATGGGGGGACGTTAATTGGCGGAGGGGAACAATTTAGGACAATTTCCTTATGAACTCATCGTCCATTAACTCGTAAATCCCTCGGAGAAGTGGAGAAATTTCATTATCTGATTCAATTCATAATCCGCATCCTCTGGAAATTGTTAGTGCTGAAAAAATATCGATTTTGAAGTGAATTGGTTTGATTCAGCAAAATTTGAAATCGGGGAAATACCATTGATTTTGGGAATGGACGTTAAAGAAGATCAACGACTCAAAAAACGCACGTTACAACACGTAAGTTAAGGATTCGAATAGCTGCTATGCTTCCCAATTCTACAATGGGTAACAATATGTTGCACTAATCAAGAATCAGATCTAGTTAATAACAATAAATCAATTTTAAAATACACTTAGAATTCACTTCCCTTGAGGTATGGAAGCTACTTGGGCAAACCATTTGTCTAATTATCCCTAATCTGTCAACTCCTTCCTATTTTCTAATTTTGTGAACGTTTCATTCAAACCATCCAATACTAAAAGGGATCAAACTGTAATGCAATCAGTATTACCCGTAAGTCAGTTGCTTTCAGATTACATAAACAAGAATGATACAGAAGTTGGTGAAAAAGTATAAGACAAAGAGAAATGATAGCTCATGGGTTTAAAATACAATCAAATTCTTTTGCTATGAACTTGAAATGATTTCAGTGCTCAGCTGTAGATGAATTCCTCAAGAAATTGTTGCTATCAACAAATCCACAACCATTTGGTTTCTGCAACAATCCCATTGCAACAAAGGGCATCGTAATTGTCTGAATAAGTAAATCGATTATAGCAAGATGGAGGATACAAACGATGGGATCCTTAAGGTGAAAGCTATTTTTGAAAGCGAGAGGAATATTCCAAAATGACCAAAGAATGTGCACAGATATCGACGGATATAATTCTTGAAATGTTTCGGTAGATGCATCTGCTCATTGGCTGAGTTTCTAATTCATTTTGGGTGTATAAGTTTATCTTATTCATTGAATCCCATTTCGAAAGAAGGAGCACTTTTGTTTTGTGCACAAGTTTTATAACAAGCAAAACTCGCTTGTGAAATATGACACCAGACATTGTGAAGGGTTTTAGATTGCTACCTTCTGGTGATCCGTCTTGCGGACGCCAAGAGGTGAGATGTTTTTGGACAGCCCATTGTCATCTAACGTTCCTCAACAATCACTCTTGTCGTACCCATTTGAAACTTTCACTGTTTTCACTCGTAACATAATGTATCATGCAGATCATTTTGAGAGTACTTTTAGCATTTGGAATGGGATAAAAGATGATATCTAACAAAAGGATACTTAAAACAATGACCTGTTCCCTTCTATGGACGAATAAAGCTTGATAATACGACTTTAGCTCGTTCTGATATAAACACCAAACGAACAATGAAATAAATACGGTGCAATTGTTTAAGAATGGTTAAATAAAAAATTAATGTATACATAATCTTACCATCTTTATTGCCTGCCTCGATTTACTGTCACTGTCATAATTTAGAAAGCATAAGCAACCTATGGCGGATAAAAATATAAGTTAACTACGGGGAAATCTACGTATTCGTCATGGGAACTGGAGAGGTTCAAAATGATGAACTATGACGTAATCCAACATGACGCAGAAATTTCGAAAGCTGTGTAGCTTGCGATGTAAAATGTGATTTGAAGGGACCCCAATGGACATACATTGTAACTCACGGTGTAGATGCGCTATCTATGAATTAGCGGGAGGCGGAATTCAAGGGCAGGTTGGGAGACACGAAGCACTTCTACACACTTCCGATCACGCATGCGCACAGACAAATATGACACAAGTGGTCTCGGATATCAGCAGCTCGAAAATTTCATTCGGCGACGAAAGATTTAAGGTTCAAAATTGATAGGAATCATTTTTTAAAGTTCGTATTCGCATTAGACTTCATTCGCACTTCATTTGGCGAAAAATTGCTCACATTTGGGCGAAAATTGATTCGGGAATGTAATCTGGAAGCGAAGGGGAGTGAAAATAATGGAAAGAAATCCACCGACAGTGTCCATTACCGGCGGAGAGAAATTCTATAGCCCAAACTGCCTCGCGAAATGAAAAATGCCGTCAGATTTCCTCTAATCCCATGACTTACGAGATCGACCCTCTTGGTTAACGAAAAATCACCTTTTAAAACAAACCGAAAGAGAACATTTTTATAAAATATCTCCGAACGAGATTCAAAGGGTAGTGCTTTACGAAACACCCATTAATCATCGAAACGTTTATTAAATTTCCGAATAAAACGAGAAAAAACTGTTACAACGAATCAACATTTTCGACGAAATGGTTGCATATTTTTTTTCTTTGAAGGACTTAATTCTACAAAATCTTTGTTTATTAGACCTCAACGAGGAAAGAAAACTGTTCGCGTAAATTAATTCGAATCAATTTGAGGTATTCCTTAACATTTTATCCCTTTTGTGCTTTCAAAACGAAGCAGTTCCATCTTCAGCAGGTATTCAGCGCTTGAAACATTTGAAAAGTACGTAACAATACTTTGTTTAGGAAATTAATCGAGCCTATTATATATCAAAAATCACGTTAACGCACACATTGTTGTTTGTATCTCTTTCATTCTTATGCATTGTTACCACCATAACGTTCTCACCCTACGCACTGATTTTAAGACAGAAGACGTGACCAAAAGCATGTGTTCGCAATAAAAGCGAGTGCTAGAGGATAATAGTGATCAAAATAATTCTTTTGGCGAACAAACCCATCACGTGATCCAGAGAAACAAAAGTTACGTAACCAATTAAGTAGATAGTAGAAAAGACAAACGCGCATGTGATTCGTCTTTTGTCTTTACGAGAGTAGGATTGGCGCTAAAAGTTTATTTACAAAATAAATTAATGTCGTTCAATAGAAACCTTTAAGAAAGATCTGTGATTGTGAGTTATCTTATGTTAATCAAAGCTCAATTCTGAAGAGTTTCTTGGTATATAACAATTAATCAATACTTAACTAACATTACCATTAGATCAATTAGATAAAGTGTTCAGACGCCGTTAATCTATTCAAACCAAGAAGAACACATTTCATAATGATCTGTTAATTAGCTAAAATATTTTGAACATAAATTCTTGATTTTAATATTCAATACATATATTTCATTATTAGAGTAACGAGTCGACATTTTGTTAGGTTTGGAGGTTTCAAGCTTTACTATAACTATATTTCAGACCAAAGTAAAGAAGGGAAAAGTATACTACTATATAGGAATGTATATCAATGACTATACTTCTGATAAGTTCTAACATCTTTTGCGTATCGTTATGATAGAATTTTACAGCTCATTATTGCGTCGTTTATAGCATCCTTTCAATCTTGGCTAGGCCATCTTATACCCGAAGTCGTTTCCAGATATCTCCTCCGCTGCATGCACCGAGCGTTCATCCCGGTTGTATCTGCGACAAGAGAATTCGCCCCAATGCTATTAATGGATTATTCGCAGCTGAGAACCACTCGCGGTGAATTTAGCGTGCATTGTAAGGCACGCACACACGCAGGCCCCTCTCCCGACCGGAAATTCAATGTCAAGTCATTCGCCATACGGAGTATCCGACACCTGAATTCCATCATTCCCGTGGACCCTTACTTCGATGGAGTGTTTTTTGAGGTCCCTTTTATGGCCGGAACTATACTCGCGGTGGAACCATCTTTGTTTGGCATTTCAAAAGGCGGGATGAATGGTTCTTCAATGTCCATGAATTCTTAAGGAGTCATTAAGGGATTGCTGTTCACGGAACGAGATTAAAAAATACTGGAATGATTGTGAGGATTTTTTAAATCCTTTAACAATTGGAGCGATGTGAATAACGTGCTAAGCCGTTGGGTAAGGAGTATTTTCCCTTTTGAGAGATTCAGGTTAATCTTTAATCCCTCGTACCGAAACATGTTATTTAAGTACATGTTTTATAGAGTTGTGCATTCATACATTGTAACATTTAGCTAATTATAATTTATTTACGAGTTGACACAAGTGGGTTATAAATAAACTTACCTAGACGAAAGATATTACAAGAAAAGGTTGAATCGTCAAACAATTTACTTATTCCTAAACGAAATAGGTTCAGCAAGTAAGGAAGAGGATATTGCTTCAAGGGGAAAAGTGAATTGGATGTTTTGAAATGCAATTCTCTTTCATGCGTATCAAAATATATCATTAGGCCATCAACTGATGGTATAATGGGCTTCCCGCTTGTCTAAATCATAAAAAGAATATTTTCCGTCAGTCATTATAACAATTAACTAATTAGCAATAACGATAGAAACTTCACATTACGAATATCACGGAAATTAAATCTAAATTTATATGCTAACAATTGTTTCCATGGTAATTTAACGATCTACGTAGAGTAACGAAAGCACAATGGACAGTATTTCATACAACCGGAATTCAATGGCAGTAGGGCTTAATTATACGCAAGTAGAGATCGAAAAATGAGAAGATTGAATGAGCGCTGTATCTAAAATCCCTCTCCAGCGTCTCATTTACCTTCCTAATTAATTTATTTTCTCCCACCGGCTTTCTTACCCCTTTTGATACACCTTCTCTCACAACCTGCCCATACGCGTTTTTTTTATATCCACGCTCTCCTTTCTTCTTGTACCCTGATCCTCACATCCCATTCACCACTCTTTTCACATCAACCTCTTTGTTTAAAAGTTTCTTTAAGAGCTTCGTTTTGTACTTAAAGATGGCGATGAATCCTAAAGAAGCTTTTCTTCGAATTTCATTTAACAAAGAACTAATTTAATTGTATTCTTGTTCATTAGTTTACTTATTGTAACTGGAAATTGAGCTAACTGTTGTTAAGCATTCAATAATTAAGTTAAACTCTGTGGATTTGAGCATCGTTGTTACGGTAGCACAATAATCTATCTATCTTTTAGGATCACAGTTCACGTCATATTTAATACAAAACTATTATTTACATTGATATAAATGTATATCATTTCTTGTATTTCTGTTTAGAAGGAAGAGAAGGTTATCAAATATATATTGCTATACGTAATATATCAGGTTTATCGTTATTGTTGTCATAATCACAATAGTTGATGTAATATATTGAATATATAAACAAACTTAAATAATAACATATAGCATGGGTATAAATATAATTTATAATAGGGATATTTTTCAGATCGTAATAGATGCAATTTATGTAAAGCCGAGAAGTTGGGACATTGGAAACAACACATTCCAGATTATGGCAGAATCAACGAATAATTATTTTTTCAATTAAGAAGATGGAAATAATAGGTTGGTTACAAGAATGAAAGAAGAGTCGCTGTAGGCTATGATTATAGGTATTTGAAAGATATAATGAACAGAGACAAGTAGAGGATTATTACCATTCACAACAAACCTCGACCATTATGTTTTCATTCAATCATCAAATACGAGTATAAAGGCAGTGAAGGAGGCTGAAAGTTGGAAGTGGTTGAAGTACTTTTACAAGTGATAAAAATAAGATGCCATTCTGATTCATTTCAGTAGACGATGGACTTTTTCAACTGATAGATTTGCATCGACAGAAAAATAATGTGTGAATGTAACCTAAAGTAAAGTGTATATTAATTCTAATCATCCACGTAAGATGTTTCATGAACTATTGATTTCTGCATGGTTCGTTTTGGGCGCAATATTGAACAGAGTGAAAAAATACAGCGAGTTCATGGGGTGGTTTTCTGAAAGACAATGGGTTTAGCGCATCATGATTTATGAGACATTTCGAGGCTCAATATGTTGGTGACAGATGGACTCCCGGCAAGAAAATGACACTCGAAAATAGTCTAGTTTGAATTAAGGCCACGAGGAGAGCTGCCAACTTGGCCAACAAAACCAGGAAAACACTTCTGTAAATGCTAGAACAGGGGTTTCATACTTATTTCGGATAATCGATAGAAACGTCTATGGTCTGATCGGCAATCATTGTGAAGTAAAAGCGTTACCGTAACTATTTACATTCTTTCACTTCCGGAAAAATAAACATTATTGGATAAATAGCATTTAAACGTATAAGGAAGTATGAGATAGATCAACATACTTCTATTTTTAGCCAAATAATGGCCAATAGCGGAGAAAATGCGGAACATGCATTTTATCTCTTTTCTCAGCGTAGCTGTCCTTGAAATAAACAAATCAGCACAGGGTTTTTCTAAAATCTTATCACTTGCGATTACTTATATCTAATCTGGTTTGGTTAACTAACCATGATAAGGGCCCAATCAAATCAAAGTGAGAAAAATCTTAGCATCTCATTGATATAATTACGGCGGATAAAACGAGTTTTGTTATCGAGCACATTACTTACATACTCGGATACATACCATATTCACTTCTATTGAGATCTTTCGCAAAATTAGAAGTAGGAATGATATGAATAGCATCATCGTGATACACTGAAAACCCACAAAGTAAGAATGTCCCTAACGACTTAAAGAACAACTCAAGAATAGTATTAGATCTAATGGTTGGAATCGAAATTAAATTTAAACAAAAGAAAATGATCCTTTCCCAAAAATATAAATATTTTTATTGCGGTTTTCACCCGAAGCATACTTCGTTGAATTAGAGCGTATGTCATATTTGAATGCTGTTTGCTGTGAAAGAGCTTAATGATCATTACCATATACTGTAATTATACTTATTTTAACGTCTATAATACGGCATTTAAATATATAATGCGTGAATGTCTTTCAAACTGTTTGTGCTAACGGTAGAAGTATGTAACAACGAGTACTAATGCTGTAATATTTCGTTTCAGAAAAGAAGGACTTTTGATTCCTTATAACAACTGGTAAATCGTAGAATATATACTAATTGTTAGATGTTTCCGCGAACTCAATTCGCATCTTATTTTGGAAATAATAATCATATTAAGAGATGTATTTTTAAAGTTAGTTAGTTTTTTTTAGTTAGTTTGATCGTCATATGGAATCGGTAAAGTTAACCACAAGTAAAGCTAAAGGGTTAGTTAAGTTAGAGTTATAAGTTCAATGCCAACGAACCAGTATTCAGTCTATTGGAGGGCATTCAGCATGGAGACTGGTTGGACCCCTTTCTCATAGGCCATCAAAAACTAGGGGAATGAGGCTAACTAGGATAGTTCCCATGGGTTTGCTTGCTCTATACAAACCAGAATTCGGAACTAGTCCATATCAGCGAAGAAAAATGGCAATTAGAGTCACACTTTTCGTACTATTGCAACGGAAGATTCCGTGCATTGGACCAGCTATCAGAATCACTCCTACTTCACTTCATCCACCACTCTTCAGTGACTCGCATTGTTATAGTCAAAAGTAAAACGGAAGTTACGTTTAATGAAAGTTATACTTTTCTGGAAGTCGCAGAATTTACATCAATAACAATTACATAGCGAAATTCACGCTGACGTTGACAATGGAAAAACTCAAGATAACAAGGTTTTATTTTAAGAATATTTTATCAATTTTAAGTCATTATCTTATAGATTGCAGAAGAAAAAAAGAAGCCAGGGTGATATTTATCGTGTTCACCATAACCAGTGAGCCTTCACCTCTGATAATGGAACCGCTCTGAGATTATATTAATCTTATTAAGGAAGCATCTGGGAATGGGAGATACAGTCAAATGGATTATGCAGGTTCATTTGACAATCGATGCTTATTGATGGGCATAAAAAACAGTCAAGTTTCTATAATCCTTAAGTTCCGAGAAGTGTGACGCGTTCAGGCTTAACATTTATGAACTTCTCATCGATTCATATTTACCACTTCCCACACTCACAATAGAACACTATTGAACGGTGATCTAACTTGTATGGAATCTTCGTTAACTTTAAGGTCATCATTGATCAACATCAAAGGAATACAGTGGTTGAAATTAACGCAAAAAATACATACATATGATAAATTTCATAATTCTCAAGAAGATGAAGTGCAAATACATTGAGTACTTTTTATTTAAATTTTTTTACGTACTGAAATAAAACACAGCGCCAGTTTTGCTGCTGAAAGATGAAATATAAAAATGACACGTTTGCATAACGAGATAAATATCACATCGGTAGATTCAGCCTAAAATTAAATCCTCCACAAACTTCGTCATTCCCCACGTGGAAGGAGATATAAAAATCGGGCGTTCCCTACCCATTATCGTGTTCTCTTCTCGGCAAGAATGGGTCCGTCCACCGCTCGTTCGCATTGTCTACTTATCGCATTATAAAAGCACAATAATGGATCGACAATAATAAAAGGTGGCTCGAAGTAGCTGTGACGTATTCCCCACGCTTTCTATGAATTATCTAATCTCCTTCTTTTTCTAGGATTCCCGAGTCACAGAGAATTACATTAACGATCGCATGTTCGCAGTGGCATTCAGATAAGATCGACCGTGAAATTTCCTGGAAGAAATGTTTGCCGCTATCGTGGAGATAAAGCGGGCAAGTAGCCAATGAAATCGAAATAAATTTTAAAATACTTTCATCGTGTATGAATCACCATGTGAGCCGAACCGAACGCCGCTCGGGACAGCCTGTCGTATCCTTAGATCGCATTCCGTCAGCTGTTTTTACGAAGCCATCGATGAGTCTGTGGAAAAAGTCGAAAGTGTTTCTGCATTTGTCCAACACGAGGCGCAGCAATCGTCAGCGGAAGTACAGTGTTGCGAAGCGAGGAAGTGCTTCTTTTACACGGTTAACTCGGTCATGAAATGGCCGGACCAGGGCCGACGAAGATGAAAGGAAATAGTCTTTAACAACCTGAAAACCTGCGTTGTAGGATTTGCATGAAAGTAATGGTTTACGAAACATCTGCTCCGGATCGTATTAATTATCCGAATGGCGATCATAGACATGATTTCGCTTAAAAAATTTATGAAACTGATTGTCTTGTTTTATCTCTAATCAAGAAGCAATTAGGCTGAAGAGTATTTATGTTCGAATTCGCTGCTTTATCTCTCAAGGCTTTTCCTCTCTTTAACACTAGAACAGCGGAGGGTGTCCTCAGGACACCTCGCCCATGAAAAAAACGCACCATTTTTGTAATTTGTATCATAGAAAGAAATCGTTTCGTGACTTTTAATTATTTAAGATTCTGCGTATTTCTACCAAGTTTTATAATTTTTGGAACATTTTCATAGGAGATCCTACCACATACCCCCTAGAACAGCGGAGGTGTCCTCAAGACACCTACGTAATATTTACTATTATTTCTTATGATAAAACCTTCATTGTTTTATATTAGTAGCTCTTACGAATGTACTTTGAGATAATATTGCTTTTTGCTATTATTTTGTCCCCGTTCTCTAAAATTAATTAATTATATTGTTATGTATAAAAATTTGAGGTAGCAATTCTAATGATGATTTGAGTAGGAAACATTTTGCCTTATATTTTCTAATATTTCCATTTATAAGATACGTTTCCCATTTCTATTTTCGCAATTGGCTAATTTGTCTTATATCTTTTTGTGACACTCACTCATTGAATATTGCCAGGCTTGCTACAATCCCGTTACAAAAAAGACGGTGAATGATCAGCTTTTTCCCAGAAAGTGTAGATGTCTATTCACACAATTTATTCTTGATAAACCTGATAAATATGTACTTAAGTTTCGGTTAGTAGTGGATTTTAATTCCAAATTTGCATAGAATAGATTTCCATAAGTTATCGAGTTGGAGGATAGGCCATCTTCCTGAACCATGTGGTCATGACCTTGATGGGACCTTTCCTATATAAAAGGAATTAACCTAATGACCGATAATTATTTTAAATTAAAGAAACTATTTAAAAGGCTGAAGAAAGCAGGTATTTTTTATCTGGAACATAGAACAAATTGTGATGAGAGTCGCTGGAGTTGAAAACCAGCAAAAATCTGCAGTGAATTCCGATGTTGTCGAAAAATGAAGAATAATCCTTCTTTATAAAATTAAACCGAATAAACATGTTCTTCTCGCGATTTAGATGCTTTCTAATGTCGTATTTGACAGTATTAGTAAAAGGAAATCAGACGCGGTGACGTACCATAATTGTACAAAAAGCGGCGCAGTGGACCAAATGGCGCGTAGGCACACGGTGAGACAGACTCACGACGTTGCCTATTGCATTCTTTTTACATAAAAATTTATCTAGCAGAAGTCAATGTATAGGTTATTTGCAAGCAGAAAAGAGGTCGCCAAATAACCAGATATAGATTCTTGCAACGAATCGCAGACAAACAAAGTAAAACCTAAGCTGTCTAAAGAGATCTCAAAAAGGACCTAAGTAAACACTAGATGCACGACACATCATCCAATGAAGCCACCGATATCTGTTCAAAAGAAAATACAAGTGAAATATAGCATCAGGTAAGTGTAAGAAGTGCAAGGAATAGGTTAATAGAAACTGTAACATCAAGAAGATTTATCAATGAGCTTCGTGGAAGGATTCTATGGAGTAATTATTTCGTGACAGCATCATTGTGCTAAAAAAGAAAAATTAATATAATTGCGTATGCAAATAACATTTAAGGTCCAGTTTGTGTCTTAAACCTTATTTCTAGTCTTTTTTTGTGAAATAAAATCAAAGGAAGGTACGTGAAGCGGTAAAGTTCTATTACGCGAGTTTATTTTTTCTTGTACCCCATGTAAATTGTTGATAAAATCGGGTAATTTTCAAAAGTTATTCAAGCAAATAATTATTTTATCTCGAAAAGGCTTTATATTAATTTATTCATATAATTTATTTCTGGCTTTATTGTTCTGTGTATTTTTATATCGGAATATGAGTCTCATGAAATTGATTGAACTCAACAACAATTTCTATATTAAATATGAAGCAACTATTTACCTCATGATCTGCCGATAAATAAGTACCCATACTTAGATATCAATTTTTAAGCTTATAAGGAAAGACTAGAAATTTAAATACGACTGCCTCATTCAATTTAAAAGAAGCGCAAGTGTAGGTGTCCTGAGGACACCTTCCGCTTTTCTAGGGGGGTGTCCGTTTCCCGCTGTTCTAGTGTTAACGCCAAAGGAGTATGTCAGGCGTTGTCATGGTAGCGAAACGATTTCTCGCGTAGTGAAGTCGACTATTGCTGCTGTTGTCGCGACGAAATAAAATTGTTATTTTTGAACGTTCAGAAATGGAACTTGCATACAATTCTGGATGAATACTTATTCTGTGAATTTTTCTTGATGTTTTTTCGTTGAATTATCGGACGAAAAGTAACCATTGATTTATTTGTAGGATACGTCTTACCAATATCACATGCCTCACCTGTCAGTTGTCTTACAATCTGCCCCGATCACTTATGCTGTTGACTATCAATTTTGATGAAGGATATAGTGTTATAAATATTTGAAATATTTCCCAAAATTGTCATTTCCTTCATAATTATGGAGAAAATATAGATTATTGAGAATATGGAGAAATATAGATTATCTCTTTAAAAGTTTTGCTTTTTCTAATCCCCGCTAATATTTATTCATCGTTACGAGTTGAAAGTAAGATCAATTAAGCAGCAATTTAAAATTACCGCACATATGTCAGCCTTTGATCAATTTCCCTATTTTTTGAAGTAATAAAAGCTGAGATTTCTTAGCTTAAACTTACTCATTTTCATACTCTAATTAACAAAAGTTGAAAATATTGAGTGATTATATTATTGTAAAGCTTCAATAATTCATCTTCCCTCTTTAGAATGGGTTCTATATACTATTTGGATGTGGGATTCTATCTATTTCTAAAATACGTACTGAAGCACTGTAAAATACACGTATATCATCTAAATTATGAAGTACTATAGAACACAAAGTCCCCTATTTGAATAATCATTAACTAGCATATACATATATATAGATGTTTTCTTTACTTACCCTAAGGTAGAAGTAGACATTGAAGATTCCCTAAATCTATCATCAGCTGAAAAAAGAACATGAAGTGGAGTTGGGGGAAAAGAATAAGATAAGGTGCGCTGATCAGAATGCTGTTATGATACACAATATTACAAAAATATATTGAGAATAATAAAATCATTCCTCACAAAGGAAGTACAATGACCCTGTATGTAACTCTTTCAGGGGTAGTCAGGTATAATTCAAATTTAATTAGAAGGAATCAGGGTGTATTTTATCATCCAATATCACTAATACCTCAGCAGATTTCATTTAAAGACAGACACTAATAGGCTAAGGAAATATCATAATAAAAATAAGTGAAAGGTAAATATTCCTCTATTCTGTTTTAAAGATGTGTTAAACGATGTCTTTATTGCTAGACATGAGTTGACGATATATTTATTTATTATTTCTATTTCACACCAATCATCAATTCGTTAGCTTTATTTATATAGGCAGTTGTTTTACTCTTACTTCCTCATTCCCCAGTCTCAGCTGTTCCCTCCCTCCTTATCGAACACAATAGTTTACTTGGAGATTGCATAAACAGCTCTTTTCGTTTCCTAGGTATTATTGTTTACCGAGGGGTGGCGCGTTATGTCCCGGGCATAGGCCGCCCCGTATAAGGCGGAAGAGATTCGAGATTTATTTATCTCATTTTGCTGCGTGAGAGAGAATGTTCCCGGAGATCGAAATCGGTTTTCGAGGACATCGACCTTGAAACTGCTAGTAGGTCACCAGCTGCGGAGGTCTCGATCCACGTGCGTCCGAAAATGCACGGTGACGTCAGGTGGACACACTGTACGAATTATAACGTACGCAAAGTGCTGTTCGGAAGGTATTATGACGATAGTATTATGCGTGTCGTGGGTGGACTCGAATGCATAATGCGTCGGTAGACTTTCCGTCGACGGCCACTGGAGTGCCAAAATGAAGTAGGAAAACTCAGCTGCTGGTTCCTCCCGGTACGAATCGTATACGTAACTTCCGGGATACTTTTTTGTGAAGGCTTTAAACGAGCAGTTGACCAAACTTTAATTGTATCACAGGTTATTCTTTCAAAGGGAACATAAAACAAAATTGAAGATAATCATTCCTTCTAGTGTTGCTGATGATTATCATGTTGTTATAACTCATTATTTTATCACTTTTAATCAAATAAAGTTTTTCATTTTCGTGTTTTATCCTTGATATTTTAATTTGTGTTGTTATATATTTTAACACTATTGGACACGAAAAGTATCGAATATTTGCGTCCTATTTTCGTCGAAAGAAATAATCAGAAAAGTTTCTGATGTTAAACCAGATAAGCGTCGGAACATCGTGATAAAATCGTATTCTTTCGATATGTATCAATGTTAATACGTCATTGCATAAGGAATATCATGACGCATGTGCTTAGTGAACTAGCATTCCCAGGGAAATAAAAATGAAATAATATTAGGAGAAATAGTTCTTCAGTTTAGAAAAGCACTATTTATATGCAACAGAGTTCGGATTCATTCGTTTCTAACCGTTTCCTTGACAACAGATTGTGAGAAATCGAAGCTTAACCACAATTTAATCCTCACGCATAATAAGATTGACGAGAAAAACGTAAATATTTCGGTTCTATAAAAATATCGTTCCTTTCCTTTCTTACGAGACAGCTTTCAAGGAAGTGGAACGCACTATCCACTTTGTTATCTAACGTAAGAGAAACAAGATTACAACAGATATTGGCGCGTTTCTGCGTGCAAATATCCGTATGGCCTTCCAGTTTTCTCTGTCATTTTCGGGAATTCAAAAGACATTTGGATATTCTTAGGAATACCTTTGCGAGAGAAAACGTAAACTTTCATAGTTTGGCCTTGACCTAACAACTAAAAGGTCTACTTGGGTTTGTGAAAGCCTAATTGATGAGAAAGTTTTATTTTCTGCATGTGTGGATACGAAGAAACAGCGAAAGGGTATAACTCCTTCAATGTTATAACATATTCCATTAATAGTAATAGTAAAAACTTCCTTTTAGCCTATGATTTGTGAGTGCAGACTTCACTGACTCCATTACGTTTCATTCTACGCATTCATTGGCGGATTCGTTTGATAAGAACCAGTAGAATGATAAGACAGAAGGTATCAGAGTCTGTTAATAGTACTGCAAGTGTTACAGGGTAAACATTGTAACATACTGTTGTTAAATATTTCATATCGATTGATGCAGGGGAAAATTATTTCATTTAGTTTTAACTTAGTAAAATTAATTTTTAAAAATTTTCATTCAATTTTAATGTTTATCCATTTAAATATTAATAGGCTATTATATTTATATATATATATATATATATATATATATATATATATATATATATATATATATATATTTAAATATTAATGGGATAATTTAGTACGGATAATGTTAAGGTATATTTCTCGGTGTAAAAATATGAGAAAAGCTGGCTTCATGGCACTGTTTCTTAAAAACTTGTTTACGGAAAACAAACGGATGGAAAAAACACAAATATGGCCAAGTATAAAAGTATGCAAGTAAAAAGATTAAAGCTCGTGGAATACGTTTTTATTCATGAAAAGGTAACAGAAATAGATTTCTTGATGAATTATACCATTTAATCTTCGGAAATAGCGAGTGTATAATAAAGCGGGAAATTAAAATAATAAATTTCATATTCGTTGAATAAATTGAAAATGGCAACTGACAGCCTAAATATTTCCCAAAGGCCTTTTTACCTTTGGTGCCTTTAAATTTTAATTATTATTTATTTTGAAAGGCTGATGGCGTCTAATTATGCCATTAATTTATTTGAATTCCATTACATGTTATTCGTAGCAAATTCCATTGCAGTCACGAACAACTGTTTTCTATAATAAACAACGGTTTCTAGGATGAAATTTTTGTCAACAAGATGGACGATCTATTGAAAAGAATTGCGTAAAGCTTTCGTTCCTCGACTGAATGAAATTTATTATCTATCAACCCTTGAAAGTAGACAAAACTATAATTATTTCTCCAATATTCATCCAAAAGAGTATGGAATTGCAAAATATAACATAATTTACCATTTGATTCACCATTCGTCATTGAAATAATAAAAATATATATAATATTATAGTAATGATGATGAAGTAATTCGCCATATTATGCGTATATCAATTTATAAGTTTCTTGTAAACAAAACAACGATTTACTTTTCTTTGCTGATAACTTTAGCTCTTAAAACACCAACTTTACTTGTCGGTGTAGGCGTACTTGCATCCAAAATTACGTCTATCTAGCAAATATGGTAACGATTACAGCGAAAGATTCTTTGAACAGAAAACTTGTAGGAAAGAGATATGTTTGTGTGTTTGATGTCTGCGCCATGAGCAGGCTTTTAACATCTCAAAGTTTTGGGTTGAGAAAATTGGTTCTCAAACTTGGTTTTGAACTATGCTTTCTGGGAAAAACCTTATGCTGCAAACTGTTCATAGGAAACTTTCTCTTGAATCAAGACTTTATAATGAACTGAAATGCATTCATTACTATCATATGCATGAAGTTTGTATGGTGCTTAAATAACAAGAATCAATTGATAAAATTATTCATTATATTATGACATAAAATTCGCTAAAATCAAGAATATACGTTAAATTATTATGAAAACATTTGAATAATTAAATATTTCAATTGAAATTTCAAATATAATCAATAAAAATATTTGAATTTCTTTGGAAGACCACTTTATAATAAAGTTTTATCCTCAAATGAAACAACTTGTACTTTTACCAGCATTTCTCATGACGTAGAAAAATTCATAACACAACCACTGATCTAAGAATTCCTTCCTTCAAGAGAAATGCGTCAGAATAGATAAAGAATCGCTGATTTGGAAATTCGAATAAGCCTAACTATATGATGTATGGGTTTGATAAGGTAAACGTTCTGAATTCACAACTACGATTGGCATCTAATAGTGCTCAGAAATAAAACCATGATAACAAAACTGAACGTGATTTTATAAAGTTATCAGACAGTATAATTTTACTCATTGATTTTCTTTTGGTTGGTGAATTTCTCAAGGATTTACATGATTGATGTTAAAATTGCTGTCTTATTATACGAGGCTGGAACTAAATTAATAGTCAAGAAAAATATTTTTAAAATACCGGCTTTGTGTTTTGTGGAATTGAATGGAATGAAAGGAAAACGGATTACCCAAATAGTCTACGCCTGAGACCGTCTGCAACAATCAAGAAGGTTCCTGAGATCACAAATACTTCACTTTCTGAAAGTATTTTATGTGAAAAGAAGTGTTCTAATTATTTCACTTCTTATTCAATTTCTTTGTATGAAAACTCCTTTAATCATTTTTTCCCTCAATCTCTCGTGCTTTTCATCACAAACATTCTCGGTCAACGATAAATGGAAATATTGCAATTCGTTTACCATTGAATTCGCCTCAAATACAGTCGGATCTGGCGGGAATTACTTCCTAGAATTCTATCTTTGATCACATTTATGGCATTTTTAATTAATTTTGGAGACGGCGGGAAATTTTCTCTTTGAAAACAGTGAGTAAAGGAATTCCTTTTAGCTTTTGATTGGATGACAGGTAGGATCTGATCCGTGTTTAGTTCTCTACAAGTTTCAGGAGACTAAATTCGCGGTGGGGTTTAGAATATTTTTTATAATTCAAATTGTTTGATATAACCTCTGTTTATGTGTCGATAAATCCCATTTTAAAGTTGCAGAGTTATTTCTATCGATACATCAACTTTAAATGGACATCTCTAATCAAGTACAACTTATGAATTCTCGACTTACATATTCGACATATTGATGTAATGAACAACCAAAGTCTTGGAATTTTTATGAAGATTAAAAGAAGAGTACATAGAAAATACTGTTCTTGAGTACGATTTCAGGTTTATTCTGAAGGTGTTTCTATTCATAGAGGAAGAGTACCTGTTGCCTATTTTTAGCTTTTACTACATCGAAGCAAAAATTCAATCAAATTCCTATAAAAAATTAGATTTTATTGTGAGAATTTAATTATGAATTCTAATAGTGAAATAATGGTGTGTTATGACTTTCCACGTTAAAATTTTTTTCTAAATTTTGCTCGTGAGTGAATATTAGGTTCAAATGCGATAGGTAAAAATGACAATACTATTAAAGTCTTTCCCCCATTGAATGTTGAATATACCCCTCATTTTGAATACGCTCTGTAACTATGGCAAAACTTCATTTGGGATTTCGATGTGTCTCCATGGCTTCAAGCTATCAAAATCGATAATTACCTTTAATGAGCAAATCTATGACATTTCGTAGTTTCAATGTACAATCGTACTAATCTCTTGATACCATTTCGAGGGTAAATCTGATTTCCAAAGCACTTAACGAATAGACGGAATTAGTATTGGCTCAAATCTTGCATCTCCATGGCAGCGGCGGATGGTTTTGCCGAAGCGATTTTCCCTCCGCAACCGGATTTGGGACGATCGCTATGCGGCTGAAAAGCCATTGCGAGCTTCCCTCGTTCAACTCAAATAAAACTAGAAATGCAGTTCGCGAGGACTAATTTCAAAAGTAGTTGAATGACTGTAGGCCTTTAGATCCACGGATGAGCACATATAACTAGGGGAACCCACATATGCAATCAAAGTTCTGAATTATCGAAGGGCTGTTTCAGTAAAACAAGGTTCTCTTATGCGATTGATTTTAGTGTTATGTTGAAGCATAATGAGTTGAAATAATCTTTGTTTATTGGTAATAGTTGCAATGAAGAAGCCTCAATTTTGTTGTTAAATTAATTATTTTAAAAACTAATTATGTTCCTCAAAATATGATAATACATATACTTGAATATTTTTTTAATGAAAAAAGGGGCTCTTATAGAATGAAAAACTACCCCAATGTTGAGGCTAGATCCGTGAAGGATATTTAATATATTTTATTTAAACGTTTTCTTATATGAAGCTACTTTCGCCCCTGATGATTAATTAACTTGTATCATGAATATTGATAACGAGAAAACCTTAATGTTGATTTTTTCGATTAAAAACTTGAAAATTCAAGATAATGAACATAGCATAACATTCTATATCTCTACTAGTCTATAAAACAGTAAATCGAATGTATTTTTATTATTTCTTTTATTGAAGATAACATTAATTATGCTAAATACAGTCATTATTCCATAATACTAAAATCGTTGACCATTCCAGCTTTATAACAATCTATCGACACTAATTACGCAGAACTTATGATGAAGTATCTTAATCTGCGTATTAAAATTTAAAAGTATTTTTTTACCAATGGGCAGACTTGATTAGTAAACCTGTTATTGGCTTTCGGAACATAGAGTGGAGCTGAGAATGTGCTCTCGATGGAAATCTTTCGCGGTTAACGGACACCGGTTGATCATTGCTTCGCCAATTCACGCAAAATCTACTCTTGCAGATTACACTCATATCGACGTTCCGGCTGTACACTCAGCCGGTGAACATAGGAAATCACGGTAAAGCACTTGAACGGCTATTAACTAGGAAGGCAACGTTCTTCCATACATCTGACCTTAGCATTAAAATTAGTGCGGCCGATATTGATTAAGGAATTACGTGAGGTTATTATAGCTTTCCATAAATTACCGCAAGGGTGAGTTATAAGTTACTCGTAGCTCTCGTTGTAAATGAATCATCGAACATTACAGAAGCTAAGTATACACGTATATTACGAATTATGTTCACAAAATGGGTCTAAGGGAAATGGTCTCTATAATTATTCATTTATTTACATCCACTTTACGATAACGCGGTCTATACTTGGCAATGGAATACTAATGTTGATTCACCAAGTCCCCATAGCAACGTTATTTACAAACATTTATTTCTTCGCGTGATGGTAGGAAACATTATAAATCTAATAAATATTAAGTAACGAACAATAATTTGATACCAAAATAAACTTTAAGATAGTAGAAAAAAGAAAGAAAACCGTTTTATTATTATTTAAAACTTAATTGCACGAACTATAGCGTATTAATAGCAAACTAAGTTGGCTTCTTTCTTGAAAGTTTCGTACTTATTTGTGCTTGTCAAAAAACGTGTTCTTGTTTAACAACTGCGGTCCAATTTCTGTTAAGAGCGAGGCTATCTTTGCCCTAATAAAAGTAAGTTCGGAAAAGTCCAAGACCGTATACAAGGCGACGTGATCGGATTTACTCTAAGGGTTGCGCAGTGTGGTCGGCTGGCGTCCACATGGTGCACAGCTGATGAAGCCGCGTTGGTCGGCCACGTGGCTGCCCAAGGAGGGCGTCTTCCGAGGCCATTGAGTCATGTTGTGTGCGAATGACGCTAACGAAGTGGTCAGGATTATTTCTTTCCGGTTTTATGAAATAGATATTGCGAAAGATTTGGAGGTACTTCAACGTATCAACTATTGATAATATTACAACAATGTATTACTATGGATCTAATCTAATATTTATCAAGAATGTTGGTTTTAATACTTCAAAGCTTTGTTTACACTCAAAGGATATTGTTTAGACACACATCTTTGTTGGCTTACTTCGAATAATGAACAGGAGGAATACCTTTCGAAGGCTTTTATTGAATATCCTTCAAGTTATATTTAAAAAGCCTAAGACTGTAATATTTATATTAATTTTCTTATGGGTTTGCTGTCAGAAATGTTTGCTAAAGTAGACGTATCGTCAATTGTTTTTATAACTATTACAGAATATTTTTTCGTGTTCTTTATGCGATAGTAGTAATCACCAGCGATAAAATTTAAAGCAGAAATAATCCGTCCACATATCTACTCTTTAATGTAAACGCAGCTAAAGATTTCCGATCCAATATAAACACAGCCGAAAATTTATGATCTTTTAAGACTGAGTTGAATGATTTAGTATTAGAAAGAATATGAAATCGTGTCTTAGAACGTTGCTTACTGATCTATTGTGTGAATGATCCAAAAGTTACAATGGAAAAATACGAAAGTATTAAGAAAGTCGAGAAAGAGTTCAAAGTCAGCCTTAAAGTTACCTTGTTAAGGAGAAGGAAATGAATACCGTGAAGATTGAGAAGCACTTTTAAGAGCTTTTAGCTCTCTTTCCAAATGCTGCTTGCAAATTTACGAAGGGAATGAATTTAGAGGGTATTTCATCTGCATCTTCAAACTTATAGCGTAAATCATTCATTCTCAACAACCTTTAAATGATTTTAAAGATACTTCCTGTGGTATAATTAGTATTAAATCGAGAACAATCTATATCGTTTGACTTTTATTAATATCTTGCGTGTATTACGTAAGGTAGAGGTGAGTTTGTCTTTGAGCTATACGAAAACTTGAGTATTTTTCTGAGTTACTATGGTTACGATCGTTGAAATGCTAAGAATCTGGGGAGCGGTTTTCTTTTATTTTCAGCTTATCGATTCCTTTGGGCATTTCATAGGACTTAAATAACCTACAAGGCATTGTACACATAAACCTATATTCCCTTCCTTACATATTTGATCCCCGACTTTTTTACGCTACGGGGGAGGAAGAGAGAGAAGAAAAAAAAAAACTTTCCAAAACAAACAAACCCGAGCAAGAACTACTTTCAGGCTCCTAATCATTTTGCTCGGAGTTCTTCCAATCTCCATAATTTTATCCCATTTCCATGGTAACGTCCGACTTTCTCGGAAGTACACCCATAAAAACAGACCGTAGTATAAAAAAGGCCTCTGGGGATGCGTTTAAGAGGTGTATTCCCAAACTCAGACTTGGATATTGATTTCAAAAGCCGCGCCCATATTTATAATCGGAGGTCAATTTAGCCGAATGAGGCTCAGGTGGCATCGGGCGTGAAAAGATGACGATGGAAGGAGATGTGCCAAAAACGACAGCACGCCCTGTGTGCAGCAGAAATCTTCGATCGAATCTGGGATGGCGGCTGACTGAGAGAGAGGGAGAAGATGGTAAAAGGTATCGTGCTGAAGGGGTGCGAGGAGGGATTTTCAAGAATGAAATGAAGGGAATTTAAGGAGGTTGACAAATTTCATTTGGATGAACCTCACTGCCTACGTGATCAACCAACGTAAGCATTGCTCCAGAAGGTCCTGCTTAGGGGAGGGAAACATTAATCTGCGTAAAGAATTCAGCCAGAAGAGCGTAAAGGGGGGAGGGCCTCTACTCCAATATACATCAAGGGAAGGAGATTCTGGGGGGGATTTTGTAAGATGGGGAGTGAGTTCGCTGAAGGCATTCCGCAAGACGTTTAAGTTCGAAAGACGTAAAACGTACACGCGTACACGCACGAGTAGTTAAAGCAAAATTATGGCGCGAACACAGAAAATACTTTAATTCCATCGACAATAGAAGTTGATGAGCGTAATTAAACAGTATCGCTCATTGTTGCGTGTCTCTCGCAACAGAGCAGCCGCGAACAATTGAAAAACGAAAATGCAAGTTACATTTTCTCTCGCCGCAAGACAATCGGGGAAGTATTCCATTCAGCGAGACATTTACGGGTCTGAACACGAGTCCGTCACATAAAGGAGCAAATAGTGGAGTGTGGCAGGGGGTGCGAAGATGGATTCGAGGAGAACGGAAGAGGGCATTGTGATAAAGATGCTCGTGGGGTAAGGAGAGACAGAGGAAAGACCTGGAATGGGGAGGAGATATTGCAAAAGGGGAAGATGTATTCTATTGGAAGATACGGAGGCTATAAATAAGGGATATTACTGTCGTCCAAAGGAGGACAATATCGGAAGAAACGGAGGTTTTGGGGAGAAAGACATAAAGAGAGTAAACTTAGTGAGGGTAAAGGCGTTGTCTCCCCCATTTCGATTAGCAATTCGGATCGCTAAAACGCGGGGGGTTTTCATTCGTCATTTTCATTTTTCTCCGAAGGTCGCGATGCACAGTTCCCGGAACAACATCCATTGTATTCCGGATGCATCGCGGAGGACAGACCACGGTTAGCCAGCCGATGAGTATGAAAGGTTTAAATGGAAGCTGTACTTATAATTACATACGTCAGTGTATCATACAACGAGATTTAAACGAAGTTTGTGTATTTATCGAAATATAAGCGATATATCGAGATATATCGAAATGTATGCGATATATCGAAATATATGCGATATATCGATCGATATGATCGATTCGATTGATATCGACTCCGTCATTTAATCGCAAAGCCGGTTTCTCCGAGTCACAGCGGAGGATGGTCTGAACCCTCTCTATATACGGTTGACTGCAAGGTGTTCATGCAGAAGACTGGTTGTAGTCCCCTCTCGTCTCTCCACCACCGGGGAGGGAATGAAGATGATGAAGAGTTTAGGTTGGTGGTTGCATTACTCACGCAAGACGAATCCTATAAGCGCAACATTTTAGAAAATTCTCATCCAAACGAGAAAAATATCACACCCGACAAGATGTGGGGGTCCCGCAAATCCCTGAAGTGGTTGTCCTATCAAACGACAATAAGCAAGATGAAGTGTGTGTGGTGGCTTTATCCTCTTCTCACACCCTCTCAGAAGTAGATTCTTAAAAAAAGCGTGATGCTTGGAAGGAAGTCTGTAGAATTGTCCTCATTGTCACCTCTTTTCACAGCTTTCAATTCAAAGGGAAGGACCAACATTTATACTATTACTGAGCCTCCATTATGACTAGAAGCTGAGATTTAATTAAATCCGTAAAGATAAGACGTGGAAGAAATGAGTTAAATATTTCATTTTTATAGCACGCTGAATATTACATTTCGTTTAGTTATAAGAACAGAAAGTGGAGCTCTAATGTTATACTCCCACAAGATCTCCCATTCTGATAAGACTTTATTACGGAATCCCTAAAAATATAAGATTTAAAACTGTTTTTCATAATTTAGACCATTAAACTACTTGGTTTTTGAAGTGCTGCATATCGTACTACAATTGTCCTAGTTCTACGCGAAAGGAGATATAAATGAAGTTAAGACATGCAAACATTCTTGGTAACCAAGGATTGTTTACATGGTCTAATGAATGTAAATAGAAGTAGGAAAGAAAGTTGCCACTAAAAACAAAACGTAACTAATATAAATACAAGATGCGTGAACTTTGTTTAGAAATATGGAATCGATCTATAATTTAAGTACTAGATGTAAAAAAGAGCTTTTAATATGAGAAATATGTTTACGAAGGAAATGAATTGACAAGGAGATGGAAGTGATGAAACACCTAATGTTTGACAGAAGTGAACTATTTGAAAATACATTCAGCTTTTACTTCAGTAGCGTGCAATATTTTATGCCTGCAGTAGTATAGAAATATTTTATGCCTGAACAATTATGATTCATTTCAATCGATACTTACGTAGATAATAACCTTAAAATTCACCGCAAATTATAAAAAAAACATACCTCTTAAAATGTAACATCAATTGTAATTACATTCAATCCTCTATGCCTATAAAAGAAACTCTTCCAATCCGCAGGATAAATGGAAAATCCTTTTCTAGCTTCACAAGTGTCCTGGAGAATGAATACTTTTCTCGGAATGATGATTAATAGCCATCGATCCTAGGAATGAAGTTAATTTGATGTTTGAACAAACTCTTGCGTTGCCGAGTGATTATGAATCAGTTCTCAAAGAGAAATTGGAAATTAAAGGCATAAAAGGCTTTGATATGGTGATGCGAAGTGGATAAAAAAAGAGCTTATTTCAACCGAATGAATTGCTCAAGGGTATTTCCAATGGTATGAGGAAGATTCTAATAGTTGATGGGGTAAATGATTTCACGTATTAATGGAATCTGCTTGCTTTTTAAGGAAAGAATACGTACTTAAAAACCTTAATGAGATACGCACGAAAAATTAGGAAATATGGGAAGTAATTGTTGTTTGGATTATACAGAGAAGAAAAGTAAGGTAAGTAACATAAGGTTTGAATAAATTGAATTATCGTAAGTGGGGAAATCATGATATATTCTGGGTCAATGTCGAGAAAATTAAATTTTTATTAATCTTTATATACTTTGATGTATGATGATTTTTGTACATTTGATGATGAAAGTTTATTTTTAAATTTGAGTGTTGCAACATTCAATATTTATAGTTCCAAATCGCAGAAATATTTTCACCACGTCTGTTTCGTGCATTTTCAAAAATAGAATCGATGTATCCGGAAAGTTTCTCTGAGGAACATACAATATATGCGGGTGCACACCCTAAAAGATAAGCAGGTCACAGTGCCGGAATGTTTCCCTTCTCTCAAAGTATCATAAATATTTGAAATCTTTCATCCCCCATTAGATCAGCATAAACTTTTCCCGAAATTAATTTCGCACATTCCAAACATTTCAAAGTCTCCGAAATTTCTTTCCCCTTTTCGAACAGGAAGCGATTTCCCCGTTATATTTGTACTCGTAAACATTTTGAGCTAACCCCTTCTATTCCAATATCCATCCATCAACTTCTTTAGCGATTCATTTCCGCTCAATATCTGTTCAAACCGCTTTCCCAGCCTCATTTCCCATATAGTTATCTTTCCCATCCGCACACGCTTTAATTCTTTTCATTTGTTTTTCCCTCCGACTTACGCTTTATCGCGTAAACAGCGCGATCTATCCGCCTTTGATCTTCGCTTCATTTTTCGCAACTCTTTCGCAACGAGAGACTTCGTTTGTTTGTCAATATGTGCGAATCGGATTTAATATCTTCTTCTCCTCCCCCCTTGGAATCTATTTGCATTGTTTTTTATACTCGCCGCGGTACATTTAGCGTTTCAAAATGTTATGCGATTCCAAAAAGCCACCTGTTCGAGTATCGACGTAACTTAAGATAATCGCTCGCTCGTTACACGAACACGTTTTTTAGGAATTTTTTAGTATCTTCAACAATTTTTTAAAATCCATTCAGAGCTTTTTTTATCTTTCAATACGAAAACATAAAAACACATGTAAAAATGAAGTTCAAAAAATTTGATTTTTATCGTTATTTTCCGTGTATTATAATAAATGTTTTCTTTTGAATATAGGATTTATTGTTTCTTCGATTATAGACATAATTCACAGGGAAAAATTTTGACTTTATACTCCTTTTTAATTTGCTGTTTTTAACAATGTCTTTATATAGCTTCTCACATCAGTAATGATTGCGAAATTAATTCTCAATGCTCAATAATTAAATCTTCTAAATTCATTCATTTTCTACACATTGATCGTTTACCTCGTAATTGAAACTTTCTCTCTGAAAATTTTATTTTTACTATTTAAATTTCGCGTATTAAAGATACTTCATATTAAATATAACTCATAGTATTTTATGGAACCATAAACTATAGAAAAGTTTCTATTATTAGTATCCGAGATTTGTATTGTTCAATAAGAAGTTAGTTCCTGGGTTCTAGTTCTATTTAAGAGGAAGTTCTAATTATATATATATAAGAACTTATAATTCTATTTATCATAAACTTTAATGACTTCTCTTTCGTCCATGAAAATTCATTACGTAATTTCACAGGAGTAATAACACAAACTAAGGCACAGGACCTCTTATCAATTCAATCACCGATAAAAATGCAGAAAAATCAGATTTAATGAAGTTTGCGGAGAGAAATTAGCAACGGAATGAACGCGAATGATAGCGAACTTAGTCGATGCTGCACACAAGACGTATACCCAAAGAAGAAGTGGAATCTCAGCATAAAAATATACAAACACATTCTTCAGCCCCACGCTTCGGAGGAACGAAGGTTAGCGGGAGATAACCGCGTGAGTAATACGGCTAATATCTGGAAACGACCTCCAATATCGACCGCCGCCGTTATCTCCGACTCTGGCAGCGGTATTAACGCGCCAATTAGACACGCTGGACCTTTTTCTGCAGCAGCCCGTTTTCCGCCTCAAAGAACTCCGAAATTTCCGATCGATCTGCCCCCGTAAAACGACGGAGACCTGCACTTTTCCACTCGCATCGATTGGTCCACGAAGGAAGCAGGTTTCCCCGTTCACTACGGCGCCGATACGCGCCCACAGTCCTTCGATGCAGACTTGCATTCAAAAGGAATCTATAAGAACTCGTTTCGACCAAGTTACCGGGATCTTCCGATACCGTCCGGGCTGGGTTAGACGCTGTAACGCGTCTGCAAGGTTCTAGTAAACGTAGCTACGGATGAATCTAGTCGAGAAACGTCTCAGATTTAGTGTAAAACCTTCTGGATGCGGGACGCCAGTAACTAGGGGTGCACCCAGTAGCGTTCATCGAAGAATTTGACCGAAAATTGTAGGTTAATACCATTTTTTCTTTCTGAAAGGTCTGCGTACAAACATCTTCTAGCTTTTCCTAGACTGGAAGTTCGTTCTGGTCATTTCTTAGCCACGCTATCAGCTCGTACTTGTAACTTCAACGTACTATCCTTCAACGTCTTCTTAACCCAACCCTGCATCGATTCAAAAGCTACCATTAGTGAGGCCCCAACTGAATCAGAAGCCAGAAGAGGGGGTGAAACCCCGCGCTCATCTCTATTAGCAACACGACAGCGAAAGAGAGAACTTTTTCGCAAATCATTCCCCTTTCTTCCGCGAACGAAAGAGCAGTTTCCTTTTTTAATTCTTTTTCGTTTGTTTCGACGGATCCTGACCCCGTTACGATCGGAAGTGATTTTTTACTTATCGCTCACTTTCGTGATTCACTTGTTTGTCCCCGAGGCGATGTCTTTGTTGCCTAGAAATAAAACTCCAAGAGAGAGAGCTTTTTGATCCGAGCTAAGAGTCGAATCGAGTGTACGTCGAAGGTTGAGTTAAAATCGATAATATGCTTCTTTTACCCGCAGCTGTATTTTGATTGGTCGCTTCTCGTTTTTCACTCGTTGCGCGATAAAGGAAAATGACAAATGAACGAGAGCTTCGTATTTACGTTCGGCAAAGCTTTATTCAAGTCCGTTATAATTAAAAATTTCGCTTCCTTTAGGACGCTCACCATGGATACCATTAATTTACACGCACATGGATCACTATGAGCTTGCTCGTAGCCTCATTGTATTATATCCCGTACGTTTTTTGGTCGTTCATCTATTTTATAACCAATAAGGAAGTACGTCAAACCTTTAACATGTCCTATGGATACATACTACTATTTTTTTCTCTGATGACGATGGGCCAAAGGCTGTTGTCATATTCGCTATAACTTAAATAAATCGATCATCTCTCAATAACACGATAGTAGATCAGGGTTCCTAACAATTTCCAATGCCCTGGAAAATTTCCAAAAGCTATTCCGCCAAATTCAAGCATGAAATACTGATATTCGCTCAACATGTATCCGTTTCGGATTCATGAATTATTTCCATCCTATTTCGAGCAAGTGAGCTGTAACTTTATCTTTCACTCGCTTAAACACTATTTTAAAATTTGAGAGGAAAGGGAAATTAACATTTTCAGAACTTGATAGTAACTAGATGTAACAATATCTTGTGCTTTCGCATTATATTACTATGGCATACATTTGAAATGAATTAAAATAATTAATAGTCGTTGCTAAGCTCTAACCAACTAGCTAACTCTATACTCTCTTAAAGAAAATTGTTGATTATTTAGATAATCTAATACACATATCTATATGGGAAAGGTTCATCATTTTACTTTTTCAGAGTTTTTGGTTGGGTTTTACGTAAATCGGATTTATTTTAGTTCGATTTATTTCATTTTGGCACAGCTGCAGTGATTCCTACTCCTTCCTGCATCCACAGAACCGGTTTGTGTTTGTTGAATCGTTTCCAATTGCCGATCAGTTAGGGATGATGTCAACGAAGGGACAAATCAATTACATCATAGAGGATGCAATACCGAAATCTGATAATTCGTACATGCTATGGAAGAGTTGTGAATTGATGGAGAGAGTTACTTCGATTCGGTTTTTTACCAATATTCTATTTTTCTATTCATAAAAAATAAAAGTTTAACGATTGTTAGTTATGGTTCCAAACACAAGGCATAAATTGTTTTAATTTCTAAGCATAAAGAAAATGCAAAGTTATCCATTAAATGCTCTGTGTTTCTAAATATAGATAGGTTACATTCCTCAATATATACTGTCAACAAACATATAACATTTTTGAGCAATTTCAATAGTCATTTAATACCTACCTGAACAGAGTGTGTATCGAACTTCTATAACATAATTCTTCGCGATATTGGTATTATCCCTTAACTAAATGAATTATTAATTCATGAATATTAAATAATCATTCTACTGGAAATGATTTAAGTTATTACTTACGATTTTCACTAAAGGGATAATTTTCTAAGAATTTATCGAAATATCTGAACATTTCAGCATACAAATTTTAATTGAAAATGGTGTATTTTAAAGTATGTTTTAACTATTCATATGTTAAAGCATAATCTCATTTAATCAATTCCATTGGGAGTCAAAAAATAGCCTCTTTAAGCAAGGCTTTTTTTCAAATACAAAGATTAAGGATATAAACAAGCGGGATACGAATTTCTGGAATTCTGTTACTGAAGAAATAAATGAAACTCAAGCTTAATTTATAAGAGAATTTGCATCTGAAACATTAAAGAAATTGCCAAAACAAGTCTCTTTTGAAGGGATTAAAATAACACGAACATCTATAATCTTATATTTAATTTCTGCCTTTTTTAGGTTCTTTGACAGAGAAAATTATACAAAGTATTTTAATACGATTAAATATAAGGGAAGTGGGCCATAATTATGCAAATTTTCTTTTCCGATTTGTAAGCAGATTGTGGGGATTATCTTGGAAATTCTCTTTGTGTTGAGAACTTCTCTTAACCAAATGAATTTCTGAAAATCGGAAATAACGAAATATCGGAATTTTTTATATTGACGTAAATAATAAAAGATCATTCTCGCGGAAGAAGAATATAATATAAAAACAATAAAACAAACGAATGATGAAGAAGATGTAAACATTTCATCACGATTTTTATAATAAATTAAAATAAAATTCCTCTTTTTTGAGGGAAGTCAACAAGTTTTATTCTCCGCGTAATTATATAATTTCATTTCCCTCGCACTAACAAACGCACCTTGGCAACTGCAAGGACTGTTTACTAATGCGTTTCCACGCGCATCTAACGGTCTGCAGATGAGAGTGACGTCATGATAGACACCTCAGCTTCCTCTGCCGGAATTTCCCGTTTTTCGTCTGTCGTGACTCATCTCGTGTCTAGTCACGGCCTCTCCCTGCACGGAACTCCCAGAATAGCACACGAGACATCTGGATCCCTCACCTGTAGTCTCGTAGAATTTGCGTGATTGATAAGGAAATCGGCTACTTGCACTCACTTTCACTTTCGGTAATGTGAAAGGAGGGATGTGTTTAAGGAAGGGATTTGAGTTTCATTTTGCGTGTTTTGGAATTGCAGGGAAGGATTAATGGTGAATCTTTTTGAAACATTGCTTTTCATACTTAAAGAAACGGTAGTTTTCAGGAACTGGGAATATTAATTTTTCTGTATCTATCTTATTCTAATTATTTATATATATTTATCCCCTGCTATATCCTGAAAGGTAATTTTCAGGGTATTCGTGCAATGTTTATTATTATTATACTATTCTTTATCCATATCATACCTATGATATTCTATATCATAACCTTTGATTTATAGATTAAAATGCTTAATAACATGCACATTATATAATTTCCTTCTATTTTTAAAACTATGTAAATGTTTGGGATTCAAAAAATAGAGCGTCAATTTCTGTTGCTAATATACAAGCATATTCGCATGGTATAGAACTTACAAATCAAAATTTAAAATTGTGTGTTTTGATATTATAGTAAAATCATATACGTATATACACTGAAATAATAAGAAAAACTTCATAATGAACAGATAACTGGATATTGATTGACATATTAGCATAATCCGTTGCATCTATCCATCATCTGCAAATATGCACTCGTAAATCTTATAATAACCTTCATTTTATGTCATAAAATTCTTATTGTTTTACTGCCAACAACGAAGGAATTGGGAAACATTAGCAAATACCGTGGTATCCCCTTTTAATCGACTAATACGTTGTCCTCAGACATTGCGCTACCTGTCTAACAGAGCCTAGCCACGCCATGTGAGACTCGTACGTCAGCCGCAGTCGAAGGGCAATGAACCGGAGCAAAACCGAAAACAACCGTTGTTTTTGTCTCGTTGTAAACCGTATCTGTTGAAATCTTTTCACTCGAGCCGAATTCCGTTATTCGTTCCGTTCAGTTTTTCGGTTCCTAGGCAACGCGATTTTTATCCAAGTGTTACATTGTCGGAATGTTTACAAAATATCTAATGCGAATATTTGCGCTAAAACTGATAAATTTTACTCTACTACTTTTAATATTTAATTGATATATTTACTTTTGATGTTTTGAGGTACGTTAATGATGATAGCTATAAGATGCACACGTATAAGCAGAGATATTTTTCAGCTGTCAAAACGCAGAATTCCGGCCATAACCGGTTCTTTTATGCGAGCGAAACCGGAAATGACGCGAAGTTACATTTTTTTCGATCACTGAAAAGCAAAAACCTTAGCAGTTTTACTTAGCACTTAGTTTTGATATCAATTTGCATTGTACGTCAGTTTTGAGTCAATTTTAAGTAGAATATAAGAGCAGAACTTAAAAAAAAGGCCGAATTTTTTATTTTTCGTTTTGGAAGAGCGTATCTTATCATTGACAATGACCCGATTTCATTTTAAATTAAGCAAGCGTGCATCTGGAATGGCTGCATTTATAATCACGCCTTTCCACGATGTATCTCCATAAGCAGTGCATGGTGCCAATGAAGCGAGGTGAGCGTAGGTGGAGAAGGGTTCTGGTGTCTGGCCGGTTCCCAGTGGGTGTTCGAGCGTCATCAGAGAATTTTCTCAAGGACCACGCGTTTTGCCTCCCAGTGGAAACAAATGATCGCGAGAAAAAAAAGCTTCTCCAAGTTTGCGAGACAAATTGATGCTCCGAAATGAGTGTAATTTGCCAAAATAAAATAAAACGAAGATTGGCGACTGAACGCAGTATCCGGAACGTACTTATTTTTTAATACACGTTATTTTTTACATCCTCTTTTTTACAAAATTTTCAAGAGATTAATTTTTCGCTGCAAGATGTTAGGTTCGCTCCAATACGAGAAGAGATTATCCGCAAGATGTTTGATTATTCCATTCACGAGTTCGTGAAAGATTTCAGCCGCAGACTCGCTTTTGGAAGTGATGGAATTTGATTCTGCAACGGAAGTCTGCTTTGCTAGTCTTATTGATGCAGCGTCAGGAATTTTTCCGATAATAACTTTTGAAGATTTTCTCAGTTTTGTGACGGAATTACTTTAGCGTATATGGAGTTGTTTAACAAGGAGTGGAATGGAACAGTGGTGAGTGGTGGCTAAGTTCTGAAATGCAATTAGCTGTCCGAAAACTTTAGCTTAAGAATTGTCTCACTTATATGCTAACAAGGAGAAACTTTATTAACGATTGATTTCTATTTTTTGCATCTTAATATCGAAAGTATTTTTCGTAAAGATTTACGTTTGAGTTAACACGTTCTGAACTATATGGGGCGGATATTTTCAAATCATTACTTTCATCTGCAAATGAGTTTCTCTATAATGATGATGGATATAAATTAAGACTTCCTAAAACCATTTCCGATGTAATAAAGTCTATTTTTCACTTATAAAACTAGAAACAGATTTCTTAAAAGCCTTAATTATACTGAATGCAAAACGATCTTTTTTCTTTAAAGTTTTAACACACGCAAAGAATTCTACGAATGATTAACTATTTTGTAGAAAGAAGTTACGATGGATTTGAATTAAGAAGTTGTTCAGGTGAACCTTAGTTAGGGATTTTAAATTAAATTAACGTGGAACTTCATCAGAAACGTAAACAAAAATCGAATGTGACAGGTGAACAAATTATAAGAATATAATAAAAAATAGTAAATAATATATTCGTAAAGTCATGGTTACTATGGAAATTAAGATTCTTACAACTATCTCATTAATCAGACCAAAATGTTAATACATTTTTAAAAGATATTCATTCTTAAGTAATTAGTTTCAACGGAGAATATAGCTTGCATAAAGCACGTGTATAATAATATTCTTGAATTAATTCACAAAACCATCATCATAATAGTTTTATCGTAGGAATACTCATGGGAACACTTACGGCTTAGGATCGTGTAATTTAATTGATATAATATTTAGACTTAAAATCTTACTCGCACATCAAAACGAAATATATAAATTAGATTATATAGGGTACTTTACCGAAGAAGATATTTCAGATGATGGGAAACAGAAAATTCGACAACCTAAGGCAGAAGAAGCACAATGTTCAAGATAACACAACTGCCATATTTACAAATGGATGTACGGCATTTTGAAAGCATTCAATAGAGTACTGGAAAAGACGATTTAAGAACGAGATTAGAGATAGTAAGTACTCGGATTGGGTACGACACAAGATGACAATCATAGTAGCAGGAGCATAGAACAAAGAAGAATCTAAAACGAATTCGAATGGAGCAAAAGGGGAACCTTGGGTGCAAAAAGAAGCGTGGGAAGAACTTTGCCTTAGGAAGAACTCTCAATCGATGTCGCATCGGATCGAAGGAATCTCATCTCGAAGTTGTCGAACCGTCGAAGGCGCGATTAATCGAATTAAAACTCGATCGACTGTGTCGCCATCTTCGGCGCGAATCGGTCGCCAGGTGGATCTGGAGAAAGTTAATTCCGCACGTGTAAATTTCGGAGGCCCGCGGAAGGGTTGACGTCAACGGGGAAATGGTCGCTCCGTTGGCTGCTATGGATACTGCACGTAAAGAAGTAAACAATAAAAGAGCTCTACTCACAACGGATAAAACAAATGAGCACTTAATTTCGCAATCGTTTAAAGCGGAGACACTTGATGACGTGTTGCTGACGAGTGCATTTTTGTCTTATCTCGGAGTGAAAAAAATACGCTGATGTTTTTGAGAATGTTCATGAACTCTATGTTCTTGTCGTTTACAAGTCCGGCTGTCATGGAAACCAACTTAAACGCAGCTTCTTTTTTTTCTTATTTACATCATAAAGTAACAAGTGTTTGGTACGTATATATTTGTTAAGTAGACGGAGATGTATCTACGAAGTGTTGCAATTAGGGAAATTTGATAAAAAAACGTTAAGGTTTTTATGAGGGTGATTCCGGAACGAGTTGTCATGGCAATATTAGGTCTCATTGTTGTTGAAACCGAAAAATTCCATTATGCTATTCACACCATTCAGGGCGCGCGTCCTAATGCATTTATTCGATTTTTCGCTCATTTATTTCCATTCATACGCTAGCACGGGAGGGTCCGCAGGAGATGTTCGGAAGTGAGGGGAGGGGAACACGAAGGGGGAGTGTATCGGATGTATGATGTAAAATGCTTCCACGAGTACGGAAATAAATGGAGCTGCACTGCAAGGTATCATTATATTCTAGGAAAAATTCTCAACGTATTTAAATCAGTGTCATTAACGAGGAAGTTTTCATGGTGAAAATGTTTATCCGAAAAGAATATTAAGCCAATGAAATGAGGAAAATATTTAGAGAATATAGCGATACATTTATAAATACCATATAAAGATTTCGATATTAACCGTAATAAAATAAATCTATAGCAATATATTTTTTTATATTTCGATGAAAACATGATGAAATCTTAACCAAATTTTCATTATATAAATCATGAAATACAGTTTCAAATAATATATTCTACTAAACTCTGTTCTATTCTATTAAACGTCATGTTACGACTAAGAAAAATTTTTGGTATATGAAATCTTAAAATGAATTATACTTTATGAATGAGAATCATCACTTGTGTTATTTTTTGGGTTCAAATCCTTCTTGTTGACGATGTTATTGAAGCTATAGATAAAATATAAAAGAAGTCTATCAAGATACTTGTTTATTTTATCATCTACAAGTATGTATAAATCTAAAATTATAAAAAAAATATATCGCGATAGTATCGAAATCTCGATGACTTAAGATCGATTCCATGGACCAATAGATTTGCTTACTCAACCGATCGGCTTATTTGAAAGGGAAAGACCTTCCTAAACAAAGGAATTATAGTTCGATTGTTTTTTTGTCGGTGCGATCCAAGGTCATTCTGCTCAGAAGGGCTCCCACTTGGCATAAACCGCCAATGTTGCATCCCTATTCCCTGCTGAGAATCTCTAAGGAATTTGGGTATCATTTAAGAAGGCTTAGAGGAGATCGAAAAACTCATAACAAAAGCTTTTGTAATCAATTTGAAGTACTCTATTTACCATTATTTTTTAAGGGCCTAATATTTTTGCTTTACGAAGAATTAGTTCAACTAAAAATACTGTTCATAATGATTAGAATCAACAAATAGGAAATACTGTTGAAGACTTTGATAACTCCATTTTGATTCAATTTAATAAATGATAATTTATGATTAAATGGATTAAGAATTAGCTAAAACCGACTATGGAAGAAAAGAAACCAAAGGTTAACATTGAATTTGAATGAATTTATATAAACAATCGTAAATAAATATTAGTTTTATCCATAAAGATTGAATAACATAGTCATCTTTTTCAATATTCGGTTGAAGAAGTATTTTTGACTTGAGGCCATATGTTATACTTTTCAAATTTATTTTTACATTTGTTACCAGAACATCTCACCTTATTACATAAAAATAGTCCTACCTTTACAGAGATAATTTCTAAATTAATATTTGGAAAGAGTATTCACATGGAAACAGAAAATGTTTATGTATCCATAGTGACATCGTCAAACTCATTGTGAAAATTTCAATTGATTTTTTATTTCTTTTCCGACAATAGTATTACCGATCAAAGACTGTGAAGGAATTACCAATATATGATGCTATTGGTAAGTGTATATCGGTAAACCTTATTAAGATTATCATTTTTGACTTAGCTGCACTTTACCATTGTCAATATTTTGTACTCGCAAACTTCACAGCTTCGCTTTAGCGCATAACTAAGGAAAATCACGGAACTGAAACGGTCAGCTTAGATGACATTCTACGTATCCATTGGAGAGTCCGAACAAAATGCAATCAATCGAAAACAAAGGATCGGCAGCGTAAGCGTTCGACGCGATTCAAATGTTTCTGCATCGGAAGTTTCGTAAAAGCTCTTTGAATTGGACTTGGATGAGCTCCCTCCCCCTCCATTCCGTTTAGGGAAAGGAAGCGTATGTAGGGGGAATAAAAAAAAAAGGATACATCTACTTGTCGAGATAGATATCGGATGGATCGAAGCATTCAGTGTTCCTTAGGCGTCCGAAAAGGCGTTTCTCGAACGAGGAGCATTATAAATTCATAAATTCGCCGAGAGCAGCATCTGTAAGCGTCCTAGATTGGCCATTCATACGAGGCGACCTCCGCTAAGAACTCGATTCGAATTTCCACCGCTGCGAGGCGCTCCGGTTGCCCTCGATGTCTCGAGCGTTTTAAAAGCGGTGAGTTGCGGGGGAAAAACTTTTTATTTTTGGATCGGAGGTCTACTCGATTTTTGCGTCGGGACGATGACGTCTACGCTGCAATTATTGAGGCTCAATTAATTCGCATGGAATACGCCGCTGGGGTTTTTTTTTTTCACGAGGTCCTCCATGGTCTCGTGAGCGAGTGTGTAAAGCTTTCGGTGGGAAAGATGAAATACTACGTATCATTCGAACGTGTTTAGATGTTTGCTGGTTCTTGACCTGTGATACCTTTTTCAAAGTAAAGTAGTTCCTGCAGAAGGCATTTTTATATAGAATAAATCTCGTGAGGTTTTCTAAATCTACATGTAAACCCTGCAAGCCGCCTTTCGACGTTTGGCAGGGGGTTTAAACACCTACAGCTTAAGCTATCATTTTAGCTTATTACTACCGCATAGCGTGCGCGGGAAGAAAAAATTCTTAAAGCGATTTCAATATAGTTTTAATTAAAATGTGAATTAAAGAAAGAAATAATTTCTCCAAACACTTTGTTTTTTACGTGTTTGTGAAAGTGATACTTTTAACTTGATATTAAAAATAAACAGTATGAGCGGATCGTGAGCTAACGTAAACATACGATGTTTTAAAAATACGTAATTACTGTTCTTTGTGGTGAATCTTAAGAATCAAGATTATGTTTAAGTTAATAAATTGTAAGGAATATTATTACATTACGTGAATTAGAGTTCTATCTACGTGTCCGTATCTAGATTACTCTTCAATGACAATTCAACATTAGCTAAAAAGTATAAGGAACATAGAATAAAGAGTAACAAAAATTGATCCGATTTTCCTGCGCATTGTCTCTTCTCCTTTGTTTTACCAAACACACCTTTTCACGCACCAATCATTCACTATAGCAACTCAAGATGTGTTGATGTCTGACGACAAAGAATTGGCACTGTGCTTACCATCACCAAAAGCTCTCTTTGAAGAGAACGTGGTAAGGTGAAGTAAGAGTTCTCATTAATTCACTTTTAAAGAAAAGCGTTTGACCCTTCGTTTGATGGAAACGTAGGGAATTAACACCAATAAGGAGACAACTTTTGACGGACATTCTAAACGTGGATGGGCCAGCTTAATATCCTTACGTCGGAGTTATTAACGCGTTGTTGGCTACGGAACATGACATGCGTTCCCACAATGAAAATCATTAACACTAAAACTTGGGCTCAAAGGAGTAATTCGAGGGAACGCCTTTGAAGTTTCCTTAAATGGAATTCACAATGCTTATATCCATTTTGTAGAGGGTACAATTAAATGTGACAATAATACACGTATGAAGCTTGAAAATTAATTAATTATGATTTAATTAAAAACTTACGTATTCTACTTATTACATGTGTGTACCTTAATCATTACATAGATCACACTATACATATTTTAGACATAACACTCCACATGAAATGGTCATCAAGTCAACTTTATAAACGAAGTAATTCTATTTCATATAATTTGAGTAAATTTAAAAATTTCCTTCGCATTTAGTGTCTTTTTGGTATGGAAAAGTCAAATATATTAGTATCTTAATTTAACATGTGAATAAAATTAATTATACTTAATTTTATAATTATGACGGACATAAATATGTATCTATTTATAAATAGTTGAGTATATACAATAATTCATTTACATTTCATGATGTTCATAAAAGTTTGTTTATTTTTCGATAACAGAGCATTATACTCACTAGCTTGCATTCATTTTATTTTCCTTGACAACGATGTAAACTATTCAATAAATAATAAAATATTATGATTTCTAGTAATACAAAACAAATTAATATCAATATTATGTAAAATGCAACAGATTTTTCTTCATTTACGATGTTTATATATATATTTGCTTTTCTTTTCAGCGGTGTATTATAAAAAAGGTAAACTTCGTTATTTATTCGTCACTAAGGAGATAAAAAAAAACAAGATGAAATTCTCGATCGCAATACACTAACTTCATTTGCGTAAAATTCCGATATCGATCGGTGACCGTAACTGACTCTTCCAAAGAATGCGTCACTTTAAATTCACTTTCGGTGGAATAAAATCCCCCCCGCACACACACACTTGCTTCATTGGCCGTAAAACCTTACAGAGAAGAGCTTTTAGCGTACCATTTTAAAGTCCCATCAAACGTAAATCAATTGATGGAACCCAATTATTTAATAAATGCGAATGCATTATAATAATAATTTAACTTACGTGGGCATCTGAGAATATCGTTTTAATTTTTTTAGTTTTAAATGGATGGATGTGTGATTTCATATTCAAAAATAAAATTTTAACGTAATTTTATCCTATATAGAAATTGCTGTTTGAATTTGACATCTTTCGTTAGTAATGAATTGAACACATATCGGAAACATTTTTACAAAAATTTAATTTCCCTTTAGTCCAACACTAACGGTAGAAATTTAACAGCATTCCATAACTACGATAACCATGTTTACAATTTTAGCACGTACTAAGATGTAAATAATAACACGCAATTTTCAGAACTAATAAAAAATAGAAGGCTCTAGATAATGCGATAAGAATTATTTTATGGGGTATTTTAATTTCTGTTACGTGTTTAAGTTATAAACAAGATGTAAAAGTCAATTCGAATCGTGGACATACTAAGATTTATCATTGATGTCACTTCCAGATTTAGAAAATTACCTAATGAAAATCGTTTGGCGCTAAAATACCGCAACTTTTCCAACCGATTGTTTGCAATTTTACGCTGTTTAACCGCTAAAATGTCCTTTGATTGGCGCTTTCAGTTTTACGTTGCACTGAAATGAAATGAAATGCACCTGCTTTTAAAAAGAAAGCGGGGAATCCTGGAATTCGGTCGCTCGATATGGTATAGCGAATTCCGGCTGAGACAGTGGCGCTCTGAAAGGGCGGTGACAGAAGGATCAATTAATAAGGCGCTGTGTTCGATGACTTTGATCGAAGATTAAATCGGCTTGATCTGGGAACATAATTACGCCAAAATGGACTTCGTTGATTAACGTTTAATTAGGATGCACGATGATCTAATGCGATAATCTAATCATTGAAGGGTCAGCAGATGTTATCTGAACCTTTATCGATTGTTTTTCTTCGTGCGCAAGAAATTTTTACAGGTACATTATTTACCCTTATTTATTGATTTAAGCAGTTAAACTTGATACATGTCTCAGCTTGTTTTTAATACGTATTTACGAATGTCCATTATGACTGACGAGAGATTACAATATCATAAAACCAGGATAGCAATTTCTGAAACGAATAAAATTTTTTTGCGAATAAATCCGGTAGAAAAGAATTATCATTAGTAAATTTTTAATGCATATTAATTTTGAAATGGAAATTAAGTTGAAAATATATCCTCCTTAGAATTATTACATATAGGTATTAAGAAAACAAAAGAATAGTAAAAAAATTTTTCTTCATTTTTAATGTATCGTAAGATCCAGATATTTCACTAAAACTAATATTTTTGATTTTCAATAACTATATTTATCTAGTATTTATTCTCTTTTTTACATAGGTATTTTAAAATGAAATTAATATTATTCATATTTTTTTAAAATTTTACCTCTACGTTAAAATGTATTGCTGCCATAATTTTATCGCTTCTTTTAATATTTTTAGCTAAAATCATGTATATCTTATTTATGTTCAGCATATCGATTTTTATAAGTGGTCATCATTCATTTTATGATTTGGCCTTACAAAATATTTCTCTTCATCCTTTTATATACGAATACGAATTTTGCTTAGGCTTTTCCTATAAATTTTCTTTCTTCTTTTTCTGCTCACTTTTCGATTTTTCCGACCGCTTTATATTTATTCTGTTGACCCTTTCCATGTCACCTTTAAAAACATCCTTTCCCGAATATGATCGCTGGATTAGTCCTTTACTCTTAGATTTTTCTTCTTTTTCTTTATCATATTATAGACGCCAGGTACTTTTATCCTTTATTACGCTATAGTCAATATTCCTTTCTTATTTTCTAAAGAATTATTCGCTCTCATATAATAAGATTTTTACTATCCTCGACGTAAAATTATCAAAGATTAAAGTCTCCTGATCTTTAATATCTTCATAAATGCCCCATCCCCTACCACAAACCCGCGTGTCGGCGTGTGGCGGTGGAAGTCGTAAATGAATTTTTTGTGTGACGAGATTTTAAGTTCTTCTCATTGAGATACTTGTGTTTTAAATCTTGTACCACTCATCATTATATTTTCTGGTCTCTCATTATGATGAAGAATGCATGATCATATTACCTTTATCATCACATAATTCACGTATTGTTGATTACTTTTCGTTAATTGACACGTTACTAGGCATTAAATGTTGAAACATTAGCCTTATTTATGATAATTGTATTTTATTAGTAAGGTTTTAATTATAATAAATTATAACAGTAAATAATAAAATGAAATGCAAGTTCTCGTAAGCCAAGATGGATTTTTATGAATAATATGAATACTTGAAGTGTACTTTCCATATCATAAATAAGAATTATAATTTAGAAACTATAACGTTGATATTAATTTCCTTCGATGGTATACTCAAATGAAGTAGGTAAAACGTCAACCTGTGGATATTTCGGAAGATACTGCAGAAAGTTATAATTAAATTACTTTAAATTAAGAGGTGCTAAGGCATCAATATTTACTCTTGGTATTGATTTCGTCTCTAGGAAACGAATTCTGAGGGATAAAATACTGGAAACTCGGGTTCATTCCTTCATTAAATCAATCACTTAATCCATAAGCAGTCGTTCTTAAGGGATACGGCGTTTGATTGGATTAAACAATCACGTGGGTCGTCAAGGGGGATTGAGTTGTTTACAACCGCAGAATTTCACGTATGCGCTTGAGTAGTCTTAATCCTGAAAATGGTTCCAGAGGTTGAAACTTGTTTCGAAGACGGTCTGAAATCATCCCGTAAGTTGAATTCATTTGTGATATCGCACGAGAAAATATCGAATTTAATTTACTGATGTAAAAAATCTGTAAAATCTGTTAAGAGTATTTCCAAAGAAGGAGGAATAAGGGAATTTTCACCATTGGTAGACGATTTTTCTCTTGGCAAATGCTGTAACTAATTAAGACATCTTGGCAGGACATTCAGGCGTACCGTTTTTGAATTCTTTAAAAAAAATTTTTGGCTGTATGCCTCCATACTTTACCGAGGTGCTGAATATCTAGAGCAGGCGTCCGATAATGTAAAAAAAAGGTCTAGTTTCGAACCCCGATCGGGTCCGAAATTTGCGTATCCGGTAACAATACGAAATGTTCCGAGAAGAAATATAGTCAGTAATATAAAGTACGTCACACCATTTCGGTAACTATGGAGACCTTAAAAGTAAATGAAATCGTGATTAAAGACGTAAATTCGCCCCGAAGTCAGCATTTTCAGGTTACTTTGTCGGGTGTTATAGCGAACGTCCTTTCGTACTGACCCCAGATGCCAAGGACGGCCTTTCGACCACTTGGAGGCGTTTTCTTCCTAAAAACCCCACTCCTTATCTTCTCTCTCCATCTTGCGAATTTCCTTCAGTCACGTTCCATCCCGTGGTGAGTGCTTGATTTGTATGGGAAATTTCGGCCGAGCGAACGCTATGGCTCACGGGTTTGAATGCCCAAATGTTGCGAAAAACTTTTCGCGATTTTTTTTTCGCTATGATCGCGGGACCAGAAATTTTGCAAAGAGAAAAAAAATTACTTGAATTTTTCGTCGATATCAATTCAATGTTTTCCAGATTTTTTTACGTAATTTTCGTATGGTTTGGAACTGGATAAAATTTACGTGTTCCAACTCTAGATTTAAATGAAGTTGGAGTAAATGGACGAAATGTTTTATGCACCTCTTTTCATTGATAAACGGAGATTTTCGTTACCATAGTTACCATTCTTTGTCATGTTCAACACATAAGAATAGGATGAGGAGCTTAGCTCTCAGGTTTCGACTGGAAATATTCTCGGAAAAATAAGAGATAATATTGAAGTTTGATATACATCTTCTGTATACGTACATATATGATAAATTAATGAGGAGATATATGTTCATTAACGTATTAAGGTATTTTGCATAAACCATAGCGTGTATAATAGCTGTGCTATCATGGAGGTGTGAGGTTACATTTTCTATTTATTTGTAGTTCCGTTGCATTCCGTTAGCATTTGAGAATATTTTCTACAATATTCATATTTTTCTACAACAAAAATCACCAGAATATTTTATTGATATAGGCATATAAATGGAATAACATTCCTCTGCCGACAAAAAATGCGATTATATACTATCAAAGAGGAATATTTGAGAATTTTACGATCTATGTAATTTCAACGAAGTATTTATAGCACGCAAGGAATTTATATTTCATTATAAATTAAAAGCGAACTTCGAAAATTCATATAAAATAGTATTGCTAACATTTTTGTCTGTATTAAATTACAATGAAATTGTCATTTCAAAGGTTTTTGTCATTTCAACAAAATGGCTGTACGTATAATTTACGCGACAAACATTTTCGGAAATTTGTGAATTTTAAAATGCCGCGATAATTTATAAAGCGCAATTAGAAAAATATATATACCCTTCTAAACGAAGCAGAATATACTATTTTTTAAAAGCGAAGAAACAAAGCCATTGTTTACTACCACTTCGAACTCCGTTTCATTGTTAAAGACGCGTCAACGTAAAAACAAACGAATCACGACAAGCGTAGTAATTCACTTTCCACTACTCCGAGATTGGGTAGTTGGAAAAAGAACTCAAGTGGTGAAATAAAATAAATTCGGAATAAAATTACTTAGAGCTCATTTCGGCCACCGTGTGATTCCAGGGAAATCGGCTCGAGGTGCATGCTGGGAATCAGATCCTTTCACTGCTATTCCACGCTACGAGAGGGAAATCGAATGAAAACATTCGATGATTTGATTGTTTGTTTCCAAGAAACAAACTTCACTACACTTCTGCGATCGTCCGTAAGAGTGCGTGTGGAAGCATTTTACAATCATATATAGATTCATTCGCTCATGTTCATTGCATACTTCAAACGATTGCTCATTTGAAAAAAATTTAAACGTCATCACGGTTGTGTGTCTTCACCATATCAGTAGTAGGGATTCACGTATTTAAAAACTATAAATAATATTTCTTAAAGTTTATTACTTTAATTGATTTTTAGATTTAAACTTGTGTGAATTATTATTAAATATATAGTATTAATTTTTTTACTTCGATAAACTAAATTTTGTTCCAGAAAGGATGATTATTATTTAATTCATTTATATTTTCGTAATGCAGCTATTTTCATGAACAATGACTGAAAATATTATAATAAGAGCGAATCTCTGATGGTTTTAAAGGGAAAGGTGTTCCGAAACATTTCCGAAAATATAAAATATAATATAATGACGCTTTTAATGATTTTGTAATCTTCAGGGTGTATTAAAGTATCCTTAAATTCAATACTTAGATCTGAGAGGGTGTCTTGTTATTATTACCCTAGTAACCAATATAAACAACACTGATACATAACAAGACACGATAACATATTTTATATCTCCCAAATACGTAAGCTTGTGGTCCATTTTGGAATATAGTGAAGCCTCGATAAAATAATTAGTACCAATTAAGAAGCTGGACAATAATTTAATATCGAAATTATGATATCAGAACTATAGTATATTAATTAGTTAATGATTATGTCATGAGATAACGAATCCAAAATATAAAGGCTTGATTTTAATTGCGTATTAATTATTAAGAAATAATTTACGACAAAATTCAATAAAAACGAATTATAAATATGAACTATAATAAATTATTATATCGATAAAAAATTGGTTACGCATATTGATAAAAGAAAAAAAAATTTAAATGATTGACAACATATCATATCAATATAGTTTTAATTAGAAATGAATAAAAAGATATTTCAAACTGAGAAAATTAACCCGATTGAAAATATAAAAACGAAAATTTTCTAAAATCGATCTAATTTAAATGATAAAAAAACCAAGGATTAAATGCAACGAGATCTATATATCGAGGCTAATGAGTTTCGATTAATCGAATGTAAACGATGAGTCGATAAGAAGAGGAGAGCGGTAATTGAATAGGGCTCCGTCGACAATCGGATTATTCCCGTATCGATTGTTGTTGGCTGTTCTCGCAGCCCGTGCGTTCTCTTGCGACTCTCGCAGAGCACTGACTATGCAGATGGAACGACGCGAACGAGACGGCGCACGCGCGTGCACACACGAATCCCTCGAACGATCGACCCGACGCTTGCTAATATTTCCCCCTAAAGCTCCCTTTTTTTCGAACTGCGAGCGAAGTTTGGTTCGCGATTTAATCCCAGATATCGTGCAATCAAAGAGTATCGTTTTTGTAACGAGAGATATATATCTTCGAGAGAGCGATTATAAATCGATTTCACTTACATTCGATTCAAAAGGATAATTTCACACGACGTCGTTATCTAATTACGTAATAATAAAATGGGCTTCAAAAATTTAATCTTTTATAACGAAATTGAAATTTTTAGCAAATTCTCTTTTTTTCAGAATTAATTTATAAATGTCGTACAACCAAAGCAAATGTTCCGCCTTCGTGTCCATGGGTTTAATAACTATAAATTAAAGTACTTTATCTCAATTTTTTATAATATTTAAAAAATGTTCTATACATATTGATGGGAATTTGTTTTAGTTCTAATTCCCTTGAATCCTCAATGTACAAAATAAGAATAAATTTTAATTTAATTTTAATTAATTTTTTAATTGATTTGACTAACAATAAAAATTGAGGATTGATATTAGATTTTGCTTTTAAGGTTTTTTACAATTCATAATTCATATTTATTTGATCATTTCTATTGGAATTTAGAATAAATTGCACGAGTGGAAATAATTATTTGTGAATTAATTATATTTATAATAGAAAACGCGAATTGATTACTTGAAATGCGAAGTAAAATGTATTCATCTCTTCTGCGATAGTTTTTAATAAATTCGTATTTAAAAAAATTCCTCTTTTTATTTTTTATATTAATTCTGAAATTAAATTTAAAATATAATTTACTAAAATTAACTTTAATTAAATATATATTAATTTTTATTTTTACAACAGAATATGAACAATTAAATTAGCAAGAAATAAATTAATGAATTTAAAATAATCACTGTTCATCAATATGAGAAATATTGCGACATTCATTTCGTAATTGAGAATGACGATTATTTGAGCTCAATAGAGAGTCTATTTCTAAACGTTTTATTCCATTCCCAGAGCATAAAAATCTCTATTTTTATTTCATTTGATTGACGACGCAAAAGTCAAAACTCGTAAAACGAAATTTATCTACGATTTCGCGCGATTCTTATCTTGCGCATGCGCAGATTAAAAATTTAATCACGTCGAGAATACTTGGCGCCGGAAGCAGGGCCGGCCCCAGAGGTGAGGCGGTCGCCAGTGAAAGGCTGCTAAATATATATTAGCAATATAAGGGCCCAAAAATAATCCCGAGATCTTGTGGGAAATAAAGGAGAAAATTTCAACTTTGTTTTTTGCCGTGCAGTCGTACAAAAAGCCCCGTTTGAAAAAGGAATCGTTTTCTCAAGGATGTGCTCCGGGCCGTAAAAATCGGACTGCGCTGTTGCGAGTGTAAGATTCGTGGAAACACTCTGCAGATGAAAAAAGGACGCTGCAAATTCCGTAGCGAATTTCAACCTTAAGCAAGGCTACGCGTTTGTAGATTGCGGCCAGGGAAGCACTTAAATCTAACGGGTATAGAGACCACGAACGAGGAATTATATCCAAAATGGAAATGGAGGTGTTGAGTGTAAACGCGGATTCATCCCATGAAACCTAATGCACAAAGGTTAATATTTGCTTCTCATTTTCAAGACCTCCCCCTTATGGAAGAGAGAAAGTGGGAGATATCGTGCGTAAATAACACGTCCATAAGGATACTCATCGGTGAAAATGTGCTCAAATAGATATTTTGGAAGTTTTTCATGCATACGTATTATAATTATCCGTGAATGAATATTATAAGTATATATACTTAAGTTTAGATGTTTCTCATAGCTGTGTGGATATTAGTCAGGGAATAAGTGATATAGAATAATGAAATACATCAAATTACCAATTACTACGCAATACTATTGAAATGAACTATTCTATTTCTCTTTTCTGACAGAAACAAAAAGAGAGTGTCTCAGTCCTCAACTTGCATTGTTGATTTCATTTAAACAATCTATTGTTGGTTGAGAAATACATTTAGCTTACAACAGTTTCTATTCTAAATACTTTCTTGAATGAGTATACATACCTATTACTTAAATACACTTATTATCGAATTACTTTCCACGTTATTGTATATTTTTTTCGATGTATCCAATATTTCATTAACCCTACAAGCTAAAGTAATTAGAGTACCTTTCGATAATGCGACAATGTAGATTTAACAATAAAAATAAATAACTCTAAAACCATAAATTGACTCAACTTGATTGTTACGTAAGAAAGCAATGTAGTTAGGGTGATTTATTCACGTAAACAAACGCTGAACTAAAGAATTTATCTGATAAAATAAAAAATAAGTCGATGGAGTTGAGTGCATTTCTTTCTTCTTCATTCATAAACCGAAAGCTGTGCTTGGGCAACCGAAGGCAAACCGTTTTCATTTTGAAAATCCGACTTTTTCTTAACACGGCCGTATATTCGGGAATATCAACAGATGTTGGGTCGCATCGATTGTTTTATCAAATATAAACAGCGCTCATTCCTCCGCAGATTACGCGGGTTCTCCTAATATCGAAGATCGAGGGGGAGGTGCATTTATCGGTCTCTGTCGATGGATTTTCCGCGCCAAATCGAATCCAAGTCCTCTCCCATATTCGGAGCACACGGCGCCGCTAGCATCACTACGCGGCGAAAGCTAGAACTATACTTTTCCCATCCCTTTTTCCCTTTACTCCTTGGCTATATCTCCCCCCTTTAGATTCTATACTTCCTTTTTGCCGCTTCGCTTTCTCGTTCCAAGAGGCGAGAGAGTCGCTGAAACTAAAAGCTCACTCCGCGGAGGATGTTTGATGTTCTTCTCAGATAACAGCTGTTACGAGAAAACACTAAATCGGGCTGATTTGCTTTGATATTCACGAGTTTTGAAATGGATTCGGGTGTCTTGTGAGCTCATCGAACGTAATTCATTTTTAAACGTAAGGAACTCAAGGCGTAAGATAATACAAGGGATTTAGGAGGGATATTAGCTTCGCCTAACTAAGGAAAACAACTATTAACGCGGGAAAAGGCGGCAAATGAATATTGGCGGTATAAAATGATGGAAACCGCCTCCTTTACGTCTTGAAAAACCACCTCTTGTAGCACATGATCTACATTTCATGATTTAATGTGCCTGGATAAATAGTTGATGTTTTGCGAAGGATAGATTCTTATTGACAGAGAAAAGTATCAAACCCTGATTATTTGATTACATTTTGCTTCACGCATTCAGTGTTTCCGCAGCAACCGACTTGTTTATCTCTAACTGGTTGCATTATGAGAGCCATTTTGAAAGTAATGCAAGTGCTATTTTGATTTTTCTGCGAAAACAGTACACAGTGAGAGGATACAAAGTAGTATTCCAACCAATCACGATTTTTATTTATCTCCATATTCGTTCATCACTGTTTAGAGCGCTGAGCGGTCGCATAAAGTCATTTTTACATCTAAAGTCTTCCCATATTTCCCACAGCTTTCCTTTCCGGAGGGAAGTTTGGCATGGTGATTTTCAAGCAGTCGCATAAACTTAGATCGCGGAAATGACGTTGACAATTCATTCAAGAGGGAGCTTTTAATACGTTCAGAAGGAAGAGGCGCAGGTTGATGCGCGATTGTCAACAGCTTCCTCGTATCAAAGAAATTGGTGAAGGGATCAAAAGATGAAAGGTGGAGAACAGCAAACATTTTCTCCGAAGATATTTTGAGGGTTCTTGGTTTAGAATTATGCCGAAGGCGAATCTAAACGAACCCTACCATGGTGCTTTAATTTTAAATTCGTAACCAAGGATACGATAAGTTTAATTGTTTATATGATACAAATCGCCATCAGGAATGGTAACGTGTATAAAAATGAATATTTTACATGAGTAAATATAAAAATGTGAGTAAATAGATATGAATGTAAATAAATTTAAATATGACTCAAACGAATTCTATAGAAAATGCGCAATATGCTAAAGGTGAATAAAGATTATACGAAAGTCAAGAATATGGAAGATAATAGTAAAACGTAAACTGTAAATCGTCGAGACAACAAAAATTCTACTTTATGAGGTATTTTTACTTCAAAATATTTACGTAGAAAACCAGGGAAAAAGTATTTCCATCCAATTGGCTTTTTTTCTAAACTAAGCGATTTAGAGTGTCATGAATAACGAAACACGAGAGAATTGAAGTTCCTCAGCTTTTAACGAAGATTAAAGGAAGACCAGAGAATATCTGGCGAGAAAAACTGCTGCAATTTTTGAAAAGGAAAAATTACACGAAAGAAAACTTGAAATTTTGGGCAAGATTCCAAACTGTTTACATTGGCGCTAAAATAATGCAAAAATCGCTCTTTTAAATATTTTAATCTTCCTTTTTTCATTGTCCTCCTATCCTCAATACCACCAAAAGAATAGGATAAGTGCACTCGGTAAAATTCTTTGCGCATTAAATCCATAAGATTAGTGCATTACTAGATTCATAATCTAGAAATTCTTCGTTGGGTATTTTCAAAAATCTGTCTGAGTATTATTTAATATTCGATTTACCGTCATATTTCACATAGATCTGCATAATCTAAATCCAAACATGAAATATATTTCATATTAAATTAAAATTACAAGAATGTGTCGTTATGACGTCATTCTACCAAAAGGTTTACATCATCTTATAGTTATTTTCGTTGTTAGTTATTTATTTATTTCTCTATTATCTTATTGAACCTTAAGCATATCACTATACATGCTGCATTATGTTCAATCTTGTTTGTTTTACCGAAAGTAGATGTAATCCATCTCTTGAATTCGAGTAACCCCGAAGTCAACTTCGAAGATGATGTAATCTGACAAGAAATTATTTTTTTTTTTTTCATTTGTATTCATCTTATTATCTCATTTACAAAGAACATTGCAGAAAACCCCTAATATCTTGAATAAACTTATGTTAGCAAAGTTCATAATGACAGATATATACAGGCAAATGCAATAAAAAATCATCCACATACAATACAAATGTTGGAAAGAAGAAAATTACGTATACTGCATGTATTCGTCTCTGGTGAAAAGTGAAAGGGAAAATAAGTGAAAGGAAATCATCTGATATGACTTCGTTGTTCTCGTTTCCATATCAACATCTCCGAAGTTAAATGGCATGTTTCAACTTGTTCGTCGGATGATGAGGAATACCATTAGACGAATGAAATAAGCTCTGTTTGTGCATATAGAGGAAGCTATGTGATTGGTTGAATAATGGATCGGTACGCATAATAGGTAGAGCAGATCAAACGGCGCAAGATTTATCTGACATAACCTCGCTCTTTATAGAGATGAGTTACGAGTATAATGCGATGAGAAAAAAAGTACACACTACACACTTCCCTCGTTTATAGCTCTGTTAATCGCTACGCTACTCTTTAATTAACACAGATACTACATTCATGAACAACGGTTGACGTGGTGATAAACAGTTTTAACGAAATAACATAAACAGTATTCTCAGCTGTAATCTTCATCAGCGTCTTGTTTTTCCTAAATGGAACACGGTTAATACTTAACAAATTCTCAAGTTGCAGATATCATTTCATTGTCAGCATCTTTCTTTCTGAGAGAAGTAAAAGTTTTAATTTTCTTGCAGCGAGTCTCCTTCCAGTTAGATGAGATCCGGTGTTGAAGTAATCAAAGGGGACACAAATACTTGCTTTGCTCATAGACCCTTTGAGAACATGACTGCTCTACCAATATCCAATTTACTTTAGTCTTCAGGGAATATTTTTTGACGTCAGAACATATGAAAACAATTACTTGATAGCGGCTTTAACTGAGTAACTTCCTTAAACTATAATATGATTCTTGAAATATAATTTTTGGAATACGTACATATTAATAGGATAAATATTATAGAGTAAATTTTGAGAAGAAAATATTCATTGCATCTTAGCTCTCACGTCGTGTTTAGAATGTGTTTTAATTATTTATAATGTGTTAGTATGTTTTCCAGCAAATCTACATATTTTAAAATAAGACACTTTTCATATTCTAATACATACAATTACTACAATTTAATAGTAACTAACCAAATAAGTCAATAGATACTAAAATAAGTGAGGAGCATTACTCAATTATTGAATTAATAACGAATAGTATGTATAAATAGGACAAATAACAGTAATCAATTGTTAGGGTAAATAGAAACTAATTTATCAATTAACAAGGTCATACTACATACAGAAGGGCTGTACGAAAGTGGAGGAAGGCATGGAGAACTCTTTGGTAGATGGTTATAAAGAAAAAATTAAAGTAAAGAATTCCTTAACGAAAAAGATTTAACGTTAAATCATTTGAAAAACATAATTTTTATTATATTCTTATCCAAAAAGATTCCAAAACTATTTTTCGAATATAAAATCAAAAGTCTGCTAGTTTCCCTTAAGATTTAATATTCCCAACCAGAGGAAATAAAAGAACTAATTTGATTTGGCTAAAGAGTAATAAAGTAAAACTGTCAATGAATTATTACCTTGTTATTTGTCTGTTTTTATTACCATTCATTTCATCTCCTCAATTGAAGAGAAAACTTTTAGTCTCCGAAGAAAGGTTTATAGAGAAACTATACCATATGCCATTTCTGATTTCCTGGAATTGAGAAAGCCGTCTTCAGCCGATAGGAATAAAACTCAGCTAAGTCGTAATTGTCTTTTACAGCGCCATTTTGAGAAGACTTAACACATGATTGCCCATCTGATAGACGCCCATGAAAACACCGATTCGACTTCTCAAACATCCGTGAGTTACATCCTTCAACTTCACGAAAAATCAATCTAATATATAGACTTTCTGGAATAAAATAAGAATATTACATATTCTGTCTACTGTTTAGTAGTACACCGTCAATATGTTTCTATAGAAACCAATGGAAGTGTAAAAATTAAAAAAATTAAGAATATCAAAAGAATTAAGTATATCAGAAAAATAACCTCAATAATATTTTTTATGTTATATATAATAATATTTATTATATATAACTGTTTACAAATTGAACCATATTCATGATATTTTCTAACATGAATTACAATAATTAAAATGAATTTTTGCTATATTTATTCATGCTTGAGTTTGCTATCTTAACCATTTATGTTTTCGTAAAATACATTATACTTTAAAGAATTTCTTAGAATTCCTGATGAAAGAAAGAGTTAACTTCATAGAATACCTGGACATATTAAGTTTCACTGGGTATCTTTTACCAATGAAAACTAACACAACAATTTCTCCATATATCTGTTCTTATCTACCAATATATAGAATCCATAGGTTAGACAAGGCATTGCTGAATCTTTCCCAACTTAAGCTTTCCTGATCGCTACTTTAACCTTACGAACCGTCCTTAATTCCCAATAATCTTGTTAACTCTCAAGGCTGCAAAGGGTGACCAGCTAACGTTCGGCAGTTCGAACCATCACGTACACATCCATTCCTCCGCATTTAATTTAAGAGCGGACTCAATAATTCAATCGACCAAGAAGAGCTCTAAAACTCTACGGGTTCCACTGAAAAGAAAATAATGTATTTAGCACCCACGTAATGTCAATTAAAATTAAATCATGCTTTTGCTCGAATTAATTCTTCCTAATTTCTAGTTAAAATGACTTTTAATCGAACCAACTCTTTACATGATATTTAAATTACCGAAAGGAATTTCCGATTGATAAAATAAATTCTGTCGAAAACATAAATCTTCCATTAAATGGTAACGTAATACTGAAACGGTAATTACTGAAGAGCAGAGAGGATGATAATTTATATACGTGTGTTGCATCTTGCTGATACGAGAATCAATATTCAGAATGATATATATTACTTACTTCTAGATAAATTGTTGGATAACGCTCACTTGCACCAAACAAAAATATCTTTTTTTCAAGAAGAAATTAATAAAATCGAGTAAATACATTTATTCACTGCTTTTTTATTAGCTATTGACAGAATTAAAATGAGAAAAATAAACTCTAGGATGCAAAAAAATTAGGCCATGAATAATAAACTGAATATAGTTTAATAGTATAAGATAAACAATGAATAAATAAGGTTACGTAACAAAAACAAATATTTAAAAATAAAAATAATCATTATATTTAAACCAGTCAACTTTAACAAATATCAGTAATATTAATCTTATTAAGTCAATTGTTAGATTGTAATTGCTGAGTGAGTTCAATTTAGAAAACAATTTTTAAAAGGGTATTCGGAAAGTTTCGCAAAATAAACAAACCGTGAATACAGGGAGTAGAAGCTGCAATAAGGTGCAGCGGAGCACACGAGTACCTTGGTGCACCAATCCATTCTTTTAAGGAGTATTCATCTACTATCAGCTAATTAATTATGACGTATGTGCTTCATCGTATTCTACGAATTTCGTCAATAATACTAAAGTCATTTTCATCTCTCTTCAAAAGAATATTTCATTCTATATGAGTACATCAAAGAGTACGAATCGTGATTAATGAAACGAACATTTAAAAACATATTTATTTGAAGCATCTTCTTTTAGATTGACATACATTTCAAGGCGTCCATTTCCTCAGTCAAAGTGACAACCGAAGGAACTAACGAGTAGTTTGCCGCTGTGAGTTCCAGAGATCTGACAAGAGCAAGTGACCTTGAGGATCGGTTTTCTAAGCTTGCCGCCTTTTCCGCTACCTTCTTATCAAATCAGCACCAACGAATGAAAAAACAATGAGGAGCAGCAACAATGAAATCTCTCAGTATAATTATTAGGGAAATTAAAAATAGACAGCCTATCATTCCAAGTATAGGTTCCTTTAAAAACGCTATAGGGTATACATATACACATATAAGTACAAATGGGTGATTAATATGTAATAATTACACGAAATTAAATTACCATAGCTAACAGTAAATGAAGATTAGCCATTCCTAGAATGATAACATTCACGTAAAGTCATTTGAGAAAGATACCAATGAATTTTGCTTTTCCTTAAAAATTCATATAAAATTATAACAGTTTCATTGATATGATTTGTAACTATGTAACTAAATCAAGTTGAATGATTTTTATTTTGGTAAATTTGCATGATTTTAGAATTTATTTAAATTCCACTGCTTAAAGTTATTTCTCATCCATTTACCGGAATGGAATCCCACAAAGTTAAAGATTAAATTTAAATATTTATTTTTTTAGCAACTGTGATCATATACCTTTTAAAATATAATTGAGAAATACAATTTTGTCAATTGGAAAATATACTTCCTTCTTTATTTGTATTTTTACTCTTTGTACACTGCAAGATCAAATCTATTTTAGAAAAAGAAGGGTATTACCAGCTGATTCTAAACACTAATTGAAGTCATTTTAGTTTCATAATATTCATAGAAGTTTATTAATAATAAAAATATCACTACTCTTCAAACTCAATATCAAATTGAGATGTGATGAAATCCTTTCTTTGTACAATTGTTTTTTGATATTTGCAAACTATTCACGTTTAGATTTGTATATATTTATGTATACACATAACAAGTCTTCTTCCAGATGATTTTTCAACCTGTGGCATACAATGGAAATTTTCTTAATTAACCTAATTAAGGAAGAATCAAGAATTCTTTTTTATTGTATCCTTTTTTATATTACTTTATTTAAAGATTAAAAGTGTTTCTTCACTCTATTTATGTATGGTATAACAATTCTAAATAGTAGAATCTAATTTTCAATCCAACTCAAATCTTACAATGTTAAATACTCTCATATTTATCTCTATTTACTGAAACTGTGGCCACCTGGTCACCGTTCCTAATTATGGTAGGCTATTATAATTTATGAATATGCATCTTTAAGGGCCACTTCTACATTTGCCAATCTTGAATCTGCAAAAAATTTTATATATGAAGTATTTTATCATTAAAAATTTTTCATTAAGCATTAAGATCTTCGTATTTGTCAAAATGTAGATAAGATATTAATAATGGAGATATATAAAGATTTTTATAGGATTGGATGTACAAAAAACTTGGAAATTAATATTTATATATGTGTTAAGAAATAAGACTGTAACTCATAAATATCATTAGCAAGAGAACATACAAAATAGTTATCAGATGTCAACACAATTATTAGAAATATAGATATGTATTATTTCCTCAAATGTATAGGTTTAGATGATAAATAGGACTTTATCTCACTCAAAATGATCACTCATTATCATGATGGTATTTCTATGAGAGGCATCTAATGTTAGAGTTCCTGACTGGCTAACTCATATTTCAAAATTATTAGAAAATCTGTTGGAGAAAATGATTATTAATTCAAAAGAGCAAATAATTATGATGATGCTAAAAATTTCTTATAGTGATCATTGATTGTGTACTATCTACAATGTTGTTTAAAGTTTTATATCTTTAAATTTTTAGCAACAGAAATTACCTTTACATGGTATAAATGACCTCACTGCTTTTAAATCCAATGAATTCAAAATAAAAATTGTTTTAAATACTTAGATATATTTTCAAAAAATTACATGTTACTCTCATTAATCAATCTTTAAATTTACATATTATATTTGTCTCTTGCCTCAAAGATTCACTAAATCCTCAGGTTTAGAAAAGTTAGCATGAGAGGAAAATTTATTTGCAGTTTCAAGTATATGAAAAATAAGAAAGGAATTTATTAAGTCTTCTTGATGAAATTCAGTTATAGTCTAATTCAGCATAAATCAAGTAGGCAAAATACGTGGTGAAGGAAAATCTGCCATAACAATGCACACGAGAAACATTCAAGTGAATAATTATTTCTTGCAAAGAAGAATTGGACAATTGTAGGAGATAAATCAGTTCAAGAATGAACAGCAAGTTTAGTGCTAAAAGAATTATGCACTCTGTACACATACAAATATTATGGAAAATTTTTGATTAGATTAAACTGAGGTAAAATTTTTGTTTTAAAACAAGTAAATTAATTATTTTTACTGCACATAGGCTAAACCTGCTTTTTCTATAATTGTAAGAAGACAAGATCATTTGAATAGTTCCCTCAAACATCTTGTAATAAACATTGAAAACAGTTCTCTGTTTGTTACAATAACCTATTCAACATATTAAACATTTAACTTCTGATCAATTAATACATTTTAAGGATTTTTATTTCTCAGAACATTACGCTTTAAACTAGAATAATGCAACCACATCAGGTAGTTTTAAGGTCAGCTGGTGAAATCATTCAATGAGCACACATTACCTTGCATTAATTTATGTGTATGCATTTGTAAGTGTATTCATACATTAGTTTACATTACTCTTTAAATCTGGTGATATTGTTTTTTTACATTCAGTAAATCCTGAAAAACCTTCAGTATTATTTCTCTTTATTGAAACTCCTTTCTCTCCTAATACTAATAATTTAAGTGTTAGACTAATCTTTATTCATTAATAAAATAACTTACTCAAATTTATTGAAATAAATGGATATTGTTACTTGATGGCATGTTTAATGCCTTTCGAAGGAACAAATTTGTATTATGTCTGTTGTAGGATAGTTATAAAGGTAACATTTATTAGTACATGATGCTGGCATAGCAGTCATAGCATGTGTACATTGTTGAAACATTTAATTAGTATTATGCAATATGAAGATGTAACAAACATACTCAACAAACATTGAATTAGAATAATTACTCACAACTAAACCTTCTTTATAACTGAATTTTAATATGGAAAATATTAATACATATTCTGTTTCTGAAATGATCCATGTATTAATACATTGATATTTTTATGCTCTCAGCTTTTATGCTGCTTGTTTAATTTATATTTTGAATTATTGAAATTACATTAGAAGGTAAGATGAGCTATATACTTTTTGGAAATAATTAAATAAACTTTGTTAATACTAACTGGAATTTAGTAAACTCTCGCTTACCTTTAAGATATATCGTAGGAAACTTTTCAATACAAAGAAAATTATTGGATTTCAACAGGAGAATCATGAATCATTAGAAAATCTTAATCAGAAAGTGTGTGATAATAAGCCTTAGTAATGAATGAATGAATGTCCTAAAAATTAATACTAACATTCATTTTTCTCCAATCTATACCATTCTAATTCCACGATGACAGTACTAAAGATGGAAAAATACCTAGTAAATAACATATTAGATACAAATAATCTCTATGCATGCATCTGCATTTTAATGCCTTAACATTTATTGAACATGGATGTTTAAAACTCTTTTTTAAAAATAATTGTGGCTATTAACTTACTCTATAATTTAAGAACAATTCAGGTTCTTCAACTAATCATATAAAAAGTAAATTTGAATCATGTGTTTAGGAATATCCAATATGATATTCATAACTAATTACATAAAGAGCTATTTTATGAATGACTAACTGTACTTATATATTTGTAATTTGATGAAGAAAAGGTTAAATCACAGGATAATCTCCACAAAATATGAAACAGCCGTTTCAGGAAAAGTACAATAATGCATTATAAAAGTAATCTGATCCTAAGGAGTAAATATCTGCCAAATAAGAAATAGATTGGATTTTAAACTATTCTATTGAAGATTTTTTACTGGAAATAATAAACAGCCTTGCTATATTTATTTTTGTTAATTATAATGACCAAAAACTCTCTGGATGATTTTTAAGAAAGGAATGTGATTCTATATTTACTTTAATGTTTGATCACTATGAATTATATTAATAAAGGTTGTATAGTATAGCAATAAAACATAAACAACAGAGAATAACAATGGTTTTAGATATAACATTTTTGACCTATAATCACTTATGTTTTAGGCTAAGCAAACGTTATATCCTACAATTGAAATTATTAATAATCAAAGTGGAGGCTAGGTCTCCCTAATAAAAGTTTCATTAATCTGCACCATGAGAATCTACAAATATTAGGATACACTAAGGTTATTTTAGAGGAAATTGAAGGATATCAAGACAATGCCTTTCCTTTTAAAACAATATTTGTTTGCCATTACTGATATAATTTATTTAAAAAATATTCTCAGGTTTGAAAATTTATCAATTAACCTTAAAGGATTATCAAGAGTATGATATTAAAATTCTGAATATTACAGAAAGAATTAATTCTCTAGAAAATTACCAGGAATAAATAATAATTTACTGCTACTTTAAGCTTTCTAAATGTCACTTTAATGCCATTAAATAGAAAGGAAGAGAAGGATTATAACTTAGCACAATAAGTTGTGTAACTTTTTCCACAAAGTTAAGCAGTTTACCTTTGTGTCTATGAGCTTGATAAATATAGAGTCCAGAAACATATATATTATAAAAGATGTTACAATTAATCTGGAATACTGTGATTTAAGGTACAGTGTATTATTCCAATGCGAATTATTTAATGGAATTGAAATATGACAGTAATATTTTTAATAAAGAAACCAGCGATGGAACAATTAAACAAATAAAAACCAAAAAATATAATTTCAGTCATGATTTCTTTCAATGACTATAAATAAATCATCTTTATAAATAGGTTCTTTTGACTAGGAGAGATATTATTTTCACTAATTCATTTTGTGTCCAAGAAGTCTCATCTTTAAATATTAAAATTCATAATACTGTCAAAATATAAACAAACTTTGAAAAAAAATTTATTCCAGTTCCTTTTTATATTTTGACCCAGATTTTGAGGAAAGGTGGTACAGTAATAGCAAAAATTGAACTCTGTCCAAACTCTTGCTAAATTTCCATACTTACAAAAGGAAACAAGGATTTGTTTTCTTTAAAATATTACCAAGCCACAAGAATAATGAATGGAGTACAAATCTTAGAATGTGTTACATGGTTACTCTAGGTTTAAGAAGATTTACAATATAGATATGTTAAGAAGTTGAATGGAGAACAAACATGATTTATGGGTCCAATGAGTGTCACTATTATTTCATTCCTTGTACTTGTTAGAATCTGAAAGTAGATAGTAAGCCTGTAAACTGAAAAAATAATAATCTCATTATAAAAACGTCAGAAGTAACTGATAAATATATTGCCAAAATCTAATTGTGCAACTCATTTATAGGATTTGTAAAATAATGTAAATTCGTCATATTAACCCTGGGAATGATAACTGCGATTATATTTTGGTTAAATTTAATTCAAAGATATTAAAAAACTTTCATACAAATACATAAATTAATAGAGTCAAGGTTTTTGCTCTTTTTTTATAGCATATATCTAATCTCAACCTTCTATAAACTATGTCTCTAATACTTCGTAATCTCAGCAAACACTGTATTATCTAGGCCAATTTGTAACCACGGCGACAAATTTCGCTAACAAATAATTTTTTGGTGTTTAAACTATATGAACGTTTATAAGATGCAGTCAAAAGAGTGAATTTTCTATGACGAGTGAAATTTTTCAGGAAAAAATTAATTAGTGTATACACAGGTAAGATGCTTATATTTTTATTAAGTCATTCAAGAATATTTAACGATTTTCAACCATCATTAAGCATGAAATTAGGAATGATGAATATAAAATTTTTCAATATCTTTAGATGACCGACAAGATAAAATCGAGAAGTTTTGCGAAGTATTAATTGAAAAACATATTAGGAGAATAGGTTGAAACCATAAATAAAGTTTGCTGAAAAAATGTGGAACACAAAGGGTAAGATTTAAAAATAACGGATGTTTCATTCAACTAAAAAAATAAAGAAGACCTCTCCCGAGTGATATGGAAAGTTTTCAAGTTAAAACGCCTTTGAAGATTTTTAAGAGCTACGAAATATTTAAACCTCAGATTTTTACATTTTTCCTGACAATGCAATTATAATTTGGCCTGTTTTCTCCGTAAAAGAAACTAGACTCTTAGACTTCTCTGATAAGAAAAGATAGAATTCATTCAAAATACGTAATTAGTTCATTACGTATGCAAAATTGAACTTGTATTTATCTGGAAGTGTTTTTTTCCATACGTATATCTTAAACCATCATAAACATATACAATAATCTTAAAATCAAATAAACCTTACTTATTTGTATTCGATAAAATATTATTAAATGCTTAAGTAAGATATGAAATTTTCTAGATTATTTATTCTGTTTTATTTTCTCATATGTTTTCAAAGGTATTTGGGCTGTGTCCCTCTATGGAACTTTATCAACTTTTAAGTGTTTTATACTTACGGAAAAGATAGGAATGAAAATTTTTCGACTGGATTTAAAAGAATCTTACAGGAAGTGAAATTACTTCAGCAGGTTAACCCACGTTTGAGAAACACTTCCTCCTATCTTCATTAGTACAACACAGAGCGTATCTCAAAAGAAGGATGAGAGATATTAGTATTCGAGACAGTCCATCAAATTTTCCACCATGAAATTTCACGGAATCTTAAGCTGTGATCATTAGACGATAATTGCACTTCGTCATGTGATATTCCTTTGGGAAAGAGTTCTAAAATCAGGATTTCTCAACTAGGATTATCCATCATCTTTTAATCACGTGCTGATTGATTGATTCATCAACTTTACGAGTTTTAGGAAAAACCTCGTGAAATCTATTTTAGGAGAATAATTTTCACATAAAGTTTACGATTGTATTACTGTTTAATTATAAATTTCATTCATATAACTTTGAGTATGTTTATTTTAATGATACATATTGTGTGAATCATATTAAATAAGAAAAATAATGAAAATATAGAATTAATTATATTATAATTATAATAATTATAATGCTGAAGGTGAAGTATCTTATTCGACAGATGATTACAGAATCATGCAAGCCTTTGCACAAAATTCCCTTTACAAATTATTTACATTTCCTTCTGATGTTATATCCGTTATATATTAAAGAATAGTGTGTAAAACTATTTTTATCACTTCTAATGAGCTTGGGGTTTAAGAGTTTAGAATATTTAAAGAATTCTGTCAGCAAATGACATAAGTTTAAAGACTACAGCTTCGGGGCCTTTTATCTTATGTTCACATTTATTATTAACTTAGTGAGTCAGCCAAGATGATACTTTCCATTTCCGTGCATTTTGATATAAATTTATGAGTAAGTATTTTAATAAAAATATATGATTTGATATTAATTTACTTGTTTTGTATTGTATAAAAAACATAGAAAGCCTTTTAAAATATCATTTCTCTTAAGGGTGTGGAATTAATTTTTAGGAACTAATTCACTTTCTCACGACATTTCTTTAAAAGGAAAATATATTAACATCATTAATGATTAATCATTTCTTGAAGGATTATTATTAACTGTGTGTCATTTAAATCATATTAGCATTGCATTTTTCTATCACTCATATTGAAGTATTCACTCAATCTCAAATTCAATTATGGTTTCCTCAGAGTAAAATGTAATGAATTCAAACAAACGAGAACATAATACTTATAGAATTAATGCTTGCTACAAGAGGCTGATTCAGTAATGAAAGAGCCCTGTTAACACCTGTTATAATGGAACGGAGAAAGTGAAATATGGTAACTCCTTATCAGGCACAGATAAGACTTATGGCCCACCACTTGTAAAAGTTGCTGGTACTTACGTGGCTCTTTCAATCATAAGAAGGATCTTCATGGTTTGAAATACTACTCCCGTTAGTTTTGCATATCATTTATAAATGTCACGTTTTGTGAATTATATTCCAATTTTTGGGTCTTTATTTTACAGAAACTTTGTACAAGTTTTCAACTATTACGTCAGTCTACTGTATTTTAAGCCGTTCCACTTTTCTCAGAACATAACAGATAAATCAAATTGTTATGTCTCAACATTTATGACTTACAGGATGTACGTAAATTTTAGTAGTGAGGATCTGATGTTCAAATACCTAATTACGTAAGGTAATGGTAAACGTAATAATAGTTATTCCAAAAAAGTTCCATACTTTAGTTGCTAATATACGTACGGAGAATTTCAGCAACACTTACATTTAAGACGAAAGTTATTTTTCGCAACAGAAATCCGCAACCAAAATAAGAAATAACATAAACATTTCTTCCAGGCTCTATGAAAGGTTTTTATGACTGCATCAGCTGTACGGTAACGTCACTTTTTTTTCTGGAGCGAGTTGACCTGTTATTTTTTTTGGATGAATCCGTCGGAGGACCAACAACCTGCTTGGAATCACCTGACGGAGGTCCCCCGGTCTTCTTGGGCACAAGAGCGCATGCGCACAACGTGTGCCGTAAAGGAGAGGGTTGTGGCGACGGCGTAGCAACTAGTTGCTCGGTCATTCCCAACGCACGCGTACGGATACCATCGGTAGTGACCGCCACAACAACACTTTGGCATTCCTCCGGTGTGCCTTCGGACTACCGGACATCACTAAAGGGTCACTGGAACTGCTGCACCGGAAGGACACGTGTGGACCGACTAACTTTACCATTTTTCGGTAAGTGTATTTCGGTGGAGTACCGTTAATTGGGTCTGCACAAGTCAACACTGCACGTCCTTCTTTCTGTTTGTTATACTCGTCTATTGGCCCTTGAAAATTCCGATTTTACGTATCAGGGTCAAGAACCAGAAATAATTTGAGGTATCTGATAAATATTTTGAAGGTTAATTGGGAGGGAATTATTTTATTGCATCAAAAATGGAAATTAGAGTTTATATAGCTTACGAATTTCCGGTTGGGGAGAGCGATGTATGACCAGAAAATTAAAACCTTCCGTTCTTAACGAATTCTTGAGATGACGAAGAGGAATTTTAGTTAACATTTTAAAGTCTAAGTTAAAATGTTAATAGGTATATCACCGATGGTAAAATCGTGTATTATTAATATGATTAACGCATTTTATTAAACTTAAAATCGGCGCTGATATTTTTCTCCGTTTACGGTTCATATATTTATTTGAGGATTTTTATAACCTCGTTCCTTAGCAACTGTAGTTCAGGACTCCTATAGGATCCTTTCTAGCGCGTGTGTTCAGAATAGCAGAATATTTCAAACCCGAATTCTGGGCAGAAAAGATTGGCAATGTGAAGAGCCGGTGAGCGGTCTGTCTCACGGATGGGGTAAAAAGGAAAAGAAATTCCGTTTCGATGGATTGGGACTAAAATTGGAAAAATAAAAAAAAATTGTTCGATGCCCCGATTCGGCATTCGTGCCAAGTTTTTTTGGTCCGAGGTACACGTGGGGAAGTGCTGTTTTGACTTTCAATTCTACTCATGGAAAATTTATTGTAATGAAACTTCGTTTATGGTCAAAAATATACTCCTGCTGAAATAGGCTACACTGCTGCGCAAAACAAATTTATGTAAGTGAATTAGAGTAAAGGTACCCACCATAATTCTTAATTTATATCTTAAAATGAAATAGATCATAGTTTCAAGTTTTATTATACAATTAAAAAAGAATTTAATTAAATGTTAATTTTAATTATCAATCTCGCTTATTTGTTTGAAACTTTATTCTTTTTGAAATAAAAGCTGTTTTGTGAAAAAATTGAGATATTTATTATAAGATTTTTATTAGTTAATTAAAGTTCTTCTTTACATAGATTATATAATAATGCAAAAATTTCACAGAGAAACTAGATAATAAATTCAATAAATAACAGCCACGAATAATTAGATTCTAATAACTTTTCAATTCATATAATTTCTTTAACTGAATATAAAAACCTTGTATGTGAACATTAAAACTACCTTAAAATCGGGAAAGACCGTTTTTAATAAAACCCTAAGATATAACGCTAACGATAATTTGTTCAGCTATATATTTTTGCTGAATTTAATGAAAAATCTTTGCATAAAAATATAAACATACCGTCAGCTAATGAATAAACCTGAGTGGTCATATGCCCATCAGGATTCGATCTCATGTCCTTGCAGTGTTACATAGCCATTCTTATGATCTGATTTTTGAAACGATTTTCAAGTCACTTTTACAACGAAATTCAGTCCTAATAAAATTCCGGAAGTTTTGATATTATCTTCTATGAGTGCCGTAATAATAAAATTTATGTGAGTATTTTGTTCTCTATAATCGACAGTTACATGTCGGCGATCAAATAGAAACAGATAGAAGAAAAATCACACTTCTTTATAAGTCATTAGTAGCGAATATTTGTAGTCTTAAAATATTGATCAAAAATTGCATTATATTACACGATAAATATGATTCTTATCATATAAAATGGAAATTTAAGGCTATCTTCAACTATAAGGTAAACCGATTGAGAAGAACGTGGAAAACTTCTTAATATTCATATTATATATGCAAACTTTATTCGGCTGTGCATAATTCAATGTAAAGTATTTTAAATTCAAGCATAAAGGAGTCACACACGATTGCGAAATTTACTAAACTGTGATTAATGCTAATGACTAACAGAGAGAAAATTTAGCTTCCATAAAATGAAGCAACTTTTCGCAACTTTTATTGACTTTTTTTCGCAATTTACATTACCAGTTAAGGATAGTCGTGGTATTTTAGTCTCAAATAGAATTTATCGAATGAGTTTTCGACAAATGAGGTAATATGACGATTTAATTACGTAATCGATTTAAAGGACTAAATCGTCTATGCTTATTATCTAATACTAAATTGCTATAAATCGCTAGAACATAACGATTCGTAATGAAACGAAATCAGTATGAAATGGAAAAATATCGGTATTGATCAATTCTGTATCTCAAGGAAAATGTGCGCGATATTTTCCACGTAATATTCGAGATCGCGATCATGAAGTCAATGGGTCGTGATCATCATTTATATTCGTTGGCTTTCTTTATCACGCTTTGAGGAAGATCGATTTCTGCGAATCGGTCGTGATGGGAAAGAATGAAATTTGTGATTGAGTGAAGATTCCGCTATTATATAAGTAGAGTTCTCTATCTCTGATGGGCATACAAAATTTAAAAGCAGTTTACGGATTAACAGACAGTTCTTTCATATCCTAAATACACATATTAAGTTCCGCGATTTATAATTTCCATATGAGAAAATTCGATTTAAGAAGATCGATTTAACAAAATAATAAGGGAAGATTTGACTTAATGTTTTTTAAGATCACAACTGAATTTTTTTTTGTGGATATATAAATACATTGTCATCCATGAAATTCTAAATATGTTAAAATTGATATTCCCAATCTAACAAACGACGGTAAAATAGTTCTTGTAACTTATAACCATTTTTGTGCGATTATAAATTAAGCATAGTTCATATAGAGGATGAAAATGATTCTCTAAGCAAAAATGGTAAACATACGCAATGTGCAAATTTGAGTGATGAGAAATTAGTTTAAAGCAGAAGTAAATAGAATAAATGAATGAAATAGATTGAGAAAATGAAAAAAAAACGATTCCGATATTAATTGTTACAATCATTGCTCTGTGAAAATCAATAAAAAATAGAATTTCATTATTATTTGAAATTGCCGAAAATGGCAACAATGCGCGAAATTCGGAAGGTTAAAAATTAAAAGAGGAAATTGCTCGGATGTTGACCCGGAAATCGCCGGGTTTATGAAGTTGGATGTCTATGCATATAAGTATGTGGCCTCCAATTATTTCACGAACGATTCTTTGGTCCGAGATCTTTATAGACGATTCATTTCACGCTCATTGTTCCCAAGAAAATGATGGGTGAACGTCCACCGAGGCCAAGATCACGTTTCGCCTTAAGGATGAATATCATCCACGTGTTCCTTAAGCGTGCTCTGCAATGCGATGAGATCTTAATCTATGGTAATGTATTTACAAGAGGTTAGAAATAATGAATTACTTGACTCCCATACGGTATTAGCTTCCATGAGGTGAAAATACGTGAGTTAAAAGAGTGGATTTTAGTTAAAACTGATACTAAAATAGTACGAATAATTAGCCGGATTGTAGATATTTAGAAATATGTATTTACATGAATTTGGAGGGCCATTAGTAAAGAAGGTATGTTTCTTCTCGTATCCTGATCATGTAATCAAAAGTGTTTCATACTTGAACTAACGTATATTTCATAGAAACGCCCAGTTCGTAGTTTGTTTACTTCTATCCGAATGAATAACAAACCAATAGCAACCGAAAAAAACATTCAAGTTGATTTGAAAGTCATCGACTGATAAAGAAATAGAAACCACGTAAATTAGGATGTAAGTTGTGTTAGTAATCGGAATATCTTCATTCGATGGAAGATATTGTCACGTATTCTTGAGGAAAATCTACAAATGGGATATAAATATGGAGATGATGCCACGATCGGTGAAGTAATACAGCTTTAAATTCGGTTTTTCTCTCATAATTCGATTCAAAGCAGTCATTACTCGAATGATAATGAGACATTGTTATTATTGTCATTGTCGTCCTCGTAACTCATTTATCTGTTTGACTTTCCTTGTACTTTCTCAAGTGCATTTTCCCTTCTCATGACTTTCATAATTCACTGCGGGATTTTTCGTTGTTCGCATTCCATTTATTTCGCAACTTCCCGTCATTTAAACATATTTGAAATGCTTTCTGATCAATTTTCTATTTCTAAGACAATGTGCTACAATTTATAAATAAATATAAAGTAACTATTTGTTACGTCATCGTTTACGAATCGGATTTACGAAATAGAATACCTTTGTTTGGACTGAAATTGATTTGATATTTATATGAAAGCATTCCTGTAACTATTTTTATATTATGGTTCATAATTACACTGTAAGATGTTCTATTAGAGAAGAAAAGTTTTTAATATGTCACAACACAGATTCATTCTCCAAATTGCCTGAGGGTTACAACATCTATTCATTTGTTCATAAGTATTGTTTTGTAATATTTTTGAGTAGAAAATTGAGGATATTTATAATAAAAACTGAATTTAATGCTTCTAGCTTCGTAATATCTTCATTATATAAAGATTTTTTCCATTAGCTTACCATCAACCCGTTTCCTCGCTGTATCCAGTTCGTTTTAATATACTGGGTCTATGTATGGCTTAAGAGAATAATGAATTATTAATTGGTATTGCTTTAGTACCTTTAACAGTGTTAATAAATTTCTTTTTAGAACTATTTTATACCTTTTTGTTTTAGATTTATTTTATGCGGTTTAAAGTAAATAAATAACATCATTGTTAAAGAGGAAGCTTATCTGTTAACGGTCACTAAGTCAACAATGAAAAATCGAACTGATTGTTGCAATAGTCCATTTAAAATAGAAATCGATTCTCAGAAGCAGATCAAGGGTAAATACAAATTTCAAAACACCCTTTAATTGCTATTATACAAGTGTTTATAGTTCATAGAATCAAAATTAAGCTCTTTAATTGCAGAATATTATTCGATTTGAAACGTATTTTCCTGATAATTGTTGCTAGCTTTAATCAAATCTTCGATACTAATCGCTTGATTGATTCCTAAGAAGTAGAAATTCATTATTGCGTGTTCATTTTCACTATCCAGTGCACCGCGACCCAGATGACAAAGCATGGAAAATAGATGGATGTAATTGTGCGTTTTTATTATTACCTTATTAGAATTTAAGCAGCCTGGATGAATGACCATTTTATCCCGTGGATACGAAGTGAAGTGAAAAAAGTGAATTCTATAGTAGTCTTCTTAATAGAATAAATGAAATGAAATTCAATCTTTAAAAATTTAATCGAAACCTCCATAGAATTAATTTTAGAGTTTTCGTTGTAATTTCAGGGTATTTTCAGGAAATTTTGAAATTCGTAGAAGTTATTATAGTTCGTAGAGGTTATTTTATCAATGTAACATAGTTTCCGATAGTACAACAATGGATACTAATTTTGAATCATTCATCCATAAACTACTTCGATGAACAACAATGTAACTTTCCATTATTATGAGTTGCATCAACTGTATTTATACGACAGTTATCATTATAAATACAGCAGCTAAAGAAATATTTTTTCATAGTCATAGAGCTTACAATTAACGGTCTATTATGTTAGAAAATTAAAATCCGTTATATCAATCACATTAAATGTTCTGTTTATAAAGTTTTCTAGAAATGTTTAAGTGAAGGTCTTCGTTAATAACATAATGATTTTCTAAGATTAAATTTATAGAAGTCAATAACTCAATGGTTTATAGAGTAAACAAGGTAGACACGTTTTCATGGCATATTAAATTAACCAAGCGTTACTAGGGAAACCAGTTGATATAGTTTTTTTCAGCTAGGATGTCATTCCCTTCCCTTTAACATTTAATTACAGAAACATTGCATTTGCTTCACCTTCAGCTCGAATTTGATTTAAGCCTTGTTTATTTCCATTCATGCACAACGGATGATTTTACAATTCCAATTTAATATAAATGATATGAGATAATGATACATACGAGTATCAATGTATCAATCCTTAAATAATGCTTTACCTGTACATATGACATGAAAATAATTTTAGAGTCACTATGATTAATTCGAGTTCTCAATGACTTCATTTTGGTATTGTTTTTCCTCAAATAAGAACTTTAATACGGATGTAATTATTGGAAAATAAATTCGATTATGGACATGAAAGAAAAACCTTTTGAATGCTGAAGGTGCCACATTGAGATTACTTCGGCCTCAATTGAAATTTCGCCTTATTCTGTTCGAAGGACCACTTCCTTTTTCGTAAACTTACCTCTCTATCCAAGTAATATTTCACTAATCTGTTACAGTACCTCAACCAACCAGAATGATGCCAAAATAAGTTAAAATATATTCTTGCGCCCTAAAAAATAATCCCGACAAAATATATTGATGAATCGAATATCTGCATGCAAATGATTAATAAAAAATATCCTATTTGACGTAAACACGATTATCAGAAGTTTGGTTTCAGCGGCTGTGTTCAGATACGTACAAAAAATTCGACAGCTTAAGAATATAAGAACATTTTTCCTAATAATTTTCCTTTTTCAAGTCATGCAACTATGATTATCATTTCATTTCACACTAATTCTTGTAACTTCAATTAAATATAAAAAAACTAGGTATGGTTTATAAAAGATCCACGTGGACCTAACCTTGCCATATACAGACTCTACCTATCTGTATATGTATTTGCTATGTTTCCTTGGACCTATATAATTTTATGTAAATAGTATTTCGGTCAGTCGTTTCAAATGCTTCAATTCTCCACCATTAGGTAATGTAACAACCCTTGATTATCTGTGATATCTGCAATGTCGTTGCCCTTCACCCTTTGCCATCCATCTCCCATCGGTTTCGCTCTTCGCATTCATGGGCATGTGTCCAGGAGGTCCTCAATTGTCCTTCCGTCTTCGGCGACCTCCTCGCAGACACCTCGTTCCCTTTGGCACCATTATCCTCACGTGCATTATTATACCTGCCAAACACTCTGTTCTATTTCCATAAGCGTTCCCAAACACTTCCGATGAGAGTGAAAATTCTTTTATTGCAAATGTGTGTTTTCGAATCCTATAATAGGTAGAGAACAGACGGCTGTTGTTAGGCACTCTTATTGTTGACATCTGCGAACGTAGGAATGTTAATAATGCAACATAATTAAGTTAAATTTTCGCAGGTATCAACACAGTTATACAGATCACCTCACTGTGTACAAATTGTAGTTTGTTGACAGTGCTTGTTAAATCAACAATGTAATCGTTGAATTATCCAGTTCTAAATTATCATTGTTAATTCTTTTTAATCGATGTAATAACAATAATGAGGTAAAAATATAATTACCAAAAGAAGAGTTCAGTTCTATTTATGATAATACCTCTCAATAATCGGTTTTGTAATTTAATTTATGATAATGAAGAATAAATTAACCAACTAAACTCTTTGTAGAAATCGAATGAATAAAATATAATTAAGTATTATTTAATTGTTTTTAGAATCAGTCAAAATGAATAGATGGTTTTTGAAATGTCAAATGTTCATCGGGAAATAGATTGGATTTCATATTTTTAGACTTCAAAATTGATGATAAAAAAATCAATCCGTTTTATATATTTTATGAGGATTTTGAGTGTTCTATGCTCACGATGCTCACCTTACTTAATCGAAAAAAAATTCAATCCTACTTACAAATTAACTATTCAAGCGCTATAGAATTTAATGATTTTAAATTAAGAATAATTAATCAAAAATATCTCAACTCTAAATTGATTCACTTAAAATCTTTATTGAGTAAATAATCAAACCTACAAAAATTGGAAAATCAAAGTGTCATGACTTTTAAATTCCCGGAGTGAGTGACCTTTAAATGTTTTCCGATACACAGAGAAATAAAGCTACGAAATAAAAGTATGAAAAGTGTGCCAAGGTCTCCAACAGCTCATCAGTTCAAATCTCTTTCGAATGATTAAGCGAGGAAATGAGAAATTTAGAGTTCGAAGAATTACTTTTTTTCCGCGTTAAATTCGTTCTCAAAAGTGAAGAATGAAAAAAACGACCTCGCAGTTTATTTTAACACTCACAAAATCGGAGCACGCTCTTCACTTGTTTTTATTATGCAATTTTGAATCTCAAATTTTGTTGCACTCGACAATGTCAAAAGTTAACAATGCAGCCAAAGGGTGAATGCAGTAGTTCGTAAACTAAACACGGATGAAATCTTTTCCGGGACATTGATCTTCAATGCTCTTCCTTGAGAGAATTCTAAAATAACTCAAACTTGAAAGTATTGCAGCGTAAATCTAAATATTATATATCTTTGTTACGTATCTTCTCCAATGCTACAATTTGTTAAAATATTTGCAAAAATTCATCAAGTATTACCGTAGCTATATGAGTAAAGTACTGCATGGATTTATATGATAAAGGATGATTGTATTCATTTCTGATTGTATTTGAAGTTTATCATTTATTTAGGATGCCGAATTTCTTAACAGATATTTTTGTTTAATATTAAGAAGTAGAAGGAATGTTATGTTAAGGAGAATAAATTTGAAGCTTTATACAGACTATATTTTGAAGTGTCATTGTGTCATCGTTATAAATAGTTTTTAAATATTTTCTTCCCTAAACCTCTTTTATACACTCGTAATTGTCATGAAAATTGATTTTTTAAGTGATTTCAGTAATTGTAAGAGATTACTGAAGCGTGAATAAAGATCAAAATAGTCTATTTATAATCAGAAGTTATAAGATTTTCACTTATTACACTCTGAATATCCTTTTCATATACTAGCAACTGTCATCATAATGTCGATGTATAACTTTCAATACGGAATATTTTACGTTTCATGTGAATCTTAGAGTTACTTTACTCGCACTGTTTATTTCTTAAATTTCTCTTTTGTTTGTTTTCTCTTTAACTGTGATGTTTTATTGAAGGACAAAACAATTCATTGTTATCAAACTTTCTAAATAATAGCAACCCAGTTCATTGTTGTTGAAGACCTCCAACTAAGATTTAATTAGGTATATCGATACGTGTGATTGATTACTCTTATATATAATAATTGAACAATGGATGATTATATACCTTGATATCTTGAAGTATTTAATTGAAAAATTAAATTACAGTATTAAATAAAAATTGAACAGAACGTGTTTTAATACATAAAAATAGATAATGTGTAATACATGTATATCCCTTAATAAATAAAGATTATCTGCTTCTCCAAATAAAAAACTGAATATGAGTTACAAGTAAAATATAAGAAGTAGATTTAATTATTCTATGAATTTCGGATCCAAAGTTCATAGTTGCTAGTTCGGATATAATTGTAAGAATATGAATTTTGTACGATTATGAAAATGATCAAGAATAAATACCCATCAACAAATAGCAACATGAAACTTTAAAGATCCTTAATTCTTCATCTTATTAGCCGCAAGAGGTCAATTTACCTGGATAAATTGCGAATAAAGTGTTTTCGCGTGGTCCATGATCGAAATCTCATTTCAATATCCGCATAACAAGAGAAGAATTCGGGGCACACGAGTCTTACTCTTCAATGGAGGTCAGATGATGAGTGGGTCGGCTATTGAACCTCAGAATGGTATACGTATGCTCTGTAAACTTATTCCCTAGCAACACAATGTCAGCATTAGATATATTTATTGATTATATCGAAACATTAAATTATCGAAATAAAAAGCTGGTATATTCTACAAAAGTTTCATATGTTACTAATGGAACGAATATAATTAAATTCAATGGATTTATTTTCCGACAATTAATTTAAGGTAGAAAACGATTAAGTTAAATGTGAAAATATTCTAAAAAATACACATTTGACCACATAAAATTCTTTACTTTTTATTTTGTTCTTTTCTTCGAACGATTACAATGTTTCACAAGACAATTAATATTGAGGAAAATGCGATTTATAATTGCCATATAATATATATTTCTTCTTTGATATCAGTACCTCATATCATAAATAATATTATACATTACATTATTTTATTGCCTATTTATTCATATACCCTCTTTCACGTGAACGAAATAACACTAATTCCACTTTTATTTTCTATTTAAATACGTACGAGTATTTAGATAATGAATATCCATAGTAACCATCGACCTTCATTCTCCTGTTACTGTTTATGGTTGAATAATATAATACGGATAACTTTTACGTACATTTATGAATATGTATTGATATTTAATTACGTGGTAAAGTGTTATTTGGTACATTAATTCGCCGTCGCCTCGTATCATTTAGCGGGAATACAGTCTTCGGTATCTTAATTCATCTGCTCCGTCGTAAAATTCGAAACAGGAAGTATTCAGTCGCCGCGTTTCGAAAATTCGATAAATTGTAAGCGGAAGGTCGTTCAAATATAATATTTGGGATAGTGTTTTTTACTCAAAGCACCAAATAGTTTTTGCAGGTCTGAAGGAAATGAATGAGAAGGTTCTTTCTCTTTGAACAGGATCGCTTAGATCGGAGTTTTTTTTTTCTCGGCCGATGGGGGGAAATTTGACCTGGATTCGGTCCAAAATTCATTATTCATCTCCTGATATTTATTTAATTTTGGAATGTAGGGTTCATGAATCAATCAAGTTTTTTTTCGTCGAGTAAAGGGAATTAAAATGAACTCACTTCCTTCGCTGTACATTACGAGCTTCATCACGAACGACCTTGATGAACATTGAACATGATTTATCAAGAAACGATTACAGATGCTGATAAAGATATCGAAACGCGAAGTAATGACAATCATTCTACGTAGTAATTACTGGAACAGATTGTTTATTGAACTCGAATTTATATACGCAAAAATAAATAAACCTCTTATTTAAATATATTATATTATTTGGTTATGTTTTGAAGATGATAGATATTTAATATATAAAAAATGAGTCTTCCTATCACATGAGGGCATAAAGAATTCTTTTACCTGCAATTGAGTATTAATAGGACACTAAAAATGTAATAATCAAAGACATTTTTAATTAAAGTGTCCAAAGAGAGGAGTAAAAATATTGAACTCATTTATGTAAGAGTGAAATTCAAGGGCAAGGCTAAGCTACCCAGCATTATTCCAAAATTATCCATGAATCTAAACTCTAATTTTCTAGAAGTTAATTACGTCTGAAAAAATAAACCTGCTTTCTTCATAACTTTGCTTGTTGCTGATTATGTTTGCAATTTTTACTATGGAATTACTTCTCTAACCTCTAGCAATTTTCTGTGGAAATTTACAAAGTTGTTTTTATTACTATGACATTTATATTAAGAGATAAGTTGATATGGAATTCTTACTTAATTAAATTATTATTTATGCACGTACTTATAATTCTAGCATTCGGTGCAACTGAAAAAATCTTGCCGTTAAACCATTTAAACCTTATCTGATCCTTAAAAGTCGGTTATATTTTAAAGCACGCATTGGTACAAGAAAACAGTCATAAATATTGAAAACATATTACTTGTATGAAGTTTACAGCCTGGGTTTTATGAAAATTACGCCCGTTTTCTCATAAAATACACGCAATAACCGAAAATATGGTGCTATTACGAAAAGATAGAAGTGGCTTTAATCGCCTCAAACAGGTGGTGTTTCCCTCAATTGAATTCTTACTTTAATCCAACAGAAATATTTCTGGACGGGATATAAATAAAGATATGTTCGTTTGTTTGACGAGAAGCAAACGGACACGGGAAAATATATTCCAAGCACCCACTTTAGAAAACCAATGGAAAATATCGGATCTTATCTGATTGTTGGACTGAATAACAAGTCTACCGGTAACCACAAAGGATTCTAACACTGTTTACTTTTCATTTGATGAAGTGTTTCAATAGGGTATTGTGAAATACTCGAGAAAAAGTTCTATTGTAGGAGAATGTGCTTAACGATCAATTTTCTATAGGTGGGAGTCAGTGTTAAATTCCTTTATGTCTCCGCAAGGTATAATTAGTTAAATGAAATATTCTGAATTAATCAGTTTGTGTATATATATATATATATATATATATATATATATATATATATATATATATATATATATATATATATACCGCAAATATAAATAGGATATCATTTATACATAATGATACTATCAATATATCGTATAATAGTTATCAGCTTGTTGTAAAAATACGCGATTTGAGGCAATTCCCTTCATTATAAGTGAGCGAATATACATATGTTGTTTCTTTATTTTGACTTAGTACATCCTTTGTTTTTGAGAGTAGTAACCGATTTTCATGATGAAACGAATTACATTATCCGTGCGAAGATTTAAAGAACGTTACGGTAATGCATATTATTTTCCCTTTAAAAATTTATTTGATAAATCTAATGAATAAATGTTTCAAAGTCACATATTTTCAATTTTCTACAGAAAGGTTCGGTTATATTCTGATTAATATACATTTAGATGTGCCATATCTGCCGATAGATTGGGAGACCTGGGTTCGAGTCCTAGTCTTATCGCGATTTTTCACTTGTATAAAGATCGTGATTAAATATCACGAACTTATATTTTAAAGTCAATTTAACCTTTCCATAATGCTGTTCATTAAGATGATAATATTATTAACACGATAGTCTTAGTTACAAGGGAATAAAATCCAAAATTCAAAAGGAAAGCAAGAAGTATTTACTGCTCTTCGTTATGAATTGAAAACAAGGAACAAACAAGGATTTTCAACATGTAGAAAGGGGAGATGTGAAAGTTAAAGAGTTCGGAAAATTACCATAAAATCCGAGTGAAAAGTTCCCAAACGAAAGGAAAAAGCCCTTCGGAGAGCGATACGGGTCTTCTGCTATTAATAAACTCCTTTTGAGGGCGCTGTGCAGGCGCCTTCATGCGAATTTCTTCGGAATATTCCAATTGGCAACGGAATCGGATCTTAGTGGCCAGTCTCGAGAATATTTCAGTAAAACTCGAATCCGATATGGATTCAAAGGATGCAAACAATGCCAAAGAAGTTTTCATGTCGATGGGCCATTTCAGAAACACACAAAGAGATGAGTTTTGAAGCCAAAACCTGACGTTTGGCAGATGGTGAGGAATCTTTTTCCAATCGGACTGCAGCTTGGTTGTAAAAAGGATTATGACTTGGTGACCACTAGTTTTTTTAATCTATTTTACGAGTGTATGCATAAAAGCAATTGTGGGATTGTTTTTTTCAATTGCGTGAACATTTCATTTTCAACCTGAATTACAATGCAAACAAGAGTTCCTAAAAGGATAAATATATTCATAATTATATGATGCTTTTTAAAATAATATTCATTTAGCGTATTGTAAAGCTTCAATTAAAAGAAATATGAAATCATATTTTCCGTAATTATAAGAAAGAATACTCTTTCTTAAATAGAAATATGACTCACAAAAGTTCTATTCTCACTTTTTAATATGAGATGCATTTCTTGGAACAATGACCTTAACCGCTCAGCTATTAAGATAGCTATGAAATAAGAGATCGCATAATCGATATGGAGAAATAAACGCAACGTGAGAGAGTTGATATGATGTGTGGGAAAATCTTAATTTCGCAATAGACTCTTCTCGGAAACTGTAAATGGACGAAGCAGCGTTTAAAAAGATCCAAGTTCAAGAACTTTGCCTGCCAACAATGCGCGGGTTATGCATTCATCTGTTCCAGATGCGTTTGAAATAATTGGAGAAATGAGGAAATGCATTCTCACCTCTGACACAGTGTGAATTCCTCCCGGATGTTGGCAACGTTCACGCCGAGTTGCAAGAACGATCGTCGTGCGCTTCTCAAGACACAATTCGATGGAAATATCATGCGATTCCTTCCTAAGTGAGACAGACACTTTTCCCCCGAATTTATGTGGGTTGCGGTTGAAACTTCCATGAAAAACGTTACGAGCTAAAGATGATTTACTTCATTATGTCATCCGTTTCCGAATCATGGGAAGTTATGAAACAACATTCATAATTAAAAGATATATTCACAATACAATAATTGCTAAGAAAGAAGCAATGCATTGGAGCAAATTGTTACCAAAATTTTAAAAAATTAATAGGAATGGATTTTGCAATTAGAAATGAATGTGAAAAGGAAGTGAACTCAATGTTTTACCCAAAATTTGAACTATAACTTTGCCTATTTATTATTAATTGGATAAAGTAAAGAGGGTTTTTGATGTAATAAGATTTAAACTAGACCCTGAAAAAGATTACATCTAATGACGACAAAAATGTTCCAGATTATTATATCCATAAAATAATTTCATTCTTGAGATAAAATTATCTTACTGTGCTCAAGTTTGGACTTATTAGGTTAATCAGATCTCAATAGAATCGTTTATAATTGTAAGTTTTATTTAAACGTCTTGTATGATATGTTCTTGAATTGGTCCTTAAATTTCGGAATTTAAGAGTGTACTGTTCGTAGACTTCCAATAATAAAGGGTAAATATTTTCCAAGGAACGGCTAAAGAACTTCACCTTGGATGCATTGAAGTTACCTTGGCCTTGTTATGGTTCGTAATCTCGTTAGCTTCTTTCCTGTTCATCGGCATCTACCAGTTTCTGAGAAGAAGCGCGCAACTTACTGCGTTCCATGAGAGCATTAAAATAATACACGTAGAAGATAAATCGGATTAAGACTTCCAATATTCGGGAATCATTTGAAACATTTATATGATATTTATATTGAAAACAAAGGCTCTTCTTATTTAATCTATTTTGCGCAGCTCAAAGATTGAATTGAATTAATCACTAGGAGGTGATATTATCCATAGATCATTTGTATTTGGAAGCGTAACAATGTCTGATGAAATAAAATACAGAAGAGTCAATAAGGAAGAACTATCGGTAAAACGTTTTATATACACAGAGAAAATGTTCTTGGAAGTTTTAACACGTATAAAGCATCATGCTGTCTTGCTGTATCTAGTCAAATGATAAGATATGATAGTAAACGAAAAATTTTCTCTAAGAGATTGCGGCAGAAAGAACTTAAAGTATTGATGTTTTTTCTATGTAATGGATTCTAAAAACCACAATAAATGTAATGGGATATAGACTGCGCAGTGTAAGAAACTTATGTCAAAATATATGTAAAATTAGATTTAGAAATTCTAAAATTTTTATCATGATTTAAAAAATTTAGAAGATGCCAACGTATTTTCGAATACGTATTATCACAGATAAGAGAAATCTGAACACATTAAAGAAAGTTGTTTTCAAACAATTTATTGACACTAGTTACAAATATGTTTTATTTCCTTGTATTTCATAGAATAACTCTGGCTATGAAAGTGCATGACGAAATACTGTAGCATAAAATCACGAGAAAAACAATATAAGTATCCTCTTTATATTTAGCGTAATTTTTCAATTATAAGTTATCCTCAATTGAAAGTAAAGTAGAAATCAAAGAACACTAGTATTTATAGCGAAATCAATATTTAACATGGACAAAATTAGTTTATCTAGATGTTAGAATGTGCCAAAGAAAGTTTTGCCTTAAATTTTGGACAGAAATCTTGGTTGGAATTCAATTATAAAAAGAGCAGTGATATTTAAATTGCACTGATGACCTGAATGATCTATACGACCCACTTCCTTATTATTACTTATCCACAGAAGATAACAATAAGGAAATGGAGAGTGGAAGATTTACGAAGCCATCTGAAGACGTGATAAACGGTTTTATTTTCTACGACAGTATAAACATCCGGGAAAAAATGTCTAATAGCCTTTAAATTAGCAATAGAAATAGTTTTCGAACTTTTAATTGAAAACGTTTCTCTAAATATTTAAATGTAATTCTAAATGTACTTGCTAAATAAATGTTTCTATTATTATAATTATTCTCTTTTCGTTGATTAATATCAGTTTCTCTACCAAAAGCGGAGAACTTACTTTATTAAATACAAGCAGATTTTTGCAACAAAATCTGAAATAAAATTTATAATTTTATCCTATGCAAATTTCACGAATATTAAGTATTATGTATTAAATATTAAGATTTGATTTATATTTCAATTATTGCACGAAAAATGAATATTTAACTTCTTTTTAGAAATAGCCTTAAGTTTGTGACTGCTAGCTGAAAAACCTAACTTCCCTAATTAACCACGATTTATAAAAGAACTATAAATATTACACTAAAATAGATAGAATCAATGATTAATTACGAATATTAAAAACAAAATATTGATTTTAAAAATTAATCTTAAATATTCTTATATTAAGAGAAATGATCGGTAATAGTTCATTTACTACTACGTTATCAAAGTATTGTCATAGGAGCTCGAGCTAGTTTTCTAGGAATATAAATACACTTCAAATAAAAAGGTAATTCAAGAAAAAATGAACAAATAAACTCCAAAAGTAATATTGTGCTTGGATTATAATTATTTCCATCATTATAATACATGTCCCAATATTCCGAGCACAATCTCACATAATCTCGTTACACAAGAATTAAATAATTTGGTTTATTCCCTCCATAATCATAATTAAATTTATCGAACAATAGTTTTTAATGAATATAAATCCCATTTCAACATGATAATTGCTGGTTGTTACGGAGATTCCATTGTTGTGATTCATCAACAACGGATTTTCCGGGGGAATAAGTTTAACTTCCGAGTTCTTCCTGAATTGTGACATTGGAGAGTAGGAAATCAAACTTTATAATGAGCCTGAATAACTCATAAAAGCTTTCCCATTCTTCATAAGGCGTAATGGTGTTTTTCTACCTTTCACTGAGACAATTAACGACTTGCATCGTGTGGAATCCTTAAAAAAAAGATAAACTATCACGAGGTGAAATATGCGAATGTTAGTCTGCTACTTCGTGCGGTGGGAAATGCAATCGCATCGTGATTGGGTTTTGTAATCTCTCTTCCAACAATTTCTCGAGATTCTTTCGTTGGGCTCTTTTGTTGATTGTGAGGGAGTGATTTCATGTTTAATTGCTTTGAAAGACGAATGATCGCAGGAGTTGTTTAGCAACTGCAAATCCACGTGACTTACTTTTATCGGATTTTAAAAAATATTTTTAGTATATAATTAATTAAAAACGACAATGAATCAAGTTGTTCATTGATCTCATTAAAATTCCTTGTTAAATAAAAATATAAACTATTTTCACCGGGCTAATAGTCAAACTATAACCTATGTATAATGATAATAATAGTAGAATGAGTAAGAAACACGCAACCATCAATTCTCTTTTTAATTGTCTCACACTGAACGAAGGTAAATTATGAATAATTATAGTATTTATTATTCAAACGCTTTCAATTAAAAAAGTACGACTATTATTACATTTCATAAGACCAAAAATCGCTATGAAAAAGTTCGCAGGATGAAATTATGCTATCAATCATAAATTCAAGTAAACTTTATGATCACAATCACGATTAGTTCATTTCTTTAAGTTGCCTTCCGTGATTCTGTGATAATTAGTGGAGTATTACTTATGAATTCCAAGAAAAAAAAATCCTGAAAATAAACTAAAAATTGTCAATCTCTAACGAACTGAACTGAAATTAGAATCTATTTTTAGAAATCCTTTTAAATACAAGTACATTTAGAACTCCATAAGCGATATATCGACATTAACTATAATTCTAAGCCACGTGGGGAATGTTCCTTATAAAATCGATATTTCGATTTTGGAAATTAATGCAGGACAATAGAGTTACATAAAATATATATGCGGAAAAATTGCATTTCATCAAGAAATTTTACGTTATACTATTTAATAGTTGTAGTTCGTTCAGTTCGGTAGAGCGTCAAACTATAGATATGTTTGTATGTATAGGAAATTAATTTATACACAAATTCCTCGATATTAGATCTTGAAAATTAAATCTTTGTGACTTAGGTGAATGTATCCTTTACAATTGGAGTACAATGAAGTCTTTCGGGAGATAATTTTAGCATATGGAAGTGTTTTCGGTTTATGTGAGGTATTTCTTTAGGCTCTACATCATATATATATAAAGGGGAAAGTGTTATAGTAATGTCAAAATAACTTTAAACAATGAGTTCATGCATACTGATAAGAAATCTTTAAATTTCCTCATGATTAATTTGGCAAATATATGTGTCTATATATATAACATAAAATAGACATTAACTTGGCTCGTCGGTTCGTCCACAGCCATCATTTCTGAGTCATAAATAATCGCTAATGGGAGTTGAATTACTTAAGCCGTTAAAATTGTATATTTAATACGAGTATTTCACATTTAACCGGAATGGGCAGGTCTCCGATAACTGGTTTATGTCGATCAAAGCGAAGATAAGAGGTTGTCAACGGAGATATATATTCTCGCGAAAACAAGCATCGACTGTTATTAACCTATTGAAATTATAAATAATGATGAACATATGGAGGGAAATAAGGTATTTTGAGTCTTAGTGAAGGAGGGTAAGGAAATAAATGTCAATTGGCGGAACGGCCGTGATCTTGAAATCGCTTGAAATGCGGGGAAACCAGATGACTCGTAGTGAAAAAAGCAATTTAATCGCCACGGATGACTTAAATTTTAACGGTTCATATTCCTTCTAAGCTCTTTTATGTAACTCGCACAGAATGCGTACGATTTCAATGAGTTTGATCGACCATTTCACGGCTCTTTGCATAACGTCAATTTTTTTCAAGAAACTAAAACAAAGATTTCTGCAACGCGTTGAGCAAGACCATTGGGCAAGTGTACGTACGTACTGTCGTGTCGTGAGTTACAATTGAGACGGCATTATTGCGCGTTCCGTGGAAACAGTTCGTTTGGGGAATATATGCTTATTCTCTTGAACTTGAAAAGTGTTGGAAGGTTGTCGAGAGATACACGTTCTCATCTGAATCATTGCCGTTCTATCAATCTTTCGTTTTATCTTCGTACGGATGCAGCATATCTATCGACGAATGCAATTACTCACGCATTGAATTATCTCTTCCGAAACACATGAAATGCGCGAAACTTTCTACATTATCATTTGTGTCAATGCAGTTCAAAAGGATTTTAATTAGTTTATTTTAAAAAATAAATTGATCGTAACGCTAACAGTTTCAATACTATTATTTTATCAGTCAGCTAAACCACTTCGGACATCGTAATCAACCCAAGACATCTGTCAAAGTGCTTTTAACTTAAGATTAATTGTATCCTGTATCTTGTTTTAATCGAAAACATGACTTACTTAATAGCTGATTACCGATTTCTCAGGTTTCAAGAGTTTTTTACAACGAGAGTTAAGAAGCTTTCTAGTCTAAAGGTTATGCACACGAGAATCTCAAGTTACGACAATTAAAAGCTGAGAGCCTGGAAATGTTTCCATGGAAACAGCGATAAAGGATTTTGAAACACGTTTTCTTATGGATGGATCGAATTTTACATTACAATAGATTAAACATAAATCCATAGTTTCTCGCAAGATATGCAAATCTTCTATTGCCTTATTACGCTTTGTCTTCTTATCTATTACACTCTGCGCCAGATTTATGGCTTCAGCAGGCATAAAATACTTTTATTTGCTATAACAACGATGAAATATTTTTGAAATCGTTTTTTCGTTCTTCGTTCGTTAATCATTGTAAGAAAGGCGAGTCAAAATTTACCAAGTTAAAAGCTGTTGATATTTTTACACAAAAGTTACTAATTAATCTAGATACTGAAGGGTGCAAAATAATGTCAAAATTGTATAAGAACTCTGATTGGAAGTAATCTTTTGAAAACATCGCGTTGACCATGGTTTAAGCTCAACATGAGGACTGTTATGTTGACACAATCTTCCATCCCAAAATTCTTTTCATTTCCTGTTCACATGAACTTAACCGATACCTCTAGTGAATACTAATACTCGAGACATTAAAATAAAAAAACTTATTTAAATACTCATGGCCGTGACACGGACTTGGATTTGTCTGTGAAAATGCCTTGCGATAGCCGTAAATATTTTTCCTTGAACATCTGTGGGCCATTGGTCAAGAGAAGGCGAGTGAATACAGAAAGGAAAGTGTTTTTTTCTTCGAGGAAATTAAAAATGTAAATATTCCAGTCTTACGTATTCTTCTTTCGAACTACTGTAGATGCTCTCGCTGTTTTCTTTTCGAGCTACTTTCAGAAGATAAATCTTTCGTTTAAGATCGTATCCAACCGCTGCACCATCGGCCTTCTTTGATCATCGACTCACTGCCGAAACGTGCTGTATCGTCCGATTGTGTCCTTATGCACGGAGACCTCACTGATTCACGGCACCCCACAGCTTCGTGCTCTGCATTCGTGACATCGACGGAGGTCGGCACGTTCCAACTTCTCCCATTCTCAAACCCGGAAGACAAGCTAATTTCCCTCTCAAGATAATTAGCACTTCTTTTTTAGTACCATGGTAACGAATCTTCATTGTGAGAGGGTAACCGTTTCGTTAAGGAGTGACTTGAAGTCAGGGAACAACCCGATTGATTTTGTTCTGTTGTGAATTCCTTATCTTATATAGGTATACGACTAACAGTATTGTATTTGAAAATGGGGTATATTAGAAAGTTTAGTTATTAGCATTAGGGTATAGAATAGTTTACTCAGACCCCTTATTTGAAAATGTTTATTTGTTTCTATGATGTAATTATTATCATCCATTTTCATCGGTTTCATGAGACTGACCTGACTACTAAGCTTGAAAGATAATCTTAAAGCACTGTAAACAAACAAGAAACTTTTAAGTTTTGGACAAGAATGCAAACCACTTACACTTAGACATAGATGACCTTTGAATTTTTACAAAAGAAATAGATCATCGATTGTAAATTTACAAATCCGTGTGCTCATCGATATCCAATTGAAGTTCTTAAGAAGAAATGAAGAAGCTAATTGTAAATCATAAAAAGAGTAAATAAGTCATTATATTCAACTGAACACAGCTGTTATTGATTCAATTTAAATAGTTACGAAGGCAAAACGGTGACGAATGAGACGAACTTTGGAATTTTCAGATTGCATGAGTCATATGTGATTTCCAATGATTGCCTTAAATGGAGTTGGAACTGGGTTAGTGTATATCTACACATCTCAATTAATTTCTAATGAAGAGTTATGAATAAATATGAACACATATAATAATGAGTTACATAAGAACAGTAATTAGATTAAGCAACGATAAATTCAAAAATATCTTATGATAAGGCATAAAATAATTTGGAGTATAAAGCTATATTATACAGCTTGTTATAACATGACTATCCCAGACATTATTCTTCGTTTATGAAATGGAACGAAGCGTGCAATGGAGCGAGACAAATATTATACAAACGATTTATTTTCTTAAAACAAATAAACTCTAGATTATGGTAACATAATCTGATGCGGAATAATTTATAAAAGGGCAATTCAATTCTTCCATAAATTACTCGTGACCCAATCACAACAAAAAAATTGTACAACCACTATCAACAGTAGAGTTCAAATCATGCACTCCTATTTACGAATAATTTTCATTTGCTATTAATCTCAAGCAATTGGTTTTTTACGTAAATATGAATTAATGTGAAATCAATGAATTCGTTATGCATTTAAAGGATACACGTGTATAATAAATCTGAGATGAGATATATACGCTGATGATTAATATCCAGAAAAACTGGTATCAGATGATTACAAACCAGTTGCTAAGGAGAATAAACATGCAAATCATTTCATAGGAGAGTAAATAAATATATATAAATCAATACAGACAAATTGAATGCAAACGTTTATGAATTCGAATCCATTACAAAACAGTTCGTTAAAATACAGAAATTATAAATAATCAAAGATTTATTTTGATAATGTAATGACAGTATATCTGTTTCGTAAAAATATTTAAACTGTCTAGTTATATAAATCCTATGAGATCATTGAAAGAAATTCTGTAAAGTAGCTCTTGACATGAATAAATAAACCATCGGTATTATTAAATTGAGAAATTCTTTACATTTTCTTGATCTAATAAACAAAAAAATGGCTTCCTGAGCTTTCTAGAAATCTTATTTTATGGAAAAATCCAATTAAACTTTATACGAAAGAGCAAACCCAAATTCGAAATTTTTATCAAACAAGAGTTTATTTTCAAATGTATGGCGTTGTTTGAAATGCTAATTGATTAAAAGATGATAAGTATCGGAACATATGTAAGCGTATGATGTACGAAACGAAGGTGTTGAAGTTGTTAATTAAATATCTTTCGGTATGTAGCACTTGTCGATATGAAATCGATATCCCCGGAAGCGGTCTATGATTACGCATTTCAATCATAGGTAGCGTGGGAGAGTATGAAGTGAGTAAGTGTCCGTGCGTGCAATGGGACATGCTCTAATAATTCGGCCATAGGTGGAGATGTCATCCAAGGCAAGTCCTTCCGCGAATACCATTGTCTTCGACGGAGACGAGGACAGTGGAAGGACGATGAACATTATCCCAAGAGGAGGAAACGTATTAAGAAAGACTTCTTCAAGAAACAACGAATGGGTTTCTTTATTCTCAGTAATGCAAGTGAAATGCGTAACAATACATTGTTCCCCTAGGCAACCTTTGATCGAAATGATGCGTACTGACGAATAGTTAATATAATAATATAGTTTAGGAAATCAATACAAATAGTAATGGATAAATTTTATTATATCAATATATATGTGTTGAATCTCATTCAATCTCATTTTACTTACAGAAACAAAAGCACAATATGTCTATATCAACTAATTGTATTTAGAATTTGACGAATGAATCAATAAAAGATAAGATTCAAAAGATATTTTATTATAATGTATAGACATGGACATATTGTGCTCATATACTTGCTCATATATTATGTCTGTAGCTAAGTATATGCCCTGCGAGCCGCCTTTCGGTGTATGGCAGGGGATGCAAGCACCGCTTGTTATGGTTAATTCCATCAAGTATGCTGTTGTCAAGCTTAAAAAGATCTTTTGCTTTGAATGATATTTCATTTCTAAGTATTTCTGAATTTTAAAGAAATAGCATTTTAATCAGGGTCGGTAGAGTTGGTTAATATTGAATATTGAACAGGATTTCGAATTCAAATAAAATATCAATATATTCTAATATCAATAAATTTCTCTCAGCTCTTACAAATTTATGATAAACTCTAACAATGGACAAAGTAACTTTAGCAACGCTTTTTTCCTATCTATGAATCAGAGTGTTATAATCGAAACCATGTTGGTAGCATTAACGAGTCGTGCATAACGATGTCTTAAGAGCGCATCAAAATTCTTAGCAATACCCTCCCTTTTTTTACTCACTTTTGCATTGCACAATGTACTCCATTTCGCTCTGAATGTTGGTCATCAGATATCAAAGAAGGGAAGGAAAAACTCGAGGTCACTTCCGGGCGACCGTTTCATAATGAAACTAATTAGACAGAACTCACTTTCGGGTTACCGCGATCCAAGAGTGGACAGTTCCCTTGGCATCCGTCGCTGCGACCCAATTTCATAGATCCTCAGAACAGAGATTTGTGTCATCGACCAAAATATTTAAATTTAAGAAGGCCGATCTTCAATTGATCTTGTCCTTGGGTTTGTCTCCAAAGAGCTCGTCGTATCATCTGCAATACGGTTGCCATAACAAGGGAATTGTGACGATTAACTTTAGAATCACTATGGTGACGCATAGAAAGCGGTCGTGATCGGTGGTTAACAAACATCTCATCATAAGCTTGAATAGTCGCACGAAATTACGGCATTTTAAAGTAAAATAAATCAAAGCTTGGAGTAACAATCGCACGATTTATTGGATGAGATCAAGTGGTTCTGATGCAATGGCTCTTGAATTACAGCTTGGATTGAGTATAGATAATATTGATGAAATAGGTGACTATCGATCAATGAGGTAATGAGCTCTTCTGCAAAGTATATGATTAGATGGAAAGACCTCAAAGCTATGCGCGTTACTGAATATTAGTCCAGTTGAAGTTAAATGTTGGGAAAATGTTTCTTTAAAAATACACGAACATAATTTTTCAATAACAATGAAGCAATGCGATGTATAACAAAGAACGAATATGTTGAGAGTTTAAGAAATCTTCAAAACAAAAGACACAATATAATTTAAGCATAGCGATTGCTAAAATCAAAAATTAACTTGACGAGTTATTTATACAACTAACTTTTGAATATAAATATAAAATAAGGACAAATAAATCCATAAACAAAGCAATTTTTGTTGATTATATATCAATTCTTAATCATAAAAGTATCTAATTATAATGTACGTAACATTTATTTCAGGAGAAACCACGCACTAGGGGATAATCTGGATCAAACGAGATGACTGGCTGACAACGGGATAAATATTTCACTGTAAGTATCATTAATAACGCAATTTAATTTCTTACATCTTAAATAAAAAGCCCCTCTCTCAAACGTTTATCTACTTCTACTTAACGTTTATACCTTAGTTTTCTAAACTATCTCGTCTAAAAAAAATACATGTATGAAATCTACGAAACTAGGATATATCGAAGTATTACTTTACGCATCAAACTCACGCAGTGAATCAGTTAAACAAAACACTTTAGTATGTCCAATAGGAGGCGTTCAATTCACACGTGTCGGCTGTGCGGGAATCTCAAAGGTGACTTTGCCTTATTTAAGATGCACCAATGGATGCTGCCGTCTGAGATGCAAATTGGTTCAGAGGCCAAGGGCAACGCGCATTCGGCATCTCTTCTCCTTATTACGGAAACCGGTTGAGAAGGAACCGATGCCTTGACCTCACTCATTCGATGAAACTGCAGACTTTGTCATTCGCGTAATAATCTCCGTTGAAAATGATCGGAAGTGCGAATGGCTCATTGGTCGATACATTGCTATTCAAAGTCCAATACTTCCATTATTCCATCGCTCGTGTGTGTGGAATGACATGCGGTCAGTTTAGAATGCGGTTGGGATTAATGCAGGTCACACGTATTACAGAACACCTTTGAGTCTTTAAAGTACAACTTTGAAAACAAACGAATCCCCACGTGTTTCAAAATGCAATAAATAAGTAAATAAATCGTGAGTAAAGCTCTGTGGACAAGTTCCAATCCATTATTAACTAATGTTAATCAAACTAATCGGCACTTGTTATATCCATGGAAACGAAGCGTTGGTTACAGGTGTGTGAAATGAATACAGTACTTACTTTTCGGTATTATATGATTAAATTTCGGTATTATATGATTATACAAAATAACTGGCTATTACCTCTGCGAGAATAGTTATCTAAGCAGAGTATCATGGACACAAGGGTTATTATCTGATTCTTAGAAATCTCATGCTTGCCATTACCTAATTGTGGTCTCTGACAAAATGCTTTATGATATTCAAGTATCCACAGCAATGATTGCCGATCGATTGAAGAAGTTAGGCAATAGCTATAAACACGCGCTGGTTAGATCTTAGCGTAAGAAAAAGCAAAAATGTGGATTAGTTGAATCTTCAAACTGATACTTTGATATTTTATGCTGTGGATATCTCTGAAACCAGAGATAAATTCCAGTGTCTTTATTTCTAGATTGTTCTTGTTTTAAATTTCCTATTATTTAATTTAAAAATTCTGGGTTATGATGGTATTCTAATCTTTTTTCGTTCAAATTCTCAAATGGAACTAAAAAAGAACATCCTGAACTAATAAAACATTCTGAATTGATTCAGAATCGACTAATTTTAAACATATTTAAGAATTATGCGATAAATAAGACTAATAATGTAATAATAATTTACACAAATAAATCAAAACTTTTTGATTGTTTGGTCGTTTACTTTGGGCATATTAAGTAACAATCGAAGAAAAGAGATTAATGAATAAAAAGAGAATATAGCATTTTGTGCATAGATAATAAATATGAAATATGAGACAAGATAACGCTGACTATTAAAGCTCGTACTTAAACAAGAAATTAAATTAAACCTGAATTTTCGGACATTTTTTACTGGGATCGTACTGATCACCTAGTAATAAGATATTATAAACAAAAGTACTAATAAAATTTAACTTAAACCCCTTCTATTAGACTTATAAGGAACCGTTACTATATTTGGAGCGATATTGCGGAATATTCGCAACCCACGAATCACGGGTGCATTACACAGAAAACACTCTTAGGATTCCGGGAAGTGCATAAAGAAGTCACCTTCAGATCGCTTATAATTGTCATTCAAGACATTCGAAATTTCTTAAGTGTGCGCAACCTTCGTTACTCGGAAGACACAGAAACGGCACCGGAGTGTGGTGTTCTCTTACTTCTCGGTAAACCCAAAAAAACCGAAAGTGCGAAAAAAAACAGAAGAGCGGAAATGCAAGGAACACCATCTCCCTTTCTTAATATAGATCCGTAGGTATGTCACGCCGCGTCACGCGTGAATCAAAATACGCTGTGTGCAGATTAATTCGGCACTCGTGAATCATCACGCAAAAGAGAAAAGATCGTGTGTGTGGGAGAAACTGTGGAGTTTATTTACGCTTCCCTAACAGACCCTAAGGACTGAAGGATTACCCTCACGATTAAGAGAAAATGTTTGCGAAGTATAAATGGGGATCTCTTAGGTTCGGTTGTATATATAGGCGTTGGAATGATCGATTGAAAGGAAACACTGCCAAATCAAGTCTTGATCCTCGATGGTTGATTGCAGAATGCAACGCGAGATCAAAGTGTTAATGCTGAGAATAGAATTGCTTGGATTCGTGAGAGTTTATATTTGATTGCTATGGAAACGGTATAAATCGTGGTAAAAACTAACTATGTGGCTGAAGTTTATAATATGAAGTCTTCTTTATACTTTTTCGAATTTTATAAAAATTGACCCCGACGTGATTTGAACACGCAACCTTCTGATCTGGAGTCAGACGCGCTACCGTTGCGCCACGGAGTCACGTCTGTAAGCGATAGATAAAAGACTATAGATTCACGGTTATGTGCGATAAGTTTTGAATGAAAAAAGTATTAAAACAAACTAAGAGGTACAGTAAATGGATAAGGGGGAGAGGATATCCGATTGAATTATAAAAAGAAGGCGGAGGATAAGGCTGTATATTTTAGTGCGAATTGAGAACTTGAAGCGTAAATTATGAAGTCACTAAAATAAAATGTAAGGGAGAGGAAAGTAGTAAATAATTTGGGTTTTGCAAAGAGCTAAAAATGAGCAAATGATTAAAGTAAATGATATTAAGTCATTGGGTAATTTATAACAAGTCTATCGAAGTTTAAGTAATATTTGGCAATGAAATTCTTTGCTGAGTAATGATTACACTATTAATTCTTATAAATTCGCTGATTAATTCATATGAAGCGTGTTACACTAAGCTAAGAGGTAATTACTAATGATGCTGTCATTGCATTATTTTTAGATAATAGATTCCCTTATCAATCAAATCGAAAAAAATATGTTCCCTTATAATGATGAAATAATGACATTAAATGATAATTACCTTAGTTATGGCTAAACAAAATTTGAAATACCACCCAACAGGTAACATGAAAATACCGAAATACTTTTGATCTCATTAAATTTTAAAGTAATAAATGGATCTTCTCTAAGACCTAATTTAATATATAATATTTTAAAGGTTTGTTATCGAAATTTTTTATATAAAGTTCTCGTACCGTAGTTCCGTATTTACATTCTGTTTTATTTCATTCACTTAAAATAATAAATTGATGAATGATTCACCGATTTTTGAGAAACGATTATTAGTTAAATTTTTGGGTGGTCGAGTAATTTTTAGGACACCTTAAAAATAAAAATTTTTACTCGGCTCATGACTGTTACGGTAAGTAACGATACGTATGATTTTTCAGAACGGTATGTTCAATATACTAACACTAAAAATAGGTTCATAAGGAAAAGAGAAATGTATTTCAAGTCTTAAAGCAAACACCGCGCGACAGAAAAAGTTATTGGTCTTGAAAAAAACCTCACTTCGAGAAAACGTAATAAAACGCCCTAAGACTTTGAGGCGAAAGAGGAAGTGAAGATCACTCTGATTGTTGGTTTTCTCCGCAGACTTGAACAACTAAACAATCCTTTTTCGCTTCTTTGTGAATGATCGTTTCCCTGGAGACGAGTCATTGCTCCTTCTGTTGGTTTTTGAAGGAAGTTTCTGCGCAGATTTTAGAAAGAAAAAGTATCCGTGGAATAGTTAAAGAACCATTCTAACGAATGAGAATAAATTTTATGCAGTTATATTGCTAAAATTCTTCCGGACAACAGGATGGTTTTCTAATTGTAAGATGCTTAAATATGCTTTTAAACTAGGTTAGCCGCTCATTTTATGAATTAGTATTTTTCATGTATATTATATGCTATGTATTTGTTCTATAATGAACAAGACAATGAATTGTTGTACTTAGTATTTTTAATATATATTATATACTATGTATGTGTTCTATAATGAAAAAGATTTTGACACAATTTTTGTACTTTATAGAGATTCATTCTTTTATTTGCCATAGTTAATCGAAAGCTTAAAGCAAGGTTCTTCCTCTAGCTATGCGAATCTTTATCGAATTCATGTAAATTCAATCTTATTTAGTAATTAGAGATATTTATCCACGATTTTGTTTGGTTGCTAAGCATTTCTGATACATTTAAATTAATATGAATTCAAGATGAATTTATCCTATAAATTTAAATAATATTTAATAATATTGCTCGCAATTTTGTAACAACGTCTAATTCTAACACCTATAGGTTACAATATTCAGAATCTACAAAGATAAAGTGAATGTAGAGCGAATATATCTGCGAGACAAAGTCCAATGATTTCCGCAAATCATACTATCCTCGTTTCCGAAACAGGTGAATGCACAGACAGAAGTTGATTAGAGAGATAAGATTCTTTGTTTTAATGTAGGTCGGTACTTAATGGCGATTCTAAAAGCGTATTGGTACTGCCCCTGTTACGCAATCGGTCCAACTTCCCACGCGAGCTGAACATTCCTCGACACGGTTCTCCCGCATTCTTCAGAGGCTTTACTCGGACTTGCGGTCATCTGAAGGAAAATATTTGGTATTAAAGTGGAGAAACTAAGATACAAAGGTTAAGTGAAGGAATTGAGAAGTGATGAGGGATAGAAGACATTTGAAGCGAATTAATTCGATCCATTGGTTGCTTAGAAATTTCGAACTTTGTATTTGAAAACCTCATGATAAATTAGCTCTCGTTGCTAAGAAACAAAAATTAAACAATCCATTAAACAAACTATTAGAAAATTGTAATACCTTTCGAAGTGTATTTATCTATTCGTATGATGAGAATTCTATTGCAAACGAAGGAAAATGACTCATTTATGTTAAATAAATCAAAGTATTAAATACGTACGAAACCTGAATGATGAAATGAACACATATACTTACTCTAACCTTTTACAGATTTACGTAAAAATCCATCTGATATTTACGATGAACACGGACCGAGTGCTAATCCTACTTGCCTTGGAGTGAAAAATGCATAAGGTAGCATAATTTCTCTCAGTTTCGTAATAAGATTTGCCATGTAAGGCAAAGCCAGCTTAACAATCCTTTTACATCAGTCGTACGATATAATCTAAATTTCTTTTTTTTTATTTACACGGGAGGGACTTCCTCCTTAAAAGATGATGCGTGTTTGGACCAGGATTTGGGAGGGATGGATTACGAAACGAACTGTAACGTAATATCGTTTCCACGGGAGATGATCTCAAAGTAAACAAAATTTTTTGCCCCAAATTTTTGTGAACCATCATTGAAATCGGATATATAATATTTTGGGGACGATTTGAGGTACTTTTTGATCTTCATAATAGCCATTGTAGCACTGCTTCTATGATTGGATCCTTGACATATATCTCGCATTTCCCGCTCCAATTAGAACTGTACAGAATCTCTTGCTTAGTTCTCCTATCTGATTATCCGACTCATATCCCTGACACACAGAATTCATACCAATACATATATCTTGTGTTTACAGTCTCCGAATAGAAAATTTAGGAACCATGATTATTTAATGAATTAAATACGTTTTATATTATTGGAAGTACTTTAATAGATCATATTCAAATTTAAGTGATGAAATACAAAATGGTCATGGAAAGAAACTTACTATAGTAGAAATGTTTTTCTTTTATATTATAGAATTATGCGATTGATTTCTAATTTGTTTGAATTAAGTTCTAATTTATTTATCATTTGAATTAACTTCTAATTTATTTATCATTTGAATTATCTTCTTTTTATCTAATATATTGAACTAAGGATTATAGTCGATTATTTTAAGTCGTGCTTGTAAAGTAGCATATATTCACGGGGTATTTAAAATAACAACAACAAAAATTACTAATTAATAATTATTGTTATTTAATTTAATTACTGGGTCTTAGCGAAATTAAATTAAATTTTAGCGCATCTTAAAACATACTCTTCCTTATAATTATCTATACATCTCCTAACGACGATTATAACTTCAACTAAGCCCCTTATCTTATTTCATCTCTGCGATAAAATAAATATACGTCTGATAAGATACTTAAATCAGGCCTACAAGTACTTAACAATTTTTTTGTTTTTTTTTGCGGAAGATTTTGTCGAGACGTGTTCGAGATAAAGTACCCGCTGGCAATTAATGAGTAATGGGATGCTTGAGTCGGCTAAATATGGCATAAGCGCTCAAAATATGTTGAGGATACAAATATAATAGATCCTTATAGCTACCACCTCGTGTCAAAGGAGTGTTAAAGTTCTATTTGCAGTTAGCTCCTCAATAGAGGAACGCGATGGGGAAAAACCTTTGGATCGTCAGTTAATGTCCGTGGATGCGTCCTCATCAACGGACGTCTTGAGGGACTGCCCCCTTACATGAGAATTGCAATCGCATTATTTTGGCTTCGTGAGAAAATCAATGCCGTCCACTTCATCCCATTACATCACACTCGGAACGGAGTAACATTCCACGAACTGCTCCAAAAGGACTTTCCTCTCGTCTTATCGTTCTTTCATTCTGAAAAAAATGATTCGGAATTGGCTGTGATTGAATGATAGTGACTGGATAAGTCCATGAGTATGGTTACGAATAAAATCTGATTTATTTTTATTTTGATATGATTTAAGCAACGTGTTTTTATATATGTTACATTTTGACTTTCAAGTTCTTTCAGATATCGGTTTATTCAATATTTCTTAATTAACACGTAGAATAAATTCTATACAATAGGATATACGTGCAGCACGTATATGTATCGTATATACAGCATATATATAGCATTTTTACGATTATATATTATGGCCTCAAATCAAATTTGCATGGAATAATGGTTAATAACTTTACAAATTCTACACCATGAAAGTTTTCTTCAGTAACAAACTCTTATAGCTTCATTCATACCAAAGATAATGTCATTGGATATCTTAAAGAATTTAAAAGTTCCACCTTTATCATAACAGCGTGAATTACTGTTTGAATGGCACTGGTATGTATAAGAATATGTCCACAAAAATAGAAAATCTTAATTATACTACATATTTCACTAAATACGAAACTGTCAAGAGGTTACTTTAGTATGAGGATATCTGAATGTCAAGTTAAGTTTCACATTTCACTTAAGTAAATGCATATTTTGCTGTTCGCGAAGATTTGCGATCGATTAATACATTAGATAAGGTGTTATGTTCATTAATAAATTCAACTCGAGATGTTAAGTAAAGTAGCTGACATTCCATTAGGAGGCACACATGAGTATTCGACCGTGATAGCATTGGACCTTGGAATGAGTAGACGAATAGTCGAAGAAACTCAAGTCGGCAAAGATAAGCTATTTAGCCATTTCTACGAAGGACATAAAATAAGCTTTGTAAATCTATACCACTCTCGTTAGAATAGTTTTGTAAAGGAAATAGCTTTATTCGTTGACCTTTTATAGTTATTTTAATAATCGACGTAACATAACAGTAATAATGTATATATATACGAGTAATATTTAAGGTACATTATTTAATATAAGGATTTATTTAAATGTATTGAATAAGTTCGTTAAATCATAGATTAAGAATGATAGAATTTATATAAAAATTATATATAATTTATTATCTTGGCTAAAAAATATATATTACACTTCAGAGAAAAAACTATACAGAACTTTGTCTGGATCCTTAAGAATTACATATAATTAGAGTCTGAGTTAAGATTCCCAACTTCACCCGGAAGTAACTATAAAACTTTTCATACAATTTTAATAGAAAAAATTTAAAATTTTAAACCCAAATTATTCGATTGGGATTAAAGGAAAATATTTTTGGTATTATATAGTTGAACTTTCCCACTTCTTTTCCCTAATTAACACATCTGAATATGAATACACCCGCTCGACCTCGGGAAAGCACGTCTTAAATCCTTGAGAGCATTCACCAACAATCCCGCTTTATATGGCATTTCAAAGAGGAGGAAAGCTGTGAGCGGTTGCATATCTTTTGGGCGCACTCTTTCATCTCATCGGCCGCAAAGAATGTTTACTTCCCCAAATGTTAGCACGCGCCTTGAACACCCCGATACTTAGACTCACCCTCCGTGTTTATAATTAGCGTCTCAGGTGTTGGCCCAAATGCAGCGTATCTATCACAGCGACTGAAAGATCCTTTCCACCGCACTTCGTCAAACGTCACTCAAATACGTATGGATTCGACCTGATTTTTGCACCGATAATATTTTTAACGAGTTGCTCTCCCACGGACTCTACTTCTCCCACTGGATGCGTTTATGACCAACTCCTCGGACATCATTGAACGTTATCGGAAGTTTATATGGGGGTGATATGGGGCCCTTCCGGTGCGCATTGTTAAGTGCGGACGTCATCAGATAAATTAAGAAATCGTTTTTGTTTTGATTACTCGATTCGTATATAGATCGGTTGGGTAATGTACTAATTCCGTGCCGAAGTTCTCAGTAGAGCGGTGGACGAATGATAAAATGGTGAAAGTCATTCATCGTCCCAAGAATTTCACTCGATCGTGATTGCTTCCGTGAATTGGAATGTTTTCGCTACGTTTTATGAATGGGCTGAGTATTGGGTGAGGAATTCATTCTTTTTTGCCTTGAATTTATTCAGTTTATTATATAACCAATTTGACTCCTTTATTTTAAATTAACATCGACATAAATTGGAGGCAGAATGTAATACTGAACTGTTAATTATTAGTTAGGCAACTATCGTTTCCTAGATACTGATAAATTCGTATCATAGGGTCTATGAATGGAATAATATTTTCTAAATCGATTAAAATCATTTAAAAGCCATAAAAACATTCAAATAATTTGTAAAATTCAATTCTAAACTCAAATACTTGTATTCAAAACTTGATCATAAAGAATTTAAAGCTATATTTATCTAAAAACAGGCTACTTTAGAATTTGAAGCGTCATATAATTTCAAATTATTTTAAAATTAGTTTAGAAAAGGGTATTTTAGCAGAGAATTTACAATACTTCAGTTATATACCTATTACCTACATATATCGAGGATTTTAACAGAAACTGACCTAGTGACATACCTATAATTCGTAACGTATATTGATTATAGAAATACATTGCTTTATTTGTAAGGTTTCAGTAAAATTCTCTACCGTTTTCTCTGTTCCTGGATCTGCGTATATTAGATAATATGTTGTTGCATTAAAACTTAAAAGGAAGATCGAAAAAATAGTTATAAGCGTGATCTTTCCTTAATATTTAAATAATTCGGTCTTGAATACTTTTTATATCTATCATTTGATTTATACTATGGTAGTTTTAATGATTTACTCATTAAGTATCCTAATTTATACGTAATTATATCTAAAATAAATAAGGTCGTTGTAACTTTTGTAGATAAGTATCTCCACGAGTGAAAGTAGTGAATGAAACCGTTTTGTGTTTTGTATTTATATTTGAAATAACTACGAAAATAAATCGATTCGCCATCTCATCCTTTTTGGGTTCCATGTGTCATTGAGTGACGGAACTCAAAAAAAAGCGAGTTACGTAAACGCCAATCGCAGAGGCCCTTGACCCAGAGCTTTCCACCAAAAAAAAAGAACGTTTAAAAGAGAAGAGTAAACAAGGCGTACTGAGACGAGAGTTGTCAGCGTATTTGCGGTGTCTATTAAAATATTCCCAAGTCCCTGAAAGTGTGACCCAAATCTAGTTTACCTCAAAAGAGGAAACATGTATTTCGCTTCGCAAACAGTAGCTCTTTATTCATTTTCCGCATCAATGGCGCCACTGGATTTTTATCCGAAAGGAAGCAGACGTTCCTCTTTACGCTTTCCGAGAATAAATTAACCCAAAGTCCAAAAGGTAGTACTTTCGCACGCATTGAACTATTGGTTACTATGACAAACTCAACTGTATACATAGGAAATCACCCTTAGAAACCTTTAAATAGGATAAAGAAAGGCAAAATTTCTACTTTTACAACTGCCATAAGTTACGTTTTCTAGAAATGTTCCGTCGTATGTTAATCTTGCTCATGATTAGCGATTTCGAGATAGGAAATGGTGGATCTATCGGAAATGACGTTTACGATTTAATTTAATTCATTTATGGTGATAATCAACCAGACATAAACTTTATAATACAGGGAAAGATAATTTGGAATACTCTATCCGGTTCATAACGAGTTATTCATCTGATCCTTCCTCATTCATTCCTGTATCAGTGTAAATAAAAAGTTCTGGAAGCCCGGCTGATGTTTAGTTTCATAGAGAGCATATTCTTCTAATGCATTTAGTAAAGAATCTATCGAAAATTAAGTTTCAATTTAAGTGTCCCAATAAGTGTTAGTATATAATAATTAATCACTAGTACAGAATGAGTTAAATATCAGTTTTAAAATATTCTGAAAAAATAACCAGCCGAAAACTTGCTAATATAGAAAATTCGCAGTTCTCAATAAGGAATATAATAAATAAGACAAAAATTATATGTAAAATTGGTAAATACTTCCTAAAATTTATATTTATTAGGAGGTCTTAGAATTTACCAATTATTAATGGAAAAGGAACTATCGTTGATTGTGTTACTATATATTATAAGGAAATATTAAAGCGTATGTTACGGGAAACAAGAGAAATTTATTCAAACACACGCGTGGCAAGCGAAATACAGAAAATTAATTCAAATCATAATATTTGATTAAATCAATTTGTTATGTATCCATGGCAATTTCGTGTACGATAGATAAATTTTGTTCGTTTTGAGTCGCATCATATGTTTATATGAACGAGCTGACAACTTTAAGATGAACAATAACACTGCATTCGCGACAAGTCGCAAATATTTGGCCGATAATCAGCGACCTACGTAACAGATGAATCACAGCATCTTCCCACGACCCTTTTTTTATCGCAAAACAAGCTCATTGTGAGAAGTCGCTTCAAAAGCGTCGAAGTGAGTGATCGGTCGGAGCGATGGAGGGGAGCACAAACCGAGAGCGGGGAATCCCTGTTCTCGAGCACGCCAACTCGTCAGTCGCTGCAAGACATCCGTATGTGCATACAGCATCCACTCCACCACTTTTGGATTCTTTGAGGAGCGCCGTCAAACCAAAAGGTACACCCGCCGGTTTTCTTTTTACATCATTGGCTCCATTCGTGTTTAATACTGCGCATTTAAATATTGTAAAAGTTGCATTTACTGTTGAGTAAACCGATGTTTCTCAACCGGGAGTGATCGGGCGCTAATACAACTGAAGTAGGTTGCCAGGTAACTGTTAATAGGCGCCAATAAACTCTAATAATGTTCTAATGGGATGAAATAATACGCAATTAGAATGAGGTGATCGAAGCTTGGAGGCGATCATTTTTCGAGCAAATTTTTCCGAGTGAGTTTCAATTAATTTCCAAAGAAACCTTGTTAGCTGTATAGGTGCTGAATAGCTATAAACGTACAACGTGCTATATTTATATATTATAATATAGCAACTACGATGTGTATACATAAGAACTAATATTACACTTGACGTCAAACAATACTTGAGTACTTTTCAAATGCGACAAAGTGAAACAGCTCTGCGTGCAAAAATCAGTGTTTTATCATAAAAATAACGATATAACAATGAAGCTTAGCCTCTTCTATACCGAATCTGGAAGTATTATGTCAGCGAGTATATAATTTGTACCACCATCAGCTTATTCACGAAACATATGTGCTGCGCTCGCCGGTTGGGAAGCTCTATGTTCTTAAACTTCTTGAAGGTTTTCTTTGTTGGATTGCGTGTTAACTTTACTGCATATATATGTGTGAAGGAAGGTGTGAGTAAGTGAGATTAAGTCGTTCTGGTGCAAACTTGTTATCCATTCGAACAGCTTAAAGTGATCTTTTAAAGTTTCTTTTCTCTAGATGGTTCAAGTATTGAGAGGTATTGAATAATAGTGTTTTATTTGCTTATATTCGCTATGAATATTGAAACCAGAAGTGGAATGTATTCGAAGATGATCCCGGTACAATGCCGGTAGGTTGCTAACTGAGTATCTTTATTAATAATTCTCGTTGCAGTCCAAGAATTTTAATTGATTTAGTCGGAACAGTAACAGAAATGACGTAAAATTGTGCAAGGAAGTAATGCTCGTGCGATATTTATCGACAAATTGAAGCATAGATTAGGATTATTTAGAATGTGATTTAAATTAAATAGTGTACTATATTAAAGTAAGGCTGGATAGTAACATGATCACCATATTCGAAGCTTGTCCTAGGGCTCTCTGCCAGATAGGATAGAACCTGTGCCGATTAGTGAAGGACGGGACGGTTATTCTGAAAGCCGGTGTGAACGTATGTCATTGCGAGGTGAATTCGCATATTTGCTTATTTGGATTCTGTTTTTGCAAATATAATTTCAGTAGGGAGAAGCACTTTATGAAAATCTATTTGATGTTCGCAACTACTCATTGCACTTACATGATCAATTTATAATTTAGATACTATGAACCGGATGTACAGAAATTCTGCTTCGACAAGGACGATAGAGTTGAAAATAGTTTCAAATAAATAGATTCATTAATTTCAATTTCAATTGATTCAATTATTTGCTTAAATATTTCAATAGTTAAATGAAAAGTTTACTTCGAAGTACTTGATGGACACTGTTCGTGTGTTGATTAAGAATTAGAAATAGTTTTAGTTCCTCTATCTACCAAAACATATTGATAAGCTAGCTAAATTTGCAAGGAAAAAAACTCGCAGTTGAAGCTTTCTTTCAATTTAAACATAATTAATGAAAATTATAAGTAATAATTTTTTCAAATATGCTTTAATAGTTAACAATTCTTAGTGAATTATACTAATATTTTTTACTTCAGTTGGTCTTCGTTATTTTCACGGATTGTTTATTCCGCGGTAACCATGGCTCCGTTGATTTATCGCGATAATAAAGAGTTTAACTGGAATCGCAGGGTCGTCTCCACACAACTCGGTGCCGAGTAACTTTCCGCTTTGAGAAGCAACAAGTTTGACCTTTCTAAATATAGGCATACAATCCTGTGAATTGCCCCGATGCAAAATCCCTCTGCCGAGGGTATTGTTCACAAGCGATTGCATTGCATTGACGCGCAGTCACAGCGACAACCTATGGGAAAGTCTATTCGCAAAGGATTAGACGCTAAGCTGGAGTCAATTTCATTTCCTACTTAGGCGAAACTACCTTATGGCTGTTACAATTTGGAGAGTTGCTCTAAATAATTATTCCGTTGGATCAACAAAACGATGATTGACAGCGAATTAATTCCTTCGATTTCCGGTATTAATGTTTTATTCGATCGATGCACATTTAATTTTTAGCGGGTTTTAGTTGAATTTATTTTCACGACATTATTTGCATTTCGATATGCTACCTAAATTGGAGAAGAGAATACATTTTCTGGGACCTAAACAAAATACTTTGTCTTGATGAAATGGATACACTTAAAAGAACAGCATCTGGTGAATGTATTTACAATTCAGAATCTCAGTTTGCAAAGTAATTGGTTTTTAAGTTTTCCTCCTAAACGATGGCCCAGCAAATTAGAATTTTCACAAAATTTTCTACTTGAGATTTCCTATTGAGAGTATGTTAAGTTTCATCAGTATTGAAGGTCATTTATACACGTTTATATGAGAGAATATTTTATTACGGAAAATATCGAAATGAATGATATTTAGTATTAGCGATTTATAATATTTTAACTCCAGTGATCTAACCGACAAAATTTTCAAGTTTAGTAATTCGACTTAGCTCCTAACAATAGTTGAAAATGCACAACAATGAATAGTTATTAATCCCAGAGGTAAAGAACCAAATACAATATAAAGTATGTATCTTTCTTTAAATCAATTTTGAATAATAGAGTGTAATTTCTTATACGTTAATATTTTCGAGTTAATCCGAAATAATATCCTTAATAGCAACTAACAACTCTTTGTCAAATTTCTAACGGCCCATTTACAATACCGATTGTCGTATTTAATTAATTTATCGTTGTAATAAGTCAATTGTTGTAATCATATTTAGTAATCGCTTCTTTTATTCAATTTATGCGTCATTTCGGAAGTGAGGAAGTGTTTCCTTCGCGTGCTACGTGAGTTCGTAGGCGTGACAGTCACGTGACATTGATGTAGTATCTTTCTCGTACAGGATAATTGATCTAATTGCAGTATCCAAGAAGGCATTTAGCTCATCCGAGGGTATTCAGTGAAAACGGAAAGACAATGTATTTCGAAGTTGACCTTTCCATTTAAACGATCTTTCCCATAATTCAGTAGTTTATGTGAGAGTCGCAGGACGGCTTTTATACACCGAGGCAATCTAGTCCTACTGTTTTCAACTGTTCTATCTGGACATAAAGGAAGAAAAATGATATTCTTAGTAAAAAAATGTTTCCAAACATATAAGTTAAAATTCCTAACAAAAATGCGCATTTAATTTTCTTCCGTTAAGAGAAGAGATTTCTATTATAAATGTTTAATTAATCTGTAGTAAGAAAAATGATGATTTCCACTACCTTTATCCTAGAAAAACTTCTAATCTTTTAATTTTTGATTCAATAATTTACTTACTATTATTTATTCTATAAGCCATTGAGAAATTAAATAAAATTCTTGGATAATTGAAGACTAAAATTATGTCTTCTTAAGAATAGAATACGAAATATACGTGATGGATCTTACAATTTTTATCTTATGTTAGATTCCTAAAAAAAGTAAACATAAGTAAAAAAGCTATATTTTTCATACTTTTGAAGCTATAGTATTAGAAAAAAGATATGAATAAACCATTTTTTCAACACTGTTCGTTAGTTGACATTTTAAACTTCAAAGAAAAGAAAAAATAATTCACTGACAGCTTTAACAGGACCACATTATTCTATGTCTTTGTTAAGAGGATCGACAGTGCCTATTTCTCACAAAAATAATTAGATACATCTGAAAGGTAGACTTATTTATATGTTGCTAGGGTTAGGAGATGTTTGTTGATTTGTTATTTAACCCTAAACACAGGCATATATAACTAGTTTACATTACTGTATAGTTTTATGAAAGGAGTGTACGTAAAAATTTGAAGTTATTTAATCTATGATACCTGATATATGCCTTCCTTACTCACAAAGAATAACAATGAACATTAAATGAGGAATAAACATCCATATATAAACCATGGTTTCTTAATATAAAATAAATAGGTACACCTAAATCCCTTACAGTGTGTTTTTTCTGAGTTAATTAACAAATACTGAATTTTTATTCACTCGTTTAGTGGAGATAGTGATACAATTATGTCCGCACACATTTCAAAGTTATCGCCTTACAGTTTCACTCCTTTTTTCATCTCAACCATTTCTCTAAGGAATTAAAAGCAGCCCGATTGCGAAAACACAATTCGGCAACATAATTTAAGGAAAAATTGCGCATCGAAACTGAAACTTATCTAACTCACTCTCCCGTGCCAAGATAAACCAGAAATTCCTAGGATTCTGCACGTGCGGAAACCTTCACGTGACATTAGGCTGCCAAAGATTCTTCAGAGTCGTATTAATCGACCCAAAAACAGATGGATCCGTGGCGTTGGCATGGCAATGAATGCCAATATGAAGTGCTAGAGGTGTCAGTGCCGTTGATGACAAAATATCCCCTAACTCGCGACGTCTTATTAAGAGCATTGTCAGAAACCATGACCCTGACCTCAAGTTGACATCTTTCGATGGAAGATGGCATCAAAAGAACTTTTGATGATGGGAATGGGATGATGGGAAGAAGGGAGTGATGCATGGAAATGTGTCGCTTTTATGTAATGCGTACGAGATTTTTTTAAAATACAAAAAATGGAGTAGTTTTCTACTTGAACGTTAGTCGTTTACAAGAGATAAAATCATGAGAGTATCCTGTAAAACCAGTTGATGCTCTATAATAGAATCCCCTTAATCTGATATGATTTAAAAGATTAAAACTTCTTCTTAGATTAAAGTTCAATAGGTGGATTTATTCCGGGAATTAAACTGATAATCCGATGTTGTATGGAATGTATCGATGTTTACATCAAGCTTTACATTTTTAGAGGTATCATCAGTGTCGATGTATAGCTATAGCTTCGCAAAATAAAATATATTAAAATTAACGTGTAAATGATTGATTCATCGGGAATCGGCCAAATGCTGATTGAAGAAAAAGAAGTTTGATAAAATTAGCTTGTACTGATTAAAGAGAAGAAAGAGTATGCGTATTTAGATTTTAGAAATAGATTTCTATTTACTATTGCAATTTACAGGTTAGTTTGTAATTGACAGGTTAGAGTGGTTTATTTATTTATACCGAGATAATATCTTGAGCAAATAGCTGGCTTGAATTGCTGGATAGCAATACTACTTACTTAAGGGAATAAATTTACATGTTAAATCAGATTAACTACTTAATGAAATCTCAATCAGCTGATTTTCACAAGCAATTTTCACACGTTATGGAACTGATGTGATATATTATGCTAAATTCAATGAATTGACGTCATGGAGACTACTTAAAATCAAGGTTTATTAATAACTTATGTAATTTATTAGTGTTTACTCTAATTATCTATGTCAAAATACCTTTTAGTAAATTTCAAAGAGAAGATTTTAATTTCGTCATACTGTGACCTTTAATATAATTATCATATATATTTTGGGATTAGAAAATCACAAATTATCTTTTCAACTTGTAGAATTAATGTCAATTTAATTTATTTAAAATAGTTCATTACGGAAGCCTCTGACTATTTGAAATTCAGAAATAGGAGATTAAGGCAGTTGATATGAATAATCTTTGAGTTAGAATTATAGTTCGAGTTAGATCCAGGTATTATAATATTTCCCTATAACGAAATACCTTCTTGAATCTATCTTTTTATAATTATCAGGAGTTAATTATTTACCATTTACGTAAAAATTGAAATATAATAGTTTGGAATCGGAATTATTATACAGAATATAATTCAGAATATTTACTATCTTGTTAATGTCCTAAGTAGTTAATATACTGTTTTCTTTAATTTGTTTTGGACATCCTGCAGTTAAATATCCTTCGCGTAACATAGAAACAATTATTAAAAATCATGTCTCTCTTTTACTTTTAATTAAACCTTCGTTGTTTTTAATTCAAAATCCCAAGAATAAATTAATTAATCAATTAACTCAGTTCTTCTACTCAATGAGTATATACTTTCTTGCTAATATCACCAGAACATTTTGTCCCTCCATCACCGTTTTAACGCCATTTTTTCAACTCGGAATATATGTCGTAATTAGCGGAATGATTTTCCTTTCTTAGTAGTTCCGCGTAAACCGATCCATCTGGTATTTTCGCGTGATCGAGCGGTTTTTATCAGATATTCTCGTCCGCAGCATAACCTGAGGCGGAACTGACCGCCGACCACTCCATAAGAGTTAGAATTACGGGCGATGGAACACAAGTTCTCCGTCACCTGCAATAATGCGTTTCCATCGTTAGATTGAGGATATCTATTCAATCACCTTGAACTTATCCGTTCTCTGCAGAAGAGAAATTCCGTGCTTTCGGCGAAGGCGATGCTGAATCTCGCGGAGGAATTCCACGGAATGAAAAACAAAGAACGAATTCTTAAGAGAATGTAAGCCCTCGAAGGTGTTTGCGAAGCGATTCCGCGAAATGAGCGCGTGGGTGTGTTCGAATTGGTGATACTATGCATTTTCCGCTTTCTATTCTTAGGAATTGAATGAAGATGTTCTAGTGTACGACGGAAAATGTCTACTTCCGCTGACTGTTATCCAGAAGGATTAAAACTCTAAAATGATTACGTTTAGTAATGAATAGAATAAAAAATTACTATATAGCATCATTTGGTATGAGTACTTATATATTGACATGTAAGGATATTCACTTATGCATATCAAGCGATTTTAAATTTATCGTTGCGAAAAAATGATTCCATGACAACCAACAACAACAATTCAAAACGAAAATATTTTTGCCATACATAATATATTGCAGCAATTCTAAAATAAAAGGAAAATAGATATCTTATGCATTCTAAACATTGACTGTATTAATTTGCAACGCTTGGGGAATTCCCAGTGAGAGTGAGCTAGATACCAGGAAATCATAGCTTATAGAGAGATACGTACGTCTATAGGGGCAGTACGTTCTCCTATTTGGATTCCTAAGAAGAGAAAATTAGAGTCTGGAATATTGGCAGAATGGAAAAATTACTAATAAATTATGATTATATAGGCTTTGAAAATTATTCTTTATCATGGATTTTATTTAGGAAAAATTGTGAATGTGTTTATCAACTTCAATTGCTTTAAATGAAGAAGGCATATAATTCTTCACTTAATAAATATTTTCAATTAAACTAAAAGTTATCATCATCATTTATACTGGTCAATCATCGCAAATAAACTATATTTATCTTACTATTTAAACCTGGAGAACCTCATATCACATTGTGATTTCCTTTTTTGATTTAAAGGGAATAAAAATTAAGACTTCACTTGAAAATCGTGTGTGCTTTAAGTTCGGTTTTTCCTTTTTATCGTTTAACTGAAGTCATGCTGAGATTATGGAATGTTCCAAGGTCGCCGAGTACAGAAGTTGTTTCTAGAAAATGATGCAGTGATGGGGAAAAGCATAGGCAACCGAAGCTGCGTTACTATGGAGTCATTTATTGTGCGAACGAAGTTCATTATTGTATAGTATACCACACTTTGACGGGTGATAAATGATATGCCATTTAGGAGTGTATGATCAAATTTCAATTACATTATATTAATCTACTATAGATAAGAGCTTCAATATATTATAAGATTTTGAAGATGAGATTTGTCTTTTTCATCGAAATGGAAATGAACGGTTTACCATCAGTTATTCAAGATTCCACTCATCCAAAAAGAACTTGAACTGTACTTAGAATTCCTTTACCGAAAGAGCATGAATGTAGTTGATTTTATCTCTATGCAATGAAACGTATGTTTGTGATAGATGTAGATAGAGTCTTTATTTTTCGAAGGATACCACTGCTATAGAGCTTAAGGTATGGAAACAAGATGAAAGAGAGCCTATCCAATATGTGGATAAAATAATATTTGAAATTTCCTGCGTTCTACACAAATTTGGCATGGATATACGATTTGAACTTGCGTGAAGCTTGACGAATTACATTTTTTATTCACCATTGGAGCAATTGTAATTATGAAAGGAAAAGCGGTATGTTATCGAAGATAAGGCCACAGCGATTTGCAAGATGATATTATGATTCAGTTCATCAAGTTTTCAAAATTTTCTGTTGCCGTGTTGGATGTTCAACTAATATATTCACCAAACCGTGTTTTTTGTGCAAATAGTGATAGACAAAAGTAAAAAAAGTTGATTATATTTTCAACCATTAGACTTTATAGTTACTTTACTTATAATAAAAGAAATATAATGATAGACTTTAGACATGTGTAACTATGAAAGTGCACTTTCCCTGCGAGAGATTCTAGTTGTGAAAGTAATTTCCTCAGAATCCAATGGAGAATTGATTAGGATATCAATTTCATTACAGCCATTAAGTAAATTCCCATAAAAGTTGTTGAAACATAGCTTATATCATTGCTTTTTATGATGACCCAACGTTGCTGAGGTAATATGGTATCATCTAATGGATTGAGTGCCATAAGAATAACGGATATGTTCATCCTTAGAAAGTTGAAGGTTAAGTGATACAGGATGAGAATATATGGCATCGATTGACCTCAAGAGCATTGGTCCTTGGAAGGTTCACTTCGCGTTTGTGACACCTCAACCCACTGAGAGTAATGTGTTACTAACAGCAGTTCATTGGGAAATAGTTATACATCAAACAACCACAAAGATAAATATACTAAATTTACGATAATAATTTAAAAAACAATAAAACTAAACAATTGTTATAAGCTGACGAAATTTATGAATCTAACGAACTGATAAATTTAAATATTTCTTCAACATTAAAATGGTTTGAATTAGTTTTAAAGCGATATAAATAAAAAATACTCACATTTCATTGATAAATTTGATCTTTCATGGAGCTAAAAAAAAGATTTATTAAATAAGTTGTTTATAATAGGTAGGCTATAACTTTCTAAAACTATTAGACGAATTGAATCCCGTGGAATGTATATTGCAGAAAACTAATATTTGTTGCGAAATATTTATCTAATTTTCAAATCAATTGGGAATCCATAATTTTAATTGATTTACGTGTTATATACATGTATACATGTATAACACAAAATCTGTACTGTCAATAAAAAAGAGATTAATTCGATTAAAAACAAATTAAAATCTGTGTAATTACCTTCAATTTGAAAAGAAAGCAAGTTATTAGGATACAACAATGCTTAAGTATAAAACAATATAGGTAGACTGTAAACAACTGTTAATGAACATCTCATGAGATGAGTACAGAAAACAATCAGTCTATAAAGAAATACCGGAAGTAAAATTATAGCTTCACTTCGTTTAACACAGTCGTTACAACTTTAATATGTTTCCGCATTCTACAAATCCAATCAATTAAACATCAAAACAATCCCATTTTAATGCGTATCTCTTACTTAGTCATTTTCCAATGAAATTGTTCAACCTGAACAATTGATTTTGTCATAAAAACAGAAGCATAAAGCTAGAATTATTTATTTAAGAAGATCTTATTAATTTATAATTAAAAAACAATGAAGGTTGAACAAAGGAAAATAACACCTCATTTACTCATTGCGATGTCGTTCAAACACTCGACTATTAACTATTTCCGATATAGAATATGTTGACATTTGATATAAGACACTGCCATTTTATTATTTATTTATATTTATTGTGTTGACCAAAATTTCGCTTCATTTTCCAAAATAATAATTTCACTCCCTCAGAATTATCTTCTTTAGTTAATAATTATTATTTTTTCCGATATCCATGGATACTAATATTTGTAAACAAATCCAATCGAAACCTGTAACTAAGTGCTAAATTAAATCTTTATTTAGTAAAAACTTTATACCCATTACCAAATACGACGGAATATATATATTACTCCGAATTCTAAGTAATCGGTTGATGATGTGATATTTTCCCGAATTCCGTAGCATAATCCACGAATGGGAAAAATAGGTTTGTATATTTTACTCCCTGAAATGATGGGAGGCATTAATGGTTAAAGTCTTTCCTTTGGAGTGATTTACAGCCGATCAAGCTTAAACGAGTAAAATTCGTAACACAATGGTCGTCTCGGCATTGTAATTGCTTCAGAGACTGCCTTTCCAATGTGCTCCATCCAAGGGCAATGATGTTTGTCTCCCTCTAAATCTTCCGTATGACGATATCCACTCAGACGGGGAAAGTAAAATTAATGGACTCAGTATGTAGAAATACGTACAAAGCTTCGGTACGATAAATACCGAATTGTGATGAGTACTTATGCGCTCTATTCAAAAGAGTTGAAAATAAAAGATAATAACGATCCAAAGGTGGCGTGAATACGATGGAAAACATCGTCTTGAAACGTAGAAAATAGAGACATTAATATCTATCCTAGGGGATAGCTGATTCTTGCACAAGAATAAATTCTCCGTAGTGATATTCTATACTGTAACGTGTAATATAGTTCTACTTATTTTAGATGCGTAATATCGTTGAAATTTGTTATTGAATAATTGTGGCGATGCAAATCTTACGTAAGTTACTATTTAACTATTGCGATGTAAAAAATACGGTTGCGTTCGTATTACCGTTCGCCAGAGTTATGTATTATGCAATGAAAGAAGCCTTTTGAAGGTAGACGGATAACAGACACTTGATTCGCGTGTGCAAAAAGCTTTTTGGTATTTTTATGTATTCGATAATATGATAACGGGTCAAACGAACAGGGGGTGGTAAAATATCGAGCATTATAATGGTTATAGAAAGGGTTCAAGATGTACATTTTCCTAGGATACGTTGATATTTGGAAAAGGTATACGAAAATGCAACTGAACGATGCAAACCCCTTAATGTATAGTACTTGGTTGTTACTCCTATGAACTCCAGTAAATACTGATATGATAAATTACACTGATTAATAGTTCGATCAAAGTTATACCTATGAATCTTTGTTTTTTGGTTTTATTTAAGAAGAGATAATATAAACAGTTTTATCATCTCATATTTCCATGGTTTTTAATTATTATCAGCCAAATTAGTCTAAAGTATCATCAGATTAGATCGATAAATACAAGCACTGTAAAACACTCGATCAGATGAAAGTGTAAACAAACAGGTAATTGCCTAGTAACAGTTAACATATTGAAAAATGCATTTGCTCTTTAAGGAAAAACTTTAGTTGCTTTCACCAAGTAATTTTTTTAAATTAACTCAAAAGAAACCATAAATGGTTGACATTAACTGGATTATTTAGTTCTCTGAGAACAGGTAAAGCCAGAGTCGTAAAGTTGATCTGTTGTAATCCATTTCCGCTCATAAATTCTCTCGTATATCTTCAGTTCGGTCGAATCGCTGTCACTGAATTGGAGCCAATAAATGCAGTGGTTTACTTTTCAGATAAATACTCTGCACACATTCAACAATAATTTGCTCATCGTAAGGTTTACTTATGAGGTAGTTTTTTGCTTTATTGATGAATATAGTTTTAAAATTTTCGCTAGGGATATAGTCTATATTTTTTATTGAGAATTTCAAAATAAATTTATTTGTATATCGGAGGCCACTGGAACATGTTTAAAACATTTGTTAGGGAGTTTTAATACTTATTTTGTAATACTTATTAATATTGAATATTTATGAATTAGTTGCATTTTTGCATCGACGATATGTTGCTACGCAACTCAAAATAATAGAATAAAAAATAAATTGAAAATGGCAATATTAAAATGAAGTGTTAATCTGTGAATATCGGTTAACATTAAATAACATATAACAATCTAACATGAAATATAAATTGATGTCATCTGTCGTTTATAAATGAATCCCAATCTCGATTTTAATTAAAAAATTAAAAAGAACTGCAATAATAAATAATAATATTAAGTTTGATATACTTTTCTCTGCTCATGTATATTTTAGGTCCAGAATCGCTGACTAACTGTCATGTATAAGAATTGATTGAGAGATAGGTATTTTATTGAAGGGTGGAGCGGGACATCACAACAAACAAAATTTATCTGCTAAAGATAATTTCCTATGACTACGCCGTATCTATGTTGAGCTTAAGTAAACAACTGTTGTCTTTCATTCGAGTAATCAAATAAATATGCTTGGTAAAAGTTTACATTACAAGTTTACATAAAAGTACCGATTGAATATAGATTCAAACTTCTAGGATCTAAACCAGTTTATCCTTTAAAGAAATCGTCCTCATTCATAATATCTACACATTCACTCAGCGATTGCAAAATTACTCCTAATAATAAGAATGCGTAATTAGGTACGTAATTTCCAGTATTCAAAATTAAATTCACGTGAGCGATGTACTCTTCAAAGAAGACGAAAAAATTGTTTTGAATACCAACAGTCAACTACGAGAATATGTTGGATGCATTAATTGTGCACCTTTAAGCGGAATATAGGATTGGAAGAGCGGGAAGGTATTTACTCAAAAGGAAAGAAAAAGATGATGTAAGAAGGATTGAATAGGTAATTTATGCATGAGTCATTATGAATGGTATTGAAATGAGAAAATTGCATCCGCGTAATTTCCCAGTACTGTTAAAGTCAATATAGTTCACTCGATAATAATTCATAATATTTACTTTTTTCATAATGTACTATTAGAGGAAATAATTCGCATGTATTTTAACCGTTAAATGGAAGCTTGATTACAAAAGACGATAAATCATATTTTATATACTTCATACCTACTTTTTAGTAATATTAATTTGGTGGTACATTCATTCCAATAATTGGTGGATATAATATTGAATATTTGCAAGAATTTGCAAAAAAGTTGCAAAAAATTGCACATCAACCCCATCTCTATTCTGTCTCCTAATATTTTGCTTGATAGTTTTGGGAAGCTGCGAATAGAAGATATTTGCCTCGAAATTCGACTCGACTCTGTCTTTTAGAAAGTTAATATTCTCACTCAGGATGTGAAGAATGCTTGTTTGGCTCGATTCCAGGCTCCATCGTGTTTGGGGTCGCGATCATCCGCCCTCCAAAGGGACAGCGGAGAGATTTGGAATTATTTCAGGCAAGCCATATGCCGGACGCAGACGAGCGTGTTTATGCGAATTCAGGAAATCCTTTTCTTCTGGGGTCATTCGCGGACGACTGTAAATTTGGTATGTTGCGGATCTTTTTGCAGTTATTTTCGCACATTTTCACTATCTAAATAACTGGAAACTTGTAAAATATATGAATTAACTGCTCCATTTAATACTAAAAAACTTTCTTATTCGAATTTGATGAAAAATTTCGAAGAAACAAAACGTAATAAAATTTTAACGAAATCATTACAATAAATCTAACTTATTTATTATAATTCAGTTCGTTTTTGGTCATTAATTTTTTATTTTGTAGGTTAAAATTTCTTGGGATGATTTTAATAACCAATATTAAATCATAATAGCTATTAACCTTTACTATAGGGTTATTTATAGCTGTAATATAGATTTTTTATTGATATTGATAATTTGGAGTAAATAAAATAGTATTTAATGTCAATTAATAATTTAATTGACTTTTTGAAACGCTATAATCCCTTCGAATCAGAATGCTAATGCTGTTTGAAAGTTCACGCGGAAAACAAAGAAAGAATGCATTGCAAATAAAACGAAACAAGGCCGCACGAACAATCCGCTTGTGTTTTGTTTATTCAACAGTTGCAATGGTACTTTTCGCCTTCAGCACTTATTCTGGGCAATCATATATCAAGGTCGGTCCATTGCACCGCATCAATTCGCGCTTTGGGATCGATTAACGCAGTTTATGAGATGATATGTTTGTCTCTGGATTGCCCTCCCGCGGAAAGGATACAAATGTGTCATGGCCACCCACGAATTCGGATCCTCATCCATGTTTTGGACGAAGATTCATTTGAGGACACGATGTGGAAGACAGATTCAGATTGTGTGTCTTCAGCATCAGATACACAACTTCTCACATCTGCTTCTAATCTTCCATTAGTTATTTTAAATTATCCATTTACTTTTCAACAACAACTGAACGTTTTGGTGAATATATTTTACGTATCCATTCCAAGACTTGGGAAAATATAGTTTGACATTTGGATCTTAAATTGTTGGTGAACGTTTATACAGACTCAAGTTCCAATACGATATTTTTATATCTTTCTACTCCTTAATTTTTAGTATGTGAAATAGATAAAATGATGATGATGTCTCATAAGAGATATCATCATCATTTTATCGAATATGCGAATTTGTCCATAACTTTGTATATAAAGCACTCTTAACTTAGAATACCGGAATATAATGTGAATAGAGATGATTAAGGGTACTTAATTAAGTCTTTGTTGGATCAGCTTTAAACGTACACATTTGCCGTACAAAATAAGTTTAAGCTATTGTTAAGAATCTTTTAAACATTTACCGTAAAAATATTTCATTATGATTTAGCCACACATTGAGACATTGGGGGAAGTAAGAATATCACCTAAATATGGCTTTAACTAAAGTTATTATCTAATAAATTTTCATTCATTTTCCTGATTAAAATTCTACTAGTTAATAATATGAGTCTAAATAGTCTTATAAGTCTTTGACCTTTAATCCTCCTGTGATAAAACATACCAAAATTCATTAGGAAAGAAATCTGCGTAATTTTTACATACAGAGGCTGTGTTTTTATCTCGTTTCTTCGAAGATTTTATTTCTAAGTTTCTTCATAGTATAGCTCACGATTGGCTTGATCACTCAATCTATTGAATGATTAGCAAAGTATGGGCCGAAGCATTTTCGAAGTGGATGAATCGGTCTGAGAGTCGAAATCTTTTGAAAAACGAGCTCATAAATCTTGTTAGTTGGATCAGATGAGTCTTAAGATGTGAGGAGTTGTCAGGCGAAAAGGAAGTTAGGAAGACATCCAAGTGATGGGATTGCTTTTCTCAGAACCCTTTTTTAAATAAGTCGTTGACATCCTAAAGAAGTAGGAAAGTGTCACATCTGAATTAATTCGGACGTTTCAGGGACTTGATGGCTTAGGAAATCCTTTCGCTGCGGTATTTGAGTTCACCGGGTTAAGTCCGTATTTCGCGAATGCTGTTTTAGTCTATTCAGGGTATCCTATTTCTCTTAAGGATTTGGAAGTTTATTTAATAAATTTAGTTGCTGATCTGACTTTCCTTTCGCTTGTTATATACTTATGTTTGACCTTTTTTCTTAGATAAGGAAATATTCAAGTATTTACGAAAGTGATTTAACTCTGTCTTAGAAACAAATAGGATTTATTGCTTTAAAGGAATTTTGTTGAAGTAAGACGTAATTTTCACCCAAATACAAGATTGATTGTTGACGTAATTTAGAAATTTACGAGAAAGTATTTTTTCTAAAGGTATGGAAGTTTGCAATGTCAATGCGAATTTCTCAATATTCTCATCTACTTAATCATGTTGTAATATTCTTTATATTCATCCTAACTGAATGGATAAGGATTTTAGCAGGTTGTAAAGTTTAGAACCGCACTGTAATTGTTCAGAAAGTGAATGTTTGTGCGGTCTTTGATTATAAATAAATAAATTATTTATAAGTCTAATTAGATTTTTAATATCTGATCAAAGGGTTTGTTAGGATGCATGTAATTCGACTTACACTTAGCATTTTTAAAGTTTCATGACTAAGCAAAAGTCTGGTAATTCTTCAAAAAATCCACATTGTTTTTAGGGCATAGCTAAGTAGATTTTCTGCTTTCATTTCATAGTTACTTAGGTAATCTTATTACATCTCTTACCACTTGACCGTAAGACTTTGACCGAGTGTCACTTCACTTACTTAGAGGGAAGCCAGTTCCCGTAACTTTTCATCGATTCATTAGCTAGAAAGAAGAAAAGAAGAACTCGTTAAAAAATTGCGTCTTCCCTATACCCGCGAGTAAACATCGTCATAAACATCGTTTGATATCAAACAAAATTTCCTCTTACAGAATTAGCAATGTCTGTTTTCTATTGCCTTACTGCAGAACTGTTATTATGTTATATATTTCAATGGTTAACTTTCTTTTCGTGGGCAATAGTAAATTTTCAATTGATTAATACCAAATGCTGCAATCGATAAAGCTTATAAAACAGAACGTAAATATGAGTTCTCGTAAATAGTGAATCTTCTGCAAAAGTTATTGTGATTGCTAAAAACTATAATGTTTTAAAGTGTAGAGCCAGAGTATATTCATTGGTGTATATTTATGTATAGATGCTGAACGGATGTTTCTCCCGAATATTTGCACAATAAGCAAACGGTTTGACGTGTTTAGCTCAGTTTTTGGAAGCAGGATGACCCAGATATTGCAAAATTAACCATAATAAATAATTGGCAAATCTGTCTAATTCGTTATGAAACAGTTTATCTTATATAACAGAACTTTTCAGTGGAGTTAATTCGTAAACTGCCGGGTAATTTATTAAAATCGAGCATCAAAGGATATACAATTAAATCGTACTATTCGGTGAATAAAAATCATCATTTGATTCCTTGGGCATTGAATTTCAGATCCATCATTAATTGTAATGATGGAAATTGGTGAGAATGTTAACGGATTTATAGAAAAATGGAATCAAAGGAAAAAAAGGATAGGGAATGCTTTTGAACATTGTAATGATATTAAGCTACTTTTGAAATAGATTTCTATATCATAGAACTGAACTCTGACTGCTGTTTAAATATACAAGTAAATAAGTAATCAAGATTGTATTAGATAGACATTTTATTCTTCATTGAGAAAAAACTAGTTGACTATCTAATGCATGGATACGAATTAAAGAAACAGATGGCTTTTTACGTGAGGAAGTTCGATTCCTTTTGCAATAAAAGATTTTAGCAATAGGAGGAATTTTGAGGAAAAACGGTCTCAATAGATACCGGAAGAGAAAACAAAGTCCTCAGGGGAAGGGGGAGTTGGTGGAGTCGGTGGCGCGTTTTGTGATGGAGGAATTTATTGGTCGGAGAGCTTTACAAGGCGCAGACAGACCGCATTTCCACGGACTATTTGTTTACGCGTCGCGAAGAAGTAAACAGCCGGAGAAAGGGGTCATTCTAATGACGTCACGGCCCGCGACCTGCGCGCCTCAAGAGCGGTGACGGAGTGCACTTAGGCAACAATGATTTTCAATCGCTGAGGTCAAAGCGTCCCCATCCATTCTTTTATCCATCACGTCTCCTCCAATTCCCAACCAATAAAGAACTCTTCCCAGCATCAATTTATTGTTACCGGGGCATCCTTTTGGAAGAGAGAAGTAATCAGGAAGATTCAAAGTGATTAAGGCTGCTGGGGATGGTAAAAGCTGGAACCTCCGACCTTTACAATCATTAAGGGTTACGTTTATTTTATATTCTTAAGTAAACACGTATTATTTTATGAAAATGTATTAACTTTTCGGAAATTACACTGTCCGAGAACTTTTATAATCGAAACTTCGTAATTAATCGAACGATTACACATATTCTTCAATAAACACACGATTATTTAATTGAAATTCACTTCACACAACTTTTCTGATATTACGTGGTTTGGGGGCCTTCATGGTTTAAAATTCGTAATTTATCAGTTGCTTAAGGGTTAATAGTTTGATTTTCTCGAATCCATGTCCTTTTAATCCGATGAATTAACATAACCAATCTGCTTCTTCTATTTTCGCTGGCATATACCAGTCTACAGCCTGGATAAGTGAACAATTGCTCAGCTCCAGTCCAAATGTGCCCGTTTGGCAATTGTCTTTGATTCTATTTTTTGTTTCCTGTGAAGTAAGATTGCATGACAAAGGACGATCGAGTGCAGGCGAACGTTTGGAGCTTACGTATATAGGCATCCAAATCACTTACGGAATGACTATAAAATGGAATATAAAAATACCTATATTTTGATTACCATACTTACGTATTAAAGTAGAAATTGTGATGGCATCGGAATATAGTTCTTTTAAGCAGCTTTCAACCCCCTTCATTGTATATAACAGCTCTTTCGCAATAATAGTAAATATATATCTACATAAGTACCCTGCAAGCTGCCTTTCGGCGTGTGGCAAGGGGTGAATATTCATAGAACTACAAACATCTAGAATATGTATATTTGCTTTAATACCTATCGCTATTCAACTTATAACTTCTTATTATCATATCAATACATATATCACCAATTACGATTATATTATCCTTTTTTCGAGGTAATATTTACTTTAATTTTTCTAAATTTGAGCTTCATATGAGCGGTACAAAATAGTAAGAAAAAACTAAACTGTAACCTTAAGAAAATGTATGCTGATTATCAACTCTTCAATAGTTAAACAGAGACCTCTTTAAGGTAAAATGTTTAGATTGTGTTTGTAATCACCTACTTTTCTTATCCATGATAAGAAAAGTGGTACGCATCTCTATCTTTCGTGTCACTATCAATTGTTCAACCTCAATAAACGTTGGGTTTTATATTGCTTTATAGCAGTCAAATAAGAATAATAAAATCATATCTTTTGGCGGTGTTATGGCTGTAGCCTTTTTCTTAAATTTATGAATTTGCTGTATAAAATTATACGGCAAATTCATAAAAAACATATATCTTTTACTTGGGGAACATATCTTAAAATTTTTCATTCGAGCTTTTTCGAGAAGTTTGATTACATGTGTATGTATTTACAAGAACATATATCATCATTAAATAGGTAAAACTAATCGAATTTAATAATGGCGTTAATATATACTCTTAGTAAATTATAGTGAATCTTGGAAAAGTGAATTTTCATCCTAAATTATCTTGTAATTGTATTGTATTATATGGGTATTTTATTCAGAAAATTCTGCGATAACTATTAAGGAGGATTTAATAGAAGATGTTCAGAGATATGAATCCGACGTTTTCTAATATTTACTCAGATAAGTCGAAAAGGAGGATTCCAGGAATAGCTGTTGCTTCTTCCACGAGTTCTTTTGAATTCCACGCTTCTTGCAAATGCATCTTCTCTTGAGATAGCGACGCACCTGGAACAAACCTCGATCACTTAATTATCGATGTTTAGAGTGAATTACATTAGCATATTCTTAACGACTTCAATGGAGCAGGTGGAAGTCGACCAGATAATACCTATTGGCACTCAATCGAAAAGAGAAGGTATTGAGTGAAATGAATAGGTATCAGATTAGATATTTATGCAGATAATAATAGAATTTAAAAATATACGAGCTGGAACTGATTTGAAGTAGATAATGATCAAAGTTTTCTGTAGCAGTTTATGGAATAGGATACCAATTCATTAATTCATTAATTGAATTACGTTGAAAGATTTTATTCTTCATTTTATTGTTCTTGTCTTAATGAAACCTTTGATTGCTTCAAATCAAACGTTATCTTTTTAATATGTTATCATTCTTCGAATTGATCTCTTGCTCATACTACTCACATTAATGACTCATAATGGTTGAGTATAATCTCAAGATGTCCCTCATCAACAATGAGCTTTCACCATTTTATCCGCTTCTTTCGTACGAAAACAGCTAGTTTCAGGAATCGCTTGTTTACGTAACCATAGAAACCAAACATCGGGGCTATCATGGGATATTTCTTTACGGATAGTTGATGAAAACCTGCTTCGGATATAGGAGTGTTTCTTGGAAGAGAGAAAGAATGCGTGAACAAGAAAAATTGAATAGAAATAGCAAGGAATTTGAGCGAAATTCGTTAAACGATGCAATCTATCCATATCTTGGAATAGGTATATTTTCTATGTCTAATTCAGAAGCGATATTTGGAGTTAATAATAGTTATTAAGTTAATGTTTTATTGATTATGTCTCTATATATAATAACTCTATACTGACACTTGGACTATTTCAAAGTATATATATATACTTCATAGCGCAATAGATGTTTTACAATAATCCGTTCATTATTTATTTCTATGGCAATAAATAAATTTGAAATTCGAGTAGAGGACAGGTTCTACAGTTAAAGGATTTTCCATAGTCTACCTGCGGCTATTCATTTATCGCAATGGTGTCAGGAATGCTTACGATTTGCCAAGAGAAATAGAGGAATTAATTAATAGTATAGTTTATTGCCTCCGGTCACTTCAACCTCACGCATTGAAAAACGTGATTTGAAAATACATTCTAATTCCCTTATTGAAAAGGAAAGGGAAATCCTATTCCATATAATAGAAAGAAAAACATAAAAGAAAAAGAAATTAAAAGCGTAGAATTTGTTTTAAACTGTTTGATGTGAATTTAATTATTGGTATAAACGATCTTGTTGCCGATTAAAAGTGTATAAAGCCTCGCCTTTGTTTATTATAGACTTACTATTGTTTCACTAACATCCGAGTTGTGTATCTATACGAACCACTCCAAGAGCGTAATAAATATCTTAAAGTTTTTATTTTGTGATACGTTAATTATGATTCATTCATTAGTATTCACAATCTGTTATGAAAAAATATTAATTCATATACGAATAATTCATTTTTATGGAAGTGCTTTGAATTTAATTCGTTTGACTGATTGTGAGTAATAGCATTTCGAAATTCAAGTTCAATATCTAGCCTTGTTAGTTTCAAGGCTAGATATTGAACTATGAGTTCTAACTAGTGCACGTATAGTGTACTAGTGTATATATAAAGTGTGCTTAGAAGGTCACATCGTATTAAATCATCCTTAAATACGCTCGTAATTTATCTATAGAGCCTGGATTGAAGTTGGAAAAAAATATAAACGATATTTGTCTGAAATATCCATAATGACAATCCTATCTCAGTGTTACTAATCTAAAGTAATATGTTAACTAGTACATGCTAAAATTCTTTAAAGTTACTCTATATTAGTAATAGAGATTGGAACATAATATTTTATATTGTACAAAACTTGCTGTGCAAATTAAAGATTTTGTGCAAATAAAAAGAAATTTCTAATTTCAATTAAACGATTCTGAAAGCGAATGGGAATTTTTACAATGTGTTTAGGAATGCGATAAACGTAAGAAAAATTCGATCCTAAAAATATCGAGAAATAATATTTTCTAGTCTCTTAACAAATAAGAGTATGTGTATAGTAAGGCGTATATTTGAAAAAATTAGTATCGTTTTTCCATTGTTGATATTTCGTCATTCAGCTATTTCTTTGATAGCGAATATTTCTCAATTTTTAGCATTCTTTTTTGTGAACAGTTAAATTATGATTTCCTTCAGCTCTTATCTTATTCCCTTACGACCTTCTTCATTTTTGTACAGACGAACTTTGAATATCAGCACCAAGCATTCGAAAATCCTCTAAATCTTAGCAAAAGAACTGAATCAGCGACTGTCGTTCAAATGCTCTCCTTACCTTTGATTGATGAACTTTCTTTTGAGACGCGTATATAATCGTATCCACGTCGTAGCAGTTTCATAAGTGGCGCGCACTGCATTTTCAAAGAGGCGCACTTATATGGAAGTCTGTAGCAACGGGAGGATGTTTGAAAGATCAGTCGCGCACAAACTCTCGGTGAGTGCACACAACTGCTTTACCGGCCCAATACGCCGAGGATTAGTGATTGGATTTTGACTCTTACAGTGACTGTACAGTAAAGGTAATATAATTTTGAAATATTCCGCTATCATTGTAAACGTACACTAAAATTAAATTGTGAATCTTTACGCATCATCGGATTCGTTCGCCTTTCATAAGTAATTTAACAATCGAAGTTCAATCTTCCCTCAAAGTCTCATATCTGTTCTTTTAACGATACTACATAATCAAAGGCTAAAGTAAAGCGATTAAAAACTTAAATACCTTAGAAAATTCTGTAATGAATTTTATTCAAGGAAATAAATAATTTAATTTAATTAGTAATTAATTCTATTATTTATTCAAATGAATCATCGATCATAGGATTATTATATAGGCTATTGTATATGTGTTTTATTGAAGATTATAGCATGACGTTTCTCAATTGGATAAAATCGCTATTGTGCGAAAATTCAACTTTCAATGAGATAGGGGGTGTTAGCCTCTCACACCTATTTCCAAATGTTACTCATAGAATTTTTTCTATTGTAAACCTATCTTTCTTTTGTTATTCCTAAATTTTTGGTGAAATCTCTATTCCATCCATCCTAGGTCTACTCCTTCGTATATTCAAATCTCTCAGCGTCCTGTTCAGAACTATTTTATCCTAGTGATAGGTGTGTTTTCCTATCAGCACGTGGCTTACACAGCTGCATTTCATTGATCTTACCTTCTCTATGATGTCATCAACTCCTGTCATTGTTCTGAAACACGTGTTGCGTTTTCCACTGCTCCTTTTAATTCCCAGCGTATAGCTTTCCGTGCATCAATACTTTTGTTTTATCATTTTTCATTTAATATTAGTATTTTTGTAACAACCAATTTTTATCTGGCAATTTTTAAGAGCTCTCTTGACTGCTTGTGAGAAATAACAGTACTTTGTTTCTATTAATTATTTGGATTCTTTAATCTCCAATTACATTCAATAATTTGATTAACAACATATGAGTTAATGATCACATTCGTCTTTTGTATATACGAACTCCTATAGCATCAATGCCGATTTATTTGGATATGAATTCATCCGATTTTTCTATTTACGTAGAGAAATTGATTATATTATAAAGTGCAATACATCAATCTGTGAAAGATCAAAAGCGTAGATTGGCGATTTTCAACTGTTTCTGTACGAGGATGTAGTTGTTATCGTTTGAACGCGATGCATCCCTATGGAGACGCGAATCACCATGGAAAAATCGCCTCGATTCACTCGGATGTAGCTCCGCTTAAAGCAATGCATGATCTCATCTCTAAGCGACCGCACAGCTTTGCTTTTCCGTGGAAGTTCTTTATCGCATCCATGTTTGAAGGGCTGCGCGCGTTTTTTTGCCGTAATGAAAGAATGAAGATTTCATTGACGGAACTGAATTCAAAATAGAACATTAAAAGGCTGACAAAGCGGCGAAAGCATTTCTCTGCTCATCTTAGTAAACACACTTATCAACAAGTGTTGCAGGAAAGTCCTCAACGTGATGGCATGTTTTACGCTCCAATTGTTGGCAATGTTACACACGCCACGCGACTAAAACTCTGAAAAGTTTCGCTGTCTGCGAAAGATGATTTCCTTGTTTGTTTCCGTTCACAGAATTTCATGGACGATCAACTCTTTCTCATAAGATTTGAAGAAATGAAAGGATCGTTTGTTATATATTCGTGCTGAAAGTTAAAAGATTCAAACTGCTGGTATATTGAAATCTTGTTTCCTTTTGCGATTAAATCTTTTTTGATCAAAATCTCCCTTTTACGAAATATATAATTTCAAAATAAGTAATATTCAACTCCATGAAATACGATAAATATTAAAATCTTTGAGTTTTATTGAGTTCAAGTATTATTAATTTTGGTTCGTTTCTAATTTCGTTGAGATCAAATAGAGTTAATGCTTATATTACTTTCTCTTTTATGACTAAATAGATATTAGATAAATAATCTTATTGACGATTAGAATAATTGTACTTTTTATGTATAACTGGGAAAAATTCCTCCAAGAATTAATTCAAGAATTAAGATGGACGTTGTTCTATATTGTTAACAAACAATTCATCGCCGTACCGTTTGTCACTAGATTTGCCTATCTTAGCTTAAGAACAGAGCTTAAAAGTAGTGAAAATTCCCACAGTATGGAGAATTTCAACCCTCGCTTTATAAGTTGAAGAATAAATATATAATAATATAAAATAATATCAAGTTATACGTTTGTAAATTATAATATCACTTTAAAATGAATTCAAGTCTAATTATAGTCATGATCTGATGTAATCGCTTTGTACAAAGATTAAATCAAGGATGTAATGTCAAAAAATCCATTTACCTCAAACACTACTTAAGTTCTCGCAGGAAATTCTACAGTGGTCTTTGGACGGAAATTTTAATTTCACATTATCAAGGAAGAAGTTTCTGGCAAGCTAAAAATTGTTTCAGCAACGAAAAAAATTTATCACGAGGAAAATTCGGTGAACAATTTATTATTGTTAAAATATTGTTAATAGGCTATAAACCAGGGGAAGTATTCTAATATTATAGCTAAGAGCATGTTTAATAGAGCAGCCGCCAAACATTATTTTCAAACTTCTTTTGCCAACCGTAGCTTTTGCCTTTAATTTTCGTAGAGGAATAGCGGAATGCGTTGGCATTTGTTTCGCGGTTTAAGTACGGAGTCAAAGAATTATTTGTACACGTGCAAAGAGTGGAGTACTATAGAGGAAAGAAAGTTCCTCAGACAATGGAGTTGTTATCAAAGTGAGTACTTTGAATCGTAAGAGAAATTGTACACCGTAAATTTAGTTAGTAGCGTAACGAAGACAAATTCAGGAAGTTAGGACTGTCAAAGTAACTTACATTTGCAATTAAAGTTTTTAAAAGTAATTCAGGAATTGAGGAAGAAGATTTATGTACTCCTCAAAGATAAGAATGCTTTGAATTTACTGATTTCTATTTTATTGAACCATGATAATAATAAAAATGCATAGGAGATGTCAGTTTCATTATCAACGTTTACAAAATAATTTTACAATATAAACGCAAGGTTTTAATTATTTATAGACGATAAGAAGAGGTTTCTTTGCTCAGTTACTTCTTGGATGAATACTAGGCTATTAAAACTGAATCGGTAAGATAAGGGACTATAAAAATAGTTAACTTTTGTCCTTCATTAATTCTACACGATGAATGTTTTCATCGATGGAAGATTCAAATTTAGAAATCCTAAAATAAAAGTACAGCTGGAACTCTAACGGAAGTAATCATTCCTACAAATGTTAAAACTATTATCTTTCCATTCTTGTTTTTTTCTCCTAGATTTAACCTGTTAAATTGGCCTAGGGATATCGTTGAAATATTTAGTCGATCTTATTTATCAACTGAGGAGGGGAAACGCAGGGCGCTCTGCCAGAGGGCGGTGTTTCGCAGTCTTTTGTCTTCTGAGGCGCCCTCATATATCAACTCGTTTCCACGCACGCGAAAATAAATTCTGTTAGAGATTCTGCGTAGATAAAATCGGGTAAAAATATCGGAGACGATGAAAGTGATCCTATCGCGATTATCTGCAATGAAATAAGGAAAGGTAAAACAAAATGGGTTCGTAATGCGATGTCTTTTGAGTAATAGGAACATCAAACGATTAGTCGCGCCTCGTTTATGTGCAAATCGGCTGAAAAACGCAACTCAAGAGATTTCGGAAATTACCTTGAAACGATATCTATGGAGGACAGATGCAAATGGATGGGAGATGTATATTATGAGCAGTCACATGCTGTTCCTATCTCTTTCCAAGGTGGAATCCCTATAACATTATTAGGAATCATAAGATAAACAATTGCGGTAGTTGTTTATTGAAACTTCTCCATGGCAACTATATAAAAATGAATAATCTTAAAGCAAGTATTGAGTAGGAAGTTAAAGAATTAAATTTTAATTCTATTTTAAATCACAGACAAGGACTAATGTTCTATTTTAAAAGAAAAATTAAGTATTTAAAAGACAATTGTATAATTCGTGTACTCTTTGTGTAGTAAAAAAATTTTCAACAATAGGACAACAATGGTCTACAATATAATGGAACATTGTAGAATATAGGTTAAAAGCAAAAAATGTATTTTAAGCTCATAATAATCAAAAATATTTTGTTTATTTTTCAAATCCATCCTGCAATGAAATGCTGGTCAGTACACATTGACCCAAAGTGTGGGTACTTTAACCTCATTACGTTTTATTCTCTAACATAGAGTATATCTTTTCCTTCCGTGAAAAATGTCCAAATTTTTAATGGACATCATTTCCTAGCAACGCATCCGTCTCATTATCTTTCAATTAAGATATATAAGTGGGAATATATACAAGGATTGAATCTAATTCAGTATTATTCACCTAAATGTTTTTAGAAAGTTTCTACATAGTCACATTTATAGCTAGAAACACTCTTTTTGTAATGCTTACGAAATACGAAAACATTAAGCTAAAGAGTGGTTATAACATTTGTAAGAATGTAGGAAAGATCAGAAGGCATATTTCGTATGTAAGCAAAGCATGCTTTATAAGACGACAGCAGATTGAAATTTAACGACATCGACACTAATATTCTATGTCTTGCACGTACAAGTATGAAATTGATCTTCGGTCGCATTGGTTGTTCACCTTTTCACATATTTATCCACCTAAATAAACATCACTTGCCCTCGGTAAGACATTCACACCAGTCAAAACAAACAAAGTGGTCTCTATGAAATCGGTTTCCATGGAGCATCAATTCGTTGTAAACGTGAAAACGCCCCCTGTGACGATGGAGAAGCAGCTCAACAAATACGTCATCGAGACAGATCAGTGTGCTACGTTTCGGTGGAAAAATACGCCCTCTTTCTCCGTCATCGGAAGTTTCCGAAACGACCCTTCAATTGAAGGGGTCATAGCGCACGGCTTCTGGAATTGTTGACAGAACTCATACTGCGCTCGATTCCGATAGTGAACGGATAGCTCTCTGTGAAAAGTGATCGTGTGCAGTCCCTTTCAGAGACTTGCAGAGTCTTCCGCAGGTAACGGTAAGAGTCATTAAATCATAATGCTCAGGTACCCGTTGGTGCACACGGACACTTACCGTAACGGTACATCCTTTTCACGGCCTTTTGGCAATGGTTTCACTCTTTCTGGAGTTCCGAATGTCTGTCAGCGGTGAAAGGGATGTTTTCCGAAATAACTTGTGTGGAAAGGTACTACTTGAATTCGGGTCCCGAGCTTATTTCTTTTGCTGCGTTGCCGTTTTAGACTTCGGAAATTTCGCTCAGATTTGCACGTGAAGTGTTACGAAGTTATCACTAGGTTGCTGTTATTAATATTCTTTATATTTTTCTATCTGAGCGATTTATGTTCGAGTATTACGATAATATTATAAATTATCCTTGAAAGAAACGAGTGGCGATATTTTTTCAGACTGTGGTCGGAAGTGAGGATAGATTTTTCTAATTTTTTGTTCTTTGTATTTTGACGTAAGAAATACTTTATATAATTCCTGACCGTGCATATTGAATTACGTTCGAGTGTTATTCTCATGGAGAAAAACATTCCTTAATCTAATATAAAGCTTTTCCATCTCGAGTTTGTACACTCTTACTTCATGAAATCAATAGATGTTATTGCATAGTGGTGATGATTTCTGAGTTCTAGGAAGAAGAAAATGTATTATGATACAAAAGCTTTAGATATTTTAGCTGAATGCGAATAGCAACCGGTGGATGAAGTAACTAAGGAGTTGAGAGAAATTTCGTATTAAGAAATTTAAGCGATGGAAGAATGTCGGAATATATATTCGCCATTTATTAAATAATTTCATTTCAATGAACTTGTATTAGTTAATAATCTAGTTCCTTATTCGCATGAATACTAATTCAAGCAAATCAATTTGTTCTCTGAGTAACATTGGCTCTCATTGAATTAAGATGAATGTTGCATGTATACCAGAAAATCCATCGCTCATTTTACTTATTTAAATTAAATTCTCAAACATGGTAACTAAGGTGAATTGTATAAGTTTAGGATGGGTTCACTTAGCGTAAAATTATTATTATATACTTTCATAAATCTGCGTTTTAGAAAGCTGTAATGAGATTATATAGGATCGTTAGTTGTTTACTCTATTGAAAGAGGTTTTAAACTGAGAAGAACTTTAAATTGACTTAAGTATATAGTTACGACCTTACTGTCTCATGAATTTATTTGCTTATTATAGTCGAAATTGTAGCAGAAATCTTTTTAGACATATATTAAAGCTCTTATATTTTTGCCTTATATCCAGCCGAATAATTTAAATTCTTACGGAGCTATTTTCTCACATTGGCGATTCTACCAGAAGGGATACACATTTCTTTTTCCAGCACTTTTACGATTTCCAGTCCCATATAAAATCAGTTAATGCGGGGCTGCAGTTTAAATATAAAAATTCGTCACTAAGACAATGGAGAATCAAAATGCGGAGCAGAACTTTTCTGCTACTCCTTTGGAATGTAGTCAAGGCTTGACAACCGTAATAAATATTGCGACCCTTTTATCTTCCACAGGCGCACCACAAGTGTTTGTTTACTGCTATGTCGGCCATGGCGGTCGACGACGTCTCCTTGAACGCCTCCAAACCGGAAGTATTGCCGGAAAACGTGGACCCGATTAGGAATTCTGCAGAGATCGACACACCCCCGAGTAACAGCAGAGCGTCGTCCCTTCTGACGGACATCACGGAGTGTTCCTCCGGTTCTTCGTCGTCCTCCTCTTCGGCCTCGCCCACCTCCCGCATCCCTTACCAACAGCAGCCATCGCAGAGGGGGAAGCACCTGTACAAGAGTACCTCAAGCTTTCACCTCAGCGGCGGGAGGGTTCAGCCCCCTACCAACGGCTGCCAGGCGTGTTGCCAATTGGCCAAGTTTCCCCAGCACCCGTACCACCCCTACAATCACGGCGGCTTGGCCGCTTCCAGACACCCGAGGCAGACGCAGCACCTCTGCTCTCAGACCTTCAAGATGGGACACCCCCCGTTTGGGGGAGTTTCGGGCCAAAACGGGCACCAGTTCGCGCCGGCGCCCTCGCTGCAGAACCACATGATGGTGCAGCAGCAGCATCTACGACACCAAAGCTCCGTCGCCTCCATTTCTTTCAACGGTCAGTCGCAGTTTGGGAATCCTCCTAGGAGTTCGTCGCCGGTGGCCAACGGAGGGTGCCTCTGTTGTCCATTCGGTTGCCAATGTGACCAGAGGCTCTGCCGGAAGCAGGTTTGTACTCAACCTTCATTGTCTTCAGTCACTAATGCTTAAGGGTGTTGTCGATTTCTGTCGCGAATGAGCTATTTTCAGAAACGCATTTTTTTGAAAGACTTCGTCGTATGTCGTTAAGTGTAACTTTGTGAAAATTAGCAAATACGTAGAAAGGATTTCTAGGTGCTTGCAGCAGTAATTTCGTTCCCTAACTTGATTGCTTAAAGAAGTTGCGCCTTCAGGTGAACGTTAGGTTGTCGTCTTTCCTTGATGTACGAAATTCTTAAGATGTGTAATAACTTTCTTTTACTCTATCAAATTCTAATTATGAGCGGAGATAATTATATTTAACTGGAGTACTGTTTACTGGAGTAAAGAAGCGCGAAAATTGGGCGGTAGTGAATAATCTCTTGAAATTTAGGAACTAATGACATATTCTAAAGGATGCTCTTAACAGAAACACTTAAATATTGGAATAACTTAGAGAAATTAATGGATGGAAATTACCCTATTTGAATATTATATGGAGGCGAACGTTTAAGCCAATGTGTCTATTAACATTGGATAGTGTGCATTAGTCCGTAAAATATCTATCACGAGGTTCACTCTCCGTTGTATGGTTTTCTTTAATTTCAGATACTAATTAATCTCCTTCAACTCAGTAAATTGATAGGTCTCACAGAAAATAAAATGTTGCTTTGTATAAATAATTATTTACCAGTGATTTTAAATCCATATTGACTAAAGTGTATAATGAACACTGAATTTCCACTATTTAAAAGCTATTATTATCAAATCATTGTAACGAAATAATGACGAATTATTTGAAACATCTTCATTCAGTGGTAGATTGACAACACTTATTAATTAGTGTATTTTCTTTATCTAATTATAAACTTAGGGGTACTCTAATTTTACACTGCAATTTTTTAACCTTGACACACCTTGTTTACTCATTTAACCATTCCATTCTCTTCATTTTGGATTCTGAAATATTGGGCTTCTCTTCAATCATTGTCTTCACTATTGACCTTTACTGCATTAGTGACCCTGCCAGAACATCCTTCCAGCCAGTTTATCTCGCCAAGTGCTATGAATGCGTTAGTCCTATCTGTAAAAAGGAAGGTTCTATTCAGCCATGTCTCTTGGCCAGACAACAATGGAAAATTGTTATCGTTCTAATCATTTTGATATATAATGAGCATTATTAATTATTATCAGCATTGTTGGCATGGTCTCATAAAATTTCCCTTTATGAAGTTGTTTTTATCAACACTTGAACTCCTTAACGTCTAAAAATTAAAAAAAATAATCTATTAATTTGTTTTATCGACATTGAATAATCTAAGATATGTATTATTTCGTATTTGGCTGGCTTTTAGGAATTCAGAGGGTTTTATCTCGAATACGTATGCTTCAATTTCGTGTACTTACGAATAATCAATCATTTAGTTAGAAAAATGATATCGGCTAATTAATGGTAAGGGTCAGCTGGCAACATGATAATACCTTCCTCTGCTACTAAGTTTCACCGAAAGAGAACGTGTCCTCGCCAAATTGAATCTTATTCTTGGAAACAAATGAGTACCTCGCACAATTTTGGGAATGAGAAGATTTGGCAAAGGACTCGTAGGCCAAATCTACTTTCCGCTTATGTAGACTTGTACAAAGTGCTGAAATCATCCGTACGTGCACAAACATCCAGTAAACAAGGGGTTATTTTTTTTAATAGAAAGGCATGTGTCATGGTGCTCTAGGGTGGTAAACATCATACGTTCAACCCAATTCCTTTGTTGCTTTCACGTTGCTTAATTGTTGCTTACTTCAGAAATTTAACCATTTTGAAAGAAATTTTTCAATTTATTTTATTTCATATTAAGTTTCTTATAAGCCATATCCTTCTTTTAATCCCGTGTTCTTCTTTTAACCACTTATTCTTTTGCGTTGTCAGACTGTCCCAACCTTTTCTTTTAACATCTTCTCTTTCAAAATGTCCCATCAACTACGGAAACTATTTTGCAACTATTTCTGTTTAAGACGACAAATGTTGACGGAGTAAATGTTTGTCACAGATAATTTAAGCGTTTATAATCATCCTCCTATCAAATTAAAAGGTTTATCTGAAGTTCCATTCCATAATAATGTGTTGCGGTATTGTTAATTATAAATCAATTCTCTTTGTTTTGATAGGCGAATGCATTATTATCGTCCATGGCAACGCCTCGCAGTAATTTAACCGCTTATTACTAACTGTAAATCTCTATCAAAGTAAAAGTAAATTGTAAAAGCAATGGATGGAATTTTTATGGATAGAATAAAAATTTATAAAATAATGTTGTTAGCCCTCCACATTATATTATACTTTCAGATTCAGCTAGTAAAATCAGGAAACTTAATACAAATACGGCTCGCTTGTTCTAGATTACTGATCAGGGAGATGGCATGGTATTTGAACCCCTGCACAACTCCTGCTTGTAGGGTAAAGATGCAGATGTAAATATGAACAGCATATCCTAATAAATCAAAAGGATAACTATTTCTAGTGAACGTTCATTAATTAGAAAACGAATTAAATATAAGCAATATATTTTTTGAACGTTTCCAAGAAATTTGATTCATTTTTTAGCTTCTTAAATCATGCTTTTATAGCATTTACTAGATCTTCCAAAATATTTTGCATGTAACATAATTAATACGGAAAAATTTTATTCGTTATTTAAGGGAAATATTTTATGAGGGAAAATCATTAATCGATCCATCATTTGCATGGAAGAAAATTAATATATTTATTTCATTTAGGTTTTCGTACGTTTGATAGAATTATTAATTTATTTATGCCCTCAAAAATTAAAGATTATTATTTGTATTAAGGAATTGAGAAGGAAATGAAACCATTCTCTTCCACTTAAAAATAATATTTGTTTTGAGTCAGACGTGAATGATGAATGGCCATCATAAATCATATCTATGAAATACCCGTGAGAAAACGCTTAGAATCAGGGGGTTTGAAGGAAGTAATTATAATATTTCTGCTAAAGTGAACATCTCAGAAGAAAGAGTCGGTTTGTTCTCGTTCATTCGTAACCAAATGATTGATGAGCATCGCCAGATGAAAAATTGAACGAAGGGAAAATTAATCACGAAAATAAAGAGAAGATTTGAATGGAAGCGTTCATTAGACTAATTTGTTTCTGATATTTGAGATCCGTATTACGTGGTGCGAAGCAATATATGGCACTCCAAGGTGTAATGCGAGTAAAAGAAGTTAAGTAAGAGAGAGGGGTGTGAGTGTACGCATCTAAAAATATAACTCTTTTGATCTGTGTTTCAATATGCATAAGTGGATACGCCGACTCATACTGGATAAAAATGTTTTCTCCCTCCAATGAAAGAGATCATCCTCGCCTTATGATACGAAAAATTGGACCAAAAATAACTCAAGTTTTAAAATAAACCTTGGAGAAGAATTTTAACAAAATAAATGGCTATAAAAATAGAAGAATCATTCTTGGAACTCAGTGGATTGATTCACTTTAGTTAACGTATTTTATAACGAAGATTGTTAGCTTCTATATTGTAACTGTAAGCAACGGTGTTTTTACTATTAGACATCTATGAAGTGAGAATTCCGGATTTATAGAAGATGGTAAAAGTTTGGAAAAACCGTGAAGAAGTGAGTGAAAACTTTCTGGGAACTGGAAATTCCGATCTTAAGCTGTCATTCCCTCCTGTTGCAGATGCATCCAGCCTCTCAGATAACGGCTTTAGTTAATATTTCCAATGACATCTTGACAGAGTCAGAAGGTCGCATGGAAACTTACGGTTGGAAAAACTTTCCACATGGTTAGAATGACAGCTCCGATTATGTCGGTGGGTGTATTGGCGCTATCTTGCAGACGTTTGAGAGGGGCTTATCGTAAAATATCCATTAACGACTTCTGATACCTCTGTTTATATAATGACAGATGCTAAGGTAAAGAGGCCCACATGTTATGCCCTCCGATACGATACACAATAGCGTGTTACCTTGAGGATTTCACTTCTTGTGGCGTTATGTCTCCGAAGAGCATGAATTATTGCGCTTTTATCTTTCTATGGAAAGCTGCTCCCTGTCACTGCTGGAATGGACGCGTTATTAGCAACAGATGTGAAAAATTTTAACTTCCGTATTGATGTAGGATGTATGTAGGAGATGGGATATATTTTGAGAAATGGATGCGTTATCTCAAACATTAATATTCAATTAAATCCTTTTAACACCACTTTTCCATGTTAATAAAAATCCAGTAATACTTATACCATTCAATCGTTTAATTTTATCTAAAAGGAATCGTAATTTTGAAGTATAATTCGCGAATTGATCCAATAGCGACATTGTTACGTATGATTTGATGCATTGCCATGATGATAAGTGTAATTTCTTTGAGATAAGAGGAGGAGAGTGTGTGATGGGATATGTGTCATCTATTGCCTAGAAATTTCAATTCACAAAGGATACTTCTGCGTATGATAATTCCATTCTGGAGCTCTCTCATTTATGAGTCATTATTAACCAAAACGAATCTTCATTTGGTGACATCATACTAATGAGATTACTCATGATGAGAGACTCGGTTATTGAAATGTTACATTGTGATTAAAAGTAGTGTAGTGTTTCCTATAATAATATATAATCAACAACTCGTAAAGTATCGTAATGTGCATATATTCGAAACAAAGTAGCCATATGGGCGGAGAAAAGTAGTATTTATAATTCTAAAGTAGACAACACTCATTGAATCACTAAAACAAATGACAATAGAATACGTTCGTCTTTCTTTATATTTAAAGCTCGATCTTAAATAATTTATGATAGTAAATAAGACGGTCATCGCTTGGTTAATGAAAATCGAGTATTTTAATTATTCGTTATTATTTAAATATATAATATATGCGTGTATATGCATAGTTTAATTATTATTTTAATTTTCTTTAAGTCTTAGATTGTTGAGTCAGGACTATATCCACTTTGATTCGAGTTAATCCTAGAACGTAGGAAGTAAGGGATACCTTTCATGAAATTATCGAGTCCTATTATTTCTGAGCCAACTTCGAAAAAGGAAATGGAAGAAGGAGAGAAGAAATAAGAAGCGGTAAAAATTCCTTCTCTCTCTCCATCGCGTCTTTTTTAACCTCAGCAAAATTCCCTTCGGATAACTCATAGAGTTTTACAATTCGAAACAAGTGGAACACTTCAAAGGGCCGTCTCTTTTTAATTACGTAATGAGAGATGTCAAGGAGTAGAGGTCTGCGACCCTTTCGAGTTATTAACTGGTGGAGGCTGATGTCCACCGATCTAAAGATAGCCATTTTATTTTCGCGGTCGGGTTTCTTATAAAATAACTTCCTTCTCGAACCGTCTAATAATTACGTCGCATTTAACGATGCGATGTATCACTTTCTGCGATACATCGATGTTAATGCGATATGTCGGTGTACATGCGATTTATCCATGTAAATGAGATAAATCGGTGAAAATTCGATACATCGATGCTAATGCGATAAATCGATGTAAGTGCGATATATCGAATCTATGCGACATTAACAAATCTGTAACGAATTGAGCCGAGGTTAGATCTAGTATAATGAGGAACTGACTTATTAATTGCATAGATGATTCATTCGATTATTTTGGGTAGTTTAAATGTTACATTTGCGTAGTACCCAAGATTTCAATAAACGTAAATGAAGTCTGACAGGACTGGGACATGAAACCAGAACTCTCAATTGCCGTTTATTTATTTATTATCCAAAACCGCTCAAACATCCATTTCGGACAATTACAGTGTGGTTCTAAACTTATAAACGAACGTCACAAACATCCACACCCTGATAGGAAAATTTCCTTCATTCTGCCAAAGAGGCCGGCAAAGTTCAGTTGTTCTAGCCAATAGCCTAGTTCTCTCACCTAGAGCCATCATTGCTATGTCTTTCTTTACCCCTTTTACTTTCGTAAATTACATTAGCAAAATATTCACATTTCGTCAAAGGACAGGAAAGAAAACAGTAAGGAGCAATTGGGGACAATTACGGATGTTTTCAAAATGTGTTTGTCTTCCCTGTATTCGACCCATTCCCAAATTTCGTCGTGTGATTTTGGATCCCCATGTAGAAAGCTCAGTAACAGATTTAGAGATGACCTAACCGAGGGCCACTTGTCTCCGAAGTGTTGATTTCAGTACCGACAGCAGAGTTGCGACTTTGAGGAATTAGGTGAGACCATACGTCAGGAGATCCCATTACAGCCTCCCGAAATGTATCCATGGTTTCAGAATATTTTAAGGCGGAAAATAAAAAAATGAAAGTCACCCTGATCGAAAATTAGAAGTGAATAAAACTAAAAGGGGTTACTTCAGGTCGTTACATCGGTTGAGGGGTAGTTAGATGGTAAGGGTAGCACTAAGTAAAGGTGGTATTGACGTGGGTGTTCAAAGACCCTAACAGCCGGCTTAGATAGGGCATAGATTAGAATTTTATCTTTCATGGTAATTATTATGCATTTACCCTTGATTTCTTAACCCATGAGCACTCGTATGATATTTTGTTATGCAACTGTTCACATCTGTTGATACTAACTTAAAGATTTAAGTCGCATTTAACGAGTATATTATCGCGTACGCGTATGAAGGAAGGACATGGAAATCTTACGAATAGTTGGATTTATTTAATCCGATTTATTACATTTTTTATATCAGGAAAAATTCATGTAGGTTTATGTAATTTATAAGCGACATGCATGGCTTAATTTTCCTATATGATCATAAATAGCCTGCACTCTTATCAAATATGATAACCTCATTCTAGTCTATCAGGTAGTGATTTTCCACGATGCAAGGACATCCGTTGAGTTTAAACGCACGCCTAAATTACCAAAAAATTATCTAAACCAACTAATGGATGGCAGATAATAACAGAAAATATTTTCGTAATTTTTTCTCTTATAAAATTTTTACTATATAGAAAAATTTAAGAAAAAAATAGATTTCAGTCGTACAGACTCATTGGGCGCGATCGTTTGAAAAATAAATATAAAACCTCGATTTTTTTTAGATCAATGGAGACGATTGTAAATGAGGAACACAGGAGTGTCTTTTTATTTCTATTGTTTCAATTTTGAATGATTCAGAACAAAGAAGATATCTTTCGCTACTCAATTTGTCCTTTGCGAAACACGTCTCAGAACCATCTCCGCGTTAGCGAATGTATTTTCACCGAATACTCTGTCAGATTCCTTCTACGTTTCCGCACCAGTTATTAAGAGTCCTAGATTGGCCCTTTTCCAAAGACCAACCCTTTTTTCCTCATCGACTATAAAGTAGGGTGTAATCCCCCCTCACAAAAAGGTATACACCTTCTTCAAAAAATTAGGTACGGATTGCGAAGAGACGGCGCGTAGAAGATTATATGCTGATGGTGTACGTGTAAAGTAATCCCTTTCTGTGCTATATTCCATTACACTAATAGATTTAAGGTGGAAAAAAATGCTAGGATTTTAGCTATATGTATCATGTAATTATCTAATGTTAAATTTTTTCAATGAATTTTGACATCTTCTCAGAGTTGGATTGATTTTTGTGTGTAATCGTCTAGTTTGGGCTCTTTGATCATCGGTTAGGCGTACTCTGTTACAATGAAAGAATCTTTTCTACTCTCCGAAGATAAATTAATAAACTTTCTACCATTTTTTGTTCTAAAAGCATGACTTTATCAATATACTTTATACAATTTCTGAACCACTGCGATAGGACCTCGCTTACTTTGGTTGTGCATTATTTCAGTTAATAAGTCTGTAAAACTTTTACAATAGAATATATCGTTTCCAATATCATTTAACCCAGGATGAGTGGTATGAAACTATACATTCATTATACACGAAGAAAAACGTGAAAATTTTTAATGATATTAAGTGATTATATTATCATTATAATGATTTTAAGTGCGTTTTAATACATGTGTGGAAATAATAATTTTCTCTAGTTTATCGTACGCCATGTTTTTTAGTTTCGTTAATATTTGAATTACGATAGTACTGTGTTCAGTATCTTATAAAGGTGAAGTATTTAAATATTTAAAGAATTAATTTAAAATTTAGGCATGGATTTCAGTGAATTTAGTCATTATAATATTAAGTTTCTACTTTCTTTAAATGACTCGAGATTCGTTGGTTATACATAAAGAATTCTCTTAAAATTCGAAAATCGAGAAAAGAAATGAAAAATTTGGAGCATTTATAGGCGATTTATAGAATATAAAATATTTGGATATATCTTTTTATGATTTAAGGTATCAAACGTTGTTCTGAACAATATGTAAACGATTTTGATGTGCATAATGACAAACTATGGTCATCTTTATGGTAAAATACCCCTCTTCTGCACTCAGACTTGGGTTTTCCGGTTGCTGATTTCGGTGGAAAATACGAGTAACTTTTTTTTCTGCCGGCGATATCAAGTTGTGCCCTTGATTCAATGACCTCTCAAGGGATATACGAGTAGAGTACTGAATAATACTCTTGCATATTATTGATAACGAAGGTCATTCAGACTTCAGTGCGATATGAATATTTCTATGGATGGATAGTTATTCGAAAAAGCGAAATGGATACCTCTGTTTTTCATTTTAGCCATATCTAGATGATAATTTAGTTGTTCTCGCTTTATTTGAAGTATTTCAATACAATTTTGGAATTAAAAGGATTTGAGTTTCATTCTTTCGAAGGTTTAGCGAAGACGAAGAAGGTAATTATTACTTCGTTATTATCTAATGATTATATTTTAATTAAATATCGATACTGAATTTTTAAAAAAATGAATTACATTTAAATGTAAAATTTTATCAATTTTTTCTCAAAAAACATTTAAAAAGGTCAATAAGTTATCTATCCCGTTTTTCTTTTAATTCGGAGTCTAGCCGCGTCAAGCTCTTCTATCAACTCCTTCCTTGGAGTATTTATTTCTTAAGGACAAAGTAAATTATTTTGGTCACTGAGGACAAGAACTCCTAAGAATCGATCTAGGTAGTCATAGACAGACGCAATGGATTCTCAGATGTGCGATGATGCAGTATTATACTTGACTTACCCATTCCAGTCGTATGGTTTCATTGTTTTATCGAGGATGAGTAAAAAACGAAGAAAGGAATTCCTGCTGCTGTTTTCCAAATCAAGGCTCTTCCTATTATTTGGCCGAGAGAAAGAAGAGTTCCTATGCGAGCCGAAGTCACAATTAACCACCCATGGCCGAGACCTTCGTTGGCGGGAATAGTCGTCATAGAGACCACGTTTTCTGATAGTTGCAACCTAACGCCGCTAGGTTCCACCAGAAACGATCGCAGGCTGCGCTGGGGACCTCTGAAAAGAGCTTCGATTACTACTAGCGCGAGCGTTCTCTTACGTCATTTTCTTTTTCTGGCGGGAATTCAAATTTCATAATCATCCATCTTCTACTCGGTATCGCAATTCTAGAGTGTTCAAACTCGTTTATGTCGTCATTGGCTTATAAATATGCTGTGAAAAAAGAAAATTTACATCGTTATCATCATAATTTTATGAAAAACATGACGATAAAGAATTCTAAAATCAGAGTATTTAGAATGTATGAGTACTTATTTAACGCCTCCAATATTTGAGGAAGAAGTCACCTTAAATAAATATGAATCTGTTAAATTATAACATATAAGAATAATTTACAATCATTTTATCAAAACAATCATTTGCATTAAAATGAATAACGCTAATGGAATCATTGGACTCGTAGCATATTAAATAATCTTACGCAATCATCAAATAAACCATAAGCTTATACGGTAATTAGATATCAACTTGTTTATGCCGTTCATCGAGGAAAAGCTTATTTTTGATGTATGACGGGTTTACAATATTTTTATCGTTATTCTTTTGCAACGGAATTGATATGATGACAATTGAGTGTATGAAAGCGGAAGTTAGCGTTCCATGCACGCGATTGTTATATTTCAGGCCACGGTCGGTGCACTTACTCATTCTTGGAATATCCTGATCATGTTCTAAGGGCGATGGAATTGTATACAGATAGTCCTGTTTAGGGCTTGTGTCCCTCCTGCGTTGAGCGCTGGTCCTCAAAAATAGCCCATCTCTAGCAGAATTCCTCAGACGCGCGATGCTTCGCGGTCAGTTAACCTACGACACAGATTCATTATCTGCAAAAAGGACGGCGCTGTGAGTGGCAGCTGTGCAGAGGCAATTAATATAGCCAAAGGAAATTGATTTTCGTTGATCTCTTGAAGTTAACCTTACAAATCCAAATCGCAAAATGGAGATTAATTTATTCAATTCTTTGACAAGGGAATTCCGATAATTTTACATACACGTCGCTTGGTTTGATGTAGAAAACCTTCCTTACTGCTTAGTGAATCTTCAGGATTTGTTTTGCAGGAAATGTTTTTATCCTAAATCCTTTGTCTTGCTATTTTAAAAGTAGATGTGCTCTACTTAAGAATTGGCCAAATTAGATAGATACGAGTTCTGGGATGACAATCGTAGACATGTCTTTTTTGCTCGGATGAGACGATTTCTCTAGCATTTAATAATAACGTACACCTTAATTAAAGCTCTTCTTAGTATTTACGAAGAAATGGGAGTAAAGTATCCTTACTTCGCAATATATAAATTGAAGAAACATGTACATTTATATTTAAAAATCTCCAATGAAATCCAATGGTGCAAATTTTATCTGTAGTGATATAATTGTTAATTTTAAATGCGTTCAGCAATTAATTTTCATTCATCAAGTGAATCAAGCTGCTGTTAAAGATGCTCAGTAAAAGGACCTTGTTGATTATCTCCTGTTCACGTCACTGACAATTATCGTTCATTTACAACCCAAAGAGGTAGCTGAAGGCGATATACACCTGTTAACACACATTTGCTTCCAGACGAAATTTGAAGCAAATTTGCAATTCAACAGCCGAGACGAAATCGGTTTAACTTTAGCCATGTTTGGGACAAAGCTGTTACAGATAAACACATTGGGTAAAGAGAATTGTAACGATATCGCGAGAATTGATTGTTATTCTATTTATATCCAGATAATGGAACTTTGTTACATTTCGAATTTGTATCAATTTCTCTCGGTTGTTGAAGTTAGCTACTCACATTGTTGGATTCAACGGCCGAATAGAAAAACTCTTCCGACAATGATAATAATGAGATAACCTACTATACCAGCTTCACCGTGTTTACCTTTTCGATACAAACCATTTGGCAATGAGGAAGTGCCCCTTCAGTTCCTGCTTAGTAAATTTGCTTTGACACATGCCTTGTGCCCAAAATAGAGATGGCTTACTTCCATCACACACTTATGGCGTGAGTGCGTTCTATTAAGGTTCTTATGATATGAAAAACGCTTTCGTAGGGTACGTGTTGACGATCCATTAAAGGTGAGAAACAGTTGTGCACTTTCACTCACGAAAATATTAATCTAGGAGTTTTATAAGGCTCAGATAAATTTATATGCTCAGTAAGAATAATATTGAACAGGTAGATCTTCATAGATTAATGGGAACAAACAGAATTGAAGAAAATATTTACTTTAATAAAATGGTACCTTACTTCAACTAAAACCCTTAAAATCATAATAAATATTCAGCATTATAGTGATTTATTATTATCAGCAACAATTGAATTGCCATTGTTTGATTTAAATGACCTTAATCAACGATTCCTTTCAAAATTACGCTTTGTTTGACCTGTATAGGATTGTAAATCATTGTTTAGTTTTCGGGTAATATATTTGATATGTGACCCATGTCATAAAAATATTCAAATATCTTGGGTTTACTATTTTTAATATTCCATTCGTTTTTATGCAACTATTATAAGGATTTGGATTTTTCTGTAAAAAGGTTGATATTAAATCATTTTGGTTTGGAATAATTAACAATTGGTGCCCTAATAAATGCTTGGAAGAAATTCCTGTTTTTTTATCTGAATTACATTACTGGCATACCCTTAGCGTGGAGGTCAGATAAATCTGGACTAAAGCCTCAACAACCTTTCAAATACTTCCGTAAATTTCTCGCCGAACAGTGGCACCCTATGATCAGGAAATTGACTCACGCGTATTTCTGATTGAAGCTTACGCATGCGATGCATCTATTGACAAACCGGAACGCCAAGATCAGTATATACTCAAGGTGGAGTTGGAATTCTTGAATAACGAAAGCTGTACCATTTCGAAATGAAAATTCTCAAAATAAATTGGATTTGAATAGTGAGACGTAATATTTTTAATTTTGAAATAATAGTCCTCGATTGTTTTTAAATATACTAGTATTTTGTACTAAAACAGACTCCTAGATTTATTTTGTTTATTGAATAATAATGAAACCTTGGTAACTATTCAGCAAATGAAATAATCTATTTATAATCAGAGATAGGGACAGTGAAGATATAAATAGAAACTAACATCTATAAATAATTTTTGTACTTGCTTGAACGTTACAAATAGATTGAGTCAACAATACAATCACGATTCTATTTGATATCCGTATGATTACTCTACCTTAAAATAGAACGAATATTGCTATTTTTATTTATAAAGGTAAGCTTTACACTTAAAATGAAAATAGAGACATCAAGAATGCCATAGGAAATGATTATTGAAGTATGATCAGTATTCACTTATTATGCTATAGAAGAAATTAAAACTAAATATTCTGCAATCGTAAATATCTAAATTGCACACTCAGCACGTCATGCTAAAGTTGATATAGTTTTTAGCAATAATATCAGTCCATCCCAGTCTCCGATTGTTATTTATGAGTTATTTATTCTTTGCAGAGCCAAGCTTCCCATTTGTACGGTTCTTACGAGGGACTTATGGGTTCCGTTGGTCATCCCGTGGAACCACATCATCACGGACATGGATCTGCACCACTCACCGCCGAGGGCCTGTCCTGGAGGCGGCTGCACATGAGCAGAGCGAAGCTGAAGGCCACCGCGACCACCTCCGAACTACTTTCCGGTTTCGCCATGGTGGCCATGGTAGAGCTCCAGATAAACGAACCCACCAACGTGCCAGAGTGGCTGTTCGTCCTCTTCGCCGTCTGCACCACCATTTTGGTGTCCGTACACATCTTCGCCCTCATGATATCCACTTACATTCTCCCCAACGTGGACGCAGTGTCCAAGATGCAGCACACCACCTCCGGTAACGAGGGAAACACACACCTTTCGCACCACCGCAACGCGTCCCATTCCTCCAGTATCTCGTTCACATCAGGGGTCGACCCGGCGGTGCTAGAATCGCCCCACGAACGAATGCGCGGGTTCATCGAGATAGCGTGGGCTTTCAGTACAGTGTTAGGTCTGTTCCTCTTCCTGGTGGAACTGGGAATACTGTGTTGGGTGAAGTTCTGGGATCACTCGTTCACCGCCGCGTGGGCAGCCACCATCATCGTCATCCCGGTGTTGATATTGTTCGTGGTGTTCGCCACCCACTTTTACCGATCCCTGGTCGCCATCAAATGTGACACCTCAGCGTCCGACATGCGAGATCTGGAGAAAATGAAGGCGGATTTGGATGCAGCCTCCAGAGATGCCGCTGCAGCCAGTAACGTGTGACTTAGACATTAAATTGTGCTTTGGTGATAGCATTTGTGGAGTTCTGAAGGTGTTGCACTTCGGTGAAAAGCGTGAGATGTTCCTCTGACTGCTGTGATGAGATGTTGGCGGACGATGTCTGCAAGTCGATGTGAAAAGACAGTTACTAGCTGTGAAAGGACGGTCAATTTTTTCGCAGTCATCGTCGATACTAATAAACAAATGAAGGATTAGTGCGAGATTGGACCAAATCCAGTATGTTGTACGACTTTTTGTGTGTGCTGATTCGATGTGAGAGTTTCTCACATGATTAGAAAGAAGTGACTTTGGCCCAGTTTTCAGTGATGGATGTTATGGGACAAGCTGTTAATCTCTGTGACTAGCAGTTGCTGGGCCAAGTCATGTCTGTTTCTGTACAACTTCTTGTAGCTCGGTTGCGTGAAGAGACTTTCTGATTGAACAGACTGAATTTAGAGCCGCTACAAAAGCCATTTCGTCCAGTGTTGGAATCTCTGATGAAATGGCATAACCTACATTTTTAGATCCACTCGTGGTATCCTGTTATTCATTTGGGATTCTGTTCCAATGAAGTTTTAATCCCAGTTAAATAGGTATTGCTTGACCTATGAACCTCGCATTTTCTTGCTGTGGGTTTGATGGGACCAGTAAACAGTATTTTTATAGAAATAATCCCGTGTCTCGAAACAAATAATTCGGCCAATGTTAATACGAAGTCGTCGTTCGCTGTATCTGTCACGGAGTGAAGGATGTACGTACCAAAAGGCTCGTGTGTTTCTCCTTCATGAGATGTAGTCGCCAAAGCTAAGATTCTTCCTACGTACGTGTTACTTTCGAACAAAATATATTTTTACGTGAGGATACAGAAAGATTTGTCTTTGTCCCATGTCTGTGTTCATAGTACTAATCGATGGTTGGATAAAAGCTCCATATTACTTCGATTTTAAAAGAACTTGTGTGAGTTATATTTTAGATCTGGTTCTCCAGGAAAAGTTCTCTTGGAAAAGAAAGTGTATCTTTTCCTCGATCGATTGTTTTCCTATTCTCAATTGTCATTTGGAGACGTGGATGGGCTCTTGAGGAGTAATGAAAAACCTCGCTCGTTTTGTAAATACTTATATTTATGGGGATTGTATATAATCTCAATAAGTTATTTGCATAATTTAGATCGTTACTTGCGATTTCGTGGCTCGTTGAATTCATTAATTTGAGAGAAACATCAGAAGCTGGTTGTATTCATTTCTATTACGAAGCATTAGAATACGTTACGTTCATTGTTTATCGTGTTGAAACCAATGAACTGGAAGAGAAAAAAAGGCAGTTGGAAATGAGTTATTGTTGCGTACCGTCAGCCCAAACAAACTCCGTCGTTACACACACGTTTATTGTAGTATCCTCAAAGCTGTGTGCACGAAATATTTATGAAGATGTTGATTAAGTTATATAGAGCCGATAATCTCGTTCATTCAAGTTCGAAAAGGATTAGCCAAGTTTATTAACTCTCTCTCTAAATCGTCTTTTGTATACGGTCCTTGTCTAAGTGTGGAGATTGACGTAGTTATCTCGTATCGACAGAATTGTCTTCTCGAGTATGTATCGGATGGAGTGAATGTTTTAATTGGTTTGACAGTCTTTCCCTCGATGCGGAATATTGCCTTCAATTGCATTTTACGCAGTTGGGGAAGCGGAAAGTGAATCCCTTTTTAATGAATGTTTGCACAGTTGGTATCTGCGACAAAGTGTTTACTTTGGAGTTGAAAGAGAAGACATTTTTGTATGTAAGGGCTCATTCGTTCGAGCCCGAAATTTACACAAAATAAAGAAATTTATACTTTTACTGTGTTTTTCTTTGTATTTCCTACACTTACTCATGTTATAATAAAAGAATTATAATAGTGGAATGATTTTCGCCCACAGTTTGGATTTTGAATGGGAGGGTAGAAAATCTCCCATATTAGACAAAGGTAAAGATTGAAATAATGCCAAATTTATGATCATGTTCTCATGAACTAGCTGTAATAAATTAAAAGTGAGGAACAGATAATCAGTTTTTATCAGATCAGCATAAATTTCGTTGTTTTAATGATTTACATCGCACCTAAAAGTAAGCAAAAGCAATCTGGTATCGTCCAATTTTATGCAGCTGGCGAATTCGCTTGAAGATGAGAGGATAGCATTGTTTTGTGCTGGAGATTTTTTTGACGGTTTAGTTTTCGACATTTTGCAGCTTTAATATGCACCCCTAAGTTGATGTTTATAATTTTCATCGTAAGATATTAAATAATTATTATAAATGAAATGTCATCACTAAAATAGTGAACGTTGCGAAATCTAGTTTTTGGATTTTAAAGTTTCTTGCTAATGTACGTCATACTAAAGATTTTTCGTAATATTCAATTTTTAATCGAGTTTTAATCCAGTAACTTCTTTACTGAAGCTATTAAATCCATAAATAAGAAAATGGAATAAATAATACGGTTTCACTGAAAGGCATAATCATATATCAAACGCTGGCTAAAATCCAGTCTCATTAACATAATAATTATATATTTATTGTAAATATTTACTTAGATACGGAACCTGAACTAATGCGCACTTATGAAGTATTTTCCTGTTTTCAAAACAATGCGATTTTGAACTGCGTAACAAATAGGAAACTGAGTATATTTCGAAATTAAATTCAGATGTTCGTAAAATGGATTGAATGTCATTCAGAAAGGAAGATATCAATGAACGATGTGCTAAGGTAAGTATGATTTCATCCTGATATTTTGCGAAGTTTCCTTTCGTCATCACTATATGATATGAATTGTTTATGTTTACATTGCCTGAAGGTTAGTACCTCGGCTCTCTAATTTCAAACGGCAAGATACGAGTCAGTCAGTTGAAGAACATATTAAACTTATCTGTATTTCAATCCCAGCAGAAATTTCAAAGGAAATAAGTAAAAGGTAAAAATGCGTATCCGCCCTTTTGTTGCAACATTTCTTGAGCGTACTTAGAAGTTTGAATAATATTTAATCGTTTTTAATTTTTTCCAATCCCCTGTGAAACCTATCAATACTCACCTGATCTATATCTTTGCATATCTGATTACTTAATAAACAGATTAAATGTATTCGCACGTATAACATTACCGACAAGCGTATCATAATGACAAGGATGTATTTTCTATTAGCTCAAAACGCGTTCCAAATATCCGTATCATAAATCACAGCCTGTAGCATACTCTTCTCATCTCGGTTAGATTATCTGGGAAAGTGAAAGGTAATTGCCATTAATTAGTATCTGACGTCATAGAATATGATCAGTAAGATAGATACGAGAGTAAATCTCATAGAGCGGATAATCATTTGAATATCAATTACTAAAACAGTACATCAACAGATGCGCACATTCAGTATCTGATTATGAGGAAGTTTGCCAATTACACAATTTCATTCCAATGCTATAATCAAGTAATTAATTCATAGTGACGTAAAATGTTACTTATAAAAAAGAAGTGGACAATTAATTGGATGGATATAAAATAATATTTACACTGCTAACTTTTATATCATATACTGTCCAATTAGTATGTGTGAGAAATATTTCCTCCTTTTATTACTGTCTCAAATGAAATAATTGCTATGGTCGTATTACGAAAGATTAGAAAGGCGTTACGAATGATTCCGTTCGTTCTAAATGAAACCTTAACAATTAAATTTTTCACGTTTAAATAAGATTATGTCATATCAAAAGTAGTCATGGTGACTTTAGATAAAGCGTGTACGCCTGAAGTTGAGTTTAAGTAAAGGTTAACGAGAAATTAGCAATCGGAATAATTATTATGATAACGGAAATTATTTTCTCAAGAGTAGCTGAATATTTTCTATTTTTTTATCCCAGGTCGTTGATAAACACGTATTTTTAACTCATCTTTACAAATAGTATAATTCGAGACGTTCCAACCATATTATCTACTTAAGTAAAACTCCAATTTTTCTTGTAAATCTAAAATGTGCTCAGCTAAAGTGTTACGGATTGATCTATAAATAGGAATATCAAATTGAAATCACAAAAGGTACTTCCGGGAGTGAATTATTTCCGTGTGTATTGCCAAATCTTTGACTGCTATAAGTTAAGAAAAGATTACCAAGCAAAAAGTGCCATAAAGGTACAACACTAGATTGTTTTGCTACCTTTGAAATTGTAACACAGCAGGACTTTCAACTTTGATTTTCTATCCATTTTAGATACTTTTCTGATAAGAGATCTTGAAAATAAGCTGATGAAGGAATGATTTGGTTTGATTTCTCCATTGAAAACTTTTGACCCAAAAAACTCTAACTAATGTGAGAATTGAGAAACTAACTAACTGTAAACTTTAAGAGGCATTGATGCTTATCTTTAACATTAAATTTTCAAATGAAAATTATACTCCCTATATTATAATCAAATAAAATATAATCGATTATTCATTGAATCTAAAATTAAGAAGCAAATATCAGATATAATAACTAAAAATTGTTTTTTTAGATGATGATAAAAATAAATTTCAAGGTCATTATGATTATAATCCCCTGCAAAATTGATAACAATGTTATCTTTTAATATGGTTTCTTATTGGTATGTAGAGAAATATTCACATTCATAGTATTCATATGCTTATTATGAGATAATTGAAAGAATATTTAAATGTCAACAAATATTCAGTTATGTGCTGTTTAATAATCTCATAAGAGAGGGTAGCCTTTTCAAAGCTGGTCATGCAGTAAATATAAAATTTTAAAAATAATATCAATAATATAAGTAGTAATAGCTTAATATAAAACTGTTTAATATTTCAATATGCTTACACAGCACAACATCAATATTTCTTTGGGAATATTAAATTCCTTTGAGATGGGAGAGTGTAATCAGATATTGAGGATGTTTTTAATGTTTTAACATAAATAAGGAATATATTGATATATATTTTATTATAGAGACAGAGAAAACTATTCATATATTATAAATAAGGATTAATTATATAGTATGAAAAATATAATATAAAAATATAGGAGAAATTATTTGCATAATGCATTTATAATAACTGGAATACATTCAAGGAATGGTATTGAGTATTAAATTGAGTCAATAAGGGGAATATTAATGATTTACACCAAATTCTCATTCACAATGATCTAGAACTCTTCTCCGCTCAAGACACCTGTTTAGGATTAACATATTTAATAATAAGCGCAGCATTTTAAGAATAACTAATATGAAGTCAACTTTCGTTCTGATTGTATGAATTCAAAACTCAAATTATTCTCTATAGAAAACTTTAGTAATAATATATTCTAATCTCTAATAAATATTTGGAAATTAAAATAATGAATTCTATAGTATAAAGAGAGTGCCAGTGTGAAAATGCTTTTCATTTTTTAGCATAGAAGAAATACTGGAGTAATGTTTAAGCCATAAAAATAATGAAGTCTAACTTCAGGAATAAAATAAATAATAATATATATGAAATACTTTCATACTTTCAATTGGGGATATCATTGCAGAAAAAATTTGCATGACATTATTTATCGAGAGATGAAACAAATTTATTATGTAAAATACCACATATACACATGCCACATATTTATTTATACATATATGTTAGTTACTGATACATATGATAACCCTGAGATGGAGTTATACTCAGTGAATTCATTCTCCATTGATAATCTATATAAAGAATTAAAAAGTCATATGAGATCATCATATTTATTTTTATACTTCCTTTGAAATCCAGATCATACAATAAAAATATTTAACACACATTAAACATAGGATATAGCTTGCAATTAATTGACATAAAAAAGTTTTCTATGGATATTTGTAGGAATATTAAAGTAAAAAAAATACAGGGGAAAATAAAGAAAGTTAAATTAAAATAAAATAGTTCTGAAGGTTAAATGACTGTAACAACTAATGGATGTTATTTTATCATACTCAATTAATTAAAATTCTAGTTAGCCTATTCATATTAAGTTGATAATTAAGATGAATTCCCAGACAATCCAATTCATCATCATTGTCAAATACAAAAATTAAGTTGGATTGATTGACAATCTAAACACTACTACTTAACATAATCATCAAAGAATTTCATTTAAAAAATAGTAAACACATCGGTAAAGAGAAATAATACCAAAAACAATAATACACTAAAAGATGTTAGTCTAAGCCAAACAAAATATCTCAACTCTCGAGCGTTCACAAACATTAGAATGGAAGGTAAATTTTTTTGGACCAATTAGGATTCTACATAGCAGTAAAAATCTCCTTGCTCACACTGTAGTAATTATCCCTTATAATAGAGAAATTGTCTTATATCATACTGCACAAAAATATATTCCCAGTAATATAATATGTATTCAACCATACTCAAACATAAATTCATCCTCCTTATTTTAATTATATATAATTTGGAATAACAATGGCTAACATTCACAAAAGGAATAGTACAAGTTTAACACAAGTTTATTCATACTGGAATAGAGCAAAGAATCACGAAAAAAATATTTCCAATTGTATATTTTTCCTCATCCTCGTCTGCAGCATTGGCTATCGTCACTTACATATACTTGCCTCTAACAAATGTACCTTGCCTATCGTTGCGTTTCAACAGAAAACCACTAGATGTCAGTAACGATTTTCAATTACGAACGATTATTAAAGTTTTTTTTAAATACTTTGTGGATTCACAAAAGAAAGGACTAAAACCCTGTGCACTGCAGCCAAGCTATCACAATGATGAATCTCAAAGATGAAAGCGGTGTCGCTGCTTTGAAGTTGGGGCGTATTATGACAACGGCACCAACAAAGGACAATGATGATACTCTCTGGTTAATGAACACCGAGTACATACTAACAATACACTACAAACAATGATCACAACGAGAATGACACGTTAAATGAAATCTAACGACAATATAGACCCGTATTTTGAATTACGGGTCTTCTAGCGAATTGTTTCATTGTTTTCATTCACTCATGTGATTTCGATATTTTAATAGAAGCAAGAGAACCAATGTTATTCGGCACTAAAATAGAGGTTTTACTAGTTTACAAAAACATAAGACAATCAGACAGGTATTAAAATCGTCCGTTTCTATTGAAAATGAAAAATGTTTCCGTTACTAAGGGAGATATAACTTTTATTTACTGTTTTATCGTAACGTAAATTATCTAAATATCATTATTATTATTATTAAAATTATGATTGTGATTTGTATTGTATACTGTTTTTTAATTAGAATTACAAGTCCAATTATCTAGCTACGGGAGAATAATACGCTATATACGAGAAATGAAAGACACCGCTATATTACGGTGCATGTTCTGTGGTCACCAAGTTTTCCATTCCATTCACGTATTCCTTCATAGATAAAAGCGTGAGTGGGTCATGGCATAATTCAAAAGGCTCTTTCTAAAATAAATTGGAATACTCTTCTAAACGATCGTGGAACATTCGAACAGGTGTTCATTGCTAAAAATAAACAGAAATGAGGTGCTACAGCTGATTGCAATCTAGATGTCGGGAAATTCTTTTCACGGCTTAATTACATAGTAATCTTCTGATAACACATGTATGAGTAACATATATGAATGTGCTGTTCATAAGCTTTTTTTTTCTCTGTCAATAAAGATAGCAAACACTTCCTCAAGTGAATTTGATAACTTCAAATAAATATATATACTTGGCTCGCGTGTTTTCTATTGAAGCTTCCGAAAATAATAAGATAAATTCTTTATTCGGGTTGTTGATTGGGCGATTTAAAAATTCGAAATGAACTTACCATTAAACCTTTAATATAGTATAATAATAATTTGTTTTAAGTAAAATTAAATATAGTTAATTATATACTGCTGGATGTATTATAAATTTCTCTATCCCCGTAAGTATAAGGGTTTCTTCACACCCAGAAAATTTTTTGGGCAATTAAATTGTACTGAAATTATTAAAATCATAAATTATAAATCCTATTAAATGTCATAACAGAGCATAAAACCCTACCGATTGGAAATGGAGGCAGTGCTATACTTTCAACAATGGATAAATTCCAAGAATGAAACAGCTCGGATCTAATTTAATTAGGAAACTTTATGGACTCGAATAATTAGAATTGAGGAATAAAGCGGTTTTATGAGTTTACTGCTTGTTTGTTAAGACTATATCTCTTATAAAGCAGCACGTATTATGAGGTGGTGTATTAGTGAGGAAGCAGAAAGTAAGCTCTTTTAGTTTATCGGCCAATGACTTTGATTACCTCTCATCCTTTAGAAGACACTTTCGCCCGTATCTATGCAACTGTAACACTGACCACTCCCAGCAAAATCTACAATGTGATATGGAAAGACAACGCGGAAGATCGAATGCTATGTAAACTGAAGTCAATTGAGTGATAGGGAGCATATGCTACTGATAACCGTACTGTAAACACTTTTGGACATAATTCCATCCAACACACTTTATGAGTAACGAAATGGTGGAGGGAATGAGTGATGTTTGTGGAAAGATTTAGCACCTTAGTTAGAGAGATCTCAAGATTACAAACACGGTGCATATTCTCTGCAATATTCGCAAATTTCAAATTCATGTTTTACATCCTTAATTTACGCATCGTAACGAGTACGAGTCTTTAGTAATGAGGTTGTGATGTTTTATGTGTAGCTAAAAATTTGCGAGAGGAAAATATTACCCAAAAAATAAGATAAACATCGAATTATTCCATTGAAAATATCGTAATGTTCTATCTCATTGAACAAAGTGGATGTTCATAAAAGTACTATCATTCGAGCTTGTATTAAATAAATTTGATTGTGTCGTTCTAATTTACTGAAATAAACCTATTATAATCAACTTTCAATCGATAAGATTACCTTATAGAACAGTTAATGAATTTTGGATGAATTAGCGTGTTTCTTTTCAAATAATTCTCACGCTAATAACTCAAATAATTGAAAATGATTATCCTCGGATTACACTTGATAAGGTCGAATATAGTTATTCTTATTATTCAATCTCTATCGTCATGAAATAAACCCAGAAGTTTTCTGTGCGCGGTATAACGGAAACTTCTCTCTATGTAGCATTGTTGGAACCAACTAAGAAACCATGCTATTATTGTAACCAACTGTATTGTTATGAATGTTATTTACACCAGTTCCTGTATGTTAAGGATTAATTAAAGAAGATATGGTATACACATTACTGTAGTAGTAATAAAATGTGCATTGATATATCGAGTGTGAATATAATCCTTCCCTTATCGATTAATGCAACAAAGTATGAGGAATGTTCGTATCACAGCTTCCCCTATGTTAAGGGGAGCCCTTTCACCGCACTGAACATAGGTCAGACCATCCCTCTTAATGCGGGGAGGGACGAGCACAAACAGCATCGGAGTAACGCGAAATGTCGCAAGAGAGATGGACATTCGCGTTCTTTATCTCGATGTGTACCTTTCCCCTCCCCACCCTCGTCCGCAGCGCCGCCCCTCCGCATCTGCCAGAGGCTGCTCAGTTGGCTGCCGGTGCGCCTTCGAGCACCATGAACCAGCAGCAAGATACGAGGCTGAGGAGGGAGAACAGTCACCTGCATCCACACAACAGGTGCGTGTGAATTACCCCGATGGTGGACGTACATTAACGCCCCCCTTTCCCGCGTCTTATGGACTCGCGTCATTGGCGGAGACGGCCATCCGCAGACGCGTGACAACGGAATCAACAGGATGCCCTCCGCGGCTGTCGTCGAGGATTTTTTTGTTTGTGCTAAGAATGGTTCATTTGCCAATAGTGGAGGTGTTGTCATAGTTTCTCGGAAGTGTTTTCTTTTAACCCTTTGGTTGTTTCAGGAATGGCTGAACTGAATTCCGTCGCGCGAAATGATGAGTTTAAGGTTAACAAGACGGTAGACGTTTGGTTCGCATCCAATTTATGAGATTGGGGGGTTAACAACCTGAATGGATCTTTTATGAGAATCGACCTTCGTTAGCTTTTATTACGGTAATTTTTCCGAGTTTATTTGCTTATGGTTTCATTAAATCTTACTCAGCGAAACACGTAATGTTTAGGGCAACTGTACCGTTGCTTTCCAGTTGTTTTTGTGTTGTTTACTTTACGAGTGTTATGGAGACCAAATCACTCTTGTTGTCATAGCACTCGAATATCAATAACATAATAACAATTTAACTTAGAAACAGAAAAACAAATAATTGTACTCAATGTTGTCACTCCTAAATTATTACAAAACTCATTTATCGAGTAATTTGCAAATTAATTCTACACCTAGTTCCAGTTTCGGGTCTTACATAGTCTCAATAAACTGAAAGCTATTTGAAGATATCCCTTTTGTGTGCGCGAATAGAGTGAGCAAATTCAACAGTGGTATCTTATCCGTCATTTCTTAACCTCTGAGTTAACTTCAAAGTCAGGAAGGAATTGAAATGATTATCTTCGGGCACATACAAATAAATGCACGCCATAATATCAAACGAGTAGACTATTCCCTGATTCCTGATACGTAACATTCATAAAAAATTCTGTCGTTGAACTAAGAGCTATTCTTATGAAAATTGGAGTATATACTCAATATCTTCTGACTCAATATTAAAGAATTGTTGGGCTGTTTTCGATGTTCCGAATTTCAGAATCCTCAAGTTGTTCAATAATTGATTCGAAAGGCCAGATGTGTCACGCAAGGTGTAGATGAATTTCCTATGTGAAAGAACAGTTCAAATACACGCATTGTGTACAGAGCATACATGGCAGCAAAGTGAAATTCGTCTTTAATGAGAAACATTGAATCATTTCACTCTATTTAATTGACGATTTCTTGGAAAAATTCATACATAATTGTGGTCGACATTAAAATATTTTTTCATTTTTACTCGAATTGACAAACTCGTAGCAGAACTTTATTTTGAATATACATTACCTGTAATACACAAATCATTGGAGATGATCAGTGTACACGACTCTTATAGACGTAAAGTGGATAACGGCAACTTCTGACCTAAAAAGATTACCCTTTCAATCAGAACGATTAAACTAGATCGAAAATAGGTGAAATAAATTTTTTTCATACGTAAATTTCCCTAATTAAAAGACGGGATTTCGATTGTTACGAACAACAGGACATTATTGTATTACTTTGTGATTAATTCTTCTTAAAAGTGAATTAATAATCCTAAGCCTTTATTACAGTATATAGAAGTATTAATACTAGATTATGAAAGTTTATAAATGATTTAGCGTAATAAAATCGTATTAAGTTCCGATCTTTAACACACGAGCTAACAGCGCGCTGTCACATTATACAGTGATTATGAATTCAACCAAGAATAAAATAAACAAGAATAATTCCGTTCTATTACTTCTTAGTAATGGCAATGGAACATCATAGATTCTATATACGCATCTATTGAGGATGGAAATGAATGAGGTAAAAGAAAACCAGTTCGAAGGCTAACGTCAATCGCTTTTAACGTCTTGTGTTTGTCTCTATAGTGCGTCAGCCTTTCTTGTGCATGATGAAGCTACTTGATTGAATTCTAAGTTACGATACCAATTAGATTACTCTATCGTCTATTAGCGTAATTCCGTATTATATATTTCTCCACAGCTGTCTTCTTTTTTATTTAAATTCCTATTATCTTCTTACTTAATAATTCTTAATGATCAAGTTCTTTGTTATTATTGTTTTAGAATCGTAAGAAATTTTCTCCACTTTCATCTAACATTACTCTATCACTTCTAATTGGATTCCTTATAATTATGTCGTTCAAAAATATCGTATATTTTTAAACAATACGAATAAATATTTAATTATTACGAAATATACACTTAATTATTACGAAATATATGTTTAATTATTACGAAATATATTTTCTGATAATTTATTTCCGAATATTTATATAGTTAACGTTTTATTTTTGAGATGATACTTAATGAAAAGAACAATGCATTATGCTACGTAGAAATGATAGCATATAGCTTTGTTTAAATTGATGTATATGTATATGAAGATGATATAATTGGTACCGTCTGCTAATTGTGGCGGTTAGAGTTTCTACACGAAGAAGATCCGTCAGAAGCTCAAATGCACTCACTAAAAAAATTATCTCCTTTTCCCATTGAAGAAGATTGAACGCACTGTCTCGCGACCGACAAATACAAACGCTGCCAGAGACAGTTATCGGTTGCATTTCAAGTGTGATTTATGGTAGTTCGCTCTCAGAGTGACACTTTTCCCGTTTTCTTTAGAGAAAAACGTCTTCTTTTTTCCAGTCTTCCGAGAAATTCCGACGAGATACCATCGATTAACCTTGGTACATCCATCACACTAGTAGTACGGAAATTATTGTATATTTTTGATGCTTTTTTGTTTATAACAAGACGCGTATCTTTTTGGTTTCCGATTGGGAAACATTTAAACGATATTCATTTACAGATCGGGATTTATTCTTGTCTCAGATAATTGCAAATAATATAATTTCACCTATAAAGAGATAATTATAACTTAAAACCATTTGATCTTTACATGTTTTTCAAAATTTTACGCACTATAAAATTTCCTTCGATTAAAGTTCCGATCGACCGATAAATCTAATGAAGAGAAAGTGTCATCTCTCCTTGAGCCAATAAATGAAGAGCGCATTTCGACAGCAAATGCATTACGCGCGCACGGTCTATCGAACAAAGGAAAAATCAGAATTCAATGACAAGTGAATGAACTCCTCATTACGGGTTTACAAAGCAATAGAAACTTATTATAGTCGAAGATAATTGATCTGGAAAACCACACGGAGAAAATATGAACAATGCCAACGCTACTGACTCGATTGACCTTTAGAAATGATTGATTTAAAGGATAAATGCATGATTTGGAATGGAAATCGAGTAGTCACTCTGTGCTTTCAGCATCAATTGCGTTGCAGAATGAAAGCCTGCCAAGAACGCTCGAGTTTATTGATCTTCTAGAAGTAGATATTCGACTCATTCTTGCAAATTTGTAGGTCAACAGAGGTTCTTCATTGTCTTAGTCGTTAGCGACAACGATCTGTGATCCTTGCTGCTCTAATTAATTGCTAATTCGAGGAAACTGCCGATTGCGCACAAAGTAACCAGAGTTTTTTTTACGCGCCATTACAATGTTTTCCATTGTCGCCGACGTTCAATTCCATTGCCCTGGAAACCGTTTCTAAGAAAAGTCGTTTTTAAAGTACACCGATTGTTACGTCCGTATGTACGTCTTTGTAGGGTTTGAGAGGAGGGAGCAGGAAGTGCTGGGAACATCAAAGGCAACTTCCGAATGCGAGAAGTCAAGAGAAGAGGAAAGAATGATGGGGACAAAAATAGAAGAGCGAGTCATAAACAATTTGGAGATGATTGACAGTAAACATTCAGTAATTTCAGTTTCACGTGAATTGACCTTTTAAATCAACCAGTACTGGGAACAAATCTGCAAAAAATAGTACGAAATTTAAGCAAAGCGGATTCCACGTTGAATTTGTTACACATAGTAAAGTATTTACGAGTAAAAAAGTAAAAGAAGATTATTACTTATCCCACCTATTCCGTTTTAGAAATTATCGTGAGCTAAAACTGTAGAAATGTTGAAATATAGCTCTACAAGCACTGAATTACTATAAAAGTGTTCATGGAACGACTCAAAAAATTTCTTGTATAGATACAAAATAAATTTGAACACGAAAGACAAATGTTTTCGAACTATGAATATTACTGTTCTTATATTAATAAACTAGGAAATTATGGGTTCAATATTTAAAAATATAACTAAACAACTACGAAATTTAGAATATTTTCTTAATAATAAAAATACACCTCATTAATGTTAAGGGGTTATTTATGTTGGGTAATTAAAATAAAAAAAAACAAAAACAAAAGATTTCATTAGAAACAGCTTTTGAACTGATTCCATTTAAAAGAAAATAATTTCACCTATTTATGTTTGTAATCTTAAGGTTTATCCAATAACAAGGCCTTAGAATAATTTTATGTGGATTTATAAGGTATGCCAAAATTATCGTGTATCAATTGTTAAAGAGTTAACCGTAAAGGTTTCTTATAACAACAGTACAAACACGTAGTAAACAAAACAATTTTCGTTGGTTTATTTGATTAAATTACACTATCCAATATACTATATAGTTATATTCATAATACCAATTCACAGAGTTCGTTCATTTTCTTTCACAGGACAAACGAAAATTCGGCGTCTGCGAGAAACTCATGGAATTCACAGGCGCCTCCAATTATAACGACCACTCCTCACCACAATTCCACTTTAATGCTCACCTCGAACAACTTTTGGGGAAGCACCAAGGTGAGTGATCTCCAAGCATACTAATTATGCGAGGCCAGCATTTTCGGTTGAGTAACGAAATGCATCCCGCATTTAATTCAAATATAAACTTCCGAAATTTGGCAATTCTTATCTAATTAAAGTAAAAGCAGTTTTTATTCCATAGAAAAATAACCCGTCTAGGAGAAAAACTTAGAGAAGATAAATTAATAAACTTATAAAGAATTGAGATTATTTTTATTATTCCCAAAAATACTTTTTGGCATTTATGAGGATTCTTAGAGGTTGATTTGGAAATGTGAAACCCATGTAAAAATTTCAGCTTGGATGTTTTCTAATAATTTACTAATAAATTTTATATTACTAATATAATTTAATAATAAATATTTAGTCCGAATATATTATGGAAGAAATTATTTCGTCATGTCTTGAAATAATTCAACCGAAAGTAAATTCGTATTTTATTTCATATAGAACAGGAATTTTCCAATATTAAATTCTGTTCCTTTATTTTTTCACTGTAGAAGAGAAAAAAATATCAAATATTTATTCCAATTGTAATATCTTTAAATTAAAAAATTTTAATATATTCTATCCTGTAAAATGAGGCATTTTGCTTAGCAACACAACAAAGACTAAGAAATAGATGTTGAAATAATAGTTTTCTAAATATTATTGGAACAATACTCACACGCAGTCTAATCGCAAAGCTCTGTGTAATAGTATTCAAAGTTTAACTTCTACGAAACGGGGAATATAATATAGAGATTATATTTCTCAAGAATATATGTTCACCTACGAGTATGAATGGAGACTTCACGCAGCAATCTCTGCGTATTCTATAACACAACTGCTTAGTTACGGCAATTCATATGAGCTGTTGATTGGTAGTCAAGGTTATTATTTACCTCTTATAATCTCCCAATGAAAATGTATAACGGTCCCAAATCTGCATTTTTGCTCCTGAACATCACTGAGGAAATCACGTGTTACAAAATCGACAGCAACTTTTTGCATCGTCACCAAAATAACTGAGAACTTTTTAGTTGAGCACCGGAACGAAAATATTTACGTTTCAAAGTCCTGGCTCAGTGTTCGGTCGCATGAACCTGTCCCTGCCTGAAAGTTTGTAACGGAAATATTAATTCTTAATTTTTCATAAAATGTTTTGTTTAAATTCCACAGAATATAATGCATAATGGATTAAAACTCCCGAAATGTTTATGTGGGATTAAATTATCCGTAAGAACTTGCCTTAAATACACAAAAAAATTATTCCTTCTTTTACGAAAGTTCTTCATATTGACTGGTAACTCACTTTAAATCTTTTTGGAATGGAATACATTTCTTTTAGATTGAAAACTTTGATATTAAATTTCTGTGAAGATAAATAAGTAGCTCATTACTGCCAAAGTATTATTGAACTAAATTACTACTAATAACTGGGACATGAACCCAGGCCCCTAACTTTCCACTCACGTATTTATTATTGAAATCTAAATCATACGTACTGTAGTATAAATTATAATTGTATTAATTTATTGGAAGAAGTGCAATATTTTATGATTGAATATCATTACGAATCTAAAAGGATTAATTTACAAATATTATGATACATCGTATTGGTTTGAATTGAACTTTCCATCATCCCCATTTATACACTCTGTATCCAATGATTTGTAGTTTAAGGCTGTATCTAGGGATAGATAGGTTCTAAATTGGTAATAAATCCTAGCACTGTGACTGGAATGCTATGTATGTTACCGCCGTGCGTTTAAATCTCGTTTTTCCGTATCCATGCAACCAAATTTACAAGAGGAATTCAAGGCGCGAGCAACAAGAATAGAAGATGCCAAAAAACTATTTCTAAATTGTTCCCATGGCCAAAGTGGCAGGAGAATTAAAGCACTTGGCACAACTTTTCCTCGCTGTGTTCTGGCATGCGTGTGACGATTCAAATCACGGTTTTTCTTTAAATATAGTTTTTCATATATTTAATTTAATATAGAGTATTTTTGTATGAATCAAGTTTTTATGAGTATGTATAGACGTATTTTTCTGATCGGTAACATTTAAGCTATCCTCGAAAAAGATTGAACCTCCTGAAAATCTTACATTACGAAATTATTCATTCTGTTTATTTTTGGAATCTCTAGAAATTTGCCATGTATCAGCATTATTACTTAAGTTAGGAATTCCGTTGTTATTATTTATTGATCTGATTTTATGAATATTATATTAAATATTATATAATTACTTATATATTAAAGATGGAAAATATACGGATTTCATTACTGTTAATTAATTTCCTAAATTTTATTTTCAATTCCCTTCCAGTCGATTTCAATTTCATGCGCACAGTTTTTCACTGATATTGAATATGTAACACATAGAAAAACAGACTTAGAACATATCAAGAAACAGGGTATTTTTATTCGCTATCCTATAACTTAGCAACAGCATTGCCTCCTAATTCTAAGCTACGAACAATAAAATTTCTAGTTTCTAAAAGCATATATACGTCTTCCTAAACTTTTTCAAGGTCTTAAGTTTTTTACTGGTATACAATTTCTTTAAAAATAGCTACAATATTTTTGGAACGGATTAATAGAATTGAAAAAATTAAATTGCTAAAAAAAGTAAATACAGACTGTATATACAGAATGGTATTTTTCTAAATGAATCGTAACCTTCTAGATTTTCATAAATTAACCGTATATTCTACGTGCTCAAGAACATTGCTCAAGGGAACAGAAAGGAAGAAAACTTATACTTAAAAATGGCATAATATAGCCAAAATATTTTTAGCAGGAGCCATTCAAAAGTTTTCGCAAAAATGTTGAAGTTGGTTCTACAAGTAACAGATGCTTTAGGGACATATTTCATTTGGGGGGTTGCTTGACGGATCGGAGGGGAATGTTGAATATATTTTAAAGTGGAAACCGTGAAATAATAAACAAGAATATCTGGGTTAACACGGATCTTAAAATATTTTTTTCACGGTAAATATTAAAATAAGAATCGAAAACCAGAGGTAACTATGATAAACATTAACACTTTTTTTGGTACGCAACCGAAGTTTGAATTACTTTTGATTATTTAAATTGAATATCCAATTTCTTTCATCTTTCACCACTTTAATTTAAACTAGACAAATGAAATTAATAGGGCATTCTTGAAATGAGTTTTTAAAAATTATGTAATACAAAGAACTTTAATGTGGTTTTCTTCATTGAAATCATACCTCAATTAAAAAGCACTTTCCAATTTGTGCGATGAATTATTATCCTTGCTAACAGTCAGTGTGTCATGTTAATGAAATTAAGTAATGGAATAAAAACTTCTTATTACAGATTTGAGAAAACGATCCAAACGAGCTAAGGTCCTACTTAAATGAATCATCAATTCAGAGAATACATAGTTGTTTACAAGATTCTACATTTATAATGAAATTTTATCAACCGATCTCTTCTTGAATAGCAATCTACAATTTATTCTGTATATATCGTCTTCTAAAATAGCATTCCCTTCGCAAACATGGAACTTTAAATTATCACAATCCACATTTATATTTTTTATTTATAAGTAAATGTCCAAAACCCTCATAAATGTCAAGATTTAGAAAAATGATCTTCAGTATGTCAAAAAGAAGAGATGTTTTCTAAATCTTCCCTTTGAATGTTTACATGAAGATATCAACTGAAAAAGTGGCAGTTTGGCACACTTATTCGCTCTGTCAGGCTGAGATCAAAGTTTCCCTTTTCCAAATCTGAAGATTCACGAGGATGAAGTTTCCACGACTCGTAGCTAAAAGAACTCTATAGTCATTGAAAGAACTTTCAGCTAATCGATTTAAGAAACGTGATTAAGAGATATAACAAAATCCCAAACGTTAGGCTTAACTTCTCTGAATAACCGACTGATTAAATAAAAAGATAACTACAATGTAGAGCATCGATTGAAAAATAATGGTTTTGTTACGTAGAGAAAAATTCCAATTAACTCTTCTATTATCGAGACCTAGTCAATAATCAGCAATTAAAAAGGTGGAGAATTAAACTTGAATGGAAATAAAAGTAGTTCATAATTAAAACAATTCCGCATTTTATGGTAAACAATCGTACAATAATTAGGTGATGAAATAGCGTGCTGTATTTCTCGAATCAATTTCTCTGTTAAAATATAAAATAACAATAGCACATAGCCATAAAGAGCAAATATACTCCCTTTTGGGAAAGATGCCGGAAGGAAATGTTTTAATATCCTTTAAAAAAATTAGAATAAAAGATTTGATTTTCGAATGTTTCATCCAACAGCAATGCAGAATTAAATTAGTATTGGAAGGCCATAGTATAATGAAAAACTTTTGAATTCAATAGATAATGGGAACTGGATAATCATTGGAATTTATAAAGTTTTTCATTATATATAACCAAACCAGTATGATGATGTGACGTTTCCCACGACAACATTTATTCTTTATAATAAGGAGGACATTTGATACTTATGAGATGGTTCTATTTTCCTTGATTTAATTAAATTCTTTTCCTCAAGGTAGAGAGTTTATATAAAGTGGTGGAATTAACTTCCTCGTGACGAAACACTATTGGAATTAAGACCTTAAATATCCCATTGTTTTATATTACCCTACTTTTTATATTATCCGATTGTTTTATTAACAAATGACATTTAATTTCATTATTAAAATATTTACATTTGATTGCAAATACGTATTTCTTATTTCATCATGATGTGAAAAACTCATCAAGATAATAATTTCATATATATATATTTTTTTAACTTGGAGCTTTTATATTCACGATTTCCTTTCAGGGGAATTAAAAATCTTTTTCTGTATCTCTCATATCCTATATCTCTTTCATATATTCTCCCTCTTTCGTAATACAATCCCGCATTGAAGTCTCTTTTTTCGGCAGGCCCTTCGAGATGACTGGGACCCCATCTCCACACCTCATTCACCGTCCGTGCTATCAGTGGCAGGCGTAGGCATGCCTCCAGAAGACCCAGAAGGAGGACGCAGAGACACCGGCAATCTCACAGCCGAAGGCCTCTCCTGGAGAAGGTTACACATGAGCAGAGCGAAGTTGAAGGCCACCGCGACCACCTCCGAACTGCTCTCCGGTTTCGCTATGGTGGCCATGGTAGAGCTGCAGATAAACGAACCCACCAACGTTCCAGAGTGGCTGTTCGTACTCTTCGCTGTCTGCACCACCGTATTGGTGTCCGTACACATCTTCGCCCTCATGATATCCACTTACATCCTTCCCAATGTGGACGCGGTGTCCAAGATGCAGCACATGGCCTCCCCGGGAGGTAAAGACAGTGGTTCCCACGGAGAATCCGGGAACATACTGGAGTCCCCACACGAGAGGATGCGGGGGTTCATCGAGCTCGCCTGGGCATTCAGCACCGTCTTAGGTCTGTTCCTCTTCCTGGTTGAGCTCGCGATACTGTGCTGGGTCAAGTTCTGGGATTACTCCTTCACCGCCGCGTGGTCTGCAACCATCATCGTCATCCCGGTGCTAATACTGTTTGTGGTGTTCGTCGCCCACTTCTACCGCTCCCTCGTGGAGCAGAAGGTGGTGGCCACGTCCTGCGATCTGGATAACTTGGAGGCCATGAGGAGCAATCTACACGAAGTGGAGGTGGGTTATGAAAACAGCTGCGGTCCTGCTACGTTAACCGCACCCCCGTCGCCGTCTCCGAGCGTTGTACTTTGCCCTCCTTCCCCACAACAGTTTACTGGTGTTCCGCACACCCCAGGGCCGTATCTTTCGGTTCCCGATTCTGGGGCGAGGTTTATATACCCTCCAATCAACCCGAATGTTAGGGCAAATTCACCTAAGCTTCCGGTTTGACCAGAGTAATTAAGAATTTGCTATTCGAATTATTGGAAGTATTTTAATTTTGTTTGGAACTGCTCCTCCAGTAGACAAATTGATGGTTCCAACTAATCAAAAGTTTCCTCACGTGGTTTGAACCACTTTGTCGAAGATAACTTCTTACGGTCTATTCCCAAGGAACCGTAACTTGCATGAATGATGGAGTCGGTTCAATTTAAGTCATTAAACGCGAATATAAGTAAGGGGAAGTCAAGTTTATCTCTTACTTGACGTTCAAACACCTTACTTTCTGTCTCAATCGTGATCTTGATTTATTTTCAAACATATGAAGACTGAATTAGGTGAAACGCTTTCTACGGAAAGGGAAGTGAAAATAGTCAACTTTTTCTAGATATTAGAAGTATTATAACAACGAGTTTTACCTTTGTGTTTTTTGCTTATTAATGTTAAAAAGGTGACTTTTTGTTCTGAATATTGTTCAACTAATGATGAATGTACTTTGAATAAAGCATTCTTTAATGAAAATCAGTGCCTGTTTTCATTTCCTATTCCAGTAGAATTGCGTATTTTTAAGTAGATGAAACAATAGCATGAAGTTGACTTGATTATATCGTTTTCTATTATAAAATTCTTAATCGAATTTGAACGAGGAAGTGGAAAATTTTGATCGAACCATAAATTGACAAATTTCTCTAAAAAAGACAATTCTTTCAATTATTTCAAATTCCGCCGAATATGATTTAAACGTAAAATGATTAATAAACATAAAAAATCGTAGATTTCATGGAGAGCTATTATAGTCTATTTCTAATATTTTAATTCCATTTCTTTTCTTTTAAAGAAATAATAAAATCAAAAAAAGAAGATGATCATGATCAAACTTATGATATATACTAATTATTTTACGTACATGTATTCTATCTAATAATAATAGTCATCTTCTTTTAATATTTGAATATTGCGATCTTAAATCGACACAATTTCACTCGAAGCTAGATTCTAAATTATAAGTCATCTTGATAAGACAGAAAGCTGAAAGAAAATCCATTATTGGCATCTTAGGAACAATTTACTCGTCTGACAATGAGATAATGCTTTTAGCGAAAAGATAAATTGTTAGGAAAAAAATTAGAAATTGGACTTATTGACTTAGAAAAAAATTAGATTGATAATCATATACGAGAAGGATTTAAGTCCAAAAATAAAACCAACGAAACTTTAACAATGGTTGTGAATACAATAAAAATTTGTTGACTAGCAACCGATTACGCTTTTCAAATTAATGATATAATTTTTAATGGAATAAGTATCAGATCATTGGCCTAGAAAGTATTTACGACATAAAAATAACCAAAGAGTATATAATCAGAACTTATAACTTAATTATAATAAACAAATATACTGAATTATGACATCCTCAAAATTATATTCTGTATTGAGGATAGATTGAATGAAGTTAAAAGTCAATGTAGAAGAATGGAGGAGCTAAAATTCCATTTTATTTTAATAAAATTTATTTGAATCGATCAATTAACCTGATTGAAGTATCAAATCAAAAGTATTCAGGTCTCAAATTAAGTAGAGCAATGAGCATTTACTACAAAATAGCCCTATAATAACAATATGAACGGTGTTAATGTACCTTGCCTAGGATCTTCTTTATGGAAGGATTTAACTCGTGAGTTTAAAATTAAATACGAAACGGAAATGCGCTAACTACGCACTATTACGTCGCTATTGATATTATTTACTCTAAAACAACACGAATGAATGCACTCCTTCTAAACAACGCTAAAACTTAAGATAAATCCTTCACAAGTTTACCAAGAGACGATATTGACTCAATAATTCCGCATTGGCGAATAGGAAAGGTAATTTGTTCAGAAGTAAAATCACAGAGAAATATGGAGAAGGAGTTTTAAGACGTATCTTATCCGTGGCCTACTTCTTCAGGTATTAAAGGGATTAAGGCCATTGTAATCCAGCCGATAGAAAAACTGAGGAATTTATTGATAGGGGAGACTAGAAAAATGAGACGTGACAATAAATATTTAAAAACCTATTCCATCCTTGAGAATGAAGAAATCCATCGCATAGACCAATGTTTGCTTCGTTTCGTAACGATTCCATGAGCTGAATGTATTATGGGTAATTTCATTGAATGAAAAATCGGTAATAGAGCGTATCAAATACGTTTAACTTCATAACTTCAGAAGTAAAAGACATATTGCTTATTCAATAAGTTCAGCGAAGAATTAATTACTCTCTGTTTAGCTGGAATTTACCTTTCTTTACATTACGTATTAGATACACTGACAGAATTAATTCGTGCAACTTAGGTCTACGTAAGTTTTCAATCTATTCAACTGACTCCTAAAATCGTGTAAGGAGTATAGATTACAAACAGAATGTATGAACCAATTAATACATCTTTATGCATTTTTCACAATAGTTTTTCACTGGCCTTGATACATATTAAAAGCTTAATTCAAATTTGTAACTTCTTGCAAAGCATAAATTCCCGTCACAATTAAAACATCATTAGAATGAGTTTAAGAAAGCAGAGCGGAATATTTTACGTGATGCATAGAAAACCAAAACATTTCGTACTGAGTTTCAAGCCTGAAGAAACTTCCTGCATCTTGCAATTGATCCATGAGGTAACTTATAAACCCCTAGAGTTTCAGAAAAGTAGGACTCCGAATTGTAAACCTTAAATTCCAGGAACGATTGTCGTCTCTTTATTGTTGAATCCTTAAGCGAGAGCAATTAAAGCTTAAGTACCCGTAACACTCACTTTATGGTGATTTCTGGTTATCTTGTTCCGCTCAATGAGAATGAATTCCTCGCTTTGCGTAAACCTATCTTTTTTATCTGTTCGGAAAGGGATGAATGATCCTACGTCTGACGCACTTCAAGGCAATAAAAAAGACGAACTACTCACTCCGTACGCCAAGTCTAGGCCGTGCTTTGGATTTGAGATTCCGTTGAAAGAGTTTTCATCCCATAGAATAGAAAGTGAGAGATGAAAGCAGATGTACGTGCTCGTTTAAATGGCCATAAAACTCATAAAACGACTTCCGACGAAATTCTGACACATCTCGTTAGTCACATCATTGCTTACTGACGAAAAATATTAGTTATCCTCTCTAAATTTAAGTTTCATTCACGAAACATTAATTCTTGATAAATTACCTTTTGATTCTTGAATAGATACTATAGGAACATTGAAATAATTGTTGAAAATAAAATTATTTTGAATACAGGTTATTTTTATAATATTCCCAAGTATTTTATCATATCCATATTTTTGCATCTGTGATGAGTTCAAAAAATTACGTAATTCAAGAATAAAAAGCAAATTTGTTTTGATTTAAATCAAACGAACTATAATTTTTATATGTTATCTCATAAATTAAAGCATTTTAACTTTGTAAATTTAGCTTAAAAATTCGTTTTCAAATATCTATTTGAAGCTGCAATTGATTCTTGTAAATACGTCATCCATTATTATTAAGTATAATAAACATTCGATAAAATATATCCTAATTCACCATGGATACTTGTTGAAGTGTTTCAAACTACATTGGAGATCTATACTCACTCGTTACCAAACAAAAAACTTACCTTCTTTTACCAAAAGACAGAATATTAATATGTATCCATAGATATTTGAGGCATATCATATATTTCATCCCCGGTATTGACCACAAGCAAAAAATTTGAATCGGATTCATTCCACGACGGGATCGGGAAGGGATAAAGAAAAAAAAATATTTTGCTCAATCAGGTGATGAAGGTTAAATTAGAGCGGAAATGGTAACCTCATCGCCATCCAAGATAGCAATCCACCCTACAGATGTTTGCCATACTTTTTCCTTCATTGATTGCCGTGTATAAACGGTCATAATAAGATTGTAGCTTTAAAAACTCGATCGCGAAAGAGCAATCAGCTTTTACGAAAACTTCTTCCGCCATTCGTGATACCAGCTGCTCTTTGAGTAGTTGTTTCATTCATCATTTATAGCGTCTTGATGAAACTATTTTCAAAAAAGTGAGATAGAGCTATACTATTAAGAAATATTCAAAGATTCATAGAGTGGTAGAATTTATAGATATTCGAATGTATAGAGATTTAAACTCTAAACCATAGCCTAAAAAATTATCGAATTTTAAGAACGGTAAAATATTTATTTATTTATTATATGTTTATTATATTACCTTTGTAAAAATCGATATTGATACCAAATTTACAGAAATACCCTACAAGTTCGAGCATTATTAACACGATAAATATATTTATCTTACTTCGTATACTTCTATTTTCATACGTCTTCTATTATACATTCTATCAATCTATAAATTTGCAGCTTTAGAATTGTCAGACACAAATAAGGTATAATTTTTTTTGACACGACAATACTAATTGAAAGACGTATACTTACCCCCGACCTTATGTAATCTTCATTGACAATCTATTAGCGAAGTAAGGGTATAAGTAAATTGAAGTAATTTGGTTTAAAAATATCTTGTGTATATTTTAACAAAAGCGACAACCAAAGACATAAAACAGTGTGGCAAACTTTGTAAATTTCTCTGTAAATTTATTTTCGCTCAAAGGACTGGAAACGGAGGAATCATAATTTACAAAAATGCAATAATTTATCCTGATTTACACGAAGGGAGCGGCTTGCTAATTCTGGATCACTACGGGATACCCAATGTCTGTTTCCAGGAAAGGAGAAGTTTACTCATTCCGAGAAACCATAGCAACATATCGCCATGAGCGAGGTTAAATGAGAATCAGTAAAGAACATCGATCGATTCTTGTTGCCAAAAATAGTTTCAGTGCTTCTTCACTTCAAAGGGTTGAAACGGAAGCACAGCAAAAATATTGTTTCAGCGGAGAAAACTTGTATTTCTTAGAGTAGACGGTAAAGTTAAATAGGGATGTATTCCGGATGTGTGCTCCGAAGCCAATGACTCGATTCCAAAAGCAATTCAATTGGAGAACAAAGGGACCTTATTATATTCCTTCGATTCAATTCTACAAATTATTGATTTGATCAAGTTTTTTAACTCAATTTAGGATTATGCTATTAATGAAGACGAATTGCCATATACTAAGGAAATTGCCTCTGATACGAGCTTTTACTTTCAAATAAAGAGCACTCTAAGTTTGATGGTTTAAAAATTGTACGTAATATTTAAAGGTATATTAATTTATAGATGATGAAAGATAGTGTCGCAAATTTTAATCATTACGTTTTAAAGTTATATTTAGGTTTACTATGCTAAAAATTATCTTTAGTCTCAAGAGTCGACTCTTCATTTTTAATTCTTCCTTGTACGCAATGTATCTGGAATTTGGACAAAGGTATATTATTGTAATGTACGTAATAACTTTTCAATAGTATCTGCAACTTCATCAAAATTTCGACAGTATCTAATTTATATACAATTCATTTTTCTAAAAGTAAATGAAAACAGTTAAATTAAATACCTGGTTTCAGATTGCTGCAAAGGTTTCCATAGAAACCATAAACAATAAATCTTAATAAAATATTCGTACAAATTAGGGATTGCTGTGGATGTTTAAGTAAACCTACAAAATGGGAACTCAGTTCAAGAGAGTTTCGTAAAAGATGACCCAAACAACAACCTAAAATATATAGCATTTCAAACTTACGTAAAACTTCTCAGAACGTGGATTTAAAGTAAATATCGCACGCTCCCTTTTCAGTTGCCAGATGAGAGGAGAGTGGAGACGAACCCGGACCCTTCGATTCCAGGGCTTCGCTCCAGGTTCTCCAGCAGACGTAAGGTGAGTGCTCGTCCTCGATGGTCAATGGGGCCAAGGGCAGAGGAGGGTGCCGCACACGAATTCGCTACGGAAGAGTCGTGATTCGAATGGGAGATGAAAAGGACGATGGAGGAATGCACGATGTCCACGAGGACACAGTGAAATTTTCGAGAACATTCGTTCAATCAACAAAGCCGCGACTTTTTAGAGTCAAAGAAGTATGTTTTAATAGGTATTTGGGTTTAAATGTTTTCCGAAAAGTAGCAAAGGGATGATAGGATTAAGAACTGACTAATTGTTAGAGAGAGGGAGATAGAAGATATAGAAGGAGCATATGGTCAACTCGCTACTTAAGACCAACAACAAACTTTTCAGAGAATCGTGATTTGGAAGGTTTCATTTTCAGATTATGACCTTTCAAAATGATATGACTTACAAAATTTTGTACTGAATATTATTTAAATTTATAATATACTTATAAAATTTTGTAATATAATGGTGTTATATGTGAGGCTATGATAATAAAAACAACTTTGTAAATTTCCACAGAAAAGTTCCAAAAGAAAAGAAAAATCCACAAATTTTCTGTAGAAATTTACAAAGTTGTTTTTATTACTATGGCATTCCACGAAGTCACGCCTTCTCACATTGAGGCTATGATTTATTATAACAGTAAAGGTATAATATGCGTCAGTTGTAAATGGTACTTTTATGATAAAATTTCACGATATGAATGGAGTAAGATTAAATCCTTTTCCAAAAAGCTAAGCATCCTCTCAGTATAATGTTCCGATTTTCATTCCCCCAAAATTTCACTCTATAGAGTTCGAAATAACAATGTCTGCATTCTAAGAATGAAATGAATTGTACATTTCTTCAGCAATTATACACATTTACCTCATAAATTTAGAACTCCCCAGAAGCTGAATTACGATCGAGGTAAGGAAGGAAAAGCCTAATATGTTTTTATGTACTATTAGAGTAAATTGTTATTTCAGACGTAAAAAATAAAAGGAATTTGCACGCAACATCAAAGTTAAAGAGAAAATAAGCGTTAAGGCGATGTCGACGAGTGCTCGCGATAAAAATGTTTAATTCATGAAAGGGTCTTTTAATCAAAATCGATGGTCGCAAGAGAAACTTCTTTTACGTATTAGATAACGTCAATCAAAAACATTCATTATAATCTTATGCGATCATGAGACCAAAGCATAATAAAGAATTCCATTGATTAAACATCACAGCTGTATAATATAATGTGAGATTCTTATGGGAAGAAAATCATCATATCCTATGGGAGTTAATTTCAACAGTCAGAAGGGGAATGAATATTAGTTAGCATTCATATTATGATTATATAAATTGAAATTTTAATGTTCTGGAGGAATAGTCATTTCGCCTCAAAACATTACACTCCGAATTTGCTCATAGATTAAGTTTACTGCTATAATAACTTCTGCGCTATAGAAAAGATAAATTAAAAAAAAAATACAGGTGTCTTAAAAATTCGTTCTTGTTTCTTTTCAGAGATGAAATGTATACATCTAAAGCATGAGGGAACACGTTAAATTAAGAAGACCGAGAATTTTTAAGAAAAAATTATATTTTGATTTTTTCACATCTCGTATGATTTGAAAACATTATACGCAATGAAACATACATTAATAACCTATGTTCAAGGAATTTTCACTTAATTATTTTAAATACTTTCACTTTTACTTTTAGCCGAATCCAGATGCCATGCAAAAGTCCGGAAACATCCAGAAAGAGCTAGGCTCTGGGATGGGAATTTACACACCAGATACCCTATCCTGGAGAAGGCTTCACGTTAGCAGATCCAAATTGAAAGAGGCAGTTTCCTCATCCACGATTCTGTGTGCTTTTGCATTGGTATGATATTTATTTTCCTATTACCGTCTGTATTTTCATATCAAATATACGACCTTAACGTCTTATCTTTAGAATCATTTCTGACATTCTTATCAGGTCTTCAGCTTTTGCAAAGCTCAGAACCAGTTCCGGTATGAACAAATTTCGTAAAATAAAAAATTATTTGAAGAATTTGCACATTCAAATGAGTATTCATGTTATTTTCTCAGCAATCCAATTGTATCACAGGTATTTTATGATTTATTTAATCTTTAATTCTTTGCGTCAATTCAAAGCCCACAGGATAAAGCAAATATCATTTTTGTATTCAAATACCAGTGTTAACTCATTACATAAAAATACGATTATAATGTTATCAAACGTTCATCATACTATGCATATAATAATTTTCATTTCCTCTAATAAAACATGTTGTTAGCATGTGACAGCCTAAACACATGCATTTTACCCGCCAAAATGTAAATAATCTTTCCAGGAATCGATGGTGGAGCTGCAGGTTAAAGCCCCTACCGGTTGTCCCAGTTGGCTATTCACCCTCTTCGCCGTGAACACCACAACACTCATATCAGTGCACATCCTAGCAGCCATGATCTCCACCTACATTCTCCCTTCAATAGACTCTGTACATAGGAGACAGTCCAGATGGGAGTCTTCCTCTGCAGACCCATCCACGTGGGACGTCAATCCGTCCGAGTCACCTCACGAAAGCCTCCGTGGCTTCGTCGAGATGGCGTGGATATTCTCCTCCGTCGTTGGTCTATTCCTGTTCCTCACCGAAGTCTCTCTTCTCAGTTGGGTCAAATTCTGGGACGTGTCCTTTTCTGCAGCGGCCTCTGGTTCCGCCGCAGTCGTCCCTTTTATGGTGTTGAGTGTAATGTTCTGCGTGAAGTTTCACAAGGTGCTTGCAGTGCACACGTACGACGTTAGGGAACTGGGGTTGAAGCAGGTGGAGGATCTTAAACTGCAGCTCGATCGTAGTGACACTGCGGTAAGGAGAGAAACACGCTCGGCTGAAATAGACGCCTAAATATCCGTTGAGTATTCGGTTTCAAATGTAACAAAATGTAACGAAGTTGGCCTTTGAGGACGCAACGCTCTGCAATGCATTGTTGGCTCTACAGTTGAAACAGAGTGAACAAGAATGCTAATGTTTCAATGTGTTGGTCATTTTTGTATATATTGGTCTATGAAGCCTAGAGTTTTTGCTCTTTTCTGATTCCTTATTGCTCTAACAATAAGTTAGTACTAAATGCCGAATTGAAAGAACAATTGAAAACGAACTCTTCCGCTGTTTCGTTTTAAATATAAGGTCAATGTATCAAATACGGAAACATTATAGAAGAAGACTATCTATTCTTTTATCTTCAGTAAGTTGCTTAAGTTTTTTGTATAACTCATTTGCCAAAGATTTAAAAGAACTGTAAGACTCCGAATGGCAGGCTCGTTAAAGTAAATAGTGCCCATTTTCCTCATTCTAAATCAATTTCTAGACTATTTTGCAATCCGCACAGTATATTCTTGTCTTTGCAGAACAAAAGTATTAGTTTTCCGTATCTTATATAAATGAAAAGCTAATTATGTTATTATAAATTCTGTACCATTCTGTCCCAGATGAGGAACTAGTCTTGCAGTTAATTGCTATTGGGAATTCATCCGCTCATTCCATTTAAACGTTTCAAATACATATTTCAGGCTTCGGAGAAGCACATAAGCGATAACTTTCTGCTTGACAGCAATATCTGCGAATAAAAGTTTGATGCGAATTATGAATTAACATTTTGATTGATCGGGGCCGAACGAAACGTCTTCTCAACCCTACCATGCCTATTAAGTCTGTGACGCTAAACTTATCGTCTTTTTTTATCTGACCCGAGAATCTCTTGCGAATTAAACGGAACCCCAAACCATCTCCCGAGTCAATTCTTACGTAAACCCCTCTCTATAGTTACCAGAATATTTACTAATATTTACCGTGTTGGTTAATTTTTCACAACAGCTTCCTCGATCCTTTTCGCTAATATCCATCCCATCTGCCTCTGAAAACGTGACTTGCTAAATTTATCATCCGGATGTCAGCTCATCCCGCGACAATGTTTTCGTCAAACATTCCATTGACAGTTCGTTGCAGACCCGTATTTTCTGAGTTCAAAAGCAGTAATGGCGGTAATACAAAATGGAGGACTTATTTATCAAATTCTTGCTCCGCTTCCAATTTGAATAAGTAAATATACCAGAGAAACCCTTGAAGATGATCTTGTTCAAATGAATTAGAGGAATCGCTCTCGTACTTCATCGCAACCTTTTGACGCAAAACTGTCTTCCTTTGCGGATTGTATAAACAATGTTTACTATACTTTTAATAGAATATTACGTTGAATGTGATTTTGATTGACAACGATGGATCTATAGAAAGATGGAATATAAAAACTATAAAAGCCCAGTATTATATAATATCGGTAAATATGGAAAATAAATATTGAAAGCGAGTATATAACTCATAATATTTACAATTTCCTTGGCGATTTGTTTATCCATAATAATAACATGAAATTGTGTTAAACTTCGAAACCTAATAAAAATTAGTTCAAAATGTAAGGCTACCAAAAAACCACAATTCTTAGTATTCTAAACAAAGAATTTTTTGTTTTCTTCCTGTATTATTTATTTAAATAATTGATTCACCACCATCGTGGTAATTCTACATATCATATATTTGCACTCTCATATCATGATATTAAATGCTAAATGTTTTTTTCATTATTTTATCACTCCTTTATAACTGAGTGAAAAGATGCATTATGTACTTAGAATAAGTAAAAAACATGATTCCTGTATTCTTCGGTGAAATGATGCAATAAATTATATATATTTTTGATGATCAGCATTTTATTTACATATAATCTTGAAAAGAATAATACAATTGTCCATGAAAAACGCTCCTGAATATTTCCTACGGGGAGTATAAATCTAAATATTATAGGAATAACATGTAAATAAAAAATCTATGGATACTAGTTAAAATTCTCCGTTGTAAAGATATGTCCGATGAAGAACGTAGAAAGATATGTATTACTTGGCCTTTCATAAAGTAAAATGAAATGGAAGAGATCATTTTATTGATGCCTTTTATTTCTTCCTTAAATATTAAAACGAGAGTACGTAGAATAAATGTTACCATAGTTATTGCGTTATATTTATTTTCAAATTTTATACTTTCTCGATTAATAAGTTAATTCATAAATACGATAAGCAGCGGGAAGATCTATAACAAAACTTCGACGACTTTTTAATATTAGTTTCATATGTATTCAATGTAATATACGTGATGAAACACTATGCTAATATTTGAAAGGAGAGGCCTAAATGTAATGATTATGATTCATACATCCTTTACTCACACGTGCATATGGTAGATAAATAGTTCCATCCTAAGGAGACAACTGTCGATTCTATTGAATACAACAGGTGATCGCTTCATTTGCGTCATTCTTAGGTTAATCTTCGGTTGGAAGAAGCGGTATTTATCGATACGTGAGCCTCCGCCATAAATCACTAGTTTTAAGCCGTTGAATGGCAATACGCACGGCTCACAAATAGCTTTTTTGAGATAAGAACTAATCCTTTGGAGAAATCCAAAGGTGAGACGTATCATCATACCCATTCCGTTCCTCGATAATGAAGTTTCAATTCCTCTGCAGCTTAAAAGAGGAATTTGAAGTTTCAGAACTATGAGACTTATGTAATGCTGTTTAACATAACCCATGTAACCTTTACCATGATTTTATTTACTATTAAAAATATTTATATATATTTATATTGTTAATTCTCATTATATTGCTAAAATCACAATTTATTCCTACAACAAAATCTAGAAAAATCTTTTCAAGTATCCATTTTGTAATCAAAGAGACTGACTTTTTTAAAATCTCCTAATTCATTTTACCTTCAAATCATTTTATGTACTTCCGTAACTTGGATGATTGAAAAAGATATAATTTACAACCCTTATTAAACATAAATTATTATAAAATTAAAGTAAATAAATAAAGAAAAAATAATTACCCTGACTTAACAAATGACATGAAGAAAAAGATTATAAAGCATGCAATCATTTGGTAGGCTTCAAATAATGGTCTTGAAAGAGCATATTTATGTATATTCGATATCAATAGATCAATTACAAATGTACACTAATTACTTTTACATAAATTTTAATTGTAGATTGTAAAAAGCTGAAAGATCCAAAGTTAATGATTTTTCTAACATGTTCAAATTTCAATATTGTGTACATCAGTATTCCAATAACCAGGGAGAGGAATCTTTCTTGAATAAGATGCTTGTAACACATGGTTAATTGAATATAAAATTTTGGTGCATTAATGGTTATTATTTGGATAATAAAATAATTTAATCTTATCATTCACAATATGATCTATAATTTTGGTAATTTATCAGGTTATTTTTTGGAGGGTGTATGTAGCCATGATTGATACCTTGTCACATGGCCTAGTTGAGATGATTTACTATTAAAAAAATAAGATTAAGTTTAGCTTAGTTTTTTCAGTAAAGTGTAATAAATACAAAAATATTCTCTCAAGGTAACAAACACTAGCTTATCTATAGCTGTCAATATAGATTTGTCAGCCAAGAGAATGCTAGGTTCTATATGTGATATTTTTTATTATTTTTTGTTATGAGAACAGCCAATATATAAACTGCATCATGAAAGTGAGCATGATTTTGGCGTTTTTTACTTCCTATTATATTCCCTGACCTGAGGATGTTTCAAAAAGAGGTTTTGTAAGACTTTTTCTGAGTTAGAATATAAAAAGGGAAAAATGAAGCTAAATATAGACTTACTTACAGCATTAGATTTATTTTTATTGGTTAACATTTAGCTAAATAGTAATAAGTTCTATCTTACAGCTTAAATAACTTTATCTAAATTTTACAATAAGTTTATGTAGTATCATGTAATATACTCAAAAAGTTCATGTTACTCATTTAACTTTATTTTCTGTGTTAAAATATCTTGTTCTTCTTCTTTTGTAATTTATAAGATCTAACACTTTTTGAAAATCTGATTAGGAAAAGTCATTAAAACACTATACCTTAATACTAGCAAGCAACTTTTGACAATAATTATTCTCATTCAACAGAGATTACATTCATTTCATAATTCATGAAAAGGTCAGCTCAAACTCAAAGATGAGGAATATATTTTGAAATTCATTCTTGTAAGTTTAACTAATATTCTTACTTCTCCTTACAAACAACTACCTTTACCTTCGTATTACGTCATAATAAGCTGTCTTTTTCCCAAGTTTCAAAAGCATATAAATAAGCACATTATAACTAATTATTTTTTATAACAATCTCATTTAGAGCCTTCTGAATGAAAATTCGCACTACAAAAGACACACATATAAAACATGAATGGAGAAAGTCTGTAAAAATAATACTCGTAGCTCTCATTTTTCTAACAGAATACAAAGATTATAGTAATACTCTGGATGTTAAATAAAATTTAATGCACTTTAATTGATTTTCATAGGGTTAATTGAACAAGCTATCCAATAATTTAGAATATAAATATATAATTGTATTTTGGAAATTCCAATGTAATATCCTTCCTATTTTTGACGTTTGAAGATTCTATTTTCATTTAAACTTCACTATTCTTAAATGTTATATTAACAGTATATTCTTTACTCCAGTTTTTTATAACATCTTAAAAAAGTAACTTGTAGGAATCTTGGTAAGAAGAAAAATCTAGGAAAGTTAAAAACTAGGTGAGGAAAAGCTGTATTGCATACTTTAATTACTGAAATAGAAAAGAGATGGCCTCAATATTTTGTTATTATATTTCTTGGAAGAGAAAAAAATTGCAAAGAACATCTATACACTCTTGTAAAATTAAGTCAGTCCCTCTATTTAATACTGGTACATTACCAGAAAACAACAAAACTAGTAAAGAAAATAATATAGAGAACCAAATATTTAAATTTGTGACATTTTATAAGAAAACTTTGTCTGTTACAATTTAAGATATTATACCATATTTTAGTTTTGACAGTTTTAAGGAAAATGTACCTAGTTATTAGCTTGACTTGGAATGAGTATATTTTCTCAATTTAAATTTACATACCTTATGAAATATAACACATCAATCTTTCTGAAATCTTTCCTTTCATGAAGAAGGAATTTTGCTGGGACCACATTCCAATACTTTCACTACCAAATAATTAAAAACATCTAGATAAGGGCACTAGAATCATGATATACTTAAAAGTGTTTTGGTTCATATATCTCAGGTAAAGAAAATAAATGAAATATTGTTACAAAATATCTTCCTTTTCCATTTCAAAAATATACAACTATAGTTAAGAACTAAAATGATTAGTAACATTGATAATTATTAGATACAGAGAATCATTTAAGCTGTATTGTTATTTTCAAACTGGATCAGTTACAGTACATCTTTTACATCTTACATCTTTTTATTGAAGAGGGAAGTTTCTACTAATATACCTACCTTCATAGGATACTGATTCAGAACCAAACAAAGTCCATCTGCAGTGATTAAAATCCAAAAAACAATGAGAAAGGCCACTGGTTCCTTCAAATAATTCTTTTAATAAAAGAATTTTGTTTAAATAATAATCTTTAAAATTTATTGAGAAATGATCAATTGAAAAAATTATGAATCATCCTATAATTGAATGTGTTATATGTCTTATATTATGTGTGTGTATGATATAAAGTTGTGAATTAAAATATTAATACACAAAATTTTAATGCTACTATTGATACATGTTTATGGCATCACTAACCTCCCTCCCTAATTCATTGAACATTGTAAAGTAAATATTATTACATAAAATATAAGCCTCTCGCTCAATACTCTGATTGACATTTCCATTTTTTACTTACATGTTGAACAAAGCTTTCTAAAATCCAGGTTTCCAAAAATTATAAACTACTCTGTTTCAAATATATGTGGCTGGATAGTTTTCTTAAAATCAGATCATTTGCAAAAATAATACAAATTAATGGATGGAATTCTATTTATTATGAAACTAATTCCTGAGTGGCATACCATAATAGTGACAATTAAAAAATATAACGGAAAAAGTATAAGAATGAAGTATTATGAAAATAAAAGATTGTCAAGAATCTTTGAAATCACAGTAAGATCTAATTCTGGCATCTGATCAATGCCCTGAAAATGAAACAGCTGTTGACAAGCTAATATATCTGTTGGTTTATAAAATAAGTACAAAAACAATTCTTGTATATCATATTTAAGAAATTACCAATTAATAATGTAAAATAACAAAATTCATTAATTTGCCACAAGGAAAGCAATCAATCTAGAGGGTCAACTAAGAAATAAAGATATAATTGAACATTTTAATTGAATCCATATAGATCAAAAGCTTCTTACATTTACCTTTACTATTAACTCCATAATAAGAATGATAAATGTATTGAATTTTTACTCCTCTGGTAATCATGAAAAAAACAACCTTCCTTTTACAGTAAGATACAAATCCTAAATAAAAGAGAATGTTTTTTATGAATATTATTTTATTATCAGAAAATAAAAAATCCATGAAGTAGGTGTATTTAATTATGAACAATAAAATTAAAAAAAAACCATCAAGGAGACTTCTGGAAACTTGATATATTGAGAAAATAATAAAACTTATAAAATCTATAAAATTATCTTCTATGAACCATCTATGCGAAAATCAGACTTGAAATTCTCTTTTTAAAAGAACCTTACACTAATTATCTTTCATAATACAATATTATTGTACATCAATTATCTTATATTAACTATCTGTGTCAAAATATGACTTACAATTCTCTTGCCTTGGTACTCTTTTGTTTGTAGCCGAATTTTTCACTTCTTTTTTTGTATGGTAAACAATTTTCCCTTTTCGTTACCATGCAATAAATTTAATTCATAGTTCAGGAACTCGTTTTATCCGAATTTACCGTTAATTAATTTATTCACTGCATTATGATCTTATGTTTACAGGAAGTGGGAGAATTAACGAAATCAAGCTAATTTCCATGATGTATCGAATATGAATAATGATACGCTTCGTAGGTTGATAGAAAAATTTTATTGCCCTATTATCGCAAAAATAAATAAATTCATTGGTTTTAAAATACATCACCTCTTTCTCATAGTGAAGTTTGATTATTTTACTTTGCTATTTTTCTTTGTCTGAAAACCTAGCATTTTTTCATACAGTGTCGAGGAAAATTACTCATACTTCAAGAGCGATATATATCCATCTTCGCTAAAACAAGCGATCAATTTCTTTGTAGATTCAACCGCATCTATTGCGTTCGAAGTAGATGTGCTAATGTATAGGATATCGTGAAACTTCGAAATATTATTTCAATAATTTTTCATTGAGTGTTCAGTTTGAACAAATTTTATGATGGTAATTGAAATAAAAATAATCGAAGTAATTATTTTGGCAGCCGTGTCTACGAAAGTAACTCTTAGAAGTACAGATATATTTATATTTTATTATGTCCAAAAAGTAAAGATAATTTCAATTCAAAATTGAAGCCCCTGCTGTTTAATTTGTATGAAAACCGTATACATGCATAGCAGTCTAGGAATAAGCATGTTCCGAAAATTGGTATAAATAAATTCATATGGATTGCATACTCAGGTTTATCTCTCAATATTATGCAAACACCAACGTATTAATTACCTTTTATGGGCGTATGATTTATGAAAAAGATCAGATGAACCAACTTGTATGTCTAAATTCTAGTTATGAGGAAAATTCCATTGTGTTATATTCTCTCGATGTATCTAACCTCTTTTTTCCCCCCTTATAAGTAGCAGAGAGCTTGAATTGAGAATGGCTATCTATTAAGATCTAACATAGGATGAATTCAATGAAAATTTATGTATTAAGAATTAGCACTAGGGTCATAATAACCACTGCTGCCGAGGTCTTCGTAACATCAAAGTACGTTTGAAGATATAACAGACGGGAAATCGAAACATGCAAACATTAGATGTAATGGTTTTATTGACATTAGTTCAGATTGACAAGAAAGGAATTTCAATTAATATTAACAGAGTTTAGATAATGAAGGAGAATATGGATCCTGGTTGTCATATTGCAGTTGATGTCAATCTCGATTCCATCCGTTCATGACCGAAGGAAATTGATCCAGTTTTAACTCTGGGAAGATCCATAAGACTTGATGAAGAATAGGTTCCAGGATTCCATAAAGAACTAAGGAAGAAAAATATTGATGATTAGTTCGAGTGACACACAATCGAATCTGAATAAAGCCGTTTGAAGGGGTATGCAGTTGATTATAGCCTATTGTATAATAGGGAAAATTATTTTATTATTATTTAACTAGGGTAGTTTCAGCAATGAAAGCAGATTTACGAATAATTGATCGTGAATGAGGTATGGAGGAATTAAAAAGAAAAACTGTTTAAGAAATAGGCAAGGAATAATTTGCAACAATTTTTTTCTCCTCTTTAGAGGAAGCCAAGTTCCAACAGATGCACTGCTTTTGATATGAAGATTGGGGGATTATTAGCATTAGTGGAATAGCAAGATTGGAATGTAGTATCATTAATAAAATGAAGTTTAAGGGAAAGTAAAATGTGAAGGCATATTTACGGAAGCTGGAGGAAGGCTCCTGTAGTAGCATGCCTTGGTGTCCTCCATCTGCAATTGTGCTGGGTTTCCGATTATTGGACGGAGACGAAGTCTATGAAAAAGAAGAGAAAAACAATAGTTATGGAAAAAATTTATAGGACTATACAAGTCTAGAATTAAGTATAATTACAAGTATGGAAGTGCAACTCTGCAATACTAATGTGAAATAATTTATTTACTTTTAAATTAAAGGCAAAAAAAAGGAAATAACAAGAATCGGAAGATGATATTTCAAGTTAATGAATGTAAATTGAATTAGAAAATAGTTAAATTTAATGCACGGATTTCCTCACCACGCAAAGACGTACCGTGCTTGGCGCGTTATCCCTTTTGAGTGGAGGGATTCGCCACCGAAGTGCAACTGGTTAAGAACGAGGGGAGTGAACGCGTCATCAGTTGCAATTCGACAGCCCTATTAGAACCACGGTGCAACGATGGCACGAAGACCACCGCCACGGAAAAGATAGAAAGAGGAATACTATTAGAAGACCTTTATTCTCTAATGGCTAAAGAGCCGGTATGAACCAGAGACCGTGTAGTACCTAGTACATTAAAAAATATCCCTTACCCCCCAAAAATTAAGGGAATGGTATCTCTAAATGCCCATGAAGTGGGCCCTATTGCTTTAATGTAGACCTGTATTTCTATTGCCCGTTGGATGGGCCCTTTTCTAGAGAAACCTACCCTAAGCCTACCGGCCTAAGTTCACTGAAAGAGGAAGACGTTCCCTACCTTCGCAGCGGAATTCCTCCATCGTCGGCAGATCTCTGCGTTCCATCGGCGTACAGAATTTCCTCTTGATATCACTCACACTAACACTAGCACTAGAATGACCATTTTCACAACACATTCACTTCACAATTGGGGGGAAGAATTACACTGGGGACGGGGATGAACCGCTCCAAAGGCACCATGGGAGCACTCTGCAGAAAAAGTACCAAATTAATTCAAATTTAATCTGCCTGCATGTTGAATTAAGTTGAGAATATAATGCTCAAGTTCTCAAAATAATAGTTTCTGCACTCTCACCTTCTCGAAATTCGTAGATTGAATTCCTCGTAGATCCCTTTGGCTTCCAGAATCTCACAAGCTTCCTTACTTCATACAAATACTTTTCGTACGATTAATATTACTTTCACCAAATTTCAAAAGTAACGTTTTGAGGAAAAATTGTCCATGAAACTCAATGTTTCCAATGACTGAAATATCTATGTCCACAAAATTTCTCGTGACTTGGACGATTTATATAGTATGACATGGACTTCCAAAACTCTCCTTCAGAACTACGAAAAACTCGTATATCTCGCTCTTTAACAGTCCGTGGTGATTTCTTGACTGCCTGAAATTACCAAAAATACTCAGGTTTATATACTCATTTCGGCCTAGATCACGTGGTCTGGAATGGGTATAGGTGTGGGTTTAGGGAGAAGTTAGCGTACACGGTAGTGTCAAATAGATCGAATTGGATTTTACAGACGAAAATTCCGTACCTGTCTCATTGTAATAAAAGCCCTGACTATAATTCTTAAAACTTTGGAAGAAGTTTTTAATATTGTTACTATGGAGAATGAATTAAAGACAGACATTAATCGAAACATCTTTAGACAGACATTATTCGAATCGTTAGGTTTTAAATCCGAAAATTTATTTTCGAAATTCTCGGTTTTGTTTTACTCAATCATGTATCCTAATGAATGTATAAATGTTAAAGTTGTTCTTTCTATCCATTACATTACCTATTTGGATATTGTCGGAATAGTCTTTATACTCCAACGTAGCCAAATTAATGTAGATATGAATGAGTTATCACCTGTTAAAATTGTGATGTAAGAAATGATTATCATACACTACTGAATGGGTCTTAATCTATTGTGAAATCATTCAGTAACAATTTATGTTGGAATAATAAAATCGCCTATCGAGTAGATAGAAGAGAATCAATACTTCTTTATATTTAAAAATCTCATAGCGTATTTCATCTCAATATATGTGAAGGACGTCTATAATCGCTTGGCCTTTTGGATTAAAGAGACAAAAGCATTAATAACTTGGAATTTGGGTGCTGAAGAATATATAATTTCACTCTCATTGATCAAAGTTTTAAATTATAGAACCCTAGATGTGATGCTTTTATTACCATGATTTTAAACAATTGAACTGTGTGATAGGTATTTTAATCGATCCATCAGAATACTTGGGATCAAATTCATCAAATGGCACAATCTTTGCCAATTCCAATTCGATTTATGGAGTTATCTGAAATTCAGAAGACAAGGAATTCTAGAGTAGGATAGAAATTTACGTAACCGAAAGTGATTTTGAATTGCCCTCACAGTTGCTATGGCATTTGAAGGTTCTCTTACACAGAATTCGTTAAATTCTGTTAAATTGATATTGCATAAATTTTGATGCTGCCTCCTAATACGCTGTGACCAATATTGTAACGGTTAAAATTATTCATAATTGTGATCTTTAGCCATATCGGAATTAAGAAATAATATATTTTATTCATATAAAAAAGGTCTCACTATTTATTGAGCGTCGTTTGATGATTAGAAGAAAAAATCTGTATCGGGCCTCATAGTTGAAAAATTTATTACTATGGAGATGATATAAACAAATGGCTGCTTAATGGCTCGTACTCAATTAACAAAGAATCATCAATTTATTGACGAGTTGGATTTTGATGGCATAATTATAGTTGTGAGTGATCCACGATGTGTTTCACAGGTTATAGGATACTGGCGATAAATATTTCTAAACGATTTCTCTTAAAAAATGATTTGTTGCTATTATCGATAAATACGACGCGATTGTAAAAAAATTTCGTGACGCCTGGAATATTGTGATCATATGGAGATATAGCGAATTCGGATAATTTAATGCCTTATTATAGGTTTTCAAATTAATACTAAATCTTCGAAAGAGAAAATCACGGAAAATGAACTTCAAATCTTTAGAGAAACTCTTTATTACTTTATAGACGACTTCCCAAGTCAAAATACCCTTATAGTAAGATTTGATTTCCAGAGGTTTTTCAATTCTGGAATCGCAACTTAATCTTGCATTGATTCTCCGTAATTCTGGAATTTCATTTCCTTTTCCTTCGACAATGAATTCCTTTTTGAGTTATCTAATACATTACCATTTTAAGACATTCTTATCTATCTTGTTCAGTACCCTCAAAAGTATTCAAGCTTCTCTAAATTATCGTAGAAAGAATTTTCGGTGGATAAATCAGCGCAGGGGACATACGCCACCCCTTTGAATTCTTGGACAGGCGTAACCTTGGCGATGAATGCATTCGAACCGCGTACAATAGGTTTATGGAATCAAAAGTTACTTGTTCGGAGCTTTTTCTTTCTTTCGCCTCTTCTCAGGCGTCATTCTAGTCAAAGGCAGGATGAAAAACATCCAAAACCCTCCCTCTAATTGTGATAATAAGTATGTAGTATTACAATATAAATTCATAATTCATTTATCATACAATTTTTCAATCAAGCCTTTCAAAATTATATCAATTATTACATACAAAAATGAAATCGTCATCTTACATCATCATTACGTATATCTTGTATCATTTAGTCTATATCACAAAGAAAATTCCATCAACGGAATAAATTTGCGTAGTAGATGAATACAATCATAGCGTTTTATGTAAGCTCCCTCGAAATATAATAAAAATTTAAAGCGTAATTCGTCATAGAAAAAGTTATATTGATCAACACGAAGCATGACACGAACGCTGCTACTTGTGCAAATACTTTAATTCTCTGTCAAGAGAACATAAGACCTAAAATGAACACTTTTATCCAGCCTAAATTGGCATTTAATAATAAGTAAAGTAATACAATCCTGTAACAACTTCATCATAAGTTATATCACCTCATACATACTTAAAATACAGGGCAATAAATATACACCATTCCCTCCCGTAAGTAGTAGATAGAGAAGTATGACGTATTCGTAACGTAAAGATGAAAGGGGTAAATTTTTTTCGTAAAAATATCGGGAGATTATATCCTAAAGTATCAGCTTCCGGAATTGACAACTCTACGGACGAAGATATTTCTCCTTGAGGCTCAACTGCGGAGGTAAGTCAATCGGGAGCAAAGAAAGTGAGCAAACTCCTCTAGTAAGGGTTTAAGGCGGTCACTTGCTCCAATTCATTCCCTAGTGTGCGTCGTTTACCAAGAGCACGACCTCTGTCGGGAGGATTGTTGTAATGCTTGTCCGAGAGTGGAATTGAGGGCAGCGGCGAGTGTCAACTCTTAGTTGATGGTTTTTCTTCTATCGATGGAGAAAACAAGGAGAACCTCACGGCAAAGAAGGCATAATGTCTCCCTGAAATAAATCTCAGTGAGGTTGAAGGCACTTTTCAAATAAGAAAATCGGCAGAATATATTTTTACGCATCTTTTATTGGAAATCAATAAATTATTAAAATACATTTATAAGCATCATTCATAACTGAACAGCCAAGGAAAACATTTTCCCTCTAATCTCTATTAATGATTGTATGAAAAATCAATTTAACATGTTGGAATATGTAAATTATTGTCTTTTAACCAGTGATATTAAAATATTAATATTTAATAAATATATGTAAAAATGTATGTATGTATGTACTTGAGTTAAATAGTATTCGTATTGGTTTAAAAAATGGAAATGACTTCAAGAAGGTGGAGATTAAAAATTAAAATATTATTGTAAATATTTAACCTCATGTAACATTTAGAATTATAGATAGAATATAGAGAAAAATTCTCCATCTGATATCGTTCGAGATATGTTTGTACCTATGAAATTCGATTTAATAAAAAAATGAATATGGGAATAATTTGGCACACATGAAAGGCAGCATAGTGGTGTTTCAATTAATCCTTATTCACACGTCGTTGTCCGTTCTCCATGGCTCGAGGGCCTGTGTCCAAACATCTCTCATCCGGTTTCACTGTTGGATAACATGGAAAATGGAAATAATAAAGTTATTGTCAAATTGTGTCATAATAATAACTTGAATTTCAAATTCATTTCAAACGTCTGCATACATATATACGTTAAGGAAAATGTTTTTAAGTGCTCCGAAAATAAATTCAACTAGTTTTTTTAATGGTAAAAATCCTATTTGCCCCTATAAATATGCTAGGGATATGAGAGTATTTAGAAAAATTTGAGAACAAATTTTTCAATCTTCAATTCTAGAAATTTTAATAGTATAACTACTACTAGTATATGGCTACTTTTGAATCACAAAGGAATGATTATAAATTTAACGATGAATTTAAAAATAAATAGAACTCGTTTCATACACTCATATATCGATGATTTTGTAATATCTTATTTTCGAAATGTATTCCATCTTATATACTACACAAAATCTAAGTCATTTCTTGGCTTCAACAAATAATATACTAGAGACTTACAACTTTCCAGAAGTAGTTTTTCTAGACGTAATAAAGGTGCTTCGAACACAACAGTGAACATAAATGCCAAAATGAATGTGTAAAACGTATCGGCAATCACCTCGCTGAACTGCAACGGAATAAACAGTAATCTTAACATTGAGCATTGATGAGTGAGATATTAAGTTTTTGATAACAAATAAATTTGATGAATGTGATGAAAAAAATATTTCTACTGATTTCCAGTCCTTACTAAAGTCAATAATCAGGACTTACTAATGAGTACATAGAAGCCGTTTCTAAAACCCTCCTGGTGTTCACGCTGTAAATTTGCACACCGGCATGCAACAAGAAAGCTGAATACGTAATACGGCTCATTGGTACTATGGTTTTCCACCTCAGCACCTTTGTTATAGAATCTGCAAAGAAATCGGGCGTGAGCTACTGTGGTCCAACATAATAATACCATTTTAAATGTTAAAATAGAAACTACTTTTAAGACTCTAATACACTCTCTTTTATGATTTTTTCACTTTTATGAATGAGCAAAAATTAACAAAAGTAAACTTCACCGTCACTCATATGGAGTGATGGTCATACGAAAATCAAATTTGAGTTTCTTATGTTATATTTGTTATTATGAAGATCGTTAACGATGAGTTGATATTGCTCCAGTCCTATAGTCGTATATTACTATCTTATTCATAGTGTACTATATTATTTCTTTCATCACGATAATTCATTCAATAAACTGGTGATAAAATTTCATCGATTTTTAAAAAATTAAATATTCTATACTATAACTTAATGATAGTCAAATTAAATAATTAATTTCTTACAGCTACTGTCGGTTGCTTCTGCAAATATTATAATGCACATTCCTAAAGACCACAATCCTCTGTGCACTGGATTGAAGATGGCTGCAGTAACAGCATCGTATTCATGATCTGGGTCTATGAAAGCGGTGGATCCGAATATCGGAGCCAAACAAGCGACGAATGTTAGCAATAAGAAGAAAGGTCTGAATTTCTGTAAAAGAAAATGATTATATTTATGACAAATATTATTATAACTTGGCTACTTTTAAATTATCTCGAATAAGTTATTCGGGATGAATTTAACGTGGAAGATTTTCAAAAGATAACAAGTTTTATTTGATTTATACAATTTCGTTTCATTGTTCAACGATAAAATTCCAAAGTTTAAGATAATTATTGAGTTTCAAAATAGGTACATTATCTGTAATTATCTTCATAATGATAAGACAGTTAAACGTAAAACGGAATCAAAATATTTTTACGACAACTGCCTTCATCTTAAACTATCTAGTCGCAGCAGGAAAAATATTTACTCACCTCCGGTATTGTGAAATTTCTTCTTTTGGCCGAGTATATTAAGTATCCAACGATCATTCCAATGAAATACGGTAATGCTCTTGTGTAACTCTGTATGTAGGAGTATTTGAAGGTTGGAACCTCCCGCAGATTCTGAAGACTCCTGTATAAATATAGAAGATATGTAGTTAAGTAATCTTCAGAGTGACAAGAATTTTTAGATTGGGATTTTTTTCATTTTTCTCAAATAGTAAGATATTGAATCGTGAAATGAGTGTATTTGAATATTCGTTGCTAAAGTATAATATCGCTATTGTTTTATTTTTTCACAAAACGATAAAGAATTTAGATTTCTTCAAATTCACAATTTTCTTGAGCGAATAATTTGGCTTGAAGAAATTTTAATATCCATGTCAATTAAATTTCTTTAAATACGTGTAATCGATAATGTATGAAACTGATGAATATCTTTAGCAATTCGAGACCTATAAATATACATAGTGAAAGTATTTAAGTGTCTTCAAAGGGATATATTTCTATTTTTTATTTATTAAACTCTCATTTAGAAAATTTCAATTTATGCTTTTTTAATGTAAGCTTTTCTTCGAGATGAATAATGTATTATATTTAGTGTTCTATGCATTTTGGGACATGCATGTTCTGCAGAATGACAGCAAAATTTCTCGGATAGATTTTGAAGCTCCGTAAGGAAGCAGTGCACGAAACGTTAGTATGTTGAAAGAGGTGATACTCACTTGAAATAAACCAACAGAATAGGATCCAGCTGTTGTAGATAAGTGACTGTGAAAGCGGAAACTGCAGCCAGAACCGTGAATGTGACGAGCAGAACCTTTCCGATGATAGGTCGTCGGTGCAGGAGAAATGTGATGGGCACCCCGATGAGGAATAAGTGCATGTCCACTGCCATGTACCAAGACTGGATCATACACTGTCCAATAAATAAAACTGCGTATTAAATCAACAGAATATCGGATTTATTTACCTGTAATTGACTTTCAAATTGAAAAATATTTTTCCTATTTTCCAATTCTATAATGAAAAACTTGTTTATTATTGTGGGTAATGATTAAGTTGTTTGTAGACACATATATAGAGAATCTACCCTTTCTTACTAGGAAATACAAAAGTCATTATATTTGAACTTGTGATCAATTTGCATCGGTGACTTGTGTTCTACCCTTAGAATAAAAATTCTAAACGCGATGGATATGGTTAGATAGACGCTTTCCTACCAATAATATTTGTGTTTAAGTATACAGTTTATGTTATGTGGTGCAGTTTGTATTTTAGATCGTATATCGGAGATTTAATAAACCACATACATGTATTTAAATAAAGAAAGTCTTTTATATAACAAGAAATCCCACACACCGTAGTTAGAATATTTTCTATATTAAACTTCGTGAAAGGATATTCAAGACTCATTTATTTCTTATATCTTATTTGAAACTGTGTCGTAATTCCTAAAGATTTTAAAAACTTCCTATTATTACCATTCTCTCTGGATTTACGAAAGTGTTAATGTACAGCAGATTGGTCCACCAATTTTCAGAGCAGTACTCGCTTTCCTTCCCAACCTTTGATTTCCACAATGGACCGTTGGCTATCCTCGGAAATATGGTAGCGTAGAAGGCAACCACAATCATGTAGAGCGGAGTCAATCTGCAACAATAAAAGAATAAAGTATATGCATGATTACGTATAAAGAAGGGTGATGTAACATAATGTTAGGTTACGGAATGTGTGGATCTATGCGGAATGATTCTAATCTTTGCGGTTAATAATTATAAAGGTAATAAAATATCCACGATCGAACGTATTTCAAGAATGGCTGTTATTATATTAACTATTTACGTATATTATATGTCAAAAGAATAAATTAATATCTATAAGGCAGCAAATATAAGTTGAACATAATTTTTAAGGGTATAAAAAATGACTAACTTTATCTTGTTTATATTGGTAACCAAGTTAATATTCGGTATCCAATGAATGCTCATGAATGTTACTATATATTTACAGTGAAATATTTAAGCAATAATGGGGATATTGAATCGATTTTGTTTCTTCACCTGACCCATCGATGTACAATAACGATCCAAACGGATAGGCGATTGTGAGTGTTGAGTTCTTTCAGCAGCAATGACACCAGAAGACATCCACTGATGATGAGGAATGAGTCGACCACAACTGTGCCTCCCATCAATACCAAAGAATCCGGTCGATGGTACAACTGCAGGGAAATCGAGTATAAGAATGTGAAAGATTCTTATGGGGTTGAATTATATACTAAAATATTACCAAACAAGTAATACTATAAGAAGATTACTACCTCGGATTTTTCCTATCCAAAAGTAGGTTAATTTGCTCTCGAAGCATTATTACAAACCAGATTTTAAATAATAAATTACACAGTTAACTTATACCAGAAAAGGTTTTCAATATCATCACCAAGTTTATTCTATTCAAAACAAGCAATGAGATGTATTCAACAGAAATCTTATGGTTTATTATAACAGTTATTTTTTATGAATCCTACATATCTGTGTTAAACAGAAAATCCTTAATACTTTAAATACTACCCTACATATCTATTCCTCCACAATGGTTAGATTACATAAATTAATAGCAATAATTTTAATTTATTAATTTTTCTTTCATCAATATGCATTCATCGGAAAATTGAAAATGAACGATTACAATAAATAAATATTAAAAGATACCTTCTGGAAAAATTTCAGCAATCTTTGATAATTTTGAAAATAGGCTTTTATTTAGATTGAAAAGTTTTCAGGAAAGCCATAGAAATTTATTTTCAATATCTATTGATTGTCATGGAAAATCATTGGTACATTGGTCATTTATGGAATTTCCTAGGCAATCGAGGAATATTGATTTCCATAGAAACGAGAATAACATCACTTGCCATTTCAACAAATTCCGAATTGATGAGGGGAGAGGCGGTGTTGAAGATAAATCGATGTCCAAATATTATGAGGAACATTGTCATGACTTTAATTCCGTTTATGAAAGCAAACGGCTCAGTGGTGTCTGCCTCTGAAACCAGCCTTCGGATGTTCGTGACGCAAGAGAAACACCTTACCGTCCTCAAAACCTTTCCTGGAACAAATTGATGAACACTTCATTTAAGGAGATGACAAATGAATATCACAGAGCACGGATTGACATAAATTTGATCGTTAGATTAAAAAAACTTTGATGACTGTGAACATCCGTATTAAAAGTAAATTTCATTTGAACATTTTTTTTGGATTAAACCTGTTTTGGAAAATTAATAATGAAAGCTTGTATACTGCGGATATAGATTACAAAATTTACTGTGTATTATCCACAGAAATTTAATTCGATAAAATTTTTAGATTTATTATCTTGCTTTTTTATTGTCTTCTTAAGGACCAACTTGTAGAAGCATTATTATAGAATCATTACGTCAGACTACAAAATATTGAATGGGAAGCTATTTTTCACTCTAAATTATCTTCTGGGAATGAATAAGAATTATATACTTTGGAACGATATCAGAAAATCGAATAACCATGGAAATATTTTAGTACCTTATCACAAGAAGGAATTGGCCAATGGGAAACCAGCTCGATATTTCTAATAATTAAAAATGAGAAGTTAAATAGAGGATACCGTACCTTTCTGATCAAACTCTTGTCCATACATCTCTAGAAATTCCAGAACTGATGCCAAAATTACTGTAGCCACAAAAGCAACGATAATGATTCTGAAAGATTAAGTCATACGTTATTAGAAGATAAAATAAAGCACATATATTTTTTAAAATTTTTTTTTAACTTTTGATATAATGTTTTATATGTGAGCTTCTCTTGTATTGATAATTATTAAAATTTACGACTAGAGTTTTATAAATGTGCTACTTTTGTCACAAAGAAAAGCTAAATGTAATTTTAAATTTGAAATCTCGTGATGGTTGACTACCAAAGTGCTAGATTTGATTGACAATATTCATCTAACCCCATAATTATTTCTCCAGCGGAAAGGTCCGGGAAGGTAGCTTCAGTCGTACACATATCGGGTTCCACAGTAACCGAGAATGATGGACCGCTGCCAGTATCTTCTGCAGCGATGCCTAGAGTAGAAGCAAGAGGTCTTAAGGCGATTGCTAAGTAATCCTGGACGTCTTCAGCAGAACATGAGTGTGGGAAGCAGAAACCCCAGTGGAGAATGTTGCGTGGTAGGGCAGCGCTGTCCAGGGATGCATTCTGGGAACAAAATCACAGTTGTTGCTATGTAGTGTTGCAGTATGATTAAATATGGTTAAGATTAGCCTAAACTAATAGACAGATCCTCTAGATACATATGGATTTTATAGTTACCAGTGCTTTCTCCCAAATATCCGGTTTAGCACTGGATGTCGTGTTCTGCAAATGGTTGATGTTGATATCGATTCTTGCAAGGCAGTATTTCCCCCGAATATCCCCATGTCCAACAACTACTTCATCATCAACCTTCTGTTGATCATCCGTCGACTGAACAATCTCTTCAGGAACATATTTCGAATCTCTTTTCCATTTGACCGATAAACACTCATCGAAGTTACCGAACTCGTACATGGCTCCGTACAGAAGGCCGGTCGGAAATTTTGCGTTGCTGTCGAACACTGAAACAGATACAATTATGTAGAATGTTTCGAAAACCTTTATATATTGCGTATAAGTATTAGTGTATTTCTTTCATCTTTGACTTCTATCATAAGCTGTGCAATTACGACTTCTCGTGTGTAACAATAGTTCATTCATTCACGAAAATGGAAAAGGTAAATTTCATGACAAACTTCTCAGATAATCTAAATTTAAATATTAAATCATATTCATACGTCTGATGATTCTGAAATATATATATATGCTTCGCTCAGCTTTTATTATTGCGCTCAGTATACATCATTATACAAGATTTATAATTACAAAACTAGAGTATATTCATGAACACCCTTCTTGTATTTGCATAATAACTATTGTGCTACTACAGAGTAGGATTATAAAAAGATTATGGCCTTTAAAACATAAGTATTAACAGAATATTGTCTCGTAAGTTTACTCAAAAAGTTTAAATTTACATAAATATTTAATTGAACGCTGGAATCGCGTTCATTGATATTTCGTATTTATCTAGTTTCCGATATTTTTTCCTCTCTTGATGGAATAGCCCTGGCATTGAGGGACCTTGTGTCGGAATAGAGAAAAATATGTCAAAGCCATCACCATGAGTGTCACGTCCTTCTCTATCTCTCGGAAAGGGACAGTCGCTTCAACATTCTTGCTCTCGTTTACCCATCGGTGGACATTCATCACCAACACCTCAAAAGGAAATAATGGTGGAACACCTTTGTGGACGTGTTATACACGGAATTAATTCTCATTATCATACGCTATGTAGATGCGGTTCACTTGTAAGACACTGTGAACTTATGTGATGTACGTAATCCAAAGTTTTGTGCCCCGATCAACTCACATTTTATTCATGTCCATTTTTCAATTAGAATTTTCATTCGGTATATCTTGCCGGTTTACTTCCTACTCACTTTCAATCAATTGCAATTAATAGATACAATTGAAAAACCAGATTCTTAAATCGTTGAAAACATAATTATTCTATTATTTAAACCTGAATCAATTCATCTCACACAAGTGAAAGTATTGAAACCATGAAATGTTAATGAATATGTTATATATATATATGTAGTCTTCTATCAGCCTCTTTAGTTAATGTAACGGAACGCAGCTACCTTAATAGCACTAATGATAAATTTTTCTTTAATTTAATGGGTGAAGGTTTTGGGATGGGCACTATTGGGAACAAGATCACTTACTTTTGGCCGCCCATAGCGTCAGATTGGACAGCTCTGCCAAGTACTCCCGGAAGTCTTCTCTGCAGGCTGATCCAGCAAATGATGAGACTGGTTGGATTTGGGGAAGAAGGAGTTGAGGGATTGCTTCTGACGCAGCGGATGTCTCGTGGTACCTCAGCACCAGAAATATTATCGGCAATAAATTCCACATCTCTATAATGTATTCACTACTTGACTGAAAAGAATTAATATCTATAAATATAGTTCTATAGCGATAACCATAAACTTAAAAACACCCATCAGTTGTTTTAATTTGTCTATTGTTCTACACTATTAGATAAAAAGACCTTATGATTTAATGATTTGAGATCCTAATTAATATATATCTTAATACTATAATATCCTAATAATTTTATATCCTATATAATTATATTATATCCAAATAATATGAATTATTATTGAAGATTTTTATTAAAAAATATCCAATTTTCTTTCAGGCAATACACCTACTATTTGCCATAAAAATATCGCACTTTTTTATGCGTTAATGGTTGTAAATATTCAGAATCATGGATTTATCTGTACCCGTTATGTATTTGCGAGACAATGTAAATTATCTGAGTCATAAGAATTATCATAGCAAAGTGGCAAGAACCAATCCGACTTTTCGACATTGTTGACTCATGATGCCAACAATTGGTATATATCTGTTATCCAATACATAGTAATCTAGTTTCAAAATTTTAATTAAGTGTACTATGTGTCAAGATATACCAAGGTATGATTTCCTCGCCAGTTTAAAACCTTTAACTCGCCGCACAAATATCGTGGAGCACCAGCTGTAAACGATACGGGTCTGTTAAATTAAGGTTCACACTCACCTTTTCCGTTTATTAGATTTCCCTTAAGAAAGTCTAGGAATGACCGATGGCTAATGAAGATCCTAGCATCGCTACAACCTAATTATAATTAAAGTATCCGTATTATTGTTGGATGAATCGAAATTGAAAGAGTACCGCATATATCACACAAAGACTATTTCTTCGTGAATCATCGACGCACTATTTTTTTGTTTCTAAACTGCACACGGAGAAGTAACCAACGCAATGACAGGAAGTTGATATCGCTCAATCTTTTTAGTCGCCGCTTTTCTACTCCTTCAAAGAGTGTGGTGGGGATTCAATGAATGGAAAGTAGAATAGTAAAGAGTAAGGGGTAAGAGCAAGGATATTGAGGGGTTGTCATTCAAGGGTAGAGTATGCCATAAATTCCCTAAGAGTTGACGGAAGGTTCAAGTTCTGATTAATAGGAGGATTTCGTTGGTAATTATACCTCAGAAGAGTAATCGAATAATATTTTTAATGACAATGAATTTAGAAATGTCATCGTAGAAGATGTGTTTTCTTGGCTAAATCAGACAGAAGATTCAAACTCTAAACGAAACCTAACTTGTGAGGTATTGATTTATCCTATAGGTGATTTATGGGTACTTATATTAATACGAGTAAAGGTGTGCTTGCTGACAGCAAGCAATCGGAAAATTTCTCTTTTAATAAAACTTACGATTTTTACTGTACTAACTAAAGAACATTTACGCAGCGTACCTTGCATTGACTTTGATTTCGTATGCTTTTCTCTTGACAATATTATTACCACCAAGGCGTCGAACCAGGGCCATCCTACGGAAATCACTGTCATCTTTCGCTTATGTATGACAATCTTTATAAACATGCCAAATTTCAAATGGAAATACATTAAGGAAGTACCTTAAAATGAGTCCTAAATTCCCTATGTATTTCACATGGAGAATTAATTAACGCCCCCTAGCATCGAACCAACGACCTTTTACGATAATCTTATGTTAGCTTTTATATGAGAATGGTCCCCTTAATGGCTGTGTGAAATTTTGAACCTCTGCGCGGTTGGGAAGTGTCATAAAATGCATTTGGAAATATGGCCAATGTATTTTAAACGGGAAAAATCGAGATTACGGGTCGCTCTGGAATCGAACCCGTGATACATAGGCAAATGCTGATTTTTTTCCAATTACACTTTGTAAGTATCTATACGTGTTGAACGTTTGAATGGTCTATGTACGACATTTAGAGAGCTACGATTTTTTAAAATTCAAAAATATTTCACCTCCTGGCATCGAACCCAGGACCGATTGTACGTAAAATACTGCATTTTTCCGTAGACATATATATTAGCAATAGCTACATGAAATTTTATTCTTTTCACTCAATGGGAAGTATTTTTAAAATTATTTGAAAAACGGCCCCATGCATTCTTAACGGGGAAAATCGAGAATACGGGACGCTCTGGAATCGAACCTGTGACACATAGGCAGCAGTTGATTTTTTTAAAATTACATATAATACGTGTCTATACGTGTAGAAAATTTGAATTATCTATGTTTCATATTAAGAGAGCTACGATTTTTCGAAATTTGAAAATATTTCACCTCCTGGCATCGAACCCATGACCGGTTGCGCGTAAAGTATAGCATTTTTCCGTAGATATATATAATAGCAATAGCTATATGAAATCTTATCCTTCTAGGTTAATGGGAAGTATTTTTAAAATCATTTGAAAAACGGCCCAATGCATTCTAAATGGGGAAAGTCGATTTTTGGGGCCTCCTAGAATCGAACCCGTGATAGGTAGAGTGGATTTCTGAATTTTTCCTGAGTGAGATTTAGTGGGCCATTACGTAAAAAAATCGGCGGCTCCGTGGCCGAAGCGGTTTGGGCCTGACATTAATATCCTATATATATATATCCTATATATATATATCCCCCCGAAGCGTCTATATGTATAGATAATTTATATACATAATTATTCATAATATATATTAATTTTCATTATTATGTCAGTTAGTGGTAAATGAACAATTGATATCCTATAGAAGATTTCTTTCTTTGATTTTGATCCTATTGTTTTCATTCTGTGGGTGAATATTATTAATGTACAAGGGTTAGTGTTCAAAATAGAAGGAATTCCATTGAGTTCAACATGAAAATAAGCTGATTCATTATTTAATCAATAGTAGCCTTGAGTGAACAATACGCCCTTTGGGAATTCCAGATCTTGACAAGGTGGAATACTAGGGCAATGGATAAAAAAAAGTGGGTTTAGAAGACACATGTTTAAATTTTGAGACTAAGGAAAGAAGAAATCAATCAACCGTCTAGGTTAAGTATGATACTGTTTATGACTCTAAAGAAATAATCTACATCTTAAAATACTACAGGTTCCCTTGTTAAGTAATTTATATAGAATAATCACATAACATTTGGAAAAATAATACGATTTTATAATTTAAATTTTATTTATTTTGTAAATAATGTACAGCCCAATTCATAACAGACAATATTCATCAAATTGGGTATACATATAGCATAACGAAAATAAATAGTTAAGAATAACATTTTTCTTGCTGACAAAAAGTCAGTAACGACAGAGTGGACTAGTTCATATAATTCACAGCAAACAATCATTTCATTTCATTCAATTCTATGAAACTTTAAGCCAAGCTTGGCAAAAATGAGTGATAATCAATTTAAAGTTAGACTAGATAACAAAAAGAAATGTTCCTTTCATTTGGAATCACACACAAAAAGCCTCTTGATGAATCTTTCATGACAATCACATCAAATTGTAATCACTGACATCACATTGTTTGTGCTATGAAACACCAATTATGTGCAATTCTAATTTTCTTACTCACCAACAATATATTAAATGAATTTTTACAGAAGAACAAAAATTATAATTCACAAAAAGATATTTTAGTTAAAATTTGAGTACAGTGAATTATTAGAATCTATCAAAGATTCCCATATTTTGTTTCTTATGCAACGAAATGTATTGCATTACGTTAAACTAAAATTGACTTATAAATGCTCATGGATGGTTTTGAAAGGGAGGGCTAATGAATAAAAGAAAATAGAAAAATAATCAAGATTTCAATTGTCAGGGGATATTTGTTTTAACAAGGAAATAGAGTTGATATAATGTTATGATATCATGAGAACTCAAGAATAAAATTTAAGACATTAATTCAACAGAATATCTTTCCGTCATAAAATATTAAAACAAACTGAACATGTTAAATCAATTACAATATAATTTTTAGGAGTTGATGTAGGGAAGCATCAATAAATAATTCTACATACAATAAGAAGGTAGTCTCGCACAAAAATAGAGCTTTACCACAAAGAAATAAGATTATACGGATAAATTATTTTATAGAATACTTTTTGGAAAATAAATAAATAAAAAGTTATGAAAATAAACTTAGAAGTTGATCATTAATGACCATATGAGATGATTGAAGACATTAGAGTAGATTATAGATAAAAACAGCAATGCAAGATACCTGAAATAGCAGATCTATTAAACCGCCTTGGCATTCATCAAAGAATTGTTAGCACTAATTCACTCATTAGAAATAATTCCAATGGTGTAAATGCTATTTAAGTGGATACAATAACTGAAGCATTCTTTGATATACTTAGATTATAGTTGCAATGAATGTGCGATCCTTTGAGGAAATTGAGTATAATAAAAATGAAGCATGTGATAGATATTTTCCAGGCTTTAGTTTGAGTATATAATTTGAAGAGATCTTAGGAAAGTAAAATTGTGCAATGCAAGTCACAGAATATGAATTATTGAGATAATAATGGGAACCTTGAGACAAGACAGACTCGATATAAGGTTAAGTATCTCAGCAAGTCAGTATCAACTTCATTCCCATCAAAACACTTTTATAGTAATTCACTGCTTCATCTAATGAACCAATAGATAATGTAAGTAAAGCAGTATAGTACTTGATTGATTAGCAAAATCAATGCCAAATAAAAATACTCTATCATCCTTCGTACTTTCAAGTAAGGGAACATCTCAATGACTTCTGACTAGTTTGACGGACCATAAAACTCATTGGCTTGTTGACTAACTCGAACAAAGGTTGCACGCTTGGTTAATTCTTTAATTTTTGCAGCTCCAACATATGTACACGCAGAACGCAGGCCACCAAGTATGTCTAAAACAGTAGCCTCCACATCTCCTCTGTATGGTACTTCTACAGTCTTGCCCTCTGATGCTCTGTGTTTAAAAATGGGAGAGGAGAAAATTATTAAGTGAAGCTTGTAAATTGGTATTTTATACATTAAAGTAACTTGAGATTACTTAAAGATATAGTAAGTCCATTTTCTAAAATATAACTGGTTGATAAAAGTAACAAAACATTAAGGGCTTTGTAAAATTGTAAATCAGGTTATGTTTTTTAAAAATAATTTGTTTTAATTAAAAAAATTCCAATATAAAGATATTTATATTAAATAAAGCTACAATAAATCGAGGTAAAAGAAGTAAACTTTATCAATAGAACCCAGATTAATATGATTTTAGGCATGAATTGAGCTAGAAATAAACTTACTAATTTAAAAATTTTTCTTTTTCAAATTAATTATAAATGAACAATACTATATTTGTATGGAAACCATGAACCAATAATTGAGACATTGCCTTCGTGGTAATGCCTCAATATAAATGGATTATATTAACATTAAAGAATTTAAATAAATATTTAAATATATTGACATTAATTTTAAGTTTTTATTTCAAAGTAATTTTTAAGACTAAGTAATTGATTTATGTCCATTATTAAACTCCTTTCTCAATAGTGTATAAAATAATCAATAAAGCTGTAAATCTATATAAAATCCAAGTATGACTTTTTTAACAAATTTTGGAAAAAGCAGACACATATGGTAAGGTACAAAAACTTTCAGATTAAAGATTCAAAAGAAGATTAGCAGACATTTTAAAGTTTAAAATAAAACTGCCAAAGCATGATAAAAACTGCAAATTAAATTAATAAATATTAAGCTAGAAAAATTGAAACACTCCAACCATAATATTCTTCAAAGGAAAACATACTAGACACAAAACTAATTTTATTAGAAGAAATATTTTTGATCAAACTCATTAAATAATAAGATGAAACTTATCCATTATCTCAAAGAGATTGGTGAAAAATAAAATTAAAAATTAAGTTACATATAATTTTAAGTGATCAGTTTAGACTTTCTTGAGAATTGTCGACATTCAAATGACAAATACACAGGTGGAAAAAATATAAATTAATAATGCAAGCTTTCTTTAGAAAATAATAACCTGTATTCAGCAACTCCGCCAGAATACTTCTGCATTGCTGTTGCAGAGGACATGCCATAAAAAAGCTTGAACTTCTTGCCATTGCGCTCAACTGTGTCACCACCACATTGATCATGGCCAGCCAACATTCCACCAACCATGACAAAGTCAGCACCTGCTCCAAATGCCTTTGCTACGTCACCAGGGCAAGTACATCCACCGTCCTATTTTAGAGAATGGAAATTTTTACAGATGCGTCATCAAGGATAGAGAGTATTTATAAACTAATAAATGCTGCATTAAGTAATAACATACAGATATTATATGTCCTCCTAATCCATGAGCTGCATCGGCACATTCCAATACTGCACTCAACTGTGGATAACCAACACCTGCCTTCTTTCTTGTGGTACACACAGATCCTGGACCAATACCAACCTTAACATTGAAAAAGGGAAGTTTCAAAATAAACCATCGCCAACAAAAAAGCATTGCTTAATATATTCAATTGGAGAAATCTCTGACTTATAATACATGGGTAAAATCTATCCCAATAGCAAATATAAGGATGAAATACATTCGAAATGCTAATGTTAATCTTGACAAGTGCTATCATTGATAAGGACATATTTTCTCAGAAGGTTTCTAACCATAGAAAGATTTCATCAAATATAAATGATATACTCATATTGGGAGTCCAGGCTCAATCAGTTCTCACTATTTAAACTTCTTTACATTTAAATGAAAATGGCAAAATTCATAAATAGAAAGAAGTTGCAGTAAAATAAGCTCCTTTAGAACTAAAACAGTTTTTTTTTAAAGTTTTCTGAGAAAGAAAAGACTAAGAGATGCAAAGGGAACATTTAAAATATTTGAAAATTATTTTTAACACACACATAAAAAGAGAACTTTGAAGAATAATAATTAATTAATCTAGATTAAATCCTAAATAAGTAGAAATATACTGTATAGAATATAATAAAGTAGAATTTGTCTAACTTCTTAGAAATTTGCTTTTAATTATCTACGGCTATCTACTTCCATCGTTTTCTTGTACATAGGATTCGATTATATGCATGATTCAGCTCATGAGAATGTTAGTACAAGGTAATCACAGTCTCAATTGGGCACTTGGCCTAGTTGGAACTATGCCAACTAGAACTGATAAATATATGACACTTGAGTAAATTACAAAAAAAAACATTAATTTTCAATCAAAACTTTACGTTTGCTCAGAATAAGGTAATAGATGATTAATATATGTTAACCCATTTGTTTATCTGTGAGTAAAGTTTCATCAGGAGAGTTATAAATTTTTGGAAAATGTTAGGAAAAATATATAATTCTAAATTCTACCTTCTTGCTATGAGATAAATGTGCTCCTTGAGATTAATGGCAATATTTTGACATTAAAAAATATAACAATTAAAATTTATTAGTCCAGCACAAAACTTCTCCCATGTTATCAGCATTGCTCAGTGTGTAGTGATTCTCTGTGTTGTCCATCTCGGTGTGAATTCATCCAGTTAAATGTTAATTATGATCCTTCGCAGATTGAGATGATTTCCTTGTCAATATGTACTTTATTTACAAATTTAACTATGTTGAAGCCTTCTGACAGTGTAAAAAAGATGAACTGTGTAAAGATACAAAAATGGAGTGATTGAATTAGATAGGAATCCAAAGAAGATCAAATGACAATTCTAGCAAGGCTTTGTTAAAAAAGAGAAATCTCTAACTTAAGGATGACATAATGAAGAAACTGTTATATTCATCCCAAAAGAAATAAAAACTTTCTTCTAGAAAAATAATATGTATGATGAGTTTTATGATAACAAAAAAGCATAGAAACAAAACAAAGTAATTAATTAATGACAGGGTTACTTTTGGAATTGTTATTAAGAAAATATTTCTCAAAGACACACTATCAACCTGAGATTTATTTGGAATTAAAACATGCATATAAGAAGAAAAATCATTTATAAGGGAATAATTGGAAATAATGAAACTTACTTGACAGGATAAAGAATATAATAACTGTAATGCACAGTGATTCAGAAATTATGTTATACTTGAAAAATTTAAAACATATAAAAACATTGCCAAAATTTTGGTTTTTACAAAAAAACTTAGTTTAAGAGGAACTAACTCTTCCTTTCAGGCAACCATAAGAAAAAAGATTTTTTACCTTCACTATATCTGCTCCTGAGAGAATGAGTTCTTCAACCATTTCTCCAGTCACAACATTTCCTGCCTAAAATAATATAAAAATCAAGGAAACAAATAATTTAGTATCAGATAAAGATTTTTATTATTATGTACCATTAATTGTTAAATATCTAGATATACTTACTATAATAGTATGATTAGGGAACGCCTGGCGAACCTTTCTCACATAATCAACAAAAACTTGAGAATATCCATTAGCAACATCTAAGCAAGCCACTGTAACATCTGGAATCTCATTTAGAATCTGTGACAGTCTTTCAAAATCACCTTGGCCAGTACCTGAGCTGGCTGCTATAAATTTAAGACACTCTGGATTGCTACTTGCAAATTTTTTCCAATCTTCGATAGAGTAGTACTTATGAATGGTTGTAAATAAGCCGTGCTACGAAAAAATAATCATATGTATGTGAACACATGAAAACCGTGAAAAGTAAATTGACAAACTGAAGCACTTTAATACATACCTTGGCAAGTGTTTTTGCCATTTCAAATGTTCCAATTGTATCCATGTTCGACGCGATGATAGGAACTCCATCGTATGTTTGCTTGGAATTTTTGAATGTTATTTGTCGATCCAAGCAGACCTGTATACATATATATTATTTATAATTTGTTGAAAGAGAATTATTATCGATAATAGAATAATATAACAATGAATCTAGACTTACATCCGCTCTACTCTTCAGGGTGCTTCGTTTAGGACGAAGAAGGACGTCTTTAAAATCAAGTTTTATGTCATTAAGTATGTTAGGCATTTTTAATATCTGTCAGAGACTCAGGAATATCTGTGAAATATAGGTTTAGTTAAGTAATAAAATAACTATCCCGACAGCAGAATCACAAACACTACTTCACACAACTAGACATTAGCCGAGAATGAAGAAACGTCCAATTAGTTCAACCTTGCAAATCAAAATAACCTTGATTGTAGAGCTTTCCTCACCGTTGATCTTCTTTAAGTATATTTTTAAATCATAGTTCAAAGTTTATACATAATACGAAGCACTCCATGAAATTAAGTCCAGAAAATTAAATAATCATCCTTCTTCGCCTTCGTTAGCCTTGTGCGCTAATGCCGTCTGCAAATATCTACTTCTGAAAAACTAGAGCAGCTATAAGCGCCGCTCAGGGGAATTTAAAATCTCCAAAAATACACAAACGTTGCAACGTATTTATAGTTCTTAAAAAATAACTCCGATGAGAATTAAATTAGAGCCTTTTGTCGAAAGAGTATGGTGCAACCTTGGTAATCTTTCTACTTAAATAATAACTGTTTCCATGACTACGTTTTGAAGTGGATTTTATTGAATCATGAATATCTTATTTTGAATACTAACTATATCAAAAGGGTTACTTATTTTTGAGGATGAATAAAGTAAAATCTTGCTTGGTCTGCTAAATTTTTATCCTCATTCTCCCCATGTTATAACTAAATGGCAGCGGAATTTGCGAGGCCTCGTATTTTAGAGTTTAGACTGAATGAGCTCTTTATTTCAAACAAGTCAAGCTGAAACATATTAAATAGGTATAATTTTATTTTTAGCTTTCCTTTTGGATGAAATGAAAGTATTAAAATTTTTAAAAACTCTAATAAATTTAATTGGATGCTAAAGGTAGAGAAAAGATAATTCTGCCAATTAATTAATATTTAAGTCATCCAGAATAAAATATCCCGATCCATATTATTTCAAAAATAGATGCCCAATATAAATATTGACCTTGAAAATGTTTCTTCTATACGTACGTATTTCGTTCTTCTAGAACACATAATTTACATAACCTAAAATTGTCGTCTATGATCTTGTTATTCTCAGGTGAATGTTTTTAAGTCGGTTAATTTAATGAGCGTTTTTCTGAAATGAGGCAGAGATAGCATTGAAAGGAACTTAAACTGCAGAATGAAATATAAAGGCATAGGAGTTGGCGGGAGGCCATGAATACTGGGAGAAGATAAATTATTAGATAAACACGTATGTATCGGACATAGTGCAGCACACTAGAAAAATCTGCAGACACGATTAATGTTTTTATTTTACCACGCTATAAATAATAATCATATACACGAAAAGTAAAGGATCAATATTTATAGTCAGAGAAAATATGTTTTTAAGTTTTCTTTTAAAAGCAGAACGACATTTACTTGTATTGATCGATACGAGGTATATAGTTCACCTCCTTCCCGATATTTGAATTAAATATCATATATCAAAATAAATTTCCTAAACATTTAACTTTTCGCCTACAATATGTAGGCGAAAAGTTAACTATTTAGGATAGAAACTCAAATTTCTATAGTTTATGTAGAATCATGTTTACTTCATATTGAAATCTCTTCTAACCTGGTGTTTGACGATTTGTTTATTAAAATATTTCTAAGAAGTCAAAATATTTAACATTCGATGTTTTATTCGCTGTAATTATGTAATAACATTTTCTCTTTAGCTTTTATTGAATTTTCATCTTAATTAAGAAGTGATGTATCTTATTTACAGCAGAAATTTGGACTATAATATTCTAGGAATCGATTGGTGACATTTATTGAAGAACAAATTTCTCATCGCAATATGCAAGTAAAGGTAATGGAATATTTTACTATTAAGAGTAACAATACAAAATGTATATTAAAATATCTCGATAAGTTTTGGACCCGAAATTGTTTTTGTAACTGAAACCTTTAAATTTAAATTAATACATGGAAATTTGTTATTGGCCATGTATTTTATTTACTTTAATGTGTTATTAGTTTAACTCTGAAACCATGTCTAACAAACCAATCAACAAAACAACTTCACTTTTTTGACAAAGCAGACGGGACGCAAGATCTAGAAGCGGGACTATTCCACCAAAACGAGACTTAGGGCAGCCTAATTATAAGCGAATTTTCTACTTAAATGCAAATCTCTACATCCTATCAATTCATTTATAAATCGGATGATTTTCTTATTGTTTACTAAAAGGCAGTCATGTGCAAAATAGAGGGGCAAGAGGCGCATGAATATCCAAATTGGATTGCGAAGAGACGCTGACCACAGGAAGAATAGCGTCCGTAGACTCAGGATAAGATAAGGATCTAGCACCGAAGAAATTAAGCCGAGGTGTATCGTGATGTTTGATGAATACGGAAATATAATTTCGAGGCGTTGAACATAAAGGAAAAAATCTGATTAGTATATGAAAAGATTTGGTAAGCAAGGAATCTTAGTTGCCCAAATTTTGAATCAATACATAATAAAAATCGAAAACAAGGACGGCGGGAACTAATTCATATACAACAATGTGTAAACAATAAAACGTAATAGAGCGTATTAAAATTATTCTCGAAGATATATTGTTAGATTCATAAAAGACGAGTGAAAAGGTACTAGTAAAAGGATATAAGTAAACAAAAGGTTTAAAGTAACAAAGAGGTTTAAACATAATACGCGGTGATTGTTTGCAATTAATGATACTTAATGAGCTCAATAATTCAATCAAAAAATACACAGGAAGTCGAGTAAATGAGACTTAAGCATGTGTTGGATCGATTATAAGCAACTCATTTCTAATTCCTTGTCCGGCGGCTTCCAATTGAAAGGCTTAACTGCCCGAAGCCAATATAGTGATCACGATCGGACTTTGAAAATGCAGATTCTGCAAGCAGACTTGAGAGGATCCATGAAATATCCGGAAGGTATGCTTTTGGAACGGAAATTCCGCTCTAATGGAATTTTCCACGGAACTACACCGCATATGTTCTGTTATTAACAAGCGGATAGCAAATAGAGAAAAAGGTTGTGTTAGAATGCTTTCAAAGAAGATTTCATACTCAATTTACTGAGAAGATCTACCCACTTATTTCAAATCAATGCATCGATTAAATTTATTTATAATATGGCTCATTAACCATGCTAGATGGCAGGAATAATTCGATCTACTTTTGTTATTCTTCTGATATTGATTTAATAATTATATAAATTTCATATCGATTTCTCTTATTGGAATACATCCACTTATAAATTTAATTCCTATAAAATACTAATATCAGAAATTTAATATTTCTTTAATAGCATGTACTAAAATGCAATAACTTCCGTTACATTGATATAAAAACTTATAATCAGAATTAAGGGGTGGGATCTTCCTCATGTCCTAGGTATCCTCACTGTCCATGTTGTCAAGTTCCACCTGATGCCCCTTGTTAACTATCGAGTTGCAAAAATGCATTAAATAAAACAATAATTATTTAGTTAGGCTTCTTGTATTTATTATCATTTTCATTTTCATCAAGAAAAGAATTTTTCCCTCTTGCAAAAAAATATTTCTAAACAATCAATTATAATAGAGAAAGCAGAAATTGTAAAAGTCATGACCGATTAATCGATAGTTAAAAGAATGCCCCTTTGAAATTATCCCAATGACATCATACTACTATCATTACATTACTATCCTGTGTTTTATATCTCGGTCAAACTCATTTTACAGCTTTATCTAAACTCTTTCTCTAGTAATGCAATATTTATTATTTTATAATGATTCGTGGAATAAAATTTTTGAAAAAATATATAAAGGAATTTCGCTCTTCAATTCACAATGTAAGTAATTTGGTTTAGAGCTCATACTTTGAAATATTCCCTAGGCACAAACATTTTCTGGATTATTGGCCTGTATCGTGTCTTTTCTTTTATCAGTAACTACAAACAGCACGAATAACTTTGATTAATTTAGTACTGTAGACTGAGTTTATAATTATATTGAAGGTTATTTAAAGAAACCAAGTTTCGAATATTTCAAATAAAGCATTTAAACATCGTAAAGAACCCTGATTCGGTTAACTTACAGTTGATAGTGTGTGCGAAAACATTAATAGCAATTGACAATTTTTATTTTGATTTTTGAAAGAATTGACACACAGTCTTTCGCTAAAATAATTTTGCTAACAAGCAGCAAGACTTTGCGTGTTAGTTCGGAGGGGGTTGGGGGTTGTTGGTAGGAAATCTGTGGAGTTCTATGGGTGGGAGAGACCCTTATTTAAGTCGGCAAATGTGGAAGAGGATGGGAGAGAAGGGTAGAGTCTCCGAAGAGTGCAGACGGTGAGGTATCTTGCGTCTCTCCTAGTTGTGCAGCTTCGGACGACCTCAAGCCTTCCGATCCGCGATGGAGTACAACGGCTCAACGCTTCCTTCGCCTTCCTTCTACAGGTGAGCATTCCTCAGGATCTGCTCATGGGCTCTTGCTTTACGGGCTCTCCGTCTCTCTGCACCATTGCAGATAAAAAGAGTATTTTCACCGCGACTAACGTTTATCTGTGTCCGGAATGATCATCAGTTCCTAAAAGATAAAACGGTTCAAAATCCATAAGCTGCTGTGCATTATATTATTTAGATGCCTTGCTATTCTTTGTGAATGATAAACGCATTTTAGCAGTTAAAACGAAATACACTTATCAAAAGAAAAATATTCATCAAAAACTTCTCTTTTCGAGTAAATTGACAACTCTTTCCAGCTAGCTTCTTCAATTGACATAATCAGATTTCATTGAATTGTTCTAGGCGAATGAAAATTAATTTTAAAGATGGATGGAAAGAAAAACTCGATAAATGTAACTATAGTTTCAGCAAAGTGCCTCCGATATTACTGTATAGATATTTTTCTTGGGTTCGGTGAAGATATAATTCTTCGCAAATTTTGATTCTTCAAGAATTATCGGATTTAAAGAAACTTTTAGATGTTCTTGAAAACAATAATCGGTCAACTGTTAGTCGTCGTTGAAGCAGTTTTTACATTAGAGCTCCTTTCTCGAGAACAATTAATTTGAATATTGATGGAATTAAACTCAAACCCATCTGACAAAGAAAGCGCTCATATCATGAAGCGGAAAATATGTTTCAAGTCGTTTAGTTTGGATCAGCTATGAATTTTTCTTCAAATAATTACGTAAGGATACAATAATTATAGGAATTGCTGATCTATCTAGTTCTAAATCGTATGAAAGTAGAGTTTTATAACATGATTGAACTGAATAATAATACAATATATTTTATTGTTAATACGTTTATTGTTAATATGATTAGTTAACGTTACACTCATTAAAATTGAATATTAATTTTATAATTATGTTATTTGTTAACAGTATAAATTAAATAACAGATATAAAGATAGAGATTCAAACTATATATTTTTTGGAAATTTAAAATGATATTGAAAGCTTTAGTATATATAATGATGAAAAAACAGGGAAGAAAAGGAAATACACTGATTTTAAACATAATGTTATTCAATTTATACAAATCAAAAGGTAATTATTTAAGTAATTTAAATTCCGAAAGTTCTCGATGTCTGAGAAAATGTAGAAAGGCAAAAAAAGTTTAAAGAGAGAAAAGGTTTCAGAAAAAAGAAAGCCACCCTAAGGTATAGTTAATGAGGTCTGTTATATATCTTTTGCTTAACTTCTCTTCTATTGCTTATCCTATTCTGAATATATGGTCAACGGATTTCAGAGAATGTTGCCTAAATATTAAATTTCCTTTCCAGGAGTGGTTCTGTTGACATCGAACAAGAATATGACTCGGCGATGCTAGGATGGAACATACCGTCAGATTATATGGACTATGTCCATCCCCATTGGCGCCAGTTCAAGGCACCTCACATTTATCAACACTTTCTGCTAGGTTTCATCTATGCCATAATTTTTGCCATGGGAATGTTTGGTAACGTGCTCGTCTTGTGGGCATTTGCAACGTAAGCATGGACATAGAAGACTATTTTTAACACTCTAACATAAGCATAGCAATCATCAATTTCATAAATTATAAAAAAAATATTAATATATACCTTATCTATCAGAATTTTCAGCTTAACAAAGAACTGTATTTAAAGATCATATATAATGAAAAATCCTCATCAAAATCAAAGCTTTTTAAGGTTATTTATTTATTTCATTAAGAGCTGAATAGATTTTCCCCACAGATATTTGCACTGACTTGATCTGAAATCAACCTGATACTTCTCAAAATTATAAGTTTACTTTTTTCTAATTTACTTTAATATTCATCATCAGATTTATAAGTCACTCAGATCATTATTGATTATTCTTAATTACAATGATTTTATTTACATCTTCAAAATAAATTCTCAAATTAAGAACAAAATTTTTTTATCTTAATATTCATATGCTTTAAATGTTTTTTTCTTAGATTGTTAATGCATGACATACCTCTGTGAATATGAAGGACTTTATCTTAAAAGTGCTTAAGAGTTTCTCAAGTTTCACAATTTAAATTCCATCTGAATTTTAAATAAATATTTTTTGTTCTCAACCTTCAGTTTACTTGTTATATTTATTCAGAAATGAAGTATTTTGAGCTGGATTACAATAAAAGGATCAAGGATAAATTGATATTGGATTTAAGCTTTTGATTGTGCCAAATTTTAAGTATCTGCCATCTGTATTTCAGATCTAAGAGATTAAGAACTCCCTCCAATCTATTGGTGGCAAACTTGGCTGTCTTTGACACTATGATGATGAGCAAATTGCCTGTATTTGTTCTTAACTCTGCAATCGAAGGACAGTTCTTTGGAAAAATCGGTTGTGACTTTTTTGGCTTGTTTGGTGCCTACTCTGGTATTGGAGCCTCTATCACCAATGCTGCAATAGCTTATGACAGATACAGGTCAGCATAATGAGTTGTTGAACAAAAAAAGCTTAATTTTAAAAGTTAGTACTAACACTTATTCACCTACAGACTAAAACGTAGAACCATCATGTGAAATATAAAATCATTCCAAGTCCTTATACTGTAGATAGTGGAACCTATAGTAAACTTAAGTCTGAAAAATTACACAATTCCCATTATTCCATACTTGAAACATACAGTGCCTGATTATTGTAGAGTAAAAATATAAATCCCAGTACTAAATCCTGATGGGAATGTTTGAGAAATTAAGTTTCTTTTAATTAAGGCTATTATAATACTTTTTAAACATAGTATTGGAAATAATTATACGTTATACCCCTAAAATTTTACTTTTGCTCAATAAGTGTACATTAATTTTGAAAATAATTTTGATCCATCGCTTCCATTTCAAACTGATGGTCTCAGAACAATATCTTCTCCTCTTGATGGGCGTATTGGAATGAAGCAAGCAATGGTGCTGGTAGCTTTCACATGGATGTATGCTACTCCCTTTTCCATCCTCCCTCTGATTGGTGTCTGGTCTAGGTTTGTCCCAGGTATGGTATGAAGTCATTATAAATAACATTCATTTAATTATAAATAACATTTATAATTATTAAAATATTTGTTACACGTACTGTCAAAAGAGAGAGTTAAAGATGCAATTCATATTCTAACTAAAATCCACTTTGGCAGCATAGATTTTTATTATCCCTTAATTATCTTAGTGTTCCATCTGAAAAAAGTGGTCTAAAAATTAAGTATAGTCTAAAAAAACTTGCTGGACAACAATAAGATGGAAATAATCACTCATAATCTTTTTCAACCATGAACTGGATTAAAATACTAGAGGGCTACTTGACGACTTGCTCCTTTGACTACCTGAAGGAAGGGAAGCAGACTCAACTCTACGTGATGACCATCTTTGGGTGGTCATATGTCATTCCGTTGCTCCTCATTGGATTGTTTTACTCCAGGATTTTAGTGCAGATCAGAACCCATGAAAGGTTACTGAAAGAACAGGTATTTGAAGCATCTTTCTTGTTCCTAGTAATAAACCAGAAAATTATCTCTAATTACTTCTACTCAAACTTTATTTTAACAACAGGCCAAGAGAATGAATGTGAAATCACTGACACAAGGACAAGATAGAGAAAAGTCAACTGAGATCCGTGTTGCCAAGGTAGCCATTGGCATTGTGATCCTCTTCATCTGTGCCTGGACCCCATATGCCATTGTTGCAATGATGGGATGCTTCTCTAGCAGGCAAGAAACATCGATACAAAATTGCTTGTTTTTTTTATTTTTGCTCTTAATATTCAGTTCCTAACAAGTTCAATTCCCAGTTCATATTTTCAAAAAAAAATTTATTTATTTTCAAAAACTAAAATTTAAATTAGTTAAGAATGGAATAAATGTAAAGGAAAAACATGGAATTCAAATGTATCTTTCTGTTAAGAAAGAAATTCAAATATGCCCAAGAGCAGGTGTTACCAAAGTTAAAAGTTAAAATAGTTTCTTATAAGTTAAGATTATATTTAAGAAGGTATTACAATATAGTATGAAATACATGAAAGCTGTTGTTCTACAATTTAAAGGTTAGAAAGAAAAGAATATTTTATCTCTCATACCTGTCTATTCTTTCTTTCTTTCTTCTCTTGCTTTATCTAGTTTATATTCTTTCATTTTATATTCCTTCCTATTCTCTGAAACTAAGATTAGTCAGTTTTATGTGTGGTATAAAAATGCTTGATAAAATAATAATAATAATCTTGCAGAGTAGAATCGGGGTCAATAGATGATTTGCCAAAAGAAGGAACAAAGTTCTTGATCCTTTAAGAAATATTTTCCTTTATTCCTATCAATTTTCATTTATATCACAGACTTCTTCTGACACCAACAATGGGCATGATTCCAGCTGTGGCTTGTAAGACAGTAGCCTGCATAGATCCTTGGGTTTATGCCATCCATCACCCAATTTTCAGGTGAGCTGGGTTAACAAATAAATGAATTACAAAAGAACTTTCCTCATCTGGTATTAATAATGAAATTCATATCCCTCCAAAGGGCTGAAATACAAAAGAAGATGCCTTGGCTTTGTGTGTTTGGGAAGAACTCTTCTCCTGATAACTCATCATCCTACAGTGGAGATAGCAACACTGTGAAAGATGATGTGGATTCTAAGGATACTGTTACTGCTGCATAAGAGAAAATGTTGAGATTTTGGCTAACAGAAGAATGCACTCAGGAATATGATCAAGCGATTTCTTTTCTGAAAGGAAAATGGACAATGTAACTAAATAAAGCATATTTGTATATACTGCTTCACTATGTAAGCAAATGGTAAAAAATTGCGTAATAAACTGCAATCTGCATGGAATATTTTTTCTGGCATTTGGGCTTTTCTTTTTATAGTAAACATTCTAAGTTTAATCATGAATAAAATATGACTTAGAAATACAAACTACCTAGTAATAATTATATGCATATCTAACAAAAATATATGTGATCGTCCCCTCTCCACATTTTTTTGTGGTATCTGAAGGTATAATAATATAAGGGATAAAATTCAGATTTTCAATCTCTGAAACTGGATTTAAATAATAATAATTCATACACGTATATAAAATTAGTTCATTATGATAGCTATCTATCTTCCTGTGTTGAGAGATCCATTTATAATTACCTTTCCAATGCAATAAACTTTTACATATCTTATTGTGACATCCATAAATCATACCTAGATTGAAATTAAAGCAAATATCAAAATATATATTCAGAAGAAAAACAAGGATAGGTAGTCAAGTAAAAGTAAACCAGTAAAGTAGTATCTATACAAACTCTTAGCTGATCTTTTATTATTTATGATAAAATATGCAGGGCTATGCAACACGTCAAACCATTGTTAACACCCCTCTGCCCTATGTGGCAAGGAACAGAGGAGGGGTCAAAGTAAATATAAAATACACATAGGGAAAATTTATTTATAAGAATTTTGATTATTTGAAACGCTCTACCAACAGTTTGATTTTGATATTTTAACTCAAGTACTACGATGTGTCGATATTTTGACGTGAACATGGAAAACAAAGAATCTCAGGATAGTAACCTGTGGTGGAAATCCTGGTCCATGCTAACATTTACAAACTTTATAGAGATTTTCTACCTGTATTTGAACACTTTTGCAAGATTTATAACGCAGTCGTCTGGCCAGATTACCGAATCAGAGCTTTTACTGTTCATTATAAATAATATAAAAAATAAAAATTTTACTAAATAGATAAAATTAATTCAAGATATAAGCAGGATTTTGAGAGAAAAGAGTGATCTCAATTCTAGTTCTAATAGTTTATTTTGGTTTAATCCAAGATAGTAACACCATATTTTCCAAAAATGTGTTTGTATTGTAGTTCTTATACTCAACGCGTGCTATTTTCATTTGAACTTTACCTGATTTGTTTACGTGGTGATATTTTGATTGAAAATATATATTTACGTGAAATTGAAAAACTTAAGTAGTTTTTAATTTTTTATGAACATGAAATATGAAAGATATCATCCTTATAAAATTGTTTTGCACTCCTTCCAATGACATAACCACTTCTTATGTTATCGTATTTTGAGGATGATAACATTTATTCCTACAAAAATATAAAATTTTCCCGGAATAGAGATTAAATGTAAAAAAGGCCTTTACCTTACTCTTCTAAGATTAAATCTACAACCGTAACTCAAATGTAAAAAAATCGGTACGCCCTTGACCAATGATTTTTATCTATTTTTTCCTCGATCTTGCTCAAGATCTATAGAGATGTTATTCCATTTCTCTTCCGCTTTCTTATTCCTACCATTTCCGATTCAGAGACAGAGGAATCCCCTCAATTTTTTGTCTGGGAAAGGTTCTTATGAGATTGGCTTTCCCCGTTGAAAGAATTTCTCTTTCTTTTTTATCTCCATAGTTACCGCTACGTTTACTTTCGATCGAAACAATGTCAACTGATAGGCAATAGTGAAATAATGCTTAAATATGATATAAATGCACAAATACAAATATAATTTGAAATTTATGATATTTAAATTGTTTTAAATGATAAATGGAGAGGAAATTGAAATCTGTAGTTTCTTTTCAGACTCACAAAAGTAATTGAAACTTTTTAATATTGGTTTTCTGGAACGAGATATCATTGAACAGATGGAAACACTTCACATTTCTCATATCTATTACTCTTAAGATAAAATCAAGATGCCTTAATCCACAAAGAATAAATCTCAAAACATTTTATGAATTATTTTGCTGTATGGTTATACGCTAGGTTGTTTCGTATTTATTGATGATTATGTAATTAATAAATAATTTAGTAGTAAATTTAAATCAGTAATATCGAAAATTTAAAAAAGAGAAAAATTAATGTTTATGTAACAAATTGAAATTAAGGAGTTGGCGTGATAACGAGTAAATGCTCCACAAAGAATAAAACCGTTAATTAAAAAGTAAATGATAAAGATATAGGCAATCAAATATAAATGAAGGTAAAGTAATACGAAATCGATATTTGAATCGTCTAAATGATTGTATAATGCATGAAATGAATGTATCTTATAATTATTCATTATATTGGAAAATATCATCTTCTCGAATTCAATTGTCGAATTGGTTTTCAAGAATACCAATTTTTTTACCAATAAAATATTTATAAAAAAAACTTTATGCGTTTAATCAAAGTTCTTTTTATTTTTTTTCGTAAACAATCTTCCAAGAGCAAAACAAGAATATTTTCAATTTTCCATCTGGAGGTAGTTGTCTTAACCTTGCGTTACTTATCTTTAAAATTTACTGCTCCTGAAGACAAAGTCTTCCAAACTCACTTACCTTTACGGCATTGGTAAAGAAAGGGATGGACAGGTCAATAAAAAGTGCAGCCAATACAAAATACCATCGGCAACTCTAGGAAGACGTACTTTTTTAAAAATACAAAATCGGTGATACCAGTGTTTTTTTGATGAGCAAGCTTCCTATTTTTATTTTAAGATTTCCAAACATCAATCCAATCATGTTTATATCTTTCATAAATAGAGGGATATATTTTCCATTAACCGGCGCTGGAGGAAAGATAATAGGTCCGATAACAATGGTCCCGACTTCCTTATGCTACAGCCGCTGTGACGCAAAGAGAAAAATCCCGGGCACGCTGACGAAATCCAAGATGCTAAAAAATAGAAATGATTCATTATATTCAAGTATAGGGCAGGAATCATTAGAGAAAAGATATGACCGTACGGTAAACATTAGCATATCGAGTATCAGTACATTTTATGAGATCAATAACGCTTATTAAGACTTAAATCATATTAGTGGAAAACTATGGGTATTTTCCTCGATGGTGATACGAATACAATTGGATAACCTATATAACTCTCGTTTGGAGTTACACAGGAATTATAAAAGACTGAAGAATGTACCCTTAATCACAATTTTATTCCATGAAAAAGGTATCCACAGGCGCTACTTTGTTAGATACAAACCCTTAATATATAAGCACATCGTCTCTGAGCACCTTCACTTCGCCTGAAGATGGATGGCCACGAAGGATGTGGCCGAAACGTCGGCTGTAGCCGAAGCTTGGCACCCGGATGGAAACCCGAGAAACATTTCTTCCACATTTTAATGCGTTTGAAACTGAAATGTTAATGTCTCAATATATCGCATGAGAATATGTATACTAATTTTCGTATGGTGGTACGGAAATAGGGTAATTGCGAACATTTTCACATTTGATCGATTTTGGAACAGAATATATATAAAATATACTCGAGAAGGTTGTTTACGGCTCACAACAAAAAGGAAAGAGTATTTCAGATTCTCATTCGGTAAGAATTACTTTCCTTTCCCTTAAAATCCACTCCCTCCCCAGGACTTTCCTTACTGAACCAATCCTTGCTTTTGGTTGACAATATACAATCTTTCAATGCTTGCGTCCATTGTTTTTCAGAGTATTGTTTCAACCGTAATTGTTGCGTTCGGGCTCTAAAATAGCAGTTCGCGGAAAATAATACCACAGGTATGACGACGAAGTGTTTGCGGCGCTGGAATGCGTGAAAAGAGGGAGGAAGTTGAAGATAGCAGCGTGGCAACGGAGTAGTTAGATACTCTCCCAGGTGATCGTTATCGGTGACGCATATTCACAGTATCTTCTATATATATCGATATAATGGAAGGAAAGGAGGATAGTTCCTTTGTTATCCTCGACAAACACATCGGGAGAGTTGTAGCCTGAAAGAATTCTTCCAAGAGATGACCACAGTGGTAGCAACCAGCAAGTCCTCGGCGATGGCCCTCGTCTTCATGTTTACGGCGACGCTTTTGGCAGCAATCGGAGCTTCCGCGTCTCCAACAGCGGAAATTCCTCATAATGGTGAGTTCCTTTCGTTAAAAGTGCCTTATATTCGCAATTGCTCTACGTTGACAACCAGAGGTTTTCTGTTTCATGCAGAGGTAAAAAATATGTTTGGAATGGATATGATCTGAGAATGTGAATTGGGCTTTATCGAATTTGGATACTTTTAAGAGTGCCGGCATAAATTTTAGTGATTAAAATCGAAAATGCCTCTCTTACATTGCATCATAAAGACCGAGGAAAATTATGAATTGAAATAGGAAGTAGGAATAATTAGGATGTAACTATTCTAGTTTTGCAAGCATAAAAATACGCTAAAAATTGGTCTACATAATTACCCGAATTTTCACTACTGTTACGCTTTTAAACCGTTATTAAAGAAGGCGTGAAGTTAAACGAGTTGGCAAATAATAGGTTATCTTAAATAGTTATAAGTTAAATAAGTTTCTATTCTAGTAAAAAAAGATGCATGAGAACTAAATATATTAAGTCAATTCTCAAATATTTTCATCATATATGAGAAAATTGAATGTAAATTTAATTTTAGTTTCCGTGTCAATATTCGCATAAAATGGCTTAATTTTTGTTAATCAATCACCCAAAAAAACTGAGGTTGTTATTTCACAAAAATTATTCGATTAAATTAAATCTTCGTATTGTTACGCAACATGTAATTTTCGATACATATTTTTCTTGAGTAAAAAACTTTCTGAAATTTAAGAAAGGAAGGAATATGCGAAATATTTGAATCATAAATGATTAGAACAGTTGTGCGAATTAATTAAATGGAATGCTTGTAATTAGTGCTAATATTACATTAAAGTTTAACACTGAAATTCACGACCGAATTTCTGGTTTATTATTTTTTAAAATTGCACATTCATCATGAATGAGTTTCAGGTGATATTAACTAGTACATAACGTTTCAGAGATAGTATATTTTTCGTCAGTGTAAGCTCACAACAGACTTTGATTACACGTCTATAGAAATTGAAAAGGTAATTGAAAAAAGTTATACGTAATGAATGACGAATTTTCATCAGAATATTATTCAGATTAAATCGAACTGTTTAATAATCATTTAACAAAAAAAGGTTGGCTTAAAAAATTAAACTTCGTTATCATACTCTATAAAACTTTCTTTGCAATAATAACTTCCGATTTTAATTTCTGAAAATCAGATATCTGCTACAATATTCAACTGCAGTGTCTCACAAGGATTATACGTGTATTTTTATTGTATAGGTTTTCGTAATGCTTATAGATGTAAGATTATCTCGTGGCGTACCTTTTTAAAGACATATAATGCGTTTTTGGTTTGTGGGTGGAGCAGGAAAATATTCATCATAGGATTTTTTCCGCAGCAAATAAATATGTTCACTAGTATGATAAGGTCCCGGCCTTAACAACCTCTATGGAGAGATTCTTTGGCCTCGTGGAAACAATGATGAGTTGGAGAGCTCATCATTGGAAGCACACAAAGATAAAGCGAAAAGCACTTGGGTATATCTCCGTCCTAATAGGGCCTTCAATGGAATGAGAAACGTAGAAGGAACCACGACTTGAAACTCACATTTTATGATTTTTAACATTGCTATTCAATCGGGAACATTCTGTATCGATTAACACTTCTTTTTGAATCCATGAAGACGCTCTTTCAATCATCCTACCCGTTATTTATTAGCTTAGTTACCAATCGATATTTTTATCGAGTATATTAAAAAGCCAAACTTGTCGTTATGGAAACAAATAAACAGTAATGCATTTAGAACTCCGAGACGGGAATATTTATTTAGAGCTGAAGTTTCAATACTTTAAGCAATATATTGTCTGACTTTTCTAAGAACCAAGTTTTTTATTATTTATATAGTTAAATTTGGTTGCAGATATGTGATTAAAATCATTCATCATCATTCAAGTATGCCATTTTTTGTTATTGGCGTATCGGAGAATGTAATCCGCAATGCGGCTTTTTTGCGAATTCCTCAGAGACTCAATATAAAATGCCTCGGATATGAAAGCTTAAGTACCCCGAGGGAGTATTCCATATATCGATTAGCTGTTGAAAGGTGATATATAGATTGTCATTTATCTAACTATCATTATTATTAAATGTCACAAATATAGTCTCAGTATGACATTTTGTCGGGTGGTGACGTGAATCTAGACATCAAGGTGTCGTTATAAAAGTTGAATGCACGCTTTTTCATTATTATGAAATTACGTTATCGAGTTCACGGACTATAAAAACAATAATTTAGAGGAGAGCGCGTTCGTTGCATGATTTAAAGAAGGTGATAAATTTATCATTTTTTTATCTTAGCATGTTCTTTCTACGCCTCAAAACATCGGGAACACACAATGCTCCCGAAACTTCAAAGTAAACATTTCTCAATTCAGGTGACAATCAACTCATAACATAAACAAGTATGCCTCACGAAGATTTCTTTAACGTTTTTTCATGCGAGGGAAAAAGTTTGAGATGATTCAGACAGAATCGTACTCATCATTGAGTTAAAAAATACATTGAAATCCATATCTGAGCTCGAAACCCGTATTATCAGCATGAAAATTTATTTTCTGATTAATAAAAGTAATCAGGTTTGTTGCATTGATTTATCATATTCGGCCACCGAATATTTAGCCTTTTTATCAGTCGAAATATTAAGTTTTCTAAATCTACAGAAAAGAGTTACTAAGTATCATATACTCTTTACTCTTAGTGCACCTTCCAACTTATTTTTTATCGTAACCGATCTGAATTTCCTTGCAAGCAGACAACGAAAGCACAGACGAACTGTTATCCGGGGTGGAGGTAAATAAAGACCTGGGCGCCGCTGACGAAGTAAATAACCATGGTTGTCCAGGTAACGCAGGCCCGGATGGTAAGGTAGCTTAACTAAAAAGTGTGTCATGATTGCATTATTTTTACATTCTTCCTTCGCTATCCTTTGCAGGAGAGCTGTCCAAAACACGGTACTACATATTGGGAGAAGTTGTACGTCACGCACACGATGAAACCACCACGAGCCCTCCTACTACCCAAAAAGGTAAATCTATAGCAAAAATACCTGAACCAATTAATCATTTTTCTCTTGAATGAACTGTGAGAAGATTACAGTTACACGAGGCTCTCGGGTTATTAACCACGTTAATTCAGAATTCACCAACGTTTCGATGGCTCTGTCAACTTCCTCATTGGCTGCTGAAAGAACGGGTTTCACGTTAAATCAAATATGTCTGCAAGTGATTTACTCGTGGAAAAATACTACGCTTGAAAGATAAGGCTACTGATCACGCAACAATGTAACATGTACAGCTTAAATTACTATTTTATTCATCAATGGGGAAAGTAATTGATCCACAGTTGGTCATTGTTTAGTTATTAATTAGATTTTGTACTTTCAATTATTGAATACCATTCTAATATCCATTTTTCCACAGTTTTCCAGCACTTATTAGAGTTAGGAGTAATGGCTATTATGGCTCTACTTTGTTGTTGCTTTCTATGATTACTTACTTTTATCTTTCTTCAAAACTAGAAAATTTGAATTGAAGAGTCGAGTGCTTCCTTGCCAAAAGACTTCGATTCGAACAAGTGAGCACTGTAATTGCGCTTGTTCTCCCGTTGAATTCTATAGCAATAATTATCCGCAAATTCGATCAAAACTTCGATTTTTATCTTTAAATTGAAAAAGTTGATTTTACCTGCGTGGACTGCGATAAATGAACTTCGATTAATCTGGAAAGATATGATCTTTCTCAAAAAGAGAACGATCACTCAGTCATGTTTGCCAAACTCACAGCGAATTGCGTAATATTTAATTAATAATGTTATTCTACACAACAGGAGAGCATGTTATACTACTTTTCACCTCTATTTATTTTCGTTATTCAAATTAAATATTGAATGTTAAGTAATTGCTGATTTCTTCTGCTCAATTTTCGCTCTCTTATCTTTGAAGTTTAAGGATGGTCTATTGCAAAGGATGAATTGGCTTCCGCACTATTTCGCAATACTTAAAATACTTTATCTGCAAGAAATAGGTTACGTAACTTATCTCTCAAACTACAAATACAGAGAACAATAGACTCTTGGAGATATTTCTTATGACCTTAAATGTATTTGGGAAGATTTTTAGATAGTATTTCATCTCTCATAGAATTAACATTTTTACGTAGAATAATACTATGCTTTCTTAAGCGATTACCAAAGAGAAATCTAGAATATCACAGAATCGTTGAGTCGTTATCTTGCATCGAAGTTTAAATTTTTGAAATTCGATTTAAAATATCGTAAATTCTTGCTTGCAGTATAGTATGGACCTAATAGTGAATTTGGGACGCCCACAGAAAGGAAAGAAAGTAGATCATAAAGTATAAATTCTGCTTGAAATATCTGTCGTATTCCTTTTATTGATGCGAGGGGTTTATACTCGAATTACTCCTAACTAAGGATTTAAGGTTGTGAATGGACAAAAAAATGTATGTTTAAAGAATTAGTGATTTTTTTACTACCTTCAATACAAAACTATCTTCTACCACCCTTATTATCCTGTCAAACTGGATTTATGGCAGTTTAAACGTCATAACACCGAATGCTGTCGTGTGAATAACTAAATTAGATATTAAGAGCAAGAATTAAGGATAGATGGAAAAGTGAAATCATTAAACGTTTAAGTTAACAATGCAAAGGAAGATTCAATAGTCTCAAACAGTAGAGTGTATTTCTTGTTAAAAATGGCTTAGGAAGAAGATGAAGAGTGAATGATTCATCTGAAAGAGTTTTATAATTTAATCACTGTGAGAAAATCGCGTACGAAGAAGTGCGGATTTCAAAATTCTCTACGAGGTATTATTATCTATTGATACGACTTAAATGAAAAAAATACCTCTAAATTAAAGATTGTAAATTTTCTCAGAAGACTATTTATAACACGTTAGTCAGTGAATTAAGGATAAAATAAAGATTAATTTCCACGTAAACTGGTTTCAAGATAAGCTGCAGAGCTTAATTGATGAGACGAAGCTTCTGAGTGAAGCTGATGAAGTGTTGCCTTCGAAGTGAACATTTCTTAGCATTTAATCTCAATTCTAAGAAACTTTATTTCCATCAAATATGTTTCGATAAAAACAGCTTACATATAGCTGCATACAAGAATGAGCACTGCTACTCAACACGTCAGCTGTAATTGTAACAATATTCGTGTAGATTGCAATGGATGTATTTTCTTTAGAATTACGAAGTTTATAATTGCGAATGATCAGGTTTTATTTAAGTAAAGATAATCTAATTTTGGTTTGAATAATATAATAGACGTTAGAACAGAAGAAAATTCGAGAGTATCTAATGAAATTTTAATTGTTTTCCACTTCCTTGTTTTCAATTGTTGAACTTAGGGAATGAGTGAATTCAAATAACAGCAGAAGTATTATTCTTGAGGCCATTTCTGTTGCGTTGGTGTGTCCTCCCATCAAAACCTTGAGGTGATGTAATAAGCTGTTATTTCTTCGGTATCTCTTTCGTAATCACTGAAAATATTTTTCTCATCTCGAAAATCCTATCACTTACTTTGACGGTGTCATTGAAATCTTCAATTTACTCAAAAACAGTAGCAAATAATTTTGAGGAGTTGATCACGTGGCAGTCATATAGACATTTCATTGGAGGTAAACTAATCTTACGTAAATATTTCGATAAGGGTAAGAATTAACTAAATAAATTATACTACTATTACAATCACGGGTTAGTTATACTATTATGGTAAATATTATTTTCCTGTGTTAGAAATATTATTCGTGAATTAATCAACTAGCAAACTACTAAAATCCTGTTCATGGATTACGAGCAATAATATTATAATACGATATAAGCAAATAATATTATAATCTAATTCACGGAATGATTGACTATAACCTGTATGTACCTGTAACTGTTTTGGGGTTTCTCTCACCTACATTCAAATTCGTGGTTCAAATCAATGTCTCGTTTACAAAATTGTGCTTAACTGATACGAATGCTATTATTCAAGTAGTACAAGTACTAAATGATATGTAACTGAATAGTAAAGTAGTTGACGAAGGAAGAGATGTGTAACAAACCTTTTCTTTGAAAGCGATTACTGTTCTCTTGAATATGTAATAATAATAAAACGTCTTTATTAAAGTATATCAATTGGCATAGATGAAGGAAGAACCAAATTAAATCCAGGTATTGATATATCACTATTAAGAATAGTATTATATGAAACAAAAAATGAGATCCATAATATTATCTTGAGATTTAATAGCCCTTATGCTAATTAAAGAATTCGTCAAGTACTTCCTTAAATTTAGAATAAAGCTCTAAAATGCTAAATTAGTAAAATTTTTATTAAAGTCCACCGTGTATGGATTATATCTCGCTGTGTACAAATGAGCAGAACTTTAACCAACTCTCAGGTATCTATAGGACATGATATACGTAACTTTCGAGAGGTTTTGGTTGTGACGTGCACTTGAATCCATCGTGCAGTTTTCCCCATCATTGGACTCAGATCCACAGATTAACGATCATTTGATAAGCGTTGCCAACTCGACACCATCTCGTTTTCTTAAATTAATTTCAATGATTAAGTAACTAGGCAAATTATTTGTGCCTAGTTACTTAGCTGTTCTCATCGTCTTTTGGGTTTTACCATTTTATGAACTTGAGTTATGTACTAATGTAGAGGAATTGAGGGACGATTTTGGTAAAACAAAAATCGATGGAGATTTTTACCAGTTAAATATATTAATATCTGTAAATACTTCAACCAAAAGATTCTCTGATTTAATATTTTGATATGAGCGTTTGAAAACAAAGAAGAATCTTAATGAATATTCATTCATAAGAGTGCCTGTTAAGCAGTTAAAAAAGCATCGATTATTTACCGTATTTGACGGCATATAAGACGCACCCTCATCAAGTAGGCCACACACAAGGAAAAAATGTTTTGATAGTCCGTGCGACAGCGCTGTACTACAATAACATAATACCTTACTATTGCTCTATTTCCATGCTTTTTGGGGTAATTTAACACTACTAGTTTATGCTGAACTTAATCTCGTTACCTTTAGTCATATTTCTGAGGAAATTTTTTTAAAACGAATAGTTTTAGACTTCGATACCAACATCTCTTCACATATAAGACGCGAGTAAATTTTTTGGGAACTAATTTAGGAAAAAAAATGCGTCTTATATGCCGTCAAATACGGTAATAACCCATTGTTGCGGTTGGCCTATTCTATAAATGTAACAATGATTTGCATTTGCCTGTAAGTTGAAAGCAATTAAATTAGGATAAAGCTGCCTTCAAGATGATGAAAGTGGAATGGAGATGTCCCTAAGGAAAACAGGAATGTAAGGGATGTTCTAGATGTTCTTCTATGAATATATCTTCTAATGTGTCTAAATGTTTATTAAAATCTTTTCATTGTCTTAATATTCCATTCTTCCATGTTTTAATTCCTCCGTTCCCTCTTTGCAGATCATTCCGACGAAAATTTGAACACGTGGTCGGTGGCATGGTACTTAACACTCCTTGGAGCCTTCATCATCTTCTTCATCCTCATCGGTTTGACTGAAATATTTTGCAGACGAAGAGCGAGAGAAAGCCGATGGCACACTGCACGAAGAGATGGACAATTGGCCAACCAGGCACAACTGGAGAGTGCAGAGCCCCCACCATCTTACGACCTCTTCAAACCACCATCTTACAGCACACTCTTTCCCCCGGAGCTGGTCAAAAGCCCTCGTAAAGCTCAGGATGACTCCCCGCCACAACACAAGCAATTGGTTTACGTGGTGTCTCTGCATGGAAGTAGAGGTGTGTCTTGAATCATGTTGATGGACAGCGAACCTTAGGGAAATTTTCGGAAGTTTGACTTCTGTTAATACGATTATCAATTTAGTTGTTGTAAATTTTGCTCACGGAAATGCTGTTCACGTTGCAAAATAACGGAGAGCTTAGGACTGCAAGGAGCTACGAGTCGATGTTGTCGTCGCCATGGAAACGAACATTATTGGAAATTGACGCGATGTTCTCTCGCCCGATCAGGCACATTGAGACTGTTGAGTAAACCGATGCTGGACATCGATCACCATGGAGACTTACGTTTAAGTTCGCGTAAGATGATAAACATTGAGACGGGGCATTCATTTCAGTGGATCTGGAAATGCTTTCGATGCACGTTATATTTATTATCATCCTCAACGGTCCCGAGCAACCATCACATAAACAGAAAGGTTTCGCATGAGCAAGATTATGAACTTATGAACATTGAGTTATCAAAACTTCATCAATACTCAAGCTTTACAGAGTTCCATCAACCATTACGTCTGCTTTAAATCATGTGTTAACTTATTTATTTTCTTTTTTATATGAAAAATAAATAAATATCAAAAAATAAAAAAGTGTCGTACCCCTTTATTTTCTTCCTATAAATATTTTTTATGTGTACAGCCACCCTGGTTTGATTTTTAAGATTTTGATTAAAGATAAAAAATTGACGTTTTAAAATTTATTCGAACTTAAAGATGTGTGTTGAACAGGTTGAATGAATCGATGATTACGTAATGATAAATTGAGTAAGGACAACAGTCTTTTATTTTGAGGTGTTATAAGGTCAGAAGTAATTTTTTTCATTCCACGATAAGGAGGAAAGATGTAATGTCTGCATATTCGTGAAAAATCTCTTCCGTCCACTAAAACGAATGGTTCTATGATACTTGTACAAAAATAGAGTATTTTATTCGAAAACATGCTAAATATAAAGTAGGAGTGGCTATTGCATATCACAGCCAAATTATATTTGGAGTGCAAATTTACTTTCGCACGTAAAATATAGATGTTACAGCAATGACTTTTAAATTTTCAAAAATATTTTAGCAATGTTACTGACCAATTTTATTATAATTTTATTTATTTTAAACTCCTTATAACTCATTAATTTTAAATTATGAAAGCCATTTTAAAATAACAAGCGTATATTCTCATTGAAAATGATATTTTAAATGAACAAAGATAGTTAAAATGCTGCTCCATTTAAGGAAGTTAGTTGATGCTATCACTCTATCATATACTACACTTTCCTCAATGATTAGAAGATAAAATAATCTTTCACCAGCAAGATATGATATCTAGCATCGAAATTCCAACTTCTTGATGTCAACGATATACATTTATTTTCTGGCAGATAATTCTCCGAAAGAGTAAAACGTTTAAGAGAAAGATTAATCATTCCCATTTTGTTCTTTTCTCAAGATGAGTATTTCGACTGTCAGACGCAATAAATCTTTCACTCCAAGAGATATTTTGTGAGGAGTAAAATTAGACTTTTCCGAGAAAAGCTGGAATTAAAAGCTAACCGAGATAGCGATCATATATCTCAAAAAGAAATCATAAATAGTATTTAAATCACTGGAAAAGAGTATACACTTTTTTGAGTTACGATCAATGATATGCTCTATCGGATAACCTCACTATTTATTGCGTAGATACAAACATTGTTCGGAGTTCATTGGGAACATTATTTAGTTAACAAAAGCCTTTTTATGTATGCTTACGTTTCTTTGAACCTGATATTATCTTGTTTCTTTGTATTCAAGCCCATGAACATCTATTACGGAAAATACATTGTCTATAATCTCCCTCTATATTTTACTTCGCTCTAAACCTTTCAATTTTAATTAACCATCCTCTTCACATTTGATCCACTAATCTTATCGGAAGACGCTAAATTGCTTTGATTTGAAACTCGCTCATTTCCAGCCATGTAAAATACTTCCTCGTTCATTTTTGGATTAAGAATCGTAGTTTATATTTGTAACAAACTTTTCCACGTGAGGTACAGTCAGAGAAGTTCTGTTCTAACTAATTCTTCACGGAACTGTAGATTACCAGGAATTTATCGCACAACATCAAAGGGGATTTTTATCTATAGAGATAAAAACAAGAGCTCAATTTGAAGAGAACTGACTGCTACACACATACCACACACCTCTTTATTATTATGGTCCATATAAGCCTATGATGGGTGTGGCTATAAAAAGAAGAACCAGTTCAAAGAAACATTCACGAAACATTATTGGATTACTTACACCTAGACGTTTTTAGAATTACTTTAAAATTACTAGGTCTTATTACTAGGATACTTTACATTAGAATCGTTTCTAACTGAATTATTTCAACATATAAATGACTTATTTTAAGTTTAGCCCAGTCTTTGTTTTAAAAATGGAAGCTCTGACGTTTACCATTCCTATCTATTCTTTACTAATTTTATGCAATAGTATTTTTATTCCAATTATCATTCAAAAATTATTCATTAAGAAACGAAGATTTTCAAGGAAAGTTTATTTTAAAACTGTCTACGAGATTGTGTCAATTTAAGCTTCATGATCTTAGTCTTAATAAATATTTTTATACATATTACATCTTGATGGGTAATACACTTATTTTTAATATAGGCTTCAGAATTAAACTTCGATCAAAATTTCTCGTTCCTCATTGAAACTTTCTAAGAATGAGAAAAAAATAAATATCCTAGCACATCCATCAATCAAGAACATAGAAATTAACGGTTAGGAATTATCGATTAAAATTCTCTATTTCTCCATCGTATGCGAGATGAACTGTTTATATTTTATGGTTACCAAGGTGAGAGAGGTTAAGGCACTCCCTCTAAATCAGCCAATAAACTCGCACTACTCAATCAGTCTAGATTTATCTTTATGTCTCCTCTCTCATCCACATGTCAGAATCGGCTTTACGAGATTATAGATTAAATAATCGACATATATGCCAACATGGCCTCTTTTGATGTTCACATCGTTTAAATTATACCAATTTTCTAATAATCACATTAATTACATATTACTTCTAGAAATGTTTTCATATAACAAGAGCATATCTTAAATTGTCATAAAAGATTAAATTTAATATGTCTTTGTTGAAATTAGTCTATAAAAACCTAAAGCTCAATTGAGCGTAATGGAATACCAAGTATTTCAACCGAATTTCTAGAAATGAATAGGTGAAAGCTTATGCGATATCATTCTAGGTTAGATAAAAGAGATATTTCTGCCAACTATCTTTTATTTCAGTTTTCATCTTGTTAGTTATCGAAGAACATTGAATAGATGCTGAGTTCAGATGAGTAATACCATACCCACCATGCATCAATCCAAAACACGTTTATGGAAATGTCCTATTTTGAAAATATCTTTATTTTGATGCTTTATGCTTCCGGGTTTAGTGAAGTTATTGCATAAGAATGGGCCAACGATAGATATATTGAGTTGATATCGTTTTCAAATAAAATTTCTCGTATGCCGCTTGTGAGAAAATTTAATTCCACTCATCTAATAGCAATAACTACCTCAAATATGTGTACATATTCATTAACTTTCAATGCTTTGATCAAATGCCTCCAAATTATCTTAGAGTTCCCCGTGATAAGTAAATAGGGAAATCAAAAAATGGCTATCACAACAATTATAACATAATGCGATACTTACTGAGTAAATTTCTGTATTTCAGTGTACTTAATCATGTAATATGGCACTTGCTGACATGCAGGTTATATTTCGGCTTAGCAGGACCTGAATGGTTATTTAATGAAACGTGATCGATTATTTATCAATGAAAATTGTCTTTATGCCTTAGGTTGCAAATAATTGAAAGCTTTTTATAATATTTTGTATATGTGTAATTGTAATTTACATAAATATTCCTAGTTGAATTTTTTTATTTGAAATTTTTAATTTTCTGTATCCGGAACTTTTTGATCGTATTTATAATAGTATTGCATCTTGTTTGCAAAAAAAGGAAGGGTGCAATTTTCCTCCCCAAGAACTATACAGAAAACTTAGAATCTTCTCTTACTTAGAGCTTTATAAAGTGATTATTTGCTTCAAACTCATTGAACAGCGTGAAATGGCATATTTGAGCAATTTTATCGAGAGATATTTTCAGAAATGATACTCTTTCAAGGCCGAGTCAATGCCATATTTACGTGACATTCCCTACGTTCGATCGCTGAAAATGTTTAACAGATATAATTTGCGTGTATCCGAATCCTGATATTGCAGCTGAATTAAGAAATTCGATAATGAACTTCTATTCTTACTTCTAGCATGCCAACAATGCTTAACTCTCTTCCATGATGTATCTGTAATTGACGTCATAGAGATTAAGGATGAATATTTTGTTCTCAAAAGTACCAGATAAATATAATTTTATCTGTTTCCCGCGAAACGAATAAATAATGAAATTTGTCTAAGATGATAACAAAAGTAGAGATAATAGTAAACTCTTATGAAATATTTAATCGAGGTTTCATCCAGTATAAACCGAACTGAATACGGAAATAGAAACCGGTAAACATATCTGACGCTGAAAATAAATTTCCCGGATACTTAAAACATAAGACTGATAACTTTTTACTTGCGATTTATATCTACTGCATAAGATCATTTGAGCACGCAATCACTGTCTTTAAGTGCTTTCCAAGGTCTTGCAATATTAGAAACAGAGAAACGCCTTAAGTACCGTTTTCTTAAATGATAAGAACGGATAAATATAATTTCTGTCTGGCTATTGCTGTCTATTGTAAGTTTTTTGCATCCTCACATTTCCTCAAACAGTGCTATTATCTCTAAAGTTGGTTAATCCTTTTTCTCTGAAACATAATCTTAAGGTAAGATTAGAGGCTGGTCATTACTTCCTTCTGTCTTTTAATGTGATATCATCAGAGCTCTAAAACAATTAAACCAAGCGTACTAAAAGTGGTCAATCAGTATTGGACGCTTGGGACGATTGTTACGTTATTGCTCAACAATCAGCATTAGGAAAAATCATTACAATTCCTAACCTTCCCAAACATTCCATCTTAACAGAGTATCTGTGATGAATTTGAAAGTAAATTATCTACCTAGAGTTGTAGACATTTACAAGTATCCTTTCCTCCATTACGTTTGCAGTAAAGTCCGATCTTTTATCACCAAATTTTCAACGAAAAAATGCATATATAAATGAATATATTAACCTATTTGAAGTAATATATGTCAATTATGGTGTCATTTTCGAATTATCTCTCTAATATTCCTACCAGTAGGTATAAAGTAGGGTAGTAGGTATTAAGTAATCAAATTTATGCTTTTTTATCATATTTATAGCACATATTCTGACCAAAGTATTAAAGCATGATTTAAAGAACTTCACAATAAAAAATCGCTTCGGATGAAGACGGAGTCAAATTTGTTTATTTCTAATATTTACAAGTACCTGTGTCCTTACCTTCCGCGAAATTCACTAGCAGTATGAATATCTGGTTGTAATGTCATTATTTACGTGATGATGAATTGCCTTATAGAGTAAAAATAGCACGAGGCTATTATGGATATTATATTATTTAATTAAAATTAATAATGAAACCCTATAAACCTGTACTCGTTCCTCAGATGCCCCACACGAATAATAACGAAAATGTTATGCATAAATATTCTCTGCTTTTAAGAAATGCTTCCCTTCATTTACTTTCCTTAAGATGAGATAGTTCTAGGATTTGGGGCAATGTTATTAGAAGCTAAATATTTTTCGATTTGTATTGCAATAATGTAAACATTATAACAATATAATAAATAAAATAAAATACAAGCGATAAATGCAAGAGAAACCTCTCCTGAAGATTTAGAATTATTCCTTTGATATTAGATATGTTTAACGTTAGATATTTAAAGTTTATTTCCTTATCAAAATAAATATTTCAATAAATATTTTTTTAAATGTAGGAATGTTTGAATAAATGTCTCATAACTAATTCTGGTAAAGCGTATGATGATTTGCTGCGGATTGGATCAAATTAACAGATACGCGGACAGATATTAACATTGACCCAATTCTCTCAAATTTTTCTCCGCAAAACTTTTCCGTTCTCGAGTTGGACGGATAAAGAAAAAGTCTCTTTTCATCTGAATTTTCGTATCATTCTGTGGACCCGATAACCTACATATGTTTGCTTCATTGTTAATCACGCGATATTCCTTCAGCGGCCTTATGGCGAAAACGTTCGTTTAGGGGCTTTATCTCCTCTTAGATACGGGATTTTTTCCCTTTTGTTTCCGAAACTGCAATTCCCATCGTTTTATTGGCGTCAGATAACCTCTCGAGAAGTTTATCACTTTCAAGTGGAGAAAAAAAATCTTCTTTAGTGCAAAACTATGCTTTAGCACCAAAAGCTCAAGTTTCAATAATCGTATGTGATGTTTTTCTATGTTTGAATTAAGAAATATATTATTCCATCTGTCATTTATTCACCGTATGACTTAGAGAAATCGTATGTAATCAAAGACAATATTGGCAGCAAAATTTTAGTTACTTGAACTATACAAACACTGATAACTACTTACTATTACTATACTAATTTCAATAAATCTTGCCGAGTTACAGTTGATTTTGTGGACCATTATTTCATAAAGTAATGAAGAGTTGCTCTGGAAATTTACTTGAATAAGTGAGAGAAGAAATTGTCATATATATATATATATATATATATATATATATATATATATATATATATATATATATATATATATATATAACATGAATTAATTACCTTTCAGTCTAATTCCTGGGCAACCATTACATTTTATCTTCTCAAAACCAAATGCATTTATCAAATTGTCCACCTTTTGAAATTAATAAAATACCTGTACTTATTTTGTGCAATTAAGTGTTGATAGAAAGTAATTATATTATTGGTTATATCATAAAACTCTGAAATTTTTATATCTAATTAACTGAATTGAATTATTATTCATAAATATTTGCAGACATTTATATGTATTATAATAAACTCATTTATTTATACCTTCATAAGTTAGACTTTCAAAAACATTTTCTTGATACATACTTTCATGTTGCAAATTTCTATCTTAACTGAGATATCATTATTTTATTATTTAAGTAACTTCAAATTAGATAGAATATACTCTTTTTGTTCTCACCAACCCAGAAAAAGGTATGAAGAGAACTGTCCATACAATTGTATGTTATACTCTAATTAAGTTTGCTGGAGACAAAATGTAATCCAACTATAGCAACCTATGAAAGTGAAACTGTGGTGAGTATAGAATGCTATTTACATTTTATCTGGAGGCCCTAAGTACCCGTTTTTTTGAGTGAAATAACCATTGAGAAATATTCACCAGGAAGGGTTGAGTTGTCCAATGATCACCCCAAGCAAGTATTGTTCTCAGTATGCATTTTATAGACTATGCTGCCATCTTTAGGAGAGAAGAATAACTTCAGAGGCTGTCAACAAATTATGCCCTACATAAAATTTAGTTTATAAGATTTATTTATAATGTAACAAACAAAAGAAACATTTGTTATGTTTGGTGTTTATTATGGTGGAATTTTTAACATTGCCTTGGTGTTTATATAATAGATCAGAAGTGATAAGAGATTATATAATTCAAATGTTGCAGACTAAGGAATAAATCCAATATTTGTGAAATAACAGATTTCCATCTGAATGTTGTACAATAAGAACATTCAAACCATATCATGTATAAAATATTTTTAAGAAATTAACAATTATCTATAGGTGTACTCAACTAAATTTTCAATTTTTCAGACATATTTAAAATCAATTTGAACAGTCTTTCATATAACAGCAACTGAATTTCAGTATTCCAGAATTTAATGATTCCTAACTTAAAAATCATCAAATTATATTAATTTTGAATATCTTTTAGTGAGATTATTTAAACCAATACAGACATTAACTCATCCTCAAATGTTTGTTAAAAAATTAGGAAGAAGGTTGATGGTTTAAAAATTATTAATTCATATATTTGATCTGTAAAACATACCATATATATATATATATATATATATATATATATATATATATATATATATATATATATATATATATATATATATATATATATCATAGTTAATCATTTTGTTTTCATTACAATTTCACAACTTTTACCATTCTTTTTAATACTTCACACTATGATATATATAAGTAAAAATTATACAATACATCCATATATGCTTCAAATAAAAGGTAAATAAATGAAGGGCTTAAGAAAAAGGTCATAAAATTGCGAGAGGTTTTAATCTCTTCTTGTTTTAATATATCCCGTTTCCTCTCATTTTACTTACTATATATACTAACATAAGAACAAGGTATTAGACGTAGCACAGTAACGCTTTGCACCATACAAAGTTTTCCAAATGGCATGGAGAAATGTTCTGCTGGGATAGCTCAATGAACAGAGCACCCAACCTATAATTGGGAGACCCAGGTTCAATTCCCGGTCCCATCAGACTTTTTCCAAGTCCATTCTACCTTTATATTTATGAACTCCACAATAAGTTGTTTTACCCCCTCATTTCTCCATAACCAAAGAGAAGTAGATTCGAGAATTGGTCATCACCTCTTATCTGTTACGTAAAGAACCTAATGATTTTCGAGCTTGAATGAAGGTTCAGATAATTTCCTACCTGGAGAATATTATTGGGATCTTGTACTTTCCTACTTGATGATATGAATTTACGGTGTGCCTACCCAAGAAAATCTTCACGGCTTTTTTCTTCCCAGAAACTCCTGACAGAACTGTTCCCATTCTGTCCAGATAGTGCCATCATCAAAACTGCATTGTCTCTCACTATTCTTGCCAAATTATATGGCAATTGATAATGTATAAAGATAAGAAAAAATAAAATGTACACATTATCTGAGAATGGACATCAGAGTGTCGGATTTGAAAGCAAAATTTCCCCTAATTTGTGTGTTTCAAATTAATATCACTGACAAAACTTGATGAGGAAGAGGAAATGACATCTCAAGAGCTATGAAGGAAGAATATATCAATACAAATAGCAATCAAGAAATTTCTTTATATAATATAAAAAGTACAAAATATGACATGTGATGTATACTCCCTTAAACCTCACAACAAATTCAAGATAAAATTACTATGAATAACAAATATGAAATATTAATATTTCCCTTTACTTTTCAGACTTCCAATATCAGCAAATACTTTGGGACTATGTTTAAAAAATTAAAATATTGAATCTTTAACTGCTTTTCTATCAGATAAACAGAAAACATATAATTCATCATTACAATAAGTAAAACTGCATTCTTATAACGTCTAACACATTTTCACTAATGCAAGTAATAGTCCACCTTAATCCGGTTTCACAGAAACAAGCCCTAATCCACGAGCTCCGTATCTTGCAACCATAATCAAACTGAAATTAATAAGTAATTTAGTTAGTCAATTTAGGATATTAAGAATGTTAGATAATCTGTACTATCATCATCGAAGAAAGTTTAACTAATTACCTAATAGTAGCGACCATGCCAGGCATGAATTTTCCTGAGTTATAGAAACGGCTCCCCATAACGCCGGCAAGAATAGCGCTGGTACCAAGCGAAAGATGGTAATTGTTAGGATTCTGGGACGTGAGATAAGCTCCAACGCAAAGAATACTTCCGAACATTAATCCAGCACCCAAAGAAGCGGTACTTCCTACAGAAATAGTTAAAATCAGGGCACAGAAAGAAAAAAGGTCATCTAATATTAAGTAAACTACAATACTCATCATAGACGTACCTGCTTTCATGTAACCAGCAATTCCCCCGGCAGCTACTGTGGCTGCAAAACCAAAACCAACAAAATCTACTCCCATTTTCAATTATTTTTTTTAATCTTTCGCTATGCTATCATGAAAACTACATCAGTTCAAATAAGTGAATTGAAATTCTTATCAGTCTCAAACTATGATGATTGCTGAAGAATATCAATTGCAAGAGATACACTTGGCATCCGTTTCAGACCCTAGGAAATACGGTATATCTGCTGATCAATATCGAAGGTTTCGATACTTGCCATCGTTCCCATTCACAATTCGATAGCATGTTTGTTATGAAACGCCATGTGATTTTTTCCGGAACTTTAATATTTAAAAGGAGGTTATTTGAATTATCTATGTCATATGACTTACAATCAGTGACCCTTATGCTCCATATTTATAACGAAAAAGGAGTTTTTCAACGTTTTAAATGCCATATAAATATTTCGAGTACAACATAGAGTTAATATGTTCAAGCGTTACTTTGTGCAATGGTAACATACTGAATAAATGACTTCGTACTTTCCATGGATAACTTTTATTTGCGACCGGTTTCAGCGAGCTAACATGATGATGTTAGCTACCTGATGATGTTAGCCCGCTTGAAACCGGTTGTGCAAATAAAAGTTATCCATGGAAAGTAAAAAGTCATTAATTCAGTATTTCGATTTCAATGATAATTTGAAATGAACTACGAATTTTCTATTCGGCAATTTTTACTATTTAGTTCCCTTACCCTCATATTTTAATGGGAGGTATAATAATTTTATAATATTACATTTTATATATACATATTTTACAATAACTGTAGTCACTTCGGGAAGAAACTTGAATTTACGATGAAATTTCAGCTGAAAGCATTTTTGTTAGACATATTAGTCTAGTTTATTCTATTTAGATATATCCATGTGCTCGATAATGACATACATTTTCTTTTTGGAGAGAAAGAATTGAGATAAAATTTCATTGCAGAAAAGTATTTCAATGTTACATGATTCAACTCACAAAGACATGCAGTGGCCAGTGCCGAAATATGTTACATTAACATAAATATCTGTGCAAGTTACCAACTTTAATAAATTTATTTAGTACGCCTCCTTCCCTCGTAGTTGAGCATGAACACATTCAATGAAGTACATAGAGGTATCGAAATCTTGATGGCTAACCCAAAAATTAGGATCATTGAAAAATTATGAATTTTAATTTGTCGGAAGGAAATGTGAGTGGTAAGATGAATACAAAAATTATCTCAACATTTTGAAGAACGTCATGTTACTTAAATTGTTTTCTAGTAACAATCTTATTCAGGTGGTTGTGTTCCTTAACCTTTTAAATTTCAACGAAATAATAGAAGATATAGAAGCTCTTCTCCAATAATAGTACAGATGAAATCATTATTTTGAATTGTTCATCTGGTGTACTACTACTTTGAAAAAAGGTGATTTAAAAAAAGGAATTAGTCAGTCAGATTTAAGAGGTATCAATAACGAGACGAAAAATAATTAAAATCACTACAAATCTCTCTGCCATATCTCTCGTACATCTCAATAAAAATCCATCTGCCCTAGTAAGTTGGGCTACCATTGAAAGCGAAAGCGCGGCGTAGCAGTAGGAAGTCATAACAAGCGCCAAGGGCTGCTTCTCTGCTCCTTTGTTTTTTCGATTGTTTCATACTCTGCTGGCACCTATCGGAATTGACTTAGATCAAACCCTTCTTGCACAGGGATTGCAAGGATTATCATCTGCCGAAATGGCGAAGTTATTTTCTCAGGCTTTAACTCTTTCTGCGAGACGAAATGTTTTGTATAACTCCCTGCGAGCTTATTCAAAAAGTAAGTGTCTATTTGTAGTATGAATAATTTTCCTCTGGGAGACGGACATTGACTCTGAGTTCATACGTTTTATGTATAATGCGATGGTTTAATTTCCTTATTATAGCTATGGCTGATCCATTGGAGCATGCAACTGGATTGGAAAAGAGAGAATTGTTAGCTAAAGCCGCCGGAAACGATGTATGTATATTTCTCGACGTTCAAATAGTAGAAAGGGGAATAGCTAGTAACTCCGTTTTTCTTATGTTACAGAATCCATTTGATATGAAAATCTTTAAAAGAGGACCTGGAACTAAGGACAATCCAACTCTGGTTCCCTCTGCATTTGATTCTAGAATAGTGGGCTGCGTATGTGAAGAGGAGTCTGCTTCAGTATGCTGGATGTGGTTATACGAAGGGGAGCCTAAGAGATGCGGTTGTGGATACTGGTTCAAACTTCAAAAGAAGGCACCTTTGTAGAGAAATAATTTGAAATTCAACTTGTGTAAATGAGTTTATATAGCCAATAAGATTTCGGTAGATTTATGGTATTCCCTGTTATGTACAATAAATTAATAAACTGAGAAACATATTCATGTTTTCATTTCTCTTTTGTTTCGAAAGTCGATGAATTTTATTTTCACCTCCAACTTGTAAATCAGCTAAATACTTGTCTAATAAACATTGGTTGTTGCTAATGAAGTTTGCATTGAATTGATGATGGTAGAAAATTACTATAAACGGAACATCGAAGACACTTCAAATCGATAGACTCGAAGTGACACTGATAACAGCTATCGACATTGAACAAATGAATCGAGAATAGGCGTTCTTGTATTGTCGTACGAAGCTGTGATACATGAAGGTTGGAAATGGTAAGTGTATTCACAGTTTAGTGTTCATCATATTCAGTCTCAGCTGTTTTAATGTATTGTCAGTAAATGTGAAGGCATCGTTATAGATAGCCTGTTTCATATTATTGTGAATTGATCGTGTTATTTGTTCATCTGAGTGCAGTTTAAAATCACTATTTGAGAAGGAAACTGCTGTAACTATAAAAACCGGTAATTTATCCTTCTGAGCCCCACGAAAATTTTTGTATTATGATGTAATGCTTCATTATAAACAATTAACTGGTCAAACTCTTCGTTTAAGCCGATGACACCTCAACTTTCGCCTGTGGATGAACAGGACAAACTTTTGGACGAGGCTCTCAGCCTCGTCAAATCCCAGGCCTTTCAAATGAAAAGGCAGTTAGATAAAGGCCGATTGATGGATGGACTAAAGCATGCCTCAACTATGCTTGGAGAATTGCGAACATCATTGCTTTCACCGAAAAGTTACTACGAGCTCTGTATCCTTAGTTGTTTGGTTAATTCTTCCTTAGATGACTTTATTTTAGAACATTTTTTAGTTTTCATTTGTTACAGTGAATCCTTTCCTTGACTATACATGCGTACCTTTACTACAATTTTATGTTCATTGGTGTTTATTTATGTTTTCGTACGACTTAATTGGCACGTGAACCTTATGTAACATTTACATTTTTAAAGACATATCTATTACTGTGTGTATCAACCCATGCTTACTTCCAGATTTTCATCTCGAAGGTTTAGAATTTGAAAATTTCGAGTGTTTGAACATTAGTATACATTAAAAATTATTTTTTATACTCAGTTTTATATAGTATTTAGAATTTGGTATGCATTCTTAACTGGTCTCAGACATGGCTATAACTGATGAATTAAGGCATTTGGAGCTATACCTACTTGATGAATTTCAGAAAGGTCGTAAAGTAGCTGATCTGTATGAATTAGTCCAGTATGCTGGAAATATTGTCCCAAGATTGTGAGTATTGATTTAAATCTTCTCTTAGGAGTTTATATTATCTAATGTTTAAGTATTGTTTTAGGAATTGTGTGATAACATTTCTATTTGACCAGTTTGGTTAAGTGTGCTGAATGTTAAGAAACTCTTTATGGTGTTTTATATTCCATAGGCTTCATTTAATTTTTAATGCTTTCATGTATTGATATTTTTCACATTCAATATAAGAATTTCCCTTTTCTCTTAATTAATTTCTTAATTTCTGGTTATTTTCAAATGTGCTTTATTTTGTCATTATCGTATTACATGTAGTAAATTGTCTCTCAGGTACCTTCTCATCACTGTTGGACTTGTTTACATCAAGACTAATATGAGCCAGAAAAGAGACCTATTGCGTGATCTTGTCGAGATGTGTCGTGGTGTACAGCATCCACTAAGAGGTCTATTTTTAAGAAACTACCTTCTACAGTGTACAAGAGATGTTCTTCCAGATATACCTGATACTCCAGATCATCCTGATGGCACAGTAATAAATCTATTCTCACTTGAAATTTAAAATCAGTATTGTTAATCATGTGATTGGTAAATCATATTTTTTATATTAATTTGGCCAAAATGTTTCCTATAGAAATTCAATCCCCTTTTTAGTTTCTACAAATTATTTACACTGTGTTTTTGTACCTATTGAATTAATAGTCAATGAATACAATATCAGAATTAGTCCAAGTTTACAAAATAAGTCATTTCTCTTGAATAATGGAAATAATAATAATATTTTGCAGAAAATAAAACTAGTTCTTTCATTCGGTTAAAGTTGAAATATATTCTACCTTTCATAATAATTAATTTTTCATGTTTGTTTATAATATCATTGCTTATCACCCATTTCACAGGTCCGGGACTCAATTGATTTTGTCCTAATGAACTTTGCTGAAATGAATAAGCTTTGGGTTCGTATGCAACATCAAGGACATTCTAGAGATAGAGAGCGTCGTGAACGTGAAAGAGAAGAGCTCAGAATTCTTGTGGGTACTAATTTAGTTCGGCTTTCACAATTGGAATGTGTAAATTTGGAGAAGTATCGCAAGGTAATGCATTTCTTGGACCAGATTTAATCATAAATTGTATTTCTCCAGCACAATTGTGTTATTTATAGAATGTGGCAATATTTGTTATTTTTCTCATTACAGCCAGTTTTGCCTGGAATATTAGAACAAGTTGTGAGCTGTAGAGATGCCATTGCACAAGAATACTTAATGGAATGTATAATACAGGTTAGTAATTTCTATTGATCTTCTATTATCAAATAAAATCATTTTTTCTCTGTGAATATTTTTTAAAACTGCACCAAGTTAGGAAAGAAATATTTTTATTGCTTATAGAACTAGTGTTGAAAAATTAAGCCAGTTACAAATGTGTATCTGTAGTTTATCTAATTGATAATTTTTTAAAGATTTTCTGAAAATATTTAAGCTTTAATGGTATTCGATTAAATGCAGGTGTTATGTATGAAGAGGCTATAGATAAGTTATAATCTAAAATTTATATCTTTATTGCTTCTTTGCTTCAGCCAATGAGATTTTAATGTATTTAAAAACTTATCAAGGCTGTTTGTATTAAGTGATAAAAATTGCATGCATTTCTTTTGTGGACTACATTAATTGTGATAACAATCTAAAGTTAATATGATAATATCATTTACTTTGAACAAATACAAAAATTCTAAGGGAGAATGAATACAGTTTAAGGGGGATATCAAGCAATAAAGAAGTATTATGTATTTTATAAATAATTAAAAACTATCTAATATGAAATCTGTTCATCTTAAATATGAATCCCTGTATTGCTTAATATGAAAAAAATCATTATTGGAATTCTTATTATGAAAAAAATTTCTTTCTCTTAGGTTTTTCCCGATGAATTTCATTTGCAGACATTGCATGCATTTTTGAAAGCCTGTGCTGAGCTTCAGCCTGGAGTTAACGTGAAGAACATTGTCATTGGACTGATAGATCGATTAGCAGCATTTTACCAACGAGGTGAAACACCCATTCCACAAGATGTACCTTTGTTTGATGTATTTTCGGAGCAAGTAGCTCAAATAATACAGGTGAGTTTACAATATACCTTGTACATCATATTAAATTACCTGTTTTCAACAAATGATGAAGTACTAAAACATTTATACTGGGAAAAGCTAAGAAAAGACTTTGATGACTTTGACTAAGTTTGATGAGTCTAATAATTATAAATGCTCATTAACATTCAATATTTAGTTAAACATTATTACTTGTGCAGTGCACTTGAAAACTAGGAACAACACACAGTGATATGTTACATGTTCCACAAAAGTATCTATTCTCCCTCCAACTTAGCCTTCATCGAGCATTTTGCTTTCTTGGTCATAAAATACACAGTTCACTATAAGCATTCTTCTTCTCCTCCCAAGGATGGAAAGATCATATTTGGCTTGTGGAATTCAATGATTAATATTAAATGTAAAAAGGGCAATGAAGGACATTTAGGAAAAAACTTTGAAGGTCAATAACCTAGTAATAACCAACTAAACTGAATTTTATGATTTTCATTGATCAAACTACTTCAATATAATTTCTCAGGCATTCTAACCCTACAACTAAACATGTAAAAGTGTTTAGAGAAAGATTAATGAAATCAAAAATCAGTAAGATAATTCAAGTGTTTTGTGTTAATTTATATTTCATGAAGTTGAATGAAATGATTCTGTTATTTCAATACTCTCTTTATCTTTTTGGAATTCAGACACGGCAGGATATGGCTGTTGAAGATGTGGTATCTCTTCAAGTATCTCTTGTTAATTTGGCTCTTAAATGTTATGCTGAGAAGGTTGAGTATGTTGACAAGGTTCTCCATTCCACTCTATCCATCTTTGAGAGGTTAAATTTTCAAAAGTAAGTGATTTTATTTTACGGTTATTTGTATTTAAATTGTGACGTGAAATTGTTTTGCTGTTTCATGTCTGACTGAATGAAGCTAAACTAAACCTTAAACTATTTTCTTATTTTTGATACTAAGCTTCCCTGAAAATGCTTCTATTTATCAATATTCTGCCATTATGGTTCAGTTGATTTTTTGTATACCAAAGAAGTTGACAGCGTAAAATTCTTGTATTTTCAGGGTTGAATACAACAGTGCTGTCTCTAGAGAACTCACAAAATTGATGAAGATACCTATCGATAGCTATAATGACCTCCTCACAGTTCTTCAGTTGGAAAATTATGCAACCCTTTTAGGCCACTTTGATTACCGGGGGCGTAAGACACTTGCTGCCTATTTGGTTGCCAATGCTTTGGAAAATGAGACTCTAGTCACAACACATGATCAGGTATTATGAAATTCAGTTCTTTTATTTTGAGGGTGTGTTCATTGCTATGTTTTAATTTTGAAATTAAGTTAATTTTTTCGTAATTGAAAACACTCAAGAATATGATCTAATCGTACTTTTTCCACAATTTTATTTTAATACTACTGGTTTCAGCAAGTGATCGCCATCATCAGGTAATGTCACAGAAGCTATTATATTAGGCCTAAATTACCTGATGATAGCAATCACTCCCTGAAACTGGTAGTATTAAAATAAAATTGTGGAAAAAGTACGATTACATCTTATTCTTATGTGTTTTTAAGATGGAATTCCACAAAACGACGCCTTCCCCTGTGAAATTTATTTTTGTAATTGATCAATCATTCCACTTTGGAGTATTTCCTCTCTCAGCACAGCAGAAAATTGGTGGTCAAAAACAGTGCTACTGAAATAAATGTTGTTATTGATTGTAAAATTGTAAATTTAGTTATAAATTAGCTATAAAGCTTTCTTTGGTGAAGGGAAATACTTTCTTGCTTCTTTTCTCTGTGGTGTGTTAAAGTAGATATTTAGTATGATATCAATTTCGTATCTAAATAAATTTCTATTTCTGCTTTTAAAATGAAACTTGCATTAATAAAAATTCATTGAATCTGCAGTGTTGAAATACCGAAATGTAAATTTTGCTCACCTTTCCTCCTTCAGTTACCAACAATGTTTATGTACCTAGCAGCTTCAGTATATTCCCCCATTCACTCCAAAACTATTTTGTACTGTGTGTCTGTTTTTGTTAATTCAGTGAGGGTTTTTGGTTTTTTGTTAGTTTGTATAAGTGTTTCCAGATGAAGGAAACTCTTACTTAAATTATTCAGTTGACAATATCATTTTGCACTAGATACTATAAAATACTTTCATTTTATTTACCACAGACAATTTATCTTGTTGCTTAGAATACTTCTAATTTGTTCAATGAAATCTCTATTTAGGTTGATGCAGTGTTGACAATGGTATCTCCATTAATTGAAGATCAAAAAGATCAACCTGCAGAAGAGGAAGATCCAGAGGATTTTGCTGAGGAGCAGTCTCTATTGGGAAGGTAAATTTAACCATATAAATGCTCATATGTGCTCTAGATAAGTTAGTCCCTCATGTCAAACATCACGAGTACAGGATGCTTCTAAATTTATATCCTTAAGTGTATTTACTTATTAAAATTTTTGTTGCCATAGGTCTCTATGACTTGTGGTGACATTATTATAAGGAACTACTAAAATGTTACACAGTATTACTAAATACTAATTGTAGAATTAAAAAAAAATTTAAAGGGGTCTATGAAGCCCCTATTATATATCACCCTGCCAGATGAGGCCCTACTTATATCACCATATGGTATCAGCTAGCCCATTCATCAACTTGTTTATTTTATTTATCACTCTTATAAAATATTTTACATTTTATGGGAATGGCTCAAACACATCTGCATCTAGACCATTTCATTAATTGATAGCTCTATTAATAAAAGAGAATTTCTGATAATAGGTTTTTATTTTATACATTTTACTTTGTATTTACGATTGTGTCTACCCAAATAATCTGCTTCTTTTACTCTGTCACTTAATTCCTTAAAAGCAGTAATTTAAACTTATGTCTCATAGAAAACTAATAAGATCTTTTTCTTTCTTTTTTGCTCAGACTTTCCTAACCTTCATAATATTCAGATCGTAGTGATGCTGCTTCATTTTTCATATCTCCATAGCATGAACCTAGCAGCCCTGCACCTTCTTTTTTTTAACCATTTTATTGTGGTATCATAGACTAATTCTATTCATTCCAAACTAATATAGGCCTAATTAATGAAATTTATGCTGTTTCCTTTTTGGATGATATTTGATTGTAGAATCCAATGTACTAAATTTTAAGTTTTATTAGCCTAACTCGTGCTTTTCTTTATCTGCACACTCCATTCAAAATCTCTACTGAAGGTAATAACCAAGTATTTAACCAAATTCTTCTTTTAAACTTTACCCTTGATATTATTATTGTACTGAAATCTACTCCTAATTACTCTAAATTTATTTGTGTTAGTATTTAATTTATTCTATATGACCTAGTTACTTAATTCATCAATATCACTTTGGAAATTGTGTCAGTCTTTCTTCCCTTTTATAACTCAGTAAATCATACAATCATCTGTAAGTAATCTCACTTGAGATTTTATTGAGAGAGTCTTCAGAGTCCTTTCTTGGATAGTTCTGGAAAGCATCTGCATGATGAAAACTGTATAAAATTTTAGTTTACGTCTCAATATTGACACACTCCAATAGATTTATAAAGTACTGCCTCGTAGTCTCAAATTCCTGGTAAAACCTCACAAGGTTTGAACAATTAGGGTACTTGTAAGATAAATATATCTAATATGTTTCTCATTCCTTTAGGATTACTTATTACATGTGTGAGAGCATCATCCCTAATTAGCATTTTTATCAGATTCTGTGTGTGTATGTGCTCTGAAATACTTCAGATATTTAAATTATGCAAATCTCATATCATATTAGCTTTAGCTTTATTATTAGCTCCGTAGATTAGGTTTACTGTTAGCTTTTCATGCATAAAAAAGTCATTTTATATAGATCATTGTGAAGTCACTGACTGAAGGTTTTTGTGAATAAAAATAATCCCATAACATGAAAGAAATATTTATTATTTGTAATAGTTATTTTTTGGCTATTGATAATTCATTTCCTTTATTGGTACAATAGTTTTTATCATTAATAGAAAATGGCTGCTGTTTCAGATTTATTCATCATTTACGCTCAGAAGATGCTGACCAACAATACCAAATTCTCAACATTGCAAGGAAACATTTTGGTAGTGGAGGAAGCCGTAGATTGAAATATACCTTAGCTCCTATAGTCTTTCAGGCATACCAGCTTGCATTTAAATACAAATCCCTCAAAGACGAGGTAATTACTTTTTATTATATTCTTATTGCTCTAATAATAGATTCTGAAAAAAAAAGGATTACCATAATCAGTGAAAACATTTTCCAGAAAAGTAGACCCTTTTTTTAAATGTCTTGTGAGAATAATTAATTTTTATCAGTCATCTCCCATGCAATTTCCATTTCTTGCTGAAAAATGGAGTATACTATCATTAAATTGAAGTTGATATTAAAGGTGGGTGTGTCAATAGGTAATTTTCATCCGTCTTTTATTTACTTTTTGTAAATTTTGCATCATTACGTGGATCACTTTGTCAGCTCAAGTTCTTTGCAATTATCATGTATTAGATCTCTATCCACTGTGTCAAATGTCAATACTTGTATCAAATAAATATGTTAATGATTCGGATATTAATTTTTCTTTTAGTTGAGTAAAATCAATTAATAATATTTTTGAATAGATCCTTTTTTTCATCTATATAAGTAGTTGTGTACTAGACTGCAGATTGATTTTTCATATTGATGAAGAGTTTTCTCTATTAGTATACTTTTTATGAGAAAGTATTGTTCATTTTGTCCCATATAAGAAAAGTAATTCCTTACTTATACTTCAGTTTTTATGAACTAATTTTTTATTATAGGATGAACTCTGGGAAAAGAAATGTGAGAAAATATTTCACTTTGTACGTCAGACAATAATGGCTTTAGTAAAAGCAGATTTGGCTGAGTTACCTCTTCGACTCTTTTTGCAAGGTGCATTAGCTGCTGGGCAAATAGGTTTTGATAACCATGAAACAGTGGCGTATGATTTCATGTCTGAGGTAAGTAAAAAATTGCCTACCTGGTAATCATATTTAACCTGCCCTCTATTATAAAGAAAATGACTTCTATTCCATTATATACTGTTGGTGGAATACAATCAATAAATGTGCATTGTGATCAAAAACCAAGCTTCTCTGAATTAGCCTACTAGCCTGAAAAGCCTACATACTTGAAAATTGACAGCTAATAATGCAATTAGAGAAGAATAATGTATAATATTGATTAACAGTTATTTTCCCCTTGTTAATAAACATATTATAATTTATGCCACTTTTAACAGCTTGTATAAAATCATAGAAAAACTTAAAAGAGCTTTTCATTCTCAAAAAATTTAATTTAAGATTTATGATCGTACATTGTATTAAATTTTCTTCAGTATTACAAAACTGAGAACCTATACAAAATTCATATTTCAGGCATTTTCACTCTATGAGGATGAAATCTCTGATAGCCGTGCTCAACTTGCTGCTATCACCCTAGTTACTGGTGCATTTGAGGCCACATCATGCTTCTCAGAAGAAAACCATGAACCTTTAAGGACCCAGTGTGCTCTTGCTGCCTCCAAACTTCTCAAAAAACCTGACCAATGTAGAGGAGTAGCAGCATGCGCTCATCTCTTCTGGTCTGGGAAGAGTTTAGCTACCAAAGGAGAGGAGGTACTTACTTTTATTTCATGCTTGGAGATAAAAAAATTCTTCTGACTTATGTTAATTCTGTGAACTTTATTCTTCTTATCATTATCTGCTGTAATTTATCTGAAATTTATTTGGTGTAAATGGTGAATCATTAGTTCATCAAACATATAATTTTACAGTAATTCGTTCTTCATACTATTTGCTTAAATTTTCACATACAGTTTTAAATTAATGGATTATTTAGCTTTGACTGTAGTTAAATACCATATTACCATACCATCATATTTTTTTGATGGTGAGGTGCATTGGTGTATAGAGCACATTAAAATACTTGGATAGGTCTCAATTTTCAGCAAATTCTTTTGGAGAATACAGGTATTTTGTGTGTTTCTTATAGCCTAAAAATTTTGCAATAAAAAATCAAAAATGTGAAATGATTTAAGCCATAATAAAGGATCTTAAACAAGGAGTATCAAAGTATGAATTATATATTTGAATTACCCTTTCCATTTTATCATCAGTATCACATAAAAACATTTTTTTTGGAATAACAGAGTTGTTGCTTTTTATTCGATCTATTCAGAAAAATAGAATAATAGGTATTTTAAATTTTTAGCCATTTCTTTACCAACAAATGGTTTCATTTATATTAATTCTGATACAAATTTAATTTTATATAACTGAATTGTTATTATTTTATATTTTTCAGATGCATGATGGAAAAAGAGTACTGGAATGTCTGAAAAAAGGAGGTAGAATAGCAAGCCAATGTATGGATCCCTCAGTTCAAGTACAGCTATTTGTGGAGCTTCTCAACCATTATATATATTTTTATGAAAAGGGAAATGATCAGGTAAAGAGAGTTAATTAGTTTACTAGCAACTGGTTTTGTAATTTTTAATTATATCTTGAGACTATATAAATTACATCATCAGGTAATTTAAAATAACAAAACTAGTAAAGCTAATTTTCTGAGGAAATTGTAAAGTTTTTCATTATACTATGGCTTTCCATGAAGTTATGCCAACATATAAGTTATGGTATTGAATATTGATTAATGAGATAATTTTGTTGATATTCATCATGGACTAAAATTTAAAATATTAACTTATCACTAGTAATTTATATTGTTCTAATTTTCACTTAATTAAGCTTTAATATTGATTATAAACATCAATACTATCTATGCATTAAGTGAATGAAGGCTCACTTTAACTTCTATCTCTTCTGGTAAAGTAACTGTTAATACTTTCAGAAGTTCTAATTATTTCTTTTATGGGTTTTACTATTTTTAAAAGACCAATTTTAATATTGAAAAACTTACATTTTATCGTATGTTTAGTTGTATGCTTCTTTGTACAGCATAATTGTAGTTTATTTTCCAAGTTAAGTCTATTGCATTTATAAGTTTTACTTGATAAATCATTTAATTATTGTTTTCACATGAATTCTTACATGAACTTCTGTATTAATGAAATTTATTTCTTATTCTATATTTTTTATATTCTACTATCTACTGTAATATTATCTCTTGTTTGATATTTTAGGTTACTGTTGGAATGCTGAATCAGTTAATAGCTCGCATAAGAGAACAGTTACCAAATCTGGAGGCAGGGGATGAAACAGAGCAAATAAATAAACATTTTAGTAATACATTGGATCATCTTCGATCGAGGATGGAGTATCCAGAAGCAGATGAAGAAGGAATCTCATATGAAGGCCTCGTTCTCTGATCAGCTCTATAATCACGATAGAGTTTTATGATGAAGAAGGAATATTTCCTTCTTTTGTTCCTACCTGTGCATTAAATTTTGAAAGTCATTTTTATTCTTAAGTTCAGTGGACTCTAATGTTATGATATATTTTCCTGTTTTATTTTGTTATATTCTTGATCATTTTTGAGACTTTTTCTTATTTAATGCAGTTGGTAGACTAGGTGAGAATTGAGCTTGGTTAGTGAATTAACCAAATAAGATTGCTTCCATTCACTTAAAAGAGACTTTCTAAAAAGGTTGATTGTCTTATGAATTTTTATTTGTTTCAATTACTGGGAGGTCATTGAAATGAAATGTATAGAAATATTGTGGCAACACTTTGTATTATAATGTTAAATCAGTATATTTCTTCCTGTATAAGAATGTATAAAATTTATAAGGTAAAGATTTTAAAGATATTGTTCAAAAAGTGATGAAAATCATTTCTATGAACTGCTAAACTATAATGACAGATTATCATAAAACAAAAATATTACCTGCCTTGATCATGCCTTTGATAATGCATAAAATTAAAGAAATGAAATCAAGTTGGTGGGTATGAATGTCCATTTTGTATGTAGCACTCATTATGAAATAAGCATTTGAAAGTTTGTATCCACCTATTAATCATCTGTAAAAGTCCTGGAATATATAATCCATATTTTCCTTGTAGCAGTATATTGTTTATCAATTTATTTAATTAAAAAATTGTTTACAAAAACTGTTTCAAGTTTTAATTCATGTAGGTAGACTGTATTATTTAAACTCTTGGTCATTGTAACATTATCTAATGCTCTGGATTATCCCTTCAATTCATATTCACGTAAGAATTATATTTTTATCTGTAGAAGCAATAACAGCAAATTGTGTTGAATCCTTGGAGAAAAATATTTAAATGAACTTATACTTCCTTAGCATAGATTGTTAACACTTTCCATATTTCACTTTTAACTTGATGTTTTAATGTGCCTTTTCTGTTTGAGCATCAAAACAATTTCTCTACTTCACATTACCTCCCTTACATTTCATTAGAAACTTGCGATCAAAGTAACTGATTTTTTCGCTATTCGCACCCGCAATGGATATAATTATCTAACACCAATTATTAATCAAATGTACATGGTCTGTCTAAAAAGTATCGGGAACAATTTTTTTCCCGGCGAGACTGTATGTCGCACTGCAAATGCACTAAGCGATCTTAGTAGTTCATGGTATGACCTTCAAAACGAGATAAGGGTCAGTTGAATGAGAGTCTTCGTTCTGGCTATATCGAGTATTTAGTTGACCACTGTCAGTTGGCTCGGTGCAAGCTTAAATTCCAGCGAACGTTTGGACAGCGGTACGCGATGAAATATTGTGCTGGATTAGGATAAATTGGGTACGGAAACATTGGATATGATTCGCCAAGTCTTCAAGCATGAAAGCATGTCACCAAATGCTGTTTTTAAGAGGCACAAGTTATTCAAAGATGGCCGGGAGTGTGTGGAGGACGAGCCCCGCGCTGGACTGCCGTCGACCTCAAGAACTGACGATAACGTGCAAAGTGTGCATGAAGTACTGAAATCAGACTATCGGTTAAGTGTACGTATGATCGCAGATCAAATGAGCATTCATAAAATGACATTGCACACCATTATCACTGAAAATTTGGCGATGCGGAAGATCTGCTCTAAACTCATTCAGAAGGTCCTCACGGAAGACCAACAGCAAAGGCGATTGTCTTTCAGCGAAGACCTTCTGCAACGCTATGAAAGTTTCAGTTTTCTGTAGAACGTATTCAGGGGAGATTGTTTCTTGCTGGAAAAAGATATCCTCCCTAAAAGGACAAAACCATGGGTGCTGTCAAAGACGCTTGCACGCGTATCCTTGAGGACCTTCCGGAATCTGCTTACTAGAGAGCCTTCGAGTGTAGGGAAAGCAGTTGGAAAAAGTTTGTCGACGTCCAAGGAATGTACTTTGAAGAATATTAAGGTTTTGTAACAATATCTGAAGTAAATCTATTTTTCTGAAACTTTTCCCGATACTTTTTAGACAGACCATGTAGAGCTACGATCATTTGGAGGCATAATCATGAAATGAACAGAGACATTACAATTCTTTATTTTCAACACTAGGTTTAAGTGTACCTAGTGTCAGCAGTATTCTCATCTCCCACCCGCAACTCTTATTATCATCGCCTTGTGCATCTCATATCTACAATTATTACCAATGAAAGTTATTTTTTATATAATCTGTGCACAGCAAAAATATTCAGATGAAAACAATTATATACCAATAATGCTATATGGAAACATCTGAAAGCCAAATATTCATTAAGGATTCAAGAACTGAAACATGCAATTTTATAGACTATTACACACACCAAAATCGCCTACATTTAATTCTTTTGTTGTCAGAGTTGTTTCCCCATCAAAAGACCTCAGACCTTAGTAGAACAGGAATGTTTAAGAAGCTGATAAACCACTTTAAGTCATGATTTAGAATTTAAAGAAGGGAATGTATTACCCAGGAGGTAATTCCAGAAACATATGCAGAAAATGTAAAGAAACGTGTAAAGAAAAAGTAAAAGTTGAAGATTTTTAAAAAAAAGAATCTTGCTCTCACTACAGATATGTAGACTCCAAGATCTTCTGTTGATTACCTCAGTTTCAATGGTTCACTTTTTAGATGAAGACTTTGGAGATAATCATTTGTATTTGGAATATGTCCTTTCTGCTGAAGTTTCACTCACACCCATAGTAATAGAAACTGTAATCACAAATACCATGAAGGAATGAAATGTAACAGAGAAAGTTGTTTCTCATTAGAGACAATGCTTCTAATATGGTTGCAGGTATAGGGTACAGTGTTGTTGATCACCTGATTGTTTGGCTCATACTTGCAATTAGTCATAAAGGATGGTATGGATGAATAAGAGGGAATTAAAGACAATTTTATCATCCTGTCTGAGTATAGTGGGATATTTTAAGCATTCTTCTAATTGTTTGTTTAATTGCCATGAAAATTGTTCGAGCTTCTCAATACACATTATCTTAAACCTCATTGTTTCCCACAATGGAGCTTGAAGCTTCACATGGTTTGTCGTCCTGTAAACAAAAGCAAGCTGTCATATTATTTTCTTAAGGTTTAAACATCCAAATAGATCGTTGTGCTCAACAGAGGATAACAGAAGATAAACTGATGCAAATGCTGGATGCATTTGAAAGCTGCTATAGTTTCCAGTTCAAGCCAATTAACAATATCAGAGGTGATTTCCTTAGTGAATAGCAACATGTGTGTATTGCAAATCTACAAATCGACTTCTAGGTTCTGATCAGGGTTTTAGAAATGATTTACTTTCATCTGTAAAAAGACATTATTGATATGTTGAGATAGAAAAATTGTATGCTCTTGGTACACTTCTTAATCAAGGGGAATAGAAGAAAACCTTGAGAAAGCTCAATCAACACTGATTGTTGAAATTTCACATATTAGGAGGCAAATAAATTATGATGACTGGTCATCATCAGAATGTAGTGAAGGAGATACCTCTGAAATTATACATGAACAGCAAGGAAGTCATAATATGTGGAATTAATATTCTTAATTTATAATACCATCTAAGATTTGGGAAATGAATAATTCTATTCCCCTGAAGAAGAAAAAATGCTTATATAATTGAAACCCTTCTTCTAACATCTGCAAATATCTTTAAATTTTGGAGTGATAGTGAAAAGCATAAAAATTTTAGGAATGATCCTCCCAAGTATGTTTTTTCTCGCCGTTGTCAATAACAACATTCTCAGAAATACTACTCACCACATCAGAAATCACAGTTGACAAAAAACAGTGTAGATTGGGCTTAGAGAGAAGTGGCATGCTATTCTCCTATTCTATTCTAGGGATCTGAAAAGTTTGTTTACAGTACTCAGAACTTTTGAATATATTTTCATGAAAAAATTATATATTTTGGGATAAAGTGTGAGTTCATAAATTCATATCTTACTACATAAAGGTATGAAATTTAGAATAAGCATACATCTGCTCTTTTTAAGCATTAATTCTTGCAATTACTATGCCTCATCTATGGTTTATTCTTAGTTGTTCATTATGGGTTTTCTTTAACTGAGTATTACCTTAAGTAAAATCCAATATTGAATTTCTATGCAGTACATCTATTCTGAACAAAAACCTATTAACATGGGCCTCTATCTTAATCGGCATAAATTTAAGTATACAGAGCTCCATTAATTATTTTTATGTAGTTCCTAGAATAGATATGGATTTTTAGTTTCAGATGAATGTTTTTTTCTTACAATATATGGCATGTATATAAATTTAAAAACTTAGGTTATGTTATGGTATCTATGTTTTTTATTTTCAAATTGAGTGATTTATAAATTATGATTTTTCTCAAGATTGTTGAATTTTATGGGTATACTTAGTTTTTAGTTCATTTGTATCTTTATCCTGCCTTTCCATGATTTTTTCTTATCCCTTTTCCATAAAGTTTTTCCTCAATTAATCTTTCTTTCCTTATGAATCATAATTTGCCAAGATATTTTTCCCTCTCACCACTTTTTCTTAGAAAAATATATAGACAAACAAAGCTAGGTGAAAGAGATCCTAGATAAATAGGACTTAAACTTGCCAATAAAGGGTCTATCAAGCTACCATAATTTGTCACTCAATATTAATATAATTGCTCTATGGTTTATCTTTATATTTAAACCAAGAAATGTAATCTCATAGCTTGACGTACAAAAATTAATATCATATTGGATGTAAAACAGTTATTAGGCCACTAGGTCAGAAGAATAAAATCAAATTAAGTAAGTAAGTTCAGTAGGTAAAACCATTTTCCACATTTCTAAAGAATATAGTTTCTCTTAATGAGGTATCTGGCAGTGAAATATTCAATAATTCCTGCAATTTATTGAAGTGTTTTAAGAATATCATAATATATTTTAAGAATGTCCTAATCATGAATATTTAGGATTCTTATCTACTATTTATTCTCTTTCAGTTTTTAAGAAATACCTCATAAATTTTATTACACTAACTGTCCACTAATTTCCTCCTGGTAATATTTAAAACACCAAAATTTAGGATAGAGAAATGTGGGTAATTATCATGTAATTTTATTGCAGAGACAGTTCACATTCCATTATGTACGAATGAGATCATCACTGGAATCAATCATTATGAAAATCGCAGGACATCAGTATCAAACAGCTGAGGAGTATTTCTGAAAAAAAGGCAGTCTTAAAAATTTCACAAATTTATTTATAAAATGATTATAAGATATGATATGGCATAATGTTGTAAAAAGGAAAAAACAGCATTAATTCAAGAACCAACGTAGCACACAAAGAAGGATTACAATATCCACTTGAATGTATACTTATATAAAAAAACTGAACAACTTTCTGTATAAATTTTTGTAAAACAAACTCTTCCATAGATACATTTGTAAAATGTCACATTTTCATTGATTTAAATATTGTAAAACTCCATTAAACAATTTAGAGAATGATTTTTAATCATGACCTATTAACTAATCAATTTTTCTACAGGAATGTATGGCACTGATAATTCTCTTTTGTGGTCCTGGTTACAGAGCTTACAGAATATTCTTTTTTGAATGCTCTGCAATTGTATTTTCCTATTTTTATCTTTTTATTATATTTTTTGTCTTAATTATCATTTAAAAATTTACTAGTAGTTTCAGATAATTTTAGATAAATTGATCACAAGTATAGTAGCCATCAGCTTAGACATCTTCAATATTGTCTCTTTGCTAACTAAAGTTACCTCACTATATTTTGTGCTAATCAATTAAATTGATAAAACTGCTGTCCATCATTAGTGCAAAAATTTAGAAGTTTTGTTTGCTTGAAATGTATTTTCAAAGTTTCCTGTGTGAATGTTTGTTAACAAAATTAATATTCTGAGCTTTCTATTAACTAAAACTCCTAACAGCAATTCTCAACCACCTTTCTGTTGAAGTTTTAGTTTAGGATTGCAATTAATGCAAACAATAGAAAGAAATGTAATCACGAATTACAGTATGTATTTCACGTGATAGTGACCCTAGCCCTTGATTTTGATATTAACTTGAGAATTTTATTATGCATATGTGATTAAACTGTTCAATGAAAAAGATGAGTATGTTTATGCTCAACATTCCTTACGGTGATTAACATTTGATACATATTTTCCATAAAGTGCATTAGCTTTTTCAATAGTTCTTTATAGATTTAATAAACTCTATTGATGATATATAAACAACACCAAATACAATTAAACAAACTGGATTGGGCTGTTATGTAAGCCAGACATAAACAGTAACGTTTTCATACCCGAAGCTTCCGAACATTTGTCACATTCACAAATTTTTACATTTTTATATTCTTAAAAGGTTATCAAAGAGTAACTGAATGTATAATACATTATAGTAGTTAGAGACAGGAAGAGAATTTATACTTCAACATTAAAACAACAATATTCTTCATTACAAGTGACACAGGTTTAGTAAGATTATAAATATGTCTAGTACATTCCCTTTAGCAGATAGTGAGATGAAATAAGGCAAAAATAATTGCCTGATGACAGCTCACACCTCATTATATTTGTAAGAAATGTATTTCTGAAAATTCTGAATTGGTAAATAAAGTGTAAGAGATTTATTATCAGCTGTAGTCATCAATGTGAGGATATAAATAAATGAAATCCTCATCAACTTCACCAGAAATTTGAACATTAATGAATGCGATTCAAATATTAACTCAAGCAAAAGTTAGCAAATTTGTTGATTTTGGATTGATGGAAATGAGAGTTATGTTCTTTGTAAAAAATTTTATCCATACATTAATGCACGAAATACCATATCTTTAGCATATGTTCATGCATAAATATATTCTTATCACTACATTATTGTAAACATGTAATTCAATGCCAAAAAAGCCATTGTAAAAGTACATATTATGACATTCAGGAATATACAATCAGTAAAGGCTATAAATAAATCACTTAAGCATTATAGAGAACAAAATATATGACAAAGCATCACATACAGCAAATGCACTTCAATCTTTCAGTAAAGTGTCTAGCTTAGAATTGTCAGGAGGTATTACAATGAATAAGCAGTTAACTAAGTTTATTGCTTTAATTTAGCATGAAACACTTAGCTAAATTTTAATATTATACTTAAAATTTACGCTTAAGGAAGTTTAAATTTTAAAAAGACCATGCCATATATTCCTTTGATTCAATGCCACTCTTTATAACATTTTTATTTTTATATTTGCTATGATGTAATTTTCATATAATTTCCAAAATGAAGAAATATAAAAGTTCCTGTGGATATAATTTTACATTTTTATAATATAATATTCATAGGAGGAAACATAGGAATTATGCTTACTTTGAATATATTGTCTTTGGATGCCAAATGACTAAGTAAAAGAGGAAAGAATTTCCCAATAATTTAAAAATTAGTGTTATTGGAAGACAATTGCTAAAATTTGCTCATTATTTTAAAATGCTGATTGAAAATTTATTATGAGGATTTATTAAAGTGCCTGATGCAAAATTTAAGCAATTCATTTTACTCAGTCATTTACTCTTTTAAAAATGGTCAAGTGCTATTATACAAACATTTTTGATTGTTACAACATGTATATTTTGTTATCAAGTCTCTGGAACAACTCACTGCACATTAAAGCTATCAAATAAGATACAAATGCATGATCATTCAATCCCTCTTTGTAAATATGAATTATTTGTGAGTACCTTTACATTTCAAAATATTCCATCTAAAGTCTTTATTGTTCATGCCTCAAATAAATCACTTAACCTTAGTCTCTTGTCCTTTTTAGAGTTTTGTAGATATCATTTTGTCTCTATCTTTATAGCCATCAAATCTTTAGCTTTTTTGCTATACACTTTAAAAATTTAAAAATCAATAATAAGCTAATAATGTGCATATCAAATTTCGAACTAAAATAGATATCAGTGAAAAATTCCATAATTTTTTTCAATTCATAATAAGGTGAGAATAATTCCTGAAGGCAATTTTGTCTGTGAAAACATAAATCTTATCATTCAGTGTAACACAGACTAATATTAACTAAGGAGACAATGTTATTCCATTATTAATATGAATAACTCGCTCCATATTTTTTCCCTAAACAATTGCCTAATAAAATAATCTTTCATGAATCTTTTATCAAATAATGATATTCATTTTTATGTGAGCTAATGGGAATATCAACTATACTACATTTAATTTTCCTTAAGTTGTCATCTCAAATTCAGTTTTTTAAGCTGATATCTTATTGATCAGTTCTCCAGATGTGGATAGTTTTTAAATATGGTCCCCAGTTGTGATGAGGGCCAAAAGCTGATTAAAGAGGAGAAAATTGTTGCACCATAGGAAAGAAGGCACAAGGCAATATTACAGATTGCTAAATTTTCAAATGATCCTTAAATCATTCCTTGAATGCCCTTTCCTTTCATGAAGGTTTGAGAAAATTTTTTTCAATGACTTATATTTTAAAGACAAGTGCACCTGTTTATTAATGGTTTAGAAGCAATTTGACCCCCATTATTTATTGCCCACTGACTTTGATAATTTTTCTCTACATTTATTGCTGTGAACTGGTAAAAATTTCTTTGACTCTGTTAAGTGTATTTTTCAATGATCATTTAACCTCTTTGGGTGGAAAATGAATTCAATAGAATCACTGTAAGCTGATTTTTGTTTTGTAAATCAGTAACTTTAAACAGTCAGTTTAAACTTTGTCTTGATGTGCTTGATGCTTCATGAAATGAACTTTCATTTGACATATGTAATGAAGATGTAATTCAGTATAGTGTTAATTTCTGTCAATTCTAGTTGTGATGTATGCAATTTTATGATGGTGTCAGCAGGAATCAATTCTAAGCCTTATGCAGTATATATTCACAGGCAATATCATTTCTTTCTGAAGCTCATCTCATTTACCCTTGGATGTGTACTTAGGATTGAATTTTTAAAGCATTTTCTAATACTCAGCAACATAGCACAATGATACAATCACAAACTCTTATTACCTTGTTTTAATTATTATATATATAAAAAGCTCATTACTTACAAATCATATACTTTGGTTCTAAATATATATTCATATATATATATGCATATATAATTATATTGAACATTTTATGTATATATTTATATAACAACATGGAATATTTCAAACCTCCCACAGTTTACATACAAATATATTGCAAGTACAAACTACTCTTCTCCTTAGTTCATCAAAATCTTTGCTCTAAAATTTCCTTCCCTTTGAGGGATTCTATAATGAATCAAAAGTCTAAGTCTTACACAAAAAGTATGATTCTTTGGTTCAAAAATTTTTCTTCTTGGAATCACTTTTTGGATAAGATAATCCATTCATTTACACATTTCACCTGCTGCTCACTCATTTGGAAATCAAAAGAGATGGAAATATTACATCATGGCAAAGAGAATGATGACATAAATAACCTATTTCTACTGGTCCACAATAATCATGGCAGCCTCCTTCTGTCATGTCAGATTAACATATATCATAAATACAATGTTTATCAGAGCTGGATCAAATCAGCAAAATGTACCAAAAACTGTTATAGCTCTGAATTTCTGATATGAATGGAGTGAAGCTCAGGCAATCTATCGTATGCATGTTCATTCAGGACAGTCTAGAATCGCTTGCCTTTATCTTCATTAGTTAATAATTGCTCGTCAGTAATAGCATCTCAATATAAAATTACCTCATTCTTCCTTTATATTCACCACTCCAAAATTCACCAAGAAAGTTTTTTCAAAGCAATACAAAAAACTCTAACCTGTATTCATTGGTGTCTCAGTTAGTGTTTTCTATTGCCTTCAAATGTTAGTTATTCTGGCTTATGCTTCATTTGATAATTTTTACGCATCGCCTATAAGAGGCAAATTTTTGCTTAAAGGAGCATTAATCTTAACCTGAGCATATAATTCTGCAATTGAGCTGTATATCATAGCAAATTGTAAGGGCGGCAGCATCAATGAGCCATCTTATACGATATTATTCAACTGAGCACTCAAAAATGAGTCAAGATTCAGCAGAATTTTACATTATAAGAAGTTGATTGTGTTTTCAGTGCAATTATCAGCCGATGACCTTATGAGCTCTCATTTTACTAATGCATCAAACCTTCTTCGGCATTATAACTGGATGGACATATTCGAAATGCTCGGCTAATTCATCCCTTCATAAGGCATTCAAATCGTAAGAAAAATCAATCACTCCTATAATTTCCTTCGGTCCAAATCTTTTAAAACCCATTCAAATCGAAGCATTTCACTCAAGAGCTCATCACAGCCAAAAGCTACACACAAAGAATTCGATCATGGCAGCACCCCACTTTAAAATTCCATGTTCTCCTTGAGATCATCATTGATTGTGATGTATGAGAAGCGTTTTACGAAGTCTGACAAGTTTCTCAAACGATATATCCAAGAAGGCAATATTACCGTGACTTTACTAAAAATATCGATTACCATATCGGAGCAGACCGCACCGAAAATCGTTCAAATCTTGAGTCTCCCTTGAGATACTGGAAGTCTCCTGAAATATCATCATCACAGATCGCTTTCACTCACGTTGAGAAAGTGACAGTTCATCCATAGTAAAAAACGAGATCAATGAAAGCGGAAGAAAAGGAAATTTTATCCTTTGCGACTTTTCTTTCTAAAGAACGTGTAAATTTTCGCATGACTTGGACTTGGAGTCGCACCTCGAAGGCCACACCTTCTCCAGAAGACCTCTGGCCATCTTGAGGCTGCTACTTGTCACTCCGGCGCTCTTGGAGCCCCTGTATTTGTTGGTAGCACCGCTGCTGGTACCGGAACTCTCACCTCCAGCTGCTGATGACCTGTTTCTTCTTCTGGAGCTCCTCTTGCGGAAGAGGGCCCTGCTTCGCTCTGGGTCTTCCAGTTTAAGGCGAATCTGCGTGAGGATGCCGACCAGCAGTTCATCCACATTGTGCTGTATTCCCACCGAAGTCTCGATGAATTTACAGTCGTAGGAAGTTGCCATAGATTTGCCTTCTACAATCGAAAATAACAACAAATAAGCCCTCCTATTGTCAAAGACCAAAGTTCTGTCTTATCTAGATTTAATGCTCCTTTTCGAAATCAAAATAGATTCTAATTCTTGAAAATAGTAATAAGAGGAGAAAGGAACAAATATTGTTTAACTAATACGTTACCTCTCAAATCAAACTTTTATATATCAAAATATTTATATCTGATTTTGTACGCGTTATAGACAGCAGTTAAAGAACAAGTCTTCCGGTTCAGAAACTAATATGAGCTAATTCATAATATTTTGGCCCTTACCTTCTGTGCTGACAACTCTGGATCGAACTAGGTCGGTTTTGTTGCCGACTAGGATGACTGCTCTGGTTGACACGGAGGCAGATTTCCAGAGGCATTGCAAAGTCTCTTCTGCGACTGAAGCCGATGACCTATCCGAGGTGGAATAAACAACGACATACGCGTGGGCTTCATAAGTGCTGATGCAGTTTTCAGGCTGTAAAGAGAGCAAAAAGAATTGAAGCCATGAGTGAATGAGTAATTGAAGAATGAGTAATTGAAGAATGAGTAATTAAATTACAAACAAAATTGTTAATGGCAGGTGTATGATGTTGATACTCACCGACATTTCTGAGCTAGGATGATCAATGAACGTGAGTTCTGACTCTTCACCATCCAACAGCACCGATACTGATTTCTCTCCAAACTCCTCATCTGTTTAAAAAACAATGGATGGATCATTAAACGTCTGATATACGTAAACAAGACCGTTTCTATGACGAACGGTCAGAAAGTTTTTTCAATCAATTGCTCATCTGATTTAAAAGCTTACCTAATGAAGTGTCATAGGCGTGCATGTATTCTGAGGTCATGAATTGCGAGACGAGAGAAGACTTTCCAACTCCCGATGCTCCAAGCATCACGACGCGATAGGGAAGGGCGGCTGTCCCAGGTTCAGCCCCCGGCACGGCACTTGTGGAACCTCCTAAGGGAACATTGCAGATTGCAACACCACTTGCGCTGGAACCTCTGGAGGAGGCGAGGGAAGCCTCTGCACTGTTACGAGCGGAGCCAGGATAAGAGCAGATTCCACCAAAAGCACCTCCTAAGAACTCGGTACTGTTCCCAAAACAATCGAAGCAATTAGTCTTCAGGAAGTTCTGATGTTCCAATATTTATTTATAATACGTTTTTTAACTTAAACTCTCAAAATTTTCGTGTATTTTAATTATTTCGAATGATTCTACATTTATTAATATATAAATAAGAGAGTCAATTTTCCTAATAAATATTTCACTGCTAGCTCTAAAAAGTACGCAATAAAATCTTAAGGGTCAATTTTAACTATCGTAAATTTCAGGAGAAATAGAGAACTCGATTTAATATTAATCAGTATCGTTAAATTTTCATAAAAATGAATCATATCTCAAAAGTTTGTTAAGTTAACAATATAACGAAAATTTTAAAAACTTAATTATCTGAAGTGAAGCGAGTTTCTAGGTTTTTTAAAAACGGAAAATGAAAAGAATTTGTTTTTTTTTACGTACTGGGCTATTTCAAATAAAATCCAGCAAATAGTTCTGTATAGATAAACAAACTAAACGTAAAAAGAGTTGTATCATTCGCTCGAGTTGAATTCACCGTGGGTCACTCACCTGTGGCTCGAGTTGCTAGACGCCACGCTGTTGTTGGACCTCGACCTCCTGCTCTTGAGGGAATCACCCCTGTTGTGCACTACACCTTTCCCTGTTATGCTGAAGTGTCGCAGTCTATAGTATTCCTCGTGCTCTTCTTCATCACCGCTGAAGCTGCTACCCAATTCGTTGGGCATGCTTGCCACGCGGGATCTCTGGGCGTGGGGAAGTGACAAGTAGTCCGCCCTCTTCTTCGTGGCCTTAACAGACTGTGAGCGGGCATGGTGCGCTGGGTTGGACCCGGCCCTCGCCGCCGGGTGCCGGTGTGAGCTGGAGTGGTGCCTCCTATGGCGGTGCTTAATGGATCCGTGTCTCTGCACCGGGCGCTGTCCTCCGTGGTGAGGGCTTCCGTAGCGCATCTCAAAGTCCCTCATCTCTTGCGGCGACATGGTGGACGTGAGATCCGGAAGCTGGTGCGGGGATAAATCCCTCGGTATCGTGGCGTCGTCCGCTAAAGGCGAAGGGGGAGCCGCTTCTGGAACTGCTTCGGCAACCATTTCACTCTCGGCTTCCTCTTTCGATGCCTCGTCGTCCGCCAAATCCACTAGTAAAGATTCCGCTTTTTGTCTCAGCTGTAGTTGCTGTTCACAAGTTAACTGAACCACGCTTCTAGTCTCGTGTTCGTCCGGTAGTAGTGGTGCCTTGTGCACTGCAACTGTAACTAATGTCGGTGAAGGCGCGGAGAGCCTGTTTATATCCGGCGGCGCGATTTCGGGGGGGCGGACGTCCTCTACCTCCGAGAAATCCACGCGTAGATCTGGGGCGCTTCTTGGGAAGGAAGGCTCGGGGGCGGGGGAAGGGGGAATGACGGGTGTGGGTATTAGGGGAGTCGGTAGCAACGGAGGAGGGAGAGAGGCGGTCGGGGTGGGGGGGATAGGGGAGGGAGTAGGTATGGGGGGAGGAGGGAGGGATGGAGGAAGAAGAAGCGTGGAGGCAGGCATGTCTTCGATCTCGGATGCTTCCGTGGAGTCCTCGGTCTGCAGAAGAGGGGTTTGTTCTTCGGAATTGCAGCCGGCCCCCCTCCCTCCCGCCGCGAAGACAGAGGGTGACGGGGGGGAGGGCGGAGGAGGTGCCGAAGGCGATGACGATGGCCTATCGCCGGAAGGGACCTTCTCGGATTTGCCTTCGACCTCCGACACCGCCGACTGCCTTCCACCGCGGAAGACGGATCGAAGGGAAGTCTTTGACCCTTCGGATCTGCCGAGGAAGTTGAGCCTCCCAGGGGCAGCCATCGGCGTCATTAGGGTCATTCCTCCTCCACCTAAACTCTTCCACCACTTGAGGATCAAAGGACAAAATCAACGTTAATTTTTCTGCAGTTTTCATTGGTGAAACCTCGCCTTCCGAGGACGCTTATGTTTATAAATTATGCTTCGACTACGGAATTGCTATATTCACTCATGAAAGGTTTCTTTTTGACGCCGAAGTTTTGTTTACGTTCCGATGAAGGGCAAGAACATGAAAAGCAAAGTTATTATTGGCGGTGTCAAATAATATATGAATATCTCTTCGAGAAAGATACACACCTTCATCTTTGTGGTGAATGATTTTAAGTCTGGATACCGTTATCTTGTCATTGTAACATAATGACAGCTTATTAAAATTATAGAGATTTACAGAAAATTAGAATGGAAGTGGAATAAAATGGTGCAACAAGTATAATAAAATATGTGTATCCGTAGTTACGTAAACAGAGATATGACAATCATATAATTTTAAAAATTTTATTTAAATATTAAAATATAATTATAAATACCAGTCGAATGTTTGGTATCATATAGATTGATTGCGACCATTTATAAAGTTTATAGCACTCATAGGAATGTGTAAAAATATACTCTCATCTCGCCAATTTTTCTGAGGTTTGTCAGTAATTCGCGTATGATGAGTACTAATTAAAGTCTGAGGGAATCATAAAATTGAACACCTTTCAAAATAATCGTAATTCGATACGAGGTTTTTATAATCGACGTTTAATAGTTTGTTTATGGCGTTCAACATCATCTTTCATTAATTCATGAGTTCAACTTCCATTTTTTTGATAATATTTACAAATACGTACAGTCCCAAACGGTCTTTCCTGGCGAAAGTGCTGTTAAATTTTGCATGATTTAGGAGAGAACGCTGCAAATATAGATCGTGTATATTTCAAATTTAAAGAAACATCCTATATCTAGATCATCGAAACGTCTGGTCTTTTACGAAGAAAACGACATAAACGTTTTGATAAACATAAACCTTATTCAGTTTCAGTAATATATCTTTGCGTTTATTTACATATCGTGTTAATATAAACTAAACATAAATATTTGAATTCAAGTTTTAAGTGATAAAAGAAGCTATTTTAGTGACTCTATTTTGTAAATACTTAACTCCTAGAAAGTTAAGAATTAAACCAAGAATAATTCTACATTAAACCAATCTGGATTCAGGAGTAGATATTCAATTGGCACACAACATACGGAAGAGCTTAGTTGACGTGTACCTAATCGCAAATATTAGCAGAAAACTTAGTTTTAAATTATTTCATTATTAGTAATTATAATCGAAATATATTGAAAGACCTTGATTCCAGTAATTTAAACTTAAGAAATGAATATTTTAATCGATAATTTAAAACTGTGCATATCAGACACATTACATATACTTTATTTAATTTGATAGGATACAGAAAAAATTAAGTCCAATTTCTACCCTTAAAATGATGAAATTTTTGTGCATCTTTACAGCAGATGTTTGACTGTGAAGGAAGCCTATTGTATATTTCAAAACAAAATAGTTTAAAGCACTAAATAGAAGAATGTATAAACTTCTCGAATTAGGTTACGAATTGAAATAAAATGAACCCATTAGCTAATATTTTTCCCCTAATTCGCTCCAATCCAACGTTCTCAGGAAGCTTTCGGGGGGATCGATTCTTTTTCTATTTCTAATTCCTTCTGCGAAGGACGCTTTTCTCTTACGGAGAACATGAAATAGTGACGTGTTTATTCCCGTCACTTCCTTGTTTCTATTTCTCCTGCCTTGTAGACATGCTCATTCCCCCCTTTTACAGTTCACACTCTCCCTCTCTCTAAAAACGCTTGGCGATGCTCTTCTTTTTGTGTTTGTTTAATTTCCATAGATTCTAACTTTTCTCCTTCCTTAATCCCGTCATCCCTCCTTCGTGGAACACTGACCCAGCTGCAGCGTATCGACCTGTCTCCATTTAAACCCCTCCTCACTTCTCCAATATTCTCTTTCTATTACTCGAGGATGCTATTGCATGCACACGAGTTTCAAAACCTTTCCCAAGTGACGAAACTCGGACAAACTCTCTCGAATTTCTTTAACCATTAACGAGAAATATTTTTTAAAATTTTCGTGCCTCCTTTGTTTTTTTTTCTATCCGGGTGCCTTAAAATTATATATACCAGAGGAAGTATATGGACCGTATTCTGACTTTCTTCCAGACGATACTGCTGTTTGCAAACTTTTCGAAGCGAGTGCTTTTTAAATGTTTTTCCAAAATGGAAGTTTCCAGGTTTATTTAAAGGTTGAATTGAATACTTTTTTTTATAGATTTCGCGATATTTATCCATCCAATATTATTAATACGTAAAACCATATGGTCTTGAGTTCATAAATAGATAGATAAAGATTTTATTTAGCGTAATTGGGACTGTTTATTTCCCATGCTCTACTTAAAATTCTTCTAAAAAACCAATTCACAGCCATTAAAGAATAAATTAAAACAATAAAGATAGTTACAACTACATCAGTTAAAGCACAAATTACAATAAAATTATTACAGATTAATTGGATTACAGAAAGACAAGAATGTAAAAATCATTGATTACATATTAAATACATGCGACCTAACAATTAGAGTTTCAACACTACAGCGGAACAACTTTTATTCTATTATCTTCTACCAATAACAGAGTAAATATCAACAATATTCACAATTTTTCGCTATTGAAAAATCATACATAATATTCTCTTTTAAAGAGTGAATATTTATCAAACAAATATCTATTGCCACGGTGTAGTCACAATGGTACAATGTCAACAATATAACAATAATTGGTACATTCTTAGAAAGGACGTTTAAAATTACATTTAACTTTCCCTCTTCTGTCCCGATGTCTCTCAAAACGAACCCTCCGGCAATGAAATGGCCGCTATTTTATATGACGTCATTGTCACAAAATATCGATCAAACGAGTGATGTGTTATGTTCCGATAAAAAAAAACAGATCTACGTCATATATGAGGGCAATTCAAATGTGAGAGCTAGTGCTAGAAGCTTCGCTCCATTTATCTTTTGTCATCCTACACAGAGCTGTGCAATTAAAGTTGAAGCTTGCGCGTCGCATCTCTTTTTTTTTCAAAAAGGAGAAGAAATAATTTTCGAGACGAATCGCTCACTTGGAAAATATCCGTAATTCAAAAAGGACGCTCCATCGATGATTCCGCGGTATAAAAAAAAGCATCGCGAAATTATTTCCGCACGAAATTAATTTCATAATAGATAAAGAGTTTTTTTTCTTCTTTTAGGTAAAACGAAACGATGAAAGCGAATTTTTCAGTTGAAAAAACTAAAAACTCAAAACTTTCCCAATTTAAGTTGAAGCTCTTCAAGGATCGTTATCCTGAAATGTCAAAGTATGATACCGTCTCATTTAACTTTCAAGAGTTAAATTTCCAACTACATTTCATTTTCTCTCGAAGATTTAAATTCGACGAAATATATTTTTTCTTAGAACTATTTAAATTTTTTAAAAAGCCAACAAAGATCCGCAAATTTAGGCGAAAAAAAAGTTTCTTTAAATTTAATTTTAACGAAAGATAAATAATGAAACTTTAACATTGTTAAACATGACCTTATTTAGGATTAAATACTGGGATATTTTGGATTAAACTTTGAATCGATATTCCTCATCACTTCGAAACGAATTCAAATGAGTAAAATATAGAATGAGCAACTCTTTAGAGATTCATTTTTCCTGCTCAAAGTTAAAACCAACGGAACAACTATTTATATAATCAATTCCGATACCGAAAAAAGTATCCTTTGGGATAATGGCTTTTTCCCGTAAAACTTTAATGAATTCTTTTTGATTACAAAGCATGTTTTGCGAAAATTATCTTTTTTCGACAATCAGAAAATTAAAACAAACACTGGATGCGAACATGTTTGCGCAAATGAGATTCTAAAGAAGGGAATATAAAAGAGAGAGTGCGGCAGAGAGAGATCCGTTCGGTTGATTGGATATCCATAATTTTTTTCGCGTTATTGGAGTTTGATTAAAAAGTTTTGAATCAGCTCTGTTTCCGAACGCGTGTTTCGGCTGAAAAACGCTGACCTATACAAACAAAGCTTCTCAGATACTCCCCTCTCTTCCAAAACTTCCCTCTTCTCAAAAATCCTTCTTTTCCAAAGGCCACACCCCTTACGACTTCTCTCCCGTATTCCCTAACCGACTGTTAACCTACAAATGCCTAACACGTGCAGAATTCTGGGAACTATAGACGACTCTTTTATCGCAAATTTGGAGCGATCGAATATCTCTGGAGGGATGTTACGAATGCAGTTCTGTCTTTGAAACGGCTTACAACAAGCCCACACATATTTCCTTCGTGTGAGAATTAAATATTTGTAATCTCCAGGGACGACAATCGACATGTTTCGATCATCAAAAATCAACATTTTGGCCTCTACAGAACACTATGGGAGTATTCAGTTTCTCTTTAAAAAAACTCGCAAAAATATCGATGTGTAATCAAAGGAAGCTACACAAACGTCGAGGTAAAGTTTTTTTGACTAAATCCTTAAAAAAGAGATTCGAGGAAGTGCGAGGCCTTTTTTAACGAAGATGACTGATCTTTTCATTTCTTTGTAGCTACGATTTCATGGTTCTGTGAGTTGAGTGTTCATTCGTGATGCTCAGGGTTTTCCATGGGAGATGCTGTCTCGGAAACGAATCGGGGAACCCTGTTCAGGGTAATTTGAAGTGAGGTCCCGTTTTAATTTCCTTATGTGATTCAATGCTTCGATCTTCTAAAATGAATTCTTTTCCTGTAAAAAATTTTCCGATTCAATTTGACGATTTAATGTAATTCAAATTTTATTCAATGCTTCTAAATTAATGTTCTTCCGAAATACTTACAGAATCAATGAAAATAGAAATGGGGAGTAAAATTTTAAATTATCCTACCAAAACGCCGAATTTTATTTAGTTTTCTAGGAGTTTATTTACGAAACCAACATATTTCTTCTAAATAAAATAAATTTACTTCGTAGTCTTAAGTATACACAAATGAACTTTCTATTTATTTAAGTTGAAGGTAAATTAAATTTAATGTATGCTTAACATTTGACTCAAAAGTTAGATTTCAGAGTTTTATGATATTTAAATATTCTGATCTTATCAAGTGAAAAGAATTCTATATTATAGCCAAACATTTAAAATACTCCCTAGAAAGTTTGAAAAATCATAAAGGCAAATTAATACTTATACAATAAATTTATATAATTTAAAGAAAATTTCTGTTTGTTAGCTGAAGAATGATTATAATAACTCATGATAAGCGAAAATTAAAACTCCTTAATCTATGTGAATGTAATTTACATTCATACATTTAGGATATGATAAAGATATTGTTAGATTAATTTACAATTATCTTCTAGGAGATTTGATAACTGTGCTAAAATTATTCTGCAACCTTATTCTGATAATTAAAGAGGTCTTTTAGAGGAGTTGAACTGTTTTAGTTTTTATAGTTGTACTTTAAGTTCAATCATATATACAATCAGGATTACCGGATGAGGAAACGACGATTGACTGATATCTTCATATCTGCTAAAGATGTATGAAAGACATCCTTGTTGATTAAAACTCAGCTACTTGCCAACTACGGACAAATTCAAAAATATATTTTACACCCTTTTAATTCATAGCATACGATTCTCGGGACTTTAAGTCAATACAAATAAAAATTTAAAAGTTAATCAAGTATCAACCAGATATTTTCTTTCGGAAATTTGTATCACAGACTTATTTAAGTCAATTTAGGATATATTTTATACATCTAAAAATGTTAATTATCAATCTAAAGATAAAGTCTAAATAAAGAAGAGATGATAGCGGACCATCAAATAATATTTAATTGGAAGGAAGAACTAACACTAATAAAACAGAGGGAAGAGTATTGAATTGTATCCTCATGGAATAAAATAATGCGATTTAACGAAACTATGTATTATAGATTATCGAACAATTATATCATATGCCAAGTATATTTCCTAGTTTAAAAAAACATTTATTTACATTTTCGTTATATTTATAGCGATTTTGAATTGATATATTCAGTTAACTTAAAATTAAACTTATAGTCATTTGATGTCTGTATCGAACTGTATTATGATTTTATTGTAACTCATATATCTTTTTTCTGCTCCTTTTAATAATAAGATTAGAGGGAAGATGAGTTGGTCGGCTTAGTCGTAATCTATGTCACTCCACTTTACTTCTTATCCACTTTTCCTTCTTCGTAAAGTTTCTGAGATTCCTAGAAAATGAAGGGACGAGGCAGTGAGCTATAACTCCTGGTTACTCGGTAGACCGTCGGAAAACTTTCAGTTGATTTTTTTTTCGACACTTCCCTCTAATCTGCCAAATGTGACGTCCCTTTCGCCGTTAGTGCACAGCGAAGCACCTAAATTAACATTTCACCATGCGCTTCCTATGCATTCGGCTAAAAATAGATTTCTTTTGGACTCTAAGCACTACTTATTCGTAGACTACGAATAACTTCCCGAGCATTGATGTATCTTCCCATTTAAAATCTCAATTTCTTCTTGAAATTGCATCAGTTCGATCTCATTCGATCATTTCCATTATAATATAATGAATCAACATGTATTGAATATCCCTTCGGTTTCATTTGAATCTAAATGAATCATGGGAAACAAAAATCGTAAGGTAGCCAACCGAATGAGTCAGAGATGTTTTCGTGGCTGTATTACCTACTCCTTCTCTATTCTCTTGAATGAAAGAACGACTTGAAAAACGTAAGTTATAAAAATATTTTGTTTCTATGGTGATATCATAGGTATTTGTAAATAAAGCAAGTTTGTGACTCTTTACTGAAAAGAATGTAATTACGTATAAAGATCGTTCATGGAGAGTACAAATACATTTTCATACCGTCACGAATGAATAATAAAATTATTTTGTCTTTAATTATCTCAACATTGATTTTCTTCTCACACGAATTTTGTTTTGAAAATTGATTGGTGCGATTTTATTAGCTACACACTTAAAAAATTATTAACTTTTATTTTGGAGTCAAAAAACCTAAAACTTCTCGGTATTCGCAAATATTTGGATATACAAGAGAGATTTTTTAATAACTAATGTAGGATTTAATATTAATAATTTTTATTTGATATGAGTTGAAGATTAATTAATGAGCAAGAAATCAATCTATAGGTACAATATACCATTTCATTCATCAGTTTATTGTTTGCTGGATAGTTGTTAAATTTTTTTATTATTTATTATTTGCTGGTTTTATTAGCATTTACAAATATAATATTACTTCTAGCATTATTTAGCTTTAAATAATAATTTGTTTATTAACCGAAAATAACTCTTCTCATCTTATACTATAATTAAATGAATATGCCTAATTCTTATTCGCTGTAATATAATTATAATTCATTGTATTTATGCGAAATGTAGATATTATGCATATAAATATTATGTAAAGGTAAACAAACGATTTTTGTATGTGTATAATTAAACGTATATATATTAAACGCATTTTCCTTAATTGCTATAGTCTATTCGGGTTGAATAATACTTCGATTCCAGGTATCATCCCATTTGAATATAAAAGCCCGTGATATGAAACCATCAAGTGGAAAGGCGGCCGCTGGACCGCAACTAATTGCTTAAATGACCGCACGCGGCCTCGGGGTTCTTAAGGGGGGAGATTGGACATTAAATCACTCTGATTTATTAATATTAATCGAGGATGAAATCCCACCCGGAACGCCATCTACGATAAGAGAGGACAGATTGCAAGGACCCCTTTTATAATAAGAGAGAGTATGAATCTCCAAAATCGTTTAGGTATACTGAGCATTATCTGTCTCCAACCAAAGAGCGGAACCACGGAGGTTTCGCCCCGAAAACCACGCGAGGTAGAACAACTCCGAGATTCACTTTCTAACCCCTCGTTTCAGAGAACCGACGGACCTTGGGCGTAAAAAAAGATAGGGTTTCTCGGCAAGAGGAGGAAAACTTATGAAGTCCATTAGAACCGACGGCGGAGAGAGAGCTCTTTTCACGGGATAGATAATCATCTCCCGTCCCAAACAAACCGATTCTTCGAATCCGTGGAACTCCTCGGTTACTGACTCACGAGGACCGATATACTGTTGAGAGAGCACGATGCTAAATAAACTGGGCTCTGGTGTAGTCAGGGGTGGTTCCGCTAGGCGCCTCGACAGAAGCGGGAATCGGGCCAAGAGGTTTCCCGCGTCTACGCGCTCTTCGGGGAACTCCCCTCCCACGGTGCATCGCATTAATCCTGTCACCGGCTCTGCCAACTCTTTGCTTTTTAAGTGCCGATAAACCCATCGCTGTAACCTTAGAACAATTGGCGGATGCTGCTTCTTGAGGAAAGAGCAACGTACCCAAATTATGTGCGGGTTAAGTGGACGAAATGTTTAGAAATCTTCGAGAGGAGGTTTCGAGTGAGGAATTAGCGAAATCTGAATGATGCAATGGATGAGATAAGATGATCACATGGCGACGGATTTCAGCGGAGCGTGAAACGTCACTATGTAGGAGACTTCTTGTTCATTAGAGGAGCATTAAATTATTGATCCGGGATCGATTTTAGTCTCTTCACAAGTTTTATTTTCTCTTTGATGTTCTCGATAAATATTCTGCTTGTTTAGTTATTTTATTGGTTGTCAAGCAACGGTAGTACCGGAAAGACTACGTTAATATTAAACCAAAATCATATTTTTTAAATAAAAAGCTTAAATTTACGTAAAGGAATCAATAAATAAACAATATTCTAAACTATTTGCAACTGAATATATTAAATTAAGAAAATTATTTCCCTGTTTATCTAAACACTATCCTATTTAAATATCAGATGCGAAACCGAACCCAAAAATGCTTTTCTTCTATGATAAACAATATAAATATGTGAAAATAACTTTAAGGAAGTAAAAATTCATTACTAAAAAGCGTGAAAGGGTCTGATATGTGGTAAACTCGGAGCCATTGGTTGCTGGTAACTTATATGATATTGCCTTTGGCTAAAAAGTTGTGGTGACCCGATGAAGGATTATGTTTTACGATTTGAAGTATTGATATTAACAATAATAACGAATATCTAGCTTTGTGTAGCATGTATAAAAGGATATAGAATAGAAAAAGCATGTGTTTATGTATGTGTAATTTCATTTGAAGTTATTTTCTTCAACGTAGAAATGTTACTGGAGCGACTTTCAGATTTCAACTTTGAAAATCCCCGTGCGTACATTACTTCCAAGTATTAGGTTGAAAATGTTCTACTTATATAACTCATCACTACTGCGTCGTGAAATACGGCAAATATTATAGAAAGTAAACTCATCATGTATTTCTTGTTTGTTTTGACTATCTACTCGAATCAAATCAAAAATAGTATTTTATAGCATCTAGTTTTAGAAAGGCGTTAAAGAAATAAACAATTAGTGTGAAACCTACAAAAAGGGAATCATTATAAACAGGCTTTTAGTGTTCATTTTATCTTTACGTCACGAACTACTTAGACGTCATCCAAAAATTTCGATTCGCAGGTGTTTGATACGTTTAAACGTTGGCCTGATTCCGTTGATATATCGTTATCATCCTTTATAATAGATCAACAAATGCTTTGTGAGAATTCATTAGCAACTCCTCACTTCGCACCATTAACGTAATTCCCACTTAATGAAACGTTTTCCCGCTACGTGACTGCATAATTCCATCGGGAGCGAAGCCAAAATGGCAACCCCTCCTCCCTCTTCTCAAATTCTTCTAAATCACGGATTAATCCTATCTGGTTCGCAGTTCGCGGAAACAAAGGTTTATTTATCTCCCCTTAATTCACGTGCCGCGAGATGAAGCGCGAAAAACACGCTAAGAAACCCAGTCGATGCGAATTCTTTACGGGATAATATCAAAGGATGTTTATTTGCCGATAGCCGAGGATGAATGCAAAAGGAACGGAAAATAAACTTCCTTCAGTTCGGGAGCTCCCTCTTCGCAGTGCATTTATAAAAGAGAGAACTGGCCCAAGACGTCATCGACTTCGAAGTTCCAGAAACAAAGGCAATTACTTCCAGGAGGGGGTCCTCAAGGGGGAAGGAATTTGAAATTCAGAGAGAGAGAGACCTCCAGGCGATTCTTCAATTCCGAAGCAGATGGGTCACATGAAAATTTCGAGCTGTGATCGTCTCTGAGTGACTAATTCCCAAGCCCGACGGGAGGCCTAAAAAACTTCCTCTGGGTTAAGAGGAAAAACCCGCAGTGGGAGTGATATATGCGCTTCCATTTAAAAGGTTCCGAATGAGAAGGATATGAAAAAGTTATCGATGGTTGGACCGGAGGGAATGATGCTGTGGAAGATACGGCGTGTAGTTGGAATAGGTTTATCTCTCTCTAGTCTTAATGAAAGGAAGTGGTAGGTAATTGCGTAATGTTGCGAAAATTTGATACGAGAGACGTGAGCGTTTATATACGGAATTTTTAATGTTACCCAAGTACTATTGAGATTAAAAATAAACTTGTCCCCTCCAGCAGCTTTTGTCAGTTATAAAGATGAAAATAGAAATACATTTCAAAGTAAGATATAAGCGACAAGTTAAAAAGTGGATTTGAAATAACGTAAAAATACTACCAGGGAAAAAACAGTGATGGCAATTACGAAACAAGAAAACTTTTAAACTTATAGAGCAATATCATTTGTGAAATTGCTAAATGATTATTATCAATACGAAAAACTAGCTGGCAAAGTAAAAGCAAATATATTTAAGTCCATATAAATACCTTGTTTAGTTCTTGTTTAATTTGTACATCTAAGGGAACGAGGGAAATATTTGTAATCTATTAACATTTTAAGTTATCTTCCTATATTTTTCATAAATAATATAAAATTTACTGAAGAGTATTTCCGTATAAATTCCGAGAATATACATTTTTAACAGTCTTAGAATTTGATTTTTCAAAATGGTTACACCTGTTATAATGATGGTGCTCTTAAAAGGACATTTATCAATCAAAAGGACACCAAAATTGCAATGAAAACTTTTAACTCCTTCACCGTAATTAATTCTACTTCTAGGAATGCTTTTCTTGGTAAATAATCGAGATTTTGGTTTTACCAGAATCTGGTATGGATGCTACACAGGAACGTACGTATCATCATAATATTTTGAATTTCGCACCAACTTCGGGATGAAATATTATTATGATCTACTATCCAACATTAATTGCTCAGACACAACAAAGCCCATATCTTCCACTTCCCAGAAAAATTTATGGAGAAACTAGGATTTAATAGCGATCCTATTTTTGGCTCATGTGGTGTTAAAACATAAATCGTTTACAGAAAGTTGAACGCGTGGGTGGAATAGATCTCCCAGCACGCTGTTTGACGTCACGCGAGGATGAAACGGGTGATCTAAATCACGGCAGCGTTTGGACAATAACGAGGCAACCCCCTGGAAATAGTACGGGGAACCACAAAGATTGAAAGCGGTTGTTAAGGTAGATGACGATAGTTCCAGATTTCGCGGCTGGACTTAATGTGGCGCTGTTAAATTAGTTTTGGGAAAGTCGTAAAAATTTATAATTTTATTACGTTCCGGAGTTCTGAGAAGGAAGAGCTTGTCTTTCGCGTTGCCATCGATACTGAATAAAAAAACACGTCCCGAACTTCCATTCAACTGCTGTGATCATTGAATGGGTCAGATGGATACGGTGCCAACTGTGTGCCAAATCCACTGATATATATTCGGTATAAATGTCTACACAGGGCTCTTTCGCAGAAGTGCGCTAATTTTCCTCATGGATAAACACGAAATTCAGTTTCTTTCGCAGTTGACGCGTTCCCTAGTGATTTATTTGATGCGATATCGTTTTGGGTACAAAAAGGAGTTATTGAATGTGAAAATTGAGCTTTTCTTCTAATCTATAAACAGAGATAGTCTCCCTTGGCAACAGAAAGAACAGGAAACGAGGTGGACTTACTCCTTTCAGTGACTTCTAATGGTGGATCATACTGGGTACATTATGATGGTCTATATTGAATTCCAGGACTGAAAATGACGTGCAATTCCGAAAACAAGAGAATAAATGTGCTTGAAAGATGATTCACTTATGATTAAATTATCATTGAAGATGACGAAAAAATTCTTATGCAAAAACATGTAGAATTCAAAGAAAAAGATATTCAAATCCAATTTCACTGTTTATCGGAAAGTCATTATGCTTTACATATAGACTATCACTAAAATCGTATAATACCATATAGATATTGTACATAGCATATTGTTCTATAAACATTGAGGTAAATTCTGGCAATATTCAAGCATTCCTACACTTATTTTGAAAAGTATTTTAATATAAGTAATACTGTTAATTAAAATTATAAATAATTGAAAGTCTACCGCATTTATATCTGATTTTTTGAAACATTTTGAGTTTTTGAAACATCCGCTAATAGTAAAATAAATCATCAATTTAAAGCAGCAATTTGTTTAGATAAATCTTAAACCGTTTACAACAACCTAAAAAGGATAGTATTAAAATATTCTCCATATTCAGTATCATTTAAATAATTCTCACAGAAAATCTTCATCGAAGAATAAAAATAGTACATTATTTAAATAATTTAACTATATAAAAAGTAAACAATTGCTTAAACCATACATCGCTTTGAGCTTGTATTGAATTCCTAGCACTTGAAAAGGACTGAACGTAAGGGAAATTAGTTTTATGCTTATATTTCATTTGCAGCTCTTTAATAGTGTGTAATTATAGTACACATAAGAATTTTAATGGCTTTTATAATTCAAGATCAAAGTCAAATGTCTATTAGAAATATTTAAATGATAACTTTTTAAATGGTTGTAAATAGGGTTTACTGGAGAAAATAATCAAAACATATATATTTTAAAAGATAAAGAACAGCAATAATATCATTTCCCTCATATTAAATCCCGTTGAGAACTTTTATTTTTCCGAGGATATTTTCTCAAGCTCTTTATTCCATATAATGGACAAATAATGAAATATTAAAAATAATATTTACTAAGAGTAAATCGTTATCCAACTTGGTTACCAATCAACAAACATTTACCAAGCGTATCTTTCATTGAGATCGTCACATTTAATTCACACCTGTTAAGCCGGATTATTTACCATTTCGACCTTTCATAAAATTCCAGCCAAAAGGAATAAATCAGTTTAATCCAAAAGTATTCTGGTATCTTATGGATTAACTTTTGAAAGATAAAAGGCGAATTTATGCGGTGGAGATATTTTTCGCCACATGACAATGCTTTTAAGCTTTCATTTTCTCTCTGCTTTCTCCTTCACGAAAAACATGCACAAAGTTACAGGTGCATATTCTGTTTACGTATGACAGTAAGTATCAGTCTAAATGTTATAAATAGGTAAAGGAAATGGCATTCATTCAAGATTCCGTTTCGAAAGTGCAAAGTGTAATATAGCATCACTGACGTTCACTAAACGAAACTGACAGTTTTGGGAGAGCGAAGAATGTTACTGGAACATATGACAAGTTTTAGAAGGCACGCCGTGAAGTTCCGTGCGCGCGTTCAATTGTTTTGACCCGAAATTTTCTCACGTAGGCCAGCCTGTATGATTCATAACTAAGAAACAATGAAGCTTCTCAGTTTAGGGTGTAACTGTATCTAATTATTACCCTATGCGAAACAATCAGAGTTAATCACAAAATTGGAATACACGTATATAGTGGAAGAATAGCGGAGAAAGGTTAATAAGATCGCGAATTTTGAAAATAAATCGCGTTAAATTTAGAACTTTATACTGATGGATGATGCGTATTAATCTGCCGTGCATTCAAGAGCCTAAGATTATCTGTTGTATCTCATGTGGTGGGAGGTATTCCATTCCATTACTCCATTATCACATTCCCTTTATTTAGCTTGGCGGGTTAAGACGCATGGCGCCTAAAAGTCTTTCAAACTTAATTCCACTTTAAACTCTGATGTAAATTGCCAAACACAGATTATAAATTTATATTATATCTTTTTCAAATGTGATATTGTTCTGAGGACAAATTTAATCGACAAAAATATTTAAGATATATATATATATATATATATATATATATATATATATATATATATATATATATATAATATATTTAACTGCCTAATTTTTCTAGAATAGTGTTCAATTGAATATTTCTCTAAATTGGAAACGATCTTTTATCAATTACATACCAGGAATATAGGCGTACTTATTGCTTAATATAGTATTGTAATTCTGAAATTATTGACTGTAATTTAGATTTTTACCCAAGAATAGAAAGGTAACTTTTATAAAGAAAGGTAACTTTCGTCTTAACTTACACTGTCGCCTATCAACAACAATGGTTATATTAATAATAATCATAATGCGAATGTATTGCAGTATAACGACAATTTCTCAATCGTATGAGTAATGGGAGAAGTTCCCACCAATTTCTCCATCCTCACAGCGTCTACATTACGAATGATTTACTTCGTGAGAAAGGCTCTGGGATTCCCACTGGCTTACACCTCCGGAATCGGTTGGCTAACTTCATCATAAGTTTCATTGTCTTTTATATTAACGATTTGGGCTCAATCTAATCCATGGACTCATAAAGGGTTTGGACGCTAGCCATTTATCGCCTTCTGCTAAATCCACCAATGAATCAGCCAGGATCAGTACGAAGGGATAAGATCACACCTGAAATCGCAGGATTTAAGTACGAAAATAAGTGGTGCAAACTTTGACGTTCATTCCGATGGGTATTTATTGGATGTTTTGAATGAGAATTCCAAAACTCGGTTCAATTGATTTTCATCTCGAATTGTGACCAATTACCATAAGGTATCCGCAACAGTTTTTGATTCAATACACAGTACTACGAGGTGTAATTAAAAATTGTATATTATGAATGACATTTATAACGTAAACAGAAGTATGGTTTCGAGAATTTAAAAGGATTAAACGTATGAATGACAAAAACTCAAAATTTCAAATAAATAAGTAGATAGAGTTAAATAATGTATTCTAGGATTTAAATGAGTGTGTATTTTATGAGTAATATTTCATTTTTCATGTGCTTAAAATAAATTGATAATCCATTGTTATCGTGTAGTTAAAGTTGGAGTTTATAACCTTAAATTTGTAAAATGTATTTTTTATATAAATAAACATTGGAAATAGCCTTTTAAGTTAATAGTCCTCAATCACTCAACTTCTTATTGTTTGTTTAGCTATTTGTTTTGATTGACTTATATATAGAGAAAAAATTACGAGAATACTCAGTTCACATCTATGTCTATATAATGGACCGTCCTTCAATGAGTATTTTTTTATTAGTAGTATTTATTTGATTTTACTGTTTAAAGTTTAAATGGATTAATTCTAAACAGCTGAATATTAATATAATGAAATAATTCAGAAGATTACGATATGTTTTAAAAGTTTACATTGGTAATGAACCAGCTCTTAATAAACTTAGGTATGATGCAATAGGTGATGCATTATATAACTGCTTTCATTTATTCTAAAATTTAGTGAAAATATTTGATTCATTTTCGTTTCGAGATATCTTTTATATCATCGTAATTTTTCAGACTGTATTGCCGTTTTCCTTTAATTCCTCAATTTCACTTAAAATTTCGTAAGACGTATCGTATACGCACTCTAAAATTTATTTCGACCACTCATTATCTTTTAATCACGAGTGTACCTCATTATAAATATAAATTACCGAGAATTATCTCTAGACTGCACCTTCGGCTATTTCCGAATCGGTTGTGACGAAACAATAGATCCACTCCATCGGCGACGTCATGTTGGCTGTCCACTTCACTTGGAAGATGTCCGAAGTAAAAACCGATTGCATGACGCTGAATAAGCCCCTTGGGAATAGAACGCGTCACGAGACAATTGTTTGGGTGCGATAAAAATCTCGTCGATGCTTTCGTGCATTTTGAAAGGGGTTCCAGATTTGACGCCTTTCAAATTGTGATTGACGCGGCTTTTCTATGTTAACGATGATCTACTACAAATGGACGTGATTTACGAAAATGTGTATTCAAAATGAAAGGCGTCAAAATAGAAGCATTATCTATGTTTATTCGAATAAAATTCGTAATTCATTGATGGTTCGAACTAAATCTTTAGTCAAATATAAAAAATTTGGAATTTCAAATAAGAATATATAATAAGAATATAATGTATGTCGCAATAATGCTTTCTTATTTTTTGTTTAATTTATAAATTATTACTGATGTTAACCAGTAAATCGTATCTATTATTGATATAATTTAAATATAAAATGTATAAAAAGAACCTAATAAACTAATTTTCATAGTATCTTTACACAAATAATTGCTGATTGGATTTATAAATATCTATTTTATGTAAAATATAAAGATAGAAGATTAATTTGAAGAAATATCTTCGGAAACATAAATTTCAAATACGACAGTTTCTAAATGATCAATTATATTTTATGACATGACTAAAAATAAATTCTCTGACATTTAATAAAAAATAGTAAATCTGTAAATTAAAATGAAGACGATTTCTTTACCAAGTATCGAGTCTGAACTTTTACCCTAGATTTTATTCAATACTTAATTCTTCCTGTAACTTTTATTCGCAATTCTTTCATTTTGGTATCAGCCCTTAATATCTATACATCATAGATTAACATTTGTTCTATTACCTCTCATATTTTAGCACGGAACCATAACAGGAAGTAAATTCTTTGTTCCTCTATTTTCCTATAATTTTAAACACAACTCTTGTAAGGAAGGGAATGTCTTCCACTGAACAAGTTACTTTGTTCGGTGGAAGTTTCTTAACAGATTAACTCTTTCTGTCTTAACTTGCCCTTCGTGTTGGAGGAACGTGTTCTCCTGAACATCGTTAGCAACTCCTGGTGTCCGACCCTCGGCCAATCACCTATCGATACCCGGCTTCCCTCCGCCCTTAATACCTGTGCAGCATATTCGAGGAGTTGCTTTGCTCTTTGACACACTGCTAAGTCTAAATGTTCTATATTTTAACATACTTCTTTTTCTCTTTTTTGTATGGTAAAATTCTCCATAGTAACCTAAATTTTATGTGATTTATTTTGTGTACTTCTCCTAAAGGTTTAAATTTTTGTTCTTGCTTATAAGTTCTCATAATTAATATAAACTCTCATAATATCACTATGAATAATCTTTTATCTCGTATTATTAGTATAAGCTATTTTGAGACAGTTGTTGACCCTTTATGATACTGATAGATCTTTGCTTGCGCGATGAAAAATATTTTTAGTGCACTTAAGGTCTAATATATTATTTTATTCCAGTTTCAAACCTCAATTTCCATAACACTTGTATTTTCGCCTCTGATAAAGCTAAAAGAGGAAACTTCGTAACTTTAACGCAGGTAAAAATTAGCTTGTTGTAGCTAGTTCACTATCTTATACTTTCACATAGTTTTCTACCTTCAAATCAATAAGACGTAACGTGGTGTCTTGACGGTCTTATAGGATACATCGTAGGTGATTATCTGGGAATGAGATCACTACTATGGATGGAGGGAGGAAGTTCTTCTCCCGGATGGTTCACAATGCATCGGACACAGACTAGCATTAACAGATATAGAATCAGATCATCAACACTTGAGGAACTGTGTATAGGAATAGATACGGTTCACGACCACCCATCCGGAGTCGGGCAAGTATCTGTAGTCGAGTCGCGAGCATAAGTTGTGTTAATCCGCGGGAGGTAGCCAATGTTGGCGACACAGATCTATTTTCGTTTAGGATATTTTGAATTCATTAAAGTATTTGAACTCCAAAGTCGTATTGTTTTGGGAGTTGTCAAACATCAGGATGGTGTCCATTCTTAGCAGATCGACCCTCGCCTTTGGATAACAGTCCCTGAACGATAAGGACAAGAGAGCAGACAACGTGGACCTTCGGACAAAAGCTCGGGTCGTACTACGTTCCTCTGAAACGCTCTCCGGTCCATTTGGACTTAGATATAAACCCTCCGGTGACATACGGCGGGGAGTTTGTCAACGCCAAATTCCTAACCTAGTCCATTACACTTCCCAGCGCCGTATGTCACTGGCGACTTGTGGGGTATACGTCTAAATCTGAAATTTACACTGCATCTGCGTCGAGACGAGTGGCTCGTGGAGTATTTGAAAAATGCAGGTATTTATTAAGAAACTGAATAGGTCAGATATTGCATATCTAAATAATAAAATTGGAAATATCTAAATTTTCATTCAAGTAACTGGAGAGTACAGATTAAGTAAAAAATTTGAGCATCTCACTTAATAACAATACCGATATTGCCATAGGTACAGGAAGCTTAATGGTTGTACGAGGTTATAACAATAATGAAATATTCCCCAGTAATTTCTTTATTTGCCATAGAGATTGAAAAGAAAAGTGTTTCTAGAGTTAATTCGTCTCTGAAAAGCGAAAAAAAGAAACAAACTTCGGATAATTTAGAAACAGCAACATAGACAGCCACCACTATCCAAAACATAAGTCAAATATAAATATTTATAGGTATTTAATCGTCCAAAAAATTATGGTCCAGTATCAAGCAATTCATGATTATAAAAATTGGTTTAATAATTTATTAGGTTACATATCAATATCACTTGTCACTTATCAATAATTTACACATGTCAATCATTTTGTACATGAACTATACGATAAAATAATGCGTAAAAAATTATCTTGTGCGTCCGGTGTTTCCAACCCCTGCCACACGCCAAAGGAATTCTTCCTGGGTATTTATGTGGAATTAGATTACCTCAGAAACAATCGTAGAAACTCTCTCTGTTCGAGGAAAAGTTTCTTTGTGCACATACAAAGTGCCAGGCGAACGTACACATTCTAAAAACTTAAAGGTTTAATTACTCGTTGGCAACGGGAGAGAACGAAGTAAACAAGCGCGCGAAAGAAAAAGGAAGTAGTAGAGGAGGGCAAGGAAACAAGGAAGGAGAGAGTGAAGGCAGCGTAACGAAGCAGAGATGAAAGGGAAAAACCTTCTGTAAATATAGTACATTTAAGCAAGGACGGGTGACCTCGTTCAAAAGTCGTTCGTCTTGAATCAAATTTGAAGCCAAGTTGTCAATCATACTGTAGCACTCCACACAATCGTTTGTCGGAAAAATGAACGGCCCTTTTTACAATGATCGATTGCGATCACGTTTTATGTGGAAAGTTCTAGGAAAAGTTTGAAAAAGTTGAGAAGGTAAAGGCTTAATGAGATGACCATGAATCAAAGCATAGATTAATTGGTTTAAATCTTTTATTTGTCAGTGTAAGTTGTATGTTATTTTTTGTAGTCGATTTTAATTGGAGAGACGATAAAGTTTGAATATATACGTTAAGAGAAAAGTAATTATCTTAAAAAAAATTCGTGGAAAGTAAAATTTTCTAAGGTAAAATAGTTAGAATTAAAAAAGCTTAATAGCGATGTTTCAAATTTATATTTTATCAGTAGATTTGTGATATTTTTATCCATCATTGAATTTGAAAATTTTTGTTGTAACATAAAAAATCGTAGTAATAAATTGTAGTTATTTTTTTGAGAAAATTTAAGTACTTAGATCAAGTTGAAGATCTGAGTACTTAGTAACATTTTATTATTTTAAATATGGCCATTAAAAAACACGATAATATGTTAAAATAATGATTTTGATTCCTGGATTCTCATCATAATCTAAATTGAATAGAATTATAAATCTTTATTAGGTTCATCCTGACCATTATCTAGTTAATGGTCATTTCCCATCAGATCAGAAGATTCTTCAGAATAACAGTAAACTGAATAGGATTTTGTAAGGATAGCCAATTAAAAATACTTCGAATCCAACGTCTTTGAGTTTATCGTGTTTACATTTCATACAACGTTCTTGAGAACTCAGATTAAGAAATGAGAATCAAAACACACCCTGTTCTATAATCCCAGTGACTATTCCAAGTCTAGGAACCTACTTTTTTTTAAAGTTCTGGTCCCTAAAATGAAGTTGCAACATCCTTCGTCCAAGTTTTCTAGGAAAACTACGTCAGTGGGATCGGGCTACAAACATTTGCTCGAAATATGATGGCGTCTGGCAGCCAAGTCTCCACTGACAACATTGAAGAGCTGCTTTCCTCATCTCCGAAAAGTTAGACAGCTAATTACTCCAAAGCGAAATTTCGAATTTCTAGACGAAGATGTTTCAAATACCATTGCGATGTTTTCGTTCGGCTGTTTTCCTCGTGTAAAACGAAAGCACGGCTTTTCGAACGGTTTTATGAAACATCGCCTCTTAAAAACGTATTACAATTTATGGGGCAGAATGAAGGGACATAAAAGGTCTTATGACCCTATTGCCCTTTAGACCTTGTTCTACATGGTTGATCTTATTTACCATAAGAGAGGGACGGATGGTATCCTGTAATTTTTATAGGCAGATGTTTATTACTTCTCGGTGTAATATTTCTTTTTTATTTGCTCTAAAAATAAAAGTGCACTTCACAGATCGTTGGAACCTTTTGAAGAGGAAAATGTGAGGTTTTATAGGGGTGAGGTTTTTTTGTTAGCTCGGGGTATTCTGCCTTTAAATTGCGTGATGAGAATAAATAAATAGTCATATTCCTTTCTTGCAGTGATTAGTTTCCATGGTTATAGTTCTCTATATAATGTAAAAGCTGCAGTTTTTTAAAATCAAGATCATGCGAAATCGTATCCAGGTGACTACCGTTGTTATTTACTCCTTCAATCCCACTTTTACGTAACCTACGTAATTCTTGTACTGTGGTCATGATCTATTTACATTCGTCCTCTGGTATTGTTCATGGTCTCTCTAAATCCTCTGACCTCTAGTTAAGAACGTCTGATGACTAAGTGACACTTCCCAGCGTTACGCTTCATTTTACCATGTTTTCTCCCAAAATCCATTTCAGTGACTATTTGTCAGCGATGTATTAATCTCGTTATCATAATTAACCATAGTTTATGTTTCATTCTACTTCTTGTAATTACAATCATGCATTGTTATATGCTCCTATGATCTACATGGATACGCTCCATCTTCTGTTTACTTAACATCCAATATATACTATAAGCTTTGATTCATTCATTTTAATATTTTTTCTATTCTTATTTCGTCGAATTTTTAAATTTGAATATTTTTAAATGTTTGTAACGATATGCGCATCAGTATTAATTTCAATAGGAAATCATTATTTGCCACAGTTAAACCACGAGGAGGTTTGGTAAATAAACACGAAAGCAACAGAAGCGTAAAACTAACCAAAATTATTATTTATATTAGAGCTGCAGTGTTTTTCTAAGCTAACTCTCGATTTGTTATTTTCCTACTTTCAAATTGCGTCATTATTTTCCATCACTTCGTAATTGGATACAATATGGCCGCCGCGATTCTAAAAACTTCCGTCACGTGGTCTGCGATGTCGCTCTCATTTTGTCTGAAAGTTAGTAAAATTGCCTAGGGAACCGGACTGTTATTCCATTGAATATTCCCTCATTCGAAAGTTTTGAATCCTTTTGTATTTACCCTTTAAAACCGAGGAATACCGCAGCGACTTACATAGCTGATATGTCCATGCGGAGATTTTATATCCCTGCAGTACTAGATGAACGGCATAAAGTTAGACGTGGTTCGCATTTTAATTTCAGCTAACGAATTAACCTATTTTTTTCTTGTGCTATCCAATTTTAATTATTGTATTTGAATATTTAAAAAACTGCATTTAGATTCATAGATTACTTATGTTTATGAAATGATATAGCATCCCTAGTTTATATAAACGAAAGCTAAATCGTAAACTATTCATTTGCAGATTTGTGATAAATTAACTGTCGGTTGCATACCTCATGGATGATGGTGTAAACTAAAATGCTTTATTGAGAAAAGAAACAAAATGAAGGAGAAAAATATTCTACGATATTTATGAATGTAAAAGATGGAAATGAAACCCAATATTTTGCTTTGAAACCAACATATTTAACGTATCAAAAAAGAATGAAATATTTACGAAATTAATATTATAATTTGATGTAATAGAACTATTATTGAGTATATTTAGCATCAACTCTAGTTTAACTTTAATAAATTTTATAGAGGACTAGAAATATTACGTAGATTTTTTATTTCCACAGTATATATATGAGAAATATAGTCATTAAAATGTTGATCAAACTGAATAACTTCATTTCTTGTTGTTCCTAGTATCAGCTATGCCATTTCATCATCGTATAACTTAACAAATAAACAGTAAGTTCTACTGTACTATGACGAAAACTCGTAATTGAAATATAATATATATCGTTAAAATATCATAAAAAGTTCGGTTATATACAAAAATATAATGTGATATTTTTTTGTCGAGGATTACAGAGACAGGGTATGATATCTTTGTAATGAGGAACTAAAGGTCAGAAGAAAAAAAGAGATAAAATAAAGACTTTGAATATCTCTTAACTTATTCCTCAGTTCCTAGAATGATATTCCATCAAAATTTCTCCAAACCTTGCAAACTCATCATAATGTATCTCGTTTGAGAACCGCTTCTCATTTCAGATATTCCTCAAGTTTCTCATTCGCCGTAATTCCAAAAGAGCCGCCCGCAGTCCCTGAATTTCAAATATCCCCGATTTTGCAGAAACGTATACATTTTCATACGTAGCGGGACCGCGGATGGGAGTGTAGAAACAGTTGACGAACTAATTAAAAACTATCGCAAACGGTTAACGAGAAGTCCGTGCGACACGGTTTCCTGGCAACCGCAGTGCACCAAGCAATACGCGATGCGGAACAGAATGCTACGCCAGTGGGAAGTTAATTCGAGGACGGGTTTTTGGAAATGGAACTTGATTCGACATTTAAAATCGCACTGATAATTGGGTTATTTCCTCTGCCGTGCAATCTAATTTTCTGAGCGGTCTGGATAACCAAGTTAGTAAATTCAAACTTCACACTTTTATTTCAGCTACGCTGACCGTTGAAATTTTCCCGCTCCGAACAAACGGTACAATCCCTTTCAAATAGTAGTTGATCAACTAACGTTGGCATAGCGACCGTGTAAATTAAATTTGTTTAGTAAACACGTGTATACATAATGAGTGACAACACGTATTTTTTGTCCTTTTTCGTGTCAATGAGGAAAACTTACGTTTCGTTTGAGCTAATTTTCATTAGAGACAACAAAGTTTGGAATAGGAAATGATTTTGTAAGCATATAGTTAGTTATCTACCGACATTTAGACCAAGAAGGCATTTTTTGATTTATTTTAACGATCTTAACAGTTGAAATTAATTATTCAGATACAAACGAGAATTTCACGAAGTTATTTAAATGAAATATTGAATAATTTATGTGGTTCACTTAGAGACGAAGAAATATTTTCCCTTTGTTTTGGAAATAGAATTTTCATATCGTTTTTCCCTTGAAGTGAAGATTTCTGCTCTTTGCTTTCGTAATAAAGCTTTTGTCGCTGTTTTAATTGAGATTTTTATCCGAATTAAAAATGGTATAAAAGAAGCCAACATTTAGTGAAAAGCAGATTCAAAGCAAAATATAATCGTCCTCTAAGTGGCGGAGTTTTTTTGTTCGTATCTTTTTAGATAAAGTTTTGATTATATCTAACTTGTGGTCCAAGCCAAAGCTTACAAAGATTCAAAGCTCGTTTATGCCTCGTTATACGGACTCATGGAGACGAGATAAACAGACTGGTTGTCATAGAGAAGGACGTTTACGCTGGAAACATTTTTAATGATAATTTTTATTGCATTAAATCGGTGTGAGTTACAAGAAATTAGATGTAAAGGACAAGAAATTTTTATTAAAATAGTTCTTTCAATGAATAACGGTTTTCAGAAATACGAGGAATAATCCAAGATATTAGTTCCTTAATACGTATTTATAATTAATGTTTATATTCTAATTAAGACAAAAATATCATGAATTTAAAAATATGTTATTTTCAAATGTTTTTGATGTAAAAAAGATGCAACTTTGTAAAAGTTTGGCATATTTTAATTAATATAAATCAAGATAAAAGTTTATTTTAACTGAAAATCACGTGCTTTCATACAACCGAAGAAGCATACTTATCGCATCAATCCTTGATTATACTCTTACATAAGTTTCCCAATTCCACACATCCCTCTAAGAGATGACTGCCCATCTCAAGATTAAATCTTACGTAAACACTAAATAAAGCAGACATACAGAAGTAGTTACATCTCGTTTAAGTCAACACTGTTTACAGAATAATAAAAGTCATAATTATAATTAGTGCAACAATATAAAAGAAAAATAAAGAAAGACTTGAAAATTAATTAAAAGAATTCAATTTTTAATAAACAGAGCATAGATTTATAGTGTAAATGGTAGAATTAATTGAATATACGTAATTTTTTACGTAAATATTACGATACAGCGCTTGTTTAGCATGTTTAAATAGTTGAGTAAATAAAAACCATGGAGATCCATATTACGTCAGTATTTAATCATAGTTCGTAATGCATATGATCGTGTATCTGTAGGTGTGAAGGAATCTACACGCATCTCACTAATCCGTAACAATGGCTTAGTTCTGCACGCGTGAACATCCCCTTAATAATATGCAAACACTCGACGGTGTCTCCCCCTATGGAGGCGATAGGTGCGAAAGGAACCAAAGTTTCGAATGAAGATAAGATATGAGGCCTCCACTCGAGGTTCCGTTAATTAAAAAATTTCTCACGGACGAGAGCGTCCAGACGAACGGTGTTTTGGTTCGATCGAAGCGCGTCAATTGTCGTCAAAAAAGCTTTTGTGTTCGTCCTCACGGTTTTAGACCCAGGGTCGGCGGCGTGTTTTTTCCCCCGTTGACAACATTTCGGAATGTTATGGGGGATTTTCTGCTCCGAACGCGTCCATTGAAGGGCAGCCTTTGTGCAGTTTAAAATCAGTTCACGATGAAACAAAGGAGACCACCCCCCATTCGCCACCTTGCCCCTCCGTTCACCTCTAAATATACATCTTCCCGCCTGAGTAACTGATCAATAGCGAACGGAAACCGACGCCATCTCTTGGCCGATACACACGCACTCGCTTCAACCGATCCATCACTACACTCTATCGCACATCCGTGCGCTTAAGCGCTATTCAATTATTATCTTGAGTCGCCCTCTGTGCGGGGAACATCAACAACTGCGGCGTGGGAATGTTTCGATGGGTTTCCATGACGCCTCGTAAACAAAAGCCTATTGTTCGTCTCGAAATTGGCGTCCGTACGAATAATCCTGCGAATTGCCGCGACCTTTTTCAACCCTGATTTATTGGCTTTACGGATTTTCTCCGGTTTTTTTTGACGTACGTAGGCGCGTTTTATGGCGCCTCTTTTGAAATTTACTACGCGTGCTCTCCTGTCTGCATGTCACTGCGTGTTGATACGAATGTTCCCGTCGTATTAACTCAGGTTTTGCTTTTGTTTGACGCGTGAATATACGTTTATCCGTCAGAAGTACATAGAGGCGTGTGGAAGTGATAAATTGTCGATTGACAGTTTTCTTTCGGGAAAAATGATATTTAATCCGTGTACGAGTCTATTGACCTGTAAATGATTTGAAGGAGGAAATTTTTAAGAACTTTTACGGTCGTGTATTGTATGAGTAATATTTGTAAGATATCAAAGTATTAAATTTGTATGTATTTGAAATCATACTTATTTAACGTCCAATACTGTTGAATACCTTAATTAAATAATTTTATTCTTATAAAAGATATCCTTTCGTCTGATTTTGTGATGATTAATAGTTTTAAAATGTTTAAAAGGTTTTACGGCACCTTTGTCCTACTTTAGACAACTTTTACGTTTTTGAGTTAAATTATAAGTAATTTAATATTCATTACAATATATTATTCCACAAAGTACACAATATCTATTTTACTTCATTTTTATTTATTTTAATAAAAAGGTATCCAATACAAGCAGACGAAAATCCACGAATCGTATAGTTTAAGTGGTAAAGGAAATTATCCTTAAATACGTTGGATTTCCATCATAAATTAAAAGTAGTTTTTAACGATAAAATATTTTGATTATTTGTTGCTAACTATAATAAAAATAGATTAAGCAGCTAAAAGTTTTTATTTCTCTATGAGTTTTGTTTATTTCACGTTAATGTTTCCTTTCGTTATCAGCCTTACAGATAACCAACTAATTATTTAAACAAAAGAACTATTTGTAAGTATAAGAGCCAATGGTTTTATGAGTATCGATGAACCGCGTTATCACCTTCTCTTTTATAGGAGACGAGATTCCTTTACTCACCCAATTTTAAGGTCAATCGATATCACAAAAAAATTTCCTCTTTTATTTGAAGAAGAGTGAAATATTAGCAAACAGTGAACTTGAGATGATTTCGTGTAAAAGCGGATATAAAAGATAAAAGTAAATAAATTTTGACTTAAATACGAAATATGTATTAAAATGATTAAATTCATTAACTGATATTCTAAGCGACGAAAGGAAATTGGTGTGAATAATTGCTAACGGAAAATGAGTATCGAGTTTCAATCGCTGTGAAACAAGCAAGGTCTAAATGAATATAAATCACGCTCTAACTGAAATAGAAATGCGTGAAGATAACGAGGCACCGCAATCTTGACGCGTAAGATTCGTAGCGTGAGAGATAGAGGCCAGCGCCACGCAGTGTCCACTCGCTTAACTTCTAGACCGGACGATCAAAGTATTCTCGCAATTTAAAGCGAATCCTCAAATGAAACCAATTTTAAAGAAGCCCACTTGCTGTTGGTTGTTGAACTACTAAAAATTACAAAGAAATAGCACAATTATATCATCTCGGAATGGTCGGACGGTCTCTCTACGTTTTTTTAATTACAATTTTAATGACGAAATTCATTAAGATGGAGTATTTTAAGTAGAGTTTTCATTAATGTTACGATATTATCTTAATAGGATGAAAATGAAAGAGAATTTTTAATTCTATAATTTGAAAAGAAGATAGAAGAGTATCTATGCTGTTCACAACCCTAGTTCACGCTATTAATTAGTGAGCTATGGATTTGAAATGGCAACAGCGTATTTCCCACCACCCGCATTGCGTGCCCGCATAGAGTGTTGCCTACAAACACGGCGGATTGCTAAATGAGATTGTGAATTTTTTTACTCTACATTTATTTGGCAATTAGTATTTCGCCGCAGCTCGGAGAAGCGCTAGCTTATATCGATGTTCAATATGAGGATAATTTGTTATCTAAAAAATGAATCGTACGATTTAATGAATGATTCGAACATAAATCGTATTTCAAGATGGAAATATGAAATTGGAAAATTAATACCATAAAAATTGAGAATCTTTGTGAAAATTCATTTAAAAAATCTAATATCGAATCTACTACTATGTAATCTACTATCGTAATTCAATTGTTCACTGCATCCAAGGTAGTTCAACTCTTAATAGTAATTTAAGTAGGCGTTGTAAACTTTCTAAACTGATTAAACTACTTTGGTTTCATCTAAATAATGAACGATGATAATTTTAAAAACTCAGTATCTCTTACATTAGCTCAGTTTCAAACATGTTCTTCATATCGCGCCTTAATTTGTAACTCATTATCATAACAACACAAAAATGTTTACGTTGCTAAGGTCGAATTATAAAACGTATTAAAACATGTCGGACACGTTATCACATAAAATTTCAACAGAGGGCGTAGATAAACTTGAGAATTAATAGGACGACCGTCCATTTTGTTAATCAAAATTAATTTGCTTCGCTGGATTTGATATTTCAGATGAATAATTCGCTGTCTAATCTTCCCTGGCCATTGAGAAAGATTCGTTCATTCATAATGTCATGATCTTCCCTTCAGTTTCATTATCATTGCTAGTGTCCAAGAATCATTAATACAAATTGGCTGCTATTCCCTTTCCTCAGAGGCATAAAGCAATAATACGAGGTACTTTAATGAGATACCAGGGTCAAGGTATTGTGTTTCAGATATTAATAAGCAGTGAAAGCTTGGTGAAAAATACATAAAAAACGAAATGAATAATGTATTTAGATTGCAAATTTGGGTGTACTATTTCAACCTTTAAGAATTAATTAACTTTTTCCATTAGGTTTTAGTAACAAGGTTAAAAAGTATTTATTTTTATTAGAAGCTCTTTGAATAATTTACTTTCGCCTAGTTGTTTTTATAACTTTAATAAATATATCAAATAAAATAAATGTTCCACGAAACTTGATTATTAATTTAAAAAATAACATGGAAACAGGAGTAGTTAAATGGATTAATGGATAATAATTAGTTTCAGATACGCTGTACAAGAATGTGATGATTAAAACGACCAAAGTTTCAAACTCCAAAGATTGGCAAAGTTTTCGTATATTAGCAATTATCAATTACTTATATTATGCAATATTTATTGTGTAAGTATTCATTGTATATCTCACTAGTTTTTAATAGTATTCAGTTAATTAAATTATTTCGCAGTTCTTTTCCGAGGAAGCAATTTTATTTTGGTGAGAGTAATGCTTGACATGATAAATCGACCTTGACACGTTCAACTACTCTGATAAGAAGCTGTGAGACAAATGCTAAGTGAAGTGGATTTATTAAGTCTTAAGACGAGAGGTTCAATGTCATCCTCATTTAGCTTTGAGATATCTGCATATGAATTACTCAAAATTGAGTCTTTTAAATATGACGTACTATATGAGAGGCAAGAGCTCAGTACAGCGTACTCTGCCTTTGAAAGATGGTTCATAAATTAGAAGGAGCGAGAGATGAAGCAATTTTAGATTTATACGTCACGATAGAAACAGTGATAGCAATTGGTTGGAGATGAGATGACGTCACTGTAATTAGTGACGAATATTTGATAATGAGTTGAACAGGAGATGACATCATCAAGTAAGGTATGAATTAAGAAGAACTTAGTTAGAAACTTAGAGCTAAATGTTTCAATTTTGATAATGTATGACGTAAAATTGTACACAGATGATAATTAATAATCGTAAATAAACAAGCAGGAGTCGTTCTTTTGTTAATAAAATTCGTAACTAAGAGACAATCGAGTTGAAAGAATTTGGCGCTAAGAATCCGTACGTAGTTTCTTGGTAACCTTAGCGATTCCTTTTTTATTACATCATTTCTTTCGCGACTATTGATAAAATGCTACAGTAGGCAAAAATACACCTGGAGTCCATGACTTTTCGATGGAAAGGCACTCTCATATCTCTTCCGTGAGAACATCATAAAAATGTAGACTGGAATCTTGCGAAGGTGAGTGAAAATTTTTGCTCTCATGTCGGATGGAGATAATATGCCAAATGAAACCTAAAAAATATAGGTTTTGCTTTGGTCTGTCCCCGGGAAATGCTGACTTTGCATTCCTGCTTCTGGAGAATATTGCGCTGTAAGTAGTGTATTAGAATGCAGGGTCGCGGATACCTCAGATTGATCGAGTTGTGAAGGTGCTCCATTTTCAGAATTCGCCATCTGCCATTAGGATGATAGGTTCAGACATCCTTCCCACTACGTATTGATCATCCTATTCAGGTGATTTATCTTGTTTTAGAATGATTAAATCTTCGCGCGCTAGCAACGAACGGGAAACACAATAAAACTCTTTCCACTCCGCTTGGGAGATAAATCATTGTTAAGCAGACAATTTCCAAGTTGATCAGGAAGAATAGTTTTCGTCTTCAGAAAGAGGTTTTGGGAGTCAAAGCTCGAATGAATTAGGCTTGATGAGCGTTTTAAAAAAACGTTCGTTCCATTCGAGGGAATAAAGGGTTGGCATGACAACTATTGATGAATGCGTAATCGTTATATATTACGATTAAAATAAAGTATTCGATAACGGGTAAAGATAAAAGAATATGTAGAATATTTCAGTCTACTTTTATTTTACGCATTTGAAATATACGTATTACGCTGTGAATGGCTGTATTATTAATTGGGGTATCTTATAACGAGGTTTATCAATATCAGCTAGGTTTGGAGTTAATCCTTGAAAAAAGGATGTTCATTTATATATTCACTGTAAAAATTGCGAAAAACAATCAAATAAGGTTGCGTGTTGTAGAATTAAAGAAGGTTAATTATTTTTAAAGTAAATTTATTTATTTTTAAGGAAAAATATTTGAAATATTGATATTTGATTAATTTTAATATTGGTACTTTTTCCATCAAGTTATACGTTGTCTTTGTAGGATATACAATTTTGTTGGAAATACGTTACAAAAATGAGGAAAATAAATCGATTTCAACTAGGACTTTGAATGAAAAATTGGCATGATTTGACATGAATGGTTATATATAAATTATATTATAATAGTTAGATATAAACTTCTGGTTATAATACTCCAATCTTCAATCAAAAGATGCTCTGAAAATTAATTTTATCTTCATACTCAGCCTACGTAACGATGATATTCTATCGAAATTTTCATCATTATAGAGTGAATTTTAAGACAAATAAATTTCAAAAAGCCATCATTATAGATATATCGATACGTTTGATCAATAACTATCTATGAAATTCCTCTTGATATTCATTTTACATAAAGCAAAGTGCGTAATTAAATTCCCCGACTCGAAGAGCTTCGTGGAAAAGAATTTAAAAAATTCTCACTTTTTCTTCTTATTCCACCTTGTAAAATTATTAAAGAAGAAAAAGGCCTTCAGAAAACAGCGGGTCGTTGGATCTTCAGATGCTCCTCCGTGGAACTTTCCCATAACTTTGAGATCGTTTGGGCAATTAAATTTTTAGGACGCCCTTACTCGAGAGTTTTCCAAAAGACATTCGTTAAAAAAGATCAATCATGCATGATGTGAAAATAAAAGACTAAAGTTCCTCCGCTCAATATAAATGCTCCTGTCTATTTTCCTACTGAGGGAATAATGGGAAAAAAAATTATCCTTTTAAAAATCAGAGCAAACTCATCTCACCCTGTGAAGACAATAGAAAACTGTTTCAATGAAATACCTTTTGAGTGGAAAAACTAAAAAAAGGGGCTTCAAATATTTGCAGAAGTAGGCCATTCATTAAGCAAAACTAATAAGCTAGACCTTATCATCATCAGTAGGTCATGTTTTTGAGCTCGTGGCGTCATAATATTATCTAACGAAATAAATTACGATAAGCAGACGCTGGTGTAAGAATTTTGATGGAATGAATATTGGAACTTACGACGTAAAACTCTATTTCATTAAAATTTCAGATTTTAATAAATACACGGAAAAAATCCAAAAAATATTAACGCCCGATTATTGCATCGGAATGATAAAAATGTAATTATGTTATTCAAACTTTTAAACTAGAAAAAAATTTATATTAAAATACTAATATTTCATAAACCCAGATTTATCATTTTAATACGAGAATCAGGCTGTAGTATTTCTTTGGCAGTTTTTGAAAACACGCATTTCTTGATGAAATCAAACATCGTAAAACAAAGAATATAAACATATAAATATAATAACAATAAAATAAAACTGAATACATTTTTCATTCATAAATATAGCTTATAGATTACTATACATTACATATCTAATCACGGTATCTACATAGGTGTATCGTTGTCATTAAAAAGTCTTATGTACGATGTTAAGGGAAATGAATTTATTTTACATTATTGGTCCGTTTAAAAAGAAGAATTCAATAGGTAATGAATCTCTTCCTTTAAATATGTTTTCCAATTACCTTTATAATACATTAACGCTACGTTAATATTTGAATTTTGCGTGTTGCCAAGGCAACGCTAAATTATAAGTAGATGAGGAAGTTAAACAATTTTATTCCCACTTTGTCGGTATCGTTACGTATTTCATCTTCCATCGGTTGAATAATTATGGATTTTTAATAAAGAAAAAATAAAAATAAAAAAAATTAAACGAGGTTTAAGGATGGATTATGAATCGTGTTGAGTTTGTTGAAGAGGGATTCGACTTTAATGGGATAGGCTTTCGTAAATTTACCGAGATGTTATAAAGCGAAATATAATGACGGAAAGCACATTTATTCTAACTCGTTTCTTCATCTCTTTCATTATCTCCTCGCTTTTCGTTCCTCTTTTATCACCACGCTCTCTCCATGGTGATGAATTTTCAATACGTTCCCGAAGAATATGACGTTAATAACATCTCGGGGTCCAATGGCGTGACACAAAGGGAAGCATAAATTCGGCTAGGATAGGAGCTCCTCCTCTTAGAGAGAATTTTTCGCGCTCGGGTAATTCATCCGAGACGAGAGAAAAAACTTAATAATGGACGTAACTAAGGGAAACATTTTGGCAAACGCTACAAACGCCGTGAAAGAATCTTAAAGAACGGCCTCTAGAATGGATGGTAAAAAAGGAAAATGGAATTAATTATTTTGCTAACGAGCTGCTAAGAGCTTCTGTTCAAGAAAGCATGACATAATTAAAGGAAAGTGACGTAGGAAGATTTTTCGCGAGGAATTAATTTTCTGTCTTTGGTTCTCGAGAAGAAAAAAAAAAACATACGGATTTGAACGGAGTGTAATAGAAGTTAAATAAGGGTTTATCAACTGATGAAAATTTTTAGTTTAATGTGAATATTCGTGTTAATAAACTCGATAAACTTTCAACGACTTCTATAGTACATGAAGAGATGATCAATGAAGACCTATAGCCTGACATTTTCAACCAAAACCTTTTCTAATTTTAACTTTATATATTTTTTAGCATCCATAGACTTAATGCTGAGGTGTTTCATCTAAAATTGTCCGCAGCGATCGGGATTTTCATATTTTTCTAGCGCATGACATTGAGCACCCAAGTATTTTCGTCCTGGTTTACGAGCCCTCGATGTTCCCATGGTTACTTTTTCATGCTTATTTTTACTCTTTCATTGAGACGATGACCGAGTTAATATTTTAGCCCCGATTTTCAACGCGAAGAGTACAAAATGCTCTCGTTCTTTTATTTTCACCTTCCGCCACACCGATGGTTGGAGGTGATCATAGAAAACCTTTCTGCATAATCGGCAGACGACACAAAGGATCTCGACGATTCTCTCGGAAGGATGACTTGCATTTTTAGTCGTTTTAGTCGGAAATGCGGTATCGTAATGGAAACTAGAGGAAATACGACCACACAATGGAGTTTACCTAGTTAGAATAGAGAATAGGTGGCCTATGCTCAAAAGCTTTGTGATGCGTGATTGATAAATTAAATTGATTCACAATAAGGCTTACAATTTCGTTCTTGAATGCTGCATAATGTACGGAAAATCAAGTCTGAAATACGCTCAATATAAATTTTTATACGTTCGTAACACTTTTGATTCTTATTATTAAACAGTTCTACGAGAAATTTTCTTATTAACACAAAACTATGTCGTAGTATTTATTTTATGAAAAAGTGATTCAAATTTATCGTATTATTAATATTTGATATAACTTTTATTGCTATTATTTATGAACATTGATGATTATTTTTGTTAGTGTAAATGTAATCTAGTCTTAATAATATTTGTATATATAACTCGTTCATTATAACTACCTTAGCAATAAAGTAAATTTTGCCATTACTTTTCTTCTTAGTCGCATTTGAGATTCTGTAAACTTGAATAAAGGACAAAAAATTAAAATTAAGAGTCATTCCATCATTTTTCTTACTCTACATTTGGGCTAGTAAAAAATATCGTAATCTTTTCTTTACGTATTCACTACTTTAGAGATTTAATATAGATTTCTGGTGTGTTATTTCCTTTCGCAATTTAATTCAGAAGAGGCAATGTATTAAATAATGCGAATATATAATGTTCATGTTTATTTTTTCACGTCTGTCACCAAGGCGATAAACAAATATTCCCGCATTCTCTGACGCATTGTTTTATTTAAAACACTATCATTCATTCCGCAACCTTGATCGAAACAGTCGCGTTTCGATATCACAAAAGGCGAAAGGCATATAAAAAAAACGAAACAAATTTGCATTCGCGCACCAAAAGGGACTCCAGTGCGCCAAATAAAAAAAAATCGAGAGGCGATAAGGAGACACGTTTGTTGCGCACACTTTGTGCGACGCCATATTTGATTAAAGCGACGCATTCGTCCAGGTGCGCTCCTAATGTATTCCGTTTACGAGAGGACGACCGCCTAGGTGTCGTTCGAAAAATTCAATTGACGCGAACTCTGGGAAAATCGCGGGTCTTTTCGTCTTCGGGAAAATAATTGGGGGAGCGTCTCTCATTAATATTCCACGGAGATTCATCCTTTTTAAGGGCTTCACTTTAATAGGCCTAGAAGATGGATTGTATTCGTCTCGTGCCTTCCCCAGTGCAGTGATTCATGGCGCGGCATTCCCGTGATGCCGCGTTCTTTCGATTCGTATAAATGAAATCTGTTGATCTCTTTCAAACAGTTAATTACCGAGCTGTAAAGAATTAATTACTGCGTTGTAAAGATTTAATTACTGGGGCGGCCTTTCTTCGAAATCCAGGGTAAATGATGCATTAAAACTGTCTGCAACATTTCCACGTTTGCCATTCTAATTCCGAAATGTCGAAAGTCTTCCTCCGGTGGTTTATTCAAAGCCCTACCTTGAATTCAAAATGAACGGAATTTCTCTCTAAAGCCTGGAATTAGTCTTCGGGAATTGATATTGTATTTTAGGGTTTAATTTTATCCTATCCGTTGATCTACCATTACGTTTACGATCGTTATATTCTTCAAGATTATGTTAACAGGTGATACGAAGAGTTTTAATTGGAATGTATTTGTTTATTATTTTATTTACAGTATTGTCGCTATTGGTCTCTATGACCGGTGGTGACATCATAACGTACAACGGCACTAACACACAACAATATAACTTAATTCTAAACGTATATTTATCTAGTAAATATATATATTCAAATTGATAAGGTTTGCGTAGATTAGTAGAGATTGATTTTACATTCAATTGAAACTTTTTAATTAGTAATCTTAATAGAATGAGGAATATGCATATATTCTATGATTAATATATATCATACATTTGTATGGTAATGATTATCAAGCATTTCTATACTCCTATTAGACCTACTATTATTCCATCCATGTTTATGATTCCATTAAATTCAAAGCCGCATCTAATATTGGCCATGAGAGGCACAGTATCCAATCAGTTATCGAATGGATGAGTTAAGTTGATATTAACGATCTTAGAATGCTGATAGTCAATTAAGGTCAATATCTAACGCGACTGAAAATGCACTTCATTCCAAAGTTTGCTCTTCACCCTAAGCCTGTCCGGACGTGATGAGACACGCACATCCGTAAATAGCTTTTTGAAGCCACTATCATTCTGCATGACTTAAAAAAATTCGATTAGGCTCCCAGCCAACGATGTAAAATTCCTCAACAAAACCCTCTCCTTGTTCTGTATGGAAAACAAATTATTATTAATGATATCAAACTATTAAATCTTCGTAAATAATTGAAATTAATAACTTCACATACATAGCTATATTACCGTCAAAGGTTATAAATTAAAATAATTTTCGAGATAAATTAAAAATAAAGGATGGAAAACTATATATATAAACACTCATAAGTGTAAAAACATATAAAAATGAAATTACTATTATAATTACTCTTATTGTTAAAATAAAAGGATTTGAAAGAACAAATTTACCGAAGATCATACACGAGTACAATACAATTTTATTAACGGAAGATATATAGAAAAAAATTGCAATTTGATTAATCTATAATATATTCTTTGCATAATAATAGGAATTTAAACAAGCTTATTTATTAGAGTTTGGGATATAGTGAGTTATTGATCCCTTTCCTTGAAAGGTTGCAAAAGCACGTTAGAGAATGCGGTTATTAATTCCGATGGTTTAAATCTTAATGGCTTATCTGCGTTCATCCAATGAATCGTAAATATGACCTGCGGCTGGAATTTCCATCCTTACTGTGACCTAAGCAGCCTAAGGCTCGACTTGTTCCAGTTTCTCAGAGTTAGCGCACAACATCGAAGATATATTGCCCTTTTCCACACCAATTTCACCGCAATCGTTGGTGCATTCCAAAGAAATGCCATAGAAACGATAGTCTTAATATCCGACGAATGCTATTTACTGCTGAAAATACATTTCGGAATGTTATGACGTAATAGTTCATCATTAGAGAAACAATGGAACGTATTAAAGACAACAATGTACAATTACCGACCGACTCTTTCCATTCTGTAGAAAATAATTAGATTATTAAATCAATAGTCTTCAACAATACTGTCGCTCCATTCAGGAATGGAAGTTATTAATTATCAACCATTATTGTAGAAAAATAAAGAAAAAGAGTTGTGAAAATTAATCCTGGATTGTTCAGAAACCACAATCTATCGCGAAAGAAATTCGTTAATGATATTTTTTTATATTTTAAAATATATAGAACACATAATAGCCATAAAGTAGAAGGAAAAAGTAAAAATAGAAAATAAATCAACTTTAAACAGTATGTGATTATAAATCATTTGACACGCCATTTTATTGTTATTTCAATTACGTATATCTCATTGTTTTAATGGCGTAGGTCTCATTGTTTGGCAAGTTAATACTGAAGAATAATTTATGTTAAATTATAATGAAGAATATTCCTCAATAAAAATTCCCAGCGAAAAATTTGGCGAGGCGAACAGTTTATAATTAGATACTAAAAAATCCATTATCGATTATCAGATTATATAAAACCTTTTAAGCTTTATGTTGATCCACTTTTCATAATGGCAGGATTTTTTTTTATTTTGAAACCTACACAGAGATTAAAATCGGAATATTATCAGCGATTAAACTCTTCATAGTTTTTAGATTATACACGTAAAAATTTTACTACCAAATTCTACGTTTACCACTTATTCCGAAGTGAATGCTTCATGACGCTTTTTCGCATCAGACAAAAGACTATCGAAAATGTATTCGAGAAAATGTCCATTCTGGCTCTACTGAAATAATTACAGCGACTGAATGAGGGGTATCGATTCCTTCTGAGTATTCGATTGATCGCATAAGAGTAGTATATGGCTGCAGCGGTAGCATAGCGTGCCGTCGTAGAGGTTTATAAAGGACACCGCTCCAATACTTGGATGGAAGAGTGTAATTCGAAGGTCAATGCCATTCAGTTATCGGGTTTTTTTTGTTTCGTAAAAGGTTCGTAAAATTTTCAATCATCCACCAGTGGGTAATATGTCCTCACTATAAAATAGCTCTTCTCCCACGTGAATGAAAAGGGATAAAAAAAGATCTGAAACACGATCGATGAATTCTATGTGAGGAAATTTAAAAAGGTTATGAGTATTACTGTAATAATCGTGATGATATGTTTTCTGACCAATGGGAGATGATCTTTTTTTACTTATTTTACACAAGAAAAACGTTTTAAATTTGAGAGTAACACGAGGCAGATTTGCATATCATATTTAATGAAATGGATGAATTATGGAGATGTTTTACATAAAACATATCGAAGGAAGGTGTGAACCTGATGAGATTCACTTCATATCCTCTAAATTTCAATTTATATTTATTAAAACAGAAGGTACGCGCTTAATGGTCTGCAGGGAATATATTAACGAGAAACTGTCCGATTAACATGACGCAAAATTCATGTTGGGATATGGGTCTAGTAAACTCAATTTACGATATTGTGTATTAATTAGAATCTACTTCAGTAGAGAAATATTCTTTTATACCATAGAATTAATGAATATATTTCATCATAAGGAACTAACCATTCAATTAGCTTATTTATAATGGTGGCATTTCAACGAATGCATAACAGTAGTGTAATGATTCATTTTTCGTTTCCATGGTTTTCTAACAGATCTATTAATTTTCGATTCTTCCTAATGCTTCCTCAAATTATTATAGTTTCTTACGTTGTTAATTAGTATTTTTTGTGTAACGGTGTGGTTATTTTCGATTATTGATTATATATTATTGAAAACCTTTGTAATTTCATAATTAGAATTTAGTAATTTTGAAATATGCTTTAGTAATAGTTCCGTATAGTGATGTCGTCACCAGGGCTAGAGATAAATAGCAACAGCATTGTAAATAAATAAATAAGTGTTTTTAATTGGTTTTTAAAAAGCATTTATTCTAAGAACGAGTATTTACTCAAGTTAGCTCTTATCTGTCTAATCATTGGATCATTAATTTCTTAAATAATTATTTGTTACATGAATAATAATCTAGGATAAATCATAAATTGAACTAATAAACTCGGTTTACATTGGTTTCCATGGATATTTTAATGATTACGTACAATATTAATCACCAATTATAAACTACGATCTCCTATCCCATTCAATATATACCTCTTACTATTGAGATAAATATAATAACATCCGAAGCTTGTTTATTCCAATTCCAGCCCCCGAGATTGGAACAGCGGTCGTTGCCTTTAAAATCAATTTCATTCGCAACTTTTTTAAAGAGAGGGTTCCTTCCCCTAGAGAAGACAGACGGCTGTTGGTTGGGCCTTTTCAAAAGGATGGATTTTAGTTACAAACAAGCGACCAAAATTTTGCCTCTCAAATATTTTTCGGCACCTGAAACGACGAAGGAGGGAAAACATAACAGCCGAAATATTTCCAACCGCTCACCCGAGTTGTAAAAAAATCCTTTACCTGAGGAAGGACCGAGAGAGAGGATGGGCATATATAAATCTCCCAGAATTCCGGGGGTTTAAATTTTCCACTTTTATCAACCCTAGGAAGTCGTCTCTAAAGGGAATTCGTAATGGGTCCCCCCCCAAAAGACGCGATAGGCATTATTTCCGTTGATAAACCCAATTACGCGACAAAAAACGCGGTGGATCAAGGATCGTTAACCTAGGAGAAATGACTCATATAAAGAGTCAAATTTGCGTTACGCAGCAAAAACTATTTCCCCAAAGATGCGCAAAAAAAGGTAGAGTGAAATATTCAGCGTCGTTCACTAAGTGGCGAATTAGGAAAAATCTCGTGTCATGCTCCAGAGGTTCTAAGTTCCTCTTTGGGCATTGCAAATAGAGCTTTTCCGGTGGATTAATTAGATGCGCTCAAGTAGAGGGATGCTCAAAGATGAGTGGTTCTAATTGAATGAAAGAGAAACGTAAGAGAGTTATGTTAGTCCTTAATATTTTTATGTTTCCAAGAGACATTTTTGTACAAAGACGTGTTTTGTGGTACTTATTCATTATTCGTACAATACGTATCGATGCTTATTTACTAATAATAAATGGAAATTGAAGGTCATATTCTCTTCTTTTATAATTAATATCTAATTAATTAATCTAAACAAAGTACGATTATTATTACCTGTATAGTATTATCTCTTCCCACTAATTTTGATTTTACACTTACCTCTACCCCCTGCCACACACTAATAGGCGGTTTTCAGGGTATTTGTATAGAAAATTGAATTTATACTTTAACGATAGAAGAACGTTGATATAAATTTAAATACTGACAGACTTTGATTTTCTTTCCAATTCTACTATAAATAGTTGTCTTTTTCATATTAAGTACATATCATATACGAAAAATAGACAAAATACTTTCAAAAACACTCATCTATCCTCATCCATAGAGAGTTGACAGGGGTAAGATGAGAAATAAATTTCTTACGTATTGAATTTTAGTGGTTTTAAACGTTAACGTCATATATTATTTTGAGAAAGAGAAGATACTGTTTATTCCTCAATATATTATGTATTTTAAATAACGAAAGCTTGTAAAATACGAGAGAAATATAAAATTTACGTTATGAAAAGTAGGTAACACATGGGTGGAGATATTATGTGAAGTTTGGAGGATGATGAAACCGTCAGTTGGTTGGAGGAGCGCTTCAAAAATCTGCCATACACGGATGAGGGACAAGCGAGGATATTGAAAACTGTTTGAAAGCTCCGTGCCCATGAAGAGCATATGCAGGAAAGACAGAACTAGAAATACGTGCGTGATGAATGAAAGTCTCATGAAAGAAAACTTTGAAAGGAAAATGCTTCAATGGTTTACGACTGTCCAAACCACGCGAGATAAACTGATTGATGGCAAAAGAGTGTTTTGGTTGAAGAAGACCAAGAAAATGTTGCCTGATTATGATGGATAGTATTCTAAGGGAAGGAAATATCACGGATATCAGACGAAAAGGTTGAGAAACCTTTTTGAGACGACGTTTGAGTGAAGACGATACGGGAATAAGGTGAACCAACCAGGAGGTTCGAAGTAAGCATCGATACTCTTGTATTATTTAAAAAAAATGTTTACATCGAATTTCATTCATGGAATTCAAAATGTGCACATCATCCTTCTTTGTAGTACGCGAAATTTGAGAAGCATATAATAATGTCTGCAAAACACTGAGAATAGATTTTTGCCATATAAGAATGCATTGGATAATTATGAATAATTACTATTCTATACAATAATAAACTTTATAAAAGGAAACCAAACAATGAAGTCAGACTTTGATTTTCTTTCGTTTTCTATTATAAAGAGTTGTCTTTTTCAATGACACCTCAACAATATCGTTAAAATGTTTCGAATCATTCTTTCAGTACAGATAATAAGAGGAAATTCATTAGTTGTAGAATCATATGAACTAATTAATTGGATAAATCGAGTTATAGAATACATTTTAGTAATACTCATGGATAAATATATCACTTATTACCTATAGTCTTAGGGTAAAAGTTCAAGGAACGGTAGGACAGGTACTCGATGTCTCAAACGATTATTCTACAAGAAAACAAAGCGTTACCATCATCCATCATGTTCCGCAATCGAGCTGTTTTATGCACATATTTATTCTCCCGAGTATGTTTAATTCATACCTACAAATGTGGTGCTGCTCCAGTTTAGAGTATGTGCTGACAAATACTTCGTTTTTGCACTAACATCCCTGCATACCAAACAGTTCAAGGATATTTATTTATTGTAAATTCATCCATGGTAACAGTTAAGAAAAAAGTGTATTTATTTTTGTGAGCATTCTGTTGCTATTGTTCTTCTAATATGTGATCCAAACACCACCTCACGATATTCCTCTCCCTTTGGAATATATCTGCTTAATGTCTGGATTACGTCGCAAGGACCAGGATTTGGATTCTGTGTCCCGTATTGTGATACATTTCAAAAACATTCCACGTTCGGGTTGTTTATTTATTGTTCTTGGGATTTGCCCCCAAAAAACTGAAAGGTCAATGGAATCGGTGATAAAAACGCTTTCAAGCTTTGAATCGGCTTTAACAGAATAATCATCTATCCTCCAATTTAATATGTATTCAGAAATAAGTTGGTTTTACATACAGTTACTGGGTAAAATCAGTAGACGATGCTGAAAATGTATATTATTTATTATTTTTAACTATTACGATAGTAGCCCTGTTATTAAATCTTGTCTTTTGTAGTATTCAAAACAGGACGCTCTTGATTTCATACGAGTAATATAGCTAATAAATACCTTTTTCGAACTCAAAGTAATTTGCTGTATATATCCACCAATTTCAAATGGTTTTACTGATAATAATTCCTCCGAAACATTAGAATTAAACTATATATATATATTTTTTTACGTTCACGACAATTTTTACATCTAATACTAACAGAGAAAAATTAATATTGATAAGGAAACAAATGCATATAAATGGAAATGTATACGAGAAATGTGTATAAAAATATATATGTATATAATAGATTTATGTGTAGAAAACTGTTGCAATACTGACCCATATTCGAATTCCTACAAATAATGATAAACTTGTCCTTATTAATACATGATCGAAAGGTATATGGCTTTTTATTTTTTGTTCGAAGAAATTTACTTTTTCCTATAGACTGATACGTAATAATTCGCCAAAATGGAGTCGCGTTTGGAAGACTGAATGCAATAAGGATTCGAGGCATATGGACGATGGGTAGCGAAGAATTCGGAGTTTGCAGAGTTCGTAAATTTCGTTCTCTTTAGGCCGAGTTCTTCGTCTTGAAAGACGCCTTTTCTCCGTGCTACTTCAGCTCGAGTTTCGCCTACTTATCTTCAAGCATTATTTGGATGTTCTCTTTTCTGCAGGTCCCCTCGAGAATTTTGCTCAAAAATTAACAGCTCAAACTGCAGAGAGACTTCGTGGAATTCGCCCTCTTTCGCGACGGTAGCGTGGCGACCCTTGTGATCCAAAGGGACCGAGTTCGACTCCACTTTAATCGACGATTTACGTGACTATAGTAATCGAGGCATGGTTATAATGATTGAAAGTTTTTCAGAGCAAATTGTTTACTTTCCTTTATATTAGATATAAATGTAAATGATTTTTCCTAATTTGATACTACCTGTATTGTTGTGTCTGTTGCCAGGTGCCGCATTATCTTTCTAATACGATTATTCACGCTCATTGTGCAAAATATATCGTAATAATGTATCATTATTTCACGAACAATTCTTTACTTCTCCCTTTTTGATCTTCCTTTGTTATTTCCATAAACTTAATACGTTCCAATTTATCTATTTCTATCCTATTTACATCCTTTATTATTATTATTATTATTATTATTATAAGCATATATCGTCATATTTCTAGTCAAAATTTATATGAAAGTTGAAACATGGTCAATGCTCTTTAACGTTCTTTCAACACTTAATTACACGTCTTATAACATGGAAAATAATCATGCATTTTTGCGATTATTACAATATAAATTGCCTATTTAATTATTGCGTTAAAGTATTATAATTCTTAATAATCTTATTGGGCTGTTTTGATTAATTCAATTCACACTTTCTAGTAATACATTCCTTCAGAGACCGCGATGCGGTAGTATTTTTTTGACGCATTCTTTTTTCTTTATCCGTCTGATAAAGTCTTTACATCTAATCTCATTTTCATCCAATTCCTCTCTTCCTTTCTATTCAAACTTTCGTATCTCATTATCCTTTTCCTGGATTATCCTCGACTCCATTTTCATATTCATTCTTATCTATTTTTTATTAAAATCCCGTTTTTAAAATTAACTCATCGTAATTCTTTTTCATTTCCTTTCAATTTAAGGAACTCTTCCTCTTTATTTTTAAACTAACGTTTCCTTTCGTAGATAATCCCGTAGATTATTTGTTTCCCAATTTACATAATCCTTCTTTTCTCAGTTTTCAGAGTTTTTCTTAGTCGAGAAGAGAGAGTTTGCAATCTTCTTGAATTATTTTAACTTCGCTAGTGGACGAATTGTCTTCAATCATTCCTTCAGTAGCAATATAGCTTATATAGTTTCGGTCTCTCTTCTTCGCGTTTACTTGTATCAATAGCAACGGTGTATTTAGGTCGTCGTTTATAACATCCTCTTTTGCCAAGATTGAGTTCATCCGTAGCTTCGTATACTCTCCAAGTCATTTTCATTTCACGACGGGTAGATTGGGCTCTCTTTCCCGATGAGTGAGCCAGGCGGGAAGGGGGAAAGAGTTTTTGATCAGCGACAAAGTATATGTATTTGCACAAGACAAAGTATATTCTGAAACGAGACGTAGTATCCATGCCTCGATCCACGTGATCAGATACATTGTAATTATAAAGATTAGGCTGCAGATAGACTGAAAGATTGGTTGCCGCGACATACCTAAATATACAGTATGTATTCTATGTTGTATATATTTATTTATATATGTTCTAAGAATGTGAAAACGTGTTTTTAAAAGTGAAACTTTCAGCTAAAATGAGGGAAAGGGGATTTCAGAAAATGAAAGTAGTAATAGCACGTGCACCTCATGGGATCTGACCCTCTCTTTGAATTACTCATTTCAAGAACATGGTATTTAGCCCAGCCTCATCAGCGCTGAAATGTGAAATGTCACCATGGAGAATCAATATTTATAGGAATCGAGTCTTTCGGAATTTTTGCATGTTTCGTCATTGAAAATACCTTTTCTAAACTGTAAAGTAGATTAGTTTTATGATTTGAAAGGTGAAACTGAAGGTTAACACCATCCGAAAAATAAATTTTGCCCTTTCAGAGTAAAAAATACATCATAAATTATGAAAAGCAATACGTAGGATTCTTAAAAGATCACGTTTTAGAAATTTTTATGCATTTATTACTAAATATGTCTCTTCGTTGAATATATATTTAATTGAAGAATTATATATGAAAGTCATGAATCTATCTACAAGCAACTTTCACTATTTATCTTTATTTCTTCTGAGAAAAATTTCTTCATTTCAATGAACGCTAGAAATTTGAAGCTTATCACGAACGTATTACGCGACAATGGTCAAGATGATATTATGATAGTATAAAGTCCGTGAAATAGAAAGTTACGAGAGAAAGTTACAGTGGATTATAAACCATTTTTGGAATGCATCAACGAGCGAAATTTCCAAAAGACTGAATCGTATTCGAACGTTGAATTAAGTTTTAATATTTGATATTCATCCGACCAAGCAAAACAACAATGGGTTTATTTTATTGCTACAATCGAAAAATGATAATCGCAGAATGTACGTAATCGTCGATTCGAGGAATGGACAATTGGGAATTAATTTCGTGTTTTCAATCGATTTTGATATTCAGCTTTCATCCATATTCGCTGCTTGTTGTTTTGCGTGCTTCATGTAAATTAATATTATCCGATAAGGTTCGGTTAGTTTGTGGGTTTGTTCTTGGCACGGTCTCCCGGTGCGATATTTAAGGTTTTTTTTCGGGTTTCCAAATACAGAAATTGCAAATTATGATGTATGTTTATTTATTTAAACTGACATTGGATTTCCATTTTGTATATTAAGGTTTATACTTCCATAGAAGGATTTTTGCATATTTTTTCTGTACTTTGATGTTCACTTCTGCTTTTCTAACTCCTATTTTTGGTATCGAGAATTATCCATGGTAGATAAACATTGAATAGTCGTATTTCTTTGCATCTCATAGAATATCAAGACCTATATAGTAAATAAATCAAAGATAGACAGATGATCTATATAGTTCAGAGGAAAATAGATATGAAGAAGTCTATTGACATGAGTCCAGGAATAAGGTTTTTTTCCGTTTGTAGATTATAGCAACTAATTTAGCTATATTAATTGAATTTTGAAAATTATGAGAAATATTACTTGAAAAGGAGAATGACACTTCCAAATGAGCGCAGTAATGCTAAATACGAGGGAAATCTTACAAAGTTATATATATATATATATATATATATATATATATATATATATATATATATATAAATTATGCATAAAATAATCGAAATGAATATCAACCTTCTCTATTACAAATAAACTTCCGTTCCCACCTATTTTAAAATCAATGACATCGATAGACATTGAATTACGTGAGTCAATTCTTCCAAGACAACCAAAGCAAATCAAGGCCTTCAATTTCTGCTGCAAATAATGTCATAAACGTCTCTCTAAGACACTTGATGGGTTCATTTGTGCCTCCGAAATAGGCACAAATAGTGCATTCGTTCGGTCGACATGGAGACAGCGGTAAATAAACAAACAATCGAGGAGCGTTTTGGAAATCATGACACTCTTATGCGAGGGAGAAATATTTACCCGATGAAGGAAATAAATTGTGAACGAGCGACGGCCGAACAGAAGAAGGGATATTTGGCGTGAAATCGATGGAGAATTTGTTATCGCGATCAAGTCTCGGTGACAGGGGAATCGAATAAAGCTCTGGAAGTTCTCTGAGAGGCCCTCGATTCCATTAGTCGGTGTAATCAGTGCGACAGAAGGGACAAACGGACGATGGCCTTAATGGCACATCTTGCAAGGAAGATTGAGATGGAAGTTCAGACTTCATCGGAGCGTTTTATAAGTTTTAATATTCTCTCGGATTCGCCGAATCCAACGAATGACTAATTTCGCTAATTTGAAAGTGATATTCTCTGCGCAAGAGGAGCTGGATGATATCGTTTCTGTCTGCAGTAGTTTGGTCATCTATTGTCCGTTGATGATTACTTGTTAATGAGTGACCGAATTATCGGAGAATAAGTTCGTAAATTGATGATCATTCTGTCTTATAAGTTCCGTCATAAAGAGCAGCACTCCGTCCAAAAATAATCTTAAGGTAATAATATAAAAATTGGTAACATGCTACAATAATCAAGTAGGCTGTAAATCATCTGTATCTATTCACGCAAACTTAATAAAATGCTGATTACATGACGTATTCCATTTCTGAATGACTGAATGAAAGTGTTTTAAATAAAACTTGCTGCGAGTGATATTGGCCATGGAAGATGTAATTAAGTAAGAGGTATAGATTACAAATTATATAATATGATACATTTTATATATTCTTAGAGCTACCTTTTACTTTGGAAGTGTTTTAAAATTAATTTACGAATTTAAACTCCAATGGTATTTTTTAAAAATGATTCGTAGCTCTAGATCAATCTAAGCTATTCCTACGAGCAAGCTTAAATAAGAACAAAAAACAAAAATTGAAAATTCTTTATGTTCGAAAAATGTAAGAATAAATATTATTCTGAAAATACAAAGGAAACCAAGAGTTTAGTAAATTAGAAAACTATAATTTAATCGATTTAACTTTGTCAGACAAAAATGTAATATATATTTTATATTAACAAAATTATTTATTGCTTTGCTTTTATGTTTCTGTCTCCCTGTTACTGAAATACAGTAAAATGTTTGCAAGTTTCTAACCGATCTAAGAGCATAATTTAATTAAAACTTCACTCACTACTTTTAGCTATCTAAATTCTAAGGAACAGCCCTAAGCCGCTATTTAATATAATCCATAAACTCTGGAGAAAATAGCCTTCCATATTTTTTTCCGGAGTATCGTAGATAATCGATATTCGGCTGATTTTTGATAAAAATAAGCCACGGCCTGCAGCCAAGCGTATATTTTTTTATTTTTATGATGCTATGGAATGCAATATTCTCCATCGAAGGGAGCCTGTCGACGAAATTTCAAGAGGTTGAATGCTTTCCGAAATGCTACGACTGCCGCGCACAAGTTGACTCAATTCCTCGAATGAATCTTTCAAGTCACCATAAGCTACGGGTTTGACATTTTAGCAGATATCCTTACAATGCAGGCTTTAAGGGATGAGAGGAAAGATTGGAATTTTCCTAGAACTTTAACTTTAGATTTTACGTAAAATATCGGGATACGCGTTATATTATTATTTCATTTATTCTCACCAAATATTTCTATGTAAAAAGATTCAAAGAATTCTAAGATATCTGTTTTCGTCGCGAAGCCATTTCGCAGTTAAGTAAAGGTTAAAAGAAATTCACTTCGTTTTCCTTCGCAATGTATTGGATCTATATTATAAGTATAATTAAAATAAACTAGAACATTAAATAACATTTATTTTAAATATAACGTATGTATTATTATGTATGCAGTAAATAAACTGTAAGTAATTAGATCTTTTAAGATGTCTACCATCTCAAGATGGTTCATCTTTGATATTTGGCCAGCCGAAAGAAATGAAAAATTATGAAACGCTCGGAGATTTTTAGCTCAAACTGCGGGTTTTGAGGAAGCCTCAAAAAGTGGTGGGATTACTCGTATATGACATTATATTCATGGGAATATCGCCAAGAAAGCTATCGAGTATCTTACATTACGTAGAGACCGCCTTGGAAAATTAGTGCAAGAGAATGCATTGCTTGTATTTAGCGTTTCCGTTCCATTTAAATCATAATATATAGGGTCACATTTCAATTTAGAACTTATCATAATATAATAGCCTGATAGTTTAGCTAGCTGTTTGATATTATAAAATTAAATAAAAAATAAAGTCTTTCACAAGGATGCTATGAAATAAGATATAATTGAAAATGAAGTGGAATGGATTATGTTAACTTTTACGAAAAAAATTCTCTTATCAATTAAAGTTACCCGTAAATAAAACGTGATTTTATAATCAGCGCCAGTTAGTTTCTCAAAAAAAAGTAATCTACATTTGCTCATACTTGCTTGAACTAAGTATGAGTAAAATATTATTTTTAAGTTATATCTAAAATTCGTTTATCATAAAAATATTTATAATCCTAAAACCATCCAACAATATCTTTATCTACGACCTGAATCGTTCGTGGAAAAGTCTACTTGCAGACAGCATCTGAACTCAAGCATCCAATAAATCTCAAAAAGGGAATTCTCGGATTGAACTTTTATTTGGATAAGTATGTCAAGAACATAAATGGCTTTAAGGGACGAATCATTCTTTTTTATCCTCATTGAGTCAGTAGTGCAAAACTAGCGATTTACCCTCCATCTTATTCATCTCGAAGTAAATCATTTTTATAATCAAATTGCATCATTCTCGTCTTCCCATTGAGGATTCTCCTATTCCGGCATTCGCTTATCTATCCAATCGCGTATTTTCCCGATTATGACGAAAGCGCGGTCATAAGCCAATGAAAGCGGCGCCCGTAAGGCAACAATACTCCGAATGAATTCAAACGTTTCAAGTGATTTTTTTTCCAACCGATAGAGGACGCCTACAGGCTGTGCAACACTGACCCAGATCGTCATCAATTGGACCAAAGCCATAAGGAAATACACGCTATTTCACTTTGTGCGGAAAAAAGTCGTCTTAGTGATATTGTTAAACTTCCGAATGTCTTGGAAGCACATTCGAATGCGGAATTTCAATATCGAGTGAAGTTCGGAGCGTGGACATGTGTTTCTAGATATACGGAAATCTGATATATGGTTCAAGTGTAGCCTACGGTGCTTTGCAGTTTAAACGTGTCGAGTGTTCGATGCCCGACGGGGAAATTATGGCCTAGATCGCGAAGTATTTATAAAATTATCTATTTTTAAAATTTCGAAAAATATTATATCTTACACAAACGATTATCGATAAGAAAGCTTACATGTACTTGTACTTACATAGATAGTTAGTTGGATTATAATGAGAGTATGAGAGGGCTAATAAATAAGCAAATAAATGTATATAGACTTGAATCCTTGCTCACATTAACAATGAACTAGGGCCTTTACTTTTAAACAATACAATTCAAAACATTGTCTTGAGTATAATTGTTGAGAATAAGCAACCGACTTGATTGTTGTAACAATTCAAGATCGAACAAATGGAATTACGTTCAACTACACTCGTAAATCATGACATATACTTTGTGCTAATTATGATAAATTAAAATCTTCTTAATCCCATCAAATTTGGAATTGGTACGGACTTTTAATAACTAATTAATTTTCCGAACATGTTTTAGTTTTGGAAAATAAGATTCCGAGTTAACACCTGCATCTGTCTAGAAAAAAAAACTCAGTTACCGAAAAACTTTCGGTGCAATTATAAAAGTTCACTGCTATTAAATAACGGACACAAAGTTTCAGGTTCATTTTCAATTACTAATCAGGCGTGCAAAAATCTATCAGAAATGCAATAAACCTTTAAAAAAACTCCTCGAAAGAAAAGGCAGCTGGATTCGAGGGAACGAAAGAGAATGAAAAAAATCTCACGCTCCCACACTGATAGGAGTAATAAAAGGAAAGGTTTTCGCTTTAATAAAGATGAAGACGGAGGAACGGGTTTATGAATGAAATTAAGAGAGATACAATTTATTAAAGGATGAAACGGAAGACCCCATGGAATAAAGATTGGGGTAGAATTCCCTCGAAGAAAATTAATCAACGAAAGGTAAGATATTCTTTTTGGAGAGTTAAAGAGTATTGAGTCCGCAAGGGATAGAGTGTTACATTCATATTACCTTGGCAACGAATGAGATAGAAGTGGGAATTATGTTTTGGTCTCTTTAATAATAGAAATTTAAATAATAGAAACTGTTAGCAACGATTCTAGTTAGATTATATAATTAAACGTCTATTGTTATTACCGTTTTAGTATTACTATAAATCATATTATTAAGTTTATTTTTAAAATTCACGATTTTAATATATTTTTCTTGCAAATAATTTTTACTAAATAATAATTGAATTTGATAAGCTTAAAAATTTAATAAAATATTAGAGACAAAAATTCTCAAGAGCTTAGAATATTCGAAAAGAAAAAACGGAGTTCTCAAGGAAATAATAAACGTAAATTTATCGTAGTTGGAAACAACTCTACATAAAAAGAGGAATTCTGCTTTCATAAGGTACAAAACTCAGTATTTCTCTATTCATAAGAATCCCAAATAGTTTCCATTAAACTTTTGTTGCAACATAACAACATAAACCTTCAAATGAGTAACTTGACGTAGAAGAGAATTTCCTCCTAAAACTTCGCTCAAAATTAGGCCGTATTCCGGAGTTTTTGTTAGAATACGTATTTCCGTTTCCGGGCCAGAAAATGAAGCAGTAGTTTCATAGTTTATTATGACAACGTTTAATACATTTCAGCCGTTTCCATGACGAGCGGAATTACCATCAAAACATCAGAGAAACGTATCTTACGAGAAGACAGAAATTTATTTCCTCCAACGAGATGCAATTCCTTCTCTCATGTGATACAATGCCATGCTTCGGCAGATCTTTGTCCTTCTTTATAATAAAAGATCCTCGAGAATTGCATTTATACTCAAAAGGTCAAAGGTCTCCGAGGACCTCCTTCAATTCCGAACCGCAGTGGCGTAAGATTGTTTTACATGAGACCCCGCTTATTGCATTTCGGATGATGAAATATTAATACGAGCCGGTATCGTCTCGAAGAAAATCCACGAGACATTTTAGTTCCATAATCCTATTTGAATACGTTCTCCTCGCGGCTAAGTGGAACGCTTTTGGATGCATTTCTACCTTCTCGTAAAGGCACCGTGAAAGCCTTTCCCTTAATGTTATTTCTGCCTGTAAGAAGGGAGTCGAACTATCTACTTCGTTAACCGAGATGCTACTCTATCCTCCGTACCCCGTTTTCACGATTTCCTCACACACCAATTCACTTATACACGGTCAATTAAGCGTGGCCTCGTTTCACAGTGTAGTATAGATTCACTCTTGCGCTCACCGCTCCCTCTCGGCTTTCGCTGATCAGATTTCGTTTATTTAAGAAAGGTGAGCTGGAGGATGAGACCTTCTAAGATGTCCAATTGTTATATTTACCGTGAGGATAATTACGTTATTCGATTTTCTCCGTGCAAAGATCGTACAGCGCTTTATCAGCGCTTGGAAACGTATGTACATGGATACAGTTCTTTAACTATTGAGTAGCGTATTTTTATATTATTTAAGCATCGTGTATTTTTCGATCAGTTTTAAGATAGCTCTTACTTCGTATATAATGTTTATTTCTTGACTTTCTTTAAATAATAAGATAAAAATTTAGGATATTCAAGCACGTTAACAAAGCTTAATATACATTTTTGTTTTGACGTACGTATTAATTGTACGTATAATAATAAATTTAGAACAAGGATTATGAACGTAGAACATTTTATATAACACGAAAATATCGACGAGAAGGACTGATAAAATATAAAGGACTGATAACTCCTAAGTCTTGTTCATTGAAAAGTTATTGAATTCTTACGAAAATTAATTGAATAGATTTTTTTACTATTTCACAACGAAAATAACAGTGAATCTACACTTTAATGTTTCGCAAAACTAATTTCAATCTTCGACGAAAATAAGTTTACGAAACATGGTATTATTTCAAAAAATTGCCCTTTTAGTCCTTGGTTGAGGAAAGTAATGAAATTTTAACCCTCAACAAGAGAGTAAATACTAAGAAACGTAAGATAATTTTGAAAATAATTTCAGAGTGTACTTTTCATGGAGTTGACTCGGCCAAATCAAATAAGGAACCCCTTTGGATGTACTTCTCAGCGTCACAGATACGAGACTTAATTAGTTTGTGACTCTTTGAATAGAATATGAATTCGTTTGATTGCAGCGAATGTTCCATCTCGTAATCCAAAGCTAATCTACATTAAAAACGAATTGTCCAGAGCTTATAATTTTTTTTCTCGTTCTTTTATCGATTAAAGTATGCTGAAATGAAATTGTATACTTATTTCCTTGTCTTTTAATCGTTTCCATAGATTCTGTAAATTGAAAATTAACTTAAACATGAAAATTTTTTACAACTTACACTTTAACTTTTTAATTAATATATTATTATAATTGTAGGATTAAATAAATAATTCATCTTACTGATTAGGATGCTTAAATCGCCATATACTATATTATTAGAAACATATTCGCGGTGTACATACTTGAAATACTATGTTCTCATTATAGTATAAGTTATAATATTATAATTTTAAATAATATCTAATTATTTATAACATTAATACGTTCAAATTTTGAAATACACTACGAATTTTAATTGATCAAATATAGACTTCGAGAGATAATCTATTCTGGGTCATTTTTTCAGAGTACAGCGAATGAAAAAAGCATTGGATGTTTATTAAAACACAAAGGCGAACATTTCCGTTATTTTTGACAGAATATTATTTATCCCTTTGTTTACTATCGCACGATATCTCTGCATTTTATTCAGTGTATAAATTGGTTATTTCCAATCATAAAGTACAGTTAGTATTTTTTTTTTAGATAGGTAATTTAACCTAACTAAGTAGTTCGCATGAACTGGATGCGCGAATAGAGAACTTTGTTTTTTTTTTGGAAGTTACTCTTTAACGAGGAATTTATAATGAGTTCCTGCCTCGTGGGATTGTTTGTTACGTTTCCGTTATTTGCTTCCTCATTTATAACGAGGACAAACAGAATAGGATATTTCTCATTTTGATTGTTGGAAGTGTGCTCTCAAAGGCTTTTTATGGGCTGCGCAGAGATAAAAATATGATAAATTAGGCAGAAATATTCTCTATATAATTCTATACATATTTATTTGTAGACCGTGATCAATTCGTATTTCTCCCGCTACATCTCATTATCATATCAAAGGCGGCTATATAGGTAATTTAAAGGTGGGTTTTTCGGAACATTTTTACGGAATGATTTTATGAAAACACATAGGTAAAGGCGATTCTAGCGACATTAATTAACGATGAAATAATGAAACGATAGTTATACCAGATATTATTCTATAGTAATATATGTTAATGAAGTCGTATATCAATGACATTTGATAGTATTCGACAGGTTAAACCGTATGCATAGTTTTCCTGACATTAACCTAGCGTTATTTACTATTAATTACCATGGCAAAAATTGAACATTATATATAAAAGGAAATATTCTAGTTTGTATAAAATAATAGGTTTTAAATTATAGTATTTTTCTGAGATATATATTTCACAATTTTACCAGCCTATTAAGCAAAAATTTTAGCAGAAAGGGCGTTAGTAACTCGATAAATTCATTAAAATGTAAAAACAAATATGGAGTATATACTGTTCCAATTTGACTAATATCATTCAACAACAATTCATTAATTCAAAAAGTATACAAAGAAAGTCGAATTACATAAACGATTGTGTTTTGACGAAAGTAACTTGTTTTGCAGATAAGGAATGTTTTTCAGCGAATTACAACGTAGATTTGTCTAATCCAGTGAAACTAAACAAGAACCTCCAAATCAGGAAAATGCACGTTAAAAAACATCGTTAGCATAAACATCGAAGTGGAGAAAGGGTTATATACAAGAGAATCATAGATTTTAAACCTCGCAATCAGTGTATATCCTAATTTCCTTTACGAAGGTGGGATTTCTCTATAAAACCATAGTTTTGATTGAGAAATAAAGAGAATAATAAGAATAAAAACTAAGATTAATAATTATTAATGAATACTGCTATATCTTTGACATATATATATTTACGATAACTGTACATGGTTGTAGATTTTTCTTGGATATGTTCGTACATTCTCCTGTTTTAATAATTATAACAAAAACAATATACCATCTTTATTAAGAGCAAACAGGTTTTTAGATGTTTTAGGTTTTGGTATTAACCCTTTCATTCGAAAATCATTGCTGTAAATTCTGATGATAAAATAACGGCAAATTTTATTTTTCGCAAAGTTTTCTAGAACCTACTTAAAAACCCTGTACTTCACTCGAATTTTAAAACCCTTTGGAGGATGAAAGAAAAAGTGCGCGATCGAATTGGGGAGACTGCGAACGTATGGCGTCGTTAGGCGGTCGGTGGCTCTGAATTAGTGACCCTTTACGTCAACAGATACGATCAAGCGAAGCCGACTTCGGATATGAAAGACATTAGGTTCTCACGACTTATTTGTACTGCCATCGGGATAAGGATCTTAAGAAACATTCTTCACATCTTTATCTGGCTTTTTTTTTTGAAGGAACCATTTGCGAGAACCTCAAGAGGTAAGAACACATTTTCTCTCTCCCATAGGGTGCTCCCAGAAAAAAAAATAGTAGTCCTTCTTCGACTCTACCATCGAAAGATTCGGATGAAAACGTTTCATGACGTGAACTGAAGACGTGTTCGAAAAAAATGAATTCATGGGCAAAAGAGTGTACTTTCACTGTACGAGTGAAGAATTGTCGAAAAAGAAACAACGAAAATTTTTGAAAGTGGAAGATTTATGAGCTTTCGGAGATGGAAATATTGCTCAAATGCACGTACTTGAATCAAATGAATAAACCCACTCGTAAATTCAAAACGATCAAGATTTCGTAAATGATTGCAAAAAATTACATTACCGTCCGCATAATGTACGTATTAATTTTTAAACTTTCTTATCCCGCTTTGAATTTTAAGGGTGTCATGATGGACATTTAAATTTATGAAGCGAGTGTTCAAAATACTTTTCCCACAACATTAACCCATTGGATTACGACCTTTGTCTTAATCTTAAAATTTTTCCACGACAAATTCAGCAAATATTAACTCACCACTTACGGAGTCCTTCTCTTGATATTAAAGTAACGTTAGTCGTTGAACTATTCGAGATAAATATAATTCTTAACGGAATCGAGCGTCCGTAATCTTTGTTATTTTTGATTCTGATTACGGTAAAAATATTATTATCACAAATACTCTGAAAGCTAAATGAAACAAAAACATTTTGGTGTATGCAAATGCTCAAAAAATTAACCATATTGAAACACCGAAAAAATAAGAAAATACGAATTTTTTAAAAGACATTCTTATATTCGGAAATTTTCCATGGAGACCATTCTATGGCAACACTATGTTTTCCCATTTAATATCATTATTAATTAAGGAAAATAATTCGAAGCAGTTAACATTCTGAACAAGCAGTAATAACCTTCGTACGATGTAACAACAAGGAACGTACCCGGTAAACATTTAGTGGAAACGGAAGGTTCCAGCCTCAAATTGTTATTTGAAGTGAGCACTTCCTTTCTAGTTTCACTGTTTATCTACGAATGCGCACATCGCTTCTGTTGCCATAGTAAACTACTAGTATTTTTGACTGGTACCGTTCGTACGAATTGTAAGGTTTAAAATTTCTGCGAGATTAATGATTATGCTAGTGAATTCCTAGAAAGAAAAATACCCAAATATCTAGTGATTTTTTTTGCTTTTTACAACAAGTATTCTAACTTTAATTGTTACAACCTTAACTCTTTTTCGTAAGGTATAAATACTTGGAAGGAACGAATTCCAGATAAATTTTAGTATGAAATATAAGAAAAATATTCAACCATGAAAGTATAAAGAACATATCATACAAAGTTATTGAATAAGGAAAAGCACTACTACAGAAGAAACACAGAGCAGTATATAAATGCTTAAAACAATTTTAAAATATTTCTATATAATTGTAACCTAGCAACCAATATATTCCTTCATGTTTTCCCTTTGTATAATCACTAGACTCGCAGTGATTAGCAGATCTAATGCTCTTTACCTTATTGTTATACTATACAACTGTTCTAGTGATATATTCTAATAGTTACCGCATGTTTAAAATCTATTAAAGATTACCTTTTAGGATGAAAGTAGCTCGCTTGAAATTTAGCTAATGATACCACAAGCGATTAACTCAAAGATCTTATAACTACTTAGAGGAGTAAGACATCTTCCGAACGAATTAAAAACTGCTTTTGACAGAACCCAACTTACACACGCTCCTTTCCGATCCACCCCGTAGCGCGTGTAGAGAACTTTGTCGCAGTTACTGATGCATTTCGCCTCTAAATCCACTCATTCTCGAACTCAAGAGAGAGAGCAAACGATTACAACTTGGCGCTCGGATCAATTTCATCTCATTTCCGCACTCGGATATTTTTTTAATTTCGCTTCGCTTCCGCTAGGCCATGCTCTTTAAAAAAAAAACATCTTTTCGGGGGGATGTCGGATGAGGCGCGCGTCCCAAAAAAGGTAAGTACACCGTTTCACAAAAAAAAGAAAAAAAAACGATGTCACCGCGGAGTGTATGAAAACAGAGATAAGCCACGAATTACGCTACGACACCCAGATGATGTCTGGTTGTGTCTGGCTATTGGTTTCGAGAGACAAAATGGATTAATCGCTTCCCTGAATGGGACGCAATCCGCTCTGTACCTTATTAACACGCTCCGGTGGATGGAAAACGGTTTTAGGGATTAAAACAGAAGTAAACGCGTGCCTCGAATGTGCGGGGATGACCCAATTCGGGACAAATCGGCGAAGGATTTCAAACACGGATGAATCAGCTGAGAAAAATGCACGCTGCCGAGTGAACGGGTCGATATAGGATGTTGGAAATATGCGACAATCCCGGAAACACCCGGAGACGGCATAGGATTACGGATGAAATTCAATCAATTTCCGGCACGACGATGCTACTCCAATTATGTAATTTTTCCGGGGGTCGTGTGAACAAAAAACGGTCCGCTCGCCTTGATGCACAGAGAGTATAAGGGCATATACATTATCAAAATCTCGGACACACAACGGTCACGCGAGTTTTGTAAAAAATCAGGGTCATTAAGAACGCTTTGCACGCATTCGTAAAAGAATTGCCGTCGTGTTTGCACAAAGGGATTTTCCCCAATTCATTCGCACGTGTCGTGGAATTGATGAGCTTCATCACAAGGGATAAAGGCTCCCATGAATAAAATAAAATCTAAAATAATCATCACCGTCTTTAAAATCACGCAAAACCTTACGATAATATAAAAACATTACCCAGTCTAATAAAACGGTACGACACGCTAATGAATTAAGCCTTAAAAGAATCTTCCAGTAACTCACGCTCCGCTCAAAGATAAAGTGTGTCAATCAAGTTATCTCTTTAAATAGCTTAATAAGAGTTTATCCTCGGAATTAATTCGTTGCTGGATTGTTTTTCAAAAAGGGGAGGAAGCCTAAAACGATTTCGCTTGAATCGAGGAGCACAAACTACAAGGAAGATAAGTGTGTCGATCTTAATTATGTCACCGGAGGATAAGTTATTCACAATTTTGGGGGAAGAGTGTAAAATCGACCGGGATTCGAGAAGTGACACTCATTTTCCTGAATTTTCCGGGAGACAAAAGAATCCGAAGTAAAAATTCGGAGGATGCAATCGTGCGGTGAGAGAATGAGGACACAAGGACGTCCCAAAAGATTAGGGCGAATTAGGGACGGTACGACAGAACGATCCTCCCGTAGCGGGAATGCGCTATCAGACACAGGGAGCCGTCGGAATAAAAGCGAAAAAGGGCCGGCGAATCAGTGCACAAGAGAGCACGGGGAAAATGTGAAAGCGTGAGCTCACCTCGAGGAGATGTTAAGAGGCGGATGAACGAGGGCCGTGGCAGATCCCAAGGGACTGTCGGGTTGATCCTCGGAGACCCCACGCTGTCCTCCTCTCCTCCATGCTTTGGCGGAGGGGAATCAAAACAAGTGAAGCACGTCGAGTGAGCACGCGGGCTGTGCCACGAGGAGTGCGTAGTTGCCTTCGATCGCTCCACACCGCGCCTGCCCCTCGCGCATCCAATGCCCGGTCGATCCAGAAGCGATTGTGAAGACCCCCTGCGACGAAAGCACGAACTGGTGGTGCTGAGAGGGGGGAGAGAAATTAGCGGAACTATGGCACGCGTCGGAGGGGAGTGTAGGTGGACGCACCACAGTGCGAACTCCCGATGGAATTTCTATGGATCGCGTGCTCGTTTCCAGGGTGATGCGATTTATTATCCTCACCCTGGAAACGTAATTAGAAACGGCGAAACTCGGGTTTTAATTGCTACTACGACCACGGAGGAACCGTGGACAGATTCCTCATTATACTCGGCCTGGTTATAAATTAAAGAATGAATAACTACGTATTTGTTTAGCGGAAATTTTAAAGAACAGTTTACGAGCACAAACTGTCTTGTTAATTTAACCTTGAAGAAGGCTTGATTTTTTTGTATTGGTATTATATTGGTACAAGAGAATTGATGTATTTATCGTAAATTTCACTCGTGGAACATCTACAGAAATTTTCGCAATGAATTCGCGATACCGATGCGCGATTGTTTCGAGAGATTTAAAAAGGGGTTTTAGGCAATTCGTTTCCCTCTCGCAATTAAAAAGGAATGAATTCATTACGTTCTGAAGATGACTGACGATTTCACTGACATTGGCACGACAAAGGTCCCCTGGCCTACTAGCCTCAATTCCCCCGAAGAACAATGTACTCCGAATTCCTCGACAATTGAAAAGGGAGGAAACACCTCGGGAAATAAATGTCTCGCGGATATTTGAATGATGGAGGGGTGCATTGTCGGTATCGAGTGGTGGATGGCATCGGTGGTCTCCCCCCTTCTCGTGGTGAGCACAACCCGAGCCAGAAAGAGTAGGACAGTGCTAGGGATTCCAATAAAGTGCACAGAGGGAGAGTCGATGTGGAGTGGTGGGGGGAAATGGAAGGAGGGAGGGGCATCTCATGGGAGATGGGTTATGTGATGTGGAAAGGCGTGCCATGGCTGAGTAGGTATAGACTGAGGTCAGTGAGGTAGAGAAAAACAGGGGAATATAAAAGAAGCGAAGAGGCAGTGCCGAGGGAGCGACATGTAGAGGATATGATGAAAGGGCGCGGATAATAAAGAAAGTGGACGCTGGAAATCGCGAAAAGGATTTTAATAAATCGGAGGAGTAAAGTGAAAGATGGATCGCGGGCGTAAAGTGAATGCGCCGACGTGGAGGGGAATTTTTTCAAAAAACATACAACAAAGGAAGTTTGTTGGTAGGGGGAAAAACAAACTGCGCACAACAATCGGCCACTCCGAACAAAAAGAATCGAATTGTTGGCGAGGATAAGTGACGAGTGCGCGGGGGTGGCTCAACAATGGATATGATCCGATTACGCTGAAAAAGTGAAAGGACGCAACACAGATCAGTCAATATTTAGGAACGGGGTATTTTTCGCTGTCGTCCTGGTCGTCGATCGTGCCAGTGTAAAGGATTTAGAGGGCCTCACTTACAGATAAATGCTTACAATACTTTAAAAATACTTCGATGAAAAAGTGAAAGGTAAACAGTGCCGGAATTTGTCCTCTGAGAGAGTGAGAGAGAGATACGAGCTTCGGCCGGACTCGAGAGGATTAAAGGAGGAAAGAAAAATATGAGCGACTCGTAGAGCTACAATGAGCGAGATGATTAAATTACAATGAAAAAGTGAAAGGAGGCCATCATTTGTCTCTCTGATACATTGAACTAGTATTGCTCCCCCTTGTTTACGGGTGGAAAGAGAAAAAGCGAGTATATATATTAGGGGAAGGTGGGAATATACGGGAAAGATAGAAAGGGAAGGAATATACGCATCGTGAGAATGGTAGAGCATTCGTTGAAAGGAAAATGTTGAGGGGCATAGTGGAATGTGTGTAATTTAGAGACGGGAGAGTGGGAGACGGAGATGAAATCGAAGCGGTATGAGGGAATAAGAGATTTAGAGTGGGATGCAAACAGGGGAAGATGGGCACCTGAGTTGTAGGAATAGAGATATCTGAGAGCGAGCCTAGAGTGGGTAAATACGCCAGCGTCGGTTCGAGTCTGTTTTCTTTCCCTTTTGCAAACCTGAGTAATGGAATCAGGCAGCGGATTTACATTGTGGAAAAATAATAATATACTTTTGTAGTGTCTCCGATGTGAATGCGTGTGCACTCCGCTCAAGCGGGAGTCTTCTCCCCTGAGGAGGCGTTAAAGAGATACTTTGAAGGGGGAGACACGTGGAACGATGCCTATTAAAATGAATGATATTTGCCAAAACGTACGGGTACGTGGTCAGCGCTGATTATTGTTTACGTTTTTGGATAGGTGATGATCATCATTAGTGCTTTAAGTTAGCTTGAGGATGGAGTTTTAACTAGAAAGGTATCCAATTAGTAATAGATGTAAGGTTATGTTGAAATCGTTACGAAAGAATATATATTATACTAATAATGTTTATTTTATAGATTTAACGAATATTAGTTGCATTACAAATTAAGAATTTCAGATTAAAATATTACTTTAATTAGAAGTATAAGTGGATTAGCCAGTGAAATATAATCCGCCAGTTGTTATAAACTTAAATTATAGTTTTACTGCTCGTTTTTGTTGAATTGTTTCATATATGATCACGTTGTGGAACTGCAATACTATGAATACTTTAAACCCTAATACGGAGAAGGTATATTGTTTTATTTTTCTACAATACCGATGACTCCCAAAGAAATATTATAGTGCAACTTCACAGCCTCCAAAGTTAAATGTTTAATCTCTAAAATCTCAATTTTTAACTTCTATTATTGTTGATCATTCTTATTATTATTTACAGTTACGGATAATAGTATAAAGGTATACTTATTGTCTTAGAATTATTGGCATCGCTGTTATGTTCTGAAAGGAATAAATTATATGTCCGTAATTGTTTTTAATAAAAATCACAGACTGATGAATTTCGAATAGATGTTTTATTATGCTCCAAAATTTATAATCACCACATGTTTATAATTTATTTTTTTATTATTTTTTGGATGGTTTAAACAGGAAGAAGTAATTCGAGTGCAGTGAAAGGCACTTCACACACATCAGCTGTATCTCCTGGTTCATCTCCTACGCACTTCTTTATTATTCTTCCAGAACCATCTTAAGTACGGTTTCAGTAGCTTCCATTGGGCTGCACCTTTAATAGAAATAAAATAAAATAAATCGCGGAAAGCATTATTTAAGTATATAATAAGGATTTAGCATCGTGGCCATTTATTATTTAATATATTTAACTTTTCGTGACACATTTTGGGAAAATCAATAACAATGTAAGGAGTTGATCATTTTTTATATCGAATTCAATATGAAAAATTACATCAATCATTGAAAAATTTATCTAAATTTTAAAATACTTGATAGCTTAAGAATTTTATGCGAAGAAAAATATATTTTATAACTCTTCTACCTCTTTTCCTAGTTTATAAAAAAATCAGAATGATTTGAAATTCTCCTAATAGAACGAGCTTACGGTGTTTCCATAACAACGCAATGCGATTTAGTTTTAATGAGGGATTATAGCTGGAAACAGAGAATAAGATACAATGAGAGTAATAATAGAACTATTAATATTTTGCTTGTATGTTTCATATATAATGTATTATCTACGCATCTATGACTTCATCTGAATTAATAATATGTGAGTTATTTATAAGTCTACATATAATAAATGCTTCGCTCAGGATTCTGATTGAAAGAAAATACTTAAGTTCCATTAGGGGCATTAACTATCCAATCAGCTTAAATTTTAAAGTTATCTTCACTCTATGAATATTCTATGATTATTATATCCATATTCACTGGTATATTATCCGGAATACATTACAATATCAGCCCTTTATACCAACGTTATATAATATAAAAATTTAATATTTTTGGAAAACTCTATTTTTAAAGCCTGGATCACGAACTTCATTTGAATGGCTATGAATGGACAATCAACCCGATAGCGAAATATTAACCAGTATGTACTTACGTTCCTCTTTAGAATCGGCCTTTTGCGACTTATATCCATAGCATGATCATCACGGTTTACAGCATGTTATTCATAACCCGATGATGTTTTCCACTTATACGTCTCATTTGCATTTAAGAGTTTCTTTTATTCATTAATCTCCATCCCGTTTTATCTCACGCTCTCCAAATTTAAATGCGCAACGTAGGTTTCCATGACACATCAATTTGTAATTTAACTCTATCTTTTGACGCAATTAATTTCATATGCTTTTGAGAAACTTTGAGGGAATACAAAAGTTAAAACACCGGATAAATAAAATATTTCGCTTCTACTCCTTTAGTTAGGCCACTCGGTCCGGCATTTCCGTACTTTTTTATTTAAACATCCGTACATTATTCTGAGGCACACATATAAATGGCATTCGTAAACAAAAGAAGGGGCTGAGAGTTGACGCAAAACAAAAGAAATGATACAAGCGTATGTAGGAGAAAAATACGTAGGAATACTTGAGTTTACTATCGTTTTTGACTCTTGGAGACAAAATATTTGGTTTTTATTAAAGAATTTGGTTTTATAAATCATTTTTACGGATGCTATCACATACGGGTAACTTTCGAATACTTTTTAAAGGTCGAAAGATACTATGAGATACTTATTATTCAACAAAATTTGCAAAAGAGCGATTGAGTGTTAAAAATGGTAGAACTTTTAGAACGATTTACTCTTCTAAGTTTAAATTTTCACGACCCTTGATTACCACCATATACTTTGTACGTAAAAAAACTAACAAGCTCGACAACATTGTATCTCATTAACTTTGTGAAAAGTCAGATGATTCATGGGAGTAAAATAATCTGCTTAACTCTTTGAGTATACTCTCGTGAAGAAAGATAATTTGTCTGGACAAGTGTCACTTTTTTTACCCGATAGCATTCAAATAAAATCTTTTTCCTAAGTAAAAACTGTACCGAGAAAGCTTGGTTTCAAGGAAACACTTGACACGAAAGCAGTGCATTCAATGTATGTAATCTAACTATCACATCTATAAAGGAGAATTTCATGAAAATATCATTTGACTCCTGAGTAGAGTTCCCTAGATTCTATGAATAATTTTGATGTAAATTATTCCGCGGACTGTTCTAAAATAAAATTAAGTCATTCTAAAAAATAAGGTTTTACTCGCAATAATATCACAATAAACCTTCGTTTATTTTAAATGTTTAAGTTTTACTCATTCATACAGACCAAAAACGTATTATATTGTAACTTAACTGGAGATCTTGAAGAAGGGTAATAAACTACTAAAAGTAATATAAAAGATAAAAATGAATAAACGATGTTAAATAGTAAAAATAAGTTCATATTCATTTTCTTTGATCAATGGTTAAAAGCTATTTTAAGAAAATTATCGTATCCATCTGCCGCAGTGCCAAGCATATTATGATAGACATAGCAACAAGAAAATAAAATAAAAACGGCTTAACAACCAATCAATACCTCGTTGTTATAAATAAGACGTACTCCTATTTCAAATTGGTGAGTTTTGTACTTCCGTTACGAAAGTATTAGATTTTATCAGCAGGAAAAGCTACTTGACTCCTTGCTTTTAAATAAAGACCAATTAACTCAAACAATACTGATTGGAAATTGATTCTTTTTGATTTACCGTTCAAATATAGAAATTAATTTATTTATATCAATAATATATATACGCAGTTTTTTTAATTATCTCCGATGTTTACGAAAGCTATAATTTAAATGCTAAAATATAACGATCAGAAGACATGATTTAGGGATCACGAAGTTCTCTGAATGTAAATGGGACCCTCGTGGCCTGGTTTCTTGAAAATGGGGAAAGTAGGAACATCCTCGGCTGAGTTTCCGTTTGCGTGAATCCCTCTTTCACTAGTGACCAATGGGGTCACTCGAGGATGTCCGAGATAAGCAGATTATGGGACAGATGCTTCTGCTTTACATATGGCTCTTGCAAAAATTTCTCATCAATTTCTTGATTCTTTTGTCCACCTTATATTGCAGAACAACAATCACTGAAAATAATTCACTTGAGTTTTTTATAATGTTTCAAGCTCTTTCGCTATTGATTTTATTATATTGATCGTTATTTTAATTTCAAAAATGTCATTTATTTGAACAGTTTTATTTATCATTTTTTGTAAAGGGTAGATCTATTTTATTTCTAGTGGATCGTATGAGTTTCTAACCAAATTACAAAAGGCTTGATCGAGGTTATATATATTCCCTTGTTTCTAGTATCGTGGATGAAGCCAATTTGTCAGTTTCGTCCGCAAATGAAAATAACTGCACGGAATCTGTTATCGCTCTAAGACTATGGGAATTGGTTCGTAAACCGCTACGGAATAAATTATAGTTCTGCGGAATAATTTTTCCGTTAGAGTTAACTTTGTAACTAGTGTTAAAAATTAAGTTACAAAAATTGGAGTTTTGAGACTCATAATTTTATAAAATATATCTAATTATAATCGATCAAAATTTAATATAATCCATATAAGTTGTATTAATATATAATAATTAGAATTCATTCAGTACCTCTTAAAATTAAGGTAAACATGTTTATTTAAATTATTTTCTAGACCCAAAAAACTTAAAAATTGGGAATCATGAAAATTATTTATGTCTAATTATTATAGAGCTTCCAGAGTAAAAATTATTTTCATTAAATTACGTTCAGACACTTTCCAAACAGTCCCATAAGCACTCAGATACATTTTAATATCAAATTAAATGCAAGGACGTCTTTAACATCGTTTCCATCCGTCAATTATTCAGAGCCGGAATGAAGTGGGTAATCCTCACCTTGGGAAAAGCCGTGGACAGTCCAATTCAACGTTGCCACCGAGCACCCACTCGTGCACACCGCGGCCTATGGAAGAACTTCGCCATCCGCTCAAGGCAATCATCTCCATTTCCCTCATCATGAATGCGATCACGTCTTCAGCACCAGCGTCCCTCATCGCCAATCTCAGCCCCAAACTGCGGGAAATGAAATTCAAAATGGATAAGTTACGACTTCCATAAACCATGAATTGAATTCGCACAGCCGGAAATGGGAAAGATTACATTCGCGCAGCTGAGTGTGTTTTGCCCATCTATTAACATATTTCCAGCGCATTTGCAACTCGTTCGAGCTTGTGCTCTAATAGTTAATTTAACGTGATATACCAAGGATGTTTACCTTTTTTGTTATTCATCCATACACGGATGCATACGTATATTGAATACTAATATAACTTGTATTTTACTTTACGTACTTGTACCTTTAATCAATTGAATTGAATTAAATTTTTAATTTAACTTTAATCATTTAATTGAATTTTTTAAATATGAATTTGTAAGTTTGTATGGTAAATCATATTCTTTTTTCCATTCCCTGAAATAATATCCTTCTCTCATTTTCATCTCTCCAATTGTTGCGTCTTAATTACGTCATATAATTCGAAATACAAGCGCTTCATGCAACGCAACACACGCGCTGAAATATCCAATTAAAAGAAGGCAAAGCAGAGGCGGGAAAAAGACACCCAGTTTTTTTACAGTTTATTTCATAAATATATCGTATAAATTGCGTATTTTTTCGGAAAATCAATTCCTTCTCAACGTAATCGAGTTCGGCTATTTTCAAGTTCACCTAGCATGGCGATATAATGAAATATCGACGTCAAGATAAAACAGTTACCTTGACAGCAGTTGCGTAGGGTGCCGGCGCAAGGGAGAAATTTAATTAAGGCTACCTTCCTCCATCACTTTGTTCAGATTTCAGTGTCTCCCTTCGCCATCCACTTTGCGCCTAAAATACTTTACCTCCACACACCATCGAGTCGCACTTCTTTACTCCGTCCATGCAGATACTACACGCGTGCGAATATGACGTTATTCATACACGTTTTTTCTCCCCGAAGATTGTTTCGCAGAACGTGTCGGGATAGGAGGCTTTATGTAAGGCGAGAGATTTAAGAAGCAATTCCTTTTGGCCGGGATTTATTGCGAAAGAAAATCCCATCTCTTATCTTCAATCTCTTCTACAAAATCCCGCTCAGAATGGTCCATTCACTTTTCCCCTCTCATTGCCCTGTTTTTTTTTGACAAAGGATGTCGAATTGGATGTCTTCTTTGGCGGGAATTAGCCTCACCACTTTTTAAAAGGGCGATCGGCGTTGACCTTTATGCAAGCGGTCGCTGATGCATGAATATGTCAGCAAGCAAAGCCGCCTTTTCTAAATTTATCGGGACGATTTCGCACGTTGCACTATCCCCTTTCGAGGGTAGGCTCTTCTGTTCCTCTCGAACTCCCACGCAACAGGGATCGTTCGCGGAAAGACATTCCCTAATTGGTGGAGTTGGACAGAAATAGACGATAACTACGTTGTGTGCATCTTTGAAGATGCTATGAAATGTAATTTACACGAATAAGGACTGAATTCTACGTAGTCCAATGTTTAGGTTGTGTTTGTATAAAAGTTCGTTTCCATGGTAACGTTTCACCAACAACTGATGCTAAATTAAAATGAAATGGTCCTCTAATTGCAACTATCAGGGAAGATATAAAAGGCAATATTTTCGACTCAAATGAACCTAGTGTTTGCTTTTATGAATAAAGGAAACTTTAACGGTACGATAAATTATTTAAGAAACAGTTTCACACTGAAAAGACATTCGAAAGTTATAATAGACCATAACTTGAATCGAATGCTTCAAATATTAATCATAAAATATGTACTTTTCTTAAAATAATATTTATATAATAGATCCTAATCCACTGTATTTTAATTTTTATCCGATTAATACCCATTCCCAAAGTGTGAAATTTTCATTCAATATAGTTTACCTCTATCACAATGCTTCCATTCAATTTTGGGATACGTCCTCATCCACAAATTCTTTACCTTGCCCTTAACCTGGTTCATTTTGTAAAGTAATAAAAGCACGGATTTATTTATCACCCGAACATAACTGGTCACCTATTTTATTTCGCCACATAAGCTTCTTATGTTATCTACTCTAATTCGAAATACGTAAGCATGCCATATTTTCCAACCCTTAGAATACCCGCCCGTAAAGTTTGTGATCAGAACGGATTTCATGATCTTATTGGCCAAATAATTTACATTCCCATGCAATAATGAGGAGAAATATATGGTATGCGATTGCTTTTCGGGCTTGGATTAGGAAGTATGTATCCATTAGGCAATGCAAGTTTTATTATAAGTGGTTCTTATGTTTTTATGCTAAAATCAAACGTGGAGATCAAAATACCGATATTTTATAACTAAAAAATCAAAAATCCATTGAGAATTTAATCTCTCAATTTCTGCTAATATAAACGATTCGAATAAATCTCTACATCAGAGCTTAAAATCATGAAATTAAGTAGGAATTCGTTCTACTGTCAGTGACTTGAGTAGCAATGAAATAAAAGAATTTAGCTGAGATTTTTAAACTATCGAATAACTGCATGAATATTTGCAAGCTAAATTCTTAGTTTGTTTCGATGTATGATATGTTTATCACGAAGCCAACGTAAATCTTAATTCATAAATACGCAAAAAAGTGCCAAATTCCCTCGTAATGTATAAAAAATTAACACGTAACATTGTTTCGTAAATGAACGTAGAATTCGTATACCATTACGCAAAAGCTCGCTTTTAACTTCGGAGGCACAAGGAAGTAGTACGTAGATGTCTCTTGCGGAATGATTTATTGTTTTCCTCCACAATTTCCGACATAATGGAATTTCCATCGCGCAAGAACCTTGTTCCAGGAGAAACTACATCTCGCGATGCCACATTCCTCCCAAAGTTTCCCCTAAATGTCGAGAAAATAAGGCCAACGGAGGATGACTTTGTTAAGCTCATATTGGGTGGGTGTCGGAATCGACAAAACGGAGCGAAGGTTAACGAGAATACTGATTGAAAAATCGATCGATGATTAACGCTTTATGGATACTTTGTCTCGGAGGCGGAGGCTTATAACTCTCATAACTGCCTCGGCTTTCGCGAACGTTAAATAGGCTCTAACAACGCGTATTCTCTTCTTGTCAGTAAAGTCAGTGACGTGATTGATGACGTCATGGGAGTATGAGGTTCCTTTTACGGAACGAAAGGAAACAAAGCCAATTATTTTGAGAGGTTACGGAATTAGAATACTTGTTCTTGATCTTCTGGAGAAGGTTTTGGGAACTTGAATCAAACCTTTGTTCATTCTCTTCCGAAGCGACAAAAAGGTATATACTATCGTGATAAATGATGAATGAAGCGTGATCTTTGATCTGAAAGAGAGATTCAAACCCATTATATTAACTCATAATAATTATTAAATGTAGATGGATATAGTTTTATAAATAATCTATTCATGCTTTCTATTTATTCATTATTTCATATCACGTTACCAAGGACTCAGCTCTATAATCTGAAGTTGGAGAAACTAGAATATATTCTAACAATTACTAAGATCTAATAAGAAATTGCTTCTATGCCTTCATGAACTTAGTCTCGCCTTACCCATTTCTTGTGACCTTTACCCTTCAAGGAGCAGTCTTTTTATTTATTTATATAACGCCTAGGTCCTGGGTTCAAATCCAGGCTCACGAGGATATTTTTCTCTCATTGTTGGGATGTTTGTTTACGTCCATTGTTGAGTTAAGTACAACACTGTAATAGTACAATAATTGGATGTTTGTGTGGTCTATATTGAATAAACAAATGACTGTTTGTTTTAAATGCGTTTTACTGTGGGTATTCACGGAAATGGGGCGTCATTTGTTTCGCCGGATTTTAATTAGATTTCGAAAACACAACGCACGCATATTCAGGAGAGCTGCTATCGATGGATATAAAGCTTCGTCCTCGAGAAGAAGAGGCGAAAACCACGCATATATTTACGACCAGAAGAAGGAGAGGGAACAATAGGGTCAGGTGAAGGTGAAAGGGCAGGACTCGTGGAACACCATTAAGTAGAAGAAATACCCAAAGTGGAGGAGGAGAGGTGTCGTGGGAAAAAAGGGAAGATGCGATCGTTCGGAGTAAAGTTTTTGGTCCTTTTTTTTACTATTATGCGTAAGATATTCAACCGGTTTCACTTATCTGATTTATGAAATAAGACCCTGTTTGGTAAAATAGTTGACTAATAAGTGCGCAGCAGAATACGGGTAAACAGTTATTTTAAAGCTACTTTGAATTGTCTTCTTTTCAGATCCAAAACCCCTTTCAGTTTGACCAATTGTGTCAATATTACCATCTCAGATTAGTTATTGTAGTACTAATTTCAAGATAAAGTCAAGACATTAATTTTAATATTTATAAATTTCTTTCCGCGAAAGTAGCAACGTATTAGTGGTTGTTTTAAAAGGTTTATTAAATTTTAATCGTTCATAACTTGATTGCATCCAGAAAACCAAGATTCACTATTCATGATGAGAATTCGTGACAATTTTAGTATACTTTCAATTATTATTCTCATATGTTTAATATTTTATCTTATAAGATTGCATATGTGAAGAAAAAATTCTATTTTAAAGAAATCATTTTCAGATATAGCTATCAAGCGGAGATTGTAATCGTGTCTACTCGAATTCTTGCATAAGTTAGAGATATCCTAGTCTCCTGCAGAGGATAGCTTTGTTAAACTGCAACTAATAGTTCCCTGTAAAGAGTTTATTTGTTGTTTTATATAGTTTCCAAATATAACTATTCAATTAAAAGTGAAAAACAGTGAGTTAAGATTTGTATATTCACCTACATTTTCCCATCAATTTTAATATTTTATTGCTCACTTATATCATTCAACGTAACTGTCAGATGAAATTTAGTTAATGATTTCATTAAATAATGAATTTATAGTAGATTAAAGGAGTTAAAAAGGCAAATAAGTAAACTAAAGAAAAGTACAACCTTAAACTGAAAGATATTGAAATGCGCATTCACAACCTATGTGCGAACGTTTTCCTGTAACTCATATCCTTTATGCCTCCGATTTCCCCTTTAAAAGATATGCTGAGTTTAGAAGGATATTCTGTTCCTTGCCCTTTGAGAACTGAAGGACTTGAAAAGAACCATTATATCATTATATATAAACATTTCCTTATAATATCCTTTTATTTATATCTGGTTATATTTCCATATCTATCTATGTATTCAGTTTCTTATCAAGCTGTTTACGGTGTATATATAAAAGTATCCTGCTTTATTTTACTATACGCCTATTTTTAAAAACTTACGTAAATAATGATAATTTTAATTTTATATTAGATTAACATATCAACAGAATGTAATGTAATTAGTATATAATAATTTGTAAAGTATTTAAAAAGGATAATCAAGTAATTAGAATATACTTTATATGATGCAAGCATTATACAGCAAAGATACCCAAGGATTCTTTGTTCATAAAAGCAATACGTAATTGTTTTAATTCATATTGTTTTGGTAAGTTATCGGAAGAAGTTTTGTTTAATATATTTGATCGAACACACTTGCAAGACAACTTTTCAATTTTCCCAGAATTTGTAATAAATAATTCGTTCAAGACGTTACTATCCTGTTCTTACAACTCCCTAGTGTCATAATTTTTTTATGCTGTGGAAGAGGGGCGATGATTTCAAGTTACAGAATAGGACAGAATACGAGCGTGTTGCGGATAGATTAAATAAGAAATCTCACCACCGTTTTTGGCATAAACTGGGAGATTTCATAGCCAGTGACTCAGAAGAGGAAATAAATATTGCAAACTTCATTTCACGCTTTCCTTCTCAAGCGAGGAGTCCCGTAAGTATTCCAAGGACTATTCTTATACCTCAGTAACTTTCAACTCCCTTGCATTATTTTACCATCTCCTTAATTTTTCAGAGCTTACCCTCTGACTGAATGGAATCCTCTCTAAAACCCTAGCACGGAAAAAAGGATATGTGACGTAACTTCTAGATAAAGGATGAAGTATGGCTCGACTTGTATTAAAATTTAATTGTATATTTTCTTGTTTGATATGAATTTAAGTGAAGACATTTCGTTTCGCCACATTTCTCATTGGAGAAATAATATAATTGTTTTCCATTCGTGTTTATTTGGTTTGGTTGCTTGGAGACCAAATCAAACTTCTTCGAGTCATGAGTGAGTTGTACAGTAATTAAAACGTAAAGTAATAAGTAAAGTAGTAAGTAAAGTAATAAGTAAAGTAATAAGTAAAGTAATAAGTAAAGTAATAAGTAAAGTAATCAGTAAAGTATTAAGTAAAGTAATAAGTAAAGTAATAAGTAAAGTAATCAGTAAAGTAATCAGTAAAGTATTAAGTAAAGTAATAAGTAAAGTAATAAGTAAAGTAATCAGTAAAGTATTAAGTAAAGTAATAAGTAAAGTAATAAGTAAAGTAATAAGTAAAGTAATCAGTAAAGTATTAAGTAAAGTAATAAGTAAAGTAATAAGTAAAGTAATAAGTAAAGTAATCAGTAAAGTAATAAGTAAAGTAATAAGTAAAGTAATAAGTAAAGTATTAAGTAAAAGTCCTATTAATTTCAAAGACCTTTTATGTAAGAAAACAATTTGTTATTTTTACAAATTATTAAGGTTTTGAGGATGATATCAGAATAAAAGTTTCTATTAATACTAATAAGACCATTATTTAATTTTGAATCAACAAATCAATCTTATATATTTAAACCTAAATATTTCGCGAATCAAGTTAAAGGTTTGAAATCATTTATCTAGAAGGTTGTACACTGTATCAAATTTCTTATGCTTTCAAAGATCATTAGCATATGAATTAGATTGATCGTTAGGAATACTTTATTCTGACTTTATAAAATTTTGAGAGAGAAACATGTTTTTGATGGGTTTAAATGAGAAAAAGGTTAAAATCTTCACTTTCCATAAATGAAAGGGAACATTTAGGGCGGAAAAAGCACAGTTCTTTGCCTTTGTTGAATGTTTAATCGATCAATTCATTTAAAGATATACGTATCGTACGCTAAAGAACAGAACGAACGACCCTTTTCGTGGAGAATTTCCCGCACGTGTTGAAAAATCTGCTTCGAGTTCCCACTTTGTTTGAAGAGTAAAAATACCCCGAAAAGGACAAAGGATAACCTTTTCATCCCCCATGTACCAGATAACTGCATTTCATGTCAGCGAACTATGTAAGATTGACCGGATATATACGTATATATTTTACCCTCTCGAGGAGAAGTTTTAATTTCATAGCAAGGAAACATGTCACTCTTGCGGAAAGTTCACGCAAGTCACTCTCTTGAATAATGCCACTCGTCGACCAAATTGAGTATGATTTATGCGACAACGATAACGGCGCATTTAAAGTCGAGGACTGCACGCCATAAAAATTCCGACTGCAGCGCAGACTACGACACGACACGATGCACTATCTTGTCGGATCGCACGCTATTTTAGACACGGAAAGAAAAATCTGGGGTGCAATGTTCCGTGACCCGCGCCTAAATAAAAAGATCCGCGGAGAACTTCCTGAGATTACGAATAGCTCCGCGGAAATAGAATTATATTTATACCGCGTCTTATTTAATTCTTTTGCCGAATATCTTTCTCCCCCCATCCTCAGTTGTCATCGCTTGTCATTCTGCAGGGCGTTGAAATTTGTGTGCAACCTGATGATGCCGAACAATCGCGTGCGAATTAAATGTGCCGATAAAATTCCCATTTATATATTCGCCGATCGATCGGAATGGGTTCGGTGCGAATTTGAATTCATTACGGCGCTCTTAGGGAGATATCGAAAGGGGTTAAATGTAACAGGGAAGGTATTCTCGGCATTCCGGGGTGAAATATTAACGCGCATTTCCTTTTATCCGTTGTTGGGTCGCCGGGGGCGATTCGCATGGTCGGGCCTCGTTAGCAACCGGATGGAGGGGCGCTGTGACGTTGCAGACGTACGTACTATTGTCAAAGGCAATAATTCGCATTATAATATCGAGCGCCTCGTAGGGTTGCGTAGCAGTTCGTACCGACGCCGCGAACAAAGCGCTAGTTCAGCAATTGGACGATTCGTGGAAGAGATCAATGATCGTTGCTATAACGCCGATTATGTACCTCTTTGGGGGTCTTCGTCACTTGAGCGGTTTTCGGAATTTGATTCCCTTGTCTCGATCCAGAGGTACGAAAATGTTATGTTAGGGATTAACCGTGGGAACTGTCTTGTAGTTGAAGCTCAAAAGTTTTTTATTTAATCACAAAGGGTCAAAGAACTTATTAGTTGATGCAAAAATGTTGTTGACTTATTAAAGGACATAATTATAGTATTTTATGAAAATAAAATATTTTTTATGCTAAATTTATTTTCTGGTCTCGAGGCTATTAGAGTTCAGTGCTATCGGGTTCGAGCCCCGGCTAAAAATTCTCTCCTGAGATACAGATATAAACCATTCATTCACTCTTGAGTGTCTCACTGAATTGAACCATGAATTGATGTTTGTGAGTGCCATGTTATATCAATGAAACAATAAATATGCAGGAAACCGCCTATCCTAAGAACTCAGTCAGTTATTTTTACGTTAGAAAAGCGACAATTTCATAAACAAAGATTTTCCAGTAGAATGAAGTAATATGATATAAATTGTAGAGTTAAGATGAAATGAAGGTGAAAGATATTGATTATTTGAGCGTCAATCAGTAATATTGATTGTAAAGTCAATCAGCACTCAGAGGAGATAAGGAATAAAAGTAATTGGCCGCAGATTATAGGAATATTGAGATGTACGGTACAAATTATTGCAATTTTCAAGATATTGAGAATTAAGTTGAAATTCAGTGAAGAATCAACCCAATCTTGCCAAAGTTCGTAGTTATCGAAGAAAAATTCAAATATTAGCGGTGAATGGTAAACAATCAGTAAATAAAATGGAGAAATAAACCTCACCTTAAAAAAGTTGTAAATAGATTCGAAATATTAATTAAAATAAATTGAGATAATCAAAAAACGCGTAACTGAAATTCGGTATCCCTCACATATTATTCTCCTCCTAATTTAACTTAATTGTAATGATGAAACAAGAGATTGTTTTGTTTAAATATAAAAGCAAAATATGCTTAACACAATTTCCGCTTCGGCAGTCATTGTCTCGCAAGTTATATTGTTGAAATTCATCGTCAGCGTTCTGTTTTGATGATTCCATTGTTACCCCCAGAATATTCCTTCTGAAGCAATTGCTTATGCCTTCCGGATACGTGTTCCTCTTTTTCATCCAAACATTTTCAGCCTTTCCAATCCCTTTTCTCTTACATTCTTTCTTGTATCACTTCCTCCTGCTCTCGATATTTGTACCGCTCACTTTCTCCGACTTCTTCTTTTTTTTCGAATCAATACTCTCTTTTCCTACCATATTAAACATTTTCCTCTATCCACGCAACTTGCCTTTTTCCAATCTTCTTCCAACCCCGTCTCAGAAGCCCTTTTTGCTTTTGATGTATTGCCTTCGTAACCTCCGCGCTTCACAATGATGAAAAGCCCGCGTCACATCAAAGATATCGTTTGAGAACGGACGAATAACATCTGAACCTAACTCACCCAATTTTAAAAGACGTGCGATTCGCTTATTGACACGTGGGGAAATAACTTGTTCGGTCCAAATGCCAACTTCGGGGAGCTATGTAGCAGATGCGTCTTAATGTCGAAGTTATAGAAATGGAAACATCCAAAGATTTTGCATGTGAGGGCGCGACACGATTTTGAAGATTCGATAGGAATCGTAAATAAAGATGGTGTATTCGTATTGTACCAGCATACATAGTGGTTAATGTGCATAAATGGAATATTAAAAGATAAAAATAATTATTAAGTCTTCGCAAATCAATCCCATAATATACCGTTAACAATTTAATCCTTTATCTTTCAAATATTCAAATCATTGCTTTATTTCTATGCTTTTAAGCTCAATAGTACATTAGTTCATTTAAATACCTTTATATTATGCATTTATGTCTTATTTTCCTTAATTAAATCAAACACTCGACAATGTAGAAATGTTTCATCAAAATCAGTCAATATTTAATTAGGGAAACATTCATAATTTAAGTTTATTAACAAATTGATCACTACGATATATTTAAATATAAACCTATCCTGAACATGTTCCGTTAATTTAGTTGTATTTTGTATTGTTGCAAATCAATTGTATTGTTTTATTGTACTATTAACTTATGCGACAAAATGTGTTTTTATTGTTGTATTAAATTTCCTAACTTCGTTTGACTTCGGCAGTCTATTTTTAAATAAATAAATAAATTCAAGAACTTATAATACATTCTCATAGGACTTTTATAAAAGAACGAATTTGATCTGAACTACTTTAATCTCGAAGTATATCAACCAAGTTATTGGCCACATACATTCTTCTAATTCTTCGTTGACATCTGTAACTCAAGAACGTTCTCTCTAATCTCGCACGTAATGTTTTTACATGTAGGCAACGAGGACTCCGTAAGATGCGACGTGCGATTTCGTGCACATGACCCGTTCTCGTGCGTGACAATGCCATTAGAACGCATGTCGTGCGAAGTGCACGGAGCGCTAAACTATTCGTGAAAGAAGAAGGAACGGAGTAACGGACTGTGCGGTGCTCTCATCTGGTTATGCAAGCCCTTCTAACACGCCCTAATGTCCACCGAGAGCCGAAATTAAAAGCAACTTCCGAAACAAACGGGATTTGAGGGTAACGGAGATTCATTAGAGTTGACCATCGAAAGGTGTGAAGTATTTGGCGTCGAGCGTTAATTAACAGCCGAAGAGTTTTAAGGGATACAGAAATATTTAATAAATGGTTTAAGATTTATGCCCAGAAATAACCTTAAAAGCTATTGCGTTCGAAACGGGTGAGAATAAATCATCGAAGATCTCCGATAAGAAGAATCGATACCGCGAAAACTCGAGAAGTTTGATCATGTTTTTGAGGCCAACAAACGCCCTTCAAACTCTATTACGTAATATATTTTTAACACGCTCGGAACTGTTTCTTTGTTTAAACCGAAAACGTATATTTTATGAATGAAGGTTTTGTTGAAATTCTGCACTAATTAAGGAAATATTTTATCGAGTTAAATTCGTGAAATTTTACGTCTTTAATTGGAAATATCGTTGTATTTAAACGCATCTGTTTCGTCCTGACACCCTTGAATTTTCCTGTATTTAATAGCGTGAGTTTATAGGTTTATAAACAAAAAATATACACTAAATTTCTATAAGTAACTAATACTTTATTCGATGAAAATTCACGACTTCTTGACCGTATTGTTGACCATACTTCTTTCTTTAAAGTGAACGAAGTTTATTTGGAAATAATAATGCAAACTGAGAACGGAATGACATCATTAAATATATTACGAAATCTGTCAAGTAATCTCAGTAATTCAATTTCTTTCAGTACTTTTACCATCATATAGATTTAATTGATTAAAATAGTTTAATATCTAAGGACATCATTTTCTTTGGATTATTAGCGAAACAGAATTTACAAAAAATCCAAAATTGTTCGAATTAATGTACTGCTTCATATTTTCTACTAATTATATCTCTAACGAGTTGTATAAAATAAGGACCGGGTCACAAATACTTGGATTACAGATAGCACAGGTGAAATCGAATGAAATGCCCTCGTTACAATGGGATTAAATTTGACTGATGTTATTAATCAATTGAATGAGATCGAGGGTCTCCTCCGATAATGGTCCACCGGCTTATATGAGTTCCAGCAGCGGTACCTCGAGTTGCTTTTTGTCCTCCGCCGTCGAATACGGAAGCATGGAGCAGATTGTTTAACATCGGATCCTGTCCTTCCATGATAAAATATCAGCCCATATCCCATCCTACTCTTTCCTCTATTCGTTTTAAAGCCGATGTATCCTTCCTTTATAAAACGATAAATAATGGAATTGACTTTTCTGAGATTCTCATGCATCCCCTTCCGTCATATATACTGACAACAATCCGTCAAGAGCCACTACGGAAGATTTTAGACGTGATTTAATGTCCTTGACATTTTTCTGATACCGCTATAAATATTTCCCCTCGCTTCCACTTAATCTCACATGTGATGAAATTCATTTTATTTTAAGATATGATTAAATTATTAAATTTAAATATGTTATAGTTCACAAAGATGATCAACTTCATTTTTGCTCGAAGAAAAAGCAATTGGATATTAATTTCGAATCTCTAAGAGCTATTTTTATTATTAAATTAGATTTAGCTCACGCAAGTTTTTATCCAATGTTTAAAGTATCCTTTCATCCTAAACTTTATTCTAATATTTAAAGGTAGAGTAAATTTAAATAAGAAAGAAGTAAGTATTTTTTTTCCCGCCATTCATCCACTTTCAATGATTCAACCTTTTCACTCGTATTTTTCCTCAAAAACAGTAGTATTTCATTTATTTTACTTATAAATCATATTATATTAACTCTTTAATCCCCGCAAAATATAGAAATAGAAACGAACATTTACCTGTTAAACTTATACTATATTTTTCATAGCTTAATATCAATTCAAAAAGTTTACATTGAGTTGTTTCAACCAATGATTATTATTGTTATTTGGTCGCTATGGTAGTGTTTGTATTCTTGAATCGAGCTCCTTCATAACTTACTGTTTTTAATTAAAGGAATATTTTAGGAAGTAAACCAAACAATGTGAAATTCACGCTTTCTAATCCCAGAAAATAATATCAACGTATAAATATCAGAAATGCCTATATTTTAAGTTTCAATCGTTATTAAACGATACCGAATCTGGATTTTCAAATTAAATTCCCCCCTATAACCATTCCTCTCGTAATCGGGAGGAAACGAATGCAATTTGTTAATATCTTTTTCCGCCTTCGGGGGACTAACTCCCGCTTCGTTTACTTCCCTTTCCATCGCCCTTTTCATCAACTTCTGCCTTTCATATCCGACTGAGAGTCATCATCCGAATCTATTCTATACTGGTGCACAAAAACCTTTAGTAGTTCTCTTGTTTCTTGTGTACACATCAGCAATTTACATATTTACATAGGCTCAAACCTGCTCATCCCGCTTGAGCTTTATTGATCCTCAGGTTGACTTTACGGACTACGTGATATTGCATTGGAGAGAAAGGGAAGAGCGGAGCGGAAACCCAGTGGCGGAATTAGCCTACTCATGCGAAAGATACCGAAGAGACAATCCTGCGTAAACTTTGAGTGTGGGCAAGCAACCGAGAAATAAATTTGTGCTCGGCTTCCGCTTCTTGCTAGATCAGCACTCTAAACACCACCACCACCATCAGCAATTAAGCGAAAGATTTATACGCTTCCGTACCTTGTCGAATTCCTAACACCTGGATAATCAAATAACCTTAAACATTCCCTCACCCGTTCATCCTTCCGGCGAGTCCGTAAGGTCCTCTGAGAGATCCCATTTTCTCTAGGTTGCGACAGTATAGAGTCCAGATGCACTGTAGGGCCTGCTTTTCCTTCCAAACTCCCGAATGCGCCTTCCAGAGGTTGTGCCCCAGTCGGATGCCGTCCTGGATCAGATCCTTGAGGTCTACGGAGAATGAACCAACGGGCCCACCTTCTGGGGTCACCGATTTTCCGCCTTCCTTGAGCTGCCGCACCCTCGATGGAGGTAAGAACAAGGCCGATAGGGCCAGGGCCTCTGGGTCGGTGGACAGAGCGGTTGCCAGACTAGAATCGTTTCTCCTTGCGAGACGTTGCACATCGTGTACCAACAACAGTTCAGTGGCCAGGAGACTCATGGTGAGAGCAGATGGACCTTGATGTTTCGAGCTGATGATGGCTACATTCTTGACCCCCTGAGAGGGAGGTGGTCCGGTTGGCTGAGGTCTCGGCGCATGAGGGTTACCGGAGACTGGAGGTGGTGTCGGGGCTTCTGTGCGTACCTCAATGGGAGGATCGGTGGGAAAAGCACGGCTCTCTTCCGCTCTTACGGGCTCGATTACCGGAGATCGTAGCAAAAGTGGAGAGGGTCCGGCCAAGAGGAGGACAAGGATGGCGGCAAGAAGGGCCAGTGCCAAGCAGATGGCCACCGAAGCCGCCACCATTCTCCATCTGTACGTGGGGGGTTTGCGTTCGTGTCCGAAGTCCATAACGTATGACGGATGATGTTCAACTACCTCTCGATCAGCGCCCGTGGGCCAACCTTCCCAAGGTTTCTGCTTGTCCTCCGTGGGTTCTGCTTTCATTGGGCGAGCTTCGGCATTTATCGTTCCCCGCCTAACTTGAAGATTTCGCACGAATGCGGAAGTCGAGCGGTGATTTGAACGAACGACTTTGAACGCGAACTTTTAAGACGGTTGTGGTGAGTATCGCGAGTGTGTGCCAATGTCGTCGGGGTATTAGTTGAGGATGAACTTCTCCGCGGAGCTTCCAGACGGCTTACTAACGCGGTTGTCGAGGGAAACCCTCTTAGGCGTGGGAGGATTTGTGTTCTTGCGGCTGCGAATGGAATACCGTTGGGAGGAAACGGTCGATCTATTAGAGGGTGCTCGACAATCAGCGAGATAAGTTTCGTGTCACTCAAACAAGTGCACGATGTTCAGAAGAGGTCGATGCCTCTTTGAACTTTTTGTCGTTAACATGTTATTCGAAAAGTTAGAGATCGCTTTGGTCTATCAAAGGGGCCACGAAATCTGCACATTAACTACGAGGATGTGTTTTATCTTGTTACGTACTCCACAACAGTTCCGTCATGTTTGTATTGTGTGTGGGCGGATCAGAATTCAAAAGATGACGGAATCCATATTATTATATCACATTGTAAAGTAAAATTTTAATAAATGTTAGGATAAAGATTTGAGGAAAAATATAATTAAAAAGAGAATAGCTCTAATGATTGATGCGTTTGAAGTTTATTTCATATTGTTGACATACGAAAGACATTTCTTTTTGTAAATAGTTTCAGGTCCGAATTGAGAAGCTCTTATTATGTTTCTCAACGATTAAAGGCATTATTTTGATTTTATTATTTCACGTACTCTGAATACTTATCTAAATGAATGCTTATCTATCTAATATTTATTTATCTTATTCGGCGTTAAAGTTTATAAAACATTTTATAGCAGTGTCTATTTTTCCTTACTTACATAAAATGCTTAATATGATATCCATGTCTCTCTTTATAAGCGCTCAATCGAGAAAACCTATGTATCAGGTTCGGTAGCTATTTGATTTGTCTTAAATAGAGAGATGAATGATCGCAACTTATTTAAATTTAAGCAAATAAGTCTTTATCATAAAGTATGAATTAATCTAATGCCCAATGATGGATAATATCATTGAAGATATATTATAGATTGTTTGTTGTATTATTTATAAATCATATGGTTCAAAAGGAAAATTTAGCTGAAATTAAAATATAATTTATTGAAATTGATAATCACTCTAAAATTCTTAAGGGCTGCATTTTAAATTGCATCTAAATGTATGAAATCATTGCATTCATTCTCTTATAAATAAGTATTACAACAAATAATATCATAAAAAATATTATTTTCAGTTACATGAAGATTTTAATTTTTTGAAATAACTATTATATGAAAATTATGATGAATTTCAATTAGAGTTATTATTATTCTTGGCTGATTAAAATAATCAACAATTCTCATTACAAGAAAAAACTAAAAGTAAACTAAAAATAAACTAAACTAAATCTCTGAAGCAAGTTGAAGGAAAACATAAAAGTGTTATCAGCTCTTCTGCATTCCCTTCTCTTTATTTAAAAGAAGATTCTTGGTATAAATATGAAACCTTATTTTTGCTTCATACTCCTGTAATTAGAAAAAATGAACAAAATTTGGAGATCAGTGTTCATTGTTCATGAAAATATTCTCTGAATGTTGAAATTGATTCCCTTATTTAGAAGAATTTTCTCCATATTCATCAGAGTTTTAAGTACTGACTAATTATATGTATACAAGGTACATTATAAGTGTCTCAGGATTACTTTTAATACTACAGAATATTTATTAACTTTCTTCTTATGCTAATGAAACATTGAAGTGTTATATATGGTTATATTTAAATTTGAGCAACATTTACTAAGTAGTAAATATTGTGTCTCTAATGAGCCCAGAAAACTTGCTCATTTTAGAGAAGATTAAAATTATTATCAACTGAATGAGTGAAAATTTATTCATAATTTATTCTATAAGATGCCTAATAAGATTTCTGTAAGAATTCTTCAAACAAAAGTAATAAGCCCATAGGAAATAAGACTATAACATATTAATTTTAAAATAGATATCAGTTTGGCTGAAGTATATGTTTTTGCTACAGTCTATTTCCTTTCATTAAGTTTGTCTATTGATGATGCAACCAATTGGAATCCAGGAATTTGAATATTTATCAAAATTAGTTATATAGATGAGATGTATTTGTAGATGAGCATTACATTTGACAACCCTTTTACCTTTTTCTATTTATGGATGAAAGTTAGCAGTTTTGTTCAAGGTTGCCACTATGATGTGATTGGACTGGAGCCGAATAAGAAATATAACTTCAGGGTTAGGGCTGAAAATCAACATGGTATAAGTGAACCATTGGAAATTGACTCTCCTATCATAGCTAAGTTTACATTTACTGTGCCAGATCCACCAGGTCAACCAAGAATCATGGTCTGTGATAGTAATAATAATACTCTTATGTGGGACCGTCCAAGACATGATAGAGGAGCTATAATTCAAGGCTACAAAGTTGAGTGCAGAGATTTTGTTGAAGATCAGCAATGGAGAATTGCCAATGACTACTTAGTGAAGGATACCACTTATATTGTGCTGCTTCAAGGTAGAGAATATGAATTCTGTGTTTGGGCAAAGAATGCTGCCGGCTTCAGTAAGCCATCATATCCTTCATCTAAATTCACACCACCTGGCATACCAAAAGTGGTTAAAGCGGGTAAAAATTATGTTGATTTGAAATGGGAGGCTCCCAAATCAGATGGTGGTAGTGGAATTACTGGGTACATTATAGAAAAGAGAGAAGTTGGAGGTGCATTCTGGGTTTAGTGCTTTGAATTTTCCATATTTATAATTAAAAATGTTTAGTTTATTGCAATTTTTTTTGAGAATTAACCTTTAAAACAAGAAGATATTTGTAATGTAAGAGAAAAATTATCATAATCAACAGTTAAGGCAGCTTTGCTACTTTTTATGATTATCTAGAAATAGCTTATACTCAACCATTAAAAATGATAATTTTCATTTCCCAATCAGCAAATTTAAGTATAATTTCCATTGTTATATTATCTGCTAATTCTTCACAATAATATTAATCAAAATAACTCAGTAGCAGTGATAATAAATCAGGATGGTTCCAAAATTATTATTCAATGATTCATGATAATAAGAGTATGTCGCTGTTCAGAGAATAATTTTGCATGAATTAAAGCTTAAATTTCTTATAGACTAAATATTTCATCACAATCATTCAAAATTATTCTTCTTTTTGATACAAAAGTTCTGAAAGTGAGAAGAATATCTATGTATTTTAAGATAAACAAATATAGACTAAATAAGACAGCCATAGGCATGTAAGAACTTTTTTCTGCTTATATGAATTCAAAGCAACTGAACTCTTGTATTCAAATGACTCACTTTATTTCAATATTAGTTTCAGTTAGCTTCACCTAGTACTTTCTCCTTATCATTCATCTTCTTTTATGATTCACATTGGAAAAATAGGTAATGTGATAAAGTATGAGGTAATTACTTTTTGAATGATAAGAAATGCAAAATAAAAATTTTTACAGAGTTCTTTGATATTTTAGGAAATTAATAAAACTTTGTTTCATTTAAAAAAGGCTATTTTAACTTTTTTAAAGACATGGATAGTATTGTTGAATCATTCTGATTGTTATATATAACATTCCTCATAAGTTTTCTTCAAAAATGATATTCATAATGAACTATTTTAAACCATATTACGTCAAAATTGTCATGCACAATGATATACTAAGAGAAGTTTTGTATGCTACAAATGATATATCTATAGTATTATATTGGGAGTCATATGATATAAGAACAACTGTTGGATGATAATATTAAAATTATGAATTTTCACATTAATTTTCAGTAAATTATATTTATATCTTAGCATTTACATTATAATGGCTCTAATGTAAGTTCTATGGCGAGGGATAGAGATTGCAGGAAAATAACTGCTGCTTAAATACTAAATACTCTTCTTCATGAAATAAGGAATGGAAATGCTAGGAGAGAACCAAATTTAATCATTAAATGTACAATGGTAATATTCCTTATATTTCAGTTCAGTTGAAAAGATAATATAGATTAATTGTATCTCTTTTAGGCAAATCTATCAAAATTACTATGGTTGAATAGGAAATTCTGAAACAACTTTTACTTATCTTCAAGATTTTAATAAAACTTACTTGATAATTATTGGGAATAATCTTAAGTCTTAAGTGCATTATTCTGAATGAAAGTAAAAAATATTCTTATCAAAAATGCATGAAAGCAATCTTACTTAAAAGCTAAGTGGTATGTTGTTTCACTAAGTTTTATATTCAACCTTCTTCATTAATTTTTTTGTATGGAAAAAGTAGATTTGTACATGAAAAGAAGCATTTAATATGCATTGCTTGTTGGTAATTTATAAGTAGTATCTCTGAGTACATGTTTTGATAATTTTTTATCTTATAGCTTATCTCTAGAAGCACTTCTCATATTTACATTTTAATTGCCTGTATTTTTCTTCATTCTAATATACAATTGAATGTGATCTTCTTCTCACTGGATATAATCAATTCCCCAAATTTTAAATTTATTTGGTGACAAATACTAATTTAAAAAAATATATTTAATAGAATAAGTATATTGTAACAATATAACATTACAGGTAATTGACAAGGTATTGGTAACTTGACCTAGTTACTAGAATCTCATTATCCTAGTCACTACGATAAATAGATCTGACCTATTGTGGTGATCTCATCAGTTTTATAAATGCCACGGAGGTTAGTTCATTTCCCAAAAAACCTTCAACAAAATTCAGTTCTTGATAGTTCCCCTTTATCTATTAATATGAAAAGTGCATTGATATTATTCTTATTCATCATCTTTTAATCATTTGCCTATAATGTTTCTATGATTTCTATGTTACATGAAAATAGCTCGAATAACATTCTAAGAGTACGAAAAGGTATTAATTTTACTGTGTAAAATGCTTGTATAAATCTGTTAGTTTTTCAACATAATTTAAAATCTACCTTGGATTAACCATTTCTTCTTCTTCATTTCACTAACTATATTTATTTCCCTCCATTATCATAATGACTATAATTGGAATTATACATATAAATAATGAGTTTAAATTCTCTGATGCCTGTAGACTATGTATACTTGATTATATTGGACTGTTTGTGAGAATTTCTGAATAATCATACCTCACAACATGGTACACATCTATGAAAAAAATACTAATATAAGCAAAATTATTATTAATTGAATTATTAACCTAGTTAAAGAACAGTTTTTGTGTTCTTCTTGGAGATTTTTTTTATAGAGAGTCTAAGTTATCGAAAGCATATATACTTATTAATATACAAACAAATGACTTTAATAGAAATCTGCCTCTATTATTAAAAAAAGGATTTTTAAAAATTCTGAGAACCTTATTATAGGTTGTTGTTATATTTATTATACTTTTCAATAGGTTCTAAAGTCTTTTATTTAAAAATTATATGTAAAATTTCAATGCTCATACTACTTTTCTTTGCCACTGGTGTTCATATTAGCCCCAAGTTTCCTTTAATTAAAAATTATTTAATGGTACAAGTTTGTCCCTTTTATTACCTATTACATTATCTGAACCATTTTATTGTTGATATTAATATTCTCATTATTTGTATTTCTATTTGTTATTTCTTCCCAGTTTACGCCTTTTATGAATTTGCATGATTTTCTTGATATTTTTTATAAGAAAAGCAATGCTTATTTATTTTTCCAGTTCAATACTTATAAATTTGTTTTATTTGTCAAATGATATTCAAAGTATAAGGATCAAAAGTAACATTTCCTTAAGGATCACTATTATATGGTGTATGTTCCTCTAGCGTCTTTTCATTTATTTACTTCATGAATATATTGACTTATGTTTTCTTTGATTTCATACTGAAGAGTGCAATTAATCTCACTAATATCCATGGTTTACCATATTGGGGCCATTTATTGAATACACTTTTTCATATTTATTTTTGTAACATAAATGGAGGAATGAAGATTTGAAATAACTATGTTATTATAAATGTGATAATTAAGTTTATTCTGAAATTCTCAAGCAGACAGTCTGCCAAGAATACTAGAGTAGATGTTTACATATAAGCTCATATTATGGAAATTCATTTCAAGCAATATGTAGAAATTTTCAACTATTGCTTGGATTTCAAAATTGAGAGTGTTAAAGCTCAAAATTATTTAATGTCCATATGCCACTAAATATATACATTGAATCCACTCTTTTATTAAAATTTAAAATACATTTGTACTTAATATGTCCTAGCCTTACTTGATGGAACATCATAGAGAAATAAATATAACTTCTTGCTTTCCACGAGGGAATTTTAATGGAAAACTTGTCACAACTCTTTCAAGTTATCATTGGGTATGTAAGACAATAAGACAAAAGAAGAAGAGAGGATTTGAAAGTTTTCCGATGAAGTTGGTGAAAAGTAAATATACATAAAAATTTATAAATTATCCTATTTTAATTACAGATTATATAAATCAAAAGTATTAAGAATATTTAAAAAAAGGAATGAAAATGATAAAAACATTTTTACGATTTGAAACAATATTAATTTTATTGATGCCGTGGTCTTAGTTTTTTTCTTTATAATTAAATGGTAACATTCATTTATGTATTTGAAATGAAAATAACAAGATGTTTTGAGTGGCTAAAGTAAATAGTGTGTTTCAATGGGGATTCTCTCTCTCTCTCTGCTTGTGATGGAAAATTATAATTTGGAACTAAAAAGAGCATTTGCAATATTTTGGTAAAAATCCTCTAAATTTGAAACTTCTCTATTTCAAAGATACTGAAGTAAATGATTTCTTAAACTCAAGTTCAGTAATTTTTTATTATCTCATTATGCTAGTGAGTTATGGTTCCTTGCATTATGTTTTGTATATTGTCACTTGTCTAGTTAAACATCCTTATATCAGATTTTAAAGCTTTTTAATATCATAAGATATTTCATTGCTTTATGAGAATGAAAGGACCATGACCCTGTCCTCAAAAGATCTACTCAGTTTTATTTTGTTATGTTTTAAAGATCTTGCAATGAATGGAAAGAAACATTGTTCATTGATTATAAGATCTATTTTACAAAAAAATATTTCATTGAGTAATATTAATCAATTTTATAAGATTATTTTATATATGTAGTGTGTCAAAAATAACATCGTTGCCCTGACTTCTGTAGTATCTATCATATCATGCAAACTGACTGAGCACAATTTGACAAAACATGCTTTTTATTCACAAAGTTATTCATATATCCAAGGTTAATATCAAACATACATTGTGTTATAAGCTTAATAAAATACCAGATTGGGTATATTCTCATTCAATTTTATCATAGGATGAGGGATGTGTATATAGATATGTGCTCTCATTATTATTTTCTGTCTATTATAATAAGTCAATAATCAATCATAGAAAAATTTTATAAGTAACAATAATAAGTTATAATATTATAATAAAATAGACCTATGAACTTATCAGCTTTATCATGTTCCATTCAAAACCATGTTCTTTCCTTCTTGAGGTGATGAGTATGTTAGAAATTAATATTTTTGGCAGAAGTTGCTTCCTTCTATAGAACTTGTAATTATTAAAGACAGGCAGAAGTAGAGGAATCCTAACCTAATGAATAGGCAATTTAAGATATGAGAGACATTAAGCAGTTATTTGAGCATTCTTTAGACATCTATTGGTTGATCGTTTCATGAGGATAGAATTCAATTAATAATTAGAACTTAAAAATTGACTTTTTGAAGTCTTTTTCATAGAGAGGCTTCTAAAAAGAACATATTATTGTGTTGGTTTTACTTTAACATCCTTTATCATCTAATTTTATAACTTTGAACAAAAAGAACACAAAAATGGTGGCAAGACAAGTAAACTTGAGGTGAATATCTCATGGAAATTATTTAGTTTAGAGATGTAAGTAGAAACAACAAATCAAGTACTTTGGATTTAGAGCTTCAGTCAAGACAATCATAACTTTTAGTTTATGTTAAGAGATATTTGAATTAAAGTAAATTAAATAATATTTAGGTTGATTAGCTATGGGATCAATTAAAATAATCTTTAATCTGAAAAAAGTCTCTCATTTTAAATATCTCTTAGAACTACTGTCAATTTATCAAGACTAAGTAGTAATTTTATTATCTGTGATGTATTTTTTACATTGTGTCATCTCTTTACAAGTATAGTTAATAATGTAGAGTGTCTCTACAAAAGTTCTAAAGTCATTTGAATAGTCAGATAATGGATAACAATGTGTATTTAGTATCATCAGATTCTTTAGAAATTAATACTTAGTATATAATTTGAGTGATTCTTAATCTTCTACATAAATGCATTCAACCTTTCCTACATATATGGTTTTGATTATTGTATTAATGTTAACTATTTCTCAAACTTAATAAACTGTAGGAGGAACTCAAATGGTGAATATTATCCTGTACTTCAGTTTATTGAAATTATGCAATAGGATTATTAGAAAGGATTATTCCTATAAGGATTTATAATTTTGTAATATTTTATCATTTAGATATTACCTCTTAACATTTTCAAATCAAGAATTATATAAAATAAAGAATGTTAGGTAAAAATCAGAATAATGATTTGATAGTCTAATTTTGGAATTTTTAAAACTTATTTCCAAAAAGACTCCAAAATTTAAAGGCAAAAATCACTCTAAGTTGCTTACTTTGGTTTCTATAAAGACCTTGCTAATCTAAGACGATATGAAAATCTTGTTTTGTTCAAAATTCAACAATGCCTTCCAAATAATAAGTTTATATTAGAATTTCAATATACAAAGTGAGCTAAGTTTCAATCCTTGCATGAAGTTGAATGAGTTTAAGCTTTTATATTTCATTGTTGAAGATACCAGATTTAGTATGTGCATAAGTTTTCCATTTTAAAAAAAGTGTCATTACTGGATATGTTATTTCCCAAGATTAATTTTCAAACATCATGATTAAATAATAAATTTATGAAACATTAATATTTCAAGAATTGTGATAAAACCATTATAATTCCATTTTTGAGAGATATAAATTTTCAGAATTTAGTCTTAAAATATCAAGAAATATATCCATCATGAGTAACATATTTTTCCAGTGCCTTCTTAAACGACTACTAGGAGGAGGCTCTGAATTATTGAATTGAATTTGACATCAACATTATTTTTGTGTTTACAAATTATGCATAGAAATGAGATGTAAAAAATTGATTGATTACTAAGTATAATTGGGAAAAATAACCTACAAAATTTAATGAAAAAGTTAAGGATTTTATTTGCTATTTTATTTCCTGGATTAACATTAGAAAGTATGGGATAAAAACATAGGTTAGTACATACCACACATTATATCTCATCTACAGTGAATGCTACAAGGTTTGACTAGCCAATTTATAAAAAAAGAAGAGCATTATCGTATTGAAATACAATTAAATATATATAAGAGGGAGGAAATATTATCCTGGTTCCTTTTGACTTTTAATTGACTTTTCTAGAATGTATGTTGCATGAGAATGAAATTCATTTTAGTCCATTGATTTAGCGGTTTCGTTTTTCAATTTCTACGAAAATGTCATGATTATTCTTTTTTATAAGAACCATTTATTTTTTTAAATATTAATTAGGATGAAAAGCACAAATCGTATATCTTTAAAGACATTAAATCAATTCGGAAAATGAAATTAAATAGCTTTCGTGCATCAAAAACTTATCACTAAGGATAATAAATACTGATTTTATGTGAGAATGATACGAAAATCATTGGAGAGGGATCTTTTTTCATATTTCTGATTTGAATTACTCTATCCTGGCTCTTTATGCGCAATAAAGTAGTACAATTACAATTGTCCTAAATATGTTTTTCTTCGAGTAAATTGAAGAAAAATTTTTTTCTGAAACAGGCTTAAATAACTACAAAAATGTTTAACCACAATCTAAATCTTCATTTAAAGACACACTTTAATTAAATTCCGCGGGTTGAATGTTTTGATGGGAGGAGAGCCCGTTTCTTAAACTTTTCGAATACCTTACAACGGCAATTAAGGCCGACCCTGAACGAAAGTCCCGTTCACTGAGCTCTTTGAGAAGACAAGGTCACCTCGCAATTTGTGTCTGCTTCATTGGTTATACGAACACTTCGCCACGCAAATTAGGAACCTCTTTAAAGAAATATACGTGAATGAGTGTTTTCTACAATTCGCTCATTTAATATACATGTATAGTACGCTATGGATTAAACTTTATATAGACTTTGAGGTTTAACAAGACCGAAAATTTAGTGTCTTCTAAATACGGGTGCTTCTGCTGTAACGTTGGACTCACCAGAAGTAGCCTAGACCCACTACTACGTTAGTCAAAGTTATGTTATTAACTTGGAGACGAATTTTTGTTCCCTTGTTTACTTTTTATAAACAGCGTTGTTTACTCTATTTTCATGCCCATTTTAAGTTGTTATTATAATAATGTATATGTAATGTATGTTTTTTATAAAATTTTAAGTCAATAACTGACGTAAAAACAAAATGTTTCTTATAGAATCAACGGAACATATAGGAGTTAATTATTTATGAAAGTTAACAAGAAACTTTCCCGAAAATATTACCAATGATAATGGAAATGTATATACATCGATTAATAACATATTTTCACCGAGAAATTCTAAAAATATCACTTCCGTAGAAATAGTCTTATCGTATCGAATGAATAAATTTGATTAAAATAGATATACTTTGATGTTATTTGATCCACGAGGATTTGAATTATAATAAATATGCCAGGAAATAATTGAATAACAATTAAAAAAAAGCAAAGACTTGAAATATAAAATAAAAGTGAAATAATGAGACAATGATTATGGATCTAAAACAAAACAAAAGGTATGTGCTCCTAGCAACGATTCGTAAACACAGGATCGTGCCGCAAAACTCTTCGTAGAAATCAGATTATCCGCATCGAAAGTGGAGGGAATGGATGCCCATAAATGAATGTCAGAGACTTTTTAGTAGATTGACTGTCTCACTTTCCCTTTTCGGGGTAATCAGCGAGGTGAGAGTTTGGACTGAGTTGGCATGGCTGAATACCAGTGACACGTAAGCGTTGAAATATTTACTCCTCCCGAGAGCCTCAGTGTCAGCATTTTATATCTCTGAGAGCCCCCGCTCCCAGTCGAATGGATCCGCCATGTTCTTTCAGTCCCCATTTAGCTCATATTCCCATTTCCCCGACACAGACAAGGTTCTCTCACGTGCCGCACTCGTGATATTACAGTTCGTTCTACCTTCATTGGAGAAAGTTTCGAATGTCTTTTTTTTACGTCCCTTTTACCTACAATATGGTGTCCCTTCAGTTCATTCTATCTCGTTGTCACTTTTCCAAAAATGGTACGAAATATTACGCGAATCGTAAAACCCAAATACGGGAAAATTTTTGGTGTTTACGTATTTCGCTGCGGAAAAAAACTTTTGTTTACTTCCTACGATCTTTTAAATTTGTCTGGGTTTTATTTGCTAAGCGGATATTTAGTGTTTTATCCACAAGTATTTAATAATAATATCCGAAAATTATGAATTTGATTATGAAAAAACTTTCAACCCTCCTGATCAAAACATAATTTGCAAAAAGATTTTGGAAAGTAACGGAAATAATACTTTATTGTACAGTATTAGTCGCTTTAAAGTTTCCTTGCATAATTATAATATCAAAGGAGACTAATAAAATCATTTAAATATCCTCTACATGTAGTATTAGTCGTACTTATTTTAAGGTCTATGCGAAGAAGTAAATTATGGAATAAATCATGAGCTTATAATTTAAGGTCGAAAAAGATAAGACGTTACTATCGATCAAAATGCATTATATTAATTAAAAAAATCCCAATGAAACCTTTACCTACCGTACAATTATACCATTGCAATTTCAATATTTAACGATAATTATTCACTAAGAATGTATTATAATAAAAATTTAATTCAAAATTTCCCGTGTTTGGAAAAGAAAATTTCCAAAAATACGTTCTGAGTTTATTTAAATGTTGCCAGCGAATACATAACAACTCTTGCTCTTCACATTCGAGCATTTAGTGTCCATGATCAATCAGAATTCCTTCCCTTTATTTCGCTAGATTCTAATTAATTCCGTAATGAATCTCCTTTAATTACAATAAATAAATTAATTTAAAATTCATGGCTGTTGAATTAGGTACGATTGGAAAATTATTTCATATTTATGAACTGCAAATGTTTGAACCCAAATGAATACATTGACATGATAAGATAACATGGAGTTAGAATTTATTGAAGATCGTCATTTAAATCAATCTATTGGAAAAGATGCATCGTCTTATTTTACAGACTAATTGGATGTTGAAAATGATGTTCTTTCAATCGCCTTGTCATGTCTTCATATCTTCCGTGCAACCAACTCATATCGTAAAAACCAGCTTTCTCTGCCAATCAAGGATCGCCACCAACAAAAACTGAGACCCTGCCACTTATGACGAGAAAGGCTTTCAAATGGATTACTCTTGATCCGAAGTCTTTGACAGCTCTTCGGTAAGTTCTTAACATTGCAACAAGTGTTCTGAAATTTTATACGCAACCGTAGGTTTTTATGGTAGAACTTGGATATTAATTTCTGAGGGAATTAGCGGAAGGTAAAGACACTGGAGATATGCGATTTTAAAGTCGAAGTTGTGCGGATGAGTTCAATATGAGAGCTTGCAAACTTGAGAAGAAGTTGAAGGAGAATTCACACGATTTTTGTAATGATTCTTTCGCCTAACCAAGTGCCTAGACATCAAGACATTTGAACCCATAATGGTAATAAGAATAGCTAATAAGGAATAAATAGATAAGGTAAGATTTGATTCAGTTACATAAATGTTAGAATAAGATCTTGTACTTTAAGGCGCCCGTAAGAAATTTTAACGACAGAAGAACCAATTTCGTTTAATTTTATTTTTAACCATAACATTTTAACTCGTATATAAGTGACGCTATTTGAACCAGCCAATTATAGTGTATAGTTTGGTCTAATACAGTTATTAGGTATTGATTCGAACGATTTATTTTATATTAAGGTGGAATTGTGATGAAGAAAAATTGAACGATCAAATAAATTGACGTTAAAGACAGTATATAAATTTTATATTCGCGCCTAAACTTACTTAAAATATTTAACTTAAACTATTTACTTACTAACTTACTATAAGAATGTTATGTTAGAGCTATTATAAAAATTAAATGTTTATAGTTTCCCTTTAGTTTCACCTTGTTCATACACAAGTGTTCATTAGAGGAAATGAGGATATATATATATATATATTACATTTTCAAAATGGGTACGAGTTTTAAAAAGCTCAAAGGAACCGCATGATTCCTGTATTTCAAAGAAATTAGTCTCAATTCAATAGCTTCATGATAGTTTCGAAAACACAAAAATCGATCGGTTCATACAAAATATTTATGGGCTGATAAACATTATTTAACGGTCGAAAGCTGCATCTATAGGTCAAGGATATAGTCTCGCTTTTGAAGAGTTAAAGAAGAAAATTATCGGCTCTCGCAGCGGAATTCGTTCGCACGGCTTTTCAGAAACGTTCTGAAGGATTTTCATTTTTTTTTCTCGTGATCACTTCCGCCATGTGAACTTGTATACAGAGATAATCGATGAGTTTTCCGTAAGGCTTTTGTTCGAAAGAATTATGGGGATTGAAACGAGAGAACAGCTTCTAGAACGTTTTTATAAAGTAATGACTGTAAGTAAATAACGTGCTTTAATGGAAGTATTTCTCGCTGATTAGTTCCGTTGATGGGCGAGGGTATTTATTTCTGCGTTGAAAGGAAAAATATCGACTTATATCTCTATGAGCTAATCAAATCAGTGCATATTTCTCAAAATCAAAAACTTAACTGATTTTTCGAAACGTAAAAAGGGAGCAAACGACAAATCCTCTTTGACAAGGTGATACCTTAAGACTGATATATTCATTTGCTGTCAAAAATGATTTCTGAAAACAGAAATATTTCGATTTAAAGGGACGACAGTTCTGCTCAGGTTTTATTACGATGTTCTTCATCCATTAAAATCTAAATTCATCCTATTTTAAAGCCTTCATTTTCTATTATACCTCCTCCTCATAGAACGTGTGTTTTTGCATCATCAGTTTCCCCAAGTTTCGATTTTTTTTCTCTCTCTCAGCCTGACGATGGTTTCATCCCTCTAAAAGAGGTTGTGGATTTTCCACCACTGGTTCGCTCTCTTCTTCAGGAGAGAGTTGTGTCGACGCTTTGAATCTTCTTAAAGAGCACTTCTAAAACAGGACAGCCATCTTAAAAACGTCAATCTCGTTTTTCTGAAATAGTTCATCCGAGTTGGCAAATTCTAATTCCCCGGAATATCAACAGCCCGGAGAAGAATATCCTTTCCAAGCAATTTCCCTGGAAATGAAATATCGTGTACAGTTGAGAATGGATCGATAATTTTAATTCTCCGCGAAGATTCTACCACGGCCTGCTCTGCGGTTATAACGTTAATAATAGATTTTCTCCCTCAATGTGATGTTAAAAATTCTCTCCTTTTTTTCATCATTCATCTTTAATTAAATCCGATTTATGTTTTAAAGCTCTTTAAATATTCATCCCGAAATTTCTATCCATCTTGTTTCTTTTTTTTTCATTTTATCTCGTGGAACCAATGACAGCAATACGTCACTTGTCCACACTTTTACGAAGACGAGTGTTTATTTAAAATTTTGAATTATATCTTGGCTTCACGCTGAATATATAAAACCCCGTAATAAATTTGGACATATTTGCCTCAAAATTTAGCTTATACCATTGGTTTTAAAATATAACCTCAAGATTACCTTTTTACAAAGCTTGAAGTTATACATGCAAATTAATCAGCCAATTTTACTATTTTATAAAAAGCAGTTAATTCTGATTAATCAGTAGTATTAAGAGTTTTTACTAGTATCTACTAACGGTAAGCGATTAACTATGTACATTTTTGTTGATACCTTTTGGCTAGTAACAATGATCAATCTGATTCGAATCCTTGATAACACATTATTAGTAACAAGAATAAAATAATTGGAATCAAGAATAAAATCTAAAAGGGATTGTTGCGTCGGAAGTTTCGATATGCTAAACTGAATTTACCGGAGTCGACATTATTGCTCCTATAAATTGTTGTGTGATTATCAGCGATTGTTAGGAAAAATACGTAAAAATTAGCGACGCACGTCAAAAATTCATTTTTTATATCATCTTGTACATACTATATACTATTGAGCTGGTTGAATGCTTCATCGATTGAATACAAGAATTCAATATTCGAAAATATATATCCGCGGCGACATGGTTGATATTTGGAATCTCTTGGAGAACGGAAGCGCTGTAGGCCGAGAGGGGTTTTTTATATCGTTTTTTGTTTTCCCTTCTAATGATCTTTTATGCCCGATGATCCCTCGTGTTCGACGAAAAACACAACTCCATTCGCAAGGCCGTTGACTTTCACTTTGTTTCCAACATTTTGTGAATGAAAATTTCTCTTTTGAAGGAATCGGTGATTTGTCTTACTCAAATGGATACATTTTCGAATTTCTCGATGGCAGTGTTAATGAATAGGATGAAGAAAGGTATACATTTTTACACTGTTTACTTCTTAATTATATGTAAACTGTATTCTGTTAATCTTTTTACTGCAGTTAATGATTGATAATCAATATTTATCATGTAGTTAAATTATGAAATCTATTTTAAAGATCATTTTGGGTTAAGTTTTATCTTTGCGCAATACCTATTACAATAGAATAAAAGAGCAAGAGCTCAAGTCATCAGTAAAATAGTTTTTTACAAGCCTATGAAAAATTGTGTATTTTACTTTTTCTCTGTGGGTAAACTCATTGTCATTTAAATAAAAAGAGTTTATAATGCGTCGTCAAACTGTCAAGAATGAGTATCATTGTTGGTAAATAATCCGCTCTCCGTTCTTTGAATATTGTTTTCAGCTTGGAAGTATTAACTTGTCAACTCAAGAATAGAATCAGATATGTTTGTAAAATAATGCAGAATAACCTGTATATTTTTTCTGTTGGAGTAAATTTCGCGAACGAAAACTATGGGGAACAAACAGTGGTAATACTCCTGAAAGTCGAGTATGAAGATTTTTGATTAAGTCAAAGTAAACAATTGGGGAATTTCAAGAACTGAGGCAAAATTAAGATATATTATTATATTTAAATTTGACCAATAGGAACAGAAGGATTCATTAAGTAACATTACGGGCGGCATATTCAAAGCCAAAGTTTTAGGGAACATAGACTGAATAGAACAGATGATTTCGGTATAGATGCCTCCAGTTTATTTATGGTTTGAGAAATGATTTTGGATAAGCAATTCCGACGAATAAGTTATGCAGATTACTTCGTTGCCATTCAGATAAAATCTAAAAGCTTTCATTAAGTTTATGCTTTTGTATATAATTGAAGATATTAAACAATGAAAGCGAATAATAATATAAGACAATTAAACTCACAGGTATACATTCACGTAATTGTAATTACTATCACTTATTACTAATACACCTAACGACGAAGTGGAACCATAAAGATGTCCATAAAAAAGTATCCGAAGAAGAATCGTTGGGATCTTAGAAAATGTCGCGAGATCTATGGGATGCATATTTGCACAGACTAATTGCTTTTTTTCTGAGGATCGTTCGGCGTTAATTGAAGAAGGCGTCGGATTACCTTAACCTTTCCAATCTCATTAGCTTATTCGCGCATTCGCTAATCTCATCTCCCTCACCGAAAGATAATCGCTTCGTTTTTGTTCCGCGATCTAGTCGTTCCATTGTCTCCGACGACTACTCAACCTCCTCCGTTCCCGCGGACCACAGTTGGAGTGCAGCCAAGCATGTGTCCCTACACCACCTAAGGAGAGAGAATAGATCGCTCACCGAAAAGGTATCGCACCCATTCACCCCCTATTCATTCCATCCGCATTTTTCTCGATAAAGACGCGTTTTTCCCCTCCGCGGATTATTCACGAATTTAAGGTTTTAATTAAGCTTAAGAGTCAACGAAAGTAGAGGCGTTCGAGGATGTCAAATCGGAAGGAACGCGTTTTGTAAGAGGCGCGTACGGGCGTCATGGATTTTTCGTCTTTGTCTCTCCATTCTTCGAAACTCTTTCCCTTCCCCTCCCTCAAACCCCTCCCCCTCCCCCCTCTCCCCACTTCCCACGGGCCTCCCGTCTCTCACTCTGTATCTCTTTCACCTCGAGGCAGCACAGCTTCCAAGCGACCGTCTTCATCTCGGTGAGTAAACTTCCGCATGATTAGACTTCGGCACGCTCTTCAAACGAGTTGCGATATATTGAGATCGATCTATTCGCGCCTATTTTTTTATGAAAGTGTGGGGATGTGTCTCTATGCGTTTACGTATTGTTGGGCGGGAGTCTTTTTTTTGTAGAGGCGGCGTTGTCCCTGGAGACCGCGGGCACAGGTGTAAATACCGGTAGTTAACGGCGAATTCCCACTCTTCTCTTCGGTGTTTTTTATAAGAATGGAGGATTAATTGGACCTTTTTTGTTTTGAGTTTCTCGAGTTATTTGGGAATGAAAGAATGGTGGACAAACTGGTGACCGTTTTGGAAAGTGGATGAATATCGGAGGCATTTTCGTTCGTGAGGAATTTGCATAGAATATCAATCTATTATTACTCTGTTTACGTAATTTTTTCTTTTCGTTTTAATTTGTCAATCTAAAATTCTAAATCGTAATTGTAAGTTCAGTACCAGACGCATTCATATCTGTTTGTTTTTCAAATGACTTTTGGAATCCCAATTGCTAAACCTCGTCACGTTTTCTCTTAAACAAACCACATATCGATCGGGAAATATATATTTCATCAGAGTTGAAGGTAATTTTTGATGAAGCGAAGAACATCATCGCATCAGGTGTCCGTGGGTAAAATCATCCCAAGTGAGAAAATGAAGATAAAGTAAACTTTCTCGTATTTACTCTTTCACCCCTCAGCTGTTTTGGATATGCGGTCATATATCTTAACGTTCGACATTTTCCCATAAGGGATCAATGGACCACCTGTAGGTATCCGAGATGTCTGTGGAAGTATCTAGCGAATTCTATACGACTCATATTTTGACGCTTCGTCTATTTTCTTTTTCTTTTTGAGAGCATGCGAATGTATCGGAATGTCTATCGTGGGACTACTTTGGTAAGAGTTCTCAGAGTAGCTCAAGAGGGTTGATGAGACATCCCCTAAAAGTTTCGAAGTTTTAGAACCACGGAATACATTTAAACTTTCAGAGGGCCTTTCTCAATGGGCCCCAGAGGAAGTGTTTTAATTTGATTAGGGCCCAATGGTTGCGTAAGACTGCGCTGTTGGCAATTTTCGATCATCATCATTGTTTATTCATCAATTTATGTTCTCTCGTAGAGTGGATTTCTTAAAAGCATTCGCAATACGTTTTCATTGTAAAGATGTTTCTCTTTTGTTTACTTTGGGATACGGATTCATCGTACATTATTTGATAGGTCTATGAAGTAACTACAATCGTCAATGAAGAACTCTTTATTTTTATAGTATTAGCGAGGTTAATTCGTCGAAAAACTTTTTACCAAGCATACTCAATGTTTTTGAGAGATAATAATTATTATTTAGTAATATTTAAAACTCTTACATCCGATATTTTTATTTGGATAACTATTTAATAAAAAGTAACCGATGTTACTCAGGTAGTATTTCAACAAAATCTCGTTAAATAATTTTAAAAATAAGTACGTAAAACTTTGATCTGAAAAAATAAATATGTATGTATAAAATTACAATAAAAAACTTGTTTTAATCCTTGTATCTTACCTTTTTAATGCCTAAAAAAACGCTTAAAAGTATGAAACACTTACAATTAGTCATAATAACCGTGGATGAGTTTGAATAGTGTATATCCTTAGGTTTGACGATAAAACGTAAAGTTCAACATTCAATCTCATCTTCTCTCCTTTAAACATCTGAAGATGAACCATCTCGGATCCACTGCGCCGCGTTAATTCGCTTCTCAATTCCACGTGGAATATTCCAGATATCTCGAGAAAAGAAGGTGCGCTCATCCGTGGCTATTTGTCCATCGTCAACGTTTCAACTGTTTGGCTCGCATTTCTTAATCCCTTATCGCCTATTTGAGTTTGAGCAGGTAACTCCAGAAAAACATTAGCTTCACACGCATTTACTCTATCCCCCAGAGCTCAATGTTAAAAGTAACGACCAACCATTTAATGCGTCCAATATAAGAGGCTGTGAAGAGCCCCTCATCTCCATGGTGAAATGGTTTTTCACGTAAACCCTTATTACGACTCGCATTTAATTGCGTGTGTTTTTTCAAATCTCATCCACACTGATATTTTCAACACAGGTGTTTCCTTAAAGAGAGAAATTAAGCGTATTCATAATTATAATTTACCGTAAATGATGAAATAAAAATGGACTCTCTCATTATACTTCTCATATAATAATCATCAACAATAAACTATAAAGTTTTTCTACATAATTAATAATTATTTCAAACAAATACCTGTAAAATCATCTACTGTAATGTTCACTCATTTCTCTTATAGTAACAAAACATAGTTATAAACATGAAATATTTATGTATGAATCTTAAAACGTATTTGTATGCTTTGTTTTTTAAAATTTTGCTCAATTTGTTACTATGGTTACGAATTTTCGCTTCGTAAGTTTAGAATGAAACTACGAAAGGATTCAAAAGTGCGTCAGAATAGATATTTTCTGTTAGTCTAGCTTTAAAAAGCTTAATGTTACGGTAAATACACAGATTCTTTTGGCTAATATCCAAAGACTTATCTTCGCATATTTGATTAGACTCTAAATTGGAGTGGAATGTCAGGTAATGGCCTCAGGAACACTTCCATTACTATTCTACAGCCCTTTTCTTCCATCAAGTATATTTGTTGGCGCTCTCAATTATGCTCTGGACAGAGATATTACGACCGGCCCTTTGGACCATTTCCATAGCCTCAGGTGAGGTTAAGGCTTCTTATTATTCCATAACGAGTCTAATATAATTGCTGTAGGTACACAAAGAGTCAATTAGGTTGTGTATCTATCATTAACAAACTTACGCTTTAAAGAAATAGCATGCGAATTGAATTATTATCACACAATACATTTGGTGGGATTTGTTTATAACATGAGGTAAATCCTCCTATAACCCGAAAGGTAAAATATATTATATACCTTAAATGATGTGAAAAGATAAAAAGTTCGCGTTATTTCATATAAATAAACTTATAAAGACAGCATTTATTTCATAATTGAATATCCAGAAAGCAAACCGTATCATAGGATTAAATTTTAAATATTTAAAACTTTAAAACCTATAAATAGTGATGCTATAAAATCACTCTGTGCATCGATAAATAGTTAGATAAAAACAGCATTATATTCTCAAATTAAATTCTGAAAACTTTTAAATTTAATATCATTTGCAATTTGAAATGGACGAAGAAATTCATTCAAAGGTAAATCGGATTCTAGCTTGATTGTCTTCAATAAAAGTCAATGAAATTGTATATAAATCGTCGATAAAATATGGAATACGTATCTCGAATAACTCGTAGCTATAGCAACGGATCCATAGTTGCCCACGTTTTCTAAAAAGACAGTATTTCCATTGTGAGAGTGGCTTCCATGCAGCTGAGGAAGAAAATCTTGTAATACTTGGAATATTTGAGTTCATTTTTTTCTGTCCCTGAATCTTTCGATAATTTGGTTGACGTAGAAGTATGAGAAGACATTTTTTGAGTGTCTATTTAACTCGAATGTAATAACATTAGATAGCTATTTCTTACCTCGGTTACTTTAAACTATTTCCCATCAACATACTGAGGAGAGATTTTAAGCGCATTCTATTTTCACTTACCTCTCACTTAGTAGTCTTCAGTGTAAATATTTCAAAGCTGAAATGTATTTCTTTTGAAATTCTACTACAGTTTCCAAGCAACAAAAGTATCAAAACCGCTTTCTCCTGATCCTTTCCCAAAAAATACATGACAAACATTCTTTTGAAGTTTTTGAATCATCCTCATCTCTCTCATCTATTTTCAAAGTTTTTATTCGAATCGTAGAATCCGATATTGGAGTTTTTCGTCTCACACGACACAAAGCTATTTAAAAGTCAATTCTACCTCCAGACCATTTCACTGCAGTGAAAAGTGTGGATTACTTTCCGATTTCTTTCATTGTTCTCCCAAAACAAATTGATTGTATGAGTAAAGGCAGTTGCAATTTTCACTTTTTAAACACACGCTCTTTTTGATTCCGTCACTTCAAATTGAGAATGAAAATTGGGTTTATATTTTCCATTAGGTATCTTATTCTCTAAAATAGACCTTATAATATTATGATATATTTTTAATGTACAACAACATAACATACGCTGATTCCTTATTATATAACATTAAGTACAATATAAACACAGAAAATGGATTATTAGCTGATAAATATCTATAATTATTTTAGGACTTTTACAATGTTAAAATCAATCTACATCTTCTGTTGCAGAAATTCGCACATTTTAAATATGCCATTGAAATTTCGTGTATTGAAGATTATGCTGATAATTTTACAACAATTTACAAACAACTTTGGCTCTGTACATTTTGACTTAAATTTTCGAATAACTTTTAAAAATTACTTGAAGATAACTTTTAAAAATTGTGTGGTACAGTAAATAAAGAATGAATCCACGATTACATTTGATGATATTTTGTGAAGATTCGTCATGCTCATTTATATTTTCGAGAAAGTTATTATTATAATTCTTTCTATTACTATAATGACTTCATTACAAAAAGTCTTTGAGCGACCTGTAGGAAAAAGCTCCTAAATTAGAACTTTTATATAAATTATTATCCTGAATCTTTAACTTTTTAATTTCCCCCATATTTAGAGGAAACATTCATAATGTATAGATAAATGAAAATTATTCCAATTCCTTACGATTTTTGCGTTTCCAATCTTTTGCAAGTTTCTATTCAGCTATAAGTAGCTATCTATTTGCAAGAATAAACCAACGATGTATACTATTTTTCGGGTATCATCGGATAAATTATAATTATATTAATAAATTAATATCCCATTCCCATCTTATTTACATTCACCATTTACATCATTGCTGATACTCACCATAAGTTAACTTACTCTCATATAAAACAATATCCTTAACTACCAAATAATAATATAACATAAAATGAATTTGGACACGATTCAATTCAACCAAAGAACTCCAATTTTCTTGTCTGTCAGTTACAGTCAGATATTCAAAGACGTTTACCTTTTTCGATTCATAAAATCAGTCAGAGAACTAATTTTCGATAAATCGATTTTCTCCAATAACCATCTCGTATCATTGCTTGTTTACGTCATGTACATAGCAACACATACATCACAACCTTTATTGCGCCCTTAATTGGTTAACAGATTTTATGGTAAGACCTCCTATAAGCCCTTCTGTTTTTTACAGTCTACTCCCTTAAGGGAATCGATTAGAGGAACGCTTGAACCATAGTTGCTGCAAGAAAGGCCTTCCGGGAGCTTTCGCGCAGATTGCAGGCACATTTCTACCCAAGAGGGAAAAGAACTGGCATTTTCCATTGAAAACTAGCGTGCGGAAGAAAATGATCCATTCTCCGATGATGTGCCTATTTTCTTTGCTATACATGTACGTCTATCACTATCTCCACATGTATGTTGAACTTAGAATAGTGATATGATTTAATCCGGTATTATACATGACACGTATCGTAATATAGTAACACGTGTGTGTATTATAAATACGATATTTCTCGGATATGGAATATGTATCGGAATAGAATACAATACCTAATCAGATATATACTATTTACGATTAGGAAATTATTATTATAATATATAGGAATTAAATGTAGCATATTTTGGTGAGTGACAGAAAAAAGAACTCCTTTTATTTTACGTATCAGTGTGGCCTTTGAAGCATAGCAAAAATCTACAGCATAATAATGTTTGTTTCCTAGTAACATGCGTTATATCCATCCTCGCATCATTTAGAACGTAGACGAGACGTTGTTGAAGGCAACATAGGGACTGTAAATTTTCCTCTTTCATCCAAACCTTTTAAAATTTTAGATGAAGGAAAAGAGGAACAAGCTTGCGAGATGTAATAAAAACGAGGAATAAAAAAACAAAGTAGGAGCTAAGAAATGTAAGAGTTTTGGCCAAAATCTTCTCTGCAGTAAAACGCCCACAATAAAGGGGTGTGAATGACATGATAAATATGCTAATATTCATGACTCAACCTCGAAGAAATTCTTAATTTTAATGGGTCGTAAATTGCAGTAAGCTCACTACAATCTGCTTCATTATTAAAAACTGGAGCTAGGCAGTAAAATGAAGCTACGTACTTTACTGAATAAGGGACAAATATAATCCAATTATATACCGATAAAAACATTAAATTAACCATTTTACTTGAAAAAAAAGAAAGCAAAAAGGCTCTTAAAATAATTTAAATATCTAAATTATTAATAAGAAAGAACGAATCTATTTAACTATCGTTAAAAAACTGAATTTACAGCTTCGCGAGTTGTTCTTTTTACTCCACTTTAGTCGTTTGAGTATTTGATAAACAAAATTCGTTACCATGGAAAAAATACACAGTTAAAAATATCAGGTGCAATGCTTGGAGTATTTTCAACAAGAGATCATATTAGTGTAGTGATTAATTACAATTATATTGTGTGGATGATGTATTTACATTCAATGGCGATATTTAATATTTTCTGAATTTAATGAAAGAAAGACTTCGTATTTTTTTCAAGACAAAGAAGAACGAAAATTATTTTCAATGAATTTATTATATTGTTATTTAACTCATAAATAACGGAATTTGGTTTTCTTTGTGATGGAATTTATCATAGTTATATTTCTCACTGAAGTGTAATTCAGCGAGGCATTAATTTAACCAGCATTTTATCCACCAAAACTTTCTCTAAACCTTTTCCACAGAATGCACCTACGTTCCCATCTCTCTAGCTACAATAATCTTCTCCAAAAAAGATTTTCCAACGCCTGAACTTTTCCAAGCCAATGACTTCATATTTGTTTCCTAGAAACCCTCGGGATTTCAATGACCGAGCAATATCAACACGTAATATATTAAAATTAAATTCCTACTTAATAAAATTTACGCAAACTTTTTGACTCAGCGGTGGGTATCTATAAAACAGTTAAAGCTCGAGGCAAAAACTGCTTCCGTTGAAACTATTTCGCACGGACGGAACTGCAGTCCCACGATGTTGCCATAGCGGTGTCGCAGTGCACTAGAATGAGATATATAATTCCTTAGAGATCGTCCCTCCCACCTTTGAGGTCACCAGCTCAAGAAATGTCTCTCTCTCACACTTTCCCCATCTTTTCGGGGGACGTGTATCATTAATCGTGGAAGGTATTTCTTATTCCTCAATTACAATTTAATGCGAAGTCTCTAGTGAGCGCTAAATATACGGAGCTTCGACAAACATCCCAACTTAGGATTCTCAAAGGGAATGAGAGTTTCGTAAACAATCGAGCGTCGACTCTCGCAATAGATTATTTTAACAATGCAATCATCATGCGCTTTAAAGTCTGTTTGTGTTCTTTCTCATAAAAGGCTGAAATTTATTCCGAGAATTCTCCTTTTTTCTTTCCCCTAAATAGTTTGTGCTGTGACTTATGCTCTCTCCTGACTTCGGATTCGCTGCAAATGAGGGAAAAGAAGTTTTCTTCTCGTCATGGTAACAAAACAAGATGTGTATTTACGTCTCCCAGAAATAGAACCGAAAACTGAGAAGTCTGTTTTTGTTTTGATACTTAACGTGTTCTACTTTAATTTCTGTTAGCGCTCTGGATTATTCATCGGTGATGAAAGGTACTTAAGCGATTCTGAAAGGAACTTAATATGCAGCTTATTACTCACTTTATTTTAAAAGGCTCGTTTTAACAGCCGGAAATGTTCCGGGAGATTAAAATTTTTTTTTGGATGTCACCTTGTTAAAAAGGCTCAACGATGTAACTAGGGAAAGAATTGTGTAAATTAATTAGTATTATTTACAAAAAATAAAACTTCTGTTCAGTTCGGTCTCTATTATATTATGACTTGACTCTTGAATTCCATTCACATTAAAAAATATACTGATAAAATTTGATATTTTACGTGTTATAGTTCTGGAATATTGTAATTCGATAAATGTTTTAAAACAGAAAAAAAATCAATTTATTCAAAATTTAGGATGAAAGGAGGCTATACAAACAAGAAGAATAGGGTATTTCTATGATTATCTTTACGTATTATCCTTAAAGCTGTTCTTTTCTCTATCACTTCGTATTCATGGAACATTAACGATTCTACATACGCGTTATCACAAAATATCCGTTTTCAAAAATCTTTTAATAGTGTAATAGTATTTTTAGCTATAAATACATGGCTAGAATAACTGACCATCAAATAGATGATTGGATTTGGAGTTCTGGTATTTTTCATTTATGTTTCCCTTGGTCAATGAATATTCGTATAGAATTTTAAAGTATTCATTCTTCCCACTCTTCGTACGCGAATGATCTGTTGAATTTTTAAACGGAAATTTTTCAATTAATAATACGAAGAGTGGGTTTGGTGGTTCTCTTGTACTATTTCGTATCCTTTCTAATTAAATTGTTTAGTTTTTTCTTTCTTTTTTTTCTCATCTCGGAACACTTTTCGAGCCAAACATGTCCCATATCAACGTAACACGTGTCTCTTGGTGGAATCTCATTTCTGATTCACAATTTTCAAATCCTCAAAGATGTCGTTATAAAAGCCCTTATCCCACTTCTTTCATAACACCATCCCTCCTTTGAGCCTTCACTGAATCAGTTGACGTCCAGTTTTCCACGCTGCAGATTAAACAACCTTCTTTCATCAACTTGTTTGATCAGGGGGAGTTTGAATAACTTCTAAACACCACTTTTTTCAGCCAAATGGCTCAACTCTTTTTTCATCTTGAATTTCTGTTTATAGTACGAACAAACGAATAAGTATTTGTTAACATTTTTTAATATATACATAGGCATATAATGCATGAAACCATTGGCAAATCTCAGTGGCGGAATGGTTAGCATTCTAACTTTCTATTGCTAATGTCCCGGATTAAGGAAATGCTTAATATTTTCGTTCTAGAGTACATAAATGTTGGTGTACGTCCATTAGTGATTTTGGTACCCTACTGTAATCGTCCAATTATTGGATGTTTGTTTAGGCTATGGGTTTTATTATTAAAAACGTATTAGATTCCTTTTAAGTAGATTATCAGGATGTATCAAACAATAGAAAATTATTAAACTAAATACGGATTGATCTGATGTGGGTGTCATATCAATTAGGACATGTCCCCTTTGACACACATAAGGGTATACTGAATCGCCATTATATCTATTACTTGTGTCTCCGATTAATCATGTGATTACTGTGAAATTAAATCTCTTATTTATCCTTTACTAAGTCTCAATTAGCCTATATATAAACGAGGAAAGTGAGAATTTATATTCCTCAAAACCTACTTCTGAATCGGATTACCCCTTGCCACACTTCAGATGGCGGTTTTTAGGATATTTATGCAAATGATCTAGCTGTATACGAATAATATTCCAGATTAGGTTACTCAAACTTTTTATGTAGCCAACATCCTATTGTTTTCAAGTTTCTTCCTTTTTATTTGATAACCGGTCAAAGAATAGATGAATAGTATAATAAGTCAGATTAATAAAATTTAAGTTGAACTAACGAACTATGTATACTCACCGCACACTATGTGTTAAAGGGACAAAAAATACATTAAAGGTCCAGCGTAAGGCGATACGTTTCGTAAAAAATTCATACGATAAAACAGAGAGCGTAACGCAAATGCTAAAGGACGCCGGGTGGGAATTACTAGAAGAGAGAAGGTCGAGGCAAAGAATTAAATTATTAGATAAATTCAGGGAGAGCTCCTTCATAGAAAACGTGGAAAGTATAATGCGTCCACCTTGTTATATAGGCCGATCTGATAATGCGAGAAAGATCAGAGAAATAGATGCGCGAACGGAGCGTTTTAAAAATTCATTTTTTCCGCGGACTATTCGCGAAAATAATCGCCTAGGGAAATAGAGTCAAGGTGCATGCACCCCCTGCCAAACGCCGAAAGGCGGCTCGCAGGGTAAATATGTAGATGTAGATGCAAACAATATCGCTAATTTCAGACGAATCTCTTGCTTTAATCTATAACCAAACCTCTTATTCTGTTAAAAAGTAGATGTTTCAAAGAAATCAGTGATTGGAAAAAGTAAATTATTCTTGGATTGTGCATTTCCTTACTTGTGAAATTATAAAATTAAACAATTTTTATGGCAGTATTTTTCAGAACGTAATTCATAACCTTCTATCAAACATCATCGTTCCTCCCTTGGATACGAAACTGTTTACATTCTTGAGAGAGTACGTTGTTGTTTGGAAAATAGCTAACAGTATACTGCATGCGAATACAAAAATATATTATTAAATGCTAATGCTAATTATTAAATAAACCCAAAGACTATAAATATCACCCGTTGAATTAATTTCCGTTCTTCTGTACAATTTATTTTATTTAACGATACAATTTCTTTCGTTCTGTTTTAATTCAAATTACTATATATTTACTCACTGTGATTTCCCATGGAAAAAAAAACAAATGAAACCTTAATAGCGCAAAATTCATCTTCTCTTAGACGTATCAGAGGGATAATTTCGCTGTCTTTTTTTAAAACGAATTTGTTCTCATCACCAAGTTGGTTTTTTCTCAAATGTCTTCTTCCCTGCCTTTTCAGAGCTCAAATTGTTGGCACGTTGAAATATTCAGCCTCTACATCAGCCTCTTTCACTTGTCTTATCGCGAAATCCACCTCCGGCATTTCACACCCTTTATAAATGTCAACGCGGCATTGGAATCACTTGAATGTTACGCAAGATTCATTGAGTGCTTCGTGTTGTCAATGGTCAAATTATTTGATGAATGAAAGGACACCACGTGATGAAACGAGGGGAATATAAATTATAAAGTCTTATCTATTTTTGAGTTAATTTAAATACTTTTTGGTCAAGTTTCGTAATTTTAATTCAATTCATTTATAAAAGAAAAAGCTCAAGAGTTGTCCGATAAGTAGATTAGCTGAAAATTGTATTATTGTTACCATAGAGTCATTTATAAAATCTAATTTTTAGATAAAAAAAAGACTATTATTCTAAGCTACTTGTCCGTGTGTATAATGCTCTTAGAAATACACTAATGCAAAGTCGAGCATTGGGTATCCATACCTCTATCTATTAATAAAATTGCTGCGCTTTTATCTATTAATATAATTTGTACTGTCAAAATAACGATTCACAAGTTCAGAAATTCCTAACTGGTTTAAGCATATTCATACTTTACACTTTATCGAAAACTATAAGGTATGTTCTTCTTAGTCTTTCGTAGACTATAACATGCGTAAATGAGACTATTTAATAATATGTAATCTTTTAGACGTGAGTAAATGGAAAAGTAAAAGAAGTAATGATTTCTTCAATCCAGTGCCTGTGCACAAAAGGAAACAAAAGTGTAAAAGGGGATATTGTTGATAATGTAAAATCTTAAAAGTCTATAATTATGGGAAAGGAATTGCTCTGATATAAAATTCAAAGACTTATTGACCATTTAAATTAAGGGTAATTAAAATCGAATGATAGTCATTCAAGCTCTCTTTAGAAATCTTTATAACGTATAAAATATACCCTCCTTACATAATCTATAATTATCCATAAAAATGCTGATTTTTCTTGACTCAGATGTACTTACTAAACTTAATCGAATTAAATGTAAGAAATAAACCCCTCAATATATAAAATTCTTTGAAGAAAACTATTGCAACACTTCGCCTTACACTCATGAATTTATTTCATCGTAAAAAATTCAAGGAACCAAATTTTCTCTTTTACTCGAGACAAAAGAAATTTTATTTGAGATTCGTTTGAGAGGAAAGAGTCCTCAAGATGGTGACTGAGTCGACATCTTATGAGGAACATTGCAACATCTGTGTCTACAAACATTCTCCGAATACGGCATGTAGAGGAAAGAAGCTTAAATATCAAAATTTTTATATTAAAATTGAAATTGAGGAAACATTTTCTTTTCACCATACGTTCTTTATGCCCCTGTCAGTGCTACTGGAGAAGAAGAATGTATTATTTAATATATTTAATGTCTAATTTACATGTACGTATTACGTATATCTCTAAAAGATAATGTATGTATTACGTATAACTCTAAACGACAATGTACGTGTTACGTATAACTCTAAACGACAATGTACGTGTTACGTATATCTCTAAACGACAATGTATGTGTTACGAATATCGATAATGAACTTAATAATTTTTCAGCTTTTCATATTAATTCGGTCATTTTAGTAATTAATTTCAGTCATTATGATTTAATAAATTAAAAAAATAGAACCTAAAAACAAGACGAAGAATAATAGCTCATCTTTGTGCTTGAAATATCTCTTCGCATTAATTAGCAATTGTACCTATGCAGCAACTGTCAGATCGCGGTATTTTATATCCTACGATACTTTTGTTTAAGAATGAATAATTGAAGAGGAGGAACACAATGTGGAGGAAGTGGAGTAGGGTGGAGGAGGTGGTGGATGTTGAGAGGGTTGCCGAGGAAAGGAAGAAGGCTAAAGAGGACAAGGAAATAAAAAACAAGGTGGAAAAAAATGCCCATTCAATACTCGAGGAGGGTTTTAGGTTTTTAGCCATTAATGGGGTTAGAAAAAAGAACGTTTCCTATATAACATTTTCATAAGATTGAACGTTGAAGACATTAGTGTGTATCTTTATCGTTTTCTTTTTATACTTTTAAATTTGAAAACAGATGAGGACAATTATTTTCAGTAGAGCATTGATCTATTGGGTTATTTACATTTACGTACAATGAAATCAAGTATTCGCTTCTATTTATTAATGAAATGAGTCACTCGTTTTAGATTTTGTAATTAGAGCTTATAACAACGTAATTGAGTAATTACATACCTGCCTTTAGTAATTGCATAGATGCCTGCACTATTTCGAGTGATTGAAGATATCATGTTCAGTAATAATAGTAAGGAAAAAATACGATATTTGTTTACTAGTACAGGAGAAGCATAGTGCTCGAATTATGCTGAAATTCATTTGATAAACTTTGTTTTTTCTCCTGGTTTATACAATATGGCTGTAATTGGCTGTTTAGTTGAAAATCTCAGTTTTAATAATACTGCAAGTGTTTAAATAGTAATCTTCCATTGTTATCAAATGGATTACACAGATTAACTCGAATCTATTATCGAATCGATTCAAAAATCAACTTTAAAGAATGATTAACTATTAGTTAACGTTAAATATTATTTTTTATTGATGAAAGATTCTCCAAAACTTTTTGTATCCATATTTATCCCTTCCTGTTAGGTTTTACAACATATTTGTATAAATAATTTTTTCGATTTTCTAAAAGATAAAAAATATTAACCGAATCTTATTTACGTGTTATCAAATCTTTTTGGCTGAACAATAATTAAAATTCTTTTAATTTTTCAAAATATCAAAATAACGTTGTCTTAAGAAGAGATAATTGCGAAATACATACTCTTATTACTCGTAAGTGTATGATCTAATGCTTTGCAATCAGCTTTGATATATTAACATTAAGGAATATTCCCCGCAGAAATAATATAAATATTCAGATGACGTCATCTTGTATTATTTATTTTAGTACAAGGTCTAATTGAATTAAGTTTTCGATTACTTCTGGAAGGAATTCATAATCTTTGATTATTCCGGTATCCCATTTATAAATATATTAAAATTGCTATAAAAGTTCATTGCCATTTCTTATCATTCCTTTGACATCAATCATAGTATATTTTCATATAATATGCATTTTATTTATTATACCATAACTTGCCATTTAAACACGACTACAATATTACATATATAATTTATACTAAATTATATTATTTTGCTCTAAATACATATTAAATTCTAATTTTCCTTTTTAAGGAGGAAGTAATTTTTACATTGAAATCTTGTGACTGTTTAAAAAAAAATCCCTTAGAGAAATTAAGCCTTGCTTGTAATGCAAGTTAACGTTTCATGTATTTATTTTGGAAAAGCCTTTCCCTATCTTACGAAAGGTGATTAATCGTAAAATTTTAATTACCACTTTGATTTTAGTACAAAATCACCTTGCGTACCGTAAGGGTAAAATTTCGTTTCTCCCCATGTCCCCCTATTGGAGACCATAAATGCTGAGGGAAGCAGGGTCAAGTCACTCGAACCCTTTGTCTTAGGGACATGGTTCTCAGGGTATCGACCAAAGATTATTGATTTCAGTATTTTTTCCGTAAATTGGCCTAGTAAACAGATATTACGTAGATATTGTAAAATTAACAGAAAAATCGATTTATGCGTCGGAGGAAGTTGGAATACTCAGCAATATTACCGTCGAGTATTACAGAGTATCATTTAATGTAAAAATATCGACTCACAGAAGAATGAATGAATATGATTTAAAAATAAATTTTTGTGGTAAGCATCCAGTGTTTTAAAGAAAAATTATCTTTGCTATGTAAATAAATATGCTTTTTCTGATTCTTTAAAAAGGAGCTTTGATAACTCAAAACGTGTAATACAAAATATATGAATTTGGGATAAAATATATATAAAAATATTTTAAAATGAAGCAAATTTGATTCAACGCTATGTGAAAAAACATGCAATTTCTACTATTGTATCTTTCATTTTTATTAAGGACAGCATTATTTGTTTATAGCCTTAAAATTTACAGCATTTTAATAATGCTATCTAATATATATGATTCATTATAATATGAATAATTTTCCAATTATGAGCTATTTCTCTTTTATTTTAATTTCAAAGCATAAATGAGGCATTCAAATAAAAATAAGAACATGAGATAATATGCTAAGGAAATAATTTTTACAGCCCGGTGAAAAAATTATTAGTTAATAAAGCGAATATAGACTGCTTAGAGTAATGAGCATAACAAATAACACTTGAATGAAGTAAGGGAGTATTTTTTTTGAAAGAGATAGAGAACTTAAACTTCCAAAATTTCTAGTGAATCTAGTCTTTAATTTTTCAAATATTTTTTATTTTAAATTCCGCCCAATCTTTCGTTATCAATATACTACTAATTGTATGTGTTTGCTAATAATAATGATTAGAACTACGAAAATTTTCTATTTATACTAAATACCTAATAATGTAATTAAAGATGGATTCTTTTGGGTCGCTAATAAAGGTTATTGATATGCATCTTTTCCATATTTTTGGACTGATACCCGAATAATTTTAAAACATCTACCAAAGTTATTATTACCATACTTTCTCGGATTTAACAAGTACGAACAAGGTCGAAATCAACTCAAAAAATGTGTTTTCTAAGGAACTTTCTCAGACAAAATAAGGAAATCCAAACAAAAGCACTCGTGATTACTTTATTATCTCCTATTGTTTCGAAGGAAGCGGCATTTGCTCCATAGAAACACATTGTCTTGAAGTAGACATTGTTGGGAAACCGTACTCCGTTAGAAAATTGCTTTTCCGAAGTGTACCTCTCTACTTGTAAGGAAAGGTCCTCGTACAATGTACTCAGAAATTATTTCGTTGTCTTAAACTCTTAAGAAAGCTGAGAAATTTCTTCATCTTGAATTGTCGCTTTTTTCGTGAATAAAACTCACCCTTTTAAGAAACTTCTTTCACTCTCAAGTGATGGTAATGTGGTCAATGGAAAGCAATTATCTCCAAAATAATTGCATTACTTAGAAACTAGAATGTTTGTGGGATTACGTAATTGTGGAGAATACTTCTAAAATTCTTAAATTACTCTAAAAAATACGAGAAATACGATAGAAACTTAACAAGATGCATTCGGGGACAATACATTGTTAGAATACGTTACGTTTTTTCAATCTCATTAAGTGTAACAATTGAATAAAGGAATACTAGAGAGAATACAACAATAGAAGTAAACAATATAGAATTAAAGTACTTTAGTAAGAAAACTCTTCAAATAAATTTAGGATGACTGAAAACAAATTTAAGTAATAATTCTAGAATTTCTGTGCTTTTCTATAGGGAAAAGAATATTCAGAATTATAATATTTCATGATTAATTAAACTAGTGTATTTCGCCAATACACACTTCCCTCATCGCGAAAATCGTTTCAGCCGCGTTACCATGGCTTCCCTTTGCGGGAAACCGAGCACATTCTACTCTCACATCCTCTTTTAGTTTACGCTCTTTGCGATAGATGGAGGGAGCTACCTTGTTCCCTAAGGAAATACGCATCCGGTTGAAACCCTCAGAACATTCTCTGGTTTTCCTTGAACACGGAAGCCTGGGAATGAACCTCACACAGACACGGAAAACCACTGGTTATGTACTTTTTTCAAAGAGGTACTTGCTTCCAATAGCGATCATATGTAGCTTGGTTTGTATTCACTTCTCTACTTCTATTATACTTCGTTTAAATTACGAAAAACTTGTTAATGTAGTGAAATTGCAGGGTAAACGAAATAAATAGTTAGTTAATGTAAATATAATATAATAAACACTGCCACCTGTAGCTGTATCTATTTGCAAAACTAACTATTCCTGTATTTGTATGATCACCTAAATTCATGCCAAGTTTTGAATCATTGTTATCACGTTCCCATAACAACTTTGTACGTAAAATTTATTGAATTTATCTAAATCAATTTTTAAAAACAGGTTTTTTTATTTATAAATCAGACTTGTTACCAATGGAAAGGTTTCGTATGAAAGAATATCCTAATACAAGGGATATTTCAAAAATAAATTTAATGAATTGTTAGTTGATTAAATACATTTGAGATATTCAGAATGAAGGAAACTAACTATGAATATTTATCAGGAATAAATTTTATATGTAAATTGCAATTTTCAATTTAATAACTGTATGAGATTACAACAATTTACTTCATTATAATTTAATTTACATTATTTTTACGATGATCTTAGAGTAAAAAAACTTTAATTTTAAATACTTACATACTTTAAATACTTATTAACTTTATACTTATAAAAATAATTTTAAAAATTTTTAACGATTTCATTAACAGTTTATAATGATATCTAAACTGATTAGCGTAAATTGACATCTTTTTTAAGTAAATTTAAATTTCTGTGTTTATTAAATTTAAATATTATATAATTTTCATCCCACTTTGAAATCGGGAAAGTGGTAAACGGATAACATTTCTTTGCTCGTATATTCCGATTATTAAAATATGAGAAAACGAGCCTGTTGTGCAAAATATTTATTGAAATATTCACCTTTATTTCATACCTTCAATAATTGATGCTGTAATTTAAATATCTGTATTTAAACATGTAATAGTATTTCTTGAAATTTGACGGTTTATGTGATCCGAACGGAACGTTCATGAATAAAAGGCTAAGAGCTTAAAAGACAAGAAAATTTTAATGAACCTCTCGTTAAATTTAGCAGTCAATATTTCGGACCTGAAAGTATAATTTCACATCGCTCTACATATCTAGGAAAAGGAATGGTATTTTCATGTTTTTTTTAACGAGCGAAACTTAAAAAAAATAATTTCCTTTGTCGTATTAATTCCCCGCAATTATCTCTTAGCTTATTTCTTTGAATGATAAAAAGTGTTGCTGTTTGAGTTGCCTAAATTTGCATAGAATTTTTGAATAATAAATTTTGCATAATGTACGTACCGATTTCGTACTCCTTAGAGTTTCTTTTCTTTCTTTGCTTCGCTGTTTGAAAAAATGAAAAAGTTGTTAAAGATGAAAGTCTACAGTCTTCAAAGACAGAGTTCCTTAATTAGTAAGTTCTCTTCTCCTCAAAATACAATAATGCGCTCGAAAATTTCCGATTTTTAATTTTAAGCCGCTTCTCGAAACATTTATCTCTTTTCCCCGCGTCTCCATCGTCGATGACCACGGATTTCGGATTACTTTCAGCTTTAAAATTCCGACGTTTAAAAAAACTCTAAAGAAGACACGAAAAGAAACAAAGTATCGAACGTGAAGATTCCTTTTTAAAGGTAAAGTAGCATTTGTTTGAGACGCGTTTTCCGTATTAAAACGTCTCTGAGTTTACTCGTCGTCACCGATACGTTTCTTTGTTTACATTGTTGCGTTCTAAACGCCGCGCCGCCATTTTCCCTTTCCGCTTATCTGTGTATCGCACAATAAGACGAGTACCGTAATCGAGAAAATTGCCTTCTTTCGATGCCACACACACCCTTCCTTTCTCCGGAAGGTGCATCTTTTGAAGGATAAGAAGACGTCCTCGCTCCAAATATTCGCCATAGAACAGCTTCGTCCAAATTAACTATTCATCCATTAAATAAAAATAGCATTCTTGTCTCATTACTTACTCTATCCAAAGTCCTCTGAGTATCATTGAAGCGAGCGAGCTGTATTCTACCTCTTTCCTTTTAGACCCTTGGGACCAAAGCAGTCCCAACTCGTAACTCTTGCCCCCCCTTTTCTCCAATTAGTATCTCCGCTCTCTCTTCTCCTATCCGCTTTCTCCACCTTATTTATCCCCATCTTTTGCGGCAATTAACCCTTACTCCTTTTTACTCCATTTTATCTCACACACTCTCTTGAGAAAAACATACCTTTTATGCACGTGTTTATGTATTCAGTAAATTCAATTTAGATTTTGCCTGATTATTCTTGTAATGAGTTGTATTATCATCTGCAGCTCAATTTATTCCAATATCTTTTCATATCAAATCATAAACTTCCGTTTAATTTTACTGTCCTCATAAGATATACTATACAAGTATGCATTTCCATGTAGGTAGGATACTAGTTAAGCCTCGAACTCATGGTAAAATGGTGTGGAACAGAACAACTACTTGTAAAAAGTATTATGCTAATGGTAACCAAGGAAGTTAATTAAATAAATTATTTAATTTAAGTATAAATTTCATTAAGTATTTGAAAATAAGTCTAGGAATACCATTCCTATAAAGATTACTGACAAATATACTTTGTTTTTATTACACTGGTTTGGAAAGATTTGTTATCATATAATAATAATATATATCACAATTTTAATAACACTTAAATTTTATTTTTACCTCTTGAGTGTGCCCCTGCATTGATGAGCACTGTTGAAATTCTTTCATGTAATGCTTGTAAGAAATCTTTCGCTTTTCATTAATCTGTTATCCATTTCTATGCATAGTATGTGGGTGTATTATAAGCATATATTTTATCGTTTGCTTTAGATGCAGAAATTTACCCCTGAAACTTATACCCCATTAGTGTCGTGCAATGCACCAGTGTATCGCGTATCGTTGTCTTTTTAGGATACTTTGAACTTTCAAGTAACTTTAGATTTTGGATATATTTGGGGAAACTACATTTGTCTTTAATTGTCGAATTTTATATTTATAGAAAGAGAATTTCTTCGTTTTACACCCATATTTATTTCTTGGTCCTATCTTATTAATATTACAGTCATATGATTTATTTTAATCTCACTTTACGTGAATTATTTTTAACGTATAAGATAAATTATCTCAAAATTTAATTTATTTTTAATATATTATAAATTAAAAGTTGAAACTAAATGAGTAAATAAGAAATTTAAAAGTCCAATTTAAACCGTAGAAATGAGGATGAAAGAAATGAAAGATCAAACATGATAAAAATTAAAGAAAAAAATCAAAAATCTTTTTCGTTCCATTTTTCTAGAAATCTCATTCTTCTGAAACCTATCCAGCCATTATCGTAATTAAATTCAGTGGGGAAATGAAACTTCTCCAATTGGAATTTACTTTTTTCCTCCGTACAATTTTCGTTTTTCCTTATCTTTCGCTTCGCCAATCTACATCTTCTTCTCCATTCACCCTTATCCTTAGCAATTCTCCCTCTGAAACCCTCTTCTTCATCTCCTTCCTTAATTAATCCTTCCCTTTCTTAGAATCCTTCTCGGCCCGCATCTCTCCATTTCCTTCCTTCCCCCTTTTGTCTTTCTTCCAATCCCCACTCCGCTTTACGATTTGTGACTTTTCTCCCTTTTTATAAAAGCAATATAAATCGCGCCCAGATATTTCGTTGCTCGTTTGTTATCGTAGCAACACTCCCGCTGCCAGGAGCGCCGTAGTCTCATTACATATCGACTTATTTATTAACGCCCTCTGAGATTATCGTCCGTTCGGGTTTGGTCGTGATAAGAATACTCTCGCGCGATTCAAATCGAAAATATCGACCTCTCGACCGTTTTTATCTCCGACCGAAAAGTTTGCTTAGCAGTTTCCTATTTTCCGGAGCACTTTCTCCGTGAACGCTTCGCGTCTCTCGAGGAATTGTTTTCTCCGAAAACTTTTACGTCGTTCGACCGAAATCTTTATTTCCACTCGGAGGCAATCCGAAGGAATTTAAGAAGTGCGGAAATTCGGGTCATACTTTTAACGCCATTATCATTAATTGCGGACGCATTTCGGAATTACGACTCCTTTCACAGATTAAGAGCTCGAATTCGTCGCTGAAACATTGGACACCCTTTTGTCTTTCGTCGCTTAAAAGGATAGTAATTTATTAGACCGAGAGGATTAGGCCTTTTTTTCCTTTTTCAGCTTATAAAATGTATTTGGAATAGGGAAAAGGGTTGTTTGGAAAAGAAATGGTCTCTTAACTTAAATGAATCCATTAAATTTTATGCACTTAGGTTTAAATTGTCCCATGATGCATGTACGACCATTACATGATGATTTTATCATTTAAACAATGTCCTATATAAATTGTTTCTCATAAATTTATCAAAATTTCAAAAGTAAGTATATCAAGTACTATTTTATATATTAATAGCAAATATAATTTTTCCTTAATGATTCGTCCGTGAATGTTGAAAATAGCGATCATATTTCAAGAATAACTTTAATGTGATAGATAGGATTTATATTGAATATAATATCTTGAAGTGAAATGAGTACTATTAACTCGTTCCTTATCTTAGAGTATTTACTTTTAATCTTCAAATTTCCCCTTCACTTAAATAACTTAGGTAGGAAGGTGAAGGTAACTTAGCGCGAAAATCTCACGCGACTGGAATAATAATCAACAAATTAAGTATCCCTTAGCAACGTTCCTGATTGTTCTAGCGATATAGACTAAGAAAGGGGGGATAGGTTTTTATACTTTGTGAAGATAGTCTTATATTAGCAGCAAACGACTGGCATTAGGGAGACCCGGGTTCGAGTCCAGGTCAGGTCAGACTCAATTATAATCCTTAGAATTACTTATCATAGTACAATTTCTTATATATTATGTCGGTGTTTATTTAAACGATACTTCGTACATTCTCAGACAAAAAATTCACTTCATAAGTAAGTTATATTGTTCGAAACTAAAAAAAAGAAGACAAAGATACGATTTCTTTGAGTCAGAAAATTTCAATCCGAAAAGAATACGTCGTAAAAAGAAGTCATTCACTTCTAAATGCTAGAATACTATTTTGATGTCTCTGTTAAAAAAAAACAGAAAAGGATATTTATAAGAATTTATATAAATTTCGTACTTTATTTCATAATCATTACTATAAGTTATTGAAGACTATAAAAATCGGGCTGCTTTGTCACAATAAAGCAAGGAAGGATAAATAGAAATTCACACATTTCTTTCATATTTTCGTTTTCTTTTTTTCTTTTTTTTTACGTTCACGCTTTTTCGAATCCTTTCCACAAGACCTGAAAATCGGTTTCTGCAAAACTCAATAAGCTAATGCAAAATGACAATCGCATTGCGAAGCTTTCGTTAGAACCTTTTTATGGGTTATGCTGCCACTGGCAGAGGAAGACGATAAATCAACGTAGTGTTTTTTTATACCGGTGACCCACATCGGACGCTGTTTCGTTCATTAAACTGTTATCCAACTGGGATTCGGGGAATACAAATAACAGAAGCCGTTTCGCACAATCACCCTTCATTCCTTCCGTTCTTTTATTGCCCTCTACCGGAAACTTTCGGAGTTAGTATTTCCGAGAAAAGCTACGTAATGGACGTTGGTAATGTTAATGGAGTTTATGCCGAAGGAATAATCAATCGTCCGGTTGGTAAAACCTTCTGAACCATCCGGTTTCAATCGAGGTGAACTAATCCATACGCCTGAATTTGCATTCGCACATTTTTGCTCGGTTTCATAAGCAATATTCGCTATGATTTGCGATTTCTAACTTCCAGAGTTCAAATTAATCATGTTCAATGGTTTAGAAATGATATTATTCTTAAAATTTCTACAGTTTTTTTTTCATTAGTTTTTTGTATATCTTTATGAAATATTTTTTCTTATTGTAAGCTTAATTTTCTAAAATATACGCATAAAATAGCACATTTTCCCACTATATAAGTGGATAAAATTGGCATAAATTAACTTTGAATTTTTTAGTTATTAAATATAAATATGTTCATATATCATATACTAATTTTATATTCACTATACTTTACTATAAAAAAAGAAACTAACGGTTTAAGGTAATCTAACGGATTTCTGTATTTGAAACTTCTTTCTCTCGTATTTACAATTGTATGACGCGTGTAATTGTTATATTATACTATGATTTATAAACGCAACCTAGGTTAAAGTATATAAAAATTTCTCGCTTATATATTTGCAAATCTACATTTACTTTTGAGAATGACAATAAACTCGTGCTAAATCCTTTAGGAACTTGCTCATAAAACAATGCAACGAGTATAAAAAAGGATAATAAAAGTAATAAATATTTTTTCCAAGTGTCAGGGCTTTTAAAGGGCAGAATTATGGGACTAAAATCCTTTGACTTAAGCGCAGTCACATTTTCGTAATGTTTTTTTTGGGAAAAGATCCCGAATGCGGATTTTTCTTAATCCTTCTCATATACACGCTCTCTTCTTCTTTCTCCCTCTTTCTTTTCCGATGCAAAAAAGTGGATAACACATTAGACTTTTAGAACAAAATCTCTCCGATTAAAACAAATTTAACTTTGCTGTTATCTTAAACTCCCCGAGAAACGTCAAGTTTGCGAATTAAAGTAAAATATAGGAGTTGGTTGGTGGAGGTCGATTGCTTTCAAACTTATCTTTAATTTCGTGCGATTTTAGATTAAATGAAAACAACGCTCTGATAGCTTCTGAGTCTTATCGCTCAATTCAATTAATAGTTCAGCGATTAACTAAACTTCTATCTTAGGTGTTTCAATAACACGTAGGATATGTGAATCAGCAGTAACGTTTAAGTAGTACTAAAACTTAAAAGAGGAAATTCATTACAGTTGATTGACTTTTCATATAGTGCATGACGTTCTCCGAGTATCTATAGCGATACAAAAGAGCGGTTACCTAGGTAATTCAGTATGCATATCATTCCCGATGGAGAAACAAGCAATTTAAAATGTCTCTCCTTTTCTAGCAAAGTATAATGATATCGAATTCAAAATTGAACTTTCTCCCTTATACAATATGTAGCTTGATAAGTAATGATAGTATTAACTGAGCTTTATGAAAGAAATATTAGACTTTACATTATTAAATTTTCTTGGAAATCTCTTTTTCTTATATATGTTAAGATACAAAAAACATTTGATTACATATTCTTGACTTACGTAGACTCTTGACTTACTCAACTTGATGATACTATCAGATTCAAATTGTCGTCTCCTTAGTATTTCCTTGACAACGTTTAACGAAAGTTTATTTACGTTTTAAAAAGAGTTTTAATCGAATTGAACTTTAATCACGCAGAAAGTTATAGTTTATGATTAAATACATTCAAAAAACGGCATAACTGTAGATTACGAAATGTAGCATGCTTGGAATTCTTTGGATAAACATGGAGCACCTCAAATGAAGCATTTCTTAACCTGGTTTCAGGTGAAGAGTCCCACTTTGATGCGTCGCCATGTACGGAGCGGTGGCACATGGGGGAAAGAGGAGGCAATCCGCCCCTTCCACTCCATCCTCCTCCCATTCGTCCACTTTCGACCCGGTGCCCAGGAACTCCCTCACCGTCGGACACCGCATGGCCAGGAGGGAGTCCGTAGCCGTAAGGCTTCTAACTTACGTGAAGCACCAATTCAGCCAAGAAAAAGGTAAACGGTCAAAGAGAAAACCACCCTTTGGTTTGTTTTCAATGCACCCATGGAGAGAAAAACGCTGCAACCACATCGATCTCTACCATTCATTCTGCGAGACGTCTTAAAGGAGTGCTTCGAATAATTTTTTTTATGACGAATGCTCCTTTGGATTTTGAGGTCCCTCGGGATTTATGATCGTAATTAAAGAAATGGACGGAATGCAGATATTTATCCGGAAGCGGAAATGACGTCGTGAACGAGGAAATTCATATAAAGGCGCTCGAACTGGATTGGGTGGATAAAGTTTGCTGACAAACAGCTCGATTTCTATAGGTTAAGCTGTGGATGGAAAAGTACGTAAAGGATATTTATAATTGGTATGATTTATTAAATTCATTCCCGAAAAAATTTCCGCAGAAAATTAATGATTTTCAAAGTATAAGAGAGATACAGAAACCAAAAACAATCTTATTATTTATCAGTGTAAATAATTGATGCAATTTCTAACCACATAAATAATGAAATGGAAATATCTTTTGTCGGAAATTTAAAAAAAGAGATTTATTTTAAATTATAATTGCGTTCTCATTTCTCTATCTGTTGAAAAATATTTGGGTTAGTTTATGTTTAGATTAGTTCATCAATGAAAATTTCCAATATGGTTTCGGGCTGATAATTTCCAACGGATTGTACGTGTCTGCAAGTGAACTATGATCACCAGCATCATTTATGTCTACATTTTGCTTATCAGTAGGGCATAATGTACTACGTACATTCACAGTCATGGGATACGAGATAACAATTCCTGGCAACCGTTACATTAATGGGATATCGGTGTCATGAGAATGCTGTAGGTTCGGTAGTGACAATTCTGGTTAGAATTTTCAAGCGAAATAGGAATACATAGATATAATTTTTGTGATATATTTTCATTGTTTTTATTAAATTGATTAAAAAGTAGACTATTGATTGAAGTTTTTCATTCGATAAGAGTGTTATCGATATTCGAGATTTTACTTCGACTTTCGATATTTTATCTCCCTTTACGTTGCTAAGGAAACGATACAATAAACAATATAGTGAACCATAAATATGGTAGTTTAGATCAAGATTTATGAGCGAAAATATAACGCACTTCTCAACGCGTTTTCATTGAAACAGTAAACACATCTTTTCCTTTCGTAATAAAACTTATCTTTATGAACTCTAAAACGAATGGCTGCCGGAAAAGATGTAACTTCTTTCTCTTCATTTTCAGTTAACAGTTCGTACTAGAGACGTAAAAGAATCGAAACAGAAAGACGAGTAAGGAATTGAACTTTTCTGTTATATGCTATTTCTAGTATCTGAAATTAAATCTCCGCGGATATTCCGCACGAAGCTGTTTCAAAATTGCGCCTCTGTAACGAACGTGAACGTAGTTGGCCGAAATCCTGAGAGAGGACAGCACTGGGAACCTCGGGAGCATCCCATCGATCTACAGCATTCCTCCCTCCGTCCCTCAGATAGCGTAAATAAGTTCTCGTTATCAAGTGTCTCTTAAAATTGCTGCTTCCTAGACCGTCAATAATCCTCTATGGGACATCAGAGACTACAAACGGGAATGGACTGCATAGAACTCGACTCGGAGACGATTTATTAAAAAATTGAATTTATGCATCACTGATAATCAAAAGTGGTATATATTTCGAAACTGCAATTCTGAAGCTCTATTATTATAAAGAAATGAAACATTAAATAACTTTTACTTGCCATCTTTTAATGAGAAACTTAATGAAAATGCAGAGATTTTATCGTGAGTTTAAAATTAATACATCTAAATAATTAGACGTCATATTAGCAGGAAATAATTGTTTTGATTTTTATTTTATAATTATATGCATTGAACTTATGTTATATATGTTAGTTTACAATACTAGTCTATATACTTCCTGTTAATTATTGTGAATTTTTTGTCGTATAATATTAATGAAAACCTTTATAAGAGAGTAATTGAAACAACTGGGTTTCGTTTTAAATGAAAAATGACAAAAGTGGGTCTAAAGTAAATTATGTTAGGTGGAATATTTGGCTTCTGTAATCACGAATTATTCAAATTATAATCATAGTTGGTTTTCGTACGTAATAGACGATAATAACTTGCATCAATATGACTTAGCAAAACACTCAAACTTTATTTCATATCTTGCTCTTGCGATAAGAAAAAGGTTCCCTCTATCGATTAAAAAATATAGGAGCTATGAATTATGACGGTAAGAAATATTCCTGGAATAGGATCGACTGAGATCAAAATTAAATGCGAAAGAACACAAACTATTTTTCACTCCGATTTTTATTTTGAAGAAAGAAAAACCATCCAACCAAAAAGAAATCTTATACAATTTTAAACTGTTTCATTATAAATAAATAAATATTACAAATATTATAAAAAAATAAAATGTGTATCGAGTGACAAATATGTATATTTTTCATATCTTTATCAAGTATTTGAGACATTGCATAGGAAGACCAAGCATAACGGCTTATCCTAAAGAACAGTGTTATAATTTAGTGTTTCAAGTAAATTATTTATTTTGCATTCGCCACGATTTCATATTTCTCAACCACTGTTTGTATTCGAAAAATCTTATATCTCCAGATTTCTTACGTTCTTTTAACTTGGCAAAACTTTCTTGAGATTTTTTTCTTAACCTGAATATATGATGACAGACTTGAAAGGATAATATGACTCTACTCTCGCTTTCACCACTTATTCTTCTTCTGAAGTTCTAAGCCTGAAAACTTGCTTGAAAATATTTACTTGATACGTAACATAATAGCTTAGTTTGTAACATGCTTATCCTCTTAAAAATAGTATACCCATTTTCAATAATTTACGTATTTATCATTAACGTCAAATCTTTAGAGATTCCTCAATTCAATTATAAGTTGAATTTTCAATCCATTTAAAAGTTCATTGCATCATTTGACAACACATAATTTCATTAACTTTCTTAATTGAACTCAAAAAGATAACATTAAATGTATCATTCTATGATATGAGAGAGAGTAAATTGTCAAAAAAACTTATTATTTAAACCACAAAATATGGTACATTATCCTCGAAAACGGACACAATTCCACAATATATAAATCAATTTAGCTCTAACCATGACAACATTACTAACGCTCAGTTAAACATGAATCATTCTTAAATATAAACCTCCACATCCTGATGAATATATTATACGACAAAAACCTTTTGCCGAAATCATTTTATATCCGAGGCTTCCTCAACATCATATTTGAGGTCTTTTAACGTGGTATTCAAGCAAACCATAAATCAATCAACCTCTTTTTTTGACTCAACGGAACGTCAAGCCATAGAAATCCTCCATCCCCATCGTAAAAAATGATCTTTCCACCCACCCTCTCTTATCAATGCCAATCTTAATTTTTATATCACTCTTTCTATGCTTTCAAATGCTCGTTTCAAAAGGAAATGAAATTGGACTCTTTCTTGGAGAAATGAGCATGAAAATTTTATTTCGTCTTGGGTTTCACAATGTAGATCGATTTGATTCCCCTGGAAGCAAATGGAGTATATATTTCAAAGTTATCTCTCTTAAATGGAGAAAAAGAAGTTTGGTTTGATACAAAGATCTTCTTCCAAGATTCGTACCCATTATTCCGTTAACTACAAAGATGGTTTTGAACGTGAAAGATTTTCAAAACAGTCGAATGTTATTGTAGGAGCGTTTGTTTTTCTTCCAGAAAGTGATACCTCACAGAGAATCATTCTATCACTTTAAAAATGGAAATTTACGTAATTTATAAAATATTTGGAATTTGAAGTAATGGATTAAGATATGATAAAAAGTACTTTTTATTCAGGAGGCAGTGTTTAGTTAAAAAATTATTATTCAAAACCGTATTCCTTTATTATAATGTACCCTTAATATCACTTTAAATATTTATCAAACCCTTTGTCTAACGTAATAAATATGGCATCATACGAAATAAATCGTAGTTTAGAGATCAATTTATAACTGTTACAATATTTCCAATAATTCTCGTTTTATTTATTGTTTTTTTAATGTAGGTTTAACGTCATTTATATTTATAAAGGATTTTGTATATTATCATACATCTTCGATCATAAATCAATCTTATAACCGACAATCTGTATCTCGGTTTTGATTTATTTCCGAAGAAATTACCCTTTAGAGTCGATGAATCATTGAGGTGGACGTCACTCTTTCTCCAAAACAACTTTAGCTGTCGACATTCTCAAGTAGGAAGATTATCGTCTTTGATCGATTTAACGTTAATGCCTCCACAGGTTAAAGGTTATGATTACAGAATTTAACTTATTTGTTTTTTTTAATTTTGAATTAATGTAAATGAGATAGTTCCTTGAACTTATACTCAATTTCTTAAATTACATAAATCTTTCGTTATCTAGGAATGAACATATGTGTATCTCCTTGCTGCAGTTGCATACTGCTTAATAAAAAAGACGTATACAAACGAATATTTCTTGAAATAAATCATTAGGCACTAAATATCAAACTTCATCATCCACGAAAGAGTGATGAATGCTACTTAGCCCATATATTATAAATACGAAACATATTTTATATTATTGACATTTCAGTGAAAAGATTCTCGCCAGGAAGTTTATGTATGCCCTTGCTTAATGGTCTGTGAATTATGGTGATCCATGTGTAAGGTTCCATATCTCCCAACGCCATGGATATTTCAGTCATTGATGCGTAATATGTTAAGGACGACAGGTCATGGGTGCACACCACAACTTCTCCCTTTAATACATTCACCGCTGTACTTTATCAATTTATTCAGGGGTGCGGAGAATATACGAAACAAGCTGAATATATGTGTACATACATTTCGCACAAGAGAGGTTAAGAATCTATGTTACATTTCGCCACTAAATAAACTATCATTTATAGCATATTGTGAATGAATAACATGATCAGATTTTTGAAAAAGGAAAGATTTTATGGAAGGAAAAAAATCATTTACTGAGTACTGCACTTTCACTCAATTTGAATGCATATTAAAGCCAATTAAAAAACTTTTACGTATAGTTGAAAACGTTTTTTGAACGCTTTTGAGGTTGAGAAACCAAGTGGGAATTCCCGATGGGTTTTTTGAGAGACAGTGTGGGAGTCCTGCCTTTGACCAGAAGCGTGGTAAAACATCCCCCGTGGGACTGCGTTTGAGGGTAAACGTTTGCTCATTGAGCGAAACCCGAAACTCGTTCGGCTGTTTTCTATAACGACCAGACTCTGGAATGAGATGCACTGTTCCACGGCTATATTCTCTCTTTCGATCGTGGAACAAATACACTCGCTTTGATTTTGTTTGATGATACTATATACGATCTACTTCACATATATATAGGTGTGTAAGCTTCGGTAGTTGATTTATAATACTCTAGGAATTAATTGTTTTCTTTAACTGAGGTTTCTGTTTAATATATTTCAGTTAAGTAAAAGAAGAATTCTTTAAAGTTTCGTGTGGTGTAGAATTATGTATATAAATATAGTCTTTAGAATTCATATGGTATATGTATTTTCGATTACCTATTTGGAAGCTACGATTTTATTATCACTGTCGTATATCAAGAAATGTATTCTTATATATGTATAAATAAATACCTTTTATACATTTCCGTACGCACACATTCATACAGACTCATAAAAAGACGTAGCTACTTTCAGATCGACATAATTACCAAACTACAAATATCGAACTCAATTTTACGACATCTAATTAATCTTTCAGGGAATAGAACATCACAATAGGTATTCTGTTCTGTTTTATAAAAGCCTTTTATTAGTCGTAAGCTTTGAATTTCTTACGTCGTTCTTATTGGATGAGGTTTTGTGTATACGTACCCCGAAGGAGAGGAAAGTATTTTTATAATATTTTCGTGATATTCGGATACGATAACCGGATGAAAAATTGCTTAAGGTTGAAATATATCCCAAAAGTGATTTCCTGCAATTCCAACTTCCTAACTGGAACATTTCTCCACTCTACGTGAAAGGTTCATTTCCTCTCCTACTCTGCAAGCTCGCTGTTTGACAAGCTCACAGACTTTTCCATCTTATTTCCAGCGTTTCGTAATTTTTTCCCTGAGTTTTCGAGTTCTCCACTTTTTTCCAAGAGAAACACAAAAGTCGACCGTTTTTTGTTTTGTTTCAGAGTTCGACGTTGTCATTGGTTCGTTATTAATGACTTGTAAACTTGCATTTCATTAAGCCTGACAAAGTAAACTCGTATATTTTATATGCAAAGTTTTTAAAATTTTACGAATGACGAAATCCCCACGGATATGGTCTTATATTTTGTAAAAGGAAATTTTAATGGGGTACTGATCGTATTTCATGCATTCATTTCGGTTTATTTTATTTTTTATTTAGCTCGGCTATCTTTTCATTACGATAAAGTATTCCCATTTGTTCTTATATATTCGCTCTCAGCAGAGTTGTGGAATTTAGCAAGTCGAGTTCTCTTTTATGTTCTATGCATTAATTTTAGCGTAAATCTTTATAATATCGTAATATATATTTATATATCGCCTTTCCCTTCAAATTTGCTTTTCGTATTTTCTTCCTCTCACTTAAATTAACTTAATTAATTCTTAAACTATAATGAGCTTGATATATTGGATAGAAGTTAAGAACATCATTCATTCTTCACTTTAATTTAACTAAGGAACTCGATCAAAATAAAAGCAAAAGAAATGGCTACCCATTTAATTCAAGATCCATTCCAGTAATAGATACCTATTCTAAATTAATTGGAATGAATGAAATACGCGTTTAACTTTGATTTATAACTCTTTCTAGATTTTTGTAATTTTCCTAAGGATACTTCATTAAATATTAAAATTTGTATTCCTAGATGATATAATACTTAAGGTATAATGTTAAGATACAGCTAAATTCCTTTATCTTCGTACAGTATTCCTAATGTAAATTTTTCCCAACACTTAGATTTTCATTATTAAGTCGACTCCCAGAATTCGGTTCTTTAAATTTCGAGATTTAAATTTATATTAAATAATAGATTTAAATCACGAAAATGTTTTTTAAATTTACTCACAACTTTTATTTTAAAGCAAATAGCATCATATTGATACTATTTATTTTCACTGCGATGTGAAATAAGTGAAAACAATCCTTAGTAATTTACCATATTTTATTGAAACGATCTATAATAAATGGCGAAAGATGTGACAATGTGCTTTACGCAATCAAATTATGTTCTTAAAAGTAAAAAAGAATTAATGATCTTATATAACTTAAGTTTAATCATAAATTTTAATGATCTTTTCATAGTTGTCATCTAGTTTATCCATATTATATTCTTATTAGGATTGAATTTTTTTGGATACAGACAATCTGCTATTATATACGATATGCTATAAGAGTTAACAATGTCAAAATGACGTCATTCTTCAGATTTCTGAAACCAACAATTATTAAAAGAATGAGAAAGGCTCCAACGATGAATAATGAGAAAGAAATACAAAAAATAATTAGAAAATCTGTAGCTGAGAAACATTTCCAAATGAAGCATTTTAAAAATTTAATAAGGGACAAACAAACCGTGTTTTTATTGAGATGAAATTACTCTAGTAAGAAGATGGACGAGGAAACCTATTTGAACTGGACATTAGGATTAATTCATATTAGCAGATGCCCTTCTTAAAAAGAAAACACTTGAATTTTTGACCAACGCAAACTTTTCATGATATACTAAGCTCTTTTGTACATTTATCTTGGATACCGTAAACAGTTACAAGTGCAGTTTATTTATCTGAATATATCCTTGGCGACGGAAATTATGAAAATATTTCTCTGAAACGTAAATTTAGCTCTCTTTTCAGATCTCGGCGTTTTAGATTGGTAGTTATCTTCACATTCTCATGTGAAATATTATATTTTCAAAGCCAAGGATAAGTGATAAACACCGAGCGAGGTGGCGATCTCTTCAAATCCCAAGGATAAACAGTGTGAAAATAGAGTCATGACACTCTTTCAAAGAAGGTATTCTGACCGGTAAATTACCTCATACGGCGTCTACTCATAGATGAGGGAGACACGAGCAAGCGCTCGTCTTAGTTCCGCCCACTACTGCCAGAGGCTGCAACGGTCGAATTTCAAAGCGGTATTTTGAAGGGTCGCGGTATTCACAGAAGAGATTGTAAGTTCGGATCTTAATTCCGTCGGTATGATTCCACTAGATTTTTCTTGTAATTAATATTAATTCGAACTCTGTTGGAAAGATATAAATTGCGAATCATTCTAAATTTACTATAATTGTTTATTTATTTCAATCTAATTTTTCGCAGTATCTTTGGTGTTTTCTTTTCCCGTGTACAATCAAAAGGAATAGCATCATTAGAGTATATTAATCTTAACATTCAAGATCTTGGTATCTTCAAAGCTTTCAAACAAAGCTTCTAAGTTCAATTCCTTTTTCTTCGACGACAAAGTGTTTTAATACTATTTAACATCAAAGATTTTCTTACGGATTTGCATATTTTATATATTTTCTTTATAATTTGGAAGGGCAATATCTAAGCATAAATTCGACTTAAATTTGCTAAGTTATCGTCCTTTTAAATTAGGAAGGAGTTCCACAAAGTGAGGGTCTCCAATTCAATTGACTTTCTTTCATTTAACTTCTGTACATTTTGTTGCGTGGAATGAAAAAAATAATTAACTCTAGAATTGACGAATACTTCTCTTTCATTAGAATTGCTCGTAAAATCACAGCATCTGAATTTCGAAGTTTTCATATGTTTAATAGAAATTATGCATTCTCTAGGCGAATATTTTACGGAATCTCGATATATTTAAAAAAAACTTAAATTAGAATAGACAGAAGTTATATCATTTATCCGTATCCCTTTTACTAGATACTATTTTTCATTCAAACAGAAGAAAACAAACGCTTTCGAAATAAACCTCTACATCTATTTAAGTGTTACGTAATACGTTTCGATACGTAAATTGAAACGCAGTAAGTCAAGCCACGAGCACCCGGATTCAACCACAACCGCTTCGCAAGAAACTACAAAAAAGAAACAATCGAAAACAAAACAAAAAACTTCAAACATCGGATGTTCTACTCCCGCGATAACAAGATAAGACGACGCTTCTTCTTGCGGCAGATTTAAAAATGGAATCAAATAGAATATATTTCTGAGCCGTTGTAATTGACGCGAAGTCACGTTCTCATCCGTTGCATAACACGGGTCCAAAAATACGGAGATAATGACATTTCCGTGCAGAACGCTTACCTTCGCCGCTGACGAGTCTCCTCCGAAATTTGAAGAGTCCGGGATTAGTTTGAAACGGCAGAAATGGCAGTTCCGAATGAGGTCACAATGGACCATATGAATTTCATCGTATAAACTCTTTGCATCAGCACAATACGTAAAAAGAAGTTCGCATTAGGAAATCATTATCGCTCAATGAATACGATAAAGTCGAACGAGATCAAACGCGAGATATCGAATCGAAAAAGGGAAGTTTATATTCTTCGCAAAGACCAAACTTTTTGACTTTTTTGAGGTTCCTCTTTCTTCTCGTCTAAGTCGTTACTGGGAGTGTAACGAATAGGGTTGAAGTTTTAAAGGATCCCTCGGATAATTTGTTCGTCCCTCTCCGAAAAGCTCATTTGCTGCTATGCAGCATAACCGCATAAAGACTCGTGACGTCACGATGCAGACGATCGTGAACAACTGAAACCTCCAGAAAGTGTGTTCTGCGCGAATATGCAAAATCGCGAGCTTTAATAAATATGCATAATGCAGTATTCGCATTCAGGTTGTGTTTTGAATATATATATGAAGTCAATTTTTTTCATTCGGTTTATAAATATATTCGCCTATGAATAGAAATATGTTGGAGAATGCCGTAGGAATCTTGAATTATTAAATACGTAATAACGAAAAAATAGATATTTCCTCTTTTCTTTAGCAATAATACTAATGTACTTCTTATAATTTCATCAATACTTGATGCTTAGTCTGCTGTATTTATAATTTATTGTGAATATATATGTATTCAACATATTTAAAATAAAAATCGAGCAGGAATTAATATATAATTCTTTATCTTTATAAAAATATTATTTGATTAACTAATGAAGAAACATTCATCTTTTAATAGTTTTGCGACATTTTTCCGATAATATTAATTACAAGATTATTTTCCAAATTTTACTCTGAAATTGAAATTAACAATGGTCGTCATGACAAATAGTAAACAAGTTTACGAATTTAAATGTAAAATCATTTCCTAGTGTGTATCCATGTTTCAAACTATGAATAGCAAATAATCGAAAAGTGTGTAAATAATAAATCAAGTCAAATTATATACAATCTAATTAATAACTATTTCTGCCTAAAAACTTTTACATATACGTAAATAGTAAACAAAGAATCAGCTGAGAATTTTGCCGTGATTTCAAAGAAATCAACCAATGAAATCATTATATAATAATGTATATTTAACCGAAAGAGACTTTTATCAAAATATCTGGCATAAAAAAGGAATAGAATACAGGTAAAGAAAAAGATCAAAGCTTTAGCGATGTACGTAAATAGATTCCTGCTTAACGTGTGGAAAACTATAAAATAAATAACAGCCTTATTGAATGGCTATCATTTATTATTTCATAGTTCCTATTTCCGTTATCTTATGGACCATAATATTTTGATGTCTCCGACATAATCCCGTGGCAATAGTAAGCGTATTTTGAAGCGAAACTTGCTCATTTCAGTCCCTCTGTGCCCTAATGTTAATTGGAATAAATTGCCACTACCTCGAATCCCATCAAACCTTTCCCCTAATTAGTTACTCGCCTCTTCATGAATGCGATATTGTGCCCAATTCTCAACGATTTAATAAACCCGACGCTGTAAATTCATCTTCTTTAAGATGTGCATTCTCACACTTCCGAATCAGATTGGGTTTTATTTGTATTTTATTTAAGTGAAAGGCCTTTTGCTGAATCTTGTGGAGCAAAGATTTTATTTCTTTTAACTCCACAGTTTCAATTCATCAAAGGTTCCTAATAAATTCGCAACAAAGTAAAAAGTGTTTTGATTTCTAAGAGGTAAAATGAAAAATATCGTAAAGTATTTAAGAAATTATAGGATAATACTAATTAAAAATTTTTCTCGTTTTCTTTTCTCGTTTATCACATCTTAAAGTTTGAAAATAGGTAAATGAATTTATTAAAAATTTACCAAAGTTAATGGAATGCATAAAATATTAAAATTTGCATTGCCTAAAATTTATTCCATTGCGACTTTATAATTCAATTACGAAATAAATAGAATTCGGTCTAAAGCCATGTAATGTCCACTTAGTTATGTAAATTAGTCGAAAAATAATCTCTGGTTTAAAATTTTTAAAATAAATTCCGATCCCAGATCCAAAATTAGTTTCCGATTAAATGGCTTTCAAATTAACCGTTTCGAAAATATATTAATGAATGAAATCTGATTGCTTGGTCGATCTCAATGTATGCAGAGTTTAATTCCATAGTTACCAAATTCTGTTTATGGGAAACTGTTCGTCGTCCACTTATAATCCACATCTAATATTCATTGATAAGTTATATCCGAACGCGTAGTATTATTATGGTAATATTATAACCAAAATACTGATATTACTAGATCGTTTTAGTGGATTCACGGTTTATTTATGAGCAGTTAATTTATCTATTCGCCACATTAATCATTACTGTTTATTCTATTTTCATCTATAAAATGCTTGTAGTTTTATAAATTGTAAATAGTTATCATTCAATTGCATAAAATAGAAAAGAAGACCTCTGTTTCAAGGAATGGATCATCATCGACATTGTGTTTTCCTTTTAGAAACGTATACAATGATTGAATCATATTAGTGTATGAATATTTTGAAGCACTCTATCCAAAATTTAAAGCCTAAAATTATCAGTTTAAATTGGTTTTTGATGATTTACCATCTCGTTAACGATGTATACATATTCTAAATATTTAACTACATGTATTACGGATTAATCAATTGAACATAATTATTATATCTGAGACTCTACGTGGCTTCGTTTCTTCGCTTCGACAATTAATTTCAATATAAAATCGAACTGAAACATTCCAGAGCCACAGGATGTGATATCCTCTGGTGAATTTTCAGTTAGCACGTGAATTCAGCTCAAATGTACTAATTGTTTTCTATTCTAATCCACTGATGAACTTTAATGCGGAAGTAAAATAATCCAGAGACTTGATCACATTCATTCCAGAATTAAATTCATACTTTAAAATATTACGCAAAGTAATCATATCAAATAACTGTATGATTGCTTCTTGTATAATTGGAACTCATTTTCTTAATCATTCCGTTCCTTCGTAATACATGACGGAATTTAAGGATCAGAAGAAAACGATTATGTAGCTTTTTTGGAAAAGTTGTTAAGTCTATTGAGTTATTTTGACTGCACATAATTTCGCAACCATTTGAAAAGGACTTAACGAAGTTGGAATTTAGTTTCCCGTATAAAGTTTTGCGTAGTACTTTTCGAAAACAGTCAGCACTGAGCATCTGTTTTTAACTATCATTTAATTATAATTGACAAGAATTATTTTCAAAGGACACAATAGGTATTAAAATGAGACAAATAAAGCTATCTCTAAAACTATGACAATTTAAAAATTTTACACGTCTTAGCATAAATTGAGTTTAGTTTCCTTTCACTTATTATACCCCATGACAATTAAATCTATGCTTTTGCGTACCATTTCTCTTCTCTCAAATTTCCTGCGATGATTCCCCATTCGACTTCATTTGCATATTTTAATTCTTTGTAACTTCAAGGAAGAGGGAAAACTCGTGCTATCGCTAACCATTTAAATCACATTTTAATTATAATCTGTAAACCGATCTTCCGTGAACATTCAGTACACATTTCGCATTTTGTATTCGAAGCTTTCGATGTTTGTTTTTCATATCTGTATTTACATCGCCCCCTTTCGGAACGTGGGAGTGGTTGTATACACCTAACGATCTATATTAATCCGTTATTGTCGTATATCGTACGAGAGAATCAGCTTTCAATATCCCTCTTATTTCTTCTTCATTTTTTGCCTTTTATTGCCGCAGAGGTAAAAATGGAATTGGTAATTTAATCTCTCTTTATTTAGAAAGAAACATTAATTACGTCTTCTGCAAACAAAGACTCTGAATTAATGGAGTTATATCAACCACTAGTTTATTTATTATGTATTCAGCTCATATTATGGATTTCGTTACATCTTTTTCATACTTAAGATTACGTAATAGTACTTGAAAGTATATTTGTTAAAAATTCAATAAAAAGTTAACACTAAAAGAGGAAGTTTATTTGATTAAGTCAGTTAAGATTAAGGACAGTTTGTAATTTTACTCACCTTATCAACCGTTGCCACCAATATCGATAAATAAATAAATCAACTAAGCGTTACTAGGTGGAATGGTAACGTAAATAATAAACAGCCTAGTACTTTCTACAGGTATTTAAATGATGGCATAATAATAATGATTCTCTCTTTCGATCAAAATAATTGAGATATATATTCCGCAAAACGTCTATCTTAATTCGTATCGGAATATTCTTTTTGTCCGAAATATTTCAGGGACGATCGCTACAATTCCGGTCTCTAAAATGCTCGATATGACCTCAACTTGAAAAACAAAGTTTAAAATGTAAAGGTGAGAGTATCGATCAGGAGATGTTCGAATACGAGAGGGCTGTTCTCGATTTAATTTCCGTTGCCTCGTTTTTAGTGCTCGGATATGAGAGGCGAGAATGGTCTAATGGAGGTAATGCATTCCCTTGGATGGAGTTGCACGGATTGGAGTGGTTGATGGATATACGAAGAAGAATCTTCAGGTTAGTGGATGACGTAGGAGAGTGGTAATCGATTATGTGATGGATGCAACCAGAGAAGAAGATTTCAGGTCAAACGGGTCAGTCGAGTCGTGTGTGCCTTTGAAAGCTCTTCATAATCACCATCGACTTCGTGTAACTGCAGCGTTTTACAATTGCATGTCGAAAAGCCTTGGACTGAGCAGTGGCTACTACATCTGTCACTCATATTTTATATCTATATCGTTTAATATCTATCTCTTATTATCTGTAATGTTTAATTAAACAGACGAATTTTCGTTTTGTACACATTAGTACTTCATTTGAACTTTTAGTAAATGGTCGAAAATATGTAGAGATAATTGGATGAATAGATTAGTGGAGAGTATTGCAACCCCCTAATTATATCCATTTTCTTCCTTTAAAGTTAGGTAAATGGACGATAAATTACAACATATATTGATATTTATATAATATATTTATTTAGGTGTATTAATTATGTATCCTAGAAAACCTATAAATCAAAAAGGTATTAAAATTTTAACCAAATAAGATCTACTGCTATTTTCGTATATGGATCAGGAATAGTAAAATTGGAAGAAAACAGTTTCCGTAAAAAATAACTATTTAAAAAAGAAGCAAGGGTTTCTTTTTTCACTTACGGGCAATTAATATATTTACCTCTATTTGAATTGGATAATCGTTCGGTGCAATGTTATTTGTTTCTTATTGACCATAAATTCTTCGTTATAAACATTCAGGTGATTGATGCTGAATCGTAAATTATGATGTCTTTTGATTTTAAATATTTCAGCGGGGAGAAACAAAATTCTATTTAAATTGTATAAAAGTTATCAATCAAATCAGTTATTTATAAACTCCCTAAAATATATTTATAGATATATGTTTGTTTGTTTAGTTTTAATTATAAAATTATAATCATTCGCTCGGTATCATTTTCAACTAATATTCTATCTAAAGTCATCAATGTTTCTCAGAAATTGTTTTCAAGTAAAGGATGCGCTTACTATATTTTATATAAGCTGATATATTACTTTATATCTTCTGTTATCTTTTATATACCTTTCAATAAGCTCGACGATTAAAACGCAATTAAAATATTCGGAAATGGAGATGTCAAACAAAGGAACCCTTTTTCGTTTTAATTTATTATATCTTAACAGAAAATTTTACTGAATTGTGTTAAATTTAGAAAATATAATGCCAGAAACGTAATTTTTTTGTGTTTGGGATTCATGAGAAGAAAAATGAATTTAAAAAGTCTAATGAAAAAGTATTATCTACAAGAAAATATACCTCATTTCTATCAGAGTTTAGTCCACATAAATATGTGCACAGTATTTATAACTCTTAACCGTCAGTCTATACATAAAATAACAATACTCTTTAAATTTAACATGTGAACTGTATATTTAAAGTAGCTAAACTGGGAATTCATTACATAACCCAGTCACCGTATATGTGCAAGGAACACGCTTCAATAGAGAAATCTCATTGGGCTACGACAAAACAAAAGAACGGTCACAACCGAAGTACGTCGGAGACATTTCGCATTAAACAGCAACTCTTTATTATTTCGTTTCCACGAATGTCGACGTATTTTACGCGACTTTTTATTTCAATTTCGCTCAGCGGAAATTCCCCAAAGCAAGTCGGGTCATCAAGAGGTGGACCTAGGGATTTGTTGTTATATGGAATTAAATGCATTTCTTTTTCATTGGACTCTGTGGTTGAATGAAATATTTAACGAAGGCTTAAAACCCCGAAGGGTCAGGGCGGGTTCTTCCCCTGGGCCGGCACTTTCACTCCGTCCCTTCCCTCCCCCCCACACCACCCCCCTCAATGAAACGCCGATGATGCGTTCGTTTCTACCACTTTTGATTCCCCGCATTTCGTCATATTCAATGACGAGTTGCAATCGGTTTCATTCGGTTCTTTGTGGTTACCAAAACGAAAGGGTCTGAGGTAGCAATTAGGCGTCTCCGGAAGGGGAAGGGAAGGGGAAGAAGTCGGGTGAGTAATTCTCCGTTCGAAGATTCCGGGAAGGAGCTTCGGTACATGTTTTATGAGTGATGGAATTGGGTTGACGCTGTGAGGTTTCCCAAGGAGGGAAAGGTCGGCAGGTGTCCACGAAAGACTAGTGTTCCATCGACAGACAAAAAGGTATGACATTTCGGAATCGGTCAAACCCTCACCTTCAGAAAAAAAACTTTTTTTTAAAGGGACGGATTTTCGCGACTTCGGAGATGTAATTGCAGGATTTGGCGGAATGCTAGAATGGATGTGTGCGCTCGTACGTCATTCTGGTTTCGTTGACTGCGAAAAGAGTCAGTGCAGTTCGTGGAATTCGTTTGAGGGCACTCGAGCCGATGCTTCGAAATTCACATTTTTTTTTAATTCTGGAAAGATTTCGGTGGTTTTTTAAAAACTTTGCGCAGTTTCTCGTGTGTTTTTTTTGCGAAAAGTGCAACTCATTTTTAGTTCGGCTCTGGGATCGGTCACACATAATCGATTCCAGTTCCAGCAGATGCTTTGAATGGAAGTTGTCTCTTTCGGATTTCTTTTTTAATTCGATAACTCCAACGGAATGTTTTTATCTATGTCAAGTGATATAATATTTCGTTTCGTGATATGTCGGGAAAATCTAATGTCGAGAGTGAATAAAAGCGATGTATCATTTTGTTTCCACTTAAAAAAATCGAAATATATCGATAACTTTTCACTAATAAAAATCGATATATCGAAAAATAATCGATAAATTAAATTAAGGAACTATGAGAATATTATTTTATTAATATCTTAAGTTTTAAACTATAATAAAGGAACTTTATTTTCTACTCACTGCGTTCAAACCTAATTGGATTTGATTATTATAATAAACGACAAAGTTGTTTTTCAGTGGTAATTAAAATATATCGCATTATTATATCACATATTTTATATTCATATTTTATACATATATCACATTATGAAAACAGAATTAATTTTATTATAATTGAATTAAGATTTAATATAATTATATTTAGGTGAACAAATAACTATTAGATAGCTAAGTAAATAAGTAGACATCCCCATGTAAAATCGAATTATACATTATTATTATTATTACATAAATTTTTTTCGTTATATTAATAGATATATAGTAAAATTTATAAAAATCATTAAAAAAACTAAACTAAACCTTTACTAAAATTCATGTCTGTATTCAAAACGTCATTAATTCATAGATTGAAATCCAAGCTATTAGCGCAGATAGATAAATTTAAAAAGACTTTTTCTTCAATCCACATCAAAAGTTGGAATAGGTAAACGAAAAACTAATTTAAATAGATCGAAAGAATGAGCAAATATTGAAATGACCTAGATGAATTTATGCGCTGTACCAATTCATTCGAAAATGAATTGATACGTGATTGCCGCCATTTCCATTCACTCGGTGAACAGTTGAGCGATGAAATGCGCTTGACGAATTCGCCGGAAATCTATTATGCGTGTAAATTCTTGCGGATCTATTTTCAAGCCACCCTTTCTCCAATAGCTCTTGGCAATACGTACACCCATAACATTCAGTGTTGTTGCATCAGACACGGTTATTCGCAATATTCCAGCTCGAATTTCGTGGCTCTTACTTCTCCCTCCTCGTCCATTCATCTTTCCTTAGATTCCTATTTACTTCCTTGACTACGTACGTCCTTTCTCTTCAGGACATCATCCATCATGTGCCTCGACATTGGACACTCCCTTCATACCCTTATCGTGGCCAACCTTTGTCATCCTCCTTTCATCCGAATTTCTACGAATACGAACTAACGCAACACGTTCCTTTAATGCCGTCTTTCAATCCACCTTCATCCGTGCTCAGCCACCAAATATCCCTCCTTTTTAACTCTTATTTAACATTATGCAGACATCTTGATATCTGATACATATACGTGAAAAATAAATCCAACGCACATCAAAAATTCATCGGTAAACTTTACGGATACGTTTCCCTAAATACTGTAGTTTATTACTTCCGCAAAACTTATTTATAAAGATTCATTGGAATTCATGAGAAGTAACCCCTATATAATATATATTAATAATAACCATATATAACCAATATAATTATACCAAATATCATATCATTATAAAATTAACAAGTAGTGACTACAAATTATTATATTACAGGACTATATTCCAATATTAACTTCTCTATTAGCCACTGGTAAATTATTCCCCAAAATGTCTACGAAATAATCATTGATAATGAATAACTTATACTACTTAAGATGATTAAATATTCAATTCTGTATGGAGACTCCATTAATGTTAGGTAAGCTACGTTAAGCATCGTGAATTGTTGTATAGGATTTAATGTTATCAAGTATTGATAGTTTATATTGTTTACCTTAGTAACCATGGTTAAATGAATATTCAGAAAGTAGTTTTTTTTTGTTTTTACCATCCCATGTTGGCTTATTATGATTTTCCTCCGACTGTTACAAATCTTTATTGACCTTTGAATAAAATATTTATTTCTTTATTTAAGTTTCTTTAAAACGGAATACATACATGTTAAATTACAAAATATATTCATGTTACTTTAAAATATTTTACAATAGATTTGCAATGAACAGTAGTTGCGATGGTAGCTTTGAATGAAATGTTATTTGAGAAAAAGAGAAAACTACATCAAATGTACTAAAATCTCCAGGGAATGGGAAGTTCAAGTTTAGGTATAGCGTAGAGTTTTATTGGTTGGAAAAATGGAGTTCTTATTGCAGTCGTTAAACACGCTCTAGTGGGAGAAGTTCTACGTTAAACGATATTTCTGAACGAAACTTTTTTTTTCGATCTAGCAACTGAATATGTCAAGTATAATTTGGGAGAGTTTTTGTGTTTAAAAAGGTTTACCTTAAAGATTACAAATCATTTTTTTCTCTTGAAAATTTCGTTCCCACATATATTTATTTAGATCGCTGAATAGCAAAATTTACTTGACATTGAGCCAAGTTCCTCCACAAAAAAATTAGAGTAATATGAATTCAAATACGAAGCTTGGCCCGTTTACGGACTGCTTGACAACAATATGGCTAAGCTATAATATTTAAAACAATTCAGGAAGCGAGAAACTGGAGTAAAAATATATTATAAGAAAAGTTTCCTATGTTCTCTATTAACACGGGTATGGATTTAGCATGTTTTGAATGGTTTTAATTGTTATTTATACGTAAATACATATATCTTGAATATCATCTTTGTTGTAACTGATGAATAATCATAATTAGGACTTTTTTGTAATCATTAACTATTGTTGATTAATGTCACTTCAAACGATTTCTTGTCACTAACAATCGTAAATAAAACAAATTATAGTTAATATATATAATGAACTAACAATAAGTTTATGAAGAGGACTAGATCCAAGTTAAAGATTGCTGGTTAAAAAGTTCAAAATTTAGGATAACTAAAATCTAAATGTTAATTCATTTTTAAATGGAATATTAATTAAATAAAAACAACTCTAATTTCTTTCTACATTCTACTGACTAACTTATGTGAATCATTCGTATGAAAAATATCAAATTCTACTTTATATTTCTCGAGTAGGAACCATTTTGATGAGCTTTGGTATCCTAATAGAAGCAAAAGATTTATAAATAGAGAAACGAATTTGTTGTTTTGCGTATTTAGAAATGATATACACATAAACTCATACTATAAATACAAATAAACTAACATAAAATCTCATTATCGAATTTTTGATATTTAACAAATGGGAAAATTTAAAACCATTTAATTTTATTATATAAGTAAATGAATAACTAATGACATGCGTGCACTAATCTTCTAAGCTGAGACATCATATCGCGTAATATTAAAAAAAAATGGAGAGGATTTTAAGTGATTTATGAGGATGAGCAAGAAATGGAACTTGAGGGAAATTGAATAATAGCATCAATAACGGTTAAGTCGTTGATTAATGCTCTAATCGTTTTAATGAAGTTTCCGCCTTATCCCTCATCGACGACTATTAATGGACTTTCAAATTATGGTTTCCGATTCTGCTCGATATCTCCATCACTTATCTCAATTACTCGCAGATGTGAATGAAACCACCATGATACCATCATTTTTATCGTGTATGGTACAATCTCACAATTTACTATATCATATATTTTAATGTTATTTACCAACAATTAGGTTATGACCTACTTCCGAGGTGTGCGGAATTTTCGACAGTAATTTTATCACCTCCATACACTTTTGAATTCAATATACACTTAAAATACTTCCATAATTGGAAAAGGGTAAAAAGAGGTTATATAAATTAGCAATAGAAATGACCTTATGTACTGAAAATCTATATACATTGCAATGTAAATGTTTGGCATATAATTGTTTGGTCGAATAATTTCGATGAATGAAGTATGCAACTTTATTATACTGAGTAATCGTTATTATATGTACTAAATAGTAATCTTGGGATGTTTACTTAATGAAGTTGAAAAAACAAAGCCCTTTTCGGTAAAATTATTTTTGGAAAAGGAGTTTTATCTACAAATTTGCATATCTAGCTTTGAATACCTTTTTCCTTGTATGGTTTAGTTTTAACTTAGAAAATATGTCTGTCAAATTAACATTTTCGTAAATAAAAGTTGATTTATTTTCAGATTTTTAATAAATTAATTTATAATTTACGATAAACTAGATATTATTTTAAAATTTTCATTCCGTTGGACTTCTGTCGATAAATTGGCAAATCAACTATTGATAAAGAATAATTACAGCAGAAACTGATGATTTGATACATTGTTTCATAAATAATTTCCAACATGCTCTGGAATCAAAACAAATAATCCGAAAAAACCCATAATATATGAGACACCTATATAATAAGATACGAAAACAAAGTAGCTCAACACAGTAATAATTTACAATCTTTCTCCACTTCCCTCTCTTCTACTCTACCAAATAATGGAGCATTAGTTCCGCCAATCTGCAAATAACAGCAAGGGCCCAGACTTTGAAAAGATTTATTTGTACCATTGCCATCTATTCGATGCCTATTGACTCTTAAAGAAACGCATTATGCTCTTATACGAAAGACCGGAAGAAATATCGGCGAAACGAGAGTTTTCCTTTTTGTTTACTTTCGAAAGCTGAATGCAGCCTTCGGTTATCGGAAATTCCCTCCACGAGCAAAGTGTTCCAGAATAGAATCGCGAAACAGGCTACCATTTCGCAACCTAATTCGTTTAATACACGTTCGCAAATTCCTTAATTCCAAAAGGCTTTGGAAGAGGTAATCGATTCCGGGGCTGAAACATTTTCCGAAAGCGCCGCGTCATCGAACGCAGTGTACGCGAATATGCATCCGCTTCCAAGAATATCATCCGCGCAAATTGCCTTTCTTCCTCCAGCCAACGAAGCAATTTCCTCCCTTAACTTTCTTCCCAACTCTTATGAAAGGGCTTGCTCTTAATTTATTAGATTTGTTGGATGTGCTCCGTCGATACGGGTTTAATAAAGTTTTCCAATTGAGGGAAGTGGCCGATTGCAGCGCTATCTGCGGACAAGGTTTCGTTTGACACCAGCGGGGATCTCCTTAAATTTGCCGGAAGGTGGTGAAGAAGATGTCGCCACTGGGGAAAAAATCCCTTCCCTTTCGCACGGATCAGCTTTTGATCGAATTCTAAACACGAGATGAGGTTTATATTCACGAAGAAGTTTTACGTCTCTTTCCCGTATCAAAATTTCAAGAGGTCCTCTGAAAGTTGGATGCGTCAGAGAAGGGAATTTTTATCTGTGTCTATATCGTTAACGTGGGTACAGATCACGTTAAAAGGAGTGCTTAACTAAGACGATTTCTATCTTTTAACAATCTCCTAGAATTGCAGCAGTGACTCGTTTACTACGATGATAAGAATCCAATCTTCACGTTTCGGAACGTTAGTATAAAATTTTATTTTATTGTTAAGGGTACAGACATAAAGATGAAAGTTTTAATTCTTTGGAGCAATGCAGAACTCCCAGAATTATGTAAATTTAAGCTTTTACTGTCTGAACTATTTCGCTTTCTTAATAGTGTCTATTGAAAATTCACATCTTATACGTCTGATCACATCTCGATTTGTCAGTGATGCCTAATTCTTGAAATTATTAAATATCTTTTAACAAAGTAATCCCTCTATTTCCAATTCACAAAGATAGCAAGACAATAAGATAGTTCTCAACTTTATGCACATATGAAATGAACCTTCTTATTAAAGCTGTTTCATAAGAAATATCATTTATAAAATTATGTATAGCATTTTAATTTCTTCTCTTTTACAAAAATTGATTCCTTTGAAGATCATATTTTTCTGTTAACCGTATATTTCAGTGGAATATAAATTTACTCTGTTTTAAAACTCAAAAAATGATATTATTCACATTCTTCATTCATGGACATATCATTCTCAATTCATGAAATTATTCCATACGATTCAAATAACTAAGCCATCTTACTTTATTACCGATTTGCTATCCAAATGACAGTAAATTTAGTAATTATTGTACGTGAATCTAGTGACGCAGTTTTTTCAAGTACTTCGAAATATGAGTAATTGACTTTAAAGCAGGGAAAGTTCTATAAAAATCAATAACATGTATTTGAATGCATCCCTTTTCAATCTCTTTTACGTATGAAATAGCCTCGAGGGAAAATTATTCCTTTCGTGCTCAATAACGGATCTGGTATGGGATTTTACGCGTCAAAATCGGGCTCAAGTTTTGCAAATCGCTCACGCAGAAGAATTGACATTTTCCGAATATAATACCATCCACGGATATCTTAGCTTTTGGACATTTCTCACTGTGAGCCATTACTTGTCATTGAAACAGCTGTCTCCTTCATTTTATTTTATGAAAACTTTTATTAAGCATCTATTAGTGTAGTGTTCCTATCTTCTACCTTAAAACATTTGTAGATGGTTTAATTTGTGAAATAATAAACCTTGTACACTTTACAAGTCATATATATATATATATAATTATACTAGTATTTATGATCGTAACTAAAGGGGATGAGAATACAGACTGTTAAGAAAGAATTGGAGCTATACTTTATGTACGATATTAAGTTTTTTACGTATAAAGTTCTATATTAAGTGATATATCACTATAAAGATCAAATATAAGCAATTTAATATATACTTTATTAGAATATGATTGGATAAATACAACATATTCCCACGTTAAATTGATATTAATTAAAAATGCAATTGTTTATTTATACAAACTCAAGCTACCTCCACAGTGGACACAGAGACTAAACTACTTTGTTTGCGTTGCTAGGACGTTAGATTCTTAGTTACAGATTCACAAAGTGTTTATGCTACTTTGAATATAATAAGTAGTTTAGGATGAATAAATATTCAATTCAATAAGTGCATCTCAAATATTATATTTTAAAAATTATTTTATAATATTTTTAAGAGTACATTTTAATGAACATTTTTATTTATAATTAAGAATATGGAAGGATTCTCTCATAAGTTTTGACGTTTGTATAGCTAAAAATGAAACGATGCCTATATAGCTGGGAAATTAAATTTTATATCTGATCTATAGAGATATTCACTCTTCAATAAGCAAGGATATTTGAACTATTGCAGATATACAATACTTCTGTTCTCCCATTTACAATTAGCTGTTTTTTTCTTATCATTTGTTAATATTATATTTATTAGGTGTGTACGAATTTTTACTGCTCTTTGATATCCAAATTATCTTTTTTACATAATTAAAAAAAGAGATACTATCCGCACGAAAGCAAGCTGCAATTGAGCTTTAGTACTTTAATTATTTTTATAGTTAATTGGTATATTTAATGGTTGATAATATATGATAGAGAAAACATAGTTGAAAGAGCAAAGGATGAAATCATAAATAATGCTCCCATTTAAAGTCATATTTGTCGGAATTTGAGGAATCTACAATACTTAACGATCAGTTTATATTAAGAGAATTACATATATATGGATGAGGAAGCAAAATTTTGCTCTATATGAATAAGTATAATAATAATAATATATGATAAAATTAATTTATGCAAATGGGTGAAATTAGGATAATTGTATCATTTTAATACCAAAGGAATTGAGGTTAATTATTTTCAATGGAACGGCTTAATGCACCTATTTTAATAAATCATACGTTTCATCGAAATAGCTGCAGTAAGAATTTTTTTTCGATCGTTAGAAAAAAAAATTAAAGTAAAAAAAGAACGAAAAAAAAGAAACGTTTCACAGGAACAAAGGCTTATACGACCAATCCATTAAAAATGGTAGAATACGGTCATAATGGGATTTTAGTTACATTCCAGGAGGAATTTTAATAATTCCTTTGTGCCAATTTCGTCAAAAAGGATTTTTCGGAAGATATCTCTTCAAAAAATATGCCTGTTCATAGACGATTGCTTAATCCCTTAAGTTAAAATCTTCACTCAGATGGATATTCAAACTCTTGCGAAAATGGAGAAAAAGTTCAGCTCGCAAATGGATGCAAACGAAAGCAAACACATTAGGAAAGAGACTCGACGTAGAGGGATTTTCCAAGGGAAGGGCACAAACCAGGAGGTTACACTAACTGAAATATGGTTCTATATAAAATCGTGTCGGGTGCATTAAAAAGCCCGCATTGCGTTGTGAGGAGAAGAATAGCATAGGATTGATAAAGTGGTGAAGGACGCCCAGGGCCGTGCAGATGAGTAAGGATGAGAGACATTCGCTTTAGGGGACTCTCATGAGGGGGATGAAATCTTTAAACGCTATTATTTCGGATAAAAGACGAAAAAATACGTACATTTTGCTCATGCTCAGTGTCTTATATTCTTACTTAGCAGGTACTAATAGTTTTAAAGAGTTTTTCCGACGTAAAATTATTATAAGTTGACGTAATGCGAGCATGTGATCTTAGTTTGATTGTTCATTATGTGTAGTAAAAGAAATTTCACGACATTTTTCTTACAGTCAATAGTGTATTCCCTAATACACATGTTTGTTGATGCGTCATTTTCTTTATTGCTTTGTTTATTTGTTATTTCCATTGTTATTCTCTTTATTACGCATCTTCATACATTTAGCTTTGAAAAGATTTACACATATTTGTGTACGCTTAGTAATATTTATAAGGTAAATTAATTATAGTAGTAGTATTTTATAATATAATTAATATTATCATCAAATTTTTAAATCGTCTAGTCTTTACGATTGTATTATTTTGCGCACAAACACATTGCAGAAATCAATATTCATTTCGTAAATGAAAAATATCAAACCCATTACAATGGACATAGAATGGAAAACTTCATATCGACGCAATTAAAACTGCCTCCAAAAAAGTAAAAACACTTAGCCAGAAACCAATATGAAGTAGTAAATAACTAACACAATGAAGGGGAGCATCCCTTAGATAGGAGAATACGGAGGGATGCGCATATGCAGTATTCAGGATTTTCCCCAAAATTTATGAAGCACTTACTGCCTTTTGTTTAGAATCGAAAATCCGCATTCGAATTTTCTGGTACTGCGTACTTCTACCCTCACTATCAGCAGTTTCTGAGAACATTTGGAAGTGACCAACCCTACTAACGTTATCTAAAATTCACTTTTGAAATCTTCGCCTTCCCCCACACACAAGTGGGCCACGTTTGCGGTACAGCATTTCTCATCACCTGGATTATCTCATCTCCATAAATCCACCATCGGTGAGGGTTTCAACCTCAAATTGTTATCTTAGGATTGTCGGTTAACTGATCCGTAATGCCAAATAGAATCGAATAGAATGAGTAATGTGCAAACCAGGCAGACCTCAAAGAAAGTGATCTGGGATTATTCATGGCCAAGGATTAAGGGCAGCAGTTGTCATCCGCTTCCATGATTTCGGCCCTCGTGGTTGGACACTGCGGATTGAGCCTACGTAGAGGACAAAAGGGATATCCCCATAAAACATAGCTCTCATCCCCAACTCATGGTAATGATCTATGGCCGCTCGTATGCATATACTATTATTCTTTTCTCTATTCCTTGATGACGTGTTCGTATATTTTTATTTTACCACCGCTTTTATTGGACAGTATTCACGCCATTCTAAAATATATAGCTTCGATTTTAAAATAATTATTTGCACGAGACCCTTCAGTTTTGATAAGTAATTAAGATTCAAGGTTTTCCTTACCTAGAGAAATATTCTGAACTCAACAATTAAATATTATCATCAGTTAAGAGAAATATTATTAACAATTGAGTATAACTTGTATTACAAAGTAAAAGAGTAAATTTATGAGAGAAATTGGTAACAATATTTTATCTAATAAATATGTTTAACTTTATTATTACTCAAAATAACGCAGAACTTGTGAATTTATCTTAGTCGTATATTCGTAAATTAAGTTGCTATTATTCATTATAATTGTTCATTATATGAAATCGAAAATTTAAATCTATAATTGTTTGATAACAATATAAGATACGATGAAAACCTTGCCGAAAAAGTTATAGTTTGTAATTTAAAGTTAAATAATCACTCATACTTTTTAATCTTAGTTAAATAATGAATAAAGTTGAAATAATCACAAATAACTGGAATATCGGAACAAAACACGTGGCTTTAAAATAAGTTACGGCATTTTCGTAAGGTATGTTGTAATACGTTTTCGTTCGTCCGTATTCTGAAAGTTATGGTGCATCGGAATGATTTTTATTACAGTCTATAATCTGCACAAGATATATGTTCCTTTTATCAAGAACGCCCAACTTGAATGCTTCAATTAAGACACGATTCCGTTACAAAGGCAGAGAAGAATGAAAATTAGAAATAACAGCCCCCGGCATTCCGCTATATATGGAGGTGTGGTATTGTAAAGCCTGAGCGTTCGTCGGTAGATGGTGTTTTGTGAGAGAAGGTGTGCTTCGATTGGCGGAGGATTAAGGGGGAGGTTGTGGTATGGGCAACAGAGAGAAACTCTCATTTCATGGTAGAGATTGCCGAGGAAAGTCTGGGATGCGGCCTACGTTCTTGCTTTGCTCTTATAATGCGTCTATATATAGAAACTTTTCATTTGCGCCAAGTGTTTTCTGCCATGTTTTACCATATACCTCCGGAGTTTTAATATTTGTACTTTTAATGGGTTCATTCTCTAGTTTCGTATACACGGAAGCACTTGAGTTTTTTTCACGCCCTTTTGGAGAAAGTATGCCGAGTGTTTTCTTGAATCTTGTTACGTTTGGATGGCAAACTCGAGTTTTGTTATGCCCTCGCGAGAATCTTCATGAACTGGAGGATATTTTGCGATCTGTATTCCGGCGCATTGGATTATGTATTCTAGACACGGATTGTTTTGATGTTGATTCTGAACTCGTAAAGGAGTTTCAGAGAGTATTTAGGATGTGTAAAAGGAATCTTACACTCCCCATAATCATTGTCTTCATTTTTATTACGTAAAAATGAATATATACGAACAATTCTTTCTTTATCGATATCTTTTCATGTGTTTAAATAACAAAAATCACGAATTCTTTTCATAAGCATTGGAATTGATTTACATGTAAAATCTTAGAGGAGATAAAAATATTTTAAATAATACGATATATTAAAAAAATGCAATTAAAAAGGTTGTAAAAATTTTGTACATGGAATGAGTAGGATGAAAGGCGAAGGTTTTGAACTCCATATTTCCCAGCATGGACCTATAATAATTATTAATCATATCGTAAAATCCTTTATCAAATCATTATACATGGAAACAACATGTTAATTTTACATTCTATTACTTTCTGTACAGTAACTAAGAAGTTTTAATATGCTGAAGTGCATATTGAAAGCAAAATAATAAAAATATGTATACAAAAATTACTTCTCATCTCTAGCACTAAAAATAGAGCTGAAATTAAATTTAAATTAAGAGTGATATTACGTCATTATTCAGGTAACAATACCTTAATTAAAAGGTACTTTTAGCATACGTTTTAAAATAGTTGATGACAATGGATCGCTAATTTAATTGACTTGCCCCTTTTGAATTCTAATAATCGCTCAATTATGGAAAATAATGTCCATTTTAAAGTGTGAAATAATGGCAGGGTGTATTTTATTTTAACTTTAACCGAAAATGTAACCTTTAAATAATTTGGAATTCATTCTCTATTATCATATGCAACGGATTTCAACTAGACGAAAGGAAGCACGTGTTAATTCCAAGGAATACCTGACGGCCGGAAATTGCGGGTTTTCATTGTCTGCAAATTTATGGCCGCGACATTTGGATGTGTCAAGGGTAATACATACATCTTAGAGCTAACTGAGCCACAATTTCAGGAGATAATGAAAGTTTCCCTCGTATTTCTGTTTAAAATGAGTCCTAAATCGTCGAGGAAAATTCCCATGATGCTTTTCTCTTTTCTTACGTGAAATTTGTTGTTAATTGGAAACGCGTTTGGAGCCATGCATAATTCAGAGCGGGAAATATACGGATACCGATTTTTAAATGATGCCATTGTCTTCTAAGCAAGCTCTTTATTACTTTTTCTTTTACGGAGTCGACTAGGAAATAGGGAGAAAAAGTCGAAAGGCCAGAGTGTTTGAGAGGAATACTTTAAAATTCTACCCGGTTGAAATTCCATCTATATTTAACGAGTTCATTAATTTGTAATGGCTGCGTTAAACGTTTGGATTGTTGGCAAAACCAAGCGAGAGATACCTAAGTGGGGTAAATAAATGGTGCACTCGAATCCATTGTTCTATCTTTAGGAAGTGCTCTGGTGTTTTTTTTATTATACTGCAGTTAAAAATTGGATAGAGAGTTGTATAGTCAACAATCCCCCCAATCCAAACTTCTAAAATTCAGTATTATTTTTGAGTGCAGTCATTTTTATTATACTGCAATTAAACTATTGGATAGAGAGTTGTATAGACAAAAACCCTTAACCAAACTTCCAGTTCTTTTTTATATTTGGGTAAAGTTGTTTTTATTTACGGTAAAAGCCAGCTATACAAAATCATAGGAGCAGACTTTTGAGTCGGATAGATATAGAGACTATTTTCATTGAATATCATATTCTTTCAATTAAAAAGAAATATTTTATTTAAAAAACATTAAACCCCCAAATATTAAATGAATTAACTGATTACTACTATAGTCAATACCATTAAAAGTTGAAACAATCGTTTCCATGGATGTAATTGTTTGAACGTATAAAAATTTGTAAAGCGCAGAATTCATCCCTAAAAAAATTGCAGCTCTCTGAAAAAAGAAAAAGTTATGATTTGATTTAATCATTACTGCGTAGAGATTTATAAATCTTCTATGATAGTAGCGTTAACTCTTTTAATTCTAATCATGTTCTCCAATCCTTTTAAAGTAATGGGTTTTAAGACGCATGATAGATATGCGTTAACTTTGTAAGGCTAAAATTTAAGATATTATAATCAAATGAAAGCATATGTAACACAAAAAGAAGCTCTTGATGTAATGGAATTCATCCAAAAGCGGAAGAATTCGTAAGAGAGTGGATTTCGTCTTAAGGAATAGTGTGACATTCATAACACTTTTTTTTGTAAACTCAGACGCCTATATTTGGCATAAAAACAAAAGAGTAAGGCGTAATATTAAACTAGTAACTACGATAATCCATTAAATTAATAGACCATTAGTGAATCCTGTGTGAAGTATTTGTCGATATTATGTTTAAAACCAAAATGGTAATTAACTGAATTTAAGTATGTTTAGCAAATTCTGGGTTAACATAATAAATACTAAACTTAAACTATTTTATTTGCAATAATGACCGTTGAATAAACTTAAATGACAGAAAATAGGTTAAGGTAGACATTGGAAGTGTGATCCTTAGACTTATTATCTTTATCCATTATAATTGTAATCCGTACGATCTGCAATATTTATTAAAAAAATGAAGATTTCTGTAAATTTTGTTAGAAATCTACTCATTGCTTTAAAAAAAAATAAGAAGAAATAAATTAAGGTTTGCAATGATAGAGTCCTTTCCTTATTCATCCTCAAAAAATCCCGCCCATGATGTTTCTATTCAAGCCATTGCGTACCTGTTGAAGCCAGGCCCCCTCCGTTTCCACGCACACCTACGAAGTTTATCCTGAAGTGATAGGCAACACGCATTTCACAAATGTGTTTGCGGGTTGCCTGCAAATAGGCGCACAGCTGCAGCGTATTTTAATCTAAAGAGATCTTGTTCGTTCCTTTTTTAAGGCTGCTGTAGCGCTCGGAGATTTCCGAATTTAACGGTCGCGTCTCAGAGCACGAAAAGTGGTAACTTAGAGAACTAACAGAACACAGGGAGGATCATTTGCTGACTTTTTTGAAGCGGTTGGCACCAACTGGCGATTGAGACGAGGTTGGAGGGGTGGGAAGCCTCTTCACTTCACAGTAGCAAGCAAGACTGAAATTGATACATTGATAAGTATCGTGTTATCTTCGAAATTCGTTTGCTCGCAGAAGACGAATTAGTTATCCCAGAACAGTCTCATTCGGGTTTAGAAATAGTGGAGAGATTCTCATTGAGGTCCGTACGACTTCGATCGATGCAGTCAGGCTAGCATGTCAGGTTCATAATGCCGTTGTACGTGGTTCGAATCCGGTTTAAACTCTTTGTTTTTTTTTCTTCAATCACTTTCTTTTTTTGGAAAACATTCCATCAATTTAAATGCTGTCTTATTATTTTATTTTTCATCGCTCATATAATTGAAACATGTTTAAAATAAAAAAATTTTAGGGGACCGTAGCAGATAAATGTAAACGTTTTAATTGTGTTACCAATATGTAGAATATACATTATTCCACAGAAATACATCCCAATGTATCAACCGTCTAATAGGTATTTTTACGGATAAATTAAAAATGTAATCAAAAGCATACAAAACTCTCAAGAGGTGATTTCATCAGCAATATATATATAATTGTACTTCAGTCGCTTGTATTTCAATGATCACCCAAAAATATTTGAAACATTTCATGAAAAAAATTTAAACTTTTCTAAAGTGTCAATGTAAAAAAATATTTATAGTATAATTTCGAAGTAACCAAGAATTTACTGCTATTCAAAAATTAGTATTGAGTGGATGATATTTAATTTAATTACAGGTAGGGTTGGGATTATAATTGGAGATAATTTTCCTTGTGTTTTGGTATCTCCAACGACCCTTTCTATTATGAAACACAATTAAAACGTTTACATTTATCTGCTACGGTCCACTAAAATTTTTTAATTTTAAATATGTTTAAATTATATGAGCGATGAAAAATAAAATAATAAGACAGCATTTAAATTGATGGAATGTTTTCCAAAAAAAGAAAGTGATTGAAGAAAAAAAAACAAAGAGTTTAAACCGGATTCGAACCACGTACAACGGCATTATGAACCTGACATGCTAGCACCACGCAACCATTCGCTTGTTTAGCCAAAGATATCCGGGAGGGTTATATTGGAAGCGGCTAGAATTGACGATTTTTAAACATTAATTACAGAGAAACGAGGAAGCGTTGGCCCCTTGTATTTTCAGGTTGTTATAAGTAATATCTAAGCTACACATCCATACCGGTCCTATCCAATATCCCGTGCCGCAGTCCTAAAGGTCCCCTTGTTAGTAAAAATTATTAGTTTTGTTTAATAATTATTATTTAGTAATGATTATTAGTTCTATTTAATTATAATTTTTATATAGTGTAGTACTGGTATTTTTAATAATAATTTTTCTACCTTTAAATTATTCTAAACAAAGAGTATGATTACTCTTCCAAATATATTTTTATTTATAATATGTTACTGTTAAAAGGCACTAGTCGGGAAAAGTCTGTGTTTCTGCGTAATGCTCGATTGTCACATTCACGTTCCAAGGAGGAAGCGCAGAACTACAGTCCAGGTTCCCACAACATTGTAACTAAATTCGTACGCTCATAGTCGTATGGATTACATAGCGAATTGACTTATCTAATCACACGGTGAAGGAGACCGTTCGGTCTCCACCGCTTCACTTCAAAAATATAAGAACACGGCTGCCACCCTGATCGCGGTCTCTCGGAGAATTTCCCCTCCGAGTCCTTTCCCCTACTTTCAGGCTGTGTAGAGGTCGCGCAATCAGCTACCTCGACAGAGGTTTCCCATTTCCCGAATAACAGCTGATTTTGATCTGTAACCCCCATACATGTTTTCTCATACCGTTATAGCAAGATTTGATGTCGGGTTTTGTCTTTTTATTTTTTCAAATTTTTTCATAGTAAGCGAGTGAATTGTGATGAAAAAGAGGCTAATTTTTCCGAATTCCAAAGCATTCAACGTCCATAAAAGGATTTAATTTTAAATTCTAAAAACTAAAAGTACGGTATCAATCATTTCTCTTGCAAATGTTGAAAACCGGAAATCTCTACAATGAATATTAATCTCGTAATTTTGGAAATGAGACAGGCTTAAAACGGCCGTTTTCGGCGAGCGCTACAGCAGCCTTAATCCTAGATGAAAAAACCCTTTGCACAGCTTCACAGGTCGTGGAAATTCAATGCGAGTTGCAATCTATTTCTCCTCCAGAGAGTTTTTTTTTAATAAATGCGGTTCAATTTTAATGACTCTCCTCATCCCGTTTCTTTTAACCTACGCGACGGAGTTTCTAGCAAAGGCGAGGATTTCTTCAGGAAAGCATTTCTAGGATGTCTTGAATGTTATGTGACCCGAATTTTAAATCCCGCGCTGTGTACTTTATTCTTCGGCCTCTCCAAAAAAAAATACGACCGCGGTACCGGATGGATTCAAACGACGCGTAACCCAGGAGATGTTTAAAGTCGTTCGGAGACCATAAGGTGCGAGAGAAGGGAAGCTTGTGCGAAGGAAAACAAAAGAAGACGGATATAATTTACTGCGACGCGATTCTATCCTCGTAAAAAAAGCGTACGAAACTCGAGCTGATGAAAAATTCAGCCGTAAAAAACTTCCGCGGATGAATTTAGTATCGTCGACAAACGGAGTGGATAATTGATACATGGAAGTGTGAGGGGATGAATATGACGTACTCGCGAATTACTGCAATTCTCGCTCTAATTATAATCCTGCTTGAGTCGCGCCAGAGTATACACTCGAGAGAAAAACAAAGGGAATGGGTCCGTCCACTTTTCCGGCTCTCGTTCCAGAAAATCGAGTCCACACTCCAAGCGATGCGGGCTCATAAAAAATTTCCATCTATAAACATATCCTTAGCAACGTCAACAAGTAATTGGCAACCACTATCAGGAGACGAACACGACTATTCTACGAGGTAGGATAAGGAGTAAGGATTGGGAAAAAACAAAAGGAGGTCCTATGTATCTTCGTCTAATTACTCGTCTTCGTCTCTCGTTGTTCATCTCCCTCGCCTCTCGGAAATCTTTACCTCCTCTTTAACTGTTTTCTTCCCTCAGCCCGGGGAGCTGAGTGGCCGAACAGCGTGGTCGCTGCATCGATTGCACGCGAGGCACGATAGGTAGGCACGCGCAGGAGGTGGTTCTTATGCGAGTGACGAATGCGTCGTTGCGAAAGCATCGGAATGGCCCATCGACCGTCGATACACGATTTTCCCAATAAGGTGCAAAATCACGAGGATTGAAATTAGTTAGACTTATATCTTTCGAAGTACCATAGCATTCTAAATATCTATACACATAAAGTCAACCTGGTTTATGAATTCACCTCTACAAAATCAGTAGTAATAAATAAATAAGTTTTTAATTTTGATTGATATATATGATTGTTATTTATCTTTCTTTTTTAAGGGAAAGCTATTAAATCTAGAAACTCCGGGGCTCTGAATTATAAAACCTGATCAGAGTATGATTTTTTGTGTTGAATACTATAAAATAATTTCATAAAAATTTTAAATCGATTATTTATCTCTATAAATAAGGTAAATATGGCTACTTACATGGATACGACCAAGAAAACAATTTTATCAAAGAATTAAATCACAAAAGAAATTCAAAAAAGATAAGTACGTTTTAATTTTACGTTAATAATTTATCTTTGTATACATATATAACCAGATAACATTGTAGTTAATTATAAAATCATAAAAAATGTTTTTACGTGACTTTAGTTGACTTTACGATATTTTTTCTGTTTTTATTACTAATACAATAAAGTGGCTTATCATAAGCTTGTCGTGAATTTTTTGTGAATTGAAACTATTTATATATATTTACCTCAAGGGTATAGTAAAAAATGGAATCTCATATGAGAATTGTTAGTGAAAGTTAAAATAATTTATATCAATGAAAAATTTGCAAATATATTTTTTAAAGTTTTATCAAAAATTCTCAACTTAAAAATTGAGGACAGGAAATGATGGCAGTATTCATAAATCCCTTTTTTCTCTAAAATCGGTATAGAATAAAATATTCTCGAAATAAATTATTAAATAATTTCTATTTCTCTTTCTTTCTCAGCTAAGTCGTCAATGTAAACAAAGAAATCATTTCTATAGAAACCTATTCTATAAAAAATTCATCTATTTATGTCGTCCGCTAAACGTCGTTGTGCCCATGGATAATTATAAGAAAATAATGTAAGCGATTGATAGAAAATTGCTATAATTCAGTCATTCATTAACGAAATTCATTTTCTTTAACAAGTATTTTACCTCTTTTATGACTTGTTATTAGAAGTTACTACGACAACTGTAACTGAATTCATTGATCTCATTATATATTAAAACGCAATGCTTTCACTCGAACGCTCATTAACAAAAACTTTCATAATTTACCACCAAACTCTCTAGTTCTACGTCATTCCAAATTTCAGCCAATGGCAATTTTGATACATTCATCTTCGTAATGTTCCTGAATTTGTATACATGACTATTTCGAGGGTTCCCAACGCGACATTTCAAGGTATATTTGTCGAATAAACAGACACTTACGGCAGACAAACAGTGGCTTGAGCAAAGAGAGGTGAACGGAGCACACACTTCACCACATCAGTATGTTAGGCGAAAACTTTTTAGGGTTCGATAACTGGCGCAATGTAGTTGATAGCGCAGAGCCATGGAATGAATTGAGTGACGTAATTAACTCTACTTCTCGACGTAAACAAAATTTAATTCGATTCGAACCTGATGTGACAATCAGTGGTAGGGGTTTTCACTCTGACAATAAAAACACGCCAATCAAGGTATTAAGAGTAAAAAAAATAAATTAAATCAAGGTATTAAGAGTAAATTAAATTATTGCCATAAATATTCGCTGCGTTTATATACATCATTTTTTTATTTAATGTTTATTAACATCATCCAATCCAGTTCAACAATAAATACCATGGTAACTACTATAAACATCGAATATAAATGTTTAGTTTTTTTTCTACGAAAAAGAACCTGTTTATGAAGGTAAAAAAATGTTTCTCAAAAGGAAAATATAATCGTTTAGAACAGAATCTAGGATTTAGTAGCTCTAATTGTAAGGTCTCAATGTTATAGGATGCATATGAATTTAAAAATCTACCAAATATTAAATTGCTTGCTAATTCTTCAATCATTTTTTTTAAAGGTTTAAATTTAAATAATAATTAGCTGAAAATGCTAATAGCTTTGAATTTATAGATCATAAATCATCCAATGGGAAATTAATGTATTAATATACACACACGATACGGTTTGCCTTATTCAATTGAGAGGATATTCGTTAAACTTCACTTGGTAAAATTGACTATTCCTTGAATAAGTTTGCTTCTATCGATACATAGAAATTTAGCTATAGATACAAACGCATACATATATATGTTCATAGTTATCTTCGTATCATAATTACGTAACAAAATTAATTGGCATGGATACCAGTAAAATTTAAATTCGAATCACAAGGAAGAATATCTTAAAGCTTTAGATATATTTATATGTTCCAAAACTCCCAAATCTATAGAGATTCAACCATTTAAAATAATCCCTATAATGGGTGAATCCGAAGTAACTGAATTCGTCCTCATTCCTCGAAGAGTCAAAATAAACGATGTTACCTGGAAATCCAGTCAGCTCATACAACTATTTACGTCTTCAGATGTCCCCTGAATAATTCATCCTCGGTGTCTCAAAGGGATTTTTCAAGAGAGAGCTCTCAGAAAGACTTGCATTGTTCTTACATCATCGCGATTTTATAGAGAAAAAATTCTTACTCCCAAGTTCATGCGCTTCATCTTGGATGACTCTGAGGCGTTCCTCTCTCAAGGCACACTGTAAATGTTTTATGAATATGCAGGGGAGAGGAAATTCTTTTTGGAAAAAAAAGGATGCTTTGATTCGCAACAGATATGCACAATCTGAAATCCCTACTGCAATTCCGTCGACGCACTGCCGTTTGTGCGAACCGAAAACAAATGCGCAAATTAGCCGCTGCACTGACTTTCATCTCTTACTGCAGCTTTCGTTATCAAAGCGGAGTGAGTCCTTTCAATTGAAGAGACTTCAAATTCCTTTTGCCGAAATTTCTGTGCCTCACCTTAGCTTTCTCGTTGTTGCCTCCGAACACATGGGAGAGTTGATTAAAGGCAGATGAGATTGCTTTTCTTTTTTTAGCATTCAGTAATGCATCATTATGAAGCATGTACTGAATCCAGGTTCTTTCACATTAGTGAATAGACTTTGAAATACGAAAAAATGAGTGGTAGTTATACACTGTAGAGATGGTAAATGAACAAGTGTAATGGATAGTTTCTTAGACATAAGAATAAATAAAAGTAAATTGAGCATATGAATATAACTGAATTTTTCAACCAAATGTATTCTTTGTAACCCGATGTGAATTAATCAAAATTTATACTTATAAATATCTGTTTAAAGTCCTTGTACAGGATCGAGTTTATCAGAAATGAAATCTTATATCCCTTTAAATTAGATACTGAATCCTAGACGCTGTGTCGGCGATGTTACTATTATAAAAATAGTTATGACTGGACAGCAATTTCGGATTGAATGAAGATTAGATGCAATACTAAAATGCAGTAAAATTATAATTATAAATTCACTTAATTCACAAAATACATTATCGAGTGTATCTGTGATATTAAAATTAGATATATTACCTTTTGTTTAAAGGAGAGAAAATGCAATAATACAATATACTCAGAGTCAAAACAATAGACTTCATCTTTACGTAAAACATTTCCCATTCCAAAATCGTTCAGAAAGGAATTACTAATACTTTTCGTTATAATTATTTTACATCCTATTTTGTTATCTGTTCATAAACTACTTTACAGTTTTCGATACGAACTTCAGGTATATTAATTAACACAAATCAATATATTAATTATTAATGTATAAATGCTTGAATTCTATAAGTGAGAAGTTTAATTTCGTCATCTTAGTGATATTAAAATTAAATAAAAGTATGAATAGAGTGCAAAAGAATGTGCAATGAACATAATGCAGAAGACGATATTTTATAGGTGTTCGATCCGCCTTCTTTCTCACTTTAAGTGCTTTCGTTTATATGGAAATCCTTTACGAGCACGTTAATAATCAAAACAAACGAACTATTCCATCATCGCATGCGTATAATTCCCTTATTTCCGACCATCTTATGGGAACCTAATTCACCTATTTTACGCAGCCCAGATTTAAGCCTCGCTGCGTTCGTTAGCTGGCTATCGCTGGCGAATAAAAATGAAAGATCCTGGATCTAAAACACAAATCAAATTCGAGAGATTTATCTTCGGGATTTATTACAGTTTTGCTTTATCTTGTGAACGCAATGCCAAACGGCCGGAAATATTTTTCTGTTTCCGAGCAACCTATTTCCGCCACGCAACAAGTGCAGTGAACCGTAAATTGATTACCGCTCTAATTAATCTTCGCCATTCGCCACTCCCTTGTTTTTAACCAAAAGTATGATGAACGCAAATTAAATTAGAGATTTTGTATAATGGTAACCGCAGCTGGCTATTGATATCCGATTGGAAAACAAAAGGCAGTCGAGCAGTTCCCAAAACGGCCGGGATTTGGAAGAAAGCCAAAACGCACTCCGTAAAAGGGATGGATTGCCAAGGTTTTTCATCTTTCGCAAAATTGAGCTTTTATCTTTTCGATTTCCCGTATTTATGATATATAATGGGTATTTTAGCCCGCGATATCTTTAATGGAAAACATAATGGGCAATTATGTGGCTTATTATACCACCACAAGCGGTGAGAGTATTCCACAAAAATTCACCGCATGAGGATTACATACACTCATGAATATTTAGAGAAAATTTCAAAATAAACATTTCAACCTAAATTTTAAGTTTACACTTATCAGTTCTTATTTTTATGTATTATATATTTTAAGTATTTCACTTAGTGTAATCGCTTTCCTTCTAAATATATTCAATGAAGCTTGACTAAACCAACTTGGTCCAATACGTTATTGTTTTATGATTTAACGTTTACACACAGATCGACCTACAAATTTATTTCATAAATATTTTCACTTAAATTTGGAAATAATAAAATAAACTGCTTGTAAAAGTTTTCGATCCTAGACAACGTAATTTTGAAATAATTTCGAACAAGATAAAAAGATAATACCACTGCGACATTTTAAAAATTTAGTCTATGTTTAATAAAAAATAAATTACTTATTTACTAATTTATTTGCGAATATTTATACTAACAACTAATGAAATAAAAAATATTATATGTAAATTATTCGACAGTTAAGTTGAAGGCTTTTAATAAAAAGAATTTTCGATAAATTTTATTGAATAAAAAGTTCCTTTATATTCTCCAGATCTTAAATTCGTGCGTGAATAATATATTTACGTAATGAAAAACCATGAAGGATATACGCAGATGTCTGCATTGGATAACATTTTTACGAGGATGGATTAAACGCCGTAATCGCATGTTATAATGGAAGACTAATCCTAGAGACAGGATCTGAAATGCATTACATACTCGCGGAGAAGAACTTCATAAAAAATTCAAGATCGTTGGCACGAGGAGATTTCAGCATCCTGATGGCAGCTACTGAGACTAAACTTAAGTAAATAAAAGAGAAAAAAATGAAAGAAGAGGATTTGGATATTTAAAGCTGAAAGGAAATTCAACCTTTAGAAAGTTAGGAAGGAGCTCATTAAAGTGGATACAATTCCAATACCTGCTGAGGCGGAATGAATATCAAATTAAAAATTTAAACCAAAAGAACAAAAAAATGGAATCGCGAAAGAATAATTAATGAGTTTTATCTCCCAATAAAAACGCCGGTAAAGAATAAATAAAGGAATTCGTTTTTTTATAAATTAACTTTTCCTGATTGTGTTCCATTTGATGCTTGACATATGTCAAATTAAGATTTATTTTTCGAAATTTAGTTCTTCTCATGAAATATAGCCTCCTATTACCCGTTATAAGTATAAAATTACACTAAAAAAACTGAAAATAAATTATGAAAATACGTTATTATTTAAATAATAAATTATTAAGTAATAATTTGAATATTTTCTTTTGTTTCATAAGTTTTATTTCATTATTTCGTACGCATCAAGTCATAAAAATAGCTTTAATTTTTAAAAAATTGTTATTTTCTATAAACCTTTTAGTTAAAAAGTGTTATATTTAATTCAATAATGACCAGTTATAAATAGGATATAATGAAGCTGTTAATTTTCGCAGCCATTTTGATATGAAAATGATAAAACACCGCCTTTTGAAAGTAAAATTTTATGTCTGTTAGTCACTCGGTTGGATGATACTATTAATATAAACACTCTTATCGTAAAAGCTCGATTAAATGGCTAATGAAAGTATGATCGCATTTTTGCTAATTTAAATGACTCTTTGTAATTCTTTAAATAAAAACTTTAAGCTTTTGACACAGATTGGATTTTTCAAATTGAGAAGATCTGTTTATATTTATTACACATAAATGTCCTTTGAGGCTTAAAATTCAGACATTTAAATTGTTATTCCGAGAATAGCTTCAAAATATTCTCCCCTTAATGCGATCTGCAATTCTTCATCTCTCTTTAATCTTGTTACGTTTGCGTCAGTCATTATTACATACGTAACGTATTTATAAGATAATTTCAATAAAATTTAAAATAAGGACATACGAGTCGTGATTATTTTAGGTGAAATTATAATTAACTAAATTTATAACAACCAATGAAGTTCAATTGATGATTTTTTTTATTATTCCTGCATTCTTCTATATTGAAATTTAATATATTAATTATATACATGATATTGAATGAGATCAAGACAATTTTTCACAGTTGAAGGACTGTGAATTAATTTTTATTTCTTGATATATTTTTGTATTTGAGAAGAGGATATTTAAATTACTTTATTTTATTCTTAGATTGTATTTAATTGCCACTGATAAACATAGATATGTCTCTAGAATTAATAACTAAAACAAATATAAATATCTTTGTTATTTCTCTTAATTAGGAGATACAGAAATTATTATTATTCTATTTATTATTTATTTCTAAACTTACTTTAGGCAAAATTAAATATTAATACAGTCTTTTTTATTAAACTATTGTTATTCATTTTCAATACCTATTTTAGTAAATAACATTGTAAAATAAATTTCAGCTTTATATTCAGTCCTAAATGATTTAAATGAAAATGTTTTTCATTTATAACAATTTCCTCAATTTAATAATCGTCGGCCATCTTCACGCCTCCGAGTAATTTCCTTGCACTGCATTCATTTCTCAGATAAACATCTCTCTTCCAATTCCGTACATTTCCTCCCGTTTCCTTTCGCTAATTAGCAAAATTCGTTATCTCCAAGGTGCTCGCTTTAAATGCCTTTGGATCTACCTCCGTTGTTTACATCTTCAAATCTATGAACGCGAATTTAATTTGCTACGTTTCGAATCGGATGAGACCTTCGTTGTGACACTAAATGACTTCGAGGGCTTTCGGGTCATGAATCGGAGAAATAAATAATACGATTGTTTTGATAGAGGTAGAGGGATTCGGGTAAAATATGTCTCTGAGTCTATGAATGGTACAAAATGAAATTAATTATTCGCATTTTTCATTCAGTACTTAATACCTTTGTAATTATTCATACATATTTGATAATTGGCTCTTTAAGAAAATATGTAAGACAGCATTTAACGTTCTTTTATTTCCTTTGTTTTTGTTCGTAGTGAATTCTTGATAATTCCCTTTCGAATCTTTTAACAATATATTAAAACAACACAACAACAACGATATTAAAAGTTTTCGAATCATTTGGTTTTGTTATATAAACAATATTTACGTGAATCGCGTAATTTTACCTCTAATATTTTCAACTTAAGACATGCAGTGTATAATAAATATATATCAAAATACGTAGACATATAAAACAATAAAAATTAAATATATTTCCGTGTGCAAGTAATTTGTAGATATTATTTGAATAATTCAATTAAAATTATAGAGACTGTTTCATTTACGTTTAAATCAAATCAAAATATTATTCACTTTATTATTATTTCATAAAGTAAAACAAACGATGGAGAGTAATCCATAAATTGTAATGAAATTCATTAAAACTTTATACCTATAGTTGGTACTTGATAGAAGATATAAATAAATATAAGCGATGTCATATTATCCCTGTAGAGAGATACGTTAATAAAATACATTTACAGATTAAGTAGAATTTATAGCAATATAAAATAATTCTGCTGTACATTTTCATATCCATTTCATATATTAAAATCTTTAATTAAGAAGTTGAATTACGAAAAAAAAAATCCTTTTGAAGTCGCATCTGGAGAAGATCCGTTATGCGCCACGTATTAGAACTTTTAATTAATATCCAGTGAGTGTGCTTGAGTTACAAAACTTCTATATAACCTACAATATATATATCATCATCTCTGAAGTCATTAATTAGAGCACCACCATGTCGTTAGGTGACTCTAGTGTCGCGTCGGGTGCATCGTTAATTTCCTAATAGACCGTCCGTCCTTTGGTGCAGAGTTCTCATAACCACCATTAAAGTCCTCCAACGATCATTATATTTGCATCCTTTTCTTTGCGATCCTCATCGAAATCGGGAAAAGGAAGTTATTATATTCGGTCACTCCAAAAGCCAAGTTTTCTCCATCTTAAGAAAGGTGGGCGTCGGGAAAGACTTTTATTCCGTCGAGATTATCGCTCCATAGCGACGGATAAATATAGAAGGCGTCCGATAGAAGGTGAAGAAGGACCGGAAACGACGGCCAAAGTCGAATCGACCGCTCGATGGAGGCTAAGACGCGCCCCAAGGAAATTCGAAAAAATCCCTTCTGGTCCTTCCTGAACTTATCGATTCCCTTACACACATCTTCTTTCTTATTTTCTTCCCCTTTCTTCGGCCCATACTTCGATTTATGAACACGCTTTTAATTTTCCTCGATGGATATCGCCACATGGGACCATAAGGTTGCTATTTGAACACCCCTGGCTGAGATTCTCTGTCGCCCCTTTCCTTGTCTTTATTCGCATCCCCTGGGGATCTCTATCTCTGGACAATTATTGAGTGTGAGGTGGGAGCAGAAGTTAAAAGGAAAGAGTTATGGCAGTTACTATGGCAACTCGTGAAAAAGCAGTTGGTGCTATTGTTGTATGTTTATGTCTATTTAAGAAGCCTATTTGAGGGTTAAAATACGTAATGATTTAACTTATCGAAATAGTGATGAACCTGATTAAATGATTAGATTAGAGAGAGAGTTAGAGATAGTTAATACTAATGAGAATATAAATAAATAGTAATATTAATATACTAATATTAAGAAAGTATTAGAAATATTTAGAGAGAGAAAGTTGTAGACGTAAATGGTTAGATTGTTACTAGTATGTGTGTATAATATCGTACTAATGCAAAATTTAATTCAGATTTTCAAGAGAGGTGCAGATGTATTTAAAATTGATAACTGTTCTGCAATATTGGTTACTTGTTTTATTTTCTAATTTCCATAATATTTGAGAATGTAAAACTCTTATACATTTTTTTAATACAAGAACAATGATGAGGAAGATAAAATTCGTGAGTCTACTGGGTTCTTCGGAAATTAACCATTCATATTACATTTCACATTTTTACCAATTGTATAGTTTACAGTCTTCTCCATTTTATAGATCGCTTAAGCCATAAATTAGCTATTAATTTTTATAAATCTATTAATTTTATTAATTATATTATTATTAATTAAAATTATAATTCGTATAAGGAACCATATTTTTGTTTGGGCGCTTCATAGTTTAAAATAAAAATCCATTCGATTCATTACTTATTAAATTCAATTAATTTCTCATTAAATTCCTAATGCACTTTAATGCCATTAAAAGTATTCTAAAAAGATTTAAGTTAAACTTATTCAATTCATTCATACTTTTGTCAAAATAGAAAATTTTCATATTATAATTTATTTTAAAATAAATATAATCATATTAAAATTAATATTTACTTATTTTTAAAATATCTAAATGTGATTTTTTCAATTAATCTCTTTTCAAATAAGTTGAGAGTCTTTGATTCAAAACAGTGACAATTCATATGTATATTTATGATTAATAGATTGATATTGACTTAATATTCCAATACCAGCTAATAGTTATCCAGAATAAGAATGTGAGTATAATTGGTTTCATTTGATGATGGTTGATTTGACATCATTTGATGAAAGCTTGTAAATACTGCCACGATTTATTCCGAATAAACATAAGTTCTCGATGAACGCATAGGTTATGATACTAATGATTCCTGGTTCTTTGATTGACACTGAAAAATAATATACTTTTATAAATTTATAGATAGATTTATAGATTTAATATATTTATAAATAATTTCTGAGATACTACGCTTTGAAATTAAATAAATTAATTTAACTGATTTCTAATAAAAGAAGTTGCCATCAAAAAAATTATTCAAGACATTTTATTTACTTATTTCTTCATCTTTGAACGGATTTCACAACATTCAATAATAAATAATGGTTATATATAATATTTCGCAAAATAGAACAACAATCTTGAAGCCGAGATTCTCTTAAAATACTTTAAAGCGTTAGAATCAAGTAGAACGTTAATTTTAAACGTTAAGTTTTCCTCAGAAATATTTTGAGATAATAAAATAATAAAATATCTGAAATTTACGCTAAAACAATAACAAATAAATTCAAACCGATAAATTATCTTCAGATACAATCCCACTTTAGAGTCACCACTTGAAAAATGGCATTCGTAGATCATGAATACGTTATCTTAGAGATCTGAAACAGCCACCGGTTGATAACCCGTTTTGCCTCAATCCAAGTTTTTCCTCTCCCGTATCTGGCGACAGCTTATTTCAGCGCTTATGATTGGCTAGCTGAGCTGTCACGAACAAAGATAAGTGAATCCAAGAATATATGGCAGATCGTTTATTTTGCCATAACTTTCGAGATGGCTCTTAATTCAATAACGGCGTTTGACCTAGGCTCTGTATTCGCTCAATACGAGAAATCGAAGCCGATTCGCTGCTCTTTTCCAAGTTTCTCGGCGACAATACAACTGAACTCTGCAAACAAAATTAGCCATTCAGCATCCTTGACCTGGCAACGGCTACAACTGAATCAAAAACATTGGCCTTCTCCGCCAATTGCATTAGCCTCGATTCATTATTAACCAAATCAAATACGGTTGACTTTGTCCCACACTTAATTATCCTCATTTCGTTAAACGTAATGTTTACCTTTTCCCGTCAAATATACTCCCATATTTTGATAGCCTATTTATTATTCCGTTCATATTTTTATATCATAATTTTCTTTATTATATTCTGCAAGGAACTTTTTATTTACATTCACCACAATACTAAACATCACTACTTCAGCTCCTTTCACTTTGTTTTTTACATTCAATTTTTTTATATTATTTAGACTATTAGGCAGTAAATTAATGTTGATAACTGTCATAAATTTATATGATATAGAAATAATGTCATTAATATAAATATTACAAATTCCATATGTTCAAATATTCATAAGTTTTTATATTATTATTATATCTATTTTAATTTATTTATTCTGCAAATCAATGGTTTGAATCTCTAGAATAATTACTACCATAATATGAAACTAATCATTTCAATTAGGTCGACAAAGATTGAATACTCGTCAAGATAAGAGATAAATCAGTTTTTTGTCTATAGACTTTCCATTTAATAGAATGATAGCTGATTATAAGCTTTATTGTTACTGAATCATTATGGTTACTTACCTCTAAATCAATCCCCTTGAAACGCATAATGCTGATTTTTACAAAATGCATTCACTTCTCCGATAAACATCAAATATCCTCCATATATTTTCTTATCTTTAAATCTCCAATATATCTTCTTAAAATTCGTTTATTCTCGTTATTTTTCCCACTCCGCTCTTTCTTTCATTCAAACATTTATTCTTCCGCTCAAAAATTATGATAAGAATGATTGAACGCTTCTTAATGCTCTTGAAGATTCTCAGATAAATGGGTTCTGGTGCTCGAAAGGCCAATATTTACTTTGGCTGAGTTCAGCAGCACTTTGAACTCCTGATAACGAAGATGCGCATCGATCTCTCAAAAATTGATGGCTCAATAACGGATTTTGTGGTTATCATTTTGATATATTACCCATTGAAAGGGCATTTTATAATTTCCGGTCCTTGATGACTCTAATTTAGAAGCTGGGATCTTCTTAAAGAACTCAGATGAACAACGTAATCTTTTTTCCGGCATTTCATTCATTCATTCTTATGATTAAGTATGTGTTGAGATTTTCAGATTCATGCTGGAATTGAGTCGGAAAATAGTTTGTTTTCGAACAATCATTTTCATTCATTAATGTTTGAAAATTTAGGTGTCCTTAAATATAAGTTACTGTAACTTTTTTATCAGGTTCAAGATTGATATATGATTAATATTTCCTGATTTTATTTACTCCTTAAACTCTCTCTTTTATTTTACATTGATGATCTTACTTGCTGTACATTTGCTAGCTATAATGACATCTCAATTAATTACATACGTACATCAGAAGGTACGCAATAACACACGTTAAACTGACTCCATGGACCAATAAGGTCGAAAGATCCTCATTCAGAAATTAATACTCTTTTATTTAAACATTGGTAGTCATTAACATTTAACAAACCCTTAATTGCGACTTGTTTATTTTGAGTAATACGTACCCAAAGTAGTAACTTTATGCATAACGACGGGCACGTTGTTTACGTAAGGAGATGTATATATACATGTTCTCCTCACACCCCCTTTTAATTTTTGTTTTCCTTCCGTCTGAATAAATTCTCTCTAATTAAAAATGCCTTCCCCCCAATGAAATATTTATTATTTGTTTTACGTTTCGATTCCAATTTAGTCGTTGAAAAATCTATATTCGACGCACGTCTCATTTATATTTTTAATTCATATTAATTTGTTTTTCGTATTGAGAACGGTTGCATGGCAACGAGCTATACAACTCAAATTCTTGCACTAAAGACGTTATTCTTGTTTTTCATGAAGATAAACCATATGGCTCTAATGCATAGAAGTAAAAGACGTTGAACTGTGTTCTATATTGTCCTTTTATTAGAATCTCCAATAGTATCGGAAGATTTTCTTACTGTAGTTCGCACATATTCTCTATTTACTCACTCCTTTATCTTATTATTACCCGAAATCCAATAACGGAGCAATTCCTTCATCTTTTTTATTTGTTTGCCCTTCTCCCACCACACGACGTTTCTTCCAATATAACCCTTTCCCTCTATCTATTTCCACCTCCCATTTTCTGCTAAACCATCTCTTTTCTTATTCCCTTGGATTCTTAACTTCTTCCCTTATCACCTTATGCTTAGCATTATTCTATGGATCAACATTTCAAAGCTTTTCTTTTCCGACTCCTCTTATCTAAACGTCTTTTTTCTCTCCTATAAAAGAGTTGACTCGGAAAAAAGCCCTTTCCCGTCTTCTCTCTCTCAAGTTCTATCTTGATACGTTAAGTTCTGACTTCTTTTTGAAATCTCCTTAGCCTCTCTAGATTTTCCCTTTTTCTGATCGACTCTTGCCTTTGTTTCATGCATCTTTTATTTTCCTTGTGCTCTCATCTTTGTGTTCCGTATTTGATGCCTATAAATTCTTTCTAAACGATCTTTTAAGGAAACTATAATATATATAATATGTATAAAAGATATATAATATATTACATATTATTTATAATATAGCTATTTGCATTCATATTTAAAAATGTCTATATTTATAAATGTCTCGATTTAATGTGGAATTTATAATATGCTACATTTGCTATCCACATCTTTATCTCTTATAAATAGCTATTATTTCGTCTCAAATTTTGTCATTGACATTCATCCATTTCCTCATCTTTAAGTCATATCTTTCATGGCAGTTTCTCATTTAATATAATTTCTATCTAATTTCTAAAAGATACACTAATTATATAGTAAACAAAGTTCCGTTTCCAAGGATTGTTTACTTTGTATTTAGTTTTTGAATGTTGTCCTTCTCTTGCGTATCATAAATTCGTTATTACATTACACTATTAAGATCAAAATTTTTCTTTATATTATAACTATTCCTATAACATTATTCTAGAATATTGATAATGCCTCTTTTTTTAATAATTGCTAATTGAACTAAAGTACAATTTTCTGATACTTCCCGGATTCACATTATTGCTACTTTGACTTTCAATCAACTTTTTCGTTTTCTTAAAATTTATGAAAACAGTAATTCCTTTTAGTAAACATTTGTTGTTATGACAATGAGACATTCATTTTGGCGGTAATTGAAAAAATTATACTCTCATACGTCCGTCGTCTCATCAGATTCATATCCAACTCAGTGAATAAAAAACGATGTAAGTTGAAAAGTGATATTAAAAACTGTTTTATGCATATGTTACTTAGTATATTTTTTTATATTTCAGAATTTCTCGGGTACATTATCCTTTACAAAAAATAATACACGGATTCGTGAAAAACTGTAGCAAACGTACCGATCATAACAGTGAGCGAGACACAAAACATAGCGAAGAGCGAAATAGAATTAAATGTAATTCATTATTTACAAGGGCCTCTTGATGAGGACACGAATTCTATTCGTATTTATGCAAGTGGAAATTCTCGCGATAAGTGCTTCGCTTAGAATATATCGCGTTGAAAGTATATTAAATCAAGTTATACATTTTTTCTCGCACAATATATATAAAATAGGAACTGTAGGTTAAGGTCATCTCCCAGGCAAAACTCCCTCATGCGTCATGAGATAAGAACACTCCCCTGAGAAAGTTTACGCTTAAATTACCACCGCTCTTTAATGATATTCACAGCCTCTGAACTCAATACTTTAGATCCTCTTATAGCGTGGAAATTGTCCCAACTGAAAATCCACGGAGCTCTTTAAGTACAGGTGTGCAATAGACGTAGTGTTCCCTGTGGAGTGAGGGATATTTCCGGAATACGTTTGCGAGGGAAAAGAGCACTGGATTGATCGATAGATTCAGACGTTTTGATTGATGCCCGTGCGAGATACTCGTTATAAAAAAAGCGGCGAATTGTAGGTGCGAATAGCTCTCATTTAGCCTAATAAAGTGGTTGGAAGACTTAACACCGCCATCTTACAATGTAGCGAATTATTTTTCGGAATAATTAACCGGAGACGGGTGTTTGATTTATGGTCACGATAGAACCATAATTTTCGATGCATTAAGATAGATCTTGATTGATGGCGTAACACCACTGAGCAGAGCAGGGTTTGGTGAGTTAATCCGCGGCTCACACAACGTGCCGTATAAAATATAAGACAGCAAAATAATGGGGAATGAAAAAAAAAGTCGACTGTACCATCGGATGTTTACGTGATTAAATTCGCTGTACGCCGGTATGATGTACGTTGGTTTATAGATTTGGTGAATCAACTACGTCCCGAAACATGATGAAAAAACAGATACCCGTAATATTTTTTGCGCTCTACTTTTTTGGTGGGGTGTTGTGTCGAACATCCAGTGTCTCGAAAAAGGTGAAAAATAATTTTGGGAAATAATAAAAACCGACAGGGAGGCAAAAATGCCCTTACACGTAATTAATTTGTATAAAAATATAATCTAATAATAACACAATTTCTTTCTCGTATCAGTAAATTATTTTTATTCTAGAATTTTTTGTTTGTATTTTGATTTTATGTTCATATATATTTTGTTTGTATATTTTAGTGGAAAAAAGTTAAATTAAAATGCTAACTTTAGAAATTTAGAAATTTATGAGAGCCAAAGAAGTTAGACTACCCGTGACACCTGTGTTTTGAGATTATTTTGTATTGAGGTCTTAGAAAAGTCTAATTTTCACTAATTAATTTTTTTAAACGAAAAACTTGGTTTTCGACCCAAACCATAGTTAATCGTTCACATGAAAACCAGCGGCAAGATTAAGTCACTTGGGTTAAGGATAGATAGAGTATAAATTCTAATCCATACCAGTTTAATTTAAAAATCCATAACTTTAAATAGATTTCATGCAACGATAGCAAGTATATAAAATTATTGAAATTTTAATCACAAATGTATAATCTTTCATTCCAAATTATATCTGTCATTTGAGATTTAACATAGAAAAATTTTTAATCTACTAATTTATACTCAAAATGAGGAGGATTTTAATTATAAACAATATCGGGAGAAGCTTCAATTATTACGACAACAATTTATTTTACGGTTCGTATTTGAAGATTTAGGGCCATCTTGATAGGCAGTGGTTATATTATTTTAAAGGTCTCCGAGTTGATCTCATATTTAACCTTTTATAAAATAAAGATCGCACATCATCTTGTTACAGTATTGATCTTAGTCCTATTTAAAAATACCCAAACCATTTAAGCTCTCTTACTTTAATCACTATTAATATTACTTTATGCATCACTCATCTGCATCTATTAATCGCCACAAGTAAAATTTTTCATCCCCACTTCCCTATTTAATATCTCCTGCATACTTCATCGCAAGATTGAATGAACATGGAGTATATTGCACAAATTAAAATGCAAGCTAATTACAGAATGGAAATGGCGTGTTTCCTCATATACTCCACTGCTGAGCCCATGATTTATAGATGCTCCTAAATTGAAAGTGACGGTCTCTGCAGATGCGAAATGTATTCAAAGAGAAGGGAATTACTTGAGCGCATATGTCTCAACTCACGAATGTACTGAAGATATCGAATTCCGTTCCACCAAAGAGAAGATGACGAATTCGACGCGGAGAAATTCTAAGCCGTCTCTCGGATGACCTGAAAATGTCACGTGGCAGTTGGGTCACGCCGTATGAGTCACATGCACTTAGGGAACAAACAAATCCCGAGATGTTTGAATGTTTCCTGAAAGCCTTGCTTTTGCTCCCTAGATTAATCCAAACCATTCCCGTTCAAGTGAACGTGTAAGTGGATAAGTTGGGTGTGAATATTTCATCGAGTATTGATTATCACTCCTTCCCATGATGTATGCCGCAGAATCGTGTAGAAGGAGCTGAAATCGCGTACTTGAGAATTAATGTGGAGGCTTACCTTATGGATGATTCGTAATCAGCCATCTTTTTTAAATTGGTAGCTTTTAAAAACTTTAAATAAATGATTCCGTATATCCAAGAAACATCTTACATTTTCCATCTAAATGGCTTTTTTCTCTAGCAAGATTTACTCTACCTCTCTACTCATTCACTGAAGAATTATCTAAAAAGTAAGCTGACACGTACTCTAAGATGAGATGGAGATTATCAAATTGCTCGGATATACTAAAACCAGGAGATGCTATTTCATTTATGATAGACAAGCAGAGATGAGAGTTAAAAACATTCTAAATACATTTAAACTCGTTACCCTTGAATAACGATGTTTTGTATTTAAAATTCCATTATTTAAAAATTCAATTTATACTATATGTTAGTGTATTCCGTTTATTTATTACAATTTGTTACTTAGTTACCAACTGTTTATAGATACTCTCTTTCGGCGATAGATTCGATTCATATTTATAAACAGTCAGCTACTTTAAAGTTGACGAAAAAGAAGACTTACAGAGCCGTTCCAGCAGGAAATTAAAAGAATGAAAGCTTCTCAAATGTCATTCATAACGTGATCTATTTGATTGGCACAATTTTATTCATATTCATACGACTGAGTATTGATTCACTACGCCATGTAATTGAAATCAATTATTAAAGAATTCATGAATTTAACGATTAGTAAAATATTAATCAGGTATTGAAATGTTTATTTAGCTTCCAGACTTTGATTAAATAATCGTTTAAACGGAATTCGTTAAAAATTTTATCGAGGTATTTAATTGCTAAAATAATTTAAGTTCCATCGAATGTCTCCAATAATTCACGCATCAATGAATTCGAAATTAAATACTACGTAAACAGCTTCGAAATATAAGCAACGCTATTAAAATGAATAATTTTATATCGTATTCTTCTGTCCGTTTAATACTCACGCGAAGAATGTGCACTTTAATGCTTTATTTGAATTCTATACTTCGTTTAATGATATCGTATTCGTGAAATTAATAAAAATGCCTTTCTTTTTATTTAATTTCGAGTTGAAGATAATATCACACATTTTGTTTTAAATTATATTTTGTTTAAAATTCATTTTATTTTATGATTATTGATTTTATAACTTTATCTTACAATTTTATTGACTATTAGTTGAGTGTGTAACTATGCAAATAAACAAACTTCTTCTTCCATACATGTTCGTAATGTGTGTATACTATACATGCAACACATAAGGAAATACAGTTTCGCACTTTCTTGTCACACAATACGTCTTCTTCTGAAGGCATTTCCGCATCTAAAGGACTCTACTTTCACCGCCACGTTTTTTTACGTTGGCGATATTTCGTGCTCGGAGTTTTTATCACCGGCGATAAAACTGACGTTCGACTTCTGAAAAACAGAAGACAGTTTACGCACAGTTATCCGCGACAAAACGGCGATAAATAACAGGTGACGAGAGGCACTTCTCCTCTCCAAAGCACACTTACAGTGATATATTTATGTCTGACAATGGTCACGACAGTTCTTTCAATTTTTCTGGGGCACGCGATCGGATACAGAAGAAAGGCGAAAAAAATATCTCTCCGTTCGCCTTGTGGAGTTCCAATTAAAGACTGCGTTAAGAAGAGAGTTTTATTTGGAGTTAGGGAATAAATGTTGTCGTATATTGATATTCACATAAACAATACGATAAATTTCACACCTTGCATGAATATAAATCAACTAATGCTTTTTATTTCTTTCTACGTAAAAATTTATCTCTATTTAGACAATCCGTGGACAATATTTAGACTAATAAATCATCATTTAAATTTATTATAAATTGACTTTAATTTAATCGAATTAACTATTATTTAATACCCCTGTTTTATTCGTCTATTTAATCCTTATAATAAATTAAAAATTATAACCGATTAGTTTTATGCTTTCTCTTTCATTTGTCTTCATTCCATGTTATTTATATTTAATTCACTTAATTTTATTCAGTATATTTAAGGAGTTTAGTAGTAGTAAGTTTAGTAGTAGTAAGTTTAGTAGTAGTAAGTTTAGTAGTTTTACTATACTTAATGCAAATCATAAAATTTATAAAATTATAAAAGTCCCATTATTTCATTTCGGATGTTGCAAATTCTAACTCGTATTAATAAATTTTAAGGACTTATTTTATATTTTTTTCTCAGTAAAGTTAAAATAAATAAGGATATTTTTATTCCCTCGTATTATAGTATATATAGCATTTTATATAAACTAAGTTATAATACTAATTTTTACGATGTAATATCAAAATATTTACGTAAAACTTTAATCGTATGATATGCTCCATATGCCATTCAATCAAACTTCATTGATATGCAAAAATAAATGTTGTAGTGATCGGGCTAACTATTTTTGTCTGCATACTCACTCTGCTCCGTGAGTGATATCGTTTCATTTTTTCATTTTTTAGCGATGAACTTCCAGCAAACGTAATTCATGGCCTAGGCAAGTCAGTCGGCAAAATTAACTTCGCACGTTAATTAATTTGTCTGTCAGCATAAAAAGAGCAGCCAATATCACTGTCAGCAGTCGCAAAAAACCAACGATGCATCTTGATGTAAATCTATGAGCTCTATTTAGCCGTTCTAGAAGTTTGATGTACAACATGGACTCGAAATTTAATTAAACTCTCAGCTTCCATTGTTAGAGATGCTTCAAACTCTCAATTTCTCTCTCAGACGATATAAGAGACCATCTCAAAATCTGACATAATCAATCCTAACATTAATGAAGCAATCATTTTAAGTGTTTGAGAAATAATTGTGAAAAATTTCAAGCTTGGTGAATCAGAAGAATGTTTGGTATTTTTTATTTGTAAACAAATCAGTAACTATGCTACTTACACATTATAAGTAGCTCGATTACTGTTTTATCATGTTTATCCTGTTTGAGTTTTAATTATTTTTTCAAAATGTTTGATAAAATTAACCTGATTATTATTATCATTATCATCTCTATATTTAATAAAGGAAACTGGTTATATAGGTTCTCCTGTTCCACCGTGAAGTTAATCGAATTCTTTAAGATTATTTTATTGAAAGATTCATTCGTTTTTATTATATTGTATTTATCATATAATTAATGGAAAATCATTCTAAAATCACGGTTCTTTTATCATTTTTCAAAGGATTTACTCACTTTACTCTAATTATCTTATTTGTATTTTATGAAAAAACATCTCACTATTTGTAACTCATAATATTGAAACATAAATAAACTTTATTCATTTTGCAGGCAATAAACTGTATACAATTTTCATGGACCGCGTCGAATCACTTCATTGTAAATGTATTGTAACTAAAGTAAAGGATTCGTGCTTCGATATTCCATAGTCTTATTCGAATCTTTAAATGTGAAAAATTTGCATGTAAGTTTTTGTGAATATCTTTTTTAAGACTCTGGACCCAAGACCTAAAACTTCTTTAGATTCTCAATTACGAAACTGTTATTACACGCTCTCTTTTCTTCTTAATTTTTTGACGACACATTTGAATACATAATTTTATAAAAAATTTATTTTTTTAAGTAAGATTCTTTACTTCCAAATCCGTAAGAGCTAACTTTTCATTCGTATTTAAGACGCCATTTTTAAAACAAAGGCAAAGCTCGTTAGTCACAATGGTTGCAGTTGACGGTCGACGAAGAGAAAGGCCATGAAGCACCGTACGAGTTTTTTAGACGGACACAAATGCAGGCACACTGACCCAACTATCGTTTCGAAACTCTCGTAGAAGAAGAAACACTCGTACCAAAGAAACTGAGAGCATTCACTCAAAAAAACATGCGATGGGCACTTCGTAAACAGACGCCGCTCGAACGGAAAGAATGGGATTTACGTCATCGACAGCTCATCCTGCCGTAAATGGAAACGAAACTCGGAATATATGGACGGATCGCTTAGAACGCGATTTCCGGGTGCGTGACCAAAGGAAGATTCGAGTGCGCGCGATCGCCAGTGGCGCCACGAGCGGCGGTCTTTGGCACCGCGTGCGCGAGAATCTGCGTGAGATAGGCGCGGGGCCAGTAGGGTGCCGCGCCGCGAGCTGTGGTCCTCGCAGACGGACGTCCGTGGAAGAGGCTGTCGACGACGTCGAGGGGGACGTGATGGGTACGTCCTAGGTCATCTTATCTCTCTCTCTCTTTTCACTCGAGAAGTGCATCTCCCCGAGAGATGCACGGCCCTCCAAAAGAAAAAAAACCTTCCATTGCATCACGTCTTGGAGCCCTTCTCGACAAGTTGCCCTCCTCGAGTTCCGTGGGGGTAAATAAAGCTCCCCCCATCGCGTTCCGTCCAAACATCTCCGCAAAATTTCGGCACTTTTCATCTCATTCCGAAGCCCCTTTCAAAACAATCAATCCTTCCGATTTCAATTTATCGTGCGGAAAAACCCCTTTGAAACTCGTTTTTTGTAGCATTCCCTTCAACCCAACCTCCCTTCCTTTATGAAAAAATCCCCTCCGGTGGCTTCTATTTGCGCACTGCGACCCCACAACTACGGCTTTCCAAATTAGACACTTTTATTTGTCATCCGCATTGTGCTCCAGCGTGTCTCTTGCGACATTCGTGTGTCGTTTATTTCCACCTTCGCGTCGAATTAGCGAGAAGATGTCTCGCGGGATACCACGTTTTGGCGGGCCTTTGTGGTCTCAGCGATGCGGGTGAAGAGCAAAACAAACCTTGAGTCTCTACTTCTTTACGTCTTCGATGCTCTCGGGTTTACATTATATGGACGATAGATGTTTATCGATATAAAATTGTTGTGTCATTCCGAAATGTTCTTAATTTAAGAAACTTCTAGAGTACATTCACCAAATATTTTACAAATTATAATTTCCTTTATTATCTTTTTTCACTTTTATCTATTCTAATCCTTTATAAAGTATCTATTCACCATATGTCTTTTGTTCGAAAAGTATCGGATCGTAGTATTTTTCGTTCGTTTTTCAATTCGATAAAAGGTAAAAAACTAGAAACTTTCAGTTGAACTCAAGTTTCGCTCATTCTTTTCCTTCTTAAAAACTTTTCCCTTCTTACCTCTATGATCTCTCCTTGAAAGTTTGCTCTTTTATTTCTCACTACTATCTTTTAAATTACTTTCCAGTGGAATTTTGATGGCACCATGGTAACTGTTATTTTCGGTTACCATGGTAACTGTTGGTCAGAATATTTCTAGGTAACGTTTTCCAATTGGAAATCGAACTAACATTTAGATTAACCAAATATCAAGAATAAATTAATAACGATTTCCGATTCCTATTAAAATTTTGGAACCTAAATAGACTTTCAAATAACGTGAAGTCAGAGTCCTTTTTTATCGGAGGTTCGGAATTCGAATCGGTTGATTTCGAAGTCCAATCCCTGGTTCACACAGCACGGAAGTACTTATCAGAACGATGTTGCAGATCTCTAAAACTGTTCCAAAATCTGCATCCGTCGGAGAAGGACAGAAACTTAATTACAGCGTCTCGTTTACTTTTGCGTCGGATTAAATCCGTCGATGCCACTAATGAGTTGAGACTCGGTTGTCTTTCCCACGGAATTTATGGACTTCTTCTGTAATTGGGTCCCCTTAATTGCGGATTCACTCGCACTGTTTCTTTCCCTTTTAATTTCATGCGGAGGTACCGCGAAAACTTTTTTTTTATGATACGATCGTTTTATTGTAAAACTTTTGCGTCGAGTTGGTCAAGTACCGTCGCGCGTATATTTGTTTTGAAATCGTCGGATATGCTAATAACGCACAACGGAGCGTGTCTTGGAATTCCACAGATACGCGCCTTCCGAGTTCACCTCCTTGGAACAGATGGAAACGAATTTTTTTATGGGCGAATTCTGTGGCTACGTTAAGGTCCAAATTCTCTCTGGATCTGGATCCAAATCCGGATTCTGTCAGTATTTTTCGTGGCATTGTTCCTATTCCTCAACAAAACAAATTATCTCTGTCTCTAATTACATTCGGTTCAGTTCCGCGTGATTATACAAGTTTCATCATTTCAAACTCCTTAATTTTTTTTAATTTTGTGAAAGGGTAGTGTTGTTTCAGCATGAGGGACCGCAGTTTCACTCTTGATGTTATTGTACATAATTCAGGAGACCGATACTCAACGAGACTCAAGGCTTGAAAGTGGTCGTCAAGTATGTGAATTAAATTTCCGATTACCGGATGATGGAGACGAAGGCTGGTGGGTTGATTCACACGGAATGCGGAGGCGTATATATAAACATTGCCGTATTGGAGGATTACCAGTTACGTAAACATAAAGCTCACTTTCGTAAATTGAAAATAGTCGAGGGACAGTCCCTGGTCACTCGATAGAGTCGTTTGAAAAGTCTTTTATCTCGAAATGCTCTCTATATCCGACCGCTTTTTAATTACTTGGTCGAGAGATCAATTTATAAAGGTTTCATTGATCGTGGTAAAGACTTGTTTTTTCATCTGATGTATGTATTATCATCACTCGTTGTTTTAAATTCCTGCGGCCGCTTGCCAACAGATAGCTTTCGAAAATAGATCGATTTAACGAACTGAAAACTTTTTTCTATTTGACGTTTTAGTTCGCTGATTTTTGATTTCGATCGTCTTTTGATGGATCGTTACTATGTATAAGGATGATGTCGATTGTTGTGATGATTATAATGGTATTTTAAAGACGCAAAGAATCGTAGTAGTTTGAAGGAAAACTTTCATTCGTGCCATCATCCTTTTTATTCTGAATCCATAGTTTTGACGTATGAAATTGTTTTACTGAAAAGTCACAAACTGTGATCGCGAAGTGAACCACAATAACACAGCTGGATTCCATCTGTTTCCATTCAGTTTTGAATTCACATAAAAAATCCTTGTGTAGTTCTAAATATAAGCAGCAGAATTGAGGAATCAATACAAATTAAAGCACTAGATCCAACCTTTTAAAATTACATTAAAGACCACAATAATAAAGCTTTCGATATAATAAATAAAGATATTTATTTATACTTCGTTATTACCTTGGCAACTAATTCACAAAAATGACTCGAACGTTTTAGTAAACAACTCTATTGTGTATTCTTTTTTAACCCGCTGCTAAATTGACGCAATATTTTCGTTAAATGGTATTCTTTTATATTCAGAGATTTTATTCATTTTGCACTTTGCAGCTTTCGACCTGTTTTTATTTTGCGCCCGTTCTTCCGTACGTCTCTCGAAAAATATCCCAACTTGAAGCACCAGATGCGCTCGGATGCTTTAAAATATTGCCGTTCCTTCCCACTTTCCGTGTGATCCAATCTCTTTCGTCTAAAACGCCCTCTTTTCTACATCATACTTTCTCGCAATAAATATCATCCAACTATTTGAACGAGAGTGATAGAAATTTATTTTGAAATTTCTTTCGCGAATTTCGCGTATGAAGAGCATCGTCTTGAATTGTAGGCTCACGTACTTCTAAATTAAATTATGTCGCAACGTATGGTGATATGAGAACTATCGAAGTATAAAGTCAAGTTAATTGAACATACTACTCATATAGTATCCAAGCAAATCTTGCTCTGCATGTGAGGGGTTTTATTACGATTCATAGGGAAGCGGGATAGGACTTCTACTTCCCACTTCTTTTCAAAGTAACTAGGATCAATCTTTGAAAAATGTAGAGAATTTGTGTACATTTGAATAAAGCTTGGCATTATTATATTTTAAATTGTTTATCTGGTGAAATATTTACTAAAAATTTATTTATACAATATTAAGATTTTTAAGAACGGGATGCAAGCTTTTAGTTTGAAAGGTTTCCTGAAATTTCTGTTAATTTATTATGAAATGTTTTGGAGCTGTCGTAAAAATGTATCTTAGAAACGGTCCTTTTGAATTTTATACTTCTAGTTATGCTTTAAACTTTTGAACTGTAAACTACAAGGAATAGATTTATTGATGATTTGTTTCCGTCAAGTTCTGTAAAGGTTACCAAATGGATAATGCATTCTCCTTCTGTGATCATAACCCCTTCATTTAATTAATTTCTGATTAGACATTGCGAAGAATCAAATTCGCCAATCAAAGCAGCTTTTCTACAAATTCCAACTCAACGAATGCCTTCCAATTCGAAAATAATGTTCAGCAATAGGAGCACGTATTTATAGATTTATTTTCCCTTTCTTCCACGTAAATTTAGTCCATTTAAATGCAAAAATAGCATTTTTCTATATGTTGGGACAACTTTAATTTAAATACTATTATCTTTGTCTTTTATGACCATTTATCCCTTTATAAAATCATTGTTAAGTCTTATCAATCCAATCATACTGAATTATCACAATGACCCGGAGAGAATCATCTCGAAAGCACAGATTTCACGCTCGAACGTATTTCGTGATTCGAATTTACAACGTTAATGTACTCGTTCGCGATGAATAAATCTTTCTGTTTGATTGCTTTCCCATGGTTGATGAAACCGTTAAAGCGTTCCAACCGATGTTCCAATAACTCCTCGCTTTAGTACTATTTATTATCGCGGCCGAGCCATTGACATGAATCGCTCGGAGAGAAAATGATTATAAAGTCGTGGTTGCTATGTCTTGTTTATTGTTTGTATCTCCTCCCCGAGCAGAGCTCAAATGGCCTTTTGTCTGTCGTGTCTTAAGTTAGCCGGAGCCGATATTTTCATTGGAGAATTTACAGCGTTCGTCTCAGAGGGACGGGCGTTGGAGATAAAAACAACCGACTTTGCACCCGATTCCTATCTTCGGAGATCGCCTCCACCGATCACCCATTGGCACCGTTTCGCACTGTAATTACTTCTCCGCCGATATCGGCCCTTGCATCCTGACCTAAGACGTCATTCGAAGGTGTGCACATCTCAATTTGCAGCCCTGTTATTAAACGGCTGTGCTAGTACTCCTTCGCGCTCTGATTTTAAAGAATTTGTAGGGAAAGGCTTACGACTTACTCGTATCGTGTATTCTGAACTATATTGCCATAGAATGAGTTGTTTTATTTACAAATTATTCGTTGTCAAGGGGAATGTAAACAAATTGATTGCTTAGTTTCATTCTAGTTGAGGCTTATATCATTTCATTTGCTTCGTACTATATATCAATTATTTTTACGTAATTTTCATATTATACATTTATATCTCATAGCGAAAAAACAAAAGGATTTTTTGACAGATGTAGTTGATTGTTCGATGAAAAATTAAATAACAAAGTATTTAAAATTGTATCAGTAAAATCGTTTGTAGATTCTACTTATAAAGTAAATTGTTTTGATTGAGTTTCTAAGTTTCCAATTTACTTATCTTTCTCATTTCCGCGATCAGTTAATTCCCTCAATCACAAATTAGGTTTTAAGAATGCTGCGAAACATGTAAACTTAATCTTTCGACGTGATTTATCTCGGAATACGTCCCAAGTTCGCGTTATTGCAATCGGCCAAGCGAGCTATCTCACCTGCTCTTATCGCGTCCGCACGAATCAAACCTAATCTATGACATGAAAACGTGAAAATCCGCGACTTTCGATAGAAAACGGCATTATCTTCGAATTCGGTTTCGCAACACCTCGCGAAGTGCTAAATTTCGTTTGGACAAAACAAAGAAACCTTATCGGAGCGCAATAATGGGAAACGTTTCCAGACCAACGGAAATAGGCTAAGAGATTACAACTGTTATCCTCACCGCTTTATACCTTGTAACCTCGCGAACGACTAAAATAGACGAAGCAACATTTTGCAAAGGTGGGGTTAAAAGTTTAAAGACGCAGTTTTCGATTTTAAAAAATGTGCGAATCGGATCGGATTGATTGTTATCGAAAGAGGATGAAAAAAACCTGGAAATAAATCTGGCGATGCGAAGAGGGGATTATAATCAGGATGCTGAAGGCTGAGGCCATTAAATTCACGCGATTTGCCCCGAGTACGTCCTCTCCAATTTGAGTGTCAATAAGGAGCACTCCTCCTAATGTTTAATATCCTCGGTAATATCGGAATCTGACTTAACAAGCGTGTCACAGAGAGAATACATTAGCATTAGAACGCGTCGGATACTTTGGGATGCGTGACCAGTCGTCGGGAGGGGGGATCTACCGATGGCATCGTTATGGCTGCCCCAATCTGCATAATCGGAATTGTAAAGGCGTCGGAATGTCCTCTTTAACATTCCTTCCCAATAGCTCTCCTCACTAGTGTCAGGGCCAAAGTAAGGGAGAGTTTTCCCCTGGATCATGAGTGCCGTTTTCGAAATTTAAATCTTTTTGAGGAGAAGAGAGATTCAAAGAATTCTGAGAATCGATTTAAGGATGAATAGATTAATTCGACAAGTTATTCTTTCGGATGATTAAAGATGCGAAAGTAGAACTTGAAACAGTTTCCTATAAAGAATCTGTTTCGTTTTGTATTTATGAATGTTAAATGTTTGTTATCGAGAAGGTTTTGGATTCCTGAAATTTGTTCTTAATTTAAAATAAAATTCAAATTCTTTCCATCAAAATATTGAATAAGTGTTTAACATACTCGTTATATGTGTTCTTATCATCGGAAAGTCCAAGGATTGAATTTAATGACGAAAGTAGAACATTAATAAAGAAAACGACTGGAAGTGACGCAGTGAACAATAAGTATGCATGATGATTAGGTTGTTGAGTGATTTATTGGATTTGAGTTACGTATGATTTTGTATAGTCATTTCCACCGAACTATCGTCGAATTGCAACGTATTTTTAATAATATTATGCTAGATTTGATTTAAAAATGGATCATGGAAAGCTTACTATAATTAGAAACTTAATTCTAGGAGCTAATTGTAAAGAATTTAGGAAATTTTCGTATTTATTTATTCAACAAACCTCTTTAAACATCAATTGAATATCATTTAACGTAGTTTATTTATTATTCAGCAAAACACCCTAGCAACCATTTTATAACAAGTAAATATAAGGTAAATCTACCGATAGCGTTTCAAAGAACCTCATATCCATGTCATACCTTTACTCGTATCGCATAACTCGACTCAAGGAGCATAGAAATTCCATCAAAGAAGCGTATTGCCTTCCTCTTCGATGTTATCTTAGGCCACTTAAAGAAATACCCCTTAAGTTCCGCATACTTCCAAAACATGTTGAATTGATGGAGATGAGGAAGGGAAGCAAAATACCCTCGGGTAATATAAACTCACCTTGGAGGAAAAGGGCGGTTAATTCACCTTATTACCAGCATCAAGTGACAGGTATCAAGAACTTCCCTCTTGGGGAAGACCCTCTGGATTTACCCCATTTGCACCATTTCCTCCTTATCCGTACATTTATTAATATTTCCTCGTTAAATTTTGAAATATTCGCTTTATAAATATCTGTCTTATTTCCATGGAAATAGAGTCAATAAACTAACTCGGTGATTTTTATTTGTTATCTAGATTCTGTTAAGGGTGCTTACTTTTTTATTTTCTTAAACTTAAACTCATTTGTTTAATTGTATTTTTTCCTCAAAACGAAAGAAATAATACTTAGTGATATATAATTAGGGATGAGTTGCAAAAGGATGGATAGAAAGATACCGTTTTCTAATCTATGGTTTAACGATACACTAAGTTAAAATTTTATAAATTATTTCTTCGGGATAAATTTTATTGTGCCCTAATGGAAAAACGGCTGAAATATATTTAGAGAACAATGAATGTTTATTTTATAAATTTATCGTCTTACTATCACGAAATTTATAAACATAATTCCGATCAAAATCAAGTTGCTGTATATAATAGAAAAGATAACCTCAAATAGGAAGGATGAATCTTTTTTGGCTATAAAGGTAAAGGATGTAATTTTAAGATACAATTTTTAATGACGGCTCCGTTTCTATATATATCCGTTTAATATAATTGTAAATGTAACCTGTGACCAAAATTGTGATAAAATTTTAGGCAAATTTAATTATATTTCTAGTTTCATTCGCCTTCTATAACTTTAAAAATAAAAATTACTATTTATCTCACGCAACAATTTTACATATAACTCTAGAAATATGGAGAATTTAAATTGTCATTATTTCACTTTCACCCTTCCTCTTTATTCAGAATAATTGGTATTATTTACCATTTACATACATAACACTATATTTAGTATAATAACATATAGTATAACTTTCAATCTATTATCTTTTATTATTATATTTTGATTTACAAACGCTGAAAGCGTTAAAATATTCCTTTCCTTAAAAGCAATTATATACCTACCTGCTAAATAGATACAATTTTAGCCATTCTATAAACTTAATTAAACATTGATAAGAAAGCGATATCTACTTCATTCCTACGTATAGATAAAAATAAACATTATGGGCAGAATTTAAAACAACCGTAATCTACTTCTTTTTCTGCCTCTATTTCTTTAATTCGTAAATTATCTCTTTTATTATAAATCCATTTCCTTTAAAGCTTTACGTAATTCACGACAACAATACGTCACGTAAACAACTGCCGGAGTTCGTCGCTAGTTACAGCCGTGCTATAATCGGGAGCCACTTACTCGCACATAAAACATTCAGAAGCGTCCTTCAGGGGCTGTGAAGGAGTGACAGCATGTGCGTGAAACGTCTTTAGGGAGAAATCAGGTCAGAAGTCGGATGATTGAAGGTGTTAATCATCGCCGGGAGGAAACAAAACCCTGCGATGGAGAAACTTGCTCTCGACACCTCTTAACAATTGTAATCGACCAGCTTCTCTCCTCCAACTGTTCACACGATTTCCCTCGAGAAGAACCCGCTCTCTGTTACGCCGCTCCTTTGGGCCTAACAAACACAACATTCGATATTATCCGCCGATCTTCTTTTTTTTTACTTTTTCACAGCTTTTATCCAGTACGGGTCTTGACCACGACAGGCTTCTGACGTTTCCAAAAGATGTCACTCGATACGTAACATCTTTTCCTCCATTTTTTCTTTTCATTTCTTTCCTTTATCGTCGAAGATATCTTGCTCCAACAAGTATTCGGCTGAATATCCACTGCATTTATCGTTGCTCGATCTGAATTTTTCATACTTACCTCCTTAAATACTTCAGTTTTTTATTGTATAGTCTTATTATAGTCATCAAATAGTTTGATCATAATTTTAATTCTGCGATAACTGCTGTAAATATTTTGTAGGCTTTTTATCGTTTGATAAGCTACGTCCTAAAATACGTGTAGGTGAAATATTTGTTTTCTTTTAATGATGGAAAAATAAACAAAAAGAAATTCATCGGTAGGTATAAATTTTATGAGTTGATTTATGATTTTCAGTATCCTCTGATGTTAGGGTTGCATATTAATATAAGTTAACTCTCGTTTTCAGATAACTTTAAATGCCATTGACAGGATCGTTTGAATTTAAAATTTTTGTCTTTTTTTTATACTGTGTGTCTGAATTTCATAGCTGTCGTAAACAAATTTCTCTCACGATCTATTTTATTATTTGGAAGAAACTCATTTCATTATTATGTGTTCTTAGATACGACTTAACTCTTATTCTGAAACGGGATTAATACCAGATCTACTAGAGCACACGCTTAAAGGGATTAAAAGGTACGAAAACAAAAATACTCGTACAGACTCAGTAAGTATCAGAAGTACGTAGATGATGAAATTCGTTAGACTAAAGAAAATAAAATGATTGATAATCGGCTTCCGTTCTATTTGAACATAACTGCAATTTTTCGAAATTAAAGAGCCACATATATAAAGAAATGTATCATCTGCATTATTTATTATTTCTTCATTTGCATTTATCGGTTTCTTTACTTAATTCATCCTAATTAACTCTTAGATTATTCTAAAAACCTGTGATAGAAATGAAGTGGAAATTTAATGAATGTGAATTTTCTTTCTTGTGTATATTTCTGTATATAGCCTTATGCTTTTCTAGTTTACAGTATTCATTGGCAAGGTCTCTGATTCTATTTTAACTCGATGTAGTTTTTTGAATTGAAAAGATATTTTCTCAAAAGATATAATTGATATCTACATTTATTTATTTTAAGGTGGTACCTTAATTGTAAAATTTAACGAAAGTCGATTAAACTGAATTTTATAGCTAAAAATATGTAAAAAATATTCTTGAATCATTCTCCAAACATAGAATTTCTTTCTTTCCATTGCGGAGTAATGTTTAAATTTAATTTTTGATTTTAATATTTCATTTTCCATATGATTATATACATTTTATAGCATCATACCTATTAACATACCTTTAAAAAAATTATTATCACTCTATCTAAAAGTTTCAATAGGCTTATAAACTGTCACTTGGCAACAATTGGCAAAAATATATCGCTCTGGTTACGCATGTACCTTGCTGATTCACCACACAGAAACTAAAAATATTTATTCACATAATAATTTTTGATGAAAAGTATATTCATTCATCTTGATAAAGGAAACATGTTTCAATTACAAGTATTTAATCACTAGATATTCTAGATTGATTACATATCTCGTGACTCGTCGCAGTTCTCGTATACTTCTTGTATGTAATATGCATTCAGTTCGTAAGAATATAGAGTTGAGTAACACGTACATTTGAGCCCGAATTACTCCTCTACAGCCGTAGATGTATTTCATCAGAGGCGATATTTCATTGAACTCTTGAGCGATAGACGGCAATCGATATATTCTCGAATTGAAAAGGGGGCTTATCGAACTCGTAATATTTTCCTCGCAAATTGATAAATTGAAAGAGGGATGAGGAATATCTAAAGGAAATGTCAAATGGTGATATTGTGCGAGGGAATCTTCTTGGACCGAGGGATTTCCTTCGGGATGTCGAAGGATGGAGAAAGAGTGGATTCAGTAGAGGCTTCTATCTGAAAAAGCCGATTACTTCATCGGTGAGTATATATACAGTCCCAATTTAAGACGGCTCCTACGTTATTTCTAACTAAATTTCTAACTAGACTAACCAACGCATTCTTAGAAATTAAATTACCTCTGTTTGTTTATTAAAATGAATACCATAGTTACAATGCTGAATTGTTTAAATATTGATTGATGTATTTGTTTGTATGATATCGGTAGTTTCGTAAGAAATATACGGAAAATAAATGTTTCGTTGAAATGTTTATACCTTCCAAAATTTGAAGGATATACTGAATACACTTTTTATCTACCTTCAACATGATTAAAAATGAGCGAATTTCGAATTTAAAGGGATGAAATTATACGTCATATTCATAATTTCTCGTTAAATCATTCGTAAAAATGCATCAGTTAATACCTATCGCAGGCCGTGAAGGGTATTAACCAATGATGTGTAGTTCAATTAGAATTTGTAAAAGGTAGTTAAGTATTTAAAATGTGCATTATTCATACCGTACTCTTATACTCAATAACTAAATTTCTAGAAATGATTCGCTGTTAATGTTTTATTAATCAGTTATATTAATAAGGATTCTATTCCTTTTAAAAGCGTTTCTTTTCACAAATTTCTCTATAAATGATCGATAAGAATTGTGATTTTTACCTTGATAAAAACTTTCTCACATCCGAAATAACTTGAGATGCTGCAATGAATATCTCCACGATTCTGCTTTTGAAGCTTCTTTCCTATCTAATTATTCTGATGCATTGCAAAAGAGAGGACCAAAACCCATCCCTCTCAACTTTTCTGTCAGCTCTCAGAAAGTTTTCAAGGGACGAAATCGCCAAGTTTTTCGCGCACGACTGCCTTCTTAAAAGTTATTCTCATGCAAATCGGCACGATGCTAATTCTCGGAGTGGAAGAAAATGTTCATTTTTCCAACTCTTGCATTCGGAAAATATTAATTTCCCTTAAAATTCTTTTTCGGAACACTCCTAAGAATCTTGGCCATTTTTTAAAAATAGGCACGCAGCTTTTATAGAAGAGACAAATAAAAATAGATTGTGTTTTTTTTTTCTTTGAGAAATAAATTTTTTCGAGCTCAAACCAACAGTTGGAAGATTACGGATGCTTTTCTTTCGTTTTCTTATTCCGTTGAGAGACTTCCATTAGCCCGCGTTAGAAAGGAGATGATCGAAGTAAAGAACCAACGGATGCGATAGTAATCGGGCGATATATCGATCCATTCGATTCCGATGGTTTGCGAGGGTACAATGGCGAAGGGAATTTTTCGCATGAATGAAAGTTGTGTGCTCATGGGAAGACCTGGGCGGAAATTCGCCTCTGATTGCTTGGTGTCGGCACGTGGGTTGGAGAAAGATTTATCAAACGACTATTCCGCTCACGATTGCATTGCTTTCCCTCCATTTTCTTTCGAGGGATATTTCTTGGTGTGAATCGGTAATACTTACGTCTCTTCAAAACTTAAGAGCGTAAAAGTTTACGTAAATAAGTTTTTTTAAATGTTTTACGTGAATATACGAAAATGTAAATAATACGTAGCAACCAATGAAGTTAAAAGAATACAAATAAAACCGGATGATTGTAACGATTGGAATGCCAATCTTGAATTAAATTATAAGTTTCCTTTAAGATGAAACAGCAAAGTAAACCTCGCCAAAGTAGATTGAATAAAAGGATAGTTAACCCAACATTTTTTAAATGGTAAACCTTTTCAAGAAATTGAAATCCGATCCCCCAAATTCTATTCGAAATCAAAGGAACGCACTTTGCTCTTCAAAGCTAACTCAGATCCCTACAGTATTTAAATTCTTAACGTTTCGCTCAAAGGCATTGCTATGGAAATTAAATTGTAAATAAGCCCCAAACCGGTAACTGGAAACCGGAAAAGCGCAAGATTTAACGGAATTAGAGGATTTTCGCTCATCTCGTTTGCATGAAATGTTCTTTTCATGAGATTAACGGATACGACCAAACAATTTCCGATGAAACGGTTTTCGTAAACGAGGGGTAATCCTTGACTCTTTGGGTTTAGATTGTGAATCCAGTGCAGACTTGTGATTTTAGCAAAAATACTAACAAAAACAACATATATTTCGTTTATTTAAGGTAGTAGATGATATTCACTAACGGTTGGCAAAAGAATAGAATTTTAATAGGAATGGATTAAGGATAGATTGTTTTTTAATCGAATTGTTATCTTAGTTTAGTCTAACAATCTGTTTAAATGCCATTGTTGCGTTTAAGGAAACACTAAGCGGTTACGTACGTAACACGTCATAAAACCGAATTGTTATAATATATATTTATAATTATACAATAAAATCAAGACGTGAACAACAACATTAAATCAATAATATCTTTTACGTCTCAGTTAATATATTATAATTACATAATGCATGGAAATTAAGCTATGTAACCGAATTGAAAAATATGTCAACAATGCGATTGTATCCGTCCATTGTTGTATCACTGCGAGCCGCAAATTGTGTCGTATTTTAAACGAAACTGAAAATCAAGAATCGGGAAATTGTGAACCAAGTTTATTAAATTACAAAAAATGGCATTTCCATCGAATGCAAACATAACTGAAATCTGTGTTAATGGGCGGTATCTTGTTAATGATCGAGTTCCCCTGACCCAAATCCGTGGTTTTGCGTTCTTAATGAAAACTCTGGGATTCAGCTTCTATCAAAATTATTTATAGCAACGGAGTGGATTTGAGATTTCCCGAAACCATTCATTTACCGAGTTAGATCTCTGAAACTTTTAATGAACGAAACCAGACTTTGGCTGTAAATATTTTTGTCGCTATTACTTACATACTTTAAAATTTATAGCTTCGTGATGGGTTGGCAAGAAACATTTTCTCGGCGTGTTGAATTAACCACTATACAGTTCGTACTTTTTTGTAGACAAAGCATTGCTATGGCTCATTTTATACGTAAACATTGAACAATATATGCACCCAATTGCACTGTATCATCAAAGTTTCTAATTTTAATTTTGGTTGTTGCAAGAATTTTAACTTTTCATAGATAAATTACGAATGTGCTTAAAGGTGTGAATTATATATTTATATGTTAGTAATATACATTATGTAACATTAAATGGTATGATAATCGTTAAGAGTACGAATTCAAATTAGAATATTATTATTTACGTATCTTTGAAGCCATCCTTGTCGAGATATTCCATGATTATCGATGAAGGCTCTAAGACAGTGGAAAATTATTCATGTATGTTTTTATTTATACGAATAAAAATTGAAAATTAAGCAAGGAAGAGATATTATGGATATAAAAGAGTAATATGTCTCATACACAATGTCTGATTGCAATCATAAGGTACTATGACATACTGCTTCTAAATATAGCTGACCCAACTTAAGCGTTGTAAGGTTCAAGTCTAGAGAAAGCGTCTAAGGCTACAAGACAATTCGTAGCCGCACGCAGTCAATATAAACCGTGATTTGTTACAGTGTTCCCATAGGAACAATTTATCCCAACCTCTCCCAAGTCTGAACTTAGCATCCGCCTACTTCTTTACCTTAAGGTCAAATATTGTGTAACGTGCAATAAGGAAAGGTAATTGACAATATATGAGGTTTTCTGGAGCTTTAAATAGGAGTCAGGTAAAATTCCCTAGAGCGGATGATAAGAATAAACCATCTCAATGAGAATACTCGTATTCATTCTGATTAATTCAATTTTAAAGCTAAACATTCCATCACTCAATCATTTTATCTCAAGCAAAATACCATTCATTTTACTGAGAACACATTTTTTCATTTCATGGTTGCATTCCATAAAGCCAATTTTAAAAAATAATTTGCATTAAATGTGCCGATATTTCAGTTTCAGTTTTTCAAATTTAGTTCCATAGATATCGAAAATTAACCTAAACCGATATAGAGATTAAAAGTTAATCTATTTGGATCTCTTTGCTAAGTCGAAATATGCTTCCATTGTTAGGGATACTGTATGTATTATTGAATGCAATTGGACTCAAAAATCCATACGAATTTTGACATACATGTGCAGAATTTTAGGAGAACCTTTGATATTTTCCTTCGTTTCTTATAAATGTTTTTAAAAATTTCTTTCAATTTTACTTTAAGAATAATAATACCTCTTTATTTTCTCGCAAATCTTAAGTTGAAGATTCACCAACAAAAATATTGTCCGTCAAAGTTCTTAGCGGAGGGGAGTTTACTCACTATCATACAACACAGAGATATTTTTGCGTAAGGTCAAGTTAGTGTATTTTTATTTATCGAAAACTTACGAAAAAATGTTCAAACTCTGTTCAATTTCACATATATTTTAGAGAAGTGATTTGTAAGAGCGATTCTGTTGCAGAAAAAAATATACACCTCGCAAAATGAGGAAGAAGTAATAGAGAAAGTATATTAAATTCTAAAAAAAAACTAGTAAAGAATAAATTCTGCTCATCAATAGCCCACCAATACCAATCTGCAGCAATTTATATAATAAGCATTTGGGCACTGATGCTCTTGTAATTCTCAAAAAATATTCCTTTTCGACTGCTTCTCAGATAATTTCAACCTCCAAGTACATAAATAATTCATTAGCAAGAAATCTTGATATTTTATCAACGAAATATTACCCTTGGACCTGAGAGACGGTCACTTCCACTCGAATTGGCTTCAGGTATCTCTTCTTCTGCTCCAACGCTTCTGACCTTTCCAACTCCTTCCCTTGTCCGACAAATCCTCACTAACTTCCCCTGTTCTCATAAAATTTCCAAAGCGCCTGCGTTGGGTTGGACCCGTACAATGGAGTCTTCAGGGAAAAGTTAATCGTTCCTGTAGCACCAACTATTAGGACCGAGTTCAAAGTTAATGATGAATCCAGGACCCCAATATCCGGATACCGTCCGTCCTATGCTATGAACCATTCATATTCTCCTGTAGATTACCTCTTTCGGGTCATCCAATCTATTATCCACGTATTTTTATCTATTCTCCTTCTGTTTTAGTAACAAAGAGAATATTCCATCCTGTTGACTTATGGTCTTTCCTTTAAGGGAGATAATTACCGAAATGGGATCGTAATTTCAAATTCAAATAAGGAAGTAATCTTAATTTCTGTTGCGCTTTTAAGGAAATACGCTGCCTATTCTATCTTTGGTTATGTATACTCACTTATGACGTATTAAAGTATTCTAAATCATACTATAAATTGTGCGGGAGTTATAAAATGTTCTATCTTTGGGTGATATAAAAGTATACCTTTATTTTATTTGGTCATCATATAATATACTCATTGAATTCCCTTTAAGATCCAAATAATTCTCTCTATGAATATAATATGCATGACTAAATTTTGTGCTTCCCAAAGGATGTTTCTTTTTGGTTACTAAGCCAGTAAGAATATTCAAACTTATGACATAAGTATGTACCATTAGAAAAGTAAAGTTGAATAAGTATTCTGATAAAATCTCTTAATATAGCTTTTGGTATATATATGTATATTCTTATATAGTATAATATAGCTTATGGTAAATAATACAAATTTATATATCGCAAATTAGAAAATTTCAGGAAATATACCGAAATATTTCTATTATTCTTATTTAACCGTATTCACTTCAATTTTTCTTCACCAACCCTCGTAAAATATAATATCTTCAGCTTCTCGTTTAATATTGATAGGTATTTCAACTATTTTATTTGTACGCTATTATGCTTTATCCCTTTTATTAAATCCTTTGAGATTGAAATGAATCAGATAATTGTGACTCTTCTCCATTACGTCGGAAAAACTTTTCAAGCGAATACTGTTTAATTTCGAACTCAATTCCTTCTTCGAACAGAAATGTATCACAACAACCTCATGTCGATTTGTAAACTCTTCTCAAGTATTGGGAGGTTATTATTTCAAAACTGTGCACACATTTGTCATTTTCTTTTTTTTTCATTTTCGTATCTGCGATGCGAACAAGATTCAAAAGAAGCTTCGATTCGATTCAATCGTATCCTATACATGTGACGGAAACGTTTTTGTTTTTTTTTTTTTAATTTCCACTTTATACACTTCATTGAAACAGATTGCCTATCGAGACGGGATACTCTTTTTCAATTACCCGTACTGAAGGGTCTAACGACTCCATGTTACATAACCATCCATTCGAGATAAAGCTTGACGATCAACGGCCTAGATTAACTGAATTTTCTCCCGCGTAGCAGTGAAAAATCAAAATCGCCTTCATTTGAAAGCGATGGCTATAATGCTATTCACGTACTTTCCACTCTGCGAGAGACTAATTGACTAGAAATCGTTTCCCAACTATCTTAAGTAAGGGGCAGTTTAACTACCCTATTTAGTTATTACGGACGAACGGGTTCAGAAGAGACGGAAAACTGTTTCGACGCGGGAGCTGTAGAGTGAATTCACTTGCTATTGAGCGAAAAACACCCTCCGTATTGTACTATCTCGGTAAACAGAGATTGAACAAAGAGAATAATAAATACGATATGATGTGGCCTTAATTCTGGACCCGATTTTCAAGCGAAAAAAATATAAAGAAAGGCTTGTATTCTCGCCAAGGCTAATTTAACTCATTTCTGTGTACATCAAACAAGGAAGCCCGAACGTATTTTAACGGTCTACGGCAAATAATGATGAGGCAAAAAAATCCTTCTCGAATAATTTTTCAACGATGTAACTGAATACGCTATCAAGTGGTTTGATTTTGTATCACGTGATAATATATATGATAAGATAATACTTTTGTCCTAAAATTAGCTCCTAATCACAGTTAAAAAAAGATGAGGCTACATTGGAATATTAATAGATTTTCCTGATGTACGCATATTATGACTATTTTTCATTACAGACAGAAAAAGAGCATAATATTCAGCTTATTAACGGAAACATAACATGTATAACAAGTTTATACGTTCGCAATTGATGGTACCTATATATGCTCAAACGGAACTCCTCTTTCGTATTTAATATAGTTAAAATTACGATATACGAGTATTATATCTCAAATATGAAGAATGAATATCTCATACCATTATTCCTTCTTAGTTCGTTCCATATAAAAGCGTTTCGTGCTTCATATGGGAGCAAAAGAACAAAATGGCTTCTCTAACAATAAGTCACAACTTTGAATAAATAGTCATTTGTTTATTAGTAACATTCTGCTTAGCAACACTCGAAAAAGTTTTAACGCAAAGTTTAGCTTTCGCTTCACTTTCATCAACGGTTTTTATCGTGATACGTAATAAATTCCTTCTTCGTTTGTTTCTAAAAAACGTCTCTTTCACTCGCTTTGGAATAGATAGAAAGTATTCTCGTTCAGTTATCTATCATTCTAAACGGAGGCTGGTATCTTCGGGACGACAAAAAAAACAAAAGAGCTCCGGAAAGCAAAGCGTCGCTAATAGGCCTCGGTTCGTAGGGCATGATCGTTTTCTCAACGATCTGTGTTTTTTTATCATTTCCGAAGTGACCCACTCGGTGGAAAAAGGTCTTGGGTCAAATTGGAGTCGGATACAAGAGAACTTCCTTTTCTTTTTTACTCCACGGTCAAAAGGATAAGCGATGCCGTGAAACCATTTTATATCTTTGAATCCTCATTCCCGCCGGGAAGCAACAATTTTCTCTCCACTTTCACCTTCACATTTATTCACGCGCCTCTTTTATGTCCCCAAATATCTCTCGCGATAAAAGGTATTGCAATTCTCATTTCCGCTGTCTTTTTTTATCCAGCTTTTTATAACGTTATAACTTCAGGTGCGAACTTATATATGCAGAACCTCTTTACGTAAAAATAATAGTACTATTTTTAATGAAAATTTAACGTCTACCTTTTAAATCATGAGCTTGTTTCTCAAGCTTGAGACAACTCATTAAAACGAAAGTGCGTGCTCATTAGTATAAAGCTCTTTTATGAGATATAAATATACTTATTAAAATATCATAGATTGCCCTTGGAATTTGAAAGAATACATAAAATTTTATAATTCGTAGGACTTAATGAATGGTTTTTCTAGTTTATACTTTTCGGGATGATTATTCTACTTTTGCGTCGAATGTTGATGTATAAGAATTAGAATTGTTTTCTTCGATTTGTAACTTTTAAAACAGATTTAAAGTTAGCGATCTATTGATGTTATTTTAGGGATATGTTTTTCATGACATGAAGGTAGTAATTCAATTCGAGAAAGTGATATTATCTGAGAGTATGTGAAGGATATATAACTAACATTTTTCTATTTAACTATTCACAATTGTGCACATTATCATTATATTCATTGTCTGCTTTCTTATTTTCTGCCTCATATAAAACTTACTTGGAAGCTTGTCGCAGTAAAAGTCATTCTAGGAAAGTTATGATGATCCAGTCTGTGGTAAAGTTGTACATATAAGTGCAAGCCATATTCATTTTACTTCTTTCTTTATTTTTTATAACATTTTATAAGCTATTTCGTTCCTCGTGGTAAATTTTGACGTAAAAATAAGAAATAAAGTTCCAACAATTGCTGCTCTTAAGTAAATTACTTCGTTAATCAACAATCATAGTATTGTCTGCCTCTATAATCTTCTGTTTCTCTTCTCGTACATCCAATCACAAAGACATTTTAATATTTACTATTCAATCTGAAATACGCTCTAGAAAATAAGAGCTTCTCCTACAATGATTCCCTCTTCCTTTGAGAAATTCTGTGTACATATTGTAGATGGAAATTTCCCATTACAAACCGTTTTTGGATAGAATATTCGTTGATGCATGTTTGAGTAAGTGTCTCTTTGATAAAGATAGAAGCTTCGAATTAAAAAAAAGGAATTTAACTGTTTCGTAAGATCAAAAGACATTTACATCTAATTAATATATTTTCGGTAGTGATATCTGAGTTTTGATAAATGAATACAATGGACTTATTTATGCTCCATAAACACTTATCAAAATGTGAGAGAATTCACCAAAGAACGCGGCTTTCATTTATTATTAGTTTTTATTTAGTTCCATGTTATCTTCATAATTTACGAATATCCTTATCTCGTATTTGATTTCCTAAGCTGAACCTAGTTATGAGAGTTGGTTTACATAATGAATTCACGAGGAATTGAAAACTCAAATGTAATTTAATTTTCCAGCAAAGAATTCTTCTCTCGTTTATTTCATCTTTTCGTTGTTTTATATTATTTGTATAAAATATCTAAGATGCAACAACTCGGAAAATTTTTCGTTTTGATCTCAATGACATTTAGCAAAACTTAACTTAAACTCTACGGCTGTTACTTTTTTAATTAGATTAACCTTTTATTTTCAAATCCGAGGAATATCAAACATCGAAAAGTTTCATCTTTCTGTTTAACGATTTGATAATCCGCATTTCACCGAGTTTCTTACTAAAATAACTATGTTTTGCAATTAAAAATCAATTCTTTTTTGAAATTAGACTTTATATTGTAATCTTCAACAATCATTTTTATTTCTTGACACAACAATGCAGTCTCATTCACAACAACTTAATTAGCAGTGATTAAATGGTCATTTCGTATATCTGTTTACTTTTTAAAATTTTCTGTTAACTTAATGAATTCGTAGGAATTTTTCTTGATGTATCTGAATAATTACTAATTGAGCGTTGCATATAATTTTACATTGTTCTTTTAAAATCCAAAATGACCAGTTTTTATCACTACACGTAGACATTAAATTTTCTAATTACTTACATTTATATTTATGTAAATTATAAAAATTCATTACCATTGCCAAAAAAGAAGGTTTTTAACTATAGTCTGTTCCACTTTTCTAGGCAGTATGGGGCTTATGGAGAAATCAGATAGCCTCGTACGCCGGGTCATTTTTCCGGAATATCCGCGATATCCACAAAATTTGCCTTCGCAACGGATGAAATTAAGATTTTCAACTTAGTTTGGTGGATTTTTTTCCAGTTTTTTGGTGAAATTTGGATAAGGAAGGATGGTTCTATATATTGACGGAGTTTTTACAACATTTAAACAAAAGAAATAAATTTTACAGCGGAATTAAAAAAAAATGGTCACCTTACCAGCCGTGAAAAATACTAAAACTGCCATTTCTCTCATACTATCTAACGTAAAGTGCTAGTTTTTTCATAGATTACTCTTTATACCTTATGAACACATAAAAGTCGACTTATATTAATCTTTGACTGATAAGATTTTAGTAAAAAATAATTGAAGTGGAACGCAACCTCCGAAAAATTGGATCGTGCAGTCAAATTTATACATCGCCTAAAAATTTTTTGTTTCTTACGTTACGAAAAACTTGTCGCGAGAGAAATTGAGATAAATGTTGTTATTTTCATTTACAGGTTATTCTGAGTCGATATCTTGAATAGAACTTTAGCCTCTTTTGCTCTCTTCCCTCAGTTTAATTTTCTACTAAATTTCGAAAAATTAAGGCATGATTAGACACCCTTAAAATAGAATAATTGCACTACTTAGCAAATGATTCTCATCATTCTTTCGATTCAGAACAAGATTTTAATCTAAAAATTTTAATTATTAAATAATTTTATAATCAAGGAATATAAATTCCATATAGATATTCATATATTATTATTGTCTTATCCCAGATTCTATTTTGGCATCTTCCTTCCAAATGGAAATGCATTTCACGAACGTGTAAACAATTACGTACACATAGCAACGTTGTTGTATCACCCCTTTTGCCCAAAAAATGATTACGCTGTTGTTTTATCACAAACAATGCATAGCAACGATGTTGTAAAGCTAAGCATAAAATATGAACATATCTACCCGGAAAGTGGGGAACCTGGGTTCGAGTCCCAATCAAGTCATTATTTTTCACTTTTATTTGATATATCAGGTCTTTCACTTTGATGGAGTGATATATACGATGAAATCTCGTATTTATAAATTTGTTTCTTTCGTGAACCATTCCACTCCAGAACAGGTTGAAGACGTAACGGATCGACAACCGCGTTTGAGAATAGAACGATTTCGTCAACTCGTTCCTATTTCCTGACCTCCTTCGCGTAACGTGTACATTTTCTTTGTCAGCTTCCTATGGCGTCCGGTTAACGTCGGTTGAAAATGTAAATATCCGAAAATAGGAGACAGAGTGAGAGGAACTAAAACACTGGAGAAGCCGTCTAAAGAGAATGCTTTTAAAAGACGCTCAAGGGAAGTATTATCTTCAACTCATCCTCCTTTATGACGCAGAAATTTATTAGATCCAAGGAGGAAATTAGAGGCTTTTAGAAATTTTATTAGCTTCGTCTGTAATAGAGTTACGTCACAGAATCGCGCGTCAAAGGAAATAATTCAAATGAGGGAATAAATAAATCCATTAACACGAAACTCGTTTTTGGCTTTTTGAATTTTTTTTAATTTCTTTTTAAATTTCTCATTCTTGCGATTCGTACCAGAACTTTGGCAAGGAGAAGTGGTTTTATGGCACAAAACGGAAATTTTCTCGTCACCATACCCGTCTATTCGGTCAAGTTAATAAACGACTTCAATTTCCAGGAGACGCGAGGAAATTTCCTACCTCCGCAACCCATCGAAGATCGAAGGTTTGCATGCCATAGCACGTCCTAAATCGAACTGAATTAGGTTTCCATTTATTGTCGGAGATCAAGTTGTCGAGAAATTATAGAGCGAGACACCGCATTCGGCAAACCAGTGCATTTTGCCGACTTCCATTGCGGAGTAATTTCCAATTGTTACACATGAGGAACCGCTCGTATTAGAATCCTTGTCTCCGGGAATAGAAACAAGACCCCTGGTGTTCATTTGTTTAAGTTCGGACTCGGGACGAAATCAAAATCAAATTTCGCTTCCCAATTGTTTTTCGTGGAGTGCGAAGTCAATTGTGAAACGAAGGGAACGTCGCACTTGGATTCATAATTGATAAACGAGTATTTCCGGTCACTAAGATTGATTTCGATTAAAATCGTGATGATGGCAATCGAAATTTTTTTTAAGTGACTGAATATCCATCCGTGCGTTTCAGTTTGCGTGAAATATTACGAAATGGATTCGATAAATCTTTCGGTATGAATTTTTATGTGATTTTGAACGTTCCGACCATCAGTTCGTTTATTGACTCGTAGAAAGCTAATCAAATGTGACGTATATGGGAAGGTTTGATGAATTTAAAGATATTTATAGACCCTAGAAAATTTTTCGAAATCATTTTGACTTTAAATTCCTCTTTCATCTGTAATATAGCTTTAAATAGTGTCTATTTTATTTATGCCTTGAAACACTTTTTCAAATAATAAGGCTATTAAATGAAGTTGGTATTGTAATATTATTATTTAGCGGTAAAAACAAATTTCAAAATTCCGGATTTCAATGAATGCGGTATGATAATTATAATGATTGCTTTATAAAAATATATATTTCGGCAATTAAATTACTTTCTTCGGAAGACAAATGAAAGAACTTAGAATAAAAACTAGTGTTAGTCTAGTAGTTAGTACTCTAATCTAAAACGATGAAGACGTAGTTACGTGCATATCCAAACTTTTTTGAAACTATGGAAACAAACTCGAACTTTCTTGCGAATAGAAATAACGCTTCGAACAACGTTAAAGCGTATTGAAACAAAAGAAGAACGCAACTGATTGCTAAAATCATTAGTATTATTTATTATCGGTAATTCAGGGGTAGATTAAATTTCCGTTGCATTTTCTTATCTTCAGTTTTCAATTTCATGAGTTAGGTCAGTTGGAGTGGGGTATAAATGGCAGGGATTATGTTTATCTAGTTTTGCTTCGCGGAATAGTCTCAGGCGGCCTTAAATCACCCATTCTGAGCTCCTATTCGAGCGATAAAGTTATCTTGTTCATTCGCTGGAAACACAGTTAAGCCTTTAGCGCTAACCGCGAAGTTATTCTCGAAGGAAATATAATGAGGATTTTCCTTAATTTTCTTCAGGTTCCCTCGGGTGAATATATCTCGATGAGTGTTATATTAGTTTCCCTTGCGTGATAGCGTGTAATACGATCAACTTTTATTCATCGGCATATCCTGGCTAACCGTTTACTAAAACTGTCTAAAACAGCGGTGTTTTCTAAAGAGTCGAGTAGCAGTATTGTAAGTGAACTCGTAACTGATTCATTTAATGAAGTGACGAGTTGTTTTAATCGTAAGATATTTTACCAGGTTTATGAAATTCAACTAATTATACGTTCCGTTTCGAAGACATATCTTTTCGTTCAGGATAAGGATTATTATTCCAGGTGCTTTTAATAATATATATCGCGTCTTTCTTTCGGTACTGCTTTTGATTATTATCTATTTAAACTCAATCAACTTTAAATAATTTTGGTTTATTGCCACATGAATGAAGACTAAATACTTAATTATAAGAAATTGAATACGTAATCACACCGTAGTTTAGAAAAAGGTTGAAAAAACGAATTAAAATTTGTTGAAGATAATAATAGCAAAGCTTATACTTCTATAATGTTCTACAATGTTATGCGATCCGCTTTGGGCAAGAAGATCAAAAAATAATTTCTCTTCATTGTATTTTTATTAAATAAAACCCATCTTCGCCCGCTTGAGAGTGAATTTTAATGAGATATTCGGTTTATCCATTTCATTTCCATGATTTCGCCCGAGAATCTCCTTTCCCTACTTCTAATCTTCTTTTGAGAGGCTGTCTCAAGTCTCTTTTAACCAATGCTAAGAGGGGAGTTACATGCCCTTCCAACTTCTTACGATGATTAAAAGTGGAATGTTGACTTGATAAGTTTTTTACGTATTTTATTGAAACGAGCTCTGTTTCAATAGAAAGGGTTATTAAGTATTCTCGTATCTAAATAATGTCTCCATTGTTACTAAGGTAAATAAACTAAATGGAAAAATAACAACAGAGCAAATAGACAGAAAATAACGTGAGAGTATATTGGGTATATTGAAGAGAAGGAATTATGCATTCGTATTGTAATTAAAATCTGGATTTTCATACGGACAGATATGGTGATACTTTTACTGGAAAATTCACGTTGAATTTGAACAAAAATTTGGATCGTTAATCACTAAAAATGAAAAAAAGAGATGTTAGACTACAATAGAATATCATAAAGGATGGGTAAAAAATGAGATTTTAATTAGGAAGATTCTATTAAAATATCAGAATTACCAGGTTATTAAACTGCTATTACAATTATAATCTACATATCTATGATATTCTATAGCCTAAAATGGTTTATAGAATTTTCAAGATCTTTAAAATTATGAATATTCTATAGGAACTTTCTTATATAGAGATAAAGTGGAGTTGAGAGTAATTTTGGGACAACTACTCATCAAGTTATTTGGATTAAAGAACAAAATTTAAATATTTAAAAGAGAAATGGGCTCTTTGACTTTTATAATTAGTCAACCGAATTTTTTGAAAGCGGCTGAATTTTGATGCAATTTTTTTCACAATAAAGGTTAAGTGGAGGGTGTATAGAAATACAGGATCCTTAAAAAAGAGACCAAAAATAGGACGATGCGAATGTTTTCAATGTTGAAATCGAGCAAGATACAGTCGTTTCCCACGTGCATTGTGCCCTCCATTCCATCGTGCATTGTCATGTGAAAAGTGCTTCGCATCCTTTTATACATGCAAACTCGAGTGTTAATTAAAATACGAGGAACGTAGAGCGGGAAGTAATCTCTGAAAATTACCTCATCTCCATCATTGTTATTTTTAGATGCTCTAAAGAGATTTATTATTAACCGAGTTAAAGAAGACGGATTCTAGTCCAAGATGTGAAATCTCGTAATTTTTTAAGACCTTCATCCCCTGATGTTTGGGCGTAGTTATCTTCCCAAGAGGCGAATGTGCTTTGGATTCTTAGGAAATTGGGAGATTTATTTATTTTGCTTATCCCCGGGTTATTTCCAAGCCTTTTAAAACCTTGCCTAACTACCTCCCACCCTTGAGGAATGAGTCTATTCATTTCGCGTTTGCGTATCTGTGACACAAAAGGAAACTCATTCGGTTGTTTTCATTTATTGCAGAGGATGACCTGGACGAGTTCAGCATCCACGTGGTGCGGCACAGGCCCGAGGAGCTAAACAAATTAGCCAGGTCAACGAAATTCACGCGTAAAGAGATTCAACTCATTTACCGTGGTTTTAAACAGGTGAGAGTAGTTATAAATAAAAAAAGGGCTAATTAACAGCTCAAAGTCGAGATGATATTCTCCTCGTGGATTAATATTTACACAGTCTATCTTCCCCGGCTTTTTTGAAGATAACGTTTTTAATTTGGAACATCTCGTCCGGAATGGAAATTCGCATTCGTAACAGTCATTTTTGAAGAGTGGTTGGAGATAACACCTGCTGCCTCACGAGATACGCGGAGCGGGTACACCACTTTTATACGTAGGAACACGCGACCTAGTTATAAACATACAAAAACGTCAGTGAAATTGTTTGATCGCATCGACTGGAATGGCTTTCGCAATCCGAGGAGTGATTTAGGTATTACGTAAATTGGTGTTTGCGAAATTACTCCGAAATGATTTGATCGCGAAAGAGAACGTTAAATATTTCGATTAACTTGCTTTTTTTTAATGGCGCCCAAAGAATTTAAGGCGAGTGTGAAATATGTTAGAGCTCGTACTTTTTTTAAAGAGATCGGGATTTTTTTTATGATTATGGGAGCGATTCAAAAGAGATGAAAGTGCCAACACATTTTTCTGCCTCTAAAAATCGAAAGGAATTCCACGGTTTAATCGAAGTCCAATCGTTTAAATCAGCAATTTCACAAATTAAATATCCTTTTAAAAATTTTGACGCGTTTTTTTGAAAAATCAAAAAATTGAGAGAGAAAAATTCTGCCTTAATCTTTTATATTATACGTTGTTCGCACCCATTAAACATGATAACATCGTCAATGAAGTTCCTGAAACATTTTTCTGTCCAACATAAGTTTCTCTTAACGGAAGCTGCTGAAAGTTAAAATAATAGCGAGGAAAGCACACGCTTTATGTTCAAAATACGGAAATTTCACGAGCTTACAAATTACGAGACTTAATCATCCTATTTTGCTCACTCGTCTTACTTTCTGCGTTCATCAAATTCATCCGCCCGTTACCGTTATTAGCAGATTAAAATTTTGGGTTAATGCACACACATTAGCGTAAGCTACACCAACAAAGATATGATTATCGTCATTAAATTACTATATGCATTGGCTCCTCCTGTAATTATACTTTCACCTCGTTATATTATTATTAACTTTCCGTGTTTCAGGAATGTCCGACTGGATTAGTGGATGAAGAATCTTTCAAGAATATATTCTCTCAGTTTTTTCCACAAGGCGGTGAGTATAAAAACACTTAGCGATAATAAATGCGATAAAATAAATAGACCTGGCGTATTTGTCCAAAATAATGATGAATTATTGAAAAGGGGATCTATTATTTTGGGAAGCAACATCTCTTAGAAATTTTCTTCCCTCAGAAACGAAGTTTACCTTTAAAACATTTATTAATATGTCACTACCTCTCTAGCTATCTTTTATATACCTGCTAGTATGCTTTAGAAGTCCAAACCGTTTATCTTCTTTACCAGTTTCTATATTAACGCTAACTTTTGTACGTAAATAATATCCCCTGACGACAATGAATTACCAGGGTAGACCTTTACGAAGCATCTATAAATTTATCATATCTACATACGCGAGGGAAAGGTTTCCATGACATTTGGAAAAATTTGATGACATAATCATGGAATTGTAGCTGGGTTAATAAAATGTTATTGAAAACATCATGTTGTTAAATATAAATTTTATTATTATTAAATAAATTTATAATTACGAATTTAATAATCACTATTTTTTATCTCGAGTTTTGGTTCTCATATATTAGTAGTTCGATTATTATTCTAACAGTATAAATAAAGAATCTGATATCCAGTCGCATATAATAGTAAGTAATTTCTCACTATACTGAGTAAATGATAGGGTAAGGTATTAAGATTTTGCCTCAATATTCATTTATCAGCTAAATTATAGCCTAAATAAATTAACTTCAAGGAACTTTTAAAAGGATAAATTATCACGAATTATTATACAAAAATATATAACCTTACAAGCCTCGATCAACCCTCGCTTTGTGTTCTATTGACAGATGACTTTTAGCTTTTATCTTCAACAGCACAGAAAAAAAAAATTTTGCGAGCTAGAAAAGCCTTGAAATCAAGAGTAGTGAAGGTAAAATTCCACCTCTTTTTACCTGTTTGTTTTTCAAGGATCGGAACGCAAAACTATTTGGAATTATCTATGAGAAATCCTTCCCTTGAACATCGGAACTCATTTCAACTTTGTTCACTTCCATGAGTTTTACTTCAATGCGGACAGTTCAACTGTTTAGTCGATTCTCAACGCGAAGTTTGAAAACTAGTTTTCAAGAACAGTGGTTAATCTTCTCCATCAACAAGCCCTCTTAAATAATTTAAATGAACAAGGAATGTAGGAGCAATAAATATATTATGCTGTTTTGAAAACTTCTTTTCTATTTGTAATACATTCTACACATATATTTATCATATATTTCAATGATTATTATTACTTCTACTTAGTTTGGAGAAAATATATCTATTTACATTATTATTATTATAACAATTAAACTGCTAGTAGGCTGTAAGCCTGCTGGCAGTTATAGCTTATGTTCATTTATATAATTTTTTTAATGGTGGAGTAAAAGTAGAAGAGATTCACTAATATCGGAACGTAAATATATATTTATATATTTTTTAAACTATCCCTCAAATTGATAGTAATTAGAATGTCATCCTTTTAATTTGTTCTTTAAATTTTGCATATTGTTTCATTTAACAAGGTAACTTTCGAGCCCTTTTTATTTTAATAGTCATATAATTTTTTTCACCTAATTTTTTCCTAACTACTCCTCCAACCCTTATAGATTTTTCTTTTTCTTTATTAAATAGCTAAAAATATCTTTTAAATAGTAAATCAACAATTTGTCATGTTTTTCATCAATAAAATAGACTTACTAAGAGTCATTATTTTGTATTTTTGTATCCTTATCTAGGGATACTAGTGAATTTCTGACCTAGCTTACGGTCAATAATGATAAACCAAAAGATATACAATCGTTTTCATTAATCTCGCAATTTTTAGAAGGCTTTCCTCCCAAAAATATCCAATCTTGTTCTCCTTCACCAATGTATGGTTTCAAGGATTGTTTCCATAACCTGTAATTTTTCTCTCGATTTTCCTTATCCTACTCATGGACCGTTAGCTTAATCAGTGTTTCTGGAGGCATTGCTGACCTTACTAAATAAAAATCACGATAGACCAGCAGATAGTGAAATCTTTAACGTTCGATTTCTCTATTTTTAGAATGTCTATGGTTTAAAATAGCCACCCTTGAGCTATCAAGAATCACTCTTAGTCGTGGTTTCAATCAGAAATTTTTACTTAAATCTATTCAGTCAACGTGTTCTGTTTTCGATAGAATATTTTATTTTATGTCCATGCATTTTAATTTAAATTTATTTCCATAATTTACAATTTAAACACAAAATCTCTTACATATTCATAAAGCAAAGATTAATTCCTACACTAAAGTTGTTGCATAAATGCTCGGGTAAATTTTAGCAATGCTAAATATGGATTAATACGTTTGAAGATCACTGTCAGCGATATAATGTTACTCATTACTTCATTTTAGTTTTTTATTAGTAAATAAATGCCTAAAATAATCTAAAATTAGTTGAACCCCAATGTTTGGTATTTAGAGTTCCAGTTTCCCTATATAACAACCTTAGTGCTTTCATTTCGCTGTAGCAGTATTCTTATAGATCATATTCCTTCTTATTTTTTTATCCCAATATCTAATAGCTTTTATTTCTTCTTTTAGATGCCAGCCAATATGCTCATTACGTCTTCAACACTATCAATCACGGGAAGAGTGGGAAGATAAGTTTTGAGGTGAGATCAAAGCAAGAAAATAAGTTTATTACCAAATAAATAAATCATTTGAAAAAACTAAATAAGTAAATCAATCGTAGCATCATATTGATAATTTCAATTATAAATACAAACACATAACATAACACAGATTATTATCGTTTATATATTATATATTTATTTATTGAATCCTAAATTAGATATATTCTTTAAAGAAAACGATATTAAGTAAAATTAACTATGTGATGACAATTAACGACATCAATAATCGAAAGTTTCTTCAATTATAGGATTACAATGAAAATGACTATTGTTGTTTTATTTTCGTACGTTTCTTCCCAAGTCCTACCGTTTGATGATTCAATATATGAACATTTATTGTTTTTTATTTGTTCTGATACCCATTGAAATGATATATTATGAACAAGCACACAAAAAGTGGTTTATTGAGAAACTGAATTGATCAAAATCCTACTATAAATTATACAACATATTCTTCAATGTACTTTATCATAAATTAAGATGTTTATATAAATACCAACAATTTTCTTTCAATAACATTAAACGCACCATATTTCAGCACTAATATAAATAATAAATATTCACGAAATTGGTATCGATCTACACAACATACAAAATCCACAGATTAAACGTCATATAAAGTTAAGAAAAAATTTTAATGAATAGTTGAACCTGGTTATGAGTACACTCTTGAGCAAGGCAGGAAAAAATAAAACCTCAACTTCAAAATGTTTTGAAAAGTCGTCAAAGGTTGGAAATTCTATGCAGTACGTATTTTAATGAGTGCAGTGCACCTGCCGTGGAGAATGCAGAAACGAGGATTCAAAATGGAGAACGCGTCACAAATGGGTTCTCTCTCTAGTTGCCTAAATAAACCGAGAGAGGACGTGATCCGTGCTCGGGAGACGCCGCACGGCTGCTTCTCTAACGTGCGCGTGACCCGTGTGGAGAAGCGGCGTGTTATCGACGCCAGTTAGTGTGTCACGCCGACTTGAATTTCTATTAGTGCAATCTCAGATCTTTTGCACTGAAGCATTTAACTGTGATCAGGGTCTATTTCATTTTGTATGACTCGATTACGATTCGAAACGGAGTTGGAAATGTCCCTACAGATGCTCATTTGACTTACTTAGTGTTTCATAGTTTCACTTTCTACATCTATGGCGATCTAGTTTTCGCATCAAAGTAACTGTATTACTATTTGTTAGACGTTTCAATCTCTTCCTTACAAAAGCTGCTGAATAAAAAAGAAATAATTAATAAAATATAGAATTTAATAGTGCTTTAATAAAAAAGGCTTTACTATTCGACCAAATATATATATATATATAAATTTTTTCTCGTCCTTGTCAGATGTTTATTTATTACGTTAGCAACCATGCCTTATTAAATGTAAAGATTACGTAAGAGCTAACTATAGAAGCACAGTTTATTGGGTCAACCCTCATTTGTGGTATTATTGAACAATAAAACAACAAACGTTCCATGTTGTTATTTATATTTTTTTTTCATTACAGTAAAATATACAGCCAATTAAATCTAATATCTGATAAATCGTTCGGATTTTCTTTTTTCCAACAACGACTATCGATTAATCCATCAGAAAAAAGAATACCATATACCTTCATAATGACCGCAGGAACTCAGAACGTTAATTAAAATAATCCATTAACGTGAGTGGAAGAAAATAAATAATGAAAATCTTTGATCTTTAATGCGTGTAATGATAAAGGGAAGTTGGAATAAAAGAAAATTTACCTTTAAATAAAAAACTTCCAAAAAGTCGGTGAGTTATTCTTCTATGATAATCAAATACGAACAGAAATATTGGTCGATTGTAGACCAACAATTTCTATGCATTTTTCTCCTCGAAATATTTACATTCGCTATAGTATATTATTATGAAATATTTTGAATATAAGAAATTTTTTATTTATTAGCGATTAATAACAAATACTTGATAGCTAAATTTAAATTTGGATCAAGAGTATAAGATATTCATGAAACCGAATTTTCGTTTGAGTTATCCAATCAAGGCGGTAGTATCTTGTGGAAAGATCATGAAACAATATTCAACACGATTAATTTTATTTTAAATCAGTTATTCATATTAATTAAATGAACACCTTAGTTGTGGTTCGTAAATATTATGAGATGTGTTTATTAATGTTTTAAAGTTGATTTTAAATGTAATTCTCATGTTATATCGAATTTTTTATACTTTTTGACGTTTAACTATTCTAAATTTCATATTCATCCGATTCATGTATAATTATTCGTATATGAAATCAGATTAATATAAAGTATTGTGAAATCCTCCCCTCAATATAAACCGTGATATTGAATTATTTCCCTTTAGGGCCTCTTATCCAAGTGTAAATTCATTAGCACTGTGTATAAAATTTCGTTTCCTCCGCCATTACCCCATTTAGTACATCGCATGATCTAATATAAACTCATTAATATACGTACACAAAACGAGTAGAAATCAAGAGCATGAAAATATCATTTGCGTGTCTCTTTCAGCACGCGATTAGAAATTGTTTGAATGCTTAAAAGAAACATAATCGATAGTGTGTAGCTCAATACGATTTCTTTTTTGTCCCCGTTGTTTCATGAGGAAGCTATAAATGATTTACGATCCTGAACTAGATAGATAGCTATGTTCTCGAACCAGAGTACTCGAAAGATAAATTACGAATGAGCAAAAAACTCTCAAATGCGGCCATAGCAACATTCGCAGTTGGTGTAACGTCTACGACTCGTAATCTTGTCGGCGGAACAAATAATAAAACGGCAGTTAGAAAACCTTTCCTCCCAGCTTGCTGTGTCACTCGAGTGGATTTCCGTCAGTTAGTCAAGAGCCCGTCTGAATGCCGTGTTTTTAATGGCTCTTCTTCTCTATTCCAAATGCGGAATGTACGTTCGCAATCCTCTGAAGAGACGGAAGTAGAAAAGCGTCACTCCTGTTGATCGCACGTTTTAGCTTCCGACATCAACAAGTGTGCTTTACGCTGCCGACGCGGCGCGCTATCTACGAAAAAGGAGCCAGCGCCCCTGACGGATCCCTACAAAATCTTGACTGGAAGCCGCTGTTTTTTTAGCGACGAACGCTGTTTGCTCATCCCCGTCAAGCCCCTCCACAATTGCTTCTACATTCCTCTCATGTTTCTGCAAGCTCCCGGACAGGACGGAGCTCCTCAAAGAATCCCTGAGACAGCAACCAGTGTATGTAGGCGTTAGGTCGACTTAAACCCATATTTGATACATCAGCTGCATATAAATTTATACCTGTTTTAAATAAACAAGTAAACAACAATAATTAAAAATAGTGATTGACCAACTGGTATGTGTTACCAGTTGGTTACACCTTACGATGTTCTTCTGTTGTAATCCTCCGGCAGATCCGATAATCGTGAGAACGGCCGTAGTGAAGCGAGCTAATTTTCGGTACACATCTCACGTACCTCATCACAATCCAGGGAAGGTGTTCTCGGGACATTAAGATATATTTATGGACTAGGTCAGGTGATCTTATCACCTTCATAATGCCTTACAACCCATACTCTCTTTCTCTCTCTCTCACCGGGCTGAAGATCGATATATCGCCTCGTTTGCGGCGAAGGAGACGGATGGAGGGGGGGAAGGGGGAGAGACGTGGAAGGGGGGGAAGAATGATATAGTGGTGGAGCATTTATTCGACGCTGCTATTCCAATCGAGCCCTATGACCTCAACCACCCCACGCAACAGATTTGAACTCCTTTCGATCAAATCGACTCTATTTATAGCGATGTTAAACCTTGTAAAAGACGTAGAGACAAAGTCCGTCCAGTGTGGATTCATCGGCGCTAGAAATGAATTAATGGCATATACCACGTATTCTTAACTTACCTTCAACAATATTACAATGTTGTGATGTGTTATAACGATAGCGGTGTCTAGGTGACTGCCCCACGCCGTCATGACAATGTATCGATACAGTTTCACGCGGAAGTCTTCATAGTTCAAATCCTCCGTCGATTATTTCGAGTGGAGTCGTTTGTATAGAAGGCGTGGATGCACTATTGTCAGCAGCAGTTCTCACAGGCTCTATAGGAAGTGACAAATAGCCTCATTAGAATCTCTATTCTCTTGTCTAAAGAGCTGGCAAACTACCAATCTCGTGTTTATCAACATCTAAATTTATAACGTTTAAAAAGCTAATGGAGAGTTTCGAATGGGCTTTTCTCAAGGCCTCCCATAAGAATCCTCGCTCTAGGAAAGAATGAACTGATCAGGTACGCACCCTTTTTCACTCTACGAATGGAATATGGCACATGATTTTAACGTAAACACGAAAAAGGTTTTCCGAGATGCCTTAGAGCTCTAGGGAGAAGGTCCCCGGGCAATGCCTTCTATCGTTCGATTCCCTTCTGTTTTTATTTTTCTATCTGCTCCATCTCGACGTTTCCACTTTGTTTTACCCGATCTAAGCTACGGAGAGAAGAGGCTAATATATTTAATATGAGAATTTGCAGACTCCATTTATTGGAGGTTATTGAAAATTCTTCCGATATTGCTCATTTAAGCCTCGGTTTAAATGAGGAAAGTCGATGCACCTATAGATCTATGCTTTATGAGCCCTTTGAAAAAGAATGAACGTCTAAATTATATCCATTTACTCTTTGGGATTTTCAAAAAATATTCATTGAAAAAATTATATCCGTTTTTATTCACCTAGCCTTGTTTGTGATATTATATACAGTCTTCTGAAAATGATTTAAGAATAATATAATTTGATTATCTTTCCAAAAAGATTATTTTTACCTGTCTAAATGTTACTTCATTGTTATTTTCTTTATCAATAATTTACGAGTCATACATAAATCAACAATTTTTCTAATCCAATACACTCTACATAACATTACAAGACACAATAAATAGAAATCCCAGTGTATTTATTTTCATCATTTTAAAAGCAGCCTCTCTGATTTTGTTATAATTGATCTTAAGATTTTTCTCTCTTTCTTGCATTATATTTATTTAAACTTTTTCCATCTCGTTCACTCGCTTATGATTAAGATATTGTATAATGAATGAGTATTTACGAAGAAAGAATTTATCATTCACAGGATCTCATAATTTTGCCGTTTCATGGATTCAATTCCTATTATTAGATTCCTTCACATAACAGATGCAATATGCAGACAATGGTCATGAATTTCTAGTTGTGGTGATCATACAGTAATAAACATAGTACGATCATTCCTTCTGTTCTTCTTCTGAGATCTGAATACTCGTATAATTTAAGCTTAAATTTATTAACGTATTTTTAGGGTAACATAATATAAATGAAATAATTTCGTTAACCTTGTGTTATATATATAGAAATATCGTGCACGTAATGTATACTAATTTCTATTTCTTTTTCTTGATACTAGGATTTCCTTATGATTCTCTCCAAAGTTTCTAGGGGTAGTGTTCAAGAAAAGCTTCAATGGGTTTTCGGTCTCTATGATCAAAATGGAGATGGCCTCATAACCCAAAACGAAATGCTTGATGTGGTATCTTCAATCTATGAAATGCTAGGACGGTCTACTGATCCAGTGGTTGAGGAAGGGTCCGCAAGGGAACACGTGGAGAAGATATTTCATGTAAGATATAACCTTTTAGTATTTATAGTTTTATATTCTACTGATTGTATCCAAATACTCTAAGTCCTTAAATAATATTTAATAATACCGCATTCGGAAGTTGAATCTCTTCAGGTTTTGAATTCTAAGTGAATCCATACAATATTTTCTCATTATCTATCAATCTTGTTGTTATATTTAGTAGTTTAAATTTTCATTTCTTATTTGATAATCTTTACTTTCTATTTAAACTTTTCCCTTTTGAACAATCAAAGTTCTATTTCATATTTAGTATGTTCAGCTAATAAGAGCACTAAAACTTACTTTAATGACTTACCTTGTAAATTAATTATTACTTTGTCATTTATCGCTCGCCTTGCATTTATCTATCCATTCAATTCTATCGATCAAATAATTGTACCCGTGATGAATAAAATTACATTGCTCAGTTTCTCTCCTCTACTATTCTAAGTAAGTAATTTCATGTAAAACTCTCCATTTTAAGATCAAATATCAAATCCACCAATCTAAAAGGGTGGGGTAACCGAGCGAAAGAAATCTTTCATTCAATCTGTCCTATTTAAAGGTTTGAATAATTTACGATTGTAACGGCATCAGGCATATAATAGTTTATGTTTATAGCTCCTTTAAATTCTAAATTACTTGGCCTAAAAAGAATATAGTAACTTAAATGGATGAGGTAGTGGTACTATAGATAGTACTATGTACGTTTACTATAACATTGTATTCACAATCTATTAAACGACGATTCCCATAAATAAGTTTGATTATTATGTAAGGTTGGATATTAAATATTTATGATCAAATACGTTTATATAATATTTGGAAAATTATTTAACGCGCTTATTTATTGCTGAATATAACTATAAAGTAAAACTATTCTCATAAAAAGGACATCCAAAGTACCAATAATTCATTCATAAAGCAACAATTACCAATTAGTTCATTTTATTTACTTATATTTGGATACAATGTTCTTTCGGAGTACCAATTAATTGATTTATTTGTGTTGAATAAAATTCACCGAAAATGATCGATTATTAATTATTGATTGCATATACTTAGCTTTTGCCTTTTGAATAATTTAATCAATGTTTTTAAGTAAACGAAGATGATCGTTTCTCGTGTATTTTTTCAAAGTAACTCAATACTAATTTGAAGGAAATAGTCCCTATTCTATGACTAAATCATTTAAAAATTCTATGTAAATCCAAATTTAATTAGCTGTAATTGCGAGAGACGTTCCAAAAGTTTTCCTTACCCCATATATCAAATTACGTCACTGAAACCTTCCTAATATCCAAAATACTCTTCTTCTATATTCCTGCTTTCGTTTAAGCGTTTCTCCAATCCCAACAATCTCGAAGGTTAGGTTCCTTTAGGCCTTAAAATTATTCGTATTTTTTAAATCCAGCTATCAATTTTGGTCAATGTAAATTTCCGTTCACCAAAAAAACTTTTCAGCCCCGGGAAGAGATGGAAATTTGAAGCTCAGAGCTTTTATGTTGTATGAATGATATGAGTAAATAAGCTCACTCGAAGAATTTTATCAACCTTCCACGAATTGCTTTGCTTTGATTGTTCTATCCTACAACGATTATTTTACGCCCTATAAATTGGGCTTACGATGGGCCATAAATGAAGCCGAAGTATCAAAATTAACAATGGTAACATCTCCCTTTCTAAATATAAATTTGCTCTCCGATGATTCCTCTTTTTAAGCTCGCCATCAAATGCGTATGTCAAGAACATGAATGGGAAGAAGTGATGAATTAAATCCATATTAGATAGTATTCATTCATTCCTGTTACTCAAGCAAAAATTAGACTTCATTCTTAATCTGTATACAGCATAAATGTGTACCGAAAACTAGCATAAATTTAAATAAATATTTATTATTGTTGACCAATTTGGAACTCGTAAAATTATCCAAGCCTACATTTACGAAGAAATAAAGGTGAATACAATGGTTGGTCTGTAATTCAGAATAAGTGTTTCATGATGTTGATTTTGTGAAATCGGCAAGAGATTTTTGGTTTTAAAATACATTAATGGCCTATGGAGGATTTGGAGATGAAGAAAATTAATTGTAAATATGGATATTTTTGGCAGGCCATGAAAAATAAAATTTATCATCTATACAAACTCTTTTTTAACTATATTTCCTGACAAAATAATCGGTGATTTTGAAAATATAATTTTCAAGGAAAGCAAATACTGCAATACTTATTCTCTAGACCTCCATATTTCTGATACAGCCGTAAATGCTAAAATAATGATGCCATCTCTTCTCAACTACTCTCACAAGTCTAATGTTATTAGCCCGTACTTCTTAGAATTATTAAAAATATATGCTTATACAAGAACTAGACATATCCAATTTCCTACGACATTAAATCTCATTTACTCTCTATTATTTATTTATTATATTTATCTACTATTTATTATCTGATGGTTCCTTCACTCATGATGCTTTTTATCGATTTCAATTTCAATCAGAATTTCAATCAGAACGAAAGCTAGCCTTCTAAATCTATATATTCATTTTTCTTACAGCATTTGCTCATTTAAAGATCTTATAGACCTGTAGCTATTTTTACATGAAATTATAGTCTTTCATCAAACATTTTTAAAATGATAATTATTTTAATTTTAATTTGATCGCAGCAAATCGACAGCAATAAAGATGGAGTTGTTACTATTGATGAACTGGTGGAATGGTGTTCTTGTAATGAAAGCATTCTACGTTCACTGGAGACTCTTGATACAGTGTTGTGATCCAAGTTGGAGCTCATCATCATCTTCCTGCACCTGCTCTCTCACCTCCATGCTAATGAAAACTCATTGCAACCTGTTGAGTTAAGTCACATCTTCAGCCCTTGTCTTCCTGAGTCTGCTGCTGCCACCTAAAAACTGGGTTTTGGCCTCATATAAATTCTATGCTTTCTTTCTCACCAAATTAGGTGCTTCATCTTACATAAATTTTTCATCCAAAAAGTATTCAAAAGCCTTTTATCAAAGAAAAATATTTTATAAACAAATTTTTCTGATAGTTTTCTAGAGTTAGTATTAGTCCTCATGGAGTAGAAACAAATATTATTAAATCTACTCCATTTTATTAAAAATGTTTGCGTGCAAACAGCTGGGCTTTGTTAAGAATGTAAATATTAAAGAAGATTATATTTAAGGTTGATAGACGTCATTTTGGTGTCTTCCCTGGATCACTCTTCTAAATTCATGAGACAAGTATGCCCATTTCATAGAAAGTGAAGTCTTTCATAACAATAAAATCTATTGCATGGTTACTAATTCTTAATGCCTTGTCTTGTGAAAAAATTAATCAGTAAAAATTGCAATATTTCTTGCTTTTAAATAAAATGTGATGGAAATACATGAAACATAGAGGGGAACGTTTAAATTATGATAAAATTTCTTGAAGTTGAAATTATGAATTTCAAAATGCTGGACAAAATTATAAACATTGTTTTATTTTACATAAGACTGCTTGAAAAGACATCTCTTCCTTATCATAGAAAAATTACATTTAATTCTACCCCTGAATTAATTAAATATGTAATATAAAATTTATTATTATAAGTTAAAACCTGGTTCAATATATTCTAAATTACATATATAATGTATTCCATCATTTTAGAGGCTTTATTAATGAAATCTCATCTAATAATATATATTCTAAATTAGCCATATTTTCTTTCATAATGATTTTCAAGGTAGCGATTAATAATTTACACAATGCAACAAAATGAATATAACTTTATATTCAATTTAATTATACAATCTTTTATTGTAATGAAAGTTTCCATAATATTTCATTCTTCTCTGTTCTTTGTTTTCTTAAAATGTTTGAAGAAGTATTTAACTTCCATTGTATGGAGATATTATAGTGAATTGTAAACACTTGTTCATTTATCTTGCACTTATCATGTTGAATATCATTCAAATTTTATTTTTATATAAATCAAATACATATCATTAGATTTAGGTAAATATATATGTTAAAATTATGATGAGTGACCATTTGAAAATATTCTGATTTAGTAAAATTTACTTGTGCATAATTGAATATTATATTATCTTATATTCAAGGAGGATTCAGAGATTTATGCAAATGAATGTGAAGGTGCATAAAAACCAAAATTAATATTATTTCAGTCTTCTCTTTGCTAGTCAACTCCTTCTAACAATATTTTTATGTAATGCAGGGTTCCTACCCACTATACTCTAATGCTAGATTGTACATCTTAAAGTCTTTATTACATATAAGAAGCCAGATATGACACATATGTGTGATCGGGACATATCTCCAGTATCATATTAAGTCTGTAAGAAATGATCCATAAGATTTTGTGTCTTATTCACCAAAATATTACTAATATATCTTTTAAATTCTTTTAAACCATTAACCCTGAGTCAAAGAATATTCTCATTTAATGGGAAGTATATCAATATAAAATAGTGTAGCAAATATGTTAATAAAAGAGATAATTACTGGTAACTTTCAAACTTCATAGATATATACGTACAATTTCATATTTTTTTATAGTATATGAGCATAGCAACCATAAAATTATCATTATTTATTACCGAAATTCTATCAATATACCTGTCATATACTTGTATACTATGCTCTCTGAATCAAAACCAAATAATGAAAAATAATAATTTTCATATAAGATAACTCCAAATAAAAATAGCAAATATTAGAAAATGATCTTTTTTGTTAGGGTAAATTATATTCTGTCAATATTTCTGTTATCATGCTTTTGTCTCATTGAATGCTCAGGTTATGAGGAGTCTTGAGTGGAAAATTTTCATAACATTTTGCTTGAAAATCAGCTATTACATCACTTAGCAATGTTTAACAGGTAAAATGCCAATTACCAAGTATTTAAAAGAATAAAATACAATGTGTACGTTACAAGTGTGTAACTTCATACAATTCTCAATTTAGAAAACTTGAAAATAAACTCCTATTTTCCTGGATGCCAAGAATCAGCCTCTGTGTCCTCATACACTCAATATAATTTTATGAGCCTTATAAGCCAGTAAATCCCAACCAGTAAGCAGTTAAAACGTTAAAATTTACTGGGATATTTAGGACAAAAGCTTAACTCTTAGCTCTTAAAGCATCTAAAGATAGGAGGATAGGGTATGATTTGGTTAAGAATTTCAATATATTATGATTCTCCATTATCAAAGACTAATTTATTTTCACTAACTTACAGTTTGTTATAGATAACATTTCACTCTTATTACATTTCTGATGCATCAGATTATTCATTCAGTAAAAGAGCTACTATTCATGTTGTACTTTTCTTAGTATTAATCAGGCCATTGATCAATTTGCAATTGCATAGGATACAATCATAAAGTTAGAAGTGTATAGTTGATGGACCTGTATAAAAGGTAGAGCACCTTGGCAAAGAATATTATTTTACTGTATGTTAATGGTCAAAAGAAATCAAGAAAACCTCATTCATTTTGAAATCATCTTGTAATTTGTCATTCAAGCAGTCTTTTAGAATTTTTTATATAGTTGCAGTACTCATAACCCTGTGACTTAAATACCACTCTAACTATTTATATAAAATAGATGACCAAGGATCATTATAAGATCTTACTTAACTTGAGCAATATAACTTATTTGGCTAATTAAAAATGCACTTTGTAACTTCTGACCTTAAAATATCTATCAGCATTGAGATGAAAAATCCTCTTCTTTTTTCTTCTATCAAATTTAATGGAATTTCCTAGTAAATATTTTAATTTTCCAAAATATTAAGGATACAGTTCAACTGACTATGGATTCTGATCTCATTTTGATTCCTGTGAATTTCACCATAGTAGGCAGCTGTTCAATAGTCTTTGAGGATTATTTATAACCAAATTGAGCATTGAATGATATCATATTTCCTCACTTGCAAAATAGATTGGACCATCATATAATTGTGCATTAAGCATTTATGCTATCCAATAACTGTTTACTATATTTCCATTCATGCTGTGATAAAATGTTTTATTCAGAGTTTGTTACATTTAAAGGAATGTCATCTCATAGAGGTTATTGTAATACCATGAAATTTTTCTGTAGAACTGTGTATCACAATTTATAAGTTGCCCTAAATTAACTATAAAGCCAATGAATATATGAAATTTATATCAAGCATTGTCTCGAAAAATCAGATAATCTTATTGTCCAACATTCTATATACATATCAGTGTAGTCTATTTTGTGTTAAACTCTTGCTATATGGAAGTTAGGAATATCTTCCTATATATGGAGCAAAATCATTTAATATAATACAGAAAGACATACAAATTATTAAAACTTTGAAAATTTCCTTGAAGTTTAAAAGTAGAAGATTTGAATCTGCATTTAAAGTTGTAAGCAATTGAATTATTCAAGTTGGATTAAATTCCTCAGCTGCAATTAAAAAAAGGAGACATGTATTTACATCTGTATAAGACAATAAGTTACTTCTATGGCACAATATTTCAAAATAATTTTTATAACATATGCTTACTTCAATTTCTTCAGAAATAATTCAATAGGAAAATAATGAGTATGAAATTTTGCAATAATGAATGATGAAGATAAAATATTCTAGGAGCTCAAAATTTCAGTACATATTGAAAAATTTCCAAAACTTTTGTTTAAGAGCATATTTTATCAATTAATCTTTTGATATTAAGCAATTTTCTCATCACTATGCCCTATTTATAAATTTTATTCTTATATATTAATGGAATTTTGAGATTTTTATAAATTCTGATGTTTAATTAAATTGTAATAGCATAGTGATAAAATTATATATAGTCACCTACCTTTAAAATATGCTATTATATTTGCTTGATGACATTTGAGTGTGACATTTACAATAGAATATTAACTGTATCCTTAAAAAAGACTCATCCTAATTGTCTGTGTCTTTTATATTAGTGTGAAATAGATTTTTCACTATAGTAATTTCTGGTAGTCAGTTACATATTTACTGTCTCTTAGAGATCCATCTAATATATTAAGTAATTAATCTCAATGCCCAAATACTCAATAATGCAAGATTTATTCCACATATTCATAGAAAATGTAATTTTTCTTTTATTGCTTAATTCCTTACTTGACTTCCTATTCCTTTTGCTGACTTATATTGAGTTAAATATAATAATGAATTATAAAATAATTATATTAAGATATTAACTGAAAACAATCTCTTCTGTTTTTCCAATTTATGTTTGAGATAAAATGAAAACATATTTACTTGTCAATTTAATTATCTATGATGATGAAATTGCTCCACAAAAAAGACCTGTAAATGTTGAAAAATCATTTAATAGTATTAGCAAGATAGGCTCATTAAAAATCATTGTACAGCAGAATGTATTCATTATAAGTATCAAAACTTAGTATTCAAGTATTAAATATCTTCATTAATTTCTTTTCGATTAGGATTTTTTACAACTAAGATTATCAATGATTTGATTCAATCCTCTTGGAACACAAGATAAATTACATGGCTATATTTAATTGTTTCCTGATTTAATATATACCTGATTTCATTGGTAAAATTTGGATGGTATCAAATATTAAGAGATGAACACAGCTCTTCACCTATCAATAACAAGTCTGGAAATAATTATATTCTAAATTTGGCTTACGGTTATAAATATTTCCTTTTAATAATAATTTTCAGTAAAATAATAATATTACAAAAAACCTAGAAAGGGTCTTTTCCAACCCACATACAAAAACTTAGACTGTAATTCTGAATTTCTGCTTTCATCTCACAGAATATTAAAACTTTAACTGAATATTAAAATGCCAAAACATCCTTGATTTGGCTTAAAAATATTCAAAATCAGCTTTGATCAATTTTTTTAAATCAAATTTATATAGTTAAACAGGAACAGGATGAGTCCCTTTGAAAAAAATTTAAAACTCAACTAGGTTCATAGACTAAAATGATATTGAATGACTCATATGTTATATACATATATATAATGCTTTAACATCTGAAAATATTTGGTATTACTCAGTAGACGAGGTCAACTTATATGATGTGATACACTGTTTTATCCTTTGATAATGATAATAACTTCTTCCATACCATATAAAGACCAAATATGTAGTACAAATATAGTGCTACTTTTACTATAATTTCATTCTTGTACTTACTGTAGATAAAAATGAAGACAAAATTTTCAAATAAAGTTTCTTATTTAAACCTAATGTTGGAATTTATTTTGCTAAATTTACTGAGTTGTGATTTCTTAAATATCTACTCAAAAATCACAATCAATGCTACTTGTTGATTTCATCATTAAAATTTATAATTCATCTTTAAAGAAAACATTTACAATAGATTCTACTTTAACTTCATTCCTGGAAGATATGACTTAAAGTATAGCATCAAGCACATTTATTTTTTAATCAGAGAGAAGATGGTGCTGATCAAAAAGGTATGAAATACTGTTGAACTATTAGCTTTCTGTGTATATGCTTCTTGACTTAAATGATCCTTTTGGTTAAGTTTTTGCAGCATGCTAGAGGCACAAAAACTAATCATCCTTTCCTACAGCTCAATTCCATGAATTTATAAGACTCAAAGTACTGTAAGGTTACGACTCAAATTCAGATGGTAAATAATTTTAATAAATTAATTTGCATTGAATAAGTAATTTATTAATTAACAAGCAATCTTATTCGTTTAAATACAAACAATTCAAAAAATTCCTTGTGAGCTATGGTGAAAACTACTTTTGAAACTTTGAAAAGTGAAATTTACGTTATTTTCCACATCTGCAAATGCTTGCCCCATTATATAAATACAAAATAGGACTTGATTGTCATGTTTGTCAAACCCTACATGATAAATCTATTCAGCTTTTCTATTTCAAACCTATTTCTTGATATGATAATCAGCCATTTTTTTCTGGGCATTGCTCAATGTTATCATAAAGTGATGATTCTCTAATTATGTAAATATTGCTGTTTTCTACTTATTTCAAGGAAAAAGGGAGAGAGAATATAAAATCAGCAAATCGAGTGGTATGTAAAATGGATTTGTATGTAAAGAATTTGTCTCTTAATTATAATTATATATTAATTATTTATGAATAAAATTTTGTACTTCTCAAATTGTTTCAATGCAAAAAAAATTAAATGGATCTATAAATGAAGTTTTGAAATATTTCTGATAATTTTGAAAATGATAGTATTACCCAACCCGAGAACTCGAGTTTCCATATTCTAATCTTATTTTCCAATATTTTATTTCGTCCGAAGTGAAATAAACTCCATAAATCAATCTCAAAATGTCCCGTTATAGTAGCTAGCCACATTGAAATGAAGTAAACCCCAAAATGATCACAAAATATACATTTCGAAGAATGATCGGCCTTAAACGTTAGTTTAAAAATGACGCCGAAAAGCCACTGCGGAATTCCGCATTCACTTGCGATATGGTACACTCGCCTGCTGAGAACAAAGTGACCATGTGAACTGAATATTTACATTTTTAACGATTTACAAATTGAACGAAGAATTGAAGATGGCTACTGATGTTATAATTTGTAAGTGAAAGTATTTTCATCGCTCTCCCCAACGATGACGTTGTCGAACGATATTAATATACCTGAAAACTTCATCGAAAGAAGGTGGTGGAGGTGGAGGTGGATTAATGGCGCTAATCTGAGAAATTGTTGCAACTTGTTTGGGCGAAATTAAGGTGAGATACTTGCAGTGAAGTGCGTGATAACCTAAATGGGAAGATTTCTAGAATATAATGCATTCTATTAATATAAATATGAACTCCGATTTTAGCATCACACGAATACGATGACTGGAGTAAATTGTAACTTTCCAAATGTCACTCCCTTCCTATCCTCTCTTCATCGGTCATACGACTCTATTTCTATATTTTGCATGAGAATATTGAAACATACCGCATCGTTATCCTCTCAGTCGTAGTTTAGAGTACGATATTGAATGCGATGTTAAGAATCCTATAAATTGTGAATAACTGCACGAAATTGAATGCATATTTCCCTTTTCTTTTGCAGTTGACACTTGGCGTCGGTTCTTAAGCGTGTTCAACTTCTCAATCAAGCAGGGATGCTGCTCGAATTTCATCAACATTTTGTGGACGACGAGAGTGGAACGCTGGTAAGATTAAACTTCTTACTTAATAAGTACTCAATGCTAAGACAACCAGTAAGAGATCTCATATCATGTCCAAAACTATGAATGGTGAAAGTTGTATTTGTAATGAATGGAAAAAAATATCAACACAATTTTATTTTAAAATTAGCTATGACTAGACCGATGTCAAATTAATGAAAGAAGCTTTCTTTAGCCCTCAATTTTATTTTGGCATTGTGGTTAATTTCATTTAGGAGTCTGATGGATATTATATCGTATTTTGAATTTAAATGTAGTAGTGCTTCGTAATATTTTTCAATTTCCTCCCATATTCTTCATATTAATCTACCAATCATTCATTTGAATTTAGCCAATTTCTGAATTATTTTTAAAATGCTCTTAATCGTTGTGTACAAAACAAATCTACCCCTTCGATTCAGTTGACCGATCATCCGAGCTGTTTGGTCAGCATCCTATATTATCAACATGGCCTCATCTCCTTTATAAATAGTAGGGAATGATATTCGGGAATAGAAATGATCTTTATCTAATACATGCACAGTACCTGGATACAAGACGTCAATTTAAAATTTTACTTTTCAAGCTCCGGGAGGGCAAGAATTAGGCTTCGTAGTTCGATGCGGAAAACATTCGTCTACAAACCATGTCCGATATTCACGCAATACGAGCTCAAATTAAAGACGTTTCTTATAATAAATCGATTCTGAATTCAATTTTTCGTTAAAATTTTACTTATCAATTTGATATTCAATATGAGTATCGATCGAGAGTTAATGCTCTAATACTTTCAATATTCATCGGGTGGTTTATTTCAATGAATGAGCTATTGAGGCGCGGGCGAATGTAATTGCTTGGAGGTGGAAAACGAGATAGCTCCGCTCGATGTCGCGAGTAATAGTCGAATACTAATACTTATTTAATCTCTAAACTTTCTGTATGATACAAATGATATTTGCAAACTAGCGTGCTATATCACACTTTATGTTGGTTACATACTGACTGGTATACCACAAACAATGTGAAACTCGCTAATTATTTCTGTTTACCTTTCAGTAAGTTGCACTGCTGAGTATAAGCTGATAAATGGAATTCGTATTTCATTACAAACTTAAATCTATCCTCCGACACTGCTGAGTTGGAGAGGTTAGATTTAAGTTTGTTTTGTGCCAAAGGATTCTTTTCCCAGCTTAGACTCAGCAGTGCAGTTTTTGAAAGGGTAGGAGTTAGTTATTTAAAATATTGAAATTTTCGAGACCAGGAAAAAATAATTTTTATAAAGGATAAGGAATGAAGAATTAGGGCGCCTTTCGGCGATAGGGGCCGTGCCGCCACACGGGTTCCAGAGCTGACGAGCGGGTCTGAGACTCCCGCAACACTAAAGTGCGGGCCCGAATCCGATATTTTTACTTTAAATTATATTTTTCTCGAAAAAATCCCCCGTTGATGGCGGCCGGGAGCTCCCGATCGGATTCGAACCCGCGACAGTAGCGTCGCACCTAGGTGTCTCGACCCACTCGGCCAGCTACTGGAACGATGTTGTTCGAGCAAAATAAGCTTTAGTCTCGTCTAGTCTCACCCCTCCCTAACTTCTGCCACACTCCCTATAACTCTATACCCTCCCTTTCCATAATATACTTTTCGATTCATTTATTTTCCAAATGAGTGTAAATAAAAATAGACCATTTTTTGTTGTTTGTCGTATATGAAGGTAAAGTTTCCCAATTACTTGCGTTTGTTTTGCATTTTACTTCTTATTTTTGCCAATACGAAGGCGTGTTTGCCGTATTCTGTACAGGTACATAGTAATCGCTTTTTTTGATGGCCCAAAGCTAGGTGTTTTTCCTAATATATTTTGAATTTCTATTTATTATCAAAAAATTTGGTAAATCAATACAAAATTACCAATCGTTTCGTTTGGTTTTTCTTCGCACGCGGCTTAACGGAAATAATTCCCGTTTATCATTTTTAATAGCTATACACGGAATGTATAGCGGAATGAATTGAAACTTAACGGGGTTGAATGAACGTCGAGTGTATAGGACGATGAATAACACTATTTTGAGAAATAAAGTTTTCGAATAAAGAACGACATTTGAACTTAGTTAATAAATGACGCCCTGCACCGATGCGATATACTGCATTCACTTGTTGTGCATGCGACTCAACTGGTGAAATAAAGGTTAGGTATGTGCTGTATATTTACATTTTTAATTACAATTTAAAAGATAATAATTTGGAAATATAACTAATGTGATTTTAATTGATCTCTATCCATACTTCTAAGGATGTAAATCAGGTATTAATTATTGTGATATGTCAATTTCCTTCAATCTGAAAAATACTTTGTACTTTCAAAATAAAGATATTTTCTCGAACTGATGCATAAGTGAAACCACAATAACTCAAATGGTTATCAGTTTTGTTGGAAATGCATAGTAATTTTTCGAAATAAAATTTCAATTAGAGAGTGTTTACACTAATTATTTTGTTGTGATGTAACATCTTTCATGGTGATATTTTTTGATGCTTCTCTTAACCTTGCGAATAATTGGCTAAATCTCTCTCAATTTTTGCTATAAGCAGCCCTTATCCAGGATCTAAAATAATGTTTTATTTTCTTGGAATACTTACTGTAGAATCATTCTTTGATATGCGTTATTCTCAGGGAACTAATTCCTATTACTCACTTAAATCATTCAATCCAATTGCATTAATTGCTTACTTGAGTGAATAGTGACTAGATAAATTTATATTTGTAATTTATGTCTATTATTTTAATATTTAAAAGGCATTCTTTTTTCTTGTTCACAGATGATGCCCATAGGATTCATTCTTTAACTAGTGCAGGAGTGGATCTAGGACTTCATGATAAGGACTGACTTCATAAGAGGTTTTCAAGTAGCATGCAGGAAATGTGACTTAAGTAAGTTTTAGTATTTTTCAATCATTCGTTATATTTCCATGTATCGCTAACTCACCCTTATAGCTTTCATAGTATGTAGTGTCAGGAAGTGATTAAATTACTATTCCATTTCTCCCTTATTTGGCTCTTTGGTTAAAGATAAGATAAGATTGAACCACAGTTTGCAATTTTTATGTAATATAGTCCATCCTCAAGAGTAACTCAAATATATAATCCCTTTGGGCAATAATTATTATGAAAGTCATGTAGATCATCTTTAGGGAATGCATTTGATATTCAATCAACAGCTACAATGCGGGTTTGAGAAAGATATTCTGGAATATTCCTTTTATGGAAATTTGTTTGATTATTAATTCTGGCTCATAGTCACTCATCAGCTATTTTAAATGTGACACTGGATGTTTAATTCAGCAAGTATGTTTTTTCATTTCTGAGCTCTCCTAGGTGAGTTGCAACCTAGTACTTGATATAATATAATTCCATCCACCTTGATGGTGTTCTTGTTGGTCTCATTTACACCTCTTTTTATTCAATTCAGAACTATTCGATTATGTTTGTCCTTGTTTCTCATATGACATACCCTCACCTGTATCAGTGAGCTCAACTTTTTCTTTATGGTGTTATCTCTTCTCATATGTAACACCTGGGCTTTTGCCCATTTGTTCCCTTTTTGTATTTGTTTACCTCACATGTTACCTCAAAATTTTCTTTTGAAATTGTTATAATGCGTTTGAAGAGTTATTGTATTGCTACTGAATATGATCTTGTGCTCATCAGTTGTTGTAATTGTCCCTCAAAATCCAATGTCATGGAATATTCCAATCATACGTTTGAAAATAACTATTGTGATTTTTATTTATGACATAGAAGTAATTCCATTCTCCCACCGTACTCATTGGCACATGTAATTAGGCTATCATTTTTTCTGATGAAACTATTTTTTTTGTTCTTGTTTGTTTTAATTATCTTACTAAAGTTATTTCTGATAAAATGCAATTCATATTATTATTTCTCCGCGGTTTCTTATTTACTACTCTTCTTTTATACTTCTAAAAAACTTCGGCAAAATTCCCTGGTTCTTCCAATTATATATTCACCTCATTTCTATAATTTCTACAGATTCAATTATCCACTATTTTTCTTGTGTTCTTTTGGGATCTCATTTAAACATTTATGTTTTCAAGTCAGAACTATTTTATTTTAATGTTTGTCCTTAGTACATTAATGATCTCTAAGTTCAATCTCTTGGGTTAATTTATTTCAACCCCTTTTGGTGTTGCATATTTCCTTTTCAGTATTACTTTTGTTTTTCTTAAATTTGCAGAAGCAATTTTAAGAATTGTTTGCCAGTTACTTGTGGTTGTATCAATCATTTTTCTTTTGAGCAAAAACTCTGCTTCTGTTACAATTTTTATGCCTCTTCTAATAGTGGATGTTTTTGTTTTAACCTGCTCTTCTTCTCCAACTGTAATTATTCTAAAACCTACCTAAATTTACAGGTATTACATGGACTTCTAACTTTCTGTTCAATTTTTGATCTTACCATCCTAGTGGTGACCTCCAGTTAGTTATTCAGGTTATTTATTATCTAAATTTCCAGAAAAGCACATCCTATATATTCTTTAGTTTCCTCATGTTTTTAGAGCAGGACTTACGTACCCTTTCTTATTGGAGAGATTGATAGCAGCATACATGCTTAAATTTTTCCCCAGTGATAGAGTAGTTGATCTAGGCAGAGTTGGTTTATTCTTTTCTTATTAATACTTTTTGATCCATATTATTATTTCTCTGCTGCTTCTTACCTACTACTCTTCTTTATTACTTCTTACAAACTGTTTGGCAATTTTCCCTGTGTCTTCCAATCCTATATTTTGCTCATTTTTATTATTATCTAAAGATTCAAATGATTTTTACTATTCTCCTGCACTGAAATTGCATTAGCAGCATACATACTTTAATTGTTCCCCTGTGATAGAGTAGTTGATTGAGGACCAAGGCAGAGTTGGTTTACTCTTTTCTTATTAATACTTTGTTATAATAACCAAGGTACCAAATAAGGGAAATAATTTTACTCTGTTTCACATTAATAAAGGCTACGTATTTCTTATGGCCCTGTGTATTTTAAATTATCCAGAGCGTTGTCGCCACTGAACATTGTGGAGAAATATTAAATTACAAGGATTTGGTTTCGAATCTGTTCATTATAAATCTGAAATAGTTGTGAACTTAGCGCAAATCATCCTCATTTCAAAACAATTACAATCTAAAATAAAATAAAGAAGTTATACTTTCAAGAAATGCTGATAATCTGTTCCTATATTCGTCCAACCAAGTAAACTATTTTTTTGTTTTTGTTTGTTATAATTATCTTACTAAAGTTATTTCTGATAAAATGCGATCCATATTATTATTTTTCCTGGTGTGTAATGCTTCTTAAATACTCTTTGGCAATTTTCCCCCAGTATTCTAGGATATATTCACCTCATTTCAATTATTTTATACAGATTCAAATGATATTCACCATTCTCTTGCTCTGAAAAATTCATTTTTATGTTAGTTTTATCTTTCTAAGTGTTTTTGCATATGTTCTGCATATTTCAGTATTGCTGTTTATTATTTAAGATGAAATTTCCTTTTCTACTAAAATTTATTTTTTGTCAGTTAAATTTCACTAGCTTTGATATTCATGTTTTCTTAGTTAAAAGTATTTTTTCTCAGATTTGCTTTATCATCTGTAATTATTTAATGTAATAGAAACAATGAGTAAAGTTCTTTTTCAAATCCTGATATAATTACATAGGTAGATTAATTTTTTTTATATAACTTTAAAAGGGTATTTGAAGATTATGAAATCATAACAGAACTACAGGCATCTCTTGGCAGGAACTCTACAGGCAGATCTATACAACCTTTTCTGTCAGCTACTACAATATGGTCCATGGTAAGTTTATTATTGTTTGTCTTTATACTGAAGTTGATTGATCTGACTTTTTGAGTGTGTGATGGTTGAATGGGTTGAGTTATAATTTTATTGACAATCTAATGAAATAAATCAATTATTTCATAAAATTTTAAGAAAATCTTGCTTTCTGAATTTTATACTGTAGTAAACAATATCATCTAAAAGTAACTCTACTGTAAATTTAGATTAACTGAATTATTAATTATTAAACTGAATATTTAAGTGCTGTACATATTTTAAATAATGGAAATTAAAATTATATGCATCTAATTTAATAAGTTGATGTAGTTTTAACAAGCTTTTCTTCTTTTGATTTACAGGAACAGAGTGAGGAATCATCCTTGAGGGCCATCAAGCCTTGTAGTGCAAGGAGATGAGGTGATGGAGAGGAGGAGGAATAAGTGAAACCTGGAAGGAGAGAAATTGTGCTTTTTTCCTTTGCAGTCCAGGGCTAGTCTTTGTCCATGACTGCCAACATCATTCCAACCCATTCTAAAGGTAAAAGTGCCACTCCAGTCTGTGCCTGAACAGAAAGAAACATACATTGAAGTGGCACTGTAACTTCTAGGATGGGTTGGAATGACGTTGGTTGTCATGGACAAAGACAAGCCCTGGACTAAGAAGGAAAGAGGTGCTAAAGAATGTGAATGAAGGAAAGAGAGGAATTAAAGGAAACAAAGAACTCAGGAGGGAAGAAGAGTTGCTGAAGTAAGCGAATGAATGAAGGAGAGGAATTTAAAGAAAGTGAAGTAAAAACGGTGCTTTAACTTAAAAAACATTTATTTTTCAATAAAAAATTTTAGTACATTGAGTGATATTCCGTTATTTGCATTTCCCTACATCCAGTTTCCATCATTACATCTTCCCATACTTTGACATGTTTGAGCTCACCCTTCTAGCTTTCATAGTGTGTAGTATCATGATGTGGGCTACTCCATTTCACATTAAGAAAAGACTATTTATTTTAAAAGGCAGAATCCCACATTCCCGTTGTTCCTACTGAAAACATTGTAGAGAAAAACTAAATTATAAGGATTTGGTTTTGAACCTGTTCGATATAAAGGTGAAAGAGTTGTAAATAACTTAGTGCGAATTTATTCACGTTTAACTACTGTAACAATCGAAGGTAAAATAGAAAAGTTTTAAGTTTCAGGAAATACTGATTATCTTTTCCGATTTTCTTCGAACCGAGGAAATTGTGTCTATCTTTCGACATATATCATCAATTTTGGTATCAATATTTGCCTATTCAATTCTCCTTCCACAAATGTTCTTAACTTACATATTCAAATATTTGGGGAGAAATTACGAGAAGAAATCTAAGGAAATACCGTGTCTTCGGCGAGATGAGTTGAAAAAGTAGTCGCCAATTACTTTCCGTTTTATTAAGGTAAGAAAAACCGGGAAATTTTCCAAGAAAATACTGAATAAAATTATCATCGACTTCTAAAATTCTACGTTCCACTGTACAGTTAATTACGAATTTTTTTTACCGCAACCGCCCGACAACATACGTATAAAGGGTTGCCAAAAAATAAGAGAAAAATACGCGATAGGTTAGTATATGTAATAGAATTTCGATATATGCGTGAATAACGGTATCGAAAATGAATTAAATATCTGAAAGTTATTATTAATGAAATCCTAAAACGTAGCAGATTCGATATGATTAAAATATTTGAAAATGTCTAGTAGGAGATAATTAATACTGTAAATTAAAAAGAATTTTTGGAGAAGCGTTTTTCATCTACAAAAAAAATCAAAACAATTAAAATACCTTATTCAGAATGAAGCTCTTAGTCTAGCTGAACAAAAGTATCTTTATGAATGTTAAATTCTATTAGTAAATCACCATCATAATGCAAATATTTTTGTTTAATAATCATTTTAATAATAACAACGTTACTGCAAATGTTGATACCAAAACAGATGAGATATATTATAAAGAAAGATAGACGCAAATTTCTCGGTTCGAAGAAAATCGGAAAAGATAATCAGTATTTCCTGAAACTCAAAACTTTTTTATTTTACCTTCGATTGTTACAGTAGTTAAACGTGAATAAATTCGCACTAAGTTGTTTACAACTCTTTCACCTTTACATTGAACAGGTCCAAAACCAAATCCTTGTAATTTAATATTTCTCCACAATGTTCAGTGGCGACAACGCTCTGGATAATTTAAAATACACAGGGCCATAAGAAATACGTAGCCTTTATTAATGTGAAACAGAGTAAAATTATTTCCCTTATTTGGTACCTTGGTTATTATAACAAAGTATTAATAAGAAAAGAGTAAACCAACTCTGCCTTGGTCCTCAATCAACTACTCTATCACAGGGGAACAATTAAAGTATGTATGCTGCTAATGCAATTTCAGTGCAGGAGAATAGTAAAAATCATTTGAATCTTTAGATAATAATAAAAATGAGCAAAATATAGGATTGGAAGACACAGGGAAAATTGCCAAACAGTTTGTAAGAAGTAATAAAGAAGAGTAGTAGGTAAGAAGCAGCAGAGAAATAATAATATGGATCAAAAAGTATTAATAAGAAAAGAATAAACCAACTCTGCCTAGATCAACTACTCTATCACTGGGGAAAAATTTAAGCATGTATGCTGCTATCAATCTCTCCAATAAGAAAGGGTACGTAAGTCCTGCTCTAAAAACATGAGGAAACTAAAGAATATATAGGATGTGCTTTTCTGGAAATTTAGATAATAAATAACCTGAATAACTAACTGGAGGTCACCACTAGGATGGTAAGATCAAAAATTGAACAGAAAGTTAGAAGTCCATGTAATACCTGTAAATTTAGGTAGGTTTTAGAATAATTACAGTTGGAGAAGAAGAGCAGGTTAAAACAAAAACATCCACTATTAGAAGAGGCATAAAAATTGTAACAGAAGCAGAGTTTTTGCTCAAAAGAAAAATGATTGATACAACCACAAGTAACTGGCAAACAATTCTTAAAATTGCTTCTGCAAATTTAAGAAAAACAAAAGTAATACTGAAAAGGAAATATGCAACACCAAAAGGGGTTGAAATAAATTAACCCAAGAGATTGAACTTAGAGATCATTAATGTACTAAGGACAAACATTAAAATAAAATAGTTCTGACTTGAAAACATAAATGTTTAAATGAGATCCCAAAAGAACACAAGAAAAATAGTGGATAATTGAATCTGTAGAAATTATAGAAATGAGGTGAATATATAATTGGAAGAACCAGGGAATTTTGCCGAAGTTTTTTAGAAGTATAAAAGAAGAGTAGTAAATAAGAAACCGCGGAGAAATAATAATATGAATTGCATTTTATCAGAAATAACTTTAGTAAGATAATTAAAACAAACAAGAACAAAAAAAATAGTTTCATCAGAAAAAATGATAGCCTAATTACATGTGCCAATGAGTACGGTGGGAGAATGGAATTACTTCTATGTCATAAATAAAAATCACAATAGTTATTTTCAAACGTATGATTGGAATATTCCATGACATTGGATTTTGAGGGACAATTACAACAACTGATGAGCACAAGATCATATTCAGTAGCAATACAATAACTCTTCAAACGCATTATAACAATTTCAAAAGAAAATTTTGAGGTAACATGTGAGGTAAACAAATACAAAAAGGGAACAAATGGGCAAAAGCCCAGGTGTTACATATGAGAAGAGATAACACCATAAAGAAAAAGTTGAGCTCACTGATACAGGTGAGGGTATGTCATATGAGAAACAAGGACAAACATAATCGAATAGTTCTGAATTGAATAAAAAGAGGTGTAAATGAGACCAACAAGAACACCATCAAGGTGGATGGAATTATATTATATCAAGTACTAGGTTGCAACTCACCTAGGAGAGCTCAGAAATGAAAAAACATACTTGCTGAATTAAACATCCAGTGTCACATTTAAAATAGCTGATGAGTGACTATGAGCCTGAATTAATAATCAAACAAATTTCCATAAAAGGAATATTCCAGAATATCTTTCTCAAACCCGCATTGTAGCTGTTGATTGAATATCAAATGCATTCCCTAAAGATGATCTACATGACTTTCATAATAATTATTGCCCAAAGGGATTATATATTTGAGTTACTCTTGAGGATGGACTATATTACATAAAAATTGCAAACTGTGGTTCAATCTTATCTTATCTTTAACCAAAGAGCCAAATAAGGGAGAAATGGAATAGTAATTTAATCACTTCCTGACACTACATACTATGAAAGCTATAAGGGTGAGTTAGCGATACATGGAAATATAACGAATGATTGAAAAATACTAAAACTTACTTAAGTCACATTTCCTGCATGCTACTTGAAAACCTCTTATGAAGTCAGTCCTTATCATGAAGTCCTAGATCCACTCCTGCACTAGTTAAAGAATGAATCCTATGGGCATCATCTGTGAACAAGAAAAAAGAATGCCTTTTAAATATTAAAATAATAGACATAAATTACAAATATAAATTTATCTAGTCACTATTCACTCAAGTAAGCAATTAATGCAATTGGATTGAATGATTTAAGTGAGTAATAGGAATTAGTTCCCTGAGAATAACGCATATCAAAGAATGATTCTACAGTAAGTATTCCAAGAAAATAAAACATTATTTTAGATCCTGGATAAGGGCTGCTTATAGCAAAAATTGAGAGAGATTTAGCCAATTATTCGCAAGGTTAAGAGAAGCATCAAAAAATATCACCATGAAAGATGTTACATCACAACAAAATAATTAGTGTAAACACTCTCTAATTGAAATTTTATTTCGAAAAATTACTATGCATTTCCAACAAAACTGATAACCATTTGAGTTATTGTGGTTTCACTTATGCATCAGTTCGAGAAAATATCTTTATTTTGAAAGTACAAAGTATTTTTCAGATTGAAGGAAATTGACATATCACAATAATTAATACCTGATTTACATCCTTAGAAGTATGGATAGAGATCAATTAAAATCACATTAGTTATATTTCCAAATTATTATCTTTTAAATTGTAATTAAAAATGTAAATATACAGCACATACCTAACCTTTATTTCACCAGTTGAGTCGCATGCACAACAAGTGAATGCAGTATATCGCATCGGTGCAGGGCGTCATTTATTAACTAAGTTCAAATGTCGTTCTTTATTCGAAAACTTTATTTCTCAAAATAGTGTTATTCATCGTCCTATACACTCGACGTTCATTCAACCCCGTTAAGTTTCAATTCATTCCGCTATACATTCCGTGTATAGCTATTAAAAATGATAAACGGGAATTATTTCCGTTAAGCCGCGTGCGAAGAAAAACCAAACGAAACGATTGGTAATTTTGTATTGATTTACCAAATTTTTTGATAATAAATAGAAATTCAAAATATATTAGGAAAAACACCTAGCTTTGGGCCATCAAAAAAAGCGATTACTATGTACCTGTACAGAATACGGCAAACACGCCTTCGTATTGGCAAAAATAAGAAGTAAAATGCAAAACAAACGCAAGTAATTGGGAAACTTTACCTTCATATACGACAAACAACAAAAAATGGTCTATTTTTATTTACACTCATTTGGAAAATAAATGAATCGAAAAGTATATTATGGAAAGGGAGGGTATAGAGTTATAGGGAGTGTGGCAGAAGTTAGGGAGGGGTGAGACTAGACGAGACTAAAGCTTATTTTGCTCGAACAACATCGTTCCAGTAGCTGGCCGAGTGGGTCGAGACACCTAGGTGCGACGCTACTGTCGCGGGTTCGAATCCGATCGGGAGCTCCCGGCCGCCATCAACGGGGGATTTTTTCGAGAAAAATATAATTTAAAGTAAAAATATCGGATTCGGGCCCGCACTTTAGTGTTGCGGGAGTCTCAGACCCGCTCGTCAGCTCTGGAACCCGTGTGGCGGCACGGCCCCTATCGCCGAAAGGCGCCCTAATTCTTCATTCCTTATCCTTTATAAAAATTATTTTTTCCTGGTCTCGAAAATTTCAATATTTTAAATAACTAACTCCTACCCTTTCAAAAACTGCACTGCTGAGTCTAAGCTGGGAAAAGAATCCTTTGGCACAAAACAAACTTAAATCTAACCTCTCCAACTCAGCAGTGTCGGAGGATAGATTTAAGTTTGTAATGAAATACGAATTCCATTTATCAGCTTATACTCAGCAGTGCAACTTACTGAAAGGTAAACAGAAATAATTAGCGAGTTTCACATTGTTTGTGGTATACCAGTCAGTATGTAACCAACATAAAGTGTGATATAGCACGCTAGTTTGCAAATATCATTTGTATCATACAGAAAGTTTAGAGATTAAATAAGTATTAGTATTCGACTATTACTCGCGACATCGAGCGGAGCTATCTCGTTTTCCACCTCCAAGCAATTACATTCGCCCGCGCCTCAATAGCTCATTCATTGAAATAAACCACCCGATGAATATTGAAAGTATTAGAGCATTAACTCTCGATCGATACTCATATTGAATATCAAATTGATAAGTAAAATTTTAACGAAAAATTGAATTCAGAATCGATTTATTATAAGAAACGTCTTTAATTTGAGCTCGTATTGCGTGAATATCGGACATGGTTTGTAGACGAATGTTTTCCGCATCGAACTACGAAGCCTAATTCTTGCCCTCCCGGAGCTTGAAAAGTAAAATTTTAAATTGACGTCTTGTATCCAGGTACTGTGCATGTATTAGATAAAGATCATTTCTATTCCCGAATATCATTCCCTACTATTTATAAAGGAGATGAGGCCATGTTGATAATATAGGATGCTGACCAAACAGCTCGGATGATCGGTCAACTGAATCGAAGGGGTAGATTTGTTTTGTACACAACGATTAAGAGCATTTTAAAAATAATTCAGAAATTGGCTAAATTCAAATGAATGATTGGTAGATTAATATGAAGAATATGGGAGGAAATTGAAAAATATTACGAAGCACTACTACATTTAAATTCAAAATACGATATAATATCCATCAGACTCCTAAATGAAATTAACCACAATGCCAAAATAAAATTGAGGGCTAAAGAAAGCTTCTTTCATTAATTTGACATCGGTCTAGTCATAGCTAATTTTAAAATAAAATTGTGTTGATATTTTTTTCCATTCATTACAAATACAACTTTCACCATTCATAGTTTTGGACATGATATGAGATCTCTTACTGGTTGTCTTAGCATTGAGTACTTATTAAGTAAGAAGTTTAATCTTACCAGCGTTCCACTCTCGTCGTCCACAAAATGTTGATGAAATTCGAGCAGCATCCCTGCTTGATTGAGAAGTTGAACACGCTTAAGAACCGACGCCAAGTGTCAACTGCAAAAGAAAAGGGAAATATGCATTCAATTTCGTGCAGTTATTCACAATTTATAGGATTCTTAACATCGCATTCAATATCGTACTCTAAACTACGACTGAGAGGATAACGATGCGGTATGTTTCAATATTCTCATGCAAAATATAGAAATAGAGTCGTATGACCGATGAAGAGAGGATAGGAAGGGAGTGACATTTGGAAAGTTACAATTTACTCCAGTCATCGTATTCGTGTGATGCTAAAATCGGAGTTCATATTTATATTAATAGAATGCATTATATTCTAGAAATCTTCCCATTTAGGTTATCACGCACTTCACTGCAAGTATCTCACCTTAATTTCGCCCAAACAAGTTGCAACAATTTCTCAGATTAGCGCCATTAATCCCTTCTCCACCACCTTCTTACGATGAAGTTTTCTGGTATATTAATAACGTTCGACAACGTCATCGTTGAGTAGAGCGATGAAAATACTTTCACTTACAAAATGTAACATCAGTAGCCATCTTCAATCCTTCGTTCAATTTGTAAATCGTTAAAAATGTAAATATTCGGTTCACGTGGTCACTTTGTTCACAGCAGGCGAGTGCACCATATCGCAAGTGAATGCGGAATTCCGCAGTGGCTTTTCGGCGTCATTTTTGAACTAACATTAAGGCCGATTATTCTTCGAAATGTATATTTTGTGATCATTTTGGCATTTAATTCATTTCAATGTAGCTAGCTACTATAACGGGATATTTTGAATCAATTTTGAATGTTAACCAAACGAAATAAATGGTAATATTTTACATTAGTTCACCAAAACTATAGGCAATTTTATTAAGAATGAAAGAAAGTTTTGAGAAATTCACATAGAATTTTAAGAAAGAGAAAAATAAACCTCTGCTTGTTGATTTTCATAGGAAAAAACACGTCCAAGCGAGGGACGAGAATGATAAGAAATTCATTGGAAAATAAATTTTATAGACGATTAAGAGATATATTCTTTATATATATGTATATCCATTTTACTTACCACCCGAATGCCTGATTTTATATTCTCTCTCCCTTTCACGTTTAAATTAGTAGAAAACACCAATACTTACATAAGTAGAAAAACATTACTTTATGAAAACATTGAGCAACGCCCAGAAAATAATAGCAGATTGTGAGATTTATCATGTAAGGTTTAGACAAACATGATAAGCAATCCTATTTTGTATTAATGTAATGGGGAAAGCATTTGTAAACGTGAAATAAATATTTTATTGAATTCCGCTTCAATAGCCTCAACCGAAATTTTGTCATTAAAATAGATTTTTCCCCTCTATTCATTTATTTTTTTATTTGTAATTACATTCTCTAAACAAATGGAATTTATGTAGGTGCAACACGATATTCTGCAATAACTCATAATCATTTGATCTGGAAATATTTCTATGTCATTTTTTAAACTACTATTTTAATTAGTAACTCAGTTAAATCATCTCCGACAATTATTAATTTCATATACATATTTTCAAGGTTGTTATCATATGTTCTTTGTTATTTGAGTAACTCCGATATTGAACCACTTTATGTTGTATTAACTTACTCAAACGTACCTAGGAGTGATTGAAATAATCGCTTGGTATTAACTTAAGTTTACCAATATGCGACTTAATTTGTCTTTATGTTCCTTTAAAGTGGATATATGTTATTACTGATTCAACTTCGCCAGACAAGCAACCCGATTTAATTGCAGCTAACTCAGTTTTGTAGGGGCAAGTTCGTAATCGGTTTGCACGTGAATTAAACTTGTTCTACCGAAAATTAATTCGTTTTAAATACTCAAACTATTCTGAATAATTAGATTTTATCTTTCCACTTCTTTCGAGTTGTGTCGCCATTTACCGCACTTTTCAATTTCCCGCATATACTCTAGACTGGCGCTAAAGGCAGCAGATGAAAAGCGTTTAATCGTTTACTGCTGTTTATTTTGCAGTCTGCTGAACTGTTTTTTGCCAATAATCTTCTTGACTTTGTTTTTAATTAATGGTATTTTATAGTCTATATAATTCCTTCGTATTATTATAATGTGGCTCCGATCAAAAGATTTTATCCTCAAAACAAGTTATATCCCATGGTTTCTATCGGAACTGTTATGATCTGTCACAATTTCCTGCAAGAACTCTTTAAATTAAGTGTTTAGTTCCTAGACGATCAAATGGCGGGGAGGTGGAGCAATGATTGTGTTGTCGCAGAGCACCGAGATATCCAGGTTAGCTAACTAGTGTAAGAAATTGCAGTTTGCTTTTCAGAAATACACTAAATATTGAATTCTTTTCGAAGGCCTGCGCAATGGGTATGGACTGTAGCGGCAACTTCGCTCTTTTAGCCGGGTAAGTTAATTTACTGTTAACATTTTCCTAACTATATATAATAGATTTAAAGATATTGGAGCAGAAATGTAATAATTTGACCAAAATCCGCTAGAATGTAGAAAAGGATCCCATCTTCCCTTTCCATCATTTTTTCAAATTACTATTATTGTTCCTTACCGTGTAAATTACCCATTAATGAATAATAAAGGAATTATTTGAATGTTTTCGTCTGATTGTGAATAAATTAGACATATTAGTCAAAAATTCATCTATCCCATCTTATTAAGTCATCCCACATATTGATACTCTTCCAATCCATTTTGTTCTTAACTTTCTATGTCGGTATCAAACCTATAAACTATGTAGTAGTATGAAACTAACAGTCAAATAATTAGAGGAAAAAATATCAATTTGCATGAGGATCATATTTAAAGTAGAGAATTTGATTTATAGCATTATGCCAATCAGTATTTCCGTACATTTTTATATTCTGCTCATTCTTCTTTCAGTTACAAATGTCTAGCTCTTATCAGTTTGGATGATCCAGCCGATGTGGTCCGTTCTATCAGTAGACCTTACAAGGATAATATCAAAAAAGTGCAATGGAGTCCCATCACAACTTGCAGGGAGCTTTGTGCTCTCACAGTAAGTTTATTTCTTTGGTTGATACTAAATAAAGATTTCTCAATTCAGTTTACGATGTGAATATATGAGTCAAAGAATTTGAAGGGATAAATTTTAACACCTTTAAGCTATGTGGTAGTTGCTTTATATGAACTTTAGTTATAGCTTTTCTCTTATTTGAGGCAAATAAAAATATCTCTTGCATCATATCCAGAGAGTGTTACTTCCTTGAAGAATGAATGTAACAATAACACTGTTCACAACAAATAAGTGTAGTGTACATTGCCTTTAAGAAATTCACTTATACTATTTATTATCTGCATGCAAAGTTGCAACAATATTGTATGAATCAATTCATCCTTTTCAATTGAAATTAGTTCTAGGTTTGATTCCATTTCAGCCTATTGTGAGAATTAACTTACTTATCCAAGTACTCATGATGATCTTAACCTATTCTTCTCTTAAATTTATGATTACAATTAAATATCAATACATTGTGATTTGCCCTGGATTGAGTGATTAAACTGGACTTAGATAGTTGCTTTTTAAATTACTTTATACTTAAATACATCATAGTCACCCTTATGATCTACTTTACTGCTGCTATTTTATTTTACATATTTATAAAAGCCTTACCTCATATTTTCAGGAGATAAAGAGTATATTTTGATTTAAAATTATCAAATATATTCTATAAATTTTACTTGTATTTAAATTCTTTTAGGATTATATACTAAAAGGAAATGAATCAGTCACAGCTTATTTTTTTCATTCTGCTATTTCAAAGATGAATTTTATTTTTAATAACAAGTACTAATACGAGAGTGTGTACAAATGTCATGCAGCAATTGTATGAGAGCATTAGTTTTTTTTTAATATCACAACCATATTTAGATAGCAAACCCTTTTTATGTAGTGTTTCATCTAACATATTGAAATTGCACTCATTTAGAACAATCACAAAGTTGAGATTTTGCGATGGAGATTAGGAGAAGGGACTGCCTGCATTGGTGAGCTCTTAGGAGACCATGTTTCCATGGATGGTCATTCAAGATTTGTTACAGACATTGATTGGCATAGATTAGAGCCAAATATTATAGCATCAGGAGCTGGTGATGGTTGGATTCACATATGGGACATCAGAGATCATCGCCATCCAGCCACATCTTTCTCTTCAATTGGTAAGTATGTGCTAATTGAGTGTCATTTTTATCAAGAATATCACAATAATCATTAGATTTCAATTTCAAGATTCAAAAAATTATTTTTGGACTAAATTATGTCTTGTAGAGTGTCCCTTTATATTTTTAGATGAATTAATTCCGTTGAGCAATCCTTAAGCAAAAATTTATACTACAAATGTTAACTCAATTTTACTGTCCTGTCAGCTTTTAAACTTTAATTTCATATTTTGTTGGATTCAGTTCACTATGTATGTTCTGAAAACTTCACCTTAAATTATTTGTCATCAGCATTTTATATAATTTTTACATGTGCTGAAACAACAGCTTGGGTGAATTTAATATGCTGGAATAGGGTGAATGAACATCTTTTAGCCTCTGCTCATGCTGGAGATCTGCGTCTGTGGGACAGACGGAAATATTCATCTCCTATCCAATACATTTCTGCCCATCCTGGAGAGGTATTATTTTAGAAATTTTTGGTTATGGTAATTCTAATCTAACTTACTAAAACTAAAAAAAAACTAAAATTTTAATTATATGTCTTTTTAATTTCTTTGTGTATTATTCACTTCTTATCTTGGACATTTCCTTAAAAGAGGTGCTGTACAATTTTTCAGCTCACTAATAGGTTTTCTTATTAATATCTTTAGCCATCTTGCTTCTTTATGATGAAATAATCTTATATGAATTACAGTTTATGGTTCTAGTAATATTTTATTTTGTATTTTTCTTGTGGATTGAGTTTAAAATCACTTAATCAGTAGTTCAGTAGAATTTACTTGCAGTTTTCCAAAATGGAAATCAACTTTAGTGCCAAACCATACTTAAAAAACGCGTTTAAGTAACAGGTCGAGTAACTTATATTAGAATAAGACAAGGTATCAAGCATGAGCTCTTGCATGCGGATTTTAGGTGTTTTGAATTTGAGTTTTTAAAATATTAATTTGATGAACCTACAAGTGTATCTGATGCTCAATACATATTTTCAAATGTAGAAGGTAATACATATATTTGTCATTATATGTGTTTTATATTTTACATGATATATAAGTCATCATATGTTTTTTGTCCATTTGTGAAAAGATATTTTTATTGTTATATGTAATCAAAAATTAAATATGACTTTGTTTTAACCAAGCTTATTATTGAATAATAGGTTCATGATTTGGACTGGAGTACTGTTAGAGAAGCGGAACTGGTAACATGTGGGGGACAAGATTGTAGTGTTCGTTTTTTCAATGTTTGGAGACCAGAAAAGCCAAAAGCTTTCCTTGCTACTGCCTCACCAGTTTGGAGGGCACGGCATGCTGTAAGTGATTTTCTTTTTGTTTTTAAGTTACAATTTTCTCTTCAAAGAAGTAATAGCATTTGTGTTTAGTCCAATTTGGAATATAATCCCTATGATAGTAATCAAAATGTCTTGATATTTTGGCCTCAAGCCTATTATGAAAAAGTGAAAGCATTTAGTTTCACTTAATATCAGAAGTTGAATTCAGGGTTTTATACATTATATAGTCATATATTATATTTTGACTTAAAGGAAGTAAATTTCTGATTTATCTAAGTAAAATTTTCTCTCGATTCTTTCTTCTTTCTCTTTCTTAAGGCTATTAGAAGTTCAATCATATTCAAATATTTATATACATGGTTAGTTTCTTTCACACTATATTTTAGTGCTTTTAATTTTCATGAATGATGAAAATATTTTCATCCCTGAATAGTTTTTATGTTTAATCATGCTTAAATTTATATATTTAATAAATGTATGTGCTGACTACTTTTGAATTGTTACTTATTCTTAAAATGTTTTCTTATATTCCTTTTGTTAAATTCTCCTTAAGCTTTTGAGGCCTCAATCTCTTCTCAACTATTCTATGGGTTATTTACTGCTATGTATTTATGATTAGTAGCAGTAGCTTTGATATGTATTTTTAGTTATTCCTTCATTTGATCTGATAGCTCTGTAAAGTTCCTAATGGAAAGTGGTGGTGTATCTTGCTATCAAGGAGGAGGCATTTTCAATAGGAATATTTTCTAGGTGAAATCTTAAAGCAAAATCAATTCATATGTGAGATAAAAGTTAATCTTAACATCTACTGCTAATTATACATAAACAAACATGAGAAATGCACTTTATAAAAATTTCTTAATAGAAAATTTGAGAAAGCCATGTTACTTTTAGTTCAGGACTTAATTTAGGCCTAATGAACCCCTGTCTTAGAACATGGAAGAGAAAATTAATATGTATCAATAATGTATATTTGATATTCATGCAATGAATTCATCATTAATTTTTCATTTTGATCAGAAAATTATTATTTTTTTAGCCATTTGGGGAGGGAATCGTCACTTCAGTATCTTCTTCTAATAACCAAAAAGATCCCTCAGGAAACAATAGTCAACTTTTATTATGGAAAAGATGTAGAGCAAGAGATGAAGGTCCTCCAGAGAATAATAAGAACAAGCAAACATTGCCTCCAGCTGTAGCTGCTTCACCTGCTAGACGTCACTCTACACCAGCTGCTTCTCCTGTCCATACCTTTGCAGGCCATACTGATATTGTGTTAGACTTCCAGTGGAGGAAAAATAGAGATGGTGGGTATATCATCTAATTATTTCGTACTATATTTTGAATTCTTCTTGTAGAAGTTCATAGTAGAAATTAATTATTAGGTTTTTATAGTGTCTTGTTTATGAGACTAGAATATTATCCTTGCTATGAACAATTTTATAAATTTTGTAAATTATGAATCCTATTTAAACTATCATAATTAAAGTAAATAGAAGTTTCTATATTAAATCCATTTTCAATCCTCAGGTTTATCTTTTTCATAAAATTTCCACTCAACCTTTTTATATTATTAATAATTAATGTTTTGTGTTGTAGAACCTACCAATTATGAGTTGGTAACCTGGTCAATGGATCAGAGCTTAAGGATCTGGAGGATTGATCCCTTGCTTCAAAAGGTAAGAAAATTATAACTGCAATTGAAACAAAATCTATGTATTCTGGTTTAAAGTTAAAAATTCCTTTGAATAAAAATGTATGAATTATGCAATTCAGATTTAACTTTTATGCTTTGTTCCAATTTTTATTTCAATATTGACATTTTTATCTGAATTGCACCTCTCTTAATCCAAAGAAAGAGTTAAAAGTACCAAACCTAAAATTTGTGTTTGATCTTTTGAAACACAAATATTGGCGTGATAAGTAAACAAATATAGAAGTATTTTATTCAAATGCAAGTTAAAATTACTCCTAGCTCATTCCTGGGTGATGGAAAATCAATTATGCCCACTATAAGAAAAGTATAAACATACCTGTAAATAAGTAAAACATTATTTTTTCATGACAGTAAAATCCAATCAATATATTTTCTTGAAGACAGCTATTAGCATAAATATTTTATCATTATCAATTTTTCATAGAATTCCTGCTTGATGGTTAATTAAGAAAAGACTTTGTTTCTTATAGCTTTGTGGTTATGAGCCTGATGTCGAAAGCTATTCTGAAGTCCAGGAATGTGATACAGCTGCTGAAATATCAATTGTGAATAATGGTAATAATAATCATGAAACTTACCTCCATAAAATTCCAAACCTTCTGGTTTCACATGTTTCTTATGTTTTTGCAGTTGTTCATAAGGAACCAGAAGAACTTTCTGTATCTCTGGGAAGGAGAGGAAATTGGGGGAAGGAAAATAGAAGGAAAGAAAACATGCCACTTGCTGAAGGAGAAGAGGATGATAGGAGCTCTTGCTTTATAGGAAGTCGTTCCCTTGACTCTGGACATCTATGTTCTTCATTTTCTACCCTTGGCCCACCGCATAACAACTTCATTTGGGAAACTAAAGCAAAAGTAGGTAGATGAACCATTCTTGTAAGTTTGTATTTGTTTTATCGAAATTTTAAATAAAATTACAGTAGGATAAGTCCCGTGATATGACATACATAAATCCTGAACCATCTAACCCTCACTAAAGACAAAAACTCATATAAAATATCTAAGGTCATTTCCCATTATGCATCCATTCCCATGCATTGAGAATCTACCATATCATGCAAGATGAAACAATGCATTTATTCTTTGATAGGAGCTTAGCAGTAGAAGAGAATCTACCTCCGAAGAAGTTGCTGCTGAGGCTAAAGCAGAAGAGTGTACCCCATGTACTGCTCTGGAGGAGACTTCTAATGTTCCTGAAGGAACACCCACTGTTAAACCTGAAGTGGTAAGAATTTCTCCCTTATTAGGTCAAAGATCAACGGAGTTAAAATGACACTTTTATCATTGATTATTTTTTTTTCATATATATAGGAAGCTGTTATTCCAAATGAAAACACATCTGTTCCTGTGTCTAACTCAGGACAGCCAACTCCAAATATCCCTCTCCCTCCACCTCTGCCTCATCTTACCCCTCCTGTTCTGGAATCTTCTACTCCCTATGGTGGAGGCTTTCAAGATTCTTTTGTGCCTTTTCCTCAGACATCAGGGGCTCGCTTTAGCAGTGCAGGTAAGTTGTCGAAACCTGTTGATAGTTAACCAATCATGTAGAAAGATTTCATAGTTAATCCTTGAGGTATTGTAATCTTAAAGTATTATATCATCTGAGAAATTGATTTTTCAGGCACTCATTCAGTACTTAAAATACATACAAAGTCTTATTATATTACGGAGTTAATTAATTCAAAGTATTTGTAAACATTTTTGTGAATAAAGACAATGTTATATTAATGTTTCTCTTGTATTAGGCTTCTTGGTTTGTTTTGCACGTCCTTCTGCATCTCGATGTCCATGGCCTTCTGCGAATGAGGTGGTTGTAAATGGCAATGGCTCTGCATTCTCATCTGCTTCCTCAACTTGTTCCTCCTCATCTTCATATGTTGGAGCTTCTGCATCATCAACACATACTGCTCCATCTACTCCCACTCCTCGCTCTCTCTCTGCTCTTGGTGGAGCAAGTATTGGAACATTTTTAGGAGTTGTTCCATCTGTTGCAGCAAACAGTGCCTCAAATAATTCTGGGGATCACCACTCTGGGAATTCAAGAGAAGTTAGTATGGTAAGTTAAGGAAATTATAGCAAAGAAGTAATTATTTGATTTGGAAGCATTGATTGGGTCTTCATCGTTTAAGTTGTTTAATCTTTAACTTATTCAAACAAATATTGTTACATTTATTCCAGTTGCAGAAAAGCATTGCCAGAAATTCTCATCTAGGACATTTTCGATCTAAGTCAAGCCAGAATATGCTAAAATCAAAGAAAAGTAATAGGGATAAAAAAGGAGCAGCTGACAATGGTAGTAGTAGTACTAAAGGCTGGGCCCTTGTAACTATCTATGATGCCTCAAAACTTCTATTTCTACACCGAGAATTAGGAGAACAATACATGTAAGTATAATTGGTTTTATGATCTCATTTATTGTAATATATTCTTTTAATCACTTTTTAAAGTTTGTCTTGAATTATTTCTCATGGCATTTTCTCCTTAACTGTTCAGTACTATCATACTAATATGATTCAGTATCTGATAAGATAATAGATTGATACAAAAATTCATTTTATACTTTATTTGTTTCAGTTACCTATTGATTGTAAAAAATATTTAATTTATGATAATTGAATATTATAAATTTCAGAAGAAGGCGTCATTTTTTGGAATTCCATCTTAAGATCACAATTTTTATTACAATACTAGTAGTACAATCACTTCTTATTCTTGTGTATTCTTAATTGAATATTATTTTTACCATCTCAAATCTTTCATTAATTTGCTATAAAAAGCCCTTATAAATATCAAAAAATATATTTGTTGAATGTTTCTACATCATGATAGTTTGTTGAATGAGTATTTTATCATACAATATCAATAGAAAAATTATGATTAAATATTAAAATAATAAAAATTGATAGTGTAATGTGACATCTTTTCGACTATCACAATGGGCTTCTATTTAATGTCCTAGTTTAGTTCAGAAAATTAAATCAATTACATTTTGTTTGGATCAAAAATTTTCAGATTTGACACTAAGGATTTACCAGGAATGTGTCAAAATAATGCCATTGTAGCAGCATCTATAGGACGTAAAGACCTCGTCCATGTGTGGACACTGGCAGGATTAACAGCTAGCTGTTTTTCAACTCCAAGACAATCAAGTACACCAGCAAGCATTATCCCTCGATCATTAGCAGCAGCTGCAGCTGCTGGTGGATGGATGGGTATCACTGCAGGATTGCTGGAAGATGGTGATGAGCAACGATTTGCCTTGGATGAAGATGTAACTGATTCAGAAGGAGAGGATATCCCGTGGACTCACCATCCCCTGGGAAGACCTCTTATTGAGTCTATGTAAGTTAATTTTCCACAGTGAGTTTTAAATTTCTTATATCGATGAATTTGCTCACAGTTGGAACCATATTTTGAAAGTGCCTATAGTGATTGGATATTTTATCACCTTTGACTGCTTGTAAAAGCTTCAGGATAAACAATAATGAATAGTCTATATTTAATAATTTATTTGCATAGTCATTTTTAGTATAAGGGCCTTGAAGGTAGGAGCTGAAAATCTAAGGCCAACGTTATTATCACAAACTTAATCTGGGTAAGTTTTATTCTCCATGCACACTAAAAAGATAGTATGGTCAAGGTTAAAATTTTAAAATAAAGAGATTAATAACAGCAAGTAATACATAATCATAATTTTGTTACCTACTTCAGGGCTCCCCATTAGAAAATTTTCTATCACCAAAAATTACTCAGGCAATCTTAGTATAGTTGCAGGAGGATATATATTACATGACTTAAAAAAAAATATTTTATAAAATAATAAAAAAGTGAAGTTTTGTTTTCCTCGTGAAGAAAGTAGAATTACCGCTTAAAGGTAAACCATGAAAATTGAACTAATTTATTTTCATGCAAATTCTTAACTTAGACTTCATCAACTTCTTAAAATAGATTCCCTAATCTTTTATAGTCTACCAATAGATTTTAACTCAAAGTTGACTTTTTTATTCCCCATTCTTTGTAAGATTTAATTAAAATTATGGATTGATTTCCTGACAAATCATAATGGTGAATTGGTATGGTATGAAAAGGAAAAATGGATATAAACCCATCAAAAGTATTTAACAAACACTGACTGTTAAAAATTTCTTTGCAGAAATACTTTTGAATAACTTTAAATATTCTACTAGTATATTTTTAGTTTGAGGTGTTCTGCTTCATAAAAAAGACTCGAATCAGTATTCCTTCCATTAAAAATTAAGAATAATGAATTCATACTGAAATCAGTAAAAAATAATAGAAAAAATTTAATTCAAGAAAGTAGTCTTAAATTTTAGTTGATTTATCACTTTTTTATAAAAATGTAGTACATCTGATAAGTGTTATCTTCGTATCCATAGAATTGCTTATTATGCTAGTCAACATGATCTGCAAACTGCTGCTATGTTATGCTGTGCTTTTGGAAATCAAAATGAACTTCAATCTTCAGCAGAAAAGAAAAAGTCATATGGAATGGGCCCAAGTATTAGCAGCAGTAAATCAGCTACAATTAGTGTGAGTATTAAACATATTCTTTTCCTTTTCTCTGTTATTTATGACTAAATATAATTGGAAGTACATAATTAGTTCACTAATATGAAGTATAAAATCATAGCTCTGTCATCTTGGTAATTATATCTTTTTTTTAAATAGGAATCAATATTGTATATTGAAGTATCCCTTGGAAATTATTTTTAAATAATTAATATTCTGTCCTAACATATTTACTTCCCATAATAAATGACAAGAATCCAAAAATTTTAGAAATTTTATGAAATCTCAGTAGACTATAATGATTATAAATTAAAGGGAAAATATATCTCTTGTATTTTTCTAATTAATTATTTTTCATGAGCTTCAACTTTCCCTTAAAAAATCATACAAATATAATATCTTACTACTGAAAACATGTTACATATAGTCTAAACCATGTTAGTATGTTCATGAATACCTGCATATCCATTGTAGCTTCATCAAGGACAAAGAAATAACAGATATATATGGAACCATAATTTTTCTGATGTTGAAATATTACTACCCAGATTCATTTTTTCTGTTCTATATATAATAAAAAATATGATGGACAGTAATCAGTTTCTACTCTTAGTTCAATTAATCTCATAAAACATAACTTTCTGATAACTAAAGACTCTTTTTCTATAATTATACTAATATGAAAATACTAATAATATTATTATTAATAGCTTATAACTGTAATCAACTAACATTATGCACATAATCATGTCCTTTCTTGAAACTTCACTCATCAGTTTTTTTTCATAACTCTATATTCTTAAAATCTCAATTCATCTCCTTGGATAGCATTTCAGGAATCTTTCATTTTAATAATATTTTATTATTTGAGAGTTTCCTGAAAACTGAGATGCAGTTGGATACTCAAAGAAACCTATAAAATTCTTGCATTGTTTTTGTAAAAATTCACTTTGCTAATCTCTGATTTTTCTTAAAACATACATAAGTAATCATGCATAAATAATCATGAGCAGACTTATATTATCATAATAATAATATATAGAAAAGAATGGATGCCATAATTTTTAAGTTCATCAGTGTCATCTCTATTTCATAATTTGAGATAAAATTGATCATAATTACATTATCAATGGTTTCTAATAATGTTTTCTGTCACTATTATTACAAAATAGATGAATAAATTTAATGAAATCTATTTTATTATATATTTTAGTAGTTTTAGGTAATATTTCTGCACAAGTAACCATTCTTGCCTAAACATCAATTATGATTTCCATGGCTGAAAATATTAAACTTCCTTATTTTAAAATGCAGATGATCAGAAAATCCTGAAACCAGAAAAAATCATTCATCCATTTTGATTATTATGAATCAACAAGTAAAATGAATATCAGATAGATACACTTTAATACAAAAATCTGAGTAATCTAGGGATAGCTAGGAAGAATAATTGTCAATTTCCCATATTCAAATTCATAACTCCTTAGGATACCTTTATTATGGTCCTTCTGAAGGTGTCAATATATTTTCAAAATTTAATGATTAAAAAATTTTATTCAGTCTTATTATTAAATAACTATTGTCCTATGAGTTAGAATTCTCTTTACATAATAGTTCAAAGAAATTTTAAATTTCCTTTTAGTTATATCTAGCCCTTACTATGTCTAAATCAATTTCATAAGAATTTATTGAATTTTTAAATAACTTATAAATCTTATTCTATTATCATCAAATGGTAATTATCCATGTTTTTTCTATTGTTTTTTTCTTACGCACTGAAGAAATTTATAACAATTAGTAATATTTTAAATATATTAGGGTATTTTTTATTCATGTATGTGTACTTTAGTGGCTAATTCACTGCATAAAGATGGCAATGTATTGATTTGAAACTTATAAGTCATTGTATGAACGAATTATCTTTTCAGTCACAGCCAACAAAATTTTCAGAATTTAATTAGGCATATTGTAAACTGAAAATCCTGACCATCATTGCCTCATAATTTGGCTGCTTTCTCTGATATCTAAGCTCTGAAAATTCTAGCTTAAAACTTTTCTGGTATTTCCTTGTTTTTCTTATAGATTTAAAAATGCCATAAAGGAAGTTATGCTTTCTTTAATTTTGTTTAATTAATTTTAATTTATCACTGACAAACTTTCTTGCACTTATTAGAAGTTAAATTTCTTTTAAAAGAACTCATAATCATTAATACCCAAAATTATTTATTGGATTCGACTTAGTAATCTTTCATTCTTTAATTACTTTTAATCACACACTAACTCTATAAAATAGCATATTTCATCATGCTGCATACCAACTTATATTTTTTATTAAATTCAACTAATTTACTAAACTAAACATAGTGTAGACTTTCCTTTCTAACTAATCAATTTAATTTTATGAATATTTAATTTGACTTCCTCAATCCTTGCAATAAATATTGATTATTTTTCATCCTACAAATGATTTATGTTATATCAGTATACAAAAGAGAATGCTATTGTTATAACAATTCTTTTATATTATTTATTTTTTTGATGAAAATAACACAGCCTTGCTTTTTTAAGTTTACATATAATTATTTTAGGCAGGAAATAATTTTAACATCAGTTTATTTAACTACCAGAAAAGTCTCTTTACTGTAACTGGTAACTGTTGATGAAAGTGACAATTCACCTTAGTAAGTTATTATAGTTATTGTTAAAAATTTACCTCTATATATTTTATATTACCCTGTGTATGAAAACTGAAATTATAATAGAATGAAAATGGAAACTCATTACTAAGTAAAAAATGTTTTTGCAAATTAAAAACCTTTTCTCTATCAACATCCCTTCTAGAATTAATTACTTCCATGACTTCTTGAACATACTAGATTTCATTTCAAAATTTGAAAGGGATTTATAAGTTTCTATCTTCATTTTCCATATCTAAACTCATATTAAACAAAAAAACTATTGCTGAATTTGGATACTTAAATTTTTGGTAAAATAATTGCTATTTGTTGCTGAAAGTATAGCCTACTAGAATTGTCTTTTATCACTTTCCACTTTGTAATCTATATCTTTTACTTAAAAAGATTTTCTGAAGAAATAATTAATTGTTCATTTTATTTTAATGTATTAATTATAAAATAACTCTTTTGTCCTTAAATCACGTCTAACTTTTCCAAAGGTTTTCTCAATTTTAACTATCTATACTTACATTTCATTTTTAGTTTTATACATTTTCTATGATAAAATGTTTGTGTAATAATTTGAAGTGGAATTAATAACTGTTGTTTTATTTTCAATATCTTGAGTCAATAGATGTAGTTAAAAAGTAACAATCTGATAAATATATGTCTCCTTTGGTTCTGAGGTAGCCAGCCAGACATATATTTAATGAAGCATTAGTCAAATGTTTTGTTGTATTTCTTTGAAAATGTTATATTCTATCATCATGCATATTATTTTCAGTCTTCCAGTCTCCATCTCATGTCTTTAATTATTATTGGATTGGATGGAATTAGGGATGTTTACTTCAAGCTTATAACTCCTTTGCCAACTCAAGCTTTAATATTATTTCAGTTTTTAATTTTAAGCAATTAATGATAATCTAAATTCATTTCTCAGAATTTTAGATTTATATTGTAATGGAAACCAAAATTTGTAGAAATCCTTAACTGATTATAGGAAAACGAAGTGACATTTGGCTGATTATTTTATCTTTATTGTTCATTTATTTGGAAAATTCTTATTTGGATCTTATTTTATCTTCCGAAAGAAAAATCTCTTCTATGATGAAACTATAAACTGTTTGACAAAATCATAATATTGGAAATTCCTATAAATAAATTAACCATATTGGAAATATTTTGATAATCACTGAGGTGAGGATAATTGAAAGATGCATTCAATCTGTTTTGAACATTATGTATTTGAGAAGAGGAATTATTAGTTTATGGCAATCATATTTATTCATAGAATCATTTCATCAACAGTTATATATAATTCATACTTAACTATATTCATAACATTTGCTCATAGATGCAGAATAAAATCAAACAAATAATTTTCCTCAATTCCAAAAAATACTTATGCTCCTCTGAAAGTTATTCTCCTCTTATTATAAAAAGCAGCTAGTAAAATTTTAATTCAATTTAACAGAAACAATTTAAGAACAATTTAACCACATCTCTGATGCCTAAAGATGGAAAAATGTTGCTGAAATCAATGCTCTGTGTAGCTTTATACCAAATATTTAAGAGAAATATTGCTCTTGTATTTTTTCATTGTATGAATATTATCAAGTGATTCATTAAGTAGTCTGCAGGAAAGAAGCACATTTACAGTGGGAATTAATGTTATATGTTGGTGCAGATCAAGATTCATAAGCAAAATTATTTCATAAAAAATGCATGCTATTTATGGAAAGCATAAAAATACAATACTATCAAACATTTATTGCATGATTAATATGCTTTATTTGAAAATATAATTTTAATTGCATGAAACGGCATGTATACAATCAATTAAGTATGGGTTCTGAGAAGTTATGTATTTTTTAATCAATTGTAAAATAGTGTTATAAGTTGAAAATGAAGCAGTATATTTTTAATGGAAATGTTTATCAGCATTTCAAAGATCAAACTTATTTGATGAAATCATCTCAAATAAGTTTAGCTACAGTTTGTGATATCAGGATTTCATATAAAATATATCTACTGTATAATGAATGACACTGCAAGTAATGAAAAATGGCAATAATTTTTCTTTTGATTGCGACTTATAATTTATTGGTATAAAAATTATATTGGTATCCTCTAAAGTGAAATGGATTTTTTTCAAGCCTATAATCCATAAATAAACCTTTTATTGCTGGTTTCACTTAAGATTCTAGCATAAATCTAGTATAATTGTAAACCAAAGGTTATAATTTTTATCATTTTGTGTCATGTCAACTCATAAATATAAGATGCATATTTTTTCAGTTTCGATAAACTGAAATCTATAAGCCTATCAAGAAATGTTTCATAGAAATTGAAATTTAGGAAGTGTTAATTACCTTACTCAGAAAAAGTATCATTTGAATTTTAAACATATTGATGTGTCATTTACCAGTACAAGTAAATAATTGAAATAACAAATTATTTAATGTCTGACTGCTTTTTGGAATATTTGACGGAGGATTGAATATCTTGAAGAACACCTGCATTTTCTTTCAAGGGAATAAATAAGAAACATTATTGGAGTAGAACCATAGGCTTCAAAATACATATTATTTGCAATATTATTATATAGACTCATTACTTGATAAGGTTAAAAGTTTTTTTTAATTCAGTAAGTAAACTATCTAATATCTTTTTATTAATATTTTGGAGTTATTCCATCTTTCCCCTATATATTTTTAGTTCAGTTGTCTTGAAAAATTTACACTCTTATTTATTCTCTGCCATATTTTAAAATTTTAAATCAGTTATATATACATGTTATAATGTACATGAAAAAGATTTACTTATTATCATATTTTGTTGCTCACAAGATAGATGGATATTGATTGTAAACCAAATGAATAATATTTTAAAGTTTGCAAAAATATATGTGAAATAATTTTTTGAAATATCATTAGATAGATATAAATATGTTCATGTTTCTTAATCACATGTAAAGTTATATATTTATACATTTGTACACACGTAATGAAATAATTTTGCAAACTAAGTGGACATTATTGTTTACTAGTAATAACCTTATCAAAATATGCATCACATATAGAATAATACTTGTGTGATTAATGCAGAATCTTGTTGTTACGGTAACTGAATTTTTAATATTGCTAGAGGAAGCTAAATGTTTGAATTTTATCCTATTTTTAGTGTAAATTATTTCATTTGTTAATTACTTATTGATAATTTAGTAATATATGGCAACAATATCCCCATTCCTCTATTGAAGTATTAATTGATAATGAAAAAGATATATTACTATACCTATGCTCCTTGAATAATAGTAGAATGCTGTAATAAAAATGGAATTTATTGGCATATATACTGTTACATATTCTGTTTTACACATCATATCAAAATTCAATAACTCTAACTTTAAAATGAATAATTTGATTGTTTATAAATTTTCATAATTTGTGTTTTCTGTCATATTAAAGGAGATAATTTAACTACGGTATGCATTTGGGTATTCAGAATTTATTGATTTAATTCACAAATAGTAAGTTGTCATGGATAAAAAATTAATCAAAGGAATTTTCATAGAAATTTATAACATGAAGCATGTTGTATAGCTGTGAAAATTCTACAATTCTAAGAAATTATTTATACATTTCATATTTTATAATTTATACACTTATTTACTTCCTTGAAATTGATTCTTTCCAAATGTCAATGCAGTTGGATAAAAAATTTCTGAAATAAATGGATCTATTTTCATGAATATCATTAGGCTCTTTGGTCAGAATTCTTCTGAAATACCTCCACCCTGCTGTTATGGCTATCTTACTTTTCTTTCATTCTTATATATGTTCTCTCTCATCTCAGAATTGATCTCTACATTATCTTCATGTTATTAAAACATTATGTAATCAATAATAGCTAATATTATAAAGCACACAAGTCTGTAGAATACAATAAATTCTAGGAGCATGTGCATCTTTCTCACCCTCTCACTAACAGACTAGAAAATGTTCAATGAAATATATAGCTTATAGAACCTCAATCTAAGTGGCTGTCAATACAATCTTCTTGTCTCAAAATCAATCCAAAAAATTTTTTAAAATTATTAAAATTTTCACACCTATTTTCATTGAGGTTACAGAAGTATTTGACTAAATAGTGATTAAATAAGTTCAAAGTAGAAAAGAGGAGTTGTTAATCTTCCTTTCATCACCATGTAGAAGGTTGGAAAACATAATGTTCATTTATATAAATAAACAACTGTGAGGTAACATACATCAATTATACTTTATTTGATTATAATTAAACACTTCATGAACCATTCACATAAAATGAGACCTTTTATTTTGGAGCTATATTTTCCATCAGCAGTGACTTGAAATTGAATGTACAATTTCATTAATACAAAGCTGTCCTTTGGTAAAGATTTCTCATTAACGCATGGAATAATTTCTAACAATAACTTTCAGGTAATTTCATTTTCTGGGACTTCTTATCTGTAATGCAGTGCTTAACAATTTCTTACAAGAAAATTTCAAATATCAAAACAGTATCTTAATTGTTAAAAGAAACGAAACAGTTGAAAGATTAATTGCTTGTTAATTTATTTTCATATGTTATATGGGCAAGAATCTGGATTCTGGGTGGAGTTTTTTAGATTTTACCATATTTTTCAATGAGAGAATTTAACAAAATTTTTGATATCTTTTTTATAATAATTAAAACTGTTTATTGGGAGGAAATCTTTTCAACAGGTAGATTCAGATATTAGAGTGCTTTATTACTTCTTCTATTAACTTATCTCCCAGTTGTTGACCTTAAAATATTTCTTTGACTCCTCATAAATTTAAATGCAAATTATTGAAATTAATGTATTTGATATATCACACAATAATACTAATTATTTGCTTTTAAAGAAATTGTTCATTATAATTTCAAATTGCAAAAATTCTTTCTAGATCTTAAGATTAATGATTTTCAAACAGTTACCATTTTTAAAATAATGAAAGAGTAAGTTTTTCATTCCTTTTCTTTAATTACTTAAATTTAGAGCAATCAAATTGCATCTGAAATAACAATGAAACTATCTATAAATTTAAAGTTTATTTGAACCATTTTTGTAGATTTTGAGATTCTCTTATTAGTTCCTGTCCTTGCTTTGTTGGCCAGTTCAATTTATTGATAAAAAGAGTTCTTAGATTGTTGAATAAAAAGTTCTTTGTCAGAAAATCAGCCTTCTGGTCTACTTATGAGCAGTGCCTCACACCTTGAAAACCTTCATTGTTCAATATTACTTCTGTCTGTATAGACACAAAATAGCTGTAGAAAATACTTTATTTCATGGATGATAAGTGGCATTAGATTTTATTGGAAAGCACCCTATTTTATCAAAAAGTAGACTCTTTCTCATGCAGTTTGTTTTGTTATAGCGTCTTGCATCTGGGAAGTGGTGGCACAAGGTAATGTATCTCTCTCTGATGGGTGCTTTTGGACTAATACTGGGGTAACTATAGGGTGAAGGAATAGTTTTTTCCTAATACATTGTCTTCATAACACTTAAGCACAATAGAGGCTATTTACTTGCATGATAACAAGAAGTTACCTTCCCAGTGTAGCTTGTGCTTCCTTTCCTTTCTGTTTTGAAATATGTTTTAAGTTAATATTTAAATTTTTGAAGTGTTCCTGTTCAATGCACGTTTATATGCCTCTAATCCAGTTTCTTCATTATTTCTGTGATTCTTTAAGACTTTAAATTAGTATTAAAACCTTGAAAGTTCTCATATTGGGTTTAGATATAAGAACAGAATCATTGATATTCATTTTTTCTAAAACAAAAATTTTTTTGTTATTATTTTCAATACAGTTTTTTCTTTATTTTCTTAGCAAAAAAGCATTTTTTATAAACCAACAATAATATGTTAATTTGAATGGAATATATATTAATTTCCTTTTGTATTTTATGAGAATGCTGTCAATAATGCATTTCATTTTTAAATTTTCTTAAATTGCTTGATATTTTTAAAATTGAATTTTTTTATTATTTTATTGTAAGTATTCAGATTCACAATTTCCAGATATGCTCAATTTCATAAGATTTTGTATTTCCAGGACTTAAGAAAAACTAACTAAGTCAATTTTTCAAAAGCCTTTTCCAATTCTTAGTTGAATATTTTATTCCTGTAACTTACTCCCAGTTTTAACAAAAGTTAAATTTTAATAACTATTTTGATTAATTATTTTTTATACATAATGTTTTTGTTAAATGATTACCTTCTCTACTCCTGGATTCAAGAGTCCACTTTGCTCTATATTAGAACAAATTATTTTATATTTATTAAATGTTTCTTTCAAGTTAAACTTTCTTTCTCTTACTAATATTTGGTTGGGCTAATATGCTATTAACAAACCTGGAAAGCAGTTATATTTTTTGTAATTTCTAATTTTGAAATAATTATTTGGAATAAGAATATAATATTTCTATATGCAAAGAATTCAGTATATTCTCTTAAGATTTAGGTTACTCCATCATGTAATATATCTTATTTTATATAGTTTGAAAAATATTGTCACTCGCTTATTTGAAAGTGATTTTCCATACAGATGTGTATTACTTAGGAATAAACTGAATCTCGTTTTTCTAACCTATTGTTTGTGAAGTGGAGTAAGTCTAGTATTTTTCATAAATTGAAAGTTTATCTAGAATTGTAAATTAAACCTTGTTTTACAACTCAACAAAAAAGGTCCAACCTTAAAATCGGTCAAATTTCAGGTTAAATCCCTATAATTCTAAAAGTATATTATCTGATTAATAAATCTAACAGGTTATTATGAATTTATTTTACTTCAAAGATCTATCTATTATCTTTTATTTGGTATTCAGATCACCTGCTATAAGGTTATTGAGATATGTTTATCTGGCTACTTTGCCAAAAATTCATATTTTGAATTTTTTTATGGATACTAAAGGCAGTAAATCAACATAAATTTCAGAATAATTTAAAGCTAAAACCAAACAATTCTTCAGGTCATTGATGTATATCATTATATATAGATCTTATTAAAATTTACTGTAAGCATCTTTTGAAATGATATTTAAGTAACTTATTTGAGAATCATTAAAATAGAAATTAACCTAGGACTTCTGTTTAATTGGCTTACAATTATAATTGTTTACTTTAAAAACATAAAGTAATGTATTTATGTTTGTATTCATTGAAGTTTGGTTGGAATTTTACAATAAATGCACTCAAACCTCTTGGAGTAATTATAATGAAGTTGTAAATGAGATTAAAAGTAGAACTTATTGAGATTTTGGATTGTTATAAGGTGATATATTTAAAACTCTAAACTAAAATTCTCAACTTAGAAAATTTCTCTAACCAATAAGCGTTTAGGATAACAGCAGAAACATTTTTTGATATAATTATCAAATTATACTGTATTATATCTGTTATACATTATTTAAAATATTCAGTACAGAAATTATGTGTTAAATTAAAAATTTCATGAATATTTGAGAGCGTTAATGAGTTTTAATAAATTCAAATTGTTGCATAATATTGAAAGAATAAATTTCTATTATTTTTCTCCAACTTCCCCATTACAAATATTAAACCATATTAATTATGGCATTAAATTAGTTATCAATATTCTTTCATTTCTAAGAAATTTAACATTTTACTTTTTAAAGAATTACTTAATTGCTTTGTTGAGTTTACTCTCATAATATGATATAAATGAATACTGTTACATAATCTTTAAGTAGTGAGGTAACTGTTATCATTAGAAGAAGCATAAACTAAAATTCATCCTGCCAATTATGGATGGATGGACAAAGCTGACTTAGTAAATAGGATATTTTCTTGAGAACTTTTACTTTCTATATGATAGAAAAAAATTTATAACTTATTGTTTTAAATTTTTGATTTTCTTATCACTATAGCCTCAGTTTCAATTGGCATCTTCAAGCAGTATTCTATAAAAAGATTCTTCTCAACTATTATATCCATGAATAACTCCTTTTTATGAATATTTCTGAAAGGTTTTCCAAATTTTTATACTCAATACCTCTATGCTCATGTACAAATTATCCAGTCTAAATTTGCTTATTACTTATTTGATAATCTTTTAGTATTCCTTTTTGCATCTTAACAAAAATTAATAACTTCTTTGAAATTACAATACATTTTAAATAATTTTAAGTGTCCTATAATGAATAAATGGTGGAGGTGATGTCAATATTTTTTTGTGCTCACTCTGATAAATATTAGTAGCAAGAAAGAGTTATGATTCTAAATCTGGATTATGAAATAATTTTTATTTTTGGACAAAATAATTTTTATACGTAATGATTGCTTATTTTGTATCTTAATTTATTTTGATTCAAAACTCATTTTTACTCTATAACAGTTATGAATGAGTGCTAAGTTTGAAGTTAATCAAAATTTTATACCTTTAATTCTAACAAAAAAGTTTTTATTACTAGTGCAGTAAAGAAAAATATCTTTATTGATTACCCTATTTTAATAATTTCTAATAGGTGGATGGATACTTAAAATATTTTCTTCTAAAGCCTTTCCTAAATAGGAAAGATTATTTGACAACTATGAACTAACATATTTTATCAGTCTTGTTACCCTTTCACTGCATCAGTTTATCTATGTACTATATTTAGTTGGTTAAGAAACATATGAATAAAGTGATGCATATTGCTTAATAGATTTAAACAAAAATTCTTGTTCAAACATTTTCTGGGGAATTATAGGAAATGTCATTTCCTTATCATCAATTCTCCCTATTATGGATGTTGGTATTCGATTCTATTTTGGAATTAGTATCAATATTATCATTGAATCTTGTAAGTTACTTTGAAGAAATTCCTCATCATAAGTTTCTTATGATTTAGCTATTTTGGTATTGGCGATTTTATTTAGAAATAATATAGAAACCTATACCCATTAAGGCTGCTTTTCTTCAGTGCTATTTCAATTGGTTGGATATTTTACAGAGATTTTATCATACGAGTTATGCAGTTTATATTTAATCAATGGAATCGAGATATTTAGAAATCACAACTCAACTTTCATTATTTGTATAATTATTCTGCTGTTCAGAATTATTTTCTACATCTAAAGTTCAATCTTGTAACCAAATGATATTCTAGGAGAATTCATGATTTAGTAGCTAAATTGTATATGTATAACACTGAGGATAGTGTAAGAAAGTTTCTACTACATTATTTGGTGCAGTAATGATATACTGTTGTAAACAATACAGATGAAAAATAATAAGTATTTAACATTACAAAGATAAGGTCTGATGAAATAGTATGAACTAATTCCATGCATTCACTCTTGTTACTTATATCTTAATATATTCTTTGCTTGTGTGTTATTTGCAATTGTAGGCTTCTTCTGTCATAAAAATAACATTAGGAAGTGATTTGTGAATGAATGAAGAAATTATGCATCTCTAAGCAATATATTATATTACCTATGGCTTTTAGTATAAACTTAATTATAAATTTATCAAAAAACTATTCATGCTATCAACTCAGTAGTTTAATGTCCAAGTTTGACAAAAAATTAATTTATATATATAAATTATATTTATATTCCTCCTCAATTTTATTAACATGCAAGTATAGTCCACATTAAATTGTAGACTACATGTAATTTTTTCTGTGGGAACTATCTCAGTTAACAAACCCTGTTTTCTTTGTGATTCAACTTATCAAATAATATCAAATATAAAATTATTGTAATTACAATCAATTAAGTTACAGTGCTAAAAAATATTTTATTTTTTCAACGAAGTTGATCCTAGCTTAGTCAAAAAGGAAATGATGTTTCAGTTTTCCTGCTTCTTTTGCCAACATTAGAACTTTGTTGGCAAATCGTGATATTTTTATAAATAAGATTTATTTCTGTTGAATTGTAAAAAAAATTAAAGACACAATTATTTGATATCATTAGATAAAACAATAGTTATAGATTTTTAATCAACAGTCAATAAAATTGGAAATAAAATTTTAATTGCTTCAAAGAAATTGTTTTTTGAAGGAGAGTGCGATAGAATTCTCAGTTTAGTAAAATTTGTTGGCTCAAATTGTTTAATGTTAGCTAAGAGTTGCAGTTCCCAATTGGAATTAAGTTCACTAAGAGATGACCTGATTATTTACTGTTGTTAATTATGTTATGTTTTGCACTTTGTAATATCCATGGAAACATTTACTTTGGACCTGCATTTATGTTGTCATTCCCTTTGCTCATCCCTTCCCTCCTGTCAGTAGTTCTCAACCTCTTTGATTAACATTTACAGAAAATATCTCCTCTATCCTCATTGATTATTCCTTTCTCAATGCTACTGATTTATGCTTTTGTGCTCTTTCCTTGGCTTTGCCACCTAAACAGGTTTATGATGCTTTTAAATGCATTTTCTTTAATGAAAGGGTTGAGAAAAGCTGACCTTGATGTAAACATCTGCATCTTTCTTCCACCTCAAAATGTTAGTTAGTGTTTTGACTATTTATCCTATACAAATGTTTTTCCTTCCTAACCATGTTCCTCCAATCCCTTAGATATTTATGTTTAAAGTTCTTGTTGCACCCTTTCATTTGCATCTTTGTTGTGCATCTATTTAATCAACCCCATTTGGTGCATTCTTTGTTGCGTGGCCTTGACAGCCTGGTGGCTCTCCTTATCACACGGTACATCCTGGAGGAGGAGGGATAGTGGGGGTGGGGTCAGAGAGCGGTACCAGTGAGGGTTGGCTAGAAGGAGCCTTAGCACCAATTCTCAAACAGAGCCGCTCTAATTCGTGGTCTGATTCTTTGGACGATATGAGAGCAGCAGCTGCAATTGTAGAACACCGTGAAGCTGGTGGACGGACCTCTCATCATCCACGTCTCAGCTCATTACACCATGCACAGCATCAGATCTGGCAGGGGGGAGGAATGCTTTCAAGAGCACATGCAATTGGAGGATTACGAGAAAGAAACATATTGTGAGTAATTAATTTTTTGAAATCAGTATTTCTACGAATAAGATAAATTGTGTATTAAGCACAAATAAAAACTTATTTGATTTACTTAATCTGATTCTGAGAAATTGATTTATTTTGTCCATTTTGCTAAAATGCATGGAAGCTCATAATATATTTAATTTCTTTTTATTTTTTGTTCATACCAATTTTAATAAAATAAGGAATACCTGAAATATATATTAAAAATTTATGGACTTCATTATCGTTAAAATCCTCCTATTAAACAATATTCATTGCTATCTGATTAAAATATATTGCTTAAAATTGTATGTTTAAGCTTTGTGGGAGGGAGCCATACAGAAACTGAGCTATTTATTTGTTGAGGACACTGAAGTAAGTGTTTACACTTCTTAATTCCTCTTCATAGATAAAATTGTCTTGAAACATGTATTGAGCGGTTCTCCTATTTTTATGTATTCTTAAAGTTTTAAAATAATCATCTCAGAGTTATGTTCTGTATGTTACAGAACTCTTGATAGCAGTAAGCGTCAGCTCTATGATGAATACAAAGCTGAGTATTCTGAGATTTTGAACCGATGGCATTTACTGGAAGCTCGTGCTCAGGTAAGTTCATTAGATTAATGGTGCCTTTAGAAATTTATTTTTTAAAAACTTCTTTGAACCAACTCTTGAAGTTATTGGCAACAATTGATTATGCTTTATGCAATTCCTATTTTACAGAATCTATGGATATTTTTTTTTTAATTTCTTTTATGTTTCAGCGGTTTTAAGGATGGAATCGATCTTTGTGGATGCAGTAATATTGATAAATTATAATTCATGTGTTTATCATTGAATTTCATGTTTTATTACCGCTAAATATTGTTGATTAAAATTTTTTATTGATTAAAGTAAACCAAAATTTCCTTAGTATTAGGGGAATGACTTCTTACTACCTTTTAACCTAATATCTTATATCAATGTGAAAAATTATTCATATTATATACTTGGTGAATGATGTACAAAAATATCCCGGACATAATTACTTTAATTTTTAAAATATCTCCAAGTTTTCCCAATATTCTTTAATATTATGCGAACTATATTAGGAACTTCCCTTTGTTTTGAGAAAGTAATATTTTCCTTTTGTTTCTTTAATTAAACCTCTTGCTTTTATCAATCATCAAATCTTATGTCAAAAGTTATGTTAGTTATGAATATATGTCCTATAGAATACATAAGTAATTATTTAATGCAACTACATTAAAAATTTCTTCCTGGGTTCAATGCAATCATGTATCTTATTTTCTTACCAGTTACTTGGCAGTTACAGTAGTATTATCCATTACAGGTTCTTAAATTTGTATCAACTCCTGTAGAACCACACAGAGGTGTAGAATTTGTTAGTGAATGCCAGCATTGTTCGCAGACAGTTCGAGCAGCTCATTGCCTGTATTGCAAAAGACTGAGTCTTCTTTGTGTCATATGCCATGTCTCTGTAAGAGGTAATTGAACATAATTGAGCTATTCTTTATATTTTCAGCCTATAAGATTTATCTATGTCAAAAGTGAAGTATATCACATTAAAGTGAATTACATCTCTTTTTAGGATGTTCCAATTTCTGCCTTGTATGTGGACATGGAGGGCACATGAACCATATGAACGATTGGTTTTCCCGAGAAGGTTTATGTCCTTCTGGTTGTGGTTGCAGATGCTTACAACAAAGTGCAGCAATTCTTGATTAATGAATATATTACTTCATTCTCCGATTGAAGTATTATATCGATGCTTTTATAAGGTTACCAAAGAATCAAATTTGACCTGGCTTTGTTAAATATTGGATAACTGTTGTTATTGGCCCTTAAGCAAGTTATCCCTCCTTAGACTGCAAAGATATTTTTATATACATTATGTTCAAAGAATTTATTATAAATAAATGATGAATCTTCAGCTCTAATTTTCTTTCACAGTTTGAAAGTTAACTTTCTCAATATTTTCAACATCCTTAAGCAACATACCTCTATCCTCCTAGAGGAAGCAAGTGTTACAAAACTGCTTATAAAATTACAAGGGTATTTACGTGTATGTGAAAGTAAAAATTAATATCTGAACTGCTTAAATGTTGACACAGCATCTAAGCCTCTGCTAAAAATTCTGTTTGAATTTATAAACACTGTTGATACAAACTGATGCATCTACTGTACAAACAAATGCAAAAAAATGTTTACATATTCAATCATGCCCTCAACAAATAGTAGTGTGGTAATATATATAAGTTTAATTCTGTCGTCATTATTTGGGTAGAAATAGTTATTAAATTTATATAATAATGTTTAATTTATACTCATAAGAAACTATTTCTTCCTTTACTTCATGAAAATTTCTACAGTTGCTTACCTGAATTCATTTTAGCCATGTATTTTAAATACCTCTGTTAAGATCTTCTGCCAAGTATACATTATAGCAGCAGAAGCCTCATCAACGTAGTAAATTTTAATATCTGAAGTACTGAGGCATACTCGCATTTTAATGAATACCAGTTAGATTGATAATTGAAATGATATTTCTCATTAAAAGTAAAAACTGATCTCAGTATAAACCCTGCAAGTGTAACATCAGGACATAGATTGGTACAAGAGGAGATCTAAAAATTCTCACTGCGTGTAAAATGCATTCGCTTGTTGCTGAGAAAAATTCATTTAATTCTCTCTTATTTTCTTACGAAACCCTAAGAGACAAAGTCTAATTAGTTATGATACATCCATCCTAAAATAAATACGATGTACACCGTTTTTATATATTAGTTAACGATATGTTGAAAATTGCATTCCTCTGAAAAGGATTCAGTTATTAAAGTACAATTGGGTTCAACTTTTAATATTCAGCATCATTAATAATTTTTTCGTCATTTAACTAAAATTAAATTTCCCAACTACGAAATGATATCCAACTTCTGTAGTGTCCTGAACTATTTTCTTCGCCTTTACTGCCTTAGTTTGTACTATGTAAACAAAATAAATTTCAGACAATATGAAATGACGAAGAATACACCTTCGAAAAATATCCTCCTGAGAACAGTGAAACACATTTACTATTGTTGTTTCGTCCACAGCAGACATAAAATGTGAATAGAACAATTGACTACGCTAATGCTGTCACCTCGTGCATCAGCTTATTTAAAAGGACTATGATGTGTGATGTTAGTAAATGACAATACAAATTTCTTGGATTAAGTAATAATATTGGAAATGATGAATGTATATTTTGCTTGAGTAAAGCCAATTCACCATCGGAACGGAAATTGTGGAGTTATGCCTCTAGAATGGTTTAATAGTACTCGTGTTTCATCATTCTATAAACTGTTTAATGAAATGGCTATGAGATTAGCTGTATCCAAGAAAGTAATTGATTCAGCGTCGGATCGATTACCTGTCAACGAGGAAGGAAAGAGCCATTCCATGTATTCTCTCATTAGTGTGTCAAAAGATGATACCAACGACTTTTCTCAATCGGTTCAATTAGCTGTCCAACTTCTACGTGAGGGGGAAGCTATTGCACTTCCTACAGACACAGTATATGGAGTTGCTGCTGATGCACAGAATTCAACGGTAAGATGATCAACATTTTATGCATTAAATGTGTGTTGAAGGAACCTTTTTAATATTCATAGAAAAGATCCCTTTTGAAATACTTCCATAACATAATTGATGGAATAAAATGTCAAATTGTAATCTGTGATATATGTCAGTTTGTCGAACTGTCATATTACACTACGATAGATGATAGTATAATTTTTAGAAAGGAAATTGCTCGTGCAGTATGCAACTTTATAATCTTCCACTTTTTACCGTACGATAGAAAATAAGTCCTCCTTTCTTTCTCTCAATTGCTTTCTTTAAGATTATTTATTTCAGCTTCTCGATTGTTCTTGTTATTCACTTCCTATTCCCTCCAGCAATCTGTGTACCTATATTTTGCAATCAATTGCACCATAACAAAAGTGTGCTCTGAACATTCATCTCACAGAGTCTATTCCTAAGGATTTGAAAACTAAAAAAATCAGTACCTTATTAAATAGAATTTTTGTACCCTATGAAACATTCGTGATAACCATTATGGCTCTTGGTGTGTATAAACTAGCTACGTCCAAAGCAATGTTATTGGTGAAATTGAACAAAGGCAATTTTTAAATAACCTTTTGGATTGGTTTCTTCTCTTTGTTTTCTTCTGCCATATTTGCTTCCAAAAATATTCTCAGCTGAAGATCATATTCTTCAGGAGCTAGGTTTGGTCCTGTATAATCATATACCTTCTTTTAATCAGGTAACCAATCTAAATGGTAAATGAAGTCATTACAGGATTCCATTACAGACCAATTAAAATTTTTAAATTTCACCAACCATAAGTTTTTTATCTATAGCATTCTATATTATCTGAAATTTGAATAGTTGGATCTTCATCAGGTGAAGATTTAGAAAAGATTGTTAGAACCATATTTTCTTCTGAGTAATTGTACTTCGTATAATATTAATTGTTCACCAAATAAAAATTATCTTATGATAATTGTTTGAGGTATGGAAGACCTCAAGATAAACATGTTTATGAAATGTTCCATTTTTCTTTAAATCTACATCTAATATGAATTTCTATTTCCAACATTACAGGCTATCAACAAGCTGTATGAAATAAAGAAGCGATCTCCTTTTAAACCATTGGCCATATGTCTAAGTGATTCCAAAGATGTAGGAAATTGGTGTCATATAGATCCAAATATGCCTGGAAGTCTACTACAATCACTTCTCCCTGGACCTGTCACGTTAATTTTCAGAAGGAAAGATAGTCTCAATAGTGATCTTAACCCAGGAATATCTTGTGTTGGTATCAGAGTACCTGATCATCCTTTCATTCGTTCAGTTGCTTCTAGTTTTGGCTCTCCAATAGCCCTAACCAGTGCTAATATTAGCTCTGAAATGGCCACTATAGCTACTGAAGAATTCTCTGGTTTGTGGAGCAGGTTAGCAGCAGTTTTTGATGGTGGCTGTTTAGCTGGGAATGATTTGAAGACTGCTAGGTTAGGTTCTACAGTGGTTGATCTCTCTAATGTTGGCTATTTTTCCATCATTAGACCTGGTTGTGCCCTTAAAAGTACAGTTTCTATTTTAAAAGAACATGGATTGGTAGAAAATAAGAGATAATAAATATTATTTGGTGAATTTTATCCTTTTATTCCTGATTATTTCACTAGTTCTGGAATGCTTTAGAAAGATTATGGCATTTTTAACATGTTCACTTATTATGTATGATTTTAGTCAAATATATTTGCAGTAATATAGGATGGATGTCTCTGACCAATACTGGTCCTAACTTATTTAAACTGTTCACCATATGTATTGGTTACTGTCTTATAATATGTGAAAACAAATCCATTAATACTTGATTAAACTGATTTGTGTACAAGAAAATAATGGCTATTATATTCTTTAAGCTTGCATATCTTACAAAGTCTTCTTTTCTTTGATATACAAGAATAAGAAATTGCAAAAAAATATAAAATATATGCAGTGAATAAATAGCTGAATATGAATGTGGCATAACATACTCACAGAATACAGAGAGGGAATTTCAGTAAAAAATTCTGCCAAGACTGTGTTAGTTTCATTGGATTGACCGTTGATCCTTAAAACAAAAATTTCAAATGAAGATAACTGTTCACGTTCATATTGGTGAGTGGTAAAGCGTGTAGTAAAACTCTACTATGCTTAATAGTTGTACTCTAATTTTCATGTCATAGGTATTTTTAACTCATGCCAATTTAATAATTTGATCAATTTTATTTTGGAATAAATAAAAAAAAATCAGTAGTAAATTATTCCTAAGTATAATATTTGGAGGAAAGTGGGCAGAAACACTTCTATTGTAGTAGGAATCTATCTATCAGGGTGTGCATTAAGAAAAGAACAATGAGTTAAAAATGAAAACCAATTGTGAAGTGAGTATGAGTATTGTGAGTATGCAAACTTATACAAAAGATGAATTATAGCTTACTGTGTTACAGATTATACACATATTTGCTGTTACTTAGCATCCATGTAAACAAATGGAAGGCATATGATAATGTTCCCAAAAAAACATTGACTTAGAGAAAGATGAAAAAGGTATTTTTTGAAAATGTACATTCGCAATAAATATCTCAAGAGGAACCCTAGTAAGAAATAGACAATTGGATCCCATAATCGAATAAAAATTAGATAACTATATAGTGGATAATGAAAATTATTACTAAATATAAAATATTAAACATCTTTAAAACAAAGTGACCACAGAATGATGAGATGCTAGTTATGATGAACCCTTGAGGGGAACTTTAGTTGATGTCTATAAAAATGAGCTAAGAATTAGAAAACAAAGATAAAACATTGCCTGGAAGTGAGAAATAAGTTCTCACCACTAAATACAGGATCTCAAAGAGGAAGTTCTGTAAGAAAAAAAAACAACAGAATTTTAGCGGTTGAGACAAAAATAACTACAGAAATCCTGTGTATGATGTGATGTGGAGAAGAACTGATGAAATAGGAGTCAAGGAGAGACTATAATGTATACATGATGATGGGTAAGACCATCAAGCTAGGAATCAAAGATAATGCAAGAGAGCAGTGTACTAAGCCATAGAGGAAACAGGAGGAATATTTTGTGACCCTGGGTGTGCTATAATATCAGTAAAGGTCAACCCGGATTCCCAAAACACATTGCTTGAAAAATGAAATATACTTAGGTAAAAATGATGAACTATATTTCATCTACTTTAATATAATATGTAAAGTAGTATTCGATGGCTAAAGTAAACAAGAGTGTCTATTTTTTAATCATTATATCTAGATTACACATAAAGGTTACAGTATTTATTTTTGACATGGTTGAGCATAAATATTACAAGCAACTTCCATGTATATTAACAGTAATAGTATTCTTTGATATCATGACATATTTTAGGCATCCTTGACAATGTACAGGGGTTGCCACTACACAACAGTCTAACTGCAGCTTGAGGCAAACTAATTAAATAGTCCGAAGTAAAGCTGAATAGATTAACCAAGATGATTTCAGGAAATTGTTCAATATATTATACATAAAAATCTACCAGCAATGAAATACGTAAGTTGAATCCCGATCTGAAATTCATATCCTACCATAAGGGGCGTAGCAATATTGAGATAAATTAATCCATCTCATTAAATTTGCGGTATTCTATCCCTAGATAAAAAAGTCAGACTTTAAATAAATTTTTAACTACTTCTATTACCTGTTCTTTCGATGAAGATTATCTTTCACGAATAATATTTCTAAAATATTACAACTCGGATACTATAAGTACGGTAAATCAAACAAACTGGATGGGTAATAATTCGTATTTCTTAGCGGGAGTGTGAGTTTTTACATGCAGCTGTTCCAAGAGGTAAAATTGTTAATCTTGATTTTATTTTAATGATTTTCGAGCTAATCTACTGACTAAACTCTTTTTGGATCCCAAAAGCTGATACTAACACTTAAGGCAAATTCCTGGAAGCTTGGAACATAAAAATAATTTTGGATAATTTAGAACTTTCGGATAATTTAGAACTTATAAATATAACAAATAAAAAATATCAATCAAATTTACATACATCCTAATTCATTTACCTATGAGGCCTCAACTATAAAATACATTTCTGCCGCGAATTAACTGAAATTAACAGAGTAAAGAAAAGTTCTTCAGCTCCACCTGGTGTATTCATTTAACTTAGTGAACAGAACACAAACGCAGGGGTAGAAGGTTCTGGAGAAAGTACTTGTAAGTCATTATTTAAATCCATTGTAAATTGGTTATGTGTATGAGTTATATTTGTGCAATATAATCGTTTCTGAATGTATCAACATTAATTAATAAATGTAATAAAAATTAAATTCCTCTGATGACTAATTGAGCGATTTAGAGAAGGTCATATGGTGGAGTTGTCTCGATTGATATGGTTTGGACTATCATATGTTAGGGTTTTGAATTCCAGCAAAATGAGAGATTTTGTTTTAGAAACTAAAAATTGCTATTTTAATAAGTTTGATCGACTTTACAGAGTTACCTTGGGAGACAGCATCAGGATATCGATCTCAGGTAATTGATATTAATGTTGATAGACGTACTTTTGGTGTTGTGAGTCCAAACTTAAAAGAATGATATTGAGTATGAACTTTAAAGGATTGAACATAACCGTCATTACTGCTTCCAACTTTCTGGCATGGGTTTCATGCGGCTGTGCGTAGTTTGCATTTAGTTTACAATCGAATTTGGACTCAATACCATTATAGTAAAGATGATTATTTTTTGAAACATCAGACCTTTTGTAGAACCTGCGATGGAGGCTGAAACTAATTCCATCGAAGCGCTGCGCCAGATTCGTTCTCCCAAAATTAAAAGGCGAGTATGCCCATCTCAGAGCCTCCCTTGCTCTCTGTCATCTGTTAATCGCCGGCAGCGTTTTATGACGAACCAAATGAGGCGGCGTCGCCGAATGTGTATATTTGGTGGAAACCGGCGATCTCTGTCCCGACCACATTGTCAGTTATCCAAACCATGCAGCACCGCCCCGTCTCCAGTACCCGCCCGCCTGGATGCAAAAATTTTGGTGTTGCTGCAGAAGAAGAGAAAGCAGTTGAAACGAGATGGACTATATCAGTTTGTCTTGTGGAAGGAGGCCTTAAAGGCGGAAAGGAATAGGCTGATGGTATCAAAAAATTTGCTTACTAAGTAAACGGTGTATTTATTATTTTTGTGACTAAAGTGCTCATGATCTCCACTTTGGAGCTCCTCACGAGTAATCTGCATGTAAACTGATTATTTATATATCGTGTATTAGAAATTGCTGTATGTAACGATGGATCTGTATGTCCTACTCGTTTATGTATAGGCAGTTTTGCTTTGATCTATATCGTAAAGTCTGTTTGGGTCATTTTATATTAAATATGACTTCAGATTGTATTTCAAGTGAGAGGGTATTTCCCGGTAGAAGCACTTCATGGTGAATTGGTGTTTTGACCTGAGAGTATAACCCAATTTGAGAAGTTATTCTATTATTAATGTTCCTATTTTTCTTTAAAACTTGATACTCATTTTTGGTATCGGTGTAGTTTTGGTTGAATGAAGCTAGTGATTTTGTGCTTTGATAATAGCATGAATGTTGTTTTTATTTTTATATTGATTACATTATTCATTTTTCTCCGATATGTTCATGTAGGAGAAAACATTTACAATTGGTGAATATGTATATGTATGAATTGTTAGATCGTATTTGCTTTGATGCAGACGATGTAAATTTCTTCATCTTGTACCTCATTGTTATTGGCAACTGAAAAGAATAAAGTATTTTAACTTACATTGAGTGTGTGTGATATTTTCCGTCTCCGTGGTATAATAAATTATATAAATATTAAGTATTAATCAATCCCAATACTCTTGAGATTTTTAAGAATGCAGAATGATTTAGTATTTTACCTCAACTGTCCGGAACCTTGTATCATAAATTTTAATCCACCCTTAGGGATATGCTCAATATTGCAATGCTTTCAAAATTATTACTTACTAAATAATTTTATCTATGCAACAAATTTCCATTTAAATTAAATATCCAACGTCAACTCAAATTACAGTACATCCTTGTCCAGAGAATGTTTCTGCAATACCTTATAGCAACATCTACTATAGTCTAAATACTTAACGCAAAATGTTATTTGCTAGATTTTTAATGTAGAGCCAATACCAATGTTGCAATGAGTGTAAGATAAACCAGTAATTCACTCAAACAAAAATTCATGGAAATTATTTAAACTACATTTCATAATTCATTTCAGCTTGATTAATTTTTATATCTGTCCAGTTTTTGTAGCAATAATTTATATTATGCTTATATTTGAGGAAAAATGCATAATCTAGAATAATTCATTTTATAATGAATTTCAATTAAAAAATTCATTTTCAAATGTCAAATAATTTGAATAAATTTAAAGTAGATAGTAAATGCAGCATCCAATTTGCGCTAACATGTTATTTGAGTTCTGATGACTTTTTCAATTGAAAATGAGATAAATATGTGCTGATTAAAAATGCTTAAATTTAACGTTCATAGCAATCATAGTGAGAATTTTCAAGCAACTGATGAGTTTGTGAAGCGGCTCAGAGATTAAAATTAATTATAGATTTTACATTTTAATACTTCTCCATCTAAATGAAGGTAGTACATAAACCAAGCGAAAATAACAGTGTACGAAACTTTTGTTAACGATAATTGATTCAGTTACTATACTGGAACTGAAATTTCAATCCTGTCAAGGGTACTTTTACATCAGTTAAAGTGTTTCTGTTAATTTCTATAGCAGGGGTGATTAATATAAAAAAAGAAAAGCAATCAATCAACGATAATTTCAATTGAAAGATGACCGTAAAGCCTCACAGATAAAGTCATGGCTCTCACAGAACATGAGAAAGTTCCTAAAATTTACTGTACGTTAAAAATTTACAATTACACGGAAGCTTTCAATATGATAAGTAACGCATAGATGAAAACATTTTGCAAATCAATAAAATATTGTTTTCTCTCATTTCCGAAGATTTCTACAACATTTATAACAAGTAAGAATTCTACAGGTTACCTGTCTGACAAAAGAGTTGATTTTGTAAGTATATACAAACCCTGATAATTGATACATTTTATATATCAATATATATACATACAAAAATTCAACGTAATTTGTAATTTCGTAAAAATTAATTTCCCGTTTATTTGTAATGATGAAATTTTTACAATGATTATATTCTACGGGTGTTTAAAAATCTTACATACATGATTAGCAGCATAAATTTGAGCGATTATGGTAAATGGAGGTAGAAAAAAGAGAAAAGGCAATTTAATAGATGATAATACGTTGCGTTCTGACTGGTAAACGAGAGAAATAAAAATTAATTGCGAGTTTGAAATCACCAATTTTAGCTATCCATGAAAAACAAGCTGCCAAACATATATGCATAGTTAAAATTTTATTCTATCTTAGTTAAAGTTGGAATTACATAAGAAAGTTTCTACTTCCGGACAGTATTAAGAATAAACTGCAACCAATGATAGGCAAATAATTGGTATTTTATTACTGATTTCCAATCAATGAGATCAAATATCTCGTAGGTTAATTAAAAACTTGAAAGGAATTTTGTTATGTGAAATTTAAACGCGATTACATGGAGATGAATAGGAATCATTCGAAAACTTAGATGGCAGAGTTTCGGCTGGGGTTCCCACATTTCACAAATAGACCATGAATTTTAAGGCAATGAATTTCCGCAATTATTTATTCATTAGTCGATCCGATATTGCAAACATACTACTCAGACAATTGGATCGCTCCTGTTTTCACACTACTATTTTCAAAATTTCTGTCATGCGGGATTAATGCGTATTCTGTTTCCTGAGCAATATATGGAGCAGAATGGAATTATATGTGGATATTATAATGGATTAAGTAGAATTTTTAGCGTGTAATAGATGTTGCTTTTGATTTTTTCATCTACCTCTGATCGTGCTTCTTCATGCAGGATACTTTTTACCAAGAAAATGTCGTCTTATTATTGAACAACTCGAATTTCAGTAACTTGAAGTAGGGTGAGTTTAAATAGCTTTGATTATCAGTTGCAAGTTTCTGGACAAAGAATTATAGTAAATAATACGAAAGAAAAAGAGATTAAACTATTTGGTCGTAGTTAATCTCTTTAAGTAATTGACTTATTTATTTAATAGGAGGATGGCATCGAGTAGCACGGAAGATGACTCTTTTCAGTCTTCAGTAAATTCGTTCGGTAATTTAAGGTTGACGGATGGAGGGTGCGTTGGTAACATAGCAACCAAAGGAGCACCTCAGAATATGTTAACTTCGACTGTACCAACAAACCATGCTAACATTGAAATTTTGAATGAGAGGAAAGAAACTAGCGATGCTAAAGAAAATAGGCGTGGAACTGGAACCACTGCTTGTCAACAATATTCTTCATCTTCTGAATCATATGTTCCAACGACAGCGCATCCTGGGTATCACTGGCAGGTAAAAGCAATCATGATCCTAGATTTTAAGCCATTACCTATCATGAATGGATTTATATTTATGTTGGTGTACATAAAAAATTTAATCTCTAAAGAAAATATCTGTTTGTTAAAATTATACCATTTAATCTAGTTAATTTCTGAGTACAGTCATCTACTTAAACTCTACATAAAGTGAATTTTATTTCATTTTTAACTGTAACAAGATTGTTGAGCTCAAACACATCATATTCTATTTCATGATAATTCAGCTTAAACTTGGAAATTTAAGTATTGAATTTTTTAATTAATAATTTATAACATTAATTTAATAAGTTTAAAAATAAATTAATTTCTAGTTACAGAACCATAAATCTATGCTCATCTCTTCAATGCATGTTGAAGTATTGTTTAAAACTCAAAATTATTGGCCCCTGATCATTGATTCACTTCATAGATATTATTGTTGATGTGTACTATCTGATATGCAAATATATTGCTATTAAAATGTCTAGATATGACTAAATCTAAGGTAATTGAACTTTTAAAATGTCTATTACAGGCAACAAAGACAACTGTAAAAGAAAGGTTTTCCTTTCTTTTTAATAATGAGACATTAAGTGATGTTCATTTTATTGTTGGCAGAGATAATCAGCAGCAGAAGATACCAGCACATAGGTAAATGTGTGTAAAATCTACCATTTTTATAAAGTCTTCTATTATATTAATTTAAGAATTTTGACAAAAAATATTAGATTACCGTAATATTACTAAATAATTTGTTTGGAAGAAATGTCATCAAAAGCTCTTTTGTCATAAAAAATCTTTTGGCTCCATTGTGAGCCGAGAATGAAGCAAATTGCTTGAGAAAATTGTTGTCATTTAATCATATCCCCCATTCAATACCTGTGATGATATTGTGAATGCAATGAAGTCTATTTATTTCATTTTTGGTCAATTTTTATCATTATGAAAATTTACTGAATTTTACTGGTTAGTTCTTGTATGATAAATATTAATTTCAAGAATTTAAAGATGAAAGAGATTTTTTTCTCTCTTGCATTACTTTTATAGCTAATTATGCTGATTTTTTTCAAGTATATGAGGGTTTCTTTGGGTAGTTATGTGTAGTTTGACAGGCTACCTTTAAAACAAAGTAGGATTGGTCTATGATGTTAGAGTAATCATTATCCCGTTAATCAGTTGAAGCTTGTGACTATTTCAATTTTTACATGAAGAAAAAGATTATAGCCAGATTAATGCTTATTTCAATTTTAAAGTAGATAATTTTTGTTTTTTATTCAGAATTATATGACATCGTATGCTTGTTTTCAACATGAGTTTACTTTGTTGATAATAATGATTTATTTCTATTGTGGCAAAAAGGTTTGTCCTCACTGTTGGCAGTGGAGTATTTGATGCAATGTTCAATGGAACCCTGGCTACTCAGGCTGAAACTATAGATCTTCCTGATGTGGAACCAGCTGCATTTTTAGCTTTGCTTAAATTTCTCTATTCTGATGAAGTCTGCATAGAGCCAGAAACTGTGATGACTACTCTGTATACAGCCAAAAAATATGTTGTTCCTGCCTTGGAAAAACACTGTGTGGAATTCTTGAAGGTATAAGTTAACCTGAAATATGTATGCCTTTTAAAATATTCAACCTTAAAATTAAAATAATCTTTAAAAATAAAATTCTGTGCTCTCTTTCCATTAATAAGACTGAAAAAGGAATAGTTTTGGATGGATATTTTTACATATTTGGAAAAAAATGGGGAAGTATTCTGGGGTTGTCAGTTTGATATTTATGTGTGTTGTCTTTTGTATTTAATTCAAAAATTATCTATAAAGACATATTTTACAAGAAATATAGAAATGCTAGATTTGACTTATCTTGAAAATGTTTCTTAATTCTACTATTTTCACTGGAATGCTTTTAGGGCAATCTCTGTTCAGAGAATGCATTTCTCCTGCTGACCCAGGCTAGATTATTTGATGAGCCCCAGCTAGCAGCACTGTGCCTCGATACCATCGATCAGTCTACAGCTGAAGCCTTTGCTGCAGATGGTTTTGTAGATGTGGATCTTGACACTCTCGCTGCAGTTTTAGAGAGAGATACATTGCGTATACGAGAGGCTAAAGTTTTCCAGGTAAAATATTAGAAATCCTATTGTCCTTGTTCTTGGAAGCATTTAAAAGCATTGTCTCTCTGTAGTGGTAATTGTAAAATCATCCGAAAATGTATTTAACAATTTTGTGTGGAATGAAGTTATTAAGTACGACAACAGTTATGGATTATGGGTTTTTAAATAACTTTTACATTTCTTAAAAATGAGTTAGAGATATCTGTTGAATTAATTTATTGTGTTTTGAATTTATAGTTTAGTTGGCATTATATTTTCAGATCTGTAACTCTGCTTCTAAACTAGAATGCTCAAATTATTTAAACGATGGCACAAATATATTACTCAAGTAAACTTGAATATCAATTTTTAAAAAAATTGCTGAATATATCTTATAAAATAATAAATTAACCTTTTTGATGTTGATTTTTCCTAAATTTTTGTTATAATGATATATTATATGAGAAGATATATGTTGAAACTGAAAACAACAAAGCTACTTTTTCACCTCAACTATGTACATCTGTTTCTATTATTAGTATTTGTATTGTTCTTTAAGCATAATTTTTAATTGGACTACAAAATAGCTTACTAGATTTTTTGTTTCTTGTATATGGTTTAACTATTGATGCTTTAATTCCCTGAGGAAGCCAAAGAGTTACAAAAGATCTCAATTTCTCAATCTTTGGGAACTCATTTAAAAATATAATTTTTTACCTATATGTTTAGTAAAGGATAATTTAAAGGTATTAGAATTTAAAGTTATTTAAATCCCCTTCAAAGAAATACTTAATCCCAATTTAATAAATTAGATTCTTTATTTATAATATACTTATAGTTAGAATTAGCAATTGCTGATGGTTCTTCCTTTTTTATAATTTTTATAATTCTTTAGGAATCTTGAAGTTGTCCTTTCTTGGCATAAAATTATGTTTTACTAATTACAGGGATTTTGCATTATCAAAAATCAGCATCATGAAAAAAGAAAAATAAAAAGTTGTGCATTTATTTATGTTGTAATTTTATTATATTAACTCAGGGGTCTCCAAACTACGGCCCGAGTGCCACATCCGGCCCGTGGACAGATTTTGTCTGGCCCGCAGATAGCTAGCATACTTGAAAAGTCCTTTTATAGAAGATATTTTTTATAGGAAATTAAATTTAGTTTACTGAAGAATTCTAATTTTATGTTGAATAATTATTAATATGACATCTACATTGATATGGTCATGGGCTAACTACTCATAACATTGTTATAGGCTTATTGTTTTTGTTTTTGTGATAAGTTGAATAAAGAAACACAGAATTGTAATGAGTAAAGACATGTATAATATGCAGAAAATTTAACTTCAGTATATAATAACAAACAAATTATTGAAATGAATCCAACTAACATTTTATGCATTTGAAATAAAAACATAACTTATAACAAGCATAATGACATATGAAATACTAATGAGATTTATGTATTTGGTATAATATGGTTTTGGCTCTCGGAACTTGCTGGAGTACTCAGTATGGCCCTAAGGCTGGAAAGTTTGGAAACCCCTGGATTAACTCTAAAACTCATAAAATGGATGATGAAAATATAAAATTGAAAATATTATCCTATAATTTAGGCAGTTGTACGGTGGTCAGAAGCTGAATGTGCTAGGCAACATCTTCCTCCTACACCTGAGAACCGTCGCTCAGTCCTAGGTCGTGTTCTCCATCTAGTCCGTTTTCCTCTCATGACAGTGGAAGAGTTTGCTGTTGGAGCTGCTCAATCCGGTTTGTTAACCGACAGAGAAGTTGTCTCCCTCTTTCTTTACTTCACTGTTAATCCAAAGCCAAATGTACCATTTGTTGATTCTCCTCGGTGTTGCATGACTGGCAAGGAACAGACAGTCAGTCGCTTTCGTCAGATAGAGAGCCGATGGGGTTACTCTGGTACCAGTGATAGGATCAGGTAAGAAATATTTGCAATTAATTATTTACGCTGAAACAAGGAGTAATCTGTAGTCTTAGATTTATGTAATGAACTAAGAATAAATTATACCTATCTCAAAATTGAAAGTTGAACTTTTTACTGATTTGAAAGTATTTGTTTAAGTTATCTGAGTTATAGATCTATGATTAATAACTCTTTATTATAATTGTTTCTTTTTAAGTAGCTGTGATCTCTATATTTCAGGTTTATGGTTGATCGTAGAATATTCATTGTGGGTTTTGGATTATATGGTTCTATACATGGTGCATCAGAATATTATGTGAATATTCAAGTCATTCACACAGCATCTGGTAAAGTTTATGGTTCTAATAATACAAATTTTAGCTGTGATGGCTCGAACTCAACATTCAGGGTCATGTTTAAGGAGCCTGTAGAAATTTCACCTAATACATATTACACTGCATCTGCTACGTTGAGGGTATGTCACATCCTAATGTATATACTGTATTTTTCATTAAAATTAAAATCAAAATGCATGGCCGCTATCACCTCAATGTCATTCTTTATTGTTTGTAGATGAATATTTTATTTCTGCCATATTTACGGTTTATAATTTAATGATTTTTGATTTTAGGGTCCTGATTCCCATTATGGAACAAAAGGTTTGAGAAAAGTAATACTTGACTGTCCTAGCGGTGGAAAAGTTACATTCCAGTTTTCATATGCTGCTGGAAACAACAATGGAACTTCAGTTGAGGATGGTCAAATACCTGAAATTATTTTTTATGTATAATATTTATGTATTTGTTCTTAAATACAAAAATTCAAAAACAAGATGTAAATAACTATGAGTGAAACGTTTGAGCTTTCGTTTATGTTATTGTATTGCACATTGTGTTATCAATATGTCACCAAGGAGTGGAAATTGAGAATCATTTTGTTTTAAAATGTTATCCCTTTTATATAAAAATCATTCTCATTTTAGGAGTATCATGAAAGGAACCTCATAGAGGTGTATTTCATTAGAGAGAAATCTTAAAATTTTATTCCTGCCAACATATTCAAGTGATGAACTTTCTCTTTAATCTGCTTCATATGAAACAAATGAAAAGTTGCGACTGTTGCAGTAGCTCAAAATGTCACCCCTTATGTAGTCATCCTTGAATTAAACCTCAATTTTATTTCATTATTGATCTCCAGTATTATGTAAATAAATGATATGCTTAGAGCTAAGCTCAGTGATGTTATTTTGAGTGTATATTCTTTATTAAAGTAAGAAAATCAAAACAAAAACCATATTTAACTCTTATTATTTGAATGATCCTTCACTATTTTTATTCTTCAATATTGGCTATGAATTTTAACAATATCATGGGTATTCTCCACTAATATTTGGAGACACAATGGAGAAATAATATAATCAACATTATTAAAGTAAGGTACAATTGTAAGAGACAAGTAAATTAAATATTTATAGGAAAAATTATGTAATGTTTTATGGTATGGTAATAATGTAATCTTTTTAGGTTCTATGTAATTTTTTGCATTCATCTGTTCATAATTAGGAAAGAATGAAAAGTAAATTACTGATACATAATGTGGAATCTTATGTCAAAAAAAATAAGATGCACTTGTTTTTGAGATAATATTGATTATGAATTTCCAGCTTATTCTATAAATCAATATCAGAAAAGCATATGCACAAAATCAATCAAAAACTAAAACCATAACTACTTGAATACTAAGGTAGATTTTAAAATCCTCTTCATTGAAACTGGAATAGTTTTCCTGTTTTATAAGATTAAGAATGGAAATGAAGCAGATATGCATAGTTTAAAACTCTAAATTATACATATTTAATATAAAGAAAATATAAAGATAGATATGCTTCCATTAGTTTTATTGCTAGCTGGTCTCCATACTTCAAGAACCCTCTCAGGGTAACAGCCAGTCAGCAGATGAGAATATCTATAATACAATGCAGATATGCAGGTAAAATGGCACAAATCATGTATAAATTGATCTCATAGGATATATGTATAGATACATTACATAATTATACATTTTATGAAAATAATACATTATATACAAATTACAAGGTTATTTCTTCTATAATAGAAACAAACTATGTCACATATGAGTAGATACATTATTAACATAAAACAAAGTAAATAATTACAATTCAAACTGCCTGCTTCATTAATGATGCTAGTAACATCCATGTACTCAATTAGTTTTGATTCCCAGTAACAATGTTGCAGGCAGGAAAAGACTAGCAATTTTCATAAATTTCATAACCATACATATATTTAATTCTTATCAACTTTAAAGGAAATTGACACAATCAGCTTCACCCAATCAATTTTCAATAGATTCCCAAATCCTAGGTATTTTATCGTAAAATAAAGTCATACAATTTATAAAGAAACAAGATACAGCAACGTCAACTTAAATTTCTTATTTTTCAACATAAATAGGATAGACAAATTAGGCCACCTTTGAAGGTTGATAAACTGCTCAGTCCTTGTGTGTGAACTGAGAGGAACCTGATATCTTATAAGCAACAGCGGTAGATCAGTCTATCATATTTTTCGCTTTTTGTTATTTCTTGAAGTGCCTTTTATATGCTATATAATACACATGGATACCTAAATGGATTTAATAATATTTGGTATCATTGGAAGGAAATGAGATGAGCACACAGTATGACAGTCATAGCCCTGTCTCAAGCAGACATCTTCCAAGTAAAAGCCAAACATGAGAAAGTTACTATGGGCGATTAAAATATAAAAAATACATCACTCTTGTGCCAAGCCTAGAACAATCACATTTTATCAAAGAAAACAAAAATTACATAATGGGAATGTAATGACCCATCTGAAAAGAGTGTGCCGCTGACCACTCATTATTGCCACTCCCATGAAATATCTCAAAGAAATTCCATTAGTTTAGCATGGCTAACCCGAGTAATTTTGTATAATCTGCCTCAATTGCATCTTACACCTACTCTATCCAGACAAAATAAAGGACAATTAAGGCATCAGTTATCACTATTAAAGCTCATAGAAATATAAAATGCCACTTGCTGGTAAGAATCATAACAAACATAGAAATTCTCTGGCAAAAATTTTGCCTCCCATGATTTGAGTTTTATGTTTTTAATAATCTCATTAATACACTCTTGCACTCAATCACTGGAAATGTTCACGTTTAAAAGATTTCATTATTTTTCAACAATTGCAGTACTCCATCATCAGGATTTCATTGTCTTTTGGTATAGGAAATTGAGTTATCACTATAATTAAAGCATAAAAGGGTCAAATGAACTAATGAGTATTTTAATGAAAATCTTACTGGAGGTAATGCAGATTGGTAACATTAAGATATCAAACCAAAACTTAAAAATGCAGCACCTGTTTCCATATTTAACTTATTTACATGTAAGGAGAATATGAAACTCACATGTTGGAGGTTTCATAGCACATTAACAATAATTGAAATAGAGTGATCAAATCATTTCACTATGAACAGAGAATTGTGAACATGTCCTCGAAAAATTAAAGATATTAAGTTTTAGATGGAACTTCTACAAATAATTAAAAAAAACAAAACTTCAACTAAAATCAAAGATAGCTTTTGAATATAAAATTCTGAATAAATGTGAAAAAGTGCCTCCTCCTAATAATATCATGAAGACTTGCATAATAATATGAATTGAAAAAAATATTCCAATTCTATGTATAACATCTCCCTGAATTTCATGATAGTATTTTTTACATTTCAATTAGGAAATAACGAATCTCTTAAAATAAATGTAATATACATGTATGTTGGTCATTTAGACTTGAATGAAAAATCATTTTAAATTGGTATTTGAAGTTTCCATAAAATAAGAATCTTGGATAAATATTTCACAGTTATAGATCCCTTTGCAATTCCTCCTACTCTCGTATCATCCAACTAAGTAAAGCATCTATGCTCAATAAATGAAGCAAAGTGTGTCTTCTTTCTCGTCTCAAATGGAGTACAACCAAAAATAAATTGCCCATTGACTAACACGCTTCAATAGAGTAACTATACAAAATCCTCATTCATAATTGCATACTCGTTCCATGTAAATCCATACAATTCACACAAATTTCTTACACACATACACACACACATACTCAATCATTCATTTTTACATAATATCTCATTTCTATATACATTAACAAGCATTAAATGAGATGAAAACTGCCTTTGATTGACAGCCTCAAAGCATTTTGCACCATTTTAGTCTTGATCACATCAACTGGCTGTATCACTAAACAAAACTGACCAATCACATCACACAACATAGCTTTTTCAGGTCTGAATCAAATTCCTCATCAAGATCACGGGTGTCAGGAACTTTTCCTTCAATGTTGGGCATGTATTGCTGTTGACAAAGGCCTCTTCTCTCATAGAATAGCATATATGCAGAGCTTGTATCTATTTGGGTCTCAGTGACTTCCTATAAGAAAGAGACTATTTTTAGGGTAGAAGAGACAATTTAGACATAATTGATGTATTTAGATTTCAAGATGACTCACCAATTTTATGGAGTATAAAACAGAAATTAATTTTAGAATCCAAGTATCAAATAGTAGAAATAATTGGATTTTCAAGTTTAATTTGTTTCCAGAGATTATTAGATGAATAAGAGAAAAAACAATATGGGCAAATTCTAATCAAGGTTTAATTGCAGACTTGCAGAAATGCACTATGAAGTTTGACAGACAAATTTTATTAATTCAGTTAAATTATCCTACAGTAATTAATATATATATATATATATATATATATATATATATATATATATATATATATATATATATATATATAAATAAATTTGCTTACTTTACAACTGCTGTCATTGTAGCAGTACCACTTGCCGTTAGGATTGCAAGCATAGGAAACATAATGTCCACCTCCCAATTTTCCTGAATGACACTGGAAAAACCAAACAGTATTAAAATAAAATGACAAAAATTGCAAATATATAGGGGAAATGCATGTAAAAGAAATTTTAATTGAGAACAATATTAATAAATTAATTTGTTAAATTAAGAGCAGTACAAAGAAACATCAATTCAATTTCTATCAAAAAACACCATGGAGTAGGACAGTGATTATACAAAAAACTCCTTGCAGCAGTATATATTTCAGCAATGTGTGAGATAACTAGTCCAATGTTCCTCAAGATACCAAATTGACAAATAATTCATCAACACAGATTTTGTAAGTTATTTACTTATGGTAATGAAAAGATGGAAATAAATTGATTAACATAAATATAAAGACAATTGAATGTATATTGATGCAATACATTTTGAACAAAGTGATACAATACTATCAGAAAATGCAATACTTCTTAAGAATCTAAACATATTTATTGTCTTTATCAGATCATATTAATTTTTGCTTTTAAGAGAAAATATATCTTATCATTTTATACTTTACAACTTGGCAGTTATTTTTCTGGAATGTTTTTGAAGAAATGTTTGAATCTTACAATCATTAGAACTTTTTAGAATCAAATAACATGGACTAACCACAACTGCATAAAGGTTGTACTTGATGTCAAATGGGTCAACGCCAGGAATAAGGCGATGTTGGTGAAAATCTTGCAGTGAGCCATCACCTATTGGATGAGTAACCAAAGATGTAGATGAAATACGACCTCTGGTCCTCCCAGCCAAACCCAAGCACCTCCCTAAGTCACCATTCGGAAGCCTTTCAAGAACATCCACTCCCTCTTCCTCCACTTCTTGCTCACTACATTCTATAGCCTCTTCCTCTGCTGCAGTACTGATCAATTCAACAGTATCACCTCCTTTATCACAAAACCTAGCCCTGAGGTCTCTGATTTCATCAAAAACCAAACTGTTCCTCTTTGTTGTCACCTTATGCTCACTGGTAGATGGATGCATCTTCATAATAGCCTCTAATGTTCCCTTATCCTCAGTGGGTGAACTAATAGTTGAACTCAAACCATTTGTAGTAACTTGAGGCTTAGCAGTGTTCATTTTTCTTTTCAATTCCCTGAGGCCTTTCAATTCAAGGTGACGAATCACAGTCTGCCTGGGCACAGAGGCCAGATAAGCAGTAGGATCAAAGTTAGAAAAGGGAAAATTTACTACTTTCTGAGACTTAATCCACTTTCCGTTGACATATTGGAACCTCTTCAAGTGTACTATCTGAGGATGAAATTACAAAGAAAATAAAGTTGATATGTTTAACAATCATAGTAGCACAAAAATTTTCTCTTACACCAACAATAATTAGGTCACTCATAAGTCTGAAGATAATCTTGAGTTACAATTAAAAATTTCAGAAATTGATAAAAGAAATTGAAATATAACAGGAGAACAAAAAATTCAGTCCTAAACAAAGGAAATTATACAGGAGAAACAAGAAAGGAGGATCTTATTTCAACTATAACTTCATACAAATGAATCCTAAATAATACTAAGGAAATGATTAATTAAAATTTATATAAATTGCCTAGTACATTAAATATTTTCACCATATTTACTTTCATGAACTCGTTAATCTTCTATATTATTTTAAAGACAATTCTAATGAAAAGTACTTACTATTACTACTATTAATTGAAGTCTGAAAGTTTATATTCCAATGAAGTCATAAATACTTAGATGAAATTAATAATTTTTCCCATTCTCACAAACAAAAATTAAAGAGTAATTTCATACCAGAATTGGTGGTAGTCTCCAGATTTGCAATGTTTTACTTGCAAGTTGATGTGTTCGACACTGTGAACAATAATATTTTTCATCTTCTCCAAGATGTTCCTCTTTGGTAAATGCTTCAAGACAAAAATCCAGATCGATTGGCTCTGATTGTTGTTGTCTAGTTCTCACTACACTTGGATGCTCTATGTACTCCTACAAAAAGACCAAAATAGATCAATAAAAATTATGCATATACATTTTACCATCCACTCAAGATTCTATTATAATATAATTAATAAAGGCAAATAAAAACACCAAGATGAGAAATTTTAAATGAATACCCCTTCATAAAAAATTAGAAATAATCTTACTTTTTCCAGAGCAGTTTGATATCTGAGATGAAGAGCAGTTGGGTCCCAGTCTATAGCCAAATAATTGGTGCCAAAATCAAGAATGGCATCTGAACACTGGATTCGGCATCCACGGCAGAAACGATACCATGGACATAGAGCACACAACATACCATCTCGCTGGACCATCTTCAATACAAAAGGGAACTCATATCCAAGACTGTCATCACTAGAATGTAGAATAGATGCAATATGTAATTTAATATACATGCGTGTGTGTGCGTACAGAAGAGATATCTAACACAAAATTCAAAGGTGGCAATTATTTGTAGCAATGAACAACATCATATCAAAAGCTCATAAGAATATTTTCTACTTAGATTGATGAGAAAAACTAATCATGAATAAAAAGCGAATGACACTCTCTCTAATAAAGTATGATTTCTATGACTTTCATAATTTATAGAACTTAAATTTTATCTTTGATAAGATAGAAATATATTTTTGGTTTTTTAAAAGTATATACTAATTATGGAATTTAAGATACTTCTCTGTGATTCATATAATCACAGCTGTCTTTTTCAGGAAGATGTAACGCAATTTTCAAATTTAATCTAATTTGAAAAATAAAAACCTTTTTGAATTAAAGATAACTTATAAATATTATATTATAATTTATGCACATACCAATCTTGAGCATGATTTGGAGCACCAGAGGCTTCTGAGGGTGGAAGAGGAGAAACAAGCCTAGCAACTTGTAGCCAGACAGCTTGATACAAATCCTGATGAGTAGTCATTTCTCCACACGGAACAATTAAAGGCAAACCAAAGAGACTAGGCTTGGTTTTTTGGGAGGACAAAAAATAAACTTCTTGGCGAATCTGAAATTACATTTAAGTGCAAGTACAAAATTAATGCATTTACTGCATAAAATAAAAGTACCTTAAAAGACTTAATCATTTATTCCATCAATACCTGTAGGTATTCAAAGAGGATAATACTACAGTAAGGAAATTTCTATTTTGTATGGATTCCTTTTAATTAATAATAACATACATTTTTGTCTTTCGAAGAAGATCATTCTTGTGAAGGTGTCCTTTAGTTTAGCAACAAACTGCTATGATACCAGATCAATAAATTCCCAAGAATCATGAAGTTTGAAAAATAGCAAGGATGTTGAGATTACACATTACATCATGGGAATGATGAATTACTAGGACCTTGAATCATAGAACAGCCCAAAACATCAGTATGTAATATAATGAGATTTTTCATTTTTCTTGGAATTGTGCATTTTGAATGCTAGGAAAAATTGCTTGAAAGATATTGGATTGATTTGGAAGATGTTTTTGCATTTATTTCATTAACTAATTAGTTATTTCATGAGTTTCTCCAATTACATTTTTTTAATAAAAAAATAGTATGGAAACAGACGTTTTTAAACTTATTAGAAATTGTACACAATCCAAAGCTTATGATGAATAACCTAATTAGAAATTTCTCTTCAAATTATTTTTGGGAACCAAAGATGTCTTTGCTTATACTTTGACACCACATTTTTACCTTCATTTTTTGGTTGGCACCGCTATAACTATGTTTGGAAAATATATTTTATGTTACCACTATCAGTAATAAAACAATAAAAATTTTAATAAATGGCTTATTTCCTTTTTTCCTTTCTCACAATTAAGCCACTAAAATATTGTTATAAACGTAAGTTTCCCTTTTAACATATAATTTATAGAGATAGATTGTAATTTGATATTAATGTTATATATAATATTGATCAATAAAAGTTTAAAATAATCTTTAAAGTTGTTGAATTAATTTTTTAGCACTCTAAATTAAAGATTGTATAGCTTCATTTTTCCTCTTATAATCTTTTTAAGATGATAAATACAAAAATAAAATATTGGTATTGAAGAAAGTGATAAGTAATTAAATAAAAAGTCCATTCCCCTTAAGATTCAATCCCTTGAGGAATTAAGATGTGAAATAATAATAGTTATTGTGCTATTAAACAACTTTTCAGGAGATTAGAAAAATATAGACATGAAATGATAAGATTAAAAATTACAATACCTGAGGCTTTAGTTAGATAGTTAGGTTTTAGGTAGATAGTTTAATGATTGATTAAAATAACTGTTAAACGCAAAAGCTTAGACAAAGAAAATACTAATAATACGAAATTATAACAAATTAAATAATAAATTAATTACCATCTTTCGATGCAATGCTATAATAAATCCTTGGCCATTTTCTACCCCAGGCAAAACACTACTAGTCAAACTGTTTGCAATTCCTCCGCCTAATCCTGCATCTGATGGACTGCTTCCAAGACTGCTACCCAAAGCAGTGGTGCTTCCACTTATACTACTGGAATTGCTACCACTACGCTGCTGAGGAAAGTGACTGGATGCAGCAGCAGTGGATGACGATGCTGACGATGTTGTTGAGGAAGCAGAGGAGCAGATTGCAGAGCCAACACCAGATGATTCAGGTGAGTCAATAGGGACAGCTTGGGTTGACTGATAGGTTATTATGAAAAGAAATTAAGAGAGTGGAAATGAGATAAATTATTTAAACTTTCAATTGACCTATGTATCAAGTTAGACAAATAAAAATACCAACAACTGTATACTGCAATTTCAGACTTCTGCTTTCACAATGTTTTAAAATGCTTATAAAAAGTTGAGAAAATGTATATAGCCATTCATTAATAGAACCATCAATGACTAAATTAGACATTTATATATAATTTTTATTGTTATTTGTTTAAAAAACAAAGGTAATTAATTTTGAAAAAATATTAAATTAAAAGCTAAGTGGGTCCAATGATACCAGCAAATAATATTTTTTTGGTAATAACTATATGGCTAATTAACTAAATATTCAACTGATTTAATATTGCCACAGAATGAATATAAACATGAAAATAAATCCTACAAATAATTTCAGATTTAGTTTAAATTTCTCATTCCTAATATCATCACTATTTCTATTGGATAAAAAGTTGAATTAATTTTAATAAAATAAGATAATCTTATATTCCATTATCAGTCATCAGTGTTCATGTTTAAAGGTGGATATTCTTCAATAACCAAATACATATTTCCTATTCACATCCCACAAGCTATGTATCCATCCCTAACCGTTATCCTTACTTAGGGAAATTAAATTCCTATCAATCAACCCTACATCATATCTATTATCTATTTCTTTAACAGCCATGTACATTTTGCTTTATTTCAGTGATCTTTTTCATATGATTCCTTAAAAATAAATTTACTATACGCTACATTTGTAGTGTATTACTAAATTAAGTCAACTGATGAATATAACATAAAATAAAAGCTGGAAATTAGTACAAGTAAAAGAGTTGATTAACAAATTATAGTATCTTATTCAGTAAATTATGATGTAAGTTATGTCACATATTATTCTATCTATATCCAGATATCCATCTAATTGAAGATAATGATGAATGCAAATATACTTGTTGAAAATTTATTCTATTCATACTCTATACCACAGAATTTAATTGAAAATCTAAGACTACAATACACTAAAAGTAGAAGTTAACTATGCATATTTGATGATAAATTCAAAAACCATGGGGATTTTTAAGAATATAGAAGCTTTTTAAAATCAATCAGTACAGATAAAAAGAAAATGTAAGACACTAGAAAGATTAGAAAACATAACTAATAATGTATAGTTATTTCCTTTTTTGAGAGTGAAAATGCCTTACAAAAAGTTAATTGAAAATAACTAGATGATTATGCCAGATGAAATACAATTTTTAATGTAAACTTTCAAATGGATTATCATCCAAATAAATCCATTGATTGTTCTTTGAACAGATATTTATTTAACAAACTGTTTGATAAAAATTAAAGTGGCTGAATTGACTGGAAAAAAATATCAGATAAAACTTATTGATATATTCTTGAACAGCAGGTCTATATGTTTTCAACACTGCATTTGATTACCTATTGAGATACTGAAACAACAAAAAATTTACAATTGAGAGAATTGACATAAAATGGTATTCTAATTATGATTTTAATACAGAACAAATCAATTTTTCAATTTTGTGAGATGAATGAATTTATTAAAAAATATTTATCAGTCATGTTTGTTGACCACTTTTTCTTCATCTTATGTCCAAAATTATTCTCATTTGAAAACATTTGGACAAATATTTTTAAAAACTTAACCCTAAAATTCTACAAACAGAGCAGCACTTAGCTTGATGCAAAACAGAGTAACATTATTAGTAAGACCCACTGAGGATAACTTCATGACTGAAATTTTACATCATAAAGACATTATAAAATATAGAACATTCTTGATGATACCTCAATAAAATTAATAATAGATTATCATTATATTCAATTTGATTCATCCATTTGAATTAATAGATTTGGGAAATTAATAAGGGTGAATGCAATGCTTAATGAAATTGTAATTTCAATATGAGTTTTAGTGAGAAATATGCTTGAATGAAAAATTCCTCTTGCTAACCATAGAAGTATTCTCTTCGTTGATTCCAGACCATTTCTGGTAGTCCAGGTATCTGAGAGGTATCCAGAAAAATTTATGATTATATAACAACCAATATGAGAGAGAAATCAGCTAGTTAAGGCAATACCACACATCAATTTCATTATTAAGGATGAGATGAGTAAAATTATCCATTAAAGTAAAACAATAATAATTTCAATTAAGATATTATATAAAATTTTAAAGAATTCCCTAATAGCAAAAATTTGATTCTAGACAGCTTGACATATTAGGATAGTTTAATCTTCCTAATCATACGATTTTTACCATCTGGTCTGTACACCAAGCCATCACTTGGCATAGAAAACTCAAGGGGCTTATCTCTGGTCACTGTAGATATAGCAACTATCTGAAATGACCTTAATAGCTTTTTAATTTCCATAATACATTAAAACCTCTTCATAGTATGAGTTCCAACTTGGAAGCCAGAACCAATAAATCATTATGAAAACTCACTTTCTAGTGTATAAGTATCACTCCTACATTGTAACATTTATATATTCTGATTTACTAAATTAAAAATTTCAACTTGTCATAAGAGGAAGAGTTAATTTATTAGAATATAATAGTCTATATTATCACGCAAAAGGAAGTCAGAGGGAAGAAATAAAATACTGTCAACATCAGGACTGTTTGCTACAATGTTAATTTCCATGTTTCAACAAATGACAGATAAAATCATAGGAAGATAATGTTTACATAAACAGACAGATCAGAAGAAAATTTTCATTTAGAAATAACTTTAACCTCTTGAAAATTTATTCCAGAAGTTAAAGATTAAAGTTGGGGAATTGATAAAGGGAAAAATAATGATATGGAAAGTGATTTGTGGAACTTCCAAAACAAGATAATAATTAGGGCCAAATGACACCTTCAAGTTGTATAAACCAATGTAAAATTAGTATCTTTCAACAAAAATTAAATTTTGGAATGAAAATATATCTTACACTGTAAACTAAACTTTTAATTCCTGTGTATTGTAGAACTACTGCAGAAAAAATCTATCAGATATTATTTCATTCTTGAGTATTCAACAAAACAGATTTGATAACTCAATTTTGTAGAGCATTCTACTATATCATGGTCTATAGTAAGTACAAGTTAAGCGTTATTCAAACCAAGCAATCAAATTAGGACTTGCTAAAAGCTATAATCAGAAGATTCATAGATTTATTATTCTAAGAACTAAGTCAGTGAATTTTAAGTAAAGAATGGATGATGAAAATGAGTTGAGCTCAGCTAAGCAAAGATATGAATCAAGGACTTTTTATTAATTTGCACCCAATGTTCATTTTGAAATAGATAAATCTCCTTCAAATATTTCAAGGATCTAAAAGGAGCAGCGTAAATAATGAATTGACAGATAATCACATCTTGTATGAGAAGTTATTAATAATTTAATAATAATAATTTATTTAACATAAACATTACTTAGTTTAAAGTGATATTTCACAATAAAAGCTAACAAGATGATATACTAATACTTCAATGTGAATAATAACTATTTATTCGTACACTACATTTATTCATTTTACAAGATAATACTACTGGTGGTTTAAGCCAGAGAATAGTGTGAATGCTAATTTTTGTGAACCTTGAAAGAGTAAATAATAACAAATTGTATTATAACATATTAACATAACATAAAATTGACAGAGCAAAAAACTTAAAAAATTAAAGAATATACAATAGAAGTATCACCAAAATTTTCATGCAAAAATAAAATTTTATGATAACTTAATAATTCCTTTACCTTTTACATTCTTCTAATTTCATACAATAATAACAGTAAAATATTAAACATACCAATCAAATAATAATTTACAGGAAATGAATAGCTTACTTATAATATACTAGTAATATTTACACAATAAACAACTTTATAAGCATGCTTTTCCATAATAAACCAATGAAGCAAGTAGTATTCTATTTATACATGCACCTGTGCATTACGAAAATACATTTAACACTGAAAAACAAATTTCAATTGTATGCTACAAACAATGAAATGATAACACTGCAATTCTCACAAATATTAAGCAAAAACTCAAAATAATTCACATAATAAAAATCAATATATATAAGATTGCAAAGTAAAGGTTAAGAAAACATTTCAAACCAAAGAGTAAAAATAATGTGAAGGGTAAAGAAAACGAAACCTAATATACTTATTATTCAAGATTCTTCAACTAATCAACATCATAGATAAATTTTAGAGATACTCTCTTTCTAAATTTTTGAGTGAGAAATGAAAATGAAGAGAATAATTGGAAGATCATTGGACATAAGAAGACAAGTCACTTTAGAAAGATAAACAAGTAAAAAGCATTTACGGAACCTCCATTTCAATATGTATTTAGAAAAGAGAATATATAATATTTCGCTACATGAAAGCTTTTTCCTATTACTCACATAAAATGTGAGTAAATATGAGAAAAATTCTCATAAAATATAAGAGAATACTGTATTGGACAAAAAAGATATGCATAAACAGCCAGATAGCCTGATGTAGATAATTTAGATAAATAACTAAATTTGTTAAAGTATTAAAGTTTAATTTCAATTGTACTTTTCAATAAAAAAATTTTTATATAAAAAAAGGACAAGTTTAATTTTTTAGATGTTGCATATTCAAGGTTAGTATCTTGATGATAAATGTTTGAAGGTGTAGGTGTAAATTAATAGTAATATATCATAATTTTCTAACAAATCTTTAAATGGATTATAAAACTTATGTCTGAAGGCAAGAGCAGAAAAATTTTAAAAACTACATTTTAGATGTAAATGTTAAAATGAAGTCAAATTAGACATGAGAAAATTTTCTTATGAAAAAAGAAATTAGAAAAAAAATTGGTACCAAAATAGACAATTAACAAATCAATGAAGAAGATGAACAAACAATAGTTGTGAGTCATAAAGCAGAACTAAAATAAAACATATAATTTTGTGAAAATGCATACAGCATGTTTAATTTAAAATTAAAAGAGGAAAAAGAAATAGTCAGGTTAAGGCGTGTTATGTTATCAGAAAAACTTTCATCCGATTTGATGTTATATTCTTAGGGATCCCTGTATATTACTTACATGAGTTTGATTATCCTACATTTTTATGAAATAAAATCTTTGACATACAAGGAAATTGATTTTTTAATTAATAATTATAACAATAGACAGTACAAAATTTGAACAATTCTCAAACTTAATATGAAAACTTAAGTTATTCAAATGGAATTGTTCATATTTTGTATCGCTTCTGCTTATTAAATCAAGAAGTTCCACCAAGTTTTGCTTACTAATACTTGATTCACAATACCTTCTAGCTTATTAGTTTTAAATTAGAGAATCTGACTTATAAATATTAAAATCTTCACCATTTTTTTCCTGTTACTTCAGATAGTAAACACGACCTACATTTACTTAAACAATATGTTAAAGTATCCAGAAATTAACTTTAGTGTCAATCTTTAAGTAAAGAAAACTGGTGCTAAGTAATAGGTAGCATTCAATCCTTTAAACATTAAATGCTTAAAGTTGAATATACTTTTTACAAGAATAACAAAATAATAGAAATTTGACATAGGATATTTTGTACATTTATAGTTAAGGTATAGAATCCCAGCACAAAAATATAAACCAAGAAATATAAACATGACAGGGAAGACTTTTTCAAATCAGGTCTAATGAATCTTTTATTACACCCATAAAATGGGAGATGCTATTTCATTTAAAATTTTTGCATCAAAGCCAATAATATCATAAAAAAGTAATGAAAACAATCAACTAATATTAATAGGCCAGTATTTTACATTTAAAGTTGACAGTGAAATGTGCGAGTGCCTTGAAATAAATATGATACCATAAAAACCCACTATACAAATAATCTATCACCGTATCTAGCTACAAGCAACTTTTTAATAGACTATACTTGTAAATGTAGACCTGCACCTCCAAAGTTTATAATTATCACTTGAGGATAATAAGAAATTCATGCTATGCTAACTACAAAAGTACTTTACCTTAAAGCACAAGATTGCAGGCATGCAGAAACTGTGGTGCCATCTTACCTCGGGAGTAACACCATCGGTTAAAATTGACTGGTCATTCTCCTGAACTCTAACAATGCCCTGTGCAGCATTCACTGCAGTAGCACCTATTTAGGAAGTAAAATTGATTAATGTTTCACCTGTGGTAAACAATTTGAACTTTTTTAATTAACACAGTTAATATGAGGTATTTCCACAAAGTAAGATATTCATAGTTGACACTTATAAATTTTTGGAGCAAAATATTCTATATCAACGTCTTCTACTTCTAATTATTTTACCTCAAAGATAGACCTCCCAATCCGTGGTTTATCTGAACAGATTGATTCAGATGACTTTAGTTAACACAAAATTAAATCTCAATTATTTGAAATTAATTTGAACTTGAGTGCAAATGTAAAAGCAAATGTAACATTCATAAACAGTGGGAAACCTAATCCTAAAAATGTCTTCTTACATTCCATATTACTAGCTAGATACTTTATGAGTCAAACTTTTTGAAATCTAGGTTAAAGATTATAGTATCTGATATAATCATATAAATAAACATTAATTCATCCAACTGGCTACACAAGATGAGAGATCAATATTTTAGATGAAAAGAAATTTCTTTAAACAATGAATTACTTAGAAAAAACCAACTAAGGATGGAAGATCTTACCCTGCTGCAATTGCTTCTGCATCTCCTCATTTTCAACCTGGAGATGCGAATTTAAGTTCTGATGTCCATTTTCATTCTTAATGCTAGGAAGGCTTTCCACTGCATCCCCACTAGAATGACTTCCAATACTGTGTGGTTGTGACACAGAATTTCCTGATGTGGACCCCACCAACTGTAGATTTCTTGGTTGAACTGATCTTTGAATTTGTGTGAAGGTCTGAGCCTCCCGTGTTTGTACTCTATCTTCTTCTATTTGTCCTAAAGAAAGTGGCTGCTGAAGTTGAAGAGAGTTGAGAGCTTGCATTGGCAGAGAATTGCCAATTTGTGATCCAGGACAGATGGGAAGCTCATATGCATACAAAGATCCACCAACAAATGTTTTTATCTTCTGGTCATCAGGTGGAGAGCTCTGAAAATTTCAATTTTATACTGAAGAAAGAATATTTTTCACAAGTAATCAAGCACTTGTTGTTTTCAACCAATGCTCCATAGGTTTCCCTATGATAATTTAAAGATTTTATCCATGAATATCATTAATTAATATTTATAAAGACATCACCAATGCTATGGATTTAACAAATTTCACCCAACTTTAACCAAATGTCATCCAACTATCTATTTACTTTATTAGATGCAAATTCAGTTTATTTCTGCACAGGTTATAAGCAACTCAAATTATAATGTAGCAAATGGTAAACATTTTTTTATTGTCGCAGTCATTGTTAGGGATGTGCTTAAGCCAGGGGTAAGCAAATATTCTGAGTATTATCAATTAACCTTGGATAAACCTTTCAACAACCATATACAATATTCATTATGTTCATTTCTAATTTATATTATCTCTATACATGAATATGTTTTTCTTAAGCTTTACATTGATTTTTTTTTATTTCTGAAGTCATTGTTCAGGATTTAACAGATGAGAAGTCTGACAGGACTGAGACTTGAACCCATATCTCCCAATTGCCAATTGGTATCTCAGGCATTTTCTCATCTCAGGCTCTCTTACCAGATTATTCAACCACACTGCTAAGGAATTCTTTGTAAGGGCATGTAAATACTAACATCAGCTGCTGAGTGAACAAAACTAATATGTTATTTATTACTTCTCCACTTACTTGCTTGCCTTATTGAGGCACTAGCAAGTGGAGTTAGAAAAGCTTGTCCTAAAGGTAACCACATAGTAGGAGGATATTAACTTTGAATGAAAAGCTCATGCAGAAAGAATAGATCCAATGACTTAATGTGATATGAATAATGTTTGACAGTAAAAATTCACCCAGATTCCCCAATTACAACATTGGGTTATAAAGTAGTCGATATTCTTTCACTAGCATAAAGAAAAACTGCAGGAAATAGATAGATAATCATATAAATATAAATAAAAATGACCATACTTACTTTAATTTGAGCTCCAGCAACTTCAGCTAACCTTAAATTATGAGCAGAAATTCCACACAATGGACTTAAATGATCTTTGATAGCACTGTACTTTTCATCCATATTCAATCTTAAGCCATACATGATAGGCATAGAACCATCAAGACGGACAACTATAAGTAATGAATACCTTATTTTCATTATCAACACATCAATTCACTATCATATATATAATGAAAATATTAAGCATGCACATATTTTAGACATTTAATATTGAATGTTATAAATAAAAGATCAAGAAGATTATTATTAAAACAACCTTCATACATACCAATAACTTCAACATGAATGTAACTTTCCATTGGTAGAGGAAGAGACAAATAATTGAAAGGGTCAAAACGTACACTTTCATGTCCACACACTTTACATGTTACTTTGGATTTCAGCTGACCATGAAATAAGTCAACAATTATTGATTTATTTCTTAATATATGATTCTCCCAGGCCTGTAAATAAAGCAAATGAAAATTCATCACTAACCAACTCAGTACTTCAAACTATAAAATAAATTAATCAAATAATTTCCTAAATTCATTCTACTGCAAGAGAAAATATGGCAGGACTGATATATTTTTATTTTCATAGAGAAATATGAATTATGACTACACCTACCTCTTGAGCAACTATTACATCAGGACGACCACCACTATCTTTCAATTCTAAGTAAGGCTTATCATGAACTCTGTTTAAATCTTCATGTAAGCCATCAAGCAAGAAAGCTAGTAACTCTTGTGAGTCATGCTGCTGAAATCCATTAAAGCGAGGGGCATATTTTCCAATGGTCCACTAAATTGAAATAGAAAGTCATAGATCCATGAAAATTATAATCATTATCCTTAATTATTAAAAATGTAATTTCAATGGATGGCTAAGAAGCTTACTCTTAATTTTAACGGTGCAATAGTTTTTGCAGTACCACTCCAAATATCTCTAATTAGGTCACCATATCTCTTAGCTATGTGGCCTTTCATTCCCAATGGATTGGTTCTGAGGGCAAAAAGGAGCCATTAGGTTATCATTAGCATTCATTAAAAACAAAGAATATAAATTATGATAAAATAACAACATGATTATTTGAAAGTTTAGTAGATAAAACAATGTATGACACATTGTCATGCATAATTGCTTATTACTAAGTTAATTAATTAACGTGACTGATTTCTAGGTTTTGAAAGTTTTAAAGAACTTAAATCATGAATATACTAAATCACAACACTGTAAGTTAAAGGAGTAAATACATTCGGCTCATAAATCACGTTCATTGACTAAATAATTGTTATAAAAAATAATTAAAACAACTATTCTTAGCAGTATTACAAATCAATACATAATCAAAAATTAACTTAAATAAGTTAAGTCCTTAATATAATTGAATATATCGAATGAACCTGAAGACAAATATACTGAATAACTCTACCTGTTTAGCTCATATAGATGCATGTTCTCTGTAAAATACTGTGTTAGTGATCTTGTGTTGCTGACACACTGGAGTGCTGCATTCATAAAGCAGGTATTGCCCAAATTGTTCAATCCCGTAGCACCCTTTTCAGCTGGAACAGCTTTGGGAAAAAATCATTGGAAATTGTGACTGATTTTGTTCAAAAATAACAGGCAGGTAAATGAGTAACCAATTTCTAAAATATCCAATCAAGTCTACCTTGTTTACGTTTATCTTGCAAACTAGTAGCCAATGAGCCCATTTCTTCTGGCCATGTAAGATCTTTGTTTCGTACTTCAATTAGAAGTTGGTCCTCATCAATTACACCAAGCTCTTCCAAGGTTGCCTCCTCTTCTTCAATCAGAGTCATATTATTCTATAAAGAGAAATAATAATACAAACTATGTCATGGCTGAATGGAATGAAACACACAGATAAATAAACTTGATAAACTAAAACTTACACAACCTCAGCATAAATTTAACGGAAAAGAGTGACTTTTCAAAAACTCAACATAGAACATGCATACTAATCTTTTCTTTTCATTTTCAAATTAGAGCATAATATAGATGTACATGGGACAATAATAATTTTAAATGGTTTGTAATGATTCAACTCTATATGTTGAGTGATGATGGAGATTAAGCTTACCTCATCCTTAAATAACCAAATTCTCATATCTTCCGGACGAATTTTAAGGCGTGAGCATAGAAAGTCATACACTTGCTTGATGGTAGACATGCAGCTGAATGCAGCAACATAAGCTAGATACCTCTTGGGAGGTGTAGGTAAACTTGAAACATATGCATATCCAGTGGTACCTAAGGAAATTAAGAATTAATAACATTTAACTGTTCCTAAATTCATAATAACATCTTACTTCCTTCAGTTTAATGGATTGAATTTTCTCATTTTTATTTTTCGGAAGCCAAATTAGATTTCTCTAGCTTGTAGAGTTATTTGAGGGCCCAAAGTATGAAAAATTCATTAGTTCACAAGTTAAGCCGAATAAAGGAAATGGTAAACTTACATTAGGTGAAAACCCTTAGTAGCTATTTATTCATAAACGATAATTTTTATTCATTAAAATTGTGGTAATCATACAAAGTGAAGTACAGAATAAGAACTTGGGTGCATTATTACAATCTCTCTATCAATGCTTGAATTCTAACTACTAATATTTTTAGTTCTTCAAATTAATTAAGATTATTCAGAATATTCAAAGAAATGAATTATTATGGAAAAACTAAGAATTACTTAATGAATAATTATGACTACTACGATATAAAGCATTTATGCTACTGATTCAAGCAATTTAATCCTCACTTATATTTACTTAGCCAGTAAAAATTACTTGTCACAGAGAATGAATGTTAAATTTAGAACAAAGTAAGAAAAAATTAAACAAATTAAATTGAGTCTATATATGAAGTGAGTGATCTTTTGTAATATACTCCTTGATTATACATTTCACAGCTAGGAGTACATATCTTGTTATCCGATAACTTCTTATAGATACCTCTTAAGTTTGTGATTATAAGGCTCCACAAAAATACTTACTAAGAGCCGCAGCACCATATCCTCCAACCATTCCTGACCAAGCAGTCTGCGTTGAACGACCTTGACTTTGAAGAAGGGTCTGCTGTTGCTGCTGGCTCTGAGAAGAATGTTGAACTTGGTGCCTCAAAAGCCGAACATTAAGGGGGTAAAGCTCTAATTCAACTTGCTGACTATTCTTCCTCATTATCACCTGATGAAAGGGAATGATTAATAATTAATAACAATTCAAAATAAATTGTAACTTCAGTCTTCTATAAGTTAATTAGTAATTCTATATTGGTATTTGTTTCTGAATAATATTTTTCTCATAAATAATTATACAATAGTACTAATGGTATATCAACTGATGTTGAAGCCAACATCAATAATCATCAAAATAGTCTCCTACTCAAGCTAGGATATATTTTCCATCATTAATAATTCAAAAATAGTGATGCATCTAAAACTAAATAATACCATGAATAATAGTAATTAACTAAATACTGATGAATAATGATCAATTACCTATGAATATTAAATGTGGGTAATATTTCAACAGTTTTCAGAAAGTTGCTAATAAAAAAACAATGGAAAATCTATTGAGTAATAAGAGCATTTTAACCAATTATTTATTTAACCATTATAAGCAGCTATTTCTCATAAATCTCTACAATTTTGTTAATTTTATACTCATTTTAGGAAAAACATTGTTGAAATTCTTTGCTATTGAGAGAGTTAAATTAAAGAAGTTGTTGAGAAAGCTAAATTAAACGAACCTGTCTTGGTAGAGCAGGAGAGCCATCGTACCATTGGTGAAGAGCCTTCCATAATGACTCGGGAACTAATTCAAAATCTCTTGATCTCACTAACACTGTGTTTCTTTTCAGCTTACCTCCCTCTCCAGTAAGAGTGATTACCTAAGTAGGTTGAAATAAATCCAAAGAAACAAAATATGAGGTAAAAAAAGCTTAAAAAATTTTATCATTCAAATGGGCTACCTTAAAGATATTACATGATATTCAATGAAATTATTAATTAATTTATTTATTGTATATTAGAGCTACAAATAGGCAACAGGCCAGGTGGTAACTCTACATTTACAGGGGGACATTAGCAATACTCTGCCTGGCATTTGCCCTAGTTGAAAGGGAAACCCCCCAAAACCTCCCGAAGGCAGTATGTCAAACAAAGTATAACTAACTACATTCAAAGAGAAAATGTTACATTATACTATTAATTTATAAATAACAATCCTTGTTGTATACTGTTACACATAATAATTCAACTCCAACTTTATTAAATAGAAATTACACATTTATTTGAAATCCATAATTCTAAATGGTAAAATAAATGCACTCTTTAAATCCTGAGATGAAACTATTATATATAAATTTATGATTTATCATTACAAAATTACTTACTCCAACATTTATTTTAGTTTTTAAACAGTTATGATTGATTATATAAATTTCAATTGAAAAATCTAACAGATGATAACATGAAAAATCATTTCAAACTATTAGATATCATTATACCTTGTGAGCAGGATTCACAACCAACACAGAGTTGTCAATGGGTCCTGGACGAGATGGAGGGTAAACTGGGGCTCCATAAGAACTTCCCAATCCTCCTAAAGCTACAGCAGATGATGATGAAGACAAACTGTGAGTAGTGACTATTTTTCTCACTGGCCTTGGTGAATGACTTGGACTGGAAGTCCCACTTGGGGGTCTGTAAAATGAGTTAATAGTTACGCATTCACAGAAAATATAATACACTTCATATATTTCAAAGATTTCTGAAATATTATTGGGAAAGTTGTATATTCCAACTAACAGAGCTCAAAACAGTATAACAAAAAGGTAATACCAATTAATTAGTATCAAATAATTCACAAACAAATGTAACTTTGCATTGCAATCAATGTATGTAAATTACCATACTTAAAATTGAGAACAAAATTTTTATCATAAAAAATATTAAGAAAATAATAGGAAATCAAACCTTGAACAATCCTGAGCAAGAAGGGTTAATGAGCTAGAACTTGTTTTCTTAGGGCTGGCAGTACGCTGCAAGTAAAACCTTCCTCCTGCAGAAGAGGTGGACGATGAAGGCGAGTAATCAGTAATAACTTCCCCGGAAGTTAACGAATCACCATATGCAGAATCAGTTGTTTCTGCTGGTCCTCCATTGCGCATTTTGGAGTTGCGACCAACTCCTCCTCCTCGCTTTAAACTACCAGCATTACTTCCTGCAGGACTTCCTCCAAATGTACTTCCTAAGCTTATCTGACTTTCACTTCCATGAACTCCAGGAGATTGCTGTTAATTAAAGAAGAACTATGATCAAGAAGTTTCACGACTATATATAGATATGTCATGCAAAAATTATGAAATCATAGGAATAAACAAATGGAAGAATGTTGTTATTTTAAACTGTTGCAAAGAAGACATATAAACAAATAAAGTTTTTCATAAAGTTAAAAGAGGGGGAGGGCAAGAAGAGTTATTTTAATTTGAAAGATCATTATATAAAAAATATAGTATATGAATGAAATATTACTGGTTATATCTATATCACAGTTGCATTAAAACTTTTAGGAACACGGCAGGCAAAGAAACATTTATAGCAACATTTTTTAAACTTACAGAATAATTGACATAATCACTCCATGCTCTCCACCAGTGAATAGAGATAAGGTACCAGAACTGTCCAACTTGAAAACCTCTCCTTTCCTCTCTTTCCAGCCAGCCCCTTACAATCTCAGCTTCTTCCTCTCTACTAACAGGTCTAAGACCTAGTACAACATGGCAAACCTAAGAAGAAAAATATGATTACTTAGAATATTCAAATTGAAATTGTTATTGAAATTGAAATAATTATTTTTATAATATTCAAGAGTCATTAACTTCATAAGCTAATAATTCTCATAAAAACAAAATAATATCATTCATTAATAAATATTAATATTGTGAAATAAAACAGTAAATAATTAATTAACCTGAAATAAAAGATTGAGAAAATCCATTGGCAAGGAGTTCTCAACCGTCCACATTAGGTACTCCTCCTGAGTAAGGCCTTCTTTGGAAGCAGTTGGAACGCTAGAGCGTATTTCAGTAATAACAGCATCAACATCTGCAATATCAATTACATGTTAATCATTCCATGACAATAAAAACCTCTAATTTTTCAATGTCTAAGAATTTACCAAGATCACCATAAGGATCCACAGCAAGTTCCTGAGGAGTTTTATTCTCTCTTCTAACAAACAAGAGAACGTTAGCCATATGCTTCAATTCCATCTCATTCAGTATTCCGTCTCTATCTCCATCAAACACTTTGAAACAGACTGAAAGGAAAAAATTTGGATTTAGTACATGCTGAATTATACAAAAAGATGGTTTAAAATTTTATTTTAGAAGTTTTAACTTCTGATTTACTAATATAGAAATGTAAAGACATACATTTTTGGCGTTCAGTAAGAGGGCCACGGCACGCAGCTGATATTCCACAAGCCATCTCTTTAAAGTCGATGTGACCATCTCTATTTTCATCAAAGGCATGAAAAACACCCTGGCATACTGACAGGGGAACAGGAGGGCAGACAAGTGGAACTAGTGTTTCCAGATCTAGCTTTCCAGTTCTTGACTGACCTTTCAAATTCCAATACTGCTTTTCTAATTCAATTATATCAATTTCTTCCACTGAAATTAATTATTAAAATAAAAATAAACAAATAATAAAAGAATTGTCTAGAAAGATGTTAATTAACAATTATAATAATTAATAAAAGATGTTAAAGTTTATCTGAGAGTAAATTTCTATTGGGATGCAGAGGTTTTAATGAATAAATACTAATTCTAAAGAGAGCAGAGATAATATCATAAAACCTCATTAACTCAATGACATAGTTGTGAAAATTTCCTTATTTTCTTGAATAATGAAAATCATACCAATACTTACAATGGGTGACTCCTGCCAAAGTCTGGTAAAATGTTGGAGTTTCTGTGTCATTGGATAATGTAACAGTGCAAGGCTCAGATAACAACCATCTTGTGAGAGAAGTTGCATCAGGATTGCTAGTCAGCCAATCTCGAAACTCTTCAAAGGGGACCTTATCATGCTGAAAATAATGATATCCATGTATGGTTGAGACTACATACATAGATACATACACACACACACACAATGGCATATTTGCTATTGGCCTTCCACATTCGATGATCTTCATTCTCACAAGATTTCCCTTCTACATTGCTTAGTATGAACACATTAAACCCAGAAGGACAGAAAATTTATAAATTCAAACCAATCTAAGTCCACACTAAATTTAAACATTAAAGATTCATTCAATGGAACAACTTATGAAAATCAATGGAATCAAATGACTGATAATGAAAATTAATTCAAACTCCGATGAATACAATAACTCACGAACTGCAACACCTTATCTTAAGTAAGCATAAAGGTAAAACTTACCTCAGCAAAAAGTTGCGAAACGGATTCAGGAATATATCCACCCTCACAGGCACTGACCAATCTAAGCATTTCATCTTTGATAACCAAGCTTCCATTTTCATTACAATAGAGACAGAACAAAACTGAAACATACAAAAGACGGTGGTATTGAATTATCTAATACAAAAAGTGATACGTAATGGGCGAGTGCGAACTTACATTTAACTTTCTCTTCCTCTTTTCCTCTTGTTAATAACACTAATCCACACAACAGATCTTTCAGTGCAATCCCTTTTTGTGTCCCACCACATGCTGTATAAATATACTATAACAGATGAAAATTCATTACTATATTACAACAGTCAATTGAAACGAAAATTTTACTGACAATCAACGTATGTAATCGCAGTGTCTTCGATAGGTTTTTGATAACAAAAAAACTGATAAATAGAGAACCTACCTCAGCAACAGTCGATGGTACCCCTTCTCCAAGAACATCTTTCAGAAATGTATGCTTTGTGATAGAACCGTTGGGAGTTGAAACTCTTTTAAAAGCTTCCTTCAAACGTTTCAACTCTGCCTCTGATACTGTAATAGATTATGCAAAATAAAATGTAAATAAAGAAACAAACGAACTATTATAGATTAATGTACCTCAATAATTCAATGTAAAGTAGATAAATAAGTTAGAATAAAGTATTCATACACTTTGATTTAGACCGTACTCCGACGTATATAACTCAATTTTCGTAAATACCTTAATTTACAACGGTAAAACAGATATTGATGTAAAACCAAAAACAGTTTAAATAATTAATTAATTCCCTTTCTCATTATCCTCATATTTTTACATGAATGTTTTACTCGCTCTTTGACCTCTTATGTAAAATAATGATAACAACATAAAAAGGTTCGTAGCAGACGGATCTCCTAATTGCTTAAGGGTCAACACTTGCCTCGCTTTACTGCTTCTTCGTATGTCATACAACATGGTTTAGAATCTTTCGCTCCCATTCTGCATTACTTTGCTTCACGTCACTTTCATTCTAAAGAGAAACAAGAAATTAATTGAGAGAGGTAAGTTGAACTTCAGGATATAGTACGTCCACCATCTTGGATAGAGCTCAAGAGGTAATCGACGTATAATTTATGAGCTTAATTAATGTAACAGTAAGAATAACATTCCAATAATTAACATACAGCCAAATTTCTTTAAAATTCAATTGATATTGTCAATGAATACAATTTTTTCGAATGACTAACGCTTTTGCAAAGTAAATATTATTTGAAGTTTACTTATAAAGATTTTCTTTTGTTTTTGATCAAATTGCAAAATTTTGATAGAAGTGTTCTCGTAATTTACGAGTGAAAGGGTACTAAATTCGGAATTGTATAATTCCTCTTAAAATACCGAATCACTTACGGCTGAAGAGTATTACTCCTTAATAGCGGAAGATATTATGCATAAATGAAACGCTATTTTAAATAATATATAATCTTAGTTATTAAGAGACTTAATAATCGGATGTGATATGCATTTTATATTCTGTAATTTTTTAATTGTTAACGAAATGGATGATTTACGAATTCTAGCTAGTAATTCTCCTTGTCACTCAAAGTATTATCGAAGAACTAAGTTGCACTATATTTGATAGTACATACATGAGACAGCCGGGAGAATTTGATTATGTTCTCGTTATACATGTAAGATTCACGGTCCGAAAGAAAGTGGAATCCTTCTGTTCAATACTTAGAAGATCATAAACTAGTGTCAATATTCATCATATTTGAAATATATAACTTATTAAATTTCCACGGATAAATTTCTATTGCGCGACCGGTTTCGTCAATGAGCTGACATCTTCAGGTTTTTTTGTGTCAATATTATTGATAATCAAAACCGCTATGTAGAAGTTAAAATTGGTGAATTGAGTCAACCAAAAAGAGTCCAACTCCAGTTTTTTTTCTAAACGGTGCGCACATACAAATTCCTAGTTTCAGGGATCTCCACATCCGCGGCGTTGTTGCTATAACTGTTGCTGGAAATTGGATAAAGCGGTACCCATGCGCCTCATGATAGTCGTGGCGGGAATCGCGGGAATTGTCCATTGATAGTTCTTGTTAACTCATTACAATGGCAGAGGAAACGGTAACTATTAAATTTTAATTCTATGCTGTTATGACGAATCCTACAATCTAATTTAGGGTTATTTCAGCTTGATTTTTACTTATAACTTGTATTTTCTACCATGCTAAAATGCCTGACGTGTAAATTTTTGTTGTTGGAGACAAGTTGATATTCCGAAAGTGTGAAAACTAAACAACTGTTATAGATGCACCAATAACAATTGTTTGAGTATAATATTTTGACTGAATTATGTTTTTACTTGTAGAATGGCAAAGGAGATGAGAACATTCCAACATCTCCGCATAACACAAGTACCGATTACGATCCTCACTATGAGCCCATAATAACTTTGCCAGAAATCCATGTTAATACATTTGAAGAAAATGAAGAGGAGTTAATCAAATTGTAAGTTGTAATTTAATTGATCATAACCGCCTTGGATATGATTAGAGATTTCTTATCAAAGAAAGTGAGTGTTATAAAGTTTTATTAGTGTTATGAAGTCTATTATTCTCTTCGTCCTTGCAGAAGAGCAAAACTTTTTAGGTATGATTCAAGTGAATCGCCACCGGAATGGAAAGAACGGGGCACCGGAGAAGTAAAATTACTGCATAATCCAGATAAGAAAACTGTAAGGGTTGTTATGCGACGGGACAAGACTCTGAAGATCTGTGCGAATCATTTCGGTACAAATTTTACCTCTCACTTTCAAATAATTTTATGATCACCGACTTAATAATAATTAACGTAAAAAATAACTCCCATAGTTGCTCCTTGGATGGAATTAAAACCCAACTGCGGAAGTGACCGAGCATGGGTTTGGAGTGTGCCTGGGGACTTTGCAGATGAGACTCCTCGGAACGAGCTATTAGCGATAAGATTCGCTAATACTGAGAGTTAGTATTGTAGCGTTTTTATAAATCACTGAATTTGTTTCTTGATCGACAAAAGCGAACGTTCGTCGATTTAACTAACTCTTTGTCTTTCAATTTTAGATGCCCTGAAGTGGAAAGATAAGTTTGAAGAGGCGAAACAACTGATTGCCGATGGTCCAGTCCTCCTATCACATGATCCCCGTAAGTATTTTATCGTACTAAGAAATAATTTTTGTAAGCTTTTTAATGGACGTATACAAATATCTTCAAAACGTTTTGGCTTCAATCAGTTGAGCTACTCGTTAGTCTCAAGAGATTATGCTTTAGGTTGTATTGTTAATTTTAATGTTATTATAATCATAATTAATTTAATCATTAAAAGCTTAACTACTCAGATGTGTAATGGAAAAACCGTCAAGGCTGATTATATATCAATTCAACCGCACTGGAAGTCATATGATCTTGAAATTTATGTATGCTATAAAAGTATACTGTCTTGAACTTTATTATATATTAAAGCTTAAATTACCTGCTCATTTAAAAATCCATGTCAATACCTTTTTGCTGGAGTTTACATCTCATTCTTGTCAGCATGTAGCATTTTTATTATTTTTATGTAAAGTTTATCCTGAAGTTTCAACTTTAATGGTGTGTTCATATTTAATTTTCAAATAATTTTAAAGTATCAATAATGAGGAAATTTCATAAATTTTTAGTATCTTAGTATCACATCTCCTTTATTTATCTTAGAAAAGGAAAATTTGTGAAGTATCCTTCAATATATTATACAGATATTGGAATTAGGTTTAATCCATTTACACTATTTTCATTATGATTTGTTATTGTGTGGAAAACAGCTCAGTGGGTGTAGCAGTTGTCAGCACTTAGTAAAGAGCTATTTTAACACATATTGCAGCCATTTTCAGCTGATTTCTCATTAGAATCTTGTAAATATTTCTTCATGGTATTTCAAGTAAGTTAATATTTTGTTTTATTCATAAATATGTTTCTTAATTCCAGATGATGAAGATTCAGATGAATCTGAAGATGAGAAAGATAATTCTGTCATAGAAGATTTAGGAAAGCTAACTATCCAAGAGGAAACAAAAGAAGATAGCGAGGAAAAGTTATCAGAAAAAGAAGCCTCTGACAGACCGGAACCAGCAAAAGATGAAGATTTTGATAAAAAAAATTCTCAAGAAAATAGTGAACTGCCTGATGTTACAAATTCTCAAGATAAAGATGATTTAACTGAAAAGTTGGATAAGGAAGTTTCTAAAGAGAAAATTGAGTCATAGGTCATTATTAAATGGGAGTTAAGTGGCATAATCTAAATCTGATGGTGATTTTTATTTAAAGAGAAGAATCAAGAAAATATTTTAAAGAAGCTGTAATAGGTACTTATCTGTCGGTTATGAAATTAGTTATTTGAATCCATATCATAGGAAAATTTATGTGCTTTCAACTTATTTTCAATGTATTTATGATATTTGAGAAAGGATATTTAAATGCTGTGTAATCTTAGGGATACCTCACACATTCAAACATTGGCTATTTCCTTCAATAATACATTTTTTAAAATAAGAAAGTGAATAATATATTTTTGAGAAGGCATTATTGCCACCAAAATCGTTTCTAACATTCCTCAGCATTTGCAGATTTTACATTTTTAACTATGGTTATACTGTATGTAGAAATATTGGCCATAATTTGATGAAAATTAAACTAAAATTGTTTCCTATTGTTGTATTTCTTTAAATCTTTATTTTAGGTTATTTTAAAGTACCAGAAGTTTTGGGGCATATTCTAAAATTTCATAACAATTGGTGTTGCTTTGTTTATTGAGTTACTTAAATATGTAGTCAGAAGTTCTTTAGTGAGTTTCAAAGAGGAACTACTACCAACTTGTTAGCAGTAGGGACCTAGTTAAGAGTAGAAGACCTGTTGTGCAAAATTAGTTGAAGTGGATCAAAAGACAGAAATTGAGTGAAATAGTATAATCACTATTTGCTCATTATAGCAAGGGAACCACTACAAATTTTATCAGAAAAAGGATGATATGTAGCTTATAGATGCAGATGATATGTAAAGGATAATAGCTTTTTGACATTTTCATTAGGACAGGTAACACCATCACTTCAATATATGGAAAAACTTTCATAACAAACTATTATAATTATTAAGTTACAAATAGGGCAAATTATTTTAATCCAATTGGATAACACAATGTCATGTCATTAAATGAGGTTCTACAAGAGAGAGAATCGCACATAACTAAAAAAAAGTTTTAATAAAAACTCAAATGAATTCCATTGATACAACAGACAAATGACATGAATTCCGTCCAACCACTCAGAATTCACTTTCGCTAATAAAGAAGTCTCAAATACTCAACACAGAATTACAATTCGCGATCTTAACGATTCCTGTCCTCACCCTCACAATTCGTCGCGCCGGAAAGACTGAAGGATATTCACTCTGTACTGCATTTCCTCTTTCTTTTCTTTACTCACCTTTCCTTTCATAATACCTTCAACACGTTTCAACTCACTATCAACGAAATCTGGTCCTTTCTCCAGCATTTTCCTCATCAATTTTACGTATGTTTCTGCTGCTCTTTGCTCACTCTTTCCTTTCGCCTTATCCCAAAGATCTTCGGCTTCACGCAATACTTTACGTTTAAGTTTCTCCTCATCTTCAGCAACAAAAGACGAAACCAAACGATCAAAGTCTTCAAGACATCCAGGCAGTCCAATATAAATTCCTGAGGTTGACCTAATAAATTTTTTAATGTTGTCTGCGGTGAATTCCTCAGATGATGCCGGAGTAAAGGTGTATGGTTCCGTCTTTCCCTCCACAAACAATTTAATTACAGGAAATTCTTCTTTAGAAACCTTGTACCGCTCGGCTAAATCTGAATTTTCCTGATCTCCGTAATCTTTCACCCCTACTTCACCAACGAGAAGATCTGGTATAGTAAATGCAGATTCCGATACTTTGGCAAATTCATCGTGTTTTGGACCGTAAGGATAAGCTACGTCGAACTTTATGACAGATGCTTTAAATTTGGATATTATCTGAAATTTAAATAATCCAATTAGTTATATGGGGTCTTTCACCACCTATTCTCACGAGAACAGATAGTAATGGTAATTTACCTTATCAAATGAATAGCTGTCGAGAGGAACGCATCCTTTGCAATTTATTGCTTCGGATATAGATAATGCACAAATGAAAAAGCAAATAATACTGAATGGAGATAACATGATTCACACTTAGTACGAAAACTGGAGTTCCACTTGAAATCAAAGTGACAGGACGTCAACCACTTGACACTTCTTGTCAGCTGATTTCTAGTCGGCTGTAAAAATTAGAAGCAACGGACACAATACTGATCACAAACTATTAAGCTCTTATGAGAAAGTCGATATTAAGTTGTCAACAGTTATATGACCATCCAATTTACTTAAACAACGATAAGAAAGTATTCGTGAATCTGAATACTGACCGGCCGATATCACAACTTAATTACGTGTCCTCCTTCCATTGGTAGCCTAAAAACAGTAGAATAAGGAAACGCGATATTGTGGTGCAATTGAAAACATGAGGCAGCGGTGGGACTAGCTTCCGTGATACTAAGCTTTTTCGGGCCTTCAGTTCAAAATTTGTGTTTTACAGCTAAAAATGGCAGAGGCATTAGAGACTTTGGCGAAGGATGTTGACTCAGTTAGTATGTCGAAAACAAAGAACCTTCCTATGTGCTTAATATTTCTTGGCATGGCAGGCTCTGGAAAAACTTCTTTGGTCTCAAGATTAACTACTCATTTATACACAAAGAAAAAGAAACCATATGTTATAAATCTTGATCCAGCCTGCAGAGAAGTTCCATACCCAGCAAATATAGGTAAAATTAATTTGGATTCAAAATGAATGATTTAACCCTAGTCCTCTGAGTTCAATAAATTTCTTTACGTCGTTAACATCTTCATTCTTCGTAGACATTAGAGACACAGTGAACTACAAAGAAGTCATGAAGAAGTACAAACTGGGCCCAAATGGTGGAATAGTCACTTCTTTAAATTTGTTTTCTTCGAAGTTCGATCAGGTATTATTTATTCACACATCCATTCATATAAATTGCTTCCATTTAGCAAATCGTAATAATATTGTACTTCTAGGTGATTTCCCTTCTAGAAAAAAGATCTGATGAACTTGAATACGTCTTAATAGATACACCGGGTCAAATCGAAGTCTTTACATGGTCAGCATCTGGTAACATTATTACCGAGTGTTTAGCCTCTGCATTCCCTACCGCAGTGGTATACGTTATGGATACGGTTAGAAGTGTCAGCCCTCCAACGTTCATGTCGAATATGCTTTATGCTTGTTCGATTCTCTATAAATCAAAGCTCCCTTTTATTGTGGCCATGAATAAGGTTAGCTTTTATATTTACGTTGTTTAAGTGCGACGAGGATTATTTTGAATTAACTATCCTTCGTTTTCAGGTAGATGTCGTTGACAATTCGTATGCCATCGAGTGGATGAATGATTTTGAGGCTTTCCAAGATGCATTGGAAAGTGAAACTTCATATATATCAAGTTTAACTCGCTCCATGTCTCTTGCTTTGGATGAATTTTATAATGGGCTACATACGGTTGGTGTTTCAGCCGTCGAAGGAAAGGGAGTTGATGAATTTTTTAGGCTAGCGGGAGAGGCACAGAAAGAATATTATAGGTATGTACACAAATAATTTAAGCAAAAAAAGAATATAAATTTAATCCAGAAATTTGCTTAACTTTTGCTATTAAACGCAATACATAGCAATTGTTTTTTTTTCAGTGACTATAAGGTTGAATGGGAAAAAATGCGAAATGAGAAAATAATGAAAGAGGAGGAGGAAACTAAGAAAAGACTAGAAAATGTTAAGCAGGGCATTGGCGAAGTTAAAAATGCTGGAATAACTTTGATAAGCCCCGTACCAGCTGAGCAGGAGTTATCTGATATTTATTTAAACCCTCCTGGCAGCAGCGATGAAGATGATGATGAAGAAATGCCACATTCTAATGCGCCTGAAGATGGTAAGTTTTAAATTCCTTTTGCTATTAGAAGCTTCACTTATAGTTTCCATCAAAAATTTTTATTTGCATTAGAGAAAGAAGGAAAAGTATAATGTAATTTATTCTTTCTCCATAGATCCAGATGAATTGAAAGAGAGGGATTCATTCAAAAATTTTCTTGAGACTCATGCAAAGAAACTGAAAGAGCGTGCTGCTGCTTCCAAAGGAGCTAATCAAGCTGATTCATGAGAGTCACCATTTTTGTCAGATTCAGTGTAAATAATATCAATAATAATGATGCATCAACATTGTAAAAATCACATTTTATATAATAAAATTATTTACAAAATTATAATCTTCTATAATCAATCATCTTCTTCAGCCTCTGGAGGGTCAAAATCTCTTATTTGAACATCAGCATCTTCACCATACTGGATGATATTATTCACTGTAATAACAATGTCACCAATGTTCTCTTCATCCCTTAAATCTAAAGGATAAAATCTCACTAAGCTGTAGTCTTCAATCAAAGCTCCTATAGCTTCTGTTAGTGCCTGATATTTCAGATGCCATCGAGAGTTATTTGCCATATCAGATAATAAATTCTTTGCATCTGGTTCTAAATACCTGGAATAGAATAAATTGAAAGTGTTCATATTATAAACTTTATTAAGAAATATATCATTCTGCAATATATCTCTATCATTGATAATATAAAAACTGCTTTTAACTTTGTTTCAAATAGAAAATGAATAAACTTCTCTGATCCTAAAAAAAAGCTTTTTCATCAAAAGTTTAATAATCAAAGCAAACTGACAACATATTCAGAAAAATATTGGGCAACAGATGAGAATATATTATTGCTCTTTACCATAATATTCTCATTAAATCATAATATATATTGTTTGTTATAGATTATTAAGCAACATACTCCTTGCTTAAAACATTTTTGTCTTCAGCTCTTTTTGATGGATTATGTATAAATATACTCAGCTTATTTAGAGCTTTACAAATTAGTACAATATTGATACACTTAAACACATCTGCACTGTCAATCTTGGTGGATGGTGGGTTTGAATCCCAGCTGAGAAAATTGTCCTCTTGGGATATGGTGTACATCAACTGTTCAATACCATATCTGACAGCATATAAGATGTACTATTATCCTAAATTATGTCTAAAAAAATTTACCCACATCTTATAAGTGAAGCTATTGGAATCGGTGCTTAAAACTATTTGTTTAAAAAATATACCATCAGATATATGACTCATAGAAACAAGAGATTAAGCTACACTATTCAGTATAAACTTGGAGTGTTAAATTATGAAAAAGTACATGGAAACTGAGCAATAGTAAGTTATTATGTTATTGTGGTACCACACAGCACGGACAGTTAAAACCTTTTTCCTTGTGTGGCCAACTTAATGAGGGTGCATCTTATATGCCGTCAAATACGGTACTTTGTTATAGCTATCCAATAACAGACTTAAATGAGATGCTTTCTTTAATAGCCAGAATTATCCAAAATTCTACATTAAGAAGCTGTGTTATTCCTTAGCAATTAATGGAAACTTAAATAATATCTTTAATGTTTTAATGGAATACGAAGCTATAACCAAAGTTTCTTTGAAAAAACTTAATTATTTTATCTTAATAGTTATATGTTTTACACAAAACACTATCAAATAATAAGTATATAAAATTAATTTTTAATGAAATAATGCCTACATCTTTACTGTTTACTTCAGCTTTAAGAAGGAGAATCTAATATTACCTTTGATAAAGGAAATAAATAAATAAAGTTTCAAAGCACTTCAAAAGCAAGACATTCTTAAATTGACAGAACCACCTTTATACATCGAAATTTTTCCCGAAATGTCAATATTATGATAGCGATATAACGTACCCTTGGTTATAATTAGGAAGAATTATCCAAGTTTTTAACTGGTTCAATTAATGGCATTCGATTATACACATTCATAGATTAAGGTCTAGAAAATGTCAATAATAAGTTGTTCAGGTAGGGAAATCCCTTGAAAACTTACCTCTCTAGCTTTTTCCTGGACTGTTTTCCTAGAAGATCAACTTTACTCAAAATATTTATATGCGGAATAACGAGATTCACCATTACACTCAAAGCTGTCATTGTCCCAGCCAAAAACTTGGCACCATCTATCATAAACTGTGAGTCAAGAATAAATACTCCACAAACACGGAAATTCCAATTTTGTAACACTTCGACTAGATCCTTCATCACTGTCATGTGCGTATATAATTCTATCTGACCAGGACAATCAAACAGTATGTAGTCCTCATCATCATCCCCTAGTTGTTCCTGAAGCCAATCTTTGTTTTCCAGCAAATACCTGCAACAGATTGAAGATAAATTGGCTTGAATGAATGTTCAAAAATTAAAATAATTAAAGGTGGATAATACTCACTCCATACAAAACACTAGGCCTCCGTTAGGACCAAATTTTAGATCTTCATCTTCCATGGCATCATCTAAATGAATAAGCTCTCTAATATCAGCAACGGGGTCATAATCAAAATATTCAGCCGCTGGATCTAAATTTACTACCTGTGCAGATTGTTTCTGGGTCTCAAAATGCTTCATAATGTAAGAGCAGTATGTTGACTGAAAAAAGTACACAATTGTATTTAAAATATCTTTTAATGTGCAAACAAAAAATATTGGTAACTGAAATAATACTTTTCCAGATCCCGCAGGACCAATAACAAGTTGGGCGAAACGCATTCTCGAGAGAAAATTAAATATTTCCACTTGAGATTTCGATTCAGCTTATTCTTCAAAGTGGCATGTTCCGCTCATCACTTACGTTTAGTTGTAAGCGCAAAACGCTTCGCTCTTGTTGGCACTGTTTTTCTACTCTTATAAACATTTATAAACAATAATATCATTATAATATTCAAAATAATATTCTTAAATAGCTATAGATATTTTCTGCGATTAATTTTTGCAGAACTTCCCCCTAGTTTATTGTTAATCAAACTGTAGTCACAGTACATCCTGGTCTTATCAAGAACTTCATCGGTTGCAGACTTTTCGTACAGGCTGAGGGGACATAATTGCAATGCCGGTATGTATTAAAATTAATTTATAGTAAACATATGGTTATGCATCGGAAGTATTCCAAAATTGAAAGGGATAGCATTGAAATGCAGCAGGATACTATTTGCCAATCCGTAATACGCTGTCATAGGAAGTTATGAATGAGTCATTGCGGAAAACTATTTGTTCTCCACAAAATCGTCAAAATCGTTTAGATTTCACTCTTAATTTGATTATTACGGACAGGCTTATCATTCAACGTTGATGGACCACTCCCAAGTTGTGGGTAATATGGCTGTGCTGCCTATCAGAACACAATTCCGAGGACCAGCTCCGCCTTTCTCTAAAGAGATGGATATTATTGACGAAGCCCTATATTTTTTTAAAGCAAATGTATTCTTCAGGACTTATGAAATAAAGGTATCAGCTCATAATATTCTTTTTCAATTTGTAGAATCGACTTTAACTTTAATATTCTTCCTCTCTTTATTGCAGAGCGAATCCGATAGAGTTCTGATCTACATTACGTTATATATTACGGAATGTCTAAAGCGATTACAGAAATGTAGCAATAAAAACCAAGGAATGAATGAAATGTATACGTTAGCCATTTCAAAATTTGACATTCCAGGAGAACCAGGTTTTCCATTGAATTCTGTATATGCAAAGCCATCTACTCCTTCAGAAGCAGGTGAGTGTAATCGTTCAAAAATTTAACTATGTATAAGGTCCAGTTCATTTCAAATTAAGATTCTCAATAGCATCTATATTAATTTCATAATAAAGTATAATTCAAATAGAATTCAGTGAAGAGTTCATTAGAGTAAATTTTGAAGATGCTATTCTTGGAATGTTAGTTGTTTCAGTAAGAAAAGTAATACTTCGCCTTAGTTCCACTAGTTCTATCCAGAAGATGACTAGACTTTATGATTAAATAATTTTTTAGTGGAAATAAGACAAAGTACCATTTTCCATACCATTATGGAGTTCCATAAAGTGACAGATGAATATAAATTTCATCCATTCATTATATTATTAGTTGATTATTTTTTTGTGAAGCAAATCAAAGTTGTTTATGCGCTGTTTCAATGTTAGAGGTTGTTGGTATACATTTAAATGCAATTCTTAACTATGAGAAAGTATTTTGTTCACCGAGAGCAGAGATTCCGAAGCTTTTTTGTAGACCCCTTGCCATGTTTTTTTTTGTTTTGGGTAGACCCCCTACTTACCTTAAATTAATTTTTTGTAAATTTCTAACTGTAGTGAAGTTTAGTGTTAAAAACTCAAAGTAAAAACACATCACGTTTTATACATATATTTTTTAAATAAATGTATGCAAATATGTACAAATATGCAACTATTAAAAAGCATTAGAATGCACTATTATTATATAAGGTATTCTATCCATCTTTCAACGATAAGGGCTGGAATCACCAGTGGAGCGGAGGTCAACATGTTTGCAATTGCCCCCTACTGGTTACAATAAAGACATTGAATCTAATTACAAAGTTTTACATTGATGACTGTAACCATGAAGCAGCAAACTGAAAATTCGGATTGTTACGTACATATAAATATCGCATTTCACATAAAACCTCTAAGGGATAACATATCACGTTGCCAAAATTTTATGATGTACAACACATAATATAAAATATTATAATGTAAGTAATTAGGTACTATCAGTTTATGTCAGATTCACTATCATGGACCCCCAAATATTTTTTTTGCTGTCGTAGACCCCTTAGAGGTTGTCATAGACCCCTGGGGGTCAATATAGACCACTTTGAGAATCACTGACCTAGAGAGACCCTGTTTAATCTCTGAAAACCTTTTTTTTAAATTAATTAATTAATTTGATCATCAAATTATCCTACTCAGTACCAATTTTCTTTTCAAATGTCATAATCGTAGATAAAGTTCCGAATGTCTCTTAGGATTAAACTTTATTTACTGCATTTTGTGGGTCTGCCATTACTCAAGTTTAATTACTTATCAGCGAAGAAAGTAGGGGGATCCCTTCTAGTGAAGGAGGATCTGGGTTCAATATTTTAACTTTTATGAGGTTCTAATTGGCTATTATACGCAAGTACATTCTATGTTTTCTAAATTAAATTGAATCAGTGAATTATTCTTGCTACTATTAACTGACATATTTTCTATACTATGAGCTATTTTCTTGAAAGTATATGTTTTCATTTAAATTATGGAAATTAGAGTAGTACATTTTAGTTTTGAGGTGAAAAAGCTTCAATTTTAATTCCATGAAGTATTATGACATTTGTAGATCAGATATTATCTTATTTATTTTATTCTTTGTTTGAGATATCTCTGTAGTTAAAGCTATTTCCTGAACTTCATTCCATCAAAAACTTCTTTCTGTTGTATTGTATAATCAACTCAACTATTTTTCAATTCATTATATAGTTATGATTTTTGCAGTGTTATTACTCGAAGAGAAATTGAATATCTATATTAATGATAAGGTCGTAATTTTTTCTATAAATTTCAGATTTCATGCGAGCATATCTACAGCAGGTAAGACAGGAGACCGGTGTGAGAGTGTGTGAAAAAGTATTCAGCTCTGAAGACGGAAAGCCTTCAAAATGGTGGCTTTGTTTTGCAAGGAAGAAATTCATGGATAAGAGTCTTTCTGGACCGGGGCAGTAATCATCCCTCTGAATGCATCAGCTTTGTTTAACTTCATTCACAAGTTAAACTGAATTATTTTGTTATGTATGACATCTTATCCACAAGGTTGATTATAAAATTTGATCTAGAAAAATCATTATTAATGTGAGTAAGTAAGGAACTAGGATAATCTTATATAGTTATACATATGCTACGTCTCAATCAAAAAGACTGAAAGTGAATGATCCAATAAAAAATTTTTTCTCAAAGGATTGTACTATTGTAATATTAAAACTCAGCGCAAATGTTTGGTTTTCTGAATCACATTTCTATTTCCGTATTTGTAAGCTAGACATTTAATGTTGTACATCCCTACATTTAATTTATTGCTTTTAATTTTCTTTTGTTTGAGTTTTATCTGTGCAATATTAAACTCAGCATTTACTATATACTTTTATATACTCTTACAAGTCAACTTTGTTCATTCTTCAAGGATTAAAAGAATAATTACATTATTTTTTCTCTTTTAATACATTGTATAAAATAATATGTACGTGTGTAATTCATATTTGTGAATAATATAAATTCTCATTTGTTCATTCATATTAGATAAATAAATGATATCAAATGTTGCTGAAATTTGTTTTCATGAAAACTTCAGTTGCTTTCATTAAGATAGCCTATTCCTTGTGAAAATAAACAAAAGGAAAAAATGAAATAATATATTGAATAATATTTTTATAGAAATTTATGTATACAGTGGGAGAAAAACAATAAGCCAAAGGACACTAGAAGTGACTTGTAATATTTAATGACTAAACAGAAATTTAATGCAGCGTTTGCAGATTACCTAGCTCTATTCACAGTCATTGACAGAGCAGCAACCAAACAGAAGTATGCAAGGTTTGTGCAGAGAGTAACCCTACAAATCTGCTTCCAAAAGCAACTCTTCTACCCAAAATTGGACTTCCAAACACTGAATACTGAACTAAAACAAATTTTAAATGCCTAATAAAGATCCTAGAGGAAGAGATAAATTTTCAGAGAGGGTATAACTACAGAAGAGGAAAAGATATGGGAGGATGCACAATACACACAACAAAAAATATGTGACTATACAAGGACTCAGTAATCAAGCTAGATGTCTTATAGAGAAGTGAGGTACTTATTCTTTACACAATAAATGATATGGGAAAACATTTTAAAAGAAGAGCAAAAAATTCTTACTTCAAAAATAATGGATAAAGGGTAGAGAATGCATTTTAAAAAATCATACCCAAGATTTGCTACTTAGCTTCAGGTGTCAGAAGAGGAAGACTAAAATTTTATGCACATTACACCGATAAAATCTACTAACAAGGGGACCTTAAGGACTGTGACATGGGGTTTTGGATAAAACCGGAACGGATGTGTAGCATAGACATTACTTATAACAACCTGAAAATACTAGGTGCCAACGCTCCCTCGATCCTAGTAATTAATGTTTAAAAATTGTCAATCCTAGCTGCTTCCAATTTAAACCCCACAGCAACCATTAAACAACAAGCAAATGGTGGCATGGTGTCTTAGGTTGTTAATATAACTACATGAGGTTTGAATCCAGTTTACGCTTTTCCTTTTTTTTCTTTGATCATTTTATTTCTTTGGCAAACATTTAATCAATTTAACTGCTGTCTTATTATTACATTTTTATGGTTCATATAATTTTAATGGAAAATACAGAATATTTTTAGTCTTTTTACAGTATATGATCATTGAAAGGGTTTATCAATATGTAGAATAAAGATTAATCTACCAAAATGCACCCCAGTTCATCAACCACCCTATAGGTATTTTTTTTTGGATAAATGAAAAATGTCATCAAATGAATGCAAAACTCTCAAGAGGTAATTTCATCAGCAATTGAGCTGAATACTCATTTTTAAGGACCATAGCTGAAGGATGTCAACATTCTAATTGGAATGCATAATATATCTGGTTACATTTATGCAGGGTAGGGGAACTTCAGTTCAATTTCTTGCATATAAAAGCAAAAGAAGAGGTCATAAAGTGAAGAAATCAGTTCTTACTAATTATACTTCATTTTGTTAGGGTGGTAAATAATATAAAAGGTAAATAGAATAGGAGTATTATCATAACAAAAATAAACGTATTGATTAAGGAAAGGAAACAGTTGTTGTAGTTCACTAAGAGTAAATTTTATAGAAAATCTATCTCAATAATGAGAAGGTATGGAGCATGTGAGGAAAAAATTTGGAATGGTGATTTTATCAAATTAATCTTCACTGAAGTGTGATCTATGAGATGTACTATTTAGTGGATCCATAACAATAGAAAATGTGATGAAACATAGGCTAAATATAAAATACATACATTTCTTGAACATAATGAATGTAAAAGATCGGAAAGAAGGTTAATGGGGATGAAGCTCAAAGTAAGAAGGACTAAAATGTACAATTACAAAAGAAAATTATATTCAGAAAATCTTATTGATTGGATTTCTGTCTCCAAGGAGTTAAAAAAAATCCCCATTACTGGAAGAAGAAAGAAAAGTGGGTGGGAAAAGCAAGTGGGAAAGAGAAACTTCTATAGTATAAAATTTGAAGCAAGAGTATAAGTTGCAAAGATAACAATTCTTTGAGAAAAAAAGACATTTTACTGTAGTGGAAATTGGAAAAGATCAATAGAAAGCAGCAGGGTTTGCTATAAATATATGTAAAAAGACAAGACAAAGAACGATAGAAATCATTTGGTAGATATTGTTAGAATAAGGAAGAAAGGTAAATAGATTAGTAGCTATTTTTCATTAAATGGGAAATGGTGGTTAAGTGCAAAGGATATTTCAGATTGAAGAAATTATATTATGTTACAGACTTGAATGAATGCTCAAAATCAGAAGAGATGAAAGTTGAGTTGTATGAGATTCAAAGTACATTTGTACTTTGCTCTAGGTCGTTTTTAAAAAACAAGTAAGATTTTTGTTTTAATACCACTCCAGATAATCAGAAAAATTTTTAAAAATCTATTGCATGTATTTTTTACAGTTCAATAGATAATAGAAATGTTAATATTCCATATCATTTTCTAAATAGAGAAACTTTCGGGAACTTTTGGAACACCCTACTTGTGAATTTAGCGCCTTTCTCACAATTAATTTTATTATGAAAAGGTAAAAAGTACGTATTTCACCCCAAAGATGGCATAGGCATTCTCGCAAAGAGATGAAATCCAATGCGAAACGAAGGACAAGGGTAGCGCCTAATTACTAGCAGTTCTAGTTATTCTGTGTTGTTATCAATTCAATAATTTAATGAGAATGCATGAAAACACCGAAATTTATATACGATAGCAGTATGTTAATGAATATGAATCAGTGGAAATTTTCCGTATCCAAGCTTTTACAGTTGCCTCTTGATCCTATTTTAGAAAATTATGTCCGTATAGTGAAAAATGCTATATTTTCGATAGTATTACCTACTCCTCTTGAAACGGAAATCAAGCTTATAGCTGCGTCACATGATGTTATTAAAAATATCTTAGACTTAGACCCTTCAGTGACGGAATCTAAGGATTTTATTGAGTTTGTGGCGGGAAACAAAATTCTAGAATCTTGTGCTCCCCTAGCTCATAGGTACGGAGGTCACCAGTTCGGTGTTTGGGCTGGACAATTAGGTGATGGTAGAGCTCATCTATTGGGAGAATATGTGAACAGGTAATTTGAAGCTGATATTAATATCTTCCCAGTGTAGTAAAAGTAAAATTTTGGATATAAAGCCTTGATGTCATTTTTAACAGAAAAGGAGAAAGATGGGAGCTGCAGTTGAAAGGATCAGGGAAGTCTCCTTATTCAAGAGGAGCTGATGGACGAGCTGTCATTCGCTCATCAATCAGAGAATTTTTGTGCGCAGAGGCTATGCATTTTCTTGGTAATTATATATTTTTTATTCTTATAATAGTATAATAAATGCTGGAAAAACTTCTGAAGCACACTTGTATCACTGTTGCATGCTATTTTACATTCTACATCATTGAGAGATAGTTTCTTTCGTAGTATTCTGTATTTGTGCATTTATCATCTCTTTAGTGTGTGATAGAATGATGGTAAGCTTAACGGTAGTTTGTCTTAAATTTATATTTAGTCTTTCCCCTTAAAACTACTATCCTTATAGTATTTTTGTATTTATTTTCTTCCTCTTCATAAATTTTATACCAATATCAGTTTAAAGTAAACTGATTTTTTTCAGAAAAGCCAATGTAAAACACTAGACAAGACTAATTTATGATAAAAAATCACAACTTCGTTTCATTTTGAAGTGAAAATTCTAAAAAAGGTTTTTTCTATTTTTACTTCAGGTATTCCAACATCCAGAGTGGCTGCAGTTGTATGTAGTCAAGATCCAGTCATTCGAGATAGATTTTATGATGGTAATCCTCAGACCGAAAGAGCAGCAGTTGTGTTAAGATTAGCTCCCACTTGGTTTCGCTTTGGATCTCTTGAAATTCTTGCAAAAACATTTGATGAATGGGAAACATTGAAAATTTTAACTGATTATTTAATACAAACACTACTACCAAAGGAAGTCATTCAGGTGAGGTTAGATGGCATTTAGGGGGTATGTAATATGTTAAGGTGTATAACCTTTAATCCATTTATTCATACTCTAATTCATAGACTTTCTATAGTTTAACTGCATATATTTATAATTTTTGCTTTAAAATTTATTGTGCTGTTTATGCAGAGCTGTCAGCCAAAGGACAGTCCAAAACTGTTACTTGCTCTAATAGAGCATGTGGCTGAGGGAACATGGAAATTAGCTGTCCATTGGGAAACTGTTGGATTTGTTCATGGAGTACTGAATACAGACAACCTTTCTATAGGCTGTGTAACAATAGATTATGGCCCATTTGGATTTGTGGAAGCTTATAATCCTCACTTTATACCTAATACATCAGACTCAAACGGAAGGTAATTACTTTGTTCTTGATCAGTTAAAAGGTTCAGATGTCAACTATTACATTAGAAAATTTTATTTTAGATCTTTATCTATCTTAACATTTCTTTCTTAAATTCTTATCTTATCATCTATCTATATCTATTCTTCTATCTTATCATTTTAATATATTTTTAAAACATTCATATTCTGTGAATTAAAAATTTTATCTTCATGCTTAATTTTATATTTAGATTCTTTGAAGCATATTTTCTTACCTTAAAATACTATAATGAGTTATAAATATGACTTAATGTAACCTGTAAAAATCTTTGGAAATCATTATGGTCTGGATCCTTCATTTCTTAGAACTTCTTTCCAAACTTAGTTTGTTTATATTTTATGATCATGATAGAAGGTTTAACTTGCATTTATGAAACAAATAGTTATGAAAAAAATAGTTAGGAAAAAGATTAACCTCATGCATTGGATTACTTCAATAAAAATAATTGGTATTAAAATTAAATTTTCTGCTGGAATATCTGTTTAAAATTAATTTCTTTTATTTTTGATTAGTCATTCATGATTTATCTTTGTGATTACTGAAAACAAGGAATTGTTTATTTTGAAATCAATATCTATGTTGGAACCGTTGGTATCATTCCTTAAAAACTTATAGTTATTCATTTTGTAATAATCAGATACAGTTTGAAAGGGCAGTGGCATGCCATAGATTGGGATCTTCAACGACTTGTGGATGCATTAAGTCCCCTATTGTGTTCGGATGAGAGTGACAGTGAAGGGGAGGATGATTTCAGTGATGAGGCACGACAAATACTTGAAGTTTCTTCTCAGAAGGCTCTAATCTGGAAGAAGTATGCTTTTTGTGGAAAACTGGGACTACCCATTGGGAAAAAATGGATTGATATTACTAAAGGTGGATCTACAAACATGGACGAGGTTTGAATTTCATCTTTTAGCCAAATCTATTATGATAGACTATTAAAAAACTAATTGTAAATGATAATAGTGGGATAGTGTAAACAAGTTAGAAATTACTCTAGATATCAGTTAAAAATGATGAAAATCTTGCATAGAATCAAGTTTGCTCCTGTTTTAGTACATTTCTATTTCAATATGTGATAAAAATCTTGAAGTTACTTTAAAGGTAATGATATGAATTGTCAAAAATTGAAGGAAAATATCTAAATTTTTAAAACTCAGTGTTCTGTAGCAATGTATGCACGCTAATTTGAAGTTTGAGATCCTCTTCTTTAATTTATGCGGTGATCATGGAGTAATTATGTCTTGAGAAGAATACTATATTTTTACTAGGAGCTCTTGGAGGATGATGATGCCTTCAGTCAAGATGAGCTGGTAGAAAACTTGTTAAACATGATGGAGGAAACCAAATCAGATTTTACCATGACATTTCGGCAATTAGGAGAAGAAGATTTAAGTAACTTGTATCCAGAAAAACTACCAGAACATCTGTGGGCTCTTAAGAAATTGTCCGAACACAGGTAAAATTGGTTGTTAATGTATTGCGTATTTATGTATGATACAGATACAGTATTTTTGTGATTTGTCTGTAGAAATATCATCAACTTGTTTTCTATAATATTAACTCATATGAACCATCAGGTGTTTGTGTACAAACTCAATATGCTATTATTCTCATAATATAGTATATTATGTAATTAAAGTGTAATATACTATGAAATAAAAGTAGATATTTTCAAACTAACTATATAAATTGTATATGTATTTTGTTGTTCTAATAATGGGTTCTTTTTTGTCATTTCATTTCATTGTACATTTCAAATTATTTGAATCTAACAGAATTAAAATATCTATTTCCTTATATCTTCAGGAATTACCAGTCTTTTTTGGATACATATAGAGAACGATTGACAAGTGAAGGTGTAACGGAAGAGCAGAGGAAGCATGCCATGCAAGCTGTCAATCCTTGCTATGTGTTACGCAATTGGATGGCTGAAGAGGCAATAAAAAGTGCTGAGACTGAAGATGACTATAGCAAGGTTCGGCTGTTACTGGAAATTCTTAAAAACCCATATGAAAGGCAGAAAGCAGCTGAGGAAGCTGGATATTCCAGTCCCTCACCTGTGTGGGCATCATGCCTTAGGGTGAGCTGTTCTAGCTAACCTCGCTCTAAATTTCCTTTTCTTCTACTGTTGCTATTTATTTTATGGTTCTATTTTTCTAGACAATTTTTACCAACTCTTTCATTGTTAAAATTGTATATTTTCTTTTGAAAGTTGTTGAAACTTGCATGTTCAGAAGTTAAGTAAATCTTTTTTAAAGTAAAATGGCTGAAAGCCAATTGGGTCAAATAGTATGTAAAATACTGTGTAATAGGTAAAATTTGTCTGTGAGGATTATTGGGAAAATGGCTTTTTGGTGTTGTATGAATTATGATATCAGTTGGTGAAAGGCACATAATTTGTAAACCCGAAAGGTAGCCTTATTCAATGCTTACTGTGTTTGGCTCTAATGCCAGCTCAGGATATACCAGTACAACTGTTGATCAATTGTTGAATGGAATACAGTAGTTCTATTGGTAGGCTTTTTTGAACTTGTGGCCTTAAAAGATAGAGGCAGATTGGCTGTCTCCAAAGTTACCATATTCAAACTGATATTGTATGCAATGACAATCAGACATACTTCTGCTGCCTATTTACTTTGTTGCCAATTCTAAAAATGATACTTCCAGTAAGTCCATTCTATCATTGATCTCCTTTTTAACTGTTTTCTGTGATCAGAGATTGTGGATTGTTGAAGTCTTTCATACTCAAGTCTGTGAATATAAAATGCAAGTTTTCCTCTTTTATGTACAGTATAATTTTATGTATGATTTGTCTACATTCAATTTTCTTGATAATTAATTAAAAATATAGTCTTTGAAGTTAGAAAATATATATACTGTGTAAATATAACGTTATCTTTATAAATTTGTTAAATTTAACTTATAAATTATTTAAATAACATCAATTTTTAGATGTATCTGTTAAATTTCAGTTATAGGCAAAAGTATGTTCTTCAGATAGACAAATATAAGGATATTATAAGTTATTCTTATTACAATAAATAGGTATCTAAATTTGACTGTCAAAATGTTCCTATGTCTTGTTCATGTTGCATAATTTGTTTACAATTTTTGTAGCAACTTCTTGAGAGCTTTTCCTATTTACATTCTTGTCTTAAGTGTATTTGTGCCATTTAGATATGCATGTTGTTCTATAAAAATGGTGTGAAAGTACTATTAAAGTGAATGTAGTTGGTTCACTGTATAGTTTATCTATTTTAAATGTCATTTCCCAAGGAAGTTCTTGTATACACTTGACAATATATTTTTCAATTGTTCTGTTGATCATATACACTGTTATGAAACTTATTTCCTTGAATTGAAATGTCATCTTTTGTACATATTATTGAATAAAATTGTTTCAAAATCAACTTATTTACTTTGTTCTTAGCAATAATTTTTTAGTTTATTTTTTCACTTCCATTATCATTCATTCTTATTTCATTTTTTGTGCCAGTAAATGGCTTCTCATATGCATAAGGTGTTAATTTCATCTCAAATTTTGAATTTCTTCAACAAATGTAATAATAAGCCACTATATGGTTAAGAGAGTACATGGTCATTAGATTTTCTTATACTCTCAACAATTTTTAAAGATTTTTTTTGCACATTGTGATGTGTATGATGTAAATATAACCTCTGTGAAAAAGCCTGGCATGACTATCATTAAATATTAAAAAGTGGCTAGCTAACTTGGTTATAATCTGCAATGCTATTGATAATAGAGGGATAACTATATCTCTCTCATTCTATACATATGTCAATAGAGTAATTGTCAATTCTTCAAACTTCAATTGTTTATTTAGGTATTAATGAAATATTTCTATTTGAAAGTGCACAGTGGGTAAATGGGTAATATTCACTAAAGCACTGAATGGAATATTCTTTAGACAAAGTTTCTGTAACATATATATTATAGTGAGTATTCTGCCAAAAAAAGGTACAAATTTAATTGTTTCTGAGAAATAACTGTTCCATATTTTTTTGTTGTACTTATTTAAAAAAGATAACTTTCAATTTAGAAATTTGTAATCTATAAATTTCATTCTACGTTAACAGCAAGTAGCATTTGAAGCAAGAGAACTATTGTAATGAAAACCTGCAAATAAATAATAAAAATTTTTAAGTAAGAGAAACATATTTTTGAGTTTTTATACTCATAAACCATATTATATAAAAATTAATAATTATAGGTAAGGAAGGTAAATTATTCCAAAATCATTTGGATTAAAAAACTAGTAGCTTGATGAACAATTTATTTTCTTAAAGCTATTACCATATTAAATAACCCCTCGAATGAGATATTACTTTACTGGTACAATAGACAATTCAAAACATTATTTATAAAGTTAAAAGATGAAAACAAAATGCATTCTAGTTCATCTGGAATTTTGAAAATATCCTGATAAGAATCATCAGAAGAATTAGGAGAGAATATTTATTATACCCATAGTTTAAACAACAATTGTCTCAAACAGACTATACCTGTAGAAAAAGTAATTTAAATTTTCTTGATTATTTCACTTCAGTTCTATGGTAGACAAACTTATAATTACTCATTATTCTATAAATATAAATACAAAGTATTTACTTAAGGTTTAAGTATTTGTAATTGATAGGTAATTAAGTATAAATATGAGATAAAAGGTAACTGGAACTTGAAGAGAAAAGAGTGAGAAAATGTTCTAAAATGTTTTCCTGAGAAATTATCTACTTTAGAGCTTATTTGAGAAAATTTTCTCACAACTCTACAACATTTTAAACAAGTCTTTTATGAAAAATATCAGGAAAATCAAATTTTCACTTATCTTTTCATATACATATATGTGTCATGTTACAACTGTCTGGAAGTAAGTGTTAGTTTGTAGTTTTTCAAACTATAAAAATCTCAAAATAGTTCAATTTACAAAACAATCTAAATCATGCACTCAATGTCTTTTTATAGTTGTCTCCCTCTGTAAAATTTGAAATTTTTTAAATTGTAACAACCTTTTGTAAAAGACAAAATCACAAATATTCAACTTTTTCAGTCAATTAACACTTATGGTTACATTTGAAGCAGCATTTTCTCCACCTATTAAATCAATTTAGGTTTTTAAACAAAACATACTTTGAAGGCATATAATTCTTTTATATTAAGAAGGTAAAATATTCAGTTCGTGTGAAGGCAATGTTTCAGTCATCCTCTTCGTCCTCTTCCTCTTTAATTATTCCTAATCTCTTTGCCACTGATTTTACACTTGAAATAACTTCCTCCTGCACTAAGTTGAAACTCATTGCAAGCAAAGCAATACCAAATAAAAGGTATAATGAGCACAAGGCTATGCTCACTTCTGCATTGTCTTTCACTCTTTGAGCTGGTACAAAGTCTCCAAATCCAATGGTTGTTAGAGTAATGAAACAGAAATAAGCAGAATCAAGGAAAGGCCAGTTTTCCCACTCTGAAAAAAGGAATGCTCCGCCAAAGATGTAACTAACTACAAGGAATACACAAAGCCATATTGGTACAGGGCGTGTACGATCTGCTCTTGTTCCATCTCCACTACTGCCCACTGCATATTCCTCATAATCTAGTTCATCCATCAGATACTCCTCACGTAAGCGGGAGAGACGAGATGTTGAGGATGCACCAGCTGACCTTGCTGAAAAAGATCGCACCGGTGGCCCAGGGTAAGCAGTTGGATGGGCAAATGGTGAAGGACCCAAAGGTACAACTGATGCAGGGTCTCCTCTTGGAGCAGTCCTCCTCAATGAACCTCCACCGCTTGCAACAATTGGACCCTCTGAAGTAAATTGGCCTTCCAATGGCCTTGGCACAGCTCGTCCCGTCCGCTCTTTTTCCACAGCATACTTGTTAAAAAGCACAGGTGTCCGTGGTGCCTCAGCACCTTGTAATGCAACAAAAATATGAAATTTGTCCTTTCAAGTGAGCAGAACTTTTATATAGTGTATGTTATTATAATCTTCAAAGTATATATTTTACTAAAATAGGCAAATTTTTAATCTTAAAGTTTTTCAACTGACTGAATGATACTCATATATTTCATGATTTCTTTAGAGAAACTTCTTACTATGTAGTTTTACCTAAAGACAAAGAATTTAAGCCCATTGAATAACATTAACAATCATTTACATTCATTCTCTTTTATTGGAGTGGCACCAAATTTGGGTGTTATTCATTTAGGAACCTGAGATAAACTATCTCATAATTATTATTTTTTATATACCATCTATTTGGATCTCACTATATAAATTAAAATTTGTGATTTAACGAATAAAAATTTAAAACTATAAAGATACAAACTATTTATAATGTCTAAATGATAACTTCTGAAATACAAAATTTAATGCTAGAAGGCTTTCACAAAAGATTAAATTTTTGTAAAAAGTATATTTATAACACTTATCATCAAAAATTATCAAATTCAATAAAATACTGAAAATTTTTATTGTACCTAAAACAGAAATCAGCATACTATTCAGGCAAATAATCAATTTTAAATTGCATATTATCTTTCTCACTTGATATCAATAAAAGTTGAAGGACAAGGCCTTAGTTCCACTCAAATATCATCCCTATATTATATTTTACGTAAAAAATGTCTAATTTTCTATTATTGTTGATCTGGATAAAGTCAAATTAGGATAAACTAGTCTACTTTCTTTTCCTTAATATTTATTTTATATCTTTCATTTTTTCTCAATATGAGCAAGTACAACTGCATAATCTTCCAATAACATTTTTCCTCTTAATGATGAGATGAGTAATATTTAAAAATTTATGCACAGGAATAAGAAAAACTTTATGATTTTCACATGATTTATTTTTTTAGTATAATTGCATAGTTCTTTTTCTTTTCCATTAGATCCAGAGTGTCGTGCCTTCTCATATTGATTTTATTGATACCTAAGACTTAAAGATGAAATTCAACAAACTGGCATCCTTGACTTTTTAATTAATTGCTTAGAGTTATATTTTCATTAAAATTATATTATTATCATGACCAATTATAGTGTTAAAAATACAATTGAAACACTAAATAAATAACTGTACCTGGTGCTCCCTGTTGAGATGCTTCAGTAATTGCAGTATCTGAACATCTTGAATGTTGAGATGCTCTATTCCTTTGTAATCCTCCAGCAACTGCCATCTCAGGCTCATCATAGTACCTAGATTAATTGATTGATAAATTCATTAATTGATTAACAACTTGATCTTAATGATTTGTTTCCAATATCATGCCATGAAAATGTAGAACAACATAAGTTAGCTCTTATTCATATTGAAGTAAAGTAAAAAATTCTAATACGAATAATAATTTGATATAAATATCCAGTAAAAGTTACTTGTTAGTTCCATTATTTAGTGAGAAGAGGATGCAATTCACAATTAAAATAAGTCACATTCTCATAATATTATAACATTTCAACTAATTAAGAAAGTTCCTATCTTATGATGAGAATAAGAGGAAGAATTGAATAATCAATGAATTAAAATTTAGCCAACTTATGAGCTACATTTTGCATTAGCCTTTTACCAAGTTAATCTTCATATATTTAATTTCATGCACACTGAAAACTTCAGATGAAAGTGCATTAAATACTCTTTTGAAAAATATTTCTTAAAAAGATCTGATGTGAAGAAATACTTTTCTTGTTTATAATATATTTGAGACATAGTGTATTGATTATAGAGTAAGTTTCATCCTCATACTCATCTAATTACCACATTGAACATGCCATTCTTAATCTATGGATATTTTTGGTAGCAAAAATATCATGGTTGTTAAAATACATATAATTGTATGCAAGATACTCTCTATGAGCCCTAATAAAAGATTTTGAAAATATTTTTCTTTTGCTTGAATTTTATAAAAGACTGAAATCTATAATTATTAAAAATAAAAATTGTTCTCAGAAAATGAGCAATCTACCAATAATTAACTGGGAGTTCAGTCTGTGCAATAATCTTTGGATGGTGACTATGCAACTCTATTTACAGTCTTTCTAAGTCTTATAAATTTCACATTTAATGCCTAAGAATCTGGCAAGTTTATTTCACTCTTTAGCCTCTCTTCTTCTCTCACCCTTTTGCTTGTTTATTTAAAAACTTGATATTCATAGTGATAAAGCACTATTATGTGTCAAGTTGATTATATCACTGAATATCTACTTACCATTGACTTGAGAACTGGTAAAATAAAAAATGCACTGTATTCAACTTGGTCATACTAAATTTTGATACATTTGATAAAAATAAATTAATTATTCATCCATCTCTTTTTAAAAACATTTACACTATTAATTTTCACAATATAAATCTTACAGTATTTTTAAAATACATGTGGAATGAATTATAAAGACTTAAAAAGTTGGAAAACTCTTTTAACATTCCTAGTTACATAATAACTATTATTTTATATCTAACATATGAAGTCATTTGAACTGTATTAAAATGATGCATGTTAACTGATTGGTGCATTTACAGAAAAGTGATATGTACATTACATAATGTTTCATTGGATATTGACATATTCAAATTACAAGGAGAAAATTTGCATCATTATTTAGAAAACCTTTACACTTACTTATATCAGAGGAATAAAAAAATCAAATATCAAAGGATATTCATACATTATTTCATCAATCTTAATTATTCCTTCATAACCTAAACCTTCAAATGAGGAGGAAGAATGTTAAATAATTAGTTAAGCAAAGAAGAGCTATCTGAAATGGATTTTATAAAGCAAGATTTTTTTCGTGCATATTAATTCTTTTAAGAGAATTAGTATACTCAATAAGCTATGCTGTAATTGTGCTGAGATGCATTTCGGATGTGCAAAATTTAGTACTTAGAAAAATAAAGGCATCATTATGGTATGCAATTGGAATTAATATATCTTTTTATTTTAAGTGATTCAAGAAGTAAGTATATTCAAGAAAATAGGAAGAAAATACTGCAAGATATAACTTATTTTAATATATTTCAAGAGTAAGAATGTCAAAAACCAACCAGCAATCTAAAAGGGAAGTTATTATGAGATGCACCAAAATTATATGACTCATATTTCCATATAAACAATGTAGATGCAGTATTTCTTTGTTAGACTGAAACTTTTATTAAAATTATAAAATAAATTGATAATTATTTGTTGAAGCTGAAAAACTCCTCAACATTATGTGAATTTAAATTAAGAATTATTTACATGTAAATGTCTATTGATATTTTCTCTAAGTGAATGAATCCAAAAATTGATAAACATTTAATTCTTCATTGAATTCTGTGTTGTTCATGTTTTGACCTTCAGGAAGATGGTAATATAAATTGTTCTGAATACATCACTTAGCTTATGAGTTGAATTCTTCCTTCAAGATCAATTTTACAATAAATTTAAAGAAATGGTCTTGATGAGAGAGGAAAGCAGAGATAGATGCATTGATGCAGCTATTGATCTTTATCTCCTTTCAAACTGGTTAATAATTTAACTCCTACTTCCATGGAAATTCATATCCTTCAAGTCTAATTTTACTGGAATATCTCACAAGATTAAAGAATATTTAATTCTGTGTCAAGTATATTTTACTATGTTCATGCATTTTTCAATTCCAATTGCATTCCATAAATCAAAGCCTTGAAACATGATTCTCATTGCATAGAAGGCCATCTCCTTCGGTGCTTGCCTGCACTCGGTGTCTGAGTACGTGGACCTGGTAACCACGCTTTCGGAGAGGCCAAGGGCACTATCAGCTGAACGCTGAGAGGCACGTGCAGAGCGGCGAAGGGAAGGCATGGTCCGAGATCGCCCCGAGTATCGAACACTGCGGAGAAACGCACCAGGATGGTAGGCAGTGGGATCAATGAGGAGGATGGAATTGCAAGTAGAGCTTGTAGAGGCCTAAAACTCAAGCATCTATGCAATGTAGATTCAATTGGGGGCGATCCGTGATAATTATCAATCTCAAATAAGATGTATATATGCAGCAACTATTTTTTATGACATTTCATTTCCTTTATGTTTATGAGTATGCTTATATTAATCTAAACTATAACTTTCGTACAGGCTTATGGTAAAAAAGTTCTTCAATTATTTTTTATCACATTTTTGGATTGAAGAAAACCTATTCATGGTTCTAATGCTAATTTTACTATATACCTTCCGACGACAAACTATCTTCAACAAAAGAATAGCTGAATTCTTCTTCAATAACAAAGATGCACATATCTTTTTCTTTTGGATGGTTATGTTGTTAATAATTTTCATGTGTTGTATTTCAAAGTAACAGAGTGATGGTGAAAGTAAATTTTTAAAATTCTGCATAATTTTCTTTCCTATGAAAATATATGTTAATACAATACTGTGAAATGAACACAAATGAACTGTATTTTCTCAAAAGCTCTTTAATTAATCTTCCTTGCAAATACCTGAAGCTGCAACATGCCCACAATTTATAAGCTAAATTTATTAATGAAAAATGAAAGGAGACTAAAAATAATTTTATAAGATTATGATTAAGGCACTTCATTTTTAAGTTAAAGTATTAAACCAAGCAATGATTTTTGGATTGAGAAGAAATGGAATTAATGGATCTTTACAATTTGAAAGATACCACAGGTGGAAAAATATATAACTTTATAATTCACAGTCACATGGAAGTTACAAAGTTTCTCTTGTACTTTTGATGGATATTTTCAAATTATAGAAAAATCTTATAACCTACTGAAGGTTATTCACTCTGAAAAAAATCTCCCCAAAAATCAGATGCTAACATTTCAGATAAAATCTTTATCTGTTACAATGAATAAACTAAAAAACCTTAAGTCATAAATTTACAATCATAAAGAACTGACTTTTTATGACTTCATAAGCACATCTTCTCACCAATAATTATAGGAATAATGTAAATTTCAGATATGAATGTAAAGTAACCTATAATATATTATAAATTAATTCACTAACACTCTTATATACATGTGTTTTCGACATATATACTCTCATTAGGGCATCAGTTAAATTTTCAAAGACAGTCAAACAAATACCTGACCCATAGATTATGCCAGATTCAGAAAGGGATTCAATAATTGACTAGATGCATTTGCATTTCCAGATTTAGAGATGAAACATCTTCCATCTCTCTATTATTCTCACTCTCATATTTGATCTTATAAATTCTTAGGTTCCCAAAATAATTATTCTTTAAACTACAATTGAGAAATTATAATGCAATAATGATAGTAATGAATACACACAAGCATTGCATTGTAGAGCAAATGTATTGCAGCAAAATTATACATTTAAAATTTCCTCCCAATATATCAAAGATAAAATCAACTCATCTAACAATAATTGGTAAGTGAATTTTCATCCTATTTATTACATCCATTTATTTATTCATTTACTAAAAAACTGCATTCACTGCATTTGATAATATTCTTCAAAGTGTCAAAAAAGAAAATACCATGCTAATAAAAGTTTCAGTAATTTATAAGGAATAATACATTCATTAAATGATTCATTGATCAATTACACTTTAGTTTTTCTAAATTGGATTCAGGCTGTAATGCAAGTTTCAGAAAGGCTCATTGTCATACATCATATAGTAAAATTAAAGCTAAAAATAAGTTTAAGAGTGAAAATGAAACTCTAAGATGAAATGATTTGATGTTCACATTCATATCATCAATCTTTTCAATTTTATATCTTTGATCTACCAAAATGTATATCCCTTTTCATCGTCCATTTTCATGAATATATTTCAAGTGGGGCGAGGATGGTTTGATTAAACCTATCTTTAGAGATGGGAATGCACCAATTCTCACTTCATGACATTAAAATTTTATTGACATGTTGACAGTAAATATATGCACATCAATTACGAGGTATTATTACAGAAAATGAGATAAATCTAGTAATTCATTGTGTGTATTAAACTATTGCCCAGAATGTTTTATTTCACCGAAAGTGAACAAACACCTTTACTCAATTAACTTACAACATCTATTATTTAAATATAAATTGTGTTTTTAATATTGTGCTTATTCTAATGTACATGAAATTAATTTTAATTGATAATGATTAACAGGTTCGTGTGTGAAACAGGAATGTAACTATCAAGTTCGATTCGAGTAGTAACCCAACAACAACAATTTACATGGGTGTAACCATTTTGAGAAAAGTTGTTTTCTTACCTTGGTTGCCTTGATGACATCCCCCTTAGCGATCGCCCCCTTCTTAAACTATGAGGAGATACAGCTGTGGAAGGGTGAAGAGGCTGCCCAACTAAAGCACTTCTTCGTCCACCTCCAATGCTTCCTCCTCCACTACCCCCACTGGGCCGTCTTGTACACATATAGCAGCATACCTATATAAAAGATAATTAATTTAAGATTGAAATATTACCTGTGGCTGTATAGAATGCTCCAGGAAATTATGGTATAAAATCATTCATATTTTAATGACTGACAAAAATTGCTCAATTTAACATTTGCTTGCTTTTATTCTTGGGTGTGTTACAAATTTCACTTTACATCTTATGTACGATTCAACTTAAGACAAAAAGAAAATAATATTAAAAGAGTTGAAGGGAAACCTGGTTTAGCCGGTCAAAAGAATGGAATATTTTATTTTTCAAAAAGTATAATATTTTAAGAAAATAATCCCGAAGTTTCAAATCGTTATGCGAAATATTAAGAAATATACACCCCATTTCTTAAGCCGATGTAGCTGAACTCCGTGTTTTTGAAATTTACGTGAACGATTGCGCAAAAACTATTATAACCATCGAGATTATTTTTTGCATACTTATACAAAATTACTTTGTCTGTTCAGTAAATATGAAATATAGATGAAAATAAATCTAAACAACTTTTATTATCATAAATAAACGGGATTTTTTCGTCGAAATCGAAATTTTCACTTTCAATGGCTATCAAAAATCGTTCATTCTTTGAGGTTCACCGACAAGATATACGTAGTTTCTATAGGTAAAAAATTGATGATCGAAGAATTTGAAGATAAGAACAGTATAAATTAAAATACGTATATAACAGTTACAAAATAAAATCGATCTCGTCAGAATAGATTAAATCTCAATAGTGTTATGCAGTTATAAAATCATTGTTGATCATAAGACGATCGAAATCATAGAAATTTCTACCAAAGTTGTTCTATGCGGGGATGCGAATAACTTTATGTATTCCTAAAATTTGAGAACCAAAGGTTACAATACCTTAATAATCGCATATTGATGACATTAAAAACAACTGAGAATTCTATTGTAAATTAGAAAGCTTGTGGTTCAAACTTTATAGCGACAAATCGCTTTTAAATCTAAAAAATATATACAACTAAAAATTAATGACGATTTGATTCTTTCAATATTTATATCGAAACATCCTTTTATGTTTAGAATCTTCACCATAACTTGAATTCACTAGATGACACTTTTAAATAGTTTCCTCCTCTTATGCCGACCAATACCATGGACATCAAAGCAAAATTTAATAATTTATGCTAGTTGGTTGAGAGTCAAACGAATATTCAGTGACACACAAAATAAATGATGAACCTACCTTCCAATAGAGGAACCGGAACGAATGGGCCATGATGTCTCCAATGTTCGATAGACATAGTAGCATCAGGGGAATCCCCAAAATTGCATAAAAAATTGTCACCACCTTTCCCCAATGGGTCTTTGGAGCGATATGTCCGTAACCTGGAAAAAATAATTAATTGTATGAGTGATTCAGAGTAGTTTTCATGGATTACAAGTTACCTGTGTAATTCAAATTCTATACTGTACCAAATAGGAGGGATATTTCACAGGAAAATTGTATAGAAGGTAAAAAGACATTCACAACCATACATTATAAATTTTCATTAATACTCATTATGCTTAACGTATTTCAATTTTTTGGAAAAAAAACAATTTTTTATGAAATACGATTTACTTTAATCTCTATTGTGTAATGAACAGATATTAAGAAATCTATGGTTGGCATGGTGTATTGTCAGTTAAAATCTATGTTGTATAAACAATACGCTAACTCCTTCGATCTCAGATACATTTTTGAGATGTCTTCATGGTCTGCATTATAATGGGATAATCATATCTCTGATATATACTGATAATTACGAACATTGAATGGTGATTCATTCGAGTAATACAATTTATGATCGTGAAAACAAAATGTAAGTTATCAGAGGATCTTTGTAGTACTTCCGAGCTAAAAAGTCATTCTTAATAAATAAAATAAGGTTATTTTTTTACATAGATACAAAGAATCAATAGTTGTTAGTTAATACGTCCTCTGAAAACATTTCATGGCTAGTTCTAATTCCTAGACTTCTTTGCGAAGTAAATTTCGTTGGAAGAAATTCTAATAATCCAAATATACTCAATCACAATGCAAATTATTTAGCTTTTCAGTTAGTAGTGAAGCAAAGAGTATTACACAATCAGAAATTCATAAGAAAAGGGAAGAAGATAACACAAGCTTATCCAAACTCTCGCTATTTAACACCTGTGAGATACACACAGTTGCTTCACACGAGAATACTATGAAGGTAAACGATGCTTTATGCTATTTTCGGCGAATCGTTTCAATGGGTATTCTCGCAATTATACCTCAATGGAAATTCCCTTTCATTCCTAGAGCTTTAGGTTGTTTTTATGTCATCTATGCTATCTATAGCCTATGTCAATTCCTTCGTTTCTATAATTTCTCATGATATCCGGAATAATGGGAATGAAAAGCAAAATGCTGAGATGGATTACTTGATATTAACATCTAATTAGCAAGAATCCATACAAAATTTTCGATAAAATGTCTATCACCAATTAAAATTTCTTCACTTGTCGATGAAATAATTATTTAGGATTGAGGAATGAAGGAATCGCAAGGTATTTAACCATGTTCAGAATAAAACTGAGGATACATCAATATCCTATACTCCTCAATTAATAAAAAGTTTATGCAGATTCAATATGATCACGCAGGATTAAAACTGGTACAATATATTACGTAAATGATGAGTCGCGTCTAAAGAAATATCTTCATGTGTCGTAAAATTTATTAAGGCAAAACCCCTCTCAGAGAGTATGAGAAATGGTCAGTTAGTTCAAAGTTAGTAGTAGTTTTAAAGTTTACTATAATAATTGGATACAGGAAATTTAATACGGTATTCTTTTATTTTTAACATAATGGAAAATTTTCCAAAGGTTATAAGGACATATTTTCATTTTAATTGCATTTATAAGAATTTTCTACTTGGAGATATATCGACCCAATTCTTGGCCGTAAGTGATACTCCAAGTGGACTAATGTAAGATAAAGTGCATAAAATAATTGATAGGAAAAATTTATGCTCGTAAAGAGCATGCAATTATGATACGGCCTCAATCATATATGTGCTATTAATAAGTTCGTACTATTACTCAGATCACATATGAGCACGAAAATTGCTCTTTGTAGATAATTATAGATGTTGGTCGTCGACTTTATCTATGAAGTTTATTTCATTGACACAATTCATGAAGTCGGGTATTAATTAAGCGATGCATTTTATTTCCATAAGAATAGATGAAAATTTTCGCGCTGAGTGTAAAGATTACACGAAAAACTCGATTTTTGAATGTACTAGACCAAAAGTGTGAAGGAAGCGTGTAATTGCATGTGAATATAATATGTTCTTTCTATTGGATTGGGTATTGAATATGCACGATTTCTTTATTCAAATTAATAAACATTTTTCGCTGATGAACTACTGAATATGAAAGAATCAAACCTATAAATAACAGGAAAATAAATAGAAAAGATGTATTATTCTATAGAAAAGTAAACAGATGAAACATAAATTTTAAAAATTCGAATGTGAAATAGAACAATTTATTTATTCTATTTTATTATTTGTCTGCCATCAATGTTTTAAATCGCTAAATGTTAATGTGCATGGCTTTTAATGAAATATGTAAACACAATTTGAAAAACAGCGGTCTCTATGCTTTAGAATAAATAATGGAATGACATTTCAAACAATAGAAAAATCTACCTTGAAACTAAAAATAGTAGTTTGAAAATAAAAACGACATAACCTGCTGTCAGAAAGAAAAAATGCCAACTAAATGAAATTTTGGTCTCCTGTTTAAACTTAGCGGAAACTGGGACTAAAAATATAAAAAATAAAATATTAGCTCAATGTTCGGGCCACTAGAACTGAATTAATTTCGTACATAGTTTTTTTTTCATTCTCTTTCATAACACAAATCTAAAGGAAATAGAGTTTCCCTGTTAGCAATTATGAACAACTAAATAATTATTTTCAAAATTTTATAATTTTATGAAATTTTATAAGTGTTTACTGGGTTTTTCTTCGAGAATTCTAGATAAAGTACTAATATTTTATGTTTTAAGATAGCTTAATAAATTAAGATAGCTTAAAAATAGACTGTCTCTAACTAATAATTCTTAAATTAACCGATAGCCAAATAAATTTATTGCTTGTGATAATTACTCAATTTTTTTACGAAATGAATCAATTTTTCTATTCTTTTTAGAATCTAGAATGAAAAATGAAAAAAGGTACTGTTTTCCTTTAACATTTAAGAATTATAAAACATGAGGGCAAATCGAATTAAAGATAAAATACTCTTACATCAAATATTAAATAAGGATTATCTTATCAGGACAGTTTCATTGCATAATAGATAAAAGTCAAGTTCCAATATTAAGGAGTTCAATCAACTCTCTAAATCAAAAAATTTCTAAATAGTGAGATAATATGAAGAACTATCTATATTTTTTCTATTTTCTCGTGGATTTATCTGCCCAATTCATCGATTTTACTCTACAATAGCTTACTTCTCGATAATCGCATTGTATATTAATCAGGAAAAGAATTACACGTATTTAATGAAATACGTGAATATGAAGATCTAATTGAATTAGCGGGTATGGAATGAATGCGAGAAGAGTACTTGGAAGACATAAGAATGTTGAGAAACTCTCAACATCTGAAAAGTCACGGATCTTTCACGGAGAAGATGATGTACTGTTTGGATTTACGTGGAAAGATGGATTTGATTCCACAGGAACATCTCTTATCCAAGTAAACGTCTGTTGCGTCAGGAAGCGACCCCTGTGACGATCCTCTTTCGATACAGATAAGTCCACTATGTATGCAGATCATCCTCCTTCCACTTAGCAAATAGTGATGGAGAGGGAGTGGGGGGAGGAGAAATCCATTTGAGCTTCCGAGACGTGTATATATACAGTCATCTTTAAAGGACTTCAAAGTCGATACAAAGTGTTGTTTCCGTTCACTCTCTCCGAAAGAACTGTCTCATCTCCATCATGAAATTCTGGTGAGTTACATCTGTCGACATCGCATCAACTTGAATAGACTTAACCGATATTCTATCTCTCTTCAATTACTTAATACTTCATAAAATACTTCTTGTTTGCCGTGTTTTTATTTCGTATACAGCTATACTTGGGTGTTATTTTACATACAAATATACATTGTTTCCACTGCTAAAAGACATTACTGATGCATCAATGAAGCATTAGCACGTCACGTGAAATTTTACGTAACCAAGTCAGGAAAATACATGAGATGCATTTGAAGAATAATTTTTAAAATGTTATTTCCATTGCTCACATATCTTGCGTTTAAGTTTTCATTTCTTTGGTTAAGGAAATATATAAATATATTGCATTTTGCTACGGAGCAATATCAAAACTATTTCAAAGTTTTTCATCAATAAATAATATGGAAAATGATTATAGTAAAGTTAGTCTTTTGCTTTATTTTCTTGTACAATAAACATTTTTTGGTATTTCTATTAAATTCAAACGTTAATATGAGCATGAAATTTTAATACGAGTAAAACAAACAGCTTGCCATTAAATTTTATTCTTTTTGCCTCTCGTAAAATTTCACACATTCTTTGGGAATAATTATTCGTATTACATAAAAAAATGATCGATTAAACCTTTGTTTTTTGTTGATAATGCTTCAACGAGAACAGACATTCAATCTCGCTGGACGTATTTGATCCTCCAACGTATAAATTCCGAGCTATCATTCCGGCCAATTACAAAGCGTTAGTTAGCTGTTGTTTATCAAATGGGGTCGACCCCTGAATTCAAACTATCGTTTGATGGAAAGCGCGCGTGGGCGTCAGAGGGATATTTTAGTTCTTTGAGTCGGTTCCGCTCATCAAGGGCCAATAAGCTAATTAAGATTCTGTGTCGCTAAATCATTCTTGATGGGAGATTGGAGCGAGCCAAATGGTTGCCTACTGTCTCGTCCGATTTGTAACACTTTGCATTTGGCAGGGGTTTTGTGTTCACCCTGCTGGCCGTCGTGCTGCTAGTTGCAGCCGGACACAGCCACAGCCATAGCCATAGCAGCGAGAGCAGTGATAGTAGTGACTCCTCTTCCTCAGAGGTAAGCAGTGATAGCAGTAGTGACTCCTCTTCCTCAAAGGTAAGCAAGATGCAAAATCTTAATGCAAAAAAAATCTTATTCAAAAATCCGTTAATAGTAAAAAGGTGGTTATATTAGGGAACAGTATACAACCTTAACACCGTTCTATTTTCATTATCTTCCGGTATCGTTCGACATTTCAGAGCTTAAACTATGCCTTCATAGCATTAAAGTAGCCTCTGCATAAGAAAAATTTTCATATATTATTTTATCTCATTATTCAAGATATTATCTGTATGGAAACTAGAACAAAGCGATGAAAATGTTGAAATTTCAAATTCCTGAAATTAGCGATATTTTTGTAAGTATAGAAAATAGCTAGAAAAAATTAGTATTTTCCTCAAGGAATGTTTACATAAATTCAAAAATGAAATATGGGTACGTTTATAAAATTATTCGTGATTTTTTTAATAATCTGTTATTACAAAGAAACGAATAAATCGCATTTCTACATGATATTATGAAAAAAATCTTAGTTATTTGATAACTAAGTCCCTGAAAACTATAGTAAAAACAAAAAATTAAGTCGTTTATAAAGTAGGTATTTTCACTACGAGTATATTATGGCTTTCCACTAATAAGTAACGCCTTTCAATATTGATTTCAGATATCTTCATAATTTGTCATTAAATCATCTCAGAAGATTTAAAATACATCGTTTTGTATTTTTATATACCAAATAAACAGAATCGATTACTCATTTTTATCGATTTCAATGTTTTCATGGTAAATAGGACAGAACGAAGAGTTCAACTGCTATATTAATAAAACCATTATGTCAACGTGGACTTGAAACCTCCATTGTTCCGTAATCTTCGACACATGACATTCGTAAGAATCCATGTGTTAGGTCATACGTTATACGCTCTAATGAACTCTGAGATCAACCACATTCAAATGTGCTCTATCGCCCTCTTAAGAAAATGCATTCTTTTGAATAACGATATAGAAGGACTGATGTAGCACATCCGAGAAGAAAAGCTAATCTCAAACGTGGTTGAGCATCAAAATAAGAGGAAGGTTTAACCGTATAGATATATGAATATTACGAAAATAAATGTGCATTACCCTGGAGACGTAGTAACAACATGGAGAATTTTGAACAACAAAAAGAGAGTGTATGATATTTATTATGAGAGAATAATATGATATGAAGTTTTTATAGAATTCCTAGAATTCCCAAAAAATAAACTTTAAACAATATTATGATAACGTATAGTATTTGATAGCGTTGAGGAACGATGGATTAGAAAATGATAGTAATTCTCACAGTAATTTGTATGTAAAATGATTATACTAAGCATATAAGCAAAGAGTAAGAGCTTATTTATTTTAGAAGTCTTTGGAAGAAAAAATGAAGAATTTTTATTGAGCATTTTCAATCTCTTTGCATAATGATTCCAGTATCTTCTTACTATAGTTATTACTTTCAATATTGAAATAAAAATAGGATAAAATAAGAGTTAATGGATGAAAATTCTTATTCAACAACTAATATGTACAGAAAACTCGGTGATAAAGGGAGCTATAGTGAATTCAACAAGAAATTTTATCAAAAAATATCTATTATAAGAAATGATCTATAAACGTTAATTAAAATTTTGAATTCTCTACACTCTGCACATTTAACTTTCAATTATGTAAATCTAGTGCAGTAAATTGATATAAAATAACTGAAAATCTAGCGATGGTTATTAAAAATTATTTCTTAATCAAAATTTCTGCTTCCACGCAGACTCGATGTATTATATCCATATTTCCACAGTCACATTGGCGAAGGAACTACTTCCGTGGTGCCAATTGCGACCTTCGTCCCAGTGCTTCCTCATCCGTCGGTGGACATCTCTTCCTTTACCAAAAGAACAACAATGATAACGTCTACATAAAGGGTGGTTTGAGAGGATTGGGTCCAAGAGGAACTGACTATGCTCTCACCTTCCACAAGGGATATCCATCCCCAGGAGAATGTGACAGAGCTGGAGATTCTATGGACGTAAGTAAAACACTTCTAACAAACTGACGATAAAGAAAACTCAGGAAAGAAATCCATTACGATTGAATATCGTACTTATTTTCAAAACGAGCACGAAAAAAATTGCCAAAATTCTGAATAAATTTTGTAAATCAAATAAAATTATCGAAAGTGTCACGTAAGGAGATGAAACTGTCTCCAAAATTTGTTAGTTATTCTTCTTTAAGTTCTCTCCATTTTTATATTTTGAGAAATATATAGCCATATTAACCTAAGAAGCATCTAACATAGTTGAAGATTTAATAATTCGATACTGAGTGCCTTAAATTTTCGCAATTCTTTTTCCTATTTAAGATACATTGTATCATTTTCATCTTCAATAGTACTGATGACTCATGTGTATATCCAGATGAGCCGCTAATCATTCTATTTTATGATATGCGTGTTGATAAAATGAGACTCAGTATAATTATTTAAAAGATTGTCATTACTAAATATAAAGGTCAATGAATCCAAAACCTAATTCCATAGTCACCATCACTTTTTTTACGTATAATCCTTTCTTAATTCATTATTTTTTATTTCAGAACGTGGGAGGTGACTTTGCCCACGTGACTGCTAGGGGGGAAAACTCGGGCGCCGGAATTAACACTAACCGAGCAACCATTCGCCTTGAAGAAGGGTTTGACAACTCCGTGATCGGAAAGTCAATTGTGGTGAGGAGGCTGTCCGATGGTAAGCGCGTCGCATGCTGTAACGTGGACAGAGCCAGGGAGGGACACCGGTACTAAATTCTCACTCAAATCATCGGAAAGACAAAAGATGAATGAAGAATCTGAGTACGAATCAATAACACTATTGGTGATGAAGAAGTGGAAAAGTCTTTCCTTGAAGAAAACCTGAATACGCTATGTGGATTTATGATAAGATTTTGTAAGATAGTAATAAATAAAGATATATATGTTATTTAAAGAAAAACTGAATATTTTTTTGAAATCCCTATATCCCGCATTTAATCATGACATTAACAAGGGATACGAAATTATGTTTCTGAATCCTTATAATTCTTCACTCAATGGACATTATACGAAATGTTGAGCATCAGGTTAAGAATTTACTGGAAATATCGGCACGTTTATGGAAGAGGTACTTATTCTTTTTAAAAAAGTATATACCCATAATTATTAAGGATTACGAATTATATTATTTATGAAGTGACGAAATGTTAGCTTCAATCTAGTCATAGATAAACTACTTCAGTACTGTTATTATTTAAAGTAATGAGTGAGATTTTACGAAATGTAAAATTTGTTGAATGATCTTTTCTCATGATATTGAGCCTTAAATAAAACGAATGGTATTAAAACAATTATTAAAATTAAAGTATATAAGTAAAGCAATAAGTTCACATATGGCAAGATGAAAATAAAACTTAAAAAAAACCTAAAGCGATAACGTTCCATATATTCTGGAGGGAAGTTTCAGAGTGTTCATTAACAAAATTGAGTAATATCTCATGATAAAATACTAATAACGTCTTAACTGATTAGCTAAGATGTATTGATTAGAGTTCCCACAAATTTATAAAACAGAAGTTTTGGTTGTTCCTCGAAGGATTTTATTTTAACAATGTACCAAAGAACGTTGCAAATGTTTTGTAGACCTCGCTCTTCATTTGGTTTAATGTCGATGATTCATTCTCAGGAAGAGAGATAATTAACCGGACGTAAACAAGCTCTTGAGGAAGAATTGTGTGTGAGGTGTATTTACCGTGGATCAGCTTCGGTAAGAATAAACAAACTAATTATAACCAAACAATGGAAATGCGCTAAATAAAATTTATGGGTGTAGTGAGATGAAAATAAAGAGATATTACAGTAAGTAGTTGCTAAATAGATATGACTAACTTTAAGTAAATAAAACTTCTATTCAATTTGTAAGGAAGGAAAAATATATAATTACTTTAAATTTGAAGAGAACATGATTAATTGACGTAATGTCTGAAGTTGGAATTTTGAAAATGTTGAAAATATCATTATTTAACGGATTTCAGCCATAAAACGAAAATTAATTAATAATGATGGTGTTCAGATATTCCAATTTAAAAGATAATTAATCGCATCTACTTGCATTTCCATAAAATTGCTACCTTAGGATGTAATAATAGCAAACGGATACGTAAGATCTGCAATGACGCATGAATTGAGTCGATCACCAACAGATACAATTTTATGAGTTATTTCACAACGATTATGACGCTGCATATCACACGTGTCGCCACTGTATCCATTAGAGAAATAACTCATAACTGATCTTCTAAGAAAGTAACTCAGTATTTACTTTGCTATTACATACGTAAGATAGCGGGATATTAGTTCATCCTTTAAAAAGCTGCGCTAATAAATCATATGTTTGAAAGTATATGAACAATTTTTAAGACAAAGAGCGTTAAATTACATAATAATATGAGAGAACTTATTGTTATAAAACCCCTGAGACATTCTTGGTTGAAATACAACTATTTGCTTTACCTTACGTCTTTCTAGTAGCTATTAATCCCAAGATTAAGCTGTAGAAATTAATATATAACCTACAGCGAGTCTTAAAGTACCAATCATAAGCGATAAAGTTTAAAATGAGGGGTAATATCTCAGTACATATGTCACGAATTATGACGCGAAGCATAGCAAGTGAAAAATGTACTTACTAAAGTTAAAATGAAAGGATTTGGTTCATCTACAAAATGAAATTCTTAATTCCTCAACAATTTCGAGTCAATATATTGATGAAGTGTTAATATATGCTAAAGAAAATATTAAAATTGCATAGAAAAATTAGAAACGAAAATTCTGAATATTCTTTTAATTCATATAAGGTAAATGTATGTTTAGCAAATCCTCTACAGTACCTATCACATAGCAGACTCTAATGAGCTTGAATTACACTTGGTAAAATTAAAGTAAAATATTATTCACCATAATGTAGTAATTGTCTTAACGACGAGAGAAAATTCTACAAGTCTGCGAGAGGAAATGTACAGATAACATATAGTCTTACACCTAATTAGTCAAAAAATTTTGTTCCTTTTATGATTTTTCAAATATTCTAATTTTCCGAAAACTGGAAATCATCAAACGTTCAATATCATTCAAATATTCAATCATGAAAGAGTCAAGTTATTCTTTAAAATTGACCAAAAGAACGAAATACACTTTAACCGAAGTAAATAAATGTGAATAATTTTACTGGGAAATAAATACCAATTTCAAATTTATTCATTGAAAAAATATCATAAACTAATGAAATATGATGAAATTGATATGAATATGCTCTGATTATCGCGTTAAATCATCTTTACTTTCTTTGATAGAACATTTCTGCGCTAAGATGCAATCTCACAAAACCCAAAAGAATTGAAGTGGTTTCAAGAAAGGGGGCGTCTGCCGTCAAATGTGGAAGATTATTAATTTCCATTAGCTGATATCATTAGTTGAGTAACTGTAGATTTCAGAATCGCAGAATAAATCATGCAATTTGATCAGATAATCCTCATAGGAATAAACGAGACGAAAATGGAGGGTAAGGAGTTAGAGTTCGAAATATTAATAATTCCGAGGAAATAATTAAAATTCAATCCACAAATATAATAACCATTTTAAGCCTAATTGAGGAACCTAATGATAATAATATATTCCAAAATTAATGTGAGGGTTCTCATAGTATGAGATATATACATATATTTATCAAGGCATACCTATTTCTATATTTTACATTATAATTAAATAAAACGTAGGAATCCAAGGAAGATGGCATCTAATAAATAATTTTAATAGAAATTTAAGAATTAGTTTTAAACTTTTAAGTTTAAAGTTTAGATCAATATGTTGTATAAGCTCTGAGATTCGTAGGAGGGTATTAAAAATATTTTAGGATGGTATGAACAAGTATTATCTATTTAAAATATTTATAAGATGTTTAAAGTGAACGTAAGTATAGTAATAAGACTTAGAAGATATCCTTGAATAAAGCGTAAGGTTAGTTATGAGTGAAGAATCATCATTATCCATTTCTAATAAAATCTTCGCCAAAAGGAATTGTACACAATTTTGAATAAATTATTCAGGCAATATGCTAACAGAAGTAAAACAGTGTTTGTGACCTAAAATTCAAGATTGATGTCGTAGGGACAATTTTTTTAGTGACCCAACTAGGTTATAAAGAATTAAACCCAACTAGATTCAATGATAGCAATAATATTACTAATAAAAAGAAATAAGGATACATAATTGAATTTATATGAAGAGATAATATATTTGTTTCCAAAGATATACTCTCAAGGAGTGTAAATTCGAAGATTTAAGTTCCTCATCCTCTCTAAAGAGTCCCTCCAAACTTATAGATCTCATTTCACTTATAATCCATTCAAATGAACTAACAACTTGACATTAAAATCAGTATTAAATCACCAAGAATTAATTATTAAATTTTCGTGAAAAATTTTTTAACGTCGAAAATCAGAATAATCGGAGTCAGCAAAAATAGAACAAAAAGTGAAAATTTTTCTCTAATCTTAGTTAAAACTTTAGCTCTGTTTGCAAACACAGGATTTGGAAATGGTTCCTGAGAATCCGTTTTCTGAAACTTGGTTTATGATCGTCTACGTCTATCAGAACATAGTTCCGTCAGTGTGATTTACAGTGGCCGTATCGAATTTTTCAGTTCTCGATGCGTGCAATAAAATGACTAATGTATGAAGATAATTCTTGGAAGTCTGAACCAATTTTCACTCGCTGACGCACATACAAATCGTTGAAACTATTCTTAACGTGAAAGAAAGCTTCGTAAATTCAGTATTTTTTTTTTCATTGAATAATTTTTAGAAGCCTAAACGAATTTGAAAAAATGGCACACGAATATTTCCTTAATTTGAAAGAAAAAATTTTAAGATTTTTTTAAATTTATTTTTCAAGGGTATATCAATGATAGATAAGGAAAGTCAAGCTTAAAAATTTAATGACGCCGAGAGTTGATGATTTCATAAGTGAAAAATTGTGATGTTTTATATTTTACAAAATCCGTTAGTAATTAATTATTTTTAAGTCTCCAGATTACAAAAATATAGACGTGATCGAACTTAACATTTACATAAAATTACAATACATCTCTTCATAAGAAAAAAGAGCTAATTTAATTTTATGATCATATATCTACGACTGATAATGATAATTGGAACAATGGATATTAAAAAAATAAAATTATATCATAATTTGTAATATTATAAAATCAATAAATAAAATTACGTAAAAATTAATTTAAATAAAGTAATCGTGGAAAAAGTAAACAGATTTCAATTAATGTATATTGAAAAAAACTGATCTTCAAAATACTAATTAGTGCCCCATGGTTTTCTAAAAATGAATTACAGAACTCCCCCTAGCAACAAAAAATTGAAAATCCATTTGGAAGGCGAATGACGTCATTTGTTAAGTTATGAAGAATTAACGTTCCCAAGCTCTATTCTTGGAAATGTTATCTTCTTAGAGAGAAAACGCAATTAACATTCGGAGCTTTTGATCGTGAATTTTTCGTTCTGCGGATGGAAGCGTCACATGCGTAAATAAGAGCTCCGCCTCACCTTATCAGGTGATGGGGGAGAACTTTGTTGATCATGACTCTGAACATCATCACCTATATAAGGGAAACACGGTCTCGTATCGTCCTCAATCAGTTGCCTGTGATCCAAAGTAGAGTAACTTAGGAAGAACAAAACAAAGATGCAGAAGTGGTGAGTGATTAATATTACTTTTGGAAAATTCGAGTCTTCCATGACTTAAAATTTGGGTCAGAGTATTATTTAAAATTGACCTCAATGAATTAATTCAATATGATAAATTAATACTTTAAAGAATCATTAAAAATTAACTCAGTCATTTTTTGCAATATTCAGGAATTGTATTTGAAAAATTCATTTTGTATACGAGAGACCTGAGCTAATATGGGCAACTTATCAAACAAAGGGAATATGTTTCATTCATATATAACGACAGAGTTGAAATTCATACCATCATGTCATCACTGTTTTTGAATTTAGAATTAATACAGGAATCAAATCAAAAGAGAAAAATGATATAGCGTTCAGTGATAGCAGTTTTTACTTATTGACTTATTAACGTTCAAATAATTCGATTCGGTTAACGGTTAATTTTATGCTTTCTTGACATGAGGTATAGAACAAACACTTTTTTATATTTTAGGGTTCTAGCTCTCTTCCTATGCGTTGCAGCATTAGCTGTAGCAAAGGAGATAGAAAAGGATGGAGTCATTTATGATGAATACGATGAGGGGATGGATGTGGTAAGTAACAATTTAATCGCAGATACCTAGTATCTAATACCTCAAGAGCTCCGCTAAGTAATTCATTTCATTCATTTCATCGACTTTCTTATTTTCAACATCTGAACTGAACGCGACTGTATTAAAACGAGTGAAGATTATTTTCGCATACAGCACAAATTAACGCCCAACAGTTAAAATATCTTTTTCTTATAAATAAGTTTTAGAAACACCTTTTCTTACGGGTGAGAATATGTACAAATGGTTATATTTTGCTTTTAATCTATTAGTTCCTCGTGTTTATACCTCTTTCTACGTTGATTTACTCTGTATTATCTTTCCCATATTCATTTTCTTCGCGTTGCTATGAAGTTGTTTACTAGCCACTCATAAGGTCCTAATTAAGCGATGATAATTTATGGTACTTCGGTTTACGGATCAATAAACAATATATTACCATTAATGTTAATTTTTCGCTGTTAAATTTATACACTGAAACGATTGATATACGTGTAAAACTGTCTAATAAATATATAATTTTCAATATAAAAACATTAACTCTACTCTTTATCACGATAAATGGTCTTAATATGAGAAAATCTCCAACATACCCTTGAAAATGGTAGGAAAAAATGTTCGAACATCTATCTTAACTAAATATACTTCAAAAATTTCTACTTCAGATTAGAGAAATTTGAAGATATTGTTCAGATTCGTCTTCATTTACATATAAACTGCATTGTTTAAATGTGCATAAAAAGAATAGCATAGGATTTCATCCTTCGCTAACAAATTTTCTAAAAGTTTTTTTAGACGGATTATTTAGTTAATTGCAAGTTCCTTTCACTGATATTTCTCAATGGAAAAAATGGCGATAAAAACCATCAAAATTGCTTCTCAATATAGGCTGATGCAGACGACCAGAACCCAAAAGAAGATGAGGGGCATGTGAGGGAAAGACGTCAAGCAGCTGTAGCACCTTACAGCTGGATGGGAGCTCCATTCCTTCAAGCCACTTGCCGCCTTCACCCCAATACTGGATCGACTGTTCAGGGATACCTATACCTCTTCCAGAAGAGACCATGGGACTACGTGAGAGTTAAGGGTAGCATGTGGGGAATGGTGGAAAGGAAGGAGAGGTTCGACGTGGGAATATATGCCAATGCAGCTGATGGCAACTGTCAAGATGCTGGAGACACTCTCCAGGGAGCCACGGTAAGTTGCGTACACAACGTTGCGGTGGAGTAATGATAAGTGGCCGAGACGAAAAGTGAAGGTCTTAGATAAGAATGTCAACATTGCTGCAGAGCAATTCACTATTGAGCAAAGGATCTGTCGTGCATAAATAACCGCGTTAATCTCCTTTAGCTGCATAGCATAGCTGCATTTCTTGGGATTCTTTATCGGGTATAAATATTTGTACACCACATGAAGTTGCCGAAAAAGTGAATAACACGCAGTGACATTAGTTATAAGACATGTAAACATGTCAAAATGGGGTAAAATTATAATATCCTGATAAATAGTCGTTTTACTAAATTCCATTATTATTAAAGTAATTAATTGTATTAAATAAACTTATTAAGATATTACTTCTGGGCAGTTGGGACAACAAAATAACTTTTCATATTGTTGGTAAATACCCTAATAAATTATCGGGCTTTTCATAAAAAATATCAATATCGTAATAATGTATTTATGTGATATAATAATATATTGTCTTTACTAAATATAAGGAGTAGATTATAATAAACAAAAGCAGCTGTAAAGTTCACAGATGGTAATAAGAAAAGGAAAGAAATGTTTTGCCTCTCCGATAAAAATATTTCTTTCACTTTACTATATCTTGTTGAAATATGCAATTTTTCGCTAACGAAAAGATAAAAATAGGTGGACTGATATGGAATTATAACCTTGTTTTAACAATAAAGCGATCTCGAATACTATTTTTCTAAAAGGGAATAGAAATTTAATAATTAAACAGAGAAATAATATTGAGCATTTTCACGTGCGACAACTTGTTCAAAGCGCATTGTGATATCAATTCATCGGGTGAATTAATTTAATAAAAAAGCAAATCTGAAGAGGTTGCGCTGTAATATATTCCCGGTGGTAATTTTCAGGGTTATTACGGAGGACTCGGAGTGGTGAAGGCCAAAGGTTACGGAAGAGCCACTGGAATCAGCCGTGGAAACAGACTCGTCACCCTGGAGAAGGACCAACCGAACTCAGTCATCGGTCGATCGATCGTGGTTACCTCACTGGCATCGAACCAGAGGGTTGCCTGTTGCACCATCGTGGAACAGTAAACAAAACAGATACGATAAACAAACTTCGAGATGTGATACTACATCAAACGAAGAAATCCACGTTAATTTATTTGCTATTTTTATTCCGAAAAGCTTATGGTTATATGATACTTCCTTCAGAGGTTTGAATGCTATCTTTTGTTGATTAATATCTGAGTAATAAATAAGATTTCTATTTTGAAAACAACGACGAGAATTGCCTTGAAAATGTGAAATAGAAGGAGAGCAAAAATAATTTTATGTATTTCACATTCTACCTATTGTAACATAGCAAATAAAGTCAGATATAGCATTGAATGAATGATTATTCATTTACACGTTCCTTCAAAATGGTATCGATATATACAAGAATGTAATCGATGTGAAACGAAATGTTGACATAAACATTTCTACGATGATCTTCGAATGTCGGTATGATTACTATACTATATGTCGGTACGATACGTCGGATGAAAACATTGACATGAGTAAAGTTTCCTTTCCGACATATTACGAATATTTACAAGTGTTTATAATAATAATATTTGAGATTACATTATGGTTAAGTATAGTAATATTTTAGATAATTCGATCATAAGTACAGGAGTAGGTTGATTTCAAATTCAATTCTTTCAGTATTTGAAATTTTTCGATTCCCATTCAAAGACGAAATGAATGTTAACTATTATTTGAAGAATTCTCACATTTTGAAATAGAATTATTGATGTAAAATTTTTATAAATAGAAATTTAAAAAATAATGAGATTCAGATAATTGGTCGTGAATTCAATTTCATAGTTTTCTCAGTAGCATTTCCAAAATTTTATCGACAAGTTGTTAGCTGTAAACCGGATCTAAATCATCACTTCCGGACTTATCTGAGGTACCCGGAAATGGATAGCTCCTTGATTTTAGATCAGGGAATTGAGTCAAATCCTAAATTATAAGAAATTAATCTTCTTTCATGGTTCGTCTTACAATTAGTATTTACCCATCACCAAAAGTCATTCAAAAAGCAGTCTCTAATTACGCGACTCAATAACCCTCCCATTATCTTAATAATTCAACTATTTAAAACGCATTCTCTGAGAGAGACCTCTATTCAAATCGCCTCAAACGATCACTGATGGGAGTTATTAACTGCGTAACCGTAACAACGGAATCCGAGTTGTCTCATTAAAGAAACGACCCCTCCAACGCCCACTTCGCGACTCAATGGGGTCGAGGTCGGCTCTTTTGCCTTCTTTTCCATCAAATGAGGTCTTTCGTAATGCATCCGCGAGAGAATTGCCCTTTGCTTGTTTACCGGACCTCTCTTTCCGCGGATGATGCCAACACACCCACGTACAACACCTTCTTTCTCAGCAAGATTTGTGGTTAGCCTACTTTTCAAGAGGCGAAGCCAATCGCTAGCTATTGGAAAAGATCCCCGACCTAAGACAAAATGAACTGCCAAGGAGTGATCATTTTGGGTAAAGGATCAGAATAAAATCGTTGGTCCTCGCAGTTTGAAATGGAGAGGACATCGTCAAAGTCCCCGCAATCTTGTTCAATCTTCTCGAAACTGCAGATTAATAATTACTTTACTTCAAATGACGACAACTGAATGAAATAACGTATCTTCAATTAGGGGACCTTTGTGAGGAAATCGAGATGAGGTCTCTGAAATTCACACACGAACAAACTATGTTAACCGATTAATGTTTTAAAAGCTGTTATTCCTCAAAATAACTCAATTACGATTCTATCTTAGCATGAAAATTTAGCTAAATAAAGATTTTACAGTTTTAGAATCTTTCGTATATTAATTAACTCGAAAAATTTTTACTTTAAATCAAATATTTCTCAAACCTAGAGCACAAAAAGGCTGTATATTACCACAAGGCATCTCAAACACTTCCTGAAAGAGACGAAACGAATTTCACGTATTTCAATTAAGAAAATCCATCTTAATGTTTCGCATTTAAAACAAGATAGATAAATTTACCCTAACAACATCATGAAAAAAATAGCTTTTTAGCTCACTAATCAATTTTACTACGATATAAAGAGCTACCTCATATTTTTTTTTGGGATCGGAGTAAAATGACCACATCAAGTACAAAGAAGGATATTCTCACTACCTCTATCTTTCAGATTTTACGTCGGTTCTATTTTTAGAACTCTTTTCCGGACGTTTACTATTGACTTATTGTGAGAGATATTTCGAAGTTGTTTAAGTTGCCTATTCTGCGCACAAAGGACCTTTTCTCAACGAATATCGTGTTGTATAGCACTCAGTTGGCTATTTTGAGTTTGGAATCATAGATATTCGTGTTATAGCCTTGAAATAGTCTTTTAATTTTTCAATTTCAAGAAAAAACTCTCCATTCAGAGGAATAGAATTTTGTGAATAACACCTCTCCTAGAAATATCTTTAGTTTATATTTTGATTCGAAACAGAATTTCATAACAATATTTCGTAAACTCTTGATAAATTACTTCCATTATAAACTTAATGAAAACTCATCATAGCAACAGAAGGTTCATAAACAAACAAGTAGTAGTTTTAAAGTGAATTGATTGAATTAATCTATCAATTTGAAACTTACATTGTGAATAGAATTATGAATGCTAATTGACGTTTAGTTCTCTTCTTACCCTATCACATCTTAACATAGTTCTCTATAACTCCATCAGCTAATATTAACCAGATGCTCGTCTTTCTTTGAAATATAAAAAAAACTCAGCCTCCTTCTCATATTTATCATCAATCATCTCTATCATTAATATTAGAAGCATTGTATTACAGCCGATAATAATATCTCGTTATTTTTCAACCATGTATAAGCTTTCAAAGGAATTAAGCAAGATGGATTATCTTGGAGCGTATTGGAGAAAGAACAAACTTGGTTTTCTTTCACACTAGTTGTTCTTTCGCCAATATGCTCTGTAATGCTCTTTCACGAAGTAATTCCTTAAAATATATTGATTTTTAAATAGATTATCTTCGCTAATACATTAAAATACAATTGAAAACTAAATATATTCTCTTCTCAACGTAAAAATGTTTAATAAAATATTTGATAGAGATAAACAAAATTATATTTATAATATAAATATCAATGTATACTAGATAGTTCGTATATTTTATATCTACGTTATCATAGGGGGATCGTCTGAAATATTGAAATACTTTTATACTTTGACCTAAAAACATATAATTTAGAACTTATGACCCTGTAATACATGTTAGTTAAACTGAAAGCGATTGATATAAAAGCTATTTACATTTCCGCCATTCTGAGATGCGTAGGAGTTCATAACCTACTTTCGTTTAAGTAGAATAAAGAACGTTTGATATTCACGAAATCGCTAATAGGTTTTTTATTAAAAAAGATAACGCTAATTCCATCATTATATTTATGGAAAGATATAATAGCGTTGGAAGAAGAGTAAAGAAAATATTCACGAAAAACGTACGATTCTTTGACCGATGTAAACTATTAAATGAATACTATAACTGATAACTGTTGCAACTTCATTACATAACATATTCTAATACATTCCAAAAATAAACGAAAAAGTCTTAACGAGTTCATAACTTTCCAAAACCGGTCCACACGTTTTTTATATTTGCGAAGTTCGATAAAATTTTAGCAATAAAAACCTTTTGCATATCATTAAATATTTTTACGTTCTTTCGAAATGGATCTTATAAAATAGTAGCTCAACCAACTCATAGCACGGGGAACCTTTCTTACGTATCCATGGATCATTCACCTTTTAAGAGAATCCCTCTCGAAGGAGACATTTAAAATAAACCACCTTTCCATTTGGGAATCCCCAAGTAGCTCCATCCCGTATTCAAAATAAAAAAACCCACTCGGCCCTTCGAATGGACTAATTTCCACGTGCTGCACTTCACTCATCCCTCGAAAAGCTCCCTCATTAAGGTCCCTTACCCTGGATACATCATCAGGGAGTCGAAGTTGGACGCTCGGTCGAGTTGACAGAGGGTAGCATAAACAAGTGAAGAAACTGTACCATGGAGACGAGAGGTTTAAAGGGAAAGGGTAAGACGGACAGATTGAAGACTCAATAAAGACCACGATGCGTACTTCACGAACTCTTTCTCGTGCTAATATTGATGTGACGCACATTTGAGTATATTAACACAGGAACGGATACGTTCATCCCTTTCATCTAACACCATCGCCAGGGGAGATTAGGAATTTTGGCACTTGATCGCGGGACATACTTAGCAAATGGGACAAGAATGGTTCCTTTATACTTTCACTATCTATAAGATACGGGGAGAACAATTGGTTCGCACAAATGACTGGAATAAATTCGTCAAATTTTTTTTATCGAGAATAATGACTTTTTGCGATATTTATGAAGACGAAAAAAAACCTAAAACACAAATTAACTTTCATAATAGTAGAGTAGTGTACATAATATTTCACACTAGTAGTCTATGAAAGTAAGGCAATTAAAGCAATTAATTTCGGAAGTTATAGCGACAAAAACATCGAGAAAGGGAAGAGCTAAAGGAAATCTTATTTGATCCCCATGGAAACAAGGATCTTAGAAATAGTACTCAAGAAGAAATAGCAAATAAAATAGAACCGAACCAGTAAGAAATGGGCGATTAGGCGATTATAATGAAGCGTTTCAGGGAAAACAAAAGGTTCAAAGGCAAGAGAAGAAGGTAAGAGCGTGAAGATATGAGATAAAAGAATAGAGAAAGTTGGAAATTATGATGATAGAAGGTAGAGAAAAAGGAATGGAGAAGGCGTAGGCTTTTTTTAACCCGAGCTCCATTGACGCCCAGCCGAGGCGGTCGAAGTCCACGAGTTTATTTAAGGGAAGAGGGGCGGAGAAGAAAGAAGTTTCTTGGAAGAAAAGATCGCGTTAGGAGTTGAATAAGTAGCTTCCCGAATTCTGAGGCCTCCGTAAGATTGCCTCTGAGCAAACGGTTCTCGTATTAAGAGGATAGAAAAAGGAACGCTATAATATATGTATCGCTACCCTTTGTACTCAACGCGAGTATTTTGCTTGTAAAAAGAAATGGAGCTTTTAACTCCGAAAGGTACATTTCATATACTCGATGGTCTGTACATCAACTACATAAAAAGATCGTGTTTCGCAATATTTATAACTCATCCAACTCCCTTTGAGATTATATTTACAAGATTAGTCGTGTGAAGCTTAATTTAATTAACGATGTTTCACTGTTTACAACAATCAAATAGAAGAATATCGTACTTCACGTATCTACGTAAAATACAAAGGTAATTAACGCTAAAATTTGTTCTGTACCTTTGTAGAGGGTCAGTTTTAACACAAACTATACGTAAACACTAGGTAATAAGATTCAGTTGTAATAAAGTACATGTACATATTTTAACAACAGGATTCGCATTAAATAGATAAATAAACATCCATCCAAGGTTCTAACATAGCAATATCTTGATAGATGGAGACTCACTCAAGTTTCCAAACACTTGACTGTTACGTCAACAAACATTTAACTGTGAAAATAATTCTTCTTCAAATCTTCGGAAAGGTTTTTTACTTACGAGTAGGTACCGGAAGGGTGTATGGCGTAAGGAGAACAAAAGAAGTACGTAGGAATCATGCGCGGAAATAAACTGCCCGCGGGAGTTTAATATCAACAGAATAATGATAGGATCAATAGACAATACGAAAGTAGAAATCTAAGAATAGGTTGAGTTCGGAGAGGGTTATAAGTTGTCTAGCAAAAGTGGATTGGCTGTGGGAGGAGTTGATAAACGAAGTAGACGGAGATTTTAGCGACAGACGAACACTTTTATACGGAAATAGAAGAAAAACTGGACAACTTTTCTGTCATATAAAGATGCGCAAAGGGTGGGGAAAAACAGTTGACAGAAATGAAAGCGAATGAAGAAATAATGCCAAGATTTGAAACTAAAAGGATACATAAAGTAAATTTAAATCCGAAAAGGAATCATAAAATTTAGTTCTTATGGTTATTTATGGCGTTTTTCAGACTCAATTTGTTTATATAGCTGCTTATCAGCATGGTTTATAGTCCAAAACTTTCCGAAATCTCAGTTTATAAAAAATGTGGATAAAATTATTTCACAAAGTTAATCACGATATTGAACTCTGCTTCTGTTTCTGAATTCCTACTTATTTACAATATAGTAACGAAATAAATAATTGCTGAACCTTATTATGGATTCTATTTACTTAGAAACGGTGCTACGTACAACATAATAATAGTCTACGGGTAAATAGTATTTCGAAACTGATCCTTATATATCAGAGAAAATATACCAACAGGGAATAGTTCCCTGATACTGAAAACAAAAATCAATTACTAGTCGCTACTAATAATTGCTTGCATTAAATTGAATTGCTATGAAATTCACACTAACGTCTATGACTTTGTGTATGTAAGTATCAATTTATATAGTTATCAATAGTTATATTCAAAAAACAGTTAATTTTTCCTGGATATATTTCATTTGTATTGATTCTCCAATTCTTTCTCTTCCTCTTTCCACAATATTAAATATCTATGGAATATATGGGCTTTTAAAAATCATGTTCTTCATTCTTGATGATATAATCCAGTCATTTACGAACTCTCTGAAATCGAGTTGAAGAAGATTACGTTCCCACGAAAAAATGAATGAATTGTATCTTCGCAACGGTTTGAGAAAATGTGAATTATTCAGGCTATTAAAAAGCAAAATACACTTCAATTACATAACGAAGTATATTCCTTTAAATTACGAAGTTTATTATTCAATTACGCGCTTTTTATTTAATAGAACATATATTTTGAATTTATACGAATTTACTTTGCTAGAATTAGAACGATGGTATTACTGCTTCATTTATTCTGGATGACTTTTAGATTTAAACTTGGCAATGTTACACATCTAATAAGAAATATAAGTAAGACTAGCCTTAAAAAAATTAATCACACTTCCTCTCCAGACGGTTTAAGCATATTTTCTACTCGCAAAACAGCCTGTATGGTATACGTTTGAAAAAGGGGGAAAACCGAGAATATTTCAAGGAAAGAAAACGAGAAGAATATGTTTTGCAGTGAGCCAAGTGTATGCATGTTCACACCCTAATGGTTTAGTGCAATTTAAAGGCAGCATCGTTATTTCTTCAGATCGTAAGAGGGCTTGCGGGGAGGAACTAAAATTATCTCATTATGACCCGACAAGAGTTAATTCCCATCTCTTTCCGCTTTTCAGATCCTCCCTACCCAAACCCAGACACTCTGGGAGTGAATTTGAAACTTGGCAGGATGAAGCAAAACCGCTTGGAATGTTTTTCATTAGATTTGTGAATTAGAATTTGGATTGTTAATCGAGAAGCACAACCAGAAATTCAACGTTCAGTAATGGTTGAATTCCTTGGTTTGACATTCCGCGGAAAGTTGTGAGCAATAATAATAGAACAAAAAGTAACAATAAAAAATGAAGGTCAGTACAGTAGTGAATTAATATCACTAAATTTGATTAAATACATGGATAAAGACTCATTTAAATGTGATAAATTAACAAAAGAACTAAATATTTTAATGGCGAAAAGTAATTTCAAAAGTTGTAGAAAAAAAAATAAGTATAGCCGTCTATAAGAGTACGAATAATCGAGTTAATTATTTACAAGAACGGTTTTATAAAAGTATCAAGAAAACTTTAAAGCTGAATATAAATAATAATTTGAATCATTGACCCAAACACTTATAAATCACTCCTAAAAATTTCCATCGACGAAATCTGATTTTAAAAGGAGTAATGAATTAACATTTATTGATTTAATACCGAAATAGTTAATTCAAATAATCTCCATGATAAAAAACAATAAAGAATCACAAGTAAAGAAAACAGTCTCATAAATGTAATAGGAAAGTTAATAAAGATAGCCTATTTTAAATTTATGGGGACTCTTTGACGTCATAAAATCTAAATCAGTTAGCTAGAATAGGACGTCGACCAACTTATTTCCACAGTTCCTTTCGCCAGATCGATTCCACTCAAAATAAATTTCCTGTTTTCTGTGAGTCTGTATAGGGCTCCAAAAACTCAAAGCACATGGTAGCGAATATCTCCTTTGGAACTGGATTATTGTAATTATTAACCTAATTATATAAGAAAGAAAAATACGTGAAACAGTGGGGAAGAAGAACATGATGTTGCCAACGGGATGGATACGATTGATTGAAACAACTACAAGGTACATCGAGGTAAAGGTACGGATGTATTACATCAATTAAAAAAAGCAAAAAAACACTAAAAGTAGTCTTCAAAGGAAATTTAATTTGATCCGCCTCATTCAACTGAGAGGCAATTTATCATCCTTAGCCGTCCAATAGATTTTCAGCGTAATACGAAATTTTTATTTCGCTATTCGCTAAAAAGGACAACCCATCGTTAAGCTCATAGGTATATGCATTTATCATTAAGGACCATCAAATGATGTTTAAAAAATCCCTTTCAACACAATGGAGGTTACCTTTTGATAAAGACATTGATTAGAAACGATAATAGCTTTTTTAAATATTTTTATCACTTTCTTGTGATACGATTTTTGCGATTCATTTCATATCTTCTAAAAATTGCGAATAAAGGATTTAGTACATTTAATATACTTCCACTAATTTAATTGTTTTCAGTACTCATTAAATCTATTTATCAACTTATATATACTTTTCAAAGCCTTAAGAATAATAATAAGAGCAAAATCATAGATTTCGAAAGATATAAACATTCCAAAGATTAATCTCTCTAGGAACCAGAGCGTTTTCTGTACCAAAAACCTTGGTTTCGGTTCCAGAAACCTTAATTCTAGAGAACACCACCACCACCAATTGGAGACCGTTTTTATCACCGAGCGAGACGAGAAAAAATAACCCGAGTAAAACTTTGAAATTTCCGACCCGACCTTTATCTGCTTAGTCCCGGCCAAATACTTCTGAGACAAGTCTTTATTTTCTTCGGTAGGACTTCTCAAAGGAAATAAAAAACACGCCAAAGCACGGCTGAAGGGGAAAAGGGCAGTGGAAGAGTAGCGAAGACGGATAAAGGACCTAAGAGAAGCAAAAAAGGAGAAAGACATGGAAGAAATAGAAGAAGACGTTGGTTGGAAAAATCAGAGCAAAGAGAAGATAATGAAGAATAAAAGAGAGATAAGAGTAAATGAGGAGGTGGGAGACGATTGTGCACAAAGGAAAAGTGGAAAAAGGTGAAAGAATGGTGGCAGACAAAATAAGCCGGTGCAGGAGGCTGTGAGCCAAAAGGTTCCTTGGGCGTCATTTATCTCCAAAGAGGATGCTTGTTAAAGAAAGAGAGGAATCTGTGGGATTGGAGGCCGGTGCAGGAAATAGTGCACAAGAAGAAACACTGTTTATATTGCCGACTTTTAATTGTAATTCTGGGAAACGCGAAGGGTTTAGAAATACGCAGCTCAGGTGTGGAGAATTTATTGCGCGTGACCACGTACTTCCGCGTCTGTGGTAACGCGACTCAGTTTCCAAAATCCCTATTCTCTATGCGTTATATGACTTTAAAAATATTTGTGTCCAAATTGGCGGTGAAAATATGTGAAAAGAATATAATGAGTGCTATTTACCGGTTGCTACAACATATTGGGTGACGTATTCACTTTGATTCTGATTTTTGAAGGCGTAATTGAAGTCATGATGAAAATAGTATCATTCTTAATTAATGCAAAGCCAAAGATAGTTTCAAATGAGTTAAGTTTCATCAATTAGAACAGACATTGGGAACGGAGAGACAATTCCACTCTTCTTTAAAATAATAAACGATATATTATAATTATAAGATGGTATTAGAATTTTTTATTAACAAAGACCGCACAAACAATTTCTGGACAATTAATGTGTATACGTAACAGTGAACAGGGTTTTATTAGTAATGGACGTTCACAAACTTCCATACCCTGATAGGAAAAGTTCCTCCATAAGAGTCCCTCAACGTTAGAATATTAATAGGCTAACCACTATAAGAAAATAGATTATAAGAGAAAGATTTTTGGAAGTATTTCCATAGAGACGTTTCATAACATTACGTTGTTTCTTTTGAATATATTATACAATACAAATATATATGTATATAAATTGATTGATTGAATTGGACGCATTGATAAACAAGAGCGTTTCTGTTCTAATATCTTTATATTCAATCCTAAACATAAAGAAACTTAATCTTAGAATAAAGATAATCAGCACACTCTCACAGATTTATAAACAGTTTAGCTTTTCAAAGGGTACGACATTCATTCATGTGTCAATTCATCCACCCAATACTAGCAAATTGATGACCTCTGACATATTCCACATAACTGTGATGGACAGCTCAAAAGGCATCTCGTTTACGATCGATTCAGACATCAAAGGGATCTTCGTGAAGTGTAAGTTCCACCCGCCTTCCTGCTTTCACGACCTCGCGTAAAATTTATTTCCAGATCCCTACCCGGAAATTTTGGCTACATAAGATGTCCAAGTCCATTTCCATTAAATCCGTGCCTTACATTATTTTACTGCCTACTTGTTTTAGGATTCAAGATCATTGGAAACAAGATATCATATCTAATTCTGGAATCTTAATATTTATAAATGAGGTTTGAGAATGTATGCTAATAGATGATGGAGTAAACTAGTCCAAACTCGTATTCGTAACTCGAACCCGTATAGATATTTTTAACGAAAGAAATATCTCACATTAGCAAAGATTTTCCGGATATAGCACAAGAGCATTGAATATTAAATGAAATGTTTACCAATGTATACTTTAAGTTCACTTGGATCACATTAAAGTCATGAACTTTGTTAATTAATCTCTGAGATACGCATTAATAGTAAGTTTCGATAGTTAACATAGATCTCATTAATAAATATATTATTTAACGAGTTTATAAGACGAATTTGATTTTTAAAAAGTAGATAAAAAATTGAATTTACAGTTTTAACTAGTATCATGCATTTTGCTCGATTCTGAATCAAATCTTTTATGCAGATTAGCACTTAAAAACATCGTGCCAGCTTTAATACCTCTTACACTTAGAATCACCTCTTGCGGTGTTTGAAATATCCATTCCATTCGGTTAAATTTTTTATTGATATGATATATTATTGTAACTTAAAAAACACTTGGCATGTTACCTCAAATAATAACCAAGCCTTGAAGCGGAATTACGAAGCCCAATTTGATTACAGACTGACATTTTCTCAGAGCAGTTGTTTACCAAAAGTTTCGGCTACACACTCACACAAATATATAAATATTTCTTAAGGAGGTAGGGTTGATGTGAGGATGACTCATTTGACTGAAATTCAAGACGTAAGATGTTGGAAAAAAAACCGCCTTCCAGACGAGCGGAGAAATACTTCACGTCAACAACTTGGCCAAAAAATTCTGACCGACGAAATTCTGGCAGCACCTGAATTTCCAAAATTAATCAATCTTACTTTAGCTGAAAAAATTCCTTTCGCAAATGATTAAACAGAATGTAAAAGGGCCCTCGGGAACAATAACGATCCATGCCAAGAATCCGTACAAGAGCTACATGAATTTGTGTCGCAATTAGCGAGCAATGCGTGCGGTGCCATCCTAAGAATACGCACAGACTGCTAAACAAATTCGTAAGCACGCAAACGTCTGAGGAATGCGAGGTCGTTAAAATGGATTTTTAGAGCCGACGTTTTCCTTCGACGCCCTGAGATCACATTGTTCGCGGGGACATTTCTTCGTCTATTTAGACGATAAGGAAACAAACAGGATCGCTTGGACTCGTTTCCTCTTTGAAATTCGCACACACCGTCTTTCAGGGCTTTCGCAACTCCCTTAATAATTCAAGCCGCGTTCCCTCCGCACGCTAAAGAGGCACGCTCGTGCCGCGTACACCCAAAGGGGGATTTCCATGGAGAAAAACGCTACCCGAGGCGTACGTGCGCCTGAGGTAGGCGACGGATCAAATGAGTACTTTTGAGAATTAAATGAATCTGGGAATGAACCTCTTCATTAGATTATATGCAAGGATTGTTTTAACAACTAATTTAAGATGGATTTTAACTCAGCTTAATTGTATTTTCCTTCGTTACATTAAAATACACAAAGACCATTTTAATTGGCGTGCTATTATTATGCTGCCATTGTAGTACTGTAATAGTAGTAGTGCTACTAATGCTACATTTATTGCTTACTTTATTCGAAACAATTATGCACTTATGAATAGTTAATGAGAAGAATAGTTACAATTGAACAATCATTTCGAATTTAAGAGGCAATGTTGCTCCTATCCTTAATAAAATATCTAACCAATATTGTAAAACAAATAATTTAATATGCCAAAATAATAATTTAAGAATCTAAAATCGTATCTATCAATAAACCTTAGAGCAAGATTAACTTTCAAATTATTTGTCGCCACAATTATATGAGTACGAAAATTTGAAAAAAATGTGGAAATGAAAACTTATTCTTCTTCCATGATCTTGATAGAATGTTTAACTATACAGCAACCGCAAAATACAATTCAAAGAAACTCCATGGCGTTTTCCTCCCATAAATACTGCTTAAAGGAAAATCCCTTCCGTAATATAAACGAATTTTATCCTTCCGATTACAAGTGAATGATGAAGTCACTAGTTTGGCGAATTCATTAGATTTTTACTATCACGTATTGCCTCTGGGTGAATTTCACAGAATGTTAAACCCGGAAGGAAAACGAGCAAATATTTCTAAAGAAAAAAGAGGATATAAAATGCAATCAACCAACTCACTAAAAAGGATAGCACACCTATTGGCAAGCTCTACCAAACAGAAGTTTCTTCGATTACTTTTATTTCTATGTAAAGTCGCAAAATACAATATTCTTAATCGTAACAGATAGATTCATAAACTTTAAAGGAACGCAATTCTTCATGCCTTCTCTGGAAAATTCGCAAATTCATAACGGAAGTTTCAGATTTAAATGTCATGTATTAGATAGCTTCCATAAAAAAATATAAAAATATGTCTGTAGGGACTAAGATTTTAATAAGCGGAACATTCATATCCGTTACTAGATCTTTGCCAAATGCTATAACTTTTAAAAGAGTTAACTTATAAACATCTGAAAGAATTTTTTCTTAGTACCGGGAAAATGGAGTAAAAATTGCTTTTTCAGCTTATTACATCAGTAATGTATACGTAATATGTAATGTACATTAATATAACTGCTAAATCCAGAACGTAATTCTGCTATTCTACAGAATGGCATATGATGTATATTAAGGAATAAGTTTTACTTACTGGTTAAATCTAGAATTATTTTCTCAAGAACATTGAAACTTCACACATTTGCTATATACAAGAGATTTTCAAAAGCAATTCTTAGGACGAAAATTTAATATAATAATCAGCTTATTTGACTTTCCATTCAGCATAGAAAGAACCATATATTAATTATATTTTTATCAAATTAAACGTTAATTAGTTAAATTAAGGATATTTCCTCATTAAAGTGGAACTACAGTTTAATAAATACCCTACCAGGTCTTTGTGATTCTAGGACGTGAAATTTCAATTTTATGGCCCCGATTTAAATTTTGTTCCTTCCTGGTTGTTTTCAAAACCGATCTCTGATGTATTTCGCGGAATTTTCAGAATTCGCGCATCGGTTTTAATTTCGCGAAGCAGCTCGGAAATCGATAGCAACACGTTGATGAATAACGGAAGAGCTAATACCAAAATATTTTTCGCATCAACAGCGCAACGGAAATTTGCTTTTGTTCGCTCGAAAAGGGATTTCCATCAAAGTGTTTTCTCGCCAGTAGGAGGAAGAACGAATACTTCCTCTCCATGGAAACGCATGCAGTAATCAATCTTCCTTTACTTTCTTTCGACGCCTTAGAACTGCGGAAGTACGGAGTGTTCAAAGTCACTCTTCCATCGCCAAAAAGAAGCGCATTATCGGAGTTTCCATAAACAAACAAATGAACTCGATCCAGGTGGAAATCTGCGCTACTAAATTTGCAGTTGTTTAAAGGACCAGATATATTCGTATTATTAGGGCAAATGAGTACATGCAGGATTAAATATACTAGTTTCTTACGTAATAAAATACATTTTAATACGAATATATTTAAAGTTATAATTAACAATGATTAAAGACGAAGGGAGGTAATGATTGAGGCCTCTAGATAGTCGATTACGTAGGTTTATTTATTCTCGATGTTCCTCGTGCTTTTACATGCATACTTCCTCCTGAATCATCAACCTAATAGTTACAGCAGCACTTTGAGAGAAACCTTTCCACATAAAAACGTTTTTCTCCGAGTGAAAATAGAGGAAAAGAAATTCAATCCTCAATAAATCGAACCGTAACAGATTCTAAATAGCCCTCTTTATAGCAGATTCGTAATTTTCCGGAATTCTTTGGAAACACGGCGCACGCACCGCAGAAAAAGTTTTTTATCGGAACCTATTGGTAACGGCATTGGTGGGGAAAATCTATTAATCGTCGGCTTTACGCAATTCGCCCATAAAGATCGAATTACGACCAATTTTATAAAAAGCAGACCAATTCTCGACGGCATTCTTTTACAGTCACTTCCTCTTCCTTTGACTGCGCCCTACTTCCACGCTTGGTTTCCTTCTCAAAAAAACGCGAAATCTCCCAGCCGCTGCACCTTTGTGCGAGGAAGTAAAATGACGCTATAGATGGAAATCTCTCATTTGACGGATATAATCGCTGGTACGGCGAAAGCCATTGTAAATTGGTCAGGTGACTCGCAATTGTTAAGCCCTACGGTCGAGCTGTTTACAAATTATTCCAGGGCTTAAGTCATCGATGAATTTGGGTGTTTATCTGAATAATAACTGGTCAGTCACTTGGATACGTTTTGTAAGCAGATAATATGCTGGCATATTTACGGAATTCTGAACATGAGTCATAGAAGCCAGGGATATGCATTATTTGACGTCATTTAAATAACTAGTAAAATAGATTTTACTGTAAGATTTTCTACCAAAGATCTAATGAAGGAGGAAATAAAGTTTCTCTCCGGAGAACAACTTAGTAAAAAATAGATAATCATTATTTATTAATGATAACAACAGTAACCCATTTCAAAGATAAAATTTCCGATAAATAAATATTTTATCTTACATCTAGAATATAACGAAATATTAAACGGAATTAGTGAAGAAAACCATTGGACATCCGATTATTATAAAGCGTCAATCATGAATATAAATCTTGAAGTATAAATTAAACTTCCGATGGAACAGACTTGGCGTTTCAGAAGCCTTTCATTGAGACACGAAGATACATACTAGCATCAAAGGAATTCGTTAACAATAGACTGTCTAAGACGCCCAACCTAAAATACGCGTCAATGGTTTTCCCCAGACTTCCGTACATTACGCAATTTTAACTATTCTTAGGCAAATCAATTACATCACGTGGAATTGATTGGAAGAACATAACATACAGATCTTTATTGGATTGAAAATAGCTTTGTGATTATATATTTTAATCAATTCCTTCCACCTTTCATTGAGAATTACACGCTATTCAGTGATAATTCTTTACCGTATAATTAAGTGTTACGTGTATGGCATATAGAGAAGAATAAATACGGCTTGTTCTCATAAAAGAGGTAAAATTTTTGCAGCTCTTTATAGCTATTTTCATGCATAAATACAACACACTTCGAGCAACATAAAATTTTGATACTTCGTTTAAATATCATTGAATCAGTTCCTGATTTTTCGAGGTTCAAAATTCTACGATTTGGCCAGGTAAAATCAATCTCCAAAGCAATATCTAAACCTTATCTATATTATTTTGAATTTTATTGCATATAAATTAGATCCATTTTACCTAACATCGTTGGTTTCTATTTCATAGACATACGTTGCCATTGCGACGATAAACATGTAGTGCTAGCGAAAGACGTAAATGTAAATCAACAGTTACGATTCAATTGTTTTATTCTTCGTGTTTCGGAGACGGAGGGAAGATGAGAGATATGGTTTGAGGGGAATCGTGCTTCGCGTTGTGATGCGTGACTTGGAAAGACACCGTCAAACGGAATCCACGTGATCGCGGAATTATTTCGGTAAATTAGAGAGGGCTTCCCCATGGCGACGCCAAGGGCCAGTAACCTTGGCACAATTTGGCAGAGCGGTGAAGAGAGGGAGGGGGAAGTGCTGGGATGGATTGAAGAAGAGGATGGGAAGAGGTTTTTTTTTATTTTAGGGGTTGCGAAGTGATCCTGGGCGTGCAATCAAAATTTTTGCCACTGAAATCCCACGACTGTAAAACGAGTGAAATACTCCCACAAATGGTTATCGAACAATGCGAAAGGAAAAGAATACCTCAAAAAAATGGACGCAAGGTCATTTCGCATGAGACGAATTGAAGTAACCTCTGGCTTCGACTGGAAAATTGACCCACAAATTTTCATTTGGGAGGAAGGGAAACGATTCCCGGAAAAGTATACGCATAACTTTCGCGGAAGCGAAAAAAAATGTTTTATTAATTTCTTACGTCCGTTGTTAGGTGTGCGAAAATTTACAAGAAAGATTTGTAATCATTAGAGATGTTATTTGAAGAGAAATAGGTTTGATCGAAGCAGATACGATCATCTTCTTTGGATTGGCGATTGACAGACCAACTTATATTGAATAGCTTATTATATTCGGCAAATTATATCTAACAATAAGTACAGCTACAAGACGGTTTTAGCTGCATTAGAGCGTCTTTTTGAAATGAAATTAACTTATGGAAACGGAAATGCTAATTAAAAATTAAAACAGCAATCTTCGGTATGATTTTATTCGCAAAACATTCTTGCAAAAAATCAGGCGTTATTCAAAAGATAATATGAAAGCTAAAATATTTCTTCTAAGTCAAAGAATGATTTTAAGTAATTTATTCGTTAGATTCACAACTTATATGCGTCGAAAAACCTCGTCAGTACAATCAAAAGAAAGGAACATGAGATCAAGGGGTTTGATATTGATTTAAACTTTGAACGATGATTCGTTTGACTTGGTCACAAAGGTTAAACAAAAGGGAAAAATATTAACAATACTGGGACTCGAACCCAGGCCCCCATCTGAAATTCAGCTTCATAATTCCTCCCGTATACTACTTATGGTACTATTATAAAACTTCCGTCTTATTTTAGTTGTTTTTCCTCTCCTCGAGAACAAGTGACAACAACACAACTGTCCTAGAACGGATTCGTAGTGAATTCTACTTGACGATCAGATGATAACTTGGCGACCTTCCAGCGAAGAATCCTGCAGCTGATCAGAGTTTCGTGCAGCAAATTTCCCACTAAAAACATATTGTGAAACAGATTCATGCAAATCTGAGGGACGTTTCCGACAGTTAATTGATACGTTGATACAGCTTTTAAATAAGAATCATAACCAAGGAAACTGTTGTTAGGAAATAATGTGATTCATCCGTTAGAATGCGTAGCTGAGGTTCAAAACATGAACGGAAACATATAGCACGTTAATTAACCCGTTATTGATCTAAATACACTTAAGAATATATGTGTCCTTAATACATATCCAAATACAATCATACATCCTTGAAAACAGAGATTGGACGGAAATATTCAATTTTGCGTAATAGACCTCGCTTCCACTATTTCTCCTCAAATTAACGATCAAAATTTGAAACAATTCTTAGAGTAACTCAAAGATTCCAGCAAGACATTAATAATATAAGTAAATCTTGCTCTGAATTCTATTTTCCTAAGCGTACGATCGTATTGATTGCATAAATACTTGATAACAGAGAGGGCAAACAAGGTTCATTAGGTTTTCACGTACATAACCAACTCTACATCGGAGAATTGACTTCGTAGCAATTAATAAACAAAGTTATTGTTAAATTATTGCGACATCTGATGGTTCGGAAAATATATTTACTTTTAATCTATCTTTAATGTCTAAATCAATTTAATATTATTTATCGGCATTGAGTGAGTAAGTATCGATTGTAATAAAAGTACGAGGTTCATAGATTTTACGCAAGAAAATACTTTTAATAGATTTTTCTTTAATTTAGGGAGATATTGGGTAAAAATTTCTGCAAAGATCCATTTAAGAAGTTAATAAATAATTTTTTTAGTGTCTAATTGAAAATCATTGGAACATAAAATTCTGCCGTTAGTGAAAAGCTAATATACTGTACTTAGTATTCGGTATTGATTATTATTAATATCATTATTATTATTGCAAAATATCCAACCGAATCGACCAAAGTCCAAAATTCCTGGAATCGTTTCTCTTGGAAGTATTAAATGAATGGCCACCGCACATCAACATAGGAAGTCGGATACGCATCTCTTTGGCAGACCTTGCCCTTGGCTTCAATCAAATCATTTCCACGTAATGTTGATGCACCAACAGTGCGATTGTTCTTCCTCCAATCACAGCCTTGGATCCCAGCTAATCCTTTCCGTAGATCACAGCGCGTGGTTAAATATGCATGCTGGGAAGGCCCTCGTAGGGAAGGGGTAATGCAAGTCCAAGCAGAGTCCAATGGGAAGAGAGGGCCCCTTGGCATTGCGAACGGTATAATGACAGGGTCAGTGGAGGCGCTCATGCAGAAGAAACCGACCTCGTCTATGGCGTGACTGTGTATCCCTGTCGCTAGGTTACGCTAAATTGGGTTTTGTCTACGTTTCGAAACACGGGCATTAGAAGGTTATCCATAAGTTGAAATTTTACTTTCTGATACGCATTTACATGAAAATGGCGTACGCAATTTCATAAAGATATTTAAAAAAGTGAACCTCAAGGTGAATGATATTAACCTATTTTGTGGAAAGAACTAGAAAGGAATAAGGTTTCGCGTCATTTACAGAAGATGAATTGCTAGTTGGGAACTGTTAATGAAGAATTTCCCGTGAATTAAGAACCTCGTATTTCTTATTCAAGCAACTCTTCTTAGATTTCGAAATATAGAAAAGCTTTTACTGGGTATTTATAGTAGTTTTCGGTATTAATTTTCAAGAATTTACCAAATAAATTAATTTTAATTTCTATATTTTTATCAATGGTTTTCCATCGATCGAAATCGGAAATCAATAATGAAACCTTACACTTTTTATTAACGGCTTTACTTGCGTTCAATATCAATTAAAATAACAAACACCCCTTGGAATGAAGAATAATATGATACGATTATAACAAATAAAAGATTAAACTATCTTTTACTCAATTAAATATAATTCAGTAATTTAAAAATTTTATCTCGTCCTCAATTTTTACCAATTTTGACGAAAGCGTGTTCATAGAATGCGTTGATTTGGACCATTCAGTTTCATTCCAATTATAATATATGAAATTATTTACTCAAAGTCTTAATTAACGGAAGTACTGGGCGTTAATTTCTTTGTAGAAAGTATACATAACATTATGAACTACCGGTTAATCATTAAATTTTTATAACATTAAGTTCCTGAAATATTGTTGCTATAGGAGGAAACTTTCAATAGATTAAATCACATGGCAACGAAAAGTATTTATTTCTCAACAAATCAATAGGAAAAGAATTGAAGAAAGATTTCCTGAGAAAAATCTGTGAGTAATCGAAGAAGCGTTGTATCGACTGCTGACGGCATTCAGATGAGAACCGAAATTCACATTCCGAATAAATAGACTTCGGCATGAGTCCTTAGAACAAAAGAAAGGAAGTAGAGGAAACTCCCACCTGTTGATGAAATATGGGATCAAAGAAATATATTGAGGCCAAAGGGTTTTTCCATTGCAATCTTTCCTATGTTGGGCTCCTATCGCATCCATCTCGAGGAATTGTTCTACGAATAAATGGGGTACTTGTCTCGCTTTTACTTATAGTGTGTGCTGCATTTAAGAACACGAAAAGTGTTTGAAAAATAATGACGTAAGAAGTGCGGTGATGAAACCAATCATGACATCACCGATTGTAATTGTAGATTGTAAGTGATGGAAAACGAAGATTTGAGTTGAGTCTACAATTCATTGGGATTTAGGAAAGTGCATTGACTTCAAAATATGAGTTCTATAACAAATGATTAAGGGTACTGCTAATATTTAAAAGGATAAAATAATAAATAGCTATAAATGAAGATGATTTTATGCTCATTTGCTTGAATTCTAGGTTCGAAAAGTTGTAAATCCGTTACTATGAAATCCGTAATATAATAATCCTTCTGTTTGTCGGCAATTCCCAATTTCTCCTCTTATTTAAAACCAATCACCGTTTAAATGAAGATAAAAGACCAATAATAAATCTGACAGAATTTACTTAATTTCTTCTTTTTTTGAAACGCTACTATTAACAAATTAATTAAATAACTCACATTAATTGGGTTATTATTTTCTTAAACATGCTCAATTTCTACGACCTGAAAATTCTCGACAAATTGATGATGCTTCTCTTAGTAAATGAAATGCATAACTTACATGTTAGTTAGATAAAACACGTTATCATAAATAATCGAAAATATATTAATTGAAATAATGAATAATATTTACATGTCGTAAAATATAAAACCCACGGTGTGTGTGAATTTGAAACTCTGACGAGTGCAGCTGAAAACTGTACGTCTTGTTGAGAAACTTTACGATAAAGAAAGCGTTACGAAAACCCATCTTTGATACCTTATAAAGAAAGCAGAATCAAAGCTATGATGGTTTTACAAATTTAGAGAAAGTGAATCTGTGGTGAGGATTGTGGAAATGATATTACGTGACCACAGCGCTGTATCGACCGATCAATCAATAAACGTTAGATAAGAGTAGACAATGGTATGCAGAGCAGGTAAAAAAAACTCATTCATTCAGCTAACCATGCTAGTGTTAATGTCTAGTTAACGAAGTAAATGAATCGATCACTGTTTACAACCATTCTTTACGTAGGAAAGTGACTCGCAGAACATAAATAGTCAAGAGCTTGTTTACATATAGGTAACCAGGAGAGACTTCTCATTGTTAGCAGAGACATTATACGTTGTTATAATTTTTGTAACTTTGTTGGCGGAAGCATTCGTACAAGTATTGGTCGCGATTGAAATTGTGGATACATTTCCTTCTGACGAATCAGACAACCAAAAGGTGGCACACCTTTTGGTTTCGTGTTGACGGTAAGACATTACTCAGAAGGATTCTGATTAAGATGCACGATGCAAATCGATCCCCATATTGCTCAGTAGTATCCGGAGATAACGGTCGATGACGGTCCGAGTTGATTGACTCCCACCACCAACGGAATGATGGCAGATTCCAATCACGGCTGCCGAATTCCCTCGATGAATGTGCTTGTGGGGAAACCCCGCGGCCTCGACGCCCATTCGGTGCTTGGCCCCTCACCACCACCCCTCTGCCGCACCGCGTCTTAAAAACAGGTCACTCTCACTCTCGTTGAATTAGAGTTGTGTGAGACGAAGACTGGACAGGTTCCGCTGTGATTGAAAGTCTTAAGTGCCACGAGCTGGTCTGCGGACGCTACTGTTGTATTCTACAGGGAAATGCACTCAAACCGTAAGTGATCTTTTGAGCAATGACGGGCTTAGAACGGTTGAAGAGTCGGTGTCGGTGTCTTTTGGTTCAAGTGCTCCAAGGATCGAGGCGTATTTCAGGAGCGATTTCGTAGGGTCTAACGTGTCTCTGTCTATCATCATTTGAAAATGTTTCCGTAACTACGAACGCCTAGGGTACAGTTCTAAGAGTCCAAAAGTTTACCACGAGGTAATTCATTCGATTAGGAGTTAGTTAATCATTGTCTATAATTATTATAACATTTAACATAATTCAATAATTGATGAAACATTGATGGATTCTGTATTAGGCGCATTCACTATAACCAATACTATTTATTTTGTTTGACTGCAAGTCAGAGTTACGTATAAAAAATCGCAAATTTTGCGAATGTGTGGATATAAATTATATTTAAAAAATTAGAAACCTTTAAATATTTTTAAGAATGTTCGGTAAGCAGTCTGAATATAGGGGAATCTATACAGCATAAATGAGACAATCTGTATCAGTAACCTCTTATGCATATCTTTTAAGAATGCGTAACAACTCGGATTCCACTTTCACTTTCCACGAAAACTCGACCCATCGCCTTCTGCTCTTCCTTTCGTATTATTTTTGTTGTGAAGGCTGTCGTTGACCCTCAATTTGTTTGTTATGACTTCAAAATGTCTTTAATAAGCTTTTGTTGGCATAACAAAGAGAAGGGGGAAACAAAATTATTATTTGCTGATATTAGTGAATAAGTTTTTTCAATATAAAAAACTATAATAAGATTTCAAGAAAAAAATTAAATCTGATATTAAAAGTCGATTTAAAACTTTTCCATGTTTCTCACATAAAATGTCAAGAGGAAATGTAATAGCTTGAACTAAAAACTCGAAGACAAATGTCACTATAAGTATAATTCAATCATCGTTAGAATTATTGTCTTTAAAGCTAGTTTATAGTTCTTTAGTTCATAACAATGATGGAGAGTTCAGTATAAATACAGATCAAGCATTTAAATTACAAAGTGGATATTTTACGATCATCATATGCATAATTACTCAATTCAAAAATGCTGCGATAGATAAGAACCCCAGTCCAACGATCGCTTACAGAGCTTATCAAATAGGAAAGCGATCCAGTTGTACGTCAATCCGTCTCAGCCGAGATTAAGAGCTATGGGAAATACATAACAGTGCGTCTCGCAAGGGTATTGTTTTCGTTAGGCAATATTCATGCGTGGGAATCATAGAGAAAGGAGACAGAATTACGACATGTTACGTGAAAAGTGCTTACACGAGTTTGGCACGATTGTGGTGGGCGACTCAAAAATCCATGGAACGAATATAACGTTACACAACGGACAGGATTCCATAAAGAGTGCGGTGAAAGGAAAAATTCGTTCACAAACTGGAATTCTATAAATACCTCTCAAAATCGAATTTGGAGTCCAACACCTAATTTGAATAAAGTAGTCCTTAAATCACGTATAACAGAACAAATCTCGTAATCTAAAGAACTGCCAAATGCTTACATGATATGTGGGAGCTGAATAAATTGTAACTGTTCGACTGAACTGATACTAATTACTTGAAATAATCAGATATCTATTCGGAATTTTAATTCATATAATTACTTTTCGAGATTACGTCATGAAAGATGGAAGAATTATAACTTAATTATATTTTAAGTAATAATTATACTTCATCACAATTTTAATTGTTCCTTTGAATTAATAGCAAAGAAATAATAACAATTGTGATAAATATAATTGTAATCCACAGAATATAATAATAATAGAATAATTAAACCTAAAAAAATCGCCGAATTTAGAGCAATATATTAAGCAGAGTCTAGAAACAGTGTTAAGATATGATGAAAGGATGTAAGCTAAAGCTCAAAAATTAGTTCAACGATTTTGGTCTTATTAATGTCAAAGAGGAACAAATATTAATTAATTAAGTAATTGTTCCAAATTTGGCCTGGAATTGAGGAAGTGATGTAGCTTACCGTAAAATATTTTAAAGAAAGTTAGAGGAATGGTAGGCCGAATTTGAACAGTAGATGGTAGTTGAGAATTAGGTGCTAAAAAATGTAGAATAATAGATTTGAAACCTTTCAGTAGGAGTGAAAGAAAGGTGAGAAAAAATATTTCAGGAAATCGGAGTAGCTTGAACGAAAAAAAGAAACTGTCCGGGTTGCTGTATTACGAAAGCATCTTAAGATAATGCGATAACAAAGAAGGGGCGACACTTTCTATAAGCTGCGAACTGGATTAAATGGGAAGATAACCGGAGTAGACGGATAGCTTCTTGTAATGATAATCTTAAAACTTGTATCTGCAGTCTGGGGAATTATCAGCATTGACAAATGTATACGTTGATAAAGGCCTGGAAGTTTCACGATCTAAACAGATGTACATTTGGTTGGATTTGCAATATCGTGGAAAATAAGATATGTTTTGAAGACAGTGTGATCTTATGGTGAAGGCGGGTCCATAACCTTGTCCCTTTGACACACTTGGCTAAGCGGTGATAAGCGTAGGATGCACTTTCCCCTTCGTTCCATCATCGCCTACACGAAAAACCAACGACCCCATTGTCATTCACACATATAAGACCTGGATTTGCTATGGCGCCGATGCATATTAGAGGAATGCAGTTATGTGGTCTAAAAAAAAAGATTTCGCGGAATTAGTTCCGAATTTTCTATCTCAAATTAGAGTGATCGATCACTGTTTGATCATATTGATTGTTGATGTTATTTACAATCGTAAAACCTGAATGATGATTATTATTGTAAAAAGTATAGCGATGCATATTAGTTAATTTTTCTTTAGTATGTTATTATTAAATTTACTTATGAAATGATAAGATAAATTTATCCTTTAAAAACTCTAGAATTTGAATGTTTGAGAGTTAAAATCGATTCACAACGTAATCTCAACAGGATGTATTTATACTTTTACATTGAGTATAAAGCATTTGCTCGTAATCTACTATAAGTGTTGAATATATCAAGGGAATTTTAATAAGCATGATAACTCTTTTATGCCACTAGTTATGTAATGATATTTGTGAAATATGCTACAAAAACGTTCCACATTAATTTGTCGTAGAATTAACGTAAACTATAAGGAACACACAATAGATAGTGTCGATTTAATTAATAAGTTAAGCATACCTTTAAAAATGGAAAATTATTGTAATTCAAACAGATATATGTTTTTTGGAAAGTTCATTTGTATTCTTAAATTTCTCCACGAAATTTTAACTTCCTCTCACATCTCATTGACCCAATCCTTCCTCTTCAGGAACAAATGTAAATGAGAGCGGTGCTGTTCGTTAATTTAATCCAAAACCTGAATAAAACGGGAAGAACAAAAGGAAGGAATTTCAAATCAAGCGCGCGGTGACGCAAATGTCTCTTTCATTATCATTATAAGATCCACTTTTTAATAAGACGCTTAATTCGGGGAACGTCTCACACAGAAATAGAATCACGATGAAAACGCGTCTTCCGTTTCCTTTGTTCCGGATACAATTAACAGAAAGTGAAAGTGAGACAGGAGTGGGGGATGGGAAGCCATTTCGAGTGAATGGGATCGTAAAAAAAAACACAATCCCGTTCACGCTATCGCGCGCTCTTTCAACCGAGTAATTCAAACTCCTCCCAAATATCACCCATTCATTCACACGTTTAAATTTAACGTTTATTTAAACGCTTCTTGATATCGGACTGTTGAAATCTTACGTCTTTCCGGCGCACGTCTTCTTTAAAAACTTCCTCTTTCTAACGCTGCATCCCTTCAAAAGCCTTTTCCTCCATCTTTCCCAATATTGCCTTTTCACCTCTAAACCCTTCCCTCATCACTTACAAACTTTCCCACTCATCATTACCGAAACGCATCGCTTCCAAACAGCCCGCGGTCCTTAACGACCTTCATATCCGGTTAAGAATTCAAACTCTTTCGGCTTATTTTACGCTCCTTTTTTTTTAAAGCGAATCGGTGTTTTTTTAATGGCCCGAACAAAAAGTAAATATTGATGATTTCAGTTGGCTTTTGCTTGTCTTTGCTTTAAAAAAAAGACGTGGTCCTGTCAAACATTCGCGTTCTACGGTCTTAAGCTCTTGCGCAAATAAAACTTACCCGAAATATTCCAGAGTGGAGAAATAATGAGGGAATTATAATACACACCGAGAGTAACGATTTTAAACATTTAAAATTTAAATTTATTCTCAATATTGACATGAATTCAAGATTTATACACGTAAATTTATTAGTATTACGTATAAGAGTTTGCAAACCTAACTTTAATTCTAACTCCTGATTCGATTTCTTCTTATTTACATTGATCGAGCGTTTACGAAAATTTTTATTAGTTACGTTCATAATACCATTAGTTTCAAAACCATACAACGCATACAATAAAATTCAAGGATGATGTTCGTAAATTAAATATTCGCTAAAGTTAACATCTACTTATAGTAGTAGTAGTAGTAAGATTTGCAAAACCATTTCAGATAAATAAATTGTTGAAAGTTAAAGATTAGTCAACTATGTAGTATGTACTTATAGCTAGCATTTATTTCAAATTGATTTCATAAGGTTCCCTGTTTCCATGAGTTGAAATCAGAGAAAGCTCTGGTTGGCAGAATTAAAAATTCAATACTTTTAAGAATTAAGATATCAACAGCCCATTAGCTGAAATGATCTGAACGGATGGCTTAACGATTTTATTGCAGAACTTTCACAATAAATTTGGCTAGTTAGCCTTTATATTCATTGAATGCGACCTTTTAGATTAAAAGTCTTAAGAGAGAGTTAATTTCAATTAAATTTCATTTCAAAATGAACGTTCAGAGCATGACTTCATCTCACTTTATGCCATGTAACTTCGAAATTTATTTATTCTATCCTACTATTCAACATCTTCCATTTCCTACTCATAAATAAATAAAATCATATACGATAAACTGCAAAATTCATCGTTTAATAACATATAATTGCTATCCTTTTATCCGAATGGACTGTAGACCATATTAATGAAATTTCAAACCAATTAGTTTTTCTTTTAGTAAGAAATATATTGCTTATGGTTGGAGAGTACAATAATAAACTGAATGCCTAAAAAATAATATTTACTTCTTCTATATTGGCTCATTTTTCCATTGACCTCTCTCTGTTTAAGAATATGGGTGCTCGAGGGCATGTCGGAGGGCGATATTTGTGGCGGCGGTGTGCTGCGCTTGGCTGTCTACGATTTCTGCAGAAGACAACCGATGGGTGTGGGGCAAAAGCAGCAGAAGAAACGAGAAATACGCGGTTGGAGGAATAGATGATGGATTCTTGGGGAATGGGGGCCCAGGGGTGCTAGGTGGAGATGGAGTGAAGTTCGGATTTGGAACAGGAGGTGGTAAGTGTATAAGCAGAAATGCGGTTGATTTTTATTATAAGAACAAGCCTTAACACATTATAATGACAAATTAAACATCTCGCAAATAACAGGTGGTGCTGGAATATATAAGCCAGGGTATCAAAGACCGTATCCACCTCAAGTGTACGAAGGCCCTGAAGGACCAGGCGGCGGAGGACCTGTGAGACCGCCCATTGTAACTGGCCCTGGAGGACCTATTGGTCCTGGAGGTCCTGGAATTGGGCCAGGGATAGGAGGTCCTGGAATAAGACCAGGACTAGGAGGCCCAGGGATAGGCGGACCAGGGGTTGGCGGCCCTGGCCCATTAGGTCCAGGAGGTCCGGGTGGGCAAGGAACTGGACCAGGAATATTAACAGGACCGATTCCATCTTGGGAGCAAGAACGATTGGATGCTATTGGACTAGGTCACAGATATGTATCCTTCGACTCCTGCAAGTGCGTCCACTCTTTCAACTGCCAGTCTCCAGGACTTACTTTTGTAAGTATTGAATCTACATCCAGATATAATCGACATGTTGAACAAGCTACTGATGAAGTAGAAACTACTTTTTGTGACTTGATGTTATCCGACTTTGAATGCTCATTCAACATATCTCAATCTATTTTAGGGCAAATGCGACAAGGATAAGCAGTACTGCTGCAACGGAATCAGACCTGGTGCCCAGGGTCACGGAGTGAGGAAACCACCTATTGGAGCGGGATATCCACCACCTCCTCCTCCAGGACCAGGCTTCGGACCCGGACCTGGATTCGGACCTGGCCCCGGTTTTGGACCAGGACCCGGGTTCGGGCCAGGCCCTATCGGAGGACCTGGTTATGGGCCCGAACTGCCTGGATATGGCCCTGGAAATTTGGGATTCGAAAGATCTGCCAAAGTGAAGAAAGCGTGAAAGCTCTCTTTTAGGTATGAAACAAATGAGCAAAAGTGAAACGATGGAGGAGAAGTGAATGTAAAGTGAAAGCAATCAACGGAAACATTTCATCGGGGATATATAACTTTCAATCCTTAGCCGTTTCCGATAAATTGTGTTTCAATATATATCTACGGATTGATGATATCATTGTCTGTCATGAGTGTGACTGACGATAAGACTGTCTTAAGAACCGAATGAACTGACAGCGAGTGTATTTTTTCGGTGTTAAGGAATCAAGTAATCAAGTACATCATTGATCTGATTTCTGAAAACATAACTTTAACATGAAATCGGCCCAATGATAGCGAGGAAATTTCTTGTATGTTTTCTTAGGGGAAGAAAACTAAAAAAGTGGGACATCGAAACAAAGTGAAATATTAATCGATAGCTTTCTAAATTCAGCGGAAAAACTTTCATCATATAGACTCTTAATGCTCGCATTTCTTTGCTCGAGTGTCTCATGAAATTATTCAGCAAAATAAATTGAAAATACCGCGTGCAAAAGAAAAGAGAATTCTAACTTCCCATTACAAAATTTAAAGAATATATTTTTTTATCAATATTATTGCCTGAAAATGAAAAATGACTGCGAGACTGAAAAATATTTCATCAAAGTAGTTTGGAGTAATTTTTCATCGAAGTTTTATCAACTGAACTATGAAAATAAGTGAAATAATCCAAGTTCCTAGGATCAATTAAGAAATAATTTGTAATGATTATAATTTATTCTTAAAATTGGTAATTTATGAATTATTCCACACAATTTACAAAGGATAAGGTATTTATTAAAAATATTCTTTATATCCAACTTACTGCTGTAATTTTCATCGAGAAATAAATATTCCTAGAACGCCAATGTATTTATTCGAAAAGAATATTATATTGAATTACTGAATAAATTTAAATTTTCATTATTATGAAATTTCTTTGATTTTTCTATTGTAATATAATAATAAACTTACATAAAATGCAGTATGCAGCTAACTGTACAAAATGACTACAATGGTTCTATCTAATCTACGTATAAGTCTTTCGTAATCATATGTCACATTATTTTGGTCAAAAATATATCATTAAGACCATATATTTTTTATATATATATTTAAGACAATATATTTTTTTATACTGGAGCAAATTATGCATATAAAATGATTTCTACAAAAATATACTGTCGTACCAATATAGAGAGGTCATTTGTTGCGTCTTCTTCAGATATACATGAAGTTTGAAGAGAATAAAATAAGCTCTATATTGTTCTTAAATATGTCCCAACAGCTTTAAATCATATCTCTATATCTCCGTATTTACACACTATTATAATAATTATCCCGTGAAATAGCATTGTAGCGATGCGAAATTCTAACAAAGGTTTGTATTCCGTTTGACCGAAAAGCTAAGTATACTTTAAAAAATACGATAAAGGATACGATTTTGCTACTTGAAGTCCTCTCATCTACATTTATTAATATACGGATGAATAAATAGCTTTTATATTAACAAAATATAAATAGAAAAGAAACCAAATTGTTTTAATGGTTGTAAGAATAATAGGTGGGGAATAACAGCAAAATGTATTGAGTTTCATTTAAAAAATCCTTATCGTGATGCATATAATTAATAGTACAAAAGTAGTACGATTTTCATAATTTAATGAAAATTATAAATAAACAGAAAAATATTAGATTTATAAAAAAATGTTATGAAACTGAAAATGGATAAACAAGAGAAACTAGACCGCAAGAGAGTAAAAATAGTAAGATGACTAACGGAAAACTCCCAAGCGTCCAAAATGAAAACAAATATAATAGTGAGGGAAAAGAGGGAATTCAAAAAATTTTAAATTATAAAAGAATAACAATGTATAATGCTATCACAATTAATTGTTAGACTGGAATTGAAATTATAATAACGACAAATAATTAAGATAAAAAAATCTCTAGCAAATAAAAAATACAGCCTGTTTAAACCAGCAAAGTCAACAAACCAATTAATGAGTCACGTAATGAAGAAAGATATTTTCGTGAAATTAGTTTCGGTTCCTAAAAAAGTTCCTAATAGTTCTCCCCTAATTCACAGGGACTCTCATGAGGGACAACAGTAGTGTAAAACATATTTCTTTGCGATGTACAACCAGATAAGATTTAATTATCTTAAAACGTTGAATGTCACTTCGCTTTCATTTGATTGAATAGTACTATGAAGTACATTACTGTCTCTTGAACATCATAACTTCTGAAACATTTTCATATTAATTTTTCATTTAAACTCTACTAATTCATTTCAAAATATTATAATTAATGAATACTTAAATAGCGAAACAATTGCGATAGATTTATACACCGTATTATAAAAACTAATATGGTGCGTAAGGGGAAAAATGTAATATTCTCTGATTCAACTGTACAGTTCCGAGGGAAAGATAGTATTTTAGTAATTCACTCACTTAGAGGTTCTCCGATTGAAGATAAAACGAATCGAGAAAAAATAACGATGAACGATAAATGAATCTCGATTCTGCGCCATTTCGTGTAAACCAAAACCTTTCTCATTATGAAAAGACGCCTTTAAATAGCCACCGTATTATGACCGGATCGAAATGCACGCGCACCCTTTCTTTATGGTATATAAATCGTAGGTATCCACGTACAGAGGGCGGCGACTTCTTAAACAAAGGGTCCTCGCCTTCTCCAAATACACGCATAAATCCACAAGCTTGCACACACCATTTGTAAAACAGGCAGACAAATACTTGTTTGTCTAATGATGAAGGAGTTGGCGCGATATCACGCACAGTGAGCCAAGAGCAGTGGATTTCCCAAAAGGAGGATATGCGGCGAAAATCCAGCGGCCAATTCTGGCCGAGGTCCTCCACAACGGGAGTCGTGTTGCACATACCATTGTTGAGAGAAAGTGTTGGTGTGAAATCGGACTCGAGCCATGATAACCGTGTTCATAAATGGATACGTTAATTTCCGCATCGAAGAGAGTCCAAAAGAAATCAATAAGTTAATTAAATAAATAAAAGGCAAGTAATAAAAACAACTTTGTAAATTTCCACAGAAAATATGCTACACGCTTTCTCATAATGATTTTATAAATAAAAGGTGTTCATTTACTAATATTCAGTATGGAAAGAACATTTATAGGAAAGCCTTTACTCTTCACGGTCTCTTACAATCTATGAAAAGAATAGAATGTTTGATTTATCTCCCATAAACAATAATCTAAGCGAAACATAATAAAGAGGAATGATTACGAAATGTTTCCAATAAAATTCATGTTTAATTAAAATGTAGCGATTATAGACGTGCTAATAAATTGAAATGGATACATGGAAATATTATTTTATCTATTTTATTCTATCTAATTTTATTTTCATCTATTTATACTCTGCTTTACCCCACAATAAATAAATTCAGATTAGGGAGTTTGATTTTATTTACATTTAAAAGTATTCAGTTTATCAATTCGCTTTTAATTGTTGAATGGAAGTAAATAAAAACTCTTATAATGACAAATATCTGGAATCACTTCAAAACGAATAAAGATACAGAAATTTGATAGCATTAAAAGTTTATACTGTTAGATTATAAATCGTTTTCTTTAATTAAGTAAACTTCTCATATTAACAAGATTAAAACCTATATATTATGAAAAGTCAAATAGAATAGTAAGTAGAGAGTAAAAGAGATAATTCACACGGGTACTTGTAAAACAGTTTAAAAAAGAACCATGAAATGTAATCTCGTCTATGTATGAATGGAACTATTTTATTACGGCATCAAATTGGCAGCATTTCAAAGAAGATGGTTCGAATTAATAACTTGTTGGTCATTCCAAGAGAATATGAATTTGTTCACGTGTTATTTCATCACAAATTGATAAAGTATTCGATCGATTTCTCCACGGACGGATCCCTCCAACACCGCTTGCATTCATTTTTGTTTCCGTGTTAAAAAAACTCCAATGAAACTCCATCAAATGCGCCAATATAAACACGCGAGATGTTTTCTCAGCACTTCCTCTTGTTTTGTGATTACTTTCTGTTCACTCTGCTCTCATTTTCAGCGTCCGAAGAGAGTCTTAAATAGCGGCAGGAGGGGAGACAGACCCATTTCGCGATACCCTAGTCTCCATAGGACTTTTCCCTCTTAACAGTCACGTGACATTAAATGCGGCTTCATTTGGTATGGAAAGAGTAGTTGACATAAACGAGGCCAAACATATTGATACATCTTATTGTATATACATTGTATACTATCTTATACAATGTCAGTAATCCTGATATAATTTATCACGAGCGAGGAAAATTGACGAGTAAAAAATTAAAACATATATATTGCAAAAACGCTAATCTTTGTATATCAATAACAAAAATCCATGACTCAAACGATAAAAGCACCGTATTCAGTTGTAAAAAAGATAAATTACAAGTCTAAGCAGCAAGTATAGTCAGATTAGATGTATCGCACCTGATTGTAGAATTAAATTTCTAAAAGAGATGACGATTAGTTGCCAATTTCAGTTATAGCTATAGCCAATGTTCTGGATTGTTTAGAATAGCCCACAGGGTTAATGTAAACGCTTATATTGCAGATCTATATTTAAAGTTGAGAGCAAGTTGATTTTACAAATAACCTCAGATTTATAATTGGACAATTGATATAAAAATTAAAGAGTACAGAAGGAAGTCAGAGATGGAGAAATAATCATTCTTGAAATGAGGAATACATTATTGGTATGAAAGCTCCTATCGTCAATTCTAACTTTATTAATTTTTTGTGAAGGAACGCAATATTATTTCGGTAAACCCATCTTATTCGAAATCCTGTCAGAAAATATTTTTTGCGATAACGAAGTAAAACAGGATAACAGACAATTTTACTTTCTCTCATAATTTCTTTTTGTGTTTCAAAACTAAAGAAAAATAAGGTTGAGAGTAAATGAAAATTTGTGACGACCTCAGTCAAAAGTTCTTATTTACTGTAGCTGAAGTCGAAAGAGAAAATTAGATTTCTGATTAACGAAAATTTTATCGTCGAATATAACAACACTTCGAAAATGTTAGAGAGATAATTTCCTGTATGTACCTAGAAGTAAGATATTTGTGTTGCCAAAAACAATTCCATTCGATTTCCAAAGTGAATTTGAAATAATATTCATGCCCATAGTTATTAAATTCAAAATTAATCATTTAAAAGAAAACAATATCCAAACAAGTATACCTCACAAATTTCTTATGCTCATTATGGCGAAGGAGAAATAAATAAAATTTTAATTGTATATCAAAATAATGTTCTTAAATCAATGTTCATCCAATTCAATACCTATATTTACACAGCGTCCGGAGTTAATTCAGCTCCTCGTTAGCTTTGAAAATTGAAGCGGTACAGGTGATAAGAGGCTGCTTATGTAGATTACCACAAGAGGAAAAGCAAAAAGAACCAAAAACGTATCAGCCCTACAAAAAACAGGATAACAATCACTTAGTAAATTAACTCTACTGTATTTCTGCAGAATTCGGTTAAAGTTTTGTGTCTTGTAATTCACGGGCATAAACTAACATCTCATTGATGTTACCATGACAAAGAGGTCTTCGCAGGGAAACAATGAGATCGCTCGAGGGTTGAAACTTCAGAATGGAGCGGAGATAAGGCAAAAGGAATTAGATGGCGAGAACATGATGCGGAAGAAGTAACTTGAGAGAGCATATGACGAAATTTTGGAAGCGGTTCATGTGTGACGAGGAAGCTTACGTCTTTTTCTGGAACGAAATTGACGTAGCAAGGAAATGGTGTTCCTAAGGATTGTAGAAAATGGAAGAACTCGGGAAAAATAAAAACCCATAAATTTAGGACATTGGATCACCAATGAAGAGAAAAATATGCACCGAATTACAATTTTTCCAAAAATATACTCTAAATTAAAGCCTAGATTTAAAGAAGAAAGGAAAGATAATCTTCTTGTCATTCTAAGAGGATGTATGATTGATCCTATACATCTTTAGCGAGATGTCCAATAACAGACGACTAAATAATTGTATATATATATATATATATATGTATGCATACATGTCATTCGAGTTACATTAATCAATTTTAGGTGAAATGGTTCCTGAAATAGTTCAAAAACATCGGGAAAGATCCACTCATCAATAAATTAGGAAATTATAAAGTTTAACAAAAGTGAAAATTATAATTTGAGCGTAAAGTAACGTAAAAATTTGGGGAAAAATTCAACGACATTCACTGCATCCTCGTGATTTTTTAAGCACAAACGAATGTGAATAAATGATACAAATATACTTATTCACACATTATAATTATTCTTTACCTTGTAAAACCTGTTCTTATTTACTTAAACTGCTTTTCAATTCAATTGGCCAGATATCCTTAACGATCCAGTTTCATTCGTGCACATAATGTGTATATAATGATACAATACATTTCTATTTTATTTTACACAAGATAAGTATACCTACGTAAGGATAGGGTTCGTTTAGACTAAACTTGACCAACCATGGACAACGTTAGATACGAGCAAAGATGATGAGAGGAAAATCGTGCGACGAATACATAGGTGAAGATATCGCATGCTCAATTACAACTATCGCGCCCTGAAGACGTCATATATCTGTCAAGGGGCGGTCGTCAAATCCTGGGCTCCCTATGACGATATGCGAAGAGATGCAGCGTTTATCGCCTGCGCGTGGGTGGTTCGGCAAAGGAGCTCCAGTTCGCAGCACGTGGCTCCTCGATTTTTTTTAACATCCTCTCGATTTGTTTTCGTAAGATATAGAGACACCTTGAAAGTCTTTAGAAGCAGAATGCGCCTTTCGACGCTCGCATATCCACTATAAGATAAGCTTTTATAATTTATTTTCCTGAGGATAGTTTCCTGCAGAATTTCGGGAAACAAGACTGCCCACAGTGCCTTGAGAAAACAGGTGCCAGAAATTTGAAAAACCACCCAAATTTTGTGACGGAATTTCCAACAATTTTCGACAACGTCCAGTAAACTCACTCCCGATTTTGAAAGTTTTGAAAAAGATTCTGCTTAGTCTGTGCCGTAAAGGAAACATTTAAAAATTTAGGATAATATTTGGAAAAATACTTATTTTTTGACTCGAATGGGATAGTAACAAATTTTAATATCGTTTCACATTTACGAGTATATACGATTACGTTGACTCTTGAGGGCAAATGATGTAATGTATTTATTACGAGTTCCAGCTCCTTTGGTCATTTTTGGAACGGAAATATATTTTATTAATCTTCGAATCCTTGCATTCTTGGTCATCAAGATTATTTTTGATTCTTTTCAAGGTCGCAGATCTCAGTGAAAATGATTTTTTGATTAATAAAATCTTTCATAGTTATGAATATGGAGCCTATATATCACCTGAAAAAGTTTACTTGAGGAGCAATGTAAGAGGAAAACTTAAAGAATCGCCTTTTTATGTATTGTGTTTGTTTATGATCTGAAAAATTATTCCGAACTTGAAAATGGCATTCATTTAAGAGACAAGGAGAGTAAAATTTATCTTTTTCGATTCATAAAGAATAAAAATTTTTGAGCAGTAATTAAATAAAAAAGCTTCTATAAAACTATAGGTTTAGATTAAATTAAATTTCCAATCTTCAGGAATCTACAGTTTTTATCCGTCAATGCATAGTATGCGATATTACATAGCGGGGAAACATTGGAGTTTGAGTTGTAGTTTAGAATACAGCATAAACATATACAAACTGATGCCGTAGTATAAAAAATTGTGCTATAAGCACAAAATAAACATAATAAAAATATAAAATAATATTAGAATGGAAAAATATCAAAAAAATATTCGACATAACCATGAAGACAGTTCTTTTGACACGCAGGGAATACGCGATGTAAAAGTAAGCTAAGAATAAATTTTCGGAAAGCCTCTTGTAGTATCTATAAAATGCGAATTCCATATTCAGTATCAATGCGAAATTCAATATCGGTACGAAAATTCCGTATAAAAAATTCAGATGTGGAACATACCATAAGACGAAGTCTATTTTACTATGAATCCATGATATATGTACCTATCCGTAGAAATTAAAACGCATCTTTTTGGACTTACTAACACGGTTTCGGGAGAAGCGGTTCTCATGGCAAATGGCAAACCAAGACACATTGATATCGCGCAGAACGAAGATCATTGCACTGCGCAGTGGCGATATAAATCACAAAGTAACCTCATTCTCTCGGTAGCGGATTTTCGAACTCAACGATCCGCATAAAGTTCCCAAAGTAGATGTAGAAAGAAACATAATCATAGGTCTGGAGAAGGGAAACAGAATATACAAGTGCAAGAAGCATCCGGCAACGTTGTAGCGGGTGGAGAACGGATAGAAATCTAAGCTTCGGAAGCACAATTGCGTTTGGGCCAAGATGAGGCCGAAGAACATGCAGTCCAAGCGGTGTGCGTGGGAGAAGCTGTGCTGTTGGGAAGGAGATTGATGAAGGGGTTGAGGGAAAGGGTCCGAAGAAGGCGGAAGGCATCGAGTTGTACAGGGGAGTTGAAGTTGAAGTATGGAGCGTAACTTTAGTTATTCGTTACGATAATTTGCCTGATTTTTCGTTCGTAATGCATAGGCCAATTTTTCCAGAGAACGAAACATTGAGAATTATGAGAAAAACATTATTCTACTAAAACTCAATCGAATATCAATACGTAAGAATCAATACTTTATTACACAGAAAATATTCTTTCACCAAAGTATGTAGAAAAGTTAAATTTCTAAAACTTTTGTCCGATTTAGACTATATACGACAGATACCGAATATTGATCGATTATATGCGGCAAATATCGTATATTGATATCTGCCGCATTATAATTATTGTTACGTATTTATAAAGAGCGAAATTATGACTGAAAAGTCTCCTCTTCCATTTAACCCTGACATTATTAAATTGTAAAGCGTTAGTCTTTCTTTCGCAAACTTCGCCAACGCCAATATTTTGCTCTTGGTGTGTTTATTCCGTTATTTATATGCGAAATATAGTTTGGCAAAACTCTTATATATAACTTCCTCAAAAAATAAACGCCAAAAATGTTTCTATACCAATAAAATAATGATGGATTACGAGTGTAATAAACATTCCTATATATTTTTATCTCATGGTCTTAAAGGCGCATGCCATTCTTGGCGGATAATTACTCCTTGGGAATTCTAATTGATCTGCCAGATGGAGAGGGTTGAAGGAGGAAGAAGAATTGTAAAGAGCCGAGAGAAAAGAGATATGACGTTAGAGAAAGACGTAGAGAGGTAAGCGGAGGTGGTGTGGGGATGAAGGATGTCCGAGCAATTGAACGGAAATAAAAGAGAATGCGTAGAGAAGAAAATGAGGTGGGAGTGCGGTAGACGACTTCCTGCTGCCGCTGTGACAGAACTAATATCCTTCCAGAATCCGCGAGACGTCCTAAAAAGCTATTCCTCGGCAGACCGATGACTCATCTCTTTCAAAGGCTCATTTTCACACTATTCCTTACCTTTGCTCGACGCCGCCATTCGCGTCTATTTCTGGATATTCTTTCTTTTGCCCTCTCATTTTTCTTCCTCCATCAACTGAACGGAATTTTAGCTCCTCAATTAACGGTCTGCGGCTTCTTTTTTGGCCTAAATTTACATCCAGGCCATCTTCTTAAGGACGTCGGCCTCCACAGCCAAAAGTAACAATTTCCAAATTTAGTTCCCGACGAATTTCTTAGAATCGAAAGAAAACAAAGATATCTTGCCGAGAGAGAGTTTTGCAACATTTGCATTGTGTACGTATTTGCATCGTGTTGAAATACCTACAAATACAACATTGAACTAATTCTTTATGGGAAAACAATTATTTACTTTGAATACGTAATTTTCGTATTCAACCTCGACAAGCAACAACCAAGGCTTTCCTCATTACTATAGCTACTTCGCGAAATTAGATATCCTTGCGTTAATTACGATTTGGAATTCGCAGCTTATAAGTCACAGCTATAAAAAAACTCTAATTTCTAATTGCTAAAAGCGTTCATTAAAACCACACATAGGATCCGGCTCCTTAAGGCAAATATTACAGAAAGAGTTCATTCTCGTCAATCAAATAAAACTTGGCAAAGAATTCGCCCCTGATCCTTCCCAGAAAGTAAATAATTGGACGAAACAATTCAAAGCAGGAAAATAGTAGAGAAAAAAAGTAACAATGTCTTCTTTGGTTTCAATGTTTAAATGGCTTACTACAGTGCTCAACTTCTGCATACTATTGAGTAATACAATGTGACTTTTTTGATAAAAAGCCCTCGCATAGTATAAGCTGATGAAACTTAATCACTTCATACGGTTAAAAAGAATGACTGTTTTCACCAAATCAATCAACAAATTATAGAATTAATTATTGTGCTAAGTTCGAAATTTAATACAATACAGCAAATCAACACACTGAAAATAAAGGTTAAGTTTCGCTCACATAAAAATGAATATCTGAGAGACTGTAAACCTAATTGAGTATGGGAGCTAAAGGAAATTGGAGTAAAGAGGTGGACATGAAAGACACAGGAAGTGTGAGGTGAGGAACACATGGACGTGAGCCAAATGAACGATTTCATGTCTTATGATGGAGTGGGAGTTTAAAAAGGAAGTAAGGACAAGTGAAAACAGCCAAATATTAAGAGTTTAAAGGGAACGGTTACCTTTAATACAGTGAGTGGAATAAGATACGCGATACAATCGATGGAAGTGGTAGAATGAGCACAAATCCATGTATATATGAGCTATCCGGTGAAATTCTAAAGAGATATAACTTAACTATACATATTTAGTAAATATAAATGTCCGGTTGGTAAACGAATATAAAATTACAAGAATCATGATACACGTTACAAATGGAAGGAAGAATTGAGAAGTAATCTGCTTTTCTTATTAAAGGACATGAATAATTGCTGCTATAAATTAAATATATTCAAACCATACATCTGTTACGTAACCAAATCAGAAACTACGTTCGTCTCATTATTTAAAATATGAGTTCGTATTAAGCGGTTTTAGATTTCTTGTTCTGAAGCAACAATGAATTGATGAATAAAACTTTAAAATCGAAATATAACAAAAATCGCAGATTGAAAATGCGATGCTAAAATGAATATACTTTATCATCGATGTCAACTTTCGAAAGGGTACGCTTTATCAAAGAGATATCTGAACTTAATTACTAAATGAATAATTTAAGGGTATAAATATCCGTATTTGCTTGAATTTAAGTGTGTTATTTTTATAAGACATCAGTTAAAGGAGCTGAAGATGGTAGGCCGCTAGAGAATTTATTTAAAAACCAGTAACGCGTAAAATTGAAATATAAACAGAACTTTAAAGTGACGTATAATGTCATTCCCAATACAATAACAAATTTCTGCAATTTTTAAAGAAAGTAACAGTAACCATTTGCACTCATATTAAAAGAAATTCTACCGGTATGAGAGTACAGGGACATCCCTTTCTCTAACTCATCTTGGTGAATGTCCGAAGATTATCACCATATGATTCCCGAACATCCTGATCGCGATTCTCAGTGATTAATCATGGCATCAGAGATCAATCTCAATTTGCCTGCCTTCCCTTCTCCTCCAGCATCAGTGCCAAATTCACTCTCTCCTACAATCTGCATGTCACTCGATGACAATCCTGTGGAATCATGCATCCCCTGCTCGGTCATACATTGATAATGTTGACTTTGGCTGAGGGACGGGATTTCAGATGCGTCATGCGTAATGTTTCTTCACCTCCTGTATCACTCAAACTATTCTCGACAACGGGATGCTAAACATCGGATTTCGAATGTCATAATAGAAAGGCAGTCCAAACTCAAATTTCATACAATTTGATTAAAAAGCTCAGAATTCGTACAAAGCTATCGATAAAATAAAGCTAGTTGACGATTGTTTCATGAAAAGTACGTTTGGATACCACAGAACGAATCACTGCGGTAATGTTCGCAACTTTTTTCTTTAACTTGTGTATAATTAATGTGATCAAGCGTCGCTTTGTCGAATGAAATCCTAAAGAAGAAAACGAAACTTTGTAACTTCCACAGAAATTAAATAATCACGACCGGTTTCGTTACCGAGATGACATCTTCTGGTAAGAAAAAAACTTAAGGTTTGGGTATAAATAGGGAAAATGGGAAGGGAAAGGGGTAATTATGGGGAGTACATAGTAGCAGTTAGGTAGAGGAGTTGGAAGACAATGGGAAAAACGTATCCGTTTGTAATATACAATTTGCTGCTTTTACAAATATCAATAATATCAGGAACATCTAGTTTACGTCGTTTATCTTCTCCATATCGATGGAGAAATTAATCTTATCAAAAATAGAGTATATTGCGGGAAACAAATGTGACGATGGAATAAAGTAAGAAGTATTTACGCTTAAAAGAGATGCTGAATAAGTAAGTAATCGTAACCAATTCTTTTTCGATTTGAATTCGGCGTCTTTATAGTTTAATTACTCTTTTAAATAATGGATAGTTTTCTTAGATCCAAATCCAAGCGGATTAGTAACACGGATTAGCGGATTAAATGCACTACTATCAAAAGTGTAGTACTATCGGTTGGCCAATTAAAAGCAGATTCAAATCTTATGTAAGATTTCTTATCTTACGTAAGAGTTATTAACATAGGCGATTGTTTTCCATTAGAAAAGTTAGTGGGAACTGAGAAGAAATTTTAATTCGTTCTGTTCCCATTTTGCGAGACAAAGATATTGATCTCTTAAGTTTGTTTACTGATCTGTTTGCGAGTCTTCTACTCGTGAAGATAGTTCACAGAGTAGTGAAGGTGAATACGATGCTACAAAGTTGTTGGGAGTGTGTGGAACACTGATAACCGGAAGGGTGAATGGATAACTATAGTACTCAATATAAACACTGAGCGAACCTTGTTATATTTGCAGAGGGCTTAGTTTTGTAACGTAATGTACATATATTCATTGATAATTTCAAGTAATTATTTAAAAAGAATGATTTGAGAAGTTTATACTTCTACGGTAAATATTCATTGGATATAAAATATTCGAAATAAAATGTGTAAGCAATGTAGCAAAATACTGTAAGTACGCAATTCATTGATTTTGGTGTGGATTTCCTATTTTTTACTCCGGGATTACTGTGGTATAATAATTCAGATGCATGAATCTCAGCGAGCATCAACGAACTAAACTTGAATGCACCACCAGCGTTTACTCATACCTGACCGACGTATCGTAGCATTTTGCTGAAGTGTAAATAAATAAAACTTACGAAGCTGAAATATTTACATAGTTGAATGCGAATGTTAAATTTACGAAAGATTGGAATTCATTAAAATTTTGTATGATTGGGAGATCCATGCTGAAACAGTTTTGATTAACAGAATGCTTCGCTAACGCAGTTTCTTCCTTTCTACGAAATATAAATTTTAAAATAGATAAATTAATATTTATAACTTATTACATATGAAATAGAAAGATTCATATAAAACACTTTGTACTATAACCACAAAAATAATCTTTAATTAACAATTACACTTACAATTACACATAAACACGACCGGTTTCGACGAATGATCGTCATCATTGTAATTGTTAATTAAAGAGAATTTTTGTGGTTAAAGTACAGAGTTGTTTGCATGAATCTTTCCATTCTGTATTACTACAACACTTTGCCTGATACAGTGAAATTTAAACATGAAATAGCTATATGAATGAAGCTTTGAATTTCGTTGTTTGTTGGGATAATGCAGCTTAAAATTTCACAGATAATTCTATGTTTATTTTAAACTACACCTACTCGTATATTCGGACACGCCATAGAGAGATATTTGCGGATATGGAAGGAATATTTAAACAAGACCAATTACTCTCTATATCAACAGTAAGTTAACGCAATATCACTGTTTTCCATTCCATTAATCCTCTCTATACTCTATACTATACTATACTCTTTGAAATATGCTCCACTTCCTTAGATATTAGAGCATCCTAGATGCTAACATTACTGTTAAGATCATAGAAAAAGAGGATGATGGACTCACCAATGGTGGTTATGACTATGATGGAGTAAAAGAGTGCTCCTGCAAATGTCCATTGGATGGATGACAGATCCTCTGAACCGTCCCAACCATCGTTTTTCATTGCCCACAACAGCTCCGTCTCGAAAACACGAAGGCGGTCGATCACAGCTGCCGTCCAGTTCTCTCGGTGGAGCACCAAAGTATTCCTCGTTAGTTTCCATAGGTAATCCGTCACATTGTCTCTAACACGTGAAATCCCTTGTTTCACCTGAAATAATTAGAAAATATAGATTTGATTCGTGACATATTTTTTCCGTGTGGTTTCATTTGTCGTGAATCCTGAATCAATAACTAACTAACGAATTCCATAAAATGTGTTTTCAATTATTTTCATTGCTTCTTCTTCATTGCATTCTTTTAATCTATTTGGGAAAATAAAAATAGCTCGCATTATCTTTACTGGTCTACTACGTTATCCGAATAAAAGATTAATTAACTTTACTATATATAATCTTAATATTTTAGATTAAAATTACCTTTACTAACGCATTATTGAAATGAAACAGGTTTGTTTACTCTACAACTGCTCTGAATTTCAGAGTATTAATAATGAAACTACCAAGTGAATAATTGTTTTATTCATTTAACCAAACTTATTGATCATATTTTCACGTTTCGTTTAAGCAAATTTCAACGCAAAAGCTTTTAATTAACACACTTAATTGTGTCATTAATTCTCAATCTGGGACATCTAATACATTTTCAGGGAGAAAAAACTTTCTCACAGGTTAAGGGATAAATGGCAACAGATTTATACGAAATCAGGTTTAAATTTTTGCCAATAGTACTTTCATATATTTTTGTTCACAAATGTATATTTCACAATAAAATTTATTTCCAAACATGTGAAGAATAATATTCTATACATTAAGGGATACTTGATCATTTTCTTAAATTCTCGGTCAATTTCACATCGAAAAGTGAAGTATTGAAAATTTTATTGAAATACCATAGATGCATACCTTTACTTATAGATTTTAAGAACAGGAAGGGTTTAGGATGCATTTACCGAATGGGAGAGTGATTTTTCTATTAAATGGAAACGAATTTTTTATTTTCCTATCGAATTAAGGGAAAACTTTGAAAAGAAAAATCTTTCGATGTTAAGGCATTTTTCCGATGAGTATGTAATAATGAAATATACAATTGGAATATAATAGAGGAGAAAAATAAATGTTGGTTGTCTTAGTTACGGAAGAAGGAAATAGAAAGACACATATAATAGTTTTTATTAGAACCATAGTAATATGTAATAATTAATAATAATGTAATTAAATAAGTTTAATCATGGAAGTTAATCAACGATGAGGGGGTTTGAGAGCTTATATCGATGGAAATGATATATTTTCTTTAAGGAATGATTTATGTAAACATCCATCAAACTTGAAATTGGTTTACAAATGATAAATTTAATTCGAAGCCAAGGAAAATACTAAAGCTCAAGTATAAGATCGGAATTTAAAAACTTAAAAACTTATTCTTTGAAAATGAGTTATGTCCGATTATAAACAGCTGTTACTGACAGATAACTTGATTTCTTTAACCTCTATATGTTTATATATTAAATCATCGTAAATAAAACCATAAATATCGAAAATAGATCATATGACGAAAGAATAAATCTGAAAAGTAACAGAGAGGCGATATTTCGAACGCCTAAAATTTTTAGAATCGCTTGGGATGAAATACAAAAGAAGTATTTTTGCAAATAAAACGTAATAATTTAGAAATTCATGTTTTGGAATATCGTGGTGCTAACTAGACACGGAATTGTCATTTTCGCACTCGGAATGCTATGGTTCTCTTTAGGTTATATTTCATCAAAAGAGTGATACAGTAGTTAATTTGTAAACACTCTTTGGATCCGATGTGCAAAGGTAAGGAAAAAGTCGAATTGGTTAATGAATAAATGATCCAGAACTAGAAGTAACTTTGACATACATATTCTTGCAATGACTTCTCAAAGGTTCTTCATTGTATGAGCTGGTATTAAAAGTTAGTCAGAGAATTTTATAGAAGAATCGTGTCCTGAGATAATTTCAAAATCACTTTGCTGAACTAGGATACTTATATTCCTCTCTAACATATTTTTACATGGCTTGAAATATGAAGCTTAGTCTTGGATTCTTTACAGATAATTTTCTACGAAAATAAAAGAACCTATGTAGCCCTTCTTCATTAAAAGGTGTTCATCAACATGCATTACAAGAGCATCAAAACGGACCGTAATATCACGTTAAATTTAAACGAGCGATTTTATAATATTCTCCAAATACCAGGCACCATCCTCAACATCATAAAACAGTTTCCAAATGACGGTACCACTAAATTATATTCTAAAACATTGGTCTAGTATCTTATTCTCGTTATGGTTATTAACGTACCAATTTCACTATTAAAGGTATACGTAAACAAGAGGATCACATACCTCTTTCTCGTGTCCTGCCTCCAGGTGCTCGAAAGTGAACGCCCCCAGGATACAGTAGGCCACCACGAGGGAGACCAGCACCACGTGGGAGAAGATGCAAGAACATATTTTCCAGGTGTAATAGAGGAAAGTGGAGCATCTCCCACCCCTCCCCTGTCCCCTGCCCGCCACCTCCACATCCCCTTCACTACCGGCGTGCATCGCAGGTTAACAGTGTCACTATAACCACCGCGAATAGCACGCCGCACACCACCGCATCCCGGTGAGAACTCATCCGGCCAAAAAGTGCGTCACCTCACGGACGTCTGCCTCTGGATGCTTTCCCCTCGATGAATGTCTGCTGCGAACCGCGTGGTAATCATCTTCGACTCACCGGTCGCGGCTTCATCCGCATCTCACTCAAGCACTCCCGCACCGCATTCTAAGATCACTGGCTCCCGTCTCTTTGAAGCCGACACACGCATTCCACACCCGGTGGCTGAACGTGCATTCCACGCAAGCCTATATATTCGCCGCACCCGGTTGCTTCACTAGCCGCCTTCCGAATGCTGAACCGCAGAAAGAAATGCTGTGTCTGGTTCCCCGAAAAAGACCGTTGGCAACAGGTGACGAGAGATTAAGTTTCCGGAGTCGGAAATTTAAAAGAGAATCTGGGAGTGAAGTCGATTGACTCCTTCACAGTCAACGAATATGTACAGTGTTCACGAATTGACCTAAGATTATTCCACAAGCGCTTAGAAAGGTCACAGGAGATTATGCCAAATTTTAGAAGTTCACAGAAACACGAGAGATCATTAAAACCAATCGCACTCGCGCTAACGTAAGCAGTAATCTAGTTTCAGATTCGCAAAGTTTTCTCAAAGAGTAGAAATTAAAAAAAATTCCGTCAGTTAAACAACAGTTGGTTGAAGGTTCTCTCCATGAGTGAGCACGAACTATAAAAGTCGAAGAAAAGAAATTGAGATGAGCAACTTACATAATGAGGGATAAAGCCGATTTCACGAAATAAAATCACCTTCTAATATTCGTCTCTAACTCGTAACCAATAAGTATTCTGCCCGAGGAATATACCGATAAAAGAACTGCTCCCGTACGCGTGCACTGTTCCTTCTCACTAGCGGGAAAACATCGCGGCACCTACCGATGCACTACATCGCGATCTGAAATTTCGGGCTCGGGAGAGAGAGGCTGGGGAACCGCCGCTGTTCTGTAAACAGGAGCGGCACGTGGGTCGAGCAATCTTTTCCCGGAGCAGCCGCTCGAGAGCGTAAATAGTCAGAGCGCAGCTTCGGAGGTTTCACTCACACAGGCGGGAGGGGAGGGGCCTTAGGACCTATTCCAAGAATCCTAGAGACACTCCCCTCTTCTTCTCCCACCCACCTGACATCGTGAAGAACGCCCCTCACCTTATCTCCAAGGCAGAATTGAATTCCAACGAAAACTCGCGATAAAAAATTCAAGTAGATAGCTCCAGGATATATGACGAACAAAAATTAGGGAAATAAATACGAATCCCTTTCATCACTGTACAAAAGCAATTTCTTCCATAAAGATACCAGTGGATTAGTGAGATAAATATTATTAGAAATTAAATCTTATAATTATTATTATTAAGAATTTACTAGTAGGCTGTAAGCCTGGTGGCAGTTCTTTCTACCTTCTAATACATACAAGCTATAAGAATACAATAATTAACATTCAAAATCAATAGATCAATATTATAATACATGGTAAAGAGACAATTTACATTAAATTATTATATCCTTAAATTTATAATATTCACCTAATAAATTAAAAATACTATAGGGAGTTTTTAGTGGAGCTATTTGTGTTCATGACAAGCCTTCAGGGCTACTGTAGTGGTCACAAGGTGAAATCCCACTGTACATCCCCACATTGCCCTGTTAAGCAATCTCTAACATCCTCCAGAACTCCCTACCTTGAAACCCTTTCCATTTCCGCACCTCCATAATATTTTGGAGTATTTCTTTTTGAAGCATTCTACATTTTTAGACAAGTCTCAAGAGTGATACAGGTAACTATAGAATAAATAATATATATAGAAATATTCTAAGGATTCTCCTGTGGAAAATACAAAGCACTTTTTCAACTTACAATTAGAATCTCGTTCCACAAAGTGCAGCCATCCATGATAGAATTTAATAGAAATATATTAACATAATATTTCTATTATTTACGATTGTATAATATTTCTATTATTACTCTTATAATTAGAAAATGGTACAAATTGCCCTAAAAGAGATTGGTTATAAAGGATTAGAAATAAAATCCTACAGAAATAATACGAACCATACAATTCTAAGAAGGATATTATTTCTTAAGACCTTTTGAAATGAATTGAAATGAAACACAATTTTCACAATGTACACAAATTTCCTAAAATATCAAACTAATATTTATAAGTAAATATATCTCAATAAAGTCAAATTACTTTGGACTGTAATATTCAATAGAATTGTTCTTCTAAACTTAAAGCTTACATAAGCTAATGACCTCTGTTTATTTATTTATCACATGTAGCAATTAGATCTAAATTGTCAAATGGTTTAGGAGAATATACAAAAGAATCTATGTCTTACACTTCATTAACTCAGAGATAGGAGTAAAACCATACCAAAAACCTCCCATGGATAGTATACAACATTAAATAGCTATTACAGTTACTTGTCATTCACTTTTACTACTCACGTAAAGTATATGATACATCAAACTCATAAAATATCAGTTTCATTGATTCATATGAATTCCACCACATTGTAAGTTTGACTGCAAATCATACATATCAAATCCATAATCAAGCATTATACTATAAAATTGACAGCGATTCAATTTTAAATCTAGATTGCTTTAATTTAGATTTTGTAATGTATTCTCTGATATTTGGATGACAATTTCTCTAAGAAAATATTCCATTCCTTAAGTCTAGGATTGTCACTTTCAATATATCATTATTACGTAACCTCTTTTGCTGTTTTACACAGACATCTTTATTTATTCTTTAGTATTAAATACACATTTTGACCTTGAGGCCCTCCTTCTGGGTTCCAACAATTCCTATTTATGTTAAGCTAATATTTTACTGATATTCTCACCTTCTTGAGCTTTCTAACTGCATATCTAGGCACCTTTCCTTGTCACCATCAAGGTATCTTTTTAATCCTGTTTTGTGTGGCTCCCAAATACCTGTCATGAATCAATTAGCCTTGTAAAGGACTCATAAACCCATTCCCTAACTCTTTTAGAGTGCAACATAAAATTTTAAATGATTTTATCTAACATATTTATGTACTTCAGATTATAGAAAGAAAAACAAAAAAATTAACCGATTGGAGAATAAATGAAATTTTATAATATTGAAATAAGTTCCCTTCTAATCTTACTTGTAATCATCAACTCTTTCACATACCTCATTTCTAGTGATCCATATTTCAAAGATCCTTGTTTTACTTTATCCCTAAGCTGTTTAACTCCATTTCATCTTTATATCCCTTCATTGAACTTTTCTTCCACATCAATTCCCTTCTCTCTTCTTTAAATTAATTACAATGTATATATCTGTGTGTGATTATTAATATTTTATTATAAACATTGTTAGTGGTTCTATGTAACTGGCCTTCTAAGCTGCTTTGGCATCTTTTAATTGTAAACAAAAAAGTTACTATTTGTTTACTACTAATGCCACCCAGATAAAAGGAACAAATTAATTTGTAAGGGAATCAATGAGAAAGAAAAATAAACCAAAAAACAATAAACCAACAAACAAAAAAAGAAACAATTGCCTATTACAGAATCATAATGAAGAATTTATTTGAACAGTGGTTATGAAAAATAAATTGTTTCCATTAAAAACTATATATTATTTGAAGACAAGAACTAGGAATGAAGAGAATAATAAATGGAAGATTATTGATTCAAAGAAAACAAATATATTTCATAGAATAAGTAAAAAAATGCATAAAGTTAAAAATTTAATAAAAAAGTAAAGAGAGAACTCCTATCACTAATTATAAATCACCAGATCAGTGTAGGCATCTCAAAAGTAGATATGCAAAAACAGAAATTTTAAAAGAATTCATTATAATTGCAGGTGACAATGCATTATAAAATTTTATGCAACATGCAACGGATCCCTGGACACCAACTGCAATATTTCAGTAAGAGATATGAAGGTTATTATATCTCTTAGTAAAATGTTTATAAATTTTACAGAATTAAAAATATATATAGAATGAACAGTTATAGTCCCTGTTTAATAAACAATGTTTTAAAATATACATGACTAGGGAAAGCTGCATGATTTTTCTTTTGTATTTGGAAAACATCAACTAGTTGACAGGATGAGCATAAAAACTATACCATAAGAAACTGGTGAAAGAAGAAAGTACGGTGAGCAAAATAAATATTTTTGAACACCTCCCTACTAATAGAGGATTTAAATAATATATAATAAACAGAATTAAAATTTTTTATACAATATTCATCATGCACTGACAACTTGTAACAGGGTTCAATATGCATACCCAAGAATTTAGTTTCTATAGTGAAAGGTTTAGGTAAAAAACTGGATTTAGATTGAGGAATTTAAAGTGCAATTACATAGAGATGTCAAAACATAATAAAACTGATGTATTATTATCATATCATATAAAAATTAATCAATATATACGAAATAACTAATGCTTTAATTTTTTAACTTTATTTTATATGGAAACCATAAACACTTTAATCTACATTTTAAAATTGCAACGAATGCATCTCTGAATGAATTAAAAAATTGTATTTCTACTGATTTAAGACTAATTGCCACTTTTTAAAAGTTCCGATGGCATTTCTTGCTACATTAACTTGAGATTATAGCTTAAATAAGAAAGGATAGTAATTTCAGGTTTGTATCCCACTTAGGACGCTTAAAATTCCATAATTACTAAACTGGCGGGTTATTAATATAAAAAATTGTAATACCTGAAATAATTTCTTGACAATGTTTGGATTTCAAAAAACGATGGCATTCTTTATCATATGATCAATAATTTATAAATCATTCCTTCATTGTAAATAACGATTGTCTGTTGGATAAAATCGTATGTAAATCATTGTAACAGATTTATCTTTACTGGTCCAACTGATTTTATCGGTAAGAGACTCTACTATCTATCTATATATTAAAAACTCTCCCGTTATATAAGCACTTAACTGTCTTCAGATTTTACTTCCATTAAAAAGAATATCAGTTATATTCTCCGATCTCGATAACATTTTATTTAAAAAATATTGAAAAGAAATTGTGATTTGAGCAAAAAACTCTCAAAATTTTCAATCAGCAATGTAACCTACATACAATTTTATACTTTTAGTTTTTAAAGTTCATTTGCGTATCTTTCACCGCCATTAATGCCGATCGTTATATTATTTCCGATTCCCTAATTTGTTTTTTAGAGCGGCAAGCATAGAACCATCATTCGATCGATTCAATCTCGTACGCAAATCCGAGAAATGAGTATTTAATTTACTCACAATCAAACGCGCAGTATTCGGTAAAATCTGACTGCTAAATTAACTGAAAATTCTTTCTTGCCTGCAGGTGTTATTAACAGTGGTTGTATCCATTTTATTTTCTTATTTTTAGAGGCATAGGCGTTAGAAATTATGCATAAATCATTAAAAATCTTATACGCTGCATATAGGAACGCATCAGCAGGTACAGTGTTCATGGAAATCGCAGCCACATCATTTAAGTGTATTTCGTGATAAAATAAACATGGATTAGTTATTGTTTCTTTATGAGGAATTGTCAAATGTTTAGATGACTGGGCTTATATTATTTTCTTATGCGTAAAGTGATTTCGATGAGTTAGTTTTGTAGTTTTTTCATTCATGGAACTAAACCTTGAGAAATAACGTTGAAAATGATTTAAACGTCATACAATGATATGTAGGATTCATGGACGTTATAAATTCATTGCGTTCCTTATCAGTTTCAATCTACTAGGTTTTGGTCACTTTTTATCCTCAACATTTGAATGGTTAAGATGCGGTGTTTTATTTATTCATCCTTTTTTCTTTTTGTGTATAATATTACAAAGAACATTTAAAGCATATTATAGGACATTCCTTATCATGCTTGACAGGAGTATGAAATATATTATCCCTTTGTTTTTCAAGATGAATTAAATAATGCATCAATGTATTCTGTTGTAGTTGCCAGTATTATCTTTCTAAATATGTTCAGTTCTTAAAATGTATTGTTATTGAACTCATTGCGCGGTTCTTGTATCAGATAAAGAAAAAATTAGAAGGGTTACCTGGAGCAATTGAGTTTAAAAGAAAATGCTTGAACAATGGATAGGGATTAGATGTTGAGCTTTGATTGTTTGGGATTTTAGTGTTTGGTATGTGAAAGATTTAGCACACTCATTTTACAGAATATCTATCTTGAATATCTTTCATATTGCTTTAATGTTAACTGATCATGCAATAATGTACATATAGGGATGATTTTCCTTTTCACAACATAATAGTATATGCCATCTTTGCACTGCTACTAAACTGTAACTGCAAACTTTTGACTCGTAGATAATTAAGTTTTCGTAATTGTGATAATTTATACATTGGATATGCATAAAAAACTTTTACCATGCAGTGCATATAGCTGTGATTTTGCTTTTCTTTACAAACTTAGTAATTTCTATCAGACAAGAAATTTTGGCTGGCTGCTAATATGTCTTGCTTAATATCAATTTTCACATGGTGTTTCTTCATTAAAGTCAGTAGAAAGATGATGACAATGAGTAAAAAGCAAGGATAATGGCTGATTTCTTGGGGTGGTCATTTATTTAGTTGTTACGAAGAAAGTAAGTACAAAATAAATGATAAGTCATAAAATACTTATGATATAATGATGCCATGTTTTGTCTTCCCTCCTATGTCATCTTAATGCTAAAATAACCAATTCACAATTTATGAATTAGAGCAGCTATGCTGCACAATAAACAAATTGAGATAGTAAAAAAATGAATTAAAAAATACATAATAATTGGGTTCCATAGAAATAAGAAATGGTTTTTTTATACTTCTAATTTAATCATCTATCGTCATTGACTATTAGAGTAAAGAGAAGAAACAAGCTTTGTCTATATTCTGCAAATTTCCTTATATTTATATGTTTACGCAGAGTAGCATATAATTTATCTCTGGATATTTTATTCTCCACCTACTTATGTAAAAGGAAGTTAGAATTTTTCTAATTAGAAGGGGTTAAATAAAATATATGTTAAAATTAATGAATTTCATCTATTAAAAATTAATTCAACCAAAGAGTTTGGACTTCTATAAGGAAAAGTTAAATCAGGAATGACATTGAAAGGTAATTATAGTTTTTAATAACAAAATGGGTATTGTGAGCAGCAGAAATCTAGAATGCAGGTAAGGATAATCCAATTGAAGCTCTGTGGAAATGTGTTGAGGAAATTATTTTATTTTAGTATTGTTATTGCTCTTTGCCAAATGAATGGAAATTTTTAATCTTTGTTTATTGTTCACAATATCCTGATTGTCTGACTGAAGTGATTTGAGAATCTTTAAATATGTTTTTCTCCTCACGGTGTCAGAACTTAGTGTAGTGTACACTGAGATAGTTAACTCAAGATGATCATCAGTCCAATTTCATCTCTTCTTCAATTTATATTTCTAAGAGAAAAGAATCCCTGCCAATGTATGCTCTACATTTTGGAACCCCTAATGTCTCATAGGTGTTTTTCTAGCATTTTAGATACTAGTTATATCAGTATTGTCACACTGAGCACCTTTGGATGCATTTTATTTTTTATCTATATCGTCCTAACAGAGTAAATCTGAGGAATACTCTCTTTCAAGTATTTGGTTATATTACATTTTAAACCATATGGTATGTTTACATAGGATGAATGAAAAATATTTCTTTTTTCAAAAGAGTTAACTTTATTTTAATATCCTTCTTCATGTGCCACCAAGTTTCATGGGTGGATACAATTTAAGACGAAAGTATATAAATTTTAACTTTTAAATTAATGTTGATTCTGATCATGATTTACTATTAGAGCTACATAAAAAACAAAACTTAACAAGCTACATTTTAAAGCATAAAGTATCACATAATAATTACAAAATAAGACGATGTACAATAAACCAACTAGAATTACATGATCCTTTTAACGCTACTTACAAATACATTGTAAGTATGAGGAAAAGGCTTCATTAACTCTCCTAGTTAATTGCTTTCCTCCTAAATTCATTAAATTTTGAATAGAAAAAGAAATCATATAATGTGTAGTGTATTAGCACATCATGGTGAAGACGGAACGACCTCTTTAAACAGTTCTTTATTCTTTCCATCATACTTGGTTTATTTTATTCGAATTACCATATTATTCTTTTTTCATTTTACCTTTGTTGGAGTGACTTCTAATTCACCATTGATTTTTTCACCATTTCTTGTGCTAACTTCTTCTATCTTTACAATTTGAAGGTGTAAATAACAAACTGCTAGAGCTCAGGTCGTTTTCACCTGTGATAAACATTAAGTTGTGAAAGTATCACATAAATTCAAATTCATGAGATAAAATGGTTTTCTTTGAAATTGTGACAATTAAATGACTATGTGTTGAGCATATAAAATCCATACCATACTTATGGAATGAAGAAATAGTTTATATAATTATATTTAAGGAAATATGAAATGCTAGTAATAAAATGTTTTATGATGAAATAAAAATATCTCTAGACCAATAATATTTAAATTAAGCTCCTTTTCACAAAAATATACGGAATAAAATAAAAGTATTTAAGGAAAAATGAAATTTTCAAAACAAGCACTTTAAATTTAACAAATAATGCTGAATGGGTAGTTGTTTATGCAAGGGGATTAAAACAAATATTTATCTGAAAATAATTTATATCAGATGTCATTCATACATTTGAAACAAAGAATATATTATTAGGAACTATTACAACATTTCCTTGGGGATGTCTATCATTTAAAAAAACTCCAGATACTACTGTAGAGAATGAATGGTCTCAAAAGTCATGGGGAACCTGCATGCGGAAATTAAATTGAATTTATACTAAGCGATTCTGTATACTAACTATAATCATTAATAAAATAGGAAAAACCTTTCAATGTTGCCTGAGTATTAGAGGTGATTCACCAAGAAGCTATACTCACTGTTCGACCTCTGTAATGAAGTAAGAAGACAAGAGGCAACAAAAGATATTTCAGTCCTCAAGGAATGATTAAGAGTCCTACTGAACCTACTTCATTGAATATTTCTGCTAAAACAGATACGGAAACGCAGTAAAATAAAGCGGGTTACTAATTGTAAATTGACGGTAATAAAATCATAGAGAAGGGAAGAAAAGAGAAAATAGAGGAACATGCAAACTAATTGCCAGCATCTAATAAAAGAAAGGATTGTGAAGTGACACAGTAAAAAGAATTAAAAATTGATGTGATATATTCCAAAATTTTTTCACAGAATTACATATGTATATTTATGGATAAATAAGATAATTATGTGTAAGTATGGGTAGTAAATACACATACTGCTATTTCAAATGATGTGTGGATGCATAATTATAAAAGAATGGGACTTGGCAACCAGAAATCGCGAAATTTTGATGAAGAGATTCAGTAATGTAACAGTAATCGAGCTACCATCCCTTAAAATTAACCTTGGCTTTTGCGTTTATAGGCATTGTATTCGTGAAATGAGCTGGCGAATAAGATATGAATCTTAATCTACATCCAAATAAAATCTTGTAATGGAAAGGAAGGGTAAGATATTATTTACAGTAGGATTAATACTTACAAGAGAAGTAGTGGATCGGCGGTTTATGAATATGATTTTCGCCAAAGGAACAGTAATGATACAGTAATCAAGTTACCATTCCTTAAAATTAACCTTGGCTTAATTTTGCGCTTAATGCCTTAAATTGCGTTTATAGGCATTGTATTCGTAAAATGCGCAAGCGATTAAGATGTGAATCTTAATCTACATCCAAATACATGTAAAGCCATTCTTATCTCTTTATTTCTTCATCACATGCAGATGAATCTCCCACGACCACCCATGTTTACGAAGTGTACTATCGATATGTACGACGAAAGTAAATTACCTCGATTCGAGGCAACCTCCACCCACTAAAATATTATTATAATCCAGAGTAAACCTTTCTTCCGACATAACGTAAGCAGTAGAAGAAGATTGGGAACTTAAATTCATACTTACGTAAAACTTTTGGAATATAATAAATAGTTAAGGAATTATAAAGCGGTAGGTAAAATTTTTAAAATCAATAATCAGCTGTTTTTACAATACCATCGAGTAAGAAGTTGTTTGTGGGAGGGGAGAAGGTGGTTTCCACCAATCAGAACCCTGCGTAAGACACGGGGAATGAAGGAGAGGACATTGTCGAAGCAAGTGACTTTGTCCCTCTTCGGACTTCTTGAGCGCAGGTTGTGCTTAGTGTGCGATCTAGAGCTCTTAACGATTCAAGTACGTGGTAGAGCCTTGAACGATTCCTAAAAGTGGTAAGTTGAATTGAATATAACGTGGCCTGGAGGTTATATTGTGTATGTTTTATTTTCGGGATTAATATTTTTGTACTATTTGCTAAGCTCAACAGTAAAGTTAACTGATGGATCGATGTTAGAATGATCTGTCACGTGGTGCATTTTACGCGAAGCCTTTTGATTGTGTCATATACTGAAAACGCACGATTATCATAGTCTTCCGTGGATTTTGAAAGTGTTTTGAAATTTGTGCCTAATGCTCTGATATTTGAATGGGATCTTAAATCACGTTAGTCATAAGTGAAGGGTATTCATCAATCCTTTATGAAACGGACAATGATCCGGAATGTTCCATTGAATGCATTTGAATGTATGCTAGATAATTTTAAGTTCGAAGTGAAAATGAAAGGAATGAGTTTGTTCTGTTAGAATCATTATCCTTATTTATAAAATTCACTCAGTTAAAAAACAGTTCTCTCCTTACGGTACCTAAGGGGAAGCGAATTGATCTAAAGCGGTCTAAAGGTTTTTTGGAAAGAAAGTTAATATACGTTCACACGTATCGTTGGACAAATTTGACGGCGGATCTTGTTGATCTACAATAAAACTGACAAGCTTACATTCTGCAATTTCAGGTACGAGTTCCAATAGTCAAGAGGAAAAGAAGATTTTGGTTGCCCCTTTCCACGCCGTGTCTTCGATAGAGGTCCCAGGACGCCGCCCACTATCTGCTCCCTTTTCTAAGGGAAGATGGTAAAAGTGTCGGTTATCGGTTTTTGTTCGTTATATATTATGTTTCCGCGTATGTTTTTGTATTTTTTATTGTTGTCTGCATGCGCGCATGTATAATTATTCCTTTTTTTCAGGTATTTATTTCTTGTTCGTTTTAAATTTCCGCGTATTTTTCATGTATTTTTATTGTTTGTTCTACATGTGCGTGCATTCATTTACACCCTTTTTTCCAGGTATTTATTTCTTGTTCGTTTTAAATTTCCGCGTATTTTTCATGTATTTTTATTGTTTGTTCTACACGTGCGTGCATTAATTTACACCCTTTTTTCCAGGTATATATTTTGTTCGTTCGTTTTATTTTTCCGCGTATGTTTTTGCTGTTTTATATTTTTTGTTTTGCGTGTGCGTGCTATATATTTCGTTTGTTTGGTTTGTTTCATCGTATGTTTTGTATTTTTATATTGTTTTACTCGCGTCTAATCAATATCCCTTTTTTTTCCAGGTAATAATTTGTGTGTTTAATTTTTCCTCGTATATGCTTGTATTTCTATATTCTTGTTTGCACACACGCGTTTAATTATAACCTTTTTTTCAGGAATTAATTTTATTTGTTTTTTGCTTACTCTTTTATATTTCCGCGTAGGTTTTTTCTATGTTTGTGCGTGCGCGTGCTATACTCCCCCTATTTCGTTTATGTATATATTTTCCGTAAACGTTAGTCGCGTAAATGGGTTTTTTTCCGGAGCTCGATGGAGCAAAGGAATTTTTTCCCAAAAAAAACCCTCTCTCGGACTACAACCTTGTCGTGGTGAGAGGGCTTAAGAGTTCCGTATTCCATGGTTTTTCATGGCTGGAACTGAACCAATGGTAGTCCACATAAGGTAATGTTCTGAGCGTGTGCAGTATTGCTGTTCATTTAAAAATTTTACTTAGAATGGTTTAAATTCTTTAAAAACTTTCTTGTGTTAATAACATTTCGATCTTGGATCTTTGTAGGAAACATCCTGACGGTAGTGAGTTCAGCCCAAATACGTAAAGTGTGAACCTTCTGGAGGATGAGGCGGAGCCGGCTTGGGAAGAAAAGGATGCCACGATGGAGATTTGGGACCCGCCACCAAGGATCTGCGATGGGGACTTAGCAGGTATTTTCGCGTCCATTCTATCTCTAAGAGATCTTCGCCTCCTCCTACCTGCAGCAGTCCTGTAGCTATATTTGGTACAGCACATTTACATTATTACTGGGTTACAGTCTATTCCTACTTTAGAGTAAAAGAGATCCGACCCAAATTATCCACTTTATTCTGACCATTACATTAGTTTGTTCGTTTTACCATGCAATTTCAGAGTAATTGTTATTATTCTCTATTGTTGTTTGTATTGGTGCGTGTGCTAACTTCCCCTGTTTTCATGCAATTCTTTGTGATTTTTAGATTTCTTTCAGTAATCATCCCTTTTTTCCAGGTAATTTTTTACTGTGATGCTATGTTTTTTCATTAATATTACTCTGTATGCTTTTGCATTTTATATTTTTGATTGTGTGCGCATATGCAATAATAACATCTCTTCTCTAGGTATTTATTTATTGTTTGTTTGTTTACTTTTGTATTCTGGCGCATTAGTTCGATTTTTAATGTTGCTCTATTTATATGCGCGTGTTGTAATTACCCCTTTTTTCCAGGTATCTAACAATGGCATTTTCTTTTTATATTCTCCCTGTATTTGTTTACTGTTATTTGTTAATGCACAAGCAATAATTTTCTATTTTCCTATGTATTTATATATTGTGTGTGTTTTACTTTCTATTTTTGTGCATATCCTTGTATTTTAAAATTTTTGTTCTTACTGGCGTGTGCAATTTCTAGGTACATTACATTTCTCTCCCCTTGGTATTTCCATCTTGTTTTTTAGTTTAATTTTATATTTCCTTTAAGGGTGTATATTTATATTGTTGTTTGTACTGGCGTGTGCTATAATTACCACTCTTTTCCAGATGTTTATACACTGTTCAAGTTTGTACTCTTTTTATATTCCTGGGCATTTGTTAGTATAGTTACATTTTTGTTTGTAAACAAGGGAACAATTATTACCTGTCTTTTCCAGGTTCCTCTTTATTTAGTGTGTTCACTTTTATATTCACGCGCATTAGTTTGTATTTTAATACTGTTGTATTATCAGGCATGTGCATTAATCTTGTGGATTTATAATGAAACTTACCAGCATTTATTTTTCAATTTCAGGTAAGAGTTCCAGCGATGAGGTTGAAAAAAGTGATTTTGGTTCCCCCATCCATGCAGTGTCGTTGACAGAGGTCCCAGTACGCCACCCAATATCTGCTCCAGTTTTGACAGGAATCGGCTTAGAGTGTACTTGTTTGTTTTTATATTGTCTTCTACGTGTGCATGCAATATAAACCCATTCTTTTTCCAGCATCTAAATATGGTATTTCCTATTTTTTCATTAACTTGTATTTATTAACTGTCCTTTGTGCCATTAAAGCATATATTATCGAATTTACTGGTTAATTTGCAATAAATGTAATTAATGCAATAAAAAATGACTCATTAAATATGAGAGTCATTCTATGGTCATATTAATTGTGGTATGATTTTCACATTACCTTGATCAGAATCTATTATATGAATAATTATCTATTTATCGACAACAGCAAGATTTATAAGCAAGGGAATAAAGTAGCTTAATGAAGAGGAAGAGGCATATGGAGATTGTTCTCGGACGATTTTTGGAATTCTTCGGACGATAAATGATGTAGGCAGAAGGTCAGACAGAATTTATTTAACACGCATAAGAGAAAAAGTATAATTATATATATAATTATAATTTACTTATGAAACACAACATTAAGTTTGGCATTATTGTTAAAAGATTATCATGCCATCATATAAACTACTAAAATTAACAATTTGCACTCTAAAATACTAGTTCATAAGCCAATGCTATTGCTCTGTAACATAATTTAGAATTGATGATTTAATAACTGCACCCGCCTTAATAATTACCCGGTCAATTTTCTAAAAGAACTAATTAAGAGATAAGTATTCTTATTCAATATTTGGATAAACATTTTTCAACAACAGTTTCCCAATTATCAAAGATATAGTTCCCTTCTCTTTTGAAGAATCTGGGACAATATGTAAAATACTTTTTCCTTGATGTAATGAGGAATGACAGTACAACCTTGGTTAACTTCCACACTATTTCTGCAAAGTTTGCTCTAATTTCAATGAAATAACAAAGTATTTTCTGAGCATATTTATTTCACATTTTCCTTGTTTCATAGTCCATTGAATGGTGCATTGATTGGATGAGCTTAAAAGAACAATAAAATAATGATTTTTGCCATAGCTTTAATTATTTTGAAAATCAGTACATTTTTCATGCACTTGCTTTTTAAAACATTGGTTAAAATATCTACTTGTCCATGCATTATAGAGAGTTGATTATCTTCAAAGGAGAATTATCTTTACCACATAGTTTCGAGGAAATGACCCTCTGAATTCCTTGGATCATCTTTAACTGATTTAATTTATAAATTGTGTGTTCATGTACATGAATCAAGAAACCATATATATATATATATATATATATATATATATATATATATAATATACATTATTGATTTAGTAATATCAAAACAATTAGTGGTAACAGAACCAGATGAAGCAAAAGTTAGTGATCATGATTTACTTGCACTGAATTTGAATTTTTTAGAATTAAAGAATTAAATCAACCCATTGAGACACCTAGGGAAATCAGGCCATGGAAAAATGTTCTGATGAAAGGCCTGAGTAATTTTCTTAATAACTGTGATTGGGAAGGAAAGGATCTAAATGTTAGGTCAGTCCTTTCTGTAAAAAAATCTTACTTGTGCTGTACTGAAATTTTTTCCTGTAAAAGTGATTTATCAGAGCAAAGGTAAAAACCTTCTTTGGTTTACAAATGAGGTAAAAATTGCATGCAATCAAAGAAATTTGGCTAACAATAAGGGAAAACTGACAGATGATGAAAGAGTATATATCTATAAGCTATTGAGGAATATCAGTGTGGTATCATGATGGACAAAGAGAAAAAGAAATATTTTGGAGGTGAAATGGATAAATCAAAATTTATGAATGAAGCTGATGTGGAAAACTATAACATATTTAGTCGGAAATAGAGATTCAAATAGTGAAATTCTAAAAGTACTTATTGAAGGTGAAGAATGCATGTCTGAGAAAAATAGCTTTCTCAGATATAGTTAACTCTATTGATTTCTGAGGTTGAGAAAGGCTCAATGATAGTGATCTTACCTGCTACAAAAAGCTTACTTGAATGCAAAATGATTGAGTTACCTAAGATTTACTGTCTGTTCTTTAGTGATGGCTTACAATATATGCTGTCTTTGCACCACTACTTAACTGTTAATGTAAATTTTTAACTGCTGAAGATTATTTATTTTTAGTAATTATGATATTTTATACTTTGCATGCACATAAAAAACTTTTACCAAACATTACAAATAGCTGTGATTTTGCTTTTCTTTGGCTGGTTCTTAATCTGTCTTGAATAAAATCAATTTCCACTTGGTGTCTCTTCATTTAAGTCAGTAGAAAGATGATGACGCTGAGTAAGAAGCAAAGATAATGGCTGATTTCAGGGGTTGGTCATTGATTAAGCTGTTACAAAGGAAGTAAGTACGAAATGGTGTTTATACTTCTGATATTATCCCTTATTGTCTTCGACTATTAGAACGAGCAGAAAAAACAAGCTTTGTCTTTATTCTTGAAATTTCCTTATCTTTATATGTTTACACTGAGTAGCTTATAATTTATCTTATAAATATGAGAATATAATAATAAATATACTACTTATGCAAAGGGAAACTTGTAATTTATGTAACTCCTTGTAATTAGAGAAATTCCATTCACGAATTTTATCTATAAAAAATAAATTTATCAGTTACTTTCAGTGCTTTGAGAATCTTTAAATATGCTTTTCTAATTAGCATGTCATAAGTTTGTGTAGTACGGACTGAGATAGTAGTAGTTAGTCAATTGTAATCAATGTTATGTTTAATTTTAACTGAAGATGATTATCAGTCCAATTTCATGTCTTCTTTAATTTATATTTCTAAAAGACACCATTCCCTGCCAATGTATTCTCTGTATTTGGAACCCAAATGCCTTATAGTTGGTCTCGTTAGCATTTTAGATACTAGTAATAACAGTATTACCGCACTGAGCACATGTGGATGCAATTTATTTTTTATCTATAACATTTTAACAAAGTAAATCTTTGGGATATCCTCTCTTTAAATATTTGGTTACACTATTTTGTAACCCATATGGTTTGTTTGCATAGGAAGAATGAAGCATCATTCTTTTTCATATGAGTTAACTTTATTTTAAAATCCATCTTCTTGTACTGCTTCAAGTTTCATGGGCGGATACAATTTAAGATGAAAGGTATATAAATTTTAAAATGTTGATGCCACTCATGATTTATTTATTTATTGTGCGTTAGAGCTACAAAAATTAACGAGCCACATTCAAAAACATGAAGTATCACATGATAATTACAAAATAAGATTATGTACAATATAATAATCCTGTCAAACAACCAAACAACTCTGAATACCAGATGTGAAGTTTAAAGTCATATCAATCTAATCAGGTAATTTAGAGGTAATTTAAATGGCTAGAGTGATAATTTCACCATATTATCAGTATGTATTGGAGTTTAAAAGTTTAGTGGAATGACATTCCACTTAAATCAGTATACGATTGAGCATTTTCAAATTTATTTCTGTAATTTAAAATTCATTAAAATTGTTCATTTAAATGGTATGTTGTTTCTATCTACATGATATGCTCTTGGTATGTGCTGATATGCTTTATCACCTCAGAGACTGAATATTTATATTTATCATTAATTTCTTTGACCCCATGACTGAATTTTGAGGAACTTGTATATCTATTGGATTAAGTTCATTTGCATCAGTTAACTATAGCTGTTCCACTAAGCATGATCTTAACTAATTAACAGAATTACCACCAATTGCACTTTCTTATTACTTCTATCAATTTATCAAATGAAATGAAAATAAAGGTCTTGAAATATTTCATAATGGTAACATTAATATGTCTATTTAGATCTACATATAGATTTACCAGTGTTGGGGAATTTTTCTTGACATCTTTTGGTCCTTGCTTTCTTTGAAAAACAAATACTTCATAAGTAAAAGATTTTGCTATGTCCTCTTTACTGGAATGAAATATAATTATATAATTGATGATTGTATGATCAATCAGGTCATCAAGTCTATGAATTGATCCTGCTCTTTTGGCTCCTAACGCATTATAAGTCTGTTTCTGTATTCCATTTTTGGACGTTCAATTCTGTATGGAAATTCGTGTTAGTTATATTTGGAATTTGAATAGGAAAATTCATGAAGTACTTTTATCATATCTCGTCCATACCTGGGGTATTAAGTTTTCATTTCATTATGTGGTTAATGTTTCTTCGTCTATGATCTCGCTCAAAAAATGGTAACCATACTGATAACATTAAAGTTATTATATTAAATAATATTACATTTGTGAAAAAGAATAGGAGAATATTTATAACGATTAAAAATAATTAGAAAAAATTGCAATATTCCCGCCGATTAGTGACTATGATTTTAAAAAGTAAGATTCAATACTAAATTTTCAAAAATAATTAAGATACTTAAGGAAAATTTTCGACATCAACTCAGCTGGAAATGAACCATAGCACTTGCCAAAATACGAGAATTGGACGTCTGCCAGAATTCTCGAGTAGAAGACGCCTCGCGGTCCTCGGTACAGCAGTTGGAGAACACAGCATGAACACCATAAAAAATGGTACTTACTCAGAGACGATACGTTTTTCTAGAACTACTTCTGTCTTCCTAAATCTTCCTCATATTAACAGCCATTACCATTGAATGTCATACGCAATATCCGACAAATGAGTAATTAATTGACTCAGACGCGCAGTATTCGGGAAAAGCTGACAGCTAAATTAACTGAAAATTCTCAATTCTTTCTAGTCTGCTTAGCATTCGATATTTGCCTCTCGTTGTAAACTACTATAATTAGCAGGATAAAGGTGTCATTTTCAGTGGTTGGATCCATTTTGTTTTCTCGGAAGCATAGGCCTTACAAATGATGCAAAAATCATTAATAATTTTCCTACTCTGCATACAGGAACGCATCAACAGGTACAATGTTCATGGAGATCGCAGCCACGTCATTTAAGCGTATTTCGCGATAAAATAAACATGGATTAGTTATTGTTTCTTTATGAGGAATTGTCAAATCTTTAGATGACTGGGCTTATATTATTTTCTTATGCGTAAAGTGATTTCGATGAGTTAGTTTTGTAGTTTTTTCATTCATGGAACTAAACCTTGAGAAATAAAGTTGAAAATGATTTAAACGTCATACGTACAATGATATGTAGGGTTCATGAACGTTATAAATTCATTGCGTTCCTTATCAGTTTCAATCTACTAGGTTTTGGTCACTTTTTATCCTCAAAATTTGAATGGTTAAGATGCGGTGTTTTATTTATTCATCCTTTTTTCTTTTTGTGTATAATATTACAAAGAAATTTTGAAGCATATTATAGGACATTCCTTATCATGCTTGACAGGAGTATGACATATATTATCCCTTTGTTTTTCAAGATGAATTAAATAATGCATCAATGTATTCTGTTGTTGTTGCCAGTATTATCATTCTAAATATTGTCGCGGTTGTCGCCTGACGCCCCCGTGCTGCATCCTGGCGGCAGGGTTAGAGACCCGGGGGCAAGGGTAACGGGACAGTGACGAGAGCCGGGACAGTGAGAAGAGTGACGAGAGCGGAGACAGTGAGAACGGTGTCGAGTGAGAGAGCGTGTCGACAAGCGGAAAAGTAAGGACTGAGCGCGGGAGGCGTGAGAAGGTCCTTAGTGCTTGTGCGTGCGACACATAATTTGGTGTCAGAAGCGGGATTGGGCCGGCATCACGCTTGTGAAATTTGTCACTGTTTTTTTTGTGTTGTTCGTTTTGTGCGTTTTCTTTTAAATTCTCAATCGAGAGGACATTGCGAAGGCGTGTTCGGCACGTGTGGCTTAGTTCGGAAGAATCGTTATCCGCGAAAATCTATCCCATCGGAAAGCTATTTGGAGTGTTTTTTTTGCTTTTCCCGTGTTTTCTAGTTTTTTTATCGTTTTTGGCCCTACATTTCGTGGTCCACGTTTTTTTTTCCCGTTTCGCGCGCTTTCCCTTGGGCGTCCTTCCAGGGTCGTTAACCTCAGGCAAGGTTTGGGACGCGCAATGGGAGAAGTGGGGGCGGACGTCTGGTTGCTTATGGAAGCAATGAGGGAGGCGGTTCGGACCCTTAAGTCGCACGCTCCTGCATCGGCAGCGCCTCAACCGCTGAGTTTGACCAGCGTGGTCGGCATTCCCTCTTTTTCGGGGAGTCCGCAGGAAGACGTGGATAAGTGGATCAGGACCATCGAGAATGTTGGCTACCTTGCGGGTTGGGGTCCGGGAGAGAAGCTCCGGGCAGCCGTTTATAGGCTGATTGGAACTGCCAAATCCTGGCAGAGGACGCTAGGGGTCGCGTTGGTCGGCGACTGGGACCAGTGGTCGGCGGGCATCAGGAAAGCGTTCGAAACGCGGCTTGCATTTGAGGCTCGTATGAAGAAAGAGATGGAGACGAAGAGGCTGAACCAGGAGGAGGTCGAGAGAAAAGAAGAAGATGAAGATAAGGATGAGCCGACCATAGATGAGGAGGAACTGCCGGCAAAAGAGAAAGAAAGGGAGAAAAGGAAAGTGGACGATGATATCGAAGATCCGACAAAGGAAGTAGAAAATGTAACTATTGATAAGGATGATAAGAATGGCAAAAAGGAGAAGGAAGCCAAGAAACCTAAGGCTGAGATTAGTGATGAGGAAGTGAAAGTCAGCTCCGAGAAACCTGCAGCCCAAAAGAAAAAGAAAGATAATGACGATGATGAAGATCTTGATAAGTTGCTGGCAGAACTGCCCGTAGAATACTCAGGTGGTGCGAAGGAGGAAGCAACAGAAGGGGCTGGAAAAGAACCTAAAGTTGAGAAGGAAGAAAAGAAGAGTAAAGCAAGAAGAGTGAAGGAGACAAAAGAAGCAGAGAAAGAAGAAAAAGAGGCAGGGGACGAAGAGGAAGCTGCTGAGGAGACTAGTACCGTCAAAACTGCTGCACAGAAGAAGAAGGAGAAGAAAGAGAGAGGGAAACAAAAGAAACTGGCTCTTAAGAAACGTGAGGGTGCCAAGAAGGCAGCGACAGAGGAGACATTGGAAGGTAAAGCCGATACAGAAACTATGGCTGCAGCACCATCAGTTAAGGTTGCAGAAAAAGCCCCTGTAGAGAAGGCAAAGGGAGCAAAAGATGCGAAAGAAGATAGACAAGAGAAAGAAGAACCAGCAGAGGAAGAGGGTGCTGATGAGAAGGTTGAAAAGACCGAAGAGTCATCGAAAGCCGAAGGTGGGGACGGCTCCGGAGGCGCTGAGTCTCCGAAGGAAAATGGAGATGAAAAAGCAAGGATGTCTGCAGAGAATAGAGACTCTGAAGAAACCACCGCTAGCACCAAGAGGAAATCTGTTGGTGATGGAGATGCAGCTGAAGGTGATAAGGATGAAAATGGCAAAGAGGACTTGGGGGAGGATGAAGATGGTAAAGAAGAGGACTTGGACGAGGATGAAAATGGCCAAGAAGAGGACTTGGACGAGGATGAAAATGGCAAAGAAGATGACTTGGACGAGGATGAAAATGGCAAAGAAGAGGCCTTGGAGGAGCATGAGAACGGGGGAAAGCGCAGGCGGAGAGAACAGAGATCGGGCTCCGTCCAGCGGCAAGAGCTTCTGCAGATCATTCATGCCTCTAGCGGAAGACATTGCAACCAAGAAGGCAGGCACCACTATCGCGTCGGTTCAAATGATGCGTCCCCTCAGACCAAGCACCGATCGGAGCATAGACAGCAGAGACCTCCCTATCACCATCCTCAGACCCTGGGTTACACCGAATACGGCAGAAACCACTACCCCGACTCTGCAGGCTACGAGCCGTGTACCATGGGAGAAAACAAGGGAACCGGAATGAGGTCGACCCATCACCATCGGAGGTCCTCGCAGCACCAGCAGCCTACTGATAAGTTCCAGAGTGGAGGAAGGACGTGCCCAAGAGGTGACAACAGAGGCCGCTCACGTCCTGCATCGAGCCAAGCCAACCATAGGGTAAGCGGGATGCCGCGGATGCAAGGACACCACCACAGATCGCGCTCCTATGGCCTATCGTGGCCCATTCCTTACCATATACTAGGCCGGTGGACGGGGGAGGAGTGGATGAAAAGGAGTAAGAAATGCGATGGAGTGGACGCTGACGGAAACGGAGATAAGGAGGATAAAGATGAAGGCGAAGAGGAAAAAGGCGATTGGCAGCAGCAGAAGAGACCTAGGAGTACCAGGGATGACAATCGTGCGATAGAACCACTCGGGACGAGTGGTACGTCAGGAGAGGCCGAGTGTCGCGGTTGTCGCCTGACGCCCCCGTGCTGCATCCTGGCGGCAGGGTTAGAGACCCGGGGGCAAGGGTAACGGGACAGTGACGAGAGCCGGGACAGTGAGAAGAGTGACGAGAGCGGAGACAGTGAGAACGGTGTCGAGTGAGAGAGCGTGTCGACAAGCGGAAAAGTAAGGACTGAGCGCGGGAGGCGTGAGAAGGTCCTTAGTGCTTGTGCGTGCGACAATATGTTCAGTTCTTAAAATGTATTGTTATTGAACTCATTGCGCGGTTCTTGTATCAGATAAAGAAAAAATTAGAAGGGTTACCTGGAGCAATTGAGTTTAAAAGAAAATGCTTGAACAATGGATAGGGATTAGATGTTGAGCTTTGATTGTTTGGGATTTTAGTGTTTGGTATGTGAAAGATTTAGCACACTTATTTTACAGAATATCTATCTTGAATATCTTTCATATCGCTTTAATGTTGACTGATCATGCAATAATGTACATATAGGGATGATTTTCCTTTTCATAACATAATAGTATATGCCATCTTTGCACTGCTACTAAACTGTAACTGCAAACTTTTGACTCGTAGATAATTAAGTTTTCGTGATTGTGATAATTTATACATTGGATATGCATAAAAAACTTTTACCATGCAGTGCATATAGCTGTGATTTTGCTTTTCTTTACAAACTTAGTAATTTCTATCAGACAAGAAATTTTGGCTGGCTGCTAATATGTCTTGCTTAATATCAATTTTCACATGGTGTTTCTTCATTAAAGTCAGTAGAAAGATGATGACAATGAGTTAAAAGCAAAGATAATGGCTGATTTCTTGGGGTGGTCATTTATTTAGTTGTTACGAAGAAAGTAAGTACAAAATAAATGATAAGTCATAAAATACTTATGATATAATGATGCCATGTTTTGTCTTCCCTCCTATGTCATCTTAATGCTAAAATAACCAATTCACAATTTATGAATTAGAGCAGCTATGCTGCACAATAAACAAATTGAGATAGTAAAAAAATGAATTAAAAAATACATAATAATTGGGTTCCATAGAAATAAGAAATGGTATTTATACTTCTAATTTAATCATCTATTGTCATTGACTATTAGAGTGAAGAGAAGAAACAAGCTTTGTCTATATTCTGCAAATTTCCTTATCTTTATATGTTTACGCAGAGTAGCATATATATTATCTCTGGATATTTTATTCTCCACCTACTTATGTAAAAGGAAGTTAGAATTTTTCTAATTAGAAGGGGTTAAATAAAATATATGTTAAAATTAATGAATTTCATCTATTAAAAATTAATTCAACCAAAGAGTTTGGACTTCTATAAGGAAAAGTTAAATCAGGAATGACATTGAAAGGTAATTATAGTTTTTAATAACAAAATGGGTATTGTGAGCAGCAGAAATCTAGAATGCAGGTAAGGATAATCCAATTGAAGCTCTGTGGAAATGTGTTGAGGAAATTATTTTATTTTAGTATTGTTATTGCTCTTTGCCAAATGAATGGAAATTTTTAATCTTTGTTTATTGTTCACAATATCCTGATTGTCTGACTGAAGTGATTTGAGAATCTTTAAATATGTTTTTCTCCTCACGGTGTCAGAACTTAGTGTAGTGTACACTGAGATAGTTAACTCAAGATGATCATCAGTCCAATTTCATCTCTTCTTCAATTTATATTTCTAAGAGAAAAGAATCCCTGCCAATGTATGCTCTACATTTTGGAACCCCTAATGTCTCATAGGTGTTTTTCTAGCATTTTAGATACTAGTTATATCAGTATTGTCACACTGAGCACCTTTGGATGCATTTTATTTTTTATCTATAACGTCCTAACAGAGTAAATCTGAGGAATACTCTCTTTCAAGTATTTGGTTATATTACATTTTAAACCATATGGTATGTTTACATAGGATGAATGAAAAATATTTCTTTTTTCAAAAGAGTTAACTTTATTTTAATATCCTTCTTCATGTGCCACCAAGTTTCATGGGTGGATACAATTTAAGACGAAAGTATGTAAATTTTAACTTTTAAATTAATGTTGATTCTGATCATGATTTACTATTAGAGCTACATAAAAAACAAAACTTAACAAGCTACATTTTAAAGCATAAAGTATCACATAATAATTACAAAATAAGACGATGTACAATAAACCAACTAGAATTACATGATCCTTTTAACGCTACTTACAAATACATTGTAAGTATGAGGAAAAGGCTTCATTAACTCTCCTAGTTAATTGCTTTCCTCCTAAATTCATTAAATTTTGAATAGAAAAAGAAATCATATAATGTGTAGTGTATTAGCACATCATGGTGAAGACGGAACGACCTCTTTAAACAGTTCTTTATTCTTTCCATCATACTTGGTTTATTTTATTCGAATTACCATATTATTCTTTTTTCATTTTACCTTTGTTGGAGTGACTTCTAATTCACCATTGATTTTTTCACCATTTCTTGTGCTAACTTCTTCTATCTTTACAATTTGAAGGTGTAAATAACAAACTGCTAGAGCTCAGGTCGTTTTCACCTGTGATAAACATTAAGTTGTGAAAGTATCACATAAATTCAAATTCATGAGATAAAATGGTTTTCTTTGAAATTGTGACAATTAAATGACTATGTGTTGAGCATATAAAATCCATACCATACTTATGGAATGAAGAAATAGTTTATATAATTATATTTAAGGAAATATGAAATGCTAGTAATAAAATGTTTTATGATGAAATAAAAATATCTCTAGACCAATAATATTTAAATTAAGCTCCTTTTCACAAAAATATACGGAATAAAATAAAAGTATTTAAGGAAAAATGAAATTTTCAAAACAAGCACTTTAAATTTAACAAATAATGCTGAATGGGTAGTTGTTTATGCAAGGGGATTAAAACAAATATTTATCTGAAAATAATTTATATCAGATGTCATTCATACATTTGAAACAAAGAATATATTATTAGGAACTATTACAACATTTCCTTGGGGATGTCTATCATTTAAAAAAACTCCAGATACTACTGTAGAGAATGAATGGTCTCAAAAGTCATGGGGAACCTGCATGCGGAAATTAAATTGAATTTATACTAAGCGATTCTGTATACTAACTATAATCATTAATAAAATAGGAAAAACCTTTCAATGTTGCCTGAGTATTAGAGGTGATTCACCAAGAAGCTATACTCACTGTTCGACCTCTGTAATGAAGTAAGAAGACAAGAGGCAACAAAAGATATTTCAGTCCTCAAGGAATGATTAAGAGTCCTACTGAACCTACTTCATTGAATATTTCTGCTAAAACAGATACGGAAACGCAGTAAAATAAAGCGGGTTACTAATTGTAAATTGACGGTAATAAAATCATAGAGAAGGGAAGAAAAGAGAAAATAGAGGAACATGCAAACTAATTGCCAGCATCTAATAAAAGAAAGGATTGTGAAGTGACACAGTAAAAAGAATTAAAAATTGATGTGATATATTCCAAAATTTTTTCACAGAATTACATATGTATATTTATGGATAAATAAGATAATTATGTGTAAGTATGGGTAGTAAATACACATACTGCTATTTCAAATGATGTGTGGATGCATAATTATAAAAGAATGGGACTTGGCAACCAGAAATCGCGAAATTTTGATGAAGAGATTCAGTAATGTAACAGTAATCGAGCTACCATCCCTTAAAATTAACCTTGGCTTTTGCGTTTATAGGCATTGTATTCGTGAAATGAGCTGGCGAATAAGATATGAATCTTAATCTACATCCAAATAAAATCTTGTAATGGAAAGGAAGGGTAAGATATTATTTACAGTAGGATTAATACTTACAAGAGAAGTAGTGGATCGGCGGTTTATGAATATGATTTTCGCCAAAGGAACAGTAATGATACAGTAATCAAGTTACCATTCCTTAAAATTAACCTTGGCTTAATTTTGCGCTTAATGCCTTAAATTGCGTTTATAGGCATTGTATTCGTAAAATGCGCAAGCGATTAAGATGTGAATCTTAATCTACATCCAAATACATGTAAAGCCATTCTTATCTCTTTATTTCTTCATCACATGCAGATGAATCTCCCACGACCACCCATGTTTACGAAGTGTACTATCGATATGTACGACGAAAGTAAATTACCTCGATTCGAGGCAACCTCCACCCACTAAAATATTATTATAATCCAGAGTAAACCTTTCTTCCGACATAACGTAAGCAGTAGAAGAAGATTGGGAACTTAAATTCATACTTACGTAAAACTTTTGGAATATAAGAAATAGTTAAGGAATTATAAAGCGGTAGGTAAAATTTTTAAAATCAATAATCAGCTGTTTTTACAATACCATCGAGTAAGAAGTTGTTTGTGGGAGGGGAGAAGGTGGTTTCCACCAATCAGAACCCTGCGTAAGACACGGGGAATGAAGGAGAGGACATTGTCGAAGCAAGTGACTTTGTCCCTCTTCGGACTTCTTGAGCGCAGGTTGTGCTTAGTGTGCGATCTAGAGCTCTTAACGATTCAAGTACGTGGTAGAGCCTTGAACGATTCCTAAAAGTGGTAAGTTGAATTGAATATAACGTGGCCTGGAGGTTATATTGTGTATGTTTTATTTTCGGGATTAATATTTTTGTACTATTTGCTAAGCTCAACAGTAAAGTTAACTGATGGATCGATGTTAGAATGATCTGTCACGTGGTGCATTTTACGCGAAGCCTTTTGATTGTGTCATATACTGAATACGCACGATTATCATAGTCTTCCGTGGATTTTGAAAGTGTTTTGAAATTTGTGCCTAATGCTCTGATATTTGAATGGGATCTTAAATCACGTTAGTCATAAGTGAAGGGTATTCATCAATCCTTTATGAAACGGACAATGATCCGGAATGTTCCATTGAATGCATTTGAATGTATGCTAGATAATTTTAAGTTCGAAGTGAAAATGAAAGGAATGAGTTTGTTCTGTTAGAATCATTATCCTTATTTATAAAATTCACTCAGTTAAAAAACAGTTCTCTCCTTACGGTACCTAAGGGGAAGCGAATTGATCTAAAGCGGTCTAAAGGTTTTTTGGAAAGAAAGTTAATATACGTTCACACGTATCGTTGGACAAATTTGACGGCGGATCTTGTTGATCTACAATAAAACTGACAAGCTTACATTCTGCAATTTCAGGTACGAGTTCCAATAGTCAAGAGGAAAAGAAGATTTTGGTTGCCCCTTTCCACGCCGTGTCTTCGATAGAGGTCCCAGGACGCCGCCCACTATCTGCTCCCTTTTCTAAGGGAAGATGGTAAAAGTGTCGGTTATCGGTTTTTGTTCGTTATATATTATGTTTCCGCGTATGTTTTTGTATTTTTTATTGTTGTCTGCATGCGCGCATGTATAATTATTCCTTTTTTTCAGGTATTTATTTCTTGTTCGTTTTAAATTTCCGCGTATTTTTCATGTATTTTTATTGTTTGTTCTACATGTGCGTGCATTCATTTACACCCTTTTTTCCAGGTATTTATTTCTTGTTCGTTTTAAATTTCCGCGTATTTTTCATGTATTTTTATTGTTTGTTCTACACGTGCGTGCATTAATTTACACCCTTTTTTCCAGGTATATATTTTGTTCGTTCGTTTTATTTTTCCGCGTATGTTTTTGCTGTTTTATATTTTTTGTTTTGCGTGTGCGTGCTATATATTTCGTTTGTTTGGTTTGTTTCATCGTATGTTTTGTATTTTTATATTGTTTTACTCGCGTCTAATCAATATCCCTTTTTTTTCCAGGTAATAATTTGTGTGTTTAATTTTTCCTCGTATATGCTTGTATTTCTATATTCTTGTTTGCACACACGCGTTTAATTATAACCTTTTTTTCAGGAATTAATTTTATTTGTTTTTTGCTTACTCTTTTATATTTCCGCGTAGGTTTTTTTCTATGTTTGTGCGTGCGCGTGCTATACTCCCCCTATTTCGTTTATGTATATATTTTCCGTAAACGTTAGTCGCGTAAATGGGTTTTTTTCCGGAGCTCGATGGAGCAAAGGAATTTTTTCCCAAAAAAAACCCTCTCTCGGACTACAACCTTGTCGTGGTGAGAGGGCTTAAGAGTTCCGTATTCCATGGTTTTTCATGGCTGGAACTGAACCAATGGTAGTCCACATAAGGTAATGTTCTGAGCGTGTGCAGTATTGCTGTTCATTTAAAAATTTTACTTAGAATGGTTTAAATTCTTTAAAAACTTTCTTGTGTTAATAACATTTCGATCTTGGATCTTTGTAGGAAACATCCTGACGGTAGTGAGTTCAGCCCAAATACGTAAAGTGTGAACCTTCTGGAGGATGAGGCGGAGCCGGCTTGGGAAGAAAAGGATGCCACGATGGAGATTTGGGACCCGCCACCAAGGATCTGCGATGGGGACTTAGCAGGTATTTTCGCGTCCATTCTATCTCTAAGAGATCTTCGCCTCCTCCTACCTGCAGCAGTCCTGTAGCTATATTTGGTACAGCACATTTACATTATTACTGGGTTACAGTCTATTCCTACTTTAGAGTAAAAGAGATACAACCCAAATTATCCACTTTATTCTGACCATTACATTAGTTTGTTCGTTTTACCATGCAATTTCAGAGTAATTGTTATTATTCTCTATTGTTGTTTGTATTGGTGCGTGTGCTAACTTCCCCTGTTTTCATGCAATTCTTTGTGATTTTTAGATTTCTTTCAGTAATCATCCCTTTTTTCCAGGTAATTTTTTACTGTGATGCTATGTTTTTTCATTAATATTACTCTGTATGCTTTTGCATTTTATATTTTTGATTGTGTGCGCATATGCAATAATAACATCTCTTCTCTAGGTATTTATTTATTGTTTGTTTGTTTACTTTTGTATTCTGGCGCATTAGTTCGATTTTTAATGTTGCTCTATTTATATGCGCGTGTTGTAATTACCCCTTTTTTCCAGGTATCTAACAATGGCATTTTCTTTTTATATTCTCCCTGTATTTGTTTACTGTTATTTGTTAATGCACAAGCAATAATTTTCTATTTTCCTATGTATTTATATATTGTGTGTGTTTTACTTTCTATTTTTGTGCATATCCTTGTATTTTAAAATTTTTGTTCTTACTGGCGTGTGCAATTTCTAGGTACATTACATTTCTCTCCCCTTGGTATTTCCATCTTGTTTTTTAGTTTAATTTTATATTTCCTTTAAGGGTGTATATTTATATTGTTGTTTGTACTGGCGTGTGCTATAATTACCACTCTTTTCCAGATGTTTATACACTGTTCAAGTTTGTACTCTTTTTATATTCCTGGGCATTTGTTAGTATAGTTACATTTTTGTTTGTAAACAAGGGAACAATTATTACCTGTCTTTTCCAGGTTCCTCTTTATTTAGTGTGTTCACTTTTATATTCACGCGCATTAGTTTGTATTTTAATACTGTTGTATTATCAGGCATGTGCATTAATCTTGTGGATTTATAATGAAACTTACCAGCATTTATTTTTCAATTTCAGGTAAGAGTTCCAGCGATGAGGTTGAAAAAAGTGATTTTGGTTCCCCCATCCATGCAGTGTCGTTGACAGAGGTCCCAGTACGCCACCCAATATCTGCTCCAGTTTTGACAGGAATCGGCTTAGAGTGTACTTGTTTGTTTTTATATTGTCTTCTACGTGTGCATGCAATATAAACCCATTCTTTTTCCAGCATCTAAATATGGTATTTCCTATTTTTTTATTAACTTGTATTTATTAACTGTCCTTTGTGCCATTAAAGCATATATTATCGAATTTACTGGTTAATTTGCAATAAATGTAATTAATGCAATAAAAAATGACTCATTAAATATGAGAGTCATTCTATGGTCATATTAATTGTGGTATGATTTTCACATTACCTTGATCAGAATCTATTATATGAATAATTATCTATTTATCGACAACAGCAAGATTTATAAGCAAGGGAATAAAGTAGCTTAATGAAGAGGAAGAGGCATATGGAGATTGTTCTCGGACGATTTTTGGAATTCTTCGGACGATAAATGATGTAGGCAGAAGGTCAGACAGAATTTATTTAACACGCATAAGAGAAAAAGTATAATTATATATATAATTATAATTTACTTATGAAACACAACATTAAGTTTGGCATTATTGTTAAAAGATTATCATGCCATCATATAAACTACTAAAATTAACAATTTGCACTCTAAAATACTAGTTCATAAGCCAATGCTATTGCTCTGTAACATAATTTAGAATTGATGATTTAATAACTGCACCCGCCTTAATAATTACCCGGTCAATTTTCTAAAAGAACTAATTAAGAGATAAGTATTCTTATTCAATATTTGGATAAACATTTTTCAACAACAGTTTCCCAATTATCAAAGATATAGTTCCCTTCTCTTTTGAAGAATCTGGGACAATATGTAAAATACTTTTTCCTTGATGTAATGAGGAATGACAGTACAACCTTGGTTAACTTCCACACTATTTCTGCAAAGTTTGCTCTAATTTCAATGAAATAACAAAGTATTTTCTGAGCATATTTATTTCACATTTTCCTTGTTTCATAGTCCATTGAATGGTGCATTGATTGGATGAGCTTAAAAGAACATTAAAATAATGATTTTTGCCATAGCTTTAATTATTTTGAAAATCAGTACATTTTTCATGCACTTGCTTTTTAAAACATTGGTTAAAATATCTACTTGTCCATGCATTATAGAGAGTTGATTATCTTCAAAGGAGAATTTTCTTTACCACATAGTTTCGAGGAAATGACCCTCTGAATTCCTTGGATCATCTTTAACTGATTTAATTTATAAATTGTGTGTTCATGTACATGAATCAAGAAACCATATATATATATATATATATATATATATATATATATATATATATATATATATATGGTTTCTTGATTCATGTACATGTATATATATATATATATATATATATATATATATATATATATAATATACATTATTGATTTAGTAATATCAAAACAATTAGTGGTAACAAAACCAGATGAAGCAAAAGTTAGTGATCATGATTTACTTGCACTGAATTTGAATTATTTAGAATTAAAGAATTAAATCAACCCATTGAGACACCTAGGGAAATCAGGCCATGGAAAAATGTTCTGATGAAAGGCCTGAGTAATTTTCTTAATAACTGTGATTGGGAAGGAAAGGATCTAAATGTTAGGTCAGTCCTTTCTGTAAAAAAATCTTACTTGTGCTGTACTGAAATTTTTTCCTGTAAAAGTGATTTATCAGAGCAAAGGTAAAAACCTTCTTTGGTTTACAAATGAGGTAAAAATTGCATGCAATCAAAGAAATTTGGCTAACAATAAGGGAAAACTGACTGATGATGAAAGAGTATATATCTATAAGCTATTGAGAAATCAGTGTGGTATAGAGGGACAAATAGAAAAAGAAATATTTTGGAGGTGAAATTGATAAACCAAAATTTATGAATAAAGCTGATGTGGAAAACTATAACATATTTAGTTGGAAATAGAGATTCAAATAGTGAAATTCTAAAAGTACTTATTGAAGGTGAAGAATGCATGTCTGAGACAAATAGCTTTCTCAGATATAAACTCTATTGATTTCTGAGGTTGAGAAAGGCTCAATGATAGTGATCTTACCTGCTACAAAAAGCTTACTTGAATGCAAAATGATTGAGATACCTAAGATTTACTGTCTGTTCTTTAGTGATGGCTTACAATATATGCTGTCTTTGCACCACTACTTAACTGTTAATGTAAATTTTTAACTGCTGAAGATTATTTATTTTTAGTAATTATGATATTTTATACTTTGCATGCACATAAAAAACTTTTACCAAACATTACAAATAGCTGTGATTTTGCTTTTCTTTGGCTGGTTCTTAATCTGTCTTGAATAAAATCAATTTCCACTTGGTGTCTCTTCATTTAAGTCAGTAGAAAGATGATGACGCTGAGTAAGAAGCAAAGATAATGGCTGATTTCAGGGGTTGGTCATTGATTAAGCTGTTACAAAGGAAGTAAGTACGAAATGGTGTTTATACTTCTGATATTATCCCTTATTGTCTTCGACTATTAGAACGAGCAGAAAAAACAAGCTTTGTCTTTATTCTTGAAATTTCCTTATCTTTATATGTTTACACTGAGTAGCTTATAATTTATCTTATAAATATGAGAATATAATAATAAATATACTACTTATGCAAAGGGAAACTTGTAATTTATGTAACTCCTTGTAATTAGAGAAATTCCATTCACGAATTTTATCTATAAAAAATAAATTTATCAGTTACTTTCAGTGCTTTGAGAATCTTTAAATATGCTTTTCTAATTAGCATGTCATAAGTTTGTGTAGTACGGACTGAGATAGTAGTAGTTAGTCAATTGTAATCAATGTTATGTTTAATTTTAACTGAAGATGATTATCAGTCCAATTTCATGTCTTCTTTAATTTATATTTCTAAAAGACACCATTCCCTGCCAATGTATTCTCTGTATTTGGAACCCAAATGCCTTATAGTTGGTCTCGTTAGCATTTTAGATACTAGTAATAACAGTATTACCGCACTGAGCACATGTGGATGCAATTTATTTTTTATCTATAACATTTTAACAAAGTAAATCTTTGGGATATCCTCTCTTTAAATATTTGGTTACACTATTTTGTAACCCATATGGTTTGTTTGCATAGGAAGAATGAAGCATCATTCTTTTTCATATGAGTTAACTTTATTTTAAAATCCATCTTCTTGTACTGCTTCAAGTTTCATGGGCGGATACAATTTAAGATGAAAGGTATATAAATTTTAAAATGTTGATGCCACTCATGATTTATTTATTTATTGTGCGTTAGAGCTACAAAAATTAACGAGCCACATTCAAAAACATGAAGTATCACATGATAATTACAAAATAAGATTATGTACAATATAATAATCCTGTCAAACAACCAAACAACTCTGAATACCAGATGTGAAGTTTAAAGTCATATCAATCTAATCAGGTAATTTAGAGGTAATTTAAATGGCTAGAGTGATAATTTCACCATATTATCAGTATGTATTGGAGTTTAAAAGTTTAGTGGAATGACATTCCACTTAAATCAGTATACGATTGAGCATTTTCAAATTTATTTCTGTAATTTAAAATTCATTAAAATTGTTCATTTAAATGGTATGTTGTTTCTATCTACATGATATGCTCTTGGTATGTGCTGATATGCTTTATCACCTCAGAGACTGAATATTTATATTTATCATTAATTTCTTTGACCCCATGACTGAATTTTGAGGAACTTGTATATCTATTGGATTAAGTTCATTTGCATCAGTTAACTATAGCTGTTCCACTAAGCATGATCTTAACTAATTAACAGAATTACCACCAATTGCACTTTCTTATTACTTCTATCAATTTATCAAATGAAATGAAAATAAAGGTCTTGAAATATTTCATAATGGTAACATTAATATGTCTATTTAGATCTACATATAGATTTACCAGTGTTGGGGAATTTTTCTTGACATCTTTTGGTCCTTGCTTTCTTTGAAAAACAAATACTTCATAAGTAAAAGATTTTGCTATGTCCTCTTTACTGGAATGAAATATAATTATATAATTGATGATTGTATGATCAATCAGGTCATCAAGTCTATGAATTGATCCTGCTCTTTTGGCTCCTAACGCATTATAAGTCTGTTTCTGTATTCCATTTTTGGACGTTCAATTCTGTATGGAAATTCGTGTTAGTTATATTTGGAATTTGAATAGGAAAATTCATGAAGTACTTTTATCATATCTCGTCCATACCTGGGGTATTAAGTTTTCATTTCATTATGTGGTTAATGTTTCTTCGTCTATGATCTCGCTCAAAAAATGGTAACCATACTGATAACATTAAAGTTATTATATTAAATAATATTACATTTGTGAAAAAGAATAGGAGAATATTTATAACGATTAAAAATAATTAGAAAAAATTGCAATATTCCCGCCGATTAGTGACTATGATTTTAAAAAGTAAGATTCAATACTAAATTTTCAAAAATAATTAAGATACTTAAGGAAAATTTTCGACATCAACTCAGCTGGAAATGAACCATAGCACTTGCCAAAATACGAGAATTGGACGTCTGCCAGAATTCTCGAGTAGAAGACGCCTCGCGGTCCTCGGTACAGCAGTTGGAGAACACAGCATGAACACCATAAAAAATGGTACTTACTCAGAGACGATACGTTTTTCTAGAACTACTTCTGTCTTCCTAAATCTTCCTCATATTAACAGCCATTACCATTGAATGTCATACGCAATATCCGACAAATGAGTAATTAATTGACTCAGACGCGCAGTATTCGGGAAAAGCTGACAGCTAAATTAACTGAAAATTCTCAATTCTTTCTAGTCTGCTTAGCATTCGATATTTGCCTCTCGTTGTAAACTACTATAATTAGCAGGATAAAGGTGTCATTTTCAGTGGTTGGATCCATTTTGTTTTCTCGGAAGCATAGGCCTTACAAATGATGCAAAAATCATTAATAATTTTCCTACTCTGCATACAGGAACGCATCAACAGGTACAATGTTCATGGAGATCGCAGCCACGTCATTTAAGCGTATTTCGCGATAAAATAAACATGGATTAGTTATTGTTTCTTTATGAGGAATTGTCAAATCTTTAGATGACTGGGCTTATATTATTTTCTTATGCGTAAAGTGATTTCGATGAGTTAGTTTTGTAGTTTTTTCATTCATGGAACTAAACCTTGAGAAATAAAGTTGAAAATGATTTAAACGTCATACGTACAATGATATGTAGGGTTCATGAACGTTATAAATTCATTGCGTTCCTTATCAGTTTCAATCTACTAGGTTTTGGTCACTTTTTATCCTCAAAATTTGAATGGTTAAGATGCGGTGTTTTATTTATTCATCCTTTTTTCTTTTTGTGTATAATATTACAAAGAAATTTTGAAGCATATTATAGGACATTCCTTATCATGCTTGACAGGAGTATGACATATATTATCCCTTTGTTTTTCAAGATGAATTAAATAATGCATCAATGTATTCTGTTGTTGTTGCCAGTATTATCATTCTAAATATGTTCAGTTCTTAAAATGTATTGTTATTGAACTCATTGCGCGGTTCTTGTATCAGATAAAGAAAAAATTAGAAGGGTTACCTGGAGCAATTGAGTTTAAAAGAAAATGCTTGAACAATGGATAGGGATTAGATGTTGAGCTTTGATTGTTTGGGATTTTAGTGTTTGGTATGTGAAAGATTTAGCACACTTATTTTACAGAATATCTATCTTGAATATCTTTCATATCGCTTTAATGTTGACTGATCATGCAATAATGTACATATAGGGATGATTTTCCTTTTCATAACATAATAGTATATGCCATCTTTGCACTGCTACTAAACTGTAACTGCAAACTTTTGACTCGTAGATAATTAAGTTTTCGTGATTGTGATAATTTATACATTGGATATGCATAAAAAACTTTTACCATGCAGTGCATATAGCTGTGATTTTGCTTTTCTTTACAAACTTAGTAATTTCTATCAGACAAGAAATTTTGGCTGGCTGCTAATATGTCTTGCTTAATATCAATTTTCACATGGTGTTTCTTCATTAAAGTCAGTAGAAAGATGATGACAATGAGTTAAAAGCAAAGATAATGGCTGATTTCTTGGGGTGGTCATTTATTTAGTTGTTACGAAGAAAGTAAGTACAAAATAAATGATAAGTCATAAAATACTTATGATATAATGATGCCATGTTTTGTCTTCCCTCCTATGTCATCTTAATGCTAAAATAACCAATTCACAATTTATGAATTAGAGCAGCTATGCTGCACAATAAACAAATTGAGATAGTAAAAAAATGAATTAAAAAATACATAATAATTGGGTTCCATAGAAATAAGAAATGGTATTTATACTTCTAATTTAATCATCTATTGTCATTGACTATTAGAGTGAAGAGAAGAAACAAGCTTTGTCTATATTCTGCAAATTTCCTTATCTTTATATGTTTACGCAGAGTAGCATATATATTATCTCTGGATATTTTATTCTCCACCTACTTATGTAAAAGGAAGTTAGAATTTTTCTAATTAGAAGGAGTTAAATAAAATATATGTTAAAATTAATGAATTTCATCTATTAAAAATTAATTCAACCAAAGAGTTTGGACTTCTATAAGGAAAAGTTAAATCAGGAATGACATTGAAAGGTAATTATAGTTTTTAATAACAAAATGGGTATTGTGAGCAGCAGAAATCTAGAATGCAGGTAAGGATAATCCAATTGAAGCTCTGTGGAAATGTGTTGAGGAAATTATTTTATTTTAGTATTGTTATTGCTCTTTGCCAAATGAATGGAAATTTTTAATCTTTGTTTATTGTTCACAATATCCTGATTGTCTGACTGAAGTGATTTGAGAATCTTTAAATATGTTTTTCTCCTCACGGTGTCAGAACTTAGTGTAGTGTACACTGAGATAGTTAACTCAAGATGATCATCAGTCCAATTTCATCTCTTCTTCAATTTATATTTCTAAGAGAAAAGAATCCCTGCCAATGTATGCTCTACATTTTGGAACCCCTAATGTCTCATAGGTGTTTTTCTAGCATTTTAGATACTAGTTATATCAGTATTGTCACACTGAGCACCTTTGGATGCATTTTATTTTTTATCTATAACGTCCTAACAGAGTAAATCTGAGGAATACTCTCTTTCAAGTATTTGGTTATATTACATTTTAAACCATATGGTATGTTTACATAGGATGAATGAAAAATATTTCTTTTTTCAAAAGAGTTAACTTTATTTTAATATCCTTCTTCATGTGCCACCAAGTTTCATGGGTGGATACAATTTAAGACGAAAGTATGTAAATTTTAACTTTTAAATTAATGTTGATTCTGATCATGATTTACTATTAGAGCTACATAAAAAACAAAACTTAACAAGCTACATTTTAAAGCATAAAGTATCACATAATAATTACAAAATAAGACGATGTACAATAAACCAACTAGAATTACATGATCCTTTTAACGCTACTTACAAATACATTGTAAGTATGAGGAAAAGGCTTCATTAACTCTCCTAGTTAATTGCTTTCCTCCTAAATTCATTAAATTTTGAATAGAAAAAGAAATCATATAATGTGTAGTGTATTAGCACATCATGGTGAAGACGGAACGACCTCTTTAAACAGTTCTTTATTCTTTCCATCATACTTGGTTTATTTTATTCGAATTACCATATTATTCTTTTTTCATTTTACCTTTGTTGGAGTGACTTCTAATTCACCATTGATTTTTTCACCATTTCTTGTGCTAACTTCTTCTATCTTTACAATTTGAAGGTGTAAATAACAAACTGCTAGAGCTCAGGTCGTTTTCACCTGTGATAAACATTAAGTTGTGAAAGTATCACATAAATTCAAATTCATGAGATAAAATGGTTTTCTTTGAAATTGTGACAATTAAATGACTATGTGTTGAGCATATAAAATCCATACCATACTTATGGAATGAAGAAATAGTTTATATAATTATATTTAAGGAAATATGAAATGCTAGTAATAAAATGTTTTATGATGAAATAAAAATATCTCTAGACCAATAATATTTAAATTAAGCTCCTTTTCACAAAAATATACGGAATAAAATAAAAGTATTCAAGGAAAAATGAAATTTTCAAAACAAGCAACTTTAAATTTAACAAATAATGCTGAATGGGTAGTTGTTTATGCAAGGGGATTAAAACAAATATTTATCTGAAAATAATTTATATCAGATGTCATTCATACATTTGAAACAAAGAATATATTATTAGGAACTATTACAACATTTCCTTGGGGATGTCTATCATTTAAAAAAACTCCAGATACTACTGTAGAGAATGAATGGTCTCAAAAGTCATGGGGAACCTGCATGCGGAAATTAAATTGAATTTATACTAAGCGATTCTGTATACTAACTATAATCATTAATAAAATAGGAAAAACCTTTCAATGTTGCCTGAGTATTAGAGGTGATTCACCAAGAAGCTATACTCACTGTTCGACCTCTGTAATGAAGTAAGAAGACAAGAGGCAACAAAAGATATTTCAGTCCTCAAGGAATGATTAAGAGTCCTACTGAACCTACTTCATTGAATATTTCTGCTAAAACAGATACGGAAACGCAGTAAAATAAAGCGGGTTACTAATTGTAAATTGACGGTAATAAAATCATAGAGAAGGGAAGAAAAGAGAAAATAGAGGAACATGCAAACTAATTGCCAGCATCTAATAAAAGAAAGGATTGTGAAGTGACACAGTAAAAAGAATTAAAAATTGATGTGATATATTCCAAAATTTTTTCACAGAATTACATATGTATATTTATGGATAAATAAGATAATTATGTGTAAGTATGGGTAGTAAATACACATACTGCTATTTCAAATGATGTGTGGATGCATAATTATAAAAGAATGGGACTTGGCAACCAGAAATCGCGAAATTTTGATGAAGAGATTCAGTAATGTAACAGTAATCGAGCTACCATCCCTTAAAATTAACCTTGGCTTTTGCGTTTATAGGCATTGTATTCGTGAAATGAGCTGGCGAATAAGATATGAATCTTAATCTACATCCAAATAAAATCTTGTAATGGAAAGGAAGGGTAAGATATTATTTACAGTAGGATTAATACTTACAAGAGAAGTAGTGGATCGGCGGTTTATGAATATGATTTTCGCCAAAGGAACAGTAATGATACAGTAATCAAGTTACCATTCCTTAAAATTAACCTTGGCTTAATTTTGCGCTTAATGCCTTAAATTGCGTTTATAGGCATTGTATTCGTAAAATGCGCAAGCGATTAAGATGTGAATCTTAATCTACATCCAAATACATGTAAAGCCATTCTTATCTCTTTATTTCTTCATCACATGCAGATGAATCTCCCACGACCACCCATGTTTACGAAGTGTACTATCGATATGTACGACGAAAGTAAATTACCTCGATTCGAGGCAACCTCCACCCACTAAAATATTATTATAATCCAGAGTAAACCTTTCTTCCGACATAACGTAAGCAGTAGAAGAAGATTGGGAACTTAAATTCATACTTACGTAAAACTTTTGGAATATAAGAAATAGTTAAGGAATTATAAAGCGGTAGGTAAAATTTTTAAAATCAATAATCAGCTGTTTTTACAATACCATCGAGTAAGAAGTTGTTTGTGGGAGGGGAGAAGGTGGTTTCCACCAATCAGAACCCTGCGTAAGACACGGGGAATGAAGGAGAGGACATTGTCGAAGCAAGTGACTTTGTCCCTCTTCGGACTTCTTGAGCGCAGGTTGTGCTTAGTGTGCGATCTAGAGCTCTTAACGATTCAAGTACGTGGTAGAGCCTTGAACGATTCCTAAAAGTGGTAAGTTGAATTGAATATAACGTGGCCTGGAGGTTATATTGTGTATGTTTTATTTTCGGGATTAATATTTTTGTACTATTTGCTAAGCTCAACAGTAAAGTTAACTGATGGATCGATGTTAGAATGATCTGTCACGTGGTGCATTTTACGCGAAGCCTTTTGATTGTGTCATATACTGAATACGCACGATTATCATAGTCTTCCGTGGATTTTGAAAGTGTTTTGAAATTTGTGCCTAATGCTCTGATATTTGAATGGGATCTTAAATCACGTTAGTCATAAGTGAAGGGTATTCATCAATCCTTTATGAAACGGACAATGATCCGGAATGTTCCATTGAATGCATTTGAATGTATGCTAGATAATTTTAAGTTCGAAGTGAAAATGAAAGGAATGAGTTTGTTCTGTTAGAATCATTATCCTTATTTATAAAATTCACTCAGTTAAAAAACAGTTCTCTCCTTACGGTACCTAAGGGGAAGCGAATTGATCTAAAGCGGTCTAAAGGTTTTTTGGAAAGAAAGTTAATATACGTTCACACGTATCGTTGGACAAATTTGACGGCGGATCTTGTTGATCTACAATAAAACTGACAAGCTTACATTCTGCAATTTCAGGTACGAGTTCCAATAGTCAAGAGGAAAAGAAGATTTTGGTTGCCCCTTTCCACGCCGTGTCTTCGATAGAGGTCCCAGGACGCCGCCCACTATCTGCTCCCTTTTCTAAGGGAAGATGGTAAAAGTGTCGGTTATCGGTTTTTGTTCGTTATATATTATGTTTCCGCGTATGTTTTTGTATTTTTTATTGTTGTCTGCATGCGCGCATGTATAATTATTCCTTTTTTTCAGGTATTTATTTCTTGTTCGTTTTAAATTTCCGCGTATTTTTCATGTATTTTTATTGTTTGTTCTACATGTGCGTGCATTCATTTACACCCTTTTTTCCAGGTATTTATTTCTTGTTCGTTTTAAATTTCCGCGTATTTTTCATGTATTTTTATTGTTTGTTCTACACGTGCGTGCATTAATTTACACCCTTTTTTCCAGGTATATATTTTGTTCGTTCGTTTTATTTTTCCGCGTATGTTTTTGCTGTTTTATATTTTTTGTTTTGCGTGTGCGTGCTATATATTTCGTTTGTTTGGTTTGTTTCATCGTATGTTTTGTATTTTTATATTGTTTTACTCGCGTCTAATCAATATCCCTTTTTTTTCCAGGTAATAATTTGTGTGTTTAATTTTTCCTCGTATATGCTTGTATTTCTATATTCTTGTTTGCACACACGCGTTTAATTATAACCTTTTTTTCAGGAATTAATTTTATTTGTTTTTTGCTTACTCTTTTATATTTCCGCGTAGGTTTTTTTCTATGTTTGTGCGTGCGCGTGCTATACTCCCCCTATTTCGTTTATGTATATATTTTCCGTAAACGTTAGTCGCGTAAATGGGTTTTTTTCCGGAGCTCGATGGAGCAAAGGAATTTTTTCCCAAAAAAAACCCTCTCTCGGACTACAACCTTGTCGTGGTGAGAGGGCTTAAGAGTTCCGTATTCCATGGTTTTTCATGGCTGGAACTGAACCAATGGTAGTCCACATAAGGTAATGTTCTGAGCGTGTGCAGTATTGCTGTTCATTTAAAAATTTTACTTAGAATGGTTTAAATTCTTTAAAAACTTTCTTGTGTTAATAACATTTCGATCTTGGATCTTTGTAGGAAACATCCTGACGGTAGTGAGTTCAGCCCAAATACGTAAAGTGTGAACCTTCTGGAGGATGAGGCGGAGCCGGCTTGGGAAGAAAAGGATGCCACGATGGAGATTTGGGACCCGCCACCAAGGATCTGCGATGGGGACTTAGCAGGTATTTTCGCGTCCATTCTATCTCTAAGAGATCTTCGCCTCCTCCTACCTGCAGCAGTCCTGTAGCTATATTTGGTACAGCACATTTACATTATTACTGGGTTACAGTCTATTCCTACTTTAGAGTAAAAGAGATACAACCCAAATTATCCACTTTATTCTGACCATTACATTAGTTTGTTCGTTTTACCATGCAATTTCAGAGTAATTGTTATTATTCTCTATTGTTGTTTGTATTGGTGCGTGTGCTAACTTCCCCTGTTTTCATGCAATTCTTTGTGATTTTTAGATTTCTTTCAGTAATCATCCCTTTTTTCCAGGTAATTTTTTACTGTGATGCTATGTTTTTTCATTAATATTACTCTGTATGCTTTTGCATTTTATATTTTTGATTGTGTGCGCATATGCAATAATAACATCTCTTCTCTAGGTATTTATTTATTGTTTGTTTGTTTACTTTTGTATTCTGGCGCATTAGTTCGATTTTTAATGTTGCTCTATTTATATGCGCGTGTTGTAATTACCCCTTTTTTCCAGGTATCTAACAATGGCATTTTCTTTTTATATTCTCCCTGTATTTGTTTACTGTTATTTGTTAATGCACAAGCAATAATTTTCTATTTTCCTATGTATTTATATATTGTGTGTGTTTTACTTTCTATTTTTGTGCATATCCTTGTATTTTAAAATTTTTGTTCTTACTGGCGTGTGCAATTTCTAGGTACATTACATTTCTCTCCCCTTGGTATTTCCATCTTGTTTTTTAGTTTAATTTTATATTTCCTTTAAGGGTGTATATTTATATTGTTGTTTGTACTGGCGTGTGCTATAATTACCACTCTTTTCCAGATGTTTATACACTGTTCAAGTTTGTACTCTTTTTATATTCCTGGGCATTTGTTAGTATAGTTACATTTTTGTTTGTAAACAAGGGAACAATTATTACCTGTCTTTTCCAGGTTCCTCTTTATTTAGTGTGTTCACTTTTATATTCACGCGCATTAGTTTGTATTTTAATACTGTTGTATTATCAGGCATGTGCATTAATCTTGTGGATTTATAATGAAACTTACCAGCATTTATTTTTCAATTTCAGGTAAGAGTTCCAGCGATGAGGTTGAAAAAAGTGATTTTGGTTCCCCCATCCATGCAGTGTCGTTGACAGAGGTCCCAGTACGCCACCCAATATCTGCTCCAGTTTTGACAGGAATCGGCTTAGAGTGTACTTGTTTGTTTTTATATTGTCTTCTACGTGTGCATGCAATATAAACCCATTCTTTTTCCAGCATCTAAATATGGTATTTCCTATTTTTTTATTAACTTGTATTTATTAACTGTCCTTTGTGCCATTAAAGCATATATTATCGAATTTACTGGTTAATTTGCAATAAATGTAATTAATGCAATAAAAAATGACTCATTAAATATGAGAGTCATTCTATGGTCATATTAATTGTGGTATGATTTTCACATTACCTTGATCAGAATCTATTATATGAATAATTATCTATTTATCGACAACAGCAAGATTTATAAGCAAGGGAATAAAGTAGCTTAATGAAGAGGAAGAGGCATATGGAGATTGTTCTCGGACGATTTTTGGAATTCTTCGGACGATAAATGATGTAGGCAGAAGGTCAGACAGAATTTATTTAACACGCATAAGAGAAAAAGTATAATTATATATATAATTATAATTTACTTATGAAACACAACATTAAGTTTGGCATTATTGTTAAAAGATTATCATGCCATCATATAAACTACTAAAATTAACAATTTGCACTCTAAAATACTAGTTCATAAGCCAATGCTATTGCTCTGTAACATAATTTAGAATTGATGATTTAATAACTGCACCCGCCTTAATAATTACCCGGTCAATTTTCTAAAAGAACTAATTAAGAGATAAGTATTCTTATTCAATATTTGGATAAACATTTTTCAACAACAGTTTCCCAATTATCAAAGATATAGTTCCCTTCTCTTTTGAAGAATCTGGGACAATATGTAAAATACTTTTTCCTTGATGTAATGAGGAATGACAGTACAACCTTGGTTAACTTCCACACTATTTCTGCAAAGTTTGCTCTAATTTCAATGAAATAACAAAGTATTTTCTGAGCATATTTATTTCACATTTTCCTTGTTTCATAGTCCATTGAATGGTGCATTGATTGGATGAGCTTAAAAGAACATTAAAATAATGATTTTTGCCATAGCTTTAATTATTTTGAAAATCAGTACATTTTTCATGCACTTGCTTTTTAAAACATTGGTTAAAATATCTACTTGTCCATGCATTATAGAGAGTTGATTATCTTCAAAGGAGAATTTTCTTTACCACATAGTTTCGAGGAAATGACCCTCTGAATTCCTTGGATCATCTTTAACTGATTTAATTTATAAATTGTGTGTTCATGTACATGAATCAAGAAACCATATATATATATATATATATATATATATATATATATATATATATATATATATATATGGTTTCTTGATTCATGTACATGTATATATATATATATATATATATATATATATATATATATATATATATAATATACATTATTGATTTAGTAATATCAAAACAATTAGTGGTAACAAAACCAGATGAAGCAAAAGTTAGTGATCATGATTTACTTGCACTGAATTTGAATTATTTAGAATTAAAGAATTAAATCAACCCATTGAGACACCTAGGGAAATCAGGCCATGGAAAAATGTTCTGATGAAAGGCCTGAGTAATTTTCTTAATAACTGTGATTGGGAAGGAAAGGATCTAAATGTTAGGTCAGTCCTTTCTGTAAAAAAATCTTACTTGTGCTGTACTGAAATTTTTTCCTGTAAAAGTGATTTATCAGAGCAAAGGTAAAAACCTTCTTTGGTTTACAAATGAGGTAAAAATTGCATGCAATCAAAGAAATTTGGCTAACAATAAGGGAAAACTGACTGATGATGAAAGAGTATATATCTATAAGCTATTGAGAAATCAGTGTGGTATAGAGGGACAAATAGAAAAAGAAATATTTTGGAGGTGAAATTGATAAACCAAAATTTATGAATAAAGCTGATGTGGAAAACTATAACATATTTAGTTGGAAATAGAGATTCAAATAGTGAAATTCTAAAAGTACTTATTGAAGGTGAAGAATGCATGTCTGAGACAAATAGCTTTCTCAGATATAAACTCTATTGATTTCTGAGGTTGAGAAAGGCTCAATGATAGTGATCTTACCTGCTACAAAAAGCTTACTTGAATGCAAAATGATTGAGATACCTAAGATTTACTGTCTGTTCTTTAGTGATGGCTTACAATATATGCTGTCTTTGCACCACTACTTAACTGTTAATGTAAATTTTTAACTGCTGAAGATTATTTATTTTTAGTAATTATGATATTTTATACTTTGCATGCACATAAAAAACTTTTACCAAACATTACAAATAGCTGTGATTTTGCTTTTCTTTGGCTGGTTCTTAATCTGTCTTGAATAAAATCAATTTCCACTTGGTGTCTCTTCATTTAAGTCAGTAGAAAGATGATGACGCTGAGTAAGAAGCAAAGATAATGGCTGATTTCAGGGGTTGGTCATTGATTAAGCTGTTACAAAGGAAGTAAGTACGAAATGGTGTTTATACTTCTGATATTATCCCTTATTGTCTTCGACTATTAGAACGAGCAGAAAAAACAAGCTTTGTCTTTATTCTTGAAATTTCCTTATCTTTATATGTTTACACTGAGTAGCTTATAATTTATCTTATAAATATGAGAATATAATAATAAATATACTACTTATGCAAAGGGAAACTTGTAATTTATGTAACTCCTTGTAATTAGAGAAATTCCATTCACGAATTTTATCTATAAAAAATAAATTTATCAGTTACTTTCAGTGCTTTGAGAATCTTTAAATATGCTTTTCTAATTAGCATGTCATAAGTTTGTGTAGTACGGACTGAGATAGTAGTAGTTAGTCAATTGTAATCAATGTTATGTTTAATTTTAACTGAAGATGATTATCAGTCCAATTTCATGTCTTCTTTAATTTATATTTCTAAAAGACACCATTCCCTGCCAATGTATTCTCTGTATTTGGAACCCAAATGCCTTATAGTTGGTCTCGTTAGCATTTTAGATACTAGTAATAACAGTATTACCGCACTGAGCACATGTGGATGCAATTTATTTTTTATCTATAACATTTTAACAAAGTAAATCTTTGGGATATCCTCTCTTTAAATATTTGGTTACACTATTTTGTAACCCATATGGTTTGTTTGCATAGGAAGAATGAAGCATCATTCTTTTTCATATGAGTTAACTTTATTTTAAAATCCATCTTCTTGTACTGCTTCAAGTTTCATGGGCGGATACAATTTAAGATGAAAGGTATATAAATTTTAAAATGTTGATGCCACTCATGATTTATTTATTTATTGTGCGTTAGAGCTACAAAAATTAACGAGCCACATTCAAAAACATGAAGTATCACATGATAATTACAAAATAAGATTATGTACAATATAATAATCCTGTCAAACAACCAAACAACTCTGAATACCAGATGTGAAGTTTAAAGTCATATCAATCTAATCAGGTAATTTAGAGGTAATTTAAATGGCTAGAGTGATAATTTCACCATATTATCAGTATGTATTGGAGTTTAAAAGTTTAGTGGAATGACATTCCACTTAAATCAGTATACGATTGAGCATTTTCAAATTTATTTCTGTAATTTAAAATTCATTAAAATTGTTCATTTAAATGGTATGTTGTTTCTATCTACATGATATGCTCTTGGTATGTGCTGATATGCTTTATCACCTCAGAGACTGAATATTTATATTTATCATTAATTTCTTTGACCCCATGACTGAATTTTGAGGAACTTGTATATCTATTGGATTAAGTTCATTTGCATCAGTTAACTATAGCTGTTCCACTAAGCATGATCTTAACTAATTAACAGAATTACCACCAATTGCACTTTCTTATTACTTCTATCAATTTATCAAATGAAATGAAAATAAAGGTCTTGAAATATTTCATAATGGTAACATTAATATGTCTATTTAGATCTACATATAGATTTACCAGTGTTGGGGAATTTTTCTTGACATCTTTTGGTCCTTGCTTTCTTTGAAAAACAAATACTTCATAAGTAAAAGATTTTGCTATGTCCTCTTTACTGGAATGAAATATAATTATATAATTGATGATTGTATGATCAATCAGGTCATCAAGTCTATGAATTGATCCTGCTCTTTTGGCTCCTAACGCATTATAAGTCTGTTTCTGTATTCCATTTTTGGACGTTCAATTCTGTATGGAAATTCGTGTTAGTTATATTTGGAATTTGAATAGGAAAATTCATGAAGTACTTTTATCATATCTCGTCCATACCTGGGGTATTAAGTTTTCATTTCATTATGTGGTTAATGTTTCTTCGTCTATGATCTCGCTCAAAAAATGGTAACCATACTGATAACATTAAAGTTATTATATTAAATAATATTACATTTGTGAAAAAGAATAGGAGAATATTTATAACGATTAAAAATAATTAGAAAAAATTGCAATATTCCCGCCGATTAGTGACTATGATTTTAAAAAGTAAGATTCAATACTAAATTTTCAAAAATAATTAAGATACTTAAGGAAAATTTTCGACATCAACTCAGCTGGAAATGAACCATAGCACTTGCCAAAATACGAGAATTGGACGTCTGCCAGAATTCTCGAGTAGAAGACGCCTCGCGGTCCTCGGTACAGCAGTTGGAGAACACAGCATGAACACCATAAAAAATGGTACTTACTCAGAGACGATACGTTTTTCTAGAACTACTTCTGTCTTCCTAAATCTTCCTCATATTAACAGCCATTACCATTGAATGTCATACGCAATATCCGACAAATGAGTAATTAATTGACTCAGACGCGCAGTATTCGGGAAAAGCTGACAGCTAAATTAACTGAAAATTCTCAATTCTTTCTAGTCTGCTTAGCATTCGATATTTGCCTCTCGTTGTAAACTACTATAATTAGCAGGATAAAGGTGTCATTTTCAGTGGTTGGATCCATTTTGTTTTCTCGGAAGCATAGGCCTTACAAATGATGCAAAAATCATTAATAATTTTCCTACTCTGCATACAGGAACGCATCAACAGGTACAATGTTCATGGAGATCGCAGCCACGTCATTTAAGCGTATTTCGCGATAAAATAAACATGGATTAGTTATTGTTTCTTTATGAGGAATTGTCAAATCTTTAGATGACTGGGCTTATATTATTTTCTTATGCGTAAAGTGATTTCGATGAGTTAGTTTTGTAGTTTTTTCATTCATGGAACTAAACCTTGAGAAATAAAGTTGAAAATGATTTAAACGTCATACGTACAATGATATGTAGGGTTCATGAACGTTATAAATTCATTGCGTTCCTTATCAGTTTCAATCTACTAGGTTTTGGTCACTTTTTATCCTCAAAATTTGAATGGTTAAGATGCGGTGTTTTATTTATTCATCCTTTTTTCTTTTTGTGTATAATATTACAAAGAAATTTTGAAGCATATTATAGGACATTCCTTATCATGCTTGACAGGAGTATGACATATATTATCCCTTTGTTTTTCAAGATGAATTAAATAATGCATCAATGTATTCTGTTGTTGTTGCCAGTATTATCATTCTAAATATGTTCAGTTCTTAAAATGTATTGTTATTGAACTCATTGCGCGGTTCTTGTATCAGATAAAGAAAAAATTAGAAGGGTTACCTGGAGCAATTGAGTTTAAAAGAAAATGCTTGAACAATGGATAGGGATTAGATGTTGAGCTTTGATTGTTTGGGATTTTAGTGTTTGGTATGTGAAAGATTTAGCACACTTATTTTACAGAATATCTATCTTGAATATCTTTCATATCGCTTTAATGTTGACTGATCATGCAATAATGTACATATAGGGATGATTTTCCTTTTCATAACATAATAGTATATGCCATCTTTGCACTGCTACTAAACTGTAACTGCAAACTTTTGACTCGTAGATAATTAAGTTTTCGTGATTGTGATAATTTATACATTGGATATGCATAAAAAACTTTTACCATGCAGTGCATATAGCTGTGATTTTGCTTTTCTTTACAAACTTAGTAATTTCTATCAGACAAGAAATTTTGGCTGGCTGCTAATATGTCTTGCTTAATATCAATTTTCACATGGTGTTTCTTCATTAAAGTCAGTAGAAAGATGATGACAATGAGTTAAAAGCAAAGATAATGGCTGATTTCTTGGGGTGGTCATTTATTTAGTTGTTACGAAGAAAGTAAGTACAAAATAAATGATAAGTCATAAAATACTTATGATATAATGATGCCATGTTTTGTCTTCCCTCCTATGTCATCTTAATGCTAAAATAACCAATTCACAATTTATGAATTAGAGCAGCTATGCTGCACAATAAACAAATTGAGATAGTAAAAAAATGAATTAAAAAATACATAATAATTGGGTTCCATAGAAATAAGAAATGGTATTTATACTTCTAATTTAATCATCTATTGTCATTGACTATTAGAGTGAAGAGAAGAAACAAGCTTTGTCTATATTCTGCAAATTTCCTTATCTTTATATGTTTACGCAGAGTAGCATATATATTATCTCTGGATATTTTATTCTCCACCTACTTATGTAAAAGGAAGTTAGAATTTTTCTAATTAGAAGGAGTTAAATAAAATATATGTTAAAATTAATGAATTTCATCTATTAAAAATTAATTCAACCAAAGAGTTTGGACTTCTATAAGGAAAAGTTAAATCAGGAATGACATTGAAAGGTAATTATAGTTTTTAATAACAAAATGGGTATTGTGAGCAGCAGAAATCTAGAATGCAGGTAAGGATAATCCAATTGAAGCTCTGTGGAAATGTGTTGAGGAAATTATTTTATTTTAGTATTGTTATTGCTCTTTGCCAAATGAATGGAAATTTTTAATCTTTGTTTATTGTTCACAATATCCTGATTGTCTGACTGAAGTGATTTGAGAATCTTTAAATATGTTTTTCTCCTCACGGTGTCAGAACTTAGTGTAGTGTACACTGAGATAGTTAACTCAAGATGATCATCAGTCCAATTTCATCTCTTCTTCAATTTATATTTCTAAGAGAAAAGAATCCCTGCCAATGTATGCTCTACATTTTGGAACCCCTAATGTCTCATAGGTGTTTTTCTAGCATTTTAGATACTAGTTATATCAGTATTGTCACACTGAGCACCTTTGGATGCATTTTATTTTTTATCTATAACGTCCTAACAGAGTAAATCTGAGGAATACTCTCTTTCAAGTATTTGGTTATATTACATTTTAAACCATATGGTATGTTTACATAGGATGAATGAAAAATATTTCTTTTTTCAAAAGAGTTAACTTTATTTTAATATCCTTCTTCATGTGCCACCAAGTTTCATGGGTGGATACAATTTAAGACGAAAGTATGTAAATTTTAACTTTTAAATTAATGTTGATTCTGATCATGATTTACTATTAGAGCTACATAAAAAACAAAACTTAACAAGCTACATTTTAAAGCATAAAGTATCACATAATAATTACAAAATAAGACGATGTACAATAAACCAACTAGAATTACATGATCCTTTTAACGCTACTTACAAATACATTGTAAGTATGAGGAAAAGGCTTCATTAACTCTCCTAGTTAATTGCTTTCCTCCTAAATTCATTAAATTTTGAATAGAAAAAGAAATCATATAATGTGTAGTGTATTAGCACATCATGGTGAAGACGGAACGACCTCTTTAAACAGTTCTTTATTCTTTCCATCATACTTGGTTTATTTTATTCGAATTACCATATTATTCTTTTTTCATTTTACCTTTGTTGGAGTGACTTCTAATTCACCATTGATTTTTTCACCATTTCTTGTGCTAACTTCTTCTATCTTTACAATTTGAAGGTGTAAATAACAAACTGCTAGAGCTCAGGTCGTTTTCACCTGTGATAAACATTAAGTTGTGAAAGTATCACATAAATTCAAATTCATGAGATAAAATGGTTTTCTTTGAAATTGTGACAATTAAATGACTATGTGTTGAGCATATAAAATCCATACCATACTTATGGAATGAAGAAATAGTTTATATAATTATATTTAAGGAAATATGAAATGCTAGTAATAAAATGTTTTATGATGAAATAAAAATATCTCTAGACCAATAATATTTAAATTAAGCTCCTTTTCACAAAAATATACGGAATAAAATAAAAGTATTCAAGGAAAAATGAAATTTTCAAAACAAGCAACTTTAAATTTAACAAATAATGCTGAATGGGTAGTTGTTTATGCAAGGGGATTAAAACAAATATTTATCTGAAAATAATTTATATCAGATGTCATTCATACATTTGAAACAAAGAATATATTATTAGGAACTATTACAACATTTCCTTGGGGATGTCTATCATTTAAAAAAACTCCAGATACTACTGTAGAGAATGAATGGTCTCAAAAGTCATGGGGAACCTGCATGCGGAAATTAAATTGAATTTATACTAAGCGATTCTGTATACTAACTATAATCATTAATAAAATAGGAAAAACCTTTCAATGTTGCCTGAGTATTAGAGGTGATTCACCAAGAAGCTATACTCACTGTTCGACCTCTGTAATGAAGTAAGAAGACAAGAGGCAACAAAAGATATTTCAGTCCTCAAGGAATGATTAAGAGTCCTACTGAACCTACTTCATTGAATATTTCTGCTAAAACAGATACGGAAACGCAGTAAAATAAAGCGGGTTACTAATTGTAAATTGACGGTAATAAAATCATAGAGAAGGGAAGAAAAGAGAAAATAGAGGAACATGCAAACTAATTGCCAGCATCTAATAAAAGAAAGGATTGTGAAGTGACACAGTAAAAAGAATTAAAAATTGATGTGATATATTCCAAAATTTTTTCACAGAATTACATATGTATATTTATGGATAAATAAGATAATTATGTGTAAGTATGGGTAGTAAATACACATACTGCTATTTCAAATGATGTGTGGATGCATAATTATAAAAGAATGGGACTTGGCAACCAGAAATCGCGAAATTTTGATGAAGAGATTCAGTAATGTAACAGTAATCGAGCTACCATCCCTTAAAATTAACCTTGGCTTTTGCGTTTATAGGCATTGTATTCGTGAAATGAGCTGGCGAATAAGATATGAATCTTAATCTACATCCAAATAAAATCTTGTAATGGAAAGGAAGGGTAAGATATTATTTACAGTAGGATTAATACTTACAAGAGAAGTAGTGGATCGGCGGTTTATGAATATGATTTTCGCCAAAGGAACAGTAATGATACAGTAATCAAGTTACCATTCCTTAAAATTAACCTTGGCTTAATTTTGCGCTTAATGCCTTAAATTGCGTTTATAGGCATTGTATTCGTAAAATGCGCAAGCGATTAAGATGTGAATCTTAATCTACATCCAAATACATGTAAAGCCATTCTTATCTCTTTATTTCTTCATCACATGCAGATGAATCTCCCACGACCACCCATGTTTACGAAGTGTACTATCGATATGTACGACGAAAGTAAATTACCTCGATTCGAGGCAACCTCCACCCACTAAAATATTATTATAATCCAGAGTAAACCTTTCTTCCGACATAACGTAAGCAGTAGAAGAAGATTGGGAACTTAAATTCATACTTACGTAAAACTTTTGGAATATAAGAAATAGTTAAGGAATTATAAAGCGGTAGGTAAAATTTTTAAAATCAATAATCAGCTGTTTTTACAATACCATCGAGTAAGAAGTTGTTTGTGGGAGGGGAGAAGGTGGTTTCCACCAATCAGAACCCTGCGTAAGACACGGGGAATGAAGGAGAGGACATTGTCGAAGCAAGTGACTTTGTCCCTCTTCGGACTTCTTGAGCGCAGGTTGTGCTTAGTGTGCGATCTAGAGCTCTTAACGATTCAAGTACGTGGTAGAGCCTTGAACGATTCCTAAAAGTGGTAAGTTGAATTGAATATAACGTGGCCTGGAGGTTATATTGTGTATGTTTTATTTTCGGGATTAATATTTTTGTACTATTTGCTAAGCTCAACAGTAAAGTTAACTGATGGATCGATGTTAGAATGATCTGTCACGTGGTGCATTTTACGCGAAGCCTTTTGATTGTGTCATATACTGAATACGCACGATTATCATAGTCTTCCGTGGATTTTGAAAGTGTTTTGAAATTTGTGCCTAATGCTCTGATATTTGAATGGGATCTTAAATCACGTTAGTCATAAGTGAAGGGTATTCATCAATCCTTTATGAAACGGACAATGATCCGGAATGTTCCATTGAATGCATTTGAATGTATGCTAGATAATTTTAAGTTCGAAGTGAAAATGAAAGGAATGAGTTTGTTCTGTTAGAATCATTATCCTTATTTATAAAATTCACTCAGTTAAAAAACAGTTCTCTCCTTACGGTACCTAAGGGGAAGCGAATTGATCTAAAGCGGTCTAAAGGTTTTTTGGAAAGAAAGTTAATATACGTTCACACGTATCGTTGGACAAATTTGACGGCGGATCTTGTTGATCTACAATAAAACTGACAAGCTTACATTCTGCAATTTCAGGTACGAGTTCCAATAGTCAAGAGGAAAAGAAGATTTTGGTTGCCCCTTTCCACGCCGTGTCTTCGATAGAGGTCCCAGGACGCCGCCCACTATCTGCTCCCTTTTCTAAGGGAAGATGGTAAAAGTGTCGGTTATCGGTTTTTGTTCGTTATATATTATGTTTCCGCGTATGTTTTTGTATTTTTTATTGTTGTCTGCATGCGCGCATGTATAATTATTCCTTTTTTTCAGGTATTTATTTCTTGTTCGTTTTAAATTTCCGCGTATTTTTCATGTAATTTTATTGTTTGTTCTACATGTGCGTGCATTCATTTACACCCTTTTTTCCAGGTATTTATTTCTTGTTCGTTTTAAATTTCCGCGTATTTTTCATGTATTTTTATTGTTTGTTCTACACGTGCGTGCATTAATTTACACCCTTTTTTCCAGGTATATATTTTGTTCGTTCGTTTTATTTTTCCGCGTATGTTTTTGCTGTTTTATATTTTTTGTTTTGCGTGTGCGTGCTATATATTTCGTTTGTTTGGTTTGTTTCATCGTATGTTTTGTATTTTTATATTGTTTTACTCGCGTCTAATCAATATCCCTTTTTTTTCCAGGTAATAATTTGTGTGTTTAATTTTTCCTCGTATATGCTTGTATTTCTATATTCTTGTTTGCACACACGCGTTTAATTATAACCTTTTTTTCAGGAATTAATTTTATTTGTTTTTTGCTTACTCTTTTATATTTCCGCGTAGGTTTTTTCTATGTTTGTGCGTGCGCGTGCTATACTCCCCCTATTTCGTTTATGTATATATTTTCCGTAAACGTTAGTCGCGTAAATGGGTTTTTTTCCGGAGCTCGATGGAGCAAAGGAATTTTTTCCCAAAAAAAACCCTCTCTCGGACTACAACCTTGTCGTGGTGAGAGGGCTTAAGAGTTCCGTATTCCATGGTTTTTCATGGCTGGAACTGAACCAATGGTAGTCCACATAAGGTAATGTTCTGAGCGTGTGCAGTATTGCTGTTCATTTAAAAATTTTACTTAGAATGGTTTAAATTCTTTAAAAACTTTCTTGTGTTAATAACATTTCGATCTTGGATCTTTGTAGGAAACATCCTGACGGTAGTGAGTTCAGCCCAAATACGTAAAGTGTGAACCTTCTGGAGGATGAGGCGGAGCCGGCTTGGGAAGAAAAGGATGCCACGATGGAGATTTGGGACCCGCCACCAAGGATCTGCGATGGGGACTTAGCAGGTATTTTCGCGTCCATTCTATCTCTAAGAGATCTTCGCCTCCTCCTACCTGCAGCAGTCCTGTAGCTATATTTGGTACAGCACATTTACATTATTACTGGGTTACAGTCTATTCCTACTTTAGAGTAAAAGAGATACAACCCAAATTATCCACTTTATTCTGACCATTACATTAGTTTGTTCGTTTTACCATGCAATTTCAGAGTAATTGTTATTATTCTCTATTGTTGTTTGTATTGGTGCGTGTGCTAACTTCCCCTGTTTTCATGCAATTCTTTGTGATTTTTAGATTTCTTTCAGTAATCATCCCTTTTTTCCAGGTAATTTTTTACTGTGATGCTATGTTTTTTCATTAATATTACTCTGTATGCTTTTGCATTTTATATTTTTGATTGTGTGCGCATATGCAATAATAACATCTCTTCTCTAGGTATTTATTTATTGTTTGTTTGTTTACTTTTGTATTCTGGCGCATTAGTTCGATTTTTAATGTTGCTCTATTTATATGCGCGTGTTGTAATTACCCCTTTTTTCCAGGTATCTAACAATGGCATTTTCTTTTTATATTCTCCCTGTATTTGTTTACTGTTATTTGTTAATGCACAAGCAATAATTTTCTATTTTCCTATGTATTTATATATTGTGTGTGTTTTACTTTCTATTTTTGTGCATATCCTTGTATTTTAAAATTTTTGTTCTTACTGGCGTGTGCAATTTCTAGGTACATTACATTTCTCTCCCCTTGGTATTTCCATCTTGTTTTTTAGTTTAATTTTATATTTCCTTTAAGGGTGTATATTTATATTGTTGTTTGTACTGGCGTGTGCTATAATTACCACTCTTTTCCAGATGTTTATACACTGTTCAAGTTTGTACTCTTTTTATATTCCTGGGCATTTGTTAGTATAGTTACATTTTTGTTTGTAAACAAGGGAACAATTATTACCTGTCTTTTCCAGGTTCCTCTTTATTTAGTGTGTTCACTTTTATATTCACGCGCATTAGTTTGTATTTTAATACTGTTGTATTATCAGGCATGTGCATTAATCTTGTGGATTTATAATGAAACTTACCAGCATTTATTTTTCAATTTCAGGTAAGAGTTCCAGCGATGAGGTTGAAAAAAGTGATTTTGGTTCCCCCATCCATGCAGTGTCGTTGACAGAGGTCCCAGTACGCCACCCAATATCTGCTCCAGTTTTGACAGGAATCGGCTTAGAGTGTACTTGTTTGTTTTTATATTGTCTTCTACGTGTGCATGCAATATAAACCCATTCTTTTTCCAGCATCTAAATATGGTATTTCCTATTTTTTTATTAACTTGTATTTATTAACTGTCCTTTGTGCCATTAAAGCATATATTATCGAATTTACTGGTTAATTTGCAATAAATGTAATTAATGCAATAAAAAATGACTCATTAAATATGAGAGTCATTCTATGGTCATATTAATTGTGGTATGATTTTCACATTACCTTGATCAGAATCTATTATATGAATAATTATCTATTTATCGACAACAGCAAGATTTATAAGCAAGGGAATAAAGTAGCTTAATGAAGAGGAAGAGGCATATGGAGATTGTTCTCGGACGATTTTTGGAATTCTTCGGACGATAAATGATGTAGGCAGAAGGTCAGACAGAATTTATTTAACACGCATAAGAGAAAAAGTATAATTATATATATAATTATAATTTACTTATGAAACACAACATTAAGTTTGGCATTATTGTTAAAAGATTATCATGCCATCATATAAACTACTAAAATTAACAATTTGCACTCTAAAATACTAGTTCATAAGCCAATGCTATTGCTCTGTAACATAATTTAGAATTGATGATTTAATAACTGCACCCGCCTTAATAATTACCCGGTCAATTTTCTAAAAGAACTAATTAAGAGATAAGTATTCTTATTCAATATTTGGATAAACATTTTTCAACAACAGTTTCCCAATTATCAAAGATATAGTTCCCTTCTCTTTTGAAGAATCTGGGACAATATGTAAAATACTTTTTCCTTGATGTAATGAGGAATGACAGTACAACCTTGGTTAACTTCCACACTATTTCTGCAAAGTTTGCTCTAATTTCAATGAAATAACAAAGTATTTTCTGAGCATATTTATTTCACATTTTCCTTGTTTCATAGTCCATTGAATGGTGCATTGATTGGATGAGCTTAAAAGAACATTAAAATAATGATTTTTGCCATAGCTTTAATTATTTTGAAAATCAGTACATTTTTCATGCACTTGCTTTTTAAAACATTGGTTAAAATATCTACTTGTCCATGCATTATAGAGAGTTGATTATCTTCAAAGGAGAATTTTCTTTACCACATAGTTTCGAGGAAATGACCCTCTGAATTCCTTGGATCATCTTTAACTGATTTAATTTATAAATTGTGTGTTCATGTACATGAATCAAGAAACCATATATATATATATATATATATATATATATATATATATATATATATATATATATATATATATATATATATATATATATATATATATATATATATATATATATATATATATATATATATATATATATATATATATATATATATAATATACATTATTGATTTAGTAATATCAAAACAATTAGTGGTAACAAAACCAGATGAAGCAAAAGTTAGTGATCATGATTTACTTGCACTGAATTTGAATTATTTAGAATTAAAGAATTAAATCAACCCATTGAGACACCTAGGGAAATCAGGCCATGGAAAAATGTTCTGATGAAAGGCCTGAGTAATTTTCTTAATAACTGTGATTGGGAAGGAAAGGATCTAAATGTTAGGTCAGTCCTTTCTGTAAAAAAATCTTACTTGTGCTGTACTGAAATTTTTTCCTGTAAAAGTGATTTATCAGAGCAAAGGTAAAAACCTTCTTTGGTTTACAAATGAGGTAAAAATTGCATGCAATCAAAGAAATTTGGCTAACAATAAGGGAAAACTGACTGATGATGAAAGAGTATATATCTATAAGCTATTGAGAAATCAGTGTGGTATAGAGGGACAAATAGAAAAAGAAATATTTTGGAGGTGAAATTGATAAACCAAAATTTATGAATAAAGCTGATGTGGAAAACTATAACATATTTAGTTGGAAATAGAGATTCAAATAGTGAAATTCTAAAAGTACTTATTGAAGGTGAAGAATGCATGTCTGAGACAAATAGCTTTCTCAGATATAAACTCTATTGATTTCTGAGGTTGAGAAAGGCTCAATGATAGTGATCTTACCTGCTACAAAAAGCTTACTTGAATGCAAAATGATTGAGATACCTAAGATTTACTGTCTGTTCTTTAGTGATGGCTTACAATATATGCTGTCTTTGCACCACTACTTAACTGTTAATGTAAATTTTTAACTGCTGAAGATTATTTATTTTTAGTAATTATGATATTTTATACTTTGCATGCACATAAAAAACTTTTACCAAACATTACAAATAGCTGTGATTTTGCTTTTCTTTGGCTGGTTCTTAATCTGTCTTGAATAAAATCAATTTCCACTTGGTGTCTCTTCATTTAAGTCAGTAGAAAGATGATGACGCTGAGTAAGAAGCAAAGATAATGGCTGATTTCAGGGGTTGGTCATTGATTAAGCTGTTACAAAGGAAGTAAGTACGAAATGGTGTTTATACTTCTGATATTATCCCTTATTGTCTTCGACTATTAGAACGAGCAGAAAAAACAAGCTTTGTCTTTATTCTTGAAATTTCCTTATCTTTATATGTTTACACTGAGTAGCTTATAATTTATCTTATAAATATGAGAATATAATAATAAATATACTACTTATGCAAAGGGAAACTTGTAATTTATGTAACTCCTTGTAATTAGAGAAATTCCATTCACGAATTTTATCTATAAAAAATAAATTTATCAGTTACTTTCAGTGCTTTGAGAATCTTTAAATATGCTTTTCTAATTAGCATGTCATAAGTTTGTGTAGTACGGACTGAGATAGTAGTAGTTAGTCAATTGTAATCAATGTTATGTTTAATTTTAACTGAAGATGATTATCAGTCCAATTTCATGTCTTCTTTAATTTATATTTCTAAAAGACACCATTCCCTGCCAATGTATTCTCTGTATTTGGAACCCAAATGCCTTATAGTTGGTCTCGTTAGCATTTTAGATACTAGTAATAACAGTATTACCGCACTGAGCACATGTGGATGCAATTTATTTTTTATCTATAACATTTTAACAAAGTAAATCTTTGGGATATCCTCTCTTTAAATATTTGGTTACACTATTTTGTAACCCATATGGTTTGTTTGCATAGGAAGAATGAAGCATCATTCTTTTTCATATGAGTTAACTTTATTTTAAAATCCATCTTCTTGTACTGCTTCAAGTTTCATGGGCGGATACAATTTAAGATGAAAGGTATATAAATTTTAAAATGTTGATGCCACTCATGATTTATTTATTTATTGTGCGTTAGAGCTACAAAAATTAACGAGCCACATTCAAAAACATGAAGTATCACATGATAATTACAAAATAAGATTATGTACAATATAATAATCCTGTCAAACAACCAAACAACTCTGAATACCAGATGTGAAGTTTAAAGTCATATCAATCTAATCAGGTAATTTAGAGGTAATTTAAATGGCTAGAGTGATAATTTCACCATATTATCAGTATGTATTGGAGTTTAAAAGTTTAGTGGAATGACATTCCACTTAAATCAGTATACGATTGAGCATTTTCAAATTTATTTCTGTAATTTAAAATTCATTAAAATTGTTCATTTAAATGGTATGTTGTTTCTATCTACATGATATGCTCTTGGTATGTGCTGATATGCTTTATCACCTCAGAGACTGAATATTTATATTTATCATTAATTTCTTTGACCCCATGACTGAATTTTGAGGAACTTGTATATCTATTGGATTAAGTTCATTTGCATCAGTTAACTATAGCTGTTCCACTAAGCATGATCTTAACTAATTAACAGAATTACCACCAATTGCACTTTCTTATTACTTCTATCAATTTATCAAATGAAATGAAAATAAAGGTCTTGAAATATTTCATAATGGTAACATTAATATGTCTATTTAGATCTACATATAGATTTACCAGTGTTGGGGAATTTTTCTTGACATCTTTTGGTCCTTGCTTTCTTTGAAAAACAAATACTTCATAAGTAAAAGATTTTGCTATGTCCTCTTTACTGGAATGAAATATAATTATATAATTGATGATTGTATGATCAATCAGGTCATCAAGTCTATGAATTGATCCTGCTCTTTTGGCTCCTAACGCATTATAAGTCTGTTTCTGTATTCCATTTTTGGACGTTCAATTCTGTATGGAAATTCGTGTTAGTTATATTTGGAATTTGAATAGGAAAATTCATGAAGTACTTTTATCATATCTCGTCCATACCTGGGGTATTAAGTTTTCATTTCATTATGTGGTTAATGTTTCTTCGTCTATGATCTCGCTCAAAAAATGGTAACCATACTGATAACATTAAAGTTATTATATTAAATAATATTACATTTGTGAAAAAGAATAGGAGAATATTTATAACGATTAAAAATAATTAGAAAAAATTGCAATATTCCCGCCGATTAGTGACTATGATTTTAAAAAGTAAGATTCAATACTAAATTTTCAAAAATAATTAAGATACTTAAGGAAAATTTTCGACATCAACTCAGCTGGAAATGAACCATAGCACTTGCCAAAATACGAGAATTGGACGTCTGCCAGAATTCTCGAGTAGAAGACGCCTCGCGGTCCTCGGTACAGCAGTTGGAGAACACAGCATGAACACCATAAAAAATGGTACTTACTCAGAGACGATACGTTTTTCTAGAACTACTTCTGTCTTCCTAAATCTTCCTCATATTAACAGCCATTACCATTGAATGTCATACGCAATATCCGACAAATGAGTAATTAATTGACTCAGACGCGCAGTATTCGGGAAAAGCTGACAGCTAAATTAACTGAAAATTCTCAATTCTTTCTAGTCTGCTTAGCATTCGATATTTGCCTCTCGTTGTAAACTACTATAATTAGCAGGATAAAGGTGTCATTTTCAGTGGTTGGATCCATTTTGTTTTCTCGGAAGCATAGGCCTTACAAATGATGCAAAAATCATTAATAATTTTCCTACTCTGCATACAGGAACGCATCAACAGGTACAATGTTCATGGAGATCGCAGCCACGTCATTTAAGCGTATTTCGCGATAAAATAAACATGGATTAGTTATTGTTTCTTTATGAGGAATTGTCAAATCTTTAGATGACTGGGCTTATATTATTTTCTTATGCGTAAAGTGATTTCGATGAGTTAGTTTTGTAGTTTTTTCATTCATGGAACTAAACCTTGAGAAATAAAGTTGAAAATGATTTAAACGTCATACGTACAATGATATGTAGGGTTCATGAACGTTATAAATTCATTGCGTTCCTTATCAGTTTCAATCTACTAGGTTTTGGTCACTTTTTATCCTCAAAATTTGAATGGTTAAGATGCGGTGTTTTATTTATTCATCCTTTTTTCTTTTTGTGTATAATATTACAAAGAAATTTTGAAGCATATTATAGGACATTCCTTATCATGCTTGACAGGAGTATGACATATATTATCCCTTTGTTTTTCAAGATGAATTAAATAATGCATCAATGTATTCTGTTGTTGTTGCCAGTATTATCATTCTAAATATGTTCAGTTCTTAAAATGTATTGTTATTGAACTCATTGCGCGGTTCTTGTATCAGATAAAGAAAAAATTAGAAGGGTTACCTGGAGCAATTGAGTTTAAAAGAAAATGCTTGAACAATGGATAGGGATTAGATGTTGAGCTTTGATTGTTTGGGATTTTAGTGTTTGGTATGTGAAAGATTTAGCACACTTATTTTACAGAATATCTATCTTGAATATCTTTCATATCGCTTTAATGTTGACTGATCATGCAATAATGTACATATAGGGATGATTTTCCTTTTCATAACATAATAGTATATGCCATCTTTGCACTGCTACTAAACTGTAACTGCAAACTTTTGACTCGTAGATAATTAAGTTTTCGTGATTGTGATAATTTATACATTGGATATGCATAAAAAACTTTTACCATGCAGTGCATATAGCTGTGATTTTGCTTTTCTTTACAAACTTAGTAATTTCTATCAGACAAGAAATTTTGGCTGGCTGCTAATATGTCTTGCTTAATATCAATTTTCACATGGTGTTTCTTCATTAAAGTCAGTAGAAAGATGATGACAATGAGTTAAAAGCAAAGATAATGGCTGATTTCTTGGGGTGGTCATTTATTTAGTTGTTACGAAGAAAGTAAGTACAAAATAAATGATAAGTCATAAAATACTTATGATATAATGATGCCATGTTTTGTCTTCCCTCCTATGTCATCTTAATGCTAAAATAACCAATTCACAATTTATGAATTAGAGCAGCTATGCTGCACAATAAACAAATTGAGATAGTAAAAAAATGAATTAAAAAATACATAATAATTGGGTTCCATAGAAATAAGAAATGGTATTTATACTTCTAATTTAATCATCTATTGTCATTGACTATTAGAGTGAAGAGAAGAAACAAGCTTTGTCTATATTCTGCAAATTTCCTTATCTTTATATGTTTACGCAGAGTAGCATATATATTATCTCTGGATATTTTATTCTCCACCTACTTATGTAAAAGGAAGTTAGAATTTTTCTAATTAGAAGGGGTTAAATAAAATATATGTTAAAATTAATGAATTTCATCTATTAAAAATTAATTCAACCAAAGAGTTTGGACTTCTATAAGGAAAAGTTAAATCAGGAATGACATTGAAAGGTAATTATAGTTTTTAATAACAAAATGGGTATTGTGAGCAGCAGAAATGTAGAATGCAGGTAAGGATAATCCAATTGAAGCTCTGTGGAAATGTGTTGAGGAAATTATTTTATTTTAGTATTGTTATTGCTCTTTGCCAAATGAATGGAAATTTTTAATCTTTGTTTATTGTTCACAATATCCTGATTGTCTGACTGAAGTGATTTGAGAATCTTTAAATATGTTTTTCTCCTCACGGTGTCAGAACTTAGTGTAGTGTACACTGAGATAGTTAACTCAAGATGATCATCAGTCCAATTTCATCTCTTCTTCAATTTATATTTCTAAGAGAAAAGAATCCCTGCCAATGTATGCTCTACATTTTGGAACCCCTAATGTCTCATAGGTGTTTTTCTAGCATTTTAGATACTAGTTATATCAGTATTGTCACACTGAGCACCTTTGGATGCATTTTATTTTTTATCTATAACGTCCTAACAGAGTAAATCTGAGGAATACTCTCTTTCAAGTATTTGGTTATATTACATTTTAAACCATATGGTATGTTTACATAGGATGAATGAAAAATATTTCTTTTTTCAAAAGAGTTAACTTTATTTTAATATCCTTCTTCATGTGCCACCAAGTTTCATGGGTGGATACAATTTAAGACGAAAGTATGTAAATTTTAACTTTTAAATTAATGTTGATTCTGATCATGATTTACTATTAGAGCTACATAAAAAACAAAACTTAACAAGCTACATTTTAAAGCATAAAGTATCACATAATAATTACAAAATAAGACGATGTACAATAAACCAACTAGAATTACATGATCCTTTTAACGCTACTTACAAATACATTGTAAGTATGAGGAAAAGGCTTCATTAACTCTCCTAGTTAATTGCTTTCCTCCTAAATTCATTAAATTTTGAATAGAAAAAGAAATCATATAATGTGTAGTGTATTAGCACATCATGGTGAAGACGGAACGACCTCTTTAAACAGTTCTTTATTCTTTCCATCATACTTGGTTTATTTTATTCGAATTACCATATTATTCTTTTTTCATTTTACCTTTGTTGGAGTGACTTCTAATTCACCATTGATTTTTTCACCATTTCTTGTGCTAACTTCTTCTATCTTTACAATTTGAAGGTGTAAATAACAAACTGCTAGAGCTCAGGTCGTTTTCACCTGTGATAAACATTAAGTTGTGAAAGTATCACATAAATTCAAATTCATGAGATAAAATGGTTTTCTTTGAAATTGTGACAATTAAATGACTATGTGTTGAGCATATAAAATCCATACCATACTTATGGAATGAAGAAATAGTTTATATAATTATATTTAAGGAAATATGAAATGCTAGTAATAAAATGTTTTATGATGAAATAAAAATATCTCTAGACCAATAATATTTAAATTAAGCTCCTTTTCACAAAAATATACGGAATAAAATAAAAGTATTCAAGGAAAAATGAAATTTTCAAAACAAGCAACTTTAAATTTAACAAATAATGCTGAATGGGTAGTTGTTTATGCAAGGGGATTAAAACAAATATTTATCTGAAAATAATTTATATCAGATGTCATTCATACATTTGAAACAAAGAATATATTATTAGGAACTATTACAACATTTCCTTGGGGATGTCTATCATTTAAAAAAACTCCAGATACTACTGTAGAGAATGAATGGTCTCAAAAGTCATGGGGAACCTGCATGCGGAAATTAAATTGAATTTATACTAAGCGATTCTGTATACTAACTATAATCATTAATAAAATAGGAAAAACCTTTCAATGTTGCCTGAGTATTAGAGGTGATTCACCAAGAAGCTATACTCACTGTTCGACCTCTGTAATGAAGTAAGAAGACAAGAGGCAACAAAAGATATTTCAGTCCTCAAGGAATGATTAAGAGTCCTACTGAACCTACTTCATTGAATATTTCTGCTAAAACAGATACGGAAACGCAGTAAAATAAAGCGGGTTACTAATTGTAAATTGACGGTAATAAAATCATAGAGAAGGGAAGAAAAGAGAAAATAGAGGAACATGCAAACTAATTGCCAGCATCTAATAAAAGAAAGGATTGTGAAGTGACACAGTAAAAAGAATTAAAAATTGATGTGATATATTCCAAAATTTTTTCACAGAATTACATATGTATATTTATGGATAAATAAGATAATTATGTGTAAGTATGGGTAGTAAATACACATACTGCTATTTCAAATGATGTGTGGATGCATAATTATAAAAGAATGGGACTTGGCAACCAGAAATCGCGAAATTTTGATGAAGAGATTCAGTAATGTAACAGTAATCGAGCTACCATCCCTTAAAATTAACCTTGGCTTTTGCGTTTATAGGCATTGTATTCGTGAAATGAGCTGGCGAATAAGATATGAATCTTAATCTACATCCAAATAAAATCTTGTAATGGAAAGGAAGGGTAAGATATTATTTACAGTAGGATTAATACTTACAAGAGAAGTAGTGGATCGGCGGTTTATGAATATGATTTTCGCCAAAGGAACAGTAATGATACAGTAATCAAGTTACCATTCCTTAAAATTAACCTTGGCTTAATTTTGCGCTTAATGCCTTAAATTGCGTTTATAGGCATTGTATTCGTAAAATGCGCAAGCGATTAAGATGTGAATCTTAATCTACATCCAAATACATGTAAAGCCATTCTTATCTCTTTATTTCTTCATCACATGCAGATGAATCTCCCACGACCACCCATGTTTACGAAGTGTACTATCGATATGTACGACGAAAGTAAATTACCTCGATTCGAGGCAACCTCCACCCACTAAAATATTATTATAATCCAGAGTAAACCTTTCTTCCGACATAACGTAAGCAGTAGAAGAAGATTGGGAACTTAAATTCATACTTACGTAAAACTTTTGGAATATAAGAAATAGTTAAGGAATTATAAAGCGGTAGGTAAAATTTTTAAAATCAATAATCAGCTGTTTTTACAATACCATCGAGTAAGAAGTTGTTTGTGGGAGGGGAGAAGGTGGTTTCCACCAATCAGAACCCTGCGTAAGACACGGGGAATGAAGGAGAGGACATTGTCGAAGCAAGTGACTTTGTCCCTCTTCGGACTTCTTGAGCGCAGGTTGTGCTTAGTGTGCGATCTAGAGCTCTTAACGATTCAAGTACGTGGTAGAGCCTTGAACGATTCCTAAAAGTGGTAAGTTGAATTGAATATAACGTGGCCTGGAGGTTATATTGTGTATGTTTTATTTTCGGGATTAATATTTTTGTACTATTTGCTAAGCTCAACAGTAAAGTTAACTGATGGATCGATGTTAGAATGATCTGTCACGTGGTGCATTTTACGCGAAGCCTTTTGATTGTGTCATATACTGAATACGCACGATTATCATAGTCTTCCGTGGATTTTGAAAGTGTTTTGAAATTTGTGCCTAATGCTCTGATATTTGAATGGGATCTTAAATCACGTTAGTCATAAGTGAAGGGTATTCATCAATCCTTTATGAAACGGACAATGATCCGGAATGTTCCATTGAATGCATTTGAATGTATGCTAGATAATTTTAAGTTCGAAGTGAAAATGAAAGGAATGAGTTTGTTCTGTTAGAATCATTATCCTTATTTATAAAATTCACTCAGTTAAAAAACAGTTCTCTCCTTACGGTACCTAAGGGGAAGCGAATTGATCTAAAGCGGTCTAAAGGTTTTTTGGAAAGAAAGTTAATATACGTTCACACGTATCGTTGGACAAATTTGACGGCGGATCTTGTTGATCTACAATAAAACTGACAAGCTTACATTCTGCAATTTCAGGTACGAGTTCCAATAGTCAAGAGGAAAAGAAGATTTTGGTTGCCCCTTTCCACGCCGTGTCTTCGATAGAGGTCCCAGGACGCCGCCCACTATCTGCTCCCTTTTCTAAGGGAAGATGGTAAAAGTGTCGGTTATCGGTTTTTGTTCGTTATATATTATGTTTCCGCGTATGTTTTTGTATTTTTTATTGTTGTCTGCATGCGCGCATGTATAATTATTCCTTTTTTTCAGGTATTTATTTCTTGTTCGTTTTAAATTTCCGCGTATTTTTCATGTAATTTTATTGTTTGTTCTACATGTGCGTGCATTCATTTACACCCTTTTTTCCAGGTATTTATTTCTTGTTCGTTTTAAATTTCCGCGTATTTTTCATGTATTTTTATTGTTTGTTCTACACGTGCGCGCATTAATTTACACCCTTTTTTCCAGGTATATATTTTGTTCGTTCGTTTTATTTTTCCGCGTATGTTTTTGCTGTTTTATATTTTTTGTTTTGCGTGTGCGTGCTATATATTTCGTTTGTTTGGTTTGTTTCATCGTATGTTTTGTATTTTTATATTGTTTTACTCGCGTCTAATCAATATCCCTTTTTTTTCCAGGTAATAATTTGTGTGTTTAATTTTTCCTCGTATATGCTTGTATTTCTATATTCTTGTTTGCACACACGCGTTTAATTATAACCTTTTTTTCAGGAATTAATTTTATTTGTTTTTTGCTTACTCTTTTATATTTCCGCGTAGGTTTTTTCTATGTTTGTGCGTGCGCGTGCTATACTCCCCCTATTTCGTTTATGTATATATTTTCCGTAAACGTTAGTCGCGTAAATGGGTTTTTTTCCGGAGCTCGATGGAGCAAAGGAATTTTTTCCCAAAAAAAACCCTCTCTCGGACTACAACCTTGTCGTGGTGAGAGGGCTTAAGAGTTCCGTATTCCATGGTTTTTCATGGCTGGAACTGAACCAATGGTAGTCCACATAAGGTAATGTTCTGAGCGTGTGCAGTATTGCTGTTCATTTAAAAATTTTACTTAGAATGGTTTAAATTCTTTAAAAACTTTCTTGTGTTAATAACATTTCGATCTTGGATCTTTGTAGGAAACATCCTGACGGTAGTGAGTTCAGCCCAAATACGTAAAGTGTGAACCTTCTGGAGGATGAGGCGGAGCCGGCTTGGGAAGAAAAGGATGCCACGATGGAGATTTGGGACCCGCCACCAAGGATCTGCGATGGGGACTTAGCAGGTATTTTCGCGTCCATTCTATCTCTAAGAGATCTTCGCCTCCTCCTACCTGCAGCAGTCCTGTAGCTATATTTGGTACAGCACATTTACATTATTACTGGGTTACAGTCTATTCCTACTTTAGAGTAAAAGAGATACAACCCAAATTATCCACTTTATTCTGACCATTACATTAGTTTGTTCGTTTTACCATGCAATTTCAGAGTAATTGTTATTATTCTCTATTGTTGTTTGTATTGGTGCGTGTGCTAACTTCCCCTGTTTTCATGCAATTCTTTGTGATTTTTAGATTTCTTTCAGTAATCATCCCTTTTTTCCAGGTAATTTTTTACTGTGATGCTATGTTTTTTCATTAATATTACTCTGTATGCTTTTGCATTTTATATTTTTGATTGTGTGCGCATATGCAATAATAACATCTCTTCTCTAGGTATTTATTTATTGTTTGTTTGTTTACTTTTGTATTCTGGCACATTAGTTCGATTTTTAATGTTGCTCTATTTATATGCGCGTGTTGTAATTACCCCTTTTTTCCAGGTATCTAACAATGGCATTTTCTTTTTATATTCTCCCTGTATTTGTTTACTGTTATTTGTTAATGCACAAGCAATAATTTTCTATTTTCCTATGTATTTATATATTGTGTGTGTTTTACTTTCTATTTTTGTGCATATCCTTGTATTTTAAAATTTTTGTTCTTACTGGCGTGTGCAATTTCTAGGTACATTACATTTCTCTCCCCTTGGTATTTCCATCTTGTTTTTTAGTTTAATTTTATATTTCCTTTAAGGGTGTATATTTATATTGTTGTTTGTACTGGCGTGTGCTATAATTACCACTCTTTTCCAGATGTTTATACACTGTTCAAGTTTGTACTCTTTTTATATTCCTGGGCATTTGTTAGTATAGTTACATTTTTGTTTGTAAACAAGGGAACAATTATTACCTGTCTTTTCCAGGTTCCTCTTTATTTAGTGTGTTCACTTTTATATTCACGCGCATTAGTTTGTATTTTAATACTGTTGTATTATCAGGCATGTGCATTAATCTTGTGGATTTATAATGAAACTTACCAGCATTTATTTTTCAATTTCAGGTAAGAGTTCCAGCGATGAGGTTGAAAAAAGTGATTTTGGTTCCCCCATCCATGCAGTGTCGTTGACAGAGGTCCCAGTACGCCACCCAATATCTGCTCCAGTTTTGACAGGAATCGGCTTAGAGTGTACTTGTTTGTTTTTATATTGTCTTCTACGTGTGCATGCAATATAAACCCATTCTTTTTCCAGCATCTAAATATGGTATTTCCTATTTTTTTATTAACTTGTATTTATTAACTGTCCTTTGTGCCATTAAAGCATATATTATCGAATTTACTGGTTAATTTGCAATAAATGTAATTAATGCAATAAAAAATGACTCATTAAATATGAGAGTCATTCTATGGTCATATTAATTGTGGTATGATTTTCACATTACCTTGATCAGAATCTATTATATGAATAATTATCTATTTATCGACAACAGCAAGATTTATAAGCAAGGGAATAAAGTAGCTTAATGAAGAGGAAGAGGCATATGGAGATTGTTCTCGGACGATTTTTGGAATTCTTCGGACGATAAATGATGTAGGCAGAAGGTCAGACAGAATTTATTTAACACGCATAAGAGAAAAAGTATAATTATATATATAATTATAATTTACTTATGAAACACAACATTAAGTTTGGCATTATTGTTAAAAGATTATCATGCCATCATATAAACTACTAAAATTAACAATTTGCACTCTAAAATACTAGTTCATAAGCCAATGCTATTGCTCTGTAACATAATTTAGAATTGATGATTTAATAACTGCACCCGCCTTAATAATTACCCGGTCAATTTTCTAAAAGAACTAATTAAGAGATAAGTATTCTTATTCAATATTTGGATAAACATTTTTCAACAACAGTTTCCCAATTATCAAAGATATAGTTCCCTTCTCTTTTGAAGAATCTGGGACAATATGTAAAATACTTTTTCCTTGATGTAATGAGGAATGACAGTACAACCTTGGTTAACTTCCACACTATTTCTGCAAAGTTTGCTCTAATTTCAATGAAATAACAAAGTATTTTCTGAGCATATTTATTTCACATTTTCCTTGTTTCATAGTCCATTGAATGGTGCATTGATTGGATGAGCTTAAAAGAACATTAAAATAATGATTTTTGCCATAGCTTTAATTATTTTGAAAATCAGTACATTTTTCATGCACTTGCTTTTTAAAACATTGGTTAAAATATCTACTTGTCCATGCATTATAGAGAGTTGATTATCTTCAAAGGAGAATTTTCTTTACCACATAGTTTCGAGGAAATGACCCTCTGAATTCCTTGGATCATCTTTAACTGATTTAATTTATAAATTGTGTGTTCATGTACATGAATCAAGAAACCATATATATATATATATATATATATATATATATATATATATATATATATATATATATATATATATATATATAATATACATTATTGATTTAGTAATATCAAAACAATTAGTGGTAACAAAACCAGATGAAGCAAAAGTTAGTGATCATGATTTACTTGCACTGAATTTGAATTATTTAGAATTAAAGAATTAAATCAACCCATTGAGACACCTAGGGAAATCAGGCCATGGAAAAATGTTCTGATGAAAGGCCTGAGTAATTTTCTTAATAACTGTGATTGGGAAGGAAAGGATCTAAATGTTAGGTCAGTCCTTTCTGTAAAAAAATCTTACTTGTGCTGTACTGAAATTTTTTCCTGTAAAAGTGATTTATCAGAGCAAAGGTAAAAACCTTCTTTGGTTTACAAATGAGGTAAAAATTGCATGCAATCAAAGAAATTTGGCTAACAATAAGGGAAAACTGACTGATGATGAAAGAGTATATATCTATAAGCTATTGAGAAATCAGTGTGGTATAGAGGGACAAATAGAAAAAGAAATATTTTGGAGGTGAAATTGATAAACCAAAATTTATGAATAAAGCTGATGTGGAAAACTATAACATATTTAGTTGGAAATAGAGATTCAAATAGTGAAATTCTAAAAGTACTTATTGAAGGTGAAGAATGCATGTCTGAGAAAAATAGCTTTCTCAGATATAGTTAACTCTATTGATTTCTGAGGTTGAGAAAGGCTCAATGATAGTGATCTTACCTGCTACAAAAAGCTTACTTGAATGCAAAATGATTGAGTTACCTAAGATTTACTGTCTGTTCTTTAGTGATGGCTTACAATATATGCTGTCTTTGCACCACTACTTAACTGTTAATGTAAATTTTTAACTGCTGAAGATTATTTATTTTTAGTAATTATGATATTTTATACTTTGCATGCACATAAAAAACTTTTACCAAACATTACAAATAGCTGTGATTTTGCTTTTCTTTGGCTGGTTCTTAATCTGTCTTGAATAAAATCAATTTCCACTTGGTGTCTCTTCATTTAAGTCAGTAGAAAGATGATGACGCTGAGTAAGAAGCAAAGATAATGGCTGATTTCAGGGGTTGGTCATTGATTAAGCTGTTACAAAGGAAGTAAGTACGAAATGGTGTTTATACTTCTGATATTATCCCTTATCGTCTTCGACTATTAGAACGAGCAGAAAAAACAAGCTTTGTCTTTATTCTTGAAATTTCCTTATCTTTATATGTTTACACTGAGTAGCTTATAATTTATCTTATAAATATGAGAATATAATAATAAATATACTACTTATGCAAAGGGAAACTTGTAATTTATGTAACTCCTTGTAATTAGAGAAATTCCATTCACGAATTTTATCTATAAAAAATAAATTTATCAGTTACTTTCAGTGCTTTGAGAATCTTTAAATATGCTTTTCTAATTAGCATGTCATAAGTTTGTGTAGTACGGACTGAGATAGTAGTAGTTAGTCAATTGTAATCAATGTTATGTTTAATTTTAACTGAAGATGATTATCAGTCCAATTTCATGTCTTCTTTAATTTATATTTCTAAAAGACACCATTCCCTGCCAATGTATTCTCTGTATTTGGAACCCAAATGCCTTATAGTTGGTCTCGTTAGCATTTTAGATACTAGTAATAACAGTATTACCGCACTGAGCACATGTGGATGCAATTTATTTTTTATCTATAACATTTTAACAAAGTAAATCTTTGGGATATCCTCTCTTTAAATATTTGGTTACACTATTTTGTAACCCATATGGTTTGTTTGCATAGGAAGAATGAAGCATCATTCTTTTTCATATGAGTTAACTTTATTTTAAAATCCATCTTCTTGTACTGCTTCAAGTTTCATGGGCGGATACAATTTAAGATGAAAGGTATATAAATTTTAAAATGTTGATGCCACTCATGATTTATTTATTTATTGTGCGTTAGAGCTACAAAAATTAACGAGCCACATTCAAAAACATGAAGTATCACATGATAATTACAAAATAAGATTATGTACAATATAATAATCCTGTCAAACAACCAAACAACTCTGAATACCAGATGTGAAGTTTAAAGTCATATCAATCTAATCAGGTAATTTAGAGGTAATTTAAATGGCTAGAGTGATAATTTCACCATATTATCAGTATGTATTGGAGTTTAAAAGTTTAGTGGAATGACATTCCACTTAAATCAGTATACGATTGAGCATTTTCAAATTTATTTCTGTAATTTAAAATTCATTAAAATTGTTCATTTAAATGGTATGTTGTTTCTATCTACATGATATGCTCTTGGTATGTGCTGATATGCTTTATCACCTCAGAGACTGAATTTTTATATTTATCATTAATTTCTTTGACCCCATGACTGAATTTTGAGGAACTTGTATATCTATTGGATTAAGTTCATTTGCATCAGTTAACTATAGCTGTTCCACTAAGCATGATCTTAACTAATTAACAGAATTACCACCAATTGCACTTTCTTATTACTTCTATCAATTTATCAAATGAAATGAAAATAAAGGTCTTGAAATATTTCATAATGGTAACATTAATATGTCTATTTAGATCTACATATAGATTTACCAGTGTTGGGGAATTTTTCTTGACATCTTTTGGTCCTTGCTTTCTTTGAAAAACACATACTTCATAAGTAAAAGATTTTGCTATGTCCTCTTTACTGGAATGAAATATAATTATATAATTGATGATTGTATGATCAATCAGGTCATCAAGTCTATGAATTGATCCTGCTCTTTTGGCTCCTAACGCATTATAAGTCTGTTTCTGTATTCCATTTTTGGACGTTCAATTCTGTATGGAAATTCGTGTTAGTTATATTTGGAATTTGAATAGGAAAATTCATGAAGTACTTTTATCATATCTCGTCCATACCTGGGGTATTAAGTTTTCATTTCATTATGTGGTTAATGTTTCTTCGTCTATGATCTCGCTCAAAAAATGGTAACCATACTGATAACATTAAAGTTATTATATTAAATAATATTACATTTGTGAAAAAGAATAGGAGAATATTTATAACGATTAAAAATAATTAGAAAAAATTGCAATATTCCCGCCGATTAGTGACTATGATTTTAAAAAGTAAGATTCAATACTAAATTTTCAAAAATAATTAAGATACTTAAGGAAAATTTTCGACATCAACTCAGCTGGAAATGAACCATAGCACTTGCCAAAATACGAGAATTGGACGTCTGCCAGAATTCTCGAGTAGAAGACGCCTCGCGGTCCTCGGTACAGCAGTTGGAGAACACAGCATGAACACCATAAAAAATGGTACTTACTCAGAGACGATACGTTTTTCTAGAACTACTTCTGTCTTCCTAAATCTTCCTCATATTAACAGCCATTACCATTGAATGTCATACGCAATATCCGACAAATGAGTAATTAATTGACTCAGACGCGCAGTATTCGGGAAAAGCTGACAGCTAAATTAACTGAAAATTCTCAATTCTTTCTAGTCTGCTTAGCATTCGATATTTGCCTCTCGTTGTAAACTACTATAATTAGCAGGATAAAGGTGTCATTTTCAGTGGTTGGATCCATTTTGTTTTCTCGGAAGCATAGGCCTTACAAATGATGCAAAAATCATTAATAATTTTCCTACTCTGCATACAGGAACGCATCAACAGGTACAATGTTCATGGAGATCGCAGCCACGTCATTTAAGCGTATTTCGCGATAAAATAAACATGGATTAGTTATTGTTTCTTTATGAGGAATTGTCAAATCTTTAGATGACTGGGCTTATATTATTTTCTTATGCGTAAAGTGATTTCGATGAGTTAGTTTTGTAGTTTTTTCATTCATGGAACTAAACCTTGAGAAATAAAGTTGAAAATGATTTAAACGTCATACGTACAATGATATGTAGGGTTCATGAACGTTATAAATTCATTGCGTTCCTTATCAGTTTCAATCTACTAGGTTTTGGTCACTTTTTATCCTCAAAATTTGAATGGTTAAGATGCGGTGTTTTATTTATTCATCCTTTTTTCTTTTTGTGTATAATATTACAAAGAAATTTTGAAGCATATTATAGGACATTCCTTATCATGCTTGACAGGAGTATGACATATATTATCCCTTTGTTTTTCAAGATGAATTAAATAATGCATCAATGTATTCTGTTGTTGTTGCCAGTATTATCATTCTAAATATGTTCAGTTCTTAAAATGTATTGTTATTGAACTCATTGCGCGGTTCTTGTATCAGATAAAGAAAAAATTAGAAGGGTTACCTGGAGCAATTGAGTTTAAAAGAAAATGCTTGAACAATGGATAGGGATTAGATGTTGAGCTTTGATTGTTTGGGATTTTAGTGTTTGGTATGTGAAAGATTTAGCACACTTATTTTACAGAATATCTATCTTGAATATCTTTCATATCGCTTTAATGTTGACTGATCATGCAATAATGTACATATAGGGAAGATTTTCCTTTTCATAACATAATAGTATATGCCATCTTTGCACTGCTACTAAACTGTAACTGCAAACTTTTGACTCGTAGATAATTAAGTTTTCGTGATTGTGATAATTTATACATTGGATATGCATAAAAAACTTTTACCATGCAGTGCATATAGCTGTGATTTTGCTTTTCTTTACAAACTTAGTAATTTCTATCAGACAAGAAATTTTGGCTGGCTGCTAATATGTCTTGCTTAATATCAATTTTCACATGGTGTTTCTTCATTAAAGTCAGTAGAAAGATGATGACAATGAGTTAAAAGCAAAGATAATGGCTGATTTCTTGGGGTGGTCATTTATTTAGTTGTTACGAAGAAAGTAAGTACAAAATAAATGATAAGTCATAAAATACTTATGATATAATGATGCCATGTTTTGTCTTCCCTCCTATGTCATCTTAATGCTAAAATAACCAATTCACAATTTATGAATTAGAGCAGCTATGCTGCACAATAAACAAATTGAGATAGTAAAAAAATGAATTAAAAAATACATAATAATTGGGTTCCATAGAAATAAGAAATGGTATTTATACTTCTAATTTAATCATCTATTGTCATTGACTATTAGAGTGAAGAGAAGAAACAAGCTTTGTCTATATTCTGCAAATTTCCTTATCTTTATATGTTTACGCAGAGTAGCATATATATTATCTCTGGATATTTTATTCTCCACCTACTTATGTAAAAGGAAGTTAGAATTTTTCTAATTAGAAGGAGTTAAATAAAATATATGTTAAAATTAATGAATTTCATCTATTAAAAATTAATTCAACCAAAGAGTTTGGACTTCTATAAGGAAAAGTTAAATCAGGAATGACATTGAAAGGTAATTATAGTTTTTAATAACAAAATGGGTATTGTGAGCAGCAGAAATCTAGAATGCAGGTAAGGATAATCCAATTGAAGCTCTGTGGAAATGTGTTGAGGAAATTATTTTATTTTAGTATTGTTATTGCTCTTTGCCAAATGAATGGAAATTTTTAATCTTTGTTTATTGTTCACAATATCCTGATTGTCTGACTGAAGTGATTTGAGAATCTTTAAATATGTTTTTCTCCTCACGGTGTCAGAACTTAGTGTAGTGTACACTGAGATAGTTAACTCAAGATGATCATCAGTCCAATTTCATCTCTTCTTCAATTTATATTTCTAAGAGAAAAGAATCCCTGCCAATGTATGCTCTACATTTTGGAACCCCTAATGTCTCATAGGTGTTTTTCTAGCATTTTAGATACTAGTTATATCAGTATTGTCACACTGAGCACCTTTGGATGCATTTTATTTTTTATCTATAACGTCCTAACAGAGTAAATCTGAGGAATACTCTCTTTCAAGTATTTGGTTATATTACATTTTAAACCATATGGTATGTTTACATAGGATGAATGAAAAATATTTCTTTTTTCAAAAGAGTTAACTTTATTTTAATATCCTTCTTCATGTGCCACCAAGTTTCATGGGTGGATACAATTTAAGACGAAAGTATGTAAATTTTAACTTTTAAATTAATGTTGATTCTGATCATGATTTACTATTAGAGTTACATAAAAAACAAAACTTAACAAGCTACATTTTAAAGCATAAAGTATCACATAATAATTACAAAATAAGACGATGTACAATAAACCAACTAGAATTACATGATCCTTTTAACGCTACTTACAAATACATTGTAAGTATGAGGAAAAGGCTTCATTAACTCTCCTAGTTAATTGCTTTCCTCCTAAATTCATTAAATTTTGAATAGAAAAAGAAATCATATAATGTGTAGTGTATTAGCACATCATGGTGAAGACGGAACGACCTCTTTAAACAGTTCTTTATTCTTTCCATCATACTTGGTTTATTTTATTCGAATTACCATATTATTCTTTTTTCATTTTACCTTTGTTGGAGTGACTTCTAATTCACCATTGATTTTTTCACCATTTCTTGTGCTAACTTCTTCTATCTTTACAATTTGAAGGTGTAAATAACAAACTGCTAGAGCTCAGGTCGTTTTCACCTGTGATAAACATTAAGTTGTGAAAGTATCACATAAATTCAAATTCATGAGATAAAATGGTTTTCTTTGAAATTGTGACAATTAAATGACTATGTGTTGAGCATATAAAATCCATACCATACTTATGGAATGAAGAAATAGTTTATATAATTATATTTAAGGAAATATGAAATGCTAGTAATAAAATGTTTTATGATGAAATAAAAATATCTCTAGACCAATAATATTTAAATTAAGCTCCTTTTCACAAAAATATACGGAATAAAATAAAAGTATTCAAGGAAAAATGAAATTTTCAAAACAAGCAACTTTAAATTTAACAAATAATGCTGAATGGGTAGTTGTTTATGCAAGGGGATTAAAACAAATATTTATCTGAAAATAATTTATATCAGATGTCATTCATACATTTGAAACAAAGAATATATTATTAGGAACTATTACAACATTTCCTTGGGAATGTCTATCATTTAAAAAAACTCCAGATACTACTGTAGAGAATGAATGGTCTCAAAAGTCATGGGGAACCTGCATGCGGAAATTAAATTGAATTTATACTAAGCGATTCTGTATACTAACTATAATCATTAATAAAATAGGAAAAACCTTTCAATGTTGCCTGAGTATTAGAGGTGATTCACCAAGAAGCTATACTCACTGTTCGACCTCTGTAATGAAGTAAGAAGACAAGAGGCAACAAAAGATATTTCAGTCCTCAAGGAATGATTAAGAGTCCTACTGAACCTACTTCATTGAATATTTCTGCTAAAACAGATACGGAAACGCAGTAAAATAAAGCGGGTTACTAATTGTAAATTGACGGTAATAAAATCATAGAGAAGGGAAGAAAAGAGAAAATAGAGGAACATGCAAACTAATTGCCAGCATCTAATAAAAGAAAGGATTGTGAAGTGACACAGTAAAAAGAATTAAAAATTGATGTGATATATTCCAAAATTTTTTCACAGAATTACATATGTATATTTATGGATAAATAAGATAATTATGTGTAAGTATGGGTAGTAAATACACATACTGCTATTTCAAATGATGTGTGGATGCATAATTATAAAAGAATGGGACTTGGCAACCAGAAATCGCGAAATTTTGATGAAGAGATTCAGTAATGTAACAGTAATCGAGCTACCATCCCTTAAAATTAACCTTGGCTTTTGCGTTTATAGGCATTGTATTCGTGAAATGAGCTGGCGAATAAGATATGAATCTTAATCTACATCCAAATAAAATCTTGTAATGGAAAGGAAGGGTAAGATATTATTTACAGTAGGATTAATACTTACAAGAGAAGTAGTGGATCGGCGGTTTATGAATATGATTTTCGCCAAAGGAACAGTAATGATACAGTAATCAAGTTACCATTCCTTAAAATTAACCTTGGCTTAATTTTGCGCTTAATGCCTTAAATTGCGTTTATAGGCATTGTATTCGTAAAATGCGCAAGCGATTAAGATGTGAATCTTAATCTACATCCAAATACATGTAAAGCCATTCTTATCTCTTTATTTCTTCATCACATGCAGATGAATCTCCCACGACCACCCATGTTTACGAAGTGTACTATCGATATGTACGACGAAAGTAAATTACCTCGATTCGAGGCAACCTCCACCCACTAAAATATTATTATAATCCAGAGTAAACCTTTCTTCCGACATAACGTAAGCAGTAGAAGAAGATTGGGAACTTAAATTCATACTTACGTAAAACTTTTGGAATATAAGAAATAGTTAAGGAATTATAAAGCGGTAGGTAAAATTTTTAAAATCAATAATCAGCTGTTTTTACAATACCATCGAGTAAGAAGTTGTTTGTGGGAGGGGAGAAGGTGGTTTCCACCAATCAGAACCCTGCGTAAGACACGGGGAATGAAGGAGAGGACATTGTCGAAGCAAGTGACTTTGTCCCTCTTCGGACTTCTTGAGCGCAGGTTGTGCTTAGTGTGCGATCTAGAGCTCTTAACGATTCAAGTACGTGGTAGAGCCTTGAACGATTCCTAAAAGTGGTAAGTTGAATTGAATATAACGTGGCCTGGAGGTTATATTGTGTATGTTTTATTTTCGGGATTAATATTTTTGTACTATTTGCTAAGCTCAACAGTAAAGTTAACTGATGGATCGATGTTAGAATGATCTGTCACGTGGTGCATTTTACGCGAAGCCTTTTGATTGTGTCATATACTGAATACGCACGATTATCATAGTCTTCCGTGGATTTTGAAAGTGTTTTGAAATTTGTGCCTAATGCTCTGATATTTGAATGGGATCTTAAATCACGTTAGTCATAAGTGAAGGGTATTCATCAATCCTTTATGAAACGGACAATGATCCGGAATGTTCCATTGAATGCATTTGAATGTATGCTAGATAATTTTAAGTTCGAAGTGAAAATGAAAGGAATGAGTTTGTTCTGTTAGAATCATTATCCTTATTTATAAAATTCACTCAGTTAAAAAACAGTTCTCTCCTTACGGTACCTAAGGGGAAGCGAATTGATCTAAAGCGGTCTAAAGGTTTTTTGGAAAGAAAGTTAATATACGTTCACACGTATCGTTGGACAAATTTGACGGCGGATCTTGTTGATCTACAATAAAACTGACAAGCTTACATTCTGCAATTTCAGGTACGAGTTCCAATAGTCAAGAGGAAAAGAAGATTTTGGTTGCCCCTTTCCACGCCGTGTCTTCGATAGAGGTCCCAGGACGCCGCCCACTATCTGCTCCCTTTTCTAAGGGAAGATGGTAAAAGTGTCGGTTATCGGTTTTTGTTCGTTATATATTATGTTTCCGCGTATGTTTTTGTATTTTTTATTGTTGTCTGCATGCGCGCATGTATAATTATTCCTTTTTTTCAGGTATTTATTTCTTGTTCGTTTTAAATTTCCGCGTATTTTTCATGTAATTTTATTGTTTGTTCTACATGTGCGTGCATTCATTTACACCCTTTTTTCCAGGTATTTATTTCTTGTTCGTTTTAAATTTCCGCGTATTTTTCATGTATTTTTATTGTTTGTTCTACACGTGCGCGCATTAATTTACACCCTTTTTTCCAGGTATATATTTTGTTCGTTCGTTTTATTTTTCCGCGTATGTTTTTGCTGTTTTATATTTTTTGTTTTGCGTGTGCGTGCTATATATTTCGTTTGTTTGGTTTGTTTCATCGTATGTTTTGTATTTTTATATTGTTTTACTCGCGTCTAATCAATATCCCTTTTTTTTCCAGGTAATAATTTGTGTGTTTAATTTTTCCTCGTATATGCTTGTATTTCTATATTCTTGTTTGCACACACGCGTTTAATTATAACCTTTTTTTCAGGAATTAATTTTATTTGTTTTTTGCTTACTCTTTTATATTTCCGCGTAGGTTTTTTCTATGTTTGTGCGTGCGCGTGCTATACTCCCCCTATTTCGTTTATGTATATATTTTCCGTAAACGTTAGTCGCGTAAATGGGTTTTTTTCCGGAGCTCGATGGAGCAAAGGAATTTTTTCCCAAAAAAAACCCTCTCTCGGACTACAACCTTGTCGTGGTGAGAGGGCTTAAGAGTTCCGTATTCCATGGTTTTTCATGGCTGGAACTGAACCAATGGTAGTCCACATAAGGTAATGTTCTGAGCGTGTGCAGTATTGCTGTTCATTTAAAAATTTTACTTAGAATGGTTTAAATTCTTTAAAAACTTTCTTGTGTTAATAACATTTCGATCTTGGATCTTTGTAGGAAACATCCTGACGGTAGTGAGTTCAGCCCAAATACGTAAAGTGTGAACCTTCTGGAGGATGAGGCGGAGCCGGCTTGGGAAGAAAAGGATGCCACGATGGAGATTTGGGACCCGCCACCAAGGATCTGCGATGGGGACTTAGCAGGTATTTTCGCGTCCATTCTATCTCTAAGAGATCTTCGCCTCCTCCTACCTGCAGCAGTCCTGTAGCTATATTTGGTACAGCACATTTACATTATTACTGGGTTACAGTCTATTCCTACTTTAGAGTAAAAGAGATACAACCCAAATTATCCACTTTATTCTGACCATTACATTAGTTTGTTCGTTTTACCATGCAATTTCAGAGTAATTGTTATTATTCTCTATTGTTGTTTGTATTGGTGCGTGTGCTAACTTCCCCTGTTTTCATGCAATTCTTTGTGATTTTTAGATTTCTTTCAGTAATCATCCCTTTTTTCCAGGTAATTTTTTACTGTGATGCTATGTTTTTTCATTAATATTACTCTGTATGCTTTTGCATTTTATATTTTTGATTGTGTGCGCATATGCAATAATAACATCTCTTCTCTAGGTATTTATTTATTGTTTGTTTGTTTACTTTTGTATTCTGGCGCATTAGTTCGATTTTTAATGTTGCTCTATTTATATGCGCGTGTTGTAATTACCCCTTTTTTCCAGGTATCTAACAATGGCATTTTCTTTTTATATTCTCCCTGTATTTGTTTACTGTTATTTGTTAATGCACAAGCAATAATTTTCTATTTTCCTATGTATTTATATATTGTGTGTGTTTTACTTTCTATTTTTGTGCATATCCTTGTATTTTAAAATTTTTGTTCTTACTGGCGTGTGCAATTTCTAGGTACATTACATTTCTCTCCCCTTGGTATTTCCATCTTGTTTTTTAGTTTAATTTTATATTTCCTTTAAGGGTGTATATTTATATTGTTGTTTGTACTGGCGTGTGCTATAATTACCACTCTTTTCCAGATGTTTATACACTGTTCAAGTTTGTACTCTTTTTATATTCCTGGGCATTTGTTAGTATAGTTACATTTTTGTTTGTAAACAAGGGAACAATTATTACCTGTCTTTTCCAGGTTCCTCTTTATTTAGTGTGTTCACTTTTATATTCACGCGCATTAGTTTGTATTTTAATACTGTTGTATTATCAGGCATGTGCATTAATCTTGTGGATTTATAATGAAACTTACCAGCATTTATTTTTCAATTTCAGGTAAGAGTTCCAGCGATGAGGTTGAAAAAAGTGATTTTGGTTCCCCCATCCATGCAGTGTCGTTGACAGAGGTCCCAGTACGCCACCCAATATCTGCTCCAGTTTTGACAGGAATCGGCTTAGAGTGTACTTGTTTGTTTTTATATTGTCTTCTACGTGTGCATGCAATATAAACCCATTCTTTTTCCAGCATCTAAATATGGTATTTCCTATTTTTTTATTAACTTGTATTTATTAACTGTCCTTTGTGCCATTAAAGCATATATTATCGAATTTACTGGTTAATTTGCAATAAATGTAATTAATGCAATAAAAAATGACTCATTAAATATGAGAGTCATTCTATGGTCATATTAATTGTGGTATGATTTTCACATTACCTTGATCAGAATCTATTATATGAATAATTATCTATTTATCGACAACAGCAAGATTTATAAGCAAGGGAATAAAGTAGCTTAATGAAGAGGAAGAGGCATATGGAGATTGTTCTCGGACGATTTTTGGAATTCTTCGGACGATAAATGATGTAGGCAGAAGGTCAGACAGAATTTATTTAACACGCATAAGAGAAAAAGTATAATTATATATATAATTATAATTTACTTATGAAACACAACATTAAGTTTGGCATTATTGTTAAAAGATTATCATGCCATCATATAAACTACTAAAATTAACAATTTGCACTCTAAAATACTAGTTCATAAGCCAATGCTATTGCTCTGTAACATAATTTAGAATTGATGATTTAATAACTGCACCCGCCTTAATAATTACCCGGTCAATTTTCTAAAAGAACTAATTAAGAGATAAGTATTCTTATTCAATATTTGGATAAACATTTTTCAACAACAGTTTCCCAATTATCAAAGATATAGTTCCCTTCTCTTTTGAAGAATCTGGGACAATATGTAAAATACTTTTTCCTTGATGTAATGAGGAATGACAGTACAACCTTGGTTAACTTCCACACTATTTCTGCAAAGTTTGCTCTAATTTCAATGAAATAACAAAGTATTTTCTGAGCATATTTATTTCACATTTTCCTTGTTTCATAGTCCATTGAATGGTGCATTGATTGGATGAGCTTAAAAGAACATTAAAATAATGATTTTTGCCATAGCTTTAATTATTTTGAAAATCAGTACATTTTTCATGCACTTGCTTTTTAAAACATTGGTTAAAATATCTACTTGTCCATGCATTATAGAGAGTTGATTATCTTCAAAGGAGAATTTTCTTTACCACATAGTTTCGAGGAAATGACCCTCTGAATTCCTTGGATCATCTTTAACTGATTTAATTTATAAATTGTGTGTTCATGTACATGAATCAAGAAACCATATATATATATATATATATATATATATATATATATATATATATATATATATATATATATATATATATATATATATATATAATATACATTATTGATTTAGTAATATCAAAACAATTAGTGGTAACAAAACCAGATGAAGCAAAAGTTAGTGATCATGATTTACTTGCACTGAATTTGAATTATTTAGAATTAAAGAATTAAATCAACCCATTGAGACACCTAGGGAAATCAGGCCATGGAAAAATGTTCTGATGAAAGGCCTGAGTAATTTTCTTAATAACTGTGATTGGGAAGGAAAGGATCTAAATGTTAGGTCAGTCCTTTCTGTAAAAAAATCTTACTTGTGCTGTACTGAAATTTTTTCCTGTAAAAGTGATTTATCAGAGCAAAGGTAAAAACCTTCTTTGGTTTACAAATGAGGTAAAAATTGCATGCAATCAAAGAAATTTGGCTAACAATAAGGGAAAACTGACTGATGATGAAAGAGTATATATCTATAAGCTATTGAGAAATCAGTGTGGTATAGAGGGACAAATAGAAAAAGAAATATTTTGGAGGTGAAATTGATAAACCAAAATTTATGAATAAAGCTGATGTGGAAAACTATAACATATTTAGTTGGAAATAGAGATTCAAATAGTGAAATTCTAAAAGTACTTATTGAAGGTGAAGAATGCATGTCTGAGAAAAATAGCTTTCTCAGATATAGTTAACTCTATTGATTTCTGAGGTTGAGAAAGGCTCAATGATAGTGATCTTACCTGCTACAAAAAGCTTACTTGAATGCAAAATGATTGAGTTACCTAAGATTTACTGTCTGTTCTTTAGTGATGGCTTACAATATATGCTGTCTTTGCACCACTACTTAACTGTTAATGTAAATTTTTAACTGCTGAAGATTATTTATTTTTAGTAATTATGATATTTTATACTTTGCATGCACATAAAAAACTTTTACCAAACATTACAAATAGCTGTGATTTTGCTTTTCTTTGGCTGGTTCTTAATCTGTCTTGAATAAAATCAATTTCCACTTGGTGTCTCTTCATTTAAGTCAGTAGAAAGATGATGACGCTGAGTAAGAAGCAAAGATAATGGCTGATTTCAGGGGTTGGTCATTGATTAAGCTGTTACAAAGGAAGTAAGTACGAAATGGTGTTTATACTTCTGATATTATCCCTTATCGTCTTCGACTATTAGAACGAGCAGAAAAAACAAGCTTTGTCTTTATTCTTGAAATTTCCTTATCTTTATATGTTTACACTGAGTAGCTTATAATTTATCTTATAAATATGAGAATATAATAATAAATATACTACTTATGCAAAGGGAAACTTGTAATTTATGTAACTCCTTGTAATTAGAGAAATTCCATTCACGAATTTTATCTATAAAAAATAAATTTATCAGTTACTTTCAGTGCTTTGAGAATCTTTAAATATGCTTTTCTAATTAGCATGTCATAAGTTTGTGTAGTACGGACTGAGATAGTAGTAGTTAGTCAATTGTAATCAATGTTATGTTTAATTTTAACTGAAGATGATTATCAGTCCAATTTCATGTCTTCTTTAATTTATATTTCTAAAAGACACCATTCCCTGCCAATGTATTCTCTGTATTTGGAACCCAAATGCCTTATAGTTGGTCTCGTTAGCATTTTAGATACTAGTAATAACAGTATTACCGCACTGAGCACATGTGGATGCAATTTATTTTTTATCTATAACATTTTAACAAAGTAAATCTTTGGGATATCCTCTCTTTAAATATTTGGTTACACTATTTTGTAACCCATATGGTTTGTTTGCATAGGAAGAATGAAGCATCATTCTTTTTCATATGAGTTAACTTTATTTTAAAATCCATCTTCTTGTACTGCTTCAAGTTTCATGGGCGGATACAATTTAAGATGAAAGGTATATAAATTTTAAAATGTTGATGCCACTCATGATTTATTTATTTATTGTGCGTTAGAGCTACAAAAATTAACGAGCCACATTCAAAAACATGAAGTATCACATGATAATTACAAAATAAGATTATGTACAATATAATAATCCTGTCAAACAACCAAACAACTCTGAATACCAGATGTGAAGTTTAAAGTCATATCAATCTAATCAGGTAATTTAGAGGTAATTTAAATGGCTAGAGTGATAATTTCACCATATTATCAGTATGTATTGGAGTTTAAAAGTTTAGTGGAATGACATTCCACTTAAATCAGTATACGATTGAGCATTTTCAAATTTATTTCTGTAATTTAAAATTCATTAAAATTGTTCATTTAAATGGTATGTTGTTTCTATCTACATGATATGCTCTTGGTATGTGCTGATATGCTTTATCACCTCAGAGACTGAATTTTTATATTTATCATTAATTTCTTTGACCCCATGACTGAATTTTGAGGAACTTGTATATCTATTGGATTAAGTTCATTTGCATCAGTTAACTATAGCTGTTCCACTAAGCATGATCTTAACTAATTAACAGAATTACCACCAATTGCACTTTCTTATTACTTCTATCAATTTATCAAATGAAATGAAAATAAAGGTCTTGAAATATTTCATAATGGTAACATTAATATGTCTATTTAGATCTACATATAGATTTACCAGTGTTGGGGAATTTTTCTTGACATCTTTTGGTCCTTGCTTTCTTTGAAAAACACATACTTCATAAGTAAAAGATTTTGCTATGTCCTCTTTACTGGAATGAAATATAATTATATAATTGATGATTGTATGATCAATCAGGTCATCAAGTCTATGAATTGATCCTGCTCTTTTGGCTCCTAACGCATTATAAGTCTGTTTCTGTATTCCATTTTTGGACGTTCAATTCTGTATGGAAATTCGTGTTAGTTATATTTGGAATTTGAATAGGAAAATTCATGAAGTACTTTTATCATATCTCGTCCATACCTGGGGTATTAAGTTTTCATTTCATTATGTGGTTAATGTTTCTTCGTCTATGATCTCGCTCAAAAAATGGTAACCATACTGATAACATTAAAGTTATTATATTAAATAATATTACATTTGTGAAAAAGAATAGGAGAATATTTATAACGATTAAAAATAATTAGAAAAAATTGCAATATTCCCGCCGATTAGTGACTATGATTTTAAAAAGTAAGATTCAATACTAAATTTTCAAAAATAATTAAGATACTTAAGGAAAATTTTCGACATCAACTCAGCTGGAAATGAACCATAGCACTTGCCAAAATACGAGAATTGGACGTCTGCCAGAATTCTCGAGTAGAAGACGCCTCGCGGTCCTCGGTACAGCAGTTGGAGAACACAGCATGAACACCATAAAAAATGGTACTTACTCAGAGACGATACGTTTTTCTAGAACTACTTCTGTCTTCCTAAATCTTCCTCATATTAACAGCCATTACCATTGAATGTCATACGCAATATCCGACAAATGAGTAATTAATTGACTCAGACGCGCAGTATTCGGGAAAAGCTGACAGCTAAATTAACTGAAAATTCTCAATTCTTTCTAGTCTGCTTAGCATTCGATATTTGCCTCTCGTTGTAAACTACTATAATTAGCAGGATAAAGGTGTCATTTTCAGTGGTTGGATCCATTTTGTTTTCTCGGAAGCATAGGCCTTACAAATGATGCAAAAATCATTAATAATTTTCCTACTCTGCATACAGGAACGCATCAACAGGTACAATGTTCATGGAGATCGCAGCCACGTCATTTAAGCGTATTTCGCGATAAAATAAACATGGATTAGTTATTGTTTCTTTATGAGGAATTGTCAAATCTTTAGATGACTGGGCTTATATTATTTTCTTATGCGTAAAGTGATTTCGATGAGTTAGTTTTGTAGTTTTTTCATTCATGGAACTAAACCTTGAGAAATAAAGTTGAAAATGATTTAAACGTCATACGTACAATGATATGTAGGGTTCATGAACGTTATAAATTCATTGCGTTCCTTATCAGTTTCAATCTACTAGGTTTTGGTCACTTTTTATCCTCAAAATTTGAATGGTTAAGATGCGGTGTTTTATTTATTCATCCTTTTTTCTTTTTGTGTATAATATTACAAAGAAATTTTGAAGCATATTATAGGACATTCCTTATCATGCTTGACAGGAGTATGACATATATTATCCCTTTGTTTTTCAAGATGAATTAAATAATGCATCAATGTATTCTGTTGTTGTTGCCAGTATTATCATTCTAAATATGTTCAGTTCTTAAAATGTATTGTTATTGAACTCATTGCGCGGTTCTTGTATCAGATAAAGAAAAAATTAGAAGGGTTACCTGGAGCAATTGAGTTTAAAAGAAAATGCTTGAACAATGGATAGGGATTAGATGTTGAGCTTTGATTGTTTGGGATTTTAGTGTTTGGTATGTGAAAGATTTAGCACACTTATTTTACAGAATATCTATCTTGAATATCTTTCATATCGCTTTAATGTTGACTGATCATGCAATAATGTACATATAGGGAAGATTTTCCTTTTCATAACATAATAGTATATGCCATCTTTGCACTGCTACTAAACTGTAACTGCAAACTTTTGACTCGTAGATAATTAAGTTTTCGTGATTGTGATAATTTATACATTGGATATGCATAAAAAACTTTTACCATGCAGTGCATATAGCTGTGATTTTGCTTTTCTTTACAAACTTAGTAATTTCTATCAGACAAGAAATTTTGGCTGGCTGCTAATATGTCTTGCTTAATATCAATTTTCACATGGTGTTTCTTCATTAAAGTCAGTAGAAAGATGATGACAATGAGTTAAAAGCAAAGATAATGGCTGATTTCTTGGGGTGGTCATTTATTTAGTTGTTACGAAGAAAGTAAGTACAAAATAAATGATAAGTCATAAAATACTTATGATATAATGATGCCATGTTTTGTCTTCCCTCCTATGTCATCTTAATGCTAAAATAACCAATTCACAATTTATGAATTAGAGCAGCTATGCTGCACAATAAACAAATTGAGATAGTAAAAAAATGAATTAAAAAATACATAATAATTGGGTTCCATAGAAATAAGAAATGGTATTTATACTTCTAATTTAATCATCTATTGTCATTGACTATTAGAGTGAAGAGAAGAAACAAGCTTTGTCTATATTCTGCAAATTTCCTTATCTTTATATGTTTACGCAGAGTAGCATATATATTATCTCTGGATATTTTATTCTCCACCTACTTATGTAAAAGGAAGTTAGAATTTTTCTAATTAGAAGGAGTTAAATAAAATATATGTTAAAATTAATGAATTTCATCTATTAAAAATTAATTCAACCAAAGAGTTTGGACTTCTATAAGGAAAAGTTAAATCAGGAATGACATTGAAAGGTAATTATAGTTTTTAATAACAAAATGGGTATTGTGAGCAGCAGAAATCTAGAATGCAGGTAAGGATAATCCAATTGAAGCTCTGTGGAAATGTGTTGAGGAAATTATTTTATTTTAGTATTGTTATTGCTCTTTGCCAAATGAATGGAAATTTTTAATCTTTGTTTATTGTTCACAATATCCTGATTGTCTGACTGAAGTGATTTGAGAATCTTTAAATATGTTTTTCTCCTCACGGTGTCAGAACTTAGTGTAGTGTACACTGAGATAGTTAACTCAAGATGATCATCAGTCCAATTTCATCTCTTCTTCAATTTATATTTCTAAGAGAAAAGAATCCCTGCCAATGTATGCTCTACATTTTGGAACCCCTAATGTCTCATAGGTGTTTTTCTAGCATTTTAGATACTAGTTATATCAGTATTGTCACACTGAGCACCTTTGGATGCATTTTATTTTTTATCTATAACGTCCTAACAGAGTAAATCTGAGGAATACTCTCTTTCAAGTATTTGGTTATATTACATTTTAAACCATATGGTATGTTTACATAGGATGAATGAAAAATATTTCTTTTTTCAAAAGAGTTAACTTTATTTTAATATCCTTCTTCATGTGCCACCAAGTTTCATGGGTGGATACAATTTAAGACGAAAGTATGTAAATTTTAACTTTTAAATTAATGTTGATTCTGATCATGATTTACTATTAGAGCTACATAAAAAACAAAACTTAACAAGCTACATTTTAAAGCATAAAGTATCACATAATAATTACAAAATAAGACGATGTACAATAAACCAACTAGAATTACATGATCCTTTTAACGCTACTTACAAATACATTGTAAGTATGAGGAAAAGGCTTCATTAACTCTCCTAGTTAATTGCTTTCCTCCTAAATTCATTAAATTTTGAATAGAAAAAGAAATCATATAATGTGTAGTGTATTAGCACATCATGGTGAAGACGGAACGACCTCTTTAAACAGTTCTTTATTCTTTCCATCATACTTGGTTTATTTTATTCGAATTACCATATTATTCTTTTTTCATTTTACCTTTGTTGGAGTGACTTCTAATTCACCATTGATTTTTTCACCATTTCTTGTGCTAACTTCTTCTATCTTTACAATTTGAAGGTGTAAATAACAAACTGCTAGAGCTCAGGTCGTTTTCACCTGTGATAAACATTAAGTTGTGAAAGTATCACATAAATTCAAATTCATGAGATAAAATGGTTTTCTTTGAAATTGTGACAATTAAATGACTATGTGTTGAGCATATAAAATCCATACCATACTTATGGAATGAAGAAATAGTTTATATAATTATATTTAAGGAAATATGAAATGCTAGTAATAAAATGTTTTATGATGAAATAAAAATATCTCTAGACCAATAATATTTAAATTAAGCTCCTTTTCACAAAAATATACGGAATAAAATAAAAGTATTCAAGGAAAAATGAAATTTTCAAAACAAGCAACTTTAAATTGAACAAATAATGCTGAATGGGTAGTTGTTTATGCAAGGGGATTAAAACAAATATTTATCTGAAAATAATTTATATCAGATGTCATTCATACATTTGAAACAAAGAATATATTATTAGGAACTATTACAACATTTCCTTGGGAATGTCTATCATTTAAAAAAACTCCAGATACTACTGTAGAGAATGAATGGTCTCAAAAGTCATGGGGAACCTGCATGCGGAAATTAAATTGAATTTATACTAAGCGATTCTGTATACTAACTATAATCATTAATAAAATAGGAAAAACCTTTCAATGTTGCCTGAGTATTAGAGGTGATTCACCAAGAAGCTATACTCACTGTTCGACCTCTGTAATGAAGTAAGAAGACAAGAGGCAACAAAAGATATTTCAGTCCTCAAGGAATGATTAAGAGTCCTACTGAACCTACTTTATTGAATATTTCTGCTAAAACAGATACGGAAACGCAGTAAAATAAAGCGGGTTACTAATTGTAAATTGACGGTAATAAAATCATAGAGAAGGGAAGAAAAGAGAAAATAGAGGAACATGCAAACTAATTGCCAGCATCTAATAAAAGAAAGGATTGTGAAGTGACACAGTAAAAAGAATTAAAAATTGATGTGATATATTCCAAAATTTTTTCACAGAATTACATATGTATATTTATGGATAAATAAGATAATTATGTGTAAGTATGGGTAGTAAATACACATACTGCTATTTCAAATGATGTGTGGATGCATAATTATAAAAGAATGGGACTTGGCAACCAGAAATCGCGAAATTTTGATGAAGAGATTCAGTAATGTAACAGTAATCGAGCTACCATCCCTTAAAATTAACCTTGGCTTTTGCGTTTATAGGCATTGTATTCGTGAAATGAGCTGGCGAATAAGATATGAATCTTAATCTACATCCAAATAAAATCTTGTAATGGAAAGGAAGGGTAAGATATTATTTACAGTAGGATTAATACTTACAAGAGAAGTAGTGGATCGGCGGTTTATGAATATGATTTTCGCCAAAGGAACAGTAATGATACAGTAATCAAGTTACCATTCCTTAAAATTAACCTTGGCTTAATTTTGCGCTTAATGCCTTAAATTGCGTTTATAGGCATTGTATTCGTAAAATGCGCAAGCGATTAAGATGTGAATCTTAATCTACATCCAAATACATGTAAAGCCATTCTTATCTCTTTATTTCTTCATCACATGCAGATGAATCTCCCACGACCACCCATGTTTACGAAGTGTACTATCGATATGTACGACGAAAGTAAATTACCTCGATTCGAGGCAACCTCCACCCACTAAAATATTATTATAATCCAGAGTAAACCTTTCTTCCGACATAACGTAAGCAGTAGAAGAAGATTGGGAACTTAAATTCATACTTACGTAAAACTTTTGGAATATAAGAAATAGTTAAGGAATTATAAAGCGGTAGGTAAAATTTTTAAAATCAATAATCAGCTGTTTTTACAATACCATCGAGTAAGAAGTTGTTTGTGGGAGGGGAGAAGGTGGTTTCCACCAATCAGAACCCTGCGTAAGACACGGGGAATGAAGGAGAGGACATTGTCGAAGCAAGTGACTTTGTCCCTCTTCGGACTTCTTGAGCGCAGGTTGTGCTTAGTGTGCGATCTAGAGCTCTTAACGATTCAAGTACGTGGTAGAGCCTTGAACGATTCCTAAAAGTGGTAAGTTGAATTGAATATAACGTGGCCTGGAGGTTATATTGTGTATGTTTTATTTTCGGGATTAATATTTTTGTACTATTTGCTAAGCTCAACAGTAAAGTTAACTGATGGATCGATGTTAGAATGATCTGTCACGTGGTGCATTTTACGCGAAGCCTTTTGATTGTGTCATATACTGAATACGCACGATTATCATAGTCTTCCGTGGATTTTGAAAGTGTTTTGAAATTTGTGCCTAATGCTCTGATATTTGAATGGGATCTTAAATCACGTTAGTCATAAGTGAAGGGTATTCATCAATCCTTTATGAAACGGACAATGATCCGGAATGTTCCATTGAATGCATTTGAATGTATGCTAGATAATTTTAAGTTCGAAGTGAAAATGAAAGGAATGAGTTTGTTCTGTTAGAATCATTATCCTTATTTATAAAATTCACTCAGTTAAAAAACAGTTCTCTCCTTACGGTACCTAAGGGGAAGCGAATTGATCTAAAGCGGTCTAAAGGTTTTTTGGAAAGAAAGTTAATATACGTTCACACGTATCGTTGGACAAATTTGACGGCGGATCTTGTTGATCTACAATAAAACTGACAAGCTTACATTCTGCAATTTCAGGTACGAGTTCCAATAGTCAAGAGGAAAAGAAGATTTTGGTTGCCCCTTTCCACGCCGTGTCTTCGATAGAGGTCCCAGGACGCCGCCCACTATCTGCTCCCTTTTCTAAGGGAAGATGGTAAAAGTGTCGGTTATCGGTTTTTGTTCGTTATATATTATGTTTCCGCGTATGTTTTTGTATTTTTTATTGTTGTCTGCATGCGCGCATGTATAATTATTCCTTTTTTTCAGGTATTTATTTCTTGTTCGTTTTAAATTTCCGCGTATTTTTCATGTAATTTTATTGTTTGTTCTACATGTGCGTGCATTAATTTACACCCTTTTTTCCAGGTATATATTTTGTTCGTTCGTTTTATTTTTCCGCGTATGTTTTTGCTGTTTTATATTTTTTGTTTTGCGTGTGCGTGCTATATATTTCGTTTGTTTGGTTTGTTTCATCGTATGTTTTGTATTTTTATATTGTTTTACTCGCGTCTAATCAATATCCCTTTTTTTTCCAGGTAATAATTTGTGTGTTTAATTTTTCCTCGTATATGCTTGTATTTCTATATTCTTGTTTGCACACACGCGTTTAATTATAACCTTTTTTTCAGGAATTAATTTTATTTGTTTTTTGCTTACTCTTTTATATTTCCGCGTAGGTTTTTTCTATGTTTGTGCGTGCGCGTGCTATACTCCCCCTATTTCGTTTATGTATATATTTTCCGTAAACGTTAGTCGCGTAAATGGGTTTTTTTCCGGAGCTCGATGGAGCAAAGGAATTTTTTCCCAAAAAAAACCCTCTCTCGGACTACAACCTTGTCGTGGTGAGAGGGCTTAAGAGTTCCGTATTCCATGGTTTTTCATGGCTGGAACTGAACCAATGGTAGTCCACATAAGGTAATGTTCTGAGCGTGTGCAGTATTGCTGTTCATTTAAAAATTTTACTTAGAATGGTTTAAATTCTTTAAAAACTTTCTTGTGTTAATAACATTTCGATCTTGGATCTTTGTAGGAAACATCCTGACGGTAGTGAGTTCAGCCCAAATACGTAAAGTGTGAACCTTCTGGAGGATGAGGCGGAGCCGGCTTGGGAAGAAAAGGATGCCACGATGGAGATTTGGGACCCGCCACCAAGGATCTGCGATGGGGACTTAGCAGGTATTTTCGCGTCCATTCTATCTCTAAGAGATCTTCGCCTCCTCCTACCTGCAGCAGTCCTGTAGCTATATTTGGTACAGCACATTTACATTATTACTGGGTTACAGTCTATTCCTACTTTAGAGTAAAAGAGATCCGACCCAAATTATCCACTTTATTCTGACCATTACATTAGTTTGTTCGTTTTACCATGCAATTTCAGAGTAATTGTTATTATTCTCTATTGTTGTTTGTATTGGTGCGTGTGCTAACTTCCCCTGTTTTCATGCAATTCTTTGTGATTTTTAGATTTCTTTCAGTAATCATCCCTTTTTTCCAGGTAATTTTTTACTGTGATGCTATGTTTTTTCATTAATATTACTCTGTATGCTTTTGCATTTTATATTTTTGATTGTGTGCGCATATGCAATAATAACATCTCTTCTCTAGGTATTTATTTATTGTTTGTTTGTTTACTTTTGTATTCTGGCGCATTAGTTCGATTTTTAATGTTGCTCTATTTATATGCGCGTGTTGTAATTACCCCTTTTTTCCAGGTATCTAACAATGGCATTTTCTTTTTATATTCTCCCTGTATTTGTTTACTGTTATTTGTTAATGCACAAGCAATAATTTTCTATTTTCCTATGTATTTATATATTGTGTGTGTTTTACTTTCTATTTTTGTGCATATCCTTGTATTTTAAAATTTTTGTTCTTACTGGCGTGTGCAATTTCTAGGTACATTACATTTCTCTCCCCTTGGTATTTCCATCTTGTTTTTTAGTTTAATTTTATATTTCCTTTAAGGGTGTATATTTATATTGTTGTTTGTACTGGCGTGTGCTATAATTACCACTCTTTTCCAGATGTTTATACACTGTTCAAGTTTGTACTCTTTTTATATTCCTGGGCATTTGTTAGTATAGTTACATTTTTGTTTGTAAACAAGGGAACAATTATTACCTGTCTTTTCCAGGTTCCTCTTTATTTAGTGTGTTCACTTTTATATTCACGCGCATTAGTTTGTATTTTAATACTGTTGTATTATCAGGCATGTGCATTAATCTTGTGGATTTATAATGAAACTTACCAGCATTTATTTTTCAATTTCAGGTAAGAGTTCCAGCGATGAGGTTGAAAAAAGTGATTTTGGTTCCCCCATCCATGCAGTGTCGTTGACAGAGGTCCCAGTACGCCACCCAATATCTGCTCCAGTTTTGACAGGAATCGGCTTAGAGTGTACTTGTTTGTTTTTATATTGTCTTCTACGTGTGCATGCAATATAAACCCATTCTTTTTCCAGCATCTAAATATGGTATTTCCTATTTTTTTATTAACTTGTATTTATTAACTGTCCTTTGTGCCATTAAAGCATATATTATCGAATTTACTGGTTAATTTGCAATAAATGTAATTAATGCAATAAAAAATGACTCATTAAATATGAGAGTCATTCTATGGTCATATTAATTGTGGTATGATTTTCACATTACCTTGATCAGAATCTATTATATGAATAATTATCTATTTATCGACAACAGCAAGATTTATAAGCAAGGGAATAAAGTAGCTTAATGAAGAGGAAGAGGCATATGGAGATTGTTCTCGGACGATTTTTGGAATTCTTCGGACGATAAATGATGTAGGCAGAAGGTCAGACAGAATTTATTTAACACGCATAAGAGAAAAAGTATAATTATATATATAATTATAATTTACTTATGAAACACAACATTAAGTTTGGCATTATTGTTAAAAGATTATCATGCCATCATATAAACTACTAAAATTAACAATTTGCACTCTAAAATACTAGTTCATAAGCCAATGCTCTGTAACATAATTTAGAATTGATGATTTAATAACTGCACCCGCCTTAATAATTACCCGGTCAATTTTCTAAAAGAACTAATTAAGAGATAAGTATTCTTATTCAATATTTGGATAAACATTTTTCAACAACAGTTTCCCAATTATCAAAGATATAGTTCCCTTCTCTTTTGAAGAATCTGGGACAATATGTAAAATACTTTTTCCTTGATGTAATGAGGAATGACAGTACAACCTTGGTTAACTTCCACACTATTTCTGCAAAGTTTGCTCTAATTTCAATGAAATAACAAAGTATTTTCTGAGCATATTTATTTCACATTTTCCTTGTTTCATAGTCCATTGAATGGTGCATTGATTGGATGAGCTTAAAAGAACAATAAAATAATGATTTTTGCCATAGCTTTAATTATTTTGAAAATCAGTACATTTTTCATGCACTTGCTTTTTAAAACATTGGTTAAAATATCTACATGTCCATGCATTATAGAGAGTTGATTATCTTCAAAGGAGAATTTTCTTTACCACATAGTTTCGAGGAAATGACCCTCTGAATTCCTTGGATCATCTTTAACTGATTTAATTTATAAATTGTGTGTTCATGTACATGAATCAAGAAACCATATATATATATATATATATATATATATATATATAATATACATTATTGATTTAGTAATATCAAAACAATTAGTGGTAACAAAACCAGATGAAGCAAAAGTTAGTGATCATGATTTACTTGCACTGAATTTGAATTATTTAGAATTAAAGAATTAAATCAACCCATTGAGACACCTAGGGAAATCAGGCCATGGAAAAATGTTCTGATGAAAGGCCTGAGTAATTTTCTTAATAACTGTGATTGGGAAGGAAAGGATCTAAATGTTAGGTCAGTCCTTTCTGTAAAAAAATCTTACTTGTGCTGTACTGAAATTTTTTCCTGTAAAAGTGATTTATCAGAGCAAAGGTAAAAACCTTCTTTGGTTTACAAATGAGGTAAAAATTGCATGCAATCAAAGAAATTTGGCTAACAATAAGGGAAAACTGACTGATGATGAAAGAGTATATATCTATAAGCTATTGAGAAATCAGTGTGGTATAGAGGGACAAATAGAAAAAGAAATATTTTGGAGGTGAAATTGATAAACCAAAATTTATGAATAAAGCTGATGTGGAAAACTATAACATATTTAGTTGGAAATAGAGATTCAAATAGTGAAATTCTAAAAGTACTTATTGAAGGTGAAGAATGCATGTCTGAGAAAAATAGCTTTCTCAGATATAGTTAACTCTATTGATTTCTGAGGTTGAGAAAGGCTCAATGATAGTGATCTTACCTGCTACAAAAAGCTTACTTGAATGCAAAATGATTGAGTTACCTAAGATTTACTGTCTGTTCTTTAGTGATGGCTTACAATATATGCTGTCTTTGCACCACTACTTAACTGTTAATGTAAATTTTTAACTGCTGAAGATTATTTATTTTTAGTAATTATGATATTTTATACTTTGCATGCACATAAAAAACTTTTACCAAACATTACAAATAGCTGTGATTTTGCTTTTCTTTGGCTGGTTCTTAATCTGTCTTGAATAAAATCAATTTCCACTTGGTGTCTCTTCATTTAAGTCAGTAGAAAGATGATGACGCTGAGTAAGAAGCAAAGATAATGGCTGATTTCAGGGGTTGGTCATTGATTAAGCTGTTACAAAGGAAGTAAGTACGAAATGGTGTTTATACTTCTGATATTATCCCTTATCGTCTTCGACTATTAGAACGAGCAGAAAAAACAAGCTTTGTCTTTATTCTTGAAATTTCCTTATCTTTATATGTTTACACTGAGTAGCTTATAATTTATCTTATAAATATGAGAATATAATAATAAATATACTACTTATGCAAAGGGAAACTTGTAATTTATGTAACTCCTTGTAATTAGAGAAATTCCATTCACGAATTTTATCTATAAAAAATAAATTTATCAGTTACTTTCAGTGCTTTGAGAATCTTTAAATATGCTTTTCTAATTAGCATGTCATAAGTTTGTGTAGTACGGACTGAGATAGTAGTAGTTAGTCAATTGTAATCAATGTTATGTTTAATTTTAACTGAAGATGATTATCAGTCCAATTTCATGTCTTCTTTAATTTATATTTCTAAAAGACACCATTCCCTGCCAATGTATTCTCTGTATTTGGAACCCAAATGCCTTATAGTTGGTCTCGTTAGCATTTTAGATACTAGTAATAACAGTATTACCGCACTGAGCACATGTGGATGCAATTTATTTTTTATCTATAACATTTTAACAAAGTAAATCTTTGGGATATCCTCTCTTTAAATATTTGGTTACACTATTTTGTAACCCATATGGTTTGTTTGCATAGGAAGAATGAAGCATCATTCTTTTTCATATGAGTTAACTTTATTTTAAAATCCATCTTCTTGTACTGCTTCAAGTTTCATGGGCGGATACAATTTAAGATGAAAGGTATATAAATTTTAAAATGTTGATGCCACTCATGATTTATTTATTTATTGTGCGTTAGAGCTACAAAAATTAACGAGCCACATTCAAAAACATGAAGTATCACATGATAATTACAAAATAAGATTATGTACAATATAATAATCCTGTCAAACAACCAAACAACTCTGAATACCAGATGTGAAGTTTAAAGTCATATCAATCTAATCAGGTAATTTAGAGGTAATTTAAATGGCTAGAGTGATAATTTCACCATATTATCAGTATGTATTGGAGTTTAAAAGTTTAGTGGAATGACATTCCACTTAAATCAGTATACGATTGAGCATTTTCAAATTTATTTCTGTAATTTAAAATTCATTAAAATTGTTCATTTAAATGGTATGTTGTTTCTATCTACATGATATGCTCTTGGTATGTGCTGATATGCTTTATCACCTCAGAGACTGAATATTTGTATTTATCATTAATTTCTTTGACCCCATGACTGAATTTTGAGGAACTTGTATATCTATTGGATTAAGTTCATTTGCATCAGTTAACTATAGCTGTTCCACTAAGCATGATCTTAACTAATTAACAGAATTACCACCAATTGCACTTTCTTATTACTTCTATCAATTTATCAAATGAAATGAAAATAAAGGTCTTGAAATATTTCATAATGGTAACATTAATATGTCTATTTAGATCTACATATAGATTTACCAGTGTTGGGGAATTTTTCTTGACATCTTTTGGTCCTTGCTTTCTTTGAAAAACACATACTTCATAAGTAAAAGATTTTGCTATGTCCTCTTTACTGGAATGAAATATAATTATATAATTGATGATTGTATGATCAATCAGGTCATCAAGTCTATGAATTGATCCTGCTCTTTTGGCTCCTAACGCATTATAAGTCTGTTTCTGTATTCCATTTTTGGACGTTCAATTCTGTATGGAAATTCGTGTTAGTTATATTTGGAATTTGAATAGGAAAATTCATGAAGTACTTTTATCATATCTCGTCCATACCTGGGGTATTAAGTTTTCATTTCATTATGTGGTTAATGTTTCTTCGTCTATGATCTCGCTCAAAAAATGGTAACCATACTGATAACATTAAAGTTATTATATTAAATAATATTACATTTGTGAAAAAGAATAGGAGAATATTTATAACGATTAAAAATAATTAGAAAAAATTGCAATATTCCCGCCGATTAGTGACTATGATTTTAAAAAGTAAGATTCAACACTAAATTTTCAAAAATAATTAAGATACTTAAGGAAAATTTTCGACATCAACTCGGCTGGAAATGAACCATAGCACTTGCCAAAATACGAGAATTGGACGTCTGCCAGAATTCTCGAGTAGAAGACGCCTCGCGGTCCTCGGTACAGCAGTTGGAGAACACAGCATGAACACCATAAAAAATGGTACTTACTCAGAGACGATACGTTTTTCTAGAACTACTTCTGTCTTCCTAAATCTTCCTCATATTAACAGCCATTACCATTGAATGTCATACGCAATATCCGACAAATGAGTAATTAATTGACTCAGACGCGCAGTATTCGGGAAAAGCTGACAGCTAAATTAACTGAAAATTCTCAATTCTTTCTAGTCTGCTTAGCATTCGATATTTGCCTCTCGTTGTAAACTACTATAATTAGCAGGATAAAGGTGTCATTTTCAGTGGTTGGATCCATTTTATTTTCTCGGAAGCATAGGCCTTACAAATGATGCAAAAATCATTAATAATTTTCCTACTCTGCATACAGGAACGCATCAACAGGTACAATGTTCATGGAGATCGCAGCCACATCATTTAAGCGTATTTCGCGATAAAATAAACATGGATTAGTTATTGTTTCTTTATGAGGAATTGTCAAATGTTTAGATGACTGGGCTTATATTATTTTCTTATGCGTAAAGTGATTTCGATGAGTTAGTTTTGTAGTTTTTTCATTCATGGAACTAAACCTTGAGAAATAACGTTGAAAATGATTTAAACGTCATACGTACAATGATATGTAGGGTTCATGAACGTTATAAATTCATTGCGTTCCTTATCAGTTTCAATCTACTAGGTTTTGGTCACTTTTTATCCTCAAAATTTGAATGGTTAAGATGCGGTGTTTTATTTATTCATCCTTTTTTCTTTTTGTGTATAATATTACAAAGAAATTTTGAAGCATATTATAGGACATTCCTTATCATGCTTGACAGGAGTATGACATATATTATCCCTTTGTTTTTCAAGATGAATTAAATAATGCATCAATGTATTCTGTTGTTGTTGCCAGTATTATCATTCTAAATATGTTCAGTTCTTAAAATGTATTGTTATTGAACTCATTGCGCGGTTCTTGTATCAGATAAAGAAAAAATTAGAAGGGTTACCTGGAGCAATTGAGTTTAAAAGAAAATGCTTGAACAATGGATAGGGATTAGATGTTGAGCTTTGATTGTTTGGGATTTTAGTGTTTGGTATGTGAAAGATTTAGCACACTCATTTTACAGAATATCTATCTTGAATATCTTTCATATCGCTTTAATGTTGACTGATCATGCAATAATGTACATATAGGGATGATTTTCCTTTTCATAACATAATAGTATATGCCATCTTTGCACTGCTACTAAACTGTAACTGCAAACTTTTGACTCGTAGATAATTAAGTTTTCGTGATTGTGATAATTTATACATTGGATATGCATAAAAAACTTTTACCATGCAGTGCATATAGCTGTGATTTTGCTTTTCTTTACAAACTTAGTAATTTCTATCAGACAAGAAATGTTGGCTGGCTGCTAATATGTCTTGCTTAATATCAATTTTCACATGGTGTTTCTTCATTAAAGTCAGTAGAAAGATGATGACAATGAGTTAAAAGCAAAGATAATGGCTGATTTCTTGGGGTGGTCATTTATTTAGTTGTTACGAAGAAAGTAAGTACAAAATAAATGATAAGTCATAAAATACTTATGATATAATGATGCCATGTTTTGTCTTCCCTCCTATGTCATCTTAATGCTAAAATAACCAATTCACAATTTATGAATTAGAGCAGCTATGCTGCACAATAAACAAATTGAGATAGTAAAAAAATGAATTAAAAAATACATAATAATTGGGTTCCATAGAAATAAGAAATGGTATTTATACTTCTAATTTAATCATCTATTGTCATTGACTATTAGAGTGAAGAGAAGAAACAAGCTTTGTCTATATTCTGCAAATTTCCTTATCTTTATATGTTTACGCAGAGTAGCATATATATTATCTCTGGATATTTTATTCTCCACCTACTTATGTAAAAGGAAGTTAGAATTTTTCTAATTAGAAGGGGTTAAATAAAATATATGTTAAAATTAATGAATTTCATCTATTAAAAATTAATTCAACCAAAGAGTTTGGACTTCTATAAGGAAAAGTCAAATCAGGAATGACATTGAAAGGTAATTATAGTTTTTAATAACAAAATGGGTATTGTGAGCAGCAGAAATCTAGAATGCAGGTAAGGATAATCCAATTGAAGCTCTGTGGAAATGTGTTGAGGAAATTATTTTATTTTAGTATTGTTATTGCTCTTTGCCAAATGAATGGAAATTTTTAATCTTTGTTTATTGTTCACAATATCCTGATTGTCTGACTGAAGTGATTTGAGAATCTTTAAATATGTTTTTCTCCTCACGGTGTCAGAACTTAGTGTAGTGTACACTGAGATAGTTAACTCAAGATGATCATCAGTCCAATTTCATCTCTTCTTCAATTTATATTTCTAAGAGAAAAGAATCCCTGCCAATGTATGCTCTACATTTTGGAACCCCTAATGTCTCATAGGTGTTTTTCTAGCATTTTAGATACTAGTAATATCAGTATTGTCACACTGAGCACCTTTGGATGCATTTTATTTTTTATCTATAACGTCCTAACAGAGTAAATCTGAGGAATACTCTCTTTCAAGTATTTGGTTATATTACATTTTAAACCATATGGTATGTTTACATAGGATGAATGAAAAATATTTCTTTTTTCAAAAGAGTTAACTTTATTTTAATATCCTTCTTCATGTGCCACCAAGTTTCATGGGTGGATACAATTTAAGACGAAAGTATATAAATTTTAACTTTTAAATTAATGTTGATTCTGATCATGATTTACTATTAGAGCTACATAAAAAACAAAACTTAACAAGCTTCATTTTAAAGCATAAAGTATCACATAATAATTACAAAATAAGACGATGTACAATAAACCAACTAGAATTACATGATCCTTTTAACGCTACTTACAAATACATTGTAAGTATGAGGAAAAGGCTTCAATAACTCTCCTAGTTAATTGTTTCCTCCTAAGTTCATTTAATTTTGAATAGAAAAAGAAATCATATAATGTGTAGTGTATTAGCACATCATGGTGAAGATGGAACGACCTCTTTAAGCAGTTCTTTATTCTTTCCATCATACTTGGTTTATTTTATTCGAATTACCATATTATTCTTTTTTCATTTTACCTTACTTGGAGTGACTTCTAATTCACCATTGATTTTTTCACCATTTCTTGTGCTAACTTCTTCTATCTTTACAATTTGAAGGTGTAAATAACAAACTGCTAGAGCTCAGGTCGTTTTCACCTGTGATAAACATTAAGTTGTGAAAGTATCACATAAATTCAAATTCATGAGATAAAATGGTTTTCTTTGAAATTGTGACAATTAAATGACTATGTGTTGAGCATATAAAATCCATACCATACTTATGGAATGAAGAAATAGTTTATATAATTATATTTAAGGAAATATGAAATGCTAGTAATAAAATGTTTTAAGATGAAATAAAAATATCTCTAGACCAATAATATTTAAATTAAGCTCCTTTTCACAAAAATATACGGAATAAAATAAAAGTATTTAAGGAAAAATGAAATTTTCAAAACAAGCAACTTTAAATTGAACAAATAATGCTGAATGGGTAGTTGTTTATGCAAGGGGATTAAAACAAATATTTATCTGAAAATAATTTATATCAGATGTCATTCATACATTTGAAACAAAGAATATATTATTAGGAACTATTACAACATTTCCTTGGGGATGTCTATCATTTAAAAAAACTCCAGATACTACTGTAGAGAATGAATGGTCTCAAAAGTCATGGGGAACCTGCATGCGGAAATTAAATTGAATTTATACTAAGCGATTCTGTATACTAACTATAATCATTAATAAAATAGGAAAAACCTTTCAATGTTGCCTGAGTATTAGAGGTGATTCACCAAGAAGCTATACTCACTGTTCGACCTCTGTATTGAAGTAAGAAGACAAGAGGCAACAAAAGATATTTCAGTCCTCAAGGAATGATTAAGAGTCCTACTGAACCTACTTCATTGAATATTTCTGCTAAAACAGATACGGAAACGCAGTAAAATAAAGCGGGTTACTAATTGTAAATTGACGGTAATAAAATCATAGAGAAGGGAAGAAAAGAGAAAATAGAGGAACATGCAAACTAATTGCCAGCATCTAATAAAAGAAAGGATTGTGAAGTGACACAGTAAAAAGAATTAAAAATTGATGTGATATATTCCAAAATTTTTTCACAGAATTACATATGTATATTTATGGATAAATAAGATAATTATGTGTAAGTATGGGTAGTAAATACACATACTGCTATTTCAAATGATGTGTGGATGCATAATTATAAAAGAATGGGACTTGGCAACCAGAAATCGCGAAATTTTGATGAAGAGATTCAGTAATGTAACAGTAATCGAGCTACCATCCCTTAAAATTAACCTTGGCTTTTGCGTTTATAGGCATTGTATTCGTGAAATGAGCTGGCGAATAAGATATGAATCTTAATCTACATCCAAATAAAATCTTGTAATGGAAAGGAAGGGTAAGATATTATTTACAGTAGGATTAATACTTACAAGAGAAGTAGTGGATCGGCGGTTTATGAATATGATTTTCGCCAAAGGAACAGTAATGATACAGTAATCAAGTTACCATTCCTTAAAATTAACCTTGGCTTAATTTTGCGCTTAATGCCTTAAATTGCGTTTATAGGCATTGTATTCGTAAAATGCGCAAGCGATTAAGATGTGAATCTTAATCTACATCCAAATACATGTAAAGCCATTCTTATCTCTTTATTTCTTCATCACATGCAGATGAATCTCCCACGACCACCCATGTTTACGAAGTGTACTATCGATATGTACGACGAAAGTAAATTACCTCGATTCGAGGCAACCTCAACCCACTAAAATATTATTATAATCCAGAGTAAACCTTTCTTCCGACATAACGTAAGCAGTAGAAGAAGATTGGGAACTTAAATTCATACTTACGTAAAACTTTTGGAATATAAGAAATAGTTAAGGAATTATAAAGCGGTAGGTAAAATTTTTAAAATCAATAATCAGCTGTTTTTACAATACCATCGAGTAAGAAGTTGTTTGTGGGAGGGGAGAGGGAGGTTTCCACCAATCAGAACCCTGCGTAAGACACGGGGAATGAAGGAGAGGACATTGTCGAAGCGAGTGACTTTGTCCCTCTTCGGACTTCTTGAGCGCAGGTTGTGCTTAGTGTGTGATCTAGAGCTCTAAACGATTCAAGTACTTGGTAGAGCCTTGAACGATTCCTAAAAGTGGTAAGTTGAATTGAATATAACGTGGCCTGGAGGTTATATTGTGTATGTTTTATTTTCGGGATTAATATTTTTGTACTATTTGCTGAGTTCAACAGTAAAATTAACTGATGGATCGATGTTAGAATGATCTGCCACGTGGTGCATTTTACGTGATGCCTTTTGATGGTTTCACGTACTGAATACGCACGATTATCATAGTCTTCCGTGGATTTTGAAAGTGTTTTGAAATCGTGCCTAATGCTCTGATATTTGAATGGGATTTTAAATCACGTTAGTCATAAGTGAAGGGTATTCATCAATCCTTTATGAAACGGACAATGATCCGGAATGTTCCATTGAATGCATTTGAATGTATGCTAGATAATTTTAAGTTCGAAGTGAAAATGAAAGGAATGAGTTTGTTCTGTTAGAATCATTATCCTTATTTATAATATTCACTCAGTTAAAAAACAGTTCTCTCCTTACGGTACCTAAGGGGAAGCGAATTGATCTAAAGCGGTCTAAAGGTTTTTTGGAAAGAAAGTTAATATACGTTCACACGTATCGTTGGACAAATTTGACGGCGGATCTTGTTGATCTACAATAAAACTTACAAACTTACATTCTGCAATTTCAGGTACGAGTTCCAATAGTCTAGAGGAAAGAAGATTTTGGTTCCCCCTTTCCACGCCGTGTCTTCGATAGAGGTCCCAGGACGCCGCCCACTATCTGCTCCCTTTTCTAAGGGAAGATGGTAAAAGTGTCGGATATCGGTTTTTATTCGTTATATATTATGTTTCCGCGTATGTTTTTGTATTTTTTATTGTTGTCTGCATGCGCATGTATAATTATTCCTTTTTTTTCAGGTATTTATTTCTTGTTCGTTTTAAATTTCCGCGTATTTTTCATGTATTTTTATTGTTTGTTCTACATGTGCGTGCATTAATTTACACCCTTTTTTCCAGGTATATATTTTGTTCGTTCGTTTTATTTTTCCGCGTATGTTTTTGTAATTTTATATTGTTCTACGCGTGCGTGCTATATATTGTTTTTCGTTTTAAATTGCCGCGTATTTCATGTATATTTGTTTGTTCTACGCGTGCGTGCTATATATTTTGTTTGCTCGTTTTTTTTCCGCGTATGTTTTTGTATTTTAATATTGTTTTTCCTACGCGAGCGTGCATTAATTTTCCAGTTTTTTTCAGATTTTTTTTATTTGTTCTTTTTTTCCGCGTATGTTTTTGTATTTTTATATTTTGTCCTACGCGTGCGTGCGTGCGTTAATTTTCCCCTTTTTTTCAGGTATATATTTTATTTGTTCGTTTTTTCCGCGTATGTTTTTGCTGTTTTATATTCTTTGTTCTGCGTGTGAGTGCGTGCGTTAATTTTCCCCTTTTTTTCAGGTATATATTTCGATTGTTCGGTTTGTTTCCGCGTATGTTTTTGTATTTTTATATTGTTTGTCCTACGCGAGCGTGCATTAATTTTCCAGTTTTTTTCAGGTATATTTTTTATTTGTTCGTTTGTTCCGCGTATGTTTTTGTATTTTTATATTTTGTCCTACGCGTGCGTGCATTCATTTTCCAGTTTTTTTCAGGTATATTTTTTATTTGTTCGTTTTTTCCGCGTATGTTTTTGTATTTTTATATTCTTTGTTCTGCGTGTCCGTGCTATATTTAGTTGTTCGGTTTGTTTCCGCGTATGTTTTTTTATTTTTATATTGTTTGTCCTACGCGAGCGTGCATTAATTTTCCAGTTCTTTTCAGGTATATTTTTTATTTGTTCGTTTTTTCCGCGTATGTTTTTGTATTTTTTATTGTTGTGTGCATGCGCACGGATAATTTTTCCTTTTTTTCAGGTATTTATTTCTTGTTTGTATTTCTATTTTCGCATGTATGCTTGTATTTATGTCATTGTTTGCGCGCACGCGTATAATTCTTCCTTTCTTTCAGGTATTTATTTTTCATGCTTGTATTTCCGCATGTATGCTTGTATTTTTGTTTTCGCGCACGCGTATAATTCTTCCTTTTTCTTCAGGTATTTATTTCTTGTTTGTATTTGTATTTTTGCATGTATGCTGGTATTTTATTTTGCACGCACCTGTATAATTATTAATTTCTTCCAGGTATTTATTTCTTATGTTTGTAATTGTTTTGTATTTTCGCATGTATGCTTGTATTTATGTCGTTGTTTGCGCACACGGGTATAATTCTTCCTTTCTTTCAGGTATTTATTTTTTATGTTTGTATTTTCCCATGTATGCTTGTGTTTTTGTTTGCACGTACGCGTATAATTATTCCTTTTTTTCAGGTATTTATTTCTTATGTTTGTATTTGTTTTGTATTTTCGCATGTTTGCTTGTATTTATGTCGTTGTTTGCGCGCACGGGTATAATTCTTCCTTTCTTTCAGGTATTTATTTTTTATGTTTGTATTTTCGCATGTATGCTTGTGTTTTTGTTTGCACATACGCGTATAATTATTCCTTTTTTTCAGGTATTTATTTCTTATGTTTGTATATGTTTTGTATTTTCGCATGTATGCTTGTATTTATGTCATTGTTTGCGGGCACGCGTATAATTCTTCCTTTCTTTCAGGTATTTATTTTTTATGCTTGTATTTCCGCATGTATGCTGGTATTTTTGTTTGCACCCACCTGTATAATTATTAATTTCTTCCAGGTATTTATTTCTTATGTTTGTAATTGTTTTGTATTTTCGCATGTATGCTTGTATTTATGTCGTTGTTTGCGCGCACGCGCATAATTCTTCCTTTTTTTCAGGTATTTATTTTTTATGTTTGTATTTTCGCATGTATGCTTGTGTATTTGTTTGTACGCACGCGTATAATTATTCCTTTTTTTCAGGTATTTATTTCTTACGTTTGTATTTGTTTTGTATTTTCGCATGTATGCTTGTATTTTTGTCATTGGTTGCGCGCACGCGTATAATTCTTCCTTTCTTTCAGATATTTATTTCTTGTTTGTATTCGTATTTTTGCATGTATGCTTGTTTTTTTGTTTGCACGCACTCGTATAATTATTCCTTTTTTTTCAGGTATTTATTACTTATGTTTGTATTTGTTTTGTATTTTCGCATGTATGCTTGTATTTTTGTTGTTGTTTGCGTGCACGCGTATAATTCTTCCTTTCTTTCAGATATTTATTTCTTGTTTGTATTCGTATTTTTGCATGTATGCTTGTTTTTTTGTTTGCACGCACTCGTATAATTATTCCTTTTTTTTCAGGTATTTATTACTTATGTTTGTATTTGTTTTGTATTTTCGCATGTATGCTTGTATTTTTGTTGTTGTTTGCGTGCACGCGTATAATTATTAATTTTTTCCAGGTATTTACATCTTATGTTTGTATTTGTTTTGTATTTTCGTATGTATGCTTGTTTTTTTGTTTGCACGCACGCGTATAATTATTAATTTCTTCCAGGTATTTATTTCTTATGTTTGTATTTGTTTTGTATTTTCGCATGTATGCTTGTATTTTGTTTGCACTCACACGTATAATTATTCAATTTTTTTAGGTATTTGTTTAATGTGTTTATTCTTTTTGTATTTCTTTGTATATGCTTGTATTTTTGTTGTTTACATGCACATGTCTAATTAATGCCCCTTTTTTCCAGGTAATAATTTGTTTAATTTATCCTTGTATATGCTTGTTTTTCTATATTCTTGTTTGCACACACGCGTTTAATTATTACCTTTTTTTCAGGAATTAATTTTATTTGTTTTTTGCTTACTCTTTTATATTTCCGCGTAGGTTTTTTCTATGTTTGTGCGTGTGCGTGCTATACTCCCCCTATTTTGTTTATGTATATATTTACCGTAAACGTTAGTCGCGTAAATGGGTTTTTTTCCGGAGCTCGATGGAGCAAAGGAATTTTTTCCCAAAAAAACCCTCTCTCGGACTACAACCTTGTCGTGGTGAGAGGGCTTATGAGTTCCGTATTCCATGGTTTTTCATTGTTGGAACTGAACCAATGGTAGTCCACATAAGGTAATGGTAATGTTCTGAGCGTGTGCAGTATTGCTGTTCGTTTAAAAATTTTAGTTAGAATGGTTTAAATTCTTTAAAAACTTGTGTTAATAACATTTCGATCTTGGATCTTTGTAGGAAACATCCTGACGGTAGTGAGTTCAGCCCAAATATGTAAAGTGTGAACCTTCTGGAGGATGAGGCGGAGCCGGCTTGGGAAGAAAAGGATGGCACGATGGAGATTTGGGACCCGCCACCAAGGATCTGCGATGGGGACTTAGAATGGACACAAAAATACCTGGACCAAATGGTATCTCTAACGAGATTCTTCACCTCCTCCTACCCACAGCAGTGCTGTAGGTATATTTGGTATAGCACATTTACATTATTACTGGGTTACAGTCCATTCCTACTTTAGAGTAAAAGAGATCCGACCCAAAATATCCACTTTATTCTGACCATTACATTAGTTTGTTCGTTTTACCATGCAATTTCAGAGTAATTGTTATTATTCTCTATTGTTGTTTGTATTGGTGCGTGTGCTAACTTCCCCTGTTTTCATGCAATTCTTTGTGATTTTTAGATTTCTTTCAGTAATCGCCCCTGTTTTCCAGGCAATTTTTTACTGTGATGCTATGTTTTTTCATTAATATTACTCTGTATGCTTTTGCATTTTATATTTTTGATTGTATGCGCATATGCAATAATTACATCTCTTCTCTAGGTATTTATTTATTGTTTGTTTGTTTACTTTTGTATTCTGGCACATTAGTTCGATTTTTAATGTTGCTCTATTTATATGCGCGTGTTGTAATTACCCCTTTTTTCCAGGTATCTAACAATGGCATTTTCTTTTTATATTCTCCCTGTATTTGTTTACTGTTATTTGTTAATGCACAAGCAATAATTTTCTATTTTCCTATGTATTTATATATTGTGTGTGTTTTACTTTCTATTTTTGTGCATATCCTTGTATTTTAAAATTTTTGTTCTTACTGGCGTGTGCAATTTCTAGGTACATTACATTTCTCTCCCCTTGGTATTTCCATCTTGTTTTTTAGTTTAATTTTATATTTCCTTTAAGGGTGTATATTTATATTGTTGTTTGTACTGGCGTGTGCTATAATTACCACTCTTTTCCAGATGTTTATACACTGTTCAAGTTTGTACTCTTTTTATATTCCTGGGCATTTGTTAGTATAGTTACATTTTTGTTTGTAAACAAGGGAACAATTATTACCTGTCTTTTCCAGGTTCCTCTTTATTTAGTGTGTTCACTTTTATATTCACGCGCATTAGTTTGTATTTTAATGCTGTTGTATTATCAGGCATGTGCATTAATCTGGTTGTTAAAAAACTTTGTTATTATTCTCCATTGTTGTTTGTACGTGTGTGTGCACTAATTTCCTCTTCTTTTCAGGTAATTATTTATTGTGATGCTCATTTTATCATTTATTATACCTTACATATGTTTGTAAATTTATATTGTTGTTAGTACGCGTGTGTGCAGCTACTAGTTATTAATTTTTAGTTTGTTTATATTTTTATCTTTTTCTCTACATGCGTGTGCAATATTTATCCCATTACCTATGTATAGATTATTTTTATTTATTCATTTTATTTAATATTTCTGTGTATTTGTTTGTATTTCATGTTGTTTATGTGCATGAGTGTGGGCTAAATCACTCCTTTTCCTAGGTCGTTATGTTCTTTCCCTTTTTTTTTATTTCCCTGTATATCCTTGTATTATTATATAATTATTGGTATGGGTGCTTGCAATTTGTTTCTTACAATATGTTTGGAAGATCTGTTATCTTTTATTGTTTGATTGTGCCAATGTTATAATTTCCCCTTTTTTACAGGTAATGCCTTGTGATTGTTCGATTTATCTCTCAGTAATCATCCTTTTCTTTCCAGATAATTATTTGTGATGCTAGTTTTATCATTGAGATTACCTTATATACGCTTGCCTTTTTATATTGTTGTTTGTATGCCAGTGTGCAGTAAATACCACTTTTCCAGGTACTAACTTATTGTGCTTATTAGTTTACTTTTATATTCCCATGCATTAGTTAGTATAGCTATTTTTTTTGTAAATGCACGTACAATAATTAACACTTTTCCAGGTATTTATTTATTTTGTTTACAATACAATAAAACTTACCACCATACATTCTTCAATTTCAGATAAGAGTTCCACTCGCCATGTTTTTAAATGTATTTTAAATTGTTTCTTCTATGCGTGCGTGCAACATTTATCATGTCTTTACAGGTATCTACGTATGGTATTTTCTTTTTTTTATATTTCCTTGTATTTGTTTACTGTTGTTAGTTTGCCTGCATGCAATAATTTTCCATTCTTCTGGTATTTATATTTTTGTTCGTTAGATTGATTTGATATTTAAGCGTATGTATTTTTATATTATTATTAGTACTGATTTTTATCATTAATTTTTTTTATTCACACATGCTTGCAATAATAACCCTCTTTTTTTCTCAGGTATTTTTATATTGATCATTTTATCTTTTGATTTGGCGACTTTTTTGTGCTATGCGTGCAAACAAAATTACTTCTTCTTTAGGTGTTTATTTGTTGTGTTTGTCATGTGTATTTCTGTGCATTTCCTTTAATTTTATATTTCAGTTCATGGGTGTGCGTGCAATTTCAAGATATAATTATTTTCCCTCTCCCTTTGGTATGTGCACATTGTTCTTTAGTTTCCTTTTATTTCCTTGCATTGGTATTTTCATATTGTCGTTCGTACACTCGTGTGCAATAATTATCACTCTTTTCCAGGTATATATTTATTATTTGTATGGTTACTTTTATCCTCCGACAATTTTGTTTGTATAGTTATATTATTATTTATACATGTGTGCAATAATTATCTCCTTTTCAGGAATTTATTTACTATTTTTGCTCGTTTTATCTTTTTTTTCTGCAAATTCGTTTTTATTTACACTGTTGCATTAATCACCCCTTTTTTCATGGTATTTTTTTGTTTGTTTGTTTACTTTCTTATTTTGGCACATTAGTTTGTAATTTTATATTGTTATATTTACGTGCACGTGTAATAATTACCTCTTTTTTCCAGATATTTGTTTTCTTTATTTTGAATTGCAGTGTATTTGCTAGTATTTATACAATTTTAAGTGCGAGTCCAATTTCCAGATGTAATAATTTTTCTCTCTCCCGCCTCGGTAGTTCCATGTTGTTTTTTAGTTTCCTTTTTCTTACTTTATTCTTTAGTTAATGTATGCTGATATGCAATTATTACTACTCTTTTACAAATATTCATATACTATTTTTTTTAGTTTCATCTTGTTTATCCACATATTTGTTTATTTTTATTTTAGAAAAAAAATTTAGGAATTTTATATTTCTGTTTGTATGTGCGCGTGCATTTTCAAGATATAATAATTTTCCCTCTCAACTTGGTATATCCACATTGTTGTTTGTACGCTCGTGTGTAATAATCACCACTCTTTTCCAGGTATCTATTAAATATCTACTTTTATATTCACACACATTACTTTGTATTTTAAAATTATTGTATTTACAACCGTGTGGAGTAATCTTGTGGATATACAATAAAACTTACCATAGTTTTCTTAAATTTCATGTAAGATTTCCATCATCACAAGGAAAGAGGAGATCTGGATTCCCTACTCCACGTCCAGAGGTCCCCGGACGCAACCCACAATCTGCTCCCATTACTACAGGGATTTCGTTAAAGCTTCCGTAATCGGTCAGAGTGTACTTGTTTGTATTTTATATTGTTTCTTTTACTAGTGCATGCAATATTAACCCCTTTTTCCCTGATATCTACAGATGGTATTTTATTCCTTCTATTTTTACTTGTATTTGTATACTGATCCTATCTTTCCATATATTTATATATATTTTTATTGTTTTTTACATGTGCTAGCAATAATTATCCCTTTTTTCAGTTATTATTTACATATGGTTATTTCTTTTTTTTATTTCCCTCTATTTGTTCTTATTTTTCTGTGTGTATATAGGGGGACCTGCTTTTTGAATCTTTCAAATTTTGTACGAGAAATATTTATAAATAAATAGCACAACATTCCTCCACCCCCTCCCTACAAATATACTAATGGCTGCTTCTCCCACATGCATGATTTGTTCCTCAATCCCATCCCACTCCTGATGGTTTGTCATTTTCCTCCCAAACTCCACTGTTGGTTACAAAAATATTGTCATAGTCATTAAAAATTTTAAATAAGTAAAATGTTATAGGAATGAAGAATGATGAAGTATCAAAATATTTAGAGCATTCAATGCTGAAGTATTTTATTATTATATTAGAATATCTGTGACATTTCTCAGTAAAATTATTCTAATGATTTCAGTAGTTTACCAACATACTATTGAATTGTTTGTAGTATCACAATATAATATTCAAATCGCAAAGATACAAAGAATTCATAATGAAATGTTAATGAGGATTTTTAACGTCTGTCTTTAAATTATGGTGTAGATAAAATTTAAATAGGTTCATTTCCCATTGTTTTCTAAAGCATTATCAAGGAGGAGTTTTTTGAATGATTAAATTGCCATATCGTAAACCTTAATGTCTTCTAGGGAGTACACAAAAAATTAACTGCTGGAAAGACCAATTAATTAAAGAGAGTATATTATATAGGTGCTGGTGGGATACCTTTTCAGCTATGTAGATAATTCAATAACGTAAGGGTGCTGTAGCGCTCGTCGAAAACGGCCGTTTTAGCCTGTTTCATTTCCCAAATTACGAGATTAATATTTATTATAGAGATTTCCGGTTTTCAGCATTTGGAAGAGAAATGATCGCAATCGTACTTTTAGTTTTTAGAATTTAAATTTAAATCCTTTTATGAACGTTGAATGCTTTGGAATTTGGAAAAAACAGCTTCTTTTTCTTATTAATTAACTCGCTTACTTTGAAAAAAAAAAAGGCTAGACTCAAATCTTGCTCAAATGGTATGTGTAAAAATATATAAAACCGTCAATTTTAAGCAAGTGGGATTACGCTACTTTTTGAATTAACGCATATATTATCGAATTTACTGGTAAATTTGCAATAAATGTAATTAATGCAATAAAAAATGACTCATTAAATATGAGAGTCATTCTATGGTCATATTAATTGTGGTATGATTTTCACATTACCTTGATCAGAATCTATTATATGAATAATTATCTATTTATCGACAACAGCAAGATTTATAAGCAAGGGAATAAAGTAGCTTAATGAAGAGGAAGAGGCATATGGAGATTGTTCTCGGACGATTTTTGGAATTCTTCGGACGATAAATGATGTAGGCAGAAGGTCAGACAGAATTTATTTAACACGCATAAGAGAAAAAGTATAATTATATATATAATTATAATTTACTTATGAAACACAACATTAAGTTTGGCATTATTGTTAAAAGATTATCATGCCATCATATAAACTACTAAAATTAACAATTTGCACTCTAAAATACTAGTTCATAAGCCAATGCTATTGCTCTGTAACATAATTTAGAATTGATGATTTAATAACTGCACCCGCCTTAATAATTACCCGGTCAATTTTCTAAAAGAACTAATTAAGAGATAAGTATTCTTATTCAATATTTGGATAAACATTTTTCAACAACAGTTTCCCAATTATCAAAGATATAGTTCCCTTCTCTTTTGAAGAATCTGGGACAATATGTAAAATACTTTTTCCTTGATGTAATGAGGAATGACAGTACAACCTTGGTTAACTTCCACACTATTTCTGCAAAGTTTGCTCTAATTTCAATGAAATAACAAAGTATTTTCTGAGCATATTTATTTCACATTTTCCTTGTTTCATAGTCCATTGAATGGTGCATTGATTGGATGAGCTTAAAAGAACAATAAAATAATGATTTTTGCCATAGCTTTAATTATTTTGAAAATCAGTACATTTTTCATGCACTTGCTTTTTAAAACATTGGTTAAAATATCTACATGTCCATGCATTATAGAGAGTTGATTATCTTCAAAGGAGAATTTTCTTTACCACATAGTTTCGAGGAAATGACCCTCTGAATTCCTTGGATCATCTTTAACTGATTTAATTTATAAATTGTGTGTTCATGTACATGAATCAAGAAACCATATATATATATATATATAATATACATTATTGATTTAGTAATATCAAAACAATTAGTGGTAACAGAACCAGATGAAGCAAAAGTTAGTGATCATGATTTACTTGCACTGAATTTGAATTTTTTAGAATTAAAGAATTAAATCAACCCATTGAGACACCTAGGGAAATCAGGCCATGGAAAAATGTTCTGATGAAAGGCCTGAGTAATTTTCTTAATAACTGTGATTGGGAAGGAAAGGATCTAAATGACACGTCAGTCCTTTCTGTAAAAAAAATCTTTCTTGTGCTGTACAGAAATTTTTTCCTGTAAAAGTGATTTATCAGAGCAAAGGTAAAAACCTTCTTTGGTTTACAAATGAGGTAAAAATTGCATGCAATCAAAGAAATTTGGCTAACAATAAGGGAAAACTGACAGATGATGAAAGAGTATATATCTATAAGCTATTGAGGAATATCAGTGTGGTATCATGATGGACAAAGAGAAAAAGAAATATTTTGGAGGTGAAATGGATAAACCAAAATTTATGAATGAAGCTGATGTGGAAAACTATAACATATTTAGTTGGAAATAGAGATTCAAATAGTGAAATTCTAAAAGTACTTATTGAAGGTGAAGAATGCATGTCTGAGAAAAATAGCTTTCTCAGATATAAACTCTATTGATTTCTGAGGTTGAGAAAGGCTCAATGATAGTGATCTTACCTGCTACAAAAAGCTTACTTGAATGCAAAATGATTGAGTTACCTAAGATTTACTGTCTGTTCTTTAGTGATGGCTTACAATATATGCTGTCTTTGCACCACTACTTAACTGTTAATGTAAATTTTTAACTGCTGAAGATTATTTATTTTTAGTAATTATGATATTTTATACTTTGCATGCACATAAAAAACTTTTACCAAACATTACAAATAGCTGTGATTTTGCTTTTCTTTGGCTGGTTCTTAATCTGTCTTGAATAAAATCAATTTCCACTTGGTGTCTCTTCATTTAAGTCAGTAGAAAGATGATGACGCTGAGTAAGAAGCAAAGATAATGGCTGATTTCAGGGGTTGGTCATTGATTAAGCTGTTACAAAGGAAGTAAGTACGAAATGGTGTTTATACTTCTGATATTATCCCTTATCGTCTTCGACTATTAGAACGAGCAGAAAAAACAAGCTTTGTCTTTATTCTTGAAATTTCCTTATCTTTATATGTTTACACTGAGTAGCTTATAATTTATCTTATAAATATGAGAATATAATAATAAATATACTACTTATGCAAAGGGAAACTTGTAATTTATGTAACTCCTTGTAATTAGAGAAATTCCATTCACGAATTTTATCTATAAAAAATAAATTTATCAGTTACTTTCAGTGCTTTGAGAATCTTTAAATATGCTTTTCTAATTAGCATGTCATAAGTTTGTGTAGTACGGACTGAGATAGTAGTAGTTAGTCAATTGTAATCAATGTTATGTTTAATTTTAACTGAAGATGATTATCAGTCCAATTTCATGTCTTCTTTAATTTATATTTCTAAAAGACACCATTCCCTGCCAATGTATTCTCTGTATTTGGAACCCAAATGCCTTATAGTTGGTCTCGTTAGCATTTTAGATACTAGTAATAACAGTATTACCGCACTGAGCACATGTGGATGCAATTTATTTTTTATCTATAACATTTTAACAAAGTAAATCTTTGGGATATCCTCTCTTTAAATATTTGGTTACACTATTTTGTAACCCATATGGTTTGTTTGCATAGGAAGAATGAAGCATCATTCTTTTTCATATGAGTTAACTTTATTTTAAAATCCATCTTCTTGTACTGCTTCAAGTTTCATGGGCGGATACAATTTAAGATGAAAGGTATATAAATTTTAAAATGTTGATGCCACTCATGATTTATTTATTTATTGTGCGTTAGAGCTACAAAAATTAACGAGCCACATTCAAAAACATGAAGTATCACATGATAATTACAAAATAAGATTATGTACAATATAATAATCCTGTCAAACAACCAAACAACTCTGAATACCAGATGTGAAGTTTAAAGTCATATCAATCTAATCAGGTAATTTAGAGGTAATTTAAATGGCTAGAGTGATAATTTCACCATATTATCAGTATGTATTGGAGTTTAAAAGTTTAGTGGAATGACATTCCACTTAAATCAGTATACGATTGAGCATTTTCAAATTTATTTCTGTAATTTAAAATTCATTAAAATTGTTCATTTAAATGGTATGTTGTTTCTATCTACATGATATGCTCTTGGTATGTGCTGATATGCTTTATCACCTCAGAGACTGAATATTTGTATTTATCATTAATTTCTTTGACCCCATGACTGAATTTTGAGGAACTTGTATATCTATTGGATTAAGTTCATTTGCATCAGTTAACTATAGCTGTTCCACTAAGCATGATCTTAACTAATTAACAGAATTACCACCAATTGCACTTTCTTATTACTTCTATCAATTTATCAAATGAAATGAAAATAAAGGTCTTGAAATATTTCATAATGGTAACATTAATATGTCTATTTAGATCTACATATAGATTTACCAGTGTTGGGGAATTTTTCTTGACATCTTTTGGTCCTTGCTTTCTTTGAAAAACACATACTTCATAAGTAAAAGATTTTGCTATGTCCTCTTTACTGGAATGAAATATAATTATATAATTGATGATTGTATGATCAATCAGGTCATCAAGTCTATGAATTGATCCTGCTCTTTTGGCTCCTAACGCATTATAAGTCTGTTTCTGTATTCCATTTTTGGACGTTCAATTCTGTATGGAAATTCGTGTTAGTTATATTTGGAATTTGAATAGGAAAATTCATGAAGTACTTTTATCATATCTCGTCCATACCTGGGGTATTAAGTTTTCATTTCATTATGTGGTTAATGTTTCTTCGTCTATGATCTCGCTCAAAAAATGGTAACCATACTGATAACATTAAAGTTATTATATTAAATAATATTACATTTGTGAAAAAGAATAGGAGAATATTTATAACGATTAAAAATAATTAGAAAAAATTGCAATATTCCCGCCGATTAGTGACTATGATTTTAAAAAGTAAGATTCAACACTAAATTTTCAAAAATAATTAAGATACTTAAGGAAAATTTTCGACATCAACTCGGCTGGAAATGAACCATAGCACTTGCCAAAATACGAGAATTGGACGTCTGCCAGAATTCTCGAGTAGAAGACGCCTCGCGGTCCTCGGTACAGCAGTTGGAGAACACAGCATGAACACCATAAAAAATGGTACTTACTCAGAGACGATACGTTTTTCTAGAACTACTTCTGTCTTCCTAAATCTTCCTCATATTAACAGCCATTACCATTGAATGTCATACGCAATATCCGACAAATGAGTAATTAATTGACTCAGACGCGCAGTATTCGGGAAAAGCTGACAGCTAAATTAACTGAAAATTCTCAATTCTTTCTAGTCTGCTTAGCATTCGATATTTGCCTCTCGTTGTAAACTACTATAATTAGCAGGATAAAGGTGTCATTTTCAGTGGTTGGATCCATTTTATTTTCTCGGAAGCATAGGCCTTACAAATGATGCAAAAATCATTAATAATTTTCCTACTCTGCATACAGGAACGCATCAACAGGTACAATGTTCATGGAGATCGCAGCCACATCATTTAAGTGTATTTCGTGATAAAATAAACATGGATTAGTTATTGTTTCTTTATGAGGAATTGTCAAATGTTTAGATGACTGGGCTTATATTATTTTCTTATGCGTAAAGTGATTTCGATGAGTTAGTTTTGTAGTTTTTTCATTCATGGAACTAAACCTTGAGAAATAACGTTGAAAATGATTTAAACGTCATACGTACAATGATATGTAGGGTTCATGAACGTTATAAATTCATTGCGTTCCTTATCAGTTTCAATCTACTAGGTTTTGGTCACTTTTTATCCTCAAAATTTGAATGGTTAAGATGCGGTGTTTTATTTATTCATCCTTTTTTCTTTTTGTGTATAATATTACAAAGAAATTTTGAAGCATATTATAGGACATTCCTTATCATGCTTGACAGGAGTATGACATATATTATCCCTTTGTTTTTCAAGATGAATTAAATAATGCATCAATGTATTCTGTTGTTGTTGCCAGTATTATCATTCTAAATATGTTCAGTTCTTAAAATGTATTGTTATTGAACTCATTGCGCGGTTCTTGTATCAGATAAAGAAAAAATTAGAAGGGTTACCTGGAGCAATTGAGTTTAAAAGAAAATGCTTGAACAATGGATAGGGATTAGATGTTGAGCTTTGATTGTTTGGGATTTTAGTGTTTGGTATGTGAAAGATTTAGCACACTCATTTTACAGAATATCTATCTTGAATATCTTTCATATCGCTTTAATGTTGACTGATCATGCAATAATGTACATATAGGGATGATTTTCCTTTTCATAACATAATAGTATATGCCATCTTTGCACTGCTACTAAACTGTAACTGCAAACTTTTGACTCGTAGATAATTAAGTTTTCGTGATTGTGATAATTTATACATTGGATATGCATAAAAAACTTTTACCATGCAGTGCATATAGCTGTGATTTTGCTTTTCTTTACAAACTTAGTAATTTCTATCAGACAAGAAATGTTGGCTGGCTGCTAATATGTCTTGCTTAATATCAATTTTCACATGGTGTTTCTTCATTAAAGTCAGTAGAAAGATGATGACAATGAGTTAAAAGCAAAGATAATGGCTGATTTCTTGGGGTGGTCATTTATTTAGTTGTTACGAAGAAAGTAAGTACAAAATAAATGATAAGTCATAAAATACTTATGATATAATGATGCCATGTTTTGTCTTCCCTCCTATGTCATCTTAATGCTAAAATAACCAATTCACAATTTATGAATTAGAGCAGCTATGCTGCACAATAAACAAATTGAGATAGTAAAAAAATGAATTAAAAAATACATAATAATTGGGTTCCATAGAAATAAGAAATGGTATTTATACTTCTAATTTAATCATCTATTGTCATTGACTATTAGAGTGAAGAGAAGAAACAAGCTTTGTCTATATTCTGCAAATTTCCTTATCTTTATATGTTTACGCAGAGTAGCATATATATTATCTCTGGATATTTTATTCTCCACCTACTTATGTAAAAGGAAGTTAGAATTTTTCTAATTAGAAGGGGTTAAATAAAATATATGTTAAAATTAATGAATTTCATCTATTAAAAATTAATTCAACCTAAGAGTTTGGACTTCTATAAGGAAAAGTCAAATCAGGAATGACATTGAAAGGTAATTATAGTTTTTAATAACAAAATGGGTATTGTGAGCAGCAGAAATCTAGAATGCAGGTAAGGATAATCCAATTGAAGCTCTGTGGAAATGTGTTGAGGAAATTATTTTATTTTAGTATTGTTATTGCTCTTTGCCAAATGAATGGAAATTTTTAATCTTTGTTTATTGTTCACAATATCCTGATTGTCTGACTGAAGTGATTTGAGAATCTTTAAATATGTTTTTCTCCTCACGGTGTCAGAACTTAGTGTAGTGTACACTGAGATAGTTAACTCAAGATGATCATCAGTCCAATTTCATCTCTTCTTCAATTTATATTTCTAAGAGAAAAGAATCCCTGCCAATGTATGCTCTACATTTTGGAACCCCTAATGTCTCATAGGTGTTTTTCTAGCATTTTAGATACTAGTAATATCAGTATTGTCACACTGAGCACCTTTGGATGCATTTTATTTTTTATCTATAACGTCCTAACAGAGTAAATCTGAGGAATACTCTCTTTCAAGTATTTGGTTATATTACATTTTAAACCATATGGTATGTTTACATAGGATGAATGAAAAATATTTCTTTTTTCAAAAGAGTTAACTTTATTTTAATATCCTTCTTCATGTGCCACCAAGTTTCATGGGTGGATACAATTTAAGACGAAAGTATATAAATTTTAACTTTTAAATTAATGTTGATTCTGATCATGATTTACTATTAGAGCTACATAAAAAACAAAACTTAACAAGCTACATTTTAAAGCATAAAGTATCACATAATAATTACAAAATAAGACGATGTACAATAAACCAACTAGAATTACATGATCCTTTTAACGCTACTTACAAATACATTGTAAGTATGAGGAAAAGGCTTCATTAACTCTCCTAGTTAATTGCTTTCCTCCTAAGTTCATTAAATTTTGAATAGAAAAAGAAATCATATAATGTGTAGTGTATTAGCACATCATGGTGAAGACGGAACGACCTCTTTAAACAGTTCTTTATTCTTTCCATCATACTTGGTTTATTTTATTCGAATTACCATATTATTCTTTTTTCATTTTACCTTACTTGGAGTGACTTCTAATTCACCATTGATTTTTTCACCATTTCTTGTGCTAACTTCTTCTATCTTTACAATTTGAAGGTGTAAATAACAAACTGCTAGAGCTCAGGTCGTTTTCACCTGTGATAAACATTAAGTTGTGAAAGTATCACATAAATTCAAATTCATGAGATAAAATGGTTTTCTTTGAAATTGTGACAGTTAAATGACTATGAGTTGAGCATATAAAATCCATTCCATACTTATGGAATGAAGAAATAGTTTATATAATTATATTTAAGGAAATATGAAATGCTAGTAATAAAATGTTTTAAGATGAAATAAAAATATCTCTAGACCAATAATATTTAAATTAAGCTCCTTTTCACAAAAATATAAGGAATAAAATAAAAGTATTTAAGGAAAAATGAAATTTTCAAAACAAGCAACTTTAAATTTAACAAATAATGCTGAATGGGTAGTTGTTTATGCAAGGGGATTAAAACAAATATTTATCTGAAAATAATTTATATCAGATGTCATTCATACATTTGAAACAAAGAATATATTATTAGGAACTATTACAACATTTCCTTGGGAATGTCTATCATTTAAAAAAACTCCAGATACTACTGTAGAGAATGAATGGTCTCAAAAGTCATGGGGAACCTGCATGCGGAAATTAAATTGAATTTATACTAAGCGATTCTGTATACTAACTATAATCATTAATAAAAGAGGAAAAACCTTTCAATGTTGCCTGAGTATTAGAGGTGATTCACCAAGAAGCTATACTCACTGTTCGACCTCTGTATTGAAGTAAGAAGACAAGAGGCAACAAAAGATATTTCAGTCCTCAAGGAATGATTAAGAGTCCTACTGAACCTACTTCATTGAATATTTCTGCTAAAACAGATACGGAAACGCAGTAAAATAAAGCGGGTTACTAATTGTAAATTGACGGTAATAAAATCATAGAGAAGGGAAGAAAAGAGAAAATAGAGGAACATGCAAACTAATTGCCAGCATCTAATAAAAGAAAGGATTGTGAAGTGACACAGTAAAAAGAATTAAAAATTGATGTGATATATTCCAAAATTTTTTCACAGAATTACATATGTATATTTATGGATAAATAAGATAATTATGTGTAAGTATGGGTAGTAAATACACATACTGCTATTTCAAATGATGTGTGGATGCATAATTATAAAAGAATGGGACTTGGCAACCAGAAATCGCGAAATTTTGATGAAGAGATTCAGTAATGTAACAGTAATCGAGCTACCATCCCTTAAAATTAACCTTGGCTTTTGCGTTTATAGGCATTGTATTCGTGAAATGAGCTGGCGAATAAGATATGAATCTTAATCTACATCCAAATAAAATCTTGTAATGGAAAGGAAGGGTAAGATATTATTTACAGTAGGATTAATACTTACAAGAGAAGTAGTGGATCGGCGGTTTATGAATATGATTTTCGCCAAAGGAACAGTAATGATACAGTAATCAAGTTACCATTCCTTAAAATTAACCTTGGCTTAATTTTGCGCTTAATGCCTTAAATTGCGTTTATAGGCATTGTATTCGTAAAATGCGCAAGCGATTAAGATGTGAATCTTAATCTACATCCAAATACATGTAAAGCCATTCTTATCTCTTTATTTCTTCATCACATGCAGATGAATCTCCCACGACCACCCATGTTTACGAAGTGTACTATCGATATGTACGACGAAAGTAAATTACCTCGATTCGAGGCAACCTCAACCCACTAAAATATTATTATAATCCAGAGTAAACCTTTCTTCCGACATAACGTAAGCAGTAGAAGAAGATTGGGAACTTAAATTCATACTTACGTAAAACTTTTGGAATATAAGAAATAGTTAAGGAATTATAAAGCGGTAGGTAAAATTTTTAAAATCAATAATCAGCTGTTTTTACAATACCATCGAGTAAGAAGTTGTTTGTGGGAGGGGAGAGGGAGGTTTCCACCAATCAGAACCCTGCGTAAGACACGGGGAATGAAGGAGAGGACATTGTCGAAGCGAGTGACTTTGTCCCTCTTCGGACTTCTTGAGCGCAGGTTGTGCTTAGTGTGTGATCTAGAGCTCTAAACGATTCAAGTACTTGGTAGAGCCTTGAACGATTCCTAAAAGTGGTAAGTTGAATTGAATATAACGTGGCCTGGAGGTTATATTGTGTATGTTTTATTTTCGGGATTAATATTTTTGTACTATTTGCTGAGTTCAACAGTAAAATTAACTGATGGATCGATGTTAGAATGATCTGCCACGTGGTGCATTTTACGTGATGCCTTTTGATGGTTTCACGTACTGAATACGCACGATTATCATAGTCTTCCGTGGATTTTGAAAGTGTTTTGAAATCGTGCCTAATGCTCTGATATTTGAATGGGATTTTAAATCACGTTAGTCATAAGTGAAGGGTATTCATCAATCCTCTATGAAACGGACAATGATCCGGAATGTTCCATTGAATGCATTTGAATGTATGCTAGATAATTTTAAGTTCGAAGTGAAAATGAAAGGAATGAGTTTGTTCTGTTAGAATCATTATCCTTATTTATAAAATTCACTCAGTTAAAAAACAGTTCTCTCCTTACGGTACCTAAGGGGAAGCGAATTGATCTAAAGCGGTCTAAAGGTTTTTTGGAAAGAAAGTTAATATACGTTCACACGTATCGTTGGACAAATTTGACGGCGGATCTTGTTGATCTACAATAAAACTTACAAACTTACATTCTGCAATTTCAGGTACGAGTTCCAATAGTCAAGAGGAAAAGAAGATTTTGGTTCCCCCTTTCCACGCCGTGTCTTCGATAGAGGTCCCAGGACGCCGCCCACTATCTGCTCCCTTTTCTAAGGGAAGATGGTAAAAGTGTCGGATATCGGTTTTTATTCGTTATATATTATGTTTCCGCGTATGTTTTTGTATTTTTTATTGTTGTCTGCATGCGCATGTATAATTATTCCTTTTTTTTCAGGTATTTATTTCTTGTTCGTTTTAAATTTCCGCGTATTTTTCATGTATTTTTATTGTTTGTTCTACATGTGCGTGCATTAATTTACACCCTTTTTTCCAGGTATATATTTTGTTCGTTCGTTTTATTTTTCCGCGTATGTTTTTGTAATTTTATATTGTTCTACGCGTGCGTGCTATATATTGTTTTTCGTTTTAAATTGCCGCGTATTTCATGTATATTTGTTTGTTCTACGCGTGCGTGCTATATATTTTGTTTGCTCGTTTTTTTTCCGCGTATGTTTTTGTATTTTAATATTGTTTTTCCTACGCGAGCGTGCATTAATTTTCCAGTTTTTTTCAGATTTTTTTTATTTGTTCTTTTTTTCCGCGTATGTTTTTGTATTTTTATATTTTGTCCTACGCGTGCGTGCGTGCGTTAATTTTCCCCTTTTTTTCAGGTATATATTTTATTTGTTCGTTTTTTCCGCGTATGTTTTTGCTGTTTTATATTCTTTGTTCTGCGTGTGAGTGCGTGCGTTAATTTTCCCCTTTTTTTCAGGTATATATTTCGATTGTTCGGTTTGTTTCCGCGTATGTTTTTGTATTTTTATATTGTTTGTCCTACGCGAGCGTGCATTAATTTTCCAGTTTTTTTCAGGTATATTTTTTATTTGTTCGTTTGTTCCGCGTATGTTTTTGTATTTTTATATTTTGTCCTACGCGTGCGTGCATTCATTTTCCAGTTTTTTTCAGGTATATTTTTTATTTGTTCGTTTTTTCCGCGTATGTTTTTGTATTTTTATATTCTTTGTTCTGCGTGTCCGTGCTATATTTAGTTGTTCGGTTTGTTTCCGCGTATGTTTTTTTATTTTTATATTGTTTGTCCTACGCGAGCGTGCATTAATTTTCCAGTTCTTTTCAGGTATATTTTTTATTTGTTCGTTTTTTCCGCGTATGTTTTTGTATTTTTTATTGTTGTGTGCATGCGCACGGATAATTTTTCCTTTTTTTCAGGTATTTATTTCTTGTTTGTATTTCTATTTTCGCATGTATGCTTGTATTTATGTCATTGTTTGCGCGCACGCGTATAATTCTTCCTTTCTTTCAGGTATTTATTTTTTATGCTTGTTTTTCCGCATGTATGCTTGTATTTTTGTTTTCGCGCACGCGTATAATTCTTCCTTTTTCTTCAGGTATTTATTTCTTGTTTGTATTTGTATTTTTGCATGTATGCTGGTATTTTATTTTGCACGCACCTGTATAATTATTAATTTCTTCCAGGTATTTATTTCTTATGTTTGTATTTGTTTTGTATTTTCGCATGTATGCTTGTATTTATGTCGTTGTTTGCGCGCACGCGTATAATTCTTCCTTTCTTTCAGGTATTTATTTTTTATGTTTGTATTTTCGCATGTATGCTTGTATTTTTGTTTGCGCGCACGCGTATAATTCTTCCTTTTTCTTCAGGTATTTATTTCTTGTTCGTATTTGTATTTTTGCATGTATGCTGGTATTTTTGTTTGCACCCACCTGTATAATTATTAATTTCTTCCAGGTATTTATTTCTTATGTTTGTAATTGTTTTGTATTTTCGCATGTTTGCTTGTATTTATGTCGTTGTTTGCGCGCACGGGTATAATTCTTCCTTTCTTTCAGGTATTTATTTTTTATGTTTGTATTTTCCCATGTATGCTTGTGTTTTTGTTTGCACGTACGCGTATAATTATTCCTTTTTTTTCAGGTATTTATTTCTTATGTTTGTATTTGTTTTGTATTTTCGCATGTATGCTTGTATTTTTGTTTGCGCGCACGCGTATAATTCTTCCTTTTTCTTCAGGTATTTATTTCTTGTTCGTATTTGTATTTTTGCATGTATGCTGGTATTTTTGTTTGCACCCACCTGTATAATTATTAATTTCTTCCAGGTATTTATTTCTTATGTTTGTAATTGTTTTGTATTTTCGCATGTTTGCTTGTATTTATGTCGTTGTTTGCGCGCACGGGTATAATTCTTCCTTTCTTTCAGGTATTTATTTTTTATGTTTGTATTTTCGCATGTATGCTTGTGTTTTTGTTTGCACGTACGCGTATAATTATTCCTTTTTTTCAGGTATTTATTTCTTATGTTTGTATATGTTTTGTATTTTCGCATGTATGCTTGTATTTATGTCATTGTTTGCGGGCACGCGTATAATTCTTCCTTTCTTTCAGGTATTTATTTTTTATGCTTGTATTTCCGCATGTATGCTGGTATTTTTGTTTGCACCCACCTGTATAATTATTAATTTCTTCCAGGTATTTATTTCTTATGTTTGTAATTGTTTTGTATTTTCGCATGTATGCTTGTATTTTTGTTGTTGTTTGCGTGCACGCGTATAATTATTAATTTTTTCCAGGTATTTACATCTTATGTTTGTATTTGTTTTGTATTTTCGTATGTATGCTTGTTTTTTTGTTTGCACGCACGCGTATAATTATTAATTTCTTCCAGGTATTTATTTCTTATGTTTGTATTTGTTTTGTATTTTCGCATGTATGCTTGTATTTTGTTTGCACTCACACGTATAATTATTCAATTTTTTTAGGTATTTGTTTAATGTGTTTATTCTTTTTGTATTTCTTTGTATATGCTTGTATTTTTGTTGTTTACATGCACATGTCTAATTAATGCCCCTTTTTTCCAGGTAATAATTTGTTTAATTTATCCTTGTATATGCTTGTTTTTCTATATTCTTGTTTGCACACACGCGTTTAATTATTACCTTTTTTTCAGGAATTAATTTTATTTGTTTTTTGCTTACTCTTTTATATTTCCGCGTAGGTTTTTTCTATGTTTGTGCGTGTGCGTGCTATACTCCCCCTATTTTGTTTATGTATATATTTACCGTAAACGTTAGTCGCGTAAATGGGTTTTTTTCCGGAGCTCGATGGAGCAAAGGAATTTTTTCCCAAAAAAACCCTCTCTCGGACTACAACCTTGTCGTGGTGAGAGGGCTTATGAGTTCCGTATTCCATGGTTTTTCATTGTTGGAACTGAACCAATGGTAGTCCACATAAGGTAATGGTAATGTTCTGAGCGTGTGCAGTATTGCTGTTCGTTTAAAAATTTTAGTTAGAATGGTTTAAATTCTTTAAAAACTTGTGTTAATAACATTTCGATCTTGGATCTTTGTAGGAAACATCCTGACGGTAGTGAGTTCAGCCCAAATATGTAAAGTGTGAACCTTCTGGAGGATGAGGCGGAGCCGGCTTGGGAAGAAAAGGATGGCACGATGGAGATTTGGGACCCGCCACCAAGGATCTGCGATGGGGACTTAGAATGGACACAAAAATACCTGGACCAAATGGTATCTCTAACGAGATTCTTCACCTCCTCCTACCCACAGCAGTGCTGTAGGTATATTTGGTATAGCACATTTACATTATTACTGGGTTACAGTCCATTCCTACTTTAGAGTAAAAGAGATCCGACCCAAAATATCCACTTTATTCTGACCATTACATTAGTTTGTTCGTTTTACCATGCAATTTCAGAGTAATTGTTATTATTCTCTATTGTTGTTTGTATTGGTGCGTGTGCTAACTTCCCCTGTTTTCATGCAATTCTTTGTGATTTTTAGATTTCTTTCAGTAATCGCCCCTGTTTTCCAGGCAATTTTTTACTGTGATGCTATGTTTTTTCATTAATATTACTCTGTATGCTTTTGCATTTTATATTTTTGATTGTATGCGCATATGCAATAATTACATCTCTTCTCTAGGTATTTATTTATTGTTTGTTTGTTTACTTTTGTATTCTGGCACATTAGTTCGATTTTTAATGTTGCTCTATTTATATGCGCGTGTTGTAATTACCCCTTTTTTCCAGGTATCTAACAATGGCATTTTCTTTTTATATTCTCCCTGTATTTGTTTACTGTTATTTGTTAATGCACAAGCAATAATTTTCTATTTTCCTATGTATTTATATATTGTGTGTGTTTTACTTTCTATTTTTGTGCATATCCTTGTATTTTAAAATTTTTGTTCTTACTGGCGTGTGCAATTTCTAGGTACATTACATTTCTCTCCCCTTGGTATTTCCATCTTGTTTTTTAGTTTAATTTTATATTTCCTTTAAGGGTGTATATTTATGTTGTTGTTTGTACTGGCGTGTGCTATAATTACCACTCTTTTCCAGATGTTTATACACTGTTCAAGTTTGTACTCTTTTTATATTCCTGGGCATTTGTTAGTATAGTTACATTTTTGTTTGTAAACAAGGGAACAATTATTACCTGTCTTTTCCAGGTTCCTCTTTATTTAGTGTGTTCACTTTTATATTCACGCGCATTAGTTTGTATTTTAATGCTGTTGTATTATCAGGCATGTGCATTAATCTGGTTGTTAAAAAACTTTGTTATTATTCTCCATTGTTGTTTGTACGTGTGTGTGCACTAATTTCCTCTTCTTTTCAGGTAATTATTTATTGTGATGCTCATTTTATCATTTATTATACCTTACATATGTTTGTAAATTTATATTGTTGTTAGTACGCGTGTGTGCAGCTACTAGTTATTAATTTTTAGTTTGTTTATATTTTTATCTTTTTCTCTACATGCGTGTGCAATATTTATCCCATTACCTATGTATAGATTATTTTTATTTATTCATTTTATTTAATATTTCTGTGTATTTGTTTGTATTTCATATTGTTTATGTGCATGAGTGTGGGCTAAATCACTCCTTTTCCTAGGTCGTTATGTTCTTTCCCTTTTTTTTATTTCCCTGTATATCCTTGTATTATTATATAATTATTGGTATGGGTGCTTGCAATTTGTTTCTTACAATATGTTTGGAAGATCTGTTATCTTTTATTGTTTGATTGTGCCAATGTTATAATTTCCCCTTTTTTACAGGTAATGCCTTGTGATTGTTCGATTTATCTCTCAGTAATCATCCTTTTCTTTCCAGATAATTATTTGTGATGCTAGTTTTATCATTGAGATTACCTTATATACGCTTGCCTTTTTATATTGTTGTTTGTATGCCAGTGTGCAGTAAATACCACTTTTCCAGGTACTAACTTATTGTGCTTATTAGTTTACTTTTATATTCCCATGCATTAGTTAGTATAGCTATTTTTTTTGTAAATGCACGTACAATAATTAACACTTTTCCAGGTATTTATTTATTTTGTTTACAATACAATAAAACTTACCACCATACATTCTTCAATTTCAGATAAGAGTTCCACTCGCCATGTTTTTAAATGTATTTTAAATTGTTTCTTCTATGCGTGCGTGCAACATTTATCATGTCTTTACAGGTATCTACGTATGGTATTTTCTTTTTTTTATATTTCCTTGTATTTGTTTACTGTTGTTAGTTTGCCTGCATGCAATAATTTTCCATTCTTCTGGTATTTATATTTTTGTTCGTTAGATTGATTTGATATTTAAGCGTATGTATTTTTATATTATTATTAGTACTGATTTTTATCATTAATTTTTTTTATTCACACATGCTTGCAATAATAACCCTCTTTTTTTCTCAGGTATTTTTATATTGATCATTTTATCTTTTGATTTGGCGACTTTTTTGTGCTATGCGTGCAAACAAAATTACTTCTTCTTTAGGTGTTTATTTGTTGTGTTTGTCATGTGTATTTCTGTGCATTTCCTTTAATTTTATATTTCAGTTCATGGGTGTGCGTGCAATTTCAAGATATAATTATTTTCCCTCTCCCTTTGGTATGTGCACATTGTTCTTTAGTTTCCTTTTATTTCCTTGCATTGGTATTTTCATATTGTCGTTCGTACACTCGTGTGCAATAATTATCACTCTTTTCCAGGTATATATTTATTATTTGTATGGTTACTTTTATCCTCCGACAATTTTGTTTGTATAGTTATATTATTATTTATACATGTGTGCAATAATTATCTCCTTTTCAGGAATTTATTTACTATTTTTGCTCGTTTTATCTTTTTTTTCTGCAAATTCGTTTTTATTTACACTGTTGCATTAATCACCCCTTTTTTCATGGTATTTTTTTGTTTGTTTGTTTACTTTCTTATTTTGGCACATTAGTTTGTAATTTTATATTGTTATATTTACGTGCACGTGTAATAATTACCTCTTTTTTCCAGATATTTGTTTTCTTTATTTTGAATTGCAGTGTATTTGCTAGTATTTATACAATTTTAAGTGCGAGTCCAATTTCCAGATGTAATAATTTTTCTCTCTCCCGCCTCGGTAGTTCCATGTTGTTTTTTAGTTTCCTTTTTCTTACTTTATTCTTTAGTTAATGTATGCTGATATGCAATTATTACTACTCTTTTACAAATATTCATATACTATTTTTTTTAGTTTCATCTTGTTTATCCACATATTTGTTTATTTTTATTTTAGAAAAAAAATTTAGGAATTTTATATTTCTGTTTGTATGTGCGCGTGCATTTTCAAGATATAATAATTTTCCCTCTCAACTTGGTATATCCACATTGTTGTTTGTACGCTCGTGTGTAATAATCACCACTCTTTTCCAGGTATCTATTAAATATCTACTTTTATATTCACACACATTACTTTGTATTTTAAAATTATTGTATTTACAACCGTGTGGAGTAATCTTGTGGATATACAATAAAACTTACCATAGTTTTCTTAAATTTCATGTAAGATTTCCATCATCACAAGGAAAGAGGAGATCTGGATTCCCTACTCCACGTCCAGAGGTCCCCGGACGCAACCCACAATCTGCTCCCATTACTACAGGGATTTCGTTAAAGCTTCCGTAATCGGTCAGAGTGTACTTGTTTGTATTTTATATTGTTTCTTTTACTAGTGCATGCAATATTAACCCCTTTTTCCCTGATATCTACAGATGGTATTTTATTCCTTCTATTTTTACTTGTATTTGTATACTGATCCTATCTTTCCATATATTTATATATATTTTTATTGTTTTTTACATGTGCTAGCAATAATTATCCCTTTTTTCAGTTATTATTTACATATGGTTATTTCTTTTTTTTATTTCCCTCTATTTGTTCTTATTTTTCTGTGTGTATATAGGGGGACCTGCTTTTTGAATCTTTCAAATTTTGTACGAGAAATATTTATAAATAAATAGCACAACATTCCTCCACCCCCTCCCTACAAATATACTAATGGCTGCTTCTCCCACATGCATGATTTGTTCCTCAATCCCATCCCACTCCTGATGGTTTGTCATTTTCCTCCCAAACTCCACTGTTGGTTACAAAAATATTGTCATAGTCATTAAAAATTTTAAATAAGTAAAATGTTATAGGAATGAAGAATGATGAAGTATCAAAATATTTAGAGCATTCAATGCTGAAGTATTTTATTATTATATTAGAATATCTGTGACATTTCTCAGTAAAATTATTCTAATGATTTCAGTAGTTTACCAACATACTATTGAATTGTTTGTAGTATCACAATATAATATTCAAATCGCAAAGATACAAAGAATTCATAATGAAATGTTAATGAGGATTTTTAACGTCTGTCTTTAAATTATGGTGTAGATAAAATTTAAATAGGTTCATTTCCCATTGTTTTCTAAAGCATTATCAAGGAGGAGTTTTTTGAATGATTAAATTGCCATATCGTAAACCTTAATGTCTTCTAGGGAGTACACAAAAAATTAACTGCTGGAAAGACCAATTAATTAAAGAGAGTATATTATATAGGTGCTGGTGGGATACCTTTTCAGCTATGTAGATAATTCAATAACGTAAGGGTGCTGTAGCGCTCGTCGAAAACGGCCGTTTTAGCCTGTTTCATTTCCCAAATTACGAGATTAATATTTATTATAGAGATTTCCGGTTTTCAGCATTTGGAAGAGAAATGATCGCAATCGTACTTTTAGTTTTTAGAATTTAAATTTAAATCCTTTTATGAACGTTGAATGCTTTGGAATTTGGAAAAAACAGCTTCTTTTTCTTATTAATTAACTCGCTTACTTTGAAAAAAAAAAAGGCTAGACTCAAATCTTGCTCAAATGGTATGTGTAAAAATATATAAAACCGTCAATTTTAAGCAAGTGGGATTACGCTACTTTTTGAATTAACGCATATATTATCGAATTTACTGGTAAATTTGCAATAAATGTAATTAATGCAATAAAAAATGACTCATTAAATATGAGAGTCATTCTATGGTCATATTAATTGTGGTATGATTTTCACATTACCTTGATCAGAATCTATTATATGAATAATTATCTATTTATCGACAACAGCAAGATTTATAAGCAAGGGAATAAAGTAGCTTAATGAAGAGGAAGAGGCATATGGAGATTGTTCTCGGACGATTTTTGGAATTCTTCGGACGATAAATGATGTAGGCAGAAGGTCAGACAGAATTTATTTAACACGCATAAGAGAAAAAGTATAATTATATATATAATTATAATTTACTTATGAAACACAACATTAAGTTTGGCATTATTGTTAAAAGATTATCATGCCATCATATAAACTACTAAAATTAACAATTTGCACTCTAAAATACTAGTTCATAAGCCAATGCTCTGTAACATAATTTAGAATTGATGATTTAATAACTGCACCCGCCTTAATAATTACCCGGTCAATTTTCTAAAAGAACTAATTAAGAGATAAGTATTCTTATTCAATATTTGGATAAACATTTTTCAACAACAGTTTCCCAATTATCAAAGATATAGTTCCCTTCTCTTTTGAAGAATCTGGGACAATATGTAAAATACTTTTTCCTTGATGTAATGAGGAATGACAGTACAACCTTGGTTAACTTCCACACTATTTCTGCAAAGTTTGCTCTAATTTCAATGAAATAACAAAGTATTTTCTGAGCATATTTATTTCACATTTTCCTTGTTTCATAGTCCATTGAATGGTGCATTGATTGGATGAGCTTAAAAGAACAATAAAATAATGATTTTTGCCATAGCTTTAATTATTTTGAAAATCAGTACATTTTTCATGCACTTGCTTTTTAAAACATTGGTTAAAATATCTACATGTCCATGCATTATAGAGAGTTGATTATCTTCAAAGGAGAATTTTCTTTACCACATAGTTTCGAGGAAATGACCCTCTGAATTCCTTGGATCATCTTTAACTGATTTAATTTATAAATTGTGTGTTCATGTACATGAATCAAGAAACCATATATATATATATATATAATATACATTATTGATTTAGTAATATCAAAACAATTAGTGGTAACAGAACCAGATGAAGCAAAAGTTAGTGATCATGATTTACTTGCACTGAATTTGAATTTTTTAGAATTAAAGAATTAAATCAACCCATTGAGACACCTAGGGAAATCAGGCCATGGAAAAATGTTCTGATGAAAGGCCTGAGTAATTTTCTTAATAACTGTGATTGGGAAGGAAAGGATCTAAATGACACGTCAGTCCTTTCTGTAAAAAAAATCTTTCTTGTGCTGTACAGAAATTTTTTCCTGTAAAAGTGATTTATCAGAGCAAAGGTAAAAACCTTCTTTGGTTTACAAATGAGGTAAAAATTGCATGCAATCAAAGAAATTTGGCTAACAATAAGGGAAAACTGACAGATGATGAAAGAGTATATATCTATAAGCTATTGAGGAATATCAGTGTGGTATCATGATGGACAAAGAGAAAAAGAAATATTTTGGAGGTGAAATGGATAAACCAAAATTTATGAATGAAGCTGATGTGGAAAACTATAACATATTTAGTTGGAAATAGAGATTCAAATAGTGAAATTCTAAAAGTACTTATTGAAGGTGAAGAATGCATGTCTGAGAAAAATAGCTTTCTCAGATATAAACTCTATTGATTTCTGAGGTTGAGAAAGGCTCAATGATAGTGATCTTACCTGCTACAAAAAGCTTACTTGAATGCAAAATGATTGAGTTACCTAAGATTTACTGTCTGTTCTTTAGTGATGGCTTACAATATATGCTGTCTTTGCACCACTACTTAACTGTTAATGTAAATTTTTAACTGCTGAAGATTATTTATTTTTAGTAATTATGATATTTTATACTTTGCATGCACATAAAAAACTTTTACCAAACATTACAAATAGCTGTGATTTTGCTTTTCTTTGGCTGGTTCTTAATCTGTCTTGAATAAAATCAATTTCCACTTGGTGTCTCTTCATTTAAGTCAGTAGAAAGATGATGACGCTGAGTAAGAAGCAAAGATAATGGCTGATTTCAGGGGTTGGTCATTGATTAAGCTGTTACAAAGGAAGTAAGTACGAAATGGTGTTTATACTTCTGATATTATCCCTTATCGTCTTCGACTATTAGAACGAGCAGAAAAAACAAGCTTTGTCTTTATTCTTGAAATTTCCTTATCTTTATATGTTTACACTGAGTAGCTTATAATTTATCTTATAAATATGAGAATATAATAATAAATATACTACTTATGCAAAGGGAAACTTGTAATTTATGTAACTCCTTGTAATTAGAGAAATTCCATTCACGAATTTTATCTATAAAAAATAAATTTATCAGTTACTTTCAGTGCTTTGAGAATCTTTAAATATGCTTTTCTAATTAGCATGTCATAAGTTTGTGTAGTACGGACTGAGATAGTAGTAGTTAGTCAATTGTAATCAATGTTATGTTTAATTTTAACTGAAGATGATTATCAGTCCAATTTCATGTCTTCTTTAATTTATATTTCTAAAAGACACCATTCCCTGCCAATGTATTCTCTGTATTTGGAACCCAAATGCCTTATAGTTGGTCTCGTTAGCATTTTAGATACTAGTAATAACAGTATTACCGCACTGAGCACATGTGGATGCAATTTATTTTTTATCTATAACATTTTAACAAAGTAAATCTTTGGGATATCCTCTCTTTAAATATTTGGTTACACTATTTTGTAACCCATATGGTTTGTTTGCATAGGAAGAATGAAGCATCATTCTTTTTCATATGAGTTAACTTTATTTTAAAATCCATCTTCTTGTACTGCTTCAAGTTTCATGGGCGGATACAATTTAAGATGAAAGGTATATAAATTTTAAAATGTTGATGCCACTCATGATTTATTTATTTATTGTGCGTTAGAGCTACAAAAATTAACGAGCCACATTCAAAAACATGAAGTATCACATGATAATTACAAAATAAGATTATGTACAATATAATAATCCTGTCAAACAACCAAACAACTCTGAATACCAGATGTGAAGTTTAAAGTCATATCAATCTAATCAGGTAATTTAGAGGTAATTTAAATGGCTAGAGTGATAATTTCACCATATTATCAGTATGTATTGGAGTTTAAAAGTTTAGTGGAATGACATTCCACTTAAATCAGTATACGATTGAGCATTTTCAAATTTATTTCTGTAATTTAAAATTCATTAAAATTGTTCATTTAAATGGTATGTTGTTTCTATCTACATGATATGCTCTTGGTATGTGCTGATATGCTTTATCACCTCAGAGACTGAATATTTGTATTTATCATTAATTTCTTTGACCCCATGACTGAATTTTGAGGAACTTGTATATCTATTGGATTAAGTTCATTTGCATCAGTTAACTATAGCTGTTCCACTAAGCATGATCTTAACTAATTAACAGAATTACCACCAATTGCACTTTCTTATTACTTCTATCAATTTATCAAATGAAATGAAAATAAAGGTCTTGAAATATTTCATAATGGTAACATTAATATGTCTATTTAGATCTACATATAGATTTACCAGTGTTGGGGAATTTTTCTTGACATCTTTTGGTCCTTGCTTTCTTTGAAAAACACATACTTCATAAGTAAAAGATTTTGCTATGTCCTCTTTACTGGAATGAAATATAATTATATAATTGATGATTGTATGATCAATCAGGTCATCAAGTCTATGAATTGATCCTGCTCTTTTGGCTCCTAACGCATTATAAGTCTGTTTCTGTATTCCATTTTTGGACGTTCAATTCTGTATGGAAATTCGTGTTAGTTATATTTGGAATTTGAATAGGAAAATTCATGAAGTACTTTTATCATATCTCGTCCATACCTGGGGTATTAAGTTTTCATTTCATTATGTGGTTAATGTTTCTTCGTCTATGATCTCGCTCAAAAAATGGTAACCATACTGATAACATTAAAGTTATTATATTAAATAATATTACATTTGTGAAAAAGAATAGGAGAATATTTATAACGATTAAAAATAATTAGAAAAAATTGCAATATTCCCGCCGATTAGTGACTATGATTTTAAAAAGTAAGATTCAACACTAAATTTTCAAAAATAATTAAGATACTTAAGGAAAATTTTCGACATCAACTCGGCTGGAAATGAACCATAGCACTTGCCAAAATACGAGAATTGGACGTCTGCCAGAATTCTCGAGTAGAAGACGCCTCGCGGTCCTCGGTACAGCAGTTGGAGAACACAGCATGAACACCATAAAAAATGGTACTTACTCAGAGACGATACGTTTTTCTAGAACTACTTCTGTCTTCCTAAATCTTCCTCATATTAACAGCCATTACCATTGAATGTCATACGCAATATCCGACAAATGAGTAATTAATTGACTCAGACGCGCAGTATTCGGGAAAAGCTGACAGCTAAATTAACTGAAAATTCTCAATTCTTTCTAGTCTGCTTAGCATTCGATATTTGCCTCTCGTTGTAAACTACTATAATTAGCAGGATAAAGGTGTCATTTTCAGTGGTTGGATCCATTTTATTTTCTCGGAAGCATAGGCCTTACAAATGATGCAAAAATCATTAATAATTTTCCTACTCTGCATACAGGAACGCATCAACAGGTACAATGTTCATGGAGATCGCAGCCACATCATTTAAGTGTATTTCGTGATAAAATAAACATGGATTAGTTATTGTTTCTTTATGAGGAATTGTCAAATGTTTAGATGACTGGGCTTATATTATTTTCTTATGCGTAAAGTGATTTCGATGAGTTAGTTTTGTAGTTTTTTCATTCATGGAACTAAACCTTGAGAAATAACGTTGAAAATGATTTAAACGTCATACGTACAATGATATGTAGGGTTCATGAACGTTATAAATTCATTGCGTTCCTTATCAGTTTCAATCTACTAGGTTTTGGTCACTTTTTATCCTCAAAATTTGAATGGTTAAGATGCGGTGTTTTATTTATTCATCCTTTTTTCTTTTTGTGTATAATATTACAAAGAAATTTTGAAGCATATTATAGGACATTCCTTATCATGCTTGACAGGAGTATGACATATATTATCCCTTTGTTTTTCAAGATGAATTAAATAATGCATCAATGTATTCTGTTGTTGTTGCCAGTATTATCATTCTAAATATGTTCAGTTCTTAAAATGTATTGTTATTGAACTCATTGCGCGGTTCTTGTATCAGATAAAGAAAAAATTAGAAGGGTTACCTGGAGCAATTGAGTTTAAAAGAAAATGCTTGAACAATGGATAGGGATTAGATGTTGAGCTTTGATTGTTTGGGATTTTAGTGTTTGGTATGTGAAAGATTTAGCACACTCATTTTACAGAATATCTATCTTGAATATCTTTCATATCGCTTTAATGTTGACTGATCATGCAATAATGTACATATAGGGATGATTTTCCTTTTCATAACATAATAGTATATGCCATCTTTGCACTGCTACTAAACTGTAACTGCAAACTTTTGACTCGTAGATAATTAAGTTTTCGTGATTGTGATAATTTATACATTGGATATGCATAAAAAACTTTTACCATGCAGTGCATATAGCTGTGATTTTGCTTTTCTTTACAAACTTAGTAATTTCTATCAGACAAGAAATGTTGGCTGGCTGCTAATATGTCTTGCTTAATATCAATTTTCACATGGTGTTTCTTCATTAAAGTCAGTAGAAAGATGATGACAATGAGTTAAAAGCAAAGATAATGGCTGATTTCTTGGGGTGGTCATTTATTTAGTTGTTACGAAGAAAGTAAGTACAAAATAAATGATAAGTCATAAAATACTTATGATATAATGATGCCATGTTTTGTCTTCCCTCCTATGTCATCTTAATGCTAAAATAACCAATTCACAATTTATGAATTAGAGCAGCTATGCTGCACAATAAACAAATTGAGATAGTAAAAAAATGAATTAAAAAATACATAATAATTGGGTTCCATAGAAATAAGAAATGGTATTTATACTTCTAATTTAATCATCTATTGTCATTGACTATTAGAGTGAAGAGAAGAAACAAGCTTTGTCTATATTCTGCAAATTTCCTTATCTTTATATGTTTACGCAGAGTAGCATATATATTATCTCTGGATATTTTATTCTCCACCTACTTATGTAAAAGGAAGTTAGAATTTTTCTAATTAGAAGGGGTTAAATAAAATATATGTTAAAATTAATGAATTTCATCTATTAAAAATTAATTCAACCAAAGAGTTTGGACTTCTATAAGGAAAAGTCAAATCAGGAATGACATTGAAAGGTAATTATAGTTTTTAATAACAAAATGGGTATTGTGAGCAGCAGAAATCTAGAATGCAGGTAAGGATAATCCAATTGAAGCTCTGTGGAAATGTGTTGAGGAAATTATTTTATTTTAGTATTGTTATTGCTCTTTGCCAAATGAATGGAAATTTTTAATCTTTGTTTATTGTTCACAATATCCTGATTGTCTGACTGAAGTGATTTGAGAATCTTTAAATATGTTTTTCTCCTCACGGTGTCAGAACTTAGTGTAGTGTACACTGAGATAGTTAACTCAAGATGATCATCAGTCCAATTTCATCTCTTCTTCAATTTATATTTCTAAGAGAAAAGAATCCCTGCCAATGTATGCTCTACATTTTGGAACCCCTAATGTCTCATAGGTGTTTTTCTAGCATTTTAGATACTAGTAATATCAGTATTGTCACACTGAGCACCTTTGGATGCATTTTATTTTTTATCTATAACGTCCTAACAGAGTAAATCTGAGGAATACTCTCTTTCAAGTATTTGGTTATATTACATTTTAAACCATATGGTATGTTTACATAGGATGAATGAAAAATATTTCTTTTTTCAAAAGAGTTAACTTTATTTTAATATCCTTCTTCATGTGCCACCAAGTTTCATGGGTGGATACAATTTAAGACGAAAGTATATAAATTTTAACTTTTAAATTAATGTTGATTCTGATCATGATTTACTATTAGAGCTACATAAAAAACAAAACTTAACAAGCTTCATTTTAAAGCATAAAGTATCACATAATAATTACAAAATAAGACGATGTACAATAAACCAACTAGAATTACATGATCCTTTTAACGCTACTTACAAATACATTGTAAGTATGAGGAAAAGGCTTCAATAACTCTCCTAGTTAATTGCTTTCCTCCTAAATTCATTAAATTTTGAATAGAAAAAGAAATCATATAATGTGTAGTGTATTAGCACATCATGGTGAAGACGGAACGACCTCTTTAAACAGTTCTTTATTCTTTCCATCATACTTGGTTTATTTTATTCGAATTACCATATTATTCTTTTTTCATTTTACCTTTGTTGGAGTGACTTCTAATTCACCATTGATTTTTTCACCATTTCTTGTGCTAACTTCTTCTATCTTTACAATTTGAAGGTGTAAATAACAAACTGCTAGAGCTCAGGTCGTTTTCACCTGTGATAAACATTAAGTTGTGAAAGTATCACATAAATTCAAATTCATGAGATAAAATGGTTTTCTTTGAAATTGTGACAGTTAAATGACTATGAGTTGAGCATATAAAATCCATTCCATACTTATGGAATGAAGAAATAGTTTATATAATTATATTTAAGGAAATATGAAATGCTAGTAATAAAATGTTTTAAGATGAAATAAAAATATCTCTAGACCAATAATATTTAAATTAAGCTCCTTTTCACAAAAATATAAGGAATAAAATAAAAGTATTTAAGGAAAAATGAAATTTTCAAAACAAGCAACTTTAAATTTAACAAATAATGCTGAATGGGTAGTTGTTTATGCAAGGGGATTAAAACAAATATTTATCTGAAAATAATTTATATCAGATGTCATTCATACATTTGAAACAAAGAATATATTATTAGGAACTATTACAACATTTCCTTGGGAATGTCTATCATTTAAAAAAACTCCAGATACTACTGTAGAGAATGAATGGTCTCAAAAGTCATGGGGAACCTGCATGCGGAAATTAAATTGAATTTATACTAAGCGATTCTGTATACTAACTATAATCATTAATAAAAGAGGAAAAACCTTTCAATGTTGCCTGAGTATTAGAGGTGATTCACCAAGAAGCTATACTCACTGTTCGACCTCTGTATTGAAGTAAGAAGACAAGAGGCAACAAAAGATATTTCAGTCCTCAAGGAATGATTAAGAGTCCTACTGAACCTACTTCATTGAATATTTCTGCTAAAACAGATACGGAAACGCAGTAAAATAAAGCGGGTTACTAATTGTAAATTGACGGTAATAAAATCATAGAGAAGGGAAGAAAAGAGAAAATAGAGGAACATGCAAACTAATTGCCAGCATCTAATAAAAGAAAGGATTGTGAAGTGACACAGTAAAAAGAATTAAAAATTGATGTGATATATTCCAAAATTTTTTCACAGAATTACATATGTATATTTATGGATAAATAAGATAATTATGTGTAAGTATGGGTAGTAAATACACATACTGCTATTTCAAATGATGTGTGGATGCATAATTATAAAAGAATGGGACTTGGCAACCAGAAATCGCGAAATTTTGATGAAGAGATTCAGTAATGTAACAGTAATCGAGCTACCATCCCTTAAAATTAACCTTGGCTTTTGCGTTTATAGGCATTGTATTCGTGAAATGAGCTGGCGAATAAGATATGAATCTTAATCTACATCCAAATAAAATCTTGTAATGGAAAGGAAGGGTAAGATATTATTTACAGTAGGATTAATACTTACAAGAGAAGTAGTGGATCGGCGGTTTATGAATATGATTTTCGCCAAAGGAACAGTAATGATACAGTAATCAAGTTACCATTCCTTAAAATTAACCTTGGCTTAATTTTGCGCTTAATGCCTTAAATTGCGTTTATAGGCATTGTATTCGTAAAATGCGCAAGCGATTAAGATGTGAATCTTAATCTACATCCAAATACATGTAAAGCCATTCTTATCTCTTTATTTCTTCATCACATGCAGATGAATCTCCCACGACCACCCATGTTTACGAAGTGTACTATCGATATGTACGACGAAAGTAAATTACCTCGATTCGAGGCAACCTCAACCCACTAAAATATTATTATAATCCAGAGTAAACCTTTCTTCCGACATAACGTAAGCAGTAGAAGAAGATTGGGAACTTAAATTCATACTTACGTAAAACTTTTGGAATATAAGAAATAGTTAAGGAATTATAAAGCGGTAGGTAAAATTTTTAAAATCAATAATCAGCTGTTTTTACAATACCATCGAGTAAGAAGTTGTTTGTGGGAGGGGAGAGGGAGGTTTCCACCAATCAGAACCCTGCGTAAGACACGGGGAATGAAGGAGAGGACATTGTCGAAGCGAGTGACTTTGTCCCTCTTCGGACTTCTTGAGCGCAGGTTGTGCTTAGTGTGTGATCTAGAGCTCTAAACGATTCAAGTACTTGGTAGAGCCTTGAACGATTCCTAAAAGTGGTAAGTTGAATTGAATATAACGTGGCCTGGAGGTTATATTGTGTATGTTTTATTTTCGGGATTAATATTTTTGTACTATTTGCTGAGTTCAACAGTAAAATTAACTGATGGATCGATGTTAGAATGATCTGCCACGTGGTGCATTTTACGTGATGCCTTTTGATGGTTTCACGTACTGAATACGCACGATTATCATAGTCTTCCGTGGATTTTGAAAGTGTTTTGAAATCGTGCCTAATGCTCTGATATTTGAATGGGATTTTAAATCACGTTAGTCATAAGTGAAGGGTATTCATCAATCCTTTATGAAACGGACAATGATCCGGAATGTTCCATTGAATGCATTTGAATGTATGCTAGATAATTTTAAGTTCGAAGTGAAAATGAAAGGAATGAGTTTGTTCTGTTAGAATCATTATCCTTATTTATAATATTCACTCAGTTAAAAAACAGTTCTCTCCTTACGGTACCTAAGGGGAAGCGAATTGATCTAAAGCGGTCTAAAGGTTTTTTGGAAAGAAAGTTAATATACGTTCACACGTATCGTTGGACAAATTTGACGGCGGATCTTGTTGATCTACAATAAAACTTACAAACTTACATTCTGCAATTTCAGGTACGAGTTCCAATAGTCAAGAGGAAAAGAAGATTTTGGTTCCCCCTTTCCACGCCGTGTCTTCGATAGAGGTCCCAGGACGCCGCCCACTATCTGCTCCCTTTTCTAAGGGAAGATGGTAAAAGTGTCGGATATCGGTTTTTATTCGTTATATATTATGTTTCCGCGTATGTTTTTGTATTTTTTATTGTTGTCTGCATGCGCATGTATAATTATTCCTTTTTTTTCAGGTATTTATTTCTTGTTCGTTTTAAATTTCCGCGTATTTTTCATGTATTTTTATTGTTTGTTCTACATGTGCGTGCATTAATTTACACCCTTTTTTCCAGGTATATATTTTGTTCGTTCGTTTTATTTTTCCGCGTATGTTTTTGTAATTTTATATTGTTCTACGCGTGCGTGCTATATATTGTTTTTCGTTTTAAATTGCCGCGTATTTCATGTATATTTGTTTGTTCTACGCGTGCGTGCTATATATTTTGTTTGCTCGTTTTTTTTCCGCGTATGTTTTTGTATTTTAATATTGTTTTTCCTACGCGAGCGTGCATTAATTTTCCAGTTTTTTTCAGATTTTTTTTATTTGTTCTTTTTTTCCGCGTATGTTTTTGTATTTTTATATTTTGTCCTACGCGTGCGTGCGTGCGTTAATTTTCCCCTTTTTTTCAGGTATATATTTTATTTGTTCGTTTTTTCCGCGTATGTTTTTGCTGTTTTATATTCTTTGTTCTGCGTGTGAGTGCGTGCGTTAATTTTCCCCTTTTTTTCAGGTATATATTTCGATTGTTCGGTTTGTTTCCGCGTATGTTTTTGTATTTTTATATTGTTTGTCCTACGCGAGCGTGCATTAATTTTCCAGTTTTTTTCAGGTATATTTTTTATTTGTTCGTTTGTTCCGCGTATGTTTTTGTATTTTTATATTTTGTCCTACGCGTGCGTGCATTCATTTTCCAGTTTTTTTCAGGTATATTTTTTATTTGTTCGTTTTTTCCGCGTATGTTTTTGTATTTTTATATTCTTTGTTCTGCGTGTCCGTGCTATATTTAGTTGTTCGGTTTGTTTCCGCGTATGTTTTTTTATTTTTATATTGTTTGTCCTACGCGAGCGTGCATTAATTTTCCAGTTCTTTTCAGGTATATTTTTTATTTGTTCGTTTTTTCCGCGTATGTTTTTGTATTTTTTATTGTTGTGTGCATGCGCACGGATAATTTTTCCTTTTTTTCAGGTATTTATTTCTTGTTTGTATTTCTATTTTCGCATGTATGCTTGTATTTATGTCATTGTTTGCGCGTACGCGTATAATTCTTCCTTTCTTTCAGGTATTTATTTTTTATGCTTGTATTTCCGCATGTATGCTTGTATTTTTGTTTTCGCGCACGCGTATAATTCTTCCTTTTTCTTCAGGTATTTATTTCTTGTTTGTATTTGTATTTTTGCATGTATGCTGGTATTTTATTTTGCACGCACCTGTATAATTATTAATTTCTTCCAGGTATTTATTTCTTATGTTTGTATTTGTTTTGTATTTTCGCATGTATGCTTGTATTTATGTCGTTGTTTGCGCGCACGCGTATAATTCTTCCTTTCTTTCAGGTATTTATTTTTTATGTTTGTATTTTCGCATGTATGCTTGTATTTTTGTTTGCGCGCACGCGTATAATTCTTCCTTTTTCTTCAGGTATTTATTTCTTGTTCGTATTTGTATTTTTGCATGTATGCTGGTATTTTTGTTTGCACCCACCTGTATAATTATTAATTTCTTCCAGGTATTTATTTCTTATGTTTGTAATTGTTTTGTATTTTAGCATGTATGCTTGTATTTATGTCGTTGTTTGCGCGCACGGGTATAATTCTTCCTTTCTTTCAGGTATTTATTTTTTATGTTTGTATTTTCGCATTTATGCTTGTGTTTTTGTTTGCACGCACGCGTATAATTATTCCTTTTTTTTCAGGTATTTATTACTTATGTTTGTATTTGTTTTGTATTTTCGCATGTATGCTTGTATTTTTGTTGTTGTTTGCGTGCACGCGTATAATTATTAATTTTTTCCAGGTATTTACATCTTATGTTTGTATTTGTTTTGTATTTTCGTATGTATGCTTGTTTTTTTGTTTGCACGCACGCGTATAATTATTAATTTCTTCCAGGTATTTATTTCTTATGTTTGTATTTGTTTTGTATTTTCGCATGTATGCTTGTATTTTGTTTGCACTCACACGTATAATTATTCAATTTTTTTAGGTATTTGTTTAATGTGTTTATTCTTTTTGTATTTCTTTGTATATGCTTGTATTTTTGTTGTTTACATGCACATGTCTAATTAATGCCCCTTTTTTCCAGGTAATAATTTGTTTAATTTATCCTTGTATATGCTTGTTTTTCTATATTCTTGTTTGCACACACGCGTTTAATTATAACCTTTTTTTCAGGAATTAATTTTATTTGTTTTTTGCTTACTCTTTTATATTTCCGCGTAGGTTTTTTCTATGTTTGTGCGTGCGCGTGCTATACTCCCCCTATTTTGTTTATGTATATATTTTCCGTAAACGTTAGTCGCGTAAATGGGTTTTTTTCCGGAGCTCGATGGAGCAAAGGAATTTTTTCCCAAAAAAAACCCTCTCTCGGACTACAACCTTGTCGTGGTGAGAGGGCTTAAGAGTTCCGTATTCCATGGTTTTTCATTGTTGGAACTGAACCAATGGTAGTCCACATAAGGTAATGGTAATGTTCTGAGCGTGTGCAGTATTGCTGTTCGTTTAAAAATTTTAGTTAGAATGGTTTAAATTCTTTAAAAACTTGTGTTAATAACATTTCGATCTTGGATCTTTGTAGGAAACATCCTGACGGTAGTGAGTTCAGCCCAAATATGTAAAGTGTGAACCTTCTGGAGGATGAGGCGGAGCCGGCTTGGGAAGAAAAGGATGGCACGATGGAGATTTGGGACCCGCCACCAAGGATCTGCGATGGGGACTTAGAATGGACACAAAAATACCTGGACCAAATGGTATCTCTAACGAGATTCTTCACCTCCTCCTACCCACAGCAGTGCTGTAGGTATATTTGGTATAGCACATTTACATTATTACTGGGTTACAGTCCATTCCTACTTTAGAGTAAAAGAGATCCGACCCAAAATATCCACTTTATTCTGACCATTACATTAGTTTGTTCGTTTTACCATGCAATTTCAGAGTAATTGTTATTATTCTCTATTGTTGTTTGTATTGGTGCGTGTGCTAACTTCCCCTGTTTTCATGCAATTCTTTGTGATTTTTAGATTTCTTTCAGTAATCGCCCCTGTTTTCCAGGCAATTTTTTACTGTGATGCTATGTTTTTTCATTAATATTACTCTGTATGCTTTTGCATTTTATATTTTTGATTGTATGCGCATATGCAATAATTACATCTCTTCTCTAGGTATTTATTTATTGTTTGTTTGTTTACTTTTGTATTCTGGCACATTAGTTCGATTTTTAATGTTGCTCTATTTATATGCGCGTGTTGTAATTACCCCTTTTTTCCAGGTATCTAACAATAGCATTTTCTTTTTATATTCTCCCTGTATTTGTTTACTGTTATTTGTTAATGCACAAGCAATAATTTTCTATTTTCCTATGTATTTATATATTGTGTGTGTTTTACTTTCTATTTTTGTGCATATCCTTGTATTTTAAAATTTTTGTTCTTACTGGCGTGTGCAATTTCTAGGTACATTACATTTCTCTCCCCTTGGTATTTCCATCTTGTTTTTTAGTTTAATTTTATATTTCCTTTAAGGGTGTATATTTATATTGTTGTTTGTACTGGCGTGTGCTATAATTACCACTCTTTTCCAGATGTTTATACACTGTTCAAGTTTGTACTCTTTTTATATTCCTGGGCATTTGTTAGTATAGTTACATTTTTGTTTGTAAACAAGGGAACAATTATTACCTGTCTTTTCCAGGTTCCTCTTTATTTAGTGTGTTCACTTTTATATTCACGCGCATTAGTTTGTATTTTAATACTGTTGTATTATCAGGCATGTGCATTAATCTTGTGGATTTATAATGAAACTTACCAGCATTTATTTTTCAATTTCAGGTAAGAGTTCCAGCGATGAGGTTGAAAAAAGTGATTTTGGTTCCCCCATCCATGCAGTGTCGTTGACAGAGGTCCCAGTACGCCACCCAATATCTGCTCCAGTTTTGACAGGAATCGGCTTAGAGTGTACTTGTTTGTTTTTATATTGTCTTCTACGTGTGCATGCAATATAAACCCATTCTTTTTCCAGCATCTAAATATGGTATTTCCTATTTTTTTATTAACTTGTATTTATTAACTGTCCTTTGTTCTGGCATATGCAAAAATTTTCCACTTGTTTTTTTTTTTATATTTTGTGTGTTAATTCAATTTTATATTTCGGCGTATTTGTTTGTATTTTATATTATTATTGTTAGTGTTGTTTTTTATTACCTTTTTATTCGCCAATACTAGCAATAATATTGTTCTATGCATATTTTCTTGTACAGGTGCGTGCAATAATTTTCTCATTTCCAGGTGTTCATTTATTGTGTTTTTTCCCCTTTTAAATTTCTGTGCATTGCCTTGTAATTTTATATTTCGGTGTGTAAATTTGCGTGCAATCTTAAGATATAATTATTTTTTCTCTCCCCTCGGTATGTCCACATTGTTCTTCAGTTTCCTTTTATATTTCCTTGCATTGGTATTTTCATATCGATGTTCGTACACTTAGGTGCAATAATTACCACTCTTTTACTGGTATTTATTTCTTGCGTTGTTTTTCCTTACTCTTGTATTCTGGTGCATTAGTTTGTATTTTTAGTATTGCTCTTTTTTTGCGTGTGTATAATAATCCTTTTTTCCAGGTATCTTCATATGGTATTTTCTTTTTATATTTCATTATATTTGTTTACTGTTATTTGCTTACATGCCAGCAATTAGTTTGTATTTTCTAGGTATTTATATATTGTGTGTGTTATCAATGTAATTTCATTGAATTTGTTATTATTCTCCATTGTTGTTTGTACGTGTGTGTGCACTAATTTCCTCTTCTTTTCAGGTAATTATTTATTGTGATGCTTATTTTATCATTTATTATACCTTACATATGTTTGTAAATTTATATTGTTGTTAGTACGCGTGTATGCAGCTACTAGTTATTAATTTTTTGTTTGTTTATATTTTTATCTTGTTCGTTTTACATGCGTGTGCAATATTTATCCCATTTCTCTATGTATAGATTAATTGTTTATTTGCAGGTATTTATTTATTGTGTTTACTTTTATATCCATGTGCATTAGTTTGTATTTTAATATTGTCTTATCCACATGCATGTGTAGTAGTCTTGTGAATATCCATTTAACTTACCAGAATATATTCCTCAATTTCAGGTATGAGTTCCAGTATTCACGAGCAAAAGGAGAATTTGGTTCCCCCATCCACAAGGTGTCATCGATAGAGGTCCCTGGACGTCTTCCACTATTTGTTACCATTTCTATTGGAATTGGCTAAAGTGTCGGCAATCAGTCGGAGTGGTGTACTGGTTTGTATTTTTGTTTCTTCTAAGAGTTCATGCAATATTAACCCCTTTTTTCCAGGTATCTACATATGGTAATTTCTTTCATATTTCTTTACTGTTTGTTTATCACTCATGCACTAATTTCCCATTATTCTAGGTATTTATGTATTCTGTGTGTTGGGTTTGTTATATTTTGTCATATTTCTTTGTATTTTAAAGTTTTTTTCTATGCGGGTTTGCAATAATTTTCCTTTTTCTAGTTATTTATTTATATATTCCATGTGTCCATCTTTTATTTTTCTGCCCATTTGTTTATATTATACTTTTTTCACGCACGACTGCAATAATAGCTCCCATTTTTTCCAGGTTTTTATATATTGATTTTTTCTCATATATTTGTTTTTATTTTATATATGTTCTTCTATGTGCAAGCAATAACATCTTTTTCCAGGTATTTTTGTATTTTGAGCGTTAATTTTATATTTTTTCCCTCGAATTCGTATTTTTATATTGTTTGTTCTACGTGCGTAAAAATCATCCCTTTTTTTCCAAGGTATTTGTTTGTCTTCTCTTACCTACATTTATTTATCCATGAATTTGTTTTTATTTTTATATCTTATTCGTACGTGTGCAAGCAATTTTTTTGTATAATTTCTCTCTTCCCCCCCCCTTGGTAATTCCATACTGTATTTTAGCTTCCTTTTATATTTTGATTTATTGGTATTTTCATATTGTTTATTCACGCGTGTGCAATAATTACTTCTGTTTTCCAGGCATTTATTTATTGTTCGTTTGTTTACTTAATTATTCACATGCATTAGTTTGTATTTTTGTTTTGTTGTATCTTTTCATTTTTGCAATAATTACCTCTTTTCCAGGTATTTATTGTTTGTTTACTTTTATACATGTATTCTGGCGCATTACTTTGTCTTTTCAATACTGTTCTATTTATGTGTGTGCATAATAAGTACCTTTTTTTTACATTTTGGATATTCACTAAAACTTATTAGCTTACATTCTTCAATATTTTAATATTGTTCTATTTATTTGTGGGTGCAGTAATTATCCCTTCTTTTCCAGTTACTTATATATTGTGTTAGTTTTACCTTATATTTCCTTGTATTTGTTTGTATTTTATATTTTTATTTGTATGCGCATGTACTATATTTGCTCCTTTCTTTCCAGGTAGTACTTAAATACTTAACTGTACTTAAATCTGTTTTTTTTCATACAAGCTTAATATTTGTTTGTATTTTTATGTATGTATGTATGTGTGCCTGGTTTTGTATCTTTCTAGTTCTGTATAAATAAATGTTAAGAGACCATTCCTCTCTACAAATTTATGAATCTCCGCCTTACCCACATTCCAATTGATCTGTTCTCAATCCCATTTCACTACGAAATGTTAGTTTTTTATCCCAACCTCTACAGATAGTAATGGAAATATTGTCACAATCATTCAAAAGTTTCAAGATCTAGAATGTTAAAGGAACAAAGACATTCACATAGAACGATGAAGTATCAAAATGAGCACAAAGTATTAATTAGGGCATTTAATGCTGAAGTAATTTATTATAATAGAAATGGTATTGATCAGTAAAATTATTATAATGTTTTCAGTAGTTGACAGTAATTCTTTTTAATTGTTCATAGTATCACAATATCATATTCGAATCATCTTTCTGAATATTTCAAAATTAAATGTTTATGAGGATGTTTCACGTCTGTCTTTAAATTATTTTGAAAATGAAATGCATATATTATATCAATTGCCCATTGTTATCCAAAAGCATTATCAGGAAGGAGTTTTTCCAATTATTATAATAACATGTTATAATCTTTGTTTCCTAGACAGTTCAAAAAAGAATTACTTTAGAAGAGGTGCTCTTGCGATACCTTTTCATCTATATAAATCAATTCAACGCCGATTTTTTTCATTAAATTATGACAATTGCAATTTCACATATACTATAGAATTTTAAGCATTTTCGTGAACAATGAATAGTTAGGATAAAGGAGTTAGAATTTAATTTCTGATAGGGGGCAAACAGCCAGCGCGCATAGATACCAGCGATATTTAATTTATACAAAGGTTTCGTTTTCCGAACATCGCAGAATATCGTGAGGCGAGCTGAATTTCGCAAGATCGTGTATTTCGAAAAAGATGTCTAGCAAAGAAGTTAGCCTATTAAGGAGCTAGCAGTAATACGTAGCTAATAGTAATCCACTAATTTACCGCTCAATGATGTTTGGAAAAGAGGCCTGTAATTCGCTGGATCCTCCTCAAATACGCTTTTGAATATCGGAGTTACATTCGCTATTTTCCAATCTTATGGAAACCTTTCTTCGCCTAAAGGGTTACTAAATATTAATTTCTGATAAGGAGCTACGCTTTCTGAACCTGTACTCAAGATGGTATAGGCATATCTTCGATGAAATATTTACGTAGAAAGGATATTACGTGTGAGTATTTTTTTAATGATTAACTATGCTTTTTAAATTAAAGGAGAAAGAGGTAATAACGGTATAAAAATTTCTGAAAATTCTGTGAGGCTATTATCCAAAATATATAGGTAAATCTCAAGAGTACTCCTAAGTATTCCAAATAAAGTTAATTTTTCAGGAGAAAAATGTTTGATCTGAATTATAATAGAACACGCTAATGAATATACATCTCAGCATGAATATTTTATTTTTGAAACTCATGGCTGATACAGGATTTATCCTCTTTTTATATTAATATTTCATTCCAAGACGAGAGTTTTAGAAGAACTATTCGTTAAGGTCTTGTAAGTTTACCTGGTGAGTACGGAGAGAGATCTTCGATGACTTAAAAGTAAATCGCAAAGCGTGGGATTTAATTCGAAGAAATCTCTGATGTATCACATATATAATCACCAATAATATAATCACCAATAGCGTCCCGTTTCTAATCTCGAACGATAGAGATAAAAGATGTATGTTTCTTATTGCCGTGATATGACATTTTTTCTGCGCATCCTTTGAAAATAAATTGATTCTAAATGCGATAAAGGATGATTATGCATTCCAAATAGTTGTTCTACGTTGTAAATGAAAATTGAAGTTGAAAGGAAATTTCAACTTCAATTCAATTTCTTAGAGGATAAGAAAATACAAAGCGAAAATACATAAAAAGTATTACTCTTACTTTCACGGCAAATATTGCGAGCGAGACGTTCGTTTATAGATAAGGCTGTTATAAGGTCGATACGTGTAATTTGAAAGACAGTTTATTCATGAACGAAAGTTATTTTTATCAAAAACAATTATAATTAATGAAGAACACCTCATTATTTTTTAAAATATTCGTCATTTCAAGAATCGGAAATGTATAATCGAATTAAAAGATGTGATTTGAAGACTGCACGAAAGTATATTCCGATGATCACGAGAACTGTATATAAATGTACTTATCCTCAATAATCGGTTAGTAATTTTATTTGTTATCATAATTCATGTATATTAATATGATCGTATTTAACTATGGGGAAAAATAAAAATACCGATCGAAAGTGATAGTATTTTATTTAATGTTCAATTCTATTCATAGTATATCATATATAATATAACAATAACTGTTAAAAAAACTCAATAAAGTTTTTTTCAGCTCAATTGAGGGGAATATTATGCGAATTAAGTCTAAAAAAACAACTGATCTTGACACTGCCTAACGACCTATTTGGGGTCAAATCTAATCTGTTGTCTTGGAAATGAAAGGGCCAAAGCTGAAACGGTCTGAACGAGTATTCGCAACATAGCGATTTGAAATCGCCAAAGTTGGAGATATATTCCATGCGATTTAATTTTTCGATTCAAAATTTCAATTTCTAATTTTCCAACCCAGTCTCTTCCTACTATTCACACCTACTTACACCCCGAACAGAGGTTATGACGTCATCAACTTGGGTTCCAATGGGTTTTTCTTTTTGGTTGACCGCTGCGCATGTAATTTTGTGACCTTTTACACTGATAATAGATTTATTGAATCAATTCCGGAAGCCTTCATCGAATACTCATATAAATTAAATTAGCACATGACGTTTCAAAGCTAACCAAGCTTGCGGTAGCTTGAATGACGTAACGATGTTTTATTGTACTATAAGAGTTTTCTTATTTTCAACGGTTAAGACGTACTCAGAATCTTTCTTAGTCTGTGGGCACTAATTCACATTTCTGAACTATGCATCTAATAATCGAAATCCATACATTTCTCATCGACAATTCTTCTAAGAAATATTTTGAGAAAATAATTGCCTTAAAAACTAAACGGATTGCCAGAAGAATTTTTCACGAAGTGAAATAATGTTTTGCTGTATCATTGCTGATTTTAGTTTTAATTTTATTGGCTTTTGAGTTATGCTTGGGCTCTCGAAAATTGACTCAATATTAAGCTTGCCTTTGTTGTAAATAACGTATAAGATCGATCCACGTGTATGACTATTGTTGAGCTCACCAAGGACATTCGGCATAACTACTGCCCCGATTGTTTATTCACGTGCACTACTCTAAGCAATGACAGCTTATTGTTTAATTAGATGCATCGTTGCCATGTCTGCTCACAGAAAATTCCGCGGAAGAAACACCAGCTTTAGGGAAATAAAAAGTTGCAGAGGGAATAAATATGAAAAATTAAAGAATCCAAATGATATTCTTCATTGTTTCAGCACCGATGCACCTTCAACTTTTTTAATAATGACGTGGCTGAGAGCAGTCGATATGTTGATAGAAGTGGGAGGTGCTCATTCGGTGTTATCTGCTCGTGCGATATTTCTCTCGTCAGGGAAAAGGTGCCAATATGTTCCTTCGCAGAATCTCAGTCCGCTCCAGACCGCGGAACCGAGTGGTTGGTGCGATTTCTCTTCCTGCGATTCTTTGGGTAAGAATTATTTTTTTTCTGCCGCTAAGTTTTTGGGTCCGCATATACTCATTGCTCTAGATAGATAACGACATGGGGCATCGAACTCTAAAAAGTGATTTATCCCCATAAATCGAAATTTTACGTAGGATGTTTAAAAAAAAGCTATACATTAATTGTCACCTTCTGAGTTATCCATTGTTATTTACTAATTGTTTATTTAAGGAAGATATATTGTCTTTCACGTAAGTTAAAAAAATAGCGTCTAACTAATGATCAGGGAGTTTTTTTATCGCTTCTTATTAATTAATTACATTATTTATTGCTTAATTAAAGGTTAATTCGATACGTTATATTGGTATATCAGTAATAATATAAAAACTTTTTAGGTAGATTTTTGCTGCAACGTAGGACAGGGAATCTGTTTCCGTTATATATATATATATATATATATATATATATATATATATATATATATATATATATATATATTTTTTCATTACGAATATTGGGCTCATTTATAAATATTTAATTTACATCGCAAATATTTGAATGCTCGCACCTACATTTTGAAACGATCTCATACCTGAATGTTTTACTCAGAGGAATATTTAAATGCGCAGTATTTACTTTTCTATATCTATCACTCGAAATCAGGGTCGGGCTGTTGAGCGCACGAATAGAATATTTTAGCGTGATTGACACAACCCAAGCCTTGAGTCAATTATTCTAAGTTAAAGCCTTTTAGAACTTCGTTTCTGCACCATTAGTTGATAATTGATTGATGGCTCGAGCGTATTAATTCTCTAAACTCGAGTAGGAATTAGATAATATTCTTGAGATAAGAGGTTAAGCTCACTGAAATAAATAGATAGCTTACCTAGGTGACGCAAATCTAAAATTGCTATTTGTGAAGTTTGCGCTTTTATAAATGAATTTAAACAGTTTGATTGGCGAATTATTTACTCGAAATTATCTTTTGGTTTGAGATAAAAATACTTATCATTTTCACCTTTAAATTTATCTTGCTGACAGCAGTAATCTTATTCGGAAATTAAACTACTGGAAAATGGTATTCGTTTCGCGAATTACGATAATAACCGGACTCTATTGTTAATCAATAATTAATTATTACTTACCAACACTTATACATTACATTATCATTGTTGAGTTATTTTCAATGGTAGATAGTTGAACCAGCGGACTCAACTTATTGCTTTTCCAAAACTTCTCGAACCTAAATTGGTAAATTAAATAGGTGAAAATTGCCTGCTTGGCTTCATAAACCAAAGCCTTAGGATCCTTTAGAAATGGGAATACCTCAAATGTAAGAGAGTCAGAATAATAATCAAATTTGTATCCATAGAGAGGAGTTTATTATTGGAAGATCTAATCCATTCAAAGGAGATTTGAAAGAAAGTCGCTTCTACGTTCCGGTCCTTGGTTTCATTCAGAACAAGGTCAGCGAAAGTTATGAAGGAATCTTAAGAGGTCTTATGGAATCTTTGGTTGTTGGGATGGTACCACAGGTTTAGGCGATCGAAGGGTCAGATTAGACTCTTATTTTATAAGATCAAGATGTGTAGTTACGTAGATAAAGGTGACTATCGAAATGTCAGAACGAAAGTAGTACACATATTTACACTATTTCGATTAGCGTACGATCTTGTATAACTTTTAGACCTAATAAAGAAAATATAAAATGTTTCAACTGTTGTCACAGATTCATCTACTTTTTTGTTACTTTAGAATCATTCCGAAATTACTTACTGCAAAACAATTACTGTAAAAAGTAACGTTTTAACTCTTATCTTAAATTTCTTCCCGTGAGAGATTTAACATCTAAAATTATTGTAATAATTTTCCTAAACCTTTCGGTAGTTATTTGCGAAAATTAAGAATACTAACTTCAAGTTTTATCCTGAAAAAATTGCAAATGCATCTTGAAGCTACATATGCTTTAACATTGTAGATTTGACAGTATATTGTTTAAAGGACAGGTTATAAGGTTTAAAGGTTTATTGTGGACAGTTTACATTACGCTCTACGCGTATTTTATTGACTTTTATATGCTTAAGGGTGTGAGACTATAAAAAGATTATTAGTTAAATTCTAAGGCCATAGACGTCACGGGAAACATCGGGTTTAAGCAACTGTGCCAGCATTGGCTTAAGGATGATGGATGGCCCACTTTGTGTCACCGACTTAAAGAGTAATTTTAGCAATTCACGTTCCTTTCATAAAAAATTCAGCGTAAATTAATAGACACTCCTCACAGTTAAACACCTTAGTAAATACTTCATATAAATAATACGATACCTCAAACTGTGATATCATAAATATATTCATTCATTAGTTCGATAGTGTTTGTTTGCATTATTAAGTACTCCATTTTAGGAGATTTTGGAAACAGACCTAAGTTTTCTAAAGGAAATATATTTTGTTTCGTTACCATGGTGACGCCTTTAGTTTCGGTCAGCAATAAATATTTTGGTTTCTTTTGCTACGAGCGATGTGTTTGTTTGCTTTTATAAGTTCGCATATCAAACCTTATCTCTTTTTCCTCTGAATGATCTTGATAGGATTATTTTTAAATAAGTCATCCTCTTTCGAAGAAATACTCAATTATATCTCAAATCACGATAGCAATGTGCTTCATCATCATTTTTATAAATAGCTAACAATGCGAATGATGATATTTTTGTTAGCTTTTTTTTCGAGTATTCGTTGCCAATAATTAAAATGTCTATACCGATATTTTTTAGAAAATTTAGTACTATTCTGTTTTCTTTATTTCTTATGGAATATTCAGATGGACAGGAAAGGCAACCACTCGTATAGTTCAAGTGGAAAATTTTGCTTTCTTTACATAAAAAAAACATTTCGACGTCACTTTTCGACAGATCAATTTGGGTCAGGTGAAATGTGGGTTCCATTATTTGCAAAGGAAAGTCAGAAATTAAAGTTTGCACTCCACATAAATTTACTTTTAAAGTAGCGTTGAGGCTTTCATTCACTAAAGCACGTTTTTATATTTGACTTGGTCACTTAAAAACCGCGAAAGACGTTGACTTAAAGTTAATTCGTAATAAATGTAGACCGAATAAGACATTAGAATTGAAAATGAGTGTGAAAAAATCCCAGTAACTTTTTCTGATTTTTATCTTGGACATTTCTAATCGAGTCGATAACGCTGAGATTAGGAAGTAAACATTTATTTTGATCTACGTGTCACGGATATATCCAAGCGTTGCTATGGAGACAAAAATTTCCAGCTCAATAGAGATTGTTGTTATCTACAGCTTTATTGTGAAGTAGACATTACTACGTATATGCTTCATGATCAATTTTTGCTGAGAAAAATAAAACAATAAAATTACTCTTTTTTCTTCTGCAAACGTTGAATTTTTACTATAAAAAGCAATATATCGAAGAATTTATAAGAATAACTTACATACTGAGCAATACATGCATCAGTACTACAGTAATAATAGTTTTGTATGGATAATCATAAGCCAATGTAAAATATTTACTAATTCATCTCCGATACATGTAAATATTTTGTTTGAATTTCCAGCTTCATCATGGCAGCCATAACGCTGAGAAGTGGGCTTAAACCAACATGGCTCTCTGCATTTCCCAATCAAATCCACCGCGTGTGCAATTCTACAGTGGCTGCAGATTTGGAACAAAGTGTATCGTGGGACCAAGCGAAGCCTTATGAGGATATTCCTGGTCCAAAACCTCTTCCAATCATAGGAAATCTTCATCAATTTTTGATAGGTAGACATCTTTTCTTATGACGTTTAATATACTATTTTTTTATACCTCGCTTTCATTCTTACAATATTTGCTTATTTATGTGTACTGTTTCAATGGAGCTGTAAGGAATATCTTGCAATTGCTACGTTGAGTACAATATTATTTTAAAATCATTTTTTTCCATTATTGGATTTTGTAATTATAGATCAACGTAGTAATCTTTTCATTTCATACCCTAATTTTTTATACCTTATAGTTTTCTCTCTTTTAAAAAATCCAATATTATCCTTATTTTAGCCATAAATATATTTTATCGATAAGCCATTATTCAATAAAAAATAAGCTTTTCTTGCAAGACTTATTGTTAGTCATTGTTGCAGATGCGACCTTATTATCATTCTATTTATAATTTGGAACAATATGTTCTTAACAATGAAATCGATATCTCTTTATAAGTCGATATTATAGCAAATTATATTATTTTTATTGTATTAAATTCCTGTTCAGGCGATTTCAAAGAGAGAAATATGGTTCAGCTGCATAAGAGCCTGATGAAGAAATACGGGAAAATAATGAAGCTGACGGGTATTCCTGGTAGAAGGGATATGGTAGTTGTATATGATCCTAATATGATGGCAGAAGTATACAGGAAGGAAGGTCCTTGGCCTGACAGAGAAGGAATGCTAGCCTTCCGTTACTACAGAAAGGTGCACAGAAAACAGTTTTTTGAAGGAGTCGGAGGTTCATTGGTAGAGTAAGTTTTTTTAAGTATTTTCTTAATAAATATGGCGATTTCTACTGATACATGTGAGTAAATTAAGGATTAATGATAGAGAGATTAATCATATACCCAAATACGGAGTTGGTAAAGAGATGCCCAACTATGATAATTTAATTATGTGTATTATATTAAGATTTTATTTTATTATAAATATCAATTTATCTATCAATTCTACATTATTTTATTTGATCTTTACAATTATGCTCATCCATCTTAACAGATCATTCATTATTGGTAAAAAGTAATGCATCCATATTTTTTTTCGAAATATACAATAAAGCTTATCGTTCATTAGAGTTATAATTATAGCTTTAATATAAAAAATTTGTATTCATAACATGCAATCATCTTCTATTAAAGGAATGGAGAAGAGTGGAAGAAATTTCGAACGAAAGTCAACCCTCCCATGATGCAACCTAAGGTTGTGAAAATGTATCTCAGACCTATTCTAGAAGTGGTGAATGACTTCATAGAAAGGTATATATACTATTTGTTAGTGAGCATTACTTGTGCTGTCTATTGCACCAGATACTTTACCTCAACATAATTAAAGATTACTTCTTAAATTTAGTAATATGATGTCTAATAAAATTAAATCTATATTTTGTGTGATTCGTTTTACAGAACCAAAACTTTGAGGGACGAGAAAGGTGAACTTCCTGATGACTATTCAAATGAGATGAACAAATGGGCTCTTGAATGTAAGAATTGGTCGGCTGTGAATACTTATACATATTTATATGTATCATATAGAGAGTAAGATCTCAAAATTATGCTTAGTAAGCAAAAAAATAGAACTAAAAGTATTAGCAGTATCCGATTCCACCCAAGCGCGGCCTTGTGGTTTCCGTGGAATCTTAACGGTACATATATACATTCTTCGGGCAAATAAATAATACCCAACGTTAAGCTAGCATATAAGAGAAGCTTAAAATATTTACGAATATGAATTACATGTACATATTTTTATACCATATGCATTTTTATTTTTTCTATATTCACATATTTTCGTGATCTACTAATTAAAATAATATAACAGACAAAGCTTCGATTTAAAAGTCACTAGGAAAAAAATCGCTAACAATTAATCTAGTTAAAGGAGCGCTTGTTATATTCATTGTTGATACATATTTAACCACTGCAATTAAATAATTTTTAATCATTAAACCCGACAGCCATAGCGATGGTTGCCCTGGATACGCGCCTTGGATGCTTGGACCCAAATTTGAAACCTGATTCAGAGCCTCAGAGAATGATTAGGGCAATCCAGGATTTCTTCCAATGTTCCGAAGTTCTAGAGTTAAGACCTCCTCTTTGGAAACTCATCCCTACTCCCACTTGGCGAAAATATGCTGCAACGCTGGATTTTTTCACGGAGTACGTAAAAATCTAGTTATTAAATAAAAGATAAATATTCTAATGTCAATAGCTTTGAGGTTATCTTAGGTTTTCTTTCAAAATTTAGAAACTCAATTAATTCGTTCTTTTTCAACGAAAGAAAGGTTTTAAAATTCCTATAGTAAACAAATACTGGTAATACGTTGTGAAGGAACTAAATTTTTATTAAAAGCGTTTCTAAGGCGATGATATCTTCCTTGTCTACAGTGTTGCTATGAAATACATAAATGGCGCCATGGAGAGGTTGAAGAACAAGACAGGAGATGACTATGAACCGAGCGTCCTCGAGAAACTCCTTTTAAGAGACCCCAATCCGAGAACAGCTTGCATAATGGCATTGGATATGCTTACTGCTGGAATAGATACGGTTCGTTCCATTTCTAGAAATTTATTTCGATTTGAAACCCTTTCAATAGAAAAAATAATTCTTTCCAAGCCATACTGTAACAATTGAAGTTACGGGTAAGTATATGATAAACTGTTATCGCTGGGCAACAATGTTTTAATTTGCCTTCCGCTTCTTCAATAGAGTGTTTTTTTAAACCTTCTTACTTTTAAAAATTGTTACAATTGTTACTCGTGTTTTTAGCTTGTATAATTTGCAAATAAATTAGAACGAATCAATTCAATTGTACGTTAATTATGGGTTTGAAAGTAATACACGTTTATGTAATGTATCTATGTAATTTATGTCGACGTTAAACGAATAATTTTTCAAAATAAATTCCCCTCTTTTAAATTGTAAAATTTTCTATTTTACTTTGAATTCATAATCTACAACTCACAATAAAATATATCAATTATTATTTTGTTATTCAAATCCTTTCGATTTATAAATATATATATTTTGAATTTTTAAATATCGCGGTCGGTCTAACATGTGCTGTTTCGATTTAATTTTATTATTTCCTTATTAACAATACTTATTTTTGTCTATATTTCAATGAAGACCTCCAACAGCACGGCTTCTTTGCTGTACCACTTGTGCAAAAACCCTGAGAAGCAAGAGTACCTCTACAAAGAACTGAAGAGGATGCTTCCCAATAAAAACGATGAGTTGACAGTGGAAAAACTTGAGAACATGAAATACTTGAAGGCTTGCATCAAGGAGAGCATGAGGTGAGAAAATTAATACAATAACGGAAACAAGTTTAAAATATTTTTTGGACGATGAATGTACACAGTCTTCATAAGTAGATGTATTTAGTATATGATTTTTCGTTATGAATTCTTTTTCGTTGTTTTAGAATTTCCAGTATAGCAATTGGAACCATGAGAGGATCAACTTCTGATATCGTCATAGGAAATTATCGAATTCCTAAAGATGTAAGTTTCAAAGTCCATTATTATCTAGTGGTGAATATATTTACAATAGAGTTATATAGTAACGAATAACGAAAAAATTTTAATTTGCAACTCAATTGATAATATATGTCATTATTAGTTATAAATTTATTTTTATTTAAAAGTTGATAATTTATTATAATTCAAAATAAAAGATGAATTAGGGAGTGTTGACTTTCATTGTAAATCTCAAATTATTTTAATTTTTTAGGTCAACGTTATGTTGCCTCATTTGATTGTGGGTTTGTCAGAGGAATTTATGACAATGCCCAATAGCTACATCCCAGAGAGGTGGCTGCAGCATAGACCTGCAGACGCAGATGGTATTGGATCTGCAGAAGACTTCGACAAATCTACGGCAGTCAAACCTCATCCATTCGTTTTTGTTCCATTTGGTTTTGGACCAAGAATGTGCGTGGGCCGCAGGTTCGCCGAACTTGAGATGCATGTGTTTGTTGCTAAGGTGAGGATACATACATTCTCATGTTTATGAGAGAATAATAGAGACAATAATGGAGACAATAAATTAATGCTCTAACTATATTGAGGCTAATGATTATAAAGGTTGCAATAAACACAATTGGCAATCATTTTGAATTATTTAAAGCTTTGAATTATTTAACAATTTCTTTATTAAAATATTCCATTCTTAATTACGTTATAGTTTCTTATTCACTTTTCTTTTCTTTGCAGATGATAAGGAACTTCAAGTTCGAATATAATTATGGAGAAATGAAGTTTGAGAGTAAACTACTTCTACGCCCAGTGAGTCCGCTGAAATTCAAGCTGACGGAAAGAGCTTCATAAGAAGACACTATGTTATAAGATTCAAACCTTTTACAATTAACCTTAATGGTATACCTTAAAACCTGTATTATGTTAAGTCGCACGCATATGTATGTATGATGTAAATTACTTCCTCCATCCAAAAAATGGACAAATGCATCACTTCATGTATTTGAAGATAGGCAAGTGAGCCTGCATCAGTTGTGTAACTTATTCTTTTGTAAAAAATGTTAATTATGTTAAATTGTATGATATGATGTTATCTTCTTCTGTAAAGTAATCCATGTTTTAGAGTAATTAAACATCAATAAAATTAAATAATTATTACTCTTATTAAATATTTTATTGTAAAGTAAAAGAAAACTGTAATCTGGTTTTATATTTGTGAATTCGAAATATATTTACCGAAAAAATTATTGATGATGAGTAAACTATTTACATGAACTTTTGCTATGAATTCCCTTCTCCTGGTAAGTCAGATATTCCGCAAACCTCAATCTATACATGTATTTCTTCGGAAATAATAATCTACCTACACCTTCATACCTGTTTAACATCTTCTTATTCTAAATAAAATAAAAAGTACTAATATTCACAGATGACATCGTGTTTTACAATGTCGAGTCTTGCACGAAACTTCAATTTACGTAAAATTTAATTAGTGCCCACCGTTCTTTTAGTATGGTTCCTCTGTATATTGTTGATCTTGATCATATCATACTTAATCCGACGACATATTTATTAAATAAAATACATTTTAGTAACATTGGAGCTTACCGCTAGAAATCACCTGAAGGGCTATGTAAAACCAAGGTATAGCTGACTTACGCAAGTGATATATCAAACATAGACATTCTGTTTAGATGAAGAGCAACGTTGATAAGGGAAGGTTTAACTAACGTAATTGAAAGCATCACTTGTCAGCTTGAAGCACCGCTGCAGATAGCCATGTGTAAGTTTTAGGTGAGATGAGCGGTTGCAATTGTTTACTTGTGCAGAAATAGAACTAACTTGCAAGAGTAGGAAGTCTTCTCACGATAGTTTATTCTAGGCTCCTCTCTCATTGATGTTGCTAACGTAAACAAAGTCTTGGATATGTTACGTAGGTTAATATATATTCAAGAGTGATAGCTGTAACGCTTTGAGGCTATAATTACGGTTGGGCGTTACCCATTTATAATCCCGCACACGTGCATCACAGAAATTTCCTTATTCCGTGAAGCAAAATCGTCTCGTAATTATCTGAAAAAAATTGGTAAATAACTTTATTTTATTTTTTAGATATCAAGGTTATCTAAAAGGTTTTATTGTAGGTTAAAAAGACCGGTCATACATCATAGCTATCACAGCTAAACGAAAGGGTTTTGTGAATTTAAAGTGAGGAACTTTATTTCAGAAATTATCTGTAAAGTTCTAAAGTATTCCATTCACTCATTGATGGAAAGAGTAAAGAAATCCCATTGCATTAGGAATCAGAATTCGTAATCTGAATGTAGGCATCATAGCATAGACTACTTGTCATAATGTATTTCTATCAACAATAAATTTTTTCAATATACCAGATCGCTCTTACAAGTAATATTTAGGCGCTAAAATGGGTGATGAAAGAGTTTGAAAGATTTAATTCATTTTCAGTTCTTACGCGCATACGTAATATTACAAGGCGGTAGCTATGCTGTGCATAGTCTTGATAAATAAACAAAATCAAAAACAAAGAAAAATGCGTAAGCATTAAACGAGTTGCGAGTTATAAAATGTTTGATAAGAATTATCACATGATCCAGCTTTGCGATATATAAATGGATAAACAGATAAATAATCAATCAATCATCTTTGATGAATCATGGGTTGATAACCACGATTTATAAATCATCTTGGAAAGTCCCATCCGTTGAGACTGAATTATCTTAATTTTTTCGTGTGATAAAAAGCTATTAATTGAATTGTTTAGAGCAGGGATGCGCAACCTTTCCGCTATTGACGGCCGCACTACAGACTTTTTACTTTAATAACGGCCGCACTACAGACTTTTTACTTTAATAACGGCCGCCAATAAGTACACTTAATAATTTTTTATGATTTATGTAAAAATTTATAGATTATACACTAAAACGAGTATGATGTATATGACAATATTCTATTTACTGGTCTACATATGTAAAATATATCTACGTAACGTCATTTAGGACAAAAAAACGTTATAGCATTTGCTTCTGGAAGTCTTGGTCTTCGTTCGCGTTAAAGCCGAGCTAGCCGCTAGTAACGTGACTTCTAATCTACTCCTGGGTTTGAAAACACCCAGAGTAAGAGATAAGATAGATAGAGATAAGATTCCGCAGCGTTGAGACCCCGTACTCGCTGGGGTCCAGAGACCCTACACCGGCACGGCCGCCACTACGTACACTTTAATATAGACGTCCACGGCCGCCAAAGTCCTTGCCCACGGCCGCATGCGGCCGTACGGCCGCAGGTTGCGCACAGCTGGTTTAGAGGGTGAAAATTGAGAACATATCTACGTTATTATTGTATACAATATGTTCCGAAAATTAAGTGTAATTATCCGAGCCAGAATGAAGATGAAATTAAACGACATTAAAAATTAAAAAAAACTCAGAATTATGAAAAGTACACAAAATAATGATACTTATAAATCCTTCGTTGGGCTCTTAGATATCTGAAGAGACCGCGAAGAAAACAAAAATTTTTGCTTATATGAATCTCTTTGTAACAGTAAATATCGGAACATACGTACAATGTCTATTCCGGCAGATATAATGTCCAAGGCCATGACGCATGCTGATTTAGGGTTTGGATCCCTTATGAGAAGTTTCTCCAAGACGCTGGGCTCATAGTCGTCTCCTTGGTTTCTGTTCTGCAGTCTCTCTATCGCACCATTTATGTATTTCATCGAAACACTGTTGAAAAACATATAATCCTAAACTACGACTTTTTAATCAATCTATAGAACATAGTGGAACGAATTTTGGCTTATACCTTATTTTTAATACCATTTTGTAGACTTATGGTCACCTTGACAACCGGCGAATGCAAGTATAAAAGGATATGGACTATGGATATGTCCTATAATTTCCATTTGTACTCACTCTGTGTTGAAGTCTACAGTTGCAACGTATATAATTAATATAAATACAATAAAAATATCAATTTAAACGATTTTTATATTTTGACCAAGTATTAAAAGTGCATGGGTACCTATATGAGTGTGGTATACGTACATGTCTATCTTACCGGATTTGGACGTGAGAGCACTTATGTCTAAGGCAAGCACGTCACCATCTTGAATATTTTTTGACGTATTGAGAAAATGACCGTTATTAAACAGTAAATAATATTTTGAGCTTCAAAAGACCTAGATTTTCTTTGATTCACGAGCCTGCTTCGAAAGTGGGTTAGGAGAATGTAAACTGAAAGTTCCGGCACTCCAATGAATTACGACCTAAATAGAAAAAAAAAACAAAAAAATATACCTATTGATACTTCGAGAAGAAAATAACTGGCAGCACGTGTCAAACTTTTGCACTTATTTGTTTATCTCATTTTAACTTTAAAATGTGAAGTTTGGAAGGCCTTGCAGCAACGCGCGTGTATTTCAGAGGAACGATAAGTTTTTTTACTTTTTATAAACATGACATTAAATGCTCTATCAAAACAAAAACAACATCTTAGAAAGATGATAAAAATATAAAGTTGAAAGTCACCCAAGCTTTGCTTCGTATCTCACGATTGCTGTGAAATTGACCCCCTTTAGATGACAAAGCAATTCGCTTCTGAAGAACCACTGCTTTTCGCAGAAAGCTGTAGCAGTCTCTGCGCAACATTGCACTTGAGAATACGTCTGCACGGTTAAAGAGACAGGTTGAGGACACAATCGCAAGGTATGTGATGAATATGTGCTCACAAAATTCAAAAAATTATGTTTATCGTGTCTCTTATCAGTTAAAGGGTATCAGTTGGATGTTTTTTACATGCGGTTGAACAATTATTCGCGTGCGATCAACTCTAATGCCTTATCAACACAAGATTGTGCAATGTTTCCCATTATTCAGCATTGTTTCTTAGTGATAGATAGATAAAATTAAATAAAAATTGGTCTAAGTAAGCCTCGACCGCATAACTTTCTAATTAGGGTACAAAGGCTACGCTATCCAATATCAAAATCCCAAAGTTTTTTTTATACGAATATTTTATTATAATGGAAAAAACAGTTTTTTATTCAATTGATTCATTAAATTTTTTCAGTTAGTCGAACTAATTTTTAATTGTCAGATGATGCATTATATACTATCATATATACATTATCATACATTATATACATTATATACTTCATTAGAAAGAAGAGGATTTTATTTTAGGGTGAATATTTCGGTAAATAAAGAAAAAAACAAATGAGAAGGGCGTTATGAATCTATTGTTTGGACCACTTTCCAAAAATTGACGAACCGTGTTGTGTTGCCAACGTAAACAGTGGCCATAGATACGGCGTTTGAATCGGTCCATATCTCGTCCTCTGATAATATGCTTATAACTCGTCACTGATTGGGTTGCGCGATTGCGCTGCATAACACGCGTGATCGCGCCAATTTATCAGCGTCGACGGAAAATTCGTCTCACTTCTGTCTGAGAGCAGAACGCGCTTAGATTTTCGGTACTTCGGGTTCCGTGATGGTTGTAAGACAAGCTTAGACAAATACAATTTCCAACTCCGTTGATTAATTTAAAGTTTATTCAGCAAGGTAAGGAGCCTTTTAGGATATAAAAGTGTTTCATTAATCAATAATTCCTTAAAATAAAATGTTTAACAGTCGATGAATTAACACCTATGACACGTGTTGTACTTAACCACTAAAAATCAGTGCAGTGCAGGATGATTTTGATCGATAAATTAATTAAGTTTACGAAATTTAATAATTGCTATTCTATTATTAATAATTGTTACGATATTTCTTACGATTGAATGTATTTTGTGCAGTTATTGTCAGCAGACTCATTGTTGCGGAGCTAATTGAAAGAGTAACTGAAATCTTGTTTTAATTCAATTAATTATTGTCTTTTGCGTGTATGAAAAATTAACGAACATTATTTTTATATGCAATTTTAAATGGATCATTCAACAATCTGACTTTTACGCATCTTGAAGTATCAAGTTGGTAATATGCATGGTTTTAAGAACTTAGGAAAGCTATCATCAAGTCTACTCACCAATAGCATTTCGCTATATGATTTGAATCCCTTTTAATTTTTTTATACTCTAATTAACTATACTATACCGTGTTGATTTCAGTCAACGCTCCTGACTGGAAATATGGCGTCGGCTTTGTTAAGAAATGGCTATAAAGCAGGCAGGTTGCTCGCGGTGCCAAATTCTGCTACCCAGGCGTTGAACTCTACTGCTGCTGCAGTGGCAGCGGACGAGAGTTGGGAGAAGGCAAAACCTTATGAAGACATACCTGGGCCTAGACCATTGCCCATCATTGGAAACCTGTACCAGTTCATCCCGGGGATAGGTGAGCAAACTCTTACCGAATCACGACAGTTAATCACCTGTAAATGTCATGAGTTGTTTTTAAACTAGAAACATCAGTCCTCTGCACTGCTGGAACTGAAGTTCATCTATATCTATACATCACATCACATTTTATGCTAAAACTTCCATAAGATCCACTCTCAAATTATAATAATGTACATAAAAATGTTCATTGATTTTGCTGCAATCTCGAATAAACCTGAAGAATGCGTTATTATTCTTACTCAAGGATATTTTATATAAGATCTTTGTCACCCTTCATAGTTCCCAGCAGTGAATTACCTCGTGAAATGTGCAAGGAAATAGTAAATCATATGCCTAAGATATCTCTAAGAAATGGTTTTTAATAGACGATCAAAGAAGAGACATTGTACAATATTATAAAAAAAATAACTATACGATTATGTAAGTGCTCATGTAAGAGTTTTGTCTGCATAGCTCATTGTCCTTCCTTTAGGCACTATGGGTGACAGAGACCTGCTCAAACAGCAGAAAGTTCTGATGAAAAAGTACGGTAAGATGGTGAGGATCAGTAAGTTGCCAGGCAGGAGGGATATGGTCTTTCTATTTGAGCCGAAGTACTTTGAGGAGATGTACCGCCAGGAAGGTGTTTGGCCAGACAGGGACACAGGGCAATCCTCCATGACTTACTACAGAAAAGTACACAGGAAGGACTTCTTCGAAGGGGTTGGAGGAGTTTTGATTGAGTAAGTTAATTTAAAATCAACAGTAGAGTGGATAGACCTAATTATTTAATTTACTTATGTTTAGAAAAGTACATTTGAAAATTGATATACAAAGTAATTGTGTATCATTAATGATACATGGTTTCATTATTTTGTCTCAGCTGACAATTGTATCGAATAATGAAACGGAAAGTTTTAATTTAAAATTTAATTTCTGATCCTACAATTAATGAGGCACTTTTTCGAATTATGTGTCCAAATAGAACTTCTATACGATTAATTTCTTGCGAAACTGCTAACGTGAGCCTAGTTATTTTGTTACCATGGTGCTGTTTTGATTACGTTATCATTGCCCTGTCTAAATTTCGGCGATAAAATAAGACACCAGAAAGATTTAGAAGCTACACAAGGTTATTAAAGTTCAATACTATAGCTTAAGTGAAAAAAGGACCTCTATATCTCTGTTTTGTCACTAATAAATAAAGTTCATGACGGGTGTATTGTAGAGCCAGGCGAAATAAAGGTTTATGTTTGTAAACAAAGGTGCCGTGAACAATGCCTTTAATTAATGCTTTTAATTCTAATTTAATTTAATTAATGCCTAGATTGAGACTTCTTGAGTTCGCAAAGTGAACTGTCTTACGGTAAAATTGGAAATTTTACTGTTAAATATATAAAATATAAGTAATGAATAAATTTGAATAGTAGAGGGCTAAAAAATTTCATTTAAATATAATTTCCATGAGATATCGACGAGATAAATTTACTGGGAACTTGAAAAACTGAAGGTAGGAAGTACATGATCTTTGAAGGTAGATTCAGTCGATTATAATCCATGACAAATGTGTGTTGCTTAAACAACTTCACAATTAAGTTGCGTAATCTCTCACAAAGTTTTGATCGCTCATATTTCCCCGCCTACACGGAGCAGACTGACACGAAGATTAAAACTGAGTATTTCCTACACAGAGAAGGCTATATCAGTGACTTGCGAAATATTCCGACCTTGATGTTTCACTATATTTCCGCGCACTTGAGAGACGAGGAAGGGGAAAGTAAACAGCCGTCGTTAGGACGATGACACTAAGAATTTTTACTTATCTTTTGTGTTTGACGATTAAAATAAACATTATTCTTCATAGAAAATTAATTATTTTAGAGTGCAGATGCACAAAACAACAATCGTCGTGAAGCTGAAAATTTTCAAGAAAATATACATAATTAATTATTATTTTTATGATAAAAATCTATCTTACGCTTGTTTAATCACGTTCCCATAGAGATGCGACCGTTCCTGCTACGAGTATATAAATGAAAAATATAAAAAATGAAATATTAACCCCCGATTCATATGCAACATGCATGACTGCTTTTAAATGCAGCTAATAAATTTCTAACTGATTTTCTAATGACTACACCCAGAAAATTAATTCAAACTGCATATCAGTAATTTCAACTGCTATTTCATTTGATAAAATAGTAAGAAAATATTTTCTATCTAAAAGTTGAACAAATGTTTATGATATCCAATGGAAGTGAATAATAAGAAAATGACATATTTTAAATAAGATTACAAGTTTTTCCTTAACTATCATAAAAAAGGGAAATTAACCAAGACCTAATGTAGCATAAGTCTGATATAATATATCTATAATATATATATAATAATAAATACTCTCCAGACTGTATACCATTATCATGTATTATGTAGTATGAATATGTGAATGAACTTGTGAAGTTTATTTTAATTTATGAAGCTATCCTTCTTTTGTAATTATGAATCATCATATCATTTATGTATTTACGCGTTTTAAGGTTTGGGGAGGACTGGAAAAAGTTTCGCACGAAAGTTAACCCAACGATGATGCAGCCAAGAATCGCTAGAAATTACTTACAACCAATTGCCGCAGTCTCCGATGATTTTATTAAGAGGTAAGACTGTAAAATTAGTTCATAACAAGGATAGAAAAATTTAAAGCTTCATTTCATAGCCCATAATTAAGAATAGGAAAAAGATCGAATTAAAAACATTTTCTTATGTGTTATAATGATTTTAAGAAGATCATTTTAAATGTTTCAAAGTATAGTCGAAATTTCAAATACAATAATCTTTTTAATTTATAATAAACTCTGAGTTAACTCTTTTATTCCTCCACAGGGTCAGATGCATAAGGGATGAAAATGGCGAAATGCCGAATAACTTCGTGAACGAATTGCACAAATGGGCTCTAGAGTGTAAGTTTCATGTAAATGATACTAATAATAAGTGACTCTATTTCCTTTTTTAAGCAACTAATGAAACCAAAATAGGGTGATAGGTTGCATTGATACTCATTCGAATCTTCTTGTTTTCAAACTTTAAATGCTTTTTTTATGTTATTCTTAAATATTTAGCTTACGAAAAGATTCGACAAAAAATCACGGCACGTATTTACAAATTCGTATATGTCTAAAACATACAGTTTCCAGGATTCCCTTAAACTTGACTATATGTGGTTCGATAATCCTGAAATTATGTTGGTGAGATTTATTGAAGGAGCGTAGCGGTAGGAGATTGCGAATTCATCTTGACCTGCAAATTGTATTTTTTGCGTAAAAAAGGCATTTCCGATTTTTAAAAATGGTAACAGTCAATTTAAAAGCGTTTTTTTCTAGGTTGATATAAATATATTAGTTGAATACAGAGCCGGAATCTCATTTATCTTTTGGGAAAAAAAAAATTAATAATAATGCTTCAACTATATTCTCGAATCCGGTTATTTCAAACCATAGTTCGAGATAACCGGATTTGTTATCTCGTTCTTACTGCAAGAACTGATCAGCTGATGAACGGGTTTGCTATCAAGATGAACTGAATCACTGATAATATCTTGAATTCCTAAGATAAAATCGTTTTTATGTCTGGAGATATTGTCCTACCGTATAATGAAAACTTATGATGAAATCCAGCTAACGCTTTCTCGGATATTTACGTTCATTCTAAGAAAATACGCTGCAAAGAAAATTTCTTTTTCAGATGAGGATTCGTATCTTGTGTTTTAAAACTTAATATCCATTATTTAATTCCTATTGCTCTCCGAAAAATAATGATATTCCCAATAAATATCTCTTTACTCCAAAGTTTTAAAATTAATTTGCAGGAAGCTTAAGTTTTCACTTTTAAAAGCTTATTTGAGCAAATCTAAGGATCTTACTTAGATTCCATCTACAAAATTTCTGTATTTACTGACATTTAATTCTCTGGCAACGATAACTATTAGCCAATACTCGCAACTGGGACCCTGGAGCAAGAATTTAGCGCATAACAACTTCCAAGTCACTTACCGCGCTTCAAAATCACGTACTTAGAACTATTATAACTCTCCAAAAGTTTTTACTGATAAAATGAAAAAATGTCCACGTTCTTCAGAATAATTTTTATTTTTATCATAAGTCCTTAATTTGGGGCTAAATTTAGTTTACAAGGACCGTTCTTACATGTAACCCTACATATACGAGCAAGGAACGCATATGTAAAGTCGTAAGAAATAGTTATCGTTATTATGACTATTAAAAGAAACATGTTTTTTGAGTGCGTAGTTGATCTTTATTAATTTAATAGACCGTGACGATGGCCGGAGGACGTTGACATGACTCTAAAATTTTCCGTTTAATTCTAACGAATCTTTTTTCCATTCAACAGCAACTGGAGTGATCGCGCTGGATCATCGTTTCGGTTGCCTTGAGAACAACCTGGAACCAGATTCTGAGCCACAGAAAATGATAAATGCTGTGCATGATTTCTTTGACGGTCTGGAGACTTTGGATTTGAGACCTCCAGTTTGGAAAGTGATAAGCACACCGAGTTGGCGCCGTTATGTTAAAGCACAAGATTTTTTCAAAGAGTGAGTACCTAATTTGAACAGGGAATAAAGATACTTGTTTGGAGAGAATAAGGTTATATTAAAGACTTTCAAACAACTTTACTCCATGCTATTCTCCCTCCAAAATTTTTTGAGCAACATAATTCTACTGAGCTTCAATATCAATAAAATATAAGAAATAAAAATTTTTTTCAATTTCAAAAAACTAAAATATTTCCTTACCATTACAGTGTACCTCAGGATTGGAAGAGATTCAGTTAAAGTTGTAGAGAATGTTTAATTTGCAATAATTTTGCATAGATTACAATAAATCTAGACATTTAGCCATTTAGGAAGTCTTGTTGATCAATAAATTAAATTTTAAAACAAATATTAAGATGATTTACATTTTTCATATAAATCCATTGTAGAGAACAAAAGAGGCTATTCCATGTCTTAAAATGAAATTATCAGAATCACAATACTTATAATATACTCTTCTAAATGCATTAAAAGTTGGAACTTAGAATACACAACAATGCTGTTCATGATTTTTTTTCATATTATGTCATTATGCTATATTCATATCGTATGAATGATATTCAGGATGTAAATTATTTTTTTTTTCAGTACTGCCATGAAGCATATCAATAATGCAATTGAGAAAATGAAATCCAAAAAACCAGGTGATGATTATGAACCAAGTGTATTGGAGAAACTTCTTCTGAGGGACTCTAACCCAAAGACTGCATGCATAATGGCTTTGGACATGCTAATGGCTGGAGTAGATACAGTAAGTTATTCTTCCTTGATTGCAAAAGGGAATTTTCATAGGTACATAAGATCTTAAAAGTTGAACTCTATTTCTAAGTTCTAACCTGCTAATTAACTTTGTAAGTAATCTATTTATATTCCTAAAATAAAGGAAATAGATTTTTACCTCATACAAGATGACATATTTAACTTCATTAAATTTTTAAGTTACCAATTTGCCATTATAAGTTATGATTTTGAAGATGATTAAAAAGCATAATGTTATAAATAATCTCTGCAAAAGATAGTGTGAAAATAATAATTAGCATTGTATACTGTAGAACTTATGTATACTAATCAGAAGTGATATGATGTATATTTTCCAGTTACTTATTGTTCATATTAAATTTCCTTCTTGTTAACAGACTTCATACAGCACAGCTGCTTTACTTTATCACCTATCAAAAAATCCAGAAAAACAACAGTATCTTCTTGAGGAATTGAAAAAGTATCTCCCCAATAAAACAGATTCATTCACCAATGAAATGATAGAGGGAATGAAGTATCTGAAGGCTTGCATAAAAGAAAGTATGAGGTTAGTAACTATTTATTTATACTCCTTATTATCTTATTGCAATCATGTAAATATTTTCCAACTTAAAGAAATTATTATTAGAAATATTTTTTTAGAAATTTATCAGTTCCTAAGGCAAAAACTGACTACATTAATTAATACTTTTGAAATGGACTTTTCCTTCAAACACAGAATTATTTCCTAACAGCAACCTTTTTTATTATTTATGGAACATTTGATACTTAAAAAATGTTTCTGTATATGAAAAATTTAGTTTATTTATATTAGTTTTAAACTAGTTTGCTTTACTGTTGAGAAGTTAACTGATGATCTCTCCATTCTCTAACATTTTTTCATAACTCAGAAGAATTCTTGTATTCACTCTAACAATTTGCACTTATTGAAATATATTTACTCATAATTTCACAACTATTCATATACTTTCAGGCTCTCAGCTATAGTAACAATGATGCTAAGGGGTACCACCAAAGATATTGTAATAGGAGAACATCGTATACCTAAAAATGTAAGGAGAAATATTTTTTTAGAAATTTAAGAGGCTAAATGAAAGCTGTTTAAAAATCCTTTACAAAAGGCTTACTGATTCATTTACTGTAATTCATTGTGTCATAAATCAGATTTTAATGGACTCATGATATAATTAAAAACATTTACAATACATGAGGGGTGGCAGAAAAGCAATGAGACTGCTTTTTTATTTACCAGTTTTAACTTTTAACATTATCCACTTCAAATTAGTTCCCTCGGGAAGCTATACGCAATGGAGACACTATTTCCACTTTTGGTAGTACAAGTCTTTAACTAGTTTAATCTTCAGGATGTCTGTCACCCTCTTTTAGATGTTTTTTTTTTCAATATACTAATAGCCTTTCAGGTCAACTACCAACAATCGAAAAAAGGTCTCCATTGGTGTAAAACTGCCCAAGAGAATTAGAATAAATGGGATGGAATTAGTGTTTGAAAATAACTTAAATTTTAGTACATTAAAAATCATTCTCATTACTTTTTTACCAAACCACATATTTCCAAATCATTTTACTTGATATTCATATGTAATCTCATCTCATATGTAATATTCTCTCATCAGAATTTCTCCTACAAGAATATAATCACCAAGTACTTTTAATCTGTTTATAATATTTCAGGTGAATGTCATGATGCCTCATTTGGTGATGTCAACAGATGAATCAAACTTTTCTGAGCCAATGAGCTTTATTCCAGAGCGATGGTTGAAGGGTAGGCCTGATGGCAATGACAATATTGGATCTCCTAATGACTTTGATAGATTACAGGAATCAAAAGCCCACCCATTTACATTTATGCCCTTTGGTTTTGGCCCACGGATGTGCATTGGGAAAAGGTTTGCTGAGATGGAGATGTCAGTATTGACAAGCAAGGTAATACTGGCTAATTCTCACCAATACATGAAATTTAAATTTGATTGGTTGTTAGTAGTCTATTAATATCATTCTTATTTATCTAATATTCAGTTCTCAGTATGGAAACAAATATTCTATAAAATATTCTATCCTGACATTAATTACTTATAAATATTTAAAAGTTAAATATATTGTTTCTTTTGCACATCAAAATAAGGAGGTTACATAAGATAGATGCATTTTTATGTTTAAATGATAACCTCATCAATGATATGGAAACAAAATTGAGGGCTACAATTTTGTGAATATAATCCTTACTTCAAAATTACAAAAAACAATTTTTTCACAAAAATTTACTTCCACATCAGTTTTATTATGTAAAAAATCATGTTTGCCTGCATGGAAGAAAATGAAATTACTTATTTTTATTTCTTTAATGCAAAGAAAACAGTAAAGGAATTATGAAAGCTAAAGTAGTTTTATATAAGTTAATACACAATTAATATATTTTACATAAATACATGTAAATCATCACCATGAACTGTATATTTACTCATTCATATGATTGTATAGATAATTACAGTTAAGCTAAGTCATTTAGGTTAAAAATAGTAGAAAGCACTAACAAGCTACAAATATAATAGAATAGATTTGGAAGAAGGTATGTGGTGTTTCACAGTAACTCTGTGCGCCATGGATGATTCTAAAGGTAGAATGGACTTTGGAAAAGTCTGACAGGACAGGGAATCGAACCTGTGAACTGGCGAGCGATGCCACTGTGTTGGCGAAATCGCAAAGTCCTTACTACATACATGCTTCCTGAATGTCTTGGAGTAATGTTCTGATGGGATATCTCAATGGACAGAGCATATGAGCGGCAATTAGGAGACCTGGGTTCACTTCCTGGTCCTGTCAGACTTTTTCCAAGCCCATTCTACCTTAAGTAGAATAGATTTCTTTAATGATTATATGCCACAGAAATTTTTCTGTATTTCAAGCTTAAATACATTTTGCATCAATTTATTTTTCATTATTGCTTCATACATCTAACTTGTAATTTGATCTTTAAAGAGTTGAATCAATCATTTATAATTTATTAACTATATATTATAATTATATTTGTCTCCTTCCAGATGATTCGCAACTTTGAGATACAGTATAATTATGGAGAGCTCCAGTTCAGTAGTACTCTTCTCCATAAACCTGCTAGTCCCCTGAAGTTTAAATTGATAGATAGGACTGACTGAAGAAGAGGAATAAATTCAATGTACCCGAATCATCAATTCATGGCATATTCCAACTTAGACATCCTATATTGAAAGTAATTCTGCAAACAGGAAGAAAACAACAATATATATATGTATAAATATATACTGTCATAATTTTTTCTGCTTATTGTTATAATATTCTTTCTCTTCAGGCTACTGTAAATAAAATCAACAAAGAGATTTTATGATCTCAATTTAAATTATTCTCATGGTTTACCTTAAATTTTCAACAAGAAAACATTTTATGCATTCCAACTATTCATGATTATTCAATATCCTCTTGCTTCAAAATATCAACATCTTATTATTATAGCATTACAGAATTAAATAAGCATTCTATATCTTTCAATAAGATTACTAACCATTCCTGCATATATATGTAAATAAACCAAAATGCATTGAAAATAAAGTAATTTTAGGTCTATAATGAAATTTAGACTAATCTTGTTCTGGAGTTATTATTTTAGTTCATTTACTCAAATCTGTTAATCCTGCATTAATAAAAAACACTCATTTAATGGACATGGATGAATAGGTATAGAGTTTATAATTATAAAAATCACCAATAAACTATTCTTTTTATATTATACTACTACTATATACTGTTTCTAAAGTCAAATAGTCATACAAATGGCTTCCAGGTCCTTCTGAGCCAAACTTCCAATTTGTGATAAGAGATATTTATAAATAAAATGTACTATAAATACCAGTATTTTCTAAATTTTGCAGAAACTGATGTTTTTGACTATATTAAAATAAGCCCTCTTAAATTTTCCAACCCACCATGTCACTATGTTAATAGTTTCCAATATGCTATCAGCAGATATTGATTCAATAAAATTTTCAGATATCTGATATTAGTACTTTCTAATTGATGATAAAATACAATAAAAAGAAATTAGAGGAGAGATCCTATCACCCACAAAATATTTGAATAATAAACAGAATTGGATCTTTATTGTATAAGAAATGAACATAAATCACTTTAAAGAATTAGATAAGAGAAATGGCTCCATTTTAACCTGGAGAATGTCAAAGATTTAAATTACTTAGCACAATTCTTCATCTGATTGATGTAAAATCAATTAGAAGCTGTCTTTAGAATGTTATGACTACTTAAAATTGTTTCATTATAAAAGGCAATCCAACCCTGAACCTCTATTGCACTCTGTGAATGGATTGCTCAGGCTAACGACAAATCACCTGAATTACTAATAATGTTTGGATAATGATTGTATCAATAAAATTATAAAATATTTTATTTCACTTATTTACATTTACAAAAATTGGTGTTATTAGTAAAAAGTAAAAAATTATTTACCATAAAATATTTCTATTAAATGAAATTGATAACAATGTAAAAATAAACTATACCAAGGATTAACAAATAAATTCAATCAATACAGTCTTCACATATATATTTCTGTGCAATTAATATAGTTTACTTCTTTTTTCTACTCTTTCCAACTATGTCACGGGCAATGAGTTCTCTCATAATCTCATTGCTTCCTCCATATAAAGGCTGAAGACGAGCATTGGCATATGCTCTTGCAATAGGAGTTTCCCAAACATATCCCCAACCTCCATGAAGCTGAACACATCTTGATGAAATGTCAACCTGCAACTCTGAGGCCCTTTGATAAATAAATAATATATAAATTAATAATGATTAATTACTTTGACAAAAGGTACTCCTTGAGCTAAAATGACAAGTATAGCTTATCATAAGCTTTTAATAATAAATCAAACAATGATTATCTATACTTACTATTATTGTTATACTAAGTAAGTACAGTTATTATCTTATAGAGTTAAATAATAATAGTCCATCTAGAATATTTTGAAATTTATGTATCCATTATTACAGTACAATAAGGATAAAATGTATTTTAAATTGACTACAGAAAACAAGGATATTAAAAATCTAATTTGCTTTTAAAAATAGATATAAAAAAAATTAATGAAATTTTTACCTTGTAAAAATATGAGAAAATTTTCTGAATAATTATTATAAAGATCAAATTCTATGCAATATTTTTAATCTTACACTATTTTAGTATTATAAGAAAATAAAACTTACCAGTATTTTGCCATTGATGCTGTTGCTGAGTCAAGCTTTCCAAGAGTATACATCTCAATGCATTGATCAACAAAAGCTCTAGCTACACATATATCAGTCTTCATTTCAGCCAATTTATGCTGAACTGTCTATATATAGAATAAAAACTGAATTACAACCAAGAAAACTTTAAAAATGTAATTGTGTATTACAATGAATATATAAGTATAAAATAAGTAAGTAATAGAAAGTTCATATAATTTTATTATATACCATAGTGTTGGTATAAAATTAATACTAGAAACTCAGATATTAACTGTAACTGGTTTACAATTGTAATGAAACTGTGGTTGTCATAATAATCCAATAAGATTAGAGTATTATTATGACTAATTACTATATGTATATAAATTGAGAATTAATCCACTAAAAATGGATATACCTGCAAATTATCCAATGTGCCACCAAATGCTTTTCTGTTGCCGACATAAGTTCTCGTCTCTTCAAACATCCATTCACAGTGAGCAACAGCTGAGATACCAATTAGAAGTCTTTCTCTAGGAAGTTGATTCATTAGATAAAGGAAGCCATGGTTTTCCTTACCAAGAAGAGCATTAGGAGGAAGACAAACATCTTCAAAAAAGAGTTCTGCTACATCCTGCCAAAAAAATAGATATTAAATACCTATCATAAATTTATATTTCCATGGCTGTTCTATGCGGTATATTTGAGCATAGTAAAACCATTTTAGCAGGAAATTAATGTATTTGAAATAAAGCTATGAAAATTTCTCTTTGTTTTGAGAGAATATTATTAACTATATATAAAATACATGCCCTATTTAGTACAACAATTAAGGATTGCAAATTTTTCCTTTTGAAAAAAATAGAAAAATACTTTACTTGACTATTTTCAACACATTGATATAGAATTTCACTTTCAAAGCATCTATAGCATAAAGGTATATTAAATTGATCTTAAAGAATATATAATCACTCATTTATATGTAATAATGAATGGAATTATTTTTTTGTATGAAGTCATATCACAAATGTAAAATATGTATTAAAAGAAAATACAGCAAAAATCATATCCACTTATTCCACTTAAAAATTTAAATTTTAAACAGTCCATAATTATTAAAGAAATCAATAATTGTCCTTCCAACAAAGCTACAATATTTAGAATTGAATTCAGAGTATGCTTATCATATAATGAAATTTCAATGATTTAAATTGATATTTATAGGATAAAAATCATTATTTGCAACAAATATTAATTTCAGAGTCTGAAACTGATTTTTGATGGATATGAGGCATTTCAAGGATCAAAAATCAATCAAAGGATAAAAAAAGAGAAGAAATGTTTTCTTAGTATTGACAAAAAATATATGAACGCTCACTTGACTTTTAAGACCAATTTTTTCAAGAGGTTTTCCTTTTGAAAACCCTTTTGCATCAGCATCTACAATGAGTAGAGAAATTCCATGGGCAGGAGATTTTGCACTTGGATCTGTTATGGCAACCACTATGATTACATCAGCCATAAAGCCATTAGATATAAAACATTTACTTCCATTGAGAACAAAACTTCCATCGCTGTTTTTGGTGGCTCTAGTCCTTATTCCTTGCAGATCACTGAAATACAAATAAAGTAAGAAATGATCTAACATAGCTGCATATAAAAATAGATGTATTAAAAATTGTTATTTCATAAAATCATGAAATAATTGATTTGAAAAATATATTATTATTTATTTATTGCTATCCAAAATAATTATTGGATTCGAATAAATTACAAGTGACAACACTCTTGAAGTTTTCTATTCACAATAATTTCACTTCATTATGATTAAAAATACCATTAAATTAAATACAGTGAAAAAAGAAGGATATATATAGGAGGAATAGTACAAATCATTCCACTTACATACTGTAATAATATCCAACTTGTGGCTTTGACTTGAAAATAGTGAACTGTTTGAAAATCTGTGAGAAAAATTCCTAGGCTATCATACTGACCTTCCTGCATGTGGTTCGGTCATAGCAATAGCTCCAATCTTTCTACCAGATAGCATATCCGGAAGGTATTTCTTTATTTGTTCCTCAGAGCCATATGAAGTTATGTATGGGATGATAATGTCTGAATGAAGGATGAATCCTGACCCCAGGCAATCTACAAGAGATCTTATAAAGATATTTGATATAATTTTGGATATATTTTTATGTGAAGAATGAGTCAATTAATAAATATGAAATACCAATAAAAAATAACAAGTCCTCATATATTGGCAAAAAAAATTCCTTTCAGAATTATTACATGTGACAACAATAAATATAGAGAGAATGACACATACTGTTCTTCCATAATGATCGCTGAATGAAGAAACGTTCCTCCTTGACCACCTTTGTCTGTGGGGGTATCAATACCGAGATAGCCAAGTTCACCCATCCTTAACCAAGCAGATCTGCTAATTGCACCCTCTTGTTCCCATCTATCGTGATTGGGGAGAAATTTATTCTTTCAGGGATGTAGAAAATATAAGGACATCAATCGTTCCGTCATAATCGAAATTTACGTAAAATTATTAATAATACTTTTTCCTCATTGGTCCCATTTCTTCCCGGAATAATCGACGAACACTTTGTCTAAGAGTATCATGGTCTTCATTGAATATAGAACGGGATCCAATATCAAGCATAGATGACATCTGACCAGGGGTGGGTCTATATGTCCTTCGAGTAAAGTTTTGGTTCTGTTTAAGGATTATTATGAATGAAACCACAAATAAAGTTCTTCACTTACTTGACATTTTGGGAGCTATATCTACGAACACCTCTAAATATATTTATTCCAATTTTACGCATACCGTTCATTTTTAGTCTAACTATAGTTAAGAAAAAATTAAGATTATGTATCTTATCTGATTCAACGGTGATAAAGGTAGTATTGAAAATTTACCGAAGATTCTAATGTTCATTTACGTAAAAGGATGAAAAGCGTTAAAATATTGGCGCTAAGTGAAAGATAGTTGCGCGGCATCAAGGCATACCAATGATCATTTCAAAACGAGTTATATTAATAGGTAGAACGTATTGGCCACCTATTTAAACCTCCTTCAACTTCTAACTTTCAACTTGATACAATCGCATCCTTTCGATACTCTCGAAAGTTCGAGAGTATTCCTCGAGAGAGGAAGTGTCGATTAGTAGGTGTGTGTGTCACAGACTGTTCAGCCAAGCAAGCATCTTCATTCTCGAAAAATGGCAGGGTTTAGTTACTCAAGTGATCCCAAAAATCCTTTCTTTGCCGTGGAAGAAGATGATGTTGACGACGAAACGTTTTTGCGTAGCGCCAAGAAGAGTAATTCAGGATATATGTTGTCTGGCGAAACTGACGAAGACAAATACATAGAGGATAAACGTCTTCAACTTCTCGAGAAAAAAAGGATGATCGAGGAGAGGACTGTACAATCTTCTCAAAGGTCTCTTGGTCTCTTAATGGAATCAGAACAAATTGGAGTTGCAACCGCTGAGGTAAGTGAAAGACTTATATGTAATTCGCAACGTTAATCGTCAGGTAGATATATGACTTCATCATCACATTTGCAGGAACTGCTAAAACAAAGAGAACAACTTGAGAGAACGGAAAGTAGATTAGACGATATAAACAGCACGTTACGAACCAGTCAAAAGCATATACAGAGTATAAAGGTATGTTTTTAAAGGTTATAAGTTAACTAGGTCATGTCAACAATTTATACATATTGATATTTCTTTAGAGCGTATTCGGAAGCTTGAAAAATTACCTCAGTGGACGTCCTAATGAAGCACCAAAAACGCACGATGTAGGAAGAGATCGGAGACCTAATCCTCTTGGTGATCATTTAAGTACTATTCCTAATGAAGAAAGATCGCAATTAACATCGGAACATCCTGGTAAGTTATACATTTTCGTCATTGAAGCTATCGGAAACATTTCGAGGTAACTGAAATTTTATTTTTGTATAGGTTTACGTGTGAGGGGCTTAGGGCAAGAGCAGAGTCTAACTAGTAAACCTACCAACGTAAATGATATTCTTAATTCCAATTTAGGTAAGTTGATTTCAAATTTTTATTTATTCAATCATATTTGCTTCTCAGTCGGAGACACATTTCTGGAACAAGCATATGTTTGTAATTTGACTCTATTGATTTTTCTAGCCCTATGTTATTATGTAACAACGGTCATAAATAACTCATTACCAATTTTTATTTAAATATTGCTTTAGTTGGTAATAAATTGTCATGTTTTAAGATAAGAAAATTTTAACCATACCTCTCTAAAATTGTACTTCAAACAATAACAACTACAAAAACATAGAAATTTATTATAGACATTGAATTTTGGACATTTAGAGAATTTTCTTTATTGGAAAATATTCTTATATTTATTTCTTTTGATATCATTTGTAAATTCACTTATCAGTTTAGGTTCAGGATGGCATGTTGCCATTTTATAGATAAACCTATCAGTGAAGGTTATTTTCGCATTGTCCTTACAAGTTACCTTATAACCGCAGCCTATAATTAATTCCCCCTGTTGATAAATCTATGGTTAAATTGACTTAATTGGTATTATATTCTTAAAATATGAACTTATTTATAAGTATTTTAAACTTTGTGGTGGAAAATGGTTATGTTTGTGATATTTTAAAATTCCAATGGGTCTTGGTTGTTGCATAACAATTTACTAATACCAATGCTCATGTTCATGCTCATCAGACACTTGCCAGTTTATTTTCAACATGTACATCATAATTATCTTCTTTAGTACATGCTTCTTTAAGCTCTCTTCATTTTTACAATGAATTATAATGTGTAAATGAATATAGTATTCCTAATGTAGTCTATTGAAACTGCTTAAACTATTTGTTTTGCATGGAAAGTTGGTCATAGTAAGTTTTACACTTGATAACATTATTTTACAGAGGAAATGAGTATATCAATAACCCGCATTAAGGGATTGGCGAGAGGCTTAGGAGAGGAAATTGATTTGCAGAATGAACTCTTGGATGGTATATCAACTAAAGCTGACAAGGCTGATCTAGCAATAAACAGACAGAATCGTGACATGAAAAAGATTCTGAAGAAATGATGCCTTCCATTGGCAAGTGAGTTGTTTCTCTTATGCTGACAGCATTGTTTTCAGTTTTGTTCACCCATGGAACTGAAGTCCATCTTGGATGAATCACTTTTTTATTCCAAATTCAAAATCACTGTGATTATGAAAATACATACCAAGAATGCATCAGTTTTACATAGGTTCAATTTAATAATATTGCTGTGTTATTGTGTGTAAACACAAATGTTATGAGTTTATCTGTTATATTTTTATTTTGTTAAACTTTTGAGATGGTTAAATTCTAGCATCCTAATGTGCTTTAGGGAATGCGTTTCAGTAGTCTCTATGAATATTAAATGTTTAGTAGAATAACCAAAGCATCACTCTGTATTATAGTATTTTCTATGAATTGGTTTGTATGAATGTTATAAGTTACGATTTGTATGAATAATTGAGAAAAGGTGTCTATGAAAAGTATATTCCCTTTTTCTGGCAAACAACATTTCAAATGAAATTCTGTTGATTAAGAATAGCACAACAGCATTGAATTTAATACATATGTGTATACTTAAAAATTTTATGCTGGTGTATATAAATTTTTCTTTAATGCAAGAATTTTTATTTTCTGGACTAACATTGAAAGAATTTTCTGCAGGATGTGAGTGTGGAAGCATAATAGTTTTTGTGATATTATTCCAGAAGTGCTAGTACGGCTGAAAGATATTTAATGCTCTTGAAAAGATATCAAATCAATTCCCCCCAATTGAGCCTGGAGAAATAAATTGTTAACCTCTGGAGTGTATTGTGATATAATTGAAACTCAAAAGGTATGAGACTACCTGCTAAATATGAAATTTAATTTTTTCTATTGTATCATTTTCAAATATATATTCATGCTTTTTTTGTTGATGAAATTTTCAGTGGTTACATCATGGGATGCTAAAGGTTTCATTATGCTCCATTGTATTGTGTGTATTTGTGCAAATATTAGATCATTTAGCCCTGTTGTGACTAAGTTTGAATGTAAAAAATAGTAAAATAAGTATGTAAGAACAACAATTTGTAGACTGTGTGGTTATCTAGGATTCTTCAAGCGTGCAGTTATTTTGAGCATGAGCATTTTGAGTTTTATCATATTTGTTTGATTTAACAAGGGAATTATATTTTATGCTCAGCCACTCCTGTCTTCTAGAGTCTCTGTCTCATATACTCATTCATGTACAGTATTTATAAATTCATGCTTTTTTATAAAACACATTATCTATTTAATGCATATCAATAGTTTTTTTTAAGATATTGTAATTTAGGTTATTTTACTTTACCTTACCTAGATTTACTCCAGATTTCAGAAGCATCAATAGAATAATTTCAAAAATTGCCATTTTAATGAAAAACAGTACATTTATTCTGTATTATGGTGATTCGAGATAGAATTTAGAACTCATTTTATTCTGAGGTATGTTGATTATGTAACAGCTTATATAACTTTATATTTTGGAAAGTTTTCTCTTTATTGTATCCTTCAACAGTCAAGAATAGCATATAAAATTAGTTTGTAACCTTGGAAGTTTTAAACCTGTTAATCTTTTATGGAGCGTCCAGCTGGTACATTATGCTATGAAATCACAAGAAAAAAGATGGAAAATAAATGTCAGAGGGTTAATACAATTGTTTTGTATTGAATATATTCATAGACTTTCAGAATGATGATAATTTACATTCTTTTATTGTTGCAATAATTTAATTAGTAAAGTATCATTCGATGTTGAAATATTCTTTAGTTCGTTAATAATTTCTGGCTCAATCGGTCACACAAATTATTCCATGGTCTTGTTTTATTTAAGGCTAAATTTTGACTTTATGGAGGAGATAATTTGTGGATAAACTAAACCAAGTATTAGAAGCATAAAAAATGGATGAAACTATTCAATACAAATCAAAATTTTAACTCTCAAGTCCAAGTCATGTTACAGGAGAACTTCCACAAGAAAATTATAAAATTTATTGACCATCAAAAGTCTGACACAGATATTTATATTTAATCTTGTCCTCATTTTAATCGTAGATTATTCTCTAAGTCATAGAAATATATATCGTAATATAAATTTTTTTATCATAAGTGTGCATAACATTTATTTTTTACAATGTTCCTACTATATTTTGTACTGCATTTTTGACTAATATGGTTTTGTTTTAATGAAATTAATTCCTAAATTTTCAGTCACAACAAGTATTCTAATGTAATTATAAAGATGCTTTGAGATGAGTTTGAATCGATTTCTTTGGTGAACAACATTAAAAGATTGATAATATCCAAGTAAAACAATATGAATCCACTGATATTCATTGATTTCAGAAGACCATGTTTTATAATGCATATTATAATTGGACTTAATCAAAAAATATATAATATTTCTTCTTGCTCACCTCATTTTGTCAGGGAGAATTTATCTGCACGTCTCAATTGTTATGTTATTCATCGCATTCCATCATTATTTCTCCTTTTCAACAGTGAAAAACATCTCAAGAACTCTCTCTCACTCTAAACTATTTTTGTTTAGATATGGATAGTCAGAAAAACTTTAATAAGGATCCTGTATGCTTGACGGAAATTACATTTTCCTAAGCATATTTGAACGGAGTACATATAGAAATCAAGTTTATAACTTTTTTAAAACTTTCAAGGCATTTTTATTTCGATTTTACACTGAAATTAACTGTACTATTCATATCCGGCCATCATTTTGTTTTGTCGCCTTTCGAAAACCAATCTTAGGACGAGTTCATCATGGTCATTACAAACCATTCTCGATTCCTTAAATATCGTTACGAGAGAAGCAATGATTTTCTCATCAGCGCATGTTTGATAAATGATCTTGAACGAATCCTTGATGAGGAAGAGCAAACTTCGGTGACCTCAGTTGGTGCTGCAGATGGTGTATTTTGGATCCACTTATTTAAAGTCACGCATTCAAGCGAAAGTTCTCTCGTTATCGCCTAAGTTAATATTCATTCATAGTCCTTGAGAAGTCAAAAATAGAGTTCGTTTCTCTGCTTCATATGAAAAGCCTTATCTAGAAAATTAAAACGGTTTAATTTCATATTTACGGTTTATATTCCGTGGATAATTCTTTAACTGTTAAGTCCGTTTTCTTCGAAAATTGCAGTATGGTGTTCCCGGTAAACATATTTAGTTCTGGAAAAATTGAATTTATTCCGCATACATACAGAGGATTTGAATTCTTCAAATGTTTGCTATATTTTGATATGGAAAGTTGAAAATAACATTTAATTTTTATATTTGACCTCAAAAGTATTTCATCTTAGTAAAAATGTAATCTTCCCTAAGATAAAAATAATAAAATGAGTCAAAGTAGTTGGATTTTTAATGATCAATTGACTTCTAATTCAGTGGTTGTAGAATTGTCCTTCAAATTTGACTAAAATTAATGAAATCTTCCTTAGTTTAATAGGAAATTATAGCTTCAACTGGTACTGAGCGCAATATATTTATCACCAAGACTCATCTATAGAGCAGTACTTCGAAGAGTTTTACGCCAGCATTTCATTGAAACGCGCTTGGTATCGAATGGGACCGTGTGGGACACATGAGCTTTGTGTGCCAGTCTTCTAACAGTATCGTTTACCCGCGAAGTGATCGCCCGAAGGCTAGACACTCCCTCGACCTTGCTGTGTAGACACTCAAGGAGGACTCATGCGTCATTGAAACTGTTTTTGCCTGTCAATTTCAAATGGATAGTGACGCATGAGCGTTCCTGTACCGAAGTAGGAAGGTAATGCTTATGAACTTGGTTCCAAAGTAGCTAAATAGTTGCGCGGGTGTATCTGCGTAGTCACCTCCCTTGTGATACAGAAACGATTCCGTCGTACATTATCGTCTGTGTTGATAAAGAGAAATCATACGGAAGTTGTACGGTTGGCTGGTTTCGAAATGTCATCCGACTGTTCAAGGTTCGTTGAAGTAGGTCGCTTGGTGTACAATCTAAACCATGGGAATATAATGTCAAAACTTCCTTCCAGTACTCTCCATATTATTTCCACGTTGATTTCGGTGAAGGTAATCTGTCGCGCTATAAACAAGTTAAAACTGTTAATGGTTTCGAAATGAAAGGGGCTAAGATTTATCAGAAATAGTCAAATAAAGCTGAAGCACTTACAAGCATTTTAATTTTGTCGTATTATCACCCCATCAATTTACATTCCTGATATTCTTGTGAAAACTTAAATTAACCGTAAATGAGTTGAACGGTATGGCTGAATATATTTTGATTGGTATTTTATATTCAAATTTGTTCAACATGTCTCTTAAAAAGGTGCAAATATCTATATAGTGCTGAAACATTTCCTAGATCCAATTTAATGAAACGAGATATTTTAATATCTTAGCGATTCTTCAAACATGTCATCGTTGTTTTTTATTAGAACCATATTTGTAACTATAGGTCGTAAATTTCGGTATGCATTTTATTCCTTTCAAACCATGAAAAATTCAAATTAATATATTGGTAATTTTCTAAAAGAGGATGTCAATGAAACAAGTGAATATTGTTTATAGTAATGGATAATTAGAGAATTAATTGAATAATAAAAATAATTAGCTGAATTTTACTAACAAATTATTTACTTAGGCGGCGGCTGCTTGGAATAATTTTCTTTACTGTCGGGTTTATTAACTCACGAATCCATTGATTATTAGTATTATTTAAGATTATTTAATGTTACTATTATTTAAAATCTTTAAGGTAAAGATTTCGGAATGGGATAGTAAAAATTATTGGTTTAAAGTCTCATTGTATGTCTAATGGTCTATAGAATTGCAATACAGTAACAGAACATTTTTGAGTGGATTGATAAATCGGTTTTTCTAAGGATGACGATGCTACAAAAGAACCTTTCAGTATTATGTTGTGTTTTAGGAATAATTAATTTATATCATTTCAAATTAACCTATGATCAGTAAAAAACTTATTTTAAATACTTCACGACTTCCTTTTTCACAATTTACCCCGATAATTATAGCTCATTTCCTGTCAAATTAAATCTTTATGAGAGATAATGTCAAAAGAAGATTGATCTATAGCAATTGAGCTCAGATTTTTCTGCTCAAGAGTATTTCTGCTGCACGAAACTTTTCTGACTTTGATGGAGTAGTGTGTTAAGCAGTGATGAATTAATAAGTGGAAATGCAATCTAGAAGGTACATGTCTGTGGGGCGTATATCAGAATAGAAGTATAATCAGGGAACTATATCGTCTTTCTTATAAAGTGTGCGTTTTCAGAGGTGCGGGAACTATACCTTAGATTTAATCCTTACTCAACCTTAGAGAGATTGCCAACTCACAATCAGATGTTTATTCAGTTGAAGTGTTAGTTAAGGCCATTAATTTTCTCGTTTGAAGTATTTTTGGTAATTTTGAGAACTAGTCATTTATCGCATTATTTTAAGAAGTATTTAAAAATATTATGCAAAATTCCTTTCTGTGTTTTCAGATTATTTTCTAGATACAACGGAATATGTAGTCGTTTATGGGTTACTGATCAAACCAAACGTGCTTGCTCAGCCTTTGTTTTATCTTTATTGCAAGCTCGTTCACCTTATTCCACTTTGAAGATAGTCATATTTTATCTTTTTCAGTTATTTGAATGAATAGCCATGAATTCGTTAATACCAACCGTAAAATTTTATACGTCAAATTATTTGTTTGCTGGATAGAAACATATTTCATCTTAAGAACATATCCTAACTTTCTATTGCTATTATATTCTATTTATTCATAAGCAATTGACCATTTATAATCTTATATAATTGTCAATGTTTAATAATTTACTTTGTAATCAATTGACACGTTACTTAATTGAGCAGTACTATATTGCTTAGTCTCCTTTCCTAGTGTTATAAAGTATGAGTGCACCGTAATTGCCAAGGTCAAGAACCCGCATTCATTGATTAGTAAGTTCATCGACCTTAGGGCGAGAAAGGAATGGGTATATTTAAAACTGTTCTAGTAAATAGACAAGTCGAATGATCATTAGATAATTAACAAATGGTTGTTTGTTGTTTAATTGTGTCATATTGTTTTGCAGGTATTGTCGCAAAGGTAACTTTTTATAAAGATTACATCACTTAACTTTTCCCTCAAAAAATTTACGCTGGCGAAGGGAAAAAATGTACAAATCCTATTTCCAATACGTAATTCCGCATAAGAGTTTTTCTGTTCTTAGCGTCAGAAGTGACGTACGTGTCCATGCAGTGTTGAATGGATTACTCAACGTTATTATCAGCTTTGTTTAACCACTTAGAATAATGGTAAATACTCAGCAAACGTCATTGGAAGGCTTCTTTACGTGGAAATGCGTCAAATAGTTAAGCTAAAATCTTAATTCATATACGTATACTTGTGAAGCGATCGGTGGGGCATTACGTTCAAATCTTTATCATTGCACTAAAAATACCAGCATGAGAAGGGTATAAGGTCATTAACTTCCTTCTTTTCAGGAAAATATTTCTTTCGTTCAATATACTCACCAGGATGAATATGGTTCTATAGCAACTCGGAAGTTTTCATAATTTAACAACCTTGTAAAAGATTGGGAATCCCTCGCAATTAAAAATATTAACCTCAAGAAAGTTATAGAAGTTTACTTTACTCTATGTAGTGCTTAATTAATTCATAGCCGAAATAATATACAACAATATCCGTGATCCATTGCTACGGAATATTTCAGTTTAAATTCCATAAAGCAGAAATTAGTATATTAGTAGCATTGAACGGTTTTCCAATCAATTAAGTGTCATTGTTGGCACGTGTCATAATGTTCTAATATCATGACGCATTGATCTTATTGTTACAGTTGTCATTAGATTTATAAGATCTATTCATTAGAACGTTAAGATTTACATTTTCGTAAGATGTATTGTTATTATTATATACCTAGTATTTTATTGAAGAATTGTAATTTCATACTTTTTCTATACTTTCAATTAACTTGGAATAAATTTCAATATATTTCCTCTCTAGAATTCAAAGCTGCCCAGTGGACTGTTGAAAGATTCTGTTTTCTGATTAGATTCCTGTGACTTTGCAAAGAAAATTATCCTCAGAGGCGATGCAAGCTTTTCCGTTATCAGCGATAATTAGTTAAAGATTTCAATCTACTTTGAAGAAAGAGGAGTATCACTGCTCAGAGATTCCAAAGTTTCTCAAGATTAATCACATATAAGGTACGCCAACAAAGTGTAGTTTTGACCTTTAGTTTAAGATAAATTTAATTATCAGTCTGATAATAAATTTCGCGTATTTCTAAGAGTATTAATGAAAATATATTACTCATAGCATAGCTATTCGTTCGATTTCACGATTCTGGAGCATTGGTCTTCGTCTTTTACTTAATCCTCATTAAGGTTGCATTTTCTAATTTTGCGACAAACTAAGAGAATTTCAGCTACGCAAAAAACTCTAAAAATCTAAGTTAAATCACGAAAATATTCGAACAAAGAGAAAAATTTAAGTGGCTAGTGAAAGGAATGACCTCCTGTTAAGTGGACCGTGATTTATGAACGAACACGCGTATAAATAAATATCCGATCCGATCATAAATCAGTTCCCCACAAAGGTAATGAATCAACAGCTTTGTTTCCATGGATACCCTTCCGCACCCATCCTCATGATAAGCTACCTGTTTAACTTTGATCCTTCATTTCGCTTAATTAATTCTTTATTCAAACTTTGCGCGTGAAAATATTTTCAGTCGGTTAATTTCTCAAGAGATTTACGAATCTGAACAAATTGCGAGTATCTTCGATTCACAGTAACTGCGGTTTTTTGTGGATCTAGTAAATTAATACTGTCGTAATTTGGCGATTAAGGACTCATGTGTATACACTCTATAAAAGGTAATTTAAAAAATTCTATAGTAAATAAACTTGTAAACGGTACATCGTAGAAGGAAATAATTTGTTATATTTTTTTCTTTCATTTCTCGATCATATCATAGTCTAATGTGAGCAAAGATTTAAAATAAAACACTATATTTCCTTAAATAATCCCCATAATTCACTCACGAAATCATATGCTAGAGATCGAATAGCAAAGTTTAAGAAGAGAGATTTTGCTATATTAATTTATATATATCATTTCGAAAATATAAAGATAACATAAGGAAAAATTAAACTGGAGGTTCAAGAGAAACGTTTAATTTTCAATCAAAGGAATTTTAATATCAGATGACGTCTTTAAGAGTTACTTGAACTATATAAAGTCTAGAGTTGCTCTTGAGTAAACCACTTCAGGATTTAATCGTCGATAAGTTATGTAAACAACAGCCTCTATTACGTATCCGCTTTATCTGCATATTTCTGCATTCTTCCCCCTTCATCACTACCGATACCCTCCCCTAGAATCCCTGGACCGTCGATTCCCAGAACTTAGCGTCTCCGCCTCAATTAGCATCGGCACCCACCGCGCGGAAGGTCCCCCCTACAATCTGCCCTTCCCAGAATGGAGAAAATGATGGCGATAAGCGAAGAGGAAGCCCTCTGGTGAAGATTGGCTCGAACGGAATGTGATAATGAAGGGGGATAAACGATGAAATACGGGGGTCCTTTTGTTAGCGAAAGGTGGGACTTTATAGTCTCCCATTCCGTTCCAAAACAATGCCATCAGATATGTTAATGAATTGAAGCCTCTGATTCGTGAAGCTGATTCACTGTCACTAATGCATGGATTTGTCGATTGGCTACTATAACTTTTGAAATGTAACAGAATTCCACCCATTATATGCCGTCAATTTTTAGATTTACTTCTAATTGTTGGGTGCACTCAATCACGGAAACAATTCTATATTAGGTAGAGTTATTCAGGAAATGAGAACAAAATATAGTGCACATATTTAGGTTAGGAACTCGTAGTTCGGGTCAAGGAACTTTATCATTACTCTTGTTCTGATGTGCTAGTTAAGTTAAAGATTTAAATTCTGTTTTCTGTTCAAGGGATATTGTAAATGTCTTAAGATTGCTCCATTCATAATTATAATAATGCATTCCATTCACTCCAACTCCATTCATAATGAATAATAATAAGTATCCGATAAAATATTTTATATTCTTTTAATGGCTTCTTAAGATGGACATTATTTGCATCTCTAGTTTCCATGGAAACTGAATTCATTATCATCTCTGCTTAAATAAGAAAATTATAATACAGGTCGACCTCTGACATATTGCCGCCTTTTATAAGTAATTAAGTGTTGAAAGCGGTTAAATGGTGGGGATATTTTCTCATATTTAACAAAGGAAATTTTTTCTTGCTTTACCAACCACCAAATTTTTGTTACCTCAGCTATAGTTGGAGATTATTCATCATTTTATCTATGAGAATACATTTTCCATTTTAATATCATTCCCATCATCATAAATATCAATTATTCAATCACATAGTTCACGATCGTGCGTTGCTTTCAAGCAATATGAGAAAGGTTCAATTTCTAAGTAGTTCCTTTTATTGTTTTTACAACAAGAGAAGTTTAAAATCTTTAATATTATCGTTATTTCTCACGTAATAAAATACTAAACTGGACAATAGTAATTGTTATTGCGGTTAAAATAGTAACGGAGGCTAAAGCACTGAATTTTGATAAATATAAGATTTAATTAAATACAACACCCTTTAATTATATTTCGAGTCCTTCAATAAGTCTTCATAGATCGTAATTTTGATCCCATTGTTTGCGATTTTTAAAATTCCAAGAATTAAAAATAAATAAAAGCAGCGAATTTACCCACCGCCTCTCACCTCATCGAGCGTCGTTTTAATTTATTCCGTGCGAACAGCCCCATTCCCAGTAATTAAGCGAAATAAAGTTAAAAGTTAATTCAACAGCCGCTGTTATGAATAATGAGATTTCCTTCCCTTGGTAAAAGTCGAAGGCGTCGGTAATTGCTTCCGATATCGGGGCCCCATCGATTGCTGTGCCCTGGGGCACCCCACATCCGCTCTGGGCCCAATACTGCCTCCGCATACAAGATCGATAAATTGCCGTTTTCTCTCTTCGAAGAAAAACCGAATTCGCGCTGCAAGAGAGAGACACTTGTGGCGCCACTCGGTTGTTTGCTAGCACATCGCCTGGGGCAACCGGCAGTTTTTTTTCATCGCAATTTTTTCGTGGAACCTTTTGTCCATGAGTTCAGCTCGAACGCCTAGGTTGTCACGCCTTTGGATAGGACGTCCATGTGCTATTTATTCAAAGGCTGAATCCTTTTCCTACCGCTAGGAATGGTTTTTTTCTTTGGATTCTTTTTGATCTTAAATAATATATTGAAGTTGTGCACTCTTTTAAATATATATTGATAAAATAGAATATTGAAATCGCTCTTTGGAGCACTATATAAAAATGATCTTTAATAAGTTGCTTATTTTAATAAACTCGTTCCTGTCAATGGTAATATGATGGTAGCAAAAGGAGTACGTGAAGTTAAACGATTCTAAAATTTAAATTCGATATATTTTTATATACGAAAGAATCGTAAGGTTGCATGTCTCACTTTAATGAATGTCATGAAAAGAATTACTTTTTGAAATTTTCTCACTCTCATTTTGCTCATCCAATATATGATTATCTGAACAAATGTGCAAACATAAGAGAAGTATCTCAATTATAGTTTTGCTCTATCAAAGCTCAAAACGGAATTTGAATAAATTATCAATAAAATAAATATTAAGTTCTTTCATAGAACAAGATAGGAAAGTAAAATTGTTAATAATTATAATTAGAGTATTATTATTATCATTAGAAATAATAATTAGTTCCTTTGAGAGAAAAACATTATTTACTTTCGCTCGTTTAGAGAAAATAAATATTTCTGCAGAAACGTATCCGCTCAATTATGCAATTCTAGATGAAGTATATTGAATGGTCAGGGAGTAAATTAATAATTTACAACTTTGAGGATACTTTCTGAGTCAGATGCATATTTGAGGATTTTGTCATCAAAGATAAAAATGCAGTTTAATTTTATCTAGGGTTAGTTGATTCTAAAGCCTTGTCGAGTTAGTATCTCACTCCCCTAGAAGAACCACTTGGCATCGGATACTCTAGTAGTGGAATTTGCGTTTAATCAGTCAGAATTTCAAGTGTCGACGTAAGAGTGGAAAAACATGGAGGCACAAGTGGGCCGACTCAAGGGATAATGAGTTTAACCGATCTTTTTTTTTGGTACGAATTGAAGGAGCTCGCATAATTTAATTGAGTTTTCTTGCGTCTCGTTAAAGAGAGAGGTCGTAGGATGCTAGGAATTGTGGAAAGTGTCTTGTTTCAAGGTTATTGATGACAATTTTGGGAAATTTCGTGTTAGGACAGATAAAAGAGAGACGGAAGTGCATCATTGTGGAATAATGTAATAGATGCTCTTCATTACAGCATTGGGTTCTCGTGTATCATCCATTCTGGTCTGAGTTTTGCTTTTAGATTGTTTTTATTATCTCTGGCATATTTTTTCTTTTTTCTAAAAGTTACCATAACTACGTGATCAACAAACTTGACTACTCATATAAATACTTTTATCTATTTGAATTTATTACATTATTATGTACATTATATTCACATATTTATAGTTTTGATTATGTATTTTTATATTATTTACTCTTACATATTTCCATTATTAAACTATTTAATATTTAATTATTCTGTAGAATTAAATTATAACGTATATTATAAAGCTCGATAAATGTAAGTTAATTTTCTCTTAGAGTATTCTAGCCTTTTTTGAATCATCTCAATCGTAATCATTATTGTAAATTGAATCTAGCACATTGATATTTTAGAAATACACTCGGTTGTTTCAGTCAATTCAAAATTTTATTCATCATCAAAAACTCTTTTCTCAAGGGAATACTTATTATCCAATCGTTACATAATTCTGCGACCATATATCTTTACCATTTTAACTAGTAAATTTAAATCGGTTTTGTAAAAGGTAGCTCAAATGGTGATCTTTTTGCCGTTTATACTACATATAGCCAAATAAACAAGTTCCATATATCCTATGATTCCAAAAATCTTCATGGTTTTATACCGTTTGACCGAATCCCACGCATGCAAAATTCATCCCTTTAGGAAGAGACTATCTTAGACACCTCTCTTATCCCTGTCCAATATCTCCAAAGTGCCCATTTTCGCCGCAAGGGGCTGTCATCGTAGGCCAATTCCACGGCGTTTCTTAGGAAACCAGAAGTCGGTGTCCTGATGACGCCCATGGGTGCAATACATATTGATAAGGGCGCTCTGTGTAGGCGGATGGAAAAAACAAAAGAAGGAAATATTTATTTACTTTTTTAAGCCAAACAACCTCCGAGCAAAGGCTTTCTCATTCATATCGAGTGCTCGACATTAAAAGCACCGGATGTGTTTCTTAGACCCACGCATTTCTTGAAGTGGGAGTTTCAAGCCGTGTTGCCTCGCTTCCTTATCGTAGTATGTTTACATAGTAACTCCCATTTTCCATTTAAAATTTTAGCATCAATTAATTAATTTTTTTAATTTTTCAATTTTATTTTCAATTTACTTTTGAATTTTATCAGTCAATTAGAGATTTCAGTATGAATTTACATAACGATTTTGTCGATACACTTATAAAACTAAATTTTAATATGTATAATATTTTTGGAAGCTGGGAGATGAAAAGACCGCATTCAGAAATGTCAATTTTTTCACAACCAAACTCCTGCTGTCGTGCTTTAATGAAGATGGATCTACTGTCGGTATTCACGTACAGAAGTATGCTTGTTCAAATGCGTAAGGTATTTTATCGTAAAGCTTTCATTTCATTTCCTACTATTACGTACTTCATTCATACATCTTATAGAAATAATAAGTCCTACTATCGCTAATGAAAATTCAATTGCAATTTTAGTTATTTTAATTGCAGAAATATGAACATACTAATTAAACAGTACTTAAAATACTATCAAAACTTAACGTGATTATGAGAAAATACTAATGCAGGATGTATTGGAGAAAGAGCAAGGGAAAGTTAGAAAAATCAGGTTATCAGGTCCTTAAAAAAAATCGGAAACTTTTATAATGAGATGTAGTTAATGAAGGTCATTGAGTTGGATTACTTTAATGTTCGACTGAGCTTAGGTATTTGCCTTTGGATAAGATCAGGAAAGATTAGATGTAAACTATAATTCTCGTGGTCAAACCCTCAAGGGACCTGTCATTTGCTCTAATAGAGACTTTGCTTCGATAAGCGACGATATATAGTGAAATGTCAAAGAAATTTCTGGTTGTCATGGAAACATTCTATGAAATATCAGAGGTATTTATGAGCCTTAAGAGATACTGAGACACGCTTATATTATCGTGAATAATTGACTGCCTCTTCATACTTGATTCGCCACTTCTCAAAATTAAGCTTTATTAATTGAAGCAATAAAAAGATCTTGGGAAATAAATACGGATATAATTTGATTCATAATTAAAAATTTTCTCGCAAGCTACGATCTTTCTACACTTTCTAATTGGAAATTTAATTTCGGAACCATTTAAAAGAAATAAAACACGATTTCTTCAACCTTCTTGAAGCTTACAGTTATTAAAAGTATACTAAAAAAATATAAGTGTACGTTAATGAATAATTATATAAACAAATGAAAGTAAATAAATAAAAATTCACAAATAAATTAAAGTTCATAAATAAAAGTACATAAAAGTAATTTTTTTTTGGAAAGAGGCTCATGATTTTTGATATTTCGAGAATAGCATATCAGTCCCAAATACTTGATTTAAGTTAATAAAATTCTCAGAAACTAAAACTGAAAAAAACTTTTGTATTAGAAGAAGTCAGAGATAAACGAAAAATAAATCATGCTGTATCGATTGCGAAGAAGAGGAAAGGAAAGTCTTAAACCAAAAATTTGCCATCGTTCCTCGAAACCGATTCAGTAATCTCCCAAGGGTTTTGGGAAAGTGTATCCTTTTTTTCGGATGAAAATGTCTGCGGGGCCTTCAAGTTGGCTTCCTTTGTTTTCTGGCCGAAGAAATGGTCCGTTGAAGAATAAAGCTCCTTCGAAAGCTGTTTTGGCGAACGCCAATTTCATGGGCGACTTGGGGAGGTGGCTTTCTCTATCTCCTGGGAAATGCCTTCTTCTTGTGAGGGACACTGAGCTGAGGTTAGTTGCGGGGGTGGATGAAGTTCGCGTGGGCGTCAGAGCGGAGAAAGACTTGGCGAAACGCTGTGAGATGAGGGGGGATCTGAATTAGAAAAAAAAGGAGACAGAGGTGAAGATTGTGAGAAAAAAGAGGAGATGAAGATGAGGAAGATTAGCTGAAAATCCTTTTAAAATACAATATACTTGAATTACAGTATATTAAATATGCAGGTGGCGTTTCTATGGTAACAATAAAATAAATAAATATCGTAGAGAAGCAATTGTAAAGACAAAATTTTCATCCTTGCTAGAAGAAGGTATTATACGTAAAATTACACGAATCATTATAATTAATTCGTGTAATTTTTTTCTTAGGAAAGGGATAGAAATGTATATACTAAACGACTTGGAAGTATAGTATTAATTGTGAGTGATATTAAATTTAAAAATTATGTTTGTGAGTCATTCATTTCACAAGTATTTAACTCCTTATTCTTTCAACACTGAGTAATTAATTTTTAAAATTACTACGGGATATCTAGTTCATTTTAGGAGTATAATATTGAATTGTTGGAGAAATGCGCATTCAGTTTATAGAGAGACGAGAGCCAAATATTTACGTCGTTAATATAAATATGTAGGTTGAGATGAATAATAAATAATGAATCAGCAAACATGTGGTTATTTAGCGACATGATGGCTGCAGATTGTGTGCAGTGTAACGATTCTTAAAATGTATAATCTTCCTTGTATTCTTACGAAATGTTATTCTTTTCAAAATTAAGGATGCATTATGAAAATTCTATGCATATTCAACCAAGTAAATGTTTCTCTAATGACACACTTGTTTAGGTGTGAAGCAAGCGGGTAACAACCAAAATACACTTCAGCATGAAGTGGACTTGGTGACCCGAACGTGATGTACGGTGCATCTAGAAAGTACCTGAGTGATCGTCAGACTTCAAACTATTCAAGTTTTCAACCCTTTAATGATGAAGGCATGCTGAAGTTCTCAATCACCACTTAACGACGTGAACGATGTTCTTAGACACACGAAGTTCACAATAAATGAAAATTGTGAGCTCAAGACATTGTAGTTTGAAGTACGTCTCCGCCATCTACAGGTATGCTATAGGTTGTTTAAGATATTCCAAATTTTCAAAATTTTTGGAGTAAATATTTTGATTTAGAAATTAAAGTTCTCTATAGTCGTATTTAATGAAAAGACCTTTAAAATAGGTTTACAAATATAGAAATACGAGTATTCCCATTTTATTTTAGAATCCCTTAGATTATTATTTTGATACTACGAATTTTTACACCTTTTTTTCCTTTTATGTATCTTATTAGAACCTTACCTACTACGTTTATACGTATATCAGAAATTTTTTGTTGCAAATTATTTTTACAAATATATTAGAAACGTCACGAAAAATATCGCACAGAATTGTTGGAAGTATTGCATGAACATCCATAGGCCTTATCAAAAATAAAGTAAAACAATAACCTTTAGTTAATAAAAGTAGCAACAATTCCTTTTTCTCTTGTAAAATTCTTCTTCATAGTCTAATCGTAACTATGGACTATGTTTATCCACCTTAATTACGTTCACCATGACTACCTTAGGGGGAAAACACTCTGTGGAAAAGGAAAAAGATTAAACAAAAGAGAAACTTTTAAATGGGTATGCTTGGGAACTCTTTCAGCTGCTGCAGTTGGTGAAACGAAGGGTGAATTTTTAATAAACGTCGTTTGTTCGACATGGCGTAGATAATTGGACTAGGACAGAGAGAGAGTCGCTTCGGGAAGAAAACTCATTCTCTAAAATTGAGAATATCGGAGATCGAATCACGCTTGATGACGTAATCATTCTTTGCCACTATTTTACTCGCTTCCGCTTCCTCGAGTTTCTATTTCAGAGTTTCTTACAGGAAGAGATATACAATCCTCTGTGTAATCACTTGTATGATGCCAGAGCTTGAATATAGACCGAAATGTTTTAATATGAAATTAAAATTAAATATGATTAGATAGCTCTAAACTCTCAAATTAATTTATGAAGTAACCGCCAAATATTAAAAATTAAAATAGAAATTTACCAGAGATAATATTAGAATCATAAATTTACGTATAAAATGTATGCGGAAGATAGAAAACATATACTAAATATACGATAGCAAATTAATAGAGGAAAATTACTAAAACTATTCCAAATTTAAAGAAATATATAAACTTTTTAACAATCTTACACGTAAGATTGGACACTGATTAAGAAATACATCGATCGGATGGTTCTACAATATTGTGAATAAAAGTACTCTTAAATTAATTGTAAAAACGGCATTGCTGAACAGCATTATTAAACAGCCTTCAACAATTGTAATTCAGGATAAACTCGTAAGCATAACAATGTAGTGCGACAATAACCTTTTCCGACCAACATTAATCAACTACAAGTATTTATTGTTTTAACCATTGCACCTTCTCGGTATAAATTTTATGATTCTTTGTTGCCATGATAAACTTACTAAATAACTAAGTAAAGTAGGTGTTAAATAACTCTCATGAGAGTAGAGAAGATAAAGTTTCACTTTCCTCGGGTTGCACCAGCTGGTAGTACGCTCCATTTTTTCTCCTCCTTATCGGAACGCAGAGGTTCTCTGGTCCGAATCAGTGAAGAGGAAGTGAAGATTAAATAACTCAGAGTTGTTTCCGCACAATTCCAATCTTTGATGTTTAACGAGGAAGATATTGGGAGAGTAGTTCTTGGAGTTAAATGGAGCGTGGGTTTGCCTTCATAATAAAGATCGTCTCCTCTTTCTGTAATCATACTCTCTGGTAATTGAGATGGTATCGCGTGGGATGGATGGCTTATAGACTTACGGAATGCAGAGGTCATTCATTTCCTCTCTTTTATCACGGTCTAATGAAAATCATTAATTTCCGGTATCATAAGTTCGACCAATATTTATTTAGCCTTCTTTTTGTATATATATATATATATATATATATATATATATATATATATATATATATATATATATATATATATATTTATTAATGTATATGCACGAATATAAATTATAAGAAATATTAGACGCCAAAATAAATAAATATGAAAACTGTGTTAATCAATATTTAAAATTATGATTGGTTAATCAACGATGAGTTTAATTCTACAATTTGTTTATTGTAGTTGATATTTGTTAATGTTAATTTTAAATTTAATATCAGTAACGAATTCTGTAATTATTATAAAAAATAGTTAGTAAGTTTTATGACTTAATTTAAATCAATATATTATAATTTAGAATATATATATAATGATTTATAAATTATTTTTTTCCGCTAAGATAGAAGTATATATATATATACCTTTCACTGCCTTTAGTTTAAATTGGGATGATTTTTTCCTCTTAACTAATGAACCGTAACCTGAATTTTATACGACACTAATAATAGCATCTTGATAGAAATAGCTACTTTATTTTCGGTGGAATCCCGTCGAGTATCGAATGGAAAGACCCAATTAAGGGACAAATGGAAGTTTGATTTTCCACGCTATTTTAGGAACGAAGCGTCGAAAAGACAGTCACTCTAAAACCTTCTCCATCAAATGATTTTTCAAGGGCATCGCTTTCTGTGGGCTGCATATCCTTTTGATGGTCATCTCGGATTCCCGTTAAGTTCTCTTGCTTGGACTGCTGAAGTTTACTTTCGCACGATTAAGGGAAATCGTTGAGGGTACAGAATGGAATGGTAGGATTCAAGGGGAATCGGTATTTATTGATGGTAGAGGGATAAAGCAGTGTATATGAGTAATTAGGTAAGAAGACAAGAACGTTTTAAAACAGGGATGAGATCTTTAATAAGTGGAATTTGTTAAAAATAGGATACAATAAAATTAATTTTTTTAACATACCAATTATAAAGCAACTTTAATGAAAATAATTCGTATATCGTTAAATAATTGTCGTATTGATTGTAAAACTTTTTTTGGTTCAACATTATATATTTTAGTATTTTTAAAGATTACAGTTTTATAATGGGTGATATTAAAGTGAAATAGAGATATGTTGTCGAAAAATGTAATTTTTTGTTACTGTTAGTAACAGAGCAATTACTATCCTTGGAAATTTAGTATATTTAAAAATAATACAATAAATTTTGATACTTATTCGAGTATGAGAGATAAAATATTACGAATAACATATATACATTTTTTTTTTTTAAATATATGAGCGCTTAAATTAATACCTATCAGAATAACTGTAATGGACTACGTTAAACTAATGGGCAATTAAGATTTTATTTCGTGATTTGAGTTTTCAATGATAATAAAGCTAAATGTACGTAATTAGATTTAAAATCTTTTAAATATCCTTTTCATTGAAATTTATGCCATATATTATTGAAGTCCATTAATTATGAAAACAAATTATGAGTAATTAAAACAGCATTTATCTTGATTTATCTTTTCTGGTTATATTTTATGTTTAAATTTCCTCCTTGGACTTTCCTTTTCATCCCTTTTCATCTCTAAAATGACATTTACTCTAGCTTTACATTGCTCTAGCAACAGACTACTGTTTGCAAACAACCAGTTGATAAGGAAGAAATGACGTCTTTTGAATGATATTGAATATTAATCGTGAAATTCAACAAGCAGAATTGGGGAGAAAGCTCTAAGGCGAATTCCTTCTGATCATTAGTTTCCCTATTTATAAAGTAATCGATGAAATAAATCACCCGATAATAGATTAACTTCACTCTTGCGTGACTATAATAATTTATTGCAATCCGACTTTGGGATAAGATACCCTTATGGTATTCGAAAATAACCTTCAAGGGATATCGATTAATCAAGCAAATGAACGGATGATAAAGGTACGTCTCAATGTTAACCTTTACAAAACTTCAGTGGAGGAAGGAAAGGCGAAATTTCTTTGACGACATATCAAATATGAGCATTTTATGTACAGAAAGCTCATCATATGTAGAATAAAAGAAGTATAAGAATATTCATGGTTTTTCGACAAATGCCATGCTTTCCTAAGCAACACTGAAAAGTTTTTCAGGTGTTATTCATTCTACAATTAAAAAGTAAATAAAATGTAGTTATTCAGTGATAATCCAATATAAAAATTTTGATATTAAACTAATTATGTAGTGTATATATGATATTAGCAACTAAAAGGCCTTTAAAAATTCCAACTTTGTTCATTCTTAGTAACCGTTAATTTTTAACAAATTTCTATTTTAATTGTGAGCATTACCAGCTTGCTTATTTTTTAGTGTATTTGTAATAATATTGGAGGAGAAGTTGTTACTTTAATTGGTTTTACTTTAGTTGGATTCTTACTCAAAACCGTTTAAGATTAATTATTGAAAAGGTTTGCCTTTCATTTACTCTTATTATGTTTGTCTTTTGAAATAACGGATAAACAAATATCTCTTCCATCTAATTTCGTTTTAATCTTGTTAATGGATGTAAATTATGGAAGCTGTTAAGGCATGAGTGATGCTAAATTGTTAAATCTCCTGTTCTCAAGTAAGGATGAGAATAGTATCATTAGTAGAATTGTTGTCTTTGTCTTGTAAAGGTTTCCTCGCGTATAGAATTAACGGTTGAAATAAGAGATGAATACCTCACTTAACCTTCCTAGTAAGCCTCATCTTCTTCTCCTAGCTTATGGTTACAAAGGGAAATGTCAAACCAATCAGGTTTCAGGGTGAATGAATGGTAATATTCGTATTGTGATAATTTTAAGCATGCTTAAAATAATATTTTTTGTTCACATTGAGTAAATTTCTTGAAAATAGAGTTCGCGTAAAAAAATTCCCTATTGATTCAAGAATATTACGAGTATTACATATAATTATCATAACAACTATTGCTCAATTCCTAACGATACTGGATGTGTAACCATGGCATCAGTCTTTCCTTACAATAGCTACCTTTAAGGAATCCGGTTTGGCGCACAGACAGCGCATTAAGGTTGGTGTAAATACATGTCGTTCTGAGTTATTCATTTCCCCGAAGAGAGGAAAGTGGTTGGAATTTCCTATTTCAGCAGAACGAATCCGTGGGCGTGTTTCGGATTCTCCTCCTCGATGCAGTTTTTACTCCGTTGTTTTGGTAAGGGGCTCGACAGGGAATCGAGCGGAGATGGGCTGAGTGGGAGGCGAACCGCAATGGGACCGGAAATGTTTAAGGGACAGGGAAACAAGGGAACATCGGAGGATGTGAATGCGTAGGCGTATTGCTTTAATGAGAGAATTGGATCCCCGCTTTGAAGGGGTGGGCTCTTTGAGTTGTCATGGCAACTGGGAAACACGCACGATCGTACGTATATTTCGATATTTATTGATACGAATTCATTTCCATTGACCTTGAATTCTAAATAAACATTTCCATAGTAACTATTTATTATAATTCAACTCTCATACACTTTCATTTATAAGGAAACGATAGGACCTGAACTATAAATTTCACCTAAGCATAGTGGATTTTCGTAAATGAATTTATTTTTATAAGATTTTATTCTGTTTAATCCAAAAGCATAATTTAAAAGTTCGATTTAATAGCAGAAAATATTCTAGTTCTTCCAATTACTATTCGTCCTTGAATAGGATCAAACAAAAGCACTTCGTTTTAAAATCCGAATACGAGACGCTCAATTCGTACTTGTAAAAGAAAGGCGCCAGAATAGCAAGTAGATGTTCGGTGGGGGAGATTCATTGCCGACTGCTGCCATCTGTCTTGAAGGTCACGTGACGCCTCCAAAAACCACGAAAGCAGTCAGAAGTGACATCGGAACCTCCCTCTATAGGAGGATTTCCTAATTATCATTCCGCCGGCATTTGCGCAGAGGTTCATCTGAGCTATCAAAGCGTCGGCGTTAATCATCGAAGGTGATTCGTGTGTGAGATATTTTTGGACCAGCGATTCCAAATGGTCGACGCTTGAATTCCCATTCTGTGGATCTAAATTTAGGTTACAATACATCATTCTATTATTGTCGCTGTCAAGGGGGAGAGAGACCAAAAATTCAACAAATCGCTTGTTCATACAGCGTTGAATACTAATGGTCGTCGACAATTACTCATTTAGCTTACGATGTACGGAGTTCAATCTAAATAAATAACTCTATAATTTCGTAAAAAATCTAACACTTAAAAGTAACTTACCAAATATATCTTGTTTTGTGATTCTATGAGATTATATTCAATTTTAACGTACAACCAAAAATATTCTAATAGGTAGCTCCAATATATCCGTGAAAACATTAATCGTATTTGGTAAAGTACAAAATTTCTAAAAAGAATTGCTGAAATAATAGAAATATGAGACTATTTATTATTTGCTTAGGAAATGATTCAGTTATCGTGTGAAAAATATGTTAAACCTAATATGATTTATAAGTTAGAGATTAATCCATTGAATGAGTTCACATCTTATATAAAATTTTATAGAAATACATGAAACATCATTTTGTTTAAAAATATTAATAATTTTCCTACAGTTATCAATTTAACTTTTTATAATTTCAAAAATTTCATGAAGAAATATAACATAGATTCCAAAATTTCCTCATATCATGATAACAAGGAAGTTATGAACACAGCGATGAAATCTAAGTGTTTATTTAATACGAAATTCGACTCCAAGAAAAAGGGCATCTCGGATCGCATTTCATCGTGCGAAATGAAAAACTTCTCGTTAAGAACTTCGGCATCTCTTTCTAACTTTTTTTTTCGGTGATCAGTTCCAGTCTACCATTTCCGTGTCTTCCAAGACTTTGTGCGTTTGACGTATTCTGTAGAGGAACTCCTTAGTGATAGAAATGTTTGGACTTTTCAGAGTTTCTGCGAGTTGTAGTTGGTGCAGTTTTTATTTGGAGAAGATCCTCCCTCTGCAAAAATTTGGACTAGCGATAGATGACAGCTTTGCCCCAGTTTTTTGAAGCTGTGAAACTCATTATTTTTTTATACGTTTCCGGTTCCAAGTACTCGATCGTTTGGGAAATGATTTCGATTCTTCGGTAAGCTACAATTAAATTTTTAAATTAAATTAAAAGAGCAACTTAAAACACAGTTTCAAACAACTAAATCATCTAAGATCTATAACCACGTCTGTTATTAGATGTTCAACTAATATTTAACGAAAAACACCTTAATAATTATGCTTTTATATATAAATAAACTATAAAGAGGGGGTAAATTCAAACTCATAGCTCAGTAATTTAATATACATTTAAATATTGTATATAAAAATTACCATACATTTTCATTATTCACTATTGTGACTATAAAGTTACTAAAAAATTTTTCGTTGATTAGCTTTGAAAGGATAATGAGGAAAAAAATTGGAATGACATGGGTCGACTTTATAATTGAGAAACATAATGCGAAAATATAGTATTTTATCGATAATATATTAGAATAATGAGCTATTTATTCTGAAAACATCAAATTTATATCACTAAAATTGCTTTTAGGATATTGTCATCACATATATTTTGATATTTGTATCAGTATGAATTATTTACTTACTTAAATCAAGAACTCGAAATGCATGATAGATAGCAAAAATTGCGTACCATATTTAAAAGCATAATATAGTAAGTAAATTTAAAGTAATTCATACTGGTAGGCTATTCTTGAATTATAATTTCTTTCTACGAGTAGTAGAATGGAAAAGTTTGTAACAAGAAAGTGCTGCGGAATCTCGACTGGGAATACAGTTGGTTTGAGTTAGAAACCGATCCTTAAGTGGAATTCACCTGTGCTTGTCTAAAAGATTGCTCCTATTCTCCACTATATTACATTAATACCAGTGATATTCTGAGGCATACTATTTTAAATATTTTTTTTTAGAAAAAAATTTTAAAAAATATACCATGAATATCACTAAGCAGTTAGAATCGCTGGATTTAAAGTTGAGTGAAAATTGGAAATTTTATAGCTTCCATAGTACAAAAAATTTAAATAAATAAATATTTCCTTATATAGAGATATAATAATGTAATGAAACAGCGGAAAATTTAAATGATAAATATCTAATACTGCTTCATTTTCTACATTAAGCTGCAGCGTGTTCTTTTCTAACGTTTTCACGTTTGTTGTCTCATATAGAGACACATATCATGCGATATCATATCATATCATGCACATATCTTGCGATATTTACAGCAAATATCCATATATAGATTTGCAATAATATTTTCTATCCAATTTTGGCTTGTTTAAATTAATCATAAAATAGGAGTGTGAAATTAAAGCAAAGAAAGATCAATAGGCGAGGATTATGAAATAATGAGCGCCTGAAGATCAGGCAACCACCAATACACAACCCCTGAATTGCCGCAACCCAACTAACGCGTATTTACCGCATGAGAAGTGAGAATTTTTAGTATGAATGTTATGACTATTCTGTATCAAATTAAGTTTATGTGGTTGGTGTATACTGTTAATATGTATAAATACTATCTCAGAATAATAGGAAAACATGGATTAAAAATGATTTCGCAAGAAATAATTCCCAACTCTCCCTAGCGTAAAACCTTTCGAAATTCATTTAATCCAAAGATATACGTGAGCAAAAAATTGATGGAAATGTGACGCAATTTTCCTCAAAGGAAAGTAAAGTGATTATCTCCAAATATTAGACCGTGAAAGTTTTTTCCCTCATCTCCCAAGAAATCTGGCAGATGAAGTTAATATAACCAAATTTTGATTTTGCGAAGCCCAAATGACGTAGGCGTTATTCAATCGAGATGATAATATTCACGCGTACGAAATCATGATTTTATTTTGAATCCCTTTCCCTTCAGTTTTGACGTTTGGCTCCCGCTCTGATATAAAATGGAAACGATGACTTGTTTTATATACTTAAATTTTTTTCTCGACAATTCAGCATACATAAGCATGTTATTATACAATTGGATTTGTTATTTTTGGTAAATATTGATGGATGAATTTCATATGTCATTGCTCTTAATGAATGCATTAATTATAGTTTTAACGGGGTGTCTCATTAAGTAGCCTAATTTATTTATTATCATTTTAGTATCGCGCATTTGAATGGCTATTTTGCTTTAATTGCAAAATTATAAATTATTTTTATTCTAATTTATTTTATTCTCCTCATTTAAATGAAACATTAGCCTTCAAATAAGTGTGCAATGATATTTTTATTATTATATATGTCAAATATATGTATGACATTACAAATTCTTTTCCACATCCATTATTATCTGGCTTATCAATAAAAACAACAACTCATAAATAACAACAATAAAGACAACTCTAGCTGATAAAAACATTATTATTTTCGTCCTTAAAATATATTAAGCTATAACTAAACTATTTTAAAAGTTTATTTAAAAGGTAGTGTGGTTTGTCATCATTTTCCATAAAATATTCAATTAAGATTTTCTCTTCAAAATATAAATGATCATTATTCAAAATTTCAAAAGTGACCAATGATTGGGAAATTTTACCTATTTTTAATGCTGGTGACTTGAAGAATTCGAATATAGTGGTAGGATGATCCTATGTGGAGGAAAAAACGTTAGCCGAGTTTCTAATTAGAATTAGAATGGTATTTACAGTCCGTTCCACATAACGTTTGAATGCGTTCCGGATATATACTTAGATGGACACAGGAATCCAATTGGATACACAATATACGAGTTGCAGAACAGCACCTAAAAATAAGCCTGCACGATGCAAAAGTAATACTAGTTGAAGTGAATGTTACCAAGACTACGGTCGTTCGATGCTCCATGGAAACAACGACTCTTCCCCTGTTGTGTAGGAAGGGGTTATAGATCCTACCTATTCACTGGGTGAACTACATTCGCTATAAAAACGTCAGATGAAGAGGATGACCTCTTGTTTTGTTGTTAAAGGATATATTTTATGCTAAGAAAGATGAGTTTAAAACGTTTTATGTGACCAACCCGCGAATTTTAAAGGGAAACTTTGCTTTAAATTTAGAGCTCTGAACTCCGGTAGGAATTCGGAAATTAATTACAGCCTAGCTTTTGCATATTCCCAATCGTGAATAATGTAATGTTAAATGGCAGAAAAGGTTAAAAACTTTAATACTAAAACATAAGCAATGTTTATATTCTTTTAAAGCATTGGAATTATTATATCTCGTGAATAACACATAAATTTTAATTTTAAATGGTAATTTTGCTAAAGTGAGAATATCACTTTTGGAATTATTTTAAATATCACAAAAATAATATTCATCATTATAAACATAAATTAAATTTAAAGCTTTGGAGAATGCTCCAGAAAAATCTTTTTCTTAGTATATGAAGCTTTGATAGCTTTTTCTCGTAGAGTTACTGCTACTGGGATAGGATATCTAAGGCTTGTGATAGACGTAATTGAATTGGAATCGATTGCTGTTGAGTAACGTTTAAATAAGAGATATTTGTGTTTTCCAATGATTGGTATCGGAGAATATTAGTTCAAATGCATTACGAGGGAAGTAAATCAAAAGCAAACAGATAATGTTACGTAAACCACGACTTACTTGGATTATTTTTGTGTCAACGTAAATGATGGAAAGGAAGTACTGTGGATCAAGTTAGAAGGAAGAAGGACTCATAACTCCCAGGTGCAGTAAATATCCTACGTAACTAGCTCATCCGAACCAATTTTGCAGCTTACTGCATTGGAATCAAAGGATTCTCATCCAATGACTCTCCGTTGAGTAAAAAATGAAGAAAATTCGATTCGATAGGTCGATAATACTCGCCCATTCCGTTCGGTATCGTATCGTTGGCTCGAGGCAATGTTTCTCCCCAATTTCGAACTCGGCAAAGGAAAAAGAGAAATTTCGGATTTGTTATTGACATCTCCACAACGAGCCCCTGAATTATCTTCTGGGTCAAACTATCTCTATTTCGGAGTAATATTCAGACCAACTTTGCCCCCAGTCTGCCTCTAATGGGATTCGGAAAAAATTCCAAACGGAGATATTTCTCCGCAAATGGGAAAAAAGTAATCCGCGGAGATTTCTTTGCTCAAAAGAATGCCGGCATCGTTTGGTCGAAATTAATTTGCTCATTCGGGAAGCTCTGAGAAGATGAATTCGGGCTTAGCAAGCCTTTGGGGGAATAAATGCATTTCAAGGTAAACTTGGAATTACTTCGAAATTTGCGGTAAGAAAATTCGGTTGAGATTTTTATCTCGATAAGGAGATTTACCTGCGCCTGACGGAATCCGCATCGTTCATGTGGGTTTCCGATGCGGGAAATAGGCAAATATGCGGTGTATCAATATATATAGAGAATTCGATATATTTCATGGAATTACGCAAAAGGAAACGCTCGAAGTTTTCAAGGAATTCAAATTAATTAGACGCATAAATTGATACTCCAAAATTAAATAAAGTAAATAGATACTCAATAAAATAATTTGTATTTAAAATAACTTTAAGGAGGATTAAGATCAAAATGGTATAATCTAGTATTTATAATTTAGGATTTTGGTTGAAAAAATTGAAATTTCATCATTTTGCATTGCAGAGTTAAAACTAAATTATCTAAATGCCGTACGTTAATATGAAAATTGTCTCTTAATACGCAAGACATTTTTTCGACTTCTGAAAATTTTCATTTTTCAATATGGTACAAAATTTTTTGAAAGTCCAAATGGGAAAAATCTAGAATGCTACATGTGGATATATAGAAACTGCGTTCAACTCTTTCAAAGGTTTATTTTCTCTGATTGATTTTAATAACGGGATATAAAAGAACAATGAAGAGCAAAAAATAATCTTTGAATAAGGGAAAAATCACAATGTTTTATTTTATTGAATTGTATTTGATTTTAATGAGTGCGCTTTATGATCAAACAATTATTCACCATAGAACCATAGAAACGTAAATAAACAATTCATTGGAAACCAAAATCTCTATATAATGGGATAAATGTGTTGATTTTTTAATGATATTTTACGTAATTTGCCTCGATTCGACTATAAATAATTCGTTGCTAAAAATTTATTATTCGATTTGATCATTATCTCGGAACAAACACCTTTCTGTAGATGCACAAAGAGTCAAAAAGACTTCTGCTGCAGAATTACGTATTTTTGGGTCACCATTCCACTCCGGCGGAGTAATTTGCAAATTCTCTGAGGCTAAATCAAAAGAGTAGAGCAGAAAAATATATATCTGGGACTGGAACAGAGCCGGTGACAGCGAGATGGCCTCTCAAAGGTGGAGTTATATAAGCGAATTTCATTAGCAGAGCAATGGCGGGATTGTGTAATTCCTGGCTGCTTCGGGGCGCAGACGTGAGCAAAGTGAGATAATACGATTAGAGATGTAATTAAGCAAACGAAGGCTGATGTTTGATTAGCCGATTCGCGACTGAATTGAAGGTTTCTAGAAAATCTACGGAAATGCTAATTGAGTTTCTTTCGAGGACTAGAAAAAAACTCTAGGAAAAGGTCATTTCAATCTATTTTCATGGAAATGAGCAGAACCATATTATAACTCATGAAATTTACACCTCTGATTATTAAAATGAAGTGTGGTAGAATTTAAATGATTCCTTAAACATAGTAATTGTATAACAGTGAAGATTTTCTTGAAATATGGTAGGATTTCGCAAATATTGCAGAATAAGTACGGTTATAACCCTTATTTTTAACTTCAAAAAGGGAGAATGAATAAAGAGAGCTGAATGACTTACATCTATAGAATTTTTTAAATAATTATTATTTCCTAACAATAATATGAAGCGGGAAATATATTATCTAATTATTAACTAATTAGTAATTTGGTGAAGTGTTACCTCGCAGTAGAATCAGTGACTACGTACAATATTATATTGCCATTATATTATGACTACCTTACATCGCAGAGCTATTTCATTCCTCGTGGCTAAATTTTCTTAGAATTAAATTTCAGATATTTGTCTCACAGGTTTAAAATGGGTTGAAAACACCTTATATGTTAAGCTGTACATTTTTAGTGTGTAAGCTCCGTTGAAAAGCATACGTGTATGTATACGTATAATAGTATGCTACTAGTTTTTAGTATATACATGTATATCATCATCGTAAAAAATTTATCTTTTTGGTAGAAAATGTCAAAACTTCTAATATTGATTTAAGACAATAGCATACTTCGCAATGTAATGGACGGAATTTTTCCATTACAGGAGAGGAACCCTCAAAAATAACTGTGGGCTGTAAAAATGTGGTCAAGCCCTCCATAAAATCGTGGACCATAAAAACGTAAGCAGTAAAAGTGGAGATGCCGGGGATCGAACCCGGGACCTTTCACATGCAAAGCGAACGCTCTACCACTGAGCTACATCCCCAGATGTATTTTTAATGGTAAGTGCTGGTATTTTGATTTTTTGAGAACTCTTTAACTGTAATTTTTTTACTATTGTCCAATAATCAGAGGACAATAGACGGAAATGACGATTTTTTTTGGATTCAGACTTATTTTTTATACAAACTATTTGGAATGAATTTCACTGAATTCTATATGAATATTTTTCTAAAAAATCTAACGTTGGTTAAATTGTGGGTTGGATTTGAGAAAATCAAGGAGAAAGATTACAGTCTTTTTCATGCTTGAATGTTTCGATAAAATTTACAACATTTAAATTAAAGTTTTAATGTTGTATCTAATCTTGACAGTTTTTCATTAATATAAAATATAGATAATTGTTTGAAACGTTCCATATGAACACCCCTTACGTATACACGTAAATATAATAATAATAACAATAATGATAAACGTATTTATAAAGTTTTTAAATATGTATATAATGGTTATTTGGTAAGTAGTTATAGACGCATAAGTTTAAAACAACATGTGTAATTGATTCGTTATTGCTCAGTTTCATACAAAAGGAAAATCGTCAATGTACAGACGGCTTATTAAATAGAGACGCAATATCTAAATCAATGTGGATCGTAAATAAGAAAGAGATACTACGACTCATAGGTAGAATTTCGCGAATCCGGTTGGTACATATATGAAAACAAACACTTGCAAATTACAGAGAAAAATACGACAGTAAAACCCAGGCCCTTGATTTGTAACGCTGTTTGGAATGGAGATAAAACACGGATGTAACTTCTTTTTAGGTCGCACGTGACATATTTCAGCTTTTCTAATCATCAAGGAATGTTAAACAGAGTTATGTTAAGCGATCAGTAGTTAATAGCTATCATCCGTTTCTGTAGAATTTAAAGAGCATAACTTCCAAAGAAAGTTCGTAAACATATTAAAGATACCTGTATACTGTAATCGTTAAAAGATGTCATTTTTCAAAATCAACAACTAGTTCTGCGAATTGTATTTTTAGCTGTTGGCGTGTTCCAGAGTACCGGGTTTAAATTACCGATCATAATCTTATATTCGTGTCATATACTATATTTACCGAGAATAATTACATTTTGAGATTGTTTATTCGTTGATTTGAAAATGTTTAAGCCAATCATTAAATAAGGAATGTGAAGTCATGTAACTTATGATAAACATGAAAGAAACATATATTATTTCTGTTAGATGATTCGACTACGATTCCATTCTCCGTTTTTTCCTCTAAAATTCCTAATGGCATGATAGCATTTCGATTTTGTTTCGATTATTATCTTTAAAAAGACCAAGAGATAAATGAATATGTGAGTAACTAGTTAATTCGTAATTAAACTTCTTTTCTACTGATAGAAACATAGGCAATAATGTTAATTACCATTACAAACGCTAAATCATATAAATATTAGTTTTAATTATCTCAAAATAATTGACAAGAGGACATTTTCATGTTCATTTTATTTCGTACGCTAAAGTATCTTATTGAATTTCCATAGTAACCTTAGTAAATAAACATAGTTCTTACGTAAAAACCTTAGACACTATGCTTACTCTTTAGACTGAATATGCGCGCCGAGCGGGCGAGACTAGAACTATGTCATCTGTTAACTAAGAAAACCTTCTATTGCCGTATATCGTTCTGTTTTGCTTTTACAGGAAGAGAATCAATTATCATCCAAACACTTTGGTTCATTCGATTTATCCCCATTCAAAACAGCGCTCAGAAGATGTCATAAATCAACCGTTTCCGGTGAAGTAATAAGGGTGTTGTCTCACCCCAACGCCCCTACAAAGGGGAGCTTAAAATCCCTTTCGACATTTGCCCTAAACTCACCCCATTTCGAACCACTCCCGCTCGTGGTTTACTCCGTACTCATCAACCCTTTATGCTGCAGCCTACTTTCTCCCACATCGAAACCACCCCATCCTTCCCTTGCTTTGTCTTTTCTCACCTCTCAAGGTTTTCGCTGTTTTCCCTCAATGAAAGCGCCCCTTATTCACCTACTTAAGTTTTCGAGAACTTTGTCTCTTGTTCTCTTACTGCCTCTTCTCCTTTCTCCTCCCTTAACACGGCTTTGTTTTATCTTCCCCTCGCCCTCTTTACTGCACCACATTCATTGCTTTTACTTTATTTCCTTAGCTAGTGGTAAACGTTTTATGAATCTTACGTAACCTAGGAAACAAAATTAATAAATGTGTGACTTAAGTTTGCCTCGTTGTCAATCATAGCGATTATTTGAAAACAATCAAGGTTTTTAAGATGGAATTACATTTAAAATATTTTACTTGACAGCATGGGAAAAGTAAACTTAAAAGTTTCTCTCAAATCGTATTTTTAAGTATCAAGGATAATCTGGATGACAGAATTATTTGTTATAAGGAACAAATAAAAAGAAAAGTACTTTTTCTTATTATAACCCAAAAATAGGAATGTTTTGTGGTATGTATATCCTTGATAAGATAGCTCACGAAATATATTTTTGATATTTGTCAAGTTCAATCAGTTTTATGTATAAATTGTTCATGAATGATGATTGACAATTTCTAAATTATTCAAAATTCATCTATTCTCGATGTCTACATTCCAAAAATTACGGTAATACATCACTTTATATTTAGAGACTTTATGGCGATTTTTATCTCTAAATACAGGTGTATGGATAATGATGTTCTAACAACATGGGAATACATAAAAACGCCACTTCCTCAAACCTTCCCTTTCACAGCCATTTTTGGTTGTTTTCCCTCGTCTCTCCCATCTGAATTTCCCTCAAATCTTGCCCTTCACCAGAAACCCTCCCTTGGCATCCTCTCAAAACCATCGTAAATCCAGCCTCGTGAACATCCCTCCGCATCCTCCCAATTATCTCTATCCCTCGGCATACATTCCTCTCCCCATTTCACTTGACCCAGAAGATCGCAAATTTCCCTATCTTAGGCACGTTGCGTCCACTCTACCGATGCATTCCCATGGAAACGCGTTCTATCACCTTAATATCCTCAGACTCCATTTACGCATCGTATCACCTCCGAATCCTCAATATCTCGCTTCGAGCGATGTCTACCAAGATTTGCGAGTTATTTTGGAACACTCAAGATGGTGATGGAAATTTGATTGTCAATTGTAGTCACTATTGTTTAGTAGCATGGTAAGCAACTGCTTCTATAACATCATAGGTTTGAATATATTTATTAATATAATGAATTTAACTCCCGATAATACAATAATGATTCGTTTGAAAGTATTAACACGGATTGAAAATTAACAATTATTCCAAATTATGGCTTAGAAAATGTTTGTTAGTCAGATATGTATTTAAAGAGGATATGGTCTTGTGTTGTCTAAAGTCACTATTCCTTGGTATTTTCTTGAGATACCAGAAAACCAGTGAAACAGATTCGTCACTCAATTTAATCTCTAGGGCTAAATTTCCTCAGAAATTAACCAATCTTGCGATTTAATTATATTACTTGTCATTCCCTCACTCTTTAAAAATTTCAATTATTGTTTTCTAGAAAGTTTTGAACAGAAGAGGGCGAAGAATTATTGATTTGATAAATAAATGCGTTTTCGTAACAGGTTTAATAAATTTAGTTTATTTAGTTTTAGGAAGATGATTTATGATGATTCAGGAAAACCAAGCGAGACAAATTCACAATAAATAGTAATAAGGTATTAATTTTATCTTTGATCATTGTTTGATGTATATGTTTATTGATGTATTCAATTGTATAAGAAAGAAGATTCGTTTTATGAAAACTTTTAAATTCTTCTTAACCTCTAATGGGGTTTTAATAATTACTAAATGGGTCAAAAGGAATGTCTCATTAGAAATACATATTCTCGATATTGTCTTTGAAATTTGATTCAAATTTCGCAAAAGTAGAACCTAGTCTGTGTTCGAACGCACTATTCGCTATTGGTTACCGTTTCCAAGGCAAAAGGTAATTTATCACCCACTTGCTACGTCACATTAGATTATTAAGTATGAAACGCTATACGAATATAGAACGTAAGACCGTCTCTTGAAATCGGAGCAAAGCATTTCATTCATTTCTTCAGGAATGCAATTAGGCTTCAGATGAATTCTACCTCCTACTTCAAACACAATTCCACTACCTTTAATAGCGACTCATGCATTTGCTGTTCAGTATGGATAAAATAGAATAAAATATTACCGAGATATTTTACTCCTAACTCTTGGAAGATATGCCGACGAAGAAGTTTGTCCCATTTCTATATTTCCTTTCAAACGTAGCTTGTTAATAAGACAGTGAATTGGAATTGCATAACCTTTACACCGAATTCTTTCCTTTCATTTAAAATTCTTTCCTTCAATTTTTCATAGGAAGGAATTGAGATGAAAAAAATTATCTTCTCCGTAAATCTGCGACAAAGAATTGAAAGCATCGATTATTTGAAAGACTGAAGAAGGAAATTAATGAAAAATATTAAAATCGGAAATTCATACACTTATTTAATAACTTTTAAAGTTAGCCTTCTAGGTTACAGAACTTTTATACACTTTATTTCAAATAGATCTCTACTTCAGTCACTAGTTTTCTCAATATCTAAGTCTTGAATGAAACATTTTTTTCTAAAATGTATTACATAAAATATTTCTATTAACATATTTAATATATATGTTTAAAATTAGTGTCGATGAAGGTATTCAGTTACTTAATTGGAGCTTACGTTATATATTTGTGGAAATATAAACTGTGATTTAGCCGTTTAGACAGGCGGCACCCCTGAAGTGGAAGATTTAGCAATTGAATTTAGTATTCGTCCTATACAATAGAGAAGCCTGAACGCCTCTGAGATGTCCTTCCTCAAGGGAACGCCTGAACACACAGCTTTTATTTAGATCCCTCCAAAATAATCGTGGACCATAAAAAGTGTACACTAAATTATGGAGATGCCGGGGATCGAACCCTGGACCTTTCACATGCAAAGCGAACACTCTACCACTGAGCTACATCCCCATTGTCTCAATAAGGGTTTGTGCAATATTTCCTTTTATATGTGCAAACGCCGATTTTTGGAATTGAATATTGTCCGATTCATAGGAGTGAATAGATTAGAATTAACAGGAAAATGTTATAAAATATTTAGGTAACAAACGATCACGAATGATTTTTAGATTTAAATGTAAGCATCTTAACGTTGAGTAATTGATTATTTTACCCCACTGTAGGTTTGAAGTATAATATTACATTTTTAATGTGATCATATTTATTCCTGTTAGAAAAAACGTATTTAGAAAAATAAAACATTTTGCCCAATTAGTTATTTAAAAGAATTGAAATATATAGTATAATGATAAACAATGATTTTAATTTAAAAAATTCAGAATTACAAATAAAGAATTACGAACAAAATTAATGGCCTCGTAAAGTCACCGTCTCTTGTCTCATTCTACGTCACCATGACGACGAGTTTCGAGATCCTTATCCCTCTTTATGGTTCCCAAAACACTTTCCCTTTGAGGAAAAAGTCATCGATCAAGGAGACTCATAAATATATATCCGAAGAGAGGGTAATCGGTAGAGAAATTATTCCATGAGATTCACTCGAGTGAGATTTACCAGAGGGTTGAAAGGAATTAGCAACATGTATGAGTCGCTGTGACATCCAGCGTAGAGTGCGACATTCACGTCAAATGCATCTGGAATTTAGATTAGTAAAACTGGGTTAGGGTGGTTAAAAACGTAATTGGATCATTTACTGGCTGAAATTGGCCATGAGTATTTCCACGACAATTTGGCTGTTCTATGAGATGGTTTTATAATTTAAAATCTTGCTTATAAGTGAATAACATTTGCAAGAAAGTAGTGATAGTTGTAAGAGGTTATATAGATATAATTAAAAATTTTATTTATTGTATTCAAATCGCTCTTCGTTCAACTTTATCATCTTAAAATGTGTATATAAATAAATATACCTTGTCCGTTTATCGTGAAAGGAGATAATATTCCCCATTAATATTCTCTTGGCAGAAAGTTTCTTTGAGCAGAGAAGGTTCCGTTAATAGCAGTGAATCAGCACATAAATTTTGGTTGGTTTCACAGATTATATTTTTCCGAATATTTTCGAAACTGATAGCTTTTGATTCTCATTTACAATGTCCTTCCACGAAGTACGGACAGACCAAATCGAGTTTATTAGTTTTATTTATGTTCAACTAATGGAAAATGATAGAAAAAATAAACACCGTTTTGGTTTCTAATTGTGACAGCATATATGTTCGAAATTTTTAGTTTTAGAACGTTTTTAATAAAGTAAAAAGAGTAGTTCAAGTAACGTACCATAAAGTGGTATAAAATTCAATTTTTTATGGAATATTCATATACTTGCGAATATTTTGAAAAAACAGCAAACTAAAAAAATTGAAGTTCTCTTTAAATGACGAACACAATCAGACTCGAAGCGAAGTATAAGAGTAAGTACGAAGGTAACTCTTTCTCATCCTTATTTGAAGTATATGTACGTGCTATTACGGTCACAGAACCCATCTCGCTTACCCAAAAAGGGCACTCACAAGTTCGGCAATCAGGCATAACTCATTGATCGGAATCGGGGACTTCTTGCCAGATCAGTTCGTTTAGAGAGATATATATGTTTTTTGCAACCAATCCTTTGGTCCATTAGTCAGATGGCATTCCTAAGCTGCTGATATTTCACGCTCCAATTCCCCGGAAGAAAAAAATCTCTTGGCATTCCTTCAAGGTCATGATGTGGAAAAGGATGGGACGGGCAATTAATGGGAAAGGAACCGTACAGGATAAGAGATTTTCTCCATGGCTACCTTGGAATCCGCACCCATGGAATTCTAATCGATAAAACGGTTTTTTTATCATAAAACGAACCAAAGGTTCCTTTACGTCTTGGTTGATTACATGCATATTTTACCTTCAACGAGACCTGTAATAATATAAAGCCGGATAAGAATTGGATAGGATGAGTCTTTTAGTACTCAATGCGATAACACTCAGAGGAAGTGCTTTGATTAATCAGAAATGATTTAGTGGGCGTCAGAGCGTGAGATTTGCTTAATCACGAAGTGATCACCGATCGAATGACAAGCCTATGGCTATTTCCGTTAAGAAGAAATCAATTAGCAATAATCATCCCAATATTACGTTCTTAAAAGGAGATATTTACTGATATCAGAATTGCATGAGGACACAAAATGATTCATTTATAAATATTAGTTATTATTAAGAATAAAATAGTAACAGAAAATAGTTTTAAATTATATAATTTATCGAGTATTTAACTCTTAAATAAATAGTTATGAGTAATTATCAAGTCTTGAGTTTTCAGTATACAAAACTAGTAAGCTATTCAAAAAACACGCAAGAATAAGACGGGATCGTACTTTTTCCACAATTTTAAAATTGTGTTTTTGAGATGGAATTCCACAGAACAACGCCTTCCTCTATGAAATTTATAGTAAGCTATTAATGAAACAATTTCTAAATATGTGATAAGAACTTTTCAATATCTACCCTTTGGGAATGGGAACATGTAATAGTGAAAATCTTAGACAATTTTCTATTGTAAATTAAACGCTAATTTAGAGTAAATTGAAATTATATTATTGTTGAATCTCTAACTAATGTTCAGTGGGTAACATTCATTAATTATTTTTCATTGTTCAAATGTCAATACTACGTGAAACTCAAACAATAGAATCCATGAAAGCTGTAATAAGGGTGACGAAGGAAACTATAAAACTAGAAGATTTAATTAAATGAAGCAGACTCCATTAGAAGTCGCGTTTTGTTCACAAAAAATATGAGGATTAATTAGGAAAATAATTCAATTTAGAAAAACAAGCTGGTTTGGAGATTTAAAACTAATCATTCGCTGAAATATTATCAGATCTGAGTTCCGCCTCGGAATTTAATTGGTCTTAAAAGAGAAAGCGAAGGGTATTCGGTGGCCGAGATAACTTACTTTTTCCCACTACTGCGGACAGATTAAAGGATCAGTTATATCAGATCAGTTATAGTTATATAAGGAATCAAATATAAATGCGAAAAGAAAGTCACAAGGTATTTCTCCTACTTTCCTGGAAGAGAGTCGGAGGAAATTTTTGTGAATCAGAAAGCGTGTTTGGAGCTGGAATATTATACAATGATTAAATTTTTTCGAGAAAGGTATAAATTGGCTCATGCTGGAGCAGTTAAAATTTTGATTCTCATGATATTTTTTCTGAATGGCCATAGCTTCTGAAGTATCTTTCTAAAAATAGTTTCATAAAATAGGAAGTATTTAATGAATATATTAACTAGTTTTTTTCTCAATTATGCCGTTCAAAATCTATTACTTCATATCCATCTTATTATACATTTCATAGTTTACCTAAAAAATAATTTATCTAAACATCGATTTTAATAGTTGTATGGCCCTAAGATCGTTCACATATACCACAAAAATATTCAACTAACATATATCTACGCCAGGAAAAGTAAAAAAATTAACAGCCTATAATAGGAAATTTTTAATATAATTCAGAATGAAAGATATTTATATTCAAGTAATTAAATTATGTGTATCGGAAAAACAAATCACTTCTTCAGCGCGAATGAAACGGTTCTCAGGTGGTGTTCGCAGGTGGGCAACAAATATCTATACTGTTCCAAAAATACGTGTCTTTGAATCATCATTGAACAAACAATGTAAAATACTCATTCCACTCAAAGAAGTCAGTACCGTAAATATTCATCACGGAATGAAAGGTAGGATTTGTGAGAATCAGATAAGTCATCAACAGCTTCTTGAAGTCAACGAACTTTAAATCAAATCGCCTGAGGAATTGGAATTGAAAGATCAAAGAAGTTCTTACACGCAGCGATTGAGATTCTGCTAAAGAAACATTGAAAGCATATCAGATCCATCTCACGGGAGAATTACAAAGGGTAAGCCTTAAAGCTTTAAAAGGCATCCGAATCACGCTTCCTATACAAGAGAAGGATTCATCCCAAGGCAATAGAAAGAGTTGAGAATACTTTCACTGAAGATTAGATCAGCGATAAAAACCAATTCAAAATGTCTTCCTGATTAGTCTGAAAATAAGGTAGAGGGCCTCAGATTAAATTGTTGAAATTGACTAGTGTACCATAAGTACATGGCTGAGGGAACATACATGGACTGTTTTTAGAGGCAAAAGATTTTCAAAGATGGCTGGGAGTGTGTGGACGACGAGCACCGAGCTGTACTTCTATCGAACTCGTGAACTGACGACGAAGTGCAACGTGTGCATGAAGAGTTGAATTGAGACCATAAAAAAGTACGCAGGATCTATTTCCATATGTAGAGAATAAAAATTAAAAATGTAAAAAATTAGTCACTAAAGAGGACTCGATTCGATGACCAACAGATTAATGTTCCAACGCGCTACCACTATGCCATTCCTCCTCTGAATTTATAAATATTATTCTATCAAATGTACTTTCCCTCTCTAAAAACTAGAAATTAAAATAGGTAGGAAGTAGTCCTGGAAAGGACTCGATGCAATAACCGCCGGATTATGGTTCCAACTCGCTACCACTATGCCATTCCTCCTATGACGTTATCGTCATTATTCTATCATATCTATTTAACTTTTTGTAAATTATAAATTAAAATAGAAAAAAAGTAGGCACTGGAGCAGACTCGATCCGTTGACCACCGGATTACGGTTCCAACTCGCTACCACTATGCCATTCCTCCTATAATATTATCGTCATTATTCTATCATATCTACTTCACTCTTTATAAATTATAAATTAAAATAGAAAAAAAGTAGTCACTGGAGCGGACTCGATCCGTTGACCACCGGATTACGGTTCCAACTCGCTACCACTATGCCATTCCTCCTATGATTTTATCGTCATTATTCTATCATATCTATCTCCCTCTCTATAATTTATAAATTAATATTGAAAAAAAATAGGCACTAGAGAGGACTCGATACGTTGACCACCGGATTACGGTTCCAACTCGCTACAACTATGCCATTCCTCCTATAAAATTATAATTATTATTCTATCATATCTTTCACCCTTATAAATTATAAATTAAAATAGAAAAAAAGTAGTCACTGGAGAGGACTCGATCCGTTGAACACCGGATTACGGTTCAAACTCGCTACCACTATGCCATTCCTCCTATGAAATTATCGTCATTATTCTATCATATCTATTTCACTCTTTATAAATTATAAATTAAAATAGAAAAAAAAGGAGTCACTGGAGAGGTCTCGATCCGTTGACCACCGGATTACGGTTCCAACTCGCTACCACTATGCCATTCCTCCTATGAAGTTATCGTCATTATTCTATCATATCTATTTCACTCTTTATAAATTATAAATTGAAATTGAAAAAAAGTAGTCACTGGAGGGGACTCGATCTGTTGACCACCGGATTACGGTTCCAACTCGCTACCACAATGCCATTCCTCCTCTGAACTTATCAACATTATTCTATCATATCTATTTCCCTCTTTATAAATGATAATATGAAATAGAAAAAAAGTAGTCACTGGAGAAGTCTCGATCCGTTGACCACCGGATTACGGTTCCAACTCGCTGCCACTATGCCATTCCTTCTATGAAGTTATCGTCATTATTCTATCACATCTATTTCACTTTTTATAAAATTATAAATTAAAATAGAAAAAAAGTAGTCACTGGAGCGGACTCGATCCGTTGACCACCGGATTACGGTTCCAACTCGCTACCACTATGCCATTCCTCCTATGAAATTATCGTCATTATTCTATCATATCTATTTCACTCTTTATAAATTATAAATTAAAATAGAAAAAAAGTAGTCACTGGAGAGGACTCGATCCGTTGACCACCAGATTACGGTTCCAACTCGCTACCACTATGCCATTCCTCCTGTAAATAATCGTCATTATTCTATCATATCCATTTCACTCTTTATAAATTATAAATTAAAATAGAAAAAATGTAGTCATTGGAGAGGACTCGATCTGTTGACCACCGGATTACGGTTCCAACTCGCTACCACAATGCCATTCCTCCTCTGAACTTATCGACATTATTCTATCATATCTATTTCCCTCTTTATAAATTATAATATGAAATAGAAAAAAAGTAGTCACTGGAGAAGTCTCGATCCGTTGACCACCGGATTACGGTTCCAACTCGCTACCACTATGCCATTCCTCCTCTGAACTTATGGACATTATTCTATCATATCTATTTCCCTCTTTATAAATTAGAAATTAAAATAGAAAAAAAGTAGTCACTGCAGAAGTCTGGATTCGTTGACCACCGGATTTCGGTTCCAACTCGCTACCACTATGCCATTCCTCTTTTGAAATAATCGTCATTATTCTATCATATCTATTTCCCTCTTTATAAATGATAATATGAAATAGAAAAAAAGTAGTCACTGGAGAAGTCTCGATCCGTTGACCACCGGATTACGGTTCCAACTCGCTGCCACTATGCCATTCCTTCTATGAAGTTATCGTCATTATTCTATCATATCTGTTTCACCTATAAATTATAATATAAAATAGAAAAAAGTAGTAAATGGAGAGGATTCGATCCGTTGACCACAGGATTACGGTTCCAACTCGTTACCACAACGCCATTCCTCCTTTGAAGTTATCGTCATTATTCTATCATATCTATTTCCCTCTCTATAATTTATAAATTAAAATAGAAAAAAAGTAGTCACTGGAGAGGACTCGATCCGTTGACCACCAGATTACGGTTCCAACTCGCTACCACTATGCCATTCCTCCTGTAAATAATCGTCATTATTCTATCATATCCATTTCACTCTTTATAAATTATAAATTAAAATAGAAAAAAAAGGAGTCACTGGAGAGGTCTCGATCCGTTGACCACCGGATTACGGTTCCAACTCGCTACCACAATGCCATTCCTCCTCTGAACTTATCGACATTATTCTATCATATCTATTTCCCTCTTTATAAATTATAATATGAAATAGAAAAAAAGTAGTCACTGGAGAAGTCTCGATCCGTTGACCACCGGATTACGGTTCCAACTCGCTACCACAATGCCATTCCTCCTCTGAACTTATCGAAATTATTCTATCATATCTATTTCCCTCTTTATAAATTATAATATGAAATAGAAAAAAAGTAGTCACTGGAGAAGTCTCGATCCGTTGACCACCGGATTACGGTTCCAACTCGCTACCACTATGCCATTCCTCCTATTAATTTATCGTCATTATTCTATCATATCTACTTCACTCTTTATAAATTATAAATTAAAATAGAAAAAAAGTAGTCACTGCAGAAGTCTGGATTCGTTGACCACCGGATTTCGGTTCCAACTCGCTACCACTATGCCATTCCTCTTTTGAAATAATCGTCATTATTCTATCATATCTATTTCCCTCTTTATAAATGATAATATGAAATAGAAAAAAAGTAGTCACTGGAGAAGTCTCGATCCGTTGACCACCGGATTACGGTTCCAACTCGCTGCCACTATGCCATTCCTTCTATGAAGTTATCGTCATTATTCTATCATATCTGTTTCACCTATAAATTATAATATAAAATAGAAAAAAGTAGTAAATGGAGAGGATTCGATCCGTTGACCACAGGATTACGGTTCCAACTCGTTACCACAACGCCATTCCTCCTTTGAAGTTATCGTCATTATTCTATCATATCTATTTCCCTCTCTATAATTTATAAATTAAAATAGAAAAAAAATAGGCACTAGAGAGGACTCAATCCGTTGACCACCGGATTACAGTTCCAACTCGCAACCACTATGCCATTCCTCCTATGAAGTTATCGTCATTATTCTATCACATCTATTTCACTTTTTATAAAATTATAAATTAAAATAGAAAAAAAGTAGTCACTGGAGCGGACTCGATCCGTTGACCACCGGATTACGGTTCCAACTCGCTACCACTATGCCATTCCTCCTATAAATAATCGTCATTATTCTATCATATCCATTTCACTCTTTATAAATTATAAATTAAAATAGAAAAAATGTAGTCATTGGAGAGGACTCGATCTGTTGACCACCGGATTACGGTTCCAACTCGTTACCACAATGCCATTCCTCCTTTGAAGTTATCGTCATTATTCTATCATATCTATTTCCCTGTTTATAAATTATAATGTGAAATAGTAAAAAAGTAGTCACTGGAGAAGTCTCGATCCGTTGACCACCGGATTACGGTTCCAACTCGCTACCATTATGCCATTCCTCATATGAATAATCGTCATTATTCTATCATATATATTTCTCTCTTTATAAATTATAAATTAAAATAGAAAAATAGTAATCATTGGACAGGGCTCGATACGTTGACCACCGGATTACGGTTCCAACTCGCTACCACTATGCCATTCCTCCTTTGAAGTTATCGTCATTATTCTATCATATCTATTTCCCTCTCAATAATTTATAAATTAAAATAGAAAAAAAATAGGCACTAGAGAGGACTCGATCCGTTGACCACCGGATTACGGTTCCAACTCGCAACCACTATGCCATTCCTCCTATGAAGTTATCGTCATTATTCAATCATATCTATTTCACTATTTATAAATTATAAATTAAAATAGAAAGAAATTAGTCACTGGAGCGTACTCGATCCGTTGACCACCGGATTACGGTTCCAACTCGTTACCACAATGCCATTCCTCCTTTGAAGTTATCGTCATTATTCTATCATATCTATTTCACTCTTTATAAATTATAAATTAAAATAGAAAAAATGTAGTCATTGGAGAGGACTCGATCTGTTGACCACCGGATTACGGTTCCAACTCGTTACCACAATGCCATTCCTCCTTTGAAGTTATCGTCATTATTCTATCATATCTATTTCCCTGTTTATAAATTATAATGTGAAATAGTAAAAAAGTAGTCACTGGAGAAGTCTCGATCCGTTGACCACCGGATTACGGTTCCAACTCGCTACCATTATGCCATTCCTCATATGAATAATCGTCATTATTCTATCATATATATTTCTCTCTTTATAAATTATAAATTAAAATAGAAAAATAGTAATCATTGGACAGGGCTCGATACGTTGACCAGCGGATTACGGTTCCAATTCGCTACCACAATGCCATTCCTCCTTTGAAGTTATCGTCATTATTCTATCATATCTATTTCCCTCTCAATAATTTATAAATTAAAATAGAAAAAAAATAGGCACTAGAGAGGACTCGATCCGTTGACCACCGGATTACGGTTCCAACTCGCAACCACTATGCCATTCCTCCTATGAAGTTATCGTCATTATTCAATCATATCTATTTCACTTTTTATAAATTATAAATTAAAATAGAAAGAAATTAGTCACTGGAGCGTACTCGATCCGTTGACCACCGGATTACGGTTCCAACTCGTTACCACAATGCCATTCCTCCTTTGAAGTTATCGTCATTATTCTATCATATCTATTACCCTCTCTATAATTTATAAATTAAAATAGAAAAAAAATAGGCAATAGAGAGGACTCGATCCGTTGACCACCGTATTACGGTTCCAACTCGCTACCACAATGCCATTCCTCCTATGTAATTATCGTAACTATTCTATCATATCTGTTTCACTTATAAATTATAATATAAAATAGAAAAAAAGTAGTAACTGGAGAGGACTCGATCCGTTGACCACCGGATTACGGTTCCAACTCGTTACCACAATGCCATTCCTCCTTTGAAGTTATCGTCATTATTCTATCATATCTATTTCCCTCTCAATAATTTATAAATTAAAATAGAAAAAAAATAGGCACTAGAGAGGACTCGATCCGTTGACCACCGGATTACGGTTCCAACTCGCAACCACTATGCCATTCCTCCTATGAAGTTATCGTCATTATTCTATCATATCTATTTCCCTCTCTATAATTTATAAATTAAAATAGAAAAAAAATAGGCACTAGAGAGGACTCAATCCGTTGACCACCGGATTACAGTTCCAACTCGCAACCGCTATGCTATTCCTCCTATGAAGTTATCGTCATTATTCTATCACATCTATTTCACTTTTTATAAAATTATAAATTAAAATAGAAAAAAAGTAGTCACTGGAGCGGACTCGATCCGTTGACCACCGGATTACGGTTCCAACTCGCTACCACTATGCCATTCCTCCTATGAAATTATCGTCATTATTCTATCAAATCTATTTCACTCTTTATAAATTATAAATTAAAATAGAAAAAAGTAGTCACTGGAGAGGACTCGATCCGTTGACCACCGGATTACGGTTCCAACTCGCTACCACAATGCCATTCCTCCTCTGAACTTATCGACATTATTCTATCATATCTGGTTCACTTATAAATTATAATAAAAAATAGAAAAAAAGTAGTAACTGGAGAGGACTCGATCCAGTGTCCACCGGATTACGGTTCCAACTCGTTACCACAATACCATTCCTCCTTTGAAGTTATCGTCATTATTCTATCATATCTATTTCCCTCTTTATAAATTACGAGTAAAGGTGCGCTTGCTTACAGCAAGCAATGCAATAATTTATCTTTAGTGAATAATAAAATTTTTCGAAAGATTACTCTGCTCAAACGTTGCTAAACATTAAGTAAAGGGCATTAACGCAGCTGAAAATGCACTGAATACGATTTCCGATGCATTTCTTTCGACAGCTAAAATCCCGCCCCGGCGTCGAACCAAGGTCATCCTGCTAAAATTACTGTAATCTTTCGCTTGAGTATGGTGGACTTTATAAACACCCCGGATTGCATAAGGAAATTCATTCAGGAAGTACCTTAAAATGAGCCCTAAATTCCCTATGCATTTCAAATGGAGATATAGTTAACGCCCCCTAGCATCGAACCAACGACCTTTTACGACTATCTTAGGATAGCTTTTAAAGGAGACTGGTCCCTTTAACGGCTGTGTGAAATTTTGAACCTCTGCGGAGTTGGGAAGTGTTATAAAAAGCATTCGGAAATATGGCCTATGTATTTTAAACGGGAAAAATCGAGATTACGGGTCGCTCTGGAATCGAACCCGTGATACATAGGCAAATGCTGATTTTTTTCTAATTACATTTTGTATGTATCTATATTTGTAGAAGGTTTGAATGATCTATTTACGATATTAAGGGAGCTACGAATTTTCAAAATCTGAAAATATTTCACCTCCTGTCATCGAACCCAGGACCGATTGTACGTAAAATACTACATTTTTCCGTAGACATATATATTAGCAATAGCTACATGAAATCTTATCGCTGTTACTCAATTGGAAGTATTTTTAAAATCATTTGAAAAACGGCCCCATGCATTCCTAACGGGGAAAATCGAGATTACGGGACGCTCTGGAATCGAACCCGTGACACGTAGGCAACTGTTGATTATTTTCGAGGTATATAATATACTTACCTATAAGTGTAAAAAATTTGAATGATATATGTATCATAATAAGAGAGCTACGATTTTTCGAAATTTGAAACTTTTACACCTCCTGGCATCAAACCCATGACCGCTTTCGCGTAAAAAATAGCATTTTTGCGTAGATATATGTAATTGCAATAGCCGTATGAAATTTCATTGTTCTATCTCAATGGAAAGTATTTTTTAAAATTGTTTGAAAAACGGCCCCATGCATTCTTACAGGGGAAAGTCGATTTTTGGGGCCTCCTAGAATCGAACCCATGATAGGTAGGGTGGATTTTCCAATTTTTCCTGAGTGAGATTTAGTGGGCCATTACGTAAAAAAATCGGCGGCACCGTGGCCGAAGCGGTTTGGGCCTGACATTAATATCTTATATATATGTTATATCTATTATATATAGACGCTTCGGGGGGATATATATAACATATATATATATAGGATATTAATGTCAGGCCCAAACCGCTTTGGCCACAGAGTCGCCGATTTTTTTCTGTAATGGCCAACTAAATCTCACCTAGGAAAAATTGGGAAACCGACCCTACCTATCATGGGTTCGATTCTAGGAGGCCCCAAAAATCGATTTTCCTCATTTAGAATGCATTGGGCCGTTTTTCAAATGATTTTAAAAATACTTCCCATTAAGTAAGAAAAATAAGATTTCATGTAGCTATTGCTATAATATATATCTACGGAAAAATGCTATTGTTTACGTACAATTGGTCATGGGTTCGATGCCAGGGGGTGAAATATTTTCAAATTTTAAAAAATCATAGCTCCCTTAATATCGTGCATAGATTATTCAAACTTTCAAAACCAAAAGATACGTATATATAGTACTTTGAAAAAAATAAACACTTGCCTAGGTATCACGGGTTCGATTCCTGAGCGTCCCGTAATCTCGATTTTTGTCATAAGGAATGCATTGGCCATATTTCCGAAAGCTTTTTAGGGCACTTCCTAGCCGCGCCGAGGTTCAAAATTTCAAACAGCCATTAAGGGGACCACTCTCATTTAAAAGATACCCTAAGATAGTCGTAATAGGTCCTTGGTTTGATGCTAGGGGGCGTTAATTAATTCTTCATGTGAAATACATAAGGAATTTAGGGCTCATTTTAAGGTACTTCCTGAATGAATTTCCTTTTGCAATTCGGGGTGTTTATAAACTCCACCATACTCAAGCGAAAGATTACAGTAATTTTAGCAGGATGACCTTGGTTCGACGCCGGGGCGGGATTATAGCTGCCGTAAGAAATGCATCGGAAATCGTATTCAGTGCATTTTCAGCTGCGTTAATGCCCTTTACTTAATGTTTAGCAACGTTTGAGCAAAGTAATCTTTCAAAAAATTTTATTATTCACTAAAGATTAATTATTGCATTGCTTGCTGTAAGCAAGCGCACCTTTACTCGTATATATATATATATATATCCCCCCGAAGCGTCTATATGTATAGATAATGTGAAATAGAAAAAAAGTAGTCACTGGAGAAGTCTCGATCCGTTGACCACCGGATTACGGTTCCAACTCGCTACCATTATGCCATTCCTCATATGAATAATCGTCATTATTCTATCATATCTATTTCACTCTTTATAAATTATAAATTAAAATAGAAAAATAGTAATCATTGGACAGGACTCGATACGTTGACCAGCGGATTACGGTTCCAATTCGCTACCACAATGCCATTCCTCCTTTGAAGTTATCGTCATTATTCTATCATATCTATTTCCCTCTCAATAATTTATAAATTAAAATAGAAAAAAAATAGGCACTAGAGAGGACTCGATCCGTTGACCACCGGATTACGGTTCCAACTCGCAACCACTATGCCATTCCTCCTATGAAGTTATCGTCATTATTCAATCATATCTATTTCACTTTTTATAAATTATAAATTAAAATAGAAAGAAATTAGTCACTGGAGCGTACTCGATCCGTTGACCACCGTATTACGGTTCCAACTCGCTACCACTATGCCATTCCTCCTATGTAATTATCGTAACTATTCTATCATATCTGTTTCACTTATAAATTATAATATAAAATAGAAAAAAAGTAGTAACTGGAGAGGACTCGATCCGTTGACCACCGGATTACGGTTCCAACTCGTTACCACAATGCAATTCCTCCTTTGAAGTTATGTCATTATTCTATCATATCTATTTCCCTCTCTATAATTTTTAAATTAAAATAGAAAAAAATAGGCACTAGAGAGGACTCGATCCGTTGACCACCTGATTACGGCTCCTACTCGCTACCACTATGCCATTCCTCCTATGAAGTTATGTCATTATTCTATCATATCTATTTCCCTCTCTATAATTTTTAAATTAAAATAGAAAAAATGTAGTCATTGGAGATGACTCGATCTGTTGACCACCGGATTACGGTTCCAACTCGTTACCACAATGCCATTCCTCCTTTGAAGTTATCGTCATTATTCTATCATATCTATTTCCCTCTCAATAATTTATAAATTAAAATAGAAAAAAAATAGGCACTAGAGAGGACTCGATCCGTTGACCACCGGATTACGGTTCCAACTCGCAACCACTATGCCATTCCTCCTATGAAGTTATCGTCATTATTCAATCATATCTATTTCACTTTTTATAAATTATAAATTAAAATAGAAAGAAATTAGTCACTGGAGCGTACTCGATCCGTTGACCATCGGATTACGGTTCCAACTCGTTACCACAATGCCATTCCTCCTTTGAAGTTATCGTCATTATTCTATCATATCTATTACCCTCTCTATAATTTATAAATTAAAATAGAAAAAAAATAGGCAATAGAGAGGACTCGATCCGTTGACCACCGTATTACGGTTCCAACTCGCTACCACAATGCCATTCCTCCTATGTAATTATCGTAACTATTCTATCATATCTTTTTCACTTATAAATTATAATATAAAATAGAAAAAAAGTAGTAACTGGAGAGGACTCGATCCGTTGACCTCCGGATTACGGTTCCAACTCGTTACCACAATGCCATTCCTCCTTTGAAGTTATCATCATTATTCTATCATATCTATTTCTCTCTCTATAATTTATAAATTAAAATAGAAAAAATTAAGCACTAGAGAGGACTCGATCCGTTGACCACCGGATTATGGTTCCAACTCGCTACCACTATGCCATTCCTCCTATGAAATTATCGTCATTATTCTATCATATCTATTTCACTTTTTATAAATTATAAATAAAAATAGAAAAAAGTAGTAACTGGAGAGGATTCGATCCGTTGACCACAGGATTACGGTTCCAACTCGCTACCATTATGCCATTCCTCATATGAATAATCGTCATTATTCTATCATATCTATTTCACTCTTTATAAATTATAAATTAAAATAGAAAAATAGTAATCATTGGACAGGACTCGATACGTTGACCAGCGGATTACGGTTCCAATTCGCTACCACAATGCCATTCCTCCTTTGAAGTTATCGTCATTATTCTATCATATCTATTTCCCTCTCAATAATTTATAAATTAAAATAGAAAAAAAATAGGCACTAGAGAGGACTCGATCCGTTGACCACCGGATTACGGTTCCAACTCGCAACCACTATGCCATTCCTCCTATGAAGTTATCGTCATTATTCAATCATATCTATTTCACTTTTTATAAATTATAAATTAAAATAGAAAGAAATTAGTCACTGGAGCGTACTCGATCCGTTGACCACCGTATTACGGTTCCAACTCGCTACCACTATGCCATTCCTCCTATGTAATTATCGTAACTATTCTATCATATCTGTTTCACTTATAAATTATAATATAAAATAGAAAAAAAGTAGTAACTGGAGAGGACTCGATCCGTTGACCACCGGATTACGGTTCCAACTCGTTACCACAATGCAATTCCTCCTTTGAAGTTATGTCATTATTCTATCATATCTATTTCCCTCTCTATAATTTTTAAATTAAAATAGAAAAAAATAGGCACTAGAGAGGACTCGATCCGTTGACCACCTGATTACGGCTCCTACTCGCTACCACTATGCCATTCCTCCTATGAAGTTATGTCATTATTCTATCATATCTATTTCCCTCTCTATAATTTTTAAATTAAAATAGAAAAAATGTAGTCATTGGAGATGACTCGATCTGTTGACCACCGGATTACGGTTCCAACTCGTTACCACAATGCCATTCCTCCTTTGAAGTTATCGTCATTATTCTATCATATCTATTTCCCTCTCAATAATTTATAAATTAAAATAGAAAAAAAATAGGCACTAGAGAGGACTCGATCCGTTGACCACCGGATTACGGTTCCAACTCGCAACCACTATGCCATTCCTCCTATGAAGTTATCGTCATTATTCAATCATATCTATTTCACTTTTTATAAATTATAAATTAAAATAGAAAGAAATTAGTCACTGGAGCGTACTCGATCCGTTGACCATCGGATTACGGTTCCAACTCGTTACCACAATGCCATTCCTCCTTTGAAGTTATCGTCATTATTCTATCATATCTATTACCCTCTCTATAATTTATAAATTAAAATAGAAAAAAAATAGGCAATAGAGAGGACTCGATCCGTTGACCACCGTATTACGGTTCCAACTCGCTACCACAATGCCATTCCTCCTATGTAATTATCGTAACTATTCTGTCATATCTTTTTCACTTATAAATTATAATATAAAATAGAAAAAAAGTAGTAACTGGAGAGGACTCGATCCGTTGACCTCCGGATTACGGTTCCAACTCGTTACCACAATGCCATTCCTCCTTTGAAGTTATCATCATTATTCTATCATATCTATTTCTCTCTCTATAATTTATAAATTAAAATAGAAAAAATTAAGCACTAGAGAGGACTCGATCCGTTGACCACCGGATTATGGTTCCAACTCGCTACCACTATGCCATTCCTCCTATGAAATTATCGTCATTATTCTATCATATCTATTTCACTTTTTATAAATTATAAATTAAAATAGAAAAAAGTAGTCACTGGAGCGGACTCGATCCAGTGTCCACCGGATTACGGTTCCAACTCGTTACCACAATGCCATTCCTCCTTTGAAGTTATCGTCATTATTCTATCATATCTATTTCCCTCTTTATAAATTATAATGTGAAATAGAAAAAAAATAGTCACTAGAGAAGTCTCGATCCGTTGACCACCGGATTACGGTTCCAACTCGCTACCACTATGCTATTCCTCCTGTAAATAATCGTCATTATTCTATCATATCCATTTCACTCTTTATAAATTATAATGTGAAATAGAAAAAAAGTAGTCACTGGAGAAGTCTCGATCCGTTGACCACCGGATTACGGTTCCAACTCGCTGCCACTATGCCATTCCTTCTATGAAGTTATCGTCATTATTCTATCATATCTGTTTCACCTATAAATTATAATATAAAATAGAAAAAAGTAGTAACTGGAGAGGATTCGATCTGTTGACCACAGGATTACGGTTCCAACTCGTTACCACAATGCCATTCCTCCTTTGAAGTTATCGTCATTATTCTATCATATCTATTTCCCTCTCTATAATTTATAAATTAAAAAAAAAAAAAAATAGGCACTAGAGAGGACTCAATCCGTTGACCACCGGATTACAGTTCCAACTCGCAACCACTATGCTATTCCTCCTATGAAGTTATCGTCATTATTCTATCACATCTATTTCACTTTTTATAAAATTATAAATTAAAATAGAAAAAAAGTAGTCACTGGAGCGGACTCGATCCGTTGACCACCGGATTACGGTTCCAACTCGCTACCACTATGCCATTCCTCCTATGAAATTATCGTCATTATTCTATCAAATCTATTTCACTCTTTATAAATTATAAATTAAAATAGAAAAAAAGTAGTCACTGGAGAGGACTCGATCCGTTGACCACCGGATTACGGTTCCAACTCGCTACCACAATGCCATTCCTCCTCTGAACTTATCGACATTATTCTATCATATCTGGTTCACTTATAAATTATAATAAAAAATAGAAAAAAAGTAGTAACTGGAGAGGACTCGATCCAGTGTCCACCGGATTACGGTTCCAACTCGTTACCACAATGCCATTCCTCCTTTGAAGTTATCGTCATTATTCTATCATATCTATTTCCCTCTTTATAAATTATAATGTGAAATAGAAAAAAAGTAGTCACTGGAGAAGTCTCGATCCGTTGACCACCGGATTATGGTTCCAACTCGCTACCACTATGCCATTCCTCCTATGAAATTATCGTCATTATTCTATCATATCTATTTCACTTTTTATAAATTAAAAATTAAAATATAAAAAAGTAGTCACTGGAGCGGACTCGATCCAGTGTCCACCGGATTACGGTTCCAACTCGTTACCACAATGCCATTCCTCCTTTGAAGTTATCGTCATTATTCTATCATATCTATTTCCCTCTTTATAAATTATAATGTGAAATAGAAAAAAAGTAGTCACTGGAGAAGTCTCGATCCGTTGACCACCAGATTACGGTTCCAACTCGCAACCACTATGCCATTCCTCCTGTAAATAATCGTCATTATTCTATCATATCCATTTCACTCTTTATAAATTATAAATTAAAATAGAAAAAATGTAGTCATTGGACAGGACTCGTTCCGTTGACCACCGGATTACGGTTCCAACTAGCTACCACTATGCCATTCCTCCTATGAAGTTATGTCATTATTCTATCATATCTATTTAACTCTCTATAATTTTTAAATTAAAATAGAAAAAAATAGGCACTAGGGAGGACTCGATCCGTTGACCACCGGACTACGGTTCCAACTCGCTACCACTATGCCATTCCTTCTAAGAAGTTATGTCATTATTCTATCATATCTATTTCACTCTTTATAAATTAAAAAAGAAAAAAAGTAGTCATTGGACAGGGCTCGATCCGTTGACCACCGTTTTACGGTTCCAATTCGCTACCACTATGCCATTCCACTTATGAAGTTATCGTCTTTATTCTATCATATCTATTCCCTTTCTATTAATTATAAATTAAATTAGAAAAAAAATAGTCACTGAAGGCTAGATCCGTTGACCACCGGGTTACGGTTCAAAGTCGCTACCACTATGCCATTCCTCCTATGAAATTATTGTCATTATTCTATCATATCTATTACCCTCTCTATAATTTATAAATTAAAATAGAAAAAAAATAGGCAATAGAGAGGACTCGATCCGTTGACCACCGTATTACGGTTCCAACTCGCTACCACAATGCCATTCCTCCTATGTAATTATCGTAACTATTCTATCATATCTGTTTCACTTATAAATTATAATATAAAATAGAAAAAAAGTAGTAACTGGAGAGGACTCGATCCGTTGACCACCGGATTACGGTTCCAACTCGTTACCACAATGCCATTCCTCCTTTGAAGTTATCATCATTATTCTATCATATCTATTTCCCTCTCTATAATTTATAAATTAAAATAGAAAAAATTAAGCACTAGAGAGGACTCGATCCGTTGACCACCGGATTATGGTTCCAACTCGCTACCACTATGCCATTCCTCCTATGAAATTATCGTCATTATTCTATCATATCTATTTCACTTTTTATAAATTATAAATTAAAATAGAAAAAAAGTAGTCACTGGAGCGGACTCGATCCAGTGTCCACCGGATTACGGTTCCAACTCGTTACCACAATGCCATTCCTCCTTTGAAGTTATCGTCATTATTCTATCATATCTATTTCCCTCTTTATAAATTATAATGTGAAATAGAAAAAAGTAGTCACTGGAGAAGTCTCGATCCGTTGACCACCGGATTACGGTTCCAACTCGCTACCACTATGCCATTCCTCCTGTAAATAATCGTCATTATTCTATCATATCCATTCCACTCTTTATAAATTATAATGTGAAATAGAAAAAAAGTAGTCACTGGAGAAGTCTCGATCCGTTGACCACCGGATTACGGTTCCAACTCGCTGCCACTATGCCATTCCTTCTATGAAGTTATCGTCATTATTCTATCATATCTGTTTCACCTATAAATTATAATATAAAATAGAAAAAAGTAGTAACTGGAGAGGATTCGATCCGTTGACCACAGGATTACGGTTCCAACTCGTTACCACAATTCCATTCCTCCTTTGAAGTTATCGTCATTATTCTATCATATCTATTACCCTCTCTATAATTTATAAATTAAAATAGAAAAAAAATAGGCACTAGAGAGGACTCAATCCGTTGACCACCGGATTACAGTTCCAACTCGCAACCACTATGCTATTCCTCCTATGAAGTTATCGTCATTATTCTATCACATCTATTTCACTTTTTATAAAATTATAAATTAAAATAGAAAAAAAGTAGTCACTGGAGCGGACTCGATCCGTTGACCACCGGATTACGGTTCCAACTCGCTACCACTATGCCATTCCTCCTATGAAATTATCGTCATTATTCTATCAAATCTATTTCACTATTTATAAATTATAAATTAAAATAGAAAAAAGTAGTCACTGGAGAGGACTCGATCCGTTGACCACCGGATTACGGTTCCAACTCGCTACCACAATGCCATTCCTCCTCTGAACTTATCGACATTATTCTATCATATCTGGTTCACTTATAAATTATAATAAAAAATAGAAAAAAAGTAGTAACTGGAGAGGACTCGATCCAGTGTCCACCGGATTACGGTTCCAACTCGTTACCACAATACCATTCCTCCTTTGAAGTTATCGTCATTATTCTATCATATCTATTTCCCTCTTTATAAATTATAATGTGAAATAGAAAAAAAGTAGTCACTGGAGAAGTCTCGATCCGTTGACCACCGGATTACGGTTCCAACTCGCTACCACAATGCCATTCCTCCTATGTAATTATCGTAACTATTCTATCATATCTGTTTCACTTATAAATTATAATATAAAATAGAAAAAAAGTAGTAACTGGAGAGGACTCGATCCGTTGACCACCGGATTACGGTTCCAACTCGTTACCACAATGCCATTCCTCCATTGAAGTTATGTCATTATTCTATCATATCTATTTCCCTCTCTATAATGTTTAAATTAAAATAGAAAAAAATAGGCACTAGAGAGGACTCGATCCGTTGACCACCTGATTACGGCTCCAACTCGCTACCACTATGCCATTCCTCCTATGAAGTTATGTCATTATTCTATCATATCTATTTCCCTCTCTATAATTTTTAAATTAAAATAGAAAAAATGTAGTCATTGGAGATGACTCGATCTGTTGACCACCGGATTACGGTTCCAACTCGTTACCACAATGCCATTCCTCCTTTGAAGTTATCGTCATTATTCTATCATATCTATTTCCCTCTTTATAAATTATAATGTGAAATAGAAAAAAAGTAGTCACTGGAGAAGTCTCGATCCGTTGACCACCGGATTACGGTTCCAACTCGCTACCATTATGCCATTCCTCATATGAATAATCGTCATTATTCTATCATATCTATTTCTCTCTTTATAAATTATAAATTAAAATAGAAAAATAGTAATCATTGGACAGGGCTCGATACGTTGACCAGCGGATTACGGTTCCAATTCGCTACCACAATGCCATTCCTCCTTTCAAGTTATCGTCATTATTCTATCATATCTATTTCCCTCTCAATAATTTATAAATTAAAATAGAAAAAAAATAGGCACTAGAGAGGACTCGATCCGTTGACCACCGGATTACGGTTCCAACTCGCAACCACTATGCCATTCCTCCTATGAAGTTATCGTCATTATTCAATCATATCTATTTCACTTTTTATAAATTATAAATTAAAATAGAAAAAAGTAGTCACTGGAGCGGACTCGATCCAGTGTCCACCGGATTACGGTTCCAACTTGTTACCACAATGCCATTCCTCCTTTGAAGTTATCGTCATTATTCTATCATATCTATTTCCCTCTTTATAAATTATAATGTGAAATAGAAAAAAAGTAGTCTTTGGAGAAGTCTCGATCCGTTGACCACCGGATTACGGTTCCAACTCGCTACCACTATGCCATTCCTCCTGTAAATAATCGTCATTATTCTATCATATCCATTCCACTCTTTATAAATTAGAATGTGAAATAGAAAAAAAGTAGTCACTGGAGAGGACTCGATCCGTTGACCACCGGATTACGGTTCCAACTCGCTACCACAATGCCATTCCTCCTCTGAACTTATCGACATTATTCTATCATATCTGGTTCACTTATAAATTATAATAAAAAATAGAAAAAAAGTAGTCACTGGAGCGTACTCGATCTGTTGACCACCGGATTACGGTTCCAACTCGTTACCACAATGCCATTCCTCCTTTGAAGTTATCGTCATTATTCTATCATATCTATTACCCTCTCTATAATTTATAAATTAAAATAGAAAAAAAATAGGCAATAGAGAGGACTCGATCCGTTGACCACCGTATTACGGTTCCAACTCGCTACCACAATGCCATTCCTCCTATGTAATTATCGTAACTATTCTATCATATCTGTTTCACTTATAAATTATAATATAAAATAGAAAAAAAGTAGTAACTGGAGAGGACTCGATCCGTTGACCACCGGATTACGGTTCCAACTCGTTACCACAATGCCATTCCTCCTTTGAAGTTATCATCATTATTCTATCATATCTATTTCCCTCTCTATAATTTATAAATTAAAATAGAAAAAAATAAGCACTAGAGAGGACTCGATCCGTTGACCACCGGATTATGGTTCCAACTCGCTACCACTATGCCATTCCTCCTATGAAATTATCGTCATTATTCTATCATATCTATTTCACTTTTTATAAATTATAAATTAAAATAGAAAAAAGTAGTCACTGGAGCGGACTCGATCCAGTGTCCCTCGGATTACGGTTCCAACTCGTTACCACAATGCCATTCCTCCTTTGAAGTTATCGTCATTATTCTATCATATCTATTTCCCTCTTTATAAATTATAATGTGAAATAGAAAAAAAGTAGTCACTGGAGAAGTCTCGATCCGTTGACCACCGGATTACGGTTCCAACTCGCTACCACTATGCCATTCCTCCTATGAAATTATCGGCATTATTCTATCATATGTATTTCGTCTTTATAAATTATAAATTAAGATAAAAAAAAAGTAGTCACTGAAGGCTAGATCCGTTGACCACCAGATTACGGTTCCAACTCGCTACCACTATGCCATTACTCCTATGAAGTTATGTCATTATTCTATCATATCTATTTCACTCATTATAAATTATAAATTAAAATAGAAAAAAAGTAGTCATTGGATAGGACTCGATCCGTTGACCACCGTTTTACGGTTCCAATTCGCTACCACTATGCCATTCCACTTATGAAGTTATCGTCTTTATTCTATCATATCTATTCCCTTTCTATAAATTATAAATTAAATTAGAAAAAAAATAGTCACTGAAGGCTAGATCCGTTGACCACCGGATGACGGTTCAAAGTCGCTACCACTATGCCATTCCTCCTATGAAATTATTGTCATTATTCTATCATATCTATTTCATTTTTTATAAATTATAAATTAGAATAGAAAAAAAGTAGTCACTGGAGAGGATTGATCCGTTGACCACCGGATTACGGTTCCAACTCGCAACCACTATGCCATTCCACTTATGAAGTTATCGTCTTTATTCTATCATATCTATTCCCTCTCTAAAAATTATAAATTAAAATAGAAAAAAAATTGTCACTGAAGGCTAGATCCATTGACCACCGGATTACGGTTCCAACTCGCTATCACTATGACATTCCTCCTATGAAGTTATCGTCATTATTCTATCATATCTATTTCACTTTTTATAAATTATAAATTAAAATAGAAAAAAGTAGTCACTGGAGCGGACTCGATCCAGTGTCCCTCGGATTACGGTTCCAACTCGTTACCACTATGCCATTCCTCCTATGAAGTTATCGTCATTATTCAATCATATCTATTTCAATTTTTATAAATTATAAATTAAAATAGAAAGAAATTAGTCACTGGAGGGTACTCGATCCGTTGACCACCGGATTACGGTTCCAACTCGTTACCACAATGCCATTCCTCCTTTGAAGTTATCATCATTATTCTATCATATCTATTTCCCTCTCTATAATTTATAAATTAAAATAGAAAAAATTAAGCACTAGAGAGGACTCGATCCGTTGACCACCGGATTATGGTTCCAACTCGCTACCACTATGCCATTCCTCCTATGAAATTATCGTCATTATTCTATCATATCTATTTCACTTTTTATAAATTATAAATTAAAATAGAAAAAAGTAGTCACTGGAGCGGACTCGATCCAGTGTCCACCGGATTACGGTTCCAACTCGTTACCACAATGCCATTCCTCCTTTGAAGTTATCGTCATTATTCTATCATATCTATTTCCCTCTTTATAAATTATAATGTGAAATAGAAAAAAAGTAGTCTTTGGAGAAGTCTCGATCCGTTGACCACCGGATTACGGTTCCAACTCGCTACCACTATGCCATTCCTCCTGTAAATAATCGTCATTATTCTATCATATCCATTCCACTCTTTATAAATTATAATGTGAAATAGAAAAAAAGTAGTCACTGGAGAAGTCTCGATCCGTTGACCACCGGATTACGGTTCCAACTCGCTGCCACTATGCCATTCCTTCTATGAAGTTATCGTCATTATTCTATCATATCTGTTTCACCTATAAATTATAATATAAAATAGAAAAAAGTAGTAACTGGAGAGGATTCGATCCGTTGACCACAGGATTACGGTTCCAACTCGATACCACAATGCCATTCCTCCTTTGAAGTTATCGTCATTATTCTATCATATCTATTTCCCTCTCTATAATTTATAAATTAAAATAGAAAAAAAATAGGCACTAGAGAGGACTCAATCCGTTGACCACCGGATTACAGTTCCAACTCGCAACCACTATGCTATTCCTCCTATGAAGTTATCGTCATTATTCTATCACATCTATTTCACTTTTTATAAAATTATAAATTAAAATAGAAAAAAAGTAGTCACTGGAGCGGACTCGATCCGTTGACCACCGGATTACGGTTCCAACTCGCTACCACTATGCCATTCCTCCTATGAAATTATCGTCATTATTCTATCAAATCTATTTCACTCTTTATAAATTATAAATTAAAATAGAAAAAAAGTAGTCACTGGAGAGGACTCGATCCGTTGACCACCGGATTACGTTTCCAACTCGCTACCACAATGCCATTCCTCCTCTGAACTTATCGACATTATTCTATCATATCTGGTTCACTTATAAATTATAATAAAAAATAGAAAAAAAGTAGTCACTGGAGCGTACTCGATCTGTTGACCACCGGATTACGGTTCCAACTCGTTACCACAATGCCATTCCTCCTTTGAAGTTATCGTCATTATTCTATCATATCTATTACCCTCTCTATAATTTATAAATTAAAATAGAAAAAAAATAGGCAATAGAGAGGACTCGATCCGTTGACCACCGTATTACGGTTCCAACTCGCTACCACAATGCCATTCCTCCTATGTAATTATCGTAACTATTCTATCATATCTGTTTCACTTATAAATTATAATATAAAATAGAAAAAAAGTAGTAACTGGAGAGGACTCGATCCGTCGACCACCGGATTACGGTTCCAACTCGTTACCACAATGCCATTCCTCCTTTGAAGTTATCATCATTATTCTATCATATCTATTTCCCTCTCTATAATTTATAAATTAAAATAGAAAAAAATAAGCACTAGAGAGGACTCGATCCGTTGACCACCGGATTATGGTTCTAACTCGCTACCACTATGCCATTCCTCCTATGAAATTATCGTCATTATTCTATCATATCTATTTCACTTTTTATAAATTATAAATTAAAATAGAAAAAAGTAGTCACTGGAGCGGACTCGATCCAGTGTCCCTCGGATTACGGTTCCAACTCGTTACCACAATGCCATTCCTCCTTTGAAGTTATCGTCATTATTCTATCATATCTATTTCCCTCTTTATAAATTATAATGTGAAATAGAAAAAAAGTAGTCACTGGAGAAGTCTCGATCCGTTGACCACCGGATTACGGTTCCAACTCGCTACCACTATGCCATTCCTCCTGTAAATAATCGTCATTATTCTATCATATCCATTTCACTTTTTATAAATTATAAATTAAAATAGAAAAAAAGTAGTTACTGGAGAGGACTCGATCCGTTGACCACCGGATTACGGTTCCAACTCGCTACCACTATGCCATTCCTCCTATGAAATTATCGGCATTATTCTATCATATGTATTTCGTCTTTATAAATTATAAATTAAGATAAAAAAAAAGTAGTCACTGAAGGCTAGATCCGTTGACCACCAGATTACGGTTCCAACTCGCTACCACTATGCCATTACTCCTATGAAGTTATGTCATTATTCTATCATATCTATTTCACTCATTATAAATTATAAATTAAAATAGAAAAAAAGTAGTCATTGGATAGGACTCGATCCGTTGACCACCGTTTTACGGTTCCAATTCGCTACCACTATGCCATTCCACTTATGAAGTTATCGTCTTTATTCTATCATATCTATTCCCTTTCTATAAATTATAAATTAAATTAGAAAAAAAATAGTCACTGAAGGCTAGATCCGTTGACCACCGGATTACGGTTCCAATTCGCTACCACTATGCCATTCCACTTATGAAGTTATCGTCTTTATTCTATCATATCTATTCCCTCTCTAAAAATTATAAATTAAAATAGAAAAAAAATTGTCACTGAAGGCTAGATCCATTGACCACCGGATTACGGTTCCAACTCGCTACCACTATGACATTCCTCCTATGAAGTTATCGTCATTATTCTATCATATCTATTTCACTTTTTATAAATTATAAATTAAAATAGAAAAAAAGTAGTCACTGGAGCGTACTCGATCCGTTGACCACCGGATTACGGTTCCAACTCGTTACCACAATGCCATTCCTCCTTTGAAGTTATCGTCATTATTCTATCATATCTATTACCCTCTCTATAATTTATAAATTAAAATAGAAAAAAAATAGGCAATAGAGAGGACTCGATCCGTTGACCACCGTATTACGGTTCCAACTCGCTACCACAATGCCATTCCTCCTATGTAATTATCGTAACTATTCTATCATATCTGTTTCACTTATAAATTATAATATAAAATAGAAAAAAAGTAGTAACTGGAGAGGACTCGATCCGTTGACCACCGGATTACGGTTCCAACTCGTTACCACAATGCCATTCCTCCTTTGAAGTTATCATCATTATTCTATCATATCTATTTCCCTCTCTATAATTTATAAATTAAAATAGAAAAAAATAAGCACTAGAGAGGACTCGATCCGTTGACCACCGGATTACGGTTCCAACTCGCTACCACTATGCCATTCCTCCTGTAAATAATCGTCATTATTCTATCATATCCATTTCACTCTTTATAAATTATAATGTGAAATAGAAAAAAAGTAGTCACTGGAGAAGTCTCGATCCGTTGACCACCGGATTACGGTTCCAACTCGCTGCCACTATGCCATTCCTTCTATGAAGTTATCGTCATTATTCTATCATATCTGTTTCACCTATAAATTATAATATAAAATAGAAAAAAGTAGTAACTGGAGAGGATTCGATCTGTTGACCACAGGATTACGGTTCCAACTCGTTACCACAATGCCATTCCTCCTATGAAGTTATCGTCATTATTCTATCAAATCTATTTCACTCTTTATAAATTATAAATTAAAATAGAAAAAAAGTAGTCACTGGAGAGGACTCGATCCGTTGACCACCGGATTACGGTTCCAACTCGCTACCACAATGCCATTCCTCCTCTGAACTTATCGACATTATTCTATCATATCTGGTTCACTTATAAATTATAATAAAAAATAGAAAAAAAGTAGTAACTGGAGAGGACTCGATCCAGTGTCCACCGGATTACGGTTCCAACTCGTTACCACAATGCCATTCCTCCTTTGAAGTTATCGTCATTATTCTATCATATCTATTTCCCTCGTTATAAATTATAATGTGAAATAGAAAAAAAGTAGTCACTGGAGAAGTCTCGATCCGTTGACCACCGGATTACGGTTCCAACTCGCTACCATTATGCCATTCCTCATATGAATAATCGTCATTATTCTATCATATCTATTTCACTCTTTATAAATTATAAATTAAAACAGAAAAATAGTAATCATTGGACAGGGCTCGATACGTTGACCAGCGGATTACGGTTCCAATTCGCTACCACAATGCCATTCCTCCTTTGAAGTTATCGTCATTATTCTATGATATCTATTTCCCTCTCAATAATTTATAAATTAAAATAGAAAAAAAATAGGCACTAGAGAGGACTCGATCCGTTGACCACCGGATTACGGTTCCAACTCGCAACCACTATGCCATTCCTCCTATGAAGTTATCGTCATTATTCAATCATATCTATTTCACTTTTTATAAATTATAAATTAAAATAGAAAGAAATTAGTCACTGGAGCGTACTCGATCCGTTGACCACCGGATTACGGTTCCAACTCGCTACCACTATGCCATTCCTCCTGTAAATAATCGTCATTATTCTATCATATCCATTTCACTCTTTATAAATTATAATGTGAAATAGAAAAAAAGTAGTCACTGGAGAAGTCTCGATCCGTTGACCACCGGATTACGGTTCCAATTCGCTACCACTATGCCATTCCACTTATGAAGTTATCGTCTTTATTCTATCATATCTATTCCCTTTCTATAAATTATAAATTAAATTAGAAAAAAAATAGTCACTGAAGGCTAGATCCGTTGACCACCGGATTACGGTTCCAATTCGCTACCACTATGCCATTCCACTTATGAAGTTATCGTCTTTATTCTATCATATCTATTCCCTCTCTAAAAATTATAAATTAAAATAGAAAAAAAATTGTCACTGAAGGCTAGATCCATTGACCACCGGATTACGGTTCCAACTCGCTACCACTATGACATTCCTCCTATGAAGTTATCGTCATTATTCTATCATATCTATTTCACTTTTTATAAATTATAAATTAAAATAGAAAAAAAGTAGTCACTGGAGCGTACTCGATCCGTTGACCACCGGATTACGGTTCCAACTCGTTACCACAATGTCATTCCTCCTTTGAAGTTATCGTCATTATTCTATCATATCTATTACCCTCTCTATAATTTATAAATTAAAATAGAAAAAAAATAGGCAATAGAGAGGACTCGATCCGTTGACCACCGTATTACGGTTCCAACTCGCTACCACAATGCCATTCCTCCTATGTAATTATCGTAACTATTCTATCATATCTGTTTCACTTATAAATTATAATATAAAATAGAAAAAAAGTAGTAACTGGAGAGGACTCGATCCGTTGACCACCGGATTACGGTTCCAACTCGTTACCACAATGCCATTCCTCCTTTGAAGTTATCATCATTATTCTATCATATCTATTTCCCTCTCTATAATTTATAAATTAAAATAGAAAAAAATAAGCACTAGAGAGGACTCGATCCGTTGACCACCGGATTACGGTTCCAACTCGCTACCACTATGCCATTCCTCCTGTAAATAATCGTCATTATTCTATCATATCCATTTCACTCTTTATAAATTATAATGTGAAATAGAAAAAAAGTAGTCACTGGAGAAGTCTCGATCCGTTGACCACCGGATTACGGTTCCAACTCGCTGCCACTATGCCATTCCTTCTATGAAGTTATCGTCATTATTCTATCATATCTGTTTCACCTATAAATTATAATATAAAATAGAAAAAAGTAGTAACTGGAGAGGATTCGATCTGTTGACCACAGGATTACGGTTCCAACTCGTTACCACAATGCCATTCCTCCTATGAAGTTATCGTCATTATTCTATCAAATCTATTTCACTCTTTATAAATTATAAATTAAAATAGAAAAAAAGTAGTCACTGGAGAGGACTCGATCCGTTGACCACCGGATTACGGTTCCAACTCGCTACCACAATGCCATTCCTCCTCTGAACTTATCGACATTATTCTATCATATCTGGTTCACTTATAAATTATAATAAAAAATAGAAAAAAAGTAGTAACTGGAGAGGACTCGATCCAGTGTCCACCGGATTACGGTTCCAACTCGTTACCACAATGCCATTCCTCCTTTGAAGTTATCGTCATTATTCTATCATATCTATTTCCCTCGTTATAAATTATAATGTGAAATAGAAAAAAAGTAGTCACTGGAGAAGTCTCGATCCGTTGACCACCGGATTACGGTTCCAACTCGCTACCATTATGCCATTCCTCATATGAATAATCGTCATTATTCTATCATATCTATTTCACTCTTTATAAATTATAAATTAAAATAGAAAAATAGTAATCATTGGACAGGGCTCGATACGTTGACCAGCGGATTACGGTTCCAATTCGCTACCACAATGCCATTCCTCCTTTGAAGTTATCGTCATTATTCTATCATATCTATTTCCCTCTCAATAATTTATAAATTAAAATAGAAAAAAAATAGGCACTAGAGAGGACTCGATCCGTTGACCACCGGATTACGGTTCCAACTCGCAACCACTATGCCATTCCTCCTATGAAGTTATCGTCATTATTCAATCATATCTATTTCACTTTTTATAAATTATAAATTAAAATAGAAAGAAATTAGTCACTGGAGCGTACTCGATCCGTTGACCACCGGATTACGGTTCCAACTCGCTACCACTATGCCATTCCTCCTGTAAATAATCGTCATTATTCTATCATATCCATTTCACTCTTTATAAATTATAATGTGAAATAGAAAAAAAGTAGTCACTGGAGAAGTCTCGATCCGTTGACCACCGGATTACGGTTCCAATTCGCTACCACAATGCCATTCCTCCTTTCAAGTTATCGACATTATTCTATCATATCTATTTCCCTCTCAATAATTTATAAATTAAAATAGAAAAAAAATAGGCACTAGAGAGGACTCGATCCGTTGACCACCGGATTACGGTTCCAACTCGCAACCACTATGCCATTCCTCCTATGAAGTTATCGTCATTATTCAATCATATCTATTTCAATTTTTATAAATTATAAATTAAAATAGAAAGAAATTAGTCACTGGAGCGTACTCGATCCGTTGACCACCGGATTACGGTTCCAACTCGTTACCACAATGCCATTCCTCCTTTGAAGTTATCATCATTATTCTATCATATCTATTTCCCTCTCTATAATTTATAAATTAAAATAGAAAAAATTAAGCACTAGAGAGGACTCGATCCGTTGACCACCGGATTATGGTTCCAACTCGCTACCACTATGCCATTCCTCCTATGAAATTATCGTCATTATTCTATCATATCTATTTCACTTTTTATAAATTATAAATTAAAATAGAAAAAAGTAGTCACTGGAGCGGACTCGATCCAGTGTCCACCGGATTACGGTTCCAACTTGTTACCACAATGCCATTCCTCCTTTGAAGTTATCGTCATTATTCTATCATATCTATTTCCCTCTTTATAAATTATAATGTGAAATAGAAAAAAAGTAGTCTTTGGAGAAGTCTCGATCCGTTGACCACCGGATTACGGTTCCAACTCGCTACCACTATGCCATTCCTCCTGTAAATAATCGTCATTATTCTATCATATCCATTCCACTCTTTAAAAATTATAATGTGAAATAGAAAAAAAGTAGTCACTGGAGAAGTCTCGATCCGTTGACCACCGGATTACGGTTCCAACTCGCTGCCACTATGCCATTCCTTCTATGAAGTTATCGTCATTATTCTATCATATCTGTTTCAACTATAAATTATAATATAAAATAGAAAAAAGTAGTAACTGGAGAGGATTCGATCCGTTGACCACAGGATTACGGTTCCAACTCGATACCACAATGCCATTCCTCCTTTGAAGTTATCGTCATTATTCTATCATATCTATTTCCCTCTCTATAATTTATAAATTAAAATAGAAAAAAAATAGGCACTAGAGAGGACTCAATCCGTTGACCACCGGATTACAGTTCCAACTCGCAACCACTATGCTATTCCTCCTATGAAGTTATCGTCATTATTCTATCACATCTATTTCACTTTTTTAAAATTATAAATTAAAATAGAAAAAAAGTAGTCACTGGAGCGGACTCGATCCGTTGACCACCGGATTACGGTTCCAACTCGCTACCACTATGCCATTCCTCCTATGAAATTATCGTCATTATTCTATCAAATCTATTTCACTCTTTATAAATTATAAATTAAAATAGAAAAAAAGTAGTCACTGGAGAGGACTCGATCCGTTGACCACCGGATTACGGTTCCAACTCGCTACCACAATGCCATTCCTCCTCTGAACTTATCGACATTATTCTATCATATCTGGTTCACTTATAAATTATAATAAAAAATAGAAAAAAAGTAGTCACTGGAGCCTACTCGATCTGTTGACCACCGGATTACGGTTCCAACTCGTTACCACAATGCCATTCCTCCTTTGAAGTTATCGTCATTATTCTATCATATCTATTACCCTCTCTATAATTTATAAATTAAAATAGAAAAAAAATAGGCAATAGAGAGGACTCGATCCGTTGACCACCGTATTACGGTTCCAACTCGCTACCACAATGCCATTCCTCCTATGTAATTATCGTAACTATTCTATCATATCTGTTTCACTTATAAATTATAATATAAAATAGAAAAAAAGTAGTAACTGGAGAGGACTCGATCCGTTGACCACCGGATTACGGTTCCAACTCGTTACCACAATGCCATTCCTCCTTTGAAGTTATCATCATTATTCTATCATATCTATTTCCCTCTCTATAATTTATAAATTAAAATAGAAAAAAATAAGCACTAGAGAGGACTCGATCCGTTGACCACCGGATTATGGTTCCAACTCGCTACCACTATGCCATTCCTCCTATGAAATTATCGTCATTATTCTATCATATCTATTTCACTTTTTATAAATTATAAATTAAAATAGAAAAAAGTAGTCACTGGAGCGGACTCGATCCAGTGTCCCTCGGATTACGGTTCCAACTCGTTACCACAATGCCATTCCTCCTTTGAAGTTATCGTCATTATTCTATCATATCTATTTCCCTCTTTATAAATTATAATGTGAAATAGAAAAAAAATAGTCACTGGAGAAGTCTCGATCCGTTGACCACCGGATTACGGTTCCAACTCGCTACCACTATGCCATTCCTCCTATGAAATTATCGGCATTATTCTATCATATGTATTTCGTCTTTATAAATTATAAATTAAGATAAAAAAAAAGTAGTCACTGAAGGCTAGATCCGTTGACCACCAGATTACGGTTCCAACTCGCTACCACTATGCCATTACTCCTATGAAGTTATGTCATTATTCTATCATATCTATTTCACTCATTATAAATTATAAATTAAAATAGAAAAAAAGTAGTCATTGGATAGGACTCGATCCGTTGACCACCGTTTTACGGTTCCAATTCGCTACCACTATGCCATTCCACTTATGAAGTTATCGTCTTTATTCTATCATATCTATTCCCTTTCTATAAATTATAAATTAAATTAGAAAAAAAATAGTCACTGAAGGCTAGATCCGTTGACCACCGGATTACGGTTCAAAGTCGCTACCACTATGCCATTCCTCCTATGAAATTATTGTCATTATTCTATCATATCTATTTCATTTTTTATAAATTATAAATTAGAATAGAAAAAAAGTAGTCACTGGAGAGGATTGATCCGTTGACCACCGGATTACGGTTCCAACTCGCAACCACTATGCCATTCCACTTATGAAGTTATCGTCTTTATTCTATCATATCTATTCCCTCTCTAAAAATTATAAATTAAAATAGAAAAAAAATTGTCACTGAAGGCTAGATCCATTGACCACCGGATTACGGTTCAAACTCGCTATCACTATGACATTCCTCCTATGAAGTTATCGTCATTATTCTATCATATCTATTTCACTTTTTATAAATTATAAATTAAAATAGAAAAAAGTAGTCACTGGAGCGGACTCGATCCAGTGTCCCTCGGATTACGGTTCCAACTCGTTACCACTATGCCATTCCTCCTATGAAGTTATCGTCATTATTCAATCATATCTATTTCAATTTTTATAAATTATAAATTAAAATAGAAAGAAATTAGTCACTGGAGCGTACTCGATCCGTTGACCACCGGATTACGGTTCCAACTCGTTACCACAATGCCATTCCTCCTTTGAAGTTATCATCATTATTCTATCATATCTATTTCCCTCTCTATAATTTATAAATTAAAATAGAAAAAATTAAGCACTAGAGAGGACTCGATCCGTTGACCACCGGATTATGGTTCCAACTCGCTACCACTATGCCATTCCTCCTATGAAATTATCGTCATTATTCTATCATATCTATTTCACTTTTTATAAATTATAAATTAAAATAGAAAAAAGTAGTCACTGGAGCGGACTCGATCCAGTGTCCACCGGATTACGGTTCCAACTCGTTACCACAATGCCATTCCTCCTTTGAAGTTATCGTCATTATTCTATCATATCTATTTCCCTCTTTATAAATTATAATGTGAAATAGAAAAAAAGTAGTCTTTGGAGAAGTCTCGATCCGTTGACCACCGGATTACGGTTCCAACTCGCTACCACTATGCCATTCCTCCTGTAAATAATCGTCATTATTCTATCATATCCATTCCACTCTTTATAAATTATAATGTGAAATAGAAAAAAAGTAGTCACTGGAGAAGTCTCGATCCGTTGACCACCGGATTACGGTTCCAACTCGCTGCCACTATGCCATTCCTTCTATGAAGTTATCGTCATTATTCTATCATATCTGTTTCACCTATAAATTATAATATAAAATAGAAAAAAGTAGTAACTGGAGAGGATTCGATCCGTTGACCACAGGATTACGGTTCCAACTCGATACCACAATGCCATTCCTCCTTTGAAGTTATCGTCATTATTCTATCATATCTATTTCCCTCTCTATAATTTATAAATTAAAATAGAAAAAAAATAGGCACTAGAGAGGACTCAATCCGTTGACCACCGGATTACAGTTCCAACTCGCAACCACTATGCTATTCCTCCTATGAAGTTATCGTCATTATTCTATCACATCTATTTCACTTTTTATAAAATTATAAATTAAAATAGAAAAAAAGTAGTCACTGGAGCGGACTCGATCCGTTGACCACCGGATTACGGTTCCAACTCGCTACCACTATGCCATTCCTCCTATGAAATTATCGTCATTATTCTATCAAATCTATTTCACTCTTTATAAATTATAAATTAAAATAGAAAAAAAGTAGTCACTGGAGGGGACTCGATCCGTTGACCACCGGATTACGTTTCCAACTCGCTACCACAATGCCATTCCTCCTCTGAACTTATCGACATTATTCTATCATATCTGGTTCACTTATAAATTATAATAAAAAATAGAAAAAAAGTAGTCACTGGAGCGTACTCGATCTGTTGACCACCGGATTACGGTTCCAACTCGTTACCACAATGCCATTCCTCCTTTGAAGTTATCGTCATTATTCTATCATATCTATTACCCTCTCTATAATTTATAAATTAAAATAGAAAAAAAATAGGCAATAGAGAGGACTCGATCCGTTGACCACCGTATTACGGTTCCAACTCGCTACCACAATGCCATTCCTCCTATGTAATTATCGTAACTATTCTATCATATCTGTTTCACTTATAAATTATAATATAAAATAGAAAAAGAGTAGTAACTGGAGAGGACTCGATCCGTTGACCACCGGATTACGGTTCCAACTCGTTACCACAATGCCATTCCTCCTTTGAAGTTATCATCATTATTCTATCATATCTATTTCCCTCTCTATAATTTATAAATTAAAATAGAAAAAAATAAGCACTAGAGAGGACTCGATCCGTTGACCACCGGATTATGGTTCTAACTCGCTACCACTATGCCATTCCTCCTATGAAATTATCGTCATTATTCTATCATATCTATTTCACTTTTTATAAATTATAAATTAAAATAGAAAAAAGTAGTCACTGGAGCGGACTCGATCCAGTGTCCCTCGGATTACGGTTCCAACTCGTTACCACAATGCCATTCCTCCTTTGAAGTTATCGTCATTATTCTATCATATCTATTTCCCTCTTTATAAATTATAATGTGAAATAGAAAAAAAGTAGTCACTGGAGAAGTCTCGATCCGTTGACCACCGGATTACGGTTCCAACTCGCTACCACTATGCCATTCCTCCTGTAAATAATCGTCATTATTCTATCATATCCATTTCACTTTTTATAAATTATAAATTAAAATAGAAAAAAAGTAGTTACTGGAGAGGACTCGATCCGTTGACCACCGGATTACGGTTCCAACTCGCTACCACTATGCCATTCCTCCTATGAAATTATCGGCATTATTCTATCATATGTATTTCGTCTTTATAAATTATAAATTAAGATAAAAAAAAAGTAGTCACTGAAGGCTAGATCCGTTGACCACCAGATTACGGTTCCAACTCGCTACCACTATGCCATTACTCCTATGAAGTTATGTCATTATTCTATCATATCTATTTCACTCATTATAAATTATAAATTAAAATAGAAAAAAAGTAGTCATTGGATAGGACTCGATCCGTTGACCACCGTTTTACGGTTCCAATTCGCTACCACTATGCCATTCCACTTATGAAGTTATCGTCTTTATTCTATCATATCTATTCCCTTTCTATAAATTATAAATTAAATTAGAAAAAAAATAGTCACTGAAGGCTAGATCCGTTGACCACCGGATTACGGTTCCAATTCGCTACCACTATGCCATTCCACTTATGAAGTTATCGTCTTTATTCTATCATATCTATTCCCTCTCTAAAAATTATAAATTAAAATAGAAAAAAAATTGTCACTGAAGGCTAGATCCATTGACCACCGGATTACGGTTCCAACTCGCTACCACTATGACATTCCTCCTATGAAGTTATCGTCATTATTCTATCATATCTATTTCACTTTTTATAAATTATAAATTAAAATAGAAAAAAAGTAGTCACTGGAGCGTACTCGATCCGTTGACCACCGGATTACGGTTCCAACTCGTTACCACAATGCCATTCCTCCTTTGAAGTTATCGTCATTATTCTATCATATCTATTACCCTCTCTATAATTTATAAATTAAAATAGAAAAAAAATAGGCAATAGAGAGGACTCGATCCGTTGACCACCGTATTACGGTTCCAACTCGCTACCACAATGCCATTCCTCCTATGTAATTATCGTAACTATTCTATCATATCTGTTTCACTTATAAATTATAATATAAAATAGAAAAAAAGTAGTAACTGGAGAGGACTCGATCCGTTGACCACCGGATTACGGTTCCAACTCGTTACCACAATGCCATTCCTCCTTTGAAGTTATCATCATTATTCTATCATATCTATTTCCCTCTCTATAATTTATAAATTAAAATAGAAAAAAATAAGCACTAGAGAGGACTCGATCCGTTGACCACCGGATTACGGTTCCAACTCGCTACCACTATGCCATTCCTCCTGTAAATAATCGTCATTATTCTATCATATCCATTTCACTCTTTATAAATTATAATGTGAAATAGAAAAGAAGTAGTCACTGGAGAAGTCTCGATCCGTTGACCACCGGATTACGGTTCCAACTCGCTGCCACTATGCCATTCCTTCTATGAAGTTATCGTCATTATTCTATCATATCTGTTTCACCTATAAATTATAATATAAAATAGAAAAAAGTAGTAACTGGAGAGGATTCGATCTGTTGACCACAGGATTACGGTTCCAACTCGTTACCACAATGCCATTCCTCCTATGAAGTTATCGTCATTATTCTATCAAATCTATTTCACTCTTTATAAATTATAAATTAAAATAGAAAAAAAGTAGTCACTGGAGAGGACTCGATCCGTTGACCACCGGATTACGGTTCCAACTCGCTACCACAATGCCATTCCTCCTCTGAACTTATCGACATTATTCTATCATATCTGGTTCACTTATAAATTATAATAAAAAATAGAAAAAAAGTAGTAACTGGAGAGGACTCGATCCAGTGTCCACCGGATTACGGTTCCAACTCGTTACCACAATGCCATTCCTCCTTTGAAGTTATCGTCATTATTCTATCATATCTATTTCCCTCGTTATAAATTATAATGTGAAATAGAAAAAAAGTAGTCACTGGAGAAGTCTCGATCCGTTGACCACCGGATTACGGTTCCAACTCGCTACCATTATGCCATTCCTCATATGAATAATCGTCATTATTCTATCATATCTATTTCACTCTTTATAAATTATAAATTAAAATAGAAAAATAGTAATCATTGGACAGGGCTCGATACGTTGACCAGCGGATTACGGTTCCAATTCGCTACCACAATGCCATTCCTCCTTTGAAGTTATCGTCATTATTCTATCATATCTATTTCCCTCTCAATAATTTATAAATTAAAATAGAAAAAAAATAGGCACTAGAGAGGACTCGATCCGTTGACCACCGGATTACGGTTCCAACTCGCAACCACTATGCCATTCCTCCTATGAAGTTATCGTCATTATTCAATCATATCTATTTCACTTTTTATAAATTATAAATTAAAATAGAAAGAAATTAGTCACTGGAGCGTACTCGATCCGTTGACCACCGGATTACGGTTCCAACTCGCTACCACTATGCCATTCCTCCTGTAAATAATCGTCATTATTCTATCATATCCATTTCACTCTTTATAAATTATAATGTGAAATAGAAAAAAAGTAGTCACTGGAGAAGTCTCGATCCGTTGACCACCGGATTACGGTTCCAACTCGCTACCACAATGCCATTCCTCCTATGTAATTATCGTAACTATTCTATCATATCTGTTTCACTTATAAATTATAATATAAAATAGAAAAAAAGTAGTAACTGGAGAGGACTCGATCCGTTGACCACCGGATTACGGTTCCAACTCGTTACCACAATGCCATTCCTCCTTTGAAGTTATCATCATTATTCTATCATATCTATTTCCCTCTCTATAATTTATAAATTAAAATAGAAAAAAATAAGCACTAGAGAGGACTCGATCCGTTGACCACCGGATTATGGTTCCAACTCGCTACCACTATGCCATTCCTCCTATGAATTTATCGTCATTATTCTATCATATCTATTTCACTTTTTATAAATTATAAATTAAAATATAAAAAAGTAGTCACTGGAGCGGACTCGATCCAGTGTCCACCGGATTACGGTTCCAACTCGTTACCACAATGCCATTCCTCCTTTGAAGTTATCGTCATTATTCTATCATATCTATTTCCCTCTTTATAAATTATAATGTGAAATAGAAAAAAAGTAGTCACTTGAGAAGTCTCGATCCGTTGACCACCAGATTACGGTTCCAACTCGCTACCACTATGCCATTCCTCCTGTAAATAATCGTCATTATTCTATCATATCCATTTCACTCTTTATAAATTATAAATTAAAATAGAAAAAATGTAGTCATTGGACAGGACTCGTTCCGTTGACCACCGGATTACGGTTCCAACTCGCTACCACTATGCCATTCCTCCTATGAAATTATCGGCATTATTCTATCATATGTATTTCGTCTTTATAAATTATAAATTAAGATAAAAAAAAAGTAGTCACTGAAGGCTAGATCCGTTGACCACCAGATTACGGTTCAAACTCGCTAGCACTATGCCATTCCTCCTATGAAATTATAGTCATCATTCTATCATACCTATTTCCCTCTCTATAATTTTTAAATTAAAATAGAAAAAAAATAGGCACTAGAGAGGACTCGATCCGTTGACCACCGGATTACGGCTCCAACTAGCTACCACTATGCCATTCCTCCTATGAAGTTATGTCATTATTCTATCATATCTATTTAACTCTCTATAATTTTTAAATTAAAATAGAAAAAAATAGGCACTAGGGAGGACTCGATCCGTTGACCACCGGCTTACGGTTCCAACTCGCTAACACTATGCCATTCCTCCTATAAATAATCATCATTATTCTATTATATCTATTTCACTCTTTATAAATTAAAAAAGAAAAAAAGTAGTCATTGGACAGGGCTCGATCCGTTGACCACCGTTTTACGGTTCCAATTCGCTACCACTATGCCATTCCACTTATGAAGTTATCGTCTTTATTCTATCATATCTATTCCCTTTCTATTAATTATAAATTAAATTAGAAAAAAAATAGTCACTGAAGGCTAGATCCGTTGACCACCGGATTACGGTTCAAAGTCGCTACCACTATGCCATTCCTCCTATGAAATTATTGTCATTATTCTATCATATCTATTTCATTTTTTATAAATTATAAATTAGAATAGAAAAAAAGTAGTCACTGGAGAGGATTGATCCGTTGACCACCGGATTACGGTTCCAACTCGCTACCACTATGCCATTCCACTTAAGAAGTTATCGTCTTTATTCTATCATATCTATTCCCTCTCTAAAAATTATAAATTAAAATAGAAAAAAAATTGTCACTGAAGGCTAGATCCGTTGACCACCGGATTACGGTTCCAACTCGCTACCACTATGACATTCCTCCTATGAAGTTATCGTCATTATTCTATCATATCTATTTACCTTTTTAAAATTATAAATTAAAATAGAAAAAAAGTAGTCACTGGAGCGGACTCGATCCGTTGACCACCGGATTACGGTTCCAACTCGCTACCACTATGCCATTCCTCCTATGAAAATATCGTTATTATTCTATCATATCTATTTCACTCTTTATAAATTATAAATTAAAATAGAAAAAGAAGTAGTCACTGGAGAGGTCTCGATCCGTTGACCACCGGATTACGGTTCCAAATCGCTACCACTATGCCATTCCTCCTATGAAGTTATCGACATTATTCTATCATATCTATTTCCCTCTTTATAAATTATAAATTAAAATAGAAAAAAAGTAGTCATTGGACAGGACTCGATCCGTTGACCACCGGATTACGGTTCCAACTCGCTACCACTATGCCATTCCACTTATGAAGTTATCGTCTTTATTCTATCATATCTATTCCCTCTCTATTAATTATTAATTAAATTAGAAAAAAAATAGTCACTGAAGGCTAGATCCGTTGACCACCGAATTACGGTTCAAACTCGCTACCACTATGCCATTCCACCTATGAAATTATCGTCATTATTCTATCATATCTGTTTCACCTATAAATTATAATATAAAATAGAAAAAAGTAGTAACTGGAGAGGATTCGATCCGTTGACCACAGGATTACGGTTCCAACTCGTTACCACAATGCCATTCCTCCTTTGAAGTTATCATCATTATTCTATCATATCTATTTCCCTCTCTATAATTTATAAATTAAAATAGAAAAAAATAAGCACTAGAGCGGACTCGATCCGTTGACCACCGGATTACGGTTCCAACTCGCTACCACTATGCCATTCCTCCTATGAAATTATCGTCATTATTCTATCAAATCTATTTCACTCTTTATAAATTATAAATTAAAATAGAAAAAAAGTAGTCACTGGAGAGGACTCGATCCGTTGACCACCGGATTACGGTTCCAACTCGCTACCACAATGCCATTCCTCCTCTGAACTTATCGACATTATTCTATCATATCTGGTTCACTTATAAATTATAATAAAAAATAGAAAAAAAGTAGTCACTGGAGCGTACTCGATCTGTTGACCACCGGATTACGGTTCCAACTCGTTACCACAATGCCATTCCTCCTTTGAAGTTATCGTCATTATTCTATCATATCTATTACCCTCTCTATAATTTATAAATTAAAATAGAAAAAAAATAGGTAATAGAGAGGACTCGATCCGTTGACCACCGTATTACGGTTCCAACTCGCTACCACAATGCCATTCCTCCTATGTAATTATCGTAACTATTCTATCATATCTGTTTCACTTATAAATTATAATATAAAATAGAAAAAAAGTAGTAACTGGAGAGGACTCGATCCGTTGACCACCGGATTACGGTTCCAACTCGTTACCACAATGCCATTCCTCCTTTGAAGTTATCATCATTATTCTATCATATCTATTTCCCTCTCTATAATTTATAAATTAAAATAGAAAAAAATAAGCACTAGAGAGGACTCGATCCGTTGACCACCGGATTACGGTTCCAACTCGCTACCACTATGCCATTCCTCCTATGAAATTATCGTCATTATTCTATCATATCTATTTCACTTTTTATAAATTATAAATTAAAATAGAAAAAAGTAGTCACTGGAGCGGACTCGATCCAGTGTCCCTCGGATTACGGTTCCAACTCGTTACCACAATGCCATTCCTCCTTTGAAGTTATCGTCATTATTCTATCATATCTATTTCCCTCTTTATAAATTATAATGTGAAATAGAAAAAAAGTAGTCACTGGAGAAGTCTCGATCCGTTGACCACCGGATTACGGTTCCAACTCGCTACCACTATGCCATTCCTCCTGTAAATAATCGTCATTATTCTATCATATCCATTTCACTTTTTATAAATTATAAATTAAAATAGAAAAAAAGTAGTTACTGGAGAGGACTCGATCCGTTGACCACCGGATTACGGTTCCAACTCGCTACCACTATGCCATTCCTCCTATGAAATTATCGGCATTATTCTATCATATGTATTTCGTCTTTATAAATTATAAATTAAGATAAAAAAAAAGTAGTCACTGAAGGCTAGATCTGTTGACCACCAGATTACGGTTCCAACTCGCTACCACTATGCCATTACTCCTATGAAGTTATGTCATTATTCTATCATATCTATTTCACTCATTATAAATTATAAATTAAAATAGAAAAAAAGTAGTCATTGGAGAGGACTCGATCCGTTGACCACCGGATTACGGTTCAAAGTCGCTACCACTATGCCATTCCTCCTATGAAATTATTGTCATTATTCTATCATATCTATTTCATTTTTTATAAATTATAAATTAGAATAGAAAAAAAGTAGTCACTGGAGAGGATTGATCCGTTGACCACCGGATTACGGTTCCAACTCGCAACCACTATGCCATTCCACTTATGAAGTTATCGTCTTTATTCTATCATATCTATTCCCTCTCTAAAAATTATAAATTAAAATAGAAAAAAAATTGTCACTGAAGGCTAGATCCATTGACCACCGGATTACGGTTCCAACTCGCTACCACTATGACATTCCTCCTATGAATTTATCGTCATTATTCTATCATATCTATTTCACTTTTTATAAATTATAAATTAAAATAGAAAAAAAGTAGTCACTGTAGCGTACTCGATCCGTTGACCACCGGATTACGGTTCCAACTCGTTACCACAATGCCATTCCTCCTTTGAAGTTATCGTCATTATTCTATCATATCTATTACCCTCTCTATAATTTATAAATTAAAATAGAAAAAAAATAGGCAATAGAGAGGACTCGATCCGTTGACCACCGTATTACGGTTCCAACTCGCTACCACAATGCCATTCCTCCTATGTAATTATCGTAACTATTCTATCATATCTGTTTCACTTATAAATTATAATATAAAATAGAAAAAAAGTAGTAACTGGAGAGGACTCGATCCGTTGACCACCGGATTACGGTTCCAACTCGTTACCACAATGCCATTCCTCCTTTGAAGTTATCATCATTATTCTATCATATCTATTTCCCTCTCTATAATTTATAAATTAAAATAGAAAAAAATAAGCACTAGAGAGGACTCGATCCGTTGACCACCGGATTATGGTTCCAACTCGCTACCACTATGCCATTCCTCCTATGAAATTATCGTCATTATTCTATCATATCTATTTCACTTTTTATAAATTATAAATTAAAATAGAAAAAAGTAGTCACTGGAGCGGACTCGATCCAGTGTCCACCGGAATACGGTTCCAACTCGTTACCACAATGCCATTCCTCCTTTGAAGTTATCGTCATTATTCTATCATATCTATTTCCCTCTTTATAAATTATAATGTGAAATAGAAAAAAATTAGTCACTGGAGAAGTCTCGATCCGTTGACCACCGGATTACGGTTCCAACTCGCTACCACTATGCCATTCCTCCTGTAAATAATCGTCATTATTCTATCATATCCATTTCACTCTTTATAAATTATAATGTGAAATAGAAAAAAAGTAGTCACTGGAGAAGTCTCGATCCGTTGACCACCGGATTACGGTTCCAACTCGCTGCCACTATGCCATTCCTTCTATGAAGTTATCGTCATTATTCCATCATATCTGTTTCACCTATAAATTATAATATAAAATAGAAAAAAGTAGTAACTGGAGAGGATTCGATCTGTTGACCACAGGATTACGGTTCCAACTCGTTACCACAATGCCATTCCTCCTATGAAGTTATCGTCATTATTCTATCAAATCTATTTCACTCTTTATAAATTATAAATTAAAATAGAAAAAAAGTAGTCACTGGAGAGGACTCGATCCGTTGACCACCGGATTACGGTTCCAACTCGCTACCACAATGCCATTCCTCCTCTGAACTTATCGACATTATTCTATCATATCTGGTTCACTTATAAATTATAATAAAAAATAGAAAAAAAGTAGTAACTAGAGAGGACTCGATCCAGTGTCCACCGGATTACGGTTCCAACTCGTTACCACAATGCCATTCCTCCTTTGAAGTTATCGTCATTATTCTATCATATCTATTTCCCTCTTTATAAATTATAATGTGAAATAGAAAAAAAGTAGTCACTGGAGAAGTCTCGATCCGTTGACCACCGGATTACGGTTCCAACTCGCTACCATTATGCCATTCCTCATATGAATAATCGTCATTATTCTATCATATCTATTTCACTCTTTATAAATTATAAATTAAAATAGAAAAATAGTAATCATTGGACAGGGCTCGATACGTTGACCAGCGGATTACGGTTCCAATTCGCTACCACAATGCTATTCCTCCTTTGAAGTTATCGTCATTATTCTATCATATCTATTTCCCTCTCAATAATTTATAAATTAAAATAGAAAAAAAATAGGCACTAGAGAGGACTCGATCCGTTGACCACCGGATTACGGTTCCAACTCGCAACCACTGTGCCATTCCTCCTATGAAGTTATCGTCATTATTCAATCATATCTATTACACTTTTTATAAATTATAAATTAAAATAGAAAGAAATTAGTCACTGGAGCGTACTCGATCCGTTGACCACCGGATTACGGTTCCAACTCGCTACCACTATGCCATTCCTCCTGTAAATAATCGTCATTATTCTATCATATCCATTTCACTCTTTATAAATTATAATGTGAAATAGAAAAAAAGTAGTCACTGGAGAAGTCTCGATCCGTTGACCACCGGATTACGGTTCCAACTCGCTACCACAATGCCATTCCTCCTCTGAACTTGTCGACATTATTCTATCATATCTGTTTCACTTATAAATTATAATATAAAATAGAAAAAAAGTAGTAACTGGAGATGACTCGATCCGTTGACCACCGGATTACGGTTCCAACTCGTTACCACAATGCCATTCCTCCTTTGAAGTTATCATCATTATTCTATCATATCTATTTCCCTCTCTATAATTTATAAATTAAAATAGAAAAAAATAAGCACTAGAGAGGACTCGATCCGTTGACCACCGGATTACGGTTCCAACTCGATACCACTATGCCATTCCTCCTGTAAATAATCGTCATTATTCTATCATATCCATTTCACTCTTTATAAATTATAAATTAAAATAGAAAAAATGTAGTCATTGGACAGGACTCGTTCCGTTGACCACCGGATTACGGTTCCAACTCGCTACCACTATGCCATTCCTCCTATGAAATTATCGGCATTATTCTATCATATGTATTTCGTCTTTATAAATTATAAATTAAGATAAAAAAAAAGTAGTCACTGAAGGCTAGATCCGTTGACCACCAGATTACGATTCAAACTCGCTAGCACTATGCCATTCCTCCTATGAAATTATAGTCATCATTCTATCATACCTATTTCCCTCTCTATAATTTTTAAATTAAAATAGAAAAAAAATAGGCACTAGAGAGGACTCGATCCGTTGACCACCGGATTACGGCTCCAACTAGCTACCACTATGCCATTCCTCCTATGAAGTTATGTCATTATTCTATCATATCTATTTAACTCTCTATAATTTTTAAATTAAAATAGAAAAAAATAGGCACTATGGAGGACTCGATCCGTTGACCACCGGACTACGGTTCCAACTCGCTACCACTATGCCATTCCTCCTATGAAGTTATGTCATTATTCTATCATATCTATTTCACTCATTATAAATTATAAATTAAAATAGAAAAAAAGTAGTCATTGGATAGGACTCGATCCGTTGACCACCGGCTTACGGTTCCAACTCGCTAACACTATGCCATTCCTCCTATAAATAATCATCATTATTCTATTATATCTATTTCACTCTTTATAAATTAAAAAAGAAAAAAAGTAGTCATTGGACAGGGCTCGATCCGTTGACCACCGTTTTACGGTTCCAATTCGCTACCACTATGCCATTCCACTTATGAAGTTATCGTCTTTATTCTATCATATCTATTCCCTTTCTATTAATTATAAATTAAATTAGAAAAAAAATAGTCACTGAAGGCTAGATCCGTTGACCACCGGATTACGGTTCAAAGTCGCTACCACTATGCCATTCCTCCTATGAAATTATTGTCATTATTCTATCATATCTATTTCATTTTTTATAAATTATAAATTAGAATAGAAAAAAAGTAGTCACTGGAGAGGATTGATCCGTTGACCACCGGATTACGGTTCCAACTCGCTACCACTATGCCATTCCACTTAAGAAGTTATCGTCTTTATTCTATCATATCTATTCCCTCTCTAAAAATTATAAATTAAAATAGAAAAAAAATTGTCACTGAAGGCTAGATCCGTTGACCATCGGATTACGGTTCCAACTCGCTACCACTATGACATTCCTCCTATGAAATTATCGTCATTATTCTATCATATCTATTTACCTTTTTAAAATTATAAATTAAAATAGAAAAAAAATAGTCACTGAAGGCTAGATCCGTTGACCACCGGATTACGGTTCCAACTCGCTACCACTATGCCATTCCTCCTATGTTTTTATCGTCATTATTCTATCATATCTATTTCCCTCTCTATAATTTATAAATTAAAATAGAAAAAAAATAGGCACTAGAGAGGACTCAATCCGTTGACCACCGGATTACAGTTCCAACTCGCAACCACTATGCTATTCCTCCTATGAAGTTATCGTCATTATTCTATCACATCTATTTCACTTTTTATAAAATTATAAATTAAAATAGAAAAAAAGTAGTCACTGGAGAGGACTCGATCCGTTGACCACCGGATTACGGTTCCAACTCGCTACCACTATGCCATTCCTCCTATGAAATTATCGTCATTATTCTATCAAATCTATTTCACTCTTTATAAATTATAAATTAAAATAGAAAAAAAGTAGTCACTGGAGAGGACTCGATCCGTTGACCACCGGATTACGGTTCCAACTCGCTACCACAATGCCATTCCTCCTCTGAACTTGTCGACATTATTCTATCATATCTGGTTCACTTATAAATTATAATAAAAAATAGAAAAAAAGTAGTAACTGGAGAGGACTCGATCCAGTGTCCACCGGATTATGGTTCCAACTCGTTACCACAATGCCATTCCTCCTTTGAAGTTATCGTCATTATTCTATCATATCTATTTCCCTCTTTATAAATTATAATGGAAATAGAAAAAAAGTAGTCACTGGAGAAGTCTCGATCCGTTGACCACCGGATTACGGTTCCAACTCGCTACCATTATGCCATTCCTCATATGAATAATCGTCATTATTCTATCATATCTATTTCACTCTTTATAAATTAAAAATTAAAATAGAAAAATAGTAATCATTGGACAGGGCTCGATACGTTGACCAGCGGATTACGGTTCCAATTCGCTACCACAATGCCATTCCTCCTTTGAAGTTATCGTCATTATTCTATCATATCTATTTCCCTCTCAATAATTTATAAATTAAAATAGAAAAAAAATAGGCACTAGAGAGGACTCGATCCGTTGACCACCGGATTACGGTTCCAACTCGCAACCACTATGCCATTCCTCCTATGAAGTTATCGTCATTATTCAATCATATCTATTTCACTTTTTATAAATTATAAATTAAAATAGAAAGAAATTAGTCACTGGAGCGTACTCGATCCGTTGACCACCGTATTACGGTTCCAACTCGCTACCACAATGCCATTCCTCCTATGTAATTATCGTAACTATTCTATCATATCTGTTTCACTTATAAATTATAATATAAAATAGAAAGAAAGTAGTAACTGGAGAGGACTCGATCCGTTGACCACCGGATTACGGTTCCAACTCGTTACCACAATGCCATTCCTCCTTTGAAGTTATCGTCATTATTCTATCATATCTATTTCCCTCTTTATAAATTATAATGTGAAATAGAAAAAAAGTATTCACTGGAGAAGTCTCGATCCGTTGACCACCGGATTACGGTTCCAACTCGCTACCATTATGCCATTCCTCATATGAATAATCGTCATTATTCTATCATATCTATTTCACTCTTTATAAATTAAAAATTAAAATAGAAAAATAGTAATCATTGGACAGGACTCGTTCCGTTGACCACCGGATTACGGTTCCAACTCGCTACCACTATGCCATTCCTCCTATGAAATTATCGGCATTATTCTATCATATGTATTTCGTCTTTATAAATTATAAATTAAGATAAAAAAAAAGTAGTCACTGAAGGCTAGATCCGTTGACCACCAGATTACGGTTCAAACTCGCTAGCACTATGCCATTCCTCCTATGAAATTATAGTCATCATTCTATCATACCTATTTCCCTCTCTATAATTTTTAAATTAAAATAGAAAAAAAATAGGCACTAGAGAGGACTCAATCCGTTGACCACCGGATTACAGTTCCAACTCGCAACCACTATGCTATTCCTCCTATGAAGTTATCGTCATTATTCTATCACATCTATTTCACTTTTTATAAAATTATAAATTAAAATAGAAAAAAAGTAGTCACTGGAGAGGACTCGATCCGTTGACCACCGGATTACGGTTCCAACTCGCTACCACTATGCCATTCCTCCTATGAAATTATCGTCATTATTCTATCAAATCTATTTCACTCTTTATAAATTATAAATTAAAATAGAAAAAAAGTAGTCACTGGAGAGGACTCGATCCGTTGACCACCGGATTACGGTTCCAACTCGCTACCACAATGCCATTCCTCCTCTGAACTTGTCGACATTATTCTATCATATCTGGTTCACTTATAAATTATAATAAAAAATAGAAAAAAAGTAGTAACTGGAGAGGACTCGATCCAGTGTCCACCGGATTATGGTTCCAACTCGTTACCACAATGCCATTCCTCCTTTGAAGTTATCGTCATTATTCTATCATATCTATTTCCCTCTTTATAAATTATAATGGAAATAGAAAAAAAGTAGTCACTGGAGAAGTCTCGATCCGTTGACCACCGGATTACGGTTCCAACTCGCTACCATTATGCCATTCCTCATATGAATAATCGTCATTATTCTATCATATCTATTTCACTCTTTATAAATTAAAAATTAAAATAGAAAAATAGTAATCATTGGACAGGGCTCGATACGTTGACCAGCGGATTACGGTTCCAATTCGCTACCACAATGCCATTCCTCCTTTGAAGTTATCGTCATTATTCTATCATATCTATTTCCCTCTCAATAATTTATAAATTAAAATAGAAAAAAAATAGGCACTAGAGAGGACTCGATCCGTTGACCACCGGATTACGGTTCCAACTCGCAACCACTATGCCATTCCTCCTATGAAGTTATCGTCATTATTCAATCATATCTATTTCACTTTTTATAAATTATAAATTAAAATAGAAAGAAATTAGTCACTGGAGCGTACTCGATCCGTTGACCACCGTATTACGGTTCCAACTCGCTACCACAATGCCATTCCTCCTATGTAATTATCGTAACTATTCTATCATATCTGTTTCACTTATAAATTATAATATAAAATAGAAAGAAAGTAGTAACTGGAGAGGACTCGATCCGTTGACCACCGGATTACGGTTCCAACTCGTTACCACAATGCCATTCCTCCTTTGAAGTTATCATCATTATTCTATCATATCTATTTCCCTCTCTATTATTTATAAATTAAAATAGAAAAAAATAAGCACTAGAGAGGACTCGATCCGTTGACCACCGGATTACGGTTCCAACTCGCTACCACTATGCCATTCCTCCTATGATTTTATCGTCATTATTCTATCATATCTATTTCACTTTTTATAAATTATAAATTAAAATATAAAAAAGTAGTCACTGGAGCGGACTCGATCCAGTGTCCACCGGATTACGGTTCCAACTCGTTACCACAATGCCATTCCTCCTTTGAAGTTATCGTCATTATTCTATCATATCTATTTCCCTCTTTATAAATTATAATGTGAAATAGAAAAAAAGTATTCACTGGAGAAGTCTCGATCCGTTGACCACCGGATTACGGTTCCAACTCGCTACCATTATGCCATTCCTCATATGAATAATCGTCATTATTCTATCATATCTATTTCACTCTTTATAAATTAAAAATTAAAATAGAAAAATAGTAATCATTGGACAGGACTCGTTCCGTTGACCACCGGATTACGGTTCCAACTCGCTACCACTATGCCATTCCTCCTATGAAATTATCGGCATTATTCTATCATATGTATTTCGTCTTTATAAATTATAAATTAAGATAAAAAAAAAGTAGTCACTGAAGGCTAGATCCGTTGACCACCAGATTACGGTTCAAACTCGCTAGCACTATGCCATTCCTCCTATGAAATTATAGTCATCATTCTATCATACCTATTTCCCTCTCTATAATTTTTAAATTAAAATAGAAAAAAAATAGGCACTAGAGAGGACTCGATCCGTTGACCACCGGATTACGGCTCTAACTAGCTACCACTATGCCATTCCTCCTATGAAGTTATGTCATTATTCTATCATATCTATTTAACTCTCTATAATTTTTAAATTAAAATAGAAAAAAATAGTCACTAGGGAGGACTCGATTCGTTGACCACCGGACTACGGTTCCAACTCGCTACCACTATGCCATTCCTCCTATGAAGTTATGTCATTATTCTATCATATCTATTTCACTCATTATAAATTATAAATTAAAATAGAAAAAAAGTAGTCATTGGATAGGACTCGATCCGTTGACCACCGGCTTACGGTTCCAACTCGCTAACACTCTTCCATTCCTCCAATAAATAATCATCTATTATATCTATTTCACTCTTTATAAATTAAAAAAGAAAAAAAGTAGTCATTGGACAGGGCTCGATCCGTTGACCACCGTTTTACGGTTCCAATTCGCTACCACTATGCCATTCCTCCTATGAAATTATTGTCATTATTCTATCATATCTATTTCATTTTTTATAAATTATAAATTAGAATAGAAAAAAAGTCGTCACTGGAGAGGATTGATCCGTTGACCACCGGATTACGGTTCCAACTCGCTACCACTATGCCATTCCACTTAAGAAGTTATCGTCTTTATTCTATCATATCTATTCCCTTTCTATTAATTATAAATTAAATTAGAAAAAAAATAGTCACTGAAGGCTAGATCCGTTGACCACCGGATTACGTTTCAAAGTCGCTACCACTATGCCATTCCTCCTATGAAATTATTGTCATTATTCTATCATATCTATTTCATTTTTTATAAATTATAAATTAGAATAGAAAAAAAGTAGTCACTGGAGAGGATTGATCCGTTGACCACCGGATTACGGTTCCAACTCGCTACCACTATGCCATTCCACTTAAGAAGTTATCGTCTTTATTCTATCATATCTATTCCCTCTCTAAAAATTATAAATTAAAATAGAAAAAAAATTGTCACTGAAGGCTAGATCCGTTGAACACCGGATTACGGTTCCAACTCGCTACCACTATGACATTCCTCCTATGAAGTTATCGTCATTATTCTATCATATCTATTTCACTTTTTATAAATTATAAATTAAAATAGAAAAAAAGTAGTCACTGGAGCGGACTCGATCCGTTGACCACCGGATTACGGTTCCAACTCGCTACCACTATGCCATTCCTCCTATGAAATTATCGTTATTATTCTATCATATCTATTTCACTCTTTATAAATTATAAATTAAAATAGAAAAAGAAGTAGTCACTGGAGAGGTCTCGATCCGTTGACCACCGGATTACGGTTCCAACTCGCTACCACTATGCCATTCCTCCTATGAAGTTATCGTCATTATTCTATCATATCTATTTCACTCTTTATAAATTATAAATTGAAATCGAAAAAAAGTAGTCACTGGAGAGGACTCGATTTGTTGACCACCGGATTACGGTTCCAACTCGCTACCACTATGCCATTCCTCCTATGAAGTTATCGTCATTATTCTATCATATCTATTTCACTCTTTTTATAAATTATAATGTGAAATAGAAAAAAAGTATTCACTGGAGAAGTCTCGATCCGTTGACCACCGGATTACGGTTCCAACTCGCTACCATTATGCCATTCCTCATATGAATAATCGTCATTATTCTATCATATCTATTTCACACTTTATAAATTATAAATTAAAATAGAAAAATAGTAATCATTGGACAGTGCTCGATACGTTGACCAGCGGATTACGGTTCCAATTCGCTACCACAATGCCATTCCTCCTTTGAAGTTATCGTCATTATTCTATCATATCTATTTCCCTCTTTATAAATTATATTGTGAAATAGAAAGAAAGTATTCACTGGAGAAGTCTCGATCCGTTGACCACCGGATTACGGTTCCAACTCGCTACCATTATGCCATTCCTCATATGAATAATCGTCATTATTCTATCATATCTATTTCACACTTTATAAATTATAAATTAAAATAGAAAAATAGTAATCATTGGACAGTGCTCGATACGTTGACCAGCGGATTACGGTTCCAATTCGCTACCACAATGCCATTCCTCCTTTGAAGTTATCGTCATTATTCTATCATATCTATTTCCCTCTCAATAATTTATAAATTAAAATAGAAAAAAAATAGGCACTAGAGAGGACTCGATCCGTTGACCACCGGATTACGGTTCCAACTCGCAACCACTATGCCATTCCTCCTATGAAGTTATCGTCATTATTCAATCATATCTATTTCACTTTTTATAAATTATAAATTAAAATAGAAAGAAATTAGTCACTGGAGCGTACTCGATCCGTTGACCACCGGATTACGGTTCCAACTCGTTACCACAATGCCATTCCTCCTTTGAAGTTATCGTCATTATTCTATCATATCTATTACCCTCTCTATAATTTATAAATTAAAATAGAAAAAAAATAGGCAATAGAGAGGACTCGATCCGTTGACCACCGTATTACGGTTCCAATTCGCTACCACAATGCCATTCCTCCTATGTAATTATCGTAACTATTCTATCATATCTGTTTCACTTATAAATTATAATATAAAATAGAAAAAAAGTAGTAACTGGAGAGGACTCGATCCGTTGACCACCGGATTACGGTTCCAACTCGTTACCACAATGCCATTCCTCCTTTGAAGTTATCATCATTATTCTATCATATCTATTTCCCTCTCTATAATTTATAAATTAAAATAGAAAAAAATAAGCACTAGAGAGGACTCGATCCGTTGACCACCGGATTATGGTTCCAACTCGCTACCACTATGCCATTCCTCCTATGAAATTATCGTCATTATTCTATCATATCTATTTCACTTTTTATAAATTATAAATTAAAATATAAAAAAGTAGTCACTGGAGCGGACTCGATCCAGTGTCCACCGGATTACGGTTCCAACTCGTTACCACAATGCCATTCCTCCTTTGAAGTTATCGTCATTATTCTATCATATCTATTTCCCTCTTTATAAATTATAATGTGAAATAGAAAAAAAGTAGTCACTGGAGAAGTCTCGATCCGTTGACCACCGGATTACGGTTCCAACTCGCTACCACTATGCCATTCCTCCTATGAAATTATCGGCATTATTCTATCATATGTATTTCGTCTTTATAAATTATAAATTAAGATAAAAAAAAAGTAGTCACTGAAGGCTAGATCCGTTGACCACCAGATTACGGTTCAAACTCGCTAGCACTATGCCATTCCTCCTATGAAATTATAGTCATCATTCTATCATACCTATTTCCCTCTCTATAATTTTTAAATTAAAATAGAAAAAAAAATAGGCACTAGAGAGGACTCGATCCGTTGACCAACGGATTACGGCTCTAACTAGCTACCACTATGCCATTCCTCCTATGAAGTTATGTCATTATTCTATCATATCTATTTAACTCTCTATAATTTTTAAATTAAAATAGAAAAAAATAGGCACTAGGGAGGACTCGATCCGTTGACCACCGGACTACGGTTCCAACTCGCTACCACTATGCCATTCCTCCTATGAAGTTATGTCATTATTCTATCATATCTATTTCACTCATTATAAATTATAAATTAAAATAGAAAAAAGTAGTCATTGGATAGGACTCGATCCGTTGACCACCGGCTTACGGTTTCAACTCGCTAACACTATGCCATTCCTCCAATAAATAATCATCATTATTCTATTATATCTATTTCACTCTTTATAAATTAAAAAAGAAAAAAAGTAGTCATTGGACAGGGCTCGATCCGTTGACCACCGTTTTACGGTTCCAATTCGCTACCACTATGCCATTCCACTTATGAAGTTATCGTCTTTATTCTATCATATCTATTTCATTTTTTATAAATTATAAATTAGAATAGAAAAAAAGTAGTCACTGGAGAGGATTGATCCTATGAAGTTATCGTCATTATTCTATCATATCTATTTCACTTTTTATAAATTATAAATTAAAATAGAAAAAAAGTAGTCACTGGAGCGGACTCGATCCGTTGACCACCGGATTACGGTTCCAACTCGCTACCACTATGCCATTCCTCCTATGAAGTTATATCATTATTCTATCATATCTATTTCACTCTTTATAAATTATAAATTGAAATTGAAAAAAAGTAGTCACTGGAGAGGACTCGATCTGTTGACCACCGGATTACGGTTCCAACTCGCTACCACTATGCCATTCCTCCTTTGAAGTTATATCATTATTCTATCATATCTATTTCACTCTTTATAAATTATAAATTGAAATTGAAAAAAAGTAGTCACTGGAGAGGACTCGATCTGTTGACCACCGGATTACGGTTCCAACTCGCTACCACTATGCCATTCCTCCTATGAAATTATTGTTATTATTCTATCATATCTATTTCACTCTTTATAAATTATAAATTAAAATAGAAAAAAAGTAGTCATTGGACAGGACTCGATCCGTTGACCACCGGATAACGGTTCCAACTCGCTACCATTATGCCATTCCTCATATGAATAATTGTCATTATTCTATCATATCTATTTCACTCTTTATAAATTATAAATTAAAATAGAAAAAAAGTAATCATTAGACAGGGCTCGATCCGTTGACCACCGTTTTACGGTTTCAATTCGCTACCAATATGCCATTCCTCCTATGAAATTATCGTCATCATTCTATCATATCTATTTCCCTCTTTATAAATTATAATATAAAATATAAATGAAATAGTCACTGGAGAGGACTCGATCCGTTTACCACCGGATTACGGTTCCAACTCGCTACCGCTATGCCATTCCTCCTATGAAATAATGGTCATTATTTAATCATATCTATTTCCCTCTCTATAAATTTTAAATTAAAATAGAAAAAAAGTAGTCATTGGACAGGACTCGATTCGTTGACCACCTGATTACGTTTCCAACTCGCCACCACTATGCCATTCCACCTATGAAATTATCGCCCTTATTCTATCATACCAATTTACTCTTTATAAATTATAAATTAAAATAGAAAAAAAGCAGTCACTTGAGAGGTCTCGATCTGTTGACCACCGCATTACGGTTCTAACTCGCTACTGCTATGCCAATACTCCTAAGAAATTATCGTTTTTTTACAGCATATCTATTCCACTCTTTATAATTTAAAAATTAAAATAGAAAAAAATTCACTAGAGAGGACTCGATTCGTTGACCACCGGATTAGGGTTCCAACTGGCTTCCGCTATGCCATTCCACCTATGAAATTATCGTCATTATTCTATCATATCTATTTCCCTCTCTAAAAATTATAAATTAAAATAGAAAAAAAATACGCACTAAAGAGGATTCGATCCGTTCACCACCGGATTACGGTTCCAACTCGCTACCAATATGCCATTTCTCCTATGATTTTATCGTTATTATTCTATCATATCTATTTCCCTCTCTAAAAATTATAAATTAAAATAGAAGAAAAATACGCACTAAAGAGGATTCGATCCGTTCACCACCGAATTACTGTTCCAACTCGCTATCACTATGCCATTCCTCCTATGAAATTATCGTCATTATTCTATCATATCTATTTCACTCTTTATAAATTATAAATTAAAATTGAAAAAAAGTAGTCACTGGAGAGGTATCGATCCGTTGACCGCCGGATTACGGTTCCAACTCGCTACCGCTATGCCATTCCTCCTATGAAAAATATTTCATTATTCTAACATATCTATTTCACTCTTTATAAATTTAAAGTTAAAAAAGAAAAAAGGTAGTCATTCGACAGGACTCGATCCGTTGACTACCGGATTACGGTTTCAACTCGCTACAATTATGCCATTTCTCCTATGATTTTATCGTCAGTATTCTATCATATCTATTTCCCTCTCTATAATTTATAAATTAAAATAGAAAAAAAGTTGTCTTTGGATAGGACTCGACCGGTTAACCACCGGATTACGGTTCCAACTCGCTACCAATATGCCATTCCTCCTATGAAATAATCGTCATTATTTAATCATATCTCTTTCCCTCTCTATAAATTTTAAATTATAATAAAAAATAGTAGTCACTGGAGCGGACTCGATCCGTTGACCACCGGAATTCGGTTCCAACTCGCTACCACTGTGCAATTCCTCCTATGAAATTATCGTCCTTAATCTATCATATCTATTTCCCTCTCTATAAATTTTAAATTAAAATAGAAAAAAAGTAGTCATTGGACAGGACTCGATTCGTTGACAACCGGATTACGGTTCCAACTCGCTACCGCTATGCCATTTCTCCTATGAAATAATCGTCATTATTTAATCACATCTATTTCCCTCTCTATAAATTTTAAATTAAAATAGAAAAAAAGTAGTCATTGGACAGGACTCGATTCGTTGACCACCTGATTACGTATCCAACTCGTTACCACTATGCCATTCCACCTATGTAATTATCGTCCTTATTCTATCATACCAATTTACTCTTTATAAATTATAAATTAAAATAGAAAATAAATATTCACTTGAGAGGTCTCGATCCGTTGACCACCGGATTACGGTTCTAACTCGCTACCGCTATTCCAATACTCCTATGAAATTATCGTTTTTATTACAGCATATCTATTCCACTCTTTATAATTTAAAAATTAAAATGGAAAAAAATTGTCACTAGAGAGGACTCGATTCGTTGACCACCGGATTACGGTTCCAACTCGCTACCAATATGCCATTCCTCCTATGATATAATTGTCATTATTCTATCATATCTATTTCCCTCTCTATAAATTATAAATTAAAATAGAAAATAAGTAGTCACTGGAGCTGACTCGATCCGTTGACCACCGGTTTACAGTTCCAACTCGCTAAAAATATGCAATTTCTGCTATGAAGTTATCGTTATTATTCTATCATATCTTTTTCACTCTTTATAAATTATAAATTATAATAGAAAAAAAGTAGTCACTGGAGAGGTCTCGATCCGTTGAACACTGGATTACGGTTCCAACTCGCTACAACTATGCCATTCACCTATGAAATATTTGTCATTATTCAAACATATCTATTACACTCTTTATAAATTTAAAGTTAAAAAAGAAAAAAGGTAGTCATTCGACAGGACTCGATCCGTTGACCACCGGATTACGGTCTCAACTCGCTACAATTATGCCATTTCTCCTATGATTTTATCGTCAGTATTCTATCATATCTATTTCCCTCTCTATAATTTATTAATTAAAATAGAAAAAAATTGTCACTTGAGAGGACTCAATCCGTTGACCACCGGATTACGGTTCCAACTCGCTACCAATATGCCATTCCTCCTATGAAGTTATCGTTATTATTCTATCATATCTTTTTCACTCTTTATAAATTATAAATTATAATAGAAAAAAAGTAGTCACTGGAGAGGTCTCGATCCGTTGAACACTGGATTACGGTTCCAACTCGCTACCACAATGCCATTCCTCCTTTGAAGTTATAGACATTATTCTATCATATCTATTTTCTCTTTATAAATTATAAATTAAAATAGAAAAAAAGTAGTCACTGGAGAGGTCTCGATCCGTTGACCACCGGATTACGGTTCCATCTCGCTACCACAATGCCATTCCTCCTTTGAAGTTATAGACATTATTCTATCATATCTATTTCACTCTTTATAAATTATAAATTAAAATAGAAAAAAAGTAATCACTGGAGAGGTCTCGATCCGTTGACCACCGGATTACGGTTCCAACTCGCTACCGCTATGCCATTCCTCCTATGAAATTATCGTCATTATGTTATCATATCTATTTCCCTCATTATAAAGTATAATATAAAATAGAAAAAAAGAAGTCAGTGGAGAGGACTCGATCCGTTTACCACCGGATTACGGTTCCAACTCGCTACCACTATGCCATTCCTCCTATGAAGTTATCGTCATTATTCTATCATATCTATTTCACTCTTTATAAATTATAAATTAAAATAGAAAAAAAGTAGTCTTTGGACAGGACTCGATCCGTTGACCACCGGATTTCGGTTCCAACTCGCTACCGCTGTGCAATTCCTCCTATGAAATTATCGTCCTTATTCTATCATATCTATTTCCCTCTTTATAAATTATAATATAAAATATAAATAAAATAGTCACTGGAGAGGACTCGATCCGTTTACCACCGGATTACGGTTCCAACTCGCTACCGCTATGCCATTCCTCCTATGAAATAATGGTCATTATTTAATCATATCTATTTCCCTCTCTATAAATTTTAAATTAAAATAGAAAAAAAGTAGTCATTGGACAGGACTCGATTCGTTGACCACCTGATTACGTTTCCAACTCGCCACCACTATGCCATTCCACCTATGAAATTATCGCCCTTATTCTATCATACCAATTTACTCTTTATAAATTATAAATTAAAATAGAAAAAAAGCAGTCACTTGAGAGGTCTCGATCTGTTGACCACCGCATTACGGTTCTAACTCGCTACTGCTATGCCAATACTCCTAAGAAATTATCGTTTTTTTACAGCATATCTATTCCACTCTTTATAATTTAAAAATTAAAATAGAAAAAAATTCACTAGAGAGGACTCGATTCGTTGACCACCGGATTACGGTTCCAACTGGCTTCCGCTATGCCATTCCACCTATGAAATTATCGTCATTATTCTATCATATCTATTTCCCTCTCTAAAAATTATAAATTAAAATAGAAAAAAAATACGCACTAAAGAGGATTCGATCCGTTCACCACCGGATTACGGTTCCAACTCGCTACCAATATGCCATTTCTCCTATGATTTTATCGTTATTATTCTATCATATCTATTTCCCTCTCTAAAAATTATAAATTAAAATAGAAGAAAAATACGCACTAAAGAGGATTCGATCCGTTCACCACCGAATTACTGTTCCAACTCGCTATCACTATGCCATTCCTCCTATGAATTTATCGTCATTATTCTATCATATCTATTTCACTCTTTATAAATTATAAATTAAAATTGAAAAAAAGTAGTCACTGGAGAGGTATCGATCCGTTGACCGCCGGATTACGGTTCCAACTCGCTACAACTATGCCATTCCTCCTATGAAAAATATTTCATTATTCTAACATATCTATTTCACTCTTTATAAATTTAAAGTTAAAAAAGAAAAAAGGTAGTCATTCGACAGGACTCGATCCGTTGACTACCGGATTACGGTTTCAACTCGCTACAATTATGCCATTTCTCCTATGATTTTATCGTCAGTATTCTATCATATCTATTTCCCTCTCTATAATTTATAAATTAAAATAGAAAAAAAGTTGTCTTTGGATAGGACTCGACCGGTTAACCACCGGATTACGGTTCCAACTCGCTACCAATATGCCATTCCTCCTATGAAATAATCGTCATTATTTAATCATATCTCTTTCCCTCTCTATAAATTTTAAATTATAATAAAAAATAGTAGTCACTGGAGCGGACTCGATCCGTTGACCACCGGAATTCGGTTCCAACTCGCTACCACTGTGCAATTCCTCCTATGAAATTATCGTCCTTAATCTATCATATCTATTTCCCTCTCTATAAATTTTAAATTAAAATAGAAAAAAAGTAGTCATTGGACAGGACTCGATTCGTTGACAACCGGATTACGGTTCCAACTCGCTACCACTATGCCATTCCACCTATGTAATTATCGTCCTTATTCTATCATACCAATTTACTCTTTATAAATTATAAATTAAAATAGAAAAAAAATATTCACTTGAGAGGTCTCGATCCGTTGACCACCGGATTACGGTTCTAACTCGCTACCGCTATTCCAATACTCCTATGAAATTATCGTTTTTATTACAGCATATCTATTCCACTCTTTATAATTTAAAAATTAAAATGGAAAAAAATTGTCACTAGAGAGGACTCGATTCGTTGACCACCGGATTACGGTTCCAACTCGCTACCAATATGCCATTCCTCCTATGATATAATTGTCATTATTCTATCATATCTATTTCCCTCTCTATAAATTATAAATTAAAATAGAAAATAAGTAGTCACTGGAGCTGACTCGATCCGTTGACCACCGGTTTACAGTTCCAACTCGCTAAAAATATGCAATTTCTGCTATGAAATTATCGTCATTATTCTATCACATCTATTTCACTCTTTATTAATTATAAATTAAAATAGAAAAAAAGTAGTCACTGGAGAGGTCTCGATCCGTTGAACACTGGATTACGGTTCCAACTCGCTACCGCTATGCCATTCCACCTATGTAATTATCGACCTTATTCTATCATACCAATTTACTCTTTATAAATTATAAATTAAAATAGAAAAAAAGTAGTCACTGGAGAGGTCTCGATCCGTTGACCGCCGGATTACGGTTCCAACTCGCTACAACTATGCCATTCCTCCTATGAAATATTTGTCATTATTCTAACATATTTATTTCACTCTTTATGAATTTAAAGTTAAAATAGAAAAAAGGTAGTCATTCGACAGGACTCGATCCGTTGACCACCGGATTACGGTTCCAACTCGCTAGAATTATGCCATTTCTCCTATGATTTTATCGTCAGTATTCTATCATATCTATTTCCCTCTCTATAATTTATTAATTAAAATAGAAAAAAATTGTCACTTGAGAGGACTCAATCCGTTGACCACCGGATTACGGTTCCAACTCGCTACCAATATGCCATTCCTCCTATGAAGTTATCGTTATTATTCTATCATATCTTTTTCACTCTTTATAAATTATAAATTATAATAGAAAAAAAGTAGTCACTGAAGAGGACTCGATCCGTTGACCACCGGATTACGAATCCAACTCGCTACCACTATGCTATTCCTCCCTTGAAATTATCGTCATTATTCTATCATATCTATTTCACTCTTTATAAATTATAAATTAAAATAGAAAAAAATTGTCACTTGAGAGGACTCAATCCGTTGACCACCGGATTACGGTTCCAACTCGCTACCAATATGCCATTCCTCCTATGAAGTTATCGTTATTATTCTATCATATCTTTTTCACTCTTTTTTTAAATTATAAATTAAAATAGAAAAAAAGTAGTCACTGGAGAGGTCTCGATCCGTTGACCACCGGATTATGGTTCCAACTCGCTACCACAATGCCATTCCTCCTTTGATGTTATAGACATTATTCTATCATATCTATTTCACTTTTTATAAATTATAAATTAAAATAGAAAAAAAGTAGTCACTGGAGAGGTCTCGATCCGTTGACCACCGGATTACGGTTCCATCTCGCTACCACAATGCCATTCCTTCTTTGAAGTTATAGACATTATTTTATCATATCTATTTCACTCTTTATAAATTATAAATTAAAATAGAAAAAAAGTAGTCACTGGATAGGACTCTACCGGTTGACCACCGGATTACGGTTCCAACTCGCTACCAATATGCCATTCCTCCTATGAAATTATCGTCCTTATGTTATCATATCTTTTTCCCTCTTTATTAATTATAATATAAAATAGAAAAAAAGTAGTCACTGGAGAGGACTCGATCCGTTGACCACCGGATTACGGTTCCAACTCGCTACCGCTTTGCCATTTCTCCTATGAAATAATCGTCATTATTTAATCACATCTATTTCCCTCTCTATAAATTTTAAATTAAAATAGAAAAAAAGTAGTCATTGGACAGGACTCGATTCGTTGACCACCTGATTACGTATCCAACTCGTTACCACTATGCCATTCCTCCTATGAAATAATCGTCATTATGTTATCATATCTTTTTCCCTCTTTATTAATTATAATATAAAATAGAAAAAAAGTAGTCACTGGAGAGGACTCGATCCGTTGACCACCGGATTACGGTTCCAACTCGCTACCGCTATGCCATTCCTCCTATGAAATAATCGTCATTATTTAATCATATCTCTTTCCCTCTCTATAAATTTTAAATTATAATAAAAAAAAGTAGTCACTGGAGCGGACTCGATCCGTTGACCACCGGATTTCGGTTCCAACTCGCTACCACTGTGCAATTCCTCCTATGAAATTATCGTCCTTAATCTATCATATCTATTTCCCTCTTTATAAATTATAATATAAAATATAAATAAAATAGTCACTGGAGAGGACTCGATCCGTTTACCACCGGATTACGGTTCCAACTCGCTACCGCTATGCCATTTCTCCTATGAAATAATCGTCATTATTTAATCACATCTATTTCCCTCTCTATAAATTTTAAATTAAAATAGAAAAAAAATACGCACTAAAGAGGATTCGATCCGTACACCACCGGATTACGGTTCCAACTCGCTATCACTATGCCATTCCTCCTATGAATTTATCGTCATTATTCTATCATATCTATTTCACTCTTTATAAATTATAAATTAATATTGAAAAAAAGTAGTCACTGGAGAGGTCTCGATCCGTTGACCGCCGGATTACGGTTCCAACTCGCTACCGCTATGCCATTCCTCCTATGAAATAATTGTCATTATTCTAACATATCTATTTCACTCTTTATAAATTATAAGTTAAAAAAGAAAAAAGGTAGTCATTCGACAGGACTCGATCCGTTGACCACCGGATTACGGTTTCAACTCGCTACAATTATGCCATTTCTCCTATGATTTTATCGTCAGTATTCTATCATATCTATTGCCCTCTCTATAATTTATTAATTAAAATAGAAAAAAATTGTCACTTGAGAGGACTCAATCCGTTGACCACCGGTTTACGGTTCCAACTCGCTACCAATATGCCATTCCTCCTATGAAATAATTGTCATTATTCCATCATATCTATTTCCCTCTCTAGAAATTATAAATTAAAATAGAAAATAAGTAGTCACTGGAGCTGACTCGATCCATTGACCACCGGTTTACAGTTCCAACTCGCTAACACTATGCCATTCCTCCTATAAATTATCGTCATTATTCTATCATATCTATTTCACTCTTTATAAATTATAAATTAAAATAGAAAAAAAGTAGTCTTTGGACAGGACTCGATCCGTTGACCACCGGATTACGGTTCCAACTCGCAAAAAATATGCAATTTCTGCTATGAAATTATCGTCATTATTCTATCATATCTATTTCACTCTTTATAAATTATAAATTAAAATAGAAAAAAGTAATCATTGTACAGGGCTCGATCCGTTAACCACCGGAGTACGGTTCCAACTCGCTACCAATATGCCATTCCTCCTATGAAGTTATCGTCATTATTCTATCATATCTTTTTCACTCTTTATAAATTATAATAAAAAAAAGTAGTCACTGAAGAGGACTCGATCCGTTGACCACCGGATTACGATTCCAACTCGTTACCACTATGCCATTCCTCCTATGAAATAATCATCATTATTCTATCATATCTATTTCACTCTTTATAAATTATAAATTAAAATAGAAAAAAAGTAGTCACTGGAGCGGACTCGATCCGTTGACCACCGGATTTCGCTTCCAACTCGCTACCGCTATTCCAATACTCCTATGAAATTATCGTCATTATTCTATCATATCTATTTCACTCTTTATAAATTATAAATTAAAATTGAAAAAAAGTAGTCACTGGAGAGGACTCGATCCGTTGACCACCGGATTACGGTTCCAACTCGCTACAACTATGCCATTCACCTACGAAATAATTGTCATTATTCTAACATATCTATTTCACTCTTTTTTTAAATTATAAATTAAAATAGAAAAAAAGTAGTCACTGGAGAGGTCTCGATCCGTTGACCACCGGATTATGGTTCCAACTCGCTACCACAATGCCATTCGTCCCTTGAAGTTATAGACATTATTCTATCATATCTATTTCACTCTTTATAAATTATAAATTAAAATAGAAAAAAGTAATCATTGTACAGGGCTCGATCCGTTAACCACCGGAGTACGGTTCCAACTCGCTACCAATATGCCATTCCTCCTATGAAGTTATAGTCATTATTCTATCATATCTATTTCACTCTTTATAAATTATAAATTAAAATAGAAAAAAAGTAGTCTTTGGACAGGACTCGATCCGTTGACCACCGGATTTCGGTTCCAACTCGCTACCGCTGTGCAATTCCTCCTATGAAATTATCGTCCTTATTCTATCATATCTATTTCCCTCTTTATAAATTATAATATAAAATATAAATAAAATAGTCACTGGAGAGGACTCGATCCGTTTACCACCGGATTACGGTTCCAACTCGCTACCGCTATGCCATTCCTCCTATGAAATAATGGTCATTATTTAATCATATCTATTTCCCTCTCTATAAATTTTAAATTAAAATAGAAAAAAAGTAGTCATTGGACAGGACTCGATTCGTTGACCACCTGATTACGTTTCCAACTCGCCACCACTATGCCATTCCACCTATGAAATTATCGCCCTTATTCTATCATACCAATTTACTCTTTATAAATTATAAATTAAAATAGAAAAAAAGCAGTTACTTGAGAGGTCTCGATCCGTTGACCACCGCATTACCGTTCTAACTCGCTACTGCTATGCCAATACTCCTAAGAAATTATCGTTTTTTTACAGCATATCTATTCCACTCTTTATAATTTAAAAATTAAAATAGAAAAAAATTGTCACTAGAGAGGACTCGATTCGTTGACCACCGGATTACGGTTCTAACTGGCTTCCGCTATGCTATTCCACCTATGAAATTATCGTCATTATTCTATCATATCTATTTCCCTCTCTAAAAATTATAAATTAAAATAGAAAAAAAATACGCACTAAAGAGGATTCGATCCGTTCACCACCGGATTACGGTTCCAACTCGCTACCAATATGCCATTTCTCCTATGATTTTATCGTTATTATTCTATCATATCTATTTCCCTCTCTAAAAATTATAAATTAAAATAGAAGAAAAATACGCACTAAAGAATATTCGATCCGTTCACCACCGGATTACGGTTCCAACTCGCTACAACTATGCCATTCACCTATGAAATTATAGTCATTATTCTATCACATCTATTTCACTCTTTATTAATTATAAATTAAAATAGAAAAAAAGTAGTCACTGGAGAGGTCTCGATCCGTTGAACACTGGTTTACGGTTCCAACTCGCTACCGCTATGCCATTCCTCCTATGAAAAATATTTCATTATTCTAACATATCTATTTCACTCTTTATAAATTTAAAGTTAAAAAAGAAAAAAGGTAGTCATTCGACAGGACTCGATCCGTTGACTACCGGATTACGGTTTCAACTCGCTACAATTATGCCATTTCTCCTATGATTTTATCGTCAGTATTCTATCATATCTATTTCCCTCTCTATAATTTATAAATTAAAATAGAAAAAAAGTTGTCTTTGGATAGGACTCGACCGGTTAACCACCGGATTACGGTTCCAACTCGCTACCAATATGCCATTCCTCCTATGAAATTATCGTCATTATGTTATCATATCTTTTTCCCTCTTTATTAATTATAATATAAAATAGAAAAAAAGTAGTCACTGGAGAGGACTCGATCCGTTGACCACCGGATTACGGTTCCAACTCGCTAAAAATATGCAATTTCTGCTATGAAATTATCGTCATTATTCTATCATATCTATTTCACTCTTTATTAATTATAAATTAAAATAGAAAAAAAGTAGTCACTGGAGAGGACTCGATCCGTTGAACACTGGATTACGGTTCCAACTCGCTACCGCTATGCCATTACACCTATGTAATTATCGACCTTATTCTATCATACCAATTTACTCTTTATAAATTATAAATTAAAAAAAAAAAAAATATTCACTTGAGAGGTCTCGATCCGTTGACCACCGGATTACGGTTCTAACTCGCTACCGCTATTCCAATACTCCTATGAAATTATCGTTTTTATTACAGCATATCTATTCCACTCTTTATAATTTAAAAATTAAAATGGAAAAAAATTGTCACTAGAGAGGACTCGATTCGTTGACCACCGGATTACGGTTCCAACTCGCTACCAATATGCCATTCCTCCTATGAAATAATTGTCATTATTCTATCATATCTATTTCCCTCTCTATAAATTATAAATTAAAATAGAAAATAAGTAGTCACTGGAGCTGACTCGATCCGTTGACCACCGGTTTACAGTTCCAACTCGCTAACACTATGCCATTCCTCCTATGAAATTATCGTCATTATTCTATCATATCTATTTCACTCTTTATAAATTATAAATTAAAATAGAAAAAAAGTAGTTTTTGGACAGGACTCGATCCGTTGACCACCGGATTACGGTTCCAACTCGCTATCACTATGCCATTCCTCCTATGAATTTATCGTCATTATTCTATCATATCTATTTCACTCTTTATAAATTATAAATTAAAATTGAAAAAAAGTAGTCACTGGAGAGGTCTCGATCCGTTGACCGCCGGATTACGGTTCCAACTCGCTACAACTATGCCATTCACCTATGAAATTATCGTCATTATTCTATCATATCTATTTCACTCTTTATTAATTATAAATTAAAATAGAAAAAAAGTAGTCACTGGAGAGGTCTCGATCCGTTGAACACTGGATTACGGTTCCAACTCGCTACCGCTATGCCATTCCTCCTATGAAATATTTGTCATTATTCTAACATATTTATTTCACTCTTTATAAATTTAAAGTTAAAATAGAAAAAAGGTAGTCATTCGACAGGACTCGATCCGTTGACCACCGGATTACTGTTCCAACTCGCTACAATTATGCCATTTCTCCTATGATTTTATCGTCAGTATTCTATCATATCTATTTCCCTCTCTATAATTTATTAATTAAAATAGAAAAAAATTGTCACTTGAGAGGACTCAATCCGTTGACCACCGGATTACGGTTCCAACTCGCTACCAATATGCCATTCCTCCTATGAAGTTATCGTTATTATTCTATCATATCTTTTTCACTCTTTATAAATTATAATAGAAAAAAAGTAGTCACTGAAGAGGACTCGATCCGTTGACCACCGGATTACGAATCCAACTCGCTACCACTATGCCATTCCTCCCTTGAAATTATCGTCATTATTCTATCATATCTATTTCACTCTTTTTTTAAATTATAAATTAAAATAGAAAAAAAGTAGTCACTGGAGAGGTCTCGATCCGTTGACCACCGGATTATGGTTCCAACTCGCTACCACAATGCCATTCCTCCTTTGATGTTATAGACATTATTCTATCATATCTATTTCACTCTTTATAAATTATAAATTAAAATAGAAAAAAAGTAGTCACTGGAGAGGTCTCGATCCGTTGACCACCGGATTACGGTTCCATCTCGCTACCACAATGCCATTCCTTCTTTGAAGTTATAGACATTATTCTATCATATCTATTTCACTCTTTATAAATTATAAATTAAAATAGAAAAAAAGTAATCACTGGAGAGGTCTCGATCCGTTGACCACCGGATTACGGTTCGAACTCGCTACCGCTATGCCATTCCTCCTATGAAATAATCGTCATTATTCTACCATATCTATTTCACTCTTTATAAATTATAAATTAAAATAGAAAAAAAGTTGTCTTTGGATAGGACTCGACCGGTTGACCACCGGATTACGGTTCCAACTCGCTACCAATATGCCATTCCTCCTATGAAATTATCGTCATTGTGTTATCATATCTTTTTCCCTCTTTATTAATTATAATATAAAATAGAAAAAAAGTAGTCACTGGAGAGGACTCGATCCGTTGACCACCGGATTACGGTTCCAACTCGCTACCGCTTTGCCATTTCTCCTATGAAATAATCGTCATTATTTAATCAAATCTATTTCCCTCTCTATAAATTTTAAATTAAAATAGAAAAAAAGTAGTCATTGGACAGGACTCGATTCGTTGACCACCTGATTACGTATCCAACTCGTTACCACTATGCCATTCCTCCTATGAAATTATCGTCCTTAATCTATCATATCTATTTCCCTCTCTATAAATTTTAAATTAAAATAGAAAAAAAGTAGTCATTGGACAGGACTCGATCCGTTGACCACTGGATTACGGGTCCAACTCGCTACCAATATGCCATTCCTCCTATGAAATTATCGTCATTATGTTATCATATCTTTTTCCATCTTTATTAATTATAATATAAAATAGAAAAAAAGTAGTCACTGGAGAGGACTCGATCCGTTGACCACCGGATTACGGTTCCAACTCGCTATCACTATGCAATTCCTCCTATGAAATTATCGTCCCTAATCTATCATATCTATTTCCCTCTCTATAAATTATAAATTAAAATAGAAAATAAGTAGTCACTGGAGCTGACTCGATCCGTTCACCACCGGATTTCGGTTCCAACTCGCTATCACTATGCCATTCCTCCTATGAATTTATCGTCATTATTCTATCATATCTATTTCACTCTTTATAAATTATAAATTAAAATTGAAAAAAAGTAGTCACTGGAGAGGTCTCGATCCGTTGAACACTGGATTACGGTTCCAACTCGCTACCGCTATGCAATTCCTCCTATGAAAAATATTTCATTATTCTAACATATCTATTTCACTCTTTATAAATTTAAAGTTAAAAAAGAAAAAGGGTAGTCATTCGACAGGACTCGATCCGTTGAGTACCGGATTACGGTTTCAACTCGCTACCAATATGCCATTCCTCCTATGAAATTATCGTCATTATGTTATCATATCTTTTTCCCTCTTTATTAATTATAATATAAAATAGAAAAAAAGTAGTCACTGGAGAGGACTCGATCCGTTGACCACCGGATTACGGTTCCAACTCGCTACCGCTATGCCATTCCTCCTATGAAATAATCGTTTTTATTACAGCATATCTATTCCACTCTTTATAATTAAAAAATTAAAATGGAAAAAAATTGTCACTAGAGAGGACTCGATTCGTTGACCACCGGATTACGGTTCCAACTCGCTACCAATATGCCATTCCTCCTATGAAATAATTGTCATTATTCTATCATATCTATTTCCCTCTCTATAAATTATAAATTAAAATAGAAAATAAGTAGTCACTGGAGCTGACTCGATCCGTTGACCACCGGATTATGGTTCCAACTCGCTATCACTATGCCATTCCTCCTATGAATTTATCGTCATTATTCTATCATATCTATTTCACTCTTTATAAATTATAAATTAAAATAGAAAAAAAGTAGTCTTTGGACAGGACTCGATCCGTTGACCACCGGATTACGGTTCCAACTCGCTATCACTATGCCATTCCTCCTATGAATTTATCGTCATTATTCTATCATATCTATTTCACTCTTTTTAAATTATAAATTAAAATTGAAAAAAAGTAGTCACTGGAGACGTCTCGATCCGCAGAACACTGGATTACGGTTCCAACTCGCTACCGCTATGCCATTCCTCCTATGAAATATTTGTCATTATTCTAACATATTTATTTCACTCTTTATAAATTTAAATTTAAAATAGAAAAAAGGTAGTCATTCGACAGGACTCGATCCGTTGACCACCGGATTACGGTTCCAACTCGCTACAATTATGCCATTTCTCCTATGAATTTATCGTCAGTATTCTATCATATCTATTTCCCTCTCTATAATTTATTAATTAAAATAGAAAAAAATTGTCACTTGAGAGGACCTAATCCGTTGACCACCGGATTACGGTTCCAACTCGCTACCAATATGCCATTCCTCCTATGAAGTTATCGTTATTATTCTATCATATCTTTTTCACTCTTTATAAATTATAATAGAAAAAAAGTAGTCACTGAAGAGGACTCGATCCGTTGACCACCGGATTACGAATCCAACTCGCTACCACTATGCCATTCCTCCCTTGAAATTATCGTCATTATTCTATCATATCTATTTCACTCTTTATAAATTATAAATTAAAATAGAAAAAAAGTAGTCACTGGAGAGGTCTCGATCCGTTGACCACCGGATTACGGTTCCATCTCGCTACCACAATGCCATTCCTTCTTTGAAGTTATAGACATTATTCTATCATATTTATTTCACTCTTTATAAATTATAAATTAAAATAGAAAGAAAGTAATCACTGGAGAGGTCTCGATCCGTTGAGCACTGGATTACGGTTCGAACTCGCTACCGCTATGCCATTCCTCCTATGAAATAATCGTCATTATTCTACCATATCTATTTCACTCTTTATAAATTATAAATTAAAATAGAAAAAAAGTTGTCTTTGGATAGGACTCGACCGGTTGACCACCGGATTACGGTTCCAACTCGCTACCAATATGCCATTCCTCCTATGAAATTATCGTCATTATGTTATCATATCTTTTTCCCTCTTTATTAATTATAATATAAAATAGAAAAAAAGTAGTCACTGGAGAGGACTCGATCCGTTGACCACCGGATTACGGTTCCAACTCGCTACCGCTTTGCCATTTCTCCTATGAAATAATCGTCATTATTTAATCAAATCTATTTCCCTCTCTATAAATTTTAAATTAAAATAGAAAAAAAGTAGTCATTGGACAGGACTCGATTCGTTGACCACCTGATTACGTATCCAACTCGTTACCACTATGCCATTCCTCCCTTGAAATTATCGTCATTATTCTATCATATCTATTTCACTCTTTTTTTAAATTATAAATTAAAATAGAAAAAAAGTAGTCACTGGAGAGGTCTCGATCCGTTGACCACCGGATTATGGTTCCAACTCGCTACCACAATGCCATTCCTCCTTTGATGTTATAGACATTATTCTATCATATCTATTTCACTCTTTATAAATTATAAATTAAAATAGAAAAAAAGTAGTCACTGGAGAGGTCTCGATCCGTTGACCACCGGATTACGGTTCCATCTCGCTACCACAATGCCATTCCTTCTTTGAAGTTATAGACATTATTCTATCATATCTATTTCACTCTTTATAAATTATAAATTAAAATAGAAAAAAAGTAATCACTGGAGAGGTCTCGATCCGTTGACCACCGGATTACGGTTCGAACTCGCTACCGCTATGCCATTCCTCCTATGAAATAATCGTCATTATTCTACCATATCTATTTCACTCTTTATAAATTATAAATTAAAATAGAAAAAAAGTTGTCTTTGGATAGGACTCGACCGGTTGACCACCGGATTACGGTTCCAACTCGCTACCAATATGCCATTCCTCCTATGAAATTATCGTCATTATGTTATCATATCTTTTTCCCTCTTTATTAATTATAATAAAAAATAGAAAAAAAGTAGTCACTGGAGCTGACTCGATCCGTTGACCACCGGATTACGGTTCCAACTCGCTACCAATATGCCATTCCTCCTATGAAATTATCGTCATTATGTTATCATATCTTTTTCCCTCTTTATTAATTATAATATAAAATAGAAAAAAAGTAGTCACTGGAGAGGACTCGATCCGTTGACCACCGGATTACGGTTCCAACTCGCTACCACTATGCCATTCCTCCTATGAAATTATCGTCCTTAATCTATCATATCTATTTCCCTCTTTATAAATTATAATATAAAATATAAATAAAATAGTCACTGGAGAGGACTCGATCCGTTTACCACCGGATTACGGTTCCAACTCGCTACCGCTATGCCATTTCTCCTATGAAATAATCATCATTATTTAATCACATCTATTTCCCTCTCTATAAATTTTAAATTAAAATAGAAAAAAAATACGCACTAAAGAGGATTCGATCCGTACACCACCGGATTATGGTTCCAACTCGCTATCACTATGCCATTCCTCCTATGAATTTATCGTCATTATTCTATCATATCTATTGCCCTCTCTATAATTTATTAATTAAAATAGAAAAAAATTGTCACTTGAGAGGACTCAATCCGTTGACCACCGGTTTACGGTTCCAACTCGCTACCAATATGCCATTCCTCCTATGAAATAATTGTCATTATTCTATCATATCTATTTCCCTCTCTATAAATTATAAATTAAAATAGAAAATAAGTAGTCACTGGAGCTGACTCGATCCGTTGACCACCAGTTTACAGTTCCAACTCGCTAACACTATGCCATTCCTCCTATGAAATTATCGTCATTATTCTATCATATTTATTTCACTCTTTATAAATTATAAATTAAAATAGAAAAAAAGTAATCTTTGGACAGGACTCGATCCGTTGACCACCGGATTACGGTTCCAACTCGCTATCACTATGCAATTCCTCCTATGAAATATTTGTCATTATTCTAACATATTTATTTCACTCTTTATAAATTTAAAGTTAAAATAGAAAAAAGGTAGTCATTCGACACGACTCGATCCGTTGACCACCGGATTACGGTTCCAACTCGCTACAATTATGCCATTTCTCCTATGATTTTATCGTCAGTATTCTATCATATCTATTTCCCTCTCTATAATTTATTAATTAAAATAGAAAAAAATTGTCACTTGAGAGGACTCAATCCGTTGACCACCGGATTACGGTTCCAACTCGCTACCAATATGCCATTCCTCCTATGAAGTTATCGTTATTATTCTATCATATCTTTTTCACTCTTTATAAATTATAATAGAAAAAAAGTAGTCACTGAAGAGGACTCGATCCGTTGACCACCGGATTACGAATCCAACTCGCTACCACTATGCCATTCCTCCCTTGAAATTATCGTCATTATTCTATCATATCTATTTCACTCTTTTTTTAAATTATAAATTAAAATAGAAAAAAAGTAGTCACTGGAGAGGTCTCGATCCGTTGACCACCGGATTATGGTTCCAACTCGCTACCACAATGCCATTCCTCCTTTGATGTTATAGACATTATTCTATCATATCTTTTTCACTCTTTATAAATTATAATAGAAAAAAAGTAGTCACTGAAGAGGACTCGATCCGTTGACCACCGGATTACGAATCCAACTCGCTACCACTATGCCATTCCTCCCTTGAAATTATCGTCATTATTCTATCATATCTATTTCACTCTTTTTTTAAATTATAAATTAAAATAGAAAAAAAGTAGTCACTGGAGAGGTCTCGATCCGTTGACCACCGGATTACGGTTCCATCTCGCTACCACAATGCCATTCCTTCTTTGAAGTTATAGACATTATTCTATCATATCTATTTCACTCTTTATAAATTATAAATTAAAATAGAAAAAAAGTAATCACTGGAGAGGTCTCGATCCGTTGACCACCGGATTACGGTTCGAACTCGCTACCGCTATGCCATTCCTCCTATGAAATAATCGTCATTATTCTACCATATCTATTTCACTCTTTATAAATTATAAATTAAAATAGAAAAAAAGTTGTCTTTGGATAGGACTCGACCGGTTGACCACCGGATTACGGTTCCAACTCGCTACCAATATGCCATTCCTCCTATGAAATTATCGTCATTATGTTATCATATCTTTTTCCCTCTTTATTAATTATAATATAAAATAGAAAAAAAGTAGTCACTGGAGAGGACTCGATCCGTTGAACACTGGATTACGGTTCCAACTCGCTACCGCTATGCCATTCCTCCTATGAAATATTTGTCATTATTCTAACATATCTATTTCACTCTTTTTTTAAATTATAAATTAAATTAGAAAAAAAGTAGTCACTGGAGAGGTCTCGATCCGTTGACCACCGGATTATGGTTCCAACTCGCTACCACAATGCCATTCGTCCTTTGAAGTTATAGACATTATTCTATCATATCTATTTCACTCTTTATAAATTATAAATTAAAATAGAAAAAAGTAATCATTGTACAGGGCTCGATCCGTTAACCACCGGAGTACGGTTCCAACTCGCTACCAATATGCCATTCCTCCTATGAAGTTATCGTCATTATTCTATCATATCTTTTTCACTCTTTATAAATTATAATAAAAAAAAGTAGTCACTGAAAAGGACTCGATCCGTTGACCACCGGATTACGATCCAACTCGTTACCACTATGCCATTCCTCCTATGAAATAATCGTCATTATTCTATCATATCTATTTCACTCTTTATAAATTATAAATTAAAATTGAAAAAAAGTAGTCACTGGAGAGGACTCGATCCGTTGACCACCGGATTACGGTTCCAACTCGCTACAACTATGCCATTCCTCCTATGAAATAATTGTCATTATTCTAACATATCTATTTCACTCTTTATAAATTATAAGTTAATAAAGAAAAAAGGTAGTCATTCGACAGGACTCGATCCGTTGACCACCGGATTACGGTTTCAACTCGCTACAATTAAACCATTTCTCCTATGATTTTATCGTCAGTATTCTATCATATCTATTACCCTCTCTATAATTTATTAATTAAAATAGAAAAAAATTGTCACTTGAGATGACTCGATCCGTTGACCACCGGATTACGGTTCCAACTCGCTACCAATATGCCATTCCTCCTATGAAGTTATCGTTATTATTCTATCATATCTTTTTCACTCTTTATAAATTATAAATTTTAATAGAAAAAAATTGTCACTAGAGAGGACTCGATTCGTTGACCACCGGATTACGGTTCCAACTGGCTTCCGCTATGCCATTCCTCCTATGAAATTATCGTCATTATTCTATCATATCTATTTCCCTCTCTAAAAATTATAAATTAAAATAGAAAAAAAATACGCACTAAAGAGGATTCGATCCGTTCACCACCGGATTACGGTTCCAACTCGCTATCACTATGCCATTCCTCTTTTGCATTTATCGTCATTATTCTATCATATTTATTTCACTCTTTATAAATTATAAATTAAAATTGAAAAAAAGTAGTCACTGGAGAGGACTCGATCTGTTGACCACCGGATTACGGTTCCAACTCGCTACAACTATGCCATTCACCTATGAAATTATCGTCTTTATTCTATCATATCTATTTCACTCTTTATTAATTATAAATTAAAATAGAAAAAAAGTAGTCACTGGAGAGGTCTCGATCCGTTGACCACCGGATTACGGTTCCAACTCGCTACCGCTATGCAATTCCTCCTATGAAATAATTTTCATTATTCTAACATATCTATTTCACTCTTAATAAATTATAAGTTAAAAAAGAAAAAAGGTAGTCATTCGACAGGACTCGATCCGTTGACCACCGGATTACGGTTCCAACTCGCTATCACTATGCCATTCCTCCTATGAATTTATCGTCATTATTCTATCATATCTATTTCCCTCTCTATAATTAATTAATTAAAATAGAAAAAAATTGTCACTTGAGAGAACTCGATCCGTTGACCACCGGATTACGGTTCCAACTCGCTACCAATATGCCATTCCTCCTATGAAGTTATCGTTATTATTCTATCATATCTATTTCACTCTTTTTTTAAATTATAAATTAAAATAGAAAAAAAGTAATCACTGGAGAGGTCTCGATCCGTTGACCACCGGATTATGGTTCCAACTCGCTACCACAATGCCATTCCTCCTTTGAAGTTATAGACATTATTCTATCATATCTATTTCACTCTTTATAAATTATAAATTAAAATAGAAAAAAAGTAGTCACTGGAGAGGTCTCGATCCGTTGACCACCGGATTACGGTTCCATCTCGCTACCACAATGCCATTCCTCCTTTGAAGTTATAGACATTATTCTATCATATCTATTTCACTCTTTATAAATTATAAATTAAAATTGAAAAAAAGTAGTCACTGGAGAGGACTCGATCCGTTGACCACCGGATTACGTTTCCAACTCGCTACAACTATGCCATTCACCTATGAAATTATCGTCATTATTCTATCATATCTATTTCACTCTTTATTAATTATAAATTAAAATAGAAAAAAAGTAATCGCTGGAGAGGTCTCGATCCGTTGACCACCGGATTACGGTTCGAACTCGCTACCGCTATGCCATTCCTCCTATGAAATAATCGTCATTATTCTAACATATCTATTTCACTCTTTATAAATTATAAGTTAACCCATATCCGGCCAAAGTTGCGAAAACGCAACATTAATGTTTCGCTCATAATTTTTATGTTTTCTTTCAAATTTCGATAATTCTTTTTGTTATTTGTATAGATAAAGTCTTTAAATTATTTTTAGTGCAAAAATGGAGCCGTTATAATGATTCTTTTATTTTTTAGAGTTTTTCAAAAATGTCACTTTTTCGATCGCATGACTCTGCCCGAGTTAAACATTTCTACCATCCAATAAAAATTTTTTTTTTGGATTTAAAGTTGTTATCCGTGATAAAAGTAATATCGTTTGAACACATGTAATTCTTTTTTCATGAATTAGAAACTTTTTTCTAGATCATTTTTAATGCTGAACTTAATGTTGCGTTTTCGCAACTTTGGCAGGAGGGGGTCTGGCGGCGCTGCCAGCACTCCCTATACTATACCCGTTTCTCGACATGTTTTAGCTTATAGAGGTTTGTATCCGCTTAATTTTCAAATTAGAAGATAGGAGATCCATTAGGTAAGGAAATGGAGTCTATTACAGAGAAACCATATTTATTATTCGTAAAATGCATTTATGAATTTTCCGTTTTTTTTTTGGACGACGTCTTAGAGAAAATAGTTCTTTTTGAACAAACAGGCTCTAAAACAAGAATAGATATGAAGTCCAACTAAATAGAATTTAAGGAAATTCATTCAATTGTTGCTTATCACAGAATTTAATATGTTTCCCGAGCTAGATATGTATTAATCAAAGGACCTTGGTGAAGGCATGGATTTGGTCCGTAGCTCTTTCAGAAGGAACAATTTTCGGGAAATTAAATAAAATATTAATTTTTCAGATAATTAATGCTTAGACAAAATGGACGTATTTGCAAAAATGAAGACATAATTCAACATATTTAATGAAAAAAACCTGCAATTCGGAATATTTGCGCATAATTTATCCGTAGATGAGCACATGGTACCTAATTTTGGACGTCATTCGGAGACCATGTTTATAAAAATAAACCTGTGAGATTTGGTGTAAAATTCTGGCGTCTTTGCTCATCAGATTGGGCACTTCTTTAGTTTTTGCCATAGGCTAGAGCCTGAGAAAACTCCTATGAAAGCAAATTAGGTTTGGGTACCAGCGTAGTTATTGAATTATTATAAGTCATTCTTGAGCTATCCCAAAATTATTTGTGTTTCGACTATATGTTTCTTGTCGTACGTATAGTTTTGTATTTTTAAAGAAATAAATTACTTCACTACAGGCACAATACGGTAAATAGAAAGTGAGCAATAGAAGATACGAAGAAATTCGCTAAAAGGTCAAGAGGATATGTTATTACTGATTTTGATAAATCCATTGATCTGTCAAAAATGAAATGGAACGATAACTCAGTTATCTCTTAAGCAAGAAATTTTGCATAGCTTCTTCCATTAGGGACGGCGGAGATATTCAGCCGGAAAACATAGTGTATCTTTATCTCACAGCCTTATGTTGTCCGGGCACACAAAAAGTATATGGGCGGAATTGATCATCACGACAATTACAATTCGAATCATAGAGTTAGAGTTAGAGGAATAATGTGATGGTGGCCTCTATCGATATCTATAGAAAGAGTAAGCACCAAGCCGTAACTGTTCCGGAAACCTAAAGAAAATTAGATTTCACAGTTTGAGTTTAGGTCCTACATTGGAGTAACACTCCTAAAAGGTGGTGTGGCTTCTCTCGAAGACTAAAATCATGAGCCATAATGTTTAAAAAAATCTCAGAAAGGCACACATTCTCAATTTTTGTTGCCTGATGAATTGCAAAGGGGATATATTATCTCATTTTATTTTTAAGGGCAACTTCATGAGAAAATGTAGGCAATGTAAGCCAAACTATTTATTCTTGAAAGGAAAATAATATGTTCTTACATCCTACATGTTTCGAATTATTTAATAAATAAAAACACTTTATTATCTCAAATTTACAAATAAATTGAATTTAAACGGATAAAATATTGTATTTCCTATAACAATTTCCACCCAATTTATATGGGGAACATAAAATTCACGTCCTTATTGTTAGAATAATTATCTTATTTAAGCCATTTAAAACAGATTAATCGAAGGAAATCCTCAAACTCAAAGCAAAAATTCATTAATCAGTCATGTACAGCATTTATTAATAGATATAGCAATAAAAAACGAAAAAATTATGTGTGTTGCGCGGGTTGCATATCCGAAAAAAGCTCACGGCTTCTGCCAAAGTTGCGAAAACGCAACATTATTTTTTTCGCACTTACAATTTTTTTTCAGAGTTCAAATTCATAATTTGTCTTTTCTAAGCAGAAAATAGAAGATTCATAAGAAAAAATTGGTAAATTTCTCGCTAATTCTAACCTCGGCGGTTAATGGGTTAAAAAAGAAAAAAGGTAGTCATTCGACAGGACTCGATCCGTTGACCACCGGATTACGGTTTTAACTCGCTACAATTATGCCATTTCTCCTATGATTTTATCGTCAGTATTCTATCATATCTATTACCCTCTCTATAATTTATTAATTAAAATAGAAAAAAATTGTCACTTGAGAGGACTCGATCCGTTGACCACCGGAATACGGTTCCAACTCGCTACCAATATGCCATTCCTCCTATAAAGTTATCGTTATTATTCTATCATATCTTTTTCACTCTTTATAAATTATAAATTATAATAGAAAAAAATTGTCACTAGAGAGGACTCGATTCGTTGACCACCGGATTACGGTTCCAACTGGCTTCCGCTATGCCATTCCTCCTATGAAATTATCGTCATTATTCTATCATATCTATTTCCCTCTCTAAAAATTATAAATTAAAATAGAAAAAAAATACGCACTAAAGAGGATTCGATCCGTTCACCACCGGATTACGGTTCCAACTCGCTATCACTATGCCATTCCTCCTATGAATTTATCGTCATTATTCTATCATATCTATTTCACTCTTTATTAATTATAAATTAAAATAGAAAAAAAGTAGTCACTGGAGAGGTCTCGATCCGTTGACCACCGGATTACGGTTCCAACTCGCTACCGCTATGCCATTCCTCCTATGAAATAATTTTCATTATTCTAACATATCTATTTCACTCTTAATAAATTATAAGTTAAAAAAGAAAAAAGGTAGTCATTCGACAGGACTCGATCCGTTGACCACCGGATTACGGTTCCAACTCGCTATCACTATGCCATTCCTCCTATGAATTTATCGTCATTATTCTATCATATCTATTTCCCTCTCTATAATTAATTAATTAAAATAGAAAAAAATTGTCACTTGAGAGAACTCGATCCGTTGACCACCGGATTACGGTTCAAACTCGCTACCAATATGCCATTCCTCCTATGAAGTTATCGTTATTATTCTATCATATCTTTTTCACTCTTTATAAATTATAAATTATAATAGAAAACAAGTAGTCACTGAAGAGGACTCGATCCGTTGACCACCGGATTACGATTCCAACTCGCTACCACTATGCCATTCCTCCCTTGAAATTATCGTCAAATCTATCATATCTATTTCACTCTTTTTTTAAATTATAAATTAAAATAGAAAAAAAGTAGTCACTGGAGAGGTCTCGATCCGTTGACCACCAGATTATGGTTCCAACTCAATACCACAATGCCATTCCTCCTTTGAAGTTATAGACATTATTCTATCATATCTATTTCACTCTTTATAAATTATAAATTAAAATAGAAAAAAAGTAGTCACTGAAGAGGACTCGATCCTTTGACCACCGGATTACGGTTCCAACTCGCTACCACTATGCCATTCCTCCCTTGAAATTATCGTCATTATTCTATCATATCTATTTCACTCTTTTTATAAATTATAAATTAAAATAGAAAAAAAGTAATCACTGGAGAGGTCTCGATCCGTTGACCACCGGATTACGGTTCCAACTCGCTACCGCTATGCCATTCCTCCTATGAAATTATCGTCATTATGTTATCATATTTATTTCCCTCTCTATAAATTATAATATAAAATAAAAAAAGTAGTCACTGGAGAGGAGGTGATACGTTGACCACCGGATTACGGTTCCAACTCGCTACCACTATGCCATTCCTCCTATGAAATTATCCTTATAATTATATCATATCTATTTCACTCTTTATAAATTATAAATTAATATAGAAATAAAGTAGTCACTGGACAGGACTCAATCCGTTGACCACCGGATTACGGTTCCAACTCGCTACCACTATGCCATTCCTCCTCTGAACTTAAGTCATTTTTCTATCATATCTATTTCCCTCTTTATTAATTATAATATGAAATAGAAAAAAAGTAGTCACTGGAGAAGTCTCGATTCGTTGACCACCGGATTTCGGTTCCAATTCGCTACCACTATGCCATCCCTCCTATAAATAATCGTCATTATTCTATCATATCTATTTCACACATTATAAATTATAAATTAAAATAGAAAAAAAGTAGTCACTGGACAGGACTCGAACCGTAGACCACCGGATTACGGTTCCAACTCGCTACCACTATGCCATTCCTCCTATAAATGTCTTTATTCTATCATATCTATTTCACACATTATAAATTATAAATTAAAATAGAAAAAAAATACTCACTGGAGAGGACTCGATCCGTTGACCACAGGATTACGGTTCCAACTCGCTACCATTATGCCATTCCTCCTATAAATTATCGTCATTATTCTATCATATCTATTTCACTCTTTATAAATTATAAATTAAAATAGAAAAAAAGTAGTCCCTGGAGAGGACTAGATCCGTTGACCACCGGATTACAGTTCCAACTCGCTACCACAATGCCATTCCTCCTCTGAACTTATCGTCATTATTCTATCATATCTATTTCCCTCTTTATAAATTATTAAATAAAATAGAAAAAAAATAGTCACTGGAGAGGACTCGATCCGTTGAGCACCGGATTACGGTTCCAACTCGCTACCACTATACCATCCCTCCTATGAAATTATCGTCATTTTTCTATCATATCTATTTCACTCTTTATAAATTATTAAATAAAATAGAAAAAAAATAGTCACTGGAGAGGACTCGATCCGTTGAGCACCGGATTACGGTTCCAACTCGCTACCACTATACCATCCATCCTATAAAGTATCGTCATTATTCTATCATATCTATTTCACTCTCTATAAATTATAAATTAAAATAGAAAAAAAGTAGTCATTGGACAGGACTCGATCCGTTGACCATCGGATTACGGTTCCAACTCGCTACCACTATGCCATTCCTCCTATAAAGTATCGTCATTATTCTATCATATCTATTTCACTCTTTATAAATTATAAATTAATATAGAAATAAAGTAGTCACTGGACAGGACTCGATCCGTTGACCACCGGATTACGGTTCCAACTCGCTACCATTATGCCATTCCTCCTATGTAATTATCGTCATTTTTCTATCATATCTATTTCACTCTTTATAAATTATAAAATAAAATAGAAGAAAAATAGTCACTGGAGAGTACTCGATCCGTTGAGCACCGGATTACGGTTCCAACTCGCTACCACTATACCATCCCTCCTATAAAGTATCGTCATTATTCTATCATATCTATTTTCCTCTCTATAAATTATAAATTAAAATAGAAAAAAAGTAGTCATTGGACAGGACTCGATCCGTTGACCATCGGATTACGGTTCCAACTCGCTACCACTATGCCATTCCTCCTATAAAGTATCGTCATTATTCTATCATATCTATTTCACTCTTTATAAATTATAAATTAATATAGAAATAAAGTAGTCACTGGACAGGACTCGATCCGTTGACCACCGGATTACGGTTCCAACTCGCTACCATTATGCCATTCCTCCTATGTAATTATCGTCATTTTTCTATCATATCTATTTCGCTCTTTATAAATTATAAAATAAAATAGAAAAAAAATAGTCACTGGAGAGGACTCGATCCGTTGACCACCGGATTACGGTTCCAACTTGCTACCACTATGCCATCCCACCTATGAAATTATCGTCATTATTCTATCATATCTATTTTCCTCTCTATAAATTATAAATTAAAATAGAAAAAAAGTAGTCATTGGACAGGACTCGATCCGTTGACCACCGGATTACGGTTCCAACTCGCTACCACTATGCCATTCCTCCTATAAATTATAGTCATTATTCTATCATATCTATTTCACTCTTTATAAATTATAAATTAAAATAGAATAAAAGTGTCACTTGACAGGACTCGATCCGTTGACCACCGGATTACGGTTCCAACTCGCTACCACAATGCAATTCCTCCTCTGAACTTAAGTCATTTTTCTATCATATCTATTTCCCTCTTTATTAATTATAATATGAAATAGAAAAAAAGTAGTCACTGGAGAAGTCTCGATTCGTTGACCACCGGATTTCGGTTCCAATTCGCTACCACTATGCCATCCCTCCTATAAATAATCGTCATTATTCTATCATATCTATTTCACACATTATAAATTATAAATTAAAATAGAAAAAAAGTAGTCACTGGACAGGACTCGAACCGTTGACCACCGGATTACGGTTCCAACTCGCTACCACTATGCCATTCCTCCTATAAATGTCTTTATTCTATCATATCTATTTCACACATTATAAATTAAAATAGAAAAAAAGTAGTCACTGGACAGGACTCGATCCGTTGACCTCCGGATTACGGTTCCAACTCGCTACCACTATGCCATTCCTCCTATAAATAATCATCTTTTTCTATCATATCTATTTCACTCTTTATAAATTAAAATAGAAAAAAAGTAGTCACTGGAGAGGACTCGATCCGTTGACCACCGGATTACGGTTCCAACTCGCTACCTCTATGCCATCCCTCCTATGAAATTATCGTCATTATTCTATCATATCTATTTCACTTTTATAAATTATAAATTAAAATAGAAATAAAGTAGTCACTGGACAGGACTCGATCCGTTGACCACCGGATTTCGGTTCCAACTCCCTACCACAATGCCATTCCTCTTATGAAATAATCGTCATTATTCTATCATATCTATTTCCCTCTCTATAATTTATAAATTAAAATAGAAAAAAAATAGGCACTAGAGAGGACTCGATACGTTGACCACAAGATTACGGTTCCAACTCGCTACCACTATGCCATTCCCCCTATGAAATTATATTTATTATTCTATTACATCTATTTCACTCTTTATAAATTATAAATTAAAATAGAAATAAAGTAGTCACTGGTCAGGACTCGATCCTTGGACCACCGGATTTCGGTTCCAACTCGCTACAACTATGCCATTTCTCTTATAATATAATCGTCATTTTTCTATCATATCTATTTCACTCATTATAAATTATAAGTTAAAATAGAAAAAAAGTAGAATTTGGACAGGACTCGATCCGTTGACCAACGGATTACTGTTCCAACTCGCTACCACTATGCCATTCCTCCTATAAATAATCGTCATTATTCTATCATATCTATTTCACTCTCTATAAATTATAATATGAAATAGAAAAAAAGTAGTCACTGGAGAAGTCTCGATTCGTTCACCACCGGATTTCGGTTCCAACTCATTAACACTATGCCGTTCCTCTTATGAAAAATATCGTCATTATTCTATCATATCTATTTCACTCTTTATAAATTATAAAATAAAATAGAAAAAAAATACTCACTGGAGAGGACTCGATCCGTTGACCACAGGATTACGGTTCCAACTCGCTACCATTATGCCATTCCTCCTATAAATTATCGTCATTATTCTATCATATCTATTTCACTCTTTATAAATTATAAATTAAAATAGAAAAAAAAGTAGTCCCTGGAGAGGACTAGATCCGTTGACCACCGGATTACGGTTCCAACTCGCTACCACAATGCCATTCCTCCTCTGAACTAATCGTCATTATTCTATCATATCTATTTCCCTCTTTATAAATTATTAAATAAAATAGAAAAAAAATAGTCACTGGAGAGGACTCGATCCGTTGAGCACCGGATTACGGTTCCAACTCGCTACCTCTATGCCATCCCTCCTATGAAATTATCGTCATTTTTCTATCATATCTATTTCACTCTTTATAAATTATTAAATAAAATAGAAAAAAAATAGTCACTGGAGAGGACTCGATCCGTTGAGCACCGGATTACGGTTCCAACTCGCTACCACTATACCATCCCTCCTATGAAATTATCATCATTATTCTATCATATCTATTTTCCTCTCTATAAATTATAAATTAAAATAGAAATAAAGTAGTCACTAGACAGGACTCGATCCGTTGACCACCGGATTACGGTTCCAACTCGCTACCATTATGCCATTCCTCCTATGTAATTATCGTCATTTTTCTATCATATCTATTTCACTCTTTATAAATTATAAAATAAAATAGAAAAAAAATAGTCACTGGAGAGGACTCGATCCGTTGACCACCGGATTACGGTTCCAACTTGCTACCACTATGCCATCCCTCCTATGAAATTATCGTCATTATTCTATCATATCTATTTTCCTCTCTATAAATTATAAATTAAAATAGAAAAAAAGTAGTCATTGGACAGGACTCGATCCGTTGACCACCGGATTACGGTTCCAACTCGCTACCACTATGCCATTCCTCCTATAAATTATAGTCATTATTCTATCATATCTATTTCACTCTTTATAAATTATAAATTAAAAAAGAAATAAAGTAGTCACTGGACAGGACTCGATCCGTTGACCACCGGATTACGGTTCCAACTCGCTACCATTATGCCATTCCTCCTATAAATAATCGTCATTATTCTATCATATCTATTTCACTCTTTATAAATTATAAATTAAAATAGAAAAAAAGTAGTCACTGGAGAGAACTCGATCCGTTGACCACCGGATTACGGTTCCAACTCGCTACCACTATGCCATTCCTCCTCTGAACTTAAGTCATTATACTATCATATCTATTTCCCTCTCTATAATTTATAAATTAAAATAGAAAAAAAGTAGTCATTGGACAGGACGCGATCCGTTGACCACCGGATTACGATTCCAACTCGCTACCATTATGCATTTCCTACTATGAAATTATCGTCATTATTCTATCTTATCTCTTTAACTCCTTATAAATTATAAATTAAAATAGAAAAAAAAGTAGTCATTGGACAGGGCTCGATCTGTTGACCACCGGATTACGGTTCCAACTCGCTACCGCTATGCCATTCCTCCTATGCAATTATCGTTACTATTCCATCATATCTATTTAACTCTTTATAAATTATAAATTAGAATAGAAAAAAAGTAGTCACTGGAGATTTCTTGATCCGTTGATCACCTGATTACGGTTCCAACTCGCTACCACTATGCCATTTCTCCTATGAAATTATCGTCATTATTCTATCATATCTGTTTCATTTCTTATAAATTATAAATTAAAATAGAAAAAAGTAGTCACTGAAGCAGACTCGATCCGTTGACCACCGGATTACGGATCCAACTCGCTACACTTATGCCATTCCTCCTATGAAATTATCGTCATTATTCTATTATATCTATTCCACTCTTTATAAATTATAAATTAAAATAGAAAAAAAGTAGTCACTGGACAGGACTCGATCCGTTTACCACCTGATTACGGTTCCAACTCGCTACCACTATGCCATTCCTCCTATGAAATTATCTTTATTATTTTATCATATCTATTTCACTCTTTATAAATTATAACTTAAAATAGAAAAAAAGTAGTCACTGGACAGGACTCGATCCGTTGACCTCCGGATTACGGTTCCAACTCGCTACCACTATGCCATTCCTCCTATGAAATTATCTTTATTATTTTATCATATCTATTTCACTCTTTATAAATTATAACTTAAAATAGAAAAAAAGTAGTCACTGGACAGGACTCGATCCGTTGACCTCCGGATTACGGTTCCAACTCGCTACCACTATGCCATTCCTCCTATAAATAATCGTCTTTTTCTATCATATCTATTTCACTCTTTATAAATTAAAATAGAAAAAAAGTAGTCACTGGAGAGGACTCGATCCGTTGACCACCGGATTACGGTTCCAACTCGCTACCTCTATGCCATCCCTCCTATGAAATTATCGTCATTATTCTATCATATCTATTTCACTTTTATAAATTATAAATTAAAATAGAAATAAAGTAGTCACTGGACAGGACTCGATCCGTTGACCACCGGATTTCGGTTCCAACTCCCTACCACAATGCCATTCCTCTTATGAAATAATCGTCATTATTCTATCATATCTATTTCCCTCTCTATAATTTATAAATTAAAATAGAAAAAAAATAGGCACTAGAGAGGACTCGATACGTTGACCACAAGATTACGGTTCCAACTCGCTACCACTATGCCATTCCCCCTATGAAATTATATTTATTATTCTATTACATCTATTTCACTCTTTATAAATTATAAATTAAAATAGAAATAAAGTAGTCACTGGTCAGGACTCGATCCTTGGACCACCGGATTTCGGTTCCAACTCGCTACCACTATGCCATTTCTCTTATAATATAATCGTCATTTTTCTATCATATCTATTTCACTCATTATAAATTATAAGTTAAAATAGAAAAAAAGTAGAATTTGGACAGGACTCGATCCGTTGACCAACGGATTACTGTTCCAACTCGCTACCACTATGCCATTCCTCCTATAAATAATCGTCATTATTCTATCATATCTATTTCACTCTCTATAAATTATAATATGAAATAGAAAAAAAGTAGTCACTGGAGAAGTCTCGATTCGTTCACCACCGGATTTCGGTTCCAACTCATTAACACTATGCCGTTCCTCTTATGAAAAATATCGTCATTATTCTATCATATCTATTTCACTCTTTATAAATTATAAAATAAAATAGAAAAAAAATACTCACTGGAGAGGACTCGATCCGTTGACCACAGGATTACGGTTCCAACTCGCTACCATTATGCCATTCCTACTATAAATTATCGTCATTATTCTATCATATCTATTTCACTCTTTATAAATTATAAATTAAAATAGAAAAAAAAGTAGTCCCTGGAGAGGACTAGATCCGTTGACCACCGGATTACGGTTCCAACTCGCTACCACAATGCCATTCCTCCTCTGAACTAATCGTCATTATTCTATCATATCTATTTCCCTCTTTATAAATTATTAAATAAAATAGAAAAAAAATAGTCACTGGAGAGGACTCGATCCGTTGAGCACCGGATTACGGTTCCAACTCGCTACCTCTATGCCATCCCTCCTATGAAATTATCGTCATTTTTCTATCATATCTATTTCACTCTTTATAAATTATTAAATAAAATAGAAAAAAAATAGTCACTGGAGAGGACTCGATCCGTTGAGCACCGGATTACGGTTCCAACTCGCTACCACTATGCCATCCCTCCTATGAAATTATCATCATTATTCTATCATATCTATTTTCCTCTCTATAAATTATAAATTAAAATAGAAAAAAAGTAGTCATTGGACAGGACTCGATCCGTTGACCATCGGATTACGGTTCCAACTCGCTACCACCATGCCATTCCTCCTATAAAGTATCGTCATTATTCTATCATATCTATTTCACTCTTTATAAATTATAAATTAATATAGAAATAAAGTAGTCACTAGACAGGACTCGATCCGTTGACCACCGGATTACGGTTCCAACTCGCTACCATTATGCCATTCCTCCTATGTAATTATCGTCATTTTTCTATCATATCTATTTCACTCTTTATAAATTATAAAATAAAATAGAAAAAAAATAGTAACTGGAGAGGACTCGATCCGTTGACCACCGGATTACGGTTCCAACTTGCTACCACTATGCCATCCCTCCTATGAAATTATCGTCATTATTCTATCATATCTATTTTCCTCTCTATAAATTATAAATTAAAATAGAAAAAAAGTAGTCATTGGACAGGACTCGATCCGTTGACCACCGGATTACGGTTCCAACTCGCTACCACTATGCCATTCCTCCTATAAATTATAGTCATTATTCTATCATATCTATTTCACTCTTTATAAATTATAAATTAAAAAAGAAATAAAGTAGTCACTGGACAGGACTCGATCCGTTGACCACCGGATTACGGTTCCAACTCGCTACCATTATGCCATTCCTCCTATAAATAATCGTCATTATTCTATCATATCTATTTCACTCTTTATAAATTATAAATTAAAATAGAAAAAAAGTAGTCACTGGAGAGAACTCGATCCGTTGACCACCGGATTACGGTTCCAACTCGCTACCACTATGCCATTCCTCCTCTGAACTTAAGTCATTATACTATCATATCTATTTCCCTCTCTATAATTTATAAATTAAAATAGAAAAAAAGTAGTCATTGGACAGGACGCGATCCGTTGACCACCGGATTACGATTCCAACTCGCTACCATTATGCATTTCCTACTATGAAATTATCGTCATTATTCTATCTTATCTCTTTAACTCCTTATAAATTATAAATTAAAATAGAAAAAAAAGTAGTCATTGGACAGGACTCGATCTGTTGACCACCGGATTACGGTTCCAACTCGCTACCGCTATTCCATTCCTCCTATGCAATTATCGTTACTATTCCATCATATCTATTTAACTCTTTATAAATTATAAATTAGAATAGAAAAAAAGTAGTCACTGGAGATTTCTTGATCCGTTGATCACCTGATTACGGTTCCAACTCGCTACCACTATGCCATTTCTCCTATGAAATTATCGTCATTATTCTATCATATCTGTTTCATTTCTTATAAATTATAAATTAAAATAGAAAAAAAGTAGTCACTGAAGCAGACTCGATCCGTTGACCACCGGATTACGGATCCAACTCGCTACACTTATGCCATTCCTCCTATGAAATTATCGTCATTATTCTATTATATCTATTCCACTCTTTATAAATTATAACTTAAAATAGAAAAAAAGTAGTCATTGGACAGGACTCGATCCGTTGACCACCGGATTACGCTTCCAACTCGCTACCACAATGCCATTCCTTCTATGAAATTATCGTCATTATTCTATTATATCTATTCCACTCTTTATAAATTATAAATTAAAATAGAAAAAAAGTAGTCATTGGACAGGACTCGATCCGTTGACCACCTGATTACGGTTCCAACTCGCTACCACTATGCCATTCCTCCTATGAAATTATCGTCATTATTCTATCATATCTGTTTCATTTCTTATAAATTATAAATTAAAATAGAAAAAAAGTAGTCACTGAAGCAGACTCGATCCGTTGACCACCGGATTACGTTTCCAACTCGCTACCACTATGCCATTCCCCCTATGAAATTATCGTCATTACTTAATCATTTCTATTTCCCTCTCTATGAATTATACATTAAAATAGAAAAAAAGTAGTTACTGGAGAGGTCTCAATCCGCTGACCACCGAATTACGGTTCCAACTCGCTACCACTATGCCATTTCTCTTATCATATAATCGTCATTTTTCTATCATATCTATTTCACTCATTATAAATTATAAGTTAAAATAGAAAAAATGTAGAATTTGGACAGGACTCGATCCGTTGACCAACGGATTACTGTTCCAACTCGCTACCACTATGCCATTCCTCCTATAAATAATCGTCATTATTCTATCATATCTATTTCACTCTCTATAAATTATTATATGAAATAGAAAAAAAGTAGTCACTGGAGAAGTCTCGATTCGTTCACCACCGGATTTCGGTTCCAACTCGCTAACACTATGCCGTTCCTCTTATGAAAAATATCGTCATTATTCTATCATATCTATTTCACTCTTTATAAATTATAAAATAAAATAGAAAAAAAATACTCACTGGAGAGGACTCGATCCGTTGACCACAGGATTACGGTTCCAACTCGCTACCATTATGCCATTCCTCCTATAAATTATCGTCATTATTCTATCATATCTATTTCACTCTTTATAAATTATAAATTAAAATAGAAAAAAAGTAGTCCCTGGAGAGGACTAGATCCGTTGACCACCGGATTACGCTTCCAACTCGCTACCACAATGCCATTCCTCCTCTGAACTTATCGTCATTATTCTATCATATCTATTTCCCTCTTTATAAATTATAATATGAAATAGAAAAAAAGTAGTCACTGGAGAAGTCTCGATCCGTTGAGCACCGGATTACAGTTCCAACTCGCTACCACTATATCATCCCTCCTATGAAATTATCGTCATTATTCTATCATATCTATTTTCCTCTCTATAAATTATAAATTAAAATAGAAAAAAAGTAGTCATTGGACAGGACTCGATCCGTTGACCATCGGATTACGGTTCCAACTCGCTACCACTATGCCATTCCTCCTATAAAGTATCGTCATTATTCTATCATATCTATTTCACTCTTTATAAATTATAAATTAATATAGAAATAAAGTAGTCACTGGACAGGACTCGATCCGTTGACCACCGGATTACGGTTCAAAACTCGCTACCATTATGCCATTCCTCCTATGAAATTATCGTCATTTTTCTATCATATCTATTTCACTCTTTATAAATTATAAAATAAAATAGAAAAAAAATAGTCACTGGAGAGGACTCGATCCGTTGACCAACGGATTACGGTTCCAACTTGCTACCACTATGCCATCCCTCCTATGAAATTATCGTCATTATTCTATCATATCTATTTTCCTCTCTATAAATTATAAATTAAAATAGAAAAAAAGTAGTCATTGGACAGGACTCGATCCGTTGACCACCGGATTACGGTTCCAACTCGATACCACTATGCCATTCCTCCTATAAATTATAGTCATTATTCTATCATATCTATTTCACTCTTTATAAATTATAAATTAAAATAGAAATAAAGTAGTCACTGGACAGGACTCGATCCGTTGACCACCGGATTACGGTTCCAACTCGCTACCATTATGCCATTCCTCCTATAAATAATCGTCATTATTCTATCATATCTATTTCACTCTTTATAAATTATAAATTAAAATAGAAAAAAAGTAGTCACTGGAGAGAACTCGATCCGTTGACCACCGGATTACGGTTCCAACTCGCTAGCACAATGCCATTCCTCCTCTGAACTTAAGTCATTATTCTATCATATCTATTTCCCTCTCTATAATTTATAAATTAAAATAGAAAAAAAGTAGTCATTGGACAGGACGCGATCCGTTGACCACCGGTTTACGATTCCAACTCGCTACCATTATGCCATTCCTCCTATGAAATTATCGTCATTATTCTATCATATCTCTTTAACTCCTTATAAATTATAAATTAAAATAGAAAAAAAGTAGTCATTGGACAGGACTCGATCTGTTGACCACCGGATTACGGTTCAAACTCGCACCAATATGCCATTCCTCCTATGAAATTATCGTCCATATTCTGTCACATCTATTTCACTCTTTATAAATTATAAATTAAAATTGAAAAAACTAGTCACTGGAGAGGACTCGATCCGTTGACCACCGGATTACGGTTCCAACGCGCTACCACTATGCCCTTCCTCATATGAAATTATAGTCATTATCCTATCATAATTATTTCACTCTTTATAAATTATAAATTAAAATTGAAAAAAGTAGTCACTGGAGAGGACTCGATCCGTTGACCACCTGATTACGGATCCAACTCGCTACCACTATGCGATTCCTCCTATGAATTTATCGTCAATATTTAATCATATCTATTTCCCTCTCTATGAATTATACATTAAAATAGAAAAAAAGTAGTTACTGGGGAGTTCTCGATCCGCTGACCACCGAATTACGGTTCCAACTCGCTTCCACTATGCCCTTCCTCCTATGAAATTATCTTTATTATTCTATCATATCTATTTCATTCTTTATAAATTATAACTTAAAATAGAGAAAAGTAGTCACTTGACAGAACTCGATCCATTGACCACCTGATTACGGATGCAACTCGCTACCACTATGCCATTCCTCCTATGAAATTATCTTTATTATACTATCATATCTATTTCATTCTTTATAAATAATTACTTAAATTAGAAAAAAAGTAGTCACTGGACAGGACTCGATCCATTGACCACCTGATTACGGATCCAACTCGCTACCACTATGCCATTCCTCCTATGAAATTAACATCATTATTCTATTACATCTATTTCACTCTTTATAAATTATAAATTAAAATAGAAATAAAGTAGTCACTGGACAGGACTCGATCCGTTTACCACCTGATTTCGGTTCCAACTCGCTACACTTATGCCATTCCTCCTATGAAATTATCGTCATTATTCTATCATATCTATTTCACTCATTATAAATTATAAGTTAAAATAGAAAAAAAGTAGAATTTGGACAGGACTCGATCCGTTGACCAACGGATTACTGTTCCCACTCGCTACCACTATGCCATTCCTCCTATAAATAATCGTCATTATTCTATCATATCTATTTCACTCTCTATAAATTATAATATGAAATAGAAAAAAAGTAGTCACTGAAGAAGTCTCGATTCGTTCACCACCGGATTTCGGTTCCAACTCGCTAACACTATGCCGTTCCTCCTATAAATTATCGTCATTATTCTATCATATCTATTTCACTCATTATAAATTATAAAATAAAATAGAAAAAAAATACTCACTGGAGAGGACTCGATCCGTTGACCACAGGATTACGGTTCCAACTCGCTACCATTATGCCATTCCTCCTATAAATTATCGTCATTATTCTATCATATCTATTTCACTCTTTATAAATTATAAATTAAAATAGAATAAAAGTGTCACTTGACAGGACTCGATCCGTTGACCACCTGATTACGGATCCAACTCGCTACCACTATGCCATTCGTCCTATAAATTATCCTTATTAGTATATCATATCTATTTCACTCTTTATAAATTATAAATTAAAATAGAATAAAAGTGTCACTTGACAGGACTCGATCCGTTGACCACCTGATTACGGATCCAACTCGCTACCACTATGCGATTCCTCCTATGAATATATCATCATTATTTAATCATATCTATTTCCCTCTCTTTGAATTATACATTAAAATAGAAAAAAAGTAGTCATTGGACAGGACGCGATCCGTTGACCACCGGATTACGGTTCCAACGCGCTACCACTATGCCCTTCCTCATATGAAATTATAGTCATTATCCTATCATAATTATTTCACTCTTTATAAATTATAAATTAAAATTGAAAAAAGTAGTCACTGGAGAGGACTCGATCCGCTGACCACCGAATTACGGTTCCAACTCGCTACCACTATGCGATTCCTCCTATGAATATATCATCATTATTTAATCATATCTATTTCCCTCTCTATGAATTATAAATTAAAATAGAAAAAAAGTAGTCACTGGACAGGACTCAATTCGTTGACCACCTGATTTCGGTTCCAACTCGCAACCGCTATTCCATTGCTCCTATAAAATTATCATTATTATTCTATCATATCTAATTCACTCTTTATAAATTATAAATTAAAATAGAAAAAAAATAGTCACTTGAGAGTTCTCGATCCGTTGACCACTGCATTACGGTTCCAACTCGCTACCTCTATGCCATTCCTCCTATGAAATTATAGTCATTAACCTATTATAACTATTCCACTCTTTATTAATTATAAATTAAAATAGAAAAAAGTAGTCATTGGAGAGGACTCGATCCGTTGACCACCGAATTACGGTTCCAACTCGCTACCACTATGCCATTCCTCCTATAAAGTATCGTCATTATTCAATCATATCTATTTCACTCTTTATAAATTATAAATTAATATAGAAATAAAGTAGTCACTGGACAGGACTCGATCCTTTGACCACCGGATTACGGTTCCAACTCGCTACCATTATGCCATTCGTCCTATAAATTATCTTTATTATTCTATCATATCTATTTCATTCTTTATAAATTATAACTTAAAATAGAAAAATAGTAGTCACTGGACAGGACTCGATCCATTGACCACCTGGTGACGGATCCAACTCGCTACCACTATGCCATTCCTCCTATGAAATTATAGTCCTTATTCTATCATATCTATTTCCCTCTCTAAAAATTATAAATTAAAATCGAAAAAAAGTAGTCACTGGACAGGACTCGATCCGTTGACCACCGAATTACGGATCCAACTCGCTACCACTATGCCATTCCTCCTATGAAATTATCCTTATAATTATATCATATCTATTTCACTCTTTATAAATTATAAATTAATATAGAAATAAAGTAGTCACTGGACAGGACTCAATCCGTTGACCACCGGATTACGGTTCCAACTCGCTACCACTATGCCATTCCTCCTCTGAACTTAAGTCATTTTTCTATCATATCTATTTCCCTCTTTATTAATTATAATATGAAATAGAAAAAAAGTAGTCACTGGAGAAGTCTCGATTCGTTGACCACCGGATTTCGGTTCCAATTCGCTACCACTATGCCATTCCTCCTATAAATGTCTTTATTCTATCATATCTATTTCACACATTATAAATTATAAATTAAAATAGAAAAAAAATACTCACTGGAGAGGACTCGATCCGTTGACCACAGGATTACGGTTCCAACTCGCTACCATTATGCCATTCCTCCTATAAATTATCGTCATTATTCTATCATATCTATTTCACTCTTTATAAATTATAAATTAAAATAGAAAAAAAGTAGTCCCTGGAGAGGACTAGATCCGTTGACCACCGGATTACAGTTCCAACTCGCTACCACAATGCCATTCCTCCTCTGAACTTATCGTCATTATTCTATCATATCTATTTCCCTCTTTATAAATTATTAAATAAAATAGAAAAAAAATAGTCACTGGAGAGGACTCGATCCGTTGAGCACCGGATTACGGTTCCAACTCGCTACCACTATACCATCCCTCCTATGAAATTATCGTCATTTTTCTATCATATCTATTTCACTCTTTATAAATTATTAAATAAAATAGAAAAAAAATAGTCACTGGAGAGGACTCGATCCGTTGAGCACCGGATTACGGTTCCAACTCGCTACCACTATACCATCCCTCCTATGAAATTATCGTCATTTTTCTATCATATCTATTTCACTCTTTATAAATTATTAAATAAAATAGAAAAAAAATAGTCACTGGAGAGTACTCGATCCGTTGAGCACCGGATTACGGTTCCAACTCGCTACCACTATACCATCCCTCCTATAAAGTATCGTCATTATTCTATCATATCTATTTTCCTCTCTATAAATTATAAATTAAAATAGAAAAAAAGTAGTCATTGGACAGGACTCGATCCGTTGACCATCGGATTACGGTTCCAACTCGCTACCACTATGCCATTCCTCCTATAAAGTATCGTCATTATTCTATCATATCTATTTCACTCTTTATAAATTATAAATTAATATAGAAATAAAGTAGTCACAGGACAGGACTCGATCCGTTGACCACCGGATTACGGTTCCAACTCGCTACCATTATGCCATTCCTCCTATGTAATTATCGTCATTTTTCTATCATATCTATTTCACTCTTTATAAATTATAAAATAAAATAGAAAAAAAATAGTCACTGGAGAGGACTCGATCCGTTGACCACCGGATTACGGTTCCAACTTGCTACCACTATGCCATCCCTCCTATGAAATTATCGTCATTATTCTATCATATCTATTTTCCTCTCTATAAATTATAAATTAAAATAGAAAAAAAGTAGTCATTGGACAGGACTCGATCCGTTGACCACCGGATTACGGTTCCAACTCGCTACCACTATGCCATTCCTCCTATAAATTATAGTCATTATTCTATCATATCTATTTCACTCTTTATAAATTATAAATTAAAATAGAATAAAAGTGTCACTTGACAGGACTCGATCCGTTGACCACCGGATTACGGTTCCAACTCGCTACCATTATGCCATTCGTCCTATAAATTATCTTTATTATTCTATCATATCTATTTCATTCTTTATAAATTATAACTTAAAATAGAAAAATAGTAGTCACTGGACAGGACTCGATCCATTGACCACCTGGTGACGGATGCAACTCGCTACCACTATGCCATTCGTCCTATAAATTATCTTTATTATTCTATCATATCTATTTCATTCTTTATAAATTATAACTTAAAATAGAAAAATAGTAGTCACTGGACAGGACTCGATCCATTGACCACCTGGTGACGGATGCAACTCGCTACCACTATGCCATTCGTCCTATAAATTATCTTTATTATTCTATCATATCTATTTCATTCTTTATAAATTATAACTTAAAATAGAAAAATAGTAGTCACTGGAGAGAACTCGATCCGTTGACCACCGGATTACGGTTCCAACTCGCTACCACAATGCAATTCCTCCTCTGAACTTAAGTCATTTTTCTATCATATCTATTTCCCTCTTTATTAATTATAATATGAAATAGAAAAAAAGTAGTCACTGGAGAAGTCTCGATTCGTTGACCACCGGATTTCGGTTCCAATTCGCTACCACTATGCCATCCCTCCTATAAATAATCGTCATTATTCTATCATATCTATTTCACACATTATAAATTATAAATTAAAATAGAAAAAAAGTAGTCACTGGACAGGACTCGAACCGTTGACCACCGGATTACGGTTCCAACTCGCTACCACTATGCCATTCCTCCTATAAATGTCTTTATTCTATCATATCTATTTCACACATTATAAATTAAAATAGAAAAAAAGTAGTCACTGGACAGGACTCGATCCGTTGACCTCCGGATTACGGTTCCAACTCGCTACCACTATGCCATTCCTCCTATAAATAATCGTCTTTTTCTATCATATCTATTTCACTCTTTATAAATTAAAATAGAAAAAAAGTAGTCACTGGAGAGGACTCGATCCGTTGACCACCGGATTACGGTTCCAACTCGCTACCTCTATGCCATCCCTCCTATGAAATTATCGTCATTATTCTATCATATCTATTTCACTTTTATAAATTATAAATTAAAATAGAAATAAAGTAGTTACTGGACAGGACTCGATCCGTTGACCACCGGATTTCGGTTCCAACTCCCTACCACAATGCCATTCCTCTTATGAAATAATCGTCATTATTCTATCATATCTATTTCCCTCTCTATAATTTATAAATTAAAATAGAAAAAAAATAGGCACTAGAGAGGACTCGATACGTTGACCACAAGATTACGGTTCCAACTCGCTACCACTATGCCATTCCCCCTATGAAATTATATTTATTATTCTATTACATCTATTTCACTCTTTATAAATTATAAATTAAAATAGAAATAAAGTAGTCACTGGTCAGGACTCGATCCTTGGACCACCGGATTTCGGTTCCAACTCGCTACCACTATGCCATTTCTCTTATAATATAATCGTCATTTTTCTATCATATCTATTTCACTCATTATAAATTATAAGTTAAAATAGAAAAAAAGTAGAATTTGGACAGGACTCGATCCGTTGACCAACGGATTACTGTTCCAACTCGCTACCACTATGCCATTCCTCCTATAAATAATCGTCATTATTCTATCATATCTATTTCACTCTCTATAAATTATAATATGAAATAGAAAAAAAGTAGTCACTGGAGAAGTCTCGATTCGTTCACCACCGGATTTCGGTTCCAACTCATTAACACTATGCCGTTCCTCTTATGAAAAATATCGTCATTATTCTATCATATCTATTTCACTCTTTATAAATTATAAAATAAAATAGAAAAAAAATACTCACTGGAGAGGACTCGATCCGTTGACCACAGGATTACGGTTCCAACTCGCTACCATTATGCCATTCCTCCTATAAATTATCGTCATTATTCTATCATATCTATTTCACTCTTTATAAATTATAAATTAAAATAGAAAAAAAAGTAGTCCCTGGAGAGGACTAGATCCGTTGACCACCGGATTACGGTTCCAACTCGCTACCACAATGCCATTCCTCCTCTGAACTAATCGTCATTATTCTATCATATCTATTTCCCTCTTTATAAATTATTAAATAAAATAGAAAAAAAATAGTCACTGGAGAGGACTCGATCCGTTGAGCACCGGATTACGGTTCCAACTCGCTACCTCTATGCCATCCCTCCTATGAAATTATCGTCATTTTTCTATCATATCTATTTCACTCTTTATAAATTATTAAATAAAATAGAAAAAAAATAGTCACTGGAGAGGACTCGATCCGTTGAGCACCGGATTACGGTTCCAACTCGCTACCACTATACCATCCCTCCTATGAAATTATCATCATTATTCTATCATATCTATTTTCCTCTCTATAAATTATAAATTAAAATAGAAAAAAAGTAGTCATTGGACAGGACTCGATCCGTTGACCATCGGATTACGGTTCCAACTCGCTACCACCATGCCATTCCTCCTATAAAGTATCGTCATTATTCTATCATATCTATTTCACTCTTTATAAATTATAAATTAATATAGAAATAAAGTAGTCACTAGACAGGACTCGATCCGTTGACCACCGGATTACGGTTCCAACTCGCTACCATTATGCCATTCCTCCTATGTAATTATCGTCATTTTTCTATCATATCTATTTCACTCTTTATAAATTATAAAATAAAATAGAAAAAAAATAGTCACTGGAGAGGACTCGATCCGTTGACCACCGGATTACGGTTCCAACTTGCTACCACTATGCCATCCCTCCTATGAAATTATCGTCATTATTCTATCATATCTATTTTCCTCTCTATAAATTATAAATTAAAATAGAAAAAAAGTAGTCATTGGACAGGACTCGATCCGTTGACCACCGGATTACGGTTCCAACTCGCTACCACTATGCCATTCCTCCTATAAATTATAGTCATTATTCTATCATATCTATTTCACTCTTTATAAATTATAAATTAAAAAAGAAATAAAGTAGTCACTGGACAGGACTCGATCCGTTGACCACCGGATTACGGTTCCAACTCGCTACCATTATGCCATTCCTCCTATAAATAATCGTCATTATTCTATCATATCTATTTCACTCTTTATAAATTATAAATTAAAATAGAAAAAAAGTAGTCACTGGAGAGAACTCGATCCGTTGACCACCGGATTACGGTTCCAACTCGCTACCACTATGCCATTCCTCCTCTGAACTTAAGTCATTATACTATCATATCTATTTCCCTCTCTATAATTTATAAATTAAAATAGAAAAAAAGTAGTCATTGGACAGGACGCGATCCGTTGACCACCGGATTACGATTCCAACTCGCTACCATTATGCATTTCCTACTATGAAATTATCGTCATTATTCTATCTTATCTCTTTAACTCCTTATAAATTATAAATTAAAATAGAAAAAAAAGTAGTCATTGGACAGGACTCGATCTGTTGACCACCGGATTACGGTTCCAACTCGCTACCGCTATGCCATTCCTCCTATGCAATTATCGTTACTATTCCATCATATCTATTTAACTCTTTATAAATTATAAATTAGAATAGAAAAAAAGTAGTCACTGGAGATTTCTTGATCCGTTGATCACCTGATTACGGTTCCAACTCGCTACCACTATGCCATTTCTCCTATGAAATTATCGTCATTATTCTATCATATCTGTTTCATTTCTTATAAATTATAAATTAAAATAGAAAAAAGTAGTCACTGAAGCAGACTCGATCCGTTGACCACCGGATTACGGATCCAACTCGCTACACTTATGCCATTCCTCCTATGAAATTATCGTCATTATTCTATTATATCTATTCCACTCTTTATAAATTATAAATTAAAATAGAAAAAAAGTAGTCACTGGACAGGACTCGATCCGTTTACCACCTGATTACGGTTCCAACTCGCTACCACTATGCCATTCCTCCTATGAAATTATCTTTATTATTTTATCATATCTATTTCACTCTTTATAAATTATAACTTAAAATAGAAAAAAAGTAGTCACTGGACAGGACTCGATCCGTTGACCTCCGGATTACGGTTCCAACTCGCTACCACTATGCCATTCCTCCTATGAAATTATCTTTATTATTTTATCATATCTATTTCACTCTTTATAAATTATAACTTAAAATAGAAAAAAAGTAGTCACTGGACAGGACTCGATCCGTTGACCTCCGGATTACGGTTCCAACTCGCTACCACTATGCCATTCCTCCTATAAATAATCGTCTTTTTCTATCATATCTATTTCACTCTTTATAAATTAAAATAGAAAAAAAGTATTCACTGGAGAGGACTCGATCCGTTGACCACCGGAATACGGTTCCAACTCGCTACCTCTATGCCATTTCTCCTATGAAATTATCGTCATTATTCTATCATATCTATTTCACTTTTATAAATTATAAATTAAAATAGAAATAAAGTAGTCACTGGACAGGACTCGATCCGTTGACCACCGGATTTCGGTTCCAACTCCCTACCACAATGCCATTCCTCTTATGAAATAATCGTCATTATTCTATCATATCTATTTCCCTCTCTATAATTTATAAATTAAAATAGAAAAAAAATAGGCACTAGAGAGGACTCGATACGTTGACCACAAGATTACGGTTCCAACTCGCTACCACTATGCCATTCCCCCTATGAAATTATATTTATTATTCTATTACATCTATTTCACTCTTTATAAATTATAAATTAAAATAGATATAAAGTAGTCACTGGTCAGGACTCGATCCTTGGACCACCGGATTTCGGTTCCAACTCGCTACCACTATGCCATTTCTCTTATAATATAATCGTCATTTTTCTATCATATCTATTTCACTCATTATAAATTATAAGTTAAAATAGAAAAAAAGTAGAATTTGGACAGGACTCGATCCGTTGACCAACGGATTACTGTTCCAACTCGCTACCACTATGCCATTCCTTTTATAAATAATCGTCATTATTCTATCATATCTATTTCACTCTCTATAAATTATAATATGAAATAGAAAAAAAGTAGTCACTGGAGAAGTCTCGATTCGTTCACCACCGGATTTCGGTTCCAACTCATTAACACTATGCCGTTCCTCTTATGAAAAATATCGTCATTATTCTATCATATCTATTTCACTCTTTATAAATTATAAAATAAAATAGAAAAAAAATACTCACTGGAGAGGACTCGATCCGTTGACCACAGGATTACGGTTCCAACTCGCTACCATTATGCCATTCCTCCTATAAATTATCGTCATTATTCTATCATATCTATTTCACTCTTTATAAATTATAAATTAAAATAGAAAAAAAAGTAGTCCCTGGAGAGGACTAGATCCGTTGACCACCGGATTACGGTTCCAACTCGCTACCACTATACCATCCCTCCTATGAAATTATCATCATTATTCTATCATATCTATTTTCCTCTCTATAAATTATAAATTAAAATAGAAAAAAAGTAGTCATTGGACAGGACTCGATCCGTTGACCATCGGATTACGGTTCCAACTCGCTACCACCATGCCATTCCTCCTATAAAGTATCGTCATTATTCTATCATATCTATTTCACTCTTTATAAATTATAAATTAATATAGAAATAAAGTAGTCACTAGACAGGACTCGATCCGTTGACCACCGGATTACGGTTCCAACTCGCTACCATTATGCCATTCCTCCTATGTAATTATCGTCATTTTTCTATCATATCTATTTCACTCTTTATAAATTATAAAATAAAATAGAAAAAAAATAGTAACTGGAGAGGACTCGATCCGTTGACCACCGGATTACGGTTCCAACTTGCTACCACTATGCCATCCCTCCTATGAAATTATCGTCATTATTCTATCATATCTATTTTCCTCTCTATAAATTATAAATTAAAATAGAAAAAAAGTAGTCATTGGACAGGACTCGATCCGTTGACCACCGGATTACGGTTCCAACTCGCTACCACTATGCCATTCCTCCTATAAATTATAGTCATTATTCTATCATATCTATTTCACTCTTTATAAATTATAAATTAAAAAAGAAATAAAGTAGTCACTGGACAGGACTCGATCCGTTGACCACCGGATTACGGTTCCAACTCGCTACCATTATGCCATTCCTCCTATAAATAATCGTCATTATTCTATCATATCTATTTCACTCTTTATAAATTATAAATTAAAATAGAAAAAAAGTAGTCACTGGAGAGAACTCGATCCGTTGACCACCGGATTACGGTTCCAACTCGCTACCACTATGCCATTCCTCCTCTGAACTTAAGTCATTATACTATCATATCTATTTCCCTCTCTATAATTTATAAATTAAAATAGAAAAAAAGTAGTCATTGGACAGGACGCGATCCGTTGACCACCGGATTACGATTCCAACTCGCTACCATTATGCATTTCCTACTATGAAATTATCGTCATTATTCTATCTTATCTCTTTAACTCCTTATAAATTATAAATTAAAATAGAAAAAAAAGTAGTCATTGGACAGGACTCGATCTGTTGACCACCGGATTACGGTTCCAACTCGCTACCGCTATGCCATTCCTCCTATGCAATTATCGTTACTATTCCATCATATCTATTTAACTCTTTATAAATTATAAATTAGAATAGAAAAAAAGTAGTCACTGGAGATTTCTTGATCCGTTGATCACCTGATTACGGTTCCAACTCGCTACCACTATGCCATTTCTCCTATGAAATTATCGTCATTATTCTATCATATCTGTTTCATTTCTTATAAATTATAAATTAAAATAGAAAAAAAGTAGTCACTGAAGCAGACTCGATCCGTTGACCACCGGATTACGGATCCAACTCGCTACACTTATGCCATTCCTCCTATGAAATTATCGTCATTATTCTATTATATCTATTCCACTCTTTATAAATTATAACTTAAAATAGAAAAAAAGTAGTCATTGGACAGGACTCGATCCGTTGACCACCGGATTACGCTTCCAACTCGCTACCACAATGCCATTCCTTCTATGAAATTATCGTCATTATTCTATTATATCTATTCCACTCTTTATAAATTATAAATTAAAATAGAAAAAAAGTAGTCATTGGACAGGACTCGATCCGTTGACCACCTGATTACGGTTCCAACTCGCTACCACTATGCCATTCCTCCTATGAAATTATCGTCATTATTCTATCATATCTGTTTCATTTCTTATAAATTATAAATTAAAATAGAAAAAAAGTAGTCACTGAAGCAGACTCGATCCGTTGACCACCGGATTACGTTTCCAACTCGCTACCACTATGCCATTCCCCCTATGAAATTATCGTCATTACTTAATCATTTCTATTTCCCTCTCTATGAATTATACATTAAAATAGAAAAAAAGTAGTTACTGGAGAGGTCTCAATCCGCTGACCACCGAATTACGGTTCCAACTCGCTACCACTATGCCATTCGTCCTATAAATTATCTTTATTATTCTATCATATCTATTTCATTCTTTATAAATTATAACTTAAAATAGAAAAATAGTAGTCACTGGACAGGACTCGATCCATTGACCACCTGGTGACGGATCCAACTCGCTACCACTATGCCATTCCTCCTATGAAATTATCCTTATAATTATATCATATCTATTTCACTCTTTATAAATTATAAATTAATATAGAAATAAAGTAGTCACTGGACAGGACTCGATCCGTTGACCACCGGATTACGGTTCCAACTCGCTACCATTATGCCATTCCTCCTATGAAATTATCGTCATTTTTCTATCATATCTAATTCACTCTTTATAAATTATAAAATAAAATAGAATAAAAATAGTCACTGGAGAGGACTCGATCCGTTGACCACCGGATTACGGTTCCAACTTGCTACCACTATGCCATCCCTCCTATGAAATTATCGTCATTATTCTATCATATCTATTTTCCTCTCTATAAATTATAAATTAAAATAGAAAAAAAGTAGTCATTGGACAGGAATCGAACCGTTGACCACCGGATTACGGTTCCAACTCGCTACCACTATGCCATTCCTCCTATAAAGTATCGTCATTATTCTATCATATCTATTTCACTCTTTATAAATTATAAATTAATATAGAAATAAAGTAGTCACTGGACAGGACTCGATCCGTTGACCACCGGATTACGGTTCCAACTCGCTACCATTATGCCATTCCTCCTCTGAACATAAGTGATTATTCTATCATATCTATTTCCCTCTTTATAAATTATAATATGAAATAGAAAAAAAATAGGCACTAGAGAGGACTCGATACGTTGACCACAAGATTACGGTTCCAACTCGCTACCACTATGCCATTCCCCCTATGAAATTATATTTATTATTCTATTACATCTATTTCACTCTTTATAAATTATAAATTAAAATAGAAATAAAGTAGTCACTGGACAGGACTCGATCCTTGGACCACCGGATTTCGGTTCCAACTCGCTACCACTATGCCATTTCTCTTATAATATAATCGTCATTTTTCTATCATATCTATTTCACTCATTATAAATTATAAGTTAAAATAGAAAAAAAGTAGAATTTGGACAGGACTCGATCCGTTGACCAACGGATTACTGTTCCAACTCGCTACCACTATGCCATTCCTCCTATAAATAATCGTCATTATTCTATCATATCTATTTCACTCTCTATAAATTATTATATGAAATAGAAAAAAAGTAGTCACTGGAGAAGTCTCGATTCGTTCACCACCGGATTTCGGTTCCAACTCGCTAACACTATGCCGTTCCTCTTATGAAAAATATCGTCATTATTCTATCATATCTATTTCACTCTTTATAAATTATAAAATAAAATAGAAAAAAAATACTCACTGGAGAGGACTCGATCCGTTGACCACAGGATTACGGTTCCAACTCGCTACCATTATGCCATTCCTCCTATAAATTATCGTCATTATTCTATCATATCTATTTCACTCTTTATAAATTATAAATTAAAATAGAAAAAAAGTAGTCCCTGGAGAGGACTAGATCCGTTGACCACCGGATTACGCTTCCAACTCGCTACCACAATGCCATTCCTCCTCTGAACTTATCGTCATTATTCTATCATATCTATTTCCCTCTTTATAAATTATAATATGAAATAGAAAAAAAGTAGTCACTGGAGAAGTCTCGATCCGTTGAGCACCGGATTACAGTTCCAACTCGCTACCACTATATCATCCCTCCTATGAAATTATCGTCATTATTCTATCATATCTATTTTCCTCTCTATAAATTATAAATTAAAATAGAAAAAAAGTAGTCATTGGACAGGACTCGATCCGTTGACCATCGGATTACGGTTCCAACTCGCTACCACTATACCATCCCTCCTATGAAATTATCATCATTATTCTATCATATCTATTTTCCTCTCTATAAATTATAAATTAAAATAGAAAAAAAGTAGTCATTGGACAGGACTCGATCCGTTGACCATCGGATTACGGTTCCAACTCGCTACCACCATGCCATTCCTCCTATAAAGTATCGTCATTATTCTATCATATCTATTTCACTCTTTATAAATTATAAATTAATATAGAAATAAAGTAGTCACTAGACAGGACTCGATCCGTTGACCACCGGATTACGGTTCCAACTCGCTACCATTATGCCATTCCTCCTATGTAATTATCGTCATTTTTCTATCATATCTATTTCACTCTTTATAAATTATAAAATAAAATAGAAAAAAAATAGTAACTGGAGAGGACTCGATCCGTTGACCACCGGATTACGGTTCCAACTTGCTACCACTATGCCATCCCTCCTATGAAATTATCGTCATTATTCTATCATATCTATTTTCCTCTCTATAAATTATAAATTAAAATAGAAAAAAAGTAGTCATTGGACAGGACTCGATCCGTTGACCACCGGATTACGGTTCCAACTCGCTACCACTATGCCATTCCTCCTATAAATTATAGTCATTATTCTATCATATCTATTTCACTCTTTATAAATTATAAATTAAAAAAGAAATAAAGTAGTCACTGGACAGGACTCGATCCGTTGACCACCGGATTACGGTTCCAACTCGCTACCATTATGCCATTCCTCCTATAAATAATCGTCATTATTCTATCATATCTATTTCACTCTTTATAAATTATAAATTAAAATAGAAAAAAAGTAGTCACTGGAGAGAACTCGATCCGTTGACCACCGGATTACGGTTCCAACTCGCTACCACTATGCCATTCCTCCTCTGAACTTAAGTCATTATACTATCATATCTATTTCCCTCTCTATAATTTATAAATTAAAATAGAAAAAAAGTAGTCATTGGACAGGACGCGATCCGTTGACCACCGGATTACGATTCCAACTCGCTACCATTATGCATTTCCTACTATGAAATTATCGTCATTATTCTATCTTATCTCTTTAACTCCTTATAAATTATAAATTAAAATAGAAAAAAAAGTAGTCATTGGACAGGACTCGATCTGTTGACCACCGGATTACGGTTCCAACTCGCTACCGCTATGCCATTCCTCCTATGCAATTATCGTTACTATTCCATCATATCTATTTAACTCTTTATAAATTATAAATTAGAATAGAAAAAAAGTAGTCACTGGAGATTTCTTGATCCGTTGATCACCTGATTACGGTTCCAACTCGCTACCACTATGCCATTTCTCCTATGAAATTATCGTCATTATTCTATCATATCTGTTTCATTTCTTATAAATTATAAATTAAAATAGAAAAAAAGTAGTCACTGAAGCAGACTCGATCCGTTGACCACCGGATTACGGATCCAACTCGCTACACTTATGCCATTCCTCCTATGAAATTATCGTCATTATTCTATTATATCTATTCCACTCTTTATAAATTATAACTTAAAATAGAAAAAAAGTAGTCATTGGACAGGACTCGATCCGTTGACCACCGGATTACGCTTCCAACTCGCTACCACAATGCCATTCCTTCTATGAAATTATCGTCATTATTCTATTATATCTATTCCACTCTTTATAAATTATAAATTAAAATAGAAAAAAAGTAGTCATTGGACAGGACTCGATCCGTTGACCACCTGATTACGGTTCCAACTCGCTACCACTATGCCATTCCTCCTATGAAATTATCGTCATTATTCTATCATATCTGTTTCATTTCTTATAAATTATAAATTAAAATAGAAAAAAAGTAGTCACTGAAGCAGACTCGATCCGTTGACCACCGGATTACGTTTCCAACTCGCTACCACTATGCCATTCCCCCTATGAAATTATCGTCATTACTTAATCATTTCTATTTCCCTCTCTATGAATTATACATTAAAATAGAAAAAAAGTAGTTACTGGAGAGGTCTCAATCCGCTGACCACCGAATTACGGTTCCAACTCGCTACCACTATGCCATTCGTCCTATAAATTATCTTTATTATTCTATCATATCTATTTCACTCTTTATAAATTATAAATTAATATAGAAATAAAGTAGTCACTGGACAGGACTCGATCCGTTGACCACCGGATTACGGTTCCAACTCGCTACCATTATGCCATTCCTCCTATGAAATTATCGTCATTTTTCTATCATATCTAATTCACTCTTTATAAATTATAAAATAAAATAGAATAAAAATAGTCACTGGAGAGGACTCGATCCGTTGACCACCGGATTACGGTTCCAACTTGCTACCACTATGCCATCCCTCCTATGAAATTATCGTCATTATTCTATCATATCTATTTTCCTCTCTATAAATTATAAATTAAAATAGAAAAAAAGTAGTCATTGGACAGGAATCGAACCGTTGACCACCGGATTACGGTTCCAACTCGCTACCACTATGCCATTCCTCCTATAAAGTATCGTCATTATTCTATCATATCTATTTCACTCTTTATAAATTATAAATTAATATAGAAATAAAGTAGTCACTGGACAGGACTCGATCCGTTGACCACCGGATTACGGTTCCAACTCGCTACCATTATGCCATTCCTCCTCTGAACATAAGTGATTATTCTATCATATCTATTTCCCTCTTTATAAATTATAATATGAAATAGAAAAAAAATAGGCACTAGAGAGGACTCGATACGTTGACCACAAGATTACGGTTCCAACTCGCTACCACTATGCCATTCCCCCTATGAAATTATATTTATTATTCTATTACATCTATTTCACTCTTTATAAATTATAAATTAAAATAGAAATAAAGTAGTCACTGGACAGGACTCGATCCTTGGACCACCGGATTTCGGTTCCAACTCGCTACCACTATGCCATTTCTCTTATAATATAATCGTCATTTTTCTATCATATCTATTTCACTCATTATAAATTATAAGTTAAAATAGAAAAAAAGTAGAATTTGGACAGGACTCGATCCGTTGACCAACGGATTACTGTTCCAACTCGCTACCACTATGCCATTCCTCCTATAAATAATCGTCATTATTCTATCATATCTATTTCACTCTCTATAAATTATTATATGAAATAGAAAAAAAGTAGTCACTGGAGAAGTCTCGATTCGTTCACCACCGGATTTCGGTTCCAACTCGCTAACACTATGCCGTTCCTCTTATGAAAAATATCGTCATTATTCTATCATATCTATTTCACTCTTTATAAATTTTAAAATAAAATAGAAAAAAAATACTCACTGGAGAGGACTCGATCCGTTGACCACAGGATTACGGTTCCAACTCGCTACCATTATGCCATTCCTCCTATAAATTATCGTCATTATTCTATCATATCTATTTCACTCTTTATAAATTATAAATTAAAATAGAAAAAAAGTAGTCCCTGGAGAGGACTAGATCCGTTGACCACCGGATTACGCTTCCAACTCGCTACCACAATGCCATTCCTCCTCTGAACTTATCGTCATTATTCTATCATATCTATTTCCCTCTTTATAAATTATAATATGAAATAGAAAAAAAGTAGTCACTGGAGAAGTCTCGATCCGTTGAGCACCGGATTACAGTTCCAACTCGCTACCACTATATCATCCCTCCTATGAAATTATCGTCATTATTCTATCATATCTATTTTCCTCTCTATAAATTATAAATTAAAATAGAAAAAAAGTAGTCATTGGACAGGACTCGATCCGTTGACCATCGGATTACGGTTCCAACTCGCTACCACTATGCCATTCCTCCTATAAAGTATCGTCATTATTCTATCATATCTATTTCACTCTTTATAAATTATAAATTAATATAGAAATAAAGTAGTCACTGGACAGGACTCGATCCGTTGACCACCGGATTACGGTTCCAACTCGCTACCATTATGCCATTCCTCCTCTGAACATAAGTGATTATTCTATCATATCTATTTCCCTCTTTATAAATTATAATATGAAATAGAAAAAAAATAGGCACTAGAGAGGACTCGATACGTTGACCACAAGATTACGGTTCCAACTCGCTACCACTATGCCATTCCCCCTATGAAATTATATTTATTATTCTATTACATCTATTTCACTCTTTATAAATTATAAATTAAAATAGAAATAAAGTAGTCACTGGACAGGACTCGATCCTTGGACCACCGGATTTCGGTTCCAACTCGCTACCACTATGCCATTTCTCTTATAATATAATCGTCATTTTTCTATCATATCTATTTCACTCATTATAAATTATAAGTTAAAATAGAAAAAAAGTAGAATTTGGACAGGACTCGATCCGTTGACCAACGGATTACTGTTCCAACTCGCTACCACTATGCCATTCCTCCTATAAATAATCGTCATTATTCTATCATATCTATTTCACTCTCTATAAATTATTATATGAAATAGAAAAAAAGTAGTCACTGGAGAAGTCTCGATTCGTTCACCACCGGATTTCGGTTCCAACTCGCTAACACTATGCCGTTCCTCTTATGAAAAATATCGTCATTATTCTATCATATCTATTTCACTCTTTATAAATTATAAAATAAAATAGAAAAAAAATACTCACTGGAGAGGACTCGATCCGTTGACCACAGGATTACGGTTCCAACTCGCTACCATTATGCCATTCCTCCTATAAATTATCGTCATTATTCTATCATATCTATTTCACTCTTTATAAATTATAAATTAAAATAGAAAAAAAGTAGTCCCTGGAGAGGACTAGATCCGTTGACCACCGGATTACGCTTCCAACTCGCTACCACAATGCCATTCCTCCTCTGAACTTATCGTCATTATTCTATCATATCTATTTCCCTCTTTATAAATTATAATATGAAATAGAAAAAAAGTAGTCACTGGAGAAGTCTCGATCCGTTGAGCACCGGATTACAGTTCCAACTCGCTACCACTATATCATCCCTCCTATGAAATTATCGTCATTATTCTATCATATCTATTTTCCTCTCTATAAATTATAAATTAAAATAGAAAAAAAGTAGTCATTGGACAGGACTCGATCCGTTGACCATCGGATTACGGTTCCAACTCGCTACCACTATACCATCCCTCCTATGAAATTATCATCATTATTCTATCATATCTATTTTCCTCTCTATAAATTATAAATTAAAATAGAAAAAAAGTAGTCATTGGACAGGACTCGATCCGTTGACCATCGGATTACGGTTCCAACTCGCTACCACCATGCCATTCCTCCTATAAAGTATCGTCATTTTTCTATCATATCTATTTCACTCTTTATAAATTATAAAATAAAATAGAAAAAAAATAGTCACTGGAGAGGACTCGATCCGTTGACCAACGGATTACGGTTCCAACTTGCTACCACTATGCCATCCCTCCTATGAAATTATCGTCATTATTCTATCATATCTATTTTCCTCTCTATAAATTATAAATTAAAATAGAAAAAAAGTAGTCATTGGACAGGACTCGATCCGTTGACCACCGGATTACGGTTCCAACTCGATACCACTATGCCATTCCTCCTATAAATTATAGTCATTATTCTATCATATCTATTTCACTCTTTATAAATTATAAATTAAAATAGAAATAAAGTAGTCACTGGACAGGACTCGATCCGTTGACCACCGGATTACGGTTCCAACTCGCTACCATTATGCCATTCCTCCTATAAATAATCGTCATTATTCTATCATATCTATTTCACTCTTTATAAATTATAAATTAAAATAGAAAAAAAGTAGTCACTGGAGAGAACTCGATCCGTTGACCACCGGATTACGGTTCCAACTCGCTAGCACAATGCCATTCCTCCTCTGAACTTAAGTCATTATTCTATCATATCTATTTCCCTCTCTATAATTTATAAATTAAAATAGAAAAAAAGTAGTCACTGGAGAGAACTCGATCCGTTGACCACCGGATTACGGTTCCAACTCGCTACCATTATGCCATTCCTACTATGAAATTATCGTCATTATTCTATCATATCTCTTTAACTCCTTATAAATTATAAATTAAAATAGAAAAAAAGTAGTCATTGGACAGGACTCGATCTGTTGACCACCGGATTACGGTTCAAACTCGCACCAATATGCCATTCCTCCTATGAAATTATCGTCCATATTCTGTCACATCTATTTCACTCTTTATAAATTATAAATTAAAATTGAAAAAACTAGTCACTGGAGAGGACTCGATCCGTTGACCACCGGATTACGGTTCCAACGCGCTACCACTATGCCCTTCCTCATATGAAATTATAGTCATTATCCTATCATAATTATTTCACTCTTTATAAATTATAAATTAAAATTGAAAAAAGTAGTCACTGGAGAGGACTCGATCCGTTGACCACCTGATTACGGATCCAACTCGCTACCACTATGCGATTCCTCCTATGAATTTATCGTCAATATTTAATCATATCTATTTCCCTCTCTATGAATTATACATTAAAATAGAAAAAAAGTAGTTACTGGGGAGTTCTCGATCCGCTGACCACCGAATTACGGTTCCAACTCGCTTCCACTATGCCTTTCCTCCTATGAAATTATCTTTATTATTCTATCATATCTATTTCATTCTTTATAAATTATAACTTAAAATAGAGAAAAGTAGTCACTTGACAGAACTCGATCCATTGACCACCTGATTACGGATGCAACTCGCTACCACTATGCCATTCCTCCTATGAAATTATCTTTATTATACTATCATATCTATTTCATTCTTTATAAATAATTACTTAAATTAGAAAAAAAGTAGTCACTGGACAGGACTCGATCCATTGACCACCTGATTACGGATCCAACTCGCTACCACTATGCCATTCCTCCTATGAAATTAACATCATTATTCTATTACATCTATTTCACTCTTTATAAATTATAAATTAAAATAGAAATAAAGTAGTCACTGGACAGGACTCGATCCGTTTACCACCTGATTTCGGTTCCAACTCGCTACACTTATGCCATTCCTCCTATGAAATTATCGTCATTATTCTATCATATCTATTTCACTCATTATAAATTATAAGTTAAAATAGAAAAAAAGTAGAATTAGGACAGGACTCGATCCGTTGACCAACGGATTACTGTTCCCACTCGCTACCACTATGCCATTCCTCCTATAAATAATCGTCATTATTCTATCATATCTATTTCACTCTCTATAAATTATAATATGAAATAGAAAAAAAGTAGTCACTGGAGAAGTCTCGATTCGTTCACCACCGGATTTCGGTTCCAACTCGCTAACACTATGCCGTTCCTCTTATGAAAAATATCGTCATTATTCTATCATATCTATTTCACTCATTATAAATTATAAAATAAAATAGAAAAAAAATACTCACTGGAGAGGACTCGATCCGTTGACCACAGGATTACGGTTCCAACTCGCTACCATTATGCCATTCCTCCTATAAATTATCGTCATTATTCTATCATATCTATTTCACTCTTTATAAATTATAAATTAAAATAGAAAAAAAGTAGTCCCTGGAGAGGACTAGATCCGTTGACCACCGGATTACGGTTCCAACTCGCTACCACAATGCCATTCCTCCTCTGAACTTATCGTCATTATTCTATCATATCTATTTCCCTCTTTATAAATTATAATATGAAATAGAAAAAAAGTAGTCACTGGAGAAGTCTCGATTCGTTGACCACCGGATTTCGGTTCCAACTCGCTACCACTATACCATCCCTCCTATGAAATTATCGTCATTTTTCTGTCATATCTATTTCACTCTTTATAAATTATAAAATAAAATAGAAAAAATATAGTCACTGGAGAAACTCGATCCGTTGACCACCGGATTACGGTTCCAACTTGCTACCACTATGCCATCCCTCCTATGAAATTATCGTCATTATTCTATCATATCTATTTCACTCTTTATAAATTATAAATTAAAATAGAAATAAAGTAGTCACTGGACAGGACTCGATCCGTTGACCACCGGATTACGGTTCCAACTCGCTACCATTATGCCATTCCTCCTATAAATAATCGTCATTATTCTATCATATCTATTTCACTCTTTATAAATTATAAATTAAAATAGAAAAAAGTAGTCACTGGAGAGAATTCGATCCGTTGACCACCGGATTACGGTTCCAACTCGCTAGCACAATGCCATTCCTCCTCTGAACTTAAGTCATTATTCTATCATATCTATTTCCCTCTCTATAATTTATAAATTAAAATAGAAAAAAAGTAGTCATTGGACAGGACGCGATCCGTTGACCACCGGATTACGGTTCCAACTCGCTACCACTATGCCATTCCTCCTATAAATAATCGTCATTATTCTATCATATCTATTTCACACATTATAAATTATAAATTAAAATAGAAAAAAAGTAGTCACTGGACAGGACTCGATCCGTTGACCTCCGGATTACGGTTCCAATTCGCTACCACTATGCCATTCCTCCTATAAATAATCGTCTTTTTCTATCATATCTATTTCACTCTTTATAAATTAAAATAGAAAAAAAGTTGTCACTGGAGAGGACTCGATCCGTTGACCACCGGATTACGGTTCCAACTCGCTACCTCTATGCCATCCCTCCTATGAAATTATCGTCATTATTCTATCATATCTATTTTCCTCTCTATAAATTATAAATTAAAATAGAAAAAAAGTAGTCATTGGACAGGACTCGATCCGTTGACCACCGGATTACGGTTCCAATTCGCTACCAATATGCCATTCCTCCTATTAAGTTATCATCATTATTCTATCATATCTATTTCACTTTTATAAATTATAAATTAAAATAGAAATAAAGTAGTCACTGGACAGGACTCGATCCGTTGACCACCGGATTTCGGTTCCAACTCCCTACCACAATGCGATTCCTCTAATGAAATAATCGTCATTATTCTAACATATCTATTTCCCTCTCTATAATTTATAAATTAAAATAGAAAAAAAATAGGCTTTAGAGAGGACTCGATACGTTGACCACAAGATTACGGTTCCAACTCGCTACCACTATGCCATTCCCCCTATGAAATTATATTTATTATTCTATTACATCTATTTCCCTCTTTATAAATTATAAATTAAAATAGAAATAAAGTAGTCACTGGACAGGACTCGATCCTTGGACCACCGGATTTCGGTTCCAACTCGCTACCACTATGCCATTTCTCTTATAATATAATCGTCATTTTTCTATCATATCTATTTCACTCATTATAAATTATAATATGAAATAGAAAAAATGTAGTCACTGGAGAAGTCTCGATTCGTTCACCACCGGATTTCGGTTCCAACTCGCTAACACTATGCCGTTCCTCTTATGAAAAATATCGTCATTATTCTATCATATCTATTTAACTCTTTATAAATTATAAAATAAAATAGAAAAAAAAATACTCACTGGAGAGGACTCGATCCGTTGACCACAGGATTACGGTTCCAACTCGCTACCATTATGCCATTCCTCCTATAAATTATCGTCATTATTCTATCATATCTATTTCACTCTTTATAAATTACAAATTAAAATAGAAAAAATTGTCCCTGGAGAGGACTAGATCCGTTGACCACCGGATTACGGTTCCAACTCGCTACCACAATGCCATTCCTCCTCTGAACTTATCGTCATTATTCTATCATATCTATTTCCCTCTTTATAAATTATAATATGAAATAGAAAAAAAGTAGTCACTGGAGAAGTCTCGATTCGTTGATCACCGGATTTCGGTTCCAACTCGCTACCGCTATGCCATTCCTCCTATGAAATTATCGTCATTATTCTATCATATCTATTTTCCTCTCTATAAATTATAAATTAAAATAGAAAAAAGTAGTCATTGGACAGGACTCGATCCGTTGACCACAAGATTACGGTTCCAACTCGCTACCACTATGCCATTCCCCCTATGAAATTATATTTATTATTCTATTACATCTATTTCACTCTTTATAAATTATAAATTAAAATAGAAATAAAGTAGTCACTGGACAGGACTCGATCCGTTGACCACCGGATTACGGTTCCAACTTGCTACCACTATGCCATCCCTCCTATGAACTTATCGTCATTATTCTATCATATCTATTTCCCTCTTTATAAATTATAATATGAAATAGAAAAAAAGTAGTCACTGGAGAAGTCTCGATTCGTTGATCACCGGATTTCGGTTCCAACTCGCTACCGCTATGCCATTCCTCCTATGAAATTATCGTCATTATTCTATCATATCTATTTTCCTCTCTATAAATTATAAATTAAAATAGAAAAAAAGTAGTCATTGGACAGGACTCGATCCGTTGACCACAAGATTACGGTTCCAACTCGCTACCACTATGCCATTCCCCCTATGAAATTATATTTATTATTCTATTACATCTATTTCACTCTTTATAAATTATAAATTAAAATAGAAATAAAGTAGTCACTGGACAGGACTCGATCCGTTGACCACCGGATTACGGTTCCAACTTGCTACCACTATGCCATCCCTCCTATGAAATTATCGTCATTATTCTATCATATCTATTTTCCTCTCTATAAATTATAAATTAAAATAGAAAAAAAGTAGTCATTGGACAGGACTCGATCCGTTGACCACCGGATTACGGTTCCAACTCGCTACCACTATGCCATTCCTCCTATAAATTATAGTCATTATTCTATCATATCTATTTCACTCTTTATAAATTATAAATTAAAATAGAAAAAAAGTAGTCACTGGAGAGAACTCGATCCGTTGACCACCGGATTACGGTTCCAACTCGCTAGCACAATGCCATTCCTCCTCTGAACTTAAGTCATTATTCTATCATATCTATTTCCCTCTCTATAAATTATAAATTAAAATAGAAAAAAGTAGTTATTGGACAGGACTCTATCTGTTGACCACCGGATTACGGTTCAAACTCGCACCAATATGCCATTCCTCCTATGAAATTATCGTCCATATTCTGTCACATCTATTTCACTCTTTATAAATTATAAATTAAAATTGAAAAAACTAGTCACTGCAGAGGACTCGATCCGTTGACCACCGGATTACGGTTCCAACGCGCTACCACTATGCCCTTCCTCATATGAAATTATAGTCATTATCCTATCATAATTATTTCACTCTTTATAAATTATAACTTAAAATAGAGAAAAGTAGTCACTGGAAAGAACTCGATCCATTGACCACCTGATTACGGATCCAACTCGCTACCACTATGCCATTGCCCCTTTGAAATTATCGTCATTATTCTATCATATCTGTTTCCTTTCTTATAAATTATAAATTAAAATAGAAAAAAAGTAGTCACTGAAGCGGACTCGATACGTTGACCACCGGATTACGTGTCCAACTCGCTACCACTATGCCATTCCTCCTATGAAATTATCGTTATTATTCTATCATATGTATTCCACTCTTTATAAATTATAAATTAAAAAGGTAAAAAAGTAGTCATTGGACAGGACTCGATCCGTTGACCACCGGTTTACGGTTCAAACTCGCTACCGCCTTGCCATTCACCTATGAAATTATCGTCATTATTCTATCATATCTATTTAACTCTTTATAAATTATAAATTAAAATAGAATAAAAGTGTCACTTGACAGAACTCGATCCATTGACCACCTGATTACGGATCCAACTCGCTACCACTATGCCATTCCTCCTATGAAATTATCTTTATTATACTATCATATCTATTTCATTCTTTATAAATAATTACTTAAATTAGAAAAAAAGTAGTCACTGGACAGGACTCGATCCATTGACCACCTGATTACGGATCCAACTCGCTACCACTATGCCATTCCTCCTATGAAATTATCGTCATTATTCTATCATATCTGTTTCATTCTTTATAAATTATAAATTTAAATAGAAAAAAAGTAGTTACTGAAGCGGACTCGATCCGTTGACCACCGGATTACGTTTCCAACACGCTACAACTATGCCATTCCTCCTATGAAATTATCGTTACCATTCCATCATATCTATTCCACTCTTTATAAATTATAAATTAGAATAGAAAAAAAGTAGTCACTGGAGATTTCTTGATCCGTTGACCACCTGATTACGGTTCCAACTCGCTACCACTATGCCATTTCTCCTATGAAATTATCCTCATTATTCTATCATATCTGTTTCATTTCTTATAAATTATAAATTAAAATAGAAAAAAAGTAGTCACTGAAGCAGACTCGATCCGATGACCACCGGATTACGTTTCCAACTCGCTACCACTATGCCATTCCTCCTATGAAATTATCGTCATTATTTTATCATATCTATTTCCCTCTCTAAAAATTATAAAAATTAAAATAGAAAAAAAGTAGTCACTGGAGAGGACTCGATCCGCTGACCACCGAATTAAGGTTCCAACTCGCTACCACTATGCCATTCCTCCTATGAAATTATCGTCATTATTCTATCATATCTATTTCATTCTTTTTAAATTATAAATTAAAATAGAAAAAAAGTAGTCATTGGACAGGACTCGATCCGTTTTCCACCTGATTAAGGTTCCAACTCGCAACCACTATGCCATTCCTCCTATGAAATTATCGTCATTATTCTATCATATCTGTTTCATTCTTTATAAATTATAAAATAAAATAGAAAAAAAGTAGTCATTGGACAGGACTCGATCCGTTGACCACCGAATTAAGGTTCCAACTCGCTACCGCTCTTCTATTCCTCATATGAAATAATCGTCATTTTTCTATCATATCTATTTTACTCTTTATAAATTATATATTAAAATAGAAAAAAAGTAGTCACTGGAGAGGACTCGATCCGTTGACTACCGGATTACGGTTCCAACTCGCTACCGCTATGCGATTCCTCCTATGAAAATATCGTCATTATTCTATCATATCTATTTCACTCTTTATAAATTATAGATTAAAATTGAAAAAAAGTAGTCACTGGACAGGACTCGATCCATTGACCACCGGATTACGGTTCCAACTCGCTACCGCTGTGCCATTCACCTATGAAATTATCGTCATTATTCTATCATATCTATTTCTCTCTCTAAAAATTATAAATTAAAATAGAAAAAAAACACGCACTAGAGAAGATTCGATCCGTTGACCACCGGATTATGGCTCCAACACGCTACCAATATGCCATTCCTCCTAGGGAATTATCGTCATTATTTTATCATATATATTTCACTCTTTATAAATTATAAATTAAAATAGAAAAAAAGTAATCATTGGACAGGACTCGATCCGTTGACCACCGCATAACGGTTCCAACTCGCTACGAATATGCGATTCCTCCTTTGAAGTTATCGTCATTATTCTATCACATCTATTTCACTCTTTATAAGTTATAAATTAAAATAGAAAAAAAGTAATCCTTGGACAGGACTCGATCCGTTGACCACCGGAGTACGGTTCCAACTCGCTACCAATATGCCATTCCTACTATGAAATTATCGTCATTATTCTATCATATCTTTTTCCCTCTTTATATATTATAATATAAAATGGAAAAAAAGTAGTCACTGGACAGGACTCGATCCATTGACCACCGGATTACGGTTCCAACTCGCTACTACAATGCCATTCCCCCTTTGAAGTTATCGACATTATTCTATCATATCTATTTCACTCTTTATAAATTATAAATGAAAATAGAAAAAAAGTAATCATTGGACAGGATTCGATCCGTTGACCACCGGATTATGGCTCCAACACGCTACCAATATGCCATTCCTCCTATGAATTTATCGTCATTATTTTATCATATACATTTCACTCTTTATAAATTATAAATTAAAATAGAAAAAAAGTAATAATTGGACAGGACTCGATCCGTTGACCACCGCAGTACGGTTCCAACTCGCTACCAATATGTCATTCCTCCTATGAAGTTATCGTCATTACTCTATCATATCTTTTTCACTCTTTATAAATTATTAATGAAAATAGAAAAAAATTGTCACTAGAGAGGACTCGATCCGTTGACCACCGGATTACGGTTCCAACTCGATAACACTATGCCATTCCTCCTCTGAAATTATCTTTATTATTCTATCATATCTATTTCATTCTTTATAAATTATTACTTAAAATAGAAAAAAAGTAGTCACTGGACAGGACTCGATCCATTGACCACCTGATTACGGTTCCAACTCGCAACCGCTATGCCATTGCTCCTATGTAATTAACTTTATTATTCTATCATATCTATTTCACTCTATATAAATAAAATTAAAATAGAAAAAAAATAGTCACTGTAGAGGTCTCGATCCGTTGACCACTGGATTAAGGTTCCAACTCGCTACCGCTCTTCTATTCCTCATATGAAATAATCGTCATTTTTCTATCATATCTATTTTACTCTTTATAAATTATATATTAAAATAGAAAAAAAGTAGTCACTGGAGAGGACTCGATCCGTTGACTACCGGATTACGGTTCCAACTCGCTACCGCTATGCGATTCCTCCTATGAAAATATCGTCATTATTCTATCATATCTATTTCACTCTTTATAAATTATAGATTAAAATTGAAAAAAAGTAGTCACTGGACAGGACTCGATCCATTGACCACCGGATTACGGTTCCAACTCGCTACCGCTGTGCCATTCACCTATGAAATTATCGTCATTATTCTATCATATCTATTTCTCTCTCTAAAAATTATAAATTAAAATAGAAAAAAAACACGCACTAGAGAAGATTCGATCCGTTGACCACCGGATTATGGCTCCAACACGCTACCAATATGCCATTCCTCCTAGGGAATTATCGTCATTATTCTATCATATCTATTTCACTCTTTATAAATTATAAATTAAAATAGAAAAAAGTAATCATTGGACAGGACTCGATCCGTTGACCACCGGAGTATGGTTCCAACTTACTACCACTATGCCATTCCTACTATGAAATTATCGTCATTGTTCTATCATATCTGTTTCATTCTTTATAAATCATAAATTGAAATAGAAAAAAAGTAGTCACCTTGGAGGTTTCGATCCGTTGACCACCGGATTACGGTTCCAACTCGTTACCGCTATGCCATTCCTCGTATTAAATAATCGTCATTATTCTATCATATCTATTTCACTCTTTATAAATTATAAATTAAAATAGAAAAGAAGGAGTCATTGGACAGGACTCGATCCGTTGACCACCGGATTACGGTTCCAACTCGCTACCATTATGCCATTCCTCATATGAAATTAACGTCATTATTCTATCATATCTATTTCACTCTTTATAAATTATAAATTAAAATAGAAAAAAGTAATCATTGGACAGGACTCGATCCGTTGACCACCGGAGTATGGTTCCAACTTACTACCACTATGCCATTCCTACTATGAAATTATCGTCATTGTTCTATCATATCTGTTTCATTCTTTATAAATCATAAATTGAAATAGAAAAAAAGTAGTCACCTTGGAGGTTTCGATCCGTTGACCACCGGATTACGGTTCCAACTCGTTACCGCTATGCCATTCCTCGTATTAAATAATCGTCATTATTCTATCATATCCATTTCACTTTTTATAAATTATTAATTAGAATAGAAAAGAGTAATCATTGGACAGGGCTCGATTCGTTGACCACCGGAGTACGGTTCCAACTCGCTACCACTATGCCATTCCTCCTATGAAATTAACGTCATTATTCTATCATATCTATTTCACTCTTTATAAATTATAAATTAAAATAGAAAAAAAATAGGCACTAGAGAGGACTCGATCGGTTGACCACCGGATTACGGTTCCAACCCCCTACCACTCTGCCATTCCTCCTATGAATTTATCGTCATTATTCTATCATATCTATTTCACTCTTTATAAATTATAAATTAAAATAGAAAAAAAATAGGCACTAGAGAGGACTCGATCCGTGGACCACCGGATTACGGTTCCAACTCGCTACCAATATGCCATTCCTACTATGAAATTATCGTCATTATTCTATCATATCTTTTTCCCTCTTTATATATTATAATATAAAATGGAAAAAAAGTAGTCACTGGAGAGGACTCGATCCGTTGACCACCGGATTACGGTTCCAACTCGCTACCGCTATGCATTTCCTCCTATGATATTATCGTTTTTATTCTAACATATCTATTTCACTCTTTATAAATTATAAATTAAAATAGAAAAAAAGTAGTCACTGGAGAGGTCTCGATCTGTTGACCACCGGATTACGGTTCCAAACCGCTATAAATGAAAATAGAAAAAAAGTAGTCACTGGAGAGGACTCGATCCGTTTTCCACCTGATTAAGGTTCCAACTCGCAACCACTATGCCATTCCTCCTATGAAATTATCGTCATTATTCTATTATATCTATTCCACTCTTTATAAATTATAAATTAAAATAGAAATAAAGTAGTCACTGGACAGGACTCGATCCGTTTACCACCTGATTTCGGTTCCAACTCGCTACACTTATGCCATTCCTCCTATGAAATTATCGTCATTATTCTATGTTATCTATTTCATTCTTTATAAATTATAAATTAAAATAGAAAAAAAGTAGTCACTGGACAGGACTCAATTCGTTGACAACCAGATTACGGTTCCAACTCGCAACCGCTATGCCATTCGTCCTAAAATAATCGTCAATATTCTATCATATCTATTTCACTCTTTATAAATTATAAATTAAAATAGAAAAAAAGTGGTCATTGGACAGGACTCGATCCGTTTACCACCTGATTACGGTTCCAACTCGCTTCCACTATACAATTCCTCCTATGAAATTATCGTCATTATTCTATCATATCTGTTTCATTTCTTATAAATTATAAATTAAAATAGAAAAAAAGTAGTCACTGAAGCAGACTCGATCCGTTGACCACCGGATTACGTTTCCAACTCGCTACCACTATGCCATTCCTCCTATGAAATTATCTTTATTATTCTATCATATCTATTTCATTCTTTATAAATTATTACTTAAAATAGAAAAAAAGTAGTCACTGGACAGGACTCGATCCATTGACCACCTGATTACGGATCCAACTCGCTACCACTATGCCATTCCCCCTATGAAATTATCGTCATTATTCTATTATATCTATTCCACTCTTTATTAATTATAAATTAAAATAGAAAAAAAGTAGTCACTGGACAGGACTCGATCCGTTTTCAACCTGATTACGGTTCCAAATCGCAACCGCTATGCCATTGCACCTATGAAATTAACTTTATTATTCTATCATATCTATTTCACTCTATATAAATAAAATTAAAATAGAAAAAAAATAGTCACTGTAGAGGTCTCGATCCGTTGACCACTGGATTAAGGTTCCAACTCGCTACCGCTCTTCCATTCCTCCTATGAAATTATCGTCATTATTCTATCATATCTATTTCACTCTTTATAAATTATAGATTAAAATTGAAAAAAAGTAGTCACTGTAGAGGGCTCGATCCGTTGACCACCGCATTACGGTTCCAACTCGCTACCACTATACCATTCCTCCTATGAAAATATCCTTATTATTCTATCATATCTATTTCACTCTTTATAAATTATAAATTAAAATAGAATAAAAGTAGTGACTTTACAGGACTCGATCCGTTGACCACCTTATTACCGATCCAACTCGCTACCACTATGCCATTCCTCCTATGAAATTATCGTCATTATTCTATCATATCTATTTCCCTCTCTATAAATTATAATATAAAATAGAAAAAAAGTAGTCACTGGACAGGACTCGATCCATTGACCACCGGAGTATGGTTCCAACTTACTACCACTATGCCATTCCTACTATGAAATTATCTTCATTGTTCTATCATATCTGTTTCATTCTATATAAATCATAAATTGAAATAGAAAAAAAGTAGTCACCTTGGAGGTTTCGATCCGTTGACCACCGGATTACGGTTCCAACTCGTTACCGCTATGCCATTCCTCGTAATAATCGTCATTATTCTATCATATCTATTTCACTCTTTATAAATTATAAATTAAAATAGAAAAGAAGGAGTCATTGGACAGGACTCGATCCGTTGACCACCGGATTACGGTTCCAACTCGCTACCATTATGCCATTCCTCATATGAAATAATTGTCATTATTTTATCGTATCCATTTCACTTTTTATAAATTATTAATTAGAATAGAAAAAAGTAATCATTGGACAGGGCTCGATTCGTTGACCACCGGAGTACGGTTCCAACTCGCTACCACTATGCCATTCCTCCTATGAAATTAACGTCATTATTCTATCATATCTATTTCACTCTTTATAAATTATAAATTAAAATAGAAAAAAAATAGGCACTAGAGAGGATTCGATCCGTTGACCACCGGATTATGGCTCCAACACGCTACCAATATGCCATTCCTCCTATGAATTTATCGTCATTATTTTATCATATACATTTCACTCTTTATAAATTATAAATTAAAATAGAAAAAAAGTAATCATTGGACAGGACTCGATCCGTTGACGTCCGCAGTACGGTTCCAACTCGCTACCAATATGTCATTCCTCCTATGAAGTTATCGTCATTACTCTATCATATCTTTTTCACTCTTTATAAATTATAAATTAAAATAGAAAAAAAGTAGTCACCTTGGAGGTTTCGATCCGTTGACCACCGGATTACGGTTCCAACTCGTTACCGCTATGCCATTCCTCGTATTAAATAATCGTCATTATTCTATCATATCTATTTCACACTTTATAAATTATAAATTAAAATAGAAAAGAAGTAGTCATTGGACAGGACTCGATCCGTTGACCACCGGATTACGGTTCCAACTCGCTACCATTATGCCATTCCTCATATGAAATAATTGTCATTATTTTATCGTATCCATTTCACTTTTTATAAATTATTAATTAGAATAGAAAAAAGTAATCATTGGACAGGGCTCGATTCGTTGACCACCGGAGTACGGTTCCAACTCGCTACCACTATGCCATTCCTCCTATGAAATTAACGTCATTATTCTATCATATCTATTTCACTCTTTATAAATTATAAATTAAAATAGAAAAAAAATAGGCACTAGAGAGGACTCGATCGGTTGACCACCGGATTACGGTTCCAACCCCCTACCACTCTGCCATTCCTCCTATGAATTTATCGTCATTATTCTATCATATCTATTTCACTCTTTATAAATTATAAATTAAAATAGAAAAAAAATAGGCACTAGAGAGGACTCGATCCGTTGACCACCGGATTACGGTTCCAACTCGCTACCAATATGCCATTCCTACTATGAAATTATCGACATTATTCTATCATATCTTTTTCCCTCTTTATATATTATAATATAAAATGGAAAAAAAGTAGTCACTGGAGAGGACTCGATCCGTTGACCACCGGATTACGGTTCCAACTCGCTACCGCTATGCATTTCCTCCTATGATATTATCGTTTTTATTCTAACATATCTATTTCACTCTTTATAAATTATAAATTAAAATAGAAAAAAAGTAGTCACTGGAGAGGTCTCGATCTGTTGACCACCGGATTACGGTTCCAACTCGCTATAAATGAAAATAGAAAAAAAGTAGTCACTGCAGAGGACTCGATCCGTTTTCCACCTGATTAAGGTTCCAACTCGCTACCACTATGCCATTCCTCCTATGAAATTATCGTCATTATTCTATCATATCTGTTTCATTCTTTATAAATTATAAAATAAAATAGAAAAAAAGTAGTCATTGGACAGGACTCGATCCGTTGACCACCGGATTACGTTTCCAACTCGCTACAACTATGCCATTCCTCCTATGGAATTCTCGTTACTATTCGATCATATCTATTCCACTCTTTATAAATTATAAATTATAATAGAAAAAAAGTAGTCACTGGAGATTTCTTGATCCGTTGATCACCTGATTACGGTTCCAACTCGCTTCCACTATGCCATTCCTACTATGAAATTATCGTCATTATTCTATCATATCTGTTTCATTTCTTATAAATTATAAATTAAAATAGAAAAAAAGTAGTCACTGAAGCAGACTCGATCCGTTGACCACCGGATTACGTTTCCAACTCGCTACCACTATGCCATTCCTCCTATGAAATTATCTTTATTATTCTATCATATCTATTTCATTCTTTATAAATTATTACTTAAAATAGAAAAAAAGTAGTCACTGGACAGGACTCGATCCATTGACCACATGATTACGGATCCAACTCGCTACCACTATGCCATTCCCCCTATGAAATTATCGTCATTATTCTATTATATCTTTCCACTCTTTATTAATTATAAATTAAAATAGAAAAAAAGTAGTCACTGGACAGGACTCGATCCGTTTTCAACCTGATTACGGTTCCAACTCGCAACCGCTATGCCATTGCACCTATGAAATTAACTTTATTATTCTATCATATCTATTTCACTCTATATAAATAAAATTAAAATAGAAAAAAATAGTCACTGTAGAGGTCTCGATCCGTTGACCACTGGATTAAGGTTCCAACTCGCTACCGCTCTTCCATTCCTCATATGAAATAATCGTCATTTTTCTATCATATCTATTTTACTCTTTATAAATTATATATTAAAATAGAAAAAAAGTAGTCACTGGAGAGGACTCGATCCGTTGACTACCGGATTACGGTTCCAACTCGCTACCGCTATGCGATTCCTCCTATGAAATTATCGTCATTATTCTATCATATCTATTTCACTCTTTATAAATTATAGATTAAAATTGAAAAAAAGTAGTCACTGGAGAGGGCTCGATCCGTTGACCACCGCATTACGGTTCCAACTCGCTACCACTATACCATTCCTCCTATGAAAATATCCTTATTATTCTATCATATCTATTTCACTCTTTATAAATTATAAATTAAAATAGAATAAAAGTAGTGACTTGACAGGACTCGATCCGTTGACCACCTTATTACGGATCCAACTCGCTACCACTATGCCATTCCTCCTATGAAATTATCGTCATTATTCTATCATATCTATTTCCCTCTCTATAAATTATAATATAAAATAGAAAAAAAGTAGTCAATGGAGAGGACTCTATCCGTTGAACACCGGTTTACGGTTCCAACTCGCTACCACTATGCGATTCCTCCTATGATTTTATCGTCATTATTCTATCATATCTATTTCCCTCTCTATAAATTATAATATAAAATAGAAAAAAAGTAGTCAATGGAGAGGACTCTATCCGTTGACCACCGGTTTACGGTTCCAACTCGCTACCACTTTGCGATTCCTCCTATGATTTTATCGTCATTATTCCATCATATCTATTTCCCTCTCTGTAAATTATAAATTAAAATAGAAAAAAAATAGTCACTGTAGAGGTCTCGATCCGTTGACCACTGGATTAAGGTTCCAACTCGCTACCGCTCTTCCATTCCTCATATGAAATAATCGTCATTTTTCTATCATATCTATTTTACTCTTTATAAATTATAAATTAAAATAGAAAAAAAGTAGTCACTGGACAGGACTCGATTCGTTGACCACCTTATTACGGTTCCATCTCGCTACCACTATGCCATTCCACCTATGAATTTATCGTCATTGTTCTATCATATCTGTTTCATTCTTTATAAATCATAAATTGAAATAGAAAAAAAGTAGTCACTGGACAGGACTCGATCCGTTTACCACCTGATAACGGTTGCAACTCACTACCGCTGTGCCATTCACCTATGAAATTATCGTCATTATTCTATCATATCTATTTCTCTCTCTAAAAATTATAAATTAAAATAGAAAAAAAACACGCACTAGAGAAGATTCGATCCGTTGACCACCGGATTATGGCTCCAACACGCTACCAATATGCCATTCCTCCTATGGAATTATCGTCATTATTTTATCATATATATTTCACTCTTTATAAATTATAAATTAAAATAGAAAAAAAGTAATCATTGGACAGGACTCGATCCGTTGATCACCTGATTACGGTTCCAACTCGCTACCACTATGCCATTCCTACTATGAAATTATCGTCATTATTCTATCATATCTGTTTCATTTCTTATAAATTATAAATTAAAATAGAAAAAAAGTAGTCACTGAAGCAGACTCGATCCGTTGACCACCGGATTACGTTTCCAACTCGCTACCACTATGCCATTGCTCCTATGAAATTAACTTTATTATTCTATCATATCTATTTCACTCTATATAAATAAAATTAAAATAGAAAAAAAATAGTCACTGTAGAGGTCTCGATCCGTTGACCACTGGATTAAGGTTCCAACTCGCTACCGCTCTTCTATTCCTCATATGAAATAATCGTCATTTTTCTATCATATCTATTTTACTCTTTATAAATTATATATTAAAATAGAAAAAAAGTAGTCACTGGAGAGGACTCGATCCGTTGACTACCGGATTACGGTTCCAACTCGCTACCGCTATGCGATTCCTCCTATGAAATTATCGTCATTATTCTATCATATCTATTTCACTCTTTATAAATTATAGATTAAAATTGAAAAAAAGTAGTCACTGGACAGGACTCGATCCATTGACCACCGGATTACGGTTCCAACTCGCTACCGCTGTGCCATTCACCTATGAAATTATCGTCATTATTCTATCATATCTATTTCTCTCTCTAAAAATTATAAATTAAAATAGAAAAAAAACACGCACTAGAGAAGATTCGATCCGTTGACCACCGGATTATGGCTCCAACACGCTAACAATATGCCATTCCTCCTAGGGAATTATCGTCATTATTTTATCATATATATTTCACTTTTTATAAATTATAAATTAAAATAGAAAAAAAATAATCATTGGACAGGACTCGATCCGTAGACCACCGCATAACGGTTCCAACTCGCTACGAATATGCGATTCCTCCTTTGAAGTTATCGTCATTATTCTATCATATCTATTTCACTCTTTATAAGTTATAAATTAAAATAGAAAAAAAGTAATCATTGGACAGGACTCGATCCGTTGACCACCGGAGTACGGTTCCAACTCGCTACCAATATGCCATTCCCCCTTTGAAGTTATCGACATTATTCTATCATATCTATTTCACTCTTTATAAATTATAAATGAAAATAGAAAAAAAGTAGACACTGGAGAGGTCTCGATCCGTTGACCACCAGATTACTTTTCCAACTCACTACTGCTATGCCATTCAGCTATGAAATTATCGTCATTAATCTATCATATCTATTTCTCTCCCTAAAAATTATAAATTAAAATAGAAAAAAAATACGCACTAGAGAGGATTCGATCCGTTGACCACCGGATTATGGCTCCAACACGCTACCAATATGCCATTCCTCCTATGAATTTATCGTCATTATTTTATCATATACATTTCACTCTTTATAAATTATAAATTAAAATAGAAAAAAAGTAATAATTGGACAGGACTCGATCCGTTGACCACCGCAGTACGGTTCCAACTCGCTACCAATATGTCATTCCTCCTATGAAGTTATCGTCATTACTCTATCATATCTTTTTCACTCTTTATAAATTATTAATGAAAATAGAAAAAAATTGTCACTAGAGAGGACTCGATCCGTTGACCACCGGATTACGGTTCCCACTCGCTACCAATATGCCATTCCTCCTATGAAATTATCGTCATTATTCTATCATATCTATTTCACTCTTTATAAATTATAAATTAAAATAGAAAAAAGTAATCATTGGACAGGACTCGATCCGTTGACCACCGGAGTATGGTTCCAACTTACTACCACTATGCCATTCCTACTATGAAATTATCGTCATTGTTCTATCATATCTGTTTCATTCTTTATAAATCATAAATTGAAATAGAAAAAAAGTAGTCACCTTGGAGGTTTCGATCCGTTGACCACCGGATTACGGTTCCAACTCGTTACCGCTATGCCATTCCTCGTAATAATCGTCATTATTCTATCATATCTATTTCACTCTTTATAAATTATAAATTAAAATAGAAAAGAAGGAGTCATTGGACAGGACTCGATCCGTTGACCACCGGATTACGGTTCCAACTCGCTACCATTATGCCATTCCTCATATGAAATAATTGTCATTATTTTATCGTATCCATTTCACTTTTTATAAATTATTAATTAGAATAGAAAAAAGTAATCATTGGACAGGGCTCGATTCGTTGACCACCGGAGTACGGTTCCAACTCGCTACCACTATGCCATTCCTCCTATGAAATTAACGTCATTATTCTATCATATCTATTTCACTCTTTATAAATTATAAATTAAAATAGAAAAAAAATAGGCACTAGAGAGGATTCGATCCGTTGACCACCGGATTATGATTCCAACACGCTACCAATATACCATTCCTCCTATGAATTTATCGTCATTATTTTATCATATACATTTCACTCTTTATAAATTATAAATTAAAATAGAAAAAAAGTAATCATTGGACAGGACTCGATCCGTTGACGTCCGCAGTACGGTTCCAACTCGCTACCAATATGTCATTCCTCCTATGAAGTTATCGTCATTACTCTATCATATCTTTTTCACTCTTTATAAATTATAAATTAAAATAGAAAAAAAGTAGTCACCTTGGAGGTTTCGATCCGTTGACCACCGGATTACGGTTCCAACTCGTTACCGCTATGCCATTCCTCGTATTAAATAATCGTCATTATTCTATCATATCTATTTCACTCTTTATAAATTATAAATTAAAATAGAAAAGAAGGAGTCATTGGACAGGACTCGATCCGTTGACCACCGGATTACGGTTCCAACTCGCTACCATTATGCCATTCCTCATATGAAATAATTGTCATTATTTTATCGTATCCATTTCACTTTTTATAAATTATTAATTAGAATAGAAAAAAGTAATCATTGGACAGGGCTCGATTCGTTGACCACCGGAGTACGGTTCCAACTCGCTACCACTATGCCATTCCTCCTATGAAATTAACGTCATTATTCTATCATATCTATTTCACTCTTTATAAATTATAAATTAAAATAGAAAAAAAATAGGCACTAGAGAGGACTCGATCGGTTGACCACCGGATTACGGTTCCAACCCCCTACCACTCTGCCATTCCTCCTATGAATTTATCGTCATTATTCTATCATATCTATTTCACTCTTTATAAATTATAAATTAAAATAGAAAAAAAATAGGCACTAGAGAGGACTCGATCCCTTGACCACCGGATTACGGTTCCAACTCGCTACCAATATGCCATTCCTACTATGAAATTATCGTCATTATTCTATCATATCTTTTTCCCTCTTTATATATTATAATATAAAATGGAAAAAAAGTAGTCACTGGAGAGGACTCGATCCGTTGACCACCGGATTACGGTTCCAACTCGCTACCGCTATGCATTTCCTCCTATGATATTATCGTTTTTATTCTAACATATCTATTTCACTCTTTATAAATTATAAATTAAAATAGAAAAAAAGTAGTCACTGGAGAGGACTCGATCTGTTGACCACCGGATTACGGTTCCAACTCGCTATAAATGAAAATAGAAAAAAAGTAGTCACTGGAGAGGACTCGATCCGTTTTCCACCTGATTAAGGTTCCAACTCGCAACCACTATGCCATTCCTCCTATGAAATTATCGTCATTATTCTATTATATCTATTCCACTCTTTATAAATTATAAATTAAAATAGAAATAAAGTAGTCACTGGACAGGACTCGATCCGTTTACCACCTGATTTCGGTTCCAACTCGCTCTACTTATGCCATTCCTCCTATGAAATTATCGTCATTATTCTATGATATCTATTTCATTCTTTATAAATTATAAATTAAAATAGAAAAAAAGTAGTCACTGGACAGGACTCAATTCGTTGACAACCAGATTACGGTTCCAACTCGCAACCGCTATGCCATTCGTCCTAAAATAATCGTCAATATTCTATCATATCTATTTCACTCTTTATAAATTATAAATTAAAATAGAAAAAAAGTGGTCATTGGACAGGACTCGATCCGTTTACCACCTGATTACGGTTCCAACTCGCTTCCACTATACAATTCCTCCTATGAAATTATCGTCATTATTCTATCATATCTGTTTCATTTCTTATAAATTATAAATTAAAATAGAAAAAAAGTAGTCACTGAAGCAGACTCGATCCGTTGACCACCGGATTACGTTTCCAACTCGCTACCACTATGCCATTCCTCCTATGAAATTATCTTTATTATTCTATCATATCTATTTCATTCTTTATAAATTATTACTTAAAATAGAAAAAAAGTAGTCACTGGACAGGACTCGATCCATTGACCACCTGATTACGGATCCAACTCGCTACCACTATGCCATTCCCCCTATGAAATTATCGTCATTATTCTATTATATCTATTCCACTCTTTATTAATTATAAATTAAAATAGAAAAAAAGTAGTCACTGGACAGGACTCGATCCGTTTTCAACCTGATTACGGTTCCAACTCGCTACCACTATACCATTCCTCCTATGAAAATATCCTTATTATTCTATCATATCTATTTCACTCTTTATAAATTATAAATTAAAATAGAATAAAAGTAGTGACTTGACAGGACTCGATCCGTTGACCACCTTATTACGGATCCAACTCGCTACCACTATGCCATTCCTCCTATGAAATTATCGTCATTATTCTATCATATCTGTTTCATTCTTTATAAATTATAAAATAAAATAGAAAAAAAGTAGTCATTGGACAGGACTCGATCCGTTGACCACCGGATTACGTTTCCAACTCGCTACAACTATGCCATTCCTCCTATGGAATTTTCGTTACTATTCCATCATATCTATTCCACTCTTTATAAATTATAAATTAGAATAGAAAAAAAGTAGTCAATGGAGAGGACTCTATCCGTTGACCACCGGTTTACGGTTCCAACTCGCTACCACTATGCCATTCCTCCTATGAAATAATCGTCATTATTCTATCATATCTATTTCCCTCTCTGTAAATTATAAATTAAAATAGAAAAAAAATAGTCACTGTAGAGGTCTCGATCCGTTGACCACTGGATTAAGGTTCCAACTCGCTACCGCTCTTCCATTCCTCATATGAAATAATCGTCATTTTTCTATCATATCTATTTTACTCTTTATAAATTATAAATTAAAATAGAAAAAAAGTAGTCACTGGACAGGACTCGATTCGTTGACCAACTGATTACGGTTCCATCTCGCTACCACTATGCCATTCCACCTATGAATATATCGTCATTGTTCTATCATATCTGTTTCATTCTTTATAAATCATAAATTGAAATAGAAAAAAAGTAGTCACTGGACAGGACTCGATCCGTTTACCACCTGATAACGGTTGCAACTCACTACCGCTGTGCCATTCACCTATGAAATTATCGTCATTATTCTATCATATCTATTTCTCTCTCTAAAAATTATAAATTAAAATAGAAAAAAAACACGCACTAGAGAAGATTCGATCCGTTGACCACCGGATTATGGCTCCAACACGCTACCAATATGCCATTCCTCCTATGGAATTATCGTCATTATTTTATCATATATATTTCACTCTTTATAAATTATAAATTAAAATAGAAAAAAAGTAATCATTGGACAGGACTCGATCCGTTGACCACCGGAGTACGGTTCCAACTCGCTACCAATATGTGAATCCTCCTTTGAAGTTATCGTCATTTTTCTATCATATCTATTTTACTCTTTATAAATTATAAATTAAAATAGAAAAAAAGTAGTTACTGAAGCTGACTCGATCCGTTGACCACCGGATTACGTTTCCAACTCGCTACAACTATGTCATTCCTCCTATGAAATTATCGTTACCATTCCATCATATCTATTCCACTCTTTATAAATTATAAATTAGAATAGAAAAAAAGTAGTCACTGGAGATTTCTTGATCCGTTGACCACCTGATTACGGTTCCAACTCGCTACCACTATGCCATTTCTCCTATGAAATTATCGTCATTATTCTATCATATCTGTTTCATTTCTTATAAATTATAAATTAAAATAGAAATAAAGTAGTCACTGGACAGGACTCGATCCGTTTACCACCTGATTTCGGTTCCAACTCGCTACACTTATGCCATTCCTCCTATGAAATTATCGTCATTATTCTATGATATCTATTTCATTCTTTATAAATTATAAATTAAAATAGAAAAAAAGTAGTCACTGGACAGGACTCAATTCGTTGACAACCAGATTACGGTTCCAACTCGCAACCGCTATGCCATTCGTCCTAAAATAATCGTCAATATTCTATCATATCTATTTCACTCTTTATAAATTATAAATTAAAATAGAAAAAAAGTGGTCATTGGACAGGACTCGATCCGTTTACCACCTGATTACGGTTCCAACTCGCTTCCACTATACAATTCCTCCTATGAAATTATCGTCATTATTCTATCATATCTGTTTCATTTCTTATAAATTATAAATTAAAATAGAAAAAAAGTAGTCACTGAAGCAGACTCGATCCGTTGACCACCGGATTACGTTTCCAACTCGCTACCACTATGCCATTCCTCCTATGAAATTATCTTTATTATTCTATCATATCTATTTCATTCTTTATAAATTATTACTTAAAATAGAAAAAAAGTAGTCACTGGACAGGACTCGATCCATTGACCACCTGATTACGGATCCAACTCGCTACCACTATGCCATTCCCCCTATGAAATTATCGTCATTATTCTATTATATCTATTCCACTCTTTATTAATTATAAATTAAAATAGAAAAAAAGTAGTCACTGGACAGGACTCGATCCGTTTTCAACCTGATTACGGTTCCAACTCGCAACCGCTATGCCATTGCACCTATGAAATTAACTTTATTATTCTATCATATCTATTTCACTCTATATAAATAAAATTAAAATAGAAAAAAAATAGTCACTGTAGAGGTCTCGATCCGTTGACCACTGGATTAAGGTTCCAACTCGCTACCGCTCTTCCATTCCTCCTATGAAATTATCGTCATTATTCTATCATATCTATTTCACTCTTTATAAATTATAGATTAAAATTGAAAAAAAGTAGTCACTGTAGAGGGCTCGATCCGTTGACCACCGCACTACGGTTCCAACTCGCTACCACTATACCATTCCTCCTATGAAAATATCCTTATTATTCTATCATATCTATTTCACTCTTTATAAATTATAAATTAAAATGGAATAAAAGTAGTGACTTGACAGGACTCGATCCGTTGACCACCTTATTACGGACCCAACTCGCTACCACTATGGCATTCCTCCTATGAAATTATCGTCAGTATTCTATCATATCTATTTCCCTCTCTATAAATTATAATATAAAATAGAAAAAAAGTAGTCAATGGAGAGGACTCTATCCGTTGACCACCGGTTTACGGTTCCAACTCGCTACCACTATGCGATTCCTCCTATGATTTTATCGTCATTATTCTATCATATCTATTTCCCTCTCTATAAATTATAATATAAAATAGAAAAAAAGTAGTCAATGGAGAGGACTCTATCCGTTGACCACCGGTTTACGGTTCCAACTCGCTACCACTATGCCATTCCTCCTATTAAATAATCGTCATTATTCTATCATATCTATTTCCCTCTCTGTAAATTATAAATTAAAATAGAAAAAAAATAGTCACTGTAGAGGTCTCGATCCGTTGACCACTGGATTAAGGTTCCAACTCGCTACCGCTCTTCCATTCCTCATATGAAATAATCGTCATTTTTCTATCATATCTATTTTACTCTTTATAAATTATAAATTAAAATAGAAAAAAAGTAGTCACTGGACAGGACTCGATTCGTTGACCAACTGATTACGGTTCCATCTCGCTACCACTATGCCATTCCACCTATGAATATATCGTCATTGTTCTATCATATCTGTTTCATTCTTTATAAATCATAAATTGAAATAGAAAAAAAGTAGTCACTGGACAGGACTCGATCCGTTTACCACCTGATAACGGTTGCAACTCACTACCGCTGTGCCATTCACCTATGAAATTATCGTCATTATTCTATCATATCTATTTCTCTCTCTAAAAATTATAAATTAAAATAGAAAAAAAACACGCACTAGAGAAGATTCGATCCGTTGACCACCGGATTATGGCTCCAACACGCTACCAATATGCCATTCCTCCTATGGAATTATCGTCATTATTTTATCATATATATTTCACTCTTTATAAATTATAAATTAAAATAGAAAAAAAGTAATCATTGGACAGGACTCGATCCGTTGACCACCGCATTACGGTTCCAACTCGCTACCAATATGCCATTCCTACTATGAAATTATCGTCATTATTCTATCATATCTTTTTCCCTCTTTATATATTATAATATAAAATGGAAAAAAAGTAGTCACTGGACAGGACTCGATCCATTGACCACCGGATTACGGTTCCAACTCGCTACTACAATGCCATTCCCCCTTTGAAGTTATCGACATTATTCTATCATATCTTTTTCCCTCTTTATATATTATAATATAAAATGGAAAAAAAGTAGTCACTAGAGTATTTTCGATCCGTTGACCACCGGATTACGGTTCCAACTCGCTACCGCTATGCATTTCCTCCTATGATATTATCGTTTTTATTCTAACATATCTATTTCACTCTTTATAAATTATAAATTAAAATAGAATAAAAGTAGTCACTTGACAGGACTCGATCCGTTGACCACCTGATTACGGATCCAACTCGCTACCACTATGCCATTCCTCCTATGAAATTATCGTCATTATTCTATCATATATGTTTCATTCTTTATAAATTATAAATTAAAATAGAAAAAAAGTAGTTACTGAAGCTGACTCGATCCGTTGACCACCGGATTACGTTTCCAACTCGCTACAACTATGTCATTCCTCCTATGAAATTATCGTTACCATTCCATCATATCTATTCCACTCTTTATAAATTATAAATTAGAATAGAAAAAAAGTAGTCACTGGAGATTTCTTGATCCGTTGACCACCTGATTACGGTTCCAACTCGCTACCACTATGCCATTTCTCCTATGAAATTATCGTCATTATTCTATCATATCTGTTTCATTTCTTATAAATTATAAATTAAAATAGAAAAAAAGTAGTCACTGAAGCAGACTCGATCCGATGACCACCGGATTACGTTTCCAACTCGCTACCACAATGCCATTCCTCCTATGAAATTATCTTTATTATTCTATCATATCTATTTCATTCTTTATAAATTATTACTTAAAATAGAAAAAAAGTAGTCACTGGACAGGACTCGATCCATTGACCACCTGATTACGGATCCAACTCGCTACCACTATGCCAATCCCCCTATGAAATTATCGTCATTATTTAATCATTTCTATTTCCCTCTCTATGAATTATAAATAAAAATAGAAAAAAAGTAGGTACTGGAGAGTTCTCGATCCATTGACCACCTGATTACGGATCCAACTCGCTACCACTATGCCATTCCTCCTATGAAATTAAAGTCATTATTCTATTATATCTATTCCACTCTTTATAAATTATAAATTAAAATAGAATAAAAGTAGTCACTTGACAGGACTCGATCCGTTGACCACATTATTACGGATCCAACTCGCTACCACTGTGCCATTCCTCCTATGAAATTATCGTCATTATTCTATCATATCTGTTTCCCTCTCTAAAAATTATAAAAATTAAAATAGAAAAAAAGTAGTCACTGGAGAGGGCTCGATCCGTTGACCACCGCATTACGGTTCCAACTCGCTACCACTATGCCATTCCTCCTATGAAATTATCCTTATTATTCTATCATATCTATTTCATTCTTTTTAAATTAAAAATTAAAATAGAAAAAAAGTAGTCATTGGACAGGACTCGATCCGTTTTCCACCTGATTAAGGTTCCAACTCGCTACCACTATGCCATTCCTCCTATGAAATTATCGTCATTATTCTATTATATCTATTCCACTCTTTATAAATTATAAATTAAAATAGAAATAAAGTAGTCACTGGACAGGACTCGATCCGTTTACCACCTGATTTCGGTTCCAACTCGCTACACTTATGCCATTCCTCCTATGAAATTATCGTCATTATTCTATCATATCTATTTCATTCTTTATAAATTATAAATTAAAATAGAAAAAAAGCAGTCACTGGACAGGACTCAATTCGTTGACAACCAGATTACGGTTCCAACTCGCAACCGCTATGCCATTCGTCCTAAAATAATCGTCAATATTCTATTATATCTATTTCCCTCTCTATAAATTTTAAATTAAAATAGAAAAAAAGTGGTCATTGGACAGGACTCGATCCGTTTTCCACCTGATTACGGTTCCAACTCGCTACCACTATACAATTCCTCCTATGAAATTATCCTTATTATTCTATCATATCTATTTCACTCTTTATAAATTATAAATTAAAATAGAATAAAAGTAGTCACTTGACAGGACTCGATCCGTTGACCACCTTATTACGGATCCAACTCGCTACCACTATGCCATTCCTCCTATGAAATTATCGTCATTATTCTATCATATCTGTTTCATTCTTTATAAATTATAAAATAAAATAGAAAAAAAGTAGTCATTGGACAGGACTCGATCCGTTGACCACCGGATTACGTTTCCAACTCGCTACAACTATGCCATTCCTCCTATGGAATTTTCGTTACTATTCCATCATATCTATTCCACTCTTTATAAATTATAAATTAGAATAGAAAAAAAGTAGTCACTGGAGATTTCTTGATCCGTTGATCACCTGATTACGGTTCCAACTCGCTACCACTATACCATTCCTACTATGAAATTATCGTCATTATTCTATCATATCTGTTTCATTTCTTATAAATTATAAATTAAAATAGAAAAAAAGTAGTCACTGAAGCAGACTCGATCCGATGACCACCGGATTACGTTTCCAACTCGCTACCACAATGCCATTCCCCCTATGAAATTATCGTCATTATTTAATCATTTCTATTTCCCTCTCTATGAATTATAAATAAAAATAGAAAAAAAGTAGTTACTGGAGAGTTCTCGATCCATTGACCACCTGATTACGGATCCAACTCGCTACCACTATGCCATTCCTCCTATGAAATTAAAGTCATTATTCTATTATATCTATTCCACTCTTTATAAATTATAAATTAAAATAGAATAAAAGTAGTCACTTGACAGGACTCGATCCGTTGACCACATTATTACGGATCCAACTCGCTACCACTGTGCCATTCCTCCTATGAAATTATCCTTATTATTCTATCATATCTATTTCATTCTTTTTAAATTATAAATTAAAATTAGAAAAAAAGTAGTCATTGGACAGGACTCGATCCGTTTTCCACCTGATTAAGGTTCCAACTCGCTACCACTATGCCATTCCTCCTATGAAATTATCTTTATTATTCTATCATATCTATTTCATTCTTTTTAAATTATAAATTAAAATAGAAAAAAAGTAGTCATTGGACAGGACTCGATCCGTTTTCCACCTGATTAAGGTTCCAACTCGCAACCACTATGCCATTCCTCCTATGAAATTATCGTCATTATTCTATTATATCTATTCCACTCTTTATAAATTATAAATTAAAATAGAAATAAAGTAGTCACTGGACAGGACTCGATCCGTTTACCACCTGATTTCGGTTCCAACTCGCTACACTTATGCCATTCCTCCTATGAAATTATCGTCATTATTCTATCATATCTATTTCATTCTTTATAAATTATAAATTAAAATAGAAAAAAAGCAGTCACTGGACAGGACTCAATTCGTTGACAACCAGATTACGGTTCCAACTCGCAACCGCTATGCCATTCGTCCTAAAATAATCGTCAATATTCTATCATATCTATTTCACTCTTTATAAATTATAAATTAAAATAGAAAAAAAGTGGTCATTGGACAGGACTCGATCCGTTTTCCACCTGATTACGGTTCCAACTCGCTACCACTATACAATTCCTCCTATGAAATTATCCTTATTATTCTATCATATCCATTTCACTCTTTATAAATTATAAATTAAAATAGAATAAAAGTAGTCACTTGACAGGACTCGATCCGTTGACCACCTTATTACGGATCCAACTCGCTACCACTATGCCATTCCTCCTATGAAATTATCGTCATTATTCTATCATATCTGTTTCATTCTTTATAAATTATAAAATAAAATAGAAAAAAAGTAGTCATTGGACAGGACTCGATCCGTTGACCACCGGATTACGTTTCCAACTCGCTACAACTATGCCATTCATCCTATGGAATTTTCGTTACTATTCCATCATATCTATTCCACTCTTTATAAATTATAAATTAGAATAGAAAAAAAGTAGTCACTGGAGATTTCTTGATCCGTTGATCACCTGATTACGGTTCCAACTCGCTACCACTATGCCATTCCTACTATGAAATTATCGTCATTATTCTATCATATCTGTTTCATTTCTTATAAATTATAAATTAAAATAGAAAAAAAGTAGTCACTGAAGCAGACTCGATCCGTTGACCACCGGATTACGTTTCCAACTCGCTACCACTATGCCATTGCTCCTATGAAATTAACTTTATTATTCTATCATATCTATTTTACTCTTTATAAATTATATATTAAAATAGAAAAAAAGTAGTCACTGGAGAGGACTCGATCCGTTGACTACCGGATTACGGTTCCAACTCGCTACCGCTATGCGATTCCTCCCATGAAATTATCGTCATTATTCTATCATATCTATTTCACTCTTTATAAATTATAGATTAAAATTGAAAAAAAGTAGTCACTGGAGAGGGCTCGATCCGTTGACCACCGCATTACGGTTCCAACTCGCTACCACTATACCATTCCTCCTATGAAATTATCCTTATTATTCTATCATATCTATTTCACTCTTTATAAATTATAAATTAAAATGGAATAAAAGTAGTCACTTGACAGGACTCGATCCGTTGACCACCTTATTACGGATCCAACTCGCTACCACTATGCCATTCCTCCTATGAAATTATCGTCATTATTCTATCATATCTATTTCCCTCTCTATAAATTATAATATAAAATAGAAAAAAAGTAGTCAATGGAGAGGACTCTATCCGTTGACCACCGGTTTACGGTTCCAACTCGCTACCACTATGCGATTCCTCCTATGATTTTATCGTCATTATTCCATCATATCTATTTCCCTCTCTGTAAATTATAAATTAAAATAGAAAAAAAATAGTCACTGTAGAGGTCTCGATCCGTTGACCACTGGATTAAGGTTCCAACTCGCTACCGCTCTTCCATTCCTCATATGAAATAATCGTCATTTTTCTATCATATCTATTTTACTCTTTATAAATTATAAATTAAAATAGAAAAAAAGTAGTCACTGGAGAGGACTCGATCCGTTGACTACCGGATTACGGTTCCAACTCGCTACCGCTATGCGATTCCTCCTACGAAATTATCGTCATTATTCTATCATATCTATTCCACTCTTTATAAATTATAAATTAAAATAGAAATAAAGTAGTCACTGGACAGGACTCGATTCGTTGACCAACTGATTACGGTTCCAACTCGCTACCGCTATGCGATTCCTCCTACGAAATTATCGTCATTGTTCTATCATATCTGTTTCATTCTTTATAAATCATAAATTGAAATAGAAAAAAAGTAGTCACTGGACAGGACTCGATCCGTTGACCACCTGATAACGGTTCCAACTCACTACCGCTGTGCCATTCACCTATGAAATTATCGTCATTATTCTATCATATCTATTTCTCTCTCTAAAAATTATAAATTAAAATAGAAAAAAAACACGCACTAGAGAAGATTCGATCCGTTGACCACCGGATTATGGCTCCAACACGCTACCAATATGCCATTCCTCCTATGGAATTATCGTCATTATTCTATCACATCTATTTCACTCTTTATAAGTTATAAATTAAAATAGAAAAAAAGTAATCATTGGACAGGACTCGATCCGTTGACCACCGGAGTACGGTTCCAACTCGCTACCAATATGCCATTCCTACTATGAAATTATCGTCATTATTCTATCATATCTTTTTCCCTCTTTATATATTATAATATAAAATGGAAAAAAGTAGTCACTGGACAGGACTCGATCCATTGACCACCGGATTACGGTTCCAACTCGCTTCTACAATGCCATTCCTACTATGAAATTATCGTCATTATTTTATCATATACATTTCACTCTTTATAAATTATAAATTAAAATAGAAAAAAAGTAATCATTGGACAGGACTCGATCCGTTGACCACTGCAGTACGGTTCCAACTCGCTACCAGTATGTCATTCCTCCTATGAAGTTATCGTCATTACTCTATCATATCTTTTTCACTCTTTATAAATTATTAATGAAAATAGAAAAAAATTGTCACTAGAGAGGACTCGATCCGTTGACCACCGGATTACGGTTCCCACTCGCTACCAATATGCCATTCCTCCTATGAAATTATCGTCATTATTCTATCATATCTATTTCACTCTTTATAAATTATAAATTAAAATAGAAAAAAAGTAGTCACTGAAGAGGTCTCGATCCGTTGACCACCGGATTACGGTTCCAACTCGATAACACTATGCCATTCCTCCTATGAAATTATCGTCATTATTCTATCATATCTATTTCACTCTTTATAAGTTATAAATTAAAATAGAAAAAAGTAATCATTGGACAGGACTCGATCCGTTGACCACCGGAGTATGGTTCCAACTTACTACCACTATGCCATTCCTACTATGAAATTATCGTCATTATTTTATCATATCTATTTCACTCTTTATAAATTATAAATTAAAATAGAAAAAAAGTAGTCACCTTGGAGGTTTCGATCCGTTGACCACCGGATTACGGTTCCAACTCGTTACCGCTATGCCATTCCTCGTATTAAATAATCGTCATTATTCTATCATATCTATTTCACTCTTTATAAATTATAAATTAAAATAGAAAAGAAGGAGTCATTGGACAGGACTCGATCCGTTGACCACCGGATTACGGTTCCAACTCGCTACCATTATGCCATTCCTCATATGAAATAATTGTCATTATTTTATCGTATCCATTTCACTTTTTATAAATTATGAATTAGAATAGAAAAAAGTAATCATTGGACAGGGCTCGATTCGTTGACCACCGGAGTACGGTTCCAACTCGCTACCACTATGCCATTCCTCCTATGAAATTAACGTCATTATTCTATCATATCTATTTCACTCTTTATAAATTATAAATTAAAATAGAAAAAAAATAGGCACTAGAGAGGACTCGATCGGTTGACCACCGGATTACGGTTCCAACCCCCTACCACTATGCCATTCCTCCTATGAATTTATCGTCATTATTCTATCATATCTATTTCACTCTTTATAAATTATAAATTAAAATAGAAAAAAAATAGGCACTAGAGAGGACTCGATCCGTTGACCACCGGATTACGGTTCCAACTCGCTACCAATATGCCATTCCTACTATGAAATTATCGTTTTTATTCTAACATATCTATTTCACTCTTTATAAATTATAAATTAAAATAGAAAAAAAGTAGTCACTGGAGAGGTCTCGATCTGTTGACCACCGGATTACGGTTCCAACTCGCTATAAATGAAAATAGAAAAAAAGTAGTCACTGGACAGGACTCGATCCGTTTTCCACCTGATTAAGGTTCCAACTCGCAACCACTATGCCATTCCTCCTATGAAATTATCGTCATTATTCTATTATATCTATTCCACTCTTTATAAATTATAAATTAAAATAGAAATAAAGTAGTCACTGGACAGGACTCGATCCGTTTACCACCTGATTTCGGTTCCAACTCGCTACACTTATGCCATTCCTCCTATGAAATTATCGTCATTATTCTATCATATCTATTTCATTCTTTATAAATTATAAATTAAAATTAGAAAAAAAGTAGTCACTGGACAGGACTCAATTCGTTGACAACCAGATTACGGTTCCAACTCGCAACCGCTATGCCATTCGTCCTAAAATAATCGTCAATATTCTATCATATCTATTTCACTCTTTATAAATTATAAATTAAAATAGAAAAAAAGTGGTCATTGGACAGGACACCATCCGTTTTCCACCTGATTACGGTTCCAACTCGCTACCACTATACAATTCCTCCTATGAAATTATCCTTATTATTCTATCATATCTATTTCACTCTTTATAAATTATAAATTAAAATAGAATAAAAGTAGTCACTTGACAGGACTCGATCCGTTGACCACCTTATTACGGATCCAACTCGCTACCACTATGCCATTCCTCCTATGAAATTATCGTCATTATTCTATCATATCTGTTTCATTCTTTATAAATTATAAAATAAAATAGAAAAAAAGTAGTCATTGGACAGGACTCGATCCGTTGACCACCGGATTACGTTTCCAACTCGCTACAACTATGCCATTCCTACTATGAAATTATCGTCATTATTCTATCATATCTGTTTCATTTCTTATAAATTATAAATTAAAATAGAAAAAAAGTAGTCACTGAAGCAGACTCGATCCGTTGACCACCGGATTACGTTTCCAACTCGCAACCGCTATGCCATTGCTCCTATGAAATTAACTTTATTATTCTATCATATCTAATTCACTCTATATAAATAAAATTAAAATAGAAAAAAAATAGTCACTGTAGAGGTCTCGATCCGTTGACCACTGGATTAAGGTTCCAACTCGCTACCGCTCTTCCATTCCTCATATGAAATAATCGTCATTTTTCTATCATATCTATTTTACTCTTTATAAATTATATATTAAAATAGAAAAAAAGTAGTCACTGGAGAGGACTCGATCCGTTGACTACCGGATTACGGTTCCAACTCGCTACCGCTATGCGATTCCTCCTATGAAATTATCGTCATTATTCTATCATATCTATTTCACTCTTTATAAATTATAGATTAAAATTGAAAAAAAGTAGTCACTGGAGAGGGCTCGATCCGTTGACCACCGCATTACGGTTCCAACTCGCTACCACTATACCATTCCTCCTATGAAATTATCCTTATTATTCTATCATATCTATTTCACTCTTTATAAATTATAAATTAAAATAGAATAAAAGTAGTGACTTGACAGGACTCGATCCGTTGACCACCTTATTACGGATCCAACTCGCTACCACTATGCCATTCCTCCTATGAAATTATCGTCATTATTCTATCATATCTATTTCCCTCTCTATAAATTATAATATAAAATAGAAAAAAAGTAGTCAATGGAGAGGACTCTATCCGTTGACCACCGGTTTACGGTTCCAACTCGCTACCACTATGCGATTCCTCCTATGATTTTATCGTCATTATTCCATCATATCTATTTCCCTCTCTGTAAATTATAAATTAAAATAGAAAAAAAATAGTCACTGTAGAGGTCTCGATCCGTTGACCACTGGATTAAGGTTCCAACTCGCTACCGCTCTTCCATTCCTCATATGAAATAATCGTCATTTTTCTATCATATCTATTTTACTCTTTATAAATTATAAATTAAAATAGAAAAAAAGTAGTCACTGGACAGGACTCGATTCGTTGACCAACTGATTACGGTTCCATCTCGCTACCACTATGCCATTCCACCTATGAATTTATCGTCATTGTTCTATCATATCTGTTTCATTCTTTATAAATCATAAATTGAAATAGAAAAAAAGTAGTCACTGGACAGGACTCGATCCGTTGACCACCGGAGTACGGTTCCAACTCACTACCGCTGTGCCATTCCTCCTATGGAGTTATCGTCATTATTTTATCATATATATTTCACTCTTTATAAATTATAATTTAAAATAGAAAAAAACTAATCATTGGACAGGACTCGATCCGTTGACCACCGCATTACGGTTCCAACTCGCTACCAATATGTGATTCCTCCTTTGAAGTTATCGTCATTATTCTATCTTATCTATTTCACTCTTTATAAGTTATAAATTAAAATAGAAAAAAAGTAATCATTGGACAGGACTCGATCCGTTGACCACCGGAGTACGGTTCCAACTCGCTACCAATATGCCATTCCTACTATGAAATTATCGTCATTATTCTATCATATCTTTTTCCCTCTTTATATATTATAATATAAAATGGAAAAAAAGTAGTCACTGGACAGGACTCGATCCATTGACCACCGGATTACGGTTCCAACTCGCTACTACAATGCCATTCCCCCTTTGAAGTTATCGACATTATTCTATCATATCTATTTCACTCTTTATAAATTATAAATGAAAATAGAAAAAAAGTAGACACTGGAGAGGTCTCGATCCGTTGACCACCAGATTACTGTTCCAACTCACTACCGCTATGCCATTCCTCCTATGAAATTAAACTCCTTATTCTATCATATTGATTCCCCTTTTTAGAAAATATAATATAGAATAGAAAAAATGTAATCACTGGAGAGGAGTCGATTCGTTGATCACCTGATTACGGTTCCAACTGGCTACCACTATGCCATTCCTCCTATGAAATTATCGTCATTATTCTATCATATCTATTTATCTCTTTATAAATTATAATATAAAATAGAAAAAAAGTAGTCACTGGAGCGGACTCGATCCGTTGACCACCGGATTACGGTTCCAACTCGCTACCAATATGCCATTCCTCCTATGAAACATCGTCATTATTCTATCATATATATTTCACTCTTTATAAATTATAAATTAAAACAGAAAAAAGTAGTCACTGGAGAGGACTCGATCCGTTGACCACCGGATTACGGTTCCAACTCGCTACCACTATGCCATTCATCCTATGAAATTAAACTCATTATTCTACTTTATTGATTCCCCTTTTTAGAAATTATAATATAAAATAGAAAAAAAATAGTCACTGGAGAGGTCTCGATCCGTTGACCACCGGATTACGGTTACAACTCGCTACCACTATACCATTCCTCCTATGATATTATCGTCATTAATCTATCAAATCTATTCCCCTTTTTAGAAATTATAATATAAAATAGAAAAAAAGTAGTCACTGGAAAGTATTCGATCTGTTGACCATCGGATTACGGTTCCAACTCGCTACCACTATGCCATTCCTCCTATGAAATTATCGTCATTATTCTATCATATCTATTTCCCTCTCTAAAAATTATAAATTAAAATAGAAAAAAAGGAGTCACTGGAGAGGTCTCGATTCGTTGATCACCTGATTACGGTTCCAACTGGCTACCACTATGCCATTCCTCCTATGAAATTATCGTCATTATTCTATCATATCTATTTATCTCTTTATAAATTATAATATAAAATAGAAAAAAAGTAGTCACTGGAGAGGTCTCGATCCGTTGACCACCGGAATACGGTTCCAACTCGCTACCACTATGCCATTCCTCCTATGAAATTAAACTCCTTATTCTATCATATTGATTCCCCTTTTTAGAAAATATAATATAGAATAGAAAAAATGTAATCACTGGAGAGGAGTCGATTCGTTGATCACCTGATTACGGTTCCAACTGGCTACCACTATGCCATTCCTCCTATGAAATTATCGTCATTATTCTATCATATCTATTTATCTCTTTATAAATTATAATATAAAATAGAAAAAAAGTAGTCACTGGAGCGGACTCGATCCGTTGACCACCGGATTACGGTTCCAACTCGCTGCCACTATGCCATTCCTCCTTTGAAAGTATCGTCATTATTCTATCATATCTATTTCCCTCTCTATAAATTTGAAATTAAAATAGGAAAAAAGTAGTCACTGGATTATCATCTTTTTTTATATTTAGTGTTCCCAAATTCAGAAATTGAATATTAAAATATGATAAATTTAGTCATTGAGGAGGACTCGACTTGGTAACCACAGGAACTGAGTTCATGTCGCGGGCCGAATTCTAAAGCCGGAAGAGTTGTCGTCAGCAATCTGATGTTCCGTCGTTTGGAGCACACTTTTTGTAATTCTTCGTATTTCGCTAAACGTTGTTAAATTAGTTGATCATGATCTGAAAACTTTTAAAACTTTGGGAAAAAAATTAGAAAAGTGTATCGACGGGCTGGAAATTCTTACCAAAGGGGTCTGTGGCAGACTTCAAGCACGTCTATGTTACTTTGGAGATTTTGATACACGGTTTCACGTCTTCTTATTGAACTCGATGAAGTGAATTTTCCTGACTCCTAACGTACTAGTACGTCCATAAATGTACTCGTACGTCGAATGGCAAATGATAAGAGCTATTGATTGATCTTACAGGGAGGAACACATCTTGTTCAAAGAAGTTGTGAAAGTGGCGAACGAAAACAGACGGTCCCGTTGGATAGGACTCAGGATAAAGTCGTGTCGAGTTGTTTCCATGGAATGCGTGCTGAGTTCGAGATTGGCCCTTGCTTCACCTTGCCGAAGATGGGAGCCATCTTTTCCGGATCTTACCTATCGTTGCAGCGAATTTTGGGCGAATTGGACCACGGACGAGGATAAGAAGTAAGTGAGCGATACGTTAATCATGTGTAGCTTTACATTTGTTTTTAAATATGGTTAGTATGTCTTATATGTTAGTAAGACCGTATCGTCTGCAAACAATCTAACGTTACTATCAATGAGAATACCGAGATCGTTAATAAAAACTACAAAAAGTAAGCGCCCCATTACGCTACCTAGTGGTACTACCGATGCCATTTTAACGGGGTATGAACTTACCCAATCTATCACTACTCGCGGTTTTCCGTCGTTTTCTATCCAGTTTCTTACTTCGCCTTTTACGATATACCAGAAACTTTTAGTTTGTATATCTACTTGTGATGTGAGACCTCGTCAAACGCTCTTCGAAAATTTAAAAATATTGAAACCACTTGCTTTTTCTTTTCCTCAGATGTTAAGATGTCGTGGACCGATAATACAAGCTGAGACTAATAGTCTTACGAAAACCGTGTTTTTTCCTAAAAATGAAAATCAAAGTTTCAAGAAATCCCTTTAAAGAACTAACGGTTATATGCTCCATTACCTTACCGTTTACTGACGTTAGAGGTATAGGTCTGTAATCCGAAGGGTCATCGTTTTCTCCGCTTGTACGAATTGGATAGACGATCGAGATTTTCCAATCTCCAGGATCGTTCAAACACCATTTTAAGAAACGGAGCGACGCTAACCGAACTTGTTTTAATACCCGGGCAGGTATATCTTCAGCACCAGGAGAATTATCGAACATAATAATGGGCAGAAGTTAATGATGCCGTCTTCACTGAAGGTGATTTTAGTCATTTTTTCAGGCGCGTCAAAATTTGGCAAGGTACGTGATGAAAAATTGGGCGTAAATACACTATGGAAGAAATAATTTAAAATATTGGCTTTGCCCGTAGGACCATTAACTACTTTTCCGATGTGATTTTTTGGCATATTTCTGATTCTTCTTGGCCTTAAATTTCCCAAACGTAGGGCCTTTCAGAGCGGTTCTCGCATGATGCGTTTAGATTTCGATTTCGGTAATTCGTACTCGCTAAGCAGTTTCTTTAAGTCGATTTTGTCCGGAATCCTGGCAGTGGCTCTTAATTTGGGATGCAAGGGCCTCTGTTTCTGAAGTGCTTTTCTGGTCTCTTTATTGTACCATCTGGGCTCGTTATTATAATTACAGTATTTTGAGGGCATATATTCTTCTAATCCACACATTATTCAAATGAACTAGTTCCAAGTGTCCTTATCTTACCTATAGAAAAATAGAAGAGTTCTTCAAGCAAGCTGAACCGTTCCCAATTCAGCAGGTTGCAAGCACGCGAGCGATCGCTTAATTTTCTAGTTGTCACATTGTACCGTGTGTCCAACTGAACCGTTCCCATTTGTCCAACTGAACCGTTCAAATTGTGCCAACTAAACCGTTTTGCCTAACCTATTGCCTATTGCCTACTAACCTATTTTGCCAACTTATCTGTTCCAATGTGGCAAACGTAGCCGTAAAAGTTCGCTATGGAAATGGGCCCCAGCGGAAAACCCTGGTGTAACTTATAAAATGTAATTTTTTCTGCGAATTGTGTAGCCGCGTTAGCCTGGTGGTAACGTGTCCGATTCGAAATCGAAAGGTCCGGGTTTCAATTCCAAGAGTTTCCAAAAGTTTTCCGAAGTCCAAATCCGAAGGTCAATATCCAAAGGTCCATATCCAAAAGTATCCATGGTTCATTTTAATTTTTTTTCGGGAGAGATTTTTATGATAGTTTTTCAACATTGGCCGATCTAGCCAGAATATTCAATTTATCGAACATTTCCTTTGCTCCGTCCAAGTCCGGAATCCTGTTAGTAGCTTTGAATTCAGAATGTCATCTGCTTTTCGTCTCATTTGCTTTTCTGCTCTCTTTTCCGTTCCGTCCGGGCTCGTTAATATGATTAATGCATTTTGAGGGCATATTCGTGACTTCTTATCAACGAATTATTATCTCATGAACTACTTCCGAGAATCCTTACCTTACCTATAGGCCAAGTGAAGCGTTCTGCATTGCAGCTTGAAGCACCATGTCTCTATATCAATCCAGTTTGGATACCGAACATGGTGTTAAGGTCGCCCGCGATGTTTTTAGTGCGGCAGTTAGACACCACCGACATGCTTGCGCGGAAACAATTGATTTCGGTATGGGGAATCATATCTGTATTAAAAACCCGTATTCCTGTAATTAAAATTATATTATGTAAGTGTACTAAGGCCAACGATAGGGATTTTTATGATTTCCGATCTGGAGAATAGTACAGTTTAACATCGCAGCTGGCAGCGACGCAGGCGTTTTGCAAACCTTACGGGGTGGCTCTCCGAAACATTTCCAGCATGCAAGCAGAACCGTTCCCAGTTCAGCAGGTTGCAAGCACGCGAGCGATTGCTTAATTTTCTAGTTGTCACATTGTACCGTGTGTCCAACTGAACCGTTCCCATTTGTCCAACTGAACCGTTCAAATTGTGCCAACTAAACCGTTCCTATTTTGCCAACTTATCTGTTCCAATGTGGCAAACGTAGCCGTAAAAGTTCGCTATGGAAATGGGCCCCAGCGGAAAAACCCTGGTGTAACTTATAACATGTAATCTTTTCTGCGAATTGTGTAGCCGCGTTAGCCTGGTGGTAACGTGTTCGATTCCAATTCCAAAGGTCCGGGGTTAAATTACAAGAGTTTCTAAAAGTTTTCCGAAGTCCAAATCCGAAGGTCAATATCCAAAGGTCCATATCCAAAAGTTTCCATGGTTCATTTTAATTTTTTTTCGGGAGAGATTTTTATGATAGTTTTTCAACATTGGCCGATCTAGCCAGAATATTCAATTTATCGAACATTTCCTTTGCTCCGTCCAAATCCGGAATCCTGTTAGTAGCTTTGAATTCAGAATGTCATCTGCTTTTCGTCTCAACTGCTTTTCTGCTCTATTTTCCGTTCCGTCCGGGCTCGTTAATATGATTAATGCATTTTGAGGGCATATTCGTGACTTCTTATCAACGAATTATTTCAATGAACTACTTCCGAGAATCCTTACCTTACCTATAGGCCAAGTGAAGCGTTCTGCATTGCAGCTTGAAGCACCATGTCTCTATATCAATCCAGTTTGGATACCGAACATGGTGTTAAGGTCGCCCGCGATGTTTTTAGTGCGGCAGGTAGACACCACCGACATGCTTGCGCGGAAACAATTAATTTCGGTATGGGGAATCATATCTGTATTAAAAACCCGTATTCCTGTAATTAAAATTATATTATGTAAGTGTACTAAGGCCAACGATAGGGATTTTTATGATTTCCGATCTGGATAATAGTACAGTTTAACGTTGCAGCTGGCAGCGACGCAGGCGTTTTGCAAACCTTACGGGGTGGCTCTCCGAAACATTTCCAGCATGCAAGCAGAACCGTTCCCAATTCAGCAGGTTGCAAGCACGCGAGCGATTGCTTAATTTTCTAGTTGTCACATTGTACCGTGTGTCCAACTGAACCGTTCCCATTTGTCCAACTGAACCGTTCAAATTGTGCCAACTAAACCGTTCCTATTTTGCCAACTTATCTGTTCCAATGTGGCAAACGTAGCCGTAAAAGTTCGCTATGGAAATGGGCCCAAGCGGAAAAACCCTGGTGTAACGTATAACATTTAATTTTTTCTGCGAATTGTGTAGCCGCGTTAGCCTGGTGGTAACGTGTTCGATTCCAATTCCAAAGGTCCGGGGTTCAATTCCAAGAGTTTCCAAAAGTTTTCCGAAGTCCAAATCCGAAGGTCAATATCCAAAGGTCCATATACAAAAGTTTCCATGGTTCATTTTAATTTTTTTTCGGGAGAGATTTTTATGATAGTTTTTCAACATTGGCCGATCTAGCCAGAATGTTAAATTCATCGAACATTTCCTTTGCTCCGTCCAAGTCCAGAATCCTGTTAGTAGCTTTGAATTCAGAATGTCATCTGCTTTTCGTCTCAACTGCTTTTCTGCTCTCTTTTCCGTTCCGTCCGGGCTCGTAAATATGATTAATGCATTTTGAGGGCATATTCGTGACTTCTTATCAACGAATTATTTTCATGAACTACTTCCGAGAATCCTTACCTTACCTATATGCCAAGTGAAGCGTTCTGCATTGCAGCTTGAAGCACCATGTGTCTATATCAATCCAGTTTGGATACCGAACATGGTGTTAAGGTCGCCCGCGATGTTTTTAGTGCGGCAGTTAGACACCACCGACATGCTTGCGCGGAAACAATTGATTTCGGTATGGGGAATCATATCTGTATTAAAAACCCGTATTCCTGTAATTAAAATTATATTATGTAAGTGTACTAAGGCCAACGATAGGGATTTTTATGATTTCCGATCTGGATAATAGTACAGTTTAACGTTGCCACTGGCAGCGACGCAGGAGTTTTGCAAACCTTACGGGGTGGCTCTCCAAAACATTTCCAGCATGCAAGCAGAACCGTTCCCAATTCAGCAGGTTGCAAGCACGCGAGCGATTGCTTAATTTTCTAGTTGTCACATTGTACCGTGTGTCCAACTGAACCGTTCCCATTTGTCCAACTGAACCGTTCAAATTGTGCCAACTAAACCGTTCCTATTTTGCCAACTTATCTGCTCCAATGTGGCAAACGTAGCCGTAAAAGTTCGCTAAGGAAATGGGCCCCAGCGGAAAAACCCTGGTGTAACGTATAACATGTAATTTTTTCTTGAATTGTGTAGCCGTGTTAGACTGGTGGTAACGTGTCCGATTCCAAATCGAAAGGTCCGGGGTTCAATTCCAATAGTTTCCAAAAGTTTTCCGAAGTCCAAATCCTAAGGTCAATATCCAAAGGTCCATATCCAAAAGTTTCCATGGTTCATTTTAATTTTTTTTCGGGAGAGATTTTTATGATAGTTTTTCAACATTGGCCGATCTAGCCAGAATATTCAATTTATCGAACATTTCCTTTGCTCCGTCCAAGTCCGGAATCCTGTTAGTAGCTTTGAATTCAGAATGTCATCTGCTTTTCGTCTCAACTGCTTTTCTGCTCTCTTTTCCGTTCCGTCCGGGCTCGTAAATATGATTAATGCATTTTGAGGGCATATTCGTGACTTCTTATCAACGAATTATTTTCATGAATTAATTCCGAGAATCCTTACCTTACCTATAGGCCAAGTGAAGCGTTCTGCATTGCAGCTTGAAGCACCATGTGTCTATATCAATCCAGCTTGGATACCGAACATGGTGTTAAGGTCGCCCGCGATGTTTTTAGTGCGTCAGTTAGACACCACCGACATAATTGCGCGGAAACAATTGATTTCGGTACGGGGAATCATATCTGTATTAAAAACCCGTATTCCTGTAATTAAAATTATATTATGTAAGTGTACTAAGGCCAACGATAGGGATTTTTATGATTTCCGATCTGGATAATAGTACAGTTTAACGTTGCAGCTGGCAGCGACGCAGGCGTTTTGCAAACCTTACGGGGTGGCTCTCCGAAACATTTCCAGCATGCAAGCAGAACCGTTCCCAATTCAGCAGGTTGCAAGCACGCGAGCGATTGCTTAATTTTCTAGTTGTCACATTGTACCGTGTGTCCAACTGAACCGTTCCCATTTGTCCAACTGAACCGTTCAAATTGTGCCAACTAAACCGTTCCTATTTTGCCAACTTATCTGTTCCAATGTGGCAAACGTAGCCGTAAAAGTTCGCTATGGAAATGGGCCCCAGCGGAAAAACCCTGGTGTAACGTATAACATGTAATTTTTTCTGCGAATTGTGTAGCCGCGTTAGCCTGGTGGTAACGTGTCCGATTCGTAAATATGATTAATGCATTTTGAGGGCATATTCGTGACTTCTTATCAACGAATTATTTTCATGAATTAATTCCGAGAATCCTTACCTTACCTATAGGCCAAGTGAAGCGTTCTGCATTGCAGCTTGAAGCACCATGTCTCTATATCAATCCAGTTTGGATACCGAACATGGTGTTAAGGTCGCCCGCGATGTTTTTAGTGCGGCAGTTAGACACCACCGACATGCTTGCGCGGAAACAATTGATTTCGGTACGGGGAATCATATCTGTATTAAAAACCCGTATTCCTGTAATTAAAATTATATTATTTAAGTGTACTAAGGCCAACGATAGGGATTCTAAGAATTCCGATCTGGATAATAGTACAGTTTAACGTTGCAGCTGGCAGCGACGCAGGCGTTTTGCAAACCTTACGGGGTGGCTCTCCGAAACATTTCCAGCATGCAAGCAGAACCGTTCCCAATTCGGCAGGTTGCAAGCACGCGAGCGATTGCTTAATTTTCTAGTTGTCACATTGTACCGTGTGAGTTTTCCGAAAGTTTTCCGAAGTTTTCCGAAGTCCGAATCCGAAGGTCAATATCCAAAGGTCCATATCCAAAAGTATCCATGGTTCATTTTAATTTTTTTTCGGGAGAGATTTTTATGATAGTTTTTCAACATTGGCCGATCTAGCCAGAATATTCAATTTATCGAACATTTCCTTTGCTCCGTCCAAGTCCGGAATCCTGTTAGTAGCATTGAATTCAGAATGTCATCTGCTTTTCGTCTCAACTGCTTTTCTGCTCTCTTTTCCGTTCCGTCCGGGCTCGTAAATATGATTAATGCATTTTGAGGGCATACTCGTGACTTCTTATCAACGAATTATTTTCATGAATTAATTCCGAGAATCCTTACCTTACCTATAGGCCAAGTGAAGCATTCTGCATTGCAGCTTGAAGCACCATGTCTCTATATCAATCCAGTTTGGATACCGAACATGGTGTTAAGGTCGCCCGCGATGTTTTTAGTGCGGCAGTTAGACACCACCGACATGCTTGCGCGGAAACAATTGATTTCGGTATGGGGAATCATATCTGTATTAAAAACCCGTATTCCAGTAATAAAAATTATATTATTTAGGTGTACTAAGGCCAACGATAGGGATTTTTATGATTTCCGATCTGGATAATAGTACAGTTTAACGTTGCAGCTGGCAGCGACGCAGGCGTTTTGCAAACCTTACGGGGTGGCTCTCCGAAAAATTTCCAGCATGCAAGCAGAACCGTTCCCAGTTCGGCAGGTTGCAAGCACGCGAGCGATTGCTTAATTTTCTAGTAGTCACATTGTACCGTGTGTCCAACTGAACCGTTCCCATTTGTCCAACTGAACCGTTCAAATTGTGCCAACTAAACCGTTCCTATTTTGCCAACTTATCTGTTCCAATGTGGCAAACGTAGCCGTAAAAGTTCGCTATGGAAATGGGCCCCAGCGGAAAAACCCTGGTGTAACTTATAACATGTAATCTTTTCTGCGAATTGTGTAGCCGCGTTAGCCTGGTGGTAACGTGTTCGATTCCAATTCCAAAGGTCCGGGGTTCAATTCCAAGAGTTTCCAAAAGTTTTCCGAAGTCCAAATCCGAAGGTCAATATCCAAAGGTCCATATCCAAAAGTTTCCATGGTTCATTTTAATTTTTTTTCGGGAGAGATTTTTATGATAGTTTTTCAACATTGGCCGATCTAGCCAGAATATTCAATTTATCGAACATTTCCTTTGCTCCGTCCAAGTCCGGAATCCTGTTAGTAGCTTTGAATTCAGAATGTCATCTGCTTTTCGTCTCAACTGCTTTTCTGCTCTCTTTTCCGTTCCGTCCGGGCTCGTTAATATGATTAATGCATTTTGAGGGCATATTCGTGAATTCTTATCAACGAATAATTTTCATGAACTACTTCCGAGAATCCTTACCTTACCTATAGGCCAAGTGAAGCGTTCTGCATTGCAGCTCGAAGCACCATGTCTCTATATCAATCCAGTTTGGATACCGAACATGGTGTTAAGGTCACCCGCGATGTTTTTAGTGCGGCAGTTAGACGCCACCGACATGCTTGCGCGGAAACAATTGATTTCGGTATGGGGAATCATATCTGTATTAAAAACCCGTATTCCAGTAATAAAAATTATATTATTTAGGTGTACTAAGGCCAACGATAGGGATTTTTATGATTTCCGATCTGGATAATAGTACAGCTTAACGTTGCAGCTGGCAGCGACGCAGGCGTTTTGCAAACCTTACGGGGCGGCTCTCCGAAACATTTCGAGCATGCAAGCAGAACCGTTCCCAATTCAGCAGGTTGCAAGCACGCGAGCGATTGCTTAATTTTCTAGTTGTCACATTGTACCGTGTGTCCAACTGAACCGTTCCCATTTGTCCAACTGAACCGTTCAAATTGTGCCAACTAAACCGTTCCTATTTTGCCAACTTATCTGTTCCAATGTGGCAAACGTAGCCGTAAAAGTTCGCTATGGAAATGGGCCCCAGCGGAAAAACCCTGGTGTAACGTATAACATTTAATTTTTTCTGCGAATTGTGTAGCCGCGTTAGCCTGCTGGTAACGTGTCCGATTCCCCATCGAAAGGTTCGGGGTTCAATTCCAAGAGTTTCCAAAAGTTTTCCGAAGTCCAAATCCGAAGGACAATATCCAAAGGTCCATATCCAAAAGTTTCCATGGTTCATTTTAATTTTTTTTCGGGAGAGATTTTTATGATAGTTTTTCAACATTGGCCGATCTAGCCAGAATATTCAATTTATCGAACATTTCCTTTGCTCCGTCCAAGTCCGTAATCCTGTTAGTAGCTTTGAATTCAGAATGTCATCTGCTTTTCGTCTCAACTGCTTTTCTGCTCTCTTTTCCGTTCCGTCCGGGCTCGTAAATATGATTAATGCATTTTGAGGGCATATTCGTGACTTCTTATCAACGAATAATTTTCATGAACTACTTCCGAGAATCCTTACCTTACCTATAGGCCAAGTGAAGCGTTCTGCATTGCAGCTCGAAGCACCATGTCTCTATATCAATCCAGTTTGGATACCGAACATGGTGTTAAGGTCACCCGCGATGTTTTTAGTGCGGCAGTTAGACGCCACCGACATGCTTGCGCGGAAACAATTGATTTCGGTATGGGGAATCATATCTGTATTAAAAACCCGTATTCCTGTAATTAAAATTATATTATTTAAGTGTACTAAGGCCAACGATAGGGATTCTAAGAATTCCGATCTGGATAATAGTACAGTTTAACGTTGCAGCTGGCAGCGACGCAGGCGTTTTACAAACCTTACGGGGTGGCTCTCCGAAACATTTCCAGCATGCAAGCAGAACCGTTCCCAATTCGGCAGGTTGCAAGCACGCAAGCGATTGCTTAATTTTCTAGTTGTCACATTGTACCGTGTGTCCAATTGAACCGTTCCCATTTGTCCAACTGAACCGTTCAAATTGTGCCAACTAAACCGTTCCTATTTTGCAACTTATCTGCTCCAATGTGGCAAACGTAGCCGTAAAAGTTCGCTAAGGAAATGGGCCCCAGCGGAAAAACCCTGGTGTAACGTATAACATGTAATTTTTTCTTGAATTGTGTAGCCGCGTTAGCCTGGTGGTAACGTGTCCGATTCGTAAATATGATTAATGCATTTTGAGGGCATATTCGTGACTTCTTATCAACGAATTATTTTCATGAATTAATTCCGAGAATCCTTACCTTACCTATAGGCCAAGTGAAGCGTTCTGCATTGCAGCTTGAAGCACCATGTCTCTATATCAATCCAGTTTGGATACCGAACATGGTGTTAAGGTCGCCCGCGATGTTTTTAGTGCGGCAGTTAGACACCACCGACATGCTTGCGCGGAAACAATTGATTTCGGTATGGGGAATCATATCTGTATTAAAAACCCGTATTCCTGTAATTAAAATTATATTATGTAAGTGTACTAAGGCCAACGATAGGGATTTTTATGATTTCCGATCTGGATAATAGTACAGTTTAACGTTGCAGCTGGCAGCGACGCAGGCGTTTTACAAACCTTACGGGGTGGCTCTCCGAAACATTTCGAGCATGCAAGCAGAACCGTTCCCAGTTCGGCAGGTTGCAATCACGCGAGCGATTGCTTAATTTTCTAGTTGTCACATTGTACCGTGTATCGAACTGAACCGTTTCCATTTGTCCAACTGAACCGTTCAAATTGTGCCAACTAAACCGTTCTTATTTTGCCAACTAAACCGTTCCTATTTTGCCAACTTATCTGTTCCAATGTGGCAAACGTAGCCGTAAAAGTTCGCTATGGAAATGGGCCCCAGCGGAAAAACCCTGGTGTATCTTATAACATTAAATTTTTCCGGCGATTTGTGTAGCCGCGTTATCCTGGTGGTAACGTGTCCGATTCCCAATCGAAAGGTCCGGGGTTCTATTTCAAGACATTCCAAAAGTTTTCCGAAGTCCAAACCCGAAGGTCAATATCTAAAGGTCCATATCCAAAAGTATCCATGGTTCATTTTAATTTTTTTTCGGGAGAGATTTTTATGATAGTTTTTCAACATTGGCCGATCTAGCCAGAATATTCAATTTATCGAACATTTCCTTTGCTCCGTCCTAGTCCGGAATCCTGTTAGTAGCTTTGAATTCAGAATGTCATCTGCTTTTCGTCTCAACTGCTTTTCTGCTCTATTTTCCGTTCCGTCCGGGCTCGTTAATATGATTAATGCATTTTGAGGGCATATTCGTGACTTCTTATCAACGAATTATTTCAATGAACTACTTCCGAGAATCCTTACCTTACCTATAGGCCAAGTGAAGCGTTCTGCATTGCAGCTTGAAGCACCATGTCTCTATATCAATCCAGTTTGGATACCGAACATGGTGTTAAGGTCGCCCGCGATGTTTTTAGTGCGGCAGGTAGACACCACCGACATGCTTGCGCGGAAACAATTGATTTCGGTATAGGGAATCATATCTGTATTAAAAACCCGTATTTTTGTAATTAAAATTATATTATGTAAGTGTACTAAGGCCAACGATAGGGATTTTTATGATTTCCGATCTGGATAATGGTACAGTTTAACGTTGCAGCTGGCAGCGACGCAGGCGTTTTGCAAACCTTACGGGGTGGCTCTCCGAAACATTTCCAGCATGCAAGCAGAACCGTTCCCAATTCAGCAGGTTGCAAGCACGCGAGCGATTGCTTAATTTTCTAGTTGTCACATTGTACCGTGTGTCCAACTGAACCGTTCCCATTTGTCCAACTGAACCGTTCAAATTGTGCCAACTAAACGTTCCTATTTTGCCAACTTATCTGTTCCAATGTGGCAAACGTAGCCGCAAAAGTTCGCTATGGAAATGGGCCCCAGCGGAAAAACCCTGGTGTAACGTATAACATTTAATTTTTTCTGCGAATTGTGTAGCCGCGTTAGCCTGCTGGTAACGTGTCCGAATCCCCATCGAAAGGTTCGGGGTTCAATTCCAAGAGTTTCCAAAAGTTTTCCGAAGTCCAAATCCGAAGGACAATATCCAAAGGTCCATATCCAAAAGTTTCCATGGTTCATTTTAATTTTTTTTCGGGAGAGATTTTTATGATAGTTTTTCAACATTGGCCGATCTAGCCAGAATATTCAATTTATCGAACATTTCCTTTGCTCCGTCCAAGTCCGGAATCCTGTTAGTAGCTTTGAATTCAGAATGTCATCTGCTTTTCGTCTCAACTGCTTTTCTGCTCTCTTTTCCGTTCCGTCCGGGCTCGTAAATATGATTAATGCATTTTGAGGGCATATTCGTGACTTCTTATCAACGAATAATTTTCATGAACTACTTCCGAGAATCCTTACCTTACCTATAGGCCAAGTGAAGCGTTCTGCATTGCAGCTCGAAGCACCATGTCTCTATATCAATCCAGTTTGGATACCGAACATGGTGTTAAGGTCACCCGCGATGTTTTTAGTGCGGCAGTTAGACGCCACCGACATGCTTGCGCGGAAACAATTGATTTCGGTATGGGGAATCATATCTGTATTAAAAACCCGTATTCCTGTAATTAAAATTATATTATTTAAGTGTACTAAGGCCAACGATAGGGATTCTAAGAATTCCGATCTGGATAATAGTACAGTTTAACGTTGCAGCTGGCAGCGACGCAGGCGTTTTGCAAACCTTACGGGGTGGCTCTCCGAAACATTTCCAGCATGCAAGCAGAACCGTTCCCAATTCGGCAGGTTGCAAGCACGCGAGCGATTGCTTAATTTTCTAGTTGTCACATTGTACCGTGTGAGTTTTCCGAAAGTTTTCCGAAGTTTTCCGAAGTCCGAATCCGAAGGTCAATATCCAAAGTTCCATATCCAAAAGTATCCATGGTTCATTTTAATTTTTTTTCGGGAGAGATTTTTATGATAGTTTTTCAACATTGGCCGATCTAGCCAGAATATTAAATTTATCGAACATTTCCTTTGCTCCGTCCAAGTCCGGAATCCTGTTAGTAGCTTTGAATTCAGAATGTCATCTGCTTTTCGTCTCAACTGCTTTTCTGCTCTCTTTTCCGTTCCGTCCGGGCTCGTAAATATGATTAATGCATTTTGAGGGCATACTCGTGACTTCTTATCAACGAATTATTTTCATGAATTAATTCCGAGAATCCTTACCTTACCTATAGGCCAAGTGAAGCATTCTGCATTGCAGCTTGAAGCACCATGTCTCTATATCAATCCAGTTTGGATACCGAACATGGTGTTAAGGTCGCCCGCGATGTTTTAAGTGCGGCAGTTAGACACCACCGACATGCTTGCGCGGAAACAATTGATTTCGGTATGGGGAATCATATCTGTATTAAAAACCCGTATTCCAGTAATAAAAATTATATTATTTAGGTGTACTAAGGCCAACGATAGGGATTTTTATGATTTCCGATCTGGATAATAGTACAGCTTAACGTTGCAGCTGGCAGCGACGCAGGCGTTTTGCAAACCTTACGGGGTGGCTCTCCGAAACATTTCCAGCATGCAAGCAGAACCGTTCCCAATTCAGCAGGTTGCAAGCACGCGAGCGATTGCTTAATTTTCTAGTTGTCACATTGTACCGTGTGTCCAACTGAACCGTTCCCATTTGTCCAACTGAACCGTTCAAATTGTGCCAACTAAACCGTTCCTATTTTGCCAACTTATCTGTTCCAATGTGGCAAACGTAGCCGTAAAAGTTCGCTATGGAAATTGGCCCCAGCGGAAAAACCCTGGTGTAACGTATAACATTTAATTTTTTCTGCGAATTGTGTAGCCGCGTTAGCCTGCTGGTAACGTGTCCGATTCCCCATCGAAAGGTTCGGGGTTCAATTCCAAGAGTTTCCAAAAGTTTTCCGAAGTCCAAATCCGAAGGACAATATCCAAAGGTCCATATCTAAAAGTTTCCATGGTTCATTTTAATTTTTTTTCGGGAGAGATTTTTATGATAGTTTTTCAACATTGGCCGATCTAGCCAGAATATTCAATTTATCGAACATTTCCTTTGCTCCGTCCAAGTCCGGAATCCTGTTAGTAGCTTTGAATTCAGAATGTCATCTGCTTTTCGTCTCAACTGCTTTTCTGCTCTCTTTTCCGTTCCGTCCGGGCTCGTAAATATGATTAATGCATTTTGAGGGCATATTCGTGACTTCTTATCAACGAATAATTTTCATGAACTACTTCCGAGAATCCTTACCTTACCTATAGGCCAAGTGAAGCGTTCTGCATTGCAGCTCGAAGCACCATGTCTCTATATCAATCCAGTTTGGATACCGAACATGGTGTTAAGGTCACCCGCGATGTTTTTAGTGCGGCAGTTAGACGCCACCGACATGCTTGCGCGGAAACAATTGATTTCGGTATGGGGAATCATATCTGTATTAAAAACCCGTATTCCTGTAATTAAAATTATATTATTTAAGTGTACTAAGGCCAACGATAGGGATTCTAAGAATTCCGATCTGGATAATAGTACAGTTTAACGTTGCAGCTGGCAGCGACGCAGGCGTTTTGCAAACCTTACGGGGTGGCTCTCCGAAACATTTCCAGCATGCAAGCAGAACCGTTCCCAATTCGGCAGGTTGCAAGCACGCGAGCGATTGCTTAATTTTCTAGTTGTCACATTGTACCGTGTGAGTTTTCCGAAAGTTTTCCGAAGTTTTCCGAAGTCCGAATCCGAAGGTCAATATCCAAAGGTCCATATCCAAAAGTATCCATGGTTCATTTTAATTTTTTTTCGGGAGAGATTTTTATGATAGTTTTTCAACATTGGCCGATCTAGCCAGAATATTCAATTTATCGAACATTTCCTTTGCTCCGTCCAAGTCCGGAATCCTGTTAGTAGCTTTGAATTCAGAATGTCATCTGCTTTTCGTCTCAACTGCTTTTCTGCTCTCTTTTCCGTTCCGTACGGGCTCGTAAATATGATTAATGCATTTTGAGGGCATATTCGTGACTTCTTATCAACGAATAATTTTCATGAACTACTTTCGAGAATCCTTACCTTACCTATAGGCCAAGTGAAGCGTTCTGCATTGCAGCTCGAAGCACCATGTCTCTATATCAATCCAGTTTGGATACCGAACATGGTGTTAAGGTCACCCGCGATGTTTTTAGTGCGGCAGTTAGACACCACCGACATGCTTGCGCGGAAACGATTGATTTCGGTATGGGGAATCATATCTGTATTAAAAACCCGTATTCCTGTAATTAAAATTATATTATTTAAGTGTACTAAGGCCAACGATAGGGATTCTTATGAATTCCGATCTGGATAATAGTACAGTTTAACGTTGCAGGTGGCAGCGACGCAGGCGTTTTGCAAACCTTACGGGGTGGCTCTCCGAAACATTTCCAGCATGCAAGCAGAACCGTTCCCAATTCGGCAGGTTGCAAGCAAGCGAGCGATTGCTTAATTTTCTAGTTGTCACATTGTACCGTGTGACAAACTGAACCGTTCCCATTTATCCAACAGAACCGTTCAAATTTGCCAACTAAACCGTTCCTATTTTGCCAACTTATCTGTTCCAATGTGGCAAACGTAGCCGTAAAAGTTCGCTATGGAAATGGGCCCCAGCGGAAAAACCCTGGTGTAACTTATAGTATGTTATTTTTTCTGCGAATTGTGTAGCCGCGTTAGCCTGGTGGTAACGTGTCCGATTCCCAATCGAAAGGTCCGGGGTTCATTTCCAAGAGTTTCCAAAAGTTTTCCGAAGTCCAAATCCGAAGGTCAATATCCAAAGGTCCATATCCAAAAGTTTCCATGGTTCATTTTAATTTTTTTTCGGGAGAGATTTTTATGATAGTTTTTCAACATTGGCCGATCTAGCCAGAATATTCAATTTATCGAACATTTCCTTTGCTCCGTCCAAGTCCGGAATCCTGTTAGTAGCTTTGAATTCAGAATGTCATCTGCTTTTCGCCTCAACTGCTTTTCTGCTCTCTTTTCCGTTCCGTCCGGGCTCGTGAATATGATTAATGCATTTTGAGGGCATATTCGTGACTTCTTAACAACGAATTATTTTCATGAACTACTTCCGAGAATCCTTACCTTACCTATAGGCCAAGTTAAGCGTTCTGCATTGCAGCTTGAAGCACCATGTCTCTATATCAATCCAGTTTGGATACCGAACATGGTGTTAAGGTCGCCCGCGATGTTTTCAGTGCGGCAGTTAGACACCACCGACATGCTTGCGCGGAAACAATTGATTTCGGTATGGGGAATCATATCTGTATTAAAAACCCGTATTCCTGTAATTAAAATTATATTATGTAAGTGTACTAAGGCCAACGATAGGGATTTTTATGATTTCCGATCTGGATAATAGTACAGTTTAACGTTGCAGCTGGCAGCGACGCAGGCGTTTTGCAAACCTTACGGGGTGGCTCTCCGAAACATTTCGAGCATGCACGCAGAACCGTTCCCAATTCAGCAGGTTGCAAGCACGCGAGCGATTGCTTAATTTTCTAGTTGTCACATTGTACCGTGTGTCCAACTGAACCGTTCAAATTGTGCCAACTAAACCGTTCTTATTTTGCCAACTAAACCGTTCCTATTTTGCCAACTAATCTGTTCCAATGTGGCAAACGTAGCCGTAAAAGTTCGCTATGGAAATGGGCCCCAGCGGAAAAACCCTGGTGTAACTTATAACATGTAATTTTTTCTGCGAATTGTGTAGCCGCGTTAGCCTGGTGGTAACGTGTTCGATTCCAATTCCAAAGGTCCGGGGTTCAATTCCAAGAGTTTCCAAAAGTTTTCCGAAGTCCAAATCCGAAGGTCAATATCCAAAGGTCCATATCCAAAAGTATCCATGGTTCATTTTAATTTTTTTTCGGGAGAGATTTTTATGATAGTTTTTCAACATTGGCCGATCTAGCCAGAATATTCAATTTATCGAACATTTCCTTTGCTCCGTCCTAGTCCGGAATCCTGTTAGTAGCTTTGAATTCAGAATGTCATCTGCTTTTCGTCTCATCTGCTTTTCTGCTCTCTTTTCCGTTCCGTCCGGGCTCGTTAATATGATTAATGCATTTTGAGGGCATATTCGTGAATTCTTATCACCGAATTATTTTCAAGAATTAATTCCGAGAATCCTTACCTTACCTATAGGCCAAGTGAAGCGTTCTGCATTGCAGCTTGAAGCACCATGTCTCTATATCAATGCAGTTTGGATACCGAACATGGTGTTAAGGTCGCCCGCGATGTTTTTAGTGCGGCAGTTAGACACCACCGACATGCTTGCGCGGAAACAATTGATTTCGGTATGGGGAATCATATCTGTATTAAAAACCCGTATTCCAGTAATTAAAATTATATTATTTAGGTGTACTAAGGCCAACGATAGGGATTTTTATGATTTCCGATCTGGATAATAGTACAGCTTAACGTTGCAGCTGGCAGCGACGCAGGCGTTTTGCAAACCTTACGGGGTGGCTCTCCGAAACGTTTCCAGCATGCAAGCAGAACCGTTCCCAATTCAGCAGGTTGCAAGCACGCGAGCGATTGCTTAATTTTCTAGTTGTCACATTGTACCGTGTGTCCAACTGAACCTTTCCCATTTGTCCAACTGAACCGTTCAAATTGTGCCAACTAAACCGTTCCTATTTTGCCAACTTATCTGTTCCAATGTGGCAAACGTAGCCGTAAAAGTTCGCTATGGAAATGGGCCCCAGCGGAAAAACCCTGGTGTATCTTATAACATGTAATTTTTTCTGCGAATTGTGTAGCCGCGTTAGCCTGGTGGTAACGTGTCCGATTCCCAATCGAAAGGTCCGGGGTTCAATTCCAAGAGTTTCCAAAAGTTTTCCGAAGTCCAAATCCGAAGGTCAATATCCAAAGGTCCATATCCAAAAGTTTCCATGGTTCATTTTAATTTTTTTTCGGGAGAGATTTTTATGATAGTTTTTCAACATTGGCCGATCTAGCCAGAATGTTAAATTCATCGAACATTTCCTTTGCTCCGTCCAAGTCCAGAATCCTGTTAGTAGCTTTGAATTCAGAATGTCATCTGCTTTTCGTCTCAACTGCTTTTCTGCTCTCTTTTCCGTTCCGTCCGGGCTCGTAAATATGATTAATGCATTTTGAGGGCATATTCGTGACTTCTTATCAACGAATTATTTTCATGAACTACTTCCGAGAATCCTTACCTTACCTATATGCCAAGTGAAGCGTTCTGCATTGCAGCTCGAAGCACCATGTCTCTATATCAATCCAGTTTGGATACCGAACATGGTGTTAAGGTCGCCCGCGATGTTTTTAGTGCGGCAGGTAGACACCACCGACATGCTTGCGCGGAAACAATTGATTTCGGTATGGGGAATCATATCTGTATTAAAAACCCGTATTCCAGTAATTAAAATTATATTATGTAAGTGTACTAAGGCCAACGATAGGGATTTTTATGATTTCCGATCTGGATAATAGTACAGTTTAACGTTGCAGCTGGCAGCGACGCAGGCGTTTTGCAAACCTTACGGGGTGGCTCTCCGAAACATTTCCAGCATGCAAGCAGAACCGTTCCCAATTCAGCAGGTTGCAAACACGCGAGCGATTGCTTAATTTTCTAGTTGTCACATTGTACCGTGTGTCCAACTGAACCGTTCCCATTTGTCCAACTGAACCGTTCAAATTGTGCAAACTAAACCGTTCCTATTTTGCCAACTTATCTGTTCCAATCTGGCAAACGTAGCCGTAAAAGTTCGCTATGGAAATGGGCCCCAGCGGAAAAACCCTGGTGTAACGTATAACATGTAATTTTTTCTGCGAATTGTGTAGCCGCGTTAGCCTGGTGGTAACGTGTTCGATTCCCAATCGAAAGGTCCGGGGTTCAATTCCAAGAGTTTCCAAAAGTTTTCCGAAGTCCAAATCCGAAGGTCAATATCCAAAGGTCCATATACAAAAGTATCCATGGTTCATTTTAATTTTTTTTCGGGAGAGATTTTTATGATAGTTTTTCAACATCGGCCGATCTAGCCAGAATATTCAATTTATCGAACATTTCCTTTGCTCCGTCCAAGTCCGGAATCCTGTTAGTAGCTTTGAATTCAGAATGTCATCTGCTTTTCGTCTCAACTGCTTTTCTGCTCTCTTTTCCGTTCCGTCCGGGCTCGTAAATATGATTAATGCATTTTGAGGGCATATTCGTGACTTCTTATCAACGAATTATTTTCATGAATTAATTCCGAGAATCCTTACCTTACCTATAGGCCAAGTGAAGCATTCTGCATTGCAGCTTGAAGCACCATGTCTCTATATCAATCCAGTTTGGATACCGAACATGGTGTTAAGGTCGCCCGCGATGTTTTTAGTGCGGCAGTTAGACACCACCGACATGCTTGCGCGGAAACAATTGATTTCGGTATGGGGAATCATATCTGTATTAAAAACCCGTATTCCTGTAATTAAAATTATATTATGTAAGTGTACTAAGGCCAACGATAGGGATTTTTATGATTTCCGATCTGGATAATAGTACAGTTTAACGTTGCAGCTGGCAGCGACGCAGGCGTTTTGCAAACCTTACGGGGTGGCTCTCCGAAACATTTCGAGCATGCAAGCAGAACCGTTCCCAATTCAGCAGGTTGCAAGCACGCGAGCGATTGCTTAATTTTCTAGTTGTTACATTGTACCGTGTGTCCAACTGAACCGTTCCCATTTGTCCAACTGAACCGTTCAAATTGTGCCAACTAAACCGTTCCTATTTTGCCAACTTATCTGTTCCAATGTGGCAAACGTAGCCGTAAAAGTTCGCTATGGAAATGGGCCCCAGCGGAAAAACCCTGGTGTAACGTATAACATGTAATTTTTTCTGCGAATTGTGTAGCCGCGTTAGCCTGGTGGTAACGTGTCCGATTCCCAATCGAAAGGTCCGGGGTTCAATTCCAAGAGTTTTCAAAAGTTTTCCGAAGTCCATATCCGAAGGTCAATATCCAAAAGTTTCCATGGTTCATTTTAATTTTTTTTTGGGAAAGATTTTTATGATAGTTTTTCAACATTGGCCGATCTAGCCAGAATATTCAATTTATCGAACATTTCCTTTGCTCCGTCCAAGTCCGGAATCCTGATAGTAGCTTTGAATTCAGAATGTCATCTGCTTTTCGCCTCAACTCCTTTTCTGCTCTCTTTTCCGTTCCGTCCGGGCTCGTAAATATGATTAATGCATTTTGAGGGCATATTCGTGACTTCTTATCAACGAATTATTTTCATGAACTACTTCCGAGAATCCTTACCTTACCTATAGGCCAAGTGAAGCGTTCTGCATTGCAGCTTGAAGCACCATGTCTCTATATCAATCCAGTTTGGATACCGAACATGGTGTTAAGGTCGCCCGCGATGTTTTTAGTGCGGCAGTTAGACACCACCGACATGCTTGCGCGGAAACAATTGATTTCGGTATGGGGAATCATATCTGTATTAAAAACCCGTATTCCTGTAATTAAAATTAAATTATGTAAGTGTACGAAGGCCAACGATAGGGATTTTTATGATTTCCGATCTGGATAATAGTACAGTTTAACGTTGCAGCTGGCAGCGACGCAGGAGTTTTGCAAACCTTACGGGGTGGCTCTCCGAAACATTTCCAGCATGCAAGCAGAACCGTTCCCAATTCAGCAGGTTGCAAGCACGCGAGCGATTGCTTAATTTTCTAGTTGTCACATTGTACCGTGTGTCCAACTGAACCGTTCCCATTTGTCCAACTGAACCGTTCAAATTGTGCCAACTAAACCGTTCCTATTTTGCCAACTTATCTGCTCCAATGTGGCAAACGTAGCCGTAAAAGTTCGCTATGGAAATGGGCCCCAGCGGAAAAACCCTGGTGTAACGTATAACATGTAATTTTTTCTGCGAATTGTGTAGCCGCGTTAGCCTGGAGGTAACGTGTCCGATTCGTAAATATGATTAATGCATTTTGAGGGCATATTCGTGACTTCTTATCAACGAATTATTTTCATGAATTAATTCCGAGAATCCTTACCTTACCTATAGGCCAAGTGAAGCGTTCTGCATTGCAGCTTGAAGCACCATGTCTCTATATCAATCCAGTTTGGATACCGAACATGGTGTTAAGGTCGCCCGCGATGTTTTTAGTGCGGCAGTTAGACACCACCGACATGCTTGCGCGGAAACAATTGATTTCGGTATGGGGAATCATATCTGTATTAAAAACCCGTATTCCTGTAATTAAAATTATATTATGTAAGTGTACTAAGGCCAACGATAGGGATTTTTATGATTTCCGATCTGGATAATAGTACAGTTTAACGTTGCAGCTGGCAGCGACGCAGGCGTTTTGCAAACCTTACGGGGTGGCTCTCCGAAACATTTCCAGCCAGCAAGCAGAACCGTTCCCAGTTCGGCAGGTTGCAAGCACGCGAGCGATTGCTTAATTTTCTAGTTGTCACATTGTACCGTGTGTCCAACTGAACCGTTCCCATTTGTCCAACTGAACCGTTCAAATTGTGCCAACTAAACCGTTCTTATTTTGCCAACTAAACCGTTCCTATTTTGCCAACTAATCTGTTCCAATGTGGCAAACGTAGCCGTAAAAGTTCGCTATGGAAATGGGCCCCAGCGGAAAAACCCTGGTGTAACTTATAACATGTAATTTTTTCTGCGAATTGTGTAGCCGCGTTAGCCTGGTGGTAACGTGTCCGATTCGTAAATATGATTAATGCATTTTGAGGGCATATTCGTGACTTCTTATCAACGAATTATTTTCATGAATTAATTCCGAGAATCCTTACCTTACCTATAGGCCAAGTGAAGCGTTCTGCATGGCAGCTTGAAGCACCATGTCTCTATATCAATCCAGTTTGGATACCGAACATGGTGTTAAGGTCGCCCGCGATGTTTTTAGTGCGGCAGTTAGACACCACCGACATGCTTGCGCGGAAACAATTGATTTCGGTATGGGGAATCATATCTGTATTAAAAACCCGTATTCCAGTAATAAAAATTATATTATTTAGGTGTACTAAGGCCAACGATAGGGATTTTTATGATTTCCGATCTGGATAATAGTACAGCTTAACGTTGCAGCTGGCAGCGACGCAGGCGTTTTGCAAACCTTACGGGGTGGCTCTCCGAAACATTTCCAGCATGCAAGCAGAACCGTTCCCAATTCGGCAGGTTGCAAGCACGCGAGCGATTGCTTAATTATCTAGTTGTCACATTGTACCGTGTGTCCAACTGAACCGTTCCCATTTGTCCAACTGAACCGTTCAAATTGTGCCAACTAAACCGTTCCTATTTTGCCAACTTATCTGTTCCAATGTGGCAAACGTAGCCGTAAAAGTTCGCTATGGAAATGGGCCCCAGCGGAAAATCCCTGGTGTAACGTATAACATGTAATTTTTTCTGCGAATTGTGTAGCCGCGTTAGCCTGCTGGTAACGTGTCCGATTCCCAATCGAATGGTTCGGGGTTCAATTCCAAGAGTTTCGAAAAGTTTTCCGAAGTCCAAATCCGAAGGACAATATCCAAAGGTCCATATCCAAAAGTTTCCATGGTTCATTTTAATTTTTTTTCGGGAGAGATTTTTATGATAGTTTTTCAACATTGGCCGATCTAGCCAGAATATTCAATTTATCGAACATTTCCTTTGCTCCGTCCAAGTCCGGAATCCTGTTAGTAGCTTTGAATTCAGAATGTCATCTGCTTTTCGTCTCAACTGCTTTTCTGCTCTCTTTTCCGTTCCGACCGGGCTCGTAAATATGATTAATGCATTTTGAGGGCATACTCGTGACTTCTTATCAACGAATTATTTTCATGAATTAATTCCGAGAATCCTTACCTTACCTATAGGCCAAGTGAAGCATTCTGCATTGCAGCTTGAAGCACCATGTCTCTATATCAATCCAGTTTGGATACCGAACATGGTGTTAAGGTCGCCCGCGATGTTTTTAGTGCGGCAGGTAGACACCACCGACATGCTTGCGCGGAAACAATTGATTTCGGTATGGGGAATCATATCTGTATTAAAAACCCGTATTCCAGTAATAAAAATTATATTATGTAAGTGTACTAAGGCCAACGATAGGGATTTTTATGATTTCCGATCTGGATAATAGTACAGTTTAACGTTGCAGCTGGCAGCGACGCAGGCGTTTTGCAAACCTTACGGGGTGGCTCTCCGAAACATTTCGAGCATGCAAGCAGAACCGTTCCCAATTCAGCAGGTTGCAAGCACGCGAGCGATTGCTTAATTTTCTAGTTGTTACATTGTACCGTGTGTCCAACTGAACCGTTCCCATTTGTCCAACTGAACCGTTCAAATTGTGCCAACTAAACCGTTCCTATTTTGCCAACTTATCTGTTCCAATGTGGCAAACGTAGCCGTAAAAGTTCGCTATGGAAATGGGCCCCAGCGGAAAAACCCTGGTGTAACGTATAACATGTAATTTTTTCTGCGAATTGTGTAGCCGCGTTAGCCTGGTGGTAACGTGTCCGATTCCCAATCGAAAGGTCCGGGGTTCAATTCCAAGAGTTTTCAAAAGTTTTCCGAAGTCCATATCCGAAGGTCAATATCCAATGGTCCATATCCAAAAGTTTCATGGTTCATTTTAATTTTTTTTCGAGAGAGATATTTATGATAGTTTTTCAACATTGGCCGATCTAGCCAGAATATTCAATTTATCGAACATTTCCTTTGCTCCGTCCAAGTCCGGAATCCTGATAGTAGCTTTGAATTCAGAATGTCATCTGCTTTTCGCCTCAACTCCTTTTCTGCTCTCTTTTCCGTTCCGTCCGGGCTCGTAAATATGATTAATGCATTTTGAGGGCATATTCGTGACTTCTTATCAACGAATTATTTTCATGAACTACTTCCGAGAATCCTTACCTTACCTATAGGCCAAGTGAAGCGTTCTGCATTGCAGCTTGAAGCACCATGTCTCTATATCAATCCAGTTAGGATACCGAACATGGTGTTAAGGTCGCCCGCGATGTTTTTAGTGCGGCAGTTAGACACCACCGACATGCTTGCGCGGAAACAATTGATTTCGGTATGGGGAATCATATCTGTATTAAAAACCCGTATTCCTGTAATTAAAATTAAATTATGTAAGTGTACGAAGGCCAACGATAGGGATTTTTATGATTTCCGATCTGGATAATAGTACAGTTTAACGTTGCAGCTGGCAGCAACGCGGGGGTTTTGCAAACCTTACGGGGTGGCTCTCCGAAACATTTCCAGCATGGAAGCAGAACCGTTCCCAATTCAGCAGGTTGCAAGCACGCGAGCGATTGCCTAATTTTCTAGTTGTCACATTGTACCGTGTGTCTAACTGAACCGTTCCCATTTGTCCAACTGAACCTTTCAAATTGTGCCAACTAAACCGTTCCTATTTTGCCAACTTATCTGTTCCAATGTGGCAAACGTAGCCGTAAAAGTTCGCTATGGAAATGGGCCCCAGCGGAAAAACCCTGGTGTAACTTATAACATGTAATTTTTTCTGCGAATTTCGTAGCCGCGTTAGTCTGGTGGTGACGTGTCCGATTCCAAATCGAAAGGTGCGGGGTTCAATTCCAAGAGTTTCCAAAAGTTTTCCGAAGGTCAATATCCAAAGGTCCATATCCAAAAGTTTCCATGGTTCATTTTAATTTTTTTTTGGGAAAGATTTTTATGATAGTTTTTCAACATTGGCCGATCTAGCCAGAATATTCAATTTATCGAACATTTCCTTTGCTCCGTCCAAGTCCGGAATCCTGTTAGTAGCTTTGAATTCAGAATGTCATCTGCTTTTCGTCTCAACTGCTTTTCTGCTCTCTTTTCCGTTCCCTCCGGGCTCGTTAATATGATTAATGCATTTTGAGGGCATATTCGTGACTTCTTATCAACGAATTATTTTCATGAATTAATTCCGAGAATCCTTACCTTACCTATAGGCCAAGTGAAGCGTTCTGCATTGCAGCTTGAAGCACCATGTCTCTATATCAATCCAGTTTGGATACCAAACATGGTGTTAAGGTCGCCCGCGATGTTTTTAGTGCGGCAGGTAGACACCACCGACATGCTTGCGCGGAAACAATTGATTTCGGTATGGGGAATCATATCTGTATTAAAAACCCGTATTCTAGTAATAAAAATTATATTATTTAGGTGTACTAAGGCCAACGATAGGGATTTTTATGATTTCCGATCTGGATAATAGTACAGCTTAACGTTGCAGCTGGCAGCGACGCAGGCGTTTTGCAAACCTTACGGGGTGGCTCTCCGAAACATTTCCAGCATGCAAGCAGAACCGTTCCCAATTCAGCAGGTTGCAAGCACGCGAGCGATTGCTTAATTTTCTAGTTGTCACATTGTACCGTGTGTCCAACTGAACCGATCCCATTTGTCCAACTGAACCGTTCAAATTGTGCCAACTAAACCGTTCCTATTTTGCCAACTTATCTGTTCCAATGTGGCAAACGTAGCCGTAAAAGTTCGCTATGGAAATGAGCCCCAGCGGAAAATCCCTGGTGTAACGTATAACATGTAACTTTTTCTGCGAATTGTGTAGCCGCGTTAGCCTGCTGGTAACGTGTCCGATTCCCAATCGAAAGGTTCGGGGTTCAATTCCAAGAGTTTCCAAAAGTTTTCCGAAGTCCAAATCCGAAGGACAATATCCAAAGGTCCATATCCAAAAGTTTCCATGGTTCATTTTAATTTTTTTTCGGGAGAGATTTTTATGATAGTTTTTCAACATTGGCCGATCTAGCCAGAATATTCAATTTATCGAACATTTCCTTTGCTCCGTCCAAGTCCGGAATCCTGTTAGTAGCTTTGAATTCAGAATGTCATCTGCTTTTCGTCTCAACTGCTTTTCTGCTCTCTTTTCCGTTCCGTCCGGGCTCGTAAATATGATTAATGCATTTTGAGGGCATATTCGTGACTTCTTATCAACGAATTATTTTCATGAATTAATTCCGAGAATCCTTACCTTACCTATAGGCCAAGTGAAGCGTTCTGCATTGCAGCTTGAAGCACCATGTCTCTATATCAATCCAGTTTGGATACCGAACATGGTGTTAAGGTCGCCCGCGATGTTTTTAGTGCGGCAGTTAGACACCACCGACATGCTTGCGCGGAAACAATTGATTTCGGTATGGGGAATCATATCTGTATTAAAAACCCGTATTCCTGTAATTAAAATTATATTATGTAAGTGTACTAAGGCCAACGATAGGGATTTTTATGATTTCCGATCTGGATAATAGTACAGTTTAACGTTGCAGCTGGCAGCGACGCGGGGGTTTTGCAAACCTTACGGGGTGGCTCTCCGAAACATTTCCAGCCAGCAAGCAGAACCGTTCCCAATTCAGCAGGTTGCAAGCACGCGAGCGATTGCTTAATTTTCTAGTTGTCACATTGTACCGTGTGTCCAACTGAACCGTTCCCATTTGTCCAACTGAACCTTTCAAATTGTGCCAACTAAACCGTTCCTATTTTGCCAACTTATCTGTTCCAATGTGGCAAACGTAGCCGTAAAAGTTCGCTATGGAAATGGGCCCCAGCGGAAAAACCCTGGTGTAACTTAATACATGTAATTTTTCCAGCGAATTGTGTAGCCGCGTTAGCCTGGTGGTAACGTGTCCGATTCCAAATCCAAAGGTCCGGGGTTCAATTCCAAGAGTTTCCAAAAGTTTTCCGAAGTCCATATCCGAAGGTCAATATCCAAAGGTCCATATACAAAAGTTTCATGGTACATTTTAATTTTTTTTCGAGAGGGATTTTTATGATAGTTTTTCAACATTGGCCGATCTAGCCAGAATATTCAATTTATCGAACATTTCCTTTGCTCCGTCCAAGTCCGGAATCCTGATAGTAGCTTTGAATTCAGAATGTCATCTGCTTTTCGCCTCAACTCCTTTTCTGCTCTCTTTTCCGTTCCGTCCGGGCTCGTAAATATGATTAATGCATTTTGAGGGCATATTCGTGACTTCTTATCAACGAATTATTTTCATGAACTACTTCGGAGAATCCTTACCTTACCTATAGGCCAAGTGAAGCGTTCTGCATTGCAGCTTGAAGCACCATGTCTCTATATCAATCCAGTTTGGATACCAAACATGGTGTTAAGGTCGCCCGCGATGTTTTTAGTGTGGCAGTTAGACACCACCGACATGCTTGCGCGGAAACAATTGATTTCGGTATGGGGAATCATATCTGTATTAAAAACCCGTATTCCTGTAATTAAAATTATATTATGTAAGTGTACTAAGGCCAACGATAGGGATTTTTATGATTTCCGATCTGGATAATAGTACAGTTTAACGTTGCAGCTGGCAGCGACGCAGGCGTTTTGCAAACCTTACGGGGTGGCTCTCCGAAACATTTCGAGCATGCAAGCAGAACCGTTCCCAGTTCGGCAGGTTGCAAGCGCGCGAGCGATTGCTTAATTTTCTAGTTGTCACATTGTACCGTGTGTCGAACTGAACCGTTCCCATTTGTCCAACTGAACCGTTCAAATTGTGCCAACTAAACCGTTCTTATTTTGCCAACTAAACCGTTCCTATTTTGCCAACTTATCTGTTCCAATGTGGCAAACGTAGCCGTAAAAGTTCGCTATGGAAATGGGCCCCAGCGGAAAACCCTGGTGTAACTTATAACATGTAATTTTTTCTGCGAATTGTGTAGCCGCGTTAGCCTGGTGGTAACGTGTCCGATTCCCAATCGAAAGGTCCGGGGTTCAATTCCAAGAGTTTCCAAAAGTTTTCCGAAGTCCAAATCCGAAGGTCAATATCCAACGGTCCATATCCAAAAGTTTCCATGGTTCATTTTAATTTTTTTTCGGGAGAGATTTTTATGATAGTTTTTCAACATTGGCCGATCTAGCCAGAATGTTAAATTTATCGAACATTTCCTTTGCTCCGTCCAAGTCCGGAATCCTGTTAGTAGCTTTGAATTCAGAATGTCATCTGCTTTTCGTCTCAACTGCTTTTCTGCTCTCTTTTTTGTTCCGTCCGGGCTCGTAAATATGATTAATGCATTTTGAGGGCATATTCGTGACTTCTTATCAACGAATTATTTTCATGAACTACTTCCGAGAATCCTTACCTTACCTATATGCCAAGTGAAGCGTTCTGCATTGCAGCTTGAAGCACCATGTCTCTATATCAATCCAGTTTGGATACCGAACATGGTGTTAAGGTCGCCCGCGATGTTTTGAGTGCGGCAGTTAGACACCGCCGACATGCTTGCGCGGAAACAATTGATTTCGGTATGGGGAATCATATCTGTATTAAAAACCCGTATTCCTGTAATTAAAATTATATTATGTAAGTGTACTAAGGCCAACGATAGGGATTTTTATGATTTCCGATCTGGATAATAGTACAGTTTAACGTTGCAGCTGGCAGCGACGCAGGAGTTTTGCAAACCTTACGGGGTGGCTCTCCGAAACATTTCCAGCATGCAAGCAGAACCGTTCCCAATTCAGCGGGTTGCAAGCACGCGAGCGATTGCTTAATTTTCTAGTTGTCACATTGTACCGTGTGTCCAACTGAACCGTTCCCATTTGTCCAACTGAACCGTTCAAATTGTGCCAACTAAACCGTTCCTATTTTGCCAACTTATCTGCTCCAATGTGGCAAACGTAGCCGTAAAAGTTCGCTATGGAAATGGGCCCCAGCGGAAAAACCCTGGTGTAACGTATAACATGTAATTTTTTCTGCGAATTGTGTAGCCGCGTTAGCCTGGTGGTAACGTGTCCGATTCCCAATCGAAAGGTCCGGGGTTCAATTTCAAGAGTTTCCAAAAGTTTTCCGAAGTCCAAATCCGAAGGTCAATATCCAAAGTTCCATATCCAAAAGTATCCATGGTTCATTTTAATTTTTTTTCGGGAGAGATTTTTATGATAGTTTTTCAACATTGGCCGATCTAGCCAGAATATTCAATTTATCGAACATTTCCTTTGCTCCGTCCTAGTCCGGAATCCTGTTAGTAGCTTTGAATTCAGAATGTCATCTGCTTTTCGTCTCATCTGCTTTTCTGCTCTCTTTTCCGTTCCGTCCGGGCTCGTTAATATGATTAATGCATTTTGAGGGCATATTCGTGACTTCTTATCAACGAATTATTTTCATGAATTAATTCCGAGAATCCTTACCTTACCTATAGGCCAAGTGAAGCGTTCTGCATTGCAGCTTGAAGCACCATGTCTCTATATCAATCCAGTTTGGATACCGAACATGGTGTTAAGGTCGCCCGCGATGTTTTTAGTGCGGCAGTTAGACACCACCGACATGCTTGCGCGGAAACAATTGATTTCGGTATGGGGAATCATATCTGTATTAAAAACCCGTATTCCTGTAATTAAAATTATATTATGTAAGTGTACTAAGGCCAAGGATAGGGATTTTTATGATTTCCGATCTGGATAATAGTACAGTTTAACGTTGCAGCTGGCAGCGACGCGGGGGTTTTGCAAACCTTACGGGGTGGCTCTCCGAAACATTTCCAGCCAGCAAGCAGAACCGTTCCCAATTCAGCAGGTTGCAAGCACGCGAGCGATTGCTTAATTTTCTAGTTGTCACATTGTACCGTGTGTCCAACTGAACCGTTCCCATTTGTCCAACTGAACCTTTCAAATTGTGCCAACTAAACCGTTCCTATTTTGCCAACTTATCTGTTCCAATGTGGCAAACGTAGCCGTAAAAGTTCGCTATGGAAATGGGCCCCAGCGGAAAAACCCTGGTGTAACTTATAACATGTAATTTTTTCTGCGAATTTCGTAGCCGCGTTAGCCTGGTGGTAACGTGTCCGATTCCAAATCCAAAGGTCCGGGGTTCAATTCCAAGAGTTTCCAAAAGTTTTCCGAAGTCCATATCCGAAGGTCCATATCCAAAAGTTTCCATGGTTCATTTTAATTTTTTTTCGGGAGAGATTTTTATGATAGTTTTTCAACATTGGCCGATCTAGCCAGAATATTCAATTTATCGAACATTTCCTTTGCTCCGTCCAAGTCCGGAATCCTGTTAGTAGCTTTGAATTCAGAATGTCATCTGCTTTTCGCCTCAACTGCTTTTCTGCTCTCTTTTCCGTTCCCTCCGGGCTCGTTAATATGATTAATGTATTTTGAGGGCATATTCGTGACTTCTTATCAACGAATTATTTTCATGAACTACTTCGGAGAATCCTTACCTTACCTATAGGCCAAGTGAAGCGTTCTGCATTGCAGCTTGAAGCACCATGTCTCTATATCAATCCAGTTTGGATACCAAACATGGTGTTAAGGTCGCCCGCGATGTTTTTAGTGTGGCAGTTAGACACCACCGACATGCTTGCGCGGAAACAATTGATTTCGGTATGGGGAATCATATCTGTATTAAAAACCCGTATTCCTGTAATTAAAATTATATTATGTAAGTGTACTAAGGCCAACGATAGGGATTTTTATGATTTCCGATCTGGATAATAGTACAGTTTAACGTTGCAGCTGGCAGCGACGCAGGCGTTTTGCAAACCTTACGGGGTGGCTCTCCGAAACATTTCGAGCATGCAAGCAGAACCGTTCCCAGTTCGGCAGGTTGCAAGCGCGCGAGCGATTGCTTAATTTTCTAGTTGTCACATTGTACCGTGTGTCGAACTGAACCGTTCCCATTTGTCCAACTGAACCGTTCAAATTGTGCCAACTAAACCGTTCTTATTTTGCCAACTAAACCGTTCCTATTTTGCCAACTTATCTGTTCCAATGTGGCAAACGTAGCCGTAAAAGTTCGCTATGGAAATGGGCCCCAGCGGAAAACCCTGGTGTAACTTATAACATGTAATTTTTTCTGCGAATTGTGTAGCCGCGTTAGCCTGGTGGTAACGTGTCCGATTCCCAATCGAAAGGTCCGTGTTCAATTCCAAGAGTTTCCAAAAGTTTTCCGAAGTCCAAATCCGAAGGTCAATATCCAACGGTCCATATCCAAAAGTTTCCATGGTTCATTTTAATTTTTTTTCGGGAGAGATTTTTATGATAGTTTTTCAACATTGGCCGATCTAGCCAGAATGTTAAATTTATCGAACATTTCCTTTGCTCCGTCCAAGTCCGGAATCCTGTTAGTAGCTTTGAATTCAGAATGTCATCTGCTTTTCGTCTCAACTGCTTTTCTGCTCTCTTTTTTGTTCCGTCCGGGCTCGTAAATATGATTAATGCATTTTGAGGGCATATTCGTGACTTCTTATCAACGAATTATTTTCATGAACTACTTCCGAGAATCCTTACCTTACCTATATGCCAAGTGAAGCGTTCTGCATTGCAGCTTGAAGCACCATGTCTCTATATCAATCCAGTTTGGATACCGAACATGGTGTTAAGGTCGCCCGCGATGTTTTGAGTGCGGCAGTTAGACACCGCCGACATGCTTGCGCGGAAACAATTGATTTCGGTATGGGGAATCATATCTGTATTAAAAACCCGTATTCCTGTAATTAAAATTATATTATGTAAGTGTACTAAGGCCAACGATAGGGATTTTTATGATTTCCGATCTGGATAATAGTACAGTTTAACGTTGCAGCTGGCAGCGACGCAGGAGTTTTGCAAACCTTACGGGGTGGCTCTCCGAAACATTTCCAGCATGCAAGCAGAACCGTTCCCAATTCAGCGGGTTGCAAGCACGCGAGCGATTGCTTAATTTTCTAGTTGTCACATTGTACCGTGTGTCCAACTGAACCGTTCCCATTTGTCCAACTGAACCGTTCAAATTGTTCCAACTAAACCGTTCCTATTTTGCCAACTTATCTGCTCCAATGTGGCAAACGTAGCCGTAAAAGTTCGCTATGGAAATGGGCCCCAGCGGAAAAACCCTGGTGTAACGTATAACATGTAATTTTTTCTGCGAATTGTGTAGCCGCGTTAGCCTGGTGGTAACGTGTCCGATTCCCAATCGAAAGGTCCGGGGTTCAATTTCAAGAGTTTCCAAAAGTTTTCCGAAGTCCAAATCCGAAGGTCAATATCCAAAGTTCCATATCCAAAAGTATCCATGGTTCATTTTAATTTTTTTTCGGGAGAGATTTTTATGATAGTTTTTCAACATTGGCCGATCTAGCCAGAATATTCAATTTATCGAACATTTCCTTTGCTCCGTCCTAGTCCGGAATCCTGTTAGTAGCTTTGAATTCAGAATGTCATCTGCTTTTCGTCTCATCTGCTTTTCTGCTCTCTTTTCCGTTCCGTCCGGGCTCGTTAATATGATTAATGCATTTTGAGGGCATATTCGTGACTTCTTATCAACGAATTATTTTCATGAATTAATTCCGAGAATCCTTACCTTACCTATATGCCAAGTGAAGCGTTCTGCATTGCAGCTTGAAGCACCATGTCTCTATATCAATCCAGTTTGGATACCGAACATGGTGTTAAGGTCGCCCGCGATGTTTTTAGTGCGGCAGTTAGACACCACCGACATGCTTGCGCGGAAACAATTGATTTCGGTATGGGGAATCATATCTGTATTAAAAACCCGTATTCCTGTAATTAAAATTATATTATGTAAGTGTACTAAGGCCAAGGATAGGGATTTTTATGATTTCCGATCTGGATAATAGTACAGTTTAACGTTGCAGCTGGCAGCGACGCGGGGGTTTTGCAAACCTTACGGGGTGGCTCTCCGAAACATTTCCAGCCAGCAAGCAGAACCGTTCCCAATTCAGCAGGTTGCAAGCACGCGAGCGATTGCTTAATTTTCTAGTTGTCACATTGTACCGTGTGTCCAACTGAACCGTTCCCATTTGTCCAACTGAACCTTTCAAATTGTGCCAACTAAACCGTTCCTATTTTGCCAACTTATCTGTTCCAATGTGGCAAACGTAGCCGTAAAAGTTCGCTATGGAAATGGGCCCCAGCGGAAAAACCCTGGTGTAACTTATAACATGTAATTTTTTCTGCGAATTTCGTAGCCGCGTTAGCCTGGTGGTAACGTGTCCGATTCCAAATCCAAAGGTCCGGGGTTCAATTCCAAGAGTTTCCAAAAGTTTTCCGAAGTCCATATCCGAAGGTCCATATCCAAAAGTTTCCATGGTTCATTTTAATTTTTTTTCGGGAGAGATTTTTATGATAGTTTTTCAACATTGGCCGATCTAGCCAGAATATTCAATTTATCGAACATTTCCTTTGCTCCGTCCAAGTCCGGAATCCTGTTAGTAGCTTTGAATTCAGAATGTCATCTGCTTTTCGCCTCAACTGCTTTTCTGCTCTCTTTTCCGTTCCCTCCGGGCTCGTTAATATGATTAATGTATTTTGAGGGCATATTCGTGACTTCTTATCAACGAATTATTTTCATGAACTACTTCGGAGAATCCTTACCTTACCTATAGGCCAAGTGAAGCGTTCTGCATTGCAGCTTGAAGCACCATGTCTCTATATCAATCCAGTTTGGATACCAAACATGGTGTTAAGGTCGCCCGCGATGTTTTTAGTGTGGCAGTTAGACACCACCGACATGCTTGCGCGGAAACAATTGATTTCGGTATGGGGAATCATATCTGTATTAAAAACCCGTATTCCTGTAATTAAAATTATATTATGTAAGTGTACTAAGGCCAACGATAGGGATTTTTATGATTTCCGATCTGGATAATAGTACAGTTTAACGTTGCAGCTGGCAGCGACGCAGGCGTTTTGCAAACCTTACGGGGTGGCTCTCCGAAACATTTCGAGCATGCAAGCAGAACCGTTCCCAGTGCGGCAGGTTGCAAGCGCGCGAGCGATTGCTTAATTTTCTAGTTGTCACATTGTACCGTGTGTCGAACTGAACCGTTCCCATTTGTCCAACTGAACCGTTCAAATTGTGCCAACTAAACCGTTCTTATTTTGCCAACTAAACCGTTCCTATTTTGCCAACTTATCTGTTCCAATGTGGCAAACGTAGCCGTAAAAGTTCGCTATGGAAATGGGCCCCAGCGGAAAACCCTGGTGTGACTTATAACATGTAATTTTTTCTGCGAATTGTGTAGCCGCGTTAGCCTGGTGGTAACGTGTCCGATTCCCAATCGAAAGGTCCGGGGTTCAATTCCAAGAGTTTCCAAAAGTTTTCCGAAGTCCAAATCCGAAGGTCAATATCCAACGGTCCATATCCAAAAGTTTCCATGGTTCATTTTAATTTTTTTTCGGGAGAGATTTTTATGATAGTTTTTCAACATTGGCCGATCTAGCCAGAATGTTAAATTTATCGAACATTTCCTTTGCTCCGTCCAAGTCCGGAATCCTGTTAGTAGCTTTGAATTCAGAATGTCATCTGCTTTTCGTCTCAACTGCTTTTCTGCTCTCTTTTTTGTTCCGTCCGGGCTCGTAAATATGATTAATGCATTTTGAGGGCATATTCGTGACTTCTTATCAACGAATTATTTTCATGAACTACTTCCGAGAATCCTTACCTTACCTATATGCCAAGTGAAGCGTTCTGCATTGCAGCTTGAAGCACCATGTCTCTATATCAATCCAGTTTGGATACCGAACATGGTGTTAAGGTCGCCCGCGATGTTTTGAGTGCGGCAGTTAGACACCGCCGACATGCTTGCGCGGAAACAATTGATTTCGGTATGGGGAATCATATCTGTATTAAAAACCCGTATTCCTGTAATTAAAATTATATTATGTAAGTGTACTAAGGCCAACGATAGGGATTTTTATGATTTCCGATCTGGATAATAGTACAGTTTAACGTTGCAGCTGGCAGCGACGCAGGAGTTTTGCAAACCTTACGGGGTGGCTCTCCGAAACATTTCCAGCATGCAAGCAGAACCGTTCCCAATTCAGCGGGTTGCAAGCACGCGAGCGATTGCTTAATTTTCTAGTTGTCACATTGTACCGTGTGTCCAACTGAACCGTTCCCATTTGTCCAACTGAACCGTTCAAATTGTGCCAACTAAACCGTTCCTATTTTGCCAACTTATCTGCTCCAATGTGGCAAACGTAGCCGTAAAAGTTCGCTATGGAAATGGGCCCCAGCGGAAAAACCCTGGTGTAACGTATAACATGTAATTTTTTCTGCGAATTGTGTAGCCGCGTTAGCCTGGTGGTAACGTGTCCGATTCGTAAATATGATTAATGCATTTTGAGGGCATATTCGTGACTTCTTATCAACGAATTATTTTCATGAATTAATTCCGAGAATCCTCACCTTACCTATAGGCCAAGTGAAGCGTTCTGCATTGCAGCTCGAAGCAACAGGTCTCTATATCAATCCAGTTTGGATACCGAACATGGTGTTAACGTCGACCGCGATGTTTTTAGTGCGGCAGTTAGACACCACCGACATGCTTGCGCGGAAACAATTGATTTCGGTATGGGGAATCATATCTGTATTAAAAACCCGTATTCCTGTAATTAAAATTATATTATGTAAGTGTACTAAGGCCAACGATAGGGATTTTTATGATTTCCGATCTGGATAATAGTACAGTTTAACGTTGCAGCTGGCAGCGACGCAGGCGTTTTGCAAACCTTACGGGGTGGCTCTCCGAAACATTTCCAGCATGCAAGCAGAACCGTTCCCAGTTCGGCAGGTTGCAAGCACGCGAGCGATTGCTTATTTTTCTAGTTGTCACATTGTAGCGTGTGTCGAACTGAACCGTTCCCATTTGTCCAACTGAACCGTTCAAATTGTGCCAACTAAACCGTTCTTATTTTGCCAACTAAACCGTTCCTATTTTGCCAACTTATCTGTTCCAATGTGGCAAACGTAGCCGTAAAAGTTCGCTATGGAAATGGGCCCCAGCGGAAAACCCTGGTGTAACGTATAACATGTAATTTTTTCTGCGAATTGTGTAGCCGCGTTAGCCTGGTGGTAACGTGTCCGATTCCCAATCGAAAGGTCCGGGGTTCAATTTCAAGAGTTTCCAAAAGTTTTCCGAAGTCCAAATCCGAAGGTCAATATCCAAAGGTCCATATCCAAAAGTATCCATGGTTCATTTTAATTTTTTTTCGGGAGAGATTTTTATGATAGTTTTTCAACATTGGCCGATCTAGCCAGAATATTCAATTTATCGAACATTTCCTTTGCTCCGTCCTAGTCCGGAATCCTGTTAGTAGCTTTGAATTCAGAATGTCATCTGCTTTTCGTCTCATCTGCTTTTCTGCTCTCTTTTCCGTTCCGTCCGGGCTCGTTAATATGATTAATGCATTTTGAGGGCATATTCGTGACTTCTTATCAACGAATTATTTTCATGAACTACTTCCGAGAATCCTTACCTTACCTATATGCCAAGTGAAGCGTTCTGCATTGCAGCTTGAAGCACCATGTCTCTATATCAATCCAGTTTGGATACCGAACATGGTGTTAAGGTCGCCCGCGATGTTTTTAGTGCGGCAGGTAGACACCACCGACAGGCTTGCGCGGAAACAATTGATTTCGGTATGGGGAATCATATCTGTATTAAAAACCCGTATTCCTGTAATTAAAATTATATTATGTAAGTGTACTAAGGCCAACGATAGGGATTTTTATGATTTCCGATCTGGATAATAGTACAGTTTAACGTTGCAGCTGGCAGCGACGCAGGAGTTTTGCAAACCTTACGGGGTGGCTCTCCGAAAAATTTCCAGCATGCAAGCAGAACCGTTCCCAATTCAGCAGGTTGCAAGCACGCGAGCGATTGCTTAATTTTCTAGTTGTCACATTGTACCGTGTGTCCAACTGAACCGTTCCCATTTGTCCAACTGAACCGTTCAAATTGTGCCAACTAAACCGTTCCTATTTTGCCAACTTATCTGCTCCAATGTGGCAAACGTAGCCGTAAAAGTTCGCTATGGAAATGGGCCCCAGCGGAAAAACCCTGGTGTAACTTATAACATGTAATTTTTTCTGCGATTTTCGTAGCCGCGTTAGTCTGGTAGTAACGTGTCAGATTCCAAATCGAAAGGTACGGGGTTCAATTCCAAGAGTTTCCAAAATTTTTCCGAAGGTCAATATCCAAAGGTCCATATCCAAAAGTTTCCATGGTTCATTTTAATTTTTTTTCGGGAGAGATTTTTATGATAGTTTTTCAACATTGGCCGATCTAGCCAGAATATTCAATTTATCGAACATTTCCTTTGCTCCGTCCAAGTCCGGAATCCTGTTAGTAGCTTTGAATTCAGAATGTCATCTGCTTTTCGCCTCAACTGCTTTTCTGCTCTCTTTTCCGTTCCCTCCGGGCTCGTTAATATGATTAATGCATTTTGAGGGCATATTCGTGACTTCTTATCAACGAATTATTTTCATGAACTACTTCGGAGAATCCTTACCTTACCTATAGGCCAAGTGAAGCGTTCTGCATTGCAGCTTGAAGCACCATGTCTCTATATCAATCCAGTTTGGATACCAAACATGGTGTTAAGGTCGCCCACGATGTTTTTAGTGTGGCAGTTAGACACCACCGACATGCTTGCGCGGAAACGATTGATTTCGGTATGGGGAATCATATCATATTAAAAACCCGTATTCCTGTAATCAAAATTATATTATGTAAGTGTACTAAGGCCAGCGATAGGGATTTTTATGATTTCCGATCTGGATATTAGTACAGTTTAACGTTGCAGCTGGCAGCGACGCAGGCGTTTTGCAAACCTTACGGGGTGGCTCTCCGAAACATTTCCGGCCAGCAAGCAGAACCGTTCCCAGTTCGGCAGGTTGCAAGCACGCGAGCGATTGCTTAATTTTCTAGTTGTCACATTGTACCGTGTGTCCAACTGAACCGTTCCCATTTGTCCAACTGAACCGTTCAAATTGTGCCAACTAAACCGTTCTTATTTTGCCAACTAAACCGTTCCTATTTTGCCAACTTATCTGTTCCAATGTGGCAAGAGTAGCCGTAAAAGTTCGCTATGGAAATGGGCCCCAGCGGAAAAACCCTGGTGTAACCTATAACATGTAATTTTTTCTGCGAATTGTGTAGCCGCGTTAGCCTGTTGGTAATGTGTCCGATTCCAAATACAAAGGTCCGGGGTTCAATTCCAAGAGTTTCCAAAAGTTTTCCGAAGTCCAAATCCGAAGGTCAATATCCAAAGGTCCATATCCAAAAGTTTCCATGGTTCATTTTAATTTTTTTTCGGGAGAGATTTTTATGATAGTTTTTCAACATTGGCCGATCTAGCCAGAATATTCAATTTATCGAACATTTCCTTTGCTCCGTCCAAGTCCGGAATCCTGATAGTAGCTTTGAATTCAGAATGTCATCTGCTTTTCGCCTCAACTGCTTTTCTGCTCTCTTTTCCGTTCCCTCCGGGCTCGTTAATATGATTAATGCATTTTGAGGGCATATTCGTGACTTCTTATCAACGAATTATTTTCATGAATTAATTCCGAGAATCCTCACCTTACCTATAGGCCAAGTGAAGCGTTTTGCATTGCAGCTCGAAGCACCAGGTCTCTATATCAATCCAGTTTGGATACCGAACATGGTGTTAACGTCGACCGCGATGTTTTTAGTGCGGCAGTTAGACACCACCGACATGCTTGCGCGGAAACAATTGATTTCGGTATGGGGAATCATATCTGTATTAAAAACCCGTATTCCTGTAATTAAAAATATATTATGTAAGTGTACTAAGGCCAACGATAGGGATTTTTATGATTTCCGATCTGGATAATAGTACAGTTTAACGTTGCAGCTGGCAGCGACGCAGGCGTTTTGCAAACCTTACGGGGTGGCTCTCCGAAACATTTCCAGCATGCAAGCAGAACCGTTCCCAGTTCGGCAGGTTGCAAGCACGCGAGCGATTGCTTATTTTTCTAGTTGTCACATTGTACCGTGTGTCGAACTGAACCGTTCCCATTTGTCCAACTGAACCGTTCAAATTGTGCCAACTAAACCGTTCTTATTTTGCCAACTAAACCGTTCCTATTTTGCCAACTTATCTGTTCCAATGTGGCAAACGTAGCCGTAAAAGTTCGCTATGGAAATGGGCCCCAGCGGAAAACCCTGGTGTAACGTATAACATGTAATTTTTTCTGCGAATTGTGTAGCCGCGTTAGCCTGGTGGTAACGTGTCCGATTCCCAATCGAAAGGTCCGGGGTTCAATTTCAAGAGTTTCCAAAAGTTTTCCGAAGTCCAAATCCGAAGGTCAATATCCAAAGGTGCATATCCAAAAGTATCCATGGTTCATTTTAATTTTCTTTCGAGAGAGATTTTTATGATAGTTTTTCAACATTGGCCGATCTAGCCAGAATATTCAATTTATCGAACATTTCCTTTGCTCCGTCCAAGTCCGGAATCCTGTTAGTAGCTTTGAATTCAGAATGTCATCTGCTTTTCGCCTCAACTGCTTTTCTGCTCTCTTTTCCGTTCCCTCCGGGCTCGTTAATATGATTAATGCATTTTGAGGGCATATTCGTGACTTCTTATCAACGAATTATTTTCATGAACTACTTCCGAGAATCCTTACCTTACCTATAGGCCAAGTGAAGCGTTCTGCATTGCAGCTTGAAGCACCATGTCTCTATATCAATCCAGTTTGGATACCAAACATGGTGTTAAGGTCGCCCGCGATGTTTTTAGTGCGGCAGTTAGACACCACCGACATGCTTGCGCGGAAACGATTGATTTCGGTATGGGGAATCATATCTGTATTAAAAACCCGTATTCCTGTAATTATAATTATATTATGTAAGTGTACTAAGGCCAACGATAGGGATTTTTATGATTTCCGATCTGGATAATAATACAGTTTAACGTTGCAGCTTGCAGCGACGCAGGCGTTTTGCAAACCTTACGGGGTGGCTCTCCGAAACATTTCCAGCATGCAAGCAGAACCGTTCCCAATTCAGCAGGTTGCAAGCACGCGAGCGATTGCTTAATTTTCTAGTTGTCACATTGTACCGTGTGTCCAACTGCACCGTTCCCATATGTCCAACTGAACCGTTCAAATTGTGCCAACTAAACCGTTCCCATTTTGCCAACTTATCTGTTCCAATGTGGCAAACGTAGCCGTAAAAGTTCGCTATGGAAATGGGCCCCAGCGGAAAAACCCTGGTGTAACCTATAACATGTAATTTTTTCTGCGAATTGTGTAGCCGCGTTAGCCTGGTGGTAATGTGTCCGATTCCAAATACAAAGGTCCGGGGTTCAATTCCAAGAGTTTCCAAAAGTTTTCCGAAGTCCAAATCCGAAGGTCAATATCCAAAGGTCCATATCCAAAAGTTTCCATGGTTCATTTTAATTTTTTTTCGGGAGAGATTTTTATGATAGTTTTTCAACATTGGCCGATCTAGCCAGAATATTCAATTTATCGAACATTTCCTTTGCTCCGTCCAAGTCCGGAATCCTGATAGTAGCTTTGAATTCAGAATGTCATCTGCTTTTCGCCTCAACTGCTTTTCTGCTCTCTTTTCCGTTCCCTCCGGGCTCGTTAATATGATTAATGCATTTTGAGGGCATATTCGTGACTTCTTATCAACGAATTATTTTCATGAACTACTTCGGAGAATCCTTACCTTACCTATAGGCCAAGTGAAGCGTTCTGCATTGCAGCTTGAAGCACCATGTCTCTATATCAATCCAGTTTGGATACCAAACAAGGTGTTAAGGTCGCCCGCGATGTTTTTAGTGTGGCAGTTAGACACCACCGACATGCTTGCGCGGAAACGATTGATTTCGGTATGGGGAATCATATCATATTAAAAACCCGTATTCCTGTAATCAAAATTATATTATGTAAGTGTACTAAGGCCAGCGATAGGGATTTTTATGATTTCCGATCTGGATAATAGTACAGTTTAACGTTGCAGCTGGCAGCGACGCAGGCGTTTTGCAAACCTTACGGGGTGGCTCTCCGAAACATTTCCAGCCTGCAAGCAGAACCGTTCCCAGTTCGGCAGGTTGCAAGCACGCGAGCGATTGCTTATTTTTCTAGTTGTCACATTGTACCGTGTGTCGAACTGAACCGTTCCCATTTGTCCAACTGAACCGTTCAAATTGTGCCAACTAAACCGTTCTTATTTTGCCAACTAAACCGTTCCTATTTTGCCAACTTATCTGTTCCAATGTGGCAAACGTAGCCGTAAAAGTTCGCTATGGAAATGGGCCCCAGCGGAAAACCCTGGTGTAACGTATAACATGTAATTTTTTCTGCGAATTGTGTAGCCGCGTTAGCCTGGTGGTAACGTGTCCGATTCCCAATCGAAAGGTCCGGGGTTCAATTTCAAGAGTTTCCAAAAGTTTTCCGAAGTCCAAATCCGAAGGTCAATATCCAAAGGTGCATATCCAAAAGTATCCATGGTTCATTTTAATTTTTTTTCGGGAGAGATTTTAATGATAGTTTTTCAACATTGGCCGATCTAGCCAGAATATTCAATTTATCGAACATTTCCTTTGCTCCGTCCAAGTCCGGAATCCTGTTAGTAGCTTTGAATTCAGAATGTCATCTGCTTTTCGCCTCAACTGCTTTTCTGCTCTCTTTTCCGTTCCCTCCGGGCTCGTTAATATGATTAATGCATTTTGAGGGCATATTCGTGACTTCTTATCAACGAATTATTTTCATGAACTACTTCCGAGAATCCTTACCTTACCTATAGGCCAAGTGAAGCGTTCTGCATTGCAGCTTGAAGCACCATGTCTCTATATCAATCCAGTTTGGATACCAAACATGGTGTTAAGGTCGCCCGCGATGTTTTTAGTGCGGCAGTTAGACACCACCGACATGCTTGCGCGGAAACGATTGATTTCGGTATGGGGAATCATATCTGTATTAAAAACCCGTATTCCTGTAATTATAATTATATTATGTAAGTGTACTAAGGCCAACGATAGGGATTTTTATGATTTCCGATCTGGATAATAATACAGTTTAACGTTGCAGCTTGCAGCGACGCAGGCGTTTTGCAAACCTTACGGGGTGGCTCTCCGAAACATTTCCAGCATGCAAGCAGAACCGTTCCCAATTCAGCAGGTTGCAAGCACGCGAGCGATTGCTTAATTTTCTAGTTGTCACATTGTACCGTGTGTCCAACTGCACCGTTCCCATATGTCCAACTGAACCGTTCAAATTGTGCCAACTAAACCGTTCCCATTTTGCCAACTTATCTGTTCCAATGTGGCAAACGTAGCCGTAAAAGTTCGCTATGGAAATGGGCCCCAGCGGAAAAACCCTGGTGTAACCTATAACATGTAATTTTTTCTGCGAATTGTGTAGCCGCGTTAGCCTGGTGGTAATGTGTCCGATTCCAAATACAAAGGTCCGGGGTTCAATTCCAAGAGTTTCCAAAAGTTTTCCGAAGTCCAAATCCGAAGGTCAATATCCAAAGGTCCATATCCAAAAGTTTCCATGGTTCATTTTAATTTTTTTTCGGGAGAGATTTTTATGATAGTTTTTCAACATTGGCCGATCTAGCCAGAATATTCAATTTATCGAACATTTCCTTTGCTCCGTCCAAGTCCGGAATCCTGATAGTAGCTTTGAATTCAGAATGTCATCTGCTTTTCGCCTCAACTGCTTTTCTGCTCTCTTTTCCGTTCCCTCCGGGCTCGTTAATATGATTAATGCATTTTGAGGGCATATTCGTGACTTCTTATCAACGAATTATTTTCATGAACTACTTCGGAGAATCCTTACCTTACCTATAGGCCAAGTGAAGCGTTCTGCATTGCAGCTTGAAGCACCATGTCTCTATATCAATCCAGTTTGGATACCAAACAAGGTGTTAAGGTCGCCCGCGATGTTTTTAGTGTGGCAGTTAGACACCACCGACATGCTTGCGCGGAAACGATTGATTTCGGTATGGGGAATCATATCATATTAAAAACCCGTATTCCTGTAATCAAAATTATATTATGTAAGTGTACTAAGGCCAGCGATAGGGATTTTTATGATTTCCGATCTGGATAATAGTACAGTTTAACGTTGCAGCTGGCAGCGACGCAGGCGTTTTGCAAACCTTACGGGGTGGCTCTCCGAAACATTTCCGGCCAGCAAGCAGAACCGTTCCCAGTTCGGCAGGTTGCAAGCACGCGAGCGATTGCTTAATTTTCTAGTTGTCACATTGTACCGTGTGTCCAACTGAACCGTTCCCATTTGTCCAACTGAACCGTTCAAATTGTGCCAACTAAACCGTTCTTATTTTGCCAACTAAACCGTTCCTATTTTGCCAACTTATCTGTTCCAATGTGGCAAACGTAGCCGTAAAAGTTCGCTATGGAAATGGGCCCCAGCGGAAAAACCCTGGTGTAACCTATAACATGTAATTTTTTCTGCGAATTGTGTAGCCGGGTTAGCGTGTTGGTAATGTGTCCGATTCCAAATACAAAGGTCCGGGGTTCAATTCCAAGAGTTTCCAAAAGTTTTCCGAAGTCCAAATCCGAAGGTCAATATCCAAAGGTCCATATCCAAAAGTTTCCATGGTTCATTTTAATTTTTTTTCGGGAGAGATTTTTATGATAGTTTTTCAACATTGGCCGATCTAGCCAGAATATTCAATTTATCGAACATTTCCTTTGCTCCGTCCAAGTCCGGAATCCTGATAGTAGCTTTGAATTCAGAATGTCATCTGCTTTTCGCCTCAACTGCTTTTCTGCTCTCTTTTCCGTTCCCTCCGGGCTCGTTAATATGATTAATGCATTTTGAGGGCATATTCGTGACTTCTTATCAACGAATTATTTTCATGAACTACTTCCGAGAATCCTTACCTTACCTATAGGCCAAGTGAAGCGTTCTGCATTGCAGCTCGAAGCACCCTGTCTCTATATCAATCCAGTTTGGATACCGAACATGCAGTTAAGTTCGCCCGCGATGTTTTTAGTGCGGCAGTTAGACACCACCGATATGCTTGCGCGGAAACAATTGATTTCGTAATGGGGAATCATATCTGTATTAAAAACCCGTATTCCTGTAATTAAAATTATATTATTTAAGTGTACTAAGGCCAACGATAGGGATTTTTATAATTTCCAATCTGGATAATAGTACAGTTTAACGTTGCAGCTGGCAGCGACGCAGGAGTTTTGCAAACCTTACGGGATGGCTCTCCGAAACATTTCCAGCCTGCAAGCAGAACCGTTCCCAATTCAGTAGGTTGCAAGCACGCGAGCGATTGCTTAATTTTCTAGTTGTCACATTGTACCGAGTGTCCAACTGAACCGTTCCCATATGTCCAACTGAACCGTTCAAATTCAAAACTAAACCGTTCCTATTTTGCCAACTTATCTGTTCCAATGTGGCAAACGTAGCCGTAAAAGTTTGCTATGGAAATGGGCCCCAGCGGAAAAACCCTGGTGTAACTTAATACATGTAATTTTTTCTGCGAATTGTGTAGCCGCGTTAGCCTGGTGGTAACGTGTCCGATTCCAAATCCAAAGGTCCGGGGTTCAATTCCAAGAGTTTCCAAAAGTTTTCCGAAGTCCATATCCGAAGGTCAATATCCAAAGGTCCATATCCAAAAGTTTCATGGTTCATTTTAATTTTCTTTCGAGAGAGATTTTTATGATAGTTTTTCAACATTGGCCGATCTAGCCAGAATATTCAATTTATCGAACATTTCCTTTGCTCCGTCCAAGTCCGGAATCCTGATAGTAGCTTTGAATTCAGAATGTCATCTGCTTTTCGCCTCAACTCCTTTTCTGCTCTCTTTTCCGTTCCCTCCGGGCTCGTTAATATGATTAATGCATTTTGAGGGCATATTCGTGACTTCTTATCAACGAATTATTTTCATGAACTACTTCCGAGAATCCTTACCTTACCTATAGGCCAAGTGAAGCGTTCTGCATTGCAGCTTGAAGCACCATGTCTCTATATCAATCCAGTTTGGATACCAAACATGGTGTTAAGGTCGCCCGCGATGTTTTTAGTGCGGCAGTTAGACACCACCGACATGCTTGCGCGGAAACGATTGATTTCGGTATGGGGAATCATATCTGTATTAAAAACCCGTATTCCTGTAATTATAATTATATTATGTAAGTGTACTAAGGCCAACGATAGGGATTTTTATGATTTCCGATCTGGATAATAATACAGTTTAACGTTGCAGCTTGCAGCGACGCAGGCGTTTTGCAAACCTTACGGGGTGGCTCTCCGAAACATTTCCAGCATGCAAGCAGAACCGTTCCCAATTCAGCAGGTTGCAAGCACGCGAGCGATTGCTTAATTTTCTAGTTGTCACATTGTACCGTGTGTCCAACTGCACCGTTCCCATATGTCCAACTGAACCGTTCAAATTGTGCCAACTAAACCGTTCCCATTTTGCCAACTTATCTGTTCCAATGTGGCAAACGTAGCCGTAAAAGTTCGCTATGGAAATGGGCCCCAGCGGAAAAACCCTGGTGTAACCTATAACATGTAATTTTTTCTGCGAATTGTGTAGCCGCGTTAGCCTGGTGGTAATGTGTCCGATTCCAAATACAAAGGTCCGGGGTTCAATTCCAAGAGTTTCCAAAAGTTTTCCGAAGTCCAAATCCGAAGGTCAATATCCAAAGGTCCATATCCAAAAGTTTCCATGGTTCATTTTAATTTTTTTTCGGGAGAGATTTTTATGATAGTTTTTCAACATTGGCCGATCTAGCCAGAATATTCAATTTATCGAACATTTCCTTTGCTCCGTCCAAGTCCGGAATCCTGATAGTAGCTTTGAATTCAGAATGTCATCTGCTTTTCGCCTCAACTGCTTTTCTGCTCTCTTTTCCGTTCCCTCCGGGCTCGTTAATATGATTAATGCATTTTGAGGGCATATTCGTGACTTCTTATCAACGAATTATTTTCATGAACTACTTCGGAGAATCCTTACCTTACCTATAGGCCAAGTGAAGCGTTCTGCATTGCAGCTTGAAGCACCATGTCTCTATATCAATCCAGTTTGGATACCAAACAAGGTGTTAAGGTCGCCCGCGATGTTTTTAGTGTGGCAGTTAGACACCACCGACATGCTTGCGCGGAAACGATTGATTTCGGTATGGGGAATCATATCATATTAAAAACCCGTATTCCTGTAATCAAAATTATATTATGTAAGTGTACTAAGGCCAGCGATAGGGATTTTTATGATTTCCGATCTGGATAATAGTACAGTTTAACGTTGCAGCTGGCAGCGACGCAGGCGTTTTGCAAACCTTACGGGGTGGCTCTCCGAAACATTTCCGGCCAGCAAGCAGAACCGTTCCCAGTTCGGCAGGTTGCAAGCACGCGAGCGATTGCTTAATTTTCTAGTTGTCACATTGTACCGTGTGTCCAACTGAACCGTTCCCATTTGTCCAACTGAACCGTTCAAATTGTGCCAACTAAACCGTTCTTATTTTGCCAACTAAACCGTTCCTATTTTGCCAACTTATCTGTTCCAATGTGGCAAACGTAGCCGTAAAAGTTCGCTATGGAAATGGGCCCCAGCGGAAAAACCCTGGTGTAACCTATAACATGTAATTTTTTCTGCGAATTGTGTAGCCGGGTTAGCGTGTTGGTAATGTGTCCGATTCCAAATACAAAGGTCCGGGGTTCAATTCCAAGAGTTTCCAAAAGTTTTCCGAAGTCCAAATCCGAAGGTCAATATCCAAAGGTCCATATCCAAAAGTTTCCATGGTTCATTTTAATTTTTTTTCGGGAGAGATTTTTATGATAGTTTTTCAACATTGGCCGATCTAGCCAGAATATTCAATTTATCGAACATTTCCTTTGCTCCGTCCAAGTCCGGAATCCTGATAGTAGCTTTGAATTCAGAATGTCATCTGCTTTTCGCCTCAACTGCTTTTCTGCTCTCTTTTCCGTTCCCTCCGGGCTCGTTAATATGATTAATGCATTTTGAGGGCATATTCGTGACTTCTTATCAACGAATTATTTTCATGAACTACTTCCGAGAATCCTTACCTTACCTATAGGCCAAGTGAAGCGTTCTGCATTGCAGCTCGAAGCACCCTGTCTCTATATCAATCCAGTTTGGATACCGAACATGCAGTTAAGTTCGCCCGCGATGTTTTTAGTGCGGCAGTTAGACACCACCGATATGCTTGCGCGGAAACAATTGATTTCGTAATGGGGAATCATATCTGTATTAAAAACCCGTATTCCTGTAATTAAAATTATATTATTTAAGTGTACTAAGGCCAACGATAGGGATTTTTATAATTTCCAATCTGGATAATAGTACAGTTTAACGTTGCAGCTGGCAGCGACGCAGGAGTTTTGCAAACCTTACGGGATGGCTCTCCGAAACATTTCCAGCCTGCAAGCAGAACCGTTCCCAATTCAGTAGGTTGCAAGCACGCGAGCGATTGCTTAATTTTCTAGTTGTCACATTGTACCGAGTGTCCAACTGAACCGTTCCCATATGTCCAACTGAACCGTTCAAATTCAAAACTAAACCGTTCCTATTTTGCCAACTTATCTGTTCCAATGTGGCAAACGTAGCCGTAAAAGTTTGCTATGGAAATGGGCCCCAGCGGAAAAACCCTGGTGTAACTTAATACATGTAATTTTTTCTGCGAATTGTGTAGCCGCGTTAGCCTGGTGGTAACGTGTCCGATTCCAAATCCAAAGGTCCGGGGTTCAATTCCAAGAGTTTCCAAAAGTTTTCCGAAGTCCATATCCGAAGGTCAATATCCAAAGGTCCATATCCAAAAGTTTCATGGTTCATTTTAATTTTCTTTCGAGAGAGATTTTTATGATAGTTTTTCAACATTGGCCGATCTAGCCAGAATATTCAATTTATCGAACATTTCCTTTGCTCCGTCCAAGTCCGGAATCCTGATAGTAGCTTTGAATTCAGAATGTCATCTGCTTTTCGCCTCAACTCCTTTTCTGCTCTCTTTTCCGTTCCGTCCGGGCTCGTAAATATGATTAATGCATTTTGAGGGCATATTCGTGACTTCTTATCAACGAATTATTTTCATGAACTACTTCCGAGAATCCTAACCTTACCTATAGGCCAAGTGAAGCGTTCTGCATTGCAGCTTGAAGCACCATGTCTCTATATCAATCCAGTTTGGATACCGAACATGGTGTTAAGGTCGCCCGCGATGTTTTTAGTGCGGCAGTTAGACACCACCGACATGCTTGCGCGGAAATAATTGATTTCGGTATGGGGAATCATATCGGTATTAAAAACCCGTATTCCTGTTATTAAAATTATATTATGTAAGTGTACTAAAGCCAACGATAGGGATTTTTATGATTTCCGATCTGGATAATAGTACAGTTTAACGTTGCAGCTGGCAGCGACGCAGGCGTTTTGCAAACCTTACGGGGTGGCTCTCCGAAACATTTCCAGCATGCAAGCAGAACCGTTCCCAGTTCAGCAGGTTGCAAGCACGCGAGCGATTGCTTAATTTTCTAGTTGTCACATTGTACCGTGTGTCCAACTGAACCGTTCCCATTTGTCCAACTGAACCGTTCAAATTGTGCCAACTAAACGTTCCTATTTTGCCAACTTATCTGTTCCAATGTGGCAAACGTAGCCGTAAAAGTTCGCTATGGAAATGGGCCCCAGCGGAATAACCCTGGTGTAACGTATAACATGTAATTTTTTCTGCGAATTTCGTAGCCGCGTTAGCCTGGTGGTAACAAGTCCGATTCCAAATCGAAAGGTACGGGGTTCAATTCCAAGAGTTTCCAAAAGTTTTCCGAAGTCCAAATCCGAAGGACAATATCCAAAGGTCCATATCCAAAAGTTTCCATGGTTCATTTTAATTTTTTTTCGGGAGAGATTTTTATGATAGTTTTTCAACATTGGCCGATCTAGCCAGAATATTCAATTTATCGAACATTTCCTTTGCTCCGTCCAAGTCCGGAATCCTGTTAGTAGCTTTGAATTCAGAATGTCATCTGCTTTTCGCCTCAACTGCTTTTCTGCTCTCTTTTCCGTTCCCTCCGTGCTCGTTTATATGATTAATGCATTTTGAGGGCATATTCGTGACTTCTTATCAACGAATTATTTTCATGAACTACTTCGGAGAATCCTTACCTTACCTATAGGCCAAGTGAAGCGTTCTGCATTGCAGCTTGAAGCACCATGTCTCTATATCAATCCAGTTTGGATACCAAACAAGGTGTTAAGGTCGCCCGCGATGTTTTTAGTGTGGCAGTTAGACACCACCGACATGCTTGCGCGGAAACGATTGATTTCGGTATGGGGAATCATATCATATTAAAAACCCGTATTCCTGTAATCAAAATTATATTATGTAAGTGTACTAAGGCCAGCGATAGGGATTTTTATGATTTCCGATCTGGATAATAGTACAGTTTAACGTTGCAGCTGGCAGCGACGCAGGCGTTTTGCAAACCTTACGGGGTGGCTCTCCGAAACATTTCCGGCCAGCAAGCAGAACCGTTCCCAGTTCGGCAGGTTGCAAGCACGCGAGCGATTGCTTAATTTTCTAGTTGTCACATTGTACCGTGTGTCCAACTGAACCGTTCCCATTTGTCCAACTGAACCGTTCAAATTGTGCCAACTAAACCGTTCTTATTTTGCCAACTAAACCGTTCCTATTTTGCCAACTTATCTGTTCCAATGTGGCAAACGTAGCCGTAAAAGTTCGCTATGGAAATGGGCCCCAGCGGAAAAACCCTGGTGTAACCTATAACATGTAATTTTTTCTGCGAATTGTGTAGCCGCGTTAGCGTGTTGGTAATGTGTCCGATTCCAAATACAAAGGTCCGGGGTTCAATTCCAAGAGTTTCCAAAAGTTTTCCGAAGTCCAAATCCGAAGGTCAATATCCAAAGGTCCATATCCAAAAGTTTCCATGGTTCATTTTAATTTTTTTTCGGGAGAGATTTTTATGATAGTTTTTCAACATTGGCCGATCTAGCCAGAATATTCAATTTATCGAACATTTCCTTTGCTCCGTCCAAGTCCGGAATCCTGATAGTAGCTTTGAATTCAGAATGTCATCTGCTTTTCGCCTCAACTGCTTTTCTGCTCTCTTTTCCGTTCCCTCCGGGCTCGTTAATATGATTAATGCATTTTGAGGGCATATTCGTGACTTCTTATCAACGAATTATTTTCATGAACTACTTCCGAGAATCCTTACCTTACCTATAGGCCAAGTGAAGCGTTCTGCATTGCAGCTCGAAGCACCCTGTCTCTATATCAATCCAGTTTGGATACCGAACATGCAGTTAAGGTCGCCCGCGATGTTTTTAGTGCGGCAGTTAGACACCACCGATATGCTTGCGCGGAAACAATTGATTTCGGTATGGGGAATCATATCTGTATTAAAAACCCGTATTCCTGTAATTAAAATTATATTATTTAAGTGTACTAAGGCCAACGATAGGGATTTTTATAATTTCCAATCTGGATAATAGTACAGTTTAACGTTGCAGCTGGCAGCGACGCAGGAGTTTTGCAAACCTTACGGGATGGCTCTCCGAAACATTTCCAGCCTGCAAGCAGAACCGTTCCCAATTCAGTAGGTTGCAAGCACGCGAGCGATTGCTTAATTTTCTAGTTGTCACATTGTACCGAGTGTCCAACTGAACCGTTCCCATATGTCCAACTGAACCGTTCAAATTCAAAACTAAACCGTTCCTATTTTGCCAACTTATCTGTTCCAATGTGGCAAACGTAGCCGTAAAAGTTCGCTATGGAAATGGGCCCCAGCGGAAAAACCCTGGTGTAACTTAATACATGTAATTTTTTCTGCGAATTGTGTAGCCGCGTTAGCCTGGTGGTAACGTGTCCGATTCCAAATCCAAAGGTCCTGGGTTCAATTCCAAGAGTTTCCAAAAGTTTTCCGAAGTCCATATCCGAAGGTCAATATCCAAAGGTCCATATCCAAAAGTTTCATGGTTCATTTTAATTTTCTTTCGAGAGAGATTTTTATGATAGTTTTTCAACATTGGCCGATCTAGCCAGAATATTCAATTTATCGAACATTTCCTTTGCTCCGTCCAAGTCCGGAATCCTGTTAGTAGCTTTGAATTCAGAATGTCATCTGCTTTTCGCCTCAACTGCTTTTCTGCTCTCTTTTCCGTTCCCTCCGGGCTCGTTAATATGATTAATGCATTTTGAGGGCATATTCGTGACTTCTTATCAACGAATTATTTTCATGAACTACTTCCGAGAATCCTTACCTTACCTATAGGCCAAGTGAAGCGTTCTGCATTGCAGCTTGAAGCACCATGTCTCTATATCAATCCAGTTTGGATACCAAACATGGTGTTAAGGTCGCCCGCGATGTTTTTAGTGCGGCAGTTAGACACCACCGACATGCTTGCGCGGAAACGATTGATTTCGGTATGGGGAATCATATCTGTATTAAAAACCCGTATTCCTGTAATTATAATTATATTATGTAAGTGTACTAAGGCCAACGATAGGGATTTTTATGATTTCCGATCTGGATAATAATACAGTTTAACGTTGCAGCTTGCAGCGACGCAGGCGTTTTGCAAACCTTACGGGGTGGCTCTCCGAAACATTTCCAGCATGCAAGCAGAACCGTTCCCAATTCAGCAGGTTGCAAGCACGCGAGCGATTGCTTAATTTTCTAGTTGTCACATTGTACCGTGTGTCCAACTGCACCGTTCCCATATGTCCAACTGAACCGTTCAAATTGTGCCAACTAAACCGTTCCCATTTTGCCAACTTATCTGTTCCAATGTGGCAAACGTAGCCGTAAAAGTTCGCTATGGAAATGGGCCCCAGCGGAAAAACCCTGGTGTAACCTATAACATGTAATTTTTTCTGCGAATTGTGTAGCCGCGTTAGCCTGGTGGTAATGTGTCCGATTCCAAATACAAAGGTCCGGGGTTCAATTCCAAGAGTTTCCAAAAGTTTTCCGAAGTCCAAATCCGAAGGTCAATATCCAAAGGTCCATATCCAAAAGTTTCCATGGTTCATTTTAATTTTTTTTCGGGAGAGATTTTTATGATAGTTTTTCAACATTGGCCGATCTAGCCAGAATATTGAATTTATCGAACATTTCCTTTGCTCCGTCCAAGTCCGGAATCCTGATAGTAGCTATGAATTCAGAATGTCTTCTGCTTTTCGCCTCAACTGCTTTTCTGCTCTCTTTTCCGTTCCCTCCGGGCTCGTTTATATGATTAATGCATTTTGAGGGCATATTCGTGACTTCTTATCAACGAATTATTTTCATGAACTACTTCGGAGAATCCTTACCTTACCTATAGGCCAAGTGAAGCGTTCTGCATTGCAGCTTGAAGCACCATGTCTCTATATCAATCCAGTTTGGATACCAAACAAGGTGTTAAGGTCGCCCGCGATGTTTTTAGTGTGGCAGTTAGACACCACCGACATGCTTGCGCGGAAACGATTGATTTCGGTATGGGGAATCATATCATATTAAAAACCCGTATTCCTGTAATTAAAATTATATTATTTAAGTGTACTAAGGCCAACGATAGGGATTTTTATGATTTCCGATCTGGATAATAGTACAGTTTAACGTTGCAGCTGGCAGCGACGCGGGGGTTTTGCAAACCTTACGGGGTGGCTCTCCGAAACATTTTCAGCCAGCAAGCAGAACCGTTCCCAATTCAGCAGGTTGCAAGCACGCGAGCGATTGCTTAATTTTCTAGTTGTCACATTGTACCGTGTGTCCAACTGAACCGTTCCCATTTGTCCAACTGAACCTTTCAAATTGTGCCAACTAAACCGTTCCTATTTTGCCAACTTATCTGTTCCAATGTGGCAAACGTAGCCGTAAAAGTTCGCTATGGAAATGGGCCCCAGCGGAATAACCCTGGTGTAACTTATAACATGTAATTTTTTCTGCGAATTGTGTAGCCGCGTTAGCCTGGTGGTAACAAGTCCGATTTCAAATCGAAAGGTCCGGGGTTCAATTCCAAGAGTTTCCAAAAAGTTTTCCGAAGTCCAAATCCGAAGGTCAATATCCAAAGGTCCATATCCAAAAGTTTCCATGGTTCATTTTAATTTTTTTTCGGGAGAGATTTTTATGATAGTTTTTCAACATTGGCCGATCTAGCCAGAATATTGAATTTATCGAACATTTCCTTTGCTCCGTCCAAGTCCGGAATCCTGATAGTAGCTATGAATTCAGAATGTCATCTGCTTTTCGCCTCAACTGCTTTTCTGCTCTCTTTTCCGTTCCCTCCGGGCTCGTTTATATGATTAATGCATTTTGAGGGCATATTCGTGACTTCTTATCAACGAATTATTTTCATGAACTACTTCGGAGAATCCTTACCTTACCTATAGGCCAAGTGAAGCGTTCTGCATTGCAGCTTGAAGCACCATGTCTCTATATCAATCCAGTTTGGATACCAAACAAGGTGTTAAGGTCGCCCGCGATGTTTTTAGTGTGGCAGTTAGACACCACCGACATGCTTGCGCGGAAACGATTGATTTCGGTATGGGGAATCATATCATATTAAAAACCCGTATTCCTGTAATTAAAATTATATTATTTAAGTGTACTAAGGCCAACGATAGGGATTTTTATGATTTCCGATCTGGATAATAGTACAGTTTAACGTTGCAGCTGGCAGCGACGCGGGGGTTTTGCAAACCTTACGGGGTGGCTCTCCGAAACATTTTCAGCCAGCAAGCAGAACCGTTCCCAATTCAGCAGGTTGCAAGCACGCGAGCGATTGCTTAATTTTCTAGTTGTCACATTGTACCGTGTGTCCAACTGAACCGTTCCCATTTGTCCAACTGAACCTTTCAAATTGTGCCAACTAAACCGTTCCTATTTTGCCAACTTATCTGTTCCAATGTGGCAAACGTAGCCGTAAAAGTTCGCTATGGAAATGGGCCCCAGCGGAATAACCCTGGTGTAACTTATAACATGTAATTTTTTCTGCGAATTTTGTAGCCGCGTTAGCCTGGTGGTAACAAGTCCGATTTCAAATCGAAAGGTCCGGGGTTCAATTCCAAGAGTTTCCAAAAAGTTTTCCGAAGTCCAAATCCGAAGGTCAATATCCAAAGGTCCATATCCAAAAGTTTCCATGGTTCATTTTAATTTTTTTTCGGGAGAGATTTTTATGATAGTTTTTCAACATTGGCCGATCTAGCCAGAATATTCAATTTATCGAACATTTCCTTTGCTCCGTCCAAGTCCGGAATCCTGTTAGTAGCTTTGAATTCAGAATGTCATCTGCTTTTCGCCTCAACTGCTTTTCTGCTCTCTTTTCCGTTCCCTCCGGGCTCGTTAATATGATTAATGCATTTTGAGGGCATATTCGTGACTTCTTATCAACGAATTATTTTCATGAACTACTTCCGAGAATCCTTACCTTACCTATAGGCCAAGTGAAGCGTTCTGCATTGCAGCTTGAAGCACCATGTCTCTATATTAATCCAGTTTGGATACCAAACATGGTGTTAAGGTCGCCCGCGATGTTTTTAGTGCGGCAGTTAGACACCACCGACATGCTTGCGCGGAAACGATTGATTTCGGTATGGGGAATCATATCTGTATTAAAAACCCGTATTCCTGTAATTATAATTATATTATGTAAGTGTACTAAGGCCAACGATAGGGAATTTTATAATTTCCAATCTGGATAATAGTACAGTTTAACGTTGCAGCTGGCAGCGACGCAGGAGTTTTGCAAACCTTACGGGATGGCTCTCCGAAACATTTCCAGCCTGCAAGCAGAACCGTTCCCAATTCAGTAGGTTGCAAGCACGCGAGCGATTGCTTAATTTTCTAGTTTTTCACATTGTACCGAGTGTCCAACTGAACCGTTCCCATATGTCCAACTGAACCGTTCAAATCCAAAACTAAACCGTTCCTATTTTGCCAACTTATCTGTTCCAATGTGGCAAACGTAGCCGTAAAAGTTCGCTATGGAAATGGGCCCCAGCGGAAAAACCCTGGTGTAACTTAATACATGTAATTTTTTCTGCGAATTGTGTAGCCGCGTTAGCCTGGTGGTAACGTGTCCGATTCCAAATCGTAAGGTCCGGGGTTCAATTCCAAGTGTTTCCAAAAGTTTTCCGAAGTCCATATCCGAAGGTCAATATCCAAAGGTCCATATCCAAAAGTTTCATGGTTCATTTTAATTTTTTTTCGAGAGAGATTTATATGATAGTTTTTCAACATTGGCCGATCTAGCCAGAATATTCAATTTATCGAACATTTCCTTTGCTCCGTCCAAGTCCGGAATCCTGATAGTAGCTTTGAATTTAGAATGTCATCTGCTTTTCGCCTCAACTCCTTTTCTGCTCTCTTTTCCGTTCCGTCCGGGCTCGTAAATATGATTAATGCATTTTGAGGGCATATTCGTGACTTCTTATCAACGAATTATTTTCATGAACTACTTCCGAGAATCCTTACCTTACCTATAGGCCAAGTGAAGCGTTCTGCATTGCAGCTTGAAGCACCATGTCTCTATATCAATCCAGTTTGGATACCGAACATGGTGTTAAGGTCGCCCGCGATGTTTTTAGTGCGGCAGTTAGACACCACCGACATGCTTGCGCGGAAACAATTGATTTCGGTATGGGGAATCATATCTGTATTAAAAACCCGTATTCCTGTAATCAAAATTATATTATGTAAGTGTACTAAGGCCAGCGATAGGGATTTTTATGATTTCCGATCTGGATAATAGTACAGTTTAACGTTGCAGCTGGCAGCGACGCAGGCGTTTTGCAAACCTTACGGGGTGGCTCTCCGAAACATTTCCAGCATGCAAGCAGAACCGTTCCCAGTTCAGCAGGTTGCAAGCACGCGAGCGATTGCTTAATTTTCTAGTTGTCACATTGTACCGTGTGTCCAACTGAACCGTTCCCATTTGTCCAACTGAACCGTTCAAATTGTGCCAACTAAACGTTCCTATTTTGCCAACTTATCTGTTCCAATGTGGCAAACGTAGCCGTAAAAGTTCGCTATGGAAATGGGCCCCAGCGGAATAACCCTGGTGTAACGTATAACATGTAATTTTTTCTGCGAATTTCGAAGCCGCGTTAGACTGGTGGTAACGTGTCCGATTCCAAATCGAAAGGTACGGGGTTCAATTCCAAGAGTTTCCAAAAGTTTTCCGAAGGTCAATATCCAAAGGTCCATATCCAAAAGTTTCCATGGTTCATTTTAATTTTTCTTCGGGAGAGATTTTTATGATAGTTTTTCAACATTGGCCGATCTAGCCAGAATATTCAATTTATCGAACATTTCCTTTGCTCCGTCCAAGTCCGGAATCCTGATAGTAGCTTTGAATTCAGAATGTCATCTGCTTTTCGCCTCAACTGCTTTTCTGCTCCCTTTTCCGTTCCCTCCGGGCTCGTTAATATGATTAATGCATTTTGAGGGCATATTCGTGACTTCTTATCAACGAATTATTTTCATGAACTACTTCGGAGAATCCTTACCTTACCTATAGGCCAAGTGAAGCGTTCTGCATTGCAGCTTGAAGCACCATGTCTCTATATCAATCCAGTTTGGATACCAAACATGGTGTTAAGGTCGCCCGCGATGTTTTTAGTGCGGCAGTTAGACACCACCGACATGCTTGCGCGGAAACGATTGATTTCGGTATGGGGAATCATATCATATTAAAAACCCGTATTCCTGTAATTAAAATTATATTATTTAAGTGTACTAAGGCCAACGATAGGGATTTTTATGATTTCCGATCTGGATAATAGTACAGTTTAACGTTGCAGCTGGCAGCGACGCGGGGGTTTTGCAAACCTTACGGGGTGGCTCTCCGAAACATTTTCAGCCAGCAAGCAGAACCGTTCCCAATTCAGCAGGTTGCAAGCACGCGAGCGATTGCTTAATTTTCTAGTTGTCACATTGTACCGTGTGTCCAACTGAACCGTTCCCATTTGTCCAACTGAACCTTTCAAATTGTGCCAACTAAACCGTTCCTATTTTGCCAACTTATCTGTTCCAATGTGGCAAACGTAGCCGTAAAAGTTCGCTATGGAAATGGGCCCCAGCGCAATAACCCTGGTGTAACTTATAACATGTAATTTTTTCTGCGAATTGTGTAGCCGCGTTAGCCTGGTGGTAACGTGTCCGATTCCCAATCGAAAGGTCCGGGGTTCAATTCCAAGAGTTTCCAAAAAGTTTTCCGAAGTCCAAATCCAAAGGTCAATATCCAAAGGTCCATATCCAAAAGTTTCCATGGTTCATTTTAATTTTTTTTCGGGAGAGATTTTTATGATAGTTTTTCAACATTGGCCGATCTAGCCAGAATATTCAATTTATCGAACATTTCCTTTGCTCCGTCCAAGTCCGGAATCCTGTTAGTAGCTTTGAATTCAGAATGTCATCTGCTTTTCGCCTCAACTGCTTTTCTGCTCTCTTTTCCGTTCCCTCCGGGCTCGTTAATATGATTAATGCATTTTGAGGGCATATTCGTGACTTCTTATCAACGAATTATTTTCATGAACTACTTCGGAGAATCCTTACCTTACCTATAGGCCAAGTGAAGCGTTCTGCATTGCAGCTTGAAGCACCATGTCTCTATATCAATCCAGTTTGGATACCAAACATGGTGTTAAGGTCGCCCGCGATGTTTTTAGTGTGGCAGTTAGACACCACCGACATGCTTGCGCGGAAACGATTGATTTCGGTATGGGGAATCATATCATATTAAAAACCCGTATTCCTGTAATTAAAATTATATTATTTAAGTGTACTAAGGCCAACGATAGGGATTTTTATGATTTCCGATCTGGATAATAGTACAGTTTAACGTTGCAGCTGGCAGCGACGCGGGGGTTTTGCAAACCTTACGGGGTGGCTCTCCGAAACATTTTCAGCCAGCAAGCAGAACCGTTCCCAATTCAGCAGGTTGCAAGCACGCGAGCGATTGCTTAATTTTCTAGTTGTCACATTGTACCGTGTGTCCAACTGAACCGTTCCCATTTGTCCAACTGAACCTTTCAAATTGTGCCAACTAAACCGTTCCTATTTTGCCAACTTATCTGTTCCAATGTGGCAAACGTAGCCGTAAAAGTTCGCTATGGAAATGGGCCCCAGCGGAATAACCCTGGTGTAACGTATAACATGTAATTTTTTCTGCGAATTTCGAAGCCGCGTTAGCCTGGTGGTAACGTGTCCGATTCCAAATCGAAAGGTCCGGGGTTCAATTCCAAGAGTTTCCAAAAGTTTTCCGAAGGTCAATATCCAAAGGTCCATATCCAAAAGTTTCCATGGTTCATTTTAATTTTTCTTCGGGAGAGATTTTTATGATAGTTTTTCAACATTGGCCGATCTAGCCAGAATATTCAATTTATCGAACATTTCCTTTGCTCCGTCCAAGTCCGGAATCCTGATAGTAGCTTTGAATTCAGAATGTCATCTGCTTTTCGCCTCAACTGCTTTTCTGCTCTCTTTTCCGTTCCCTCCGGGCTCGTTAATATGATTAATGCATTTTGAGGGCATATTCGTGACTTCTTATCAACGAATTATTTTCATGAACTACTTCCGAGAATCCTTACCTTACCTATAGGCCAAGTGAAGCGTTCTGCATTGCAGCTTGAAGCACCATGTCTCTATATCAATCCAGTTTGGATACCAAACATGGTGTTAAGGTCGCCCGCGATGTTTTTAGTGCGGCAGTTAGACACCACCGACATGCTTGCGCGGAAACGATTGATTTCGGTATGGGGAATCATATCTGTATTAAAAACCCGTATTCCTGTAATTATAATTATATTATATAAGTGTACTAAGGCCAACGATAGGGATTTTTATGATTTCCGATCTGGATAATAATACAGTTTAACGTTGCAGCTTGCAGCGACGCAGGCGTTTTGCAAACCTTACGGGGTGGCTCTCCGAAACATTTCCAGCATGCAAGCAGAACCGTTCCCAATTCAGCAGGTTGCAAGCACGCGAGCGATTGCTTAATTTTCTAGTTGTCACATTGTACCGTGTGTCCAACTGCACCGTTCCCATATGTCCAACTGAACCGTTCAAATTGTGCCAACTAAACCGTTCCCATTTTGCCAACTTATCTGTTCCAATGTGGCAAACGTAGCCGTAAAAGTTCGCTATGGAAATGGGCCCCAGCGGAAAAACCCTGGTGTAACCTATAACATGTAATTTTTTCTGCGAATTGTGTAGCCGCGTTAGCCTGGTGGTAATGTGTCCGATTCCAAATACAAAGGTCCGGGGTTCAATTCCAAGAGTTTCCAAAAGTTTTCCGAAGTCCAAATCCGAAGGTCAATATCCAAAGTCCATATCCAAAAATTTCCATGGTTCATTTTAATTTTTTTTCGGGAGAGATTTTTATGATAGTTTTTCAACATTGGCCGATCTAGCCAGAATATTCAATTTATCGAACATTTCCTTTGCTCCGTCCAAGTCCGGAATCCTGATAGTAGCTTTGAATTAAGAATGTCATCTGCTTTTCGCCTCAACTGCTTTTCTGCTCTCTTTTCCGTTCCCTCCGGGCTCGTTAATATGATTAATGCATTTTGAGGGCATATTCGTGACTTCTTATCAACGAATTATTTTCATGAACTACTTCGGAGAATCCTTACCTTACCTATAGGCCAAGTGAAGCGTTCTGCATTGCAGCTTGAAGCACCATGTCTCTATATCAATCCAGTTTGGATACCAAACAAGGTGTTAAGGTCGCCCGCGATGTTTTTAGTGTGGCAGTTAGACACCACCGACATGCTTGCGCGGAAACGATTGATTTCGGTATGGGGAATCATATCATATTAAAAACCCGTATTCCTGTAATTAAAATTATATTATTTAAGTGTACTAAGGCCAACGATAGGGATTTTTATGATTTCCGATCTGGATAATAGTACAGTTTAACGTTGCAGCTGGCAGCAACGCGGGGGTTTTGCAAACCTTACGGGGTGGCTCTCCGAAACATTTTCAGCCAGCAAGCAGAACCGTTCCCAATTCAGCAGGTTGCAAGCACGCGAGCGATTGCTTAATTTTCTAGTTGTCACATTGTACCGTGTGTCCAACTGAACCGTTCCCATTTGTCCAACTGAACCTTTCAAATTGTGCCAACTAAACCGTTCCTATTTTGCCAACTTATCTGTTCCAATGTGGCAAACGTAGCCGTAAAAGTTCGCTATGGAAATGGGCCCCAGCGGAATAACCCTGGTGTAACTTATAACATGTAATTTTTTCTGCGAATTGTGTAGCCGCGTTAGCCTGGTGGTAACAAGTCCGATTTCAAATCGAAAGGTCCGGGGTTCAATTCCAAGAGTTTCCAAAAAGTTTTCCGAAGTCCAAATCCGAAGGTCAATATCCAAAGGTCCATATCCAAAAGTTTCCATGGTTCATTTTAATTTTTTTTCGGGAGAGATTTTTATGATAGTTTTTCAACATTGGCCGATCTAGCCAGAATATTCAATTTATCGAACATTTCCTTTGCTCCGTCCAAGTCCGGAATCCTGTTAGTAGCTTTGAATTCAGAATGTCATCTGCTTTTCGCCTCAACTGCTTTTCTGCTCTCTTTTCCGTTCCCTCCGGGCTCGTTAATATGATTAATGCATTTTGAGGGCATATTCGTGACTTCTTATCAACGAATTATTTTCATGAACTACTTCCGAGAATCCTTACCTTACCTATAGGCCAAGTGAAGCGTTCTGCATTGCAGCTTGAAGCACCATGTCTCTATATCAATCCAGTTTGGATACCAAACATGGTGTTAAGGTCGCCCGCGATGTTTTTAGTGCGGCAGTTAGACACCACCGACATGCTTGCGCGGAAACGATTGATTTCGGTATGGGGAATCATATCTGTATTAAAAACCCGTATTCCTGTAATTATAATTATATTATGTAAGTGTACTAAGGCCAACGATAGGGATTTTTATGATTTCCGATCTGGATAATAATACAGTTTAACGTTGCAGCTTGCAGCGACGCAGGCGTTTTGCAAACCTTACGGGGTGGCTCTCCGAAACATTTCCAGCATGCAAGCAGAACCGTTCCCAATTCAGCAGGTTGCAAGCACGCGAGCGATTGCTTAATTTTCTAGTTGTCACATTGTACCGTGTGTCCAACTGCACCGTTCCCATATGTCCAACTGAACCGTTCAAATTGTGCCAACTAAACCGTTCCCATTTTGCCAACTTATCTGTTCCAATGTGGCAAACGTAGCCGTAAAAGTTCGCTATGGAAATGGGCCCCAGCGGAAAAACCCTGGTGTAACCTGTAACATGTAATTTTTTCTGCGAATTGTGTAGCCGCGTTAGCCTGGTGGTAATGTGTCCGATTCCAAATACAAAGGTCCGGGGTTCAATTCCAAGAGTTTCCAAAAGTTTTCCGAAGTCCAAATCCGAAGGTCAATATCCAAAGGTCCATATCCAAAAGTTTCCATGGTTCATGTTAATTTTTTTTCGGGAGAGATTTTTATGATAGTTTTTCAACATTGGCCGATCTAGCCAGAATATTCAATTTATCGAACATTTCCTTTGCTCCGTCCAAGTCCGGAATCCTGATAGTAGCTTTGAATTCAGAATGTCATCTGCTTTTCGCCTCAACTGCTTTTCTGCTCTCTTTTCCGTTCCCTCCGGGCTCGTTAATATGATTAATGCATTTTGAGGGCATATTCGTGACTTCTTATCAACGAATTATTTTCATGAACTACTTCCGAGAATCCTTACCTTACCTATAGGCCAAGTGAAGCGTTCTGCATTGCAGCTCGAAGCACCCTGTCTCTATATCAATCCAGTTTGGATACCGAACATGCAGTTAAGGTCGCCCGCGATGTTTTTAGTGCGGCAGTTAGACACCACCGACATGCTTGCGCGGAAACAATTGATTTCGGTATGGGGAATCATATCTGTATTAAAAACCCGTATTCCTGTAATTAAAATTATATTATTTAAGTGTACTAAGGCCAACGATAGGGAATTTTATAATTTCCAATCTGGATAATAGTACAGTTTAACGTTGCAGCTGGCAGCGACGCAGGAGTTTTGCAAACCTTACGGGATGGCTCTCCGAAACATTTCCAGCCTGCAAGCAGAACCGTTCCCAATTCAGTAGGTTGCAAGCACGCGAGCGATTGCTTAATTTTCTAGTTTTTCACATTGTACCGAGTGTCCAACTGAACCGCTCCCATATGTCCAACTGAACCGTTCAAATTCAAAACTAAACCGTTCCTATTTTGCCAACTTATCTGTTCCAATGTGGCAAACGTAGCCGTAAAAGTTCGCTATGGAAATGGGCCCCAGCGGAAAAACCCTGGTGTAACTTAATACATGTAATTTTTTCTGCGAATTGTGTAGCCGCGTTAGCCTGGTGGTAACGTGTCCGATTCCAAATCCAAAGGTCCGGGGTTCAATTCCAAGAGTTTCCAAAAGTTTTCCGAAGTCCATATCCGAAGGTCAATATCCAAAGGTCCATATCCAAAAGTTTCATGGTTCATTTTAATTTTTTTTCGAGAGAGATTTTTATGATAGTTTTTCAACATTGGCCGATCTAGCCAGAATATTCAATTTATCGAACATTTCCTTTGCTCCGTCCAAGTCCGGAATCCTGATAGTAGCTTTGAATTTAGAATGTCATCTGCTTTTCGCCTCAACTCCTTTTCTGCTCTCTTTTCCGTTCCGTCCGGGCTCGTAAATATGATTAATGCATTTTGAGGGCATATTCGTGACTTCTTATCAACGAATTATTCTCATGAACTACTTCCGAGAATCCTTACCTTACCTATAGGCCAAGTGAAGCGTTCTGCATTGCAGCTAGAAGCACCATGTCTCTATATCAATCCAGTTTGGATACCGAACATGGTGTTAAGGTCGCCCGCGATGTTTTTAGTGCGGCAGTTAGACACCACCGACATGCTTGCGCGGAAACAATTGATTTCGGTATGGGGAATCATATCTGTATTAAAAACCCGTATTCCTGTAATCAAAATTATATTATGTAAGTGTACTAAGGCCAGCGATAGGGATTTTTATGATTTCCGATCTGGATAATAGTACAGTTTAACTTTGCAGCTGGCAGCGACGCAGGCGTTTTGCAAACCTTACGGGGTGGCTCTCCGAAACATTTCCAGCATGCAAGCAGAACCGTTCCCAGTTCAGCAGGTTGCAAGCACGCGAGCGATTGCTTAATTTTCTAGTTGTCACATTGTACCGTGTGTCCAACTGAACCGTTCCCATTTGTCCAACTGAACCGTTCAAATTGTGCCAACTAAACGTTCCTATTTTGCCAACTTATCTGTTCCAATGTGGCAAACGTAGCCGTAAAAGTTCGCTATGGAAATGGGCCCCAGCGGAAAAACCCTGGTGTAACTTATAACATGTAATTTTTTCTTCGAATTGTGTAGTCGCGTTAGCCTGGTGGTATTGGTCCGATTCCAAATCGAAAGGTCCGGGGTTCAATTCCAAGAGTTTCCAAAAGTTTTCCGAAGTCCAAATCCGAAGGTCAATATCCAAAGGTCCATATCCAAAAGTATCCATGGTTCATTTTAATTTTTTTTCGGGAGAGATTTTTATGAAAGTTTGTCAACATTTTCCGATCTAGCCAGAATATTCACTTTATCGAACATTTCCTTTGCTCCGTCCAAGTCCGGAATCCTGTTAGTAGCTTTGAATTCAGAATGTCATCTGCTTTTCGCCTCAACTGCTTTTCTGCTCTCTTTTCCGTTCCCTCCGGGCTCGTTAATATGATTAATGCATTTTGAGGGCATATTCGTGACTTCTTATCAACGAATTATTTTCATGAACTACTTCCGAGAATCCTTACCTTACCTAAGGCCAAGTGAAGCGTTCTGCATTGCAGCTTGAAGCACCATGTCTCTATATCAATCCAGTTTGGATACCGAACATGGTGTTAAGGTCGGCCGCGATGTTTTTAGTGCGGCAGTTAGACACCACCGACATGCTTGCGCGGAAACAATTGATTTCGGTATGGGGAATCATATCTGTATTAAAAACCCGTATTCCTGTAATTAAAATTATATTATTTAAGTGTACTAAGGCCAACGATAGGGAATTTTATAATTTCCAATCTGGATAATAGTACAGTTTAACGTTGCAGCTGGCAGCGACGCAGGAGTTTTGCAAACCTTACGGGATGGCTCTCCGAAACATTTCCAGCCTGCAAGCAGAACCGTTCCCAATTCAGTAGGTTGCAAGCACGCGAGCGATTGCTTAATTTTCTAGTTTTTCACATTGTACCGAGTGTCCAACTGAACCGTTCCCATATGTCCAACTGAACCGTTCAAATTCAAAACTAAACCGTTCCTATTTTGCCAACTTATCTGTTCCAATGTGGCAAACGTAGCCGTAAAAGTTCGCTATGGAAATGGGCCCCAGCGGAAAAACCCTGGTGTAACTTAATACATGTAATTTTTTCTGCGAATTGTGTAGCCGCGTTAGCCTGGTGGTAACGTGTCCGATTCCAAATCCAAAGGTCCGGGGTTCAATTCCAAGAGTTTCCAAAAGTTTTCCGAAGTCCATATCCGAAGGTCAATATCCAAAGGTCCATATCCAAAAGTTTCATGGTTCATTTTAATTTTTTTTCGAGAGAGATTTTTATGATAGTTTTTCAACATTGGCCGATCTAGCCAGAATATTCAATTTATCGAACATTTCCTTTGCTCCGTCCAAGTCCGGAATCCTGATAGTAGCTTTGAATTTAGAATGTCATCTGCTTTTCGCCTCAACTCCTTTTCTGCTCTCTTTTCCGTTCCGTCCGGGCTCGTAAATATGATTAATGCATTTTGAGGGCATATTCGTGACTTCTTATCAACGAATTATTCTCATGAACTACTTCCGAGAATCCTTACCTTACCTATAGGCCAAGTGAAGCGTTCTGCATTGCAGCTAGAAGCACCATGTCTCTATATCAATCCAGTTTGGATACCGAACATGGTGTTAAGGTCGCCCGCGATGTTTTTAGTGCGGCAGTTAGACACCACCGACATGCTTGCGCGGAAACAATTGATTTCGGTATGGGGAATCATATCTGTATTAAAAACCCGTATTCCTGTAATCAAAATTATATTATGTAAGTGTACTAAGGCCAGCGATAGGGATTTTTATGATTTCCGATCTGGATAATAGTACAGTTTAACTTTGCAGCTGGCAGCGACGCAGGCGTTTTGCAAACCTTACGGGGTGGCTCTCCGAAACATTTCCAGCATGCAAGCAGAACCGTTCCCAGTTCAGCAGGTTGCAAGCACGCGAGCGATTGCTTAATTTTCTAGTTGTCACATTGTACCGTGTGTCCAACTGAACCGTTCCCATTTGTCCAACTGAACCGTTCAAATTGTGCCAACTAAACGTTCCTATTTTGCCAACTTATCTGTTCCAATGTGGCAAACGTAGCCGTAAAAGTTCGCTATGGAAATGGGCCCCAGCGGAATAACCCTGGTGTAACGTATAACATGTAATTTTTTCTGCGAATTTCGAAGCCGCGTTAGTCTGGTGGTAACGTGTCCGATTCCAAATCGAAAGGTACGGGGTTCAATTCCAAGAGTTTCCAAAAGTTTTCCGAAGGTCAATATCCAAAGGTCCATATCCAAAAGTTTCCATGGTTCATTTTAATTTTTCTTCGGGAGAGATTTTTATGATAGTTTTTCAACATTGGCCGATCTAGCCAGAATATTCAATTTATCGAACATTTCCTTTGCTCCGTCCAAGTCCGGAATCCTGTTAGTAGCTTTGAATTCAGAATGTCATCTGCTTTTCGCCTCAACTGCTTTTCTGCTCCCTTTTCCGTTCCCTCCGGGCTCGTTAATATGATTAATGCATTTTGAGGGCATATTCGTGACTTCTTATCAACGAATTATTTTCATGAACTACTTCGGAGAATCCTTACCTTACCTATAGGCCAAGTGAAGCGTTCTGCATTGCAGCTTGAAGCACCATGTCTCTATATCAATCCAGTTTGGATACCAAACATGGTGTTAAGGTCGCCCGCGATGTTTTTAGTGTGGCAGTTAGACACCACCGACATGCTTGCGCGGAAATAATTGATTTCGGTATGGGGAATCATATCTGTATTAAAAACCCGTATTCCTGTAATTAAAATTATATTATGTAAGTGTACTAAGGCCAACGATAGGGATTTTTATGATTTCCGATCTGGATAATAGTACAGTTTAACGTTGCAGCTGGCAGCGACGCGGGCGTTTTGCAAACCTTACGGGGTGGCTCTCCGAAACATTTCCAGCATGCAAGCAGAACCGTTCCCAATTCAGCAGGTTGCAAGCACGCGAGCGATTGCTTAATTTTCTAGTTGTCACATTGTACCGTGTGTCCAACTGAACCGTTCCCATTTGTCCAACTGAACCTTTCAAATTGTGCCAACTAAACCGTTCCTATTTTGCCAACTTATCTGTTCCAATGTGGCAAACGTAGCCGTAAAAGTTCGCTATGGAAATGGGCCCCAGCGGAAAAACCCTGGTGTAACTTATAACATGTAATTTTTTCTTCGAATTGTGTAGTCGCGTTAGCCTGGTGGTATTGGTCCGATTCCAAATCGAAAGGTCCGGGGTTCAATTCCAAGAGTTTCCAAAAGTTTTCCGAAGTCCAAATCCGAAGGTCAATATCCAAAGGTCCATATCCAAAAGTATCCATGGTTCATTTTAATTTTTTTTCGGGAGAGATTTTTATGAAAGTTTGTCAACATTTTCCGATCTAGCCAGAATATTCAATTTATCGAACATTTCCTTTGCTCCGTCCAAGTCCGGAATCCTGTTAGTAGCTTTGAATTCAGAATGTCATCTGCTTTTCGCCTCAACTGCTTTTCTGCTCTCTTTTCCGTTCCCTCCGGGCTCGTTAATATGATTAATGCATTTTGAGGGCATATTCGTGACTTCTTATCAACGAATTATTTTCATGAACTACTTCCGAGAATCCTTACCTTACCTAAGGCCAAGTGAAGCGTTCTGCATTGCAGCTTGAAGCACCATGTCTCTATATCAATCCAGTTTGGATACCGAACATGGTGTTAAGGTCGGCCGCGATGTTTTTAGTGCGGCAGTTAGACACCACCGACATGCTTGCGCGGAAACAATTGATTTCGGTATGGGGAATCATATCTGTATTAAAAACCCGTATTCCTGTAATTAAAATTATATTATTTAAGTGTACGAAGGCCAACGATAGGGATTTTTATGATTTCCGATCTGGATAATAGTACAGTTTAACGTTGCAGCTGGCAGCGACGCAGGCGTTTTGCAAACCTTACGGGGTGGCTCTCCGAAACATTTCCAGCATGCAAGCAGAACCGTTCCCAATTCAGCAGGTTGCAAGCACGCGAGCGATTGCTTAATTTTCTAGTTGTCACATTGTACCGTGTGTCCAACTGAACCGTTCCCATGTATCCAACTGAACCGTTCAAATTGTGCCAACTAAACCGTTCCCATTTTGCCAACTTATCTGTTCCAATGTGGCAAACGTAGCCGTAAAAGTTCGCTATGGAAATGGGCCCCAGCGGAATAACCCTGGTGTAACCTATAACATGTAATTTTTTCTGCGAATTGTGTAGCCGCGTTAGCCTGGTGGTAACGTGTCCGATTCCAAATACAAAGGTCCGGGGTTCAATTCCAAGAGTTTCCAAAAGTTTTCCGAAGTCCAAATCCGAAGGTCAATATCCAAAGGTCCATATCCAAAAGTTTCCATGGTTCATTTTAATTTTTTTTCGGGAGAGATTTTTATGATAGTTTTTCAACATTGGCCGATCTAGCCAGAATATTCAATTTATCGAACATTTCCTTTGCTCCGTCCAAGTCCGGAATCCTGTTAGTAGCTTTGAATTCAGAATGTCATCTGCTTTTCGCCTCAACTGCTTTTCTGCTCTCTTTTCCGTTCCGTCCGGGCTCGTTAATATGATTAATGCATTTTGAGGGCATATTCGTGACTTCTTATCAACGAATTATTTTCATGAACTACTTCGGAGAATCCTTACCTTACCTATAGGCCAAGTGAAGCGTTCTGCATTGCAGCTTGAAGCAACATGTCTCTATATCAATCCAGTTTGGATACCAAACATGGTGTTAAGGTCGCCCGCGATGTTTTTAGTGTGGCAGTTAGACACCACCGACATGCTTGCGCGGAAACGATTGATTTCGGTATGGGGAATCATATCATATTAAAAACCCGTATTCCTGTAATTAAAATTATATTATTTAAGTGTACTAAGGCCAACGATAGGGATTTTTATGATTTCCGATCTGGATAATAGTACAGTTTAACGTTGCAGCTGGCAGCGACGCGGGGGTTTTGCAAACCTTACGGGGTGGCTCTCCGAAACATTTTCAGCCAGCAAGCAGAACCGTTCCCAATTCAGCAGGTTGCAAGCACGCGAGCGATTGCTTAATTTTCTAGTTGTCACATTGTACCGTGTGTCCAACTGAACCGTTCCCATTTGTCCAACTGAACCTTTCAAATTGTGCCAACTAAACCGTTCCTATTTTGCCAACTTATCTGTTCCAATGTGGCAAACGTAGCCGTAAAAGTTCGCTATGGAAATGGGCCCCAGCGGAAAAACCCTGGTGTAACTTATAACATGTAATTTTTTCTGCGAATTGTGTAGCCGCGTTAGCCTGGTGGTAACAAGTCCGATTCCAAATCGAAAGGTCCGGGGTTCAATTCCAAGAGTTTCCAAAAAGTTTTCCGAAGTCCGAATCCGAAGGTCAATATCCAAAGGTCCATATCCAAAAGTTTCCATGGTTCATTTTAATTTTTTTTCGGGAGAGATTTTTATGAAAGTTTGTCAACATTTTCCGATCTAGCCAGAATATTCAATTTATCGAACATTTCCTTTGCTCCGTCCAAGTCCGGAATCCTGTTAGTAGCTTTGAATTCAGAATGTCATCTGCTTTTCGCCTCAACTGCTTTTCTGCTCTCTTTTCCGTTCCCTCCGGGCTCGTTAATATGATTAATGCATTTTGAGGGCATATTCGTGACTTCTTATCAACGAATTATTTTCATGATCTACTTCCGAGAATCCTTACCTTACCTATAGGCCAAGTGAAGCGTTCTGCATTGCAGCTTGAAGCACCATGTCTCTATATCAATCCAGTTTGGATACCAAACATGGTGTTAAGGTCGCCCGCGATGTTTTTAGTGCGGCAGTTAGACACCACCGACATGCTTGCGCGGAAACGATTGATTTCGGTATGGGGAATCATATCTGTATTAAAAACCCGTATTCCTGTAATTAAAATTATATTATGTAAGTGTACTAAGGCCAACGATAGGGATTTTTATGATTTCCGATCTGGATAATAGTACAGTTTAACGTTGTAGCTGGCAGCGACGCGGGGGTTTTGCAAACCTTACGGGGTGGCTCTCCGAAACATTTCCAGCATGGAAGCAGAACCGTTCCCAATTCAGCAGGTTGCAAGCACGCGAGCGATTGCTTAATTTTCTAGTTGTCACATTGTACCGTGTGTCCAACTGAACCGTTCCCATTTGTCCAACTGATCCTTTCAAATTGTGCCAACTAAACCGTTCCTATTTTTCCAACTTATCTGTTCCAATGTGGCAAACGTAGCCGTAAAAGTTCGCTATGGAAATGGGCCCCAGCGGAAAAACCCTGGTGTAACTTATAACATGTAATTTTTTCTGCGAATTGTGTAGCCGCGTTAGCCTGGTGGTAACGTGTCCGATTCCAAATACAAAGGTCCGGGGTTCAATTCCAAGAGTTTCCAAAAAGTTTTCCGAAGTCCAAATCCGAAGGTCAATATCCAAAGGTCCATATCCAAAAGTTTCCATGGTTCATTTTAATTTTTTTTCGGGAGAGATTTTTATGAAAGTTTGTCAACATTTTCCGATCTAGCCAGAATATTCAATTTATCGAACATTTCCTTTGCTCCGTCCAAGTCCGGAATCCTGTTAGTAGCTTTGAATTCAGAATGTCATCTGCTTTTCGCCTCAACTGCTTTTCTGCTCTCTTTTCCGTTCCCTCCGGGCTCGTTAATATGATTAATGCATTTTGAGGGCATATTCGTGACTTCATATCAACGAATAATTTTCATGAACTACTTCCGAGAATCCTTACCTTACCTAAGGCCAAGTGAAGCGTTCTGCATTGCAGCTTGAAGCACCATGTCTCTATATCAATCCAGTTTGGATACCGAACATGGTGTTAAGGTCGCCCGCGATGTTTTTAGTGCGGCAGTTAGACACCACCGACATGCTTGCGCGGAAACAATTGATTTCGGTATGGGGAATCATATCTGTATTAAAAACCCGTATTCCTGTAATTAAAATTATATTATTTAAGTGTACGAAGGCCAACGATAGGGATTTTTATGATTTCCGATCTGGATAATAGTACAGTTTAACGTTGCAGCTGGCAGCGACGCAGGCGTTTTGCAAACCTTACGGGGTGGCTCTCCGAAACATTTCCAGCATGGAAGCAGAACCGTTCCCAATTCAGCAGGTTGCAAGCACGCGAGCGATTGCCTAATTTTCTAGTTGTCACATTGTACCGTGTGTCTAACTGAACCGTTCCCATTTGTCCAACTGAACCTTTCAAATTGTGCCAACCAAACCGTTCCTATTTTGCCAACTTATCTGTTCCAATGTGGCAAACGTAGCCGTAAAAGTTCGCTATGGAAATGGGCCCCAGCGGAAAAACCCTGGTGTAACTTATAACATGTAATTTTTTCTGCGAATTGTGTAGCCGCGTTAGCCTGGTGGTAACGTGTCCGATTCCAAATCCAAAGGTCCGGGGTTCAATTCGAGGGGTTTCCAAAAGTTTTCCGAAGTCCAAATCCGAAGGTCAATATCCAAAGGTCCATATCCAAAAGTATCCATGGTTCATTTTAATTTTTTTTCGGGAGAGATTTTTATGATAGTTTTTCAACATTGGCCGATCTAGCCAGAATATTCAATTTATCGAACATTTCCTTTGCTCCGTCCAAGTCCGGAATCCTGTTAGTAGCTTTGAATTCAGAATGTCATCTGCTTTTCGCCTCAACTGCTTTTCTGCTCTCTTTTCCGTTCCCTCCGGGCTCGTTAATATGATTAATGCATTTTGAGGGCATATTCGTGACTTCATATCAACGAATAATTTTCATGAACTACTTCCGAGAATCCTTACCTTACCTAAGGCCAAGTGAAGCGTTCTGCATTGCAGCTTGAAGCACCATGTCTCTATATCAATCCAGTTTGGATACCGAACATGGTGTTAAGGTCGCCCGCGATGTTTTTAGTGCGGCAGTTAGACACCACCGACATGCTTGCGCGGAAACAATTGATTTCGGTATGGGGAATCATATCTGTATTAAAAACCCGTATTCCTGTAATTAAAATTATATTATGTAAGTGTACTAAGGCCAACGATAGGGATTTTTATGATTTCCGATCTGGATAATAGTACAGTTTAACGTTGCAGCTGGCAGCGACGCAGGCGTTTTGCAAACCTTACGGGGTGGCTCTCCGAAACATTTCCAGCATGCAAGCATAACAGTTCCCAGTTCGGCAGGTTGCAAGCACGCGAGCGATTGCTTAATTTTCTAGTTGTCACATTGTACCGTGTGTCCAACTGAACCGTTCCCATATGTCCAACTGAACCGTTCAAATTGTGCCAACTCAACCGTTCCCATTTTGCCAACTTATCTGTTCCAATGTGGCAAACGTAGCCGTAAAAGTTCGCTAAGGAAATGGGCCCCAGCGGAAAAACCCTGGTGTATCTTATAACATGTAATTTTTTCATCGAATTGTGTAGCCGCGTTAGCCTGGTGGTAACGTGTCCGATTCCAAATCGAAAGGTCCGGGGTTCCATTCCAAGAGTTTCCAAAAGTTTTCCGAAGTCCAAATCCGAAGGTCAATATCCAAAGGTCCATATCCAAAAGTTTCCATGGTTCATTTTAATTTTTTTTCGGGAGAGATTTTTATGATAGTTTTTCAACATTGGCCGATCTAGCCAGAATATTCAATTTATCGAACATTTCCTTTGCTCCGTCCAAGTCCGGAATCCTGTTAGTAGCTTTGAATTCAGAATGTCATCTGCTTTTCGTCTCAACTGCTTTTCTGCTCTCTTTTCCGTTCCGTCCGGGCTCGTTAATATGATTAATGCATTTTGAGGGCATATTCGTGACTTCTTATCAACGAATTATTTTCATGAACTACTTCCGAGAATCCTTACCTTACCTATAGGCCAAGTGAAGCGTTCTGCATTGCAGCTTGAAGCACCATGTCTCTATATCAATCCAGTTCGGATACCGAATATGGTGTTAAGGTCGCCCGCGATGTTTTTAGTGCGGCAGTTAGACACCACCGACATGCTTGCGCGGAAACAATTGATTTCGGTATGGGGAATCATATCTGTATTAAAAACCCGTATTCCTGTAATTAAAATTATATTATGTAAGTGTACTTAGGCCAACGATAGGGATTTTTATGATTTCCGATCTGGATAATAGTACAGTTTAACGTTGCAGCTGGCAGCGACGCAGGCGTTTTGCAAACCTTACGGGGTGGCTCTCCGAAACATTTCCAGCATGCAAGCAGAACCGTTCCCAATTCAGCAGGTTGCAAGCACGCGAGCGATTGCTTAATTTTCTAGTTGTCACATTGTACCGTGTGTCCAACTGAACCGTTCCCATTTGTCCAACTGAACCGTTCAAATTGTGCCAACTAAACCGTTCCCATTTTGCCAACTTATCTGTTCCAATGTGGCAAACGTAGCCGTAAAAGTTCGCTATGGAAATGGGCCCCAGCGGAAAAACCCTGGTGTAACGTATAACATGTAATTTTTTCTGCGAATTGTGTAGCCGCGTTAGCCTGGTGGTAACGTGTCCGATTCCCAATCGAAAGGTCCGGGGTTCAATTCCAAGAGTTTCCAAAAGTTTTCCGAAGGTCAATATCCAAAGGTCCATATCCAAAGGTCCATATCCAAAAGTTTCCATGGTTCATTTTATTTTTTTTTCGGGAGAGATTTTTATGATAGTTTTTCAACATTGGCCGATCTAGCCAGAATATTCAATTTATCGAACATTTCCTTTGCTCCGTCCAAGTCCGGAATCCTGTTAGTAGCTTTGAATTCAGAATGTCATCTGCTTTTCGTCTCAACTGCTTTTCTGCTCTCTTTTCCGTTCCCTCCGGGCTCGTTAATATGATTAATGCATTTGGAGGGCATATTCGTGACATCTTATCAACGAATTATTTTCATGAATTAATTCCGAGAATCCTTACCTTACCTATATTCCAAGTAAAGCGTTCTGCATTGCAGCTTGAAGCACAATGTCTCTATATCAATGCAGTTTATATACCGAACATGGTGTTAAGGTCGCCCGCGATGTTTTAAGTGCGGCAGTTAGACACCACCGACATGCTTGCGCGGAAACAATTGATTTCGGTATGGGGAATCATATCTGTATTAAAAACCCGTACTCCTGTAATTAAAATTATATTATTTAAGTGTACTAAGGCCAACGATAGGGATTTTTATAATTTCCGATCTGGATAATAGTACAGTTTAACGTTGCAGCTGGCAGCGACGCAGGAGTTTTGCAAACCTTACGGGGTGGCTCTCCGAAACATTTCTAGCCTGCAAGCAGAACCGTTCCCAATTCAGCAGGTTGCAAGCACGCGAGCGATTGCTTAATTTTCTAGTTGTCACATTGTACCGTGTGTCCAACTGAACCGTTCCCATTTGTCCAACTGAACCGTTCAAATTGTGCCAACTAAACCGTTCCTATTTTGCCAACTTATCTGTTCCAATGTGGCAAACGTAGCCGTAAAAGTTCGCTATGGAAACCGGCCCCAGCGGAAAAACCCTGGTGTAACTTATAACATGTAATTTTTTCTGCGAATTGTGTATCCGCGTTAGCCTGGTGGTAACGTGTCCGATTCCAAATCGAAAGGTCCGGGGTTCAATTCCAAGAGTTTCCAAAAGTTTTCCGAAGTCCAAATCCGAAGGTCAATATCCAAAGGTCCATATCCAAAAGTTTCCATGGTTCATTTTATTTTTTTTTCGGGAGAGATTTTTATGATAGTTTTTCAACATTGGCCGATCTAGCCAGAATATTCGATTTATCGAACATTTCCTTTGCTCCGTCCTAGTCCGGAATCCTGTTAGTAGCTTTGAATTCAGAATGTCATCTGCTTTTCGTCTCAACTGCTTTTCTGCTCTCTTTTCCGTTCCCTCCGGGCTCGTTAATATGATTAATGCATTTGGAGGGCATATTCGTGACTTCTTATCAACGAATTATTTTCATGAACTACTTCCGAGAATCCTTACCTTACCTATAGGCCAAGTGAAGCGTTCTGCATTGCTGCTTGAAGCACCATGTTTCTATATCAATCCAGTTTGGATACCGAATATGGTGTTAAGGTCGCCCGCGAAGTTTTTAGTGCGGCAGTTAGACACCACCGACATGCTTGCGCGGAAACAATTGATTTCGGTATGGGGAATCATATCTGTATTAAAAACCCGTACTCCTGTAATTAAAATTATATTATGTAAGTGTACGAAGGCCAACGATAGGGAATTTTATAATTTCCGATCTGGATAATAGTACAGTTTAACGTTGCAGCTGGCAGCGACGCAGGAGTTTTGCAAACCTTACGGGGTGGCTCTCCGAAAAATTTCTAGCCTGCAAGCAGAACCTTTCCCAATTCAGCAGGTTGCAAGCACGCGAGCGATTGCTTAATTTTCTAGTTGTCACATTGTACCGTGTGTCCAACTGAACCGTTCCCATATGTCCAACTGAACCGTTCAAATTGTGCCAACTAAACCGTTCCTATTTTGCCAACTTATCTGTTCCAATGTGGCAAACGTAGCCGTAAAAGTTCGCTATGGAAACCGGCCCCAGCGGAAAAACCCTGGTGTAACTTATAACATGTAATTTTTTCTGCGAATTGTGTAGCCGCGTTAGCCTGCTGGTAACGTGTCCGATTCCAAATCGAAAGGTCCGGGGTTCAATTCCAAGAGTTTCCAAAAGTTTTCCGAAGTCCAAATCCGAAGGTCAATATCCAAAGGTCCATATCCAAAAGTTTCTCTGGATCATTTTAATTTTTTTTCGGGTGAGATTTTTATGATAGTTTTTCAACATTGGCCGATCTAGCCAGAATATTCAATTTATCGAACATTTCCTTTGCTCCGTCCAAGTCCGGAATCCTGTTAGTAGCTTTGAATTCAGAATGTCATCTGCTTTTCTTCTCAACTGCTTTTCTGCTCTCTTTTCCGTTCCGTCCGGGCTCGTTAATATGATTAATGTATTTTGAGGGCATATTCGTGACTTCTTATCAACGAATTATTTTCATGAATTAATTCCGAGAATCCTTACCTTACCTATAGGCCAAGTGAAGCGTTCTGCATTGCAGCTTGAAGCACCATGTCTCTATATCAATGCAGTTTGGATACCGAACATGGTGTTAAGGTCGCCCGCGATGTTTTTAGTGCGGCAGTTAGACACCACCGACATGCTTGCGCGGAAACAATTGATTTCGGTATGGGGAATCATATCTGTATTAAAAACCCGTATTCCTGTAATTAAAATTATATTATTTAAGTGTACTAAGGCCAACGATAGGGATTTTTATAATTTCCGATCTGGATAATAGTACAGTTTAACGTTGCAGCTGGCAGCGACGCAGGAGTTTTGCAAACCTTACGGGGTGGCTCTCCGAAACATTTCTAGCCTGCAAGCAGAACGGTTCCCAATTCAGCAGGTTGCAAGCACGCGAGCGATTGCTTAATTTTCTAGTTGTCACATTGTACCGTGTGTCCAACTGAACCGTTCCCATATGTCCAACTGAACCGTTCAAATTGTGCCAACTAAACCGTTCCTATTTTGCCAACTTATCTGTTCCAATGTGGCAAACGTAGCCGTAAAAGTTCGCTATGGAAACCGGCCCCAGCGGAAAAACCCTGGTGTAACTTATAACATGTAATTTTTTCTGCGAATTGTGTATCCGCGTTAGCCTGGTGGTAACGTGTCCGATTCCAAATCGAAAGGTCCGGGGTTCAATTCCAAGAGTTTCCAAAAGTTTTCCGAAGTCCAAATCCGAAGGTCAATATCCAAAGGTCCATATCCAAAAGTTTCCATGGTTCATTTTATTTTTTTTTCGGGAGAGATTTTTATGATAGTTTTTCAACATTGGCCGATCTAGCCAGAATATTCGATTTATCGAACATTTCCTTTGCTCCGTCCTAGTCCGGAATCCTGTTAGTAGCTTTGAATTCAGAATGTCATCTGCTTTTCGTCTCAACTGCTTTTCTGCTCTCTTTTCCGTTCCCTCCGGGCTCGTTAATATGATTAATGCATTTGGAGGGCATATTCGTGACTTCTTATCAACGAATTATTTTCATGAACTACTTCCGAGAATCCTTACCTTACCTATAGGCCAAGTGAAGCGTTCTGCATTGCTGCTTGAAGCACCATGTTTCTATATCAATCCAGTTTGGATACCGAACATAGTGTTAAGGTCGCCCGCGAAGTTTTTAGTGCGGCAGTTAGACACCACCGACATGCTTGCGCGGAAACAATTGATTTCGGTATGGGGAATCATATCTGTATTAAAAACCCGTACTCCTGTAATTAAAATTATATTATGTAAGTGTACGAAGGCCAACGATAGGGAATTTTATAATTTCCGATCTGGATAATAGTACAGTTTAACGTTGCAGCTGGCAGCGACGCAGGAGTTTTGCAAACCTTACGGGGTGGCTCTCCGAAAAATTTCTAGCCTGCAAGCAGAACCGTTCCCAATTCAGCAGGTTGCAAGCACGCGAGCGATTGCTTAATTTTCTAGTTGTCACATTGTACCGTGTGTCCAACTGAACCGTTCCCATATGTCCAACTGAACCGTTCAAATTGTGCCAACTAAACCGTTCCTATTTTGCCAACTTATCTGTTCCAATGTGGCAAACGTAGCCGTAAAAGTTCGCTATGGAAACCGGCCCCAGCGGAAAAACCCTGGTGTAACTTATAACATGTAATTTTTTCTGCGAATTGTGTAGCCGCGTTAGCCTGGTGGTAACGTGTCCGATTCCAAATCGAAAGGTCCGGGGTTCAATTCCAAGAGTTTCCAAAAGTTTTCCGAAGTCCAAATCCGAAGGTCAATATCCAAAGGTCCATATCCAAAAGTTTCCATGGTTCATTTTATTTTTTTTTCGGGAGAGATTTTTATGATAGTTTTTCAACATTGGCCGATCTAGCCAGAATATTCGATTTATCGAACATTTCCTTTGCTCCGTCCTAGTCCGGAATCCTGTTAGTAGCTTTGAATTCAGAATGTCATCTGCTTTTCGTCTCAACTGCTTTTCTGCTCTCTTTTCCGTTCCGTCCGGGCTCGTTAATATGATTAATGCATTTGGAGGGCATATTCGTGACTTCTTATCAACGAATTATTTTCATGAATTAATTCCGAGAATCCTTACCTTACCTATAGGCCAAGTGAAGCGTTCTGCATTGCAGCTTGAAGCACCATGTCTCTATATCAATGCAGTTTGGATACCGAACATGGTGTTAAGGTCGCCCGCGATGTTTTTAGTGCGGCAGTTAGACACCACCGACATGCTTGCGCGGAAACAATTGATTTCGGTATGGGGAATCATATCTGTATTAAAAACCCGTATTCCTGTAATTAAAATTATATTATTTAAGTGTACTAAGGCCAACGATAGGGATTTTTATAATTTCCGATCTGGATAATAGTACAGTTTAACGTTGCAGCTGGCAGCAACGCAGGCGTTTAGCAAACCTTACGGGGTGGCTCTCCGAAACATTTCTAGCCTGCAAGCAGAACGGTTCCCAATTCAGCAGGTTGCAAGCACGCGAGCGATTGCTTAATTTTCTAGTTGTCACATTGTACCGTGTGTCCAACTGAACCGTTCCCATATGTCCAACTGAACCGTTCAAATTGTGCCAACTAAACCGTTCCTATTTTGCCAACTTATCTGTTCCAATGTGGCAAACGTAGCCGTAAAAGTTCGCTATGGAAATGGGCCCCAGCGGAAAAACCCTGGTGTAACGTATAACATGTAATTTTTTCTGCGAATTGTGTAGCCGCGTTAGCCTGGTGGTAACGTGTCCGATTCCCAATCGAAAGGTCCGGGGTTCAATTTCAAGAGTTTCCAAAAGTTTTCCGAAGTCCAAATCCGAAGGTCAATATCCAAAGGTCCATATCCAAAAGTTTCCATGGTTCATTTTAATTTTTTTTCGGGAGAGATTTTTATGATAGTTTTTCAACATTGGCCGATCTAGCCAGAATATTCAATTTATCGAACATTTCCTTTGCTCCGTCCAAGTCCGGAATCCTGTTAGTAGCTTTGAATTCAGAATGTCATCTGCTTTTCGCCTCAACTGCTTTTCTGCTCTCTTTTCCGTTCCCTCCGGGCTCGTTAATATGATTAATGCATTTTGAGGGCATATTCGTGACTTCTTATGAACGAATTATTTTCATGAACTACTTCCGAGAATCCTTACCTTACCTATAGGCCAAGTGAAGCGTTCTGCATTGCAGCTTGAAGCACCATGTCTCTATATAAATCCAGTTTGGATACCGAACATGGAATTAAGGTCGCCCGCGATGTTTTTAGTGCGGCAGTTAGACACCACCGACATGCTTGCGCGGAAACAATTGATTTCGGTATGGGGAATCATATCTGTATTAAAAACCCGTACTCCTGTAATTAAAATTATATTTTTTAAGTGTACTAAGGCCAACGATAGGGATTTTTATAATTTCCGATCTGGATAATAGTACAGTTTAACGTTGCAGCTGGCAGCGACGCAGGAGTTTTGCAAACCTTACGGGGTGGCTCTCCGAAACATTTCTAGCCTGCAAGCAGAACCGTTCCCAATTCAGCAGGTTGCAAGCACGCGAGCGATTGCTTAATTTTCTAGTTGTCACATTGTACCGTGTGTCCAACTGAACCGTTCCCATTTGTCTAACTGAACCGTTCAAATTTTGCCAACTAAACCGTTCCTATTTTGCCAACTTATCTGTTCCAATGTGGCAAACGTAGCCGTAAAAGTTCGCTATGGAAACCGGCCCCAGCAGAAAAACCCTGGTGTAACTTATAACATGTAATTTTTTCTGTGAATTGTGTAGCCGCGTTAGCCTGGTGGTAACGTGTCCGATTCCCAATCGAAAGGTCCGGGGTTCAATTCCAAGAGTTTCCAAAAGTTTTCCGAAGTCCAAATCCGAAGGTCAATATTCAAAGGTCCATATCCAAAAGTTTCCATGGTTCATTTTAATTTTTTTTCGGGAGAGATTTTTATGATAGTTTTTCAACATTGGCCGATCTAGCCAGAATATTCAATTTATCGAACATTTCCTTTGCTCCGTCCAAGTCCGGAATCCTGTTAGTAGCTTTGAATTCAGAATGTCATCTGCTTTTCGCCTCAACTGCTTTTCTGCTCTCTTTTCCGTTCCCTCCGGGCTCGTTAATATGATTAATGCATTTTGAGGGCATATTCGTGACTTCTTATGAACGAATTATTTTCATGAACTACTTCCGAGAATCCTTACCTTACCTATAGGCCAAGTGAAGCGTTCTGCATTGCAGCTTGAAGCACCATGTCTCTATATAAATCCAGTTTGGATACCGAACATGGAATTAAGGTCGCCCGCGATGTTTTTAGTGCGGCAGTTAGACACCACCGACATGCTTGCGCGGAAACAATTGATTTCGGTATGGGGAATCATATCTGTATTAAAAACCCGTATTCCTGTAATTAAAATTATATTATGTAAGTGTACTAAGGCCAACGATAGGGATTTTTATGATTTCCGATCTGGATAATAGTACAGTTAAACGTTGCAGCTGGCAGCGGCGCAGGAGTTTTGCAAACCTTACGGGATGGCTCTCCGAAACATTTCCAGCCTGCAAGCAGAACCGTTCCCAATTCAGCAGGTTGCAAGCACGCGAGCGATTGCTTAATTTTCTAGTTGTCACATTGTACCGAGTGTCCAACTGAACCGTTCCCATATGTCCAACTGAACCGTTCAAATTGTGCCAACTAAACCGTTCCTATTTTGCCAACTTATCTGTTCCAATGTGGCAAACGTAGCCGTAAAAGTTCGCTATGGAAATGGGCCCCAGCGGAAAAACCCTGGTGTAACTTATAACATGTAATTTTTTCTTCGAATTGTGTAGCCGCGTTAGCCTGGTGGTAACGTGTCCGATTCCAAATCGAAAGGTCCGGGGTTCAATTCCAAGAGTTTCCAGAAGTTTTCCGAAGTCCAAATCCGAAGGTCAATATCCAAAGGTCCATATCCAAAAGTTTCCATGGTTCATTTTAATTTTTTTTCGGGAGAGATTTTTATGATAGTTTTTCAACATTGGCCGATCTAGCCAGAATGTTAAATTCATCGAACATTTCCTTTGCTCCGTCCAAGTCCGGAATCCTGTTAGTAGCTTTGAATTCAGAATGTCATCTGCTTTTCGTCTCAACTGCTTTTCTGCTCTCTTTTCCGTTCCGTCCGGGCTCGTTAAAATGATTAATGCATTTTGAGGGCATATTCGTGACTTCTTATCAACGAATTATTTTCATGAACTACTTCCGAGAATCCTTACCTTACCTATAGGCCAAGTGAAGCGTTCTGCATTGCAGCTTGAAGCACCATGTCTCTATATCAATCCAGTTCGGATACCGAATATGGTGTTAAGGTCGCCCGCGATGTTTTTAGTGTGGCAGTTAGACACCACCGACATGCTTGCGCGGAAACAATTGATTTCGGTATGGGGAATCATATCTGTATTAAAAACCCGTATTCCTGTAATTAAAATTATATTATGTAAGTGTACGAAGGCCAACGATAGGGATTTTTATGATTTCCGATCTGAATAATAGTACAGTTTAACATTGCAGCTGGCAGCGACGCAGGCGTTTTGCAAACCTTACGGGGTGGCTCTCCGAAACATTTCCAGCATGCAAGCATAACAGTTCCCAGTTCGGCAGGTTGCAAGCACGCGAGCGATTGCTTAATTTTCTAGTTGTCACATTGTACCGTGTGTACAACTGAACCGTTCCCATTTGTCCCAATGAACCGTTCAAATTGTGCCAACTCAACCGTTCCCATTTTGCCAACTTATCTGTTCCAATGTGGCAAACGTAGCCGTAAAAGTTCGCTAAGGAAATGGGCCCCAGCGGAAAAACCCTGGTGTATCTTATAACATGTAATTTTTTCTTCGAATTGTGTAGCCGCGTTAGCCTGGTGGTAACGTGTCCGATTCCAAATCGAAAGGTCCGGGGTTCAATTCCAAGAGTTTCCAAAAGTTTTCCGAAGTCCAAATCCGAAGGTCAATATCTAAAGGTCCATATCCAAAAGTGTCCATGGTTCATTTTAATTTTTTTTCGGGAGAGATTTTTATGACAGTTTTTCAACATTGGCCGATCTAGCCAGAATATTCAATTTATCGAACATTTCCTTTGCTCCGTCCAAGTCCGGAATCCTGTTAGTAGCTTTGAATTCAGAATGTCATCTGCTTTTCGTCTCAACTGCTTTTCTGCTCTCTTTTCCGTTCCGTCCGGGCTCGTTAATATGATTAATGCATTTTGAGGGCATATTCGTGACTTCTTATCAACGAATTATTTTCATGAACTACTTCCGAGAATCCTTACCTTACCTATAGGCCAAGTGAAGCGTTCTGCATTGCAGCTTGAAGCACCATGTCTCTATATCAATCCAGTTCGGATACCGAATATGGTGTTAAGGTCGCCCGCGATGATTTTAGTGCGGCAGTTAGACACCACCGACATGCTTGCGCGGAAACAATTGATTTCGGTATGGGGAATCATATCTGTATTAAAAACCCGTATTCCTGTAATTAAAATTATATTATCTAAGTGTACGAAGGCCAACGATAGGGATTTTTATGATTTCCGATCTGGATAATAGTACAGTTTAACGTTGCAGCTGGCAGCGACGCAGGCGTTTTGCAAACCTTACGGGGTGGCTCTCCGATACATTTCCAGCATGCAAGCAGAACCGTTCCCAATTCAGCAGGTTGCAAGCAGGCGAGCGATTGCTTAATTTTCTAGTTGTCACATTGTACCGTGTGTCCAACTGAACCGTTCCCATTTGTCCAACTGAACCGTTCAAATTGTGCCAACTAAACCGTTCCTATTTTGCCAACTTATCTGTTCCAATGTGGCAAACGTAGCCGTAAAAGTTCGCTATGGAAATGGGCCCCAGCGGAAAAACCCTGGTGTAACGTATAACATGTAATTTTTTCTGCGAATTGTGTAGCCGCGTTGGCCTGGTGGTAACGTGTCCGATTCCCAATCGAAAGGTCCGGGGTTCAATTCCAAGAGTTTCCAAAAGTTTTCCGAAGTCCAAATCCGAAGGTCAATATCCAAAGGTCCATATCCAAAAGTTTCCATGGTTCATTTTATTTTTTTTTCGGGAGAGATTTTTATGATAGTTTTTCAACATTGGCCGATCTAGCCAGAATATTCAATTTATCGAACATTTCCTTTGCTCCGTCCAAGTCCGGAATCCTGTTAGTAGCTTTGAATTCAGAATGTCATCTGCTTTTCGTCTCAACTGCTTTTCTGCTCTCTTTTCCGTTCCCTCCGGGCTCGTTAATATGATTAATGCATTTGGAGGGCATATTCGTGACTTCTTATCAACGAATTATTTTCATGAATTAATTCCGAGAATCCTTACCTTACCTATATTCCAAGTAAAGCGTTCTGCATTGCAGCTTGAAGCACAATGTCTCTATATCAATGCAGTTTATATACCGAACATGGTGTTAAGGTCGCCCGCGATGTTTTAAGTGCGGCAGTTAGACACCACCGACATGCTTGCGCGGAAACAATTGATTTCGGTATGGGGAATCATATCTGTATTAAAAACCCGTACTCCTGTAATTAAAATTATATTATTTAAGTGTACTAAGGCCAACGATAGGGATTTTTATAATTTCCGATCTGGATAATAGTACAGTTTAACGTTGCAGCTGGCAGCGACGCAGGAGTTTTGCAAACCTTACGGGGTGGCTCTCCGAAACATTTCTAGCCTGCAAGCAGAACCGTTCCCAATTCAGCAGGTTGCAAGCACGCGAGCGATTGCTTAATTTTCTAGTTGTCACATTGTACCGTGTGTCCAACTGAACCGTTCCCATTTGTCCAACTGAACCGTTCAAATTGTGCCAACTAAACCGTTCCTATTTTGCCAACTTATCTGTTCCAATGTGGCAAACGTAGCCGTAAAAGTTCGCTATGGAAACCGGCCCCAGCGGAAAAACCCTGGTGTAACTTATAACATGTAATTTTTTCTGCGAATTGTGTATCCGCGTTAGCCTGGTGGTAACGTGTCCGATTCCAAATCGAAAGGTCCGGGGTTCAATTCCAAGAGTTTCCAAAAGTTTTCCGAAGTCCAAATCCGAAGGTCAATATCCAAAGGTCCATATCCAAAAGTTTCCATGGTTCATTTTATTTTTTTTTCGGGAGAGATTTTTATGATAGTTTTTCAACATTGGCCGATCTAGCCAGAATATTCGATTTATCGAACATTTCCTTTGCTCCGTCCTAGTCCGGAATCCTGTTAGTAGCTTTGAATTCAGAATGTCATCTGCTTTTCGTCTCAACTGCTTTTCTGCTCTCTTTTCCGTTCCCTCCGGGCTCGTTAATATGATTAATGCATTTGGAGGGCATATTCGTGACTTCTTATCAACGAATTATTTTCATGAACTACTTCCGAGAATCCTAACCTTACCTATAGGCCAAGTGAAGCGTTCTGCATTGCTGCTTGAAGCACCATGTTTCTATATCAATCCAGTTTGGATACCGAACATGGTGTTAAGGTCGCCCGCGAAGTTTTTAGTGCGGCAGTTAGACACCACCGACATGCTTGCGCGGAAACAATTGATTTCGGTATGGGGAATCATATCTGTATTAAAAACCCGTACTCCTGTAATTAAAATTATATTATGTAAGTGTACGAAGGCCAACGATAGGGAATTTTATAATTTCCGATCTGGATAATAGTCCAGTTTAACGTTGCAGCTGGCAGCGACGCAGGAGTTTTGCAAACCTTACGGGGTGGCTCTCCGAAAAATTTCTAGCCTGCAAGCAGAACCGTTCCCAATTCAGCAGGTTGCAAGCACGCGAGCGATTGCTTAATTTTCTAGTTGTCACATTGTACCGTGTGTCCAACTGAACCGTTCCCATATGTCCAACTGAACCGTTCAAATTGTGCCAACTAAACCGTTCCTATTTTGCCAACTTATCTGTTCCAATGTGGCAAACGTAGCCGTAAAAGTTCGCTATGGAAACCGGCCCCAGCGGAAAAACCCTGGTGTAACGTATAACATGTAATTTTTTCTGCGAATTGTGTAGCCGCGTTAGCCTGGTGGTAACGTGTCCGATTCCAAATCGAAAGGTCCGGGGTTCAATTCCAAGAGTTTCCAAAAGTTTTCCGAAGTCCAAATCCGAAGGTCAATATCCAAAGGTCCATATCCAAAAGTTTCTCTGAATCATTTTAATTTTTTTTCGGGAGAGATTTTTATGATAGTTTTTCAACATTGGCCGATCTAGCCAGAATATTCAATTTATCGAACATTTCCTTTGCTCCGTCCAAGTCCGGAATCCTGTTAGTAGCTTTGAATTCAGAATGTCATCTGCTTTTCGTCTCAACTGCTTTTCTGCTCTCTTTTCCGTTCCGTCCGGGCTCGTTAATATGATTAATGCATTTTGAGGGCATATTCGTGACTTCTTATCAACGAATTATTTTCATGAATTAATTCCGAGAATCCTTACCTTACCTATAGGCCAAGTGAAGCGTTCTGCATTGCAGCTTGAAGCACAATGTCTCTATATCAATGCAGTTTGGATACCGAACATGGTGTTAAGGTCGCCCGCGATGTTTTTAGTGCGGCAGTTAGACACCACCGACATGCTTGCGCGGAAACAATTGATTTCGGTATGGGGAATCATATCTGTATTAAAAACCCGTATTCCTGTAATTAAAATTATATTATTTAAGTGTACTAAGGCCAACGATAGGGATTTTTATAATTTCCGATCTGGATAATAGTACAGTTTAACGTTGCAGCTGGCAGCGACGCAGGAGTTTTGCAAACCTTACGGGGTGGCTCTCCGAAACATTTCTAGCCTGCAAGCAGAACGGTTCCCAATTCAGCAGGTTGCAAGCACGCGAGCGATTGCTTAATTTTCTAGTTGTCACATTGTACCGTGTGTCCAACTGAACCGTTCCCATATGTCCAACTGAACCGTTCAAATTGTGCCAACTAAACCGTTCCTATTTTGCCAACTTATCTGTTCCAATGTGGCAAACGTAGCCGTAAAAGTTCGCTATGGAAACCGGCCCCAGCGGAAAAACCCTGGTGTAACTTATAACATGTAATTTTTTCTGCGAATTGTGTATCCGCGTTAGCCTGGTGGTAACGTGTCCGATTCCAAATCGAAAGGTCCGGGGTTCAATTCCAAGAGTTTCCAAAAGTTTTCCGAAGTCCAAATCCGAAGGTCAATATCCAAAGGTCCATATCCAAAAGTTTCCATGGTTCATTTTATTTTTTTTTCGGGAGAGATTTTTATGATAGTTTTTCAACATTGGCCGATCTAGCCAGAATATTCGATTTATCGAACATTTCCTTTGCTCCGTCCTAGTCCGGAATCCTGTTAGTAGCTTTGAATTCAGAATGTCATCTGCTTTTCGTCTCAACTGCTTTTCTGCTCTCTTTTCCGTTCCCTCCGGGCTCGTTAATATGATTAATGCATTTGGAGGGCATATTCGTGACTTCTTATCAACGAATTATTTTCATGAACTACTTCCGAGAATCCTAACCTTACCTATAGGCCAAGTGAAGCGTTCTGCATTGCTGCTTGAAGCACCATGTTTCTATATCAATCCAGTTTGGATACCGAACATGGTGTTAAGGTCGCCCGCGAAGTTTTTAGTGCGGCAGTTAGACACCACCGACATGCTTGCGCGGAAACAATTGATTTCGGTATGGGGAATCATATCTGTATTAAAAACCCGTACTCCTGTAATTAAAATTATATTATGTAAGTGTACGAAGGCCAACGATAGGGAATTTTATAATTTCCGATCTGGATAATAGTACAGTTTAACGTTGCAGCTGGCAGCGACGCAGGAGTTTTGCAAACCTTACGGGGTGGCTCTCCGAAAAATTTCTAGCCTGCAAGCAGAACCGTTCCCAATTCAGCAGGTTGCAAGCACGCGAGCGATTGCTTAATTTTCTAGTTGTCACATTGTACCGTGTGTCCAACTGAACCGTTCCCATATGTCCAACTGAACCGTTCAAATTGTGCCAACTAAACCGTTCCTATTTTGCCAACTTATCTGTTCCAATGTGGCAAACGTAGCCGTAAAAGTTCGCTATGGAAACCGGCCCCAGCGGAAAAACCCAGGTGTAACGTATAACATGTAATTTTTTCTGCGAATTGTGTAGCCGCGTTAGCCTGGTGGTAACGTGTCCGATTCCAAATCGAAAGGTCCGGGGTTCAATTCCAAGAGTTTCCAAAAGTTTTCCGAAGTCCAAATCCGAAGGTCAATATCCAAAGGTCCATATCCAAAAGTTTCTCTGGATCATTTTAATTTTTTTTCGGGAGAGATTTTTATGATAGTTTTTCAACATTGGCCGATCTAGCCAGAATATTCAATTTATCGAACATTTCCTTTGCTCCGTCCAAGTCCGGAATCCTGTTAGTAGCTTTGAATTCAGAATGTCATCTGCTTTTCGTCTCAACTGCTTTTCTGCTCTCTTTTCCGTTCCGTCCGGGCTCGTTAATATGATTAATGCATTTTGAGGGCATATTCGTGACTTCTTATCAACGAATTATTTTCATGAATTAATTCCGAGAATCCTTACCTTACCTATAGGCCAAGTGAAGCGTTCTGCATTGCAGCTTGAAGCACAATGTCTCTATATCAATGCAGTTTGGATACCGAACATGGTGTTAAGGTCGCCCGCGATGTTTTTAGTGCGGCAGTTAGACACCACCGACATGCTTGCGCGGAAACAATTGATTTCGGTATGGGGAATCATATCTGTATTAAAAACCCGTATTCCTGTAATTAAAATTATATTATTTAAGTGTACTAAGGCCAACGATAGGGATTTTTATAATTTCCGATCTGGATAATAGTACAGTTTAACGTTGCAGCTGGCAGCGACGCAGGAGTTTTGCAAACCTTACGGGGTGGCTCTCCGAAACATTTCTAGCCTGCAAGCAGAACGGTTCCCAATTCAGCAGGTTGCAAGCACGCGAGCGATTGCTTAATTTTCTAGTTGTCACATTGTACCGTGTGTCCAACTGAACCGTTCCCATATGTCCAACTGAACCGTTCAAATTGTGCCAACTAAACCGTTCCTATTTTGCCAACTTATCTGTTCCAATGTGGCAAACGTAGCCGTAAAAGTTCGCTATGGAAACCGGCCCCAGCGGAAAAACCCTGGTGTAACGTATAACATGTAATTTTTTCTGCGAATTGTGTAGCCGCGTTAGCCTAGTGGTAACGTGTCCGATTCCAAATCGAAAGGTCCGGGGTTCAATTCCAAGAGTTTCCAAAAGTTTTCCGAAGTCCAAATCCGAAGGTCAATATCCAAAGGTCCATATCCAAAAGTATCCATGGTTCATTTTAATTTTTTTTCGGGAGAGATTTTTATGATAGTTTTTCAACATTGGCCGATCTAGCCAGAATATTCAATTTATCGAACATTTCCTTTGCTCCGTCCTAGTCCGGAATCCTGTTAGTAGCTTTGAATTCAGAATGTCATCTGCTTCTCGTCTCATCTGCTTTTCTGCTCTCTTTTCCGTTCCGTCCGGGCTCGTTAATATGATTAATGCATTTTGAGGGCATATTCGTGACTTCTTATCAACGAATTATTTTCATGAATTAATTCCGAGAATCCTTACCTTACCTATAGGCCAAGTGAAGCGTTCTGCATTGCAGCTGGAAGCAAAATGTCTCTATATCAATGCAGTTTGGATACCGAACATGGTGTTAAGGTCGCCCGCGATGTTTTTAGTGCGGCAGTTAGACACCACCGACATGCTTGCGCGGAAACGATTGATTTCGGTATGGGGAATCATATCTGTATTAAAAACCCGTATTCCTGTAATTAAAATTATATTATTTAAGTGTACTAAGGCCAACGATAGGGATTTTTATAATTTCCGATCTGGATAATAGTACAGTTTAACGTTGCAGCTGGCAGCGACGCAGGAGTTTTGCAAACCTTACGGGGTGGCTCTCCGAAACATTTCTAGCCTGCAAGCAGAACCGTTCCCAATTCAGCAGGTTGCAAGCACGCGAGCGATTGCTTAATTTTCTAGTTGTCACATTGTACCGTGTGTCCAACTGAACCGTTCCCATTTGTCCAACTGAACCGTTCAAATTGTGCCAACTAAACCGTTCCCATTTTGCCAACTTATCTGTTCCAATGTGGCAAACGTAGCCGTAAAAGTTCGCTATGGAAATGGGCCCCAGGGGAAAAACCCTGGTGTAACTTATAACATGTAATTTTTTCTGCAAATTGTGTAGCCGCGTTAGCCTGGTGGTAACGTGTCCTATTCCAAATCGAAAGGTCCGGGGTTCAATTCCAAGAGTTTCCAAAAGTTTTCCGAAGTCCAAATCCGAAGGTTAATATCCAAAGGTCCATATCCAAAAGTTTCCATGGTTCATTTTAATTTTTTTTCGGGAGAGATTTTTATGATAGTTTTTCAACATTGGCCGATCTAGCCAGAATATTCAATTTATCGAACATTTCCTTTGCTCCGTCCAAGTCCGGAATCCTTTTAGTAGCTTTGAATTCAGAATGTCATCTGCTTTTCGTCTCAACTGCTTTTCTGCTCTCTTTTCCGTTCCGTCCGGGCTCGTTAATATGATTAATGCATTTTGAGGGCATATTCGTGACTTCTTATCAACGAATTATTTTCATGAATTAATTCTGAGAATCCTTACCTTACCTATATTCCAAGTAAAGCGTTCTGCATTGCAGCTTGAAGCACAATGTCTCTATATCAATGCAGTTTGGATACCGAACATGGTGTTAAGGTCGCCCGCGATGTTTTTAGTGCGGCAGTTAGACACCACCGACATGCTTGCGCGGAAACAATTGATTTCGGTATGGGGAATCATATCTGTATTAAAAACCCGTATTCCTGTAATTAAAATTATATTATTTAAGTGTACTAAGGCCAACGATAGGGATTTTTATAATTTCCGATCTGGATAATAGTACAGTTTAACGTTGCAGCTGGCAGCGACGAAGGAGTTTTGCAAACCTTACGGGATGGCTCTCCGAAACATTTCCAGCCTGCAAGCAGAACCGTTCCCAATTCAGCAGGTTGCAAGCACGCGAGCGATTGCTTAATTTTCTAGTTGTCACATTGTACCGAGTGTCCAACTGAACCGTTCCCATATGTCCAACTGAACCGTTCAAATTGTGCCAACTAAACCGTTCCTATTTTGCCAACTTATCTGTTCCAATGTGGCAAACGTAGTCGTAAAAGTTCGCTATGGAAATGGGCCCCAGCGGAAAAACCCTGGTGTAACTTATAACATGTAATTTTTTCTGCGAATTGTGTAGCCGCGTTAGCCTGGTGGTAACGTGTACTATTCCATATCGAAAGGTCCTGGGTTCAATTCCAAGAGTTTCCAAAAGTTTTCCGAAGTCCAAATCCGAAGGTCAATATCCAAAGGTCCATATCCAAAAGTTTCCATGGTTCATTTTATTTTTTTTTCGGGAGAGATTTTTATGATAGTTTTTCAACATTGGCCGATCTAGCCAGAATATTCAATTTATCGAACATTTCCTTTGCTCTGTCCAAGTCCGGAATCCTGTTAGTAGCTTTGAATTCAGAATGTCATCTGCTTTTCGTCTCAACTGCTTTTCTGCTCTCTTTTCCGTTCCGTCCGGGCTCGTTAATATGATTAATGCATTTGGAGGGCATATTCGTGACTTCTTATCAACGAATTATTTTCATGAACTACTTCCGAGAATCCTTACCTTACCTATATTCCAAGTAAAGCGTTCTGCATTGCAGCTTGAAGCACAATGTCTCTATATCAATGCAGTTTGGATACCGAACATGGTGTTAAGGTCGCCCGCGATGTTTTTAGTGCGGCAGTTAGACACCACCGACATGCTTGCGCGGAAACAATTGATTTCGGTATGGGGAATCATATCTGTATTAAAAACCCGTACTCCTGTAATTAAAATTATATTATTTAAGTGTACTAAGGCCAACGATAGGGATTTTTATAATTTCCGATCTGGATAATAGTACAGTTTAACGTTGCAGCTGGCAGCGACGCAGGAGTTTTGCAAACCTTACGGGGTGGCTCTCCGAAAAATTTCTAGCCTGCAAGCAGAACCGTTCCCAATTCAGCAGGTTGCAAGCACGCGAGCGATTGCTTAATTTTCTAGTTGTCACATTGTACCGTGTGTCCAACTGAACCGTTCCCATTTGTCCAACTGAACCGTTCAAATTGTGCCAACTAAACCGTTCCTATTTTGCCAACTTATCTGTTCCAATGTGGCAAACGTAGCCGTAAAAGTTCGCTATGGAAATGGGCCCCAGCGGAAAAACCCTGGTGTAACGTATAACATGTAATTTTTTCTGCGAATTGTGTAGCCGCGTTAGCCTGGTGGTAACGTGTCCGATTCCCAATCGAAAGGTCCGGGGTTCAATTTCAAGAGTTTCCAAAAGTTTTCCGAAGTCCAAATCCGAAGGTCAATATCCAAAGGTCCATATCTAAAAGTATCCATGGTTCTTTTAATTTTTTTTCGGGAGAGATTTTTATGATAGTTTTTCAACATTGGCCGATCTAGCCAGAATATTCAATTTATCGAACATTTCCTTTGCTCCGTCCTAGTCCGGAATCCTGTTAGTAGCTTTGAATTCAGAATGTCATCTGCTTTTCGTCTCATCTGCTTTTCTGCTCTCTTTTCCGTTCCGTCCGGGCTCGTTAATATGATTAATGCATTTTGAGGGCATATTCGTGACTTCTTATCAACGAATTATTTTCATGAATTAATTCCGAGAATCCTTACCTTACCTATAGGCCAAGTGAAGCGTTCTGCATTGCAGCTGGAAGCAAAATGTCTCTATATCAATGCAGTTTGGATACCGAACATGGTGTTAAGGTCGCCCGCGATGTTTTTAGTGCGGCAGTTAGACACCACCGACATGCTTGCGCGGAAACAATTGATTTCGGTATGGGGAATCATATCTGTATTAAAAACCCGTACTGCTGTAATTAAAATTATATTATGTAAGTGTACGAAGGCCATAGGATAGGGAATTTTATAATTTCCGATCTGGATAATAGTACAGTTTAACGTTGCAGCTGGCAGCGACGCAGGAGTTTTGCAAACCTTACGGGGTGGCTCTCCGAAAAATTTCTAGCCTGCAAGCAGAACCGTTCCCAATTCAGCAGGTTGCAAGCACGCGAGCGATTGCTTAATTTTCTAGTTGTCACATTGTACCGTGTGTCCAACTGAACCGTTCCCATTTGTCCAACTGAACCGTTCAAATTGTGCCAACTAAACCGTTCCTATTTTGCCAACTTATCTGTTCCAATGTGGCAAACGTAGCCGTAAAAGTTCGCTATGGAAATGGGCCCCAGCGGAAAAACCCTGGAGTAACGTATAACATGTAATTTTTTCTGCGAATTGTATAGCCGCGTTAGCCTGGTGGTAACGTGTCCGATTCCCAATCGAAAGGTCCGGGGTTCAATTCCAAGAGTTTCCAAAAGTTTTCCGAAGTCCAAATCCGAAGGTCAATATCCAAAGGTCCATATCCAAAAGTATCCATGGTTCATTTTATTTTTTTTTCGGGAGAGATTTTTATGATAGTTTTTCAACATTGGCCGATCTAGCCAGAATATTCAATTTAATGAACATTTCCTTTGCTCCGTCCTAGTCCGGAATCCTGTTAGTAGCTTTGAATTCAGAATGTCATCTGCTTTTCGTCTCATCTGCTTTTCTGCTCTCTTTTCCGTTCCGTCCGGGCTCGTTAATATGATTAATGCATTTGGAGGGCATATTCGTGACTTCTTATCAACGAATTATTTTCATGAACTACTTCCGAGAATCCTTACCTTACCTATATTCCAAGTAAAGCGTTCTGCATTGCAGCTTGAAGCACAATGTCTCTATATCAATGCAGTTTGGATACCGAACATGGTGTTAAGGTCGCCCGCGATGTTTTTAGTGCGGCAGTTAGACACCACCGACATGCTTGCGCGGAAACAATTGATTTCGGTATGGGGAATCATATCTGTATTAAAAACCCGTACTCCTGTAATTAAAATTATATTATTTAAGTGTACTAAGGCCAACGATAGGGATTTTTATAATTTCCTATCTGGATAATAGTACAGTTTAACGTTGCAGCTGGCAGCGACGCAGGAGTTTTTCAAACCTTACGGGGTGGCTCTCCGAAAAATTTCTAGCCTGCAAGCAGAACCGTTCCCAATTCAGCAGGTTGCAAGCACGCGAGCGATTGCTTAATTTTCTAGTTGTCACATTGTACCGTGTGTCCAACTGAACCGTTCCCATTTGTCCAACTGAACCGTTCAAATTGTGCCAACTAAACCGTTCCTATTTTGCCAACTTATCTGTTCCAATGTGGCAAACGTAGCCGTAAAAGTTCGCTATGGAAATGGGCCCCAGCGGAAAAACCCTGGTGTAACGTATAACATGTAATTTTTTCTGCGAATTGTGTAGCCGCGTTAGCCTGGTGGTAACGTGTCCGATTCCCAATCGAAAGGTCCGGGGTTCAATTTCAAGAGTTTCCAAAAGTTTTCCGAAGTCCAAATCCGAAGGTCAATATCCAAAGGTCCATATCTAAAAGTATCCATGGTTCTTTTAATTTTTTTTCGGGAGAGATTTTTATGATAGTTTTTCAACATTGGCCGATCTAGCCAGAATATTCAATTTATCGAACATTTCCTTTGCTCCGTCCTAGTCCGGAATCCTGTTAGTAGCTTTGAATTTTAGAATGTCATCTGCTTTTCGTCTCATCTGCTTTTCTGCTCTCTTTTCCGTTCCGTCCGGGCTCGTTAATATGATTAATGCATTTTGAGGGCATATTCGTGACTTCTTATCAACGAATTATTTTCATGAATTAATTCCGAGAATCCTTACCTTACCTATAGGCCAAGTGAAGCGTTCTGCATTGCAGCTGGAAGCAAAATGTCTCTATATCAATGCAGTTTGGATACCGAACATGGTGTTAAGGTCGCCCGCGATGTTTTTAGTGCGGCAGTTAGACACCACCGACATGCTTGCGCGGAAACAATTGATTTCGGTATGGGGAATCATATCTGTATTAAAAACCCGTACTCCTGTAATTAAAATTATATTATGTAAGTGTACGAAGGCCATAGGATAGGGAATTTTATAATTTCCGATCTGGATAATAGTACAGTTTAACGTTGCAGCTGGCAGCGACGCAGGAGTTTTGCAAACCTTACGGGGTGGCTCTCCGAAAAATTTCTAGCCTGCAAGCAGAACCGTTCCCAATTCAGCAGGTTGCAAGCACGCGAGCGATTGCTTAATTTTCTAGTTGTCACATTGTACCGTGTGTCCAACTGAACCGTTCCCATTTGTCCAACTGAACCGTTCAAATTGTGCCAACTAAACCGTTCCTATTTTGCCAACTTATCTGTTCCAATGTGGCAAACGTAGCCGTAAAAGTTCGCTATGGAAATGGGCCCCAGCGGAAAAACCCTGGTGTAACGTATAACATGTAATTTTTTCTGCGAATTGTGTAGCCGCGTTAGCCTGGTGGTAACGTGTCCGATTCCCAATCGAAAGGTCCGGGGTTCAATTCCAAGAGTTTCCAAAAGTTTTCCGAAGTCCAAATCCGAAGGTCAATATCCAAAGGTCCATATCCAAAAGTATCCATGGTTCATTTTATTTTTTTTTCGGGAGAGATTTTTATGATAGTTTTTCAACATTGGCCGATCTAGCCAGAATATTCAATTTAATGAACATTTCCTTTGCTCCGTCCTAGTCCGGAATCCTGTTAGTAGCTTTGAATTCAGAATGTCATCTGCTTTTCGTCTCATCTGCTTTTCTGCTCTCTTTTCCGTTCCGTCCGGGCTCGTTAATATGATTAATGCATTTGGAGGGCATATTCGTGACTTCTTATCAACGAATTATTTTCATGAACTACTTCCGAGAATCCTTACCTTACCTATATTCCAAGTAAAGCGTTCTGCATTGCAGCTTGAAGCACAATGTCTCTATATCAATGCAGTTTGGATACCGAACATGGTGTTAAGGTCGCCCGCGATGTTTTTAGTGCGGCAGTTAGACACCACCGACATGCTTGCGCGGAAACAATTGATTTCGGTATGGGGAATCATATCTGTATTAAAAACCCGTACTCCTGTAATTAAAATTATATTATTTAAGTGTACTAAGGCCAACGATAGGGATTTTTATAATTTCCTATCTGGATAATAGTACAGTTTAACGTTGCAGCTGGCAGCGACGCAGGAGTTTTTCAAACCTTACGGGGTGGCTCTCCGAAAAATTTCTAGCCTGCAAGCAGAACCGTTCCCAATTCAGCAGGTTGCAAGCACGCGAGCGATTGCTTAATTTTCTAGTTGTCACATTGTACCGTGTGTCCAACTGAACCGTTCCCATTTGTCCAACTGAACCGTTCAAATTGTGCCAACTAAACCGTTCCTATTTTGCCAACTTATCTGTTCCAATGTGGCAAACGTAGCCGTAAAAGTTCGCTATGGAAATGGGCCCCAGCGGAAAAACCCTGGTGTAACGTATAACATGTAATTTTTTCTGCGAATTGTGTAGCCGCGTTAGCCTGGTGGTAACGTGTCCGATTCCCAATCGAAAGGTCCGGGGTTCAATTTCAAGAGTTTCCAAAAGTTTTCCGAAGTCCAAATCCGAAGGTCAATATCCAAAGGTCCATATCTAAAAGTATCCATGGTTCTTTTAATTTTTTTTCGGGAGAGATTTTTATGATAGTTTTTCAACATTGGCCGATCTAGCCAGAATATTCAATTTATCGAACATTTCCTTTGCTCCGTCCTAGTCCGGAATCCTGTTAGTAGCTTTGAATTCAGAATGTCATCTGCTTTTCGTCTCATCTGCTTTTCTGCTCTCTTTTCCGTTCCGTCCGGGCTCGTTAATATGATTAATGCATTTTGAGGGCATATTCGTGACTTCTTATCAACGAATTATTTTCATGAATTAATTCCGAGAATCCTTACCTTACCTATAGGCCAAGTGAAGCGTTCTGCATTGCAGCTGGAAGCAAAATGTCTCTATATCAATGCAGTTTGGATACCGAACATGGTGTTAAGGTCGCCCGCGATGTTTTTAGTGCGGCAGTTAGACACCACCGACATGCTTGCGCGGAAACAATTGATTTCGGTATGGGGAATCATATCTGTATTAAAAACCCGTACTCCTGTAATTAAAATTATATTATGTAAGTGTACGAAGGCCATAGGATAGGGAATTTTATAATTTCCGATCTGGATAATAGTACAGTTTAACGTTGCAGCTGGCAGCGACGCAGGAGTTTTGCAAACCTTACGGGGTGGCTCTCCGAAAAATTTCTAGCCTGCAAGCAGAACCGTTCCCAATTCAGCAGGTTGCAAGCACGCGAGCGATTGCTTAATTTTCTAGTTGTCACATTGTACCGTGTGTCCAACTGAACCGTTCCCATTTGTCCAACTGAACCGTTCAAATTGTGCCAACTAAACCGTTCCTATTTTGCCAACTTATCTGTTCCAATGTGGCAAACGTAGCCGTAAAAGTTCGCTATGGAAATGGGCCCCAGCGGAAAAACCCTGGTGTAACGTATAACATGTAATTTTTTCTGCGAATTGTGTAGCCGCGTTAGCCTGGTGGTAACGTGTCCGATTCCCAATCGAAAGGTCCGGGGTTCAATTCCAAGAGTTTCCAAAAGTTTTCCGAAGTCCAAATCCGAAGGTCAATATCCAAAGGTCCATATCCAAAAGTATCCATGGTTCATTTTATTTTTTTTTCGGGAGAGATTTTTATGATAGTTTTTCAACATTGGCCGATCTAGCCAGAATATTCAATTTATCGAACATTTCCTTTGCTCCGTCCTAGTCCGGAATCCTGTTAGTAGCTTTGAATTCAGAATGTCATCTGCTTTTCGTCTCATCTGCTTTTCTGCTCTCTTTTCCGTTCCGTCCGGGCTCGTTAATATGATTAATGCATTTGGAGGGCATATTCGTGACTTCTTATCAACGAATTATTATCACATGAACTACTTCCGAGAATCCTTACCTAACCTATAGGCCAAGTGAAGCGTTCTGCATTGCAGCTTGATGAACCATGTCTCTATATCAATGCAGTTTGGATACCGAACATGGTGTTAAGGTCGCCCGCGATGTTTTTAGTGCGGCAGTTAGACACCACCGACATGCTTGCGCGGAAACAATTGATTTCGGTATGGGGAATCATATCTGTATTAAAAACCCGTACTCCTGTAATTAAAATTATATTATTTAAGTGTACTAAGGCCAACGATAGGGATTTTTATAATTTCCTATCTGGATAATAGTACAGTTTAACGTTGCAGCTGGCAGCGACGCAGGAGTTTTTCAAACCTTACGGGGTGGCTCTCCGAAAAATTTCTAGCCTGCAAGCAGAACCGTTCCCAATTCAGCAGGTTGCAAGCACGCGAGCGATTGCTTAATTTTCTAGTTGTCACATTGTACCGTGTGTCCAACTGAACCGTTCCCATTTGTCCAACTGAACCGTTCAAATTGTGCCAACTAAACCGTTCCTATTTTGCCAACTTATCTGTTCCAATGTGGCAAACGTAGCCGTAAAAGTTCGCTATGAAAATGGGCCCCAGCGGAAAAACCCTGGTGTAACGTATAACATGTAATTTTTTCTGCGAATTGTGTAGCCGCGTTAGCCTGGTGGTAACGTGTCCGATTCCCAATCGAAAGGTCCGGGGTTCAATTTCAAGAGTTTCCAAAAGTTTTCCGAAGTCCAAATCCGAAGGTCAATATCCAAAGGTCCATATCTAAAAGTATCCATGGTTCTTTTAATGTTTTTTCGGGAGAGATTTTTATGATAGTTTTTCAACATTGGCCGATCTAGCCAGAATATTCAATTTATCGAACATTTCCTTTGCTCCGTCCTAGTCCGGAATCCTGTTAGTAGCTTTGAATTCAGAATGTCATCTGCTTTTCGTCTCATCTGCTTTTCTGCTCTCTTTTCCGTTCCGTCCGGGCTCGTTAATATGATTAATGCATTTTGAGGGCATATTCGTGACTTCTTATCAACGAATTATTTTCATGAATTAATTCCGAGAATCCTTACCTTACCTATAGGCCAAGTGAAGCGTTCTGCATTGCAGCTGGAAGCAAAATGTCTCTATATCAATGCAGTTTGGATACCGAACATGGTGTTAAGGTCGCCCGCGATGTTTTTAGTGCGGCAGTTAGACACCACCGACATGCTTGCGCGGAAACAATTGATTTCGGTATGGGGAATCATATCTGTATTAAAAACCCGTACTCCTGTAATTAAAATTATATTATGTAAGTGTACGAAGGCCATAGGATAGGGAATTTTATAATTTCCGATCTGGATAATAGTACAGTTTAACGTTGCAGCTGGCAGCGACGCAGGAGTTTTGCAAACCTTACGGGGTGGCTCTCCGAAAAATTTCTAGCCTGCAAGCAGAACCGTTCCCAATTCAGCAGGTTGCAAGCACGCGAGCGATTGCTTAATTTTCTAGTTGTCACATTGTACCGTGTGTCCAACTGAACCGTTCCCATTTGTCCAACTGAACCGTTCAAATTGTGCCAACTAAACCGTTCCTATTTTGCCAACTTATCTGTTCCAATGTGGCAAACGTAGCCGTAAAAGTTCGCTATGGAAATGGGCCCCAGCGGAAAAACCCTGGTGTAACGTATAACATGTAATTTTTTCTGCGAATTGTGTAGCCGCGTTAGCCTGGTGGTAACGTGTCCGATTCCCAATCGAAAGGTCCGGGGTTCAATTTCAAGAGTTTCCAAAAGTTTTCCGAAGTCCAAATCCGAAGGTCAATATCCAAAGGTCCATATCCAAAAGTATCCATGGTTCATTTTATTTTTTTTTCGGGAGAGATTTTTATGATAGTTTTTCAACATTGGCCGATCTAGCCAGAATATTCAATTTAATGAACATTTCCTTTGCTCCGTCCTAGTCCGGAATCCTGTTAGTAGCTTTGAATTCAGAATGTCATCTGCTTTTCGTCTCATCTGCTTTTCTGCTCTCTTTTCCTTTCCGTCCGGGCTCGTTAATATGATTAATGCATTTTGAGGGCATATTCGTGACTTCTTATCAACGAATTATTTTCATGAACTACTTCCGAGAATCCTTACCTTACCTATATTCCAAGTAAAGCGTTCTGCATTGCAGCTTGAAGCACAATGTCTCTATATCAATGCAGTTTGGATACCGAACATGGTGTTAAGGTCGCCCGCGATGTTTTTAGTGCGGCAGTTAGACACCACCGACATGCTTGCGCGGAAACAATTGATTTCGGTATGGGGAATCATATCTGTATTAAAAACCCGTACTCCTGTAATTAAAATTATATTATTTAAGTGTACTAAGGCCAACGATAGGGATTTTTATAATTTCCGATCTGGATAATAGTACAGTTTAACGTTGCAGCTGGCAGCGACGCAGGAGTTTTGCAAACCTTACGGGCTGGCTCTCCGAAACATTTCTAGCCTGCAAACAGAACCGTTCCCAATTCAGCAGGTTGCAAGCACGCGAGCGATTGCTTAATTTTCTAGTTGTCACATTGTACCGTGTGTCCAACTGAACCGTTCCCATATGTCCAACTGAACCGTTCAAATTGTGCCAACTAAACCGTTCCTATTTTGCCAACTTATCTGTTCCAATGTGGCAAACGTAGCCGTAAAAGTTCGCTATGGAAACCGGCCCCAGCGGAAAAACCCTGGTGTAACTTATAACATGTAATTTTTTCTGCGAATTTCGTAGCCGCGTTAGGCTGGTGGTAACGTGTCCGATTCCAAATCGAAAGGTCCGGGGTTCAATTCCAAGAGTTTCCAAAAGTTTTCCGAAGTCCAAATCCGAAGGTCAATATTCAAAGGTCCATATCCAAAAGTTTCCATGGTTCATTTTAATTTTTTTTCGGGAGAGATTTTTATGATAGTTTTTCAACATTGGCCGATCTAGCAAGAATATTCAATTTATCGAACATTTCCTTTGCTCCGTCCAAGTCCGGAATCCTGTTAGTAGCTTTGAATTCAGAATGTCATCTGCTTTTCGTCTCAACTGCTTTTCTGCTCTCTTTTCCGTTCCGTCCGGGCTCGTTAATATGATTAATGCATTTTGAGGGCATATTCGTGACTTCTTATCAACGAATTATTTTCATGAACTACTTCCGAGAATCCTTACCTTACCTATAGGCCAAGTGAAGCGTTCTGCATTGCTGCTTGAAGCACCATGTTTCTATATCAATCCAGTTTTGATACCGAACATGGTGTTAAGGTCGCCCGCGAAGTTTTTAGTGCGGCAGTTAGACACCACCGACATGCTTGCGCGGAAACAATTGATTTCGGTATGGGGAATCATATCTGTATTAAAAACCCGTACTCCTGTAATTAAAATTATATTATGTAAGTGTACGAAGGCCAACGATAGGGAATTTTATAATTTCCGATCTGGATAATAGTACAGTTTAACGTTGCAGCTGGCAGCGACGCAGGAGTTTTGCAAACCTTACGGGGTGGCTCTCCGAAAAATTTCTAGCCTGCAAGCAGAACCGTTCCCAATTCAGCAGGTTGCAAGCACGCGAGCGATTGCTTAATTTTCTAGTTGTCACATTGTACCGTGTGTCCAACTGAACCGTTCCCATATGTCCAACTGAACCGTTCAAATTGTGCCAACTAAACCGTTCCCATTTTGCCAACTTATCTGTTCCAATGTGGCAAACGTAGCCGTAAAAGTTCGCTATGGAAATACGCCCCAGCGGAAAAACCCTGGTGTAACTTATAACATGTAATTTTTTCTCCGAATTGTGTAGCCGCGTTAGCCTGGTGGTAACGTGTCCGATTCCAAATCGAAAGGTCCGGGGTTCAATTCCAAGAGTTTCCAAAAGTTTTCCGAAGTCCAAATCCGAAGGTCAATATCCAAAGGTCCATATCCAAAAGTTTCCATGGTTCATTTTAATTTTTTTTCGGGAGAGATTTTTATGATAGTTTTTCAACATTGGCCGATCTAGCCAGAATATTCAATTTATCGAACATTTCCTTTGCTCCGTCCTAGTCCGGAATCCTGTTAGTAGCTTTGAATTCAGAATGTCATCTGCTTTTCGTCTCATCTGCTATTCTGCTCTCTTTTCCGTTCCGTCCGGGCTCGTTAATATGATTAATGCATTTGGAGGGCATATTCGTGACTTCTTATCAACGAATTATTTTCATGAACTACTTCCGAGAATCCTTACCTTACCTATATTCCAAGTAAAGCGTTCTGCATTGCAGCTTGAAGCACAATGTCTCTATATCAATGCAGTTTGGATACCGAACATGGTGTTAAGGTCGCCCGCGATGTTTTTAGTGCGGCAGTTAGACACCACCGACATGCTTGCGCGGAAACAATTGATTTCGGTATGGGGAATCATATCTGTATTAAAAACCCGTACTCCTGTAATTAAAATTATATTATTTAAGTGTACTAAGGCCAACGATAGGGATTTTTATAATTTCCGATCTGGATAATAGTACAGTTTAACGTTGCAGCTGGCAGCGACGCAGGAGTTTTGCAAACCTTACGGGGTGGCTCTCCGAAACATTTCTAGCCTGCAAGCAAAACCGTTCCCAATTCAGCAGGTTGCAAGCACGCGAGCGATTGCTTAATTTTCTAGTTGTCACATTGTACCGTGTGTCCAACTGAACCGTTCCCATATGTCCAACTGAACCGTTCAAATTGTGCCAACTAAACCGTTCCTATTTTGCCAACTTATCTGTTCCAATGTGGCAAACGTAGCCGTAAAAGTTCGCTATGGAAACCGGCCCCAGCGGAAAAACCCTGGTGTAACTTATAACATGTAATTTTTTCTGCGAATTTCGTAGCCGCGTTAGTCTGGTGGTAACGTGTCCGATTCCAAATCGAAAGGTCCGGGGTTCAATTCCAAGAGTTTCCAAAAGTTTTCCGAAGTCCAAATCCGAAGGTCAATATTCAAAGGTCCATATCCAAAAGTTTCCATGGTTCATTTTATTTTTTTTTCGGGAGAGATTTTTATGATAGTTTTTCAACATTGGCCGATCTAGCCAGAATATTCGATTTATCGAACATTTCCTTTGCTCCGTCCAAGTCCGGAATCCTGTTAGTAGCTTTGAATTCAGAATGTCATCTGCTTTTCGTCTCAACTGCTTTTCTGCTCTCTTTTCCGTTCCCTCCGGGCTCGTTAATATGATTAATGCATTTGGAGGGCATATTCGTGACTTCTTATCAACGAATTATTTTCATGAACTACTTCCGAGAATCCTTACCTTACCTATAGGCCAAGTGAAGCGTTCTGCATTGCTGCTTGAAGCACCATGTTTCTATATCAATCCAGTTTGGATACCGAACATGGTGTTAAGGTCGCCCGCGATGTTTTTAGTGCGGCAGTTAGACACCACCGACATGCTTGCGCGGAAACAATTGATTTCGGTATGGGGAATCATATCTGTATTAAAAACCCGTACTCCTGTAATTAAAATTATATTATGTAAGTGTACGAAGGCCAACGATAGGGAATTTTATAATTTCCGATCTGGATAATAGTACAGTTTAACGTTGCAGCTGGCAGCGACGCAGGAGTTTTGCAAACCTTACGGGGTGGCTCTCCGAAAAATTTCTAGCCTGCAAGCAGAACCGTTCCCAATTCAGCAGGTTGCAAGCACGCGAGCGATTGCTTAATTTTCTAGTTGTCACATTGTACCGTGTGTCCAACTGAACCGTTCCCATATGTCCAACTGAACCGTTCAAATTGTGCTAACTAAACCGTTCCTATTTTGCCAACTTATCTGTTCCAATGTGGCAAACGTAGCCGTAAAAGTTCGCTATGGAAACCGGCCCCAGCGGAAAAACCCTGGTGTAACTTATAACATGTAATTTTTTCTGCGAATTGTGTAGCCGCGTTAGCCTGGTGGTAACGTGTCCGATTCCAAATCGAAAGGTCCGGGGTTCAATTCCAAGAGTTTCCAAAAGTTTTCCGAAGTCCAAATCCGAAGGTCAATATCCAAAGGTCCATATCCAAAAGTTTCTCTGGATCATTTTAATTTTTTTTCGGGAGAGATTTTTATGATAGTTTTTCAACATTGGCCGATCTAGCCAGAATATTCAATTTATCGAACATTTCCTTTGCTCCGTCCAAGTCCGTAATCCTGTTAGTAGCTTTGAATTCAGAATGTCATCTGCTTTTCGTCTCAACTGCTTTTCTGCTCTCTTTTCCGTTCCGTCCGGGCTCGTTAATATGATTAATGCATTTTGAGGGCATATTCGTGACTTCTTATCAACGAATTATTTTCATGAATTAATTCCGAGAATCCTTACCTTACCTATAGGCCAAGTGAAGCGTTCTGCATTGCAGCTGGAAGCAAAATGTCTCTATATCAATGCAGTTTGGATACCGAACATGGTGTTAAGGTCGCCCGCGATGTTTTTAGTGCGGCAGTTAGACACCACCGACATGCTTGCGCGGAAACAATTGATTTCGGTATGGGGAATCATATCTGTATTAAAAACCCGTATTCCTGTAATTAAAATTATATTATTTAAGTGTACTAAGGCCAACGATAGGGATTTTTATAATTTCCGATCTGGATAATAGTACAGTTTAACGTTGCAGCTGGCAGCGACGCAGGAGTTTTGCAAACCTTACGGGGTGGCTCTCCGAAACATTTCTAGCCTGCAAGCAGAACGGTTCCCAATTCAGCAGGTTGCAAGCACGCGAGCGATTGCTTAATTTTCTAGTTGTCACATTGTACCGTGTGTCCAACTGAACCGTTCCCATATGTCCAACTGAACCGTTCAAATTGTGCCAACTAAACCGTTCCTATTTTGCCAACTTATCTGTTCCAATGTGGCAAACGTAGCCGTAAAAGTTCGCTATGGAAACCGGCCCCAGCGGAAAAACCCTGGTGTAACTTATAACATGTAATTTTTTCTGCGAATTTCGTAGCCGCGTTAGTCTGGTGGTAACGTGTCCGATTCCAAATCGAAAGGTCCGGGGTTCAATTCCAAGAGTTTCCAAAAGTTTTCCGAAGTCCAAATCCGAAGGTCAATATTCAAAGGTCCATATCCAAAAGTTTCCATGGTTCATTTTATTTTTTTTTCGGGAGAGATTTTTATGATAGTTTTTCAACATTGGCCGATCTAGCCAGAATATTCGATTTATCGAACATTTCCTTTGCTTCGTCCAAGTCCGGAATCCTGTTAGTAGCTTTGAATTCAGAATGTCATCTGCTTTTCGTCTCAACTGCTTTTCTGCTCTCTTTTCCGTTCCCTCCGGGCTCGTTAATATGATTAATGCATTTGGAGGGCATATTCGTGACTTCTTATCAACGAATTATTTTCATGAACTACTTCCGAGAATCCTTACCTTACCTATAGGCCAAGTGAAGCGTTCTGCATTGCTGCTTGAAGCACCATGTTTCTATATCAATCCAGTTTGGATACCGAACATGGTGTTAAGGTCGCCCGCGAAGTTTTTAGTGCGGCAGTTAGACACCACCGACATGCTTGCGCGGAAACAATTGATTTCGGTATGGGGAATCATATCTGTATTAAAAACCCGTACTCCTGTAATTAAAATTATATTATGTAAGTGTACGAAGGCCAACGATAGGGAATTTTATAATTTCCGATCTGGATAATAGTACAGTTTAACGTTGCAGCTGGCAGCGACGCAGGAGTTTTGCAAACCTTACGGGGTGGCTCTCCGAAAAATTTCTAGCCTGCAAGCAGAACCGTTCCCAATTCAGCAGGTTGCAAGCACGCGAGCGATTGCTTAATTTTCTAGTTGTCACATTGTACCGTGTGTCCAACTGAACCGTTCCCATATGTCCAACTGAACCGTTCAAATTGTGCTAACTAAACCGTTCCTATTTTGCCAACTTATCTGTTCCAATGTGGCAAACGTAGCCGTAAAAGTTCGCTATGGAAACCGGCCCCAGCGGAAAAACCCTGGTGTAACTTATAACATGTAATTTTTTCTGCGAATTGTGTAGCCGCGTTAGCCTGGTGGTAACGTGTCCGATTCCAAATCGAAAGGTCCGGGGTTCAATTCCAAGAGTTTCCAAAAGTTTTCCGAAGTCCAAATCCGAAGGTCAATATCCAAAGGTCCATATCCAAAAGTTTCTCTGGATCATTTTAATTTTTTTTCGGGAGAGATTTTTATGATAGTTTTTCAACATTGGCCGATCTAGCCAGAATATTCAATTTATCGAACATTTCCTTTGCTCCGTCCAAGTCCGTAATCCTGTTAGTAGCTTTGAATTCAGAATGTCATCTGCTTTTCGTCTCAACTGCTTTTCTGCTCTCTTTTCCGTTCCGTCCGGGCTCGTTAATATGATTAATGCATTTTGAGGGCATATTCGTGACTTCTTATCAACGAATTATTTTCATGAATTAATTCCGAGAATCCTTACCTTACCTATAGGCCAAGTGAAGCGTTCTGCATTGCAGCTGGAAGCAAAATGTCTCTATATCAATGCAGTTTGGATACCGAACATGGTGTTAAGGTCGCCCGCGATGTTTTTAGTGCGGCAGTTAGACACCACCGACATGCTTGCGCGGAAACAATTGATTTCGGTATGGGGAATCATATCTGTATTAAAAACCCGTATTCCTGTAATTAAAATTATATTATTTAAGTGTACTAAGGCCAACGATAGGGATTTTTATAATTTCCGATCTGGATAATAGTACAGTTTAACGTTGCAGCTGGCAGCGACGCAGGAGTTTTGCAAACCTTACGGGGTGGCTCTCCGAAACATTTCTAGCCTGCAAGCAGAACGGTTCCCAATTCAGCAGGTTGCAAGCACGCGAGCGATTGCTTAATTTTCTAGTTGTCACATTGTACCGTGTGTCCAACTGAACCGTTCCCATATGTCCAACTGAACCGTTCAAATTGTGCCAACTAAACCGTTCCTATTTTGCCAACTTATCTGTTCCAATGTGGCAAACGTAGCCGTAAAAGTTCGCTATGGAAATGGGCCCCAGCGGAAAAACCCTGGTGTAACGTATAACATGTAATTTTTTCTGCGAATTGTGTAGCCGCGTTAGCCTGGTGGTAACGTGTCCGATTCCCAATCGAAAGGTCCGGGGTTCAATTTCAAGAGTTTCCAAAAGTTTTCCGAAGTCCAAATCCGAAGGTCAATATCCAAAGGTCCATATCCAAAAGTATCCATGGTTCATTTTAATTTTTTTTCGGGAGAGATTTTTATGATAGTTTTTCAACATTGGCCGATCTAGCCAGAATATTCAATTTATCGAACATTTCCTTTGCTCCGTCCTAGTCCGGAATCCTGTTAGTAGCTTTGAATTCAGAATGTCATCTGCTTTTCGTCTCATCTGCTTTTCTGCTCTCTTTTCCGTTCCGTCCGGGCTCGTTAATATGATTAATGCATTTTGAGGGCATATTCGTGACTTCTTATCAACGAATTATTTTCATGAATTAATTCCGAGAATCCTTACCTTACCTATAGGCCAAGTAAAGCGTTCTGCATTGCAGCTGGAAGCAAAATGTCTCTATATCAATGCAGTTTGGATACCGAACATGGTGTTAAGGTCGCCCGCGATGTTTTTAGTGCGGCAGTTAGACACCACCGACATGCTTGCGCGGAAACGATTGATTTCGGTATGGGGAATCATATCTGTATTAAAAACCCGTATTCCTGTAATTAAAATTATATTATTTAAGTGTACTAAGGCCAACGATAGGGATTTATATAATTTCCGATCTGGATAATAGTACAGTTTAACGTTGCAGCTGGCAGCGACGCAGGAGTTTTGCAAACCTTACGGGGTGGCTCTCCGAAACATTTCTAGCCTGCAAGCAGAACCGTTCCCAATTCAGCAGGTTGCAAGCACGCGAGCGATTGCTTAATTTTCTAGTTGTCACATTGTACCGTGTGTCCAACTGAACCGTTCCCATTTGTCCAACTGAACCGTTCAAATTGTGCCAACTAAACCGTTCCCATTTTGCCAACTTATCTGTTCCAATGTGGCAAAGTAGCCGTAAAAGTTCGCTATGGAAATGGGCCCCAGGGGAAAAACCCTGGTGTAACTTATAACATGTAATTTTTTCTGCGAATTGTGTAGCCGCGTTAGCCTGGTGGTAACGTGTCCTATTCCAAATCGAAAGGTACGGGGTTCAATTCCAAGAGTTTCCAAAAGTTTTCCGAAGTCCAAATCCGAAGGTCAATATCCAAAGGTCCATATCCAAAAGTTTCCATGGTTCATTTTAATTTTTTTTCGGGAGAGATTTTTATGATAGTTTTTCAACATTGGCCGATCTAGCCAGAATATTCAATTTATCGAACATTTCCTTTGCTCCGTCCAAGTCCGGAATCCTTTTAGTAGCTTTGAATTCAGAATGTCATCTGCTTTTCGTCTCAACTGCTTTTCTGCTCTCTTTTCCGTTCCGTCCGGGCTCGTTAATATGATTAATGCATTTTGAGGGCATATTCGTGACTTCTTATCAACGAATTATTTTCATGAATTAATTCTGAGAATCCTTACCTTACCTATATTCCAAGTAAAGCGTTCTGCATTGCAGCTTGAAGCACAATGTCTCTATATCAATGCAGTTTAGATACCGAACATGGTGTTAAGGTCGCCCGCGATGTTTTTAGTGCGGCAGTTAGACACCACCGACATGCTTGCGCGGGAACAATTGATTTCGGTATGGGGAATCATATCTGTATTAAAAACCCGTATTCCTGTAATTAAAATTATATTATTTAAGTGTACTAAGGCCAACGATAGGGATTTTTATAATTTCCGATCTGGATAATAGTACAGTTTAACGTTGCAGCTGGCAGCGACGAAGGAGTTTTGCAAACATTACGGGATGGCTCTCCGAAACATTTCCAGCCTGCAAGCAGAACCGTTCCCAATTCAGCAGGTTGCAAGCACGCGAGCGATTGCTTTATTTTCTAGTTGTCACATTGTACCGAGTGTCCAACTGAACCGTTCCGATATGTCCAACTGAACCGTTCAAATTGTGCCAACTAAACCGTTCCTATTTTGCCAACTTATCTGTTCCAATGTGGCAAACGTAGCCGTAAAAGTTCGCTATGGAAATGGGCCCCAGCGGAAAAACCCTGGTGTAACTTATAACATGTAATTTTTTCTGCGAATTGTGTAGCCGCGTTAGCCTGGTGGTAACGTGTCCGATTCCAAATCGAAAGGTCCGGGGTTCAATTCCAAGAGTTTCCAAAAGTTTTCCGAAGTCCAAATCCGAAGGTCCATATCCAAAAGTATCCATGGTTCATTTTAATTCTTTTTCGGGAGAGATTTTTATGATAGTTTTTCAACATTGGCCGATCTAGCCAGAATCTTCAATTTATCGAACATTTCCTTTGCTCCGTCCAAGTCCGGAATCCTGTTAGTAGCTTTGAATTCAGAATGTCATCTGCTTTTCGTCTCGACTGCTTTTCTGCTCTCTTTTCCGTTCCGTCCGGGCTCGTTAATATGATTAATGCATTTGGAGGGCATATTCGTGACTTCTTATCAACGAATTATTTTCATGAACTACTTCCGAGAATCCTTACCTTACCTATATTCCAAGTAAAGCGTTCTGCATTGCAGCTTGAAGCACAATGTCTCTATATCAATGCAGTTTGGATACCGAACATGGTGTTAAGGTCGCCCGCGATGTTTTTAGTGCGGCAGTTAGACACCACCGACATGCTTGCGCGGAAACAATTGATTTCGGTATGGGGAATCATATCTGTATTAAAAACCCGTATTCCTGTAATTAAAATTATATTATTTAAGTGTACTAAGGCCAACGATAGGGATTTTTATAATTTCCGATCTGGATAATAGTACAGTTTAACGTTGCAGCTGGCAGCGACGAAGGAGTTTTGCAAACCTTACGGGATGGCTCTCCGAAACATTTCCAGCCTGCAAGCAGAACCGTTCCCAATTCAGCAGGTTGCAAGCACGCGAGCGATTGCTTAATTTTCTAGTTGTCACATTGTACCGAGTGTCCAACTGAACCGTTCCGATATGTCCAACTGAACCGTTCAAATTGTGCCAACTAAACCGTTCCTATTTTGCCAACTTATCTGTTCCAATGTGGCAAACGTAGCCGTAAAAGTTCGCTATGGATATGGGCCCCAGCGGAAAAACCCTGGTGTAACTTATAACATGTAATTTTTTCTGCGAATTTTGTAGCCGCGTTAGCCTGGTGGTAACGTGTCCGATTCCCAATCGAAAGGTCCGGGGTTCAATTCCAAGAGTTTCCAAAAGTTTTCCGAAGTCCAAATCCGAAGGTCAATATCCAAAGGTCCATATCCAAAAGTTTCCATGGTTCATTTTATTTTTTTTTCGGGAGAGATTTTTATGATAGTTTTTCAACATTGGCCGATCTAGCCAGAATATTCAATTTATCGAACATTTCCTTTGCTCCGTCCAAGTCCGGAATCCTGTTAGTAGCTTTGAATTCAGAATGTCATCTGCTTTTCGTCTCAACTGCTTTTCTGCTCTCTTTTCCGTTCCGTCCGGGCTCGTTAATATGATTAATGCATTTGGAGGGCATATTCGTGACTTCTTATCAACGAATTATTTTCATGAACTACTTCCGAGAATCCTTACCTTACCTAATTTCCAAGTAAAGCGTTCTGCATTGCAGCTTGAAGCACAATGTCTCTATATCAATGCAGTTTGGATACCGAACATGGTGTTAAGGTCGCCCGCGATGTTTTTAGTGCGGCAGTTAGACACCACCGACATGCTTGCGCGGAAACAATTGATTTCGGTATGGGGAATCATATCTGTATTAAAAACCCGTACTCCTGTAATTAAAATTATATTATGTAAGTGTACGAAGGCCAACGATAGGGAATTTTATAATTTCCGATCTGGATAATAGTACAGTTTAACGTTGCAGCTGGCAGCGACGCAGGAGTTTTGCAAACCTTACGGGGTGGCTCTCCGAAAAATTTCTAGCCTGCAAGTAGAACCGTTCCCAATTCAGCAGGTTGCAAGCACGCGAGCGATTGCTTAATTTTCTAGTTGTCACATTGTACCGTGTGTCCAACTGAACCGTTCCCATGTATCCAACTGAACCGTTCAAATTGTGCCAACTAAACCGTTCCCATTTTGCCAACTTATCTGTTCCAATGTGGCAAACGTAGCCGTAAAAGTTCGCTATGGAAACCGGCCCCAGCGGAAAAACCCTGGTGTATCTTATAACATGTAATTTTTTCTGCGAATTATGTATCCGCGTTAGCCTGGTGGTAACGTGTCCGATTCCAAATCGAAAGGTCCGGGGTTCAATTCCAAGAGTTTCCAAAAGTTTTCCGAAGTCCAAATCCGAAGGTCAATATCCAAAGGTCCATATCCAAAAGTTTCCATGGTTCATTTTATTTTTTTTTCGGGAGAGATTTTTATGATAGTTTTTCAACATTGGCCGATCTAGCCAGAATATTCGATTTATCGAACATTTCCTTTGCTCCGTCCAAGTCCGGAATCCTGTTAGTAGCTTTGAATTCAGAATGTCATCTGCTTTTCGTCTCAACTGCTTTTCTGCTCTCTTTTCCGTTCCCTCCGGGCTCGTTAATATGATTAATGCATTTGGAGGGCATATTCGTGACTTCTTATCAACGAATTATTTTCATGAACTGCTTCCGAGAATCCTTACCTTACCTATAGGCCAAGTGAAGCGTTCTGCATTGCTGCTTGAAGCACCATGTTTCTATATCAATCCAGTTTGGATACCGAACATGGTGTTAAGGTCGCCCGCGAAGTTTTTAGTGCGGCAGTTAGACACCACCGACATGCTTGCGCGGAAACAATTGATTTCGGTATGGGGAATCATATCTGTATTAAAAACCCGTACTCCTGTAATTAAAATTATATTATGTAAGTGTACGAAGGCCAACGATAGGGAATTTTATAATTTCCGATCTGGATAATAGTACAGTTTAACGTTGCAGCTGGCAGCGACGCAGGAGTTTTGCAAACCTTACGGGGTGGCTCTCCGAAAAATTTCTAGCCTGCAAGCAGAACCGTTCCCAATTCAGCAGGTTGCAAGCACGCGAGCGATTGCTTAATTTTCTAGTTGTCACATTGTACCGTGTGTCCAACTGAACCGTTCCCATATGTCCAACTGAACCGTTCAAATTGTGCCAACTAAACCGTTCCTATTTTGCCAACTTATCTGTTCCAATGTGGCAAACGTAGCCGTAAAAGTTCGCTATGGAAACCGGCCCCAGCGGAAAAACCCTGGTGTAACTTATAACATGTAATTTTTTCTGCGAATTGTGTAGCCGCGTTAGCCTGGTGGTAACGTGTCCGATTCCAAATCGAAAGGTCCGGGGTTCAATTCCAAGAGTTTCCAAAAGTTTTCCGAAGTCCAAATCCGAAGGTCAATATCCAAAGGTCCATATCCAAAAGTTTCTCTGGATCATTTTAATTTTTTTTCGGGAGAGATTTTTATGATAGTTTTTCAACATTGGCCGATCTAGCCAAAATATTTAATTTATCGAACATTTCCTTTGCTCCGTCCAAGTCCGTAATCCTGTTAGTAGCTTTGAATTCAGAATGTCATCTGCTTTTCGTCTCAACTGCTTTTCTGCTCTCTTTTCCGTTCCGTCCGGGCTCGTTAATATGATTAATGCATTTTGAGGGCATATTCGTGACTTCTTATCAACGAATTATTTTCATGAATTAATTCCGAGAATCCTTACCTTACCTAAAGGCCAAGTGAAGCGTTCTGCATTGCAGCTGGAAGCAAAATGTCTCTATATCAATGCAGTTTGGATACCGAACATGGTGTTAAGGTCGCCCGCGATGTTTTTAGTGCGGCAGTTAGACACCACCGACATGCTTGCGCGGAAACGATTGATTTCGGTATGGGGAATCATATCTGTATTAAAAACCCGTATTCCTGTAATTAAAATTATATTATTTAAGTGTACTAAGGCCAACGATAGGGATTTTTATAATTTCCGATCTGAATAATAGTACAGTTTAACGTTGCAGCTGGCAGCGACGCAGGAGTTTTGCAAACCTTACGGGGTGGCTCTCCGAAACATTTCTAGCCTGCAAGCAGAACGGTTCCCAATTCAGCAGGTTGCAAGCACGCGAGCGATTGCTTAATTTTCTAGTTGTCACATTGTACCGTGTGTCCAACTGAACCGTTCCCATATGTCCAACTGAACCGTTCAAATTGTGCCAACTAAACCGTTCCCATTTTGCCAACTTATCTGTTCCAATGTGGCAAACGTAGCCGTAAAAGTTCGCTATGGAAATGGGCCCCAGCGGAAAAACCCTGGTGTAACTTATAACATGTAATTTTTTCTCCGAATTGTGTAGCCGCGTTAGCCTGGTGGTAACGTGTCCGATTCCAAATCGAAAGGTCCGGGGTTCAATTCCAAGAGTTTCCAAAAGTTTTCCGAAGTCCAAATCCGAAGGTCAATATCCAAAGGTCCATATCCAAAAGTATCCATGGTTCATTTTAATTTTTTTTCGGGAGAGATTTTTATGATAGTTTTTCAACATTGGCCGATCTAGCCAGAATATTCAATTTATCGAACATTTCCTTTGCTCCGTCCTAGTCCGGAATCCTGTTAGTAGCTTTGAATTCAGAATGTCATCTGCTTTTCGTCTCATCTGCTTTTCTGCTCTCTTTTCCGTTCCGTCCGGGCTCGTTAATATGATTAATGCATTTTGAGGGCATATTCGTGACTTCTTATCAACGAATTATTTTCATGAATTAATTCTGAGAATCCTTACCTTACCTATAGGCCAAGTAAAGCGTTCTGCATTGCAGCTGGAAGCAAAATGTCTCTATATCAATGCAGTTTGGATACCGAACATGGTGTTAAGGTCGCCCGCGATGTTTTTAGTGCGGCAGTTAGACACCACCGACATGCTTGCGCGGAAACGATTGATTTCGGTATGGGGAATCATATCTGTATTAAAAACCCGTATTCCTGTAATTAAAATTATATTATTTAAGTGTACTAAACCCAACGATAGGGATTTTTATAATTTCCGATCTGGATAATAGTACAGTTTAACGTTGCAGCTGGCAGCGACGCAGGAGTTTTGCAAACCTTACGGGGTGGCTCTCCGAAACATTTCTAGCCTGCAAGCAGAACCGTTCCCAATTCAGCAGGTTGCAAGCACGCGAGCGATTGCTTAATTTTCTAGTTGTCACATTGTACCGTGTGTCCAACTGAACCGTTCCCATTTGTCCAACTGAACCGTTCAAATTGTGCCAACTAAACCGTTCCCATTTTGCCAACTTATCTGTTCCAATGTGGCAAAGTAGCCGTAAAAGTTCGCTATGGAAATGGGCCCCAGGGGAAAAACCCTGGTGTAACTTATAACATGTAATTTTTTCTGCGAATTGTGTAGCCGCGTTAGCCTGGTGGTAACGTGTCCTATTCCAAATCGAAAGGTCCGGGATTCAATTCCAAGAGTTTCCAAAAGTTTTCCGAAGTCCAAATCCGAAGGTCAATATCCAAAGGTCCATATCCAAAAGTTTCCATGGTTCATTTTAATTTTTTTTCGGGAGAGATTTTTATGATAGTTTTTCAACATTGGCCGATCTAGCCAGAATATTCAATTTATCGAACACTTCCTTTGCTCCGTCCAAGTCCGGAATCCTGTTCGTAGCTTTGAATTCAGAATGTCATCTGCTTTTCGTCTCAACTGCTTTTCTGCTCTCTTTTCCGTTCCGTCCGGGCTCGTTAATATGATTAATGCATTTTGAGGGCATATTCGTGACTTCTTATCAACGAATTATTTTCATGAATTAATTCTGAGAATCCTTACCTTACCTATATTCCAAGTAAAGCGTTCTGCATTGCAGCTTGAAGCACAATGTCTCTATATCAATGCAGTTTGGATACCGAACATGGTGTTAAGGTCGCCCGCGATGTTTTTAGTGCGGCAGTTAGACACCACCGACATGCTTGCGCGGAAACAATTGATTTCGGTATGGGGAATCATATCTGTATTAAAAACCCGTATTCCTGTAATTAAAATTATATTATTTAAGTGTACTAAGGCCAACGATAGGGATTTTTATAATTTCCGATCTGGATAATAGTACAGTTTAACGTTGCAGCTGGCAGCGACGAAGGAGTTTTGCAAACCTTACGGGATGGCTCTCCGAAACATTTCCAGCCTGCAAGCAGAACCGTTCCCAATTCAGCAGGTTGCAAGCACGCGAGCGATTGCTTAATTTTCTAGTTGTCACATTGTACCGAGTGTCCAACTGAACCGTTCCGATATGTCCAACTGAACCGTTCAAATTGTGCCAACTAAACCGTTCCTATTTTGCCAACTTATCTGTTCCAATGTGGCAAACGTAGCCGTAAAAGTTCGCTATGGAAATGGGCCCCAGCGGAAAAACCCTGGTGTAACTTATAACATGTAATTTTTTCTGCGAATTGTGTAGCCGCGTTAGCCTGGTGGTAACGTGTCCGATTCCCAATCGAAAGGTCCGGGGTTCAATTCCAAGAGTTTCCAAAAGTTTTCCGAAGTCCAAATCCGAAGGTCAATATCCAAAGGTCCATATCCAAAAGTTTCCATGGTTCATTTTATTTTTTTTTCGGGAGAGATTTTTATGATAGTTTTTCAACATTGGCCGATCTAGCCAGAATATTCAATTTATCGAACATTTCCTTTGCTCCGTCCAAGTCCGGAATCTTGTTAGTAGCTTTGAATTCAGAATGTCATCTGCTTTTCGTCTCAACTGCTTTTCTGCTCTCTTTTCCGTTCCGTCCGGGCTCGTTAATATGATTAATGCATTTGGAGGGCATATTCGTGACTTCTTATCAACGAATTATTTTCATGAACTACTTCCGAGAATCCTTACCTTACCTATATTCCAAGTAAAGCGTTCTGCATTGCAGCTTGAAGCACAATGTCTCTATATCAATGCAGTTTGGATACCGAACATGGTGTTAAGGTCGCCCGCGATGTTTTTAGTGCGGCAGTTAGACACCACCGACATGCTTGCGCGGAAACAATTGATTTCGGTATGGGGAATCATATCTGTATTAAAAACCCGTACTCCTGTAATTAAAATTATATTATGTAAGTGTACGAAGGCCAACGATAGGGAATTTTATAATTTCCGATCTGGATAATAGTACAGTTTAACGTTGCAGCTGGCAGCGACGCAGGAGTTTTGCAAACCTTACGGGGTGGCTCTCCGAAAAATTTCTAGCCTGCAAGCAGAACCGTTCCCAATTCAGCAGGTTGCAAGCACGCGAGCGATTGCTTAATTTTCTAGTTGTCACATTGTACCGTGTGTCCAACTGAACCGTTCCCATTTGTCCAACTGAACCGTTCAAATTGTGCCAACTAAACCGTTCCTATTTTGCCAACTTATCTGTTCCAATGTGGCAAACGTAGCCGTAAAAGTTCGCTATGGAAATGGGCCCCAGCGGAAAAACCCTGGTGTAACGTATAACATGTAATTTTTTCTGCGAATTGTGTAGCCGCGTTAGCCTGGTGGTAACGTGTCCGATTCCCAATCGAAAGGTCCGGGGTTCAATTCCAAGAGTTTCCAAAAGTTTTCCGAAGTCCAAATCCGAAGGTCAATATCCAAAGGTCCATATCCAAAAGTATCCATGGTTCATTTTATTTTTTTTTCGGGAGAGATTTTTATGATAGTTTTTCAACATTGGCCGATCTAGCCAGAATATTCAATTTAATGAACATTTCCTTTGCTCCGTCCTAGTCCGGAATCCTGTTAGTAGCTTTGAATTCAGAATGTCATCTGCTTTTCGTCTCATCTGCTATTCTGCTCTCTTTTCCGTTCCGTCCGGGCTCGTTAATATGATTAATGCATTTTGAGGGCATATTCGTGACTTCTTATCAACGAATTATTTTCATGAACTACTTCCGAGAATCCTTACCTTACCTATATTCCAAGTAAAGCGTTCTGCATTGCAGCTTGAAGCACAATGTCTCTATATCAATGCAGTTTGGATACCGAACATGGTGTTAAGGTCGCCCGCGATGTTTTTAGTGCGGCAGTTAGACACCACCGACATGCTTGCGCGGAAACAATTGATTTCGGTATGGGGAATCATATCTGTATTAAAAACCCGTACTCCTGTAATTAAAATTATATTATTTAAGTGTACTAAGGCCAACGATAGGTATTTTTATAATTTCCGATCTGGATAATAGTACAGTTTAACGTTGCAGCTGGCAGCGACGCAGGAGTTTTGCAAACCTTACGGGGTGGCTCTCCGAAACATTTCTAGCCTGCAAGCAGAACCGTTCCCAATTCAGCAGGTTGCAAGCACGCGAGCGATTGCTTAATTTTCTAGTTGTCACATTGTACCGTGTGTCCAACTGAACCGTTCCCATATGTCCAACTGAACCGTTCAAATTGTGCCAACTAAACCGTTCCTATTTTGCCAACTTATCTGTTCCAATGTGGCAAACGTAGCCGTAAAAGTTCGCTATGGAAACCGGCCCCAGCGGAAAAACCCTGGTGTAACTTATAACATGTAATTTTTTCTGCGAATTTCGTAGCCGCGTTAGTCTGGTGGTAACGTGTCCGATTCCAAATCGAAAGGTCCGGGGTTCAATTCCAAGAGTTTCCAAAAGTTTTCCGAAGTCCAAATCCGAAGGTCAATATTCAAAGGTCCATATCCAAAAGTTTCCATGGTTCTTTTTATTTTTTTTTCGGGAGAGATTTTTATGATAGTTTTTCAACATTGGCCGATCTAGCCAGAATATTCGATTTATCGAACATTTCCTTTGCTCCGTCCAAGTCCGGAATCCTGTTAGTAGCTTTGAATTCAGAATGTCATCTGCTTTTTGTCTCAACTGCTTTTCTGCTCTCTTTTCCGTTCCCTCCGGGCTCGTTAATATGATTAATGCATTTGGAGGGCATATTCGTGACTTCTTATCAACGAATTATTTTCATGAACTACTTCCGAGAATCCTTACCTTACCTATAGGCCAAGTGAAGCGTTCTGCATTGCTGCTTGAAGCACCATGTTTCTATATCAATCCAGTTTGGATACCGAACATGGTGTTAAGGTCGCCCGCGAAGTTTTTAGTGCGGCAGTTAGACACCACCGACATGCTTGCGCGGAAACAATTGATTTCGGTATGGGGAATCATATCTGTATTAAAAACCCGTACTCCTGTAATTAAAATTATATTATGTAAGTGTACGAAGGCCAACGATAGGGAATTTTATAATTTCCGATCTGGATAATAGTACAGTTTAACGTTGCAGCTGGCAGCGACGCAGGAGTTTTGCAAACCTTACGGGGTGGCTCTCCGAAAAATTTCTAGCCTGCAAGCAGAACCGTTCCCAATTCAGCAGGTTGCAAGCACGCGAGCGATTGCTTAATTTTCTAGTTGTCACATTGTACCGTGTGTCCAACTGAACCGTTCCCATATGTCCAACTGAACCGTTCAAATTGTGCCAACTAAACCGTTCATATTTTGCCAACTTATCTGTTCCAATGTGGCAAACGTAGCCGTAAAAGTTCGCTATGGAAATGGGCCCCAGCGGAATAACCCTGGTGTAACCTGTAACATGTAATTTTTTCTGCGAATTGTGTAGCCGCGTTAGCCTGGTAGTAACGTGTCCGATTCCAAATACAAAGGTCCGGGGTTCAATTCCAAGAGTTTCCAAAAGTTTTCCGAAGTCCAAATCCGAAGGTCAATATCCAAAGGTCCATATCCAAAAGTTTCCATGGTTCATTTTAATTTTTTTTCGGGAGAGATTTTTATGATAGTTTTTCAACATTGGCCGATCTAGCCAGAATATTCGATTTATCGAACATTTCCTTTGCTCCGTCCAAGTCCGGAATCCTGTTAGTAGCTTTGAATTCAGAATGTCATCTGCTTTTCGTCTCAACTGCTTTTCTGCTCTCTTTTCCGTTCCCTCCGGGCTCGTTAATATGATTAATGCATTTTGAGGGCATATTCGTGACTTCTTATCAACGAATTATTTTCATGAACTACTTCCGAGAATCCTTACCTTACCTATAGGCCAAGTGAAGCGTTCTGCATTGCAGCTCGAAGCACCCTGTCTCTATATCAATCCAGTTTGGATACCGAACATGGTGTTAAGGTCGCCCGCGAAGTTTTTAGTGCGGCAGTTAGACACCACCGACATGCTTGCGCGGAAACAATTGATTTCGGTATGGGGAATCATATCTGTATTAAAAACCCGTACTCCTGTAATTAAAATTATATTATGTAAGTGTACGAAGGCCAACGATAGGGAATTTTATAATTTCCGATCTGGATAATAGTACAGTTTAACGTTGCATCTGGCAGCGACGCAGGAGTTTTGCAAACCTTACGGGGTGGCTCTCCGAAAAATTTCTAGCCTGCAAGCAGAACCGATCCCAATTCAGCAGGTTGCAAGCACGCGAGCGATTGCTTAATTTTCTAGTTGTCACATTGTACCGTGTGTCCAACTGAACCGTTCCCATATGTCCAACTGAACCGTTCAAATTGTGCCAACTAAACCGTTCCTATTTTGCCAACTTATCTGTTCCAATGTGGCAAACGTAGCCGTAAAAGTTCGCTATGGAAACCGGCCCCAGCGGAAAAACCCTGGTGTAACTTATAACATGTAATTTTTTCTGCGAATTGTGTAGCCGCGTTAGCCTGGTGGTAACGTGTCCGATTCCAAATCGAAAGGTCCGGGGTTCAATTCCAAGAGTTACCAAAAGTTTTCCGAAGTCCAAATCCGAAGGTCAATATCCAAAGGTCCATATCCAAAAGTTTCCATGGTTCATTTTAATTTTTTTTCGGGAGAGATTTTTATGATAGTTTTTCAACATTGGCCGATCTAGCCAGAATATTCAATTTATCGAACATTTCCTTTGCTCCGTCCAAGTCCGGAATCCTGTTAGTAGCTTTGAATTCAGAATGTCATCTGCTTTTCGTCTCAACTGCTTTTCTGCTCTCTTTTCCGTTCCGTCCGGGCTCGTTAATATGATTAATGCATTTTGAGGGCATATTCGTGACTTCTTATCAACGAATTATTTTCATGAACTACTTCCGAGAATCCTTACCTTACCTATAGGCCAATTGAAGCGTTCTGCATTGCAGCTTGAAGCACCATGTCTCTATATCAATGCAGTTTGGATACCGAACATGGTGTTAAGGTCGCCCGCGATGTTTTTAGTGCGGCAGTTAGACACCACCGACATGCTTGCGCGGAAACAATTGATTTCGGTATGGGGAATCATATCTGTATTAAAAACCCGTATTCCTGTAATTAAAATTATATTATTTAAGTGTACTAAGGCCAACGATAGGGATTTTTATAATTTCCGATCTGGATAATAGTACAGTTTAACGTTGCAGCTGGCAGCGACGCAGGAGTTTTGCAAACCTTACGGGGTGGCTCTCCGAAACATTTCTAGCCTGCAAGCAGAACCGTTCCCAATTCAGCAGGTTGCAAGCACGCGAGCGATTGCTCAATTTTCTAGTTGTCACATTGTACCGTGTGTCCAACTGAACCGTTCCCATATGTCCAACTGAACCGTTCAAATTGTGCCAACTAAACCGTTCCTATTTTGCCAACTTATCTGTTCCAATGTGGCAAACGTAGCCGTAAAAGTTCGCTATGGAAACCGGCCCCAGCGGAAAAACCCTGGTGTAACTTATAACATGTAATTTTTTCTGCGAATTGTGTAGCCGCGTTAGCCTGGTGGTAACGTGTCCGATTCCAAATCGAAAGGTCCAGGGTTCAATTCCAAGAGTTTCCAAAAGTTTTCCGAAGTCCAAATCCGAAGGTCAATATTCAAAGGTCCATATCCAAAAGTATCCATGGTTCATTTTAATTTTTTTTCGGGAGAGATTTTTATGATAGTTTTTCAACATTGGCCGATCTAGCCAGCATATTCAATTTATCGAACATTTCCTTTGCTCCGTCCTAGTCCGGAATCCTGTTAGTACCTTTGAATTCAGAATGTCATCTGCTTTTCGTCTCATCTGCTTTTCTGCTCTCTTTTCCGTTCCGTCCGGGCTCGTTAATATGATTAATGCATTTTGAGGGCATATTCGTGACTTCTTATCAACGAATTATTTTCATGAATTAATTCCGAGAATCCTTACCTTACCTATAGGCCAAGTGAAGCGTTCTGCATTGCAGCTGGAAGCAAAATGTCTCTATATCAATGCAGTTTGGATACCGAACATGGTGTTAAGGTCGCCCGCGATGTTTTTAGTGCGGCAGTTAGACACCACCGACATGCTTGCGCGGAAACAATTGATTTCGGTATGGGGAATCATATCTGTATTAAAAACCCGTACTCCTGTAATTAAAATTATATTATTTAAGTGTACTAAGGCCAACGATAGGGATTTTTATAATTTCCGATCTGGATAATAGTACAGTTTAACGTTGCAGCTGGCAGCGACGCAGGAGTTTTGCAAACCTTACGGGGTGGCTCTCCGAAACATTTCTAGCCTGCAAGCAGAACGGTTCCCAATTCAGCAGGTTGCAAGCACGCGAGCGATTGCTTAATTTTCTAGTTGTCACATTGTACCGTGTGTCCAACTGAACCGTTCCCATATGTCCAACTGAACCGTTCAAATTGTGCCAACTAAACCGTTCCTATTTTGCCAACTTATCTGTTCCAATGTGGCAAACGTAGCCGTAAAAGTTTGCTATGGAAACCGGCCCCAGCGGAAAAACCCTGGTGTAACTTATAACATGTAATTTTTTCTGCGAATTGTGTAGCCGCGTTAGCCTGGTGGTAACGTGTCCTATTCCAAATCGAAAGGTCCGGGGTTCAATTCCAAGAGTTTCCAAAAGTTTTCCGAAGTCCAAATCCGAAGGTCAATATTCAAAGGTCCATATCCAAAAGTTTCCATGGTTCATTTTATTTTTTTTTCGGGAGAGATTTTTATGATAGTTTTTCAACATTGGCCGATCTAGCCAGAATATTCGATTTATCGAACATTTCCTTTGCTCCGTCCAAGTCCGGAATCCTGTTAGTAGCTTTGAATTCAGAATGTCATCTGCTTTTCGTCTCAACTGCTTTTCTGCTCTCTTTTCCGTTCCCTCCGGGCTCGTTAATATGATTAATGCATTTGGAGGGCATATTCGTGACTTCTTATCAACGAATTATTTTCATGAACTACTTCCGAGAATCCTTACCTTACCTATAGGCCAAGTGAAGCGTTCTGCATTGCTGCTTGAAGCACCATGTCTCTATATCAATGCAGTTTGGATACCGAACATGGTGTTAAGGTCGCCCGCGATGTTTTTAGTGCGGCAGTTAGACACCACCGACATGCTTGCGCGGAAACAATTGATTTCGGTATGGGGAATCATATCTGTATTAAAAACCCGTATTCCTGTAATTAAAATTATATTATTTAAGTGTACTAAGGCCAACGATAGGGATTTTTATAATTTCCGATCTGGATAATAGTACAGTTTAACGTTGCAGCTGGCAGCGACGCAGGAGTTTTGCAAACCTTACGGGGTGGCTCTCCGAAACATTTCTAGCCTGCAAGCAGAACGGTTCCCAATTCAGCAGGTTGCAAGCACGCGAGCGATTGCTTAATTTTCTAGTTGTCACATTGTACCGTGTGTCCAACTGAACCGTTCCCATGTATCCAACTGAACCGTTCAAATTGTGCCAACTAAACCGTTCCCATTTTGCCAACTTATCTGTTCCAATGTGGCAAACGTAGCCGTAAAAGTTCGCTATGGAAACCGGCCCCAGCGGAAAAACCCTGGTGTAACTTATAACATGTAATTTTTTCTGCGAATTGTGTATCCGCGTTAGCCTGGTGGTAACGTGTCCGATTCCAAATCGAAAGGTCCGGGGTTCAATTCCAAGAGTTTCCAAAAGTTTTCCGAAGTCCAAATCCGAAGGTCAATATTCAAAGGTCCATATCCAAAAGTTTCCATGGTTCATTTTATTTTTTTTTCGGGAGAGATTTTTATGATAGTTTTTCAACATTGGCCGATCTAGCCAGAATATTCAATTTATCGAACATTTCCTTTGCTCCGTCCAAGTCCGGAATCCTGTTAGTAGCTTTGAATTCAGAATGTCATCTGCTTTTCGTCTCAACTGCTTTTCTGCTCTCTTTTCCGTTCCGTCCGGGCTCGTTAATATGATTAATGCATTTTGAGGGCATATTCGTGACTTCTTATCAACGAATTATTTTCATGAATTAATTCCGAGAATCCTTACCTTACCTATGGGCCAAGTGAAGCGTTCTGCATTGCAGCTTGAAGCACCATGTCTCTATATCAATGCAGTTTGGATACCGAACATGGTGTTAAGGTCGCCCGCGATGTTTTTAGTGCGGCAGTTAGACACCACCGACATGCTTGCGCGGAAACAATTGATTTCGGTATGGGGAATCATATCTGTATTAAAAACCCGTATTCCTGTAATTAAAATTATATTATTTAAGTGTACTAAGGCCAACGATAGGGATTTTTATAATTTCCGATCTGGATAATAGTACAGTTTAACGTTGCAGCTGGCAGCGACGCAGGAGTTTTGCAAACCTTACGGGGTGGCTCTCCGAAACATTTCTAGCCTGCAAGCAGAACCGTTCCCAATTCAGCAGGTTGCAAGCACGCGAGCGATTGCTTAATTTTCTAGTTGTCACATTGTACCGTTTGTCCAACTGAACCGTTCCCATTTGTCCAACTGAACCGTTCAAATTGTGCCAACTAAACCGTTCCCATTTTGCCAACTTATCTGTTCCAATGTGGCAAACGTAGCCGTAAAAGTTCGCTATGGAAATGGGCCCCAGGGGAAAAACCCTGGTGTAACTTATAACATGTAATTTTTTCTGCGAATTGTGTAGCCGCGTTAGCCTGGTGGTAACGTGTCCTATTCCAAATCGAAAGGTCCGGGGTTCAATTCCAAGAGTTTCCAAAAGTTTTCCGAAATCCAAATCCGAAGGTCAATATCCAAAGGTCCATATCCAAAAGCTTCCATGGGTCATTTTAATTTTTTTTCGGGAGAGATTTTTATGATAGTTTTTCAACATTGGCCGATCTAGCCAGAATATTCAATTTATCGAACATTTCCTTTGCTCCGTCCAAGTCCGGAATCCTTTTAGTAGCTTTGAATTCAGAATGTCATCTGCTTTTCGTCTCAACTGCTTTTCTGCTCTCATTTCCGTTCCGTCCGGGCTCGTTAATATGATTAATGCATTTTGAGGGCATATTCGTGACTTCTTATGAACGAATTATTTTCATGAATTAATTCCGAGAATCCTTACCTTACCTATAGGCCAAGTGAAGCGTTCTGCATTGCAGCTTGAAGCACCATGTCTCTATATCAATGCAGTTTGGATATCGAACATGGTTTTAAGGTCGCCCGCGATGTTTTTAGTGCGGCAGTTAGACACCACCGACATGCTTGCGCGGAAACGATTGATTTCGGTATGGGGAATCATATCTGTATTAAAAACCCGTATTCCTGTAATTAAAATTATATTATTTAAGTGTACTAAGGCCAACGATAGGGATTTTTATAATTTCCGATCTGGATAATAGTACAGTTTAACGTTGCAGCTGGCAGCGACGCAGGAGTTTTGCAAACCTTACGGGGTGGCTCTCCGAAACATTTCTAGCCTGCAAGCAGAACCGTTCCCAATTCAGCAGGTTGCAAGCACGCGAGCGATTGCTTAATTTTCTAGTTGTCACATTGTACCGTGTGTCCAACTGAACCGTTCCCATTTGTCCAACTGAACCGTTCAAATTGTGCCAACTAAACCGTTCCCATTTTGCCAACTTATCTGTTCCAATGTGGCAAACGTAGCCGTAAAAGTTCGCTTTGGAAATGGGCCCCAGGGGAAAAACCCTGGTGTAACTTATAACATGTAATTTTTTCTGCGAATTGTGTAGCCGCGTTAGCCTGGTGGTAACGTGTCCTATTCCAAATCGAAAGGTCCGGGGTTCAATACCAAGAGTTTCCAAAAGTTTTCCGAAGTCCAAATCCGAAGGTCAATATCCAAGGGTCCATATCCAAAAGCTTCCATGGGTCATTTTAATTTTTTTTCGGGAGAGATTTTTATGATAGTTTTTCAACATTGGCCGATCTAAGCAGAATATTCAATTTATCGAACATTTCCTTTGCTCCGTCCAAGTCCGGAATCCTTTTAGTAGCTTTGAATTCAGAATGTCATCTGCTTTTCGTCTCAACTGCTTTTCTGCTCTCTTTTCCGTTCCGTCCGGGCTCGTTAATATGATTAATGCATTTTGAGGGCATATTCGTGACTTCTTATCAACGAATTATTTTCATGAATTAATTCTGAGAATCCTTACCTTACCTATATTCCAAGTAAAGCGTTCTGCATTGCAGCTTGAAGCACAATGTCTCTATATCAATGCAGTTTGGATACCGAACATGGTGTTAAGGTCGCCCGCGATGTTTTTAGTGCGGCAGTTAGACACCACCGACATGCTTGCGCGGAAACAATTGATTTCGGTATGAGGAATCATATCTGTATTAAAAACCCGTATTCCTGTAATTAAAATTATATTATTTAAGTGTACTAAGGCCAACGATAGGGATTTTTATAATTTCCGATCTGGATAATAGTACAGTTTAACGTTGCAGCTGGCAGCGACGCAGGAGTTTTGCAAACCTTACGGGATGGCTCTCCGAAACATTTCCAGCCTGCAAGCAGAACCGTTCCCAATTCAGCAGGTTGCAAGCACGCGAGCGATTGCTTAATTTTCTCGTTGTCACATTGTACCGAGTGTCCAACTGAACCGTTCCCATATGTCCAACTGAACCGTTCAAATTGTGCCAACTAAACTGTTCCTATTTTGCCAACTTATCTGTTCCAATGTGGCAAACGTAGCCGTAAAAGTTCGCTATGGAAATGGGCCCCAGCGGAAAAACCCTGGTGTAACTTATAATATGTAATTTTTTCTGCGAATTGTGTAGCCGCGTTAGCCTGGTGTTAACGTGTCCGATTCCAAATCGAAAGGTCCGGGGTTCAATTCCAAGAGTTTCCAAAAGTTTTCCGAAGTCCAAATCCGAAGGTCAATATCCAAAGGTCTATATCCAAAAGTTTCCATGGTTCATTTTAATTTTTTTTCGGGAGAGATTTTTATGATAGTTTTTCAACATTGGCCGATCTAGCCAGAATATTCAATTTATCGAACATTTCCTTTGCTCCGTCCAAGTCCGGAATCCTGTTAGTAGCTTTGAATTCAGAATGTCATCTGCTTTTCGTCTCAACTGCTTTTCTGCTCTCTTTTCCGTTCCGTCCGGGCTCGTTAATATGATTAATGCATTTTGAGGGCATATTCGTGACTTCTTATCAACGAATTATTTTCATGAACTACTTCCGAGAATCCTTACCTTACCTATAGTCCAAGTGAAGCGTTCTGCATTGCAGCTGGAAGCACCATGTCTCTATATCAATCCAGTTTGGATACCGAACATGCAGTTAAGGTCGCCCGCGATGTTTTTAGTGCGGCAGTTAGACACCACCGACATGCTTGCGCGGAAACAATTGATTTCGGTATGGGGAATCATATCTGTATTAAAAACCCGTATTCCTGTAATTAAAATTAAATTATGTAAGTGTACGAAGGCCAACGATAGGGATTTTTATGAATTCCGATCTGGATAATAGTACAGGTTAACGTTGCAGCTGGCAGCGACGCAGGCATTTTGCAAACCTTACGGGGTGGCTCTCCGAAACATTTCCAGCATGCAAGCAGAACCGTTCCCAATTCAGCAGGTTGCAAGCACGCGAGCGATTGCTTAATTTTCTAGTTGTCACATTGTACCGTGTGACAAACTGAACCGTTCCCATTTATCCAACTGAACCGTTCAAATTGTGCCAACTAAACTGTTCCTATTTTGCCAACTTATCTGTTCCAATGTGGCAAACGTAGCCGTAAAAGTTCGCTATGGAAACCGGCCCCAGCGGAAAAACCCTGGTGTAACTTATAACATGTAATTTTTTCTGCGAATTGTGTAGCCGCGTTAGCCTGGTGGTAACGTGTCCGATTCCAAATCGAAAGGTCCGGGGTTCAATTCCAAGAGTTTCCAAAAGTTTTCCGAAGTCCAAATCCGAAGGTCCATATCCAAAAGTATCCATGGTTTATTTTAATTCTTTTTCGGGAGAGATTTTTATGATAGTTTTTCAACATTGGCCGATCTAGCCAGAATATTCAATTTATCGAACATTTCCTTTGCTCCGTCCAAGTCCGGAATCCTGTTAGTAGCTTTGAATTCAGAATGTCATCTGCTTTTCGTCTCGACTGCTTTTCTGCTCTCTTTTCCGTTCCGTCCGGGCTCGTTAATATGATTAATGCATTTTGAGGGCATATTCGTGAATTCTTATCAACGAATTATTATCTCATGAACTACTTCCGAGAATCCTAACCTTACCTATAGGCCAAGTGAAGCGTTCTGCATTGCAGCTTGAAGCACCATGTCTCTATATCAATGCAGTTTGGATACCGAACATGGTGTTAAGGTCGCCCGCGATGTTTTTAGTGCGGCAGTTAGACACCACCGACATGCTTGCGCGGAAACAATTGATTTCGGTATGGGGAATCATATCTGTATTAAAAACCCGTATTCCTGTAATTAAAATTATATTATTTAAGTGTACTAAGGCCAACGATAGGGATTTTTATGATTTCCGATCTGGATAATAGTACAGTTTAACGTTGCAGCTGGCAGCGACGCAGGAGTTTTGCAAACCTTACGGGGTGGCTCTCCGAAACATTTCTAGCCTGCAAGCAGAACCGTTCCCAATTCAGCAGGTTGCAAGCACGCGAGCGATTGCTTAATTTTCTAGTTGTCACATTGTACCGTGTGTCCAACTGAACCGTTCCCATATGTCCAACTGAACCGTTCAAATTGTGCCAACTAAACCGTTCCCATTTTGCCAACTTATCTGTTCCAATTTGGCAAACGTAGCCGTAAAAGTTCGCTATGGAAATATGCCCCAGCGGAAAAACCCTGGTGTAACTTATAACATGTAATTTTTTCTGCGAATTGTGTAGCCGCGTTAGCCCGGTGGTAACGTGTCCGATTCCAAATCGAAAGGTCCGGGGTTCAATTCCAAGAGTTTCCAAAAGTTTTCCGAAGTCCAAATCCGAAGGTCAATATCCAAAGGTCCATATCCAAAAGTTTCCATGGTTCATTTTAATTTTTTTTCGGGAGAGATTTTTATGATAGTTTTTCAACATTGGCCGATCTAGCCAGAATATTCAATTTATCGAACATTTCCTTTGCTCCGTCCAAGTCCGGAATCCTGTTAGTAGCTTTGAATTCAGAATGTCATCTGCTTTTCGTCTCATCTGCTTTTCTGCTCTCTTTTCCGTTCCGTCCGGGCTCGTTAATATGATTAATGCATTTTGAGGGCATATTCGTGACTTCTTATCAACGAATTATTTTCATGAGCTACTTCCGAGAATCCTTACCTTACCTATAGGCCAAGTGAAGCGTTCTGCATTGCAGCTTGAAGCACCCTGTCTCTATATCAATCCAGTTTGGATACCGAACATGTTGTTAAGGTCGCCCGCGATGTTTTTAGTGCGGCAGTTAGACACCACCGACATGCTTGCGCGGAAACAATTGATTTCGGTATGGGGAATCATATCTGTATTAAATACCCGTATTCCTGTAATTAAAATTATATTATTTAAGTGTACTAAGGCCAACGATAGGGATTTTTATGAATTCCGATCTGGATAATAGTACAGTTTAACGTTGCAGCTGGCAGCGACGCAGGCGTTTTGCAAACCTTACGGGGTGGCTCTCCGAAACATTTCCAGCATGCAAGCAGAACCGTTCCCAATTCAGCAGGTTGCAAGCACGCGAGCGATTGCTTAATTTTCTAGTTGTCACATTGTACCGTGTGACAAACTGAACCGTTCCCATATGTCCAACTGAACCGTTCAAATTGTGCCAACTAAACCGTTCCTATTTTGCCAACTTATCTGTTCCAACGTGGCAAACGTAGCCGTAAAAGTTCGCTATGGAAATGGGCCCCAGCGGAAAAACCCTGGTGTAACTTATAATACGTAATTTTTTCTGCGAATTGTGTAGCCGCGTTAGCCTGGTGGTAACGTGTCCGATTCCAAATCCAAAGGTCCGGGGTTCAATTCGAGGGGTTTCCAAAAGTTTTCCGAAGTCCAAATCCGAAGGTCAATATCCAAAGGTCCATATCCAAAAGTATCCATGGTTCATTTTAATTTTTTTTCGGGAGAGATTTTTATGATAGTTTTTCAACATTGGCCGATCTAGCCAGAATATTCAATTTATCGAACATTTCCTTTGCTCCGTCCAAGTCCGTAATCCTGATAGTAGCTTTTAATTCAGAATGTCATCTGCATTTCGCCTCAACTGCTTTTCTGCTCTCTTTTCCGTTCCCTCCGGGCTCGTAAATATGATTAATGCATTTTGAGGGCATATTCGTGACTTCTTATGAACGAATTATTTTCATGAACTACTTCCGAGAATCCTTACCTTACCTAAAGGCCAAGTGAAGCGTTCTGCATTGCAGCTTGAATCACCACGTCTCTATATCAATTCAGTTTGGATACCGAACATGGTGTTAAGGTCTTCCGCGATGTTTTTAGTGCGGCAGTTAGACACCACCGACATGCTTGCGCGGAAACAATTGATTTCGGTATGGGGAATCATATCTGTATTAAACCCGTATTCCTGTAATTAAAATTATATTATGTAAGTGTACGAAGGCCAACGATAGGGATTTTTATGATTTCCGATCTGGATAATAGTACAGTTTAACGTTGCAGCTGGCAGCGACGCAGGCGTTTTGAAAACCTTACGGGGTGGCTCTCCGAAACATTTCCAGCATGCAAGCAGAACCGTTCCCAATTCAGCAGGTTGCAAGCACGTGAGCGATTGCTTAATTTTCTAGTTGTCACATTTTACCGTGTGTCCAACTGAACCGTTCAAATTGTGCCAACTAAACTGTTCCTATTTTGCCAACTTATCTGTTCCAATGTGGCAAACGTAGCCGTAAAAGTTCGCTTAAGAAATGGGCCCCAGCGGAAAAACCCTGGTGTAACTTATAACATGTAATTTTTTCTGCGAATTGTGAAGCCGCGTTAGCCTGGTGGTAACGTGTCCGATTCCAAATCGAAAGGTCCGGAGTTCAATTCCAAGAGTTTCCAAAAGTTTTCCGAAGTCCAAATCCGAAGGTCAATATCCAAAGGTCCATATCCAAAAGTTTCCATGGTTCATTTTCATTTTTTTTCGGGAGAGATTTTTATGATAGTTTTTCAACATTGGCCGATCTAGCCAGAATATTCAATTTATCGAACATTTCCTTTGCTCCGTCAGAGTCCGGAATCCTGTTAGTAGCTTTGAATACAGAATGTCATCTGCTTTTCGTCTCAACTGCTTTTCTGCTCTCTTTTCCGTTCCGTCCGGTCTCGTTAATATGATTAATGCATTTTGAGGGCATATTCGTGAATTCTTATCAACGAATTATTTTAATGAATTAATTCCGAGAATCCTTACCTTACCTATAGGCCAAGTGAAGCGTTCTGCATTGCAGCTTGAAGCACCATGTCTCTAAATCAATCCAGTTTGGATACCGAACATGGTGATAAGGTCGCCCGCGATGTTTTTAGTGCGGCAGTTAGACGCCACCGACATGCTTGCGCGGAAACAATTGATTTCGGTATGGGGAATCATATCTGTATAAAATATCCGTATTCCTTTAATTAAAATTATATTATTTAAGTGCACTAAGGCCAACGATAGGGATTTTTATGAATTCCGATCTGGATAATAGTACAGTTTAACGTTGCAGCTGGCAGCGACGCAGGCGTTTTGCAAACCTTACGGGGTGGCTCTCCGAAACATTTCCAGCCAGCAAGCAGAACCGTTCCCAATTCAGCAGGTTGCAAGCACGCGAGCGATTGCTTAATTTTCTAGTTGTCACATTGTACCGTGTGTCCAACTGAACCGTTCAAATTGTGCCAACTAAACTCTTCCTATTTTGCCAACTTATCTGTTCCAATGTGGCAAACTTAGCCGTAAAAGTTCGCTTAAGAAATGGGCCCCAGCGGAAAAACCCTGGTGTAACTTATAACATGTAATTTTTTCTGCGAATTGTGTAGCCGCGTTAGCCTGGTGGTAACGTGTCCGATTCCAAATCCAAAGGTCCGGGGTTCAATTCGAGGGGTTTCCAAAAGTTTTCCGAAGTCCAAATCCGAAGGTCAATATCCAAAGGTCCATATCCAAAAGTTTCCATGGTTCATTTTCATTTTTTTTCGGGAGAGATTTTTATGATAGTTTTTCAACATTGGCCGATCTAGCCAGAATATTCAATTTATCGAACATTTCCTTTGCTCCGTCAGAGTCCGGAATCCTGTTAGTAGCTTTGAATACAGAATGTCATCTGCTTTTCGTCTCAACTGCTTTTCTGCTCTCTTTTCCGTTCCGTCCGGTCTCGTTAATATGATTAATGCATTTTGAGGGCATATTCGTGAATTCTTATCAACGAATTATTTTAATGAATTAATTCCGAGAATCCTTACCTTACCTATAGGCCAAGTGAAGCGTTCTGCATTGCAGCTCGAAGCACCCTGTCTCTATATCAATCCAGTTTGGATACCGAACATGGTGTTAAGGTCGCCCGCGATGTTTTTAGTGCGGCAGTTAGACACCACCGACATGCTTGCGCGGAAACAATTGATTTCGGTATGGGGAATCATATCTGTATTAAAAACCCGTATTCCTGTAATTAAAATTATATTATGTAAGTGTACTTAGGCCAACGATAGGGATTTTTATGATTTCCGATCTGGATAATTGTACAGTTTAACGTTGCAGCTGGCAGCGACGCGGGGGTTTTGCAAACCTTACGGGGTGGCTCTCCGAAACATTTCCAGCCAGCAAGCAGAACCGTTCCCAATTCAGCAGGTTGCAAGCACGCGAGCGATTGCTTAATTTTCTAGTTGTCACATTGTACCGTGTGACAAACTGAACCGTTCCCATTTATCCAACTGAACCGTTCAAATTCAAAACTAAACCGTTCCTATTTTGCCAACTTATCTGTTTCAATGTGGCAAACGTAGCCGTAAAAGTTCGCTATGGAAATGGGCCCCAGCAGAAAAACCCTGGTGTAACTTATAACATGTAATATTTTCTGCGAATTGTGTAGCCGCGTTAGCCTGGTGGTATTGGTCCGATTCCAAATCCAAAGGTCCGGGGTTCAATTCCAAAAGTTTCCAAAAGTTTTCCGAAGTTCAAATCCGAAGGTCAATATCCAAAGGTCCATATCCAAAAGTTTCCATGGTACATTTTAATTTTTTTTCGGGAGAGATTTTTATGATAGTTTTTCAACATTGGCCGATCTAGCCAGAATATTCAATTTATCGAACATTTCCTTTGCTCCGTCCAAGTCCGGAATCCGGTTAGTAGCTTTGAATTCAGAATGTCATCTGCTTTTCGCCTCACTGCTTTTCTGCTCTCTTTTCCGTTCCCTCCGGGCTCGTTAATATGATTAATGCATTTTGAGGGCATATTCGTGACTTCTTATCAACGAATTATTATCTCATGAACTACTTCCGAGAATCCTTACCTTACCTATAGGCCAAGTGAAGCGTTCTGCATTGCAGCTCGAAGCACCATGTCTTTATATCAATCCAGTTTGGATACCGAACATGGTGTTAAGGTCGCCCGCGATGTTTTTAGTGCGGCAGTTAGACACCACCGACATGCTTGCGCGGAAACAATTGATTTCGGTATGGGGAATCATATCTGTATTAAAAACCCGTATTCCTGTAATAAAATTATATTATGTAAGTGTGTTAAGGCCAACGATAGGGTTTTTTATGTTTTCCGATCTGGATAATAGTACAGTTTAACGTTGCAGCTGGCAGCGACGCGGGGGTTTTGCAAACCTTACGGGGTGGCTCTCCGAAACATTTCCAGCATGCAAGCAGAACCGTTCCCAATTCAGCAGGTTGCAAGCACGCGAGCGATTGCTTAATTTTCTAGTTGTCACATTGTACCGTGTGTCCAACTGAACCGTTCCCATTTGTCCAACTGAACCTTTCAAATTGTGCCAACTAAACCGTTCCTATTTTGCCAACTTATCTGTTCCAATGTGGCAAACGTAGCCGTAAAAGTTCGCTATGGAAATGGGCCCCAGCGGAAAAACCCTGCTGTAACTTATAACATGTAATTTTTTCTGCGAATTGTGTAGCCGCGTTAGCCTGGTGGTAACGTGTCCGATTCCAAATCGATAGCTACGGGGTTCAATTCCAAGAGTTTCCAAATTTTTCCGAAGTCCAAATCCCAAGGTCAATATCCAAAGGTCCATATCCAAAAGTTTCCATGGTTCATTTTAATTTTTTTTCGGGAGAGATTTTTATGATAGTTTTTCAACATTGGCCGATCTAGCCAGAATATTCAATTTATCGAACATTTCCTTTGCTCCGTCCAAGTCCGGAATCCTGATAGTAGCTTTGAATTCAGAATGTCATCTGCATTTCGCCTCAACTGCTTTTCTGCTCTCTTTTCCGTTCCCTCCGGGCTCGTTAATATGATTAATGCATTTGGAGCGCATATTCGTGACTTCTTATCAACGAATTATTTTCATGAGCTACTTCCGAGAATCCTTACCTTACCTATAGGCCAAGTGAAGCGTTCTGCATTGCAGCTTGAAGCACCCTGTCTCTATATCAATCCAGTTTGGATACCGAACATGTTGTTAAGGTCGCCCGCGATGTTTTTAGTGCGGCAGTTAGACACCACCGACATGCTTGCGCGGAAACAATTGATTTCGGTATGGGGAATCATATCTGTATTAAAAACCCGTATTCCTGTAATTAAAATTATATTATTTAAGTGTACTAAGGCCAACGATAGGGATTTTTATGAATTCCGATCTGGATAATAGTACAGTTTAACGTTGCAGCTGGCAGCGACGCAGGCGTTTTGAAAACCTTACGGGGTGGCTCTCCGAAACATTTCCAGCATGCAAGCAGAACCGTTCCCAATTCAGCAGGTTGCAAGCACGCGAGCGATTGCTTAATTTTCTAGTTGTCACATTTTACCGTGTGTCCAACTGAACCGTTCAAATTGTGCCAACTAAACTGTTCCTATTTTGCCAACTTATCTGTTCCAATGTGGCAAACGTAGCCGTAAAAGTTCGCTTAAGAAATGGGCCCCAGCGGAAAAACCCTGGTGTAACTTATAACATGTAATTTTTTCTGCGAATTGTGAAGCCGCGTTAGCCTGGTGGTAACGTGTCCGATTCCAAATCGAAAGGTCCGGAGTTCAATTCCAAGAGTTTCCAAAAGTTTTCCGAAGTCCAAATCCGAAGGTCAATATCCAAAGGTCCATATCCAAAAGTTTCCATGGTTCATTTTCATTTTTTTTCGGGAGAGATTTTTATGATAGTTTTTCAACATTGGCCGATCTAGCCAGAATATTCAATTTATCGAACATTTCCTTTGCTCCGTCAGAGTCCGGAATCCTGTTAGTAGCTTTGAATACAGAATGTCATCTGCTTTTCGTCTCAACTGCTTTTCTGCTCTCTTTTCCGTTCCGTCCGGTCTCGTTAATATGATTAATGCATTTTGAGGGCATATTCGTGAATTCTTATCAACGAATTATTTTAATGAATTAATTCCGAGAATCCTTACCTTACCTATAGGCCAAGTGAAGCGTTCTGCATTGCAGCTTGAAGCACCATGTCTCTATATCAATCCAGTTTGGATACCGAACATGGTGATAAGGTCGCCCGCGATGTTTTTAGTGCGGCAGTTAGACGCCACCGACATGCTTGCGCGGAAACAATTGATTTCGGTATGGGGAATCATATCTGTATAAAATATCCGTATTCCTTTAATTAAAATTATATTATTTAAGTGCACTAAGGCCAACGATAGGGATTTTTATGAATTCCGATCTGGATAATAGTACAGTTTAACGTTGCAGCTGGCAGCGACGCAGGCGTTTTGCAAACCTTACGGGGTGGCTCTCCGAAACATTTCCAGCATGCAAGCAGAACCGTTCCCAATTCAGCAGGTTGCAAGCACGCGAGCGATTGCTTAATTTTCTAGTTGTCACATTGTACCGTGTGTCCAACTGAACCGTTCAAATTGTGCCAACTAAACTCTTCCTATTTTGCCAACTTATCTGTTCCAATGTGGCAAACTTAGCCGTAAAAGTTCGCTTAAGAAATGGGCCCCAGCGGAAAAACCCTGGTGTAACTTATAACATGTAATTTTTTCTGCGAATTGTGTAGCCGCGTTAGCCTGGTGGTAACGTGTCCGATTCCAAATCGAAAGGTCCGGGGTTCAATTCCAAAAGTTTCCAAAAGTTTTCCGAAGTCCAAATCCGAAGGTCAATATCCAAAGGTCCATATCCAAAAGTTTCCATGGTTCATTTTCATTTTTTTTCGGGAGAGATTTTTATGATAGTTTTTCAACATTGGCCGATCTAGCCAGAATATTCAATTTATCGAACATTTCCTTTGCTCCGTCAGAGTCCGGAATCCTGTTAGTAGCTTTGAATACAGAATGTCATCTGCTTTTCGTCTCAACTGCTTTTCTGCTCTCTTTTCCGTTCTGTCCGGTCTCGTTAATATGATTAATGCATTTTGAGGGCTTATTCGTGAATTCTTATCAACGAATTATTTTAATGAATTAATTCCGAGAATCCTTACCTTACCTATAGGCCAAGTGAAGCGTTCTGCATTGCAGCTCGAAGCACCCTGTCTCTATATCAATCCAGTTTGGATACCGAACATGGTGTTAAGGTCGCCCGCGATGTTTTTAGTGCGGCAGTTAGACACCACCGACATGCTTGCGCGGAAACAATTGATTTCGGTATGGGGAATCATATCTGTATTAAAAACCCGTATTCCTGTAATTAAAATTATATTATGTAAGTGTACTTAGGCCAACGATAGGGATTTTTATGATTTCCGATCTGGATAATTGTACAGTTTAACGTTGCAGCTGGCAGCGACGCGGGGGTTTTGCAAACCTTACGGGGTGGCTCTCCGAAACATTTCCAGCCAGCAAGCAGAACCGTTCCCAATTCAGCAGGTTGCAAGCACGCGAGCGATTGCTTAATTTTCTAGTTGTCACATTGTACCGTGTGACAAACTGAACCGTTCCCATTTATCCAACTGAACCGTTCAAATTCAAAACTAAACCGTTCCTATTTTGCCAACTTATCTGTTTCAATGTGGCAAACGTAGCCGTAAAAGTTCGCTATGGAAATGGGCCCCAGCAGAAAAACCCTGGTGTAACTTATAACATGTAATTTTTTCTGCGAATTGTGTAGCCGCGTTAGCCTGGTGGTATTGGTCCGATTCCAAATCCAAAGGTCCGGGGTTCAATTCCAAAAGTTTCCAAAAGTTTTCCGAAGTTCAAATCCGAAGGTCAATATCCAAAGGTCCATATCCAAAAGTTTCCATGGTACATTTTAATTTTTTTTCGGGAGAGATTTTTATGATAGTTTTTCAACATTGGCCGATCTAGCCAGAATATTCAATTTATCGAACATTTCCTTTGCTCCGTCCAAGTCCGGAATCCGGTTAGTAGCTTTGAATTCAGAATGTCATCTGCTTTTCGCCTCACTGCTTTTCTGCTCTCTTTTCCGTTCCCTCCGGGCTCGTTAATATGATTAATGCATTTTGAGGGCATATTCGTGACTTCTTATCAACGAATTATTATCTCATGAACTACTTCCGAGAATCCTTACCTTACCTATAGGCCAAGTGAAGCGTTCTGCATTGCAGCTCGAAGCACCATGTCTTTATATCAATCCAGTTTGGATACCGAACATGGTGTTAAGGTCGCCCGCGATGTTTTTAGTGCGGCAGTTAGACACCACCGACATGCTTGCGCGGAAACAATTGATTTCGGTATGGGGAATCATATCTGTATTAAAAACCCGTATTCCTGTAATAAAATTATATTATGTAAGTGTACTAAGGCCAACGATAGGGTTTTTTATGTTTTCCGATCTGGATAATAGTACAGTTTAACGTTGCAGCTGGCAGCGACGCGGGGGTTTTGCAAACCTTACGGGGTGGCTCTCCGAAACATTTCCAGCATGCAAGCAGAACCGTTCCCAATTCAGCAGGTTGCAAGCACGCGAGCGGTTGCTTAATTTTCTAGTTGTCACATTGTACCGTGTGTCCAACTGAACCGTTCCCATTTGTCCAACTGAACCTTTCAAATTGTGCCAACTAAACCGTTCCTATTTTGCCAACTTATCTGTTCCAATGTGGCAAACGTAGCCGTAAAAGTTCGCTATGGAAATGGGCCCCAGCGGAAAAACCCTGCTGTAACTTATAACATGTAATTTTTTCTGCGAATTGTGTAGCCGCGTTAGCCTGGTGGTAACGTGTCCGATTCCAAATCGATAGCTACGGGGTTCAATTCCAAGAGTTTCCAAATTTTTCCGATGTCCAAATCCCAAGGTCAATATCCAAAGGTCCATATCCAAAAGTTTCCATGGTTCATTTTAATTTTTTTTCGGGAGAGATTTTTATGATAGTTTTTCAACATTGGCCGATCTAGCCAGAATATTCAATTTATCGAACATTTCCTTTGCTCCGTCCAAGTCCGGAATCCTGATAGTAGCTTTGAATTCAGAATGTCATCTGCATTTCGCCTCAACTGCTTTTCTGCTCTCTTTTCCGTTCCCTCCGGGCTCGTTAATATGATTAATGCATTTTGAGGGCATATTCGTGACTTCTTATGAACGAATTATTTTCATGAACTACTTCCGAGAATCCTTACCTTACCTAAAGGCCAAGTGAAGCGTTCTGCATTGCAGCTTGAATCACCACGTCTCTATATCAATTCAGTTTGGATACCGAACATGGTGTTAAGGTCGCCCGCGATGTTTTTAGTGCGGCAGTTAGACACCACCGACATGCTTGCGCGGAAACAATTGATTTCGGTATGGGGAATCATATCTGTATTAAACCCGTATTCCTGTGATTAAAATTATATTATGTAAATGTACGAAGGCCAACGATAGGGATTTTTATGAATTCCGATCTGGATAATAGTACAGTTTAACGTTGCAGCTGTTAGCGACGCAGGCATTTTGCAAACCTTACGGGGTGGCTCTCCGAAACATTTCCAGCATGCAAGCAGAACCGTTCCCAATTCAGCAGGTTGCAAGCACGCGAGCGATTGCTTAATTTTCTAGTTGTCACATTGTACCGTAAGACAAACTGAACCGTTCCCATGTATCCAACAGAACCGTTCAAATTGTGCCAACTAAACCGTTCCTATTTTGCCAACTTATCTGTTCCAATGTGGCAAACGTAGCCGTAAAAGTTCGCTATGGAAATGGGCCCCAGCGGTAAAACCCTGGTGTAACTTATAACATGTAATTTTTTCTCCGAATGGTGAAACCGCGTTAGCCTGGTGGTAACGTGTCCGATTCCAAATCGAAAGGTCCGGGGTTCAATTCCAAAAGTTTCCAAAAGTTTTCCGAAGTCCAAATCCGAAGGTCAATATCCAAAGGTCCATATCCAAAAGTTTCCATGGTTCAATTTAATTTTTTTTCGGGAGAGATTTTTATGATAGTTTTTCAACATTGGCCGATCTAGCCAGAATATTCAATTTATCGAACATTTCCTTTGCTCCGTCCAAGACCGGAATCCTGTTAGTAGCTTTGAATTCAGAATGTCATCTGCTTTTCGTCTCAACTGCTTTTCTGCTTTCTTTTCCGTTCCGTCCGGGCTCGTTAATATGATTAATGCATTTTGAGGGCATATTCGTGAATTCTTATCAACGAATTATTTTCATGAATTAATTCCGAGAATCCTTACCTTACCTATAGGCCAAGTGAAGCGTTCTGCATTGCAGCTCGAAGCACCATGTCTCTATATCAATTCAGTTTAGATACCGAACATGGTGTTAAGGTCGCCCGCGACGTTTTTAGTGCGGCAGTTAGACACCACCGACATGCTTGCGCGGAAAAAATGGATTTCGGTATGGGGAATCATATCTGTATTAAAAACACGTATTCCTGTAATTAAAATTATATTATGTAAGTGTACTAAGGCCAACGATAGGGATTTTTATGATTTCCGATCTGGATAATTGTACAGTTTAACGTTGCAGCTGGCAGCGACGCGGGGGTTTTGCAAACCTTACGGGGTGGCTCTCCGAAACATTTCCAGCCAGCAAGCAGAACCGTTCCCAATTCAGCAGGTTGCAAGCACGCGAGCGATTGCTTAATTTTCTAGTTGTCACATTGTACCGTGTGACAAACTGAACCGTTCCCATTTATCCAACTGAACCGTTCAAATTCAAAACTAAACCGTTCCCATTTTGCCAACTTATCTGTTCCAATGTGGCAAACGTAGCCGTAAAAGTTCGCTATGGAAACCGGCCCCAGCGGAAAAACCCTGGTGTAACTTATAACATGTAATTTTTTCTGCGAATTGTGAAGCCGCGTTAGCCTGGTGGTAACGTGTCCGATTCCAAATCGAAAGGTCCGGAGTTCAATTCCAAGAGTTTGCAAAAGTTTTCCGAAGTCCAAATCCGAAGGTCAATATCCAAAGGTCCATATCCAAAAGTTTCCATGGTTCATTTTCATTTTTTTTCGGGAGAGATTTTTATGATAGTTTTTCAACATTGGCCGATCTAGCCAGAATATTCAATTTATCGAACATTTCCTTTGCTCCGTCAGAGTCCGGAATCCTGTTAGTAGCTTTGAATACAGAATGTCATCTGCTTTTCGTCTCAACAGCTTTTCTGCTCTCTTTTCCGTTCCGTCCGGTCTCGTTAATATGATTAATGCATTTTGAGGGCATATTTTTGAATTCTTATCAACGAATTATTTTAATGAATTAATTCCGAGAATCCTTACCTTACCTATAGGCCAAGTGAAGCGTTCTGCATTGCTGCTCGAAGCACCATGTCTCTATATCAATCCAGTTTGGATACCGAACATGGTGATAAGGTCGCCCGCGATGTTTTTAGTGCGGCAGTTAGACGCCACCGACATGCTTGCGCGGAAACAATTGATTTCGGTATGGGGAATCATATCTGTATTAAAAACCCGTATTCCTGTAATAAAATTATATTATGTAAGTGTACTAAGGCCAACGATAGGGTTTTTTATGTTTTCCGATCTGGATAATAGTACAGTTTAACGTTGCAGCTGGCAGCGACGCGGGGGTTTTGCAAACCTTACGGGGTGGCTCTCCGAAACATTTCCAGCATGCAAGCAGAACCGTTCCCAATTCAGCAGGTTGCAAGCACGCGAGCGATTGCTTAATTTTCTAGTTGTCACATTGTACCGTGTGTCCAACTGAACCGTTCCCATTTGTCCAATTGAACCTTTCAAATTGTGCCAACTAAACCGTTCCTATTTTGCCAACTTATCTGTTCCAATGTGGCAAACGTAGCCGTAAAAGTTCGCTATGGAAATGGGCCCCAGCGGAAAAACCCTTCTGTAACTTATAACATGTAATTTTTTCTGCGAATTGTGTAGCCGCGTTAGCCTGGTGGTAACGTGTCCGATTCCAAATCGATAGCTACGGGGTTCAATTCCAAGAGTTTCCAAATTTTTCCGAAGTCCAAATCCGAAGGTCAATATCCAAAGGTCCATATCCAAAAGTATCCATGGTTCATTTTAATTTTTTTTCGGGAGAGATTTTTATGATAGTTATTCAACATTGGCCGATCTAGCCAGAATATTCAATTTATCGAACATTTCCTTTGCTCCGTCCAAGTCCGGAATCCTGATAGTAGCTTTGAATTCAGAATGTCATCTGCATTTCGCCTCAACTGCTTTTCTACTCTCTTTTCCGTTCCCTCCGGGCTCGTTAATATGATTAATGCATTTTGAGGGCATATTCGTGACTTCTTATGAACGAATTATTTTCATGAACTACTTCCGAGAATCCTTACCTTACCTATAGGCCAAGTGAAGCGTTCTGCATTGCAGCTTGAAGCACCATGTCTCTATATCAATTCAGTTTGGATACCGAACATGGTGTTAAGGTCGCCCGCGATGTTTTTAGTGCGGCAGTTAGACACCACCGACATGCTTGCGCGGAAACAATTGATTTCGGTATGGGGAATCATATCTGTATTAAAAACCCGTATTCCTGTAATTAAAATTATATTATGTAAGTGTACTAAGGCCAACGATAGGGATTTTTATGATTTCCGATCTGGATAATTGTACAGTTTAACGTTGCAGCTGGCAGCGACGCGGGGGTTTTGCAAACCATACGGGGTGGCTCTCCGAAACATTTCCAGCATGCAAGCAGAACCGTTCCCAATTCAGCAGGTTGCAAGCACGCGAGCGATTGCTTAATTATCTAGTTGTCACATTGTACCGTGTGACAAACTGAACCGTTCCCATGTATCCAACTGAACCGTTCAAATTGTGCCAACTAAACTGTTCCTATTTTGCCAACTTATCTGTTCCAATGTGGCAAACGTAGCCGTAAAAGTTCGCTATGGAAATGGGCCCCAGCGGAAAAACCCTGGTGTAACTTATAACATGTAATTTTTTCTTCGAATTGTGTAGCCGCGTTAGCCTGGTGGTAACGTGTCCGATTCCAAATCCAAAGGTCCGGGGTTCAATTCGAGGGGTTTCCAAAAGTTTTCCGAAGTCCAAATCCGAATGTCAATATCCAAAGGTCCATATCCAAAAGTATCCATGGTTCATTTTAATTTTTTTTCGGGAGAGATTTTTATGATAGTTTTTCAACATTGGCCGATCTAGCCAGAATATTCAATTTATCGAACATTTCCTTTGCTCCGTCCAAGTCCGGAATCCTGTTAGTAGCTTTGAATTCAGAATGTCATCTGCTTTTCGTCTCAACTGCTTTTCTGCTCTCTTTTCCGTTCCGTTCGGGCTCGTTAATATGATTAATGCATTTTGAGGGCATATTCGTGAATTCTTATCAACGAATTATTATCTCATGAACTACTTCCGAGAATCCTAACCTTACCTATAGGCCAAGTGAAGCGTTCTGCATTGCAGCTCGAAGCACCATGTCTCTATATCAATGCAGTTTGGATACCGAACATGGTGTTAAGGTCGCCCGCGATGTTTTTAGTGCGGCAGTTAGACACCACCGACATGCTTGCGCGGAAACAATTGATTTCGGTATGGGGAATCATATCTGTATTAAAAACCCGTATTCCTGTAATTAAAATTATATTATTTAAGTGTACTAAGGCCAACGATAGGGATTTTTATGAATTCCGATCTGGATAATAGTACAGTTTAACGTTGCAGCTGGCAGCGATGCAGGCGTTTTGCAAACCTTACGGGGTGGCTCTCCGAAACATTTCCAGCATGCAAGCAGAACCGTTCCCAATTCAGCAGGTTGCAAGCACGCGAGCGATTGCTTAATTTTCTAGTTGTCACATTGTACCGTGTGACAAACTGAACCGTTCCCATGTATCCAACTGAACCGTTCAAATTGTGCCAACTAAACCGTTCCTATTTTGCCAACTTATCTGTTGCAATGTGGCAAACGTAGCCGTAAAAGTTCGCTATGGAAATGGGCCCCAGCGGAAAAACCCTGGTGTAACTTATAACATGTAATTTTTTCTGCGAATTGTGTAGCAGCGTTAGCCTGGTGGTAACGTGTCCGATTCCAAATCCAAAGGTCCGGGGTTCAATTCGAGGGGTTTCCAAAAGTTTTCCGAAGTCCAAATCCGAAGGTCAATATCCAAAGGTCCATATCCAAAAGTATCCATGGTTCATTTTAATTTTTTTTCGGGAGAGATTTTTATGATAGTTTTTCAACATTGGCCGATCTAGCCAGAATATTCAATTTATCGAACATTTCCTTTGCTCCGTCCAAGACCGGAATCCTGTTAGTAGCTTTGAATTCAGAATGTCATCTGCTTTTCGTCTCAACTGCTTTTCTGCTCTCTTTTCCGTTCCGTCCGGGCTCGTTAATATGATTAATGCATTTTGAGGGCATATTCGTGAATTCTTATCAACGAATTATTTTCATGAATTAATTCCGAGAATCCTTACCTTACCTATAGGCCAAGTGAAGCGTTCTGCATTGCAGCTTGAAGCACCATGTCTCTATATCAATGCAGTTTGGATACCGAACATGGTGTTAAGGTCGCCCGCGATGTTTTTAGTGCGGCAGTTAGACACCACCGACATGCTTGCGCGGAAACAATTGATTTCGGTATGGGGAATCATATCTGTATTAAAAACCCGTATTCCTGTAATTAAAATTATATTATGTAAGTGTACTAAGGCCAACGATAGGGATTTTTATGATTTCCGATCTGGATAATTGTACAGTTTAACGTTGCAGCTGGCAGCGACGCGGGGGTTTTGCAAACCTTACGGGGTGGCTCTCCGAAACATTTCCAGCCAGCAAGCAGAACCGTTCCCAATTCAGCAGGTTGCAAGCACGCGAGCGATTGCTTAATTTTCTAGTTGTCACATTGTACCGTGTGACAAACTGAACCGTTCCCATTTATCCAACTGAACCGTTCAAATTCAAAACTAAACCGTTCCTATTTTGCCAACTTATCTGTTTCAATGTGGCAAACGTAGCCGTAAAAGTTCGCTATGGAAATGGGCCCCAGCAGAAAAACCCTGGTGTAACTTATAACATGTAATTTTTTCTGCGAATTGTGTAGCCGCGTTAGCCTGGTGGTATTGGTCCGATTCCAAATCCAAAGGTCCGGGGTTCAATTCGAGGGGTTTCCAAAAGTTTTCCGAAGTCCAAATCCGAAGGTCAATATCCAAAGGTCCATATCCAAAAGTATCCATGGTTCATTTTAATTTTTTTTCGGGAGAGATTTTTATGATAGTTTTTCAACATTGGCCGATCTAGCCAGAATATTCAATTTATCGAACATTTCCTTTGCTCCGTCCAAGACCGGAATCCTGTTAGTAGCTTTGAATTCAGAATGTCATCTGCTTTTCGTCTCAACTGCTTTTCTGCTCTCTTTTCCGTTCCGTCCGGGCTCGTTAATATGATTAATGCATTTTGAGGGCATATTCGTGAATTCTTATCAACGAATTATTTTAATGAATTAATTTCGAGAATCCTTACCTTACCTATAGGCCAAGTGAAGCGTTCTGCATTGCAGCTCGAAGCACCATGTCTCTATATCAATGCAGTTTGAATACCGAACATGGTGTTAAGGTCGCCTGCGATGTTTTTAGTGCGGCAGTTAGACACCACCGACATGCTTGCGCGGAAACAATTGATTTCGGTATGGGGAATCATATCTGTATTAAATACCCGTATTCCTGTAATTAAAATTATATTATGTAAGTGTACTAAGGCCAACGATAGGGATTTTTATGATTTCCGATCTGGATAATTGTACAGTTTAACGTTGCAGCTGGCAGCGACGCGGGGGTTTTGCAAACCTTACGGGGTGGCTCTCCGAAACATTTCCAGCCAGCAAGCAGAACCGTTCCCAATTCAGCAGGTTGCAAGCACGCGAGCGATTGCTTAATTTTCTAGTTGTCACATTCTACCGTGTGTCCAACTGAACCGTTCCCATTTGTCCAACTGAACCTTTCAAATTGTGCCAACTAAACCGTTCCTATTTTGCCAACTTATCTGTTCCAACGTGGCAAACGTAGCCGTAAAAGTTCGCTATGGAAATGGGCCCCAGCGGAAAAACCCTGCTGTAACTTATAACATGTAATTTTTTCTGCGAATTGTGTAGCCGCGTTAGCCTGGTGGTATTGGTCCGATTCCAAATCCAAAGGTCCGGGGTTCAATTCCAAAAGTTTCCAAAAGTTTTCCGAAGTTCAAATCCGAAGGTCAATATCCAAAGGTCCATATCCAAAAGTTTCCATGGTACATTTTAATTTTTTTTCGGGAGAGATTTTTATGATAGTTTTTCAACATTGGCCGATCTAGCCAGAATATTCAATTTATCGAACATTTCCTTTGCTCCGTCAGAGTCCGGAATCCTGTTAGTAGCTTTGAATTCAGAATGTCATCTGCTTTTCGCCTCACTGCTTTTCTGCTCTCTTTTCCGTTCCCTCCGGGCTCGTTAATATGATTAATGCATTTTGAGGGCATATTCGTGACTTCTTATCAACGAATTATTATCTCATGAACTACTTCCGAGAATCCTTACCTTACCTATAGGCCAAGTGAAGCGTTCTGCATTGCAGCTCGAAGCACCATGTCTTTATATCAATCCAGTTTAGATACCGAACATGGTGTTAAGGTCGCCCGCGATGTTTTTAGTGCGGCAGTTAGACACCACCGACATGCTTGCGCGGAAACAATTGATTTCGGTATGGGGAATCATATCTGTATTAAAAACCCGTATTCCTGTAATAAAATTATATTATGTAAGTGTACTAAGGCCAACGATAGGGTTTTTTATGTTTTCCGATCTGGATAATAGTACAGTTTAACGTTGCAGCTGGCAGCGACGCGGGGGTTTTGCAAACCTTACGGGGTGGCTCTCCGAAACATTTCCAGCATGCAAGCAGAACCGTTCCCAATTCAGCAGGTTGCAAGCACGCGAGCGATTGCTTAATTTTCTAGTTGTCACATTCTACCTTGTGTCCAACTGAACCGTTCCCATTTGTCCAACTGAACCTTTCAAATTGTGCCAACTAAACCGTTCCTATTTTGCCAACTTATCTGTTCCAACGTGGCAAACGTAGCCGTAAAAGTTCGCTATGGAAATGGGCCCCAGCGGAAAAACCCTGCTGTAACTTATAACATGTAATTTTTTCTGCGAATTGTGTAGCCGCGTTAGCCTGGTGGTAACGTGTCCGATTCCAAATCGATAGCTACGGGGTTCAATTCCAAGAGTTTCCAAATTTTTCCGAAGTCCAAATCCGAAGGTCAATATCCAAAGGTCCATATCCAAAAGTTTCCATGGTTCATTTTAATTTTTTTTCGGGAGAGATTTTTATGATAGTTTTTCAACATTGGCCGATCTAGCCAGAATATTCAATTTATCGAACATTTCCTTTGCTCCGTCCAAGTCCGGAATCCTGATAGTAGCTTTGAATTCAGAATGTCATCTGCATTTCGCCTCAACTGCTTTTCTGCTCTCTTTTCCGTTCCCTCCGGGCTCGTTAATATGATTAATGCATTTTGAGGGCATATTCGTGACTTCTTATGAACGAATTATTTTCATGAACTACTTCCGAGAATCCTTACCTTACCTAAAGGCCAAGTGAAGCGTTCTGCATTGCAGCTTGAATCACCACGTCTCTATATCAATTCAGTTTGGATACCGAACATGGTGTTAAGGTCGCCCGCGATGTTTTTAGTGCGGCAGTTAGACACCACCGACATGCTTGCGCGGAAACAATTGATTTCGGTATGGGGAATCATATCTGTATTAAACCCGTATTACTGTGATTAAAATTATATTATGTAAATGTACGAAGGCCAACGATAGGGATTTTTATGAATTCCGATCTGGATAATAGTACAGTTTAACGTTGCAGCTGGCAGCGACGCAGGCTTTTTGCAAACCTTACGGGGTGGCTCTCCGAAACATTTCCAGCATGCAAGCAGAACCGTTCCCAATTCAGCAGGTTGCAATCACGCGAGCGATTGCTTAATTTTCTAGTTGTCACATTGTACCGTAAGACAAACTGAACCGTTCCCATGTATCCAACAGAACCGTTCAAATTGTGCCAACTAAACCGTTCCTATTTTGCCAACTTATCTGTTCCAATGTGGCAAACGTAGCCGTAAAAGTTCGCTATGGAAATGGGCCCCAGCGGAAAAACCCTGGTGTAACTTATAACATGTAATTTTTTCTGCGAATGGTGAAGCCGCGTTAGCCTGGTGGTAACGTGTCCGATTCCAAATCGAAAGGTCCGGGGTTCAATTCCAAAAGTTTCCAAAAGTTTTCCGAAGTCCAAATCCGAAGGTCAATATCCAAAGGTCCATATCCAAAAGTTTCCATGGTTCATTTTCATTTTTTTTCGGGAGAGATTTTTATGATAGTTTTTCAACATTGGCCGATCTAGCCAGAATATTCAATTTATCGAACATTTCCTTTGCTCCGTCCAAGACCGGAATCCTGTTAGTAGCTTTGAATTCAGAATGTCATCTGCTTTTCGTCTCAACTGCTTTTCTGCTCTCTTTTCCGTTCCGTCCGGGCTCGTTAATATGATTAATGCATTTTGAGGGCATATTCGTGAATTCTTATCAACGAATTATTTTCATGAATTAATTCCGAGAATCCTTACCTTACCTATAGGCCAAGTGAAGCGTTCTGCATTGCAGCTTGAAGCACCATGTCTCTATATCAATTCAGTTTGGATACCGAACATGGTGTTAAGGTCGCCCGCGATGTTTTTAGTGCGGCAGTTAGACACCACCGACATGCTTGCGCGGAAACAATTGATTTCGGTATGGGGAATCATATCTGTATTAAAAACCCGTATTCCTGTAATTAAAATTATATTATGTAAGTGTACTAAGGCCAACGATATGGATTTTTATGATTTCCGATCTGGATAATTGTACAGTTTAACGTTGCAGCTGGCAGCGACAAGGGGGTTTTGCAAACCTTACGGGGTGGCTCTCCGAAACATTTCCAGCCAGCAAGCAGAACCGTTCCCAATTCAGCAGGTTGCAAGCACGCGAGCGATTGCTTAATTTTCTAGTTGTCACATTGTACCGTGTGACAAACTGAACCGTTCCCATTTATCCAACTGAACCGTTCAAATTCAAAACTAAACCGTTCCGATTTTGCCAACTTATCTGTTCCAATGTGGCAAACGTAGCCGTAAAAGTTCGCTTAAGAAATGTGCCCCAGCGGAAAAACCCTGGTGTAACTTATAAAATGTAATTTTTTCTGCGAATTGTGAAGCCGCGTTAGCCTGGTGGTAACGTGTCCGATTCCAAATCGAAAGGTCCGGGGTTCAATTCCAAGAGTTTCCAAAAGTTTTCCGAAGTCCAAATCCGAAGGTCAATATCCAAAGGTCCATATCCAAAGGTTTCCATGGTTCATTTTAATTTTTTTTCGGGAGAGATTTTTATGATAGTTTTTCAACATTGGCCGATCTAGCCAGAATATTCAATTTATCGAACATTTCCTTTGCTCCGTCCAAGACCGGAATCCTGTTAGTAGCTTTGAATTCAGAATGTCATCTGCTTTTCGTCTCAACTGCTTTTCTGCTTTCTTTTCCGTTCCGTCCGGGCTCGTTAATATGATTAATGCATTTTGAGGGCATATTCGTGAATTCTTATCAACGAATTATTTTCATGAATTAATTCCGAGAATCCTTACCTTACCTATAGGCCAAGTGAAGCGTTCTGCATTGCAGCTCGAAGCACCATGTCTCTTTATCAATTCAGTTTAGATACCGAACATGGTGTTAAGGTCGCCCGCGACGTTTTTAGTGCGGCAGTTAGACACCACCGACATGCTTGCGCGGAAAAAATTGATTTCGGTATGGGGAATCATATCTGTATTAAAAACACGTATTCCTGTAATTAAAATTATATTATGTAAGTGTACTAAGGCCAACGATAGGGATTTTTATGATTTCCGATCTGGATAATTGTACAGTTTAACTTTGCAGCTGGCAGCGACGCGGGGGTTTTGCAAACCTTACGGGGTGGCTCTCCGAAACATTTCCAGCCAGCAAGCAGAACCGTTCCCAATTCAGCAGGTTGCAAGCACGCGAGCGATTGCTTAATTTTCTAGTTGTCACATTGTACCGTGTGACAAACTGAACCGTTCCCATTTATCCAACTGAACCGTTCAAATTCAAAACTAAACCGTTCCCATTTTGCCAACTTATCTGTTCCAATGTGGCAAACGTAGCCGTAAAAGTTCGCTTAAGAAATGGGCCCCAGCGGAAAAACCCTGGTGTAACTTATAAAATGTAATTTTTTCTGCGAATTGTGAAGCCGCGTTAGCCTGGTGGTAACGTGTCCGATTCCAAATCGAAAGGTCCGGAGTTCAATTCCAAGAGTTTCCAAAAGTTTTCCGAAGTCCAAATCCGAAGGTCAATATCCAAAGGTCCATATCCAAAAGTTTCCATGGTTCATTTTCATTTTTTTTCGGGAGAGATTTTTATGATAGTTTTTCAACATTGGCCGATCTAGCCAGAATATTCAATTTATCGAACATTTCCTTTGCTCCGTCAGAGTCCGGAATCCTGTTAGTAGCTTTGAATACAGAATGTCATCTGCTTTTCGTCTCAACTGCTTTTCTGCTCTCTTTTCCGTTCCGTCCGGTCTCGTTAATATGATTAATGCATTTTGAGGGCATATTCGTGAATTCTTATCAACGAATTATTTTAATGAATTAATTCCGAGAATCCTTACCTTACCTATAGGCCAAGTGAAGCGTTCTGCATTGCAGCTCGAAGCACCATGTCTCTATATCAATCCAGTTTGGATACCGAACATGGTGATAAGGTCGCCCGCGATGTTTTTAGTGCGGCAGTTAGACGCCACCGACATGCTTGCGCGGAAACAATTGATTTCGGTATGGGGAATCATATCTGTATTAAAAACCCGTATTCCTGTAATAAAATTATATTATGTAAGTGTACTAAGGCCAACGATAGGGTTTTTTATGTTTTCCGATCTGGATAATAGTACAGTTTAACGTTGCAGCTGGCAGCGACGCGGGGGTTTTGCAAACCTTACGGGGTGGCTCTCCGAAACATTTCCAGCATGCAAGCAGAACCGTTCCCAATTCAGCAGGTTGCAAGCACGCGAGCGATTGCTTAATTTTCTAGTTGTCACATTGTACCGTGTGTCCAACTGAACCGTTCCCATTTGTCCAATTGAACCTTTCAAATTGTGCCAACTAAACCGTTCCTATTTTGCCAACTTATCTGTTCCAATGTGGCAAACGTAGCCGTAAAAGTTCGCTATGGAAATGGGCCCCAGCGGAAAAACCCTGCTGTAACTTATAACATGTAATTTTTTCTGCGAATTGTGTAGCCGCGTTAGCCTGGTGGTAACGTGTCCGATTCCAAATCGATAGCTACGGGGTTCAATTCCAAGAGTTTCCAAATTTTTCCGAAGTCCAAATCCGAAGGTCAATATCCAAAGGTCCATATCCAAAAGTTTCCATGGTTCATTTTAATTTTTTTTCGGGAGAGATTTTTATGATAGTTTTTCAACATTGGCCGATCTAGCCAGAATATTCAATTTATCGAACATTTCCTTTGCTCCGTCCAAGTCCGGAATCCTGATAGTAGCTTTGAATTCAGAATGTCATCTGCATTTCGCCTCAACTGCTTTTCTGCTCTCTTTTCCGTTCCCTCCGGGCTCGTTAATATGATTAATGCATTTTGAGGGCATATTCGTGACTTCTTATGAACGAATTATTTTCATGAACTACTTCCGAGAATCCTTACCTTACCTAAAGGCCAAGTGAAGCGTTCTGCATTGCAGCTTGAATCACCACGTCTCTATATCAATTCAGTTTGGATACCGAACATGGTGTTAAGGTCGCCCGCGATGTTTTTAGTGCGGCAGTTAGACACCACCGACATGCTTGCGCGGAAACAATTGATTTCGGTATGGGGAATCATATCTGTATTAAAAACCCGTATTCCTGTAATTAAAATTATATTATGTAAGTGTACGAAGGCCAACGATAGGGATTTTTATGATTTCCGATCTGGATAATTGTACAGTTTAACGTTGCAGCTGGCAGCGACGCGGGGGTTTTGCAAACCATACGGGGTGGCTCTCCGAAACATTTCCAGCATGCAAGCAGAACCGTTCCCAATTCAGCAGGTTGCAAGCACGCGAGCGATTGCTTAATTATCTAGTTGTCACATTGTACCGTGTGACAAACTGAACCGTTCCCATTTATCCAACTGAACCGTTCAAATTCAAAACTAAACCGTTCCTATTTTGCCAACTTATCTGTTCCAATGTGGCAAACGTAGCCGTAAAAGTTCGCTTAAGAAATGGGCCCCAGCGGAAAAACCCTGGTGTAACTTATAACATGTAATTTTTTCAGCATGTGTAGCCGCGTTAGCCTGGTGGTAACGTGTCCGATTCCAAATCGAAAGGTCCGGAGTTCAATTCCAAGAGTTTCCAAAAGTTTTCCGAAGTCCAAATCCGAAGGTCAATATCCAAAGGTCCATATCCAAAAGTTTCCATGGTCCATTTTAATTTTTTTCGGGAGAGATTTTTATGATAGTTTTTCAACATTGGCCGATCTAGCCAGAATATTCAATTTATCGAACATTTCCTTTGCTCCGTCCAAGACCGGAATCCTGTTAGTAGCTTTGAATTCAGAATGTCATCTGCTTTTCGTCTCAACTGCTTTTCTGCTCTCTTTTCCGTTCCGTCCGGGCTCGTTAATATGATTAATGCATTTTGAGGGCATATTCGTGACTTCTTATCAACGAATTATTTTCATGAACTACTTCCGTGAATCATTACCTTACCTATAGGCCAAGTGAAGCGTTCTGCATTGCAGCTCGAAGCACCCTGTCTCTATATCAATCCAGTTTGGATACCGAACATGGTGTTAAGGTCGCCCGCGATGTTTTTAGTGCGGCAGTTAGACACCACCGACATGCTTGCGCGGAAACAATTGATTTCGGTATGGGGAATCATATCTGTATTAAAAACCCGTATTCCTGTAATTAAAAGTATATTATGTAAGTGTACTAAGGCCAACGATAGGGATTTTTATGATTTCCGATCTGGATAATAGTACAGTTTAACGTTGCAGCTGGCAGCGACGCAGGCGTTTTGCAAACCTCACGGGGTGGCTCTCCGAAACATTTCAAGCATGCAAGCAGAACCGTTCCCAGTTCAGCAGGTTGCAAGCACGCGAGCGATTGCTTAATTTTCTAGTTGTCACATTGTACCGTGTGACAAACTGAACCGTTCCCATTTATCTAACTGAACCTTTCAAATTGTGCCAACTAAACCTTTCCTATTTTGCCAACTTATCTGTTCCAATGTGGCAAACGTAGCCGTAAAAGTTCGCTATGGAAATGGGCCCCAGCGGAAAAACCCTGGTGTAACTTATAACATGTAATTTTTTCTCCGAATGGTGAAACCGCGTTAGCCTTGTGGTAACGTGTCCGATTCCAAATCGATAGCTACGGGGTTCAATTCCAAGAGTTTCCAAATTTTTCCGAAGTCCAAATCCGAAGGTCAATATCCAAAGGTCCATATCCAAAAGTTTCCATGGTTCATTTTCATTTTTTTTCGGGAGAGATTTTTATGATAGTTTTTCAACATTGGCCGATCTAGCCAGAATATTCAATTTATCGAACATTTCCTTTGCTCCGTCCAAGACCGGAATCCTGTTAGTAGCTTTGAATTCAGAATGTCATCTGCTTTTCGTCTCAACTGCTTTTCTGCTCTCTTTTCCGTTCCGTCCGGGCTCGTTAATATGATTAATGCATTTTGAGGGCATATTCGTGAATTCTTATCAACGAATTATTTTCATGAATTAATTCCGAGAATCCTTACCTTACCTATAGGCCAAGTGAAGCGTTCTGCATTGCAGCTTGAAGCACCATGTCTCTATATCAATTCAGTTTGGGTACCGAACATGGTGTTAAGGTCGCCCGCGATGTTTTTAGTGCGGCAGTTAGACACCACCGACATGCTTGCGCGGAAACAATTGATTTCGGTATGGGGAATCATATCTGTATTAAAAACCCGTATTCCTGTAATTAAAATTATATTATGTAAGTGTACTAAGGCCAACGATAGGGATTTTTATGATTTCCGATCTGGATAATTGTACAGTTTAACGTTGCAGCTGGCAGCGACAAGGGGGTTTTGCAAACCTTACGGGGTGGCTCTCCGAAACATTTCCAGCCAGCAAGCAGAACCGTTCCCAATTCAGCAGGTTGCAAGCACGCGAGCGATTGCTTAATTTTCTAGTTGTCACATTGTACCGTGTGACAAACTGAACCGTTCCCATTTATCCAACTGAACCGTTCAAATTCAAAACTAAACCGTTCCGATTTTGCCAACTTATCTGTTCCAATGTGGCAAACGTAGCCGTAAAAGTTCGCTTAAGAAATGTGCCCCAGCGGAAAAACCCTGGTGTAACTTATAAAATGTAATTTTTTCTGCGAATTGTGAAGCCGCGTTAGCCTGGTGGTAACGTGTCCGATGCCAAATCGAAAGTTCCGGGTTCAATTCCAAGAGTTTCCAAAAGTTTTCCGAAGTCCAAATCCGAAGGTCAATATCCAAAGGTCCATATCCAAAGGTTTCCATGGTTCATTTTAATTTTTTTTCGGGAGAGATTTTTATGATAGTTTTTCAACATTGGCCGATCTAGCCAGAATATTCAATTTATCGAACATTTCCTTTGCTCCGTCCAAGACCGGAATCCTGTTAGTAGCTTTGAATTCAGAATGTCATCTGCTTTTCGTCTCAACTGCTTTTCTGCTTTCTTTTCCGTTCCGTCCTGGCTCGTTAATATGATTAATGCATTTTGAGGGCATATTCGTGAATTCTTATCAACGAATTATTTTCATGAATTAATTCCGAGAATCCTTACCTTACCTATAGGCCAAGTGAAGCGTTCTGCATTGCAGCTCGAAGCACCATGTCTCTATATCAATTCAGTTTAGATACCGAACATGGTGTTAAGGTCGCCCGCGACGTTTTTAGTGCGGCAGTTAGACACCACCGACATGCTTGCGCGGAAAAAATTGATTTCGGTATGGGGAATCATATCTGTATTAAAAACACGTATTCCTGTAATTAAAATTATATTATGTAAGTGTACTAAGGCCAACGATAGGGATTTTTATGATTTCCGATCTGGATAATTGTACAGTTTAACGTTGCAGCTGGCAGCGACAAGGGGGTTTTGCAAACCTTACGGGGTGGCTCTCCGAAACATTTCCAGCCAGCAAGCAGAACCGTTCCCAATTCAGCAGGTTGCAAGCACGCGAGCGATTGCTTAATTTTCTAGTTGTCACATTGTACCGTGTGACAAACTGAACCGTTCCCATTTATCCAACTGAACCGTTCAAATTCAAAACTAAACCGTTCCCATTTTGCCAACTTATCTGTTCCAATGTGGCAAACGTAGCCATAAAAGTTCGCTTAAGAAATGGGCCCCAGCGGAAAAACCCTGGTGTAACTTATAACATGTAATTTTTTCTGCGAATTGTGAAGCCGCGTTAGCCTGGTGGTAACGTGTCCGATTCCAAATCGAAAGGTCCGGAGTTCAATTCCAAGAGTTTCCAAAAGTTTTCCGAAGTCCAAATCCGAAGGTCAATATCCAAAGGTCCATATCCAAAAGTTTCCATGGTTCATTTTCATTTTTTTTCGGGAGAGATTTTTATGATAGTTTTTCAACATTGGCCGATCTAGCCAGAATATTCAATTTATCGAACATTTCCTTTGCTCCGTCAGAGTCCGGAATCCTGTTAGTAGCTTTGAATTCAGAATGTCATCTGCTTTTCGTCTCAACTGCTTTTCTGCTCTCTTTTCCGTTCCGTCCGGTCTCGTTAATATGATTAATGCATTTTGAGGGCATATTCGTGAATTCTTATCAACGAATTATTTTAATGAATTAATTCCGAGAATCCTTACCTTACCTATAGGCCAAGTGAAGCGTTCTGCATTGCAGCTCGATGCACCATGTCTCTATATCAATCCAGTTTGGATACCGAACATGGTGATAAGGTCGCCCGCGATGTTTTTAGTGCGGCAGTTAGACGCCACCGACATGCTTGCGCGGAAACAATTGATTTCGGTATGGGGAATCATATCTGTATTAAAAACCCGTATTCCTGTAATAAAATTATATTATGTAAGTGTACTAAGGCCAACGATAGGGTTTTTTATGTTTTCCGATCTGGATAATAGTACAGTTTAACGTTGCAGCTGGCAGCGACGCGGGGGTTTTGCAAACCTTACGGGGTGGCTCTCCGAAACATTTCCAGCATGCAAGCAGAACCGTTCCCAATTCAGCAGGTTGCAAGCACGCGAGCGATTGCTTAATTTTCTAGTTGTCACATTGTACCGTGTGTCCAACTGAACCGTTCCCATTTGTCCAATTGAACCTTTCAAATTGTGCCAACTAAACCGTTCCTATTTTGCCAACTTATCTGTTCCAATGTGGCAAACGTAGCCGTAAAAGTTCGCTATGGAAATGGGCCCCAGCGGAAAAACCCTGCTGTAACTTATAACATGTAATTTTTTCTGCGAATTGTGTAGCCGCGTTAGCCTGGTGGTAACGTGTCCGATTCCAAATCGATAGCTACGGGGTTCAATTCCAAGAGTTTCCAAATTTTTCCGAAGTCCAAATCCGAAGGTCAATATCCAAAGGTCCATATCCAAAAGTTTCCATGGTTCATTTTAATTTTTTTTCGGGAGAGATTTTTATGATAGTTTTTCAACATTGGCCGATCTAGCCAGAATATTCAATTTATCGAACATTTCCTTTGCTCCGTCCAAGTCCGGAATCCTGATAGTAGCTTTGAATTCAGAATGTCATCTGCATTTCGCCTCAACTGCTTTTCTGCTCTCTTTTCCGTTCCCTCCGGGCTCGTTAATATGATTAATGCATTTTGAGGGCATATTCGTGACTTCTTATGAACGAATTATTTTCATGAACTACTTCCGAGAATCCTTACCTTACCTAAAGGCCAAGTGAAGCGTTCTGCATTGCAGCTTGAATCACCACGTCTCTATATCAATTCAGTTTGGATACCGAACATGGTGTTAAGGTCGCCCGCGATGTTTTTAGTGCGGCAGTTAGACACCACCGACATGCTTGCGCGGAAACAATTGATTTCGGTATGGGGAATCATATCTGTATTAAACCCGTATTCCTGTAATTAAAATTATATTATGTAAGTGTACGAAGGCCAACGATAGGGATTTTTATGATTTCCGATCTGGATAATAGTACAGTTTAACGTTGCAGCTGGCAGCGACGCAGGCGTTTTGCAAACCTTACGGGGTGGCTCTCCGAAACATTTCCAGCATGCAAGCAGAACCGTTCCCAATTCAGCAGGTTGCAAGCACGCGAGCGATTGCTTAATTTTCTAGTTGTCACATTGTACCGTAAGACAAACTGAACCGTTCCCATGTATCCAACAGAACCGTTCAAATTGTGCCAACTAAACCGTTCCTATTTTGCCAACTTATCTGTTCCAATGTGGCAAACGTAGCCGTAAAAGTTCGCTATGGAAATGGGCCACAGCGGAAAAACCCTGGTGTAACTTATAACATGTAATTTTTTCTGCGAATTGTGGAGCCGCGTTAGTCTGGTGGTAACGTGTCCGATTCCAAATCCAAAGGTCCGGGGTTCAATTCGAGGGGTTTCCAAAAGTTTTCCGAAGTCCAAATCCGAAGATCAATATCCAAAGGTCCATATCCAAAAGTATCCATGGTTCATTTTAATTTTTTTTCGGGAGAGATTTTTATGATAGTTTTTCAACATTGGCCGATCTAGCCAGAATATTCAATTAATCGAACATTTCCTTTGCTCCGTCCAAGTCCGGAATCCTGATAGTAGCTTTGAATTCAGAATGTCATCTGCTTTTCGTCTCAACTGCTTTTCTGCTCTCTTTTCCGTTCCGTCCGGGCTCGTTAATATGATTAATGCATTTTGAGGGCATATTCGTGACTTCTTATCAACGAATTATTATCTCATGAACTACTTCCGAGAATCCTAACCTTACCTATAGGCCAAGTGAAGCGTTCTGCATTGCAGCTCGAAGCACCATGTCTCTATATCAATCCAGTTTGGATACCGAACATGGTGTTAAGGTCGCCCGCGATGTTTTTAGTGCGGCAGTTAGACACCACCGACATGCTTGCGCGGAAACAATTGATTTCGGTATGGGGAATCATATCTGTATTAAAAACCCGTATTCCTGTAATTAAAATTATATTATTTAAGTGTACTAAGGCCAACGATAGGGATTTTTATGAATTCCGATCTGGATAATAGTACAGTTTAACGTTGTAGCTGGCAGCGACGCAGGCGTTTTGCAAACCTTACGGGGTGGCTCTCCGAAACATTTCCAGCCAGCAAGCAGAACCGTTCCCAGTTCAGCAGGTTGCAAGCACGCGAGCGATTGCTTAATTTTCTAGTTGTCACATTGTACCGTGTGACAAACTGAACCGTTCCCATTTATCTAACTGAACCTTTCAAATTGTGCCAACTAAACCTTTCCTATTTTGCCAACTTATCTGTTCCAATGTGGCAAACGTAGCCGTAAAAGTTCGCTATGGAAACCGGCCCCAGCGGAAAAACCCTGGTGTAACTTATAACATGTAATTTTTTCTGCGAATTGTGTAGCCGCGTTAGCCTGGTGGTAACGTGTCCGATTCCAAATCCGGGATTCAATTCCAAGAGTTTCCAAAAGTTTTCCGAAGTCCAAATCCTATGGTCAATATCCAAAGGTCCATATCCAAAAGTTTCCATGGTACATTTTAATTTTTTTTCGGGAGAGATTTTTATGATAGTTTTTCAACATTGGCCGATCTAGCCAGAATATTCAATTAATCGAACATTTCCTTTGCTCCGTCCAAGTCCGGAATCCTGATAGTAGCTTTGAATTCAGAATGTCATCTGCTTTTCGCCTCACTGCTTTTCTGCTCTCTTTTCCGTTCCCTCCGGGCTCGTTAATATGATTAATGCATTTTGAGGGCATATTCGTGACTTCTTATCAACGAATTATTTTCATGAAATACTTCCGAGAATCCTTATCTTACCTATAGGCCAAGTGAAGCGTTCTGCATTTCAGCTTGAAGCACCCTGTCTCTATATCAATCCAGTTTGGATACCGAACATGGTGTTAAGGTCGCCCGCGAAGTTTTTAGTGCGGCAGTAGGACACCACCGACATGCTTGCGCGGAAATAATTGATTTCGGTATGGGGAATAATATAGGTATTAAACACCCGTATTCCTTTAATTATAATTATATTATGTAAGTGTACTAAGGCCAACGATAGGGATTTTTATGATTTTCGATCTGGATAATAATACAGATTAACGTTGCAGCTGGCAGCAACGCGGGGGTTTTGCAAACCTTACGGGGTGGCTCTCCGAAACATTTCCAGCCAGCAAGCAGAACCGTTCCCAGTTCGGCAGGTTGCAAGCATGCGAGCGATTGCTTAATTTTCTAGTTGTCACATTGTACCGTGTGACAAACTGAACCGTTCCCATTTATCCAACTGAACCGTTCAAATTCAAAACTAAACCGTTCCCATTTTGCCAACTTATCTGTTCCAATGTGGCAAACGTAGCCATAAAAGTTCGCTTAAGAAATGGGCCCCAGCGGAAAAACCCTGGTGTAACTTATAACATGTAATTTTTTCTGCGAATTGTGAAGCCGCGTTAGCCTGGTGGTAACGTGTCCGATTCCAAATCGAAAGGTCCGGAGTTCAATTCCAAGAGTTTCCAAAAGTTTTCCGAAGTCCAAATCCGAAGGTCAATATCCAAAGGTCCATATCCAAAAGTTTCCATGGTTCATTTTCATTTTTTTTCGGGAGAGATTTTTATGATAGTTTTTCAACATTGGCCGATCTAGCCAGAATATTCAATTTATCGAACATTTCCTTTGCTCCGTCAGAGTCCGGAATCCTGTTAGTAGCTTTGAATTCAGAATGTCATCTGCTTTTCGTCTCAACTGCTTTTCTGCTCTCTTTTCCGTTCCGTCCGGTCTCGTTAATATGATTAATGCATTTTGAGGGCATATTCGTGAATTCTTATCAACGAATTATTTTAATGAATTAATTCCGAGAATCCTTACCTTACCTATAGGCCAAGTGAAGCGTTCTGCATTGCAGCTCGATGCACCATGTCTCTATATCAATCCAGTTTGGATACCGAACATGGTGATAAGGTCGCCCGCGATGTTTTTAGTGCGGCAGTTAGACGCCACCGACATGCTTGCGCGGAAACAATTGATTTCGGTATGGGGAATCATATCTGTATTAAAAACCCGTATTCCTGTAATAAAATTATATTATGTAAGTGTACTAAGGCCAACGATAGGGTTTTTTATGTTTTCCGATCTGGATAATAGTACAGTTTAACGTTGCAGCTGGCAGCGACGCAGGCGTTTTGCAAACCTTACGGGGTGGCTCTCCGAAACATTTCCAGCATGCAAGCAGAACCGTTCCCAATTCAGCAGGTTGCAAGCACGCGAGCGATTGCTTAATTTTCTAGTTGTCACATTGTACCGTGTGTCCAACTGAACCGTTCCCATTTGTCCAATTGAACCTTTCAAATTGTGCCAACTAAACCGTTCCTATTTTGCCAACTTATCTGTTCCAATGTGGCAAACGTAGCCGTAAAAGTTCGCTATGGAAATGGGCCCCAGCGGAAAAACCCTGCTGTAACTTATAACATGTAATTTTTTCTGCGAATTGTGTAGCCGCGTTAGCCTGGTGGTAACGTGTCCGATTCCAAATCGATAGCTACGGGGTTCAATTCCAAGAGTTTCCAAATTTTTCCGAAGTCCAAATCCGAAGGTCAATATCCAAAGGTCCATATCCAAAAGTTTCCATGGTTCATTTTAATTTTTTTTCGGGAGAGATTTTTATGATAGTTTTTCAACATTGGCCGATCTAGCCAGAATATTCAATTTATCGAACATTTCCTTTGCTCCGTCCAAGTCCGGAATCCTGATAGTAGCTTTGAATTCAGAATGTCATCTGCATTTCGCCTCAACTGCTTTTCTGCTCTCTTTTCCGTTCCCTCCGGGCTCGTTAATATGATTAATGCATTTTGAGGGCATATTCGTGACTTCTTATGAACGAATTATTTTCATGAACTACTTCCGAGAATCCTTACCTTACCTAAAGGCCAAGTGAAGCGTTCTGCATTGCAGCTTGAATCACCACGTCTCTATATCAATTCAGTTTGGATACCGAACATGGTGTTAAGGTCGCCCGCGATGTTTTTAGTGCGGCAGTTAGACACCACCGACATGCTTGCGCGGAAACAATTGATTTCGGTATGGGGAATCATATCTGTATTAAACCCGTATTCCTGTAATTAAAATTATATTATGTAAGTGTACGAAGGCCAACGATAGGGATTTTTATGATTTCCGATCTGGATAATAGTACAGTTTAACGTTGCAGCTGGCAGCGACGCAGGCGTTTTGCAAACCTTACGGGGTGGCTCTCCGAAACATTTCCAGCATGCAAGCAGAACCGTTCCCAATTCAGCAGGTTGCAAGCACGCGAGCGATTGCTTAATTTTCTAGTTGTCACATTGTACCGTAAGACAAACTGAACCGTTCCCATGTATCCAACAGAACCGTTCAAATTGTGCCAACTAAACCGTTCCTATTTTGCCAACTTATCTGTTCCAATGTGGCAAACGTAGCCGTAAAAGTTCGCTATGGAAATGGGCCACAGCGGAAAAACCCTGGTGTAACTTATAACATGTAATTTTTTCTGCGAATTGTGGAGCCGCGTTAGTCTGGTGGTAACGTGTCCGATTCCAAATCCAAAGGTCCGGGGTTCAATTCGAGGGGTTTCCAAAAGTTTTCCGAAGTCCAAATCCGAAGATCAATATCCAAAGGTCCATATCCAAAAGTATCCATGGTTCATTTTAATTTTTTTTTGGAGAGATTTTTATGATAGTTTTTCAACATTGGCCGATCTAGCCAGAATATTCAATTAATCGAACATTTCCTTTGCTCCGTCCAAGTCCGGAATCCTGATAGTAGCTTTGAATTCAGAATGTCATCTGCTTTTCGTCTCAACTGCTTTTCTGCTCTCTTTTCCGTTCCGTCCGGGCTCGTTAATATGATTAATGCATTTTGAGGGCATATTCGTGACTTCTTATCAACGAATTATTATCTCATGAACTACTTCCGAGAATCCTAACCTTACCTATAGGCCAAGTGAAGCGTTCTGCATTGCAGCTCGAAGCACCATGTCTCTATATCAATCCAGTTTGGATACCGAACATGGTGTTAAGGTCGCCCGCGATGTTTTTAGTGCGGCAGTTAGACACCACCGACATGCTTGCGCGGAAACAATTGATTTCGGTATGGGGAATCATATCTGTATTAAAAACCCGTATTCCTGTAATTAAAATTATATTATTTAAGTGTACTAAGGCCAACGATAGGGATTTTTATGAATTCCGATCTGGATAATAGTACAGTTTAACGTTGTAGCTGGCAGCGACGCAGGCGTTTTGCAAACCTTACGGGGTGGCTCTCCGAAACATTTCCAGCCAGCAAGCAGAACCGTTCCCAGTTCAGCAGGTTGCAAGCACGCGAGCGATTGCTTAATTTTCTAGTTGTCACATTGTACCGTGTGACAAACTGAACCGTTCCCATTTATCTAACTGAACCTTTCAAATTGTGCCAACTAAACCTTTCCTATTTTGCCAACTTATCTGTTCCAATGTGGCAAACGTAGCCGTAAAAGTTCGCCATGGAAACCGGCCCCAGCGGAAAAACCCTGGTGTAACTTATAACATGTAATTTTTTCTGCGAATTGTGTAGCCGCGTTAGCCTGGTGGTAACGTGTCCGATTCCAAATCCGGGATTCAATTCCAAGAGTTTCCAAAAGTTTTCCGAAGTCCAAATCCTATGGTCAATATCCAAAGGTCCATATCCAAAAGTTTCCATGGTACATTTTAATTTTTTTTCGGGAGAGATTTTTATGATAGTTTTTCAACATTGGCCGATCTAGCCAGAATATTCAATTAATCGAACATTTCCTTTGCTCCGTCCAAGTCCGGAATCCTGATAGTAGCTTTGAATTCAGAATGTCATCTGCTTTTCGCCTCACTGCTTTTCTGCTCTCTTTTCCGTTCCCTCCGGGCTCGTTAATATGATTAATGCATTTTGAGGGCATATTCGTGACTTCTTATCAACGAATTATTTTCATGAAATACTTCCGAGAATCCTTATCTTACCTATAGGCCAAGTGAAGCGTTCTGCATTTCAGCTTGAAGCACCCTGTCTCTATATCAATCCAGTTTGGATACCGAACATGGTGTTAAGGTCGCCCGCGAAGTTTTTAGTGCGGCAGTAGGACACCACCGACATGCTTGCGCGGAAATAATTGATTTCGGTATGGGGAATAATATAGGTATTAAACACCCGTATTCCTTTAATTATAATTATATTATGTAAGTGTACTAAGGCCAACGATAGGGATTTTTATGATTTCCGATCTGGATAATAATACAGATTAACGTTGCAGCTGGCAGCAACGCGGGGGTTTTGCAAACCTTACGGGGTGGCTCTCCGAAACATTTCCAGCCAGCAAGCAGAACCGTTCCCAGTTCGGCAGGTTGCAAGCATGCGAGCGATTGCTTAAATTTCAAGTTGTCACATTGTACCGTGTGTCCAACTGAACCGTTCCCATTTGTCCAACTGAACCGTTCAAATTGTGCCAACTAAACCGTTCCTATTTTGCCAACTTATCTGTTCCAATGTGGCAAACGTAGCCGTAAAAGTTCGCTATGGAAACCGGCCCCAGCGGAAAAACCCTGGTGTAACTTATAACATGTAATTTTTTCTGCGAATTGTGTAGCCGCGTTAGCCTGGTGGTAACGTGTCCGATTCCAAATCCGGGATTCAATTCCAAGAGTTTCCAAAAGTTTTCCGAAGTCCAAATCCTATGGTCAATATCCAAAGGTCCATATCCAAAAGTTTCCATGGTTCATTTTAATTTTTTTTCGGGAGAGATTTTTATGATAGTTTTTCAACATTGGCCGATCTAGCCAGAATATTCAATTAATCGAACATTTCCTTTGCTCCGTCCAAGTCCGGAATCCTGTTAGTAGCTTTGAATTCAGAATGTCATCTGCTTTTCCTCTCAACTGCTTTTCTACTCTCTTTTCCGTTCCGTCCGGGCTCGTTAATATGATTAATGCATTTTGAGGGCATATTCGTGACTTCTTATCAACGAATTATTATCTCATGTACTACTTCCGAGAATCCTTACCTTACCTATAGGCCAAGTGAAGCGTTCTGCATTGCAGCTCGAAGCACCATGTCTTTATATCAATCCAGTTTGGATACCGAACATGGTGTTAAGGTCGCCCGCGATGTTTTTAGAGCGGCAGTTAGACACCACCGACATTCTTGCGCGGAAACAATTGATTTCGGAATGGGGAATCATATCTGTATTAAAAACCCGTATTCCTGTAATTAAAATTATATTATGTAAGTGTACTAAGGCCAACGATAGGGATTTTTATGATTTCCGATCTGGATAATAATACAGATTCACGTTGCAGCTGGCAGCGACGCAGGCGTTTTGCAAACCTTACGGGGTGGCTCTCCGAAACATTTCGAGCATGCAAGCAGAACCGTTCCCAGTTCAGCAGGTTGCAAGCTTGCGAGCGATTGCTTAATTTTCTAGTTGTCACATTGTACCGTGTGACAAACTGAACCGTTCCCATTTATCTAACTGAACCTTTCAAATTGTGCCAACTAAACATTTCCTATTTTGCCAACTTATCTGTTCCAATGTGGCAAACGTAGCCGTAAAAGTTCGCTATGGAAACCGGCCCCAGCGGAAAAACCCTGGTGTAACTTATAACATGTAATTTTTTCTGCGAATTGTGTAGCCCCGTTAGCCTGGTGGTAACGTGTCCGATTCCAAATCCAAAGGTCCGGGGTTCAATTCCAAGAGTTTCCAAAAGTTTTCCGAAGTCCAAATCCGAAGGTCAATATCCAAAGGTCCATATCCAAAAGTTTCCATGGTTCATTTTAATTTTTTTTCGGGAGAGATTTTTATGATAGTTTTTCAACATTGGCCGATCTAGCCAGAATATTCAATTAATCGAACATTTCCTTTGCTCCGTCCAAGTCCGGAATCCTGATAGTAGCTTTGAATTCAGAATGTCATCTGCTTTTCGCCTCACTGCTTTTCTGCTCTCTACTCCGTTCCCTCCGGGCTCGTTAATATGATTAATGCATTTTGAGGGCATATTCGTGACTTCTTATGAACGAATTATTTTCATGAATTAATTCGGAGAATCCTTACCTTACCTATAGGCCAAGTGAAGCGTTCTGCATTGCAGCTTGAAGCACCATGTCTCTATATCAATGCAGTTTGGATACCGAACATGGTGTTAAGGTCGCCCGCGAAGTTTTTAGTGCGGCAGTTAGACACCACCGACATGCTTGCGCGGAAATAATTGATTTCGGTATGGGGAATCGTATCTGTATTAAAAACCCGTATTCCTGTAATTAAAATTATATTATTTAAGTGTACTAAGGCCAACGATAGGGATTTTTATGAATTCCGATCTGGATAATAGTACAGTTTAACGTTGCAGCTGGCAGCGACGCGGGCGTTTTGCAAACCTTACGGGGTGGCTCTCCGAAACATTTCCAGCCAGCAAGCAGAACCGTTCCCAATTCAGCAGGTTGCAAGCATGCGAGCGATTGCTTAATTTTCTAGTTGTCACATTGTACCGTGTGTCCAACTGAACCGTTCCCATTTGTCCAACTGAACCGTTCAAATTGTGCCAACTAAACCGTTCCTATTTTGCCAACTTATCTGTTCCAATGTCGCAAACGTAGCCGTAAAAGTTCGCTATGGAAACCGGCCCCAGCGGAAAAACCCTGGTGTAACTTATAACATGTAATTTTTTCTGCGAATTGTGTAGCCGCGTTAGCCTGGTGGTAACGTGTCCGATTCCAAATCCGGGATTCAATTCCAAGAGTTTCCAAAAGTTTTCCGAAGTCCAAATCCTATGGTCAATATCCAAAGGTACATATCCAAAAGCTTCCATGGTTCATTTTAATTTTTTTTCCGGAGAGATTTTTATGATAGTTTTTCAACATTGGCCGATCTAGCCAGAATATTCAATTAATCGAACATTTCCTTTGCTCCGTCCAAGTCCGGAATCCTGATAGTAGCTTTGAATTCAGAATGTCATCTGCTTTTCGCCTCACTGCTTTTCTGCTCTCTTTTCCGTTCCCTCCGGGCTCGTTAATATGATTAATGCATTTTGAGGGCATATTCGTGACTTCTTATCAACGAATTATTATCTCATGAACTACTTCCGAGAATCCTTACCTTACCTATAGGCCAAGTGAAGCGTTCTGCATTGCAGCTCGAAGCACCCTGTCTCTATATCAATCCAGTTTGGATACCGAACATGGTGTTAAGGTCGCCCGCGATGTTTTTAGAGCGGCAGTTAGACACCACCGACATTCTTGCGCGGAAACAATTGATTTCGGTATGGGGAATCATATCTGTATTAAAAACCCGTATTCCTGTAATTAAAATTATATTATGTAAGTGTACTAAGGCCAACGATAGGGATTTTTATGATTTCCGATCTGGATAATAATACAGATTCACGTTGCAGCTGGCAGCGACGCAGGCGTTTTGCAAACCTTACGGGGTGGCTCTCCGAAACATTTCAAGCATGCAAGCAGAACCGTTCCCAGTTCAGCAGGTTGCAAGCTTGCGAGCGATTGCTTAATATTCTGGTTGTCACATTGTACCGTGTGACAAACTGAACCGTTCCAATTTATCTAACTGAACCTTTCAAATTGTGCCAACTAAACATTTCCTATTTTGCCAACTTATCTGTTCCAATGTGGCAAACGTAGCCGTAAAAGTTCGCTATGGAAATGGGCCCCAGCGGAAAAACCCTGGTGTAACTTATAACATGTAATTTTTTCTGCGAATCGAGTAGCCGCGTTAGCCTGGTGGTAACGTGTCCGATTCCAAATCGAAAGGTCCGGGGTTCAATTCCAAGAGTTTTCAAAAGTTTTCCGAAGTCCAAATCCGAAGGTCAATATCCAACGGTCCATATCCAAAAGTTTCCATGGTTCATTTTAATTTTTTTTCGGGAGTGATTTTTATGATAGTTTTTCAACATTGGCCGATCTAGCCAAAATATTCAATTTATCAAACATTTCCTTTGCTCCGTCCAAGTCCGGAATCCTGTTAGTAGCTTTGAATTCAAAATGTCATCTGCTTTTCGTCTCAACTGCTTTTCTGCTCTCTTTTCCGTTCCGTCCGGGCTCGTAAATATGATTAATGCATTTTGAGGGCGTATTCGTGACTTCTTATGAACGAATTATTTTCATGAACTACTTCCGAGAATCCTTACCTTACCTATAGGCCAAGTGAAGCGTTCTGCATTGCAGCTTGAAGCACCATGTCTCTATATCAATCCAGTTTGGATACCGAACATGGTGTTAAGGTCGCCCGCGATGTTTTTAGTGCGGCAGTTAGACACCACCGACATGCTTGCGCGGAAACAATTGATTTCGGTATGGGGAATCATATCTGCATTAAAAACCCGTATTCCTGTAATTAAAATTATATTATTTAAGTGTACTAAGGCCAATGATAGGGATTTTTATGATTTCCGATCTGGATAATAGTACAGTTTAACGTTGCAGCTGGCAGCGACGCAGGCGTTTTGCAAACCTTACGGGGTGGCTCTCCGAAACATTTCCAGTATGCAAGCAGAACCGTTCCCAATTCAGCAGGTTGCAAGCACGCGTGCGATTGCTTAATTTTCTAGTTGTCACATTGTAGCGTGTGTCCAACTGAACCGTCCCCATTTGTCCAACTGAACCGTTCAAATTGTTCCAACTGAACCGTTCCCATTTGTCCAACTGAACCGTTCAAATTGTGCCAACTAAACCGTTCCTATTTTGCCAACTTATCTGTTCCAATGTGGCAAACGTAGCCGTAAAAGTTCGCTATGGAAACCGGCGCAAGCGGAAAAACCCTGGTGTAACTTATAACATGTAATTTTTTCTGCGAATCGTATAGCCGCGTTAGCCTGGTGGTAACGTGTCCGATTCCAAATCGAAAGGTCAACAATTGATTTCGGTATGGGGAATCATATCTGTATTAAAAACCCATATTCCTGTAATTAAAATTATATTATGTAAGTGTACGAAGGCCAACGATAGGGATTTTTATGATTTCCGATCTGGATAATAGTACAGTTTAACGTTGCAGCTGGCAGCGACGCAGGCGTTTTGCAAACCTTACGAGGTGGCTCTCCGAAACATTTCCAGCATGCAAGCAGAAACGTTCCCAATTCAGCAGGTTGCAAGCACGCGTGCGACAGCTTAATTTTCTAGTTGTCACATTGTACCGTGTGTCCAACTGAACCGTCCCCATTTGTCCAGCTGAACCGTTCAAATTGTGCCAACTAAACCGTTCCTATTTTGCCAACTTATCTGTTCCAATGTGGCAAACGTAGCCGTAAAAGTTCGCTATGGAAATGGGCCCCAGCGGAAAAACCCTGGTGTAACTTATAACATGTAATTTTTTCTGCGAATTGTGAAGCCGCGTTAGCCTGGTGGTAACGTGTCCGATTCCATATCGAAAGGTCCGGCGTTCAATTCCAAGAGTTTCCAAAAGTTTTCCGTAGTCCAAATCCGAAGGTCAATATCCAAAGGTCCATATCCAAAAGTTTCCATGGTTCATTTTTAATTTTTTTCGGGAGAGATTTTTATGATAGTTTTTCATTATTGGCCGATCTAGCCAGAATATTCAATTTATCGAACATTTCCTTTGCTCCGTCCAAGTTCGGAATCCTGTTAATAGCTTTGAATTCAGAATGTCATCTGCTTTTTGTCTCAACTGCATTTCTGCTCTCTTTTCCGTTCCGTCCGGGCTCGTTAATATGATTAATGCATTTTGAGGGCATATTCGTGACTTCTTATCAACGAATTATTTTCATGAACTACTTCTGAGAATCCTTACCTTACCTAAAGGCCAAGTGAAGCGTTCTGCATTGCAGCTTGAAGCACCATGTCTCTATATCAATCCAGTTTGGATACCGAACATGTTATTAAGGTCGCCCGCGATGTTTTTAGTGCGGCAGTTAGACAACACCGACATGCTTGCGCGGAAATAATTGATTTCGGTATGGGAATCATATCAGTTTTAAAAACCCTTATTCCTGTAATTAAAATTATATTATTTATGTTTACTAAGGCCAACGATAGGGATTTTTATGATTTCCGATCAGGATAATAGTACAGTTTAACGTCGCAGCTGGCAGCGACGCAGGCGTTTTGGAAACCTTACGGGGTGGCTCTCCGAAACATTTCCAGCATGCAAACAGAACCGTTCCCAATTCAGCAGGTTGCAAGCACGCGAGCGATTAATTAAATTTCTAGTTGTCACATTGTAGCGTGTGTCCAACTGAACCGTTCCTATTTGTCCAACTGAACCGTTCAAATTGTGCCAACTAAACCGTTCCCATTTTGCCAACTAAACCGTTCCTATTTTGCCAACTTATATGTTCCAATTTGGCAAACGTAGCCGTAAAAGTTCGCTATGGAAATGGGCCCCAGCGGAAAAACCATGTTGTAACTTATAACATGTAATTTTTTCTGCGAATCGTGTAGCCGCGTTAGCCTGGTGGTAACGTGTCCGATTCCAAATCAAAAGGTTCAGGGTTCAATTCCAAGAGTTTCCAAAAGTTGTCCGAAGTCCAAATCCGAAGGTCAATATCCAAAGGTCCATATCCAAAAGTTTCCATGGTTCATTTTAATTTTTTTTCGGGCGAGATTTTTATGATAGTTTTTCAACATTGGCCGATCTAGCCAGAATATTCAATTTATCGAACATTTCCTTTGCTCCGTCCAAGACCGGAATCCTGTTAGTAGCTTTGAATTCAGAATGTCATCTGCTTTTCGTCTCAACTGCTTTTCTGCTCTCTTTTCCGTTCCGTCCGGGCTCGTTAATATGATTAATGCATGTTGAGGGCATACTCGTGACTTCTTATCAACGAATTATTTTCATGAGCTAATTCCGAGAATCCTTACCTTACCTATAGGCCAAGTGAAGCCTTCTTCATTGCAGTTCGAAGCACCATGTCTCTATATCAATCCAGTTTGGATACCGAACATGGTGTTAAGGTCGCCCGCGATGTTTTTAGTGCGGCAGTTAGACACCACCGACATGCTTGCGCGGAAACAATTGATTTCGGTATGGGGAATCATATCTGTATTAAAAACCCGTATTCCTGTAATTAAAATTATATTATGTAAGTGTACTAAGGCCAACGATAGGGATTTTTATGATTTCCGATCTGGATAATAGTACAGTTTAACGTTGCAGCTGGCAGCGACGCGGGGGTTTTGCAAACCTTACGGGGTGGCTCTCCGAAACATTTCCAGCATGCAAGCAGAACCGTTCCCAGTTCAGCAGGTTGCAAGCACGCGAGCGATTGCTTAATTTTCTAGTTGTCACATTGTACCGTGTGTCCAACTGAACCGTTCCCATTTGTCCAACTGAACCGTTCCCATTTCGCCAACTAAACCGTTCCTATTTTGCCAACTAAACCGTTCCTATTTTGCCAACTTATCTGTTCCAATGTGGCAAACGTAGCCGTAAAAGTTCGCTATGGAAATGGGCCCCAGCGGAAAAACCCTGGTGTAACTTATAACATGTAATATTTTCTGCGAATTGTGTAACCGCGTTAGCCTGGTGGTAACGTGTCCGATTCCAAATCGAAAGGTCCGGGGTTCAATTCCAAGAGTTTCCAAAAGTTGTCCGAAGTCCAAATCCGAAGGTCAATATCCAAAGGTCCATATCCAAAAGTTTCCATGGTTCATTTTAATTTTTTTTCGGGAGAGATTTTTATGATAGTTTTTCAACATTGGCCGATCTAGCCAGAATATTCAATTTATCGAACATTTCCTTTGCTCCGTCCAAATCCGGAATCCTGTAAGTAGCTTTGAATTCAGAATGTCATCTGCTTTTTGTCTCAACTGCTTTTCTGCTCTCTTTCCCGTTCCGTCCGGGCTTTTTAATATGATTAATGCATTTTGAGGGCATATTCGTGACTTCTTATCAACGAATTATTTTCATGAACTACTTCCGAGAATCCTTACCTTACCTATAGGCCAAGTGAAGCGTTCTGCATTTCAGCTTGAAGCACCCTGTCTCTATATCAATCCAGTTTGGATACCGAACATGTTGTTAAGGTAGCCCGCGATGTTTGTAGTGCGGCAGTTAGACAACACCGACATGCTTGCGCGGAAATAATTGATTTCGGTATGGGAATCATATCAGTTTTAAAAACCCTTATTCCTGTAATTAAAATTATATTATGTAAGTGTACTAAGGCCAACGATAGGGATTTTTATGATTTCCGATCTGGATAATAGTACAGTTTAACGTTGCAGCTGGCAGCGACGCAGGCGTTTTGCAAACCTTACGGGGAGGCTCTCCGAAACATTTCCAGCATGCAAGCAGAACCGTTCCCAATTCAGCAGGTTGCAAGCACGCGAGCGATTGCTTAATTTTCTAGTTGTCACATTGTACCGTGTGTCCAACTGAACCGTTCCCATTTGTCCAACTGAACCGTTCAAATTGTGCCAACTAAACCGTTCCTATTTTGCCAACTTATCTGTTCCAATGTGGCAAACGTAGCCGTAAAAGTTCGCTATGGAAATGGGCCCCAGCGGAAAAACCCTGGTGTAACTTATAACATGTAATTTTTTCTGCGAATTGTGTAGCCGCGTTAGCCTGGTGGTAACGTGTCCGATTCCAAATCGAAAGGTCCGGGGTTCAATTCCAAGAGTTTCCAAAAGTTTTCGAAAGTCCAAATCCGAAGGTCAATATCCAAAGGTCCATATCCAAAAGTTTCCATGGTTCATTTTAATTTTTTTTTCGGGAGAGATTTTAATGATAGTTTTTCAACATTGGCCGATCTAGCCAGAATATTCAATTTATCGAACACTTCCTTTGCTCCGTCCAAGTCCGGAATCCTGTTCGTAGCTTTGAATTCAGAATGTCATCTGCTTTTCGTCTCAACTGCTTTTCTGCTCCGTTTTCCGTTCCGTCCGGGCTCGTTAATATGATTAATGCATTTTGAGGGCATATTCGTGAATTCTTATCAACGAATTATTTTCATGAACTAATTCCGAGAATCCTTACCTTACCTATAGGCCAAGTGAAGCGTTCTGCATTGCAGCTCGAAGCACCATGTCTCTATATCAATTCAGTTTGGATACCGAACATGGTGTTAAGGTCGCCCGCGATGTTTTTAGTGCGGCAGTTAGGCACCACCGACATGCTTGCTCGGAAACAATTGATTTCGGTATGGGGAATCATATCTGTATTAAAAACCCGTATTCCTGTAATTAAAATTATATTATGTAAGTGTACGAAGGCCTACGATAGGGATTTTTATGATTTCCGATCTGGATAATAGTACAGTTTAACGTTGCAGCTTGCAGCGACGCAGGCGTTTTGCAAACCTTACGGGGTGGCTCTCCGAAACATTTCCAGCATGCAAGCAGAACCGTTCCCAGTTCAGCAGGTTGCAAGCACGCGAGCGATTGCTTAATTTTCTAGTTGTCACATTGTACCGTGTGTCCAACTGAACCGTTCCCATTTGTCCAACTGAACCGTTCAAATTGTGCCAACTAAACCGTTCCTATTTTGCCAACTTATCTGTTCCAATGTGGCAAACGTAGCTGTAAAACTTCGCTATGGAAACCGGCGCCAGCGGAAAAACCATGTTGTAACTTATAAGATGTAATTTTTTCTGCGAATTGTGTAGCCGCGTTAGCCTGGTGGTAACGTGTCCGATTCCAAATCGAAAGGTCCGGGGTTCAATTCCAAGAGTTTCCAAAAGTTTTCCGAAGTCCAAATCCGAAGGTCAATATCCAAAGGTCCATATCCAAAAGTTTCCATGGTTCATTTTAATTTTTTTTCGGGAGAGATTTTTATGATAGTTTTTCAACATTGGCCGATCTAGCCAGAATATTCAATTTATCGAACGTTTCCTTTGCTCCGTCCAAGACCGGAATCCTGTTAGTAGCTTTGAATTCAAGTGTCATCTGCTTTTCGTCTCAACTGCTTTTCTGCTCTCTTTTCCGTTCCGTCCGGGCTCGTTAATATGATTAATGCATGTTGAGCGCATATTCGCGACTTCTTATCAACGAATTATTTTCATGAACTACTCCCGAGAATCCTTACCTTACCTATAGGCCAAGTGAAGCCTTCTGCATTGCAGTTCGAAGCACCATGTCTCTATATCAATCCAGTTTGGATACCGAACATGGTGTTAAGGTCGCCCGCGATGTTTTTAGTGCGGCAGTTAGACACCACCGACATGCTTGCGCGGAAACAATTGATTTCGGTATGGGGAATCATATCTGTATTAAAAACCCGTATTCCTGTAATTAAAATTATATTATGTAAGTGTACTAAGGCCAACGATAGGGATTTTTATGATTTCCGATCTGGATAATAGTACAGTTTAACGTTGCAGCTGGCAGCGACGCGGGGGTTTTGCAAACCTTACGGGGTGGCTCTCCGAAACATTTCCAGCATGCAAGCAGAACCGTTCCCAGTTCAGCAGGTTGCAAGCACGCGAGCGATTGCTTAATTTTCTAGTTGTCACATTGTACCGTGTGTCCAACTGAACCGTTCCCATTTGTCCAACTGAACCGTTCCCATTTGTCCAACTGCACCGTTCAAATTGTGCCAACTAAACCGTTCCTATTTTGCCAACTTATCTGTTGCAATGTGTCAAACGTAGCCGTAAAAGTTCGCTATGGAAATGGGCCCCAGCGGAAAAACCCTGGTGTAACTTATAATATGTAATTTTTTCTGCGAATTGTGTAGCCGCGTTAGCCTGGTGGTAACGTGTCCGATTCCAAATCGAAAGGTCCGGGGTTCAATTCCAAAAGTTTTCCGAAGTCCAAATCCAAAGGTCAATATCCAAAGGTCCATATCCAAAAGTTTCCATGGTTCATTTTAATTTTTTTTCGGGAGAGATTTTTATGATAGTTTTTCAACATTGGCCGATCTAGCCAGAATATTCAATTTATCGAACACTTCCTTTGCTCCGTCCAAGTCCGGAATCCTGTTCGTAGCTTTGAATTCAGAATGTCATCTGCTTTTCGTCTCAACTGCTTTTCTGCTCCGTTTTCCGTTCCGTCCGGGCTCGTTAATATGATTAATGCATTTTTAGGGCATATTCGTGACTTCTTATCAACGAATTATTTTCATGAACTACTTCCGAGAATCCTTACCTTACCTATATTCCAAGTAAAGCGATCTGCATTGCAGCTCGAAGCACCCTGTCTCTATATCAATCCAGTTTGGATACCGAACATGGTGTTAAGGTCGCCCGCGATGTTTTTAGTGCGGCAGTTGGACACCACCGACATGCTTGCGCGGAAACAATTGATTTCGGTATGGGGAATCATATCTGTATTAAAAACCCGTATTCCTGTAATTAAAATTATATAATGTTAGTGTACGAAGGCCAACGATAGGGATTTTTATGATTTCCGATCTGGATAATAGTACAGTTTAACATTGCAGCTGGCAGCGACGCAGGCGTTTTGCAAACCTTACGGGGTGGCTCTCCGAAACATTTCCAGCATGCAAGCAGAACCGTTCCCAGTTCAGCAGGTTGCAAGCACGCGAGCGATTGCTTAATTTTCTAGTTGTCACATTGTACCGTGTGTCCAACAGAACCGTTCAAATTGTGCCAACTAAACCGTTCCCATTTTGCCAACTAAACCGTTCCTATTTTGCCAACTTATCTGTTCCAATGTGGCAAACGTAGCCGTAAAAGTTCGCTATGGAAATGGGCCCCAGCGGAAAAACCCTGGTGTAACTTATAGCATGTAATTTTTTCTGCGAATTGTGTAGCCGCGTTAGCCTGGTGGTAACGTGTCCGATGCCAAATCGAAAGGTCCGGGGTTCAATTCCAAGAGTTTCCAAAAGTTGTCCGAAGTCCAAATCCGAAGGTCAATATCCAAAGGTCCATATCCAAAAGTTTCCATGGTTCATTTTAATTTTTTTTCGGGAGAGATTTTTATGATAGTTTTTCAACATTGGCCGATCTAGCCAGATACAATTTATCGAACATTTCCTTTGCTCCGTCCAAGTCCGGAATACTGTTAGTAGCTTTGAATTCAGAATGTCATCTGCTTTTCGTCTCAACTGCTTTTCTGCTCTCTTTTCCGTTCCGTCCGGGCTCGTTAATATGATTAATGCATGTTGAGCGCATATTCGCGACTTCTTATCAACGAATTATTTTCATGAACTACTTCCGAGAATCCTTACCTTACCTATAGGCCAAGTGAAGCGTTCTGCATTGCAGCTTGAAGCACCATGTCTCTATATCAATCCAGTTTGGATACCGAACATGGTGTTAAGGTCGCCCGCGATGTTTTTAGTGCGGCAGTTAGACACCACCGACATGCTTGCGCGGAAACAATTGATTTCGGTATGGGGAATCATATCTGTATTGAAAACCCGTATTCCTGTAATTAAAATTATATTATGTAAGTGTACTAAGGCCAACGATAGGGATTTTTATGATTTCCGATCTGGATAATAGTACAGTTTAACGTTGCAGCTGGCAGCGACGCGGGGGTTTTGCAAACCTTACGGGGTGGCTCTCCGAAACATTTCCAGCATGCAAGCGGAACCGTTCGCAATTCAGCAGGTTGCAAGCACGCGAGCGATTGCTTAATTTTCTAGTTGTCACATTGTAGCGTGTGTCCAACTGAACCGTTCCCATTTGTCCAACTGAACCGTTCAAATTGTGCCAACTGAACCGTTCCCATTTGTCCAACTGCACCGTTCAAATTGTGCCAACTAAACCGTTCCTATTTTGCCAACTTATCTGTTCCAATGTGGCAAACGTAGCCGTAAAAGTTCGCTATGGAAACCGGCGCCAGCGGAAAAACCATGTTGTAACTTATAACATGTAATTTTTTCTGCGAATCGTGTAGCCGCGTTAGCCTGGTGGTAACGTGTCCGATTCCAAATCGAAAGGTCCAGGGTTCAATTCCAAGAGTTTCCAAAAGTTTTCCGAAGTCCAAATCCGAAGGTCAATATCCAAAGGTCCATATCCAAAAGTTTCCATGGTTCATTTTAATTTTTTTTCGGGAGAGATTTTTATGATAGTTTTTCAACATTGGCCGATCTAGCCAGATACAATTTATCGAACATTTCCTTTGCTCCGTCCAAGACCGGAATCCTGTAAGTAGCTTTGAATTCAAGTGTCATCTGCTTTTCGTCTCAACTGCTTTTCTGCTCTCTTTTCCGTTCCGTCCGGGCTCGTTAATATGATTAATGCATGTTGAGGGCATATTCGTGACTTCTTATCAACGAATTATTTTCATGAACTACTTCCGAGAATCCTTACCTTACCTATAGGCCAAGTGAAGCGTTCTGCATTGCAGCTTGAAGGACCATGTCTCTATATCAATCCAGTTTGGATACCGAACATGGTGTTAAGGTCGCCCGCGATGTTTTTAGTGCGGCAGTTAGACACCACCGACATGCTTGCGCGGAAACAATTGATTTCGGTACGGGGAATCATATCTGTATTAAAAACCCGTATTCCTGTAATTAAAATTATATTATGTAAGTGTACTAAGGCCAACGATAGGGATTTTTATGATTTCCGATCTGGATAATAGTACAGTTTAACGTTGCAGCTGGCAGCGACGCAGGCGTTTTGCAAACCTTACGGGGTGGCTCTCCGAAACATTTCCAGCATGCAAGCAGAACCGTTCCCAATTCAGCAGGTTGCAAGCACGCGAGCGATTGCTTAATTTTCTAGTTGTCACATTGTACCGTGTGTCCAACTGAACCGTTCCCATTTGTCCAACTGAACCGTTCAAATTGTGCCAACTAAACCGTTCCTATTTTGCCAACTTATCTGTTCCAATGTGGCAAACGTAGCCGTAAAAGTTCGCTATGGAAATGGGCCCCAGCGGAAAAACCCTGGTGTAACTTATAACATGTAATTTTTTCTGCGAATTGTATAGCCGCGTTAGCCTGGTGGTAACGTGTCCGATTCAAATCGAAAGGTCCGGGGTTCAATTCCAAGAGTTTCCAAAAGTTCTCCGAAGTCCAAATCCGAAGGTCAATATCCAAAGGTCCATATCCAAAAGTTTCCATGGTTCATTTTAATTTTTTTCGGGAGAGATTTTTTTGATAGTTTTTCAACATTGGCCGATCTAGCCAGAATATTCAATTTATCGAACATTTCCTTTGCTCCGTCCAAGACCGGAATCCTGTTAGTAGCTTTGAATTCAGAATGTCATCCGCTTTTCGTCTCAACTGCTTTTCTGCTCTCTTTTCCGTTCCGTCCGGGCTCGTTAATATGATTAATGCATTTTGAGGGCATATTCATGACTTCTTATCAACGAATTATTTTCATGAACTACTTCCGAGAATCCTTACCTTACCTATAGGCCAAGTGAAGCGTTCTGCATTGCAGCTTGAAGGACCATGTCTCTATATCAATCCAGTTTGGATACCGAACATGGTGTTAAGGTCGCCCGCGATGTTTTTAGTGCGGCAGTTAGACACCACCGACATGCTTGCGCGGAAACAATTGATTTCGGTACGGGGAATCATATCTGTATTAAATACCCGTATTCCTGTAATTAAAATTATATTATGTAAGTGTACTAAGGCCAACGATAGGGATTTTTATGATTTCCGATCTGGATAATAGTACAGTTTAACGTTGCAGCTGGCAGCGACGCAGGCGATTTGCAAACCTTACGGGGTGGCTCTCCGAAACATTTCCAGCATGCAAGCAGAACCGTTCCCAATTCAGCAGGTTGCAAGCACGCGAGCGATTGCTTAATTTTCTAGTTGTCACATTGTACCGTGTGTCCAACTGAACCGTTCCCATTTGTCCAACTGAACCGTTCAAATTGTGCCAACTAAACCGTTCCTATTTTACCAACTTATCTGTTCCAATGTGGCAAACGTAGCCGTAAAAGTTCGCTATGGAAATGGGCCCCAGCGGAAAAACCCTGGTGTAACTTATAACATGTAATTTTTTCTGCGAATTGTATAGCCGCGTTAGCCTGGTGGTAACGTGTCCGATTCAAATCGAAAGGTCCGGGGTTCAATTCCAAGAGTTTCCAAAAGTTCTCCGAAGTCCAAATCCGAAGGTCAATATCCAAAGGTCCATATCCAAAAGTTTCCATGGTTCATTTTAATTTTTTTCGGGAGAGATTTTTATGATAGTTTTTCAACATTGGCCGATCTAGCCAGAATATTCAATTTATCGAACATTTCCTTTGCTCCGTCCAAGACCGGAATCCTGTTAGTAGCTTTGAATTCAAGTGTCATCTGCTTTTCGTCTCAACTGCTTTTCTGCTCTCTTTTCCGTTCCGTCCGGGCTCGTTAATATGATTAATGCATTTTGAGGGCATATTCATGACTTCTTATCAACGAATTATTTTCATGAGCTAATTCCGAGAATCCTTACCTTACCTATAGGCCAAGTGAATCGTTCTGCATTGCAGCTTGAAGGATAATGTCTCTATATCAATCCAGTTTGGATACCGAACATGGTGTTAAGGTCGCCCGCGATGTTTTTAGTGCAGCAGTTAGACACCACCGACATGCTTGCGCGGAAACAATTGATTTCGGTACGGGGAATCATATCTGTATTAAATACCCGTATTCCTGTAATTAAAATTATATTATGTAAGTGTACTAAGGCCAACGATAGGGATTTTTATGATTTCCGATCTGGATAATAGTACAGTTTAACGTTGCAGCTGGCAGCGACGCAGGCGTTTTGCAAACCTTACGGGGAGGCTCTCCGAAACATTTCCAGCATGCAAGCAGAACCGTTCCCAATTCAGCAGGTTGCAAGCACGCGAGCGATTGCTTAATTTTCTAGTTGTCACATTGTACCGTGTGTCCAACTGAACCGTTCCCATTTGTCCAACTGAACCGTTCAAATTGTGCCAACTAAACCGTTCCTATTTTGCCAACTTATCTGTTCCAATGTGGCAAACGTAGTCGTAAAAGTTCGCTATGGAAATGGGCCCCAGCGGAAAAACCCTGGTGTAACTTATAACATGTAATTTTTTCTGCGAATTGTGTAGCCGCGTTAGCCTGGTGGTAACGTGTCCGATTCAAATCGAAAGGTCCGGGGTTCAATTCCAAGAGTTTCCAAAAGTTCTCCGAAGTCCAAATCCGAAGGTCAATATCCAAAGGTCCATATCCAAAAGTTTCCATGGTTCATTTTAATTTTTTTCGGGAGAGATTTTTATGATAGTTTTTCAACATTGGCCGATCTAGCCAGAATATTCAATTTATCGAACATTTCCTTTGCTCCTTCCAAGACCGGAATCCTGTTAGTAGCTTTGAATTCAAGTGTCATCTGCTTTTCGTCTCAACTGCTTTTCTGCTCTCTTTTCCGTTCCGTCCGGGCTCGTTAATATGATTAATGCATGTTGAGGGCATATTCGTGACTTCTTATCAACGAATTATTTTCATGAACTACTTCCGAGAATCCTTACCTTACCTATATTCCAAGTAAAGCGATCTGCATTGCAGCTCGAAGCACCATGTCTCTATATCAATCCAGTTTGGATACCGAACATGGTGTTAAGGTCGCCCGCGATGTTTTTAGTGCGGCAGTTAGACACCACCGACATGCTTGCGCGGAAACAATTGATTTCGGTACGGGGAATCTTATCTGTATTAAAAACCCGTATTCCTGTAATTAAAATTATATTATGTAAGTGTACTAAGGCCAACGATAGGGATTTTTATGATTTCCGATCTGGATAATAGTACAGTTTAACGTTGCAGCTGGCAGCGACGCAGGCGTTTTGCAAACCTTACGGGGTGGCTCTCCGAAACATTTCCAGCATGCAAGCAGAACCGTTCCCAGTTCAGCAGGTTGCAAGCACGCGAGCGATTGCTTAATTTTCTAGTTATCACATTGTACCGTGTGTCCAACTGAACCGTTCCCATTTGTCCAACTGAACCGTTCAAATTGTGCGAACTAAACCGTTCCTATTTTGCCAACTTATCTGTTCCAATGTGGCAAACGTAGCCGTAAAAGTTCGCTATGGAAATGGGCCCCAGCGGAAAAACCCTGGTGTAACTTATAACATGTAATTTTTTCTGCGAATTGTGTAGCCGCATTAGCCTGGTGGTAACGTGTCCGATTCCAAATCGAAAGGTCCGGGGTTCAATTCCAAGAGTTTCCAAAAGTTTTCGAAAGTCCAAATCCGAAGGTCAATATCCAAAGGTCCATATCCAAAAGTTTCCATGGTTCATTTTAATTTTTTTTTTCGGGAGAGATTTTAATGATAGTTTTTCAACATTGGCCGATCTAGCCAGAATATTCAATTTATCGAACACTTCCTTTGCTCCGTCCAAGTCCGGAATCCTGTTCGTAGCTTTGAATTCAGAATGTCATCTGCTTTTCGTCTCAACTGCTTTTCTGCTCCGTTTTCCGTTCCGTCCGGGCTCGTTAATATGATTAATGCATTTTGAGGGCATATTCGTGAATTCTTATCAACGAATTATTTTCATGAACTAATTCCGAGAATCCTTACCTTACCTATAGGCCAAGTGAAGCGTTCTGCATTGCAGCTCGAAGCACCATGTCTCTATATCAATTCAGTTTGGATACCGAACATGGTGTTAAGGTCGCCCGCGATGTTTTTAGTGCGGCAGTTAGGCACCACCGACATGCTTGCTCGGAAACAATTGATTTCGGTATGGGGAATCATATCTGTATTAAAAACCCGTATTCCTGTAATTAAAATTATATTATGTAAGTGTACGAAGGCCTACGATAGGGATTTTTATGATTTCCGATCTGGATAATAGTACAGTTTAACGTTGCAGCTGGCAGCGACGCAGGCGTTTTGCAAACCTTACGGGGTGGCTCTCCGAAACATTTCCAGCATGCAAGGAGAACCGTTCCCAATTCAGCAGGTTGCAAGCACGCGAGCGATTGCTTAATTTTCTAGTTGTCACATTGTACCGTGTGTCCAACTGAACCGTTCCCATTTGTCCAACTGAACCGTTGAAATTGTGCCAACTAAACCGTTCCTATTTTGCCAACTTATCTGTTCCAATGTGGCAAACGTAGTCGTAAAAGTTCGCTATGGAAATGGGCCCCAGCGGAAAAACCCTGGTGTAACTTATAACATGTAATTTTTTCTGCGAATAGTGTAGCCGCGTTAGCCTGGTGGTAACGCGTCCGATTCCAAATCGAAAGGTCCGGGGTTCAATTCCAAGAGTTTCCAAAAGTTTTCCGAAGTCCAAATCCAAAGGTCAATATCTAAAGGTCCATATCCAAAAGTTTCCATGGTTCATTTTAATTTTTTTTCGGGAGAGATTTTTATGATAGTTTTTCAACATTGGCCGATCTAGCCAGAATATTCAATTTATCGAACACTTCCTTTGCTCCGTCCAAGTCCGGAATCCTGTTCGTAGCTTTGAATTCAGAATGTCATCTGCTTTTCGTCTCAACTGCTTTTCTGCTCCGTTTTCCGTTCCGTCCGGGCTCGTTAATATGATTAATGCATGTTGAGGGCATATTCGTGACTTCTTATCAACGAATTATTTTCATGAACTACTTCCGAGAATCCTTACCTTACCTATATTCCAAGTAAAGCGATCTGCATTGCAGCTCGAAGCACCATGTCTCTATATCAATCCAGTTTGGATACCGAACATGGTGTTAAGGTCGCCCGCGATGTTTTTAGTGCGGCAGTTAGACACCACCGACATGCTTGCGCGGAAACAATTGATTTCGGTACGGGGAATCTTATCTGTATTAAAAACCCGTATTCCTGTAATTAAAATTATATTATGTAAGTGTACTAAGGCCAACGATAGGGATTTTTATGATTTCCGATCTGGATAATAGTACAGTTTAACGTTGCAGCTGGCAGCGACGCAGGCGTTTTGCAAACCTTACGGGGTGGCTCTCCGAAACATTTCCAGCATGCAAGGAGAACCTGTCCCAATTCAGCAGGTTGCAAGCACGCGAGCGATTGCTTAATTTTCTAGTTGTCACATTGTACCGTGTGTCCAACTGAACCGTTCCCATTTGTCCAACTGAACCGTTCAAATTGTGCCAACTAAACCGTTCCTATTTTGCCAACTTATCTGTCCCAATGTGGCAAACGTAGTCGTAAAAGTTCGCTATGGAAATGGGCCCCAGCGGAAAAACCCTGGTGTAACTTATAACATGTAATTTTTTCTGCGAATAGTGTAGCCGCGTTAGCCTGGTGGTAACGCGTCCGATTCCAAATCGAAAGGTCCGGGGTTCAATTCCAAGAGTTTCCAAAAGTTTTCCGAAGTCCAAATCCAAAGGTCAATATCCAAAGGTCCATATCCAAAAGTTTCCATGGTTCATTTTAATTTTTTTTCGGGAGAGATTTTTATGATAGTTTTTCAACATTGGCCGATCTAGCCAGAATATTCAATTTATCGAACACTTCCTTTGCTCCGTCCAAGTCCGGAATCCTGTTCGTAGCTTTGAATTCAGAATGTCATCTGCTTTTCGTCTCAACTACTTTTCTGCTCCGTTTTCCGTTCCGTCCGGGCTCGTTAATATGATTAATGCATGTTGAGGGCATATTCGTGACTTCTTATCAACGAATTATTATCTCATGTACTACTTCCGAGAATCCTTACCTTACCTATAGGCCAAGTGAAGCGTTCTGCATTGCAGCTCGAAGCACCATGTCTTTATATCAATCCAGTTTGGATACCGAACATGGTGTTAAGGTCGCCCGCGATGTTTTTAGAGCGGCAGTTAGACACCACCGACATTCTTGCGCGGAAACAATTGATTTCGGTATGGGGAATCATATCTGTATAAAAAACCCGTATTCCTGTAATTAAAATTATATTATGTAAGTGTACTAAAGCCAACGATAGGGATTTTTATGATTTCCGATCTGGATAATAGTACAGTTTAACGTTGCAGCTGGCAGCGACGCAGGCGTTTTGCAAACCTTACGGGGTGGCTCTCCGAACCATTTCCAGCATGCAAGCAGAACCGTTCCTAATTAAGCAGGTTTCAAGCACGCGAGCGATTGCTTAAGTTTCTAGTTTTCACATTGTACCGTGTGTCCAACTGAACCGTTCCCATTTGTCCAACTGAACCGTTCAAATTGTGCCAACTAAACCGTTCCTATTTTGCCATCTTTTTTTTCCCATATGGCCAATGGAACCGTAAAAGTTCATTCTAATTTTTTCGGGAGAGTTTTTTATGATAGTCCATGAACTCCGGCCCCATTTGCCGTAGTATTCAATATTTCTTATATTTATTTTACGCCATTCAAGTCTCTCAGCATGAAATTTTCAATTAATCCCATCATAGGGTACGTGGTTACTAGAACTATCATTTCCAAAAAAGGACTATTTTTATTCAAGCCTTAGAATTTGTTTATCCATTCGTGCGGCGTAATTCGTACGACCGCCCATAACTCTATCCTCAAGCTCGTCACCTAATTGAAGTAATGATTGCCGATGTTTCTTTCCACCTTGACTCCAAAACTGGCCTTGCGGATGAAGAATCTTTGCCCTCCTGCATTTACAATATACGCCCTTATCTGCCCTCTCCAAAGCATTCTCAGATGGTGAATGTTGCGAGTTCTTTTTGCTGTTCAGCAGGCGTTAATCTCGAGGACCCAACGAGAGAGCTGCCGAAGAGGTGTCGTTGGCAATCAGCTTTACCGTCTATAGTAGTACCCTTTGTAATTCTTAATATCACGATAAACGGTCTGAAACCAGGATATCATAATCTCAAAATGATCTACACTCGATATAACAAATAGGAAAGAGTTTTTGATTTTTTCACCGGGCTAGAAATTCCAACCGAATGAGTTAGTGGCAGCACGTCTCGGTTACTTTGGTGGGCACTGAAACACTCGGTAACACGCCTTCTTAATGAACTCGATGTAGGGTTTTTCCCGACACCTAACGTACAAGTACGTCAACGAATATACTCGTACATCCCATGGCAAACGATAAGAGCTATTGGTTTATTTTACAGGGAGGAACACAGCTTGTTCAAAGAAGTAGTGAAAATGGCGAACGAAAGCAGACGGCCCCGTTGGATAGGACTCAGGGTAATATCGTGTCGAGTTGTTTCCATGGAATGCGTGCTGAGTTCGAGAGTGGCCCTTGCTTCACCTTGCCGAAGATGGGAGCCATCTTTCCGGATGTTACCTATCGTTGCAGCGAATTTTGGGAATTGGACCACGAACGAGGATAAGAAGTAAGTGAACGATACGGTAATCACGAGGAGGTTTTCATTTGTGTTCATTTACGGTTAGTAGTTTCCTCCTTTTTACCAGTATGTAAAGAAGTTTCTTCGTTTAGTCACGTCGATATGAGTTGAGGGACGATGCGTGAGTGCGTCGAGATGTATGCTTGATGCTCTTCTTCGGCCTGAATCGTGCATTCGGAATTACATTTTGGCAAAACTAAGATGCGTGAAACGGATTCGAGCATGCCCTCTGGATGCGTAAGTCAAAAGCGACGATAAATACGTTTCGAAGTTCGCTATAAAAATGGGCCCCAGCGAAAAAACTCTGGAGTAACTTATAATATATGTAATTTTATCGGCGATTTATGTTGCCGCGTTAGCCTGATGGTAACGTGTCCGATTTCAAATCTAGAGATCCGGACTTCAATTCCAAGAGGGTTCAAAAGTTTTCCGCTACTAAAATCCGAAGGTCAATATCGAAAAGTATTCAGAGACCAATTTTATTTTTTTCAGGAGAAATTTTTCAACCCCGGCGGCATGATATTTGTACGATTCTTAAGAAATATTTAATAGGTTGATTCAATATTATGCGATTTACGTATTTCACTTTGCATTCATTATTTCCCATATATTTATTTTTCTTTAGGATAGCTTCATTACATATTTACATATGAATGTTTGTTATATTTTCTGAGTATTTTTAATTATAGATGGAAATTTATTATGAGTATTATAATACATAGGTATATTCATGTAGCCTTGAATATTTTTGCTATCATTTATGTATTTTGCCTAAATTTTGTTTTCAATCTTTCTCTCCCTTTAACCTCGACTTCAGTCTTATTTATCCCTTCTTTGGTTCTGATACTTTCACTAGGAAAACCTCTCCTTCAAATACCAAAAGATCAAAATTTTGTTTCACTTTCAACTTCCCATTACCATGCATATTAGTGACTGAACTAACGCTTTCTTACGATTCCTAACTCTGTGCGTTAAAGCGTTTGGATGACTCAAACACGCGATGCATCCACTTATTAACATCAGCCTCTGGCAAGTGCGCAATTAACATCTGATCTACAACCCTTTGTGTGCGCCCATGTCCATCTCAACCTTGGCTATTTATCTTTCGACACCATCCCTTTATAGCCTTTATTCTCGATGCTGTTACCTTCCTCTATTTTTCCCAACTCCCTCTCTGTGTTAACCGTCCCTCCATGGCAGCCAAGTGAGACACTCTTGTTTACCGAAGGCTCTCTCTCCAACACTTGCCACTGTTTGAGCACTCAAACGCCACACCGAAAGCCCTTTGACGACTATGCGAAATTTTCCGAGCTGTCGGTGTGAGTGGGTGTGCGGCAAGGATTCTCTGGCTGTTCTGGGAAGCGATGGACGAGAGAGGTTGTCATGGAGACGGAATTTGTTTGAAGCGGTCAAATGAGTCGCTATTATGGTTGTCTTGTGGACGTTTTAAGAGGACCAGTATTTTGATGGCGTTTTGGAAGACGCATTGCGATATACATGTGTAAATGTTTTGGAATTCGGTTTTGTCTGAATTAGCAGTCTTGGAGTGTTGATCTCTATATATGAAGTATGATTCGTTAGTGTTTCATGAGCTAATGCTTAATAATATTAAGAATTTAATACTCCAGGACTTAATCAACAGCTATATATTACGGTAATTCAAGATGGATTTACTTATTTGTAATATATCTTACGTGAGAACACAGTTTCAAAGGTATTATTTTAATTTCCTCTCATAACTTCAAAATTATTTCCACAAATTTTTTCTGAGTATGATGGAATTGATTTGAATTGTAAATTTTAAAATAGATCGTACAGATTAGAAGTTTAGTTTACGGAAGGTACAGTTGATGTTTAGTAAAAGTGTATAAAATGGCTATAATTATAGTAAATATCATACATAATTATTATAAGATTTTAAATCATTCTGGAAAGTCCGTACATAACTCTGAGAATATTCGTCATTGATTATTAAACAGAAATTAATCTATTAAAATTTTTTACTCTTATCAATAAACCTTTAATTTGGCATCTGTTGCCATAGAAACATCTACAACACATTCATTAGCGTAGTTTTGAATTCATCACGACTTGATGTCATCGGATGAAATGAAATGAATATGGCAGTAGTTCAGAGAATAGACGGCAATAATGGATTTAAACAGCTGCATCTTTAATGAAATATTTTAATTTTAATAGTGAAGGATGAATGAGGACGAATGCATCTGAATTCATTACTGCGATTGAAATGTTCAATTAGTATTACGTGATTTATATCTTTATTTAAACACGTTCTTTTAAGGAACTATTTAAATGTTAATTATAAAATCAATCAATATCCTTCATTCTCTGTAAATTTGCATTCAGATAATTTTAATTATAATTTTCCACCTTACAGTTAAAACCAAATTGGAGCACAGGACCTTTTCAAAAATTGCGCGTGTTTGTTCCTTTTAAAATAAAATATTTTTGCTGTGAATTAGGCTTCAAAATTTTAATTTAAGAGTCTTGTGAACGATAGATGATATAGAAATGAATGTTACTGCAGAAATTCATAAATTCTTTAAATAAATTTAAAACGTTATTGACTTAAAAGTATTTTCTAAGTTTCATTCTATTTTAAATTCGAAATAATTGGATTTAAAAAGGATGAATATTTTTGTACGTAAATGTTTATGAGCATAAAAAACCAACTGTCTTTTTATTGAATCTAAACAGGCAATTCATATTCGGAGATAAATTTAGAGGCTGTGCGATTAAATTTTATCCAATTAAATGCTATAGAAAACAACATTGAATAAATATTTAAGGTCAAAATGGTTCCAGAACTTAAGCAAAAAAGAAAAAATGACGATGTAGCGAATTTTCCTTACCAATAAAAGACTCACAAAATTAATATTGATTTTACTACGCTCGGTACTATGGAGAACAAATTTCAACGGACGAGTTGCCAGGAAACGAAAGCTGTCCTTTTTTCCTCAGGTTTCTAACCAAAAATTCCCTTATCTTTCCCACACTCCGTCCCTTTCATTCGGAGGCATAAATCCACAGCTGCGTATCCTGGAGGGAGATGCATTTCGTTGCCATGGAGATGTTTATGCACTTCCGTAGAGAGAACGCCTTCCATTGAGAGTTTTATCTTCTCTCCGTAAGAGGTCTCCTGAGCCTCTTTCACCGTTAGAAAGAACGGAAACGCCGGTGGAAGATTACTTTTTCGCGAAGAACTATATACGAAAAAACTTCGCGAAAATTCGGTATTTCTCTTGAATTGATTGATAGAATTTATTGTCTGAAAGGGGAAATGGTAGTCTATGCTTAAAAAGGAGCTGTTAGGTAATCTTTATGTTGAGTGTTTTAGTACTGTGTACTGTGAGGTTTTATAGTTATTCAACTTTTTGACAACAAAATGAACGGACGAAATTTTTCGCTTTAATTTTCATTTGAGGGATATAATATTTCAATAATTACTTTACTTTTCTGTGCTATATTTCAATGATTTCACGTTAATTACGTTCTTAAAATAAATATAGCGTGAGTGTAATAAGAATTTAAAGAATACCGAATTAAAAATATTATTACGTTTTAACAACTTCGTCCTTCAAACTCATATCCTCACATTTAAAATTAAAATTTGCATTCAGGAATGCTGCAAATGCTTGAGACTCTTTCCAGATCTAGGGTATATTGGTTGGCTGATTACGAATTACTCTGCGAATAGCATCATGAATATGAAAGATAAACCGCATTATGTCAAAATCAAACCCGCAGCATGAAATGAATAGAGCATTTCACGATAACAAAGGAGGAGACGAACCCTTTTGGTTGACGAGAAAACTGAGTTGTGTATCTTTTCAGCGGAATACGCGTTACCTTGGTTACGCGGTGTTCGCACCCACAACCGAAACAATTTTAGTTCCACTCCCCGCCGCGAAGGGACGCGCCAGACGGAATTCCGGCAATCAATCACAAGGCACGGGCGAGATGAGGAAATCGCATTCTGCAGCCACGATTTGCGAAAAGAAAATAAAAAAACTCGGTCGGTGGTTAATTCCTAGGTCGCGAAAATTTCTTCCTTGTTCGTTCTGTTAAAGATGAACTGCTTTCAGCCGGTTTGAAAGAGGATTTTACAGGAACATAAACAAAAACGACTATTTGTTTGATGTAACGGAACAGGTTTGCTTCACAGCAAACAATCAAATCTAATTAAATTACATTAAATCAAACTAAATATTTTAACTAAAAAATTACGAATTTGTACGTATCTTCTGTTTCCTTTTCATAACTTATATAGGCTTCATGTGAAATACTTTAACAGTTTTATTACTTCTTCTGCTTTTTAATCTTACTCTTTATCAACCAATAAAATATACCAATTTTATTTGTTTTACGTAAATATTATCCTTACTAATTGTGTTTATATTTTTGTCCATAATTAGCATTATGTCATCCATAGTCTCTCACTAAAACTGATCTCAGAGAAAATTTCTTTAGTACTTCAGTGTTACTTAGTAATATATCAAATTTAAAATATAAAGAAATTCATTTCCATAGAGAAAAAACAAATAAGTTCATATTATATTTACACCTCGATTCCCCTCATGAATATTGCAATGGATTTATTAATGAATTTGGTTTACGTTGAAATTAATTTCATCTGTTAATTATTTGTACGTTAATGTTTAAAGCAATATTAAAGCTAGCGTGCCATTTAAATAAAGCATAAAGGTTATGAAAAGAATTTATATTTTAAATTCAGTTCCAACCTCATATTTTAACGTGCTTGCAAGGATTCACTAATTAGGAATTTCTCCAGCGCAATATTTTGACCTAGTAGGTTGTGAAACGCCATTTTATCACAGTCTGCGCAAATACCACTTTTTAAAAATTTTTTTAAGGTCGGCACAAAAGGCATGGAAGACTTTGGGATACAAATGACCTGTTGCGGCCGTGAAAACATAAACCAGCGAAAAGAAAATTACGTTTGGAAGCGAATTCATCTTCGCTTAGAAACAGCTCGAATTACTCGTTATTTTCCATTAAAGTAGATGTAGCGCACCGTTCGCATAAAAGGGGAAGTTTTCGAATGCATCAGAGCGGCCTTTTTTACCGCAGACTTTATTCAGTAGTGATTCAAGGCATAATGTGAATTTATAATGGAAGAAAACGTGATTTTCTTAAAAGTTAGGGTTCACGTCACTCCGTGTTCAACGGTGGGAAGGATGGGGCGTATCGTGACTTGAGGAAGTAAAGGTGATGGCTGTCACGATCCGTTTGTATCAGTCGGGTGAATTTCAACTTGAATAGACTGCTAGTTAGTTGAAGAAAGACTTGTGAGACAAGTGCTGGTTGAAATTAATGGCGCTTTTTCTGTTAGGGGTAATAATTGTGTTTTGTCTCTTGATTGTTATTCCTGGGTATCCATTTAGAATACTTTGTTGCGCACATAATAAGACTGTTGCCGAGAACACATGAATAGCTTATGGTCTTGATTTCGTTGTTGGTGATGATTGTTGTGCCAATCCTTATTAATTATTATTGTCAGAGAGGTTGTGAGTCCGATAAAAAATAGAATATATTGAGTAGGCTTTTATTTATTTTAACTTTGCTCACTTTTAAATCACCAAAATGTTATTGACAATGAAGTGTAATATATGTAATTATTTTGAATTAGAGGGTAAGACATTTTCATTAGAATACAAGATAAGAGTAAGAGACGAAATGTCTATAAAACCTACAACAAAATCCGTTTCCATGAGGAAATAAACAGAAGGGATACAAACGTAGTAAATGGAATACATATCACTCTTCCCATCTTGTACCATGGCACCGAATGGTAGGCATTTAATCATTTAAAAGAAAACGTAGACCATTATGTAGAGAACACGAATATCAAAATAGCTCGAGACCAATCTGCTTTGGAATTCGTACTCCAGACAGAAATTGCGATTTCGCACCAAGGTGGTGCATGCGAAACCACATTTACGCCTTCTTTTGTTTCTCGGAGAAGCAAAAAGTGCCTCTGATCACGCACGGGAACTGGCACTCCCAGGATAAGATGAATGTGGGAAGATCTATTTCCGATTGTTAGTATACGAATCCTTGGAAACGACACGCGAAGCGGTTCGTCGGTGAATAGGGAATGAGGTGCTCTAAGAGGAAGAAAAAGATCTCTTTAGAAAGATAGAAAGATTGCTCCGCTACATTCGGCTGAGGAAATGAGTAAATTTTGCGAGAGAAAATATTTTCAGTTTCATTTTAATTTATTGTTTCTGAATATTACGGCTTAAATGCCATCTGTAGTTACCAACTTGAAAGAAGTAAATGACTCAAACAATTTCAGCGCTTCGCGATGTTAAAGGAAGGCGTTTAGTTCGAAATAGGAATGGGTGGAGTCTCAAGTTCAGCAATAATAGAGGAAAGTAATTTCTGAGATGACCTAAGTCATGAGCTAGTCGTAACTGTATTTTTTTCAAAATCTGCTTTTACGAGTCTACCTTAATTAACCAAGTTTGAATAACGAGGCATCATTCGTATCTGAGTAAAGCGGAGCCATAATAAATAAGAAGATAAAATATAAAATAAATTAACGAGTCTGGAAAATTTAATCATACATTTTTCTAATGTAAATGAAAATTAAATATTTTATACATTTTCCATACCTTGTTGATATTGAATATTTTATGAAGTGATTTTTTAAAATATTAAATACAGAATAGTTCTATGTCAAAATAGTATGTATCTACCACTGTTGTATTTACTTCTTAAATAACACGATAACCTATGAGTGACACGCATGAAACTCGATTTTTAACCCGTTCCCCCCCAAGATCAATTTGAGACATTTGAAGCACACATTTAGACGAAAATCAATTTTTCATCAATTTTAACGAATGAGTGATATTCCTCAAAATTTATGAAAATTGGCATCGTTTGCTTAAAGCAGCGACAACATGTCCAAAACCATTCGCCCGTGTATAACTTATATTTCTATCATCAATATCTTTTATTCGATAAGATGACACTCTTATTCAGATTCTTGATACCGTTCGTGCATTATTATATCAAGATATCTTCTTATGATTTTTAACCAATGGAACTACTTAAGAAAACCGAATGATGCAGCAAAAAGCTTCATTGGGGCAATTTCACCACAGAAAGGGCTGGTTACCATATCTCTGAGGATACATAAATTCATATTTGATGAGAAAATCCAAAACAAGGCAATAAAATATCCGTTACGATAGCTGAAGTATACATGAATCGCTGAGTTGCCTCATTTCAGCCATCTTGTTATTGTTTCCATCAAAACATTATCGTACATCTTTCCCTAACGACTGATCAAAGAATTTGGAATTCGGAAATGATTGATGCCACAGATCTCGATTATTTTAAAATTAGGCGCAAAAAAATCCCATTTTTTATCTCTTCGAGAGGTATATTATACTCTTATTTTACTAAGAGGGCGTTGATCAGTACCTTATCGCGGAATCTCGGATTTTTCAATTTCCTTTCCTTTTTATCTAAAAAATTAGAGCGCTATTGTACGGGATATTAACGTTTTAAGGTAAAGATCCATCTTCCGCCATGAATTACTAGATCAAGGAGATATTCAAAGCTCGATTCATCTATAACGTGAGAGATAGTAAACTGATTTAATAGTGCTATCCATCTCCTTCGAATTCGAAAATGAATTCCAGCTAATCGCTTATCAATTCCCTTTTTCAACGGAAATTAAAATGATTGGGTGCATTGAGAGGCATGAAACCTGCATGATTTGTGTCAAGGTCATCAATTTTAATGGTACATCAATTTTGATTTCGGCTGATGTATTTGAATATTCGTGTGTAATTGGAGAGAGTGGAGTGTTTCACGTCATTTCCGCTATCCATCAAAGTATGGCACTGATGCATCGAAATTTAGAATTGAAGTTTATTGGAAATCATTAACGAATTATCGTATCTTAAGGGTGTAAATATCACTTAAAAATTTGATGGTACTCTAGTTAAAATTTCTCTTAAAATTTGAAAAATTCCATTGAAACGTACTGAATTTATTGAACATTCTCTTGTAAACATAATAATCTGTTTACTGTATTCTGATTCAAAATTTTCGATTATTCTTTTTTATATCTTAACTTACTCTCTCTTCTTCCCCGTCAGCACATTAGCCTCTCTTATACACCCCAATCCTTATCTTTCTTCTCCTTCGGTATTTTCTCAAATTCTTTTGTTTTGTAAGCGTATCGTTTACCAAAAGGTGTCATTCCTACTCCAAGTGCTTGTTTTACGTATTTCTTTACTCCAATCTTATCCTTTGTTATTTGTTTTCTCGGCTTTTATAGGATTGCACACACATTTACCCTTTCCCTTTGTCTTTTCTTGTTACATATTTGTTTCCCCTGTGTTTATCATTCCGCTTCGTAATAGGAGAAATCTTTTATCATGACGTGTTCTAATCCGATTCATTCTTTTATCCGGTATTGTGGCTTTATCGTCATCCGTTGTCATTAAATCACAATCTAAAGCTATGGAACATAGTAAAAACTAAACGCCTGGGGTACAATTCCATGTTCCATTGCCTTTGAGGCGATTATGGAAGAGAAAACTCTAATTGAAGAAATTCAGTTGAAATAATTCCGGAGGATTTCCAAAAAACGTAAATTTTACATTAGAATTATATATTTAGAATAATATATTATATATCAGAATTATATATTAGAATTATATATTAGAATTATATATTAGAATTATATATTAGAATTATATATTAGAATTATATATGAGAATTATATATTAGAATTATATATTAGAATTATATATTAGAATTATATATTCTGATTCGGTGATCTTAGTCTAATTGGTCATATTGGTATACGTCATGGAAAGAAGGACTCCTTGTAGTGGTATAGTAAGTGGTATATTGAGACCGTCCCTGTATGAGAAGTTAGTCATCACCTCAGTTTTCAAGCAGTACTATCCCCCCGATAGTAATGACTAACTTCTTATACAAGGACGGTCAACTTGACTTGAAGGCATATGAAAGGAAAAGTATGGGAAAAAGGGAGTGAGAAATTAAAACTGTGTTTATACATTGGCTTTAAGTATAAGATGCATTCCAACAAGGGGAAGAAGTACAATAAGCGTTCTAAAACAGTTTAAAAAAATATTTTCAACATTTAAATATCCTATATTATTATACACCATCAAAACTGTTTATAAATGACGCCGATCTATTTATATAAATTGAATAAATATATATAAATGTAAATTATGCTATTCGTTGGCAATTCAATTGAACGGATTATCAATATATATATAAATATTATATTTAAAATGCACGTACCAGAAATAAATTACAATTTTAACCACTCCATGAATTTAATTGCGGAGTCACTACAGAAATTATATGGAATGGAAGAAGGAAGGAGCTTATGGGGTGCTAAATACAAACTCGACAATCCATTTAAAAAAAAACGTGACTTTTTTTCCAGTCCATTCAAGACTCAGCCGTATCAATAAAAAAATATCCAGGTACCGCTACTCAACTTTGCCGTACCTTTTTTTATTTTGGGAAGCGAAAAAAATTCGAGGCTATCAAAAGTTGGAAATTTCGTTCGCAAAAACAAAAGCAATCTCTTTTGTCTCCCAGCAGACGTAATGTACGAGGTCCGCGATTTGAAAGAATGAAAATCGCCCGAACGGATCGCTCCCTTGGGAAATGCATCTCTTAAGGGAGGGGAAAAGTTTGCGATCTATTTCCCGCTACAGAACGATTTAAGAAGTGGTGGGAAGATGTTTCCGCAAAACATCGGGGATTGCAAACTTTTGGCAAAGAAAACAAGAAAAAAGTATGGGCGCTCTCCCATTGCAGGATGATCTTTTTCATAGATCCACCTGAGCATACACTGCTCAACATCTGGGAAAGATAGCCCAAGAAAATGAAAAAATAAAACGTATTTTTATCTTACGACGGTAACTTAAAATTTATTGAATTTATTTCAAGAAGTCTTTCTTAGCAATACGAAAGTAAAACGAGTATATTCTCCCTCTTGACATATACGCTGGGTAATTTTGAAATATCCCCAAAAACGCTTTTTTGATAAGATATTTCTTCCGTGTATTTTTTTGCATATATTTTGTAACCTGTCCTTTTCAAAGGCGCCAAGAAAAACTTGTGTTTCCATGGCGACAAAAATAACAACCAGACCCTATACACGTTATGGGCGATAAATCAGGAACGAGTTTGAATATCGGATGCATACCATCGCAAAATGAGGCCCTTCGTGATTCCATTGAAAAGGGAACCTCGCGGAAGTTAAGGCAGTTCTCGCCTTTTGCTGAAACACACATATTTCTCGGTGTTAGAACGGAAATGTTTGAGTCATCAATCTCATCTTATCTACATTTCTGCGCTCGGAATTCTCTTATTTCCCCATGTTATGGCTTAGGAGGTTTTATGGATTGTAAGTGTGAAATAACTATATTGCTAGCCGCAGCGGTATTTTCATCTTCAACATCGAATACTCAATATTTCCTATTCAATCGTCGAGCAGAGGTTTTACTGTAGTATAGAAATGATTAGATTTATAGTAAATTCCCTCAAACCTATCTTCCTTCTAATATCTTACATATAAGTTAATAGATTTTTGTTGCAGTAAGTAATTTTGAATAATTTTATAATCCGTAGTTCTGCATCCTCCTATATCTATTCTGGTGGAAGTCTTAAAGATTTAATAATACTACATGTTAAAGAAATAGCAAATTTAATTTTTTAAATATTGTTTTATAATAATGATAACAATAAATTCGATATTGTATTGATTCATAGGAACTCATTCGATTATTTGTAAGCTTTCTTTCATTGAGATCGAAATAACATTGAACTGTTCCGTTTTAACTTTTTAAATGTTTAAAAATTTGTGAATTGGTACATGTAATGAATACAGATTGTTTAATTCATTAATTAAGTTTATATCGAACAATCCTCGCTACAATATACAAGTTAATTTAAATTGTTACATTTACTTTCTAAAAGTTTTTATTTACGAAACATATTTAGAAATAAGCATCGCTTGAAATATTTCAAAATAATTGAAGATAGTATTACCAACTTATAACAGTATTCGGGTAGTAATAAGAAATGAATAAAAATCTTTTATTTTATGACTCCGAGTATGGTTATGTAATATTTTATAGTATTTTTAAAATCTTAAATATTCTATTCGGGTTAAAATTAAAGGATTATAGTTTAAGCTCACGTTCTACTCTTTGGTAGTCCTTAGAAGAAGGATTTTAAAAGATAGGAAGGAAAGATGCATCTTTCAAAGGGTAAAGATAAAGGGATCGTATGCAGCACTCAAGAGTGGACCAATGGCCAGGAGGCTGGATGATGCATTCCCGGGCGATTAATTGCATGTTTGGAAACGTTCTTCTGGCAGGTTTGGCTGCACCGGAAGATGCTTTCTGGTGCAATGGATCGATTCTAGTCGAAGTGGGGGGAACCAAATGGAGCGGTGGAGTCCTTCCCATTCCACACTCTCAGCATTTAATGCGTAAGTAGGTTTTACGATAGGCGCTTTAAGCAACTCTCAAAGTCAGCGCTGTGAACCTTGCGATAGATAAGGCATTTCACTCATAATTAGGGTAATCGTCTGCTCCAGATGTGGAATGATTTGGGTTATTCTTCGCCCAAACTTGATATAGTTATCGCACTTCAAAAGATGTTTTCCACACGGTTAATCTGTTTTCTTCCCTTAACGATGTTGCTATGGATCTGTTTACTTTCCTAATTTACGGCCGATTAGAGGTAGACTAGAAAGAGATGCAAACATGTATACGCATATGTTGTTATGCTTATCTTTCTTAAAATGCAGCTTTCCGTCTGAAAATGTCAGAGGGAATGAACTACTATTAGCAATTATGGACATGATAGCAGAACTTATATCAGAAAAAGTGTTTAGAGGAATTGTACATTTTCAGTTAATTGAAAAGTTGAAATTTGCATAAAAGGAAAGTTAAGCGAACAATAATATAAGCTTTTTCTGCCGCACTTGATAGAGGAAATAATTGTTGTAAAATAAAGAATAAACTTCGTCATAAAGAAACGTGACTTTCGTTATATTTTGCATAAACAACCTCCATGATGTGTACTCGTCTTAAAGACATTCTCTTAGTGAAAAAGAAGGTAGATAAAGCTTTCGTTACAATTTCCCCCTACCAAATGCCGAATGGCGGCTTGAGGATTAAGTATATAGATTAAGATGTAATTTGAATCTATAAACTTTTTATAGAGAGAATATATTTTAATAAATTCGAGGTAAATTGCTGTTAATTGCAAAATATTTAAAAGACAAATTAGATGTTTTATTCGGTTGAAATTTATCGTAGAAATATGAAAATCTACCCCATTTAATGCACCGTTTTATTTTGAATCACCTCACCTAAATCTCCGCTAACTAACCTATCGACGGAACTGCAAAAAAAAACAGATTTGCATTTACATTTCAATCGCACAGATCCAAATGGTCTCGACCCGCACTCTGCCGAGTTTTAATTGAATGAAGCACAGCTTTAGCTCCTCTCCGATAACCTTAATTAGCGTTCGCTCGAAATGAATTAAGAGCACTCAAATCTGCGATCCCAAAATTAGGTTAATGCCATCGCGTCCATAAATTTTCACCGCTCACCAAAGTCTTTTTTGTCATCCTAGGATTTCCCGAGACATATTTGATCATTTCTGGAGCGCTTGAATCCTAATGTGTTCCTACGAGGAACCATAGCAACGTGTCTGCATTGTTGGAACTGTTTACCAAGTAAGGGGTGTGAAGAATTGAGTTCGGTGCATTTCCACGATGTTTTTGGCAGAACATGAACTCAGTTTGGATCCGCTATGGGAAAAGAATGAGGAAAATTCATCCAAGGATTTTTTACGAGCGAAATTTGATTATGCAAATTTAATGGGATGAAAAGTACTTATCGTGGATAATGTGGAGGTTTTTACATATTTGAAGTAGGTCCAGAAAATTCATGCTGCCGGATATTGATGATATCGTGGAGGCTATTTCTAAAATTTATTGGCTAGGAATAATGAGTAATCACTCTTTGCATAATCCTTTCTGATAATTGGTAATAATATTATAAAAAGAGCGTAATACGAAAAAAATACAGAATATAAATACTTTGCACCCAATGAAATACAAATTGATTTCAAATTTAGGATTATTTTTTTCAGTATTAAATGTAGGTACGAATTTTTCTGAAGTTGTAAAAATAATGATATAAGTTACTCTGAAAGTTTCATAGTGGCCAGCATTCTAAGCATAGAGTACAGCTTGATCATTGATATACCTTTCCTGAAAAACATTGGATAAGCCTATGATAAAGGTATTAAACCTGTTGCTAAGGTCTTAATACAAAAACATTACCCTATCCACAGTCCAGATTTCTACCAGTCTAAAAACATCCCTAAAAAATGTATGCTACGTATTTAATGGCTTTTTGAAAATATACCTGCTTTTTGAATTAATCGGTTTTGAATATATTGCCAGTGCGATATGAACTCAATTTCATCTTGAAATGAAAATGTATAGGGAAAGGATTAAGACAATCCACTTTAAGACCTTCTTGTGTTAATTAAGCTGCCCTTTAACAAAAAAAACCCATCAAGAAGATTTCCTTTGGGTACAACTCCTCCTTCTTACAATGTATCCCGTGAGATAGAAACATTCTTTAAAAGGGTTTGCATTTACATTCCAGCGATTCAAATGCTTCACAAAATCTTTTCACTTCAACATTTATTTTATCGCATTTTCTTACTTGAAAGATGTTACTCTAATGGTTTGAATGATGATTGAGATATTTATATCTACGAAATGTTTTACTAATTAATAATTTCCAGAAACAATATTCCATAGCATCGATTGTTAACAAATCATAAGATTTAGATGTTTCTTTTTGTGTTTGTATGAAATATCACGAACGGCCAATATACGTCAATATTCAAATATTTAATGATTTTCTTTTTAGTCTGTGAAATTAATATCTTATCCATAATGAATGCGTTAATGTCTAGATTAATTATACAAATTAAAACTTAACTTGAGCGTATTAGGAGTCGTTAGGAATCGATCTTAACCATGGTTAGAGGATATTCAAACAAAACTCGTCTAAAGCCAAGTTACCATACTATGGTATAATGCTATTGAATACGTAGGGTCTTAAAAATAGCGCAATATAGGATCGTAAATATCTGTGTGCATGAAAAAAATTTGATAAGGGAGAAAAATTATGAAGTGTTCATACGTGGATCTACATTTAGTTCAATATGTATTATTTCAAAGTTCTCATGACATCATATCAAAAACTTATTAGATGACCAGAATGAAAGTTTCAATTAACCCAGTTTCCCATTGATCTTCGTACGATCGCTAGTTCTGGAATAATTTCTCAATATCCCGCCGGTGGAAAATTTCAAGTTCATACTTATCGTGGAAGTTAAGGTGTATCTGAAACTGTGGAATAAGTGAGTAATTGTTAAAGCTTGCATTCATTGACGCGTTAAGTTTTGATGCTACTTTACTAAAATTTCATTGCTGAATAAATTCTCGAGTTAAATTATTATGTTCTTTAATATTTTTAGATCTTTATATACATCTTATCAGATTAGCATGATTTATTTAATTTTTTATGACAAATAACTCAAAATCTTCACGATTTCTTGTATTTACACTCATTAAAGGAAAGCAAGTAGGTGATAACTAAGTGAATAGCAAATATTCTAAGTCTCTTAATTGATGATGAAATTGTAGATGACATCACTCTCTGACAATACGAATAAAAAGATAATTCATAATTATAATTATAATTATATTAATACCGAGCTTTCCAGATTAGTTGTTTCAATTTAGATCGTAACAATAACTATTTCCCGTTGTCTACAATGAATGAGTTTATGAATAAAAACTCTATTCTCGGATAATCATTCACTATTTGTAATTTATGATTCATCTGACATTTTCAAGTTCACATGGTTTGTCCGAAATAACTCAACCCTCCTTCAAAAAAGAGACTCCTGAGTTCTCAGCTGCACTAGAGGACAGATTGTTGGTCCATGATAATATAACTCCACTCAACCCTGGATTACGTTTTTTATCACCGTCCAATTCCAGCGCTCTCTTTGCCACTTTTAACCTACTTACTCTCAGCCATATTGCCACCATCAGCTCCCCCCTCTTTCACGGCTTTCACCCTAAATTGAACCTTCCCAATCTGCAACTCATACCCTCCTACCTTCCTCTACTTTACTACCACCTTTAACAACCCTCAATCTACTGAAATTTTAATGGATAGAGTGTAAAAAAATGTGTAAAAACATCTATAATTCAAATTACTTAGAGTGGTAAAATATTGCAAGGAAAGAAACAATTATACTTTTAGTCCTAATAGAAATACACGGTTCTTGAATGTATGTTCTGAGTAGTGGTACCTCCTATAATTAGGGCTTACTCCTTTTTTGCTCCTGCTGATGGAGCTAATAGGTTCTGGGAACACATTCCTTAGCCCTGACCTTCATTAGCCACTAAAAAGGACTCCTCATGTACCTTAAAAAGCAGTAAAAAGCTAACCCCTTCATCATACTCAATTTAGCATGGATAAGTTAATTTTGTTTTTGCCATACGTGAACTTTATTGAAATGTATTTCCGTAAAAATTAGACCAAATAGCAATTGATATATTCCGTTTTCGATGCAGTATTTTAAGAGGTAGGGTAACCTTTATAGAAGCAAAGGTTGTATTTGAAGGGTTTAATCATCTATAATGAATTTGATAGATAAGAAAAATTCATAATATACAATTATCTATGCATGTCAGATATTATTCTCTCAAGTTGCTCTTACTTTCTTTTTAAATAGTAGTCTAATATTTTTAGCAATTTCAAATATTTTAAATAGAACACATAAAAAACATAGCACGGGCATTAAATTTAAAAGATTGCTCTTTGCTTTTGAGTTTATTTCGATCAAATGTACATTAGAAGCTCACAAAATCTCAAATATGTATTTCTTAAGCATTTTCTGACCATGTCATTTTTTTACGACCACAAATTTGAATGAAAGTTTTAGTTAATCATACCAAAGAATTCCAAGAAAATTAAAGCAAAAAAATTGTCAACATTTAGGAATTCGTAATAAAAAATGCTGATAGATACGCATAAGGTAGGGAATATAGTAAAATATGAATTAAAGTTCCGATGTTTGATATGTAAGATTTTAATGAAACCTACCAGGATCTTCATTTCTAGAAACAATCTATTCATCTATTTATTTTATTTCTAGATTGAAAACAAATTAAGAAAAATGTCTTCCTAAGATTTCAATGGAAACATTTCCGTATGAGTCTGACATAATTGCGGACTTACGGCTATTCCAAATAAGGGAGACAGAATCCGTACATACGTATCTTCATAAGAAATTGTAAAGCGAAACCTGTAAAATTTTAAATGAACAAGCCAAGGAGTCGAGCGATTTATCGATGTATCCAAAGACGGCAAGTGCTTCGGGAAACACATTCTGCAGCCGTATTTCGTGGTTACGACGCACTGAAGTCCCCTCACCCTCCCTTTCTGTTGGGTTTGTTCCACATTAGGTTTTTGATGTCCTCCCACTCCACGCGTTTTATGGGCCATCGACGCGTTGCTAGGTAATCGTGTTTACTTGGAAACGCTTAAATTTTGACACCTTCGAAGGAATTCGTGTCTCTATTTAAGAGTTACGTATTTTTTCACTCAAAGGAAGTGAATATCTACTATTCACTCACGTATGAATTAGAGTATAGATGGAAAGGTGCAATTATTTTGACCATGTAAAATAAATAAGTGAATTTTTTTCGTAAAAATATGATATTTAAAATAATTTTAATTTTAAGCAAATGAATACATGAGACAAAATATCTAAAATTATTATCTTTCTTCGTCATTTACTGGTGACTTAGTCTGAAGTTTTGAGTTAAAGAAAAGTTCCGAAAAATTTTGTGTTTGGTGGGAAATAATGAATGATAGAAATATGTATCTAGAACGATATATGGCATTGAGCAACATTAGATTTCAACGGAGTTTGGTATAAGTTAAGAGTTAAGTTCTATAATATTCACAAAGTTCGGCAAAAATTACTAAAGTAAAATATTAAGCAGTAATACAAAAAGCATTCCCATATATAGTTTGTTAAGTTCAGAAAATCAGTATTTCCAAACGGGTAATTCAGGTTTAAGAGGTTTAATTTAAGTTCTAAACGAACAGCACAAGTTTTGTAATCACTCATTGGACCTTGATGGTGAGAATAATGTTTTATTAGTTCATCGTTATACAATATTTATTCCATTAATAAATAAGTAGGGATTTTAGATGTGCCTTCTATTGACAATGCCCCTATACTCATGATTAATTATCATAATGGCTGAGTTTCGTTGTTTCCATTACTTCAATTATAAAATATCTCTATACTATGAAGACATATTTCTAAAATATAAAGAGTTAAATTATATCTTATTAACTTTATCTATTCATCGTGTTCACATTTTTGAATGATTTTCATAGAAATGGGAGGAGGTAAATGGTAGGATACTTCAGAGCATTTTACGCATTAATCCCACATTCCGTTACGTAACTGATGCTAAATTTATCCATTTAATTTTAACCTCCGATGACGCATCGGAGGACCTTCTAAAACACCTCTTCAACTCTTGAGCGCAACTCGCAAGTGTGCACTGCGATGTTTTGTTTCCTCGATACGCAGTAGCTAGGCGACGACGAAGCATCAAGTGCTCAATAAATGCTCCTCGTGGACCAATAAAGAATGACCGTAAAAAAAGGGGATCGAAGTGGAATTGAAGCTCTCTTCACTCTGAAACTATGTCGATGTGCGCTCATTCTCGAGTGAAAAAAATAAACGTGCGACGGAGAAAATTTAGACGCTGAGAACATCATAGATTTACGACTCAAAGTATTACTATGTTTTCGAGGTGAACATGAATGTTAAAACATTGATTCATCTAAACATCGTTGTTCTTTTTACAAAATTAATTCCAGTATAAAGTTGAGGCTTATGGGTTTATGATCTATCGAAACGCTAAATCTAATAACTTTTTTTATTCTACAAAAATGTATCAAACATTTAATTCGAGAATTATATAATCCTACTTATTAATAACTTGTTTATGATAATTTCAATGATTGCGTAATTTTGCGAATAAACATGGGATATCCCGAAGGCATTCTTTAAATGTTTCTTCTTTTTCAAGCAGTAGAAAAAAAGTGATCAGGAATTTGCTACAAATCGTACAGTTTTATTCTTTATAATTGAGATTTATATTTATTAATTGCTCATCATGTATTCAAAAATTAAGAAAATAATTTGTAAGTATGAGTAATATAAAGACATTTAAATGATCAAGAACATATAAGGAATGCTTAACGGATCGATAAAAATAATAGCTCTATTTTCAATAAGAAATAGATCTTATGTTTTCACTAAGCTTTTTATATAGTACACAGATTTATTAACCAATATATAGCTATAAGAAATTGGCAATTTTTGAAATATTATAGTTGACATTATTTTTATACTGCTCATAGACTATAACTACGTAGTGCTTCATTTTTAAGTCATTAATTTTACAATTTTTTTCACAATATTCTGATTATTTCTATACATATTAGCAAAAATAAAAGGCAAACTAAACCTCATACTGACAATTAACAACCCGATATTTTAGAAAGAAAGAAAATAAAGCGAGATTTAGGATGAATAAATTACACTAAGTATTCAACAATTAGAATATTTGAAATGAAAAATATTTCGTTACAAAATGCTGAAAAACTTTTGATTTCACATTTTTGATATTTCCATTTAATTTAGAAAAAATTAAACTTTTTATTATTTTAAAAGACAGATACTGAAATTTGAATCAGTCTAAAGAGGTAGATTTGGAGACTTTTAGGGGTACTGTAGCCCCTATCTAGTAAATGATTGAAGGCGAAAATGTGTAGGTGTGGGTGGAGTGGATTTGAGGTAGAACATGAGTGATATGAATTTCCCAAGTTGCGAAGTACTAAGAAGGGGGGCTCTCAAAATCCAAGTTTCTGAACTAATCTGTGGTTTTACAGCGATACGCCGAAAACTGAAAAACAAATTTAACATGGTTTTAGTTTATGTAAAACGCCACGAAACCTTATGGAATACCTACGATGCCTTAGTGGTGACCTGATAGAATTTCCAAAAGCTCCTTTTCCATTTATTCTTCAGAGCTGTAGCTTTTTTTTATCGGTGTTCTTGAAGAATATCAGGTTGGTTCGCACTTCATTTAGCATAAGTTTTCTCAAAGAAGAAAATTCAATGGCTGAAGAAGATAATTATAATACAAGATGACTTGAATAGACGTCATAATAATAAACCTAAACACTACAAGTTTCTTTATAGAGGCAATAATATAATATACTAGCCTTGTGAGCATTACATATCGAGATGGCGAAAGAAACTTATTTCAGTTCCGAAATTTAATTATCTTCCCATGAAACGCACGTGCAAAACCTACTTAATTTCCAGACCTAATAACAACACTGCAGCCTAGTGGGAAGTTTCTTCTTGGAAATTGAGTCCTTAAAGTACTGCGATGGTCTTACTCTCAAGAACGTTTTCCTTTAGGACGCAGTTCGAACCTCCTTAGAATGTGATGCCTCTATGTTTACTTTAGCTGCGGCTGAGTTGCTTAGCAGCGTGGGCAGTGGTCTATGGGCCCACGCGCCCTAAGATTCAATTACTGAGAGTGATGCTGGCCAAATAGGAAATTGAACGGTGAGCGATGATCACTGAAAATCAGGTCAGCCAATAGAAATGTGGTTAAAATCTTCACTTTATATTATTCAAATAAAACATCGATTGTCTAATAAGAGACCAATTGAGGATGATTACATAAGCAGAAAATTCCTTGTATTTACAATAACTATTAAAATTGTGTAATTCAAAGAGTTCGAATATAGAATATAATCGTTAATCTATTTATAAACTGCTAGGGAAGAATTATTATTCATTAATGTCGGTAAAAATTTCAATTTTAAGATAAATCAATTGAAAATGGAATGTAATAAATATGTAAAATTAATGAATAGTAATAATGAAGTTAAACGCAATCTAATCGTTTTGTAGGACTTTAATCGAACTAGGACGATTCGTATCATCAAATTTCATACTAATAATCTTACATAGGGGCCAAAAATCTTTCTATGTATAATTCAGTTTATCAAAAATTAACGATATATTTGTGAGTGGTATATGTCATTCTTGAGTGGCGGTTAGAAGATTAATATCTTTTATGGTCGTAAAGACAAGGCAACCCAACTTGGAAGAGTCATTGTTTGCCTTTGTTTGAAACTCTCTGGCATGCCTTCAAGTGTTTTCAGAGCTGCATTATGCGCAAAGGACAGGTTTACCTTCGATGGTGAACTTGGATTATAAATCATGCTTTTTGTCTCATAAGACGAGGAAAATATTGTTTTAAAAGATTATGAGTTTAATCAGCATATACTCTTTCTTTTTAGTCGGTATTAGAATAATATTTTGATAGTTAAATGAATCATTTTCCTCGTTAAAACTTAACAAAAATGCATTTGATGTAATCTACGAAATTAAGTTCTATTTTGATACATTAGATTGTAATTTATTAAAGACCCATCCTACCATCACCTACAAAAACCTTAAGTAAAAAATTTCTTGATTACGAATAATGTACGTTTATCGATAGAATTGATAAGTTTTAATTTCATTTTTATTTTTTTTTATTTTTACCCTTCTTTCATCTCTTAGGATACACATACTCTGCTTACGATAATCGTTATTCTTTTTTAAATAATTTTCAAGCATCGGTAAAAATGTAACTTAGAAAAGACACCTTATATGTACTACTTTTTTAATTTTAGATATATCTTGATATCGTGTTAACAAAAGAATTTTTAAATAAATTAATAACGCATAATAAAATAGATTAATAATATTACATAAGTTTTTATGGGAATATCGGAAGCAGTCTCCCGTTTTTCTTTTATTTCTCTTCTTTAATTTCTTCCCTTTCCTATCAACCAATGACAAGGGCTTAATGGAAGATTGGACTCTTTATTTCCGATTCCGCTGAAAAAAAAATTTTATTATCACTAGAATGTTATCACGTTTCATGGGAAGCAATTGTCGAAAGACATTCTTGAGGAATCGTTTAACGAAGGATTCTCGTTTGGTCTCAAAAAGATATCGATGATAAGATGTTTGCTTGAATAGTGCGTATAATCTCTCGTGCTATCCTATCTCATACTATTGCTAGCAATTTGGCGGATTCCCTTTATAAGAGGGATGCTGGAGCATTTGTACGGGGCTTAGATCGGCTCTGCATAGCACATTACCTTTGCCACAAGTATCCAGATTAATCTATAGGATGCCAAGAAGGGATAAGGCAGTGGATCGAACGTTCACTTGTTTTGGAGAGGTATCGAAGCAGAAAATGGTGGATCGGCCAGAGGACAACGTTGGAATTTTGACCTGATTTTAGAATTTGCTGAGGAGATTCTTTGATAGACTCTCTTAGGAAAAATATAAAGTCTTTAATCATTTTATTTTACAATCCCTGAGTTAGTTACTGACTAGACAGACTGACTTACATAATCTTCTGAACATAATGAAATAGGATTCTATAATAAATCGTTAATCTGAGCCAAAGCATAATAAGGGAAAGCTATAATGACTTTTGATGTATTGAAGGAAATAATATTTCGGTGCATTATATAGATATGAGATTGTAAAGTAGTATAACATATATCTAGCGTCATTTGTAGTATAATAAGTTGTTTGGGAAAGCTATATGACTTTTGATGTATTGAAGGAAATAATATTTCGGTGCATTATATAGATATGAGATTGTAAAGTAGTATAACATATATCTAGCGTCATTTGTAGTATAATAAGTTGTTTGGATATTATGAATATCCATACTTGCGGATCAAAACAGTTCATTTAGATACATCAAAGGAAAAGGCCCTACGGACCAAATTATTGGTAAGACCCTGAGTGCATATAGTAATATTATGGTTCAATATATTTAGACCGAATACCTACAGAAAGCTTATTTATAAGCCTTATAAATGCATTAATTGCATTTTGCAAATTTTTCTAGAAATGCGCCATAAATAAAAGATGTTTCCCTAAGTAACTCAAAATCTACTTTGTCGATATTTTAATGAGAGTATAAAACATCACTGATATACTGGAGACTTAATACAGTGGAGTGGATACGAAATTTCGAGAAGACTAGTGAACGTCAATAGAGAAAAAATGGACAAAGAGAATGTAAGGCTGGAAGTAAAGTCTTGAGCTTACTAGGTAACCTTTACCCTTTTCCTTGTGTATTCTCTAAGGGATTAGGGTTCTTCTTACCGCAACTAAGTACGGCTACGGTTCTTCAATTAGTACTAAGCTGAGGATGGTACTATATGGTCGGACGAAACCACTTTACCGTTGCCTACAGAGTCACCAAAAACGACAGGTTTAGGTAGTCTAATGAACTTATGCACTCGGATAGTGGAAGATAAAGAATTGTCGTGGTCTAGTAAGATTATTCGTAAGGGTAGAATGTATTTTTTTAAATTTTAAGAAAGAGCTTAATTATTTCTTTTTAATCTACTTATTTACTCGATATCCGAAATCGCGGAATTAATCCTTTAGAAATGTATGATTTACTTACCTTTTTTACTAGGAATTATTAAAAGATGAAAATTGTTACAATTAAAATATAAATGTCTAAGAAAGGATTAACTCTGGTTAAAAGATAAAAATATATAAATATTATGAATGCAATCATAAGAAATACTACACTGTCAAGACCACCCGTGCGTTATATTGACATATTAAATAGAGTCAGAATTCAATTTTTTCGGAACATTTTAAATATCAGGATATTCAAATATTTCTGCAAAAGTTTTTCTTAAGCAAATGCAAGACTTGAATACATAAGCCACCCTTTCTTTTTGTAACCTGTGAATAGAAGCTCCCACATATTTTATGAAAATCAAATTCAATTTTGGAATAAACCCGCTCCTTCGAATATGGAGCGAGGGAAAAAATTGCTTTGAAAGAACTCTGTATAATTTTAGGATTGGAAATAAACTGAATAAGTTTTCTATTCTCCGTTTTCAGAAGCACGGCACAAGATTTTCAATATTCTTACGGAAAGGAACGGTTACCAAGGGGATGGCACTAATACGAAAGATGTTAACGGAGAAGGGTCGAAGCTTGATAGAGAGGAAATATTGTCAACGTACTTAAGAATAATATATAGATAACTTGAACGTAGTATAGAATTATATTCATAGATATCCAAAGTGAATTCTGAGGAGAAATTGCTTAGCAATGCTCTACAGCGATACTGAGCTGTAAAGTAAAAATAATGAATGAATAAATATTACTTGCATAAGTTCACATGAAAAGAGGGAAAGGGGACCTTTTCCTTTGCATTAAAAATAGAATTTCAAAGAATCATTGCTTTAGAAAGCCAAGGATTAGGTGTTGTTTTAACTCGATCGGCCATATATCATGTATTGTTGTAAATGAGGGAATTGAGTAGGGATGAAAATTTTGATCTAATTAACATGTAATTAGACATGATCTAAACTTTAATCGTTTTGAAAATATACGATAAAATATGACTATAATGTCAAAATATTATTATTAGATAAGTAATTAAAGCCCATAAGAATCCAAGAAATTAAAAAGAAAAGATTTCGTTCAAGAAACCCAAAATTGTTTATAAATAGTCTACGCTAGGCGGAATTTACGAAGGAATGTAACATATTCCCTTAATATCATCCCTTTACTTATAGTCAGATCGTTGAAGGCTTGCAAATAACTCTACAATAAAACTCTATAACGTAATATATTACCTATTTGTTGGTATCGCCACCCCTAAATATTCCGTTGGTTGGTGTATCAAATCAATTCTCAAGTAGCGTCTCAATGAATTCCTCAAAGGAACCAACGTGGCCTCTTGGAAAATTCTTAAGTGTAACAAAATTCACCAATCAACTTTTGGGTCACTTCCAGAGGTAAGTTACGTGCGACCTATTGAGTAAAGTTTTGGTCACTTAAGTCTTAAGTGGGGCAATTTTTTCCTTCTCGAAAGCCTATACATCTATTGAACCCACTACAAAAAAACTTTGAAATCGACATAAAAGAATGAGAGGATAAATTTAAACTTTAAAGTATAAAAGATTAATTTTATGGCATTTTATACTGCAAAAAAATATTGGTAATTATAAGATGTACCTGAAAGCCAAAATTGCAAATGTTTTCCCAAGACTTATCTTAGATTTTTTAAAATTTCGTATTTTATATTGAAATGTACCTCATGCATAGGAAGAAAATGTTTCAAAGGGTAGAACTTATATTCTCGCAAAGGCTTATTTACTCGCAAAGGTTTATTTACTTACAGTATAATGAGGCTGAATACTTTTTATTGTCGTTTTTATAACATGACATTATTTAAATTAATACTTTTTCGTGGATATAAATGAAAGAATGTGGAAAATAATTTCTCTTCTTGCCATAAAGTTATACTTACAGGAATCGTTATATATACTAATATAATCGACCTCGACGATTTGCATAATATGAACTAACAAACAATATTATTCTTAAAAGTAAATACCCCGATGTATAGGATTAGTAATTAAATAGAAGGATAAATTAACACCATAAATTATCGGTGAAACTTAATTTATATGATAAGATAAAAAATACGAGATAAAATTAATAAAATGTAACTAAACGTGAAATTTATAAAGATACGCACATCAAATTCTGAATAAAAACGGCAAAATACGAAAACATCTGTTTTATAACACACTAGGAGAGGAAACATTGACCAAAAGCTTATGCGTTAAACCATATTAGGTGCTAAGCAACGTTTCCAGCTCACTAATCACTCTTTTGACCCTCGATGAAACTGGAACGTATATTGCATCCCAAAATCAACGCAATTGGATGGAAGAGGATTTTGTCAACATTATGCCCTCATCTCGTTGCTATGACGCTGATGACGCCAATGCACCCGTATTCCGTTTAACGTCATTTTCGGAACCGAATCGGCAGAATCAATTTCCCTTCCCAGGATACTCTTTTCGCCTCTGTGAGGTCGACTATTAATAGTTACCCGAAACACTGCAGATGCCGGCTACTCTCTTCGCAAACAGCTTCCGTTGCCAACTGCATTCATTTTCCCTTCTTTATCATCTTCGGCCATTGTTGGGTGTTCCATTACGCTAATCGATGGACTCTTTTGGGATGATGAACGTTTGAAAAGGTTGCTTTTTTTCGTGTTGGCATTGCAGAGGGATGGATATTGGAAGCGGTTTTCTAGACTCGTTATTCCTATATAACCGTCTGTTATACTGCATCGCTTTTTGCTGCCTTTATTACGCTGGATGACTCTTTGTTTGGTTGGGTGAGACTGCGGTTGTCGGAGATACCCATTCATTCCTACACTGTTGAAACTTTTTAAGGAATTATGTTATTATATGTATGCATATCTAAATAACTACCTTCCTTTGTATGACAGGAGATTTATATTGTTCATTTTGGGAATTATTGGGTAAGTATTTTAATTTCTTCTTCCTAAATCTCGCTTTATTTTCCTTCTCTCTATATTATCAGGTTCTTATATGTCAATGTAAGGTTAAATTTGTCTTTCATTTTGGTTAGTATCTATAAAAATAATTATTGTATTGTGAAAATAAAGTGCTTATACATTACTTATAAAGTTAATTAATAACAAAACTGTCATATCAAGTATAAAATTTACAACGCAGTTATCATCGATGAGCAGTGCAAAACTATTGCGTCAACTATAATTTTGCAATTATTGCAAATTTCTAATAGCTATGTATCAGCTATTAATTTGTATACTATTTTGAAAGTGCGATTATTTAACGCACAATATCTCAAATGATATCAAATAATTATTGCCTCCGAAAATTTCCAATCTCAAATGCATAATCTTTCTACAATTTTCTTTTCAATTTACGAGAATTACCCTCCATAGAGTGACTTTATAATAATTTACTAGAAACGAAACAATTGATAATTCTAAAGTATATAAAGAAAATTTTAGTGCAATTTTTACTTAAAATGCTTGAATTATTCGTGATCTTAATTCTGATTCACGTTAAATTATGGATTTTCATTATTAATAGTTATATTAGGCATAGAAGTGATCGAATTTCAGATTAAAGGTTTGAAATAAAACAAAAACAGAATAGCTATAAAACTGAACGCCGCGAAAAATAGGAAATTAAGTTGACAGTAATAGGTGAAGACAGCGTTGAAGGAATGCTTGCATATACATAATCCTTCTCTTATGATGAACGCAGACATATACACACGATTATAAAAGGGCAATTAGGAACCGAATACCCGGCGATATTAACGACCAAAGCTGGACTAATCCTCCGGAGCGGTCGGTTAAACACTCTGCCTCAATCGATTGGGTGGATTGGTAATGGCGATTACTGGTTTAGTGCTTCTAAGAAGTCAATATATTTCCCTTTGAATCCCTTTTATAGTTGTATAGTATAGTGTATATTGTGTTTATAATTAGTTTCTGCAATGTGGTTTAGATTAAATGCTTGAAAGTAACTTTTATTGTGGTTAAAAGACTCGGTTCTTTTACTTTGATTATTGATCTGTTCAGTTTTACTATGTTTTATTCGTCATAATGTTAAATTATACGCATAGAGATCATTACGTTTGATTTTCCTTTTATTTATATTCTTGTATTGTAAATTTATCGTTTATTTGTTATTTATCATAATTTATCCGTTGCTCCAGTTTTGTTTTTTTCATGAATTTTAAATTTTTGTTTCATCAATTTATATAATTTCTATCGGAAATTTTAAAAAAAAATTTCGCAATGAATATGTTCGTATGTCTTTTGTTGAATATTACGTGCATAATCTTATTAATTATTAAAGTCTGAAAACTTTCCAGTCTCGAAACTCAGTATTTAATGTATAGAAATATATTTCAAACAACTATTTAAATAACAGTTAGAGAGGTTCTCGTATCACTCAAGAAATGTAATATAATTACATGAGAAAAATTCATTAAATAAAAACGATAATATTATTGAGCATCCTCATATTTGAGTTAGGTAAGATGGGTTAACTACATCCATCTTTTGTTCAGTTTGATCAATAATTTACTCCTTATGCCATCTAATTTATGGTAGTATACTAAATAAACAGTTTGATAGAGGTACGTTTGTTTAGGTCTCGGACATTGGATTTTTCTTGCAATTTTACCCTTAGACTTTACCGTATTATTTTTGTCCTAAACCAGGTCATCTCCAATACTACACATTTGCCCTAATTTTTGGACAATAAATAAGAAAAAGTAAAAAAACAATAAATAAAAAATTTGTGTTGAAAATAACAGCAATGAATAGCATTTATTTATTTCTCTTTTGCATTTTAATTTAAATTTATGATATATTGTAATAAAAATGATTTGGATATACGCATTGCGTATATGCATACGCATGTACTCCATTCAAGCAAATACTTCTAAAAGAGACAACAAAAAGATGTTTAAACTATGAAAATTTTGCAAATATTAAAAGAAACTGAAAATAAATCACATAAAAAATTTGCAAGGAAAAAAATATTTTAAAATGTGAAATGCATCCAATAATAATTTTTTTTCATTTAATCACGGCACGAACGATTAGTGAATTTCTGATAATTTGAAGAAACATAATTATGTGAGTAAAAGAAATTTAATACGGGAAAGCTACACGTGTATTTAGAACACAATGACATCGTGTATATTTTTTAAAAATATTATTGTATGATTTGTGGCATCATAACGAAGTTTTTGCTTACGCCCACAAAATAATAACCAAAACAATGATAATCCAATGACAATCCTTTGATACAGAAACTAATCATTGAAACACCCACAAATATTCAATGAAGAGAGCAGACCAGAATACTGGTAGTACATGACACTCATATCCTTAGCAATCCATTCATCTGGATTCAACGGATCTGGAATTGAAGCGATTCACGTTTATTAAATCGCACGATATGCTGAATGCAGGGAATGCCATATAGAATTCAACTAAGGTATTCCAAGAATTTGCGTTTTACAAATTGTGTTCATACTATCGATTAAATCATAGAGAATCGGGAATCAAGTGAAACTTACTGCATGGTACATAGTTTACATGACTTTGGACGTCCTTCAAAATTCTGGTCATTTCATGAAAGCACTTTCACCGAATTCTTTCCATAATACTTTCATATCAATGCTCATTCATTGAGAGATTTGCAACAGAAATTAAAAGTAGGGAATGTTTTGAAGGAATAGAGTTTTGAGTCATTGATGCATTTTCAACATGGTGAAACATTGGGAAATGAAATGTTTTGATGAAAATAGAATAAGAAATAATGTTTTGAAACTTTGGACAAAATACAAAATTAAATATCAAATAATTCTTTTAGAAAAATGGGATTTAAAAGTGCATTTATAATAATAATTTTTTTTAAATGATCCAATTTCACTAAAATTTAGTAATAAGCTAATCTACTTTAAGTAAGGAAATATCCATAGTAACTGTCACAGAAGACGATATAAGTATATTGATTCAATTAATTTCCTCAAGCCATCGGGATACTTCGTGTGATTAAATACATGATTTTCATTAGGATGCGAATGATTCTGTAATCGCTTCAAACATAGAATTCAATATTCAAAGTCTTAATTCATTTACTCTTGACAAAAGTTACGCATTTGTCAATTTAGTTCCTTTTTTGTTTTGTAGCACGGTCTCTGCAGGCGGGGCTACGAAGAGGGGCACTCGCTCACTAGCAGTGGTTCTAAGCAGATGTTCTTGTCAAATAAAGACTTTGCAAGCAGCGTGCAACGATATACTGTTAGCTTTAACGGAAACATACATCATTGAACGTTTTTTGGCATTCTATCTTCTAAAATTCTGAATCTATCGCCGGTTATTCTCAAATATTTTGAGCATTGTTCGATCATTGCCGCAACATACTGATCGCTTTCGGACATCGCAGAATCTACACCTGGAATCTACATCCTGGAAAATAGTCATATTTCTAATCATCCTCAGTTCATCTAGAATCATGGACCATCCCTGAACAAGCAACAGATCACAACCGTAAGACCTATGTTACTTTATTTTTATCATGTAATTGCGTGATCTTCGTGAGTGGATATTCATATTGAATCCCGCTCCTTTGAATTATTATCTCAGAACTGTTTCATTACCTATCATTCATTACATTTCTTCCATTTACAATCAAAAAACGTATCTAAAAATTTAATATTCTTTTATAAAATTTAAGAAGGTGAGAATTAAATGAATTGTCGTTTCTGCGAAAATCTTATGGAATATTTTTAAAGCTATAGACTAAAGATCGTGATATTTGATTTAATTCCCGATTTCAGAGAATTTTTTGCTTGTTTGTTAATTTCTGAATTGTTCCGAAAATATTAGGAGGGTAATCGATTCCCATATTTCAGCATTGATAGATTTAAATCAATGAAACTGCTACCGAGTTACGTATTCGGGAACCATGAATTCCTTACTTGTTCTTGAAGTATTGCAACGTCTTGTAGGTCATTGTTATGGCATTGCGTTCCTCACACAAAAGAGAAAAGATTCCAAAACTAGACGATAATCTAACGAAATTTTAGGGTTCGAAAACACCTCCAACAGGTGGTGGACAGCCTTGAGCATTCTGGGTCTTCTATCCCTACCTCGTGCCCATCAGGTACAGCTAAACAAAGGGAAAGGTCAGCACATCCTCCGTCAACCGTGTGGCTCTTCCAACGCCGAGAGCTTCCATTTGACAGAATGCATACAGTCGGCAAGCCGCTGTGCATTCTATGCAGGACGAGCGCTTTGGCTTCGAATGCGATAATTTCAAGGCGAAAACGGTCTCGCAGCATTCCGTACCAACCACGGTTAAGGTGGAAAGTCCGCATGGGTATTGAGCTCGAGCGCTAATAGATAAATGTGCCTTGTCGAGTTACATTTCAGAGTCATTATATCAAAGACTCAAAGCAATTAATCAAGATCCGTAACAATTAGCGGACTTAGTTGCAGAAATCACTTTACTTGTCATGGCATTGCTGATATTTTAAGTTAAAAGTTCACATCCTCCTTTTAACTGTGAAGTACAAACACTTGTTGTCCTGAAAATGCCATTATGTAAATGAAATATCAAGACAAATTATAATCTACAATCTTATCTTAAAGGATTGCTGCTGGCTGACTTATCTACAAGTGGGGGGATATCTCTACGGTGCAACGGTTCACGCTCGCATAGCGGAAGGATGGGTCATCAATGGAAAGCCAATTGAACCAATTGCTGCGAAATCCACAGCTCTTACGTGGATCATATGGGTGAGACGCTACGTGTGATATACTCATCTTTGATCTCCGTCAAACAAAGGAGATGCCATTGGACTCCCTACTCCAGCGTTATTAGAAATAAGGAGAGGTAACTTATAAATATGTATATCGCTCACTCCTAATGAGCAAGCATACGAGGATCATTTCTATGTGACTCACTCGAGTAATGAAAATTGTTGCAATGTTGCAACTGTTGCAAAGACTTCCTATCATCCCGCAAAGTGTACAACGGTTAAGTGATTCATATTCTTTTACGAAAATTTTGCGTAAGGTAATATAAATTTTGTATTTGGTAAAAATATTACATAAAATGAAATCTAAATTGAGTATCAATCCTGGCTTTCATAATTGTAATTGTGTCTTAAGGAGGAATACTACAACTTGTGGCATTTGCAATCAATATTTGATCCTTTTGAGGATCCGTTCAGCTAATCAAAATATTTATTATAGAAATCAGAATAATAACTGGAGGCTCCTGGAATCCTTTTCTATAATCCTCCTTTTTCTGTTTTCTGCCTTATATTTAATACCAACGTAACATTCTTTCTCTCATGGTTTCATTTAATTTCAATTTTTTTCCTTTTCAGCGGGTGTTGTTGAATCTCCTATTATTTCATTTGAAGGCTTCTATTGTTTGGTTTAATTTTCGAGTTTGTTAAATGTTCTTTATTATATTTACTACATTGGGGTCGTTCATTTTTGCCATAATTGTGGTGTCGTCAGCATACTCAGTGATGCAGTTGGTCGAGGTGTACGAGGTGTATCTTCGGTCCGTCATTTTTGTGTGTTGATGCTAGTTCGCAACTGCACAACGGACTTTTTTCTTACCGATTTTGTCATTCTTTACCTAGAATTTGCCATCCTTTATATACCGCTTACCTATTTTAGAGTTAAAACGCGATTTCATTGTATCTCTTTTCTCAGGATATTTTGCAAGATTACTCGTTCTCACTGAATGCAACGTAGAATGCAAATATTTTACCGTGACAGGCTAACTATTTTTAGTCTATTTACGCCTCTGCCTTTATAAAATATAATATCACTCTTCCATTTATTGGTGTATATGTATATCTAGCACGGAGAATTATTTCATTTTAGGTAATATTCAATAACGTCTAGGTCTACTTTTGATTAATTTACAGATTCATTTACCGTATTATATTTACCTCATAATTTCTGGGAAACTACTTCCAAAGGTTAACATATGCCTTAAAGAGCCTAACACAAATTTTAGACCATAAGTAAAATATGAGATTGATCACATAAAAATGAATGTGGGAATGTCTACGGCTACCAAATCAGGAAATATACGTATAACTTACGAACTATTTCTTCGTGATGTTTCTAACCCGCGTCAGAAAAAAATAATCGTTTTTATACACGGTAAAGTCTTTAAGTGAGAAAACAAATTCAAATATTTGTCACTAATTACTCTTCGACGGTAAGGTGAACCGTCATATTCGAATCGGGTGATTCCATCAAAGTCGCTTTTTCAGAAGTGATCTCTTCTTTTATTGAAAAATGAAACCTTACATTCGGCGAATACAGAATTTTTCAGTTTTTTTTCGCGGAGGGAAATGAATTAACATCTCGATACGATGTAATAAAGACCCATTCTATCATTCATTATCAATTGCAAGCTCCAATTTTTGAATAAATGATAAAATTTGCGTGGTATGTAGCAAAATTTAAAAAAGATAGGGAATATTTAACGTAAACTGTTTTGTTTCCCGAAAGAAATTAACTGTGGAGTCTGTGAAAGAAATCAGCCATCATACACTGTTCTTGGTAACTGTAATCAACATTCGATAAATTAAAGATTAATTAGACAGATACGATTTAATTCGCGTTAACTCCAAAATAGATAGGTAGTATGTAAATTACGATAAATGCTAGGCAAAATATCATTATAGAAGAGAAAAAAGTCAGTTGTTGGTCGCGAAACAGCGTCCTACTCGCAAAAATAACGGATAGAAAAAGTCTCAACCTATGTTTGGAGGGGAGATCTTATTCTTCAACTGGGGTTTTCATTCCGAAGAATCATCAGCTGTCGAGGACAGTGTTTCCTTTTAAGCGACAAATTTTGCGGGAGCCGACGAAGCGTGTAGTTGGAGAATCCAGACTGACCTACAAAGAATTATCAACTTTGTTGCCTCTAGTAGAGGCCAGCATGAATTCTCGTCTACTTGTATCCAACAGTCCAAATGATATACAAGCCTTAACACCAACTCCTTGTTATTTAACCACCTTACCTTATTCCACAGCCAGATTATATTGCGGAAAATATTCCACCATTGAAACGTTAGAACGCATTTAACAAATGCTTCAGAATTACTGGCAATGATCGTTACGGGGGTATCTGCCATCTACTCAACTGTAGAACGAATGGGTTCAACTCCGAAGGAACTTAAATTGCATTTCATGTTCTGTTTCGTTCTGAAAATATTCCACTGACCCATTGACTGCTGAGATGAGTTCTGGTAACCCACCTTGTGGATGATTAACGCCGAGTGGTTATTGTTTTAACAACTGATTCAGTGTTTAGGGGAACAATAACTTACCTTGTGTTATTACGATCATCTAGTTAATTTAAATTGTAATGCTATATTATTATTTGAAAATGATATTGTGTCTTTCTCTGCTGCGGAAAGTGTCTAGCGGTATGTTGGCGATAGTTTCTTATTTGTCAATTTTTTTTACTACCACTCTGCGGAGATGGGATGGGGGGGTGGGGGTACCTGCTCTTAAGCAGTGGTTCTATACAGATACTCTAGGTTAAAGACTTTGCAGAGAATTGATAACGATATTCTATTAAATTATGATAGCTTAATCATCATCGAGCTGTAATCATTAAGAAACATTTTGGGCTAAATTATTATTATAATTGATATGCTTTCTTAAAAATAAAAGAATTACGGTGTTATAACTTGTGAACAAATACGAACTTACATTTATCCGAGAGGGCTATTATATATTTAAGTTAATAGTCAAAATTAATTTTTTGCATCGATCTTTTTTAATTAAAGCTTATTCGTAAGCTTTTTTACCTTGTATATGGTCTTGTTTATCGTAGCTGTCAAAGCGGGTACAGGTATTTTTATTTAATATTAAACCTCATTTAAAATGTATATTGTAACCACCGTTTATAAGCTGATGACCTGCAGATATCAATCGATTGAACTACTGCCCACTTCACCATTAATCACGATCTAGAGAAAATTAATAACTGGAGCAAAGAAAACTTCTAAAGATAATTCCATCAAAATCACAAGCCATTGTCATTGGGTCCCCTATTCTATTGAAACGGATTAACATATTAATAACACTGTTAGTTATACCATTGACTATTCGGAGATCAAACTCGGTAACCTAGTCAACATTTTGCATTGTTATAAACGAGTTTAACGTGGTCTGAAAAGGTAATAAATATATCTTAAAATTTTTTATTCCTTGATTTATTGCCATAGAAACTTTGAAGCTTACAACTTTTATGAAAACACAACTGAACAACTCATTAATCATGCCCCCAATTGTCTGCAGTGATAAAGTTTACCAAGATTTAACCATAGAGATAAGCTTCAACGGACACATGCGTCTGTAAGGTTAATTTTAACTTAAAGAAATACGACCGCATCTCGGAATTCTATCAGAAACTGTCTTGGTTAAAACTCGAATCTCGTGATAATTTTATATTTGAATGTCAAATTACAGCATTCTGCTAACTAAAGCTCCTGAATATCTCTCCTCAGAATTCATCAGCTCACTATCTGTCCACCGCTGTAATATTAGTGGGAAAAGCATTCTACTGATTTCGAATCAGAAAACAGAAACATTACAAATATTTTTTTAATTTTTAAACGCCTTTAAATTATAGGACACCCTACCGTCTGATATCACATCTTCATCAATTCAAACATTAAAAAAAATTCCTTTATTTCTAGAGAATCAAGAACTGACCTAGTACAACTAGGTTCCTAAGAGTATCTTCTTCTTCAATTAGCATAATTTCTCTGCACTATGCTTCATAGAATTATTATTAGGTTATTTATAGAAGTCATACAATTGATTATAGCTGATCTATGGATACTCCAGAACTGATAAACATCAAAGACAGCGGAAAGTGCTCAGTCTAATTATTCATATTACAAAGTTTCTTCTACTAATTGTTATTATTTAAAAGTGTATTTTATTGCAATTTATTAAAATATCGTCCATTCTCTGTATTTATGATTTGTTTTTTATATTTTTTACTATTTCATCGTTTCTATTTTTCTTCAACGTTATACTCATTTTTGATGTCCTTTAGCTTCTTCTATTAAAAGGATTGTTCGGGTTTTACACACACTCCTTTTTTCAAGGTGTTTCCTACTATGGAATTCTTTCCATAATCTTCACTTGAGTATTTAATTCCACAAATTTAGTTCATTATTCTGAAAATGTATTTAAGATCTATTGCTTAGAGTCATAAATTTTAAACATCATCCTGCTTGGATTGTGTTCATCAATACGAAAATTACACCTCATTCCGTGTCATTTATTCTTCTTTCTCTTTGTTGACAACTAAGTTTTTCATGATTGGTCATTCCCTTTTTGAGAAAATTAGTCTGTATGCGAGGATTATGAAGTAGAACTGATCACTTTTGCATCTTCATTGGACTAGGATTCCGCGAATGCAATTACTTCGTTATAGAGGCCCTTTGAGTTAGGAATTTCATCGGACTTAATAAAGAGTGACCAGAATGAGTCCCGTTGCAGAGCATAATTCATTCTTCAGTAGCCTTTAACGAGAATGGGAGAATGAAAACGTGGGATATTCTCATATGAAGAGCATGGATGGAAAACATGCTTATTTATGAAGGAATTCGGATATGAAATTTTCCAGTTTAATGACTTGAATCCTGCGCGAACTTTAGGATCATCGATTATGCAGAAAATAATTTAATAGAGATATATGTTTCTCTGCTAGGGTTAATAAAAGAGATGGTTGATCAAAAAAAAGTATGAAGCCACGAAGTTGGGTTAAATATTGAGACGTGGTATCCCAGATAATTTACCAGAAGCCTTTGAACCGTGTACTAAAGGTATACATGGATATATATTGGATTATTTAGACGTAAGGACATTACAAAGGTGAAGAAAAAGGGCTTATCAGAAAGGTTTTGCCCGTTTTATATAATTTTTACGTAATTAATATTTAAATGAAAAAATAAATGAAAAGACTAGTCTTTAGAAATATGTAACAAAAATTTATATTTTATTAAAAATAACTATAAACTTAAGGAAGAAGAAATTTAATGAATAATCTCATATTAATGATAAAACACCTCAATCGTAATATATTAATACCTGCATTTAATCATTATTAAGGATGTTAAATCCCTAAAAAGATATCTGTACTTATTCACGAAAAATATATTATTAGTGTCATTTCGAATTTGATGTCTTTTTTGAGAGTAAATATAGTTTTTACAAAGGATATGCCTCTATAAATCTATATTGGACGTTAAATAAATTTCAAAGAAAAATCGCTGGCAGAAAATAATAGAATATTATACGTGCAGAACTACTTTGAAAATTTTATATAGTTCTGATTCCGGAGGAATGATGACAAACCACTTCAACTAAAGATACTGTTTCAATGCAAATAGATTTCTTCCATTAAATAAAGTACACATTCATTTGCTATTATGTCTTGAGACCTCCACTGGCTTTTATCTTTCGATTTTTCACAATAAAATGGTGTGTATGCATAATACATCTAATGAAAGATTTGAATTTTCAATGTATTAGCTTCAAAAGTGTTTTTCGGTATAAGTAACACCTAATTTATAGAAAGAATTTTGTCATGTGCATTAGAGAATGATGAATTAAAATATGCAAAGGTTATTGATAATCTTGCGAGCTTTGAAAAAAACTTTAGCAATCTAAGAACTTATTCTCCGGATGACCCTTGTAAATCTATCAGCTTATATCTTGTAAAACTATTTTAGCGGTATCATACGAAACAAGAAACAGTAAAATATTTTTTGAATGACATATCTGAAGGAAATGGACAAAAATAACAATGTTACAACTCAATGTTTTATCGTATAAATGCAATAAAGATTCTAACTTTCGATCTAAAATTAATTTATTATAAAGAATAAATTTATATGAATTTGAATATTGTCCTTAAATTTGTATTAGTTTATCAAACTTATCTATTAATTCTAACATGAAATAAATAATACAATAGTAAGTGGTTATAAGAGTCAACTATTAGTAAGAATATAAAGTCGGTGCTCACGTATATTTATTAATCTGTGTATGAAATTTATAATTTAGAAAATTGTAAATAGAATGTATCAGTTGATAAAAGCTAAAGGTCATGTGACTATAGAAAATTAAGTAAATCCCTTCCCTCTAATTTTCGAATATTAGCCAAGAATCGCACACTTGCATGCATGCACCGGTACCCTATTTTAGACTGCTACGATTCAGAATCGGATTCGTATGAATATTGCATGAGAAGAAACAAAGAAAACTTGCCCTGACTACTTGGTGAATTATTCGATCTGAATCTAATTTTCAAGTCCTAATTTGAGATTTGAAACTCTATTTAGAGATTCATATTTTCCTCTCTATATGGATGTAACTATTTATATAAGATTGTCTTTTAATCTCACATAAGAATGTTTCTCATTCGTACGTTTTATCATAGTCATGTTTACTTAAACGTCTTTGAGAAAGAAGGGAACACCAATCGACATCTTTTGATCAATTTCCGAAAGGTTAAATCAATATTTTTTCATAAAAGATGAGGGTGCTAAATGAGGGATGAAATTTTTTTATCTCAAAACAACTATGATTTATATGCCTCTTTAAATATATTAGATTTAATAGCGTAATATCGTTAATATCTTTCATACGCTCATTAATCAGAAAGGCGTTGCAGCAAGTTCGGGATGTAATGGTTACGAAATCGTTTTAATTTATACATATTCACCGAAGTAAATATATTTGAATTATATTGAAACTCTCTCTCTCTCTGATAATTAATATAAATTACTGACATTTTAATGCATAATATATATATTATATATATATATATATATCTTTTTTTCTTTTATTTAAAGTAGAAATTTTCTTTGGAGTTGTATTTGCATAAAAATATTTTGTGCTCGAATATAAAATAAAAGACAAATACGATAAAAGATGAATGAGGGAGATAATGCATTTTTTAACCACAACCTAATTGATCATATAATCAATTATTACGATTAGTGAGATAAACTGTATCATGATAATCTAACATACTATACATTTTTTTAAAAAGTAGCTTCGTGGAAAAATCAAATTTTATTAAGAATAGGTTTCATTTTCCTCTGTCTGAAGATAATCTTGAAAATTTTCCCTCTTAGATTCGGAAAAACAATAGATCTTGGCTTACTTAAGGACAATAGTCTTCCTAGAATTATATAATCTCGGTAGCATATATATGTTATCTAGTTCAAGAGACTGTTATCGTCTGCCAAAACTGAGTAACTGTTCGTTATTGATTAGTTGGCCAAGTTTAAAATTCTTATATTTACAATTTTCTGCGTCAACTCAATAATTTTCTAGGGTCCTATTGATATAACGAGCGGGCGAAGGGCCACGTTCCATCTCCGGCGTTGCAACGTATGACACAAGAATTTCATATCGCCTCTTTAACGAGGAACGGGTATTTAACATCCATTCGTGTCACGGACCGAGATATACAATGCGCTGTTGTCCGTCTTTTTAGACACGCCTTCTTTTGTCATTAGATTAATTTTTCGGTAACCCTTCAATTGCCTTTTCTCTTTTTTTAATGCTATTTTACGATGAACTGACAAAACTGGAATAAATCGAAGATCCATGATAAGAATATGATACAATAAATAGAAACTAGAATAAAAAGAAATTTCCTTATTAAATGATCCTTAACAACATATTAAAAAAAAACTATTTCAACATATAGTGTAAAAATAAAAGAAATTCCTTTCACATTGTGTCTTTAAAACATCTTCTAAAGACGTTTCTTTTAAGTTCCATTAAACTTTATTATTTATTCATAATAATAAATACAATGATCACATTTCACATAATGTTCACTGGTCACTAGTTGAATTATTGGAAATACATGGGCGAATACATATTTGGATATGAAATGAAAAATTAATCTCTGTACTCTTAATTAGATAATCTAAGGAAAGTTTTACACAGTTCTTAACGGATCAAACTTATCTTAAATTCGAAATCAAGGAGATAAATTAGAAAACAATCCATTATTTGTTCCAATTTAATTTTCTAATTAACTTCAATGTTAACCTTACCCATATTAATATGGTACTCACATTATTACTTGAAACTATTTCATACATTCATCCGAATCAAATGGCTATTAAGAATTATATTTTGATAATTTCAGTCTTTTAATATTATTTGAACTAAATAAAAATAATGTTATTTCGTTGTTTGGGTTCTGATACGTATGACATACGCATTTAATAATGATTTCAAACATCACGTGCTAGAAAGAAACGATTTTGGATTATTCGTACATAATTTCATCTCTTATTTTAAATAAAATAAATTATGATATTTTAAATATTTATTTAAAATGTGAAAATAATTCAAGTAATCCAAAATAACTTTCACTTAATTAAAATTTTAATAGTGACCATAATACAAAATTACATGTACTACATATTTGTGGTAATATTTTTCCAAATACAAGCACAGCGTAATTCATAACAACAGCTTAATCTGTCGCATAATCATATGGTTCTGGTGAATTGACTATGCTAGTGTAATATGCATATGATGTACAAGGTCTTGCAAGTTGCTGCTAATGGTCACCTGCGGTTGCATCATCTAGGCGTCGGAGAGCAACATTGAAGTCTTCCTTATCACTTCCTTATGGATATTAGTAGTAGTAGTAGTGATATTGGTACCCTCCATTATGCATATGGTATCTGCAAAATTGGATGTCTGGAATAACGTTTGCGATAAGTAATTCCAGTAAAGAACTTTCCTCGATGAAATGAATGATATCTCTCTAGTATAGCTTCAGTGATTTGTAATTTACTAGCGTATAACCAATTATAAAGATTTTGAGTTCCGGTTATCTAATGCTTCTCTATTTACGTGTTGTATATAACTGAGGAAATGAAAGCTCTATTCCTCTATGAAAAATATTACCGCTATTTCAATGTCTTTTATTGATCCAATCTGACCGATATATGCTATCGTTTGAGTAAAGCATTTCAAAATTTACATTTTCGATCCGTTTAGAGTATGTACTCACCATAAGATATGCTATGTAGAGCTAGTGGTTTGTAGAACTTCGTATTTCCTTTGCTAAAATGATTGTACAGAGTTGGTACCTGAAGAAAGAGCCATATTTTAATGACTCCAATTGGTATATCAAAATCTACCATGAAATAACGTAAAAAACTTGGGTATTCTAAGAAATATAAAATAGTCAATATATTTTATATTGCGCAACTAAGATGTTTATTCTATTACTTATAAAAATAGTTCTATCCTAGTAAAATCTTTTTTAATCCAAGCAATACAAAATATTAATCAAAATATAATGAAGTACATAAAACAATTAGGATTACGACATTCTGTAGATCGAGGAAAGTGATTTAAACAGATATTCCTCTGAATGAATTATACACGGAGGATATTCCATTCTTGGCAATGGGAACGATGCTTGAAATATTTATAGAACAATGCATTGGAAAGTGGAGAAATATTTGCTCACTTTGAGCTTTCCAATTGTCATTCTCACAATAGAATTTCGAGAGAACAAACAAGGTAATTAATCAAACAGCTCATCTCCACAGCATAGATCGTGTTTCTTCTACAAAACCAACTCTTTTTTTATCGCAAGACAATTCCACATCTCGGGCTGCATTCTTTTATTCCGGAGGTAGCTTTTTAAAGCGAATGCTATTAACTGAACGCAGCGGCGGTTTCATAATTTCTCCGCAATCCCATTCAGAGGCGCCACAGTTTCGACTTTTCGCGGCGAACGAAAAATAATGAGCAGCGCATGAAAATGGGACACCAAGATTTTCATGGCGTCCTTCATTTGACTCCGTAAAAAGACGCAATTTATAAATAACTCGCGGTGAACCTGGAAAAAGGTATAGTACGTGGACGAGATATCCGCTTCGTTTTACGGCCATCCGTCTTATTCCGGATAACGCCGGACTTCTTAGCGGTGTCCCCGGAGAATATTTATGCCACAGGATGCTGTAAAAAAGCTCACCATTGGGGAAAAGAATAGTGATCTTTCATCTGCGAGAGTTTTCTTTCATTTCAAAATAGGACTCCACCGGAGAAAAAATGAAACTTTCAAAAAAAATCTTTCAGTTGCGGAATGAAGGAATCGAAAAGAGCTCGAGGAATTTAATGGCATTTTATTTACGTGAGCGTCTTTCCCTTCTTTGTTTACCGATAGAGACCTTCTGATTGGTCGCTGCGGAATTAAATGGATGCCTTTGAGAGGATGACGTAATGCATATTCGAATGACGAAGGTAGCCATGGAAACTGAGTCTCACTTCTTTTGCAGCAAAAAAATTATAACTCATTATCCTAAAAAGTTGTGTTCGAAAACCCTGCATGGCTCTTTTCCATCGTCTAGTGACTGCATCTTAATCGAATGATATACTTCAAAAGTTCACTTATATTTAATAGGATTAATTATTCAACTCATCTCAACTCTTCAAAGGGTACGTATGTTCATATATTTTTTTCACTTCGTCATGAAATTTGATTTAATTTCGATGTTTTAACGGCCGAGATGGATAAAATTGAATATTTCTATTTTATCTTGTTGACGTCTCATTAAACTTGGCCTAATTACAATGATGACTGTCCATATGCTGTTTAATATTTATGTGATTAATTATTTTCTTTATCATTATATCATCGATTTTTTTATCCAAATATATTCATACATATATTTGATTTATGCATGATCTTCATATACCAAAATCAATATTTGTTGAGGATCATTATGAAGCTATATAGTTGTTGGAGAACTTCGGAAATATGCGTTGTTGAGCATGCGGCATCGAGTATACACGGTTGCATATACTTAAGGATATACTGAAAATTACGTGCGAATAAGACAATATGCTGGTATCTCTTCTTGATAATGAACTGATATTTGGCGTTTAGAGGAATGTGGAAATTTTATAACTATTGAAAACAGCTATTTATAAAGCCATTTATAAGCTATTTATAATAACTCTATGTAATAACAATAAACACTTTCTGATAACTAAAAAATGAGTCTCAAAGTTTTGATTTCTTCAATATGATATGGAAGGTATATTAAAATGAATGGCACATATTAAAAAATTACATCGTTTAAACTTAATCCCACTTTTCTTTCAAGGATAAAAATAGTCCGCGAAACATGTCATAGCTGACTATTTCATATTCCGAAAAGCAGGTTGTTATTAATAGCCTCCCTTCCTTCAGTGACTTGTTCGCATTACCTTATCAAATTCGCAAACTCTGTTTTGCAAAGTGAACACGTTCATCTCAGTCGATTCACCATTTGTTTGAGAATTGCTAGACAAGTTTATCACTCGATTTCAGAGGTTCGAAATTCATCTCGTGTTTGAGATTTCCGAATCTTTCTCATGGAGTTTAGGATTACTGGCTCCAGTACTTCATCCGTTTGACCCCATTGACTCTTCCGAGTCAACGCTGATAGTTTACAGAGAAATTAGGTCTTAGGAATCATTTGATTCTTTTTTGTTGTGATACTTTTTTGTACCTTTTTAAAAAAAAGCAGATACAGTGGATTTCAGGGGCAGTAAAGGGGAACCAATAAAGAGTCTAAGAAAAGATATTTTCTGGAACAGATTTGATTTTAGTCATCGTAAGATTAAAGACAAAGGTTTTTACACAAATCTTGGCAATCGGATCTTAATACTTTAATTATATCTCTTATTCATAACTTGCTTTTATATGCCATACATGTATATTCAAATTTGGAAAAAAATCCTTATAGTAGAAGAAAAAATACTTTGCTTATGAGTGGTTTATATTAAATGTCTGAACGAGAAGTGGTACGTAATATTTTATACTATCTATTTCACACCAACACTACTTGTATCTAAAAATATATTACCATATTGTGTTCTAAGATCTATTCAATTTATTTAGAGTGCATCACTTTTGAAGGTATAATCTATAAATAAATAAAGGTATAACAAAATCGAAATGCTGAAGAATGAAATTCGTGTTACTAGGTTAGGATCTAAGAGGTTATTAAGTATATCGAAAAATGAGAATAAGTCAATGAATTTGGTGTCTTAAATATTTAAGTATACTATATTAAATGATGTTTTAAAAAAACTATCGATCAATTTGATTCTTACGTAAGAAAATTTATCTAAAATGAACGAATTTATGTATTGACATACACTTAGTACTCTATATTTTGGTATTTACTTTCCCTTGCACTTGACAATGAATGATTATCAATTATTTTTTAATGCTTATCGGATTGTTAATATTATGATTAATCATTGGAAAGAGTTTAGATATTAAAGATCCTCTATTCATTAGATTGAGACGAAAATTTTAACCCTTAGCCTTTCATAGCTGCTAGTTCTTTTTAAAATACCTAAAGTTTCTCTCGGAGTTTTCGTACTGAAAAATCTTTCGAGTTCAGAAGTTAATTACTTTGTTGTTTCGTTTCCAAGTGAACTTTTACGTCAGAACAAACTTCGCTACGCATGGTTGATTCAAAATACGCCTACGCTGTTGAGAGGAGGGCTAGTTATTTCATTAAAACTTGTATTTTATCTGTGGCACATCTTTAGATTAATGTCCGATTGGAATAAGCAGCTAAAAGTGAAAGGGATATTCTCATTAGTCATCTTACTCGCCATGGGATCTACTTTATCTCCATTTTAATAAATAACGAAGACTCTATAGTTCATTTATTCTTATCTAAGCTCTCACACAATGTCATTGATAAGTTTCCTTTTTAGTATTGCCCTTATTAAAGATTACTGATCGTTATGATATTTTAATAAATGAAGGTGTATCTTATCCTTTATTTTTGCCTCTCCATCCATCCTTTGTTCTCTTATGAGTAAAAAGGTTAACTTCCTTTAGCAAAGGTGAAAAAGTAAGCATTCCTTTGCTTTTATATGATCAATTAAAGACTCTCGCATTAAAATTAAAATTAAATAATGAGCTTTATATGGTTTATTGCTCGTAATAGGGGAATATTTCGATGTTTTCGCGTAGGCAGTGCTGTACGCATACTAACTGATGTAGCAAAGGGCAAACTATCCTCGTCTTGGATGAGCATTATATCTCCCTGAAATATATTGCTAGGTTATGAAATCGATGTGAGAAAGCGTGACTTCGTGGAATGCCATAGTGATAAAAACAACTTTGTAAATTTCCACAGAAAAAAAATTTGGTATATTCGCAAATATTCATATTTTTTCTGCTGAAATTTTCCAAGTTGTTTTTATTATTATTGCTAGGTTACTTTGGTAGAGGGAAAGAATCAGAAAGGATTTTTATAGGTAATTAAATCGATCAATACTTTAGAAGTATTTATACTGCGTTCATAATATTCAACGTCCACTTAAACTTCCAATGTAGCACAGTAATGAATAGCATTGAAAGCACTTAACTGTTCAAATTATTTAATTCAATTATCTTGCTAAAAAATTGTAAAAGATCTAACTACCTTTAAAATATAAGACTGTACATTGTAGTTATTTGAGGCCTGAATGAGATATATAATTCCTCCATCTAATCATTGTTATATGTATATATATTATGTGCGAATTATTTAATTTTATCCCTAGTCAACGAATTCCTAATACAAAATTATTTTGAAGTCATTAGTAATATTTCATTAATCCTCATACCTTTAATGGATTTAGAGTACAATCAATCAGCTTTTAGGAGCAGGATAATTATATAATATACGACACAATACAGCCATATGCCGTAATGACTACTTCAAGTAATAAAAGATGCTGATGAAAGTGTACATCAAAAGAGACTTTGAAGTCATAATTTTCATTGAAATTTAAACAACAGATGGCCAAACCAAAGAGATAAAATATTTGAATGAAAGTTCCAAGTTCCTCGGGGAAATTTCGTAACAGGAAATGGCTGAGAAACCAATCCATTAAAAGAGGAACAATAAAGAATGGAGACGATATTTAGTGTGGGTGGCGTATGATAAAGATGCCAAGAAGAAATTAAAAAAGGAAAATCTTAAATTTTAGCGCGTTGGGTCTGTTGATGTGTTTGGAGAAAATCTGAAAAGAATCTTTGATCTTCAGGTCATTAGAACTGAAACTCTAACCTCACTTTTAGAACTTATAAAATTATTATTTTAATATATAAAAATATTTTAATAAAATAAATGAAACTTATTCGATACTTTTGGAACGTAAAAGATCGATGATATAGAGAATTCTGTAAGTATCATATAATGAAACGAATATAACGAAATCTATAGTTTTAGATTATAAATAGACTCAAGGGATAAAGGTAATTTTGCTTGAAAAGTCGACTAGTAGTTTTAAAGGAATAATTATACTAATTATTAGAAGTATAAGATCGACACGTGACAGGGTATTTTGCTTTTCGTATTTCCCAATCAAAAATTTCATTATAATATTTACTAATTTTATAATTATAGTGATTTCTCTATCGAATTCTCCGCTTAACGATTCAGTTTGCACATTGAAGTCCTGCTCTCATACTAGTTGTAATATACGCTTATTATATAGATGTTACGACTGACTATTGATATTTTCTATGCTAAAATTAATGCCTTAACTTACTATGTAAGGTATGCCTTAACTTGCAGCTTACTCAAAGTCTATCATTTTCAATTTTATATTTGTCCACAAGCATCTTTTAATATCCATAGAAAAATTAAGTTTTAAACCTTTAGTTAAAAAAACTAGCTCTATGTTAATAATAAACAATCATAATGATTTTAAAACACATATTCATTTATTCACATAATTCGTAAAAATAAAATTTATTTAAAGCAATTTCAACTTATAGTGAATCTGCATATTTGTGTTAAATATCTATTCTACATTATCCTTCCAAAACTCATTCAGATTATTTTTTCCAAAAATCAAAGTTTAAAATTTAATCAAAGTTTTTGAAATGCTGAGGGCGTAATGTTTACTTCGAATTTTAGTGGAAATGAATTTTTAAAGCTGTTATTCGATCGACACATTTTTATAGAAACAGCATCTCTAAAATGGCTAGCGAGTAGTTTCTTCTATGTTCAGGAAACAATCCGTAAACTTTGAGAAATAAGTCAAAATTAATTCCAATAATTCACGTTATTTTTCTATGACTATCATTCTTGCTGTCACTCTTATTAGCCAAAGAAGAAGGAAAGTCAAAAATGATATTTTATTATCATGTTTCTATCTCTAAATAGTATATATTTTTCATTTGGATCATGAGATACTTAACGGAGCAGAATATATTATCACCATTGTCTAGACCTAGTCCTCTAGTAGAATTCGCTTCGCAGAACTGGATAAAGAGCTACTGGATTAATTCTCAGTTTGTTATTTACATAATTAGAACCAATTAAGCCCGAAAATGGATGGCTTAAAGTTTGGTCGCAGCAAGGAAATTAAAGCGATGGATACGAGACGGGCCATCGGAAGCTGCGAGTACAATGGAACGAGAGTGGAAGCATGGAAATGAGAGATAAGAGGAAAAGTTTCGGACGGAAAGGTTCTGGGATCTGCAGAAGAATGCGTAGGCCGCGTAACTGTCCTGGAAGCCGAGTGGCGGCGCTGTGGTAGGGGAAGTGTCAAATGGGGAACCCTGCGCGTAAAAGGAGTGTGTAAGAAAAGGGGAAGGGGGTACACCCCTCCCCATCTTCGACCCGCCGAACCCCGAGCTCGCCTCATTCATCTGTCCGTCGCCGCACAGAACGTTTCTCCGCCAGTGGTGATTGTCAGGGGGCCAAGTTTCCGCTCCGCGGGCAAACTCCCGTCACTTTGGATAAACCGATCGTTGCCGACATTTTTCCCATTCCATCGGGGAGACAATCGGAAGAAAATATCTTCCGCGGAAACTTCTGATCGGGTGGATTTTTTCCCAACCTAAACCGCGCGAACTTTGAGGAAGTTTGGTGGGCAGTGTGTGTTTCCCAGGCGACCAAGAAGAGGAGGATTCTGCAAAAAAAACGTCCCCGGAGACTTTGTTAACCAATGTTTTTGTCTCTCCTCCACGGATTCCCCCACAGATCTTTCGTGTGGTGTGTAGATTATTTCATGACTGCGGAGTGTAGTTCGTCCCCAATCTGTTCCGAAGTCCTTAGCGAAGTTTTTCCCTTGTTAGGGATAGCAATTGCTTGAAGTATCGATGTCCTCCTTGAAGCCGGTGCTCGGGCGCTCCTAAAAGTTTTAGGCGAAGGTCAGCGGGAGGTGTTAGGATGAAGAAGAAAAGGCAGGACCAAATCCCGGTCTGGAGGTTGTCGGCGGTGCTAGAGAATAATGGCCTACGCGTCTTCCGTACTCCGAGGTCGATCCCAGCCTCTGGTTACTTCTTACGCGATCTTATGGTAGACGTATACATTTGTGATAGCGGGAGTTAGAAAACTGTTTGCTCTTAGGTTGTTCTGCGACACAGAAATGTTAATTTTCTAGGTAATCGTTAAACGAAGGAGTAATTAAATTAGCGATGAATCGGTCTAGAGTCGTATGAATATTTTTATTTAAAAAGTGTAACGTGCTTTTAATATGTGACAAATAGGTCGCGATGAGTATGGAAATATATTAAAAGTTAATAAATAGAATAATCTAACGAAATCAATAGGGGAGGGGGCAATTGACGCTTAATAAATTTATAAGTCAAACGGATACCTTATAAATTCGGAAGAATTTTTTAATGTGTATCCGCTAAGGCTAAAGATATTTCCTACTTATTCAGTTCTTCCGTTAAAGGCTATTATATAAAAAGGAAGCAATCAACCGGCTTCTGTGATGATCATATCAAAATGTGTTATGCTATTTTATATCGTTCGTGAATAGCAGTTTAGGTGCTTGTCACAATTTTAGCATTCTTTAGAAGTCATAAAATAAAGCTATCGATCACGTCGGTGGGCTTTTAGTAAGCTATGATAATAAACTGTCAAAATAAATGAGAAATCTCATAGTCCAATCGAACTCTAATTAGCCTGTCTATCGAAGATTCGCATAATTACGGATCAACAGAGGAAACGGTATTGTTCGAAAATCGTCGTCAATATATTCGAATATTTTTTCATTCCTTCCACGGACTTATAATGCCATCCTCTCTGTGAAATATTTTTGTAAGGAACGTGATTTTCGTTACCTCCATATATATAGAGTTTTTTCGTCTTGATTCCTTCAGAGAATCATCTTTCAGAGGAGGAAAGTGAAATTGTTTGGAAAGAAGCCAATCCTACTTTTACTGTTTTTTAGGCGAAAAGGAATCTTTGATTTTCTAAAGTCAGAGCAAGGCACAACTACCTGGAAACTGCGTCGATAGTTTACGAAAAGAATTATTGAGTATCTTTAGAATCGCCTTATAATTGAGACTAATTTGGAGATTTAATTCATCGTTGAAGATATAGCAATGCAACCTCCGTAAAACAAAGTTAAATTCAATATGAAAGATCATTTTTGATGAATAATAATCGTAAAAAAAACTCGCTTATGAGAAGACTCCACTTTCCAATTTCGATTCTTAGGAATTGACCCAGATAAAAGACCCTTTGAGACAATTATCCAATAGCTGTATTGGACGAAAGGCGTTTCTCTCTTTATAGATTGTGATAGTTATGAGTGAAATATAAGTCTTACTGCATAATATTTAGGAACTTAATTAAATAATGCTAAAGGATTATTTTCTCATTTTATGACGTGTTTTTTTCTGTCTTGAGTGATTTTTAATAGAGATTAAATCAGTGGGGTTGTCGGTGTCTACGAATCCGGTAGGAATAAATTTCATCCATTTTTTATAATTTACGAATTATTAATTATCTCTTAAGTGTGTTCAAAGACAAGAGAAAAACATTTACTGCAAAGATGTACTATTGAGAAGATTCTTAAGGTTAAAGTTCGCGAAATAGTTTTATTTAACACGCTATCCATCTTAAATACTTTCCTCTTTTAGAAAATTCTCTAGAGACTTTAGCCATGATTTCTCCAACTCAGTGTTGATATTGGACTGATTCGATCCATATCTGGCATTTCTTTTTGGATAAAATAAATGAACGAATGAGATTCAGTTTCGCATTACGGGAAATTTGACTCTGTTGAAGCGTTGAAGTCACCGTGTTCGAATATAAGCGAAGTGGATTTTTTCGTATTCGAAAGTCTCTTATTTTTTAATCGATCGTCAACTTGGGAGAGCACCTTTAAAACAGTATAATTGACAAATGAGTTCGGCGATGGAGTCGGGAATTTTCACTCATTTTCGGAGGGTTCTAAATTTAAAGTTATCGAACCGCTGAGAGGCCAAGATTTCGCTTCGGAGAGGAAACAACGCCGCGGCAATTATCCGTTGAAATATTCAGCGATTTTGCCGCTAATCCTCACCTCATTCGGTGCTATTCCTCCGCATGAGATATTTCTTCGCTTCGGAAGAACTTTGGAGGAAACGGATGCAGTTTCGAGTTTCCACAAACTTTGCGAAAGTTTCTGAGAAATTAGGGAAGAAATAAAAATGGAGGCTAGGCTTATCAGCGGTTTGCATACGCTTTCTTAATGGATGGGAAAGGTGGAGACAGGTCGTCTTCTCGTGGTCTTGACGGAGGAATAAACGAAGCGTTACTCGATGCCTTCCTCATTTTCCTCGTGGTGTGCGTGGGCCTTGCACTGCGGTTGATTGACAGCTTGGTGTGTCTCTCCAAGAGATCGGAACACCTGTGACCTTCACTGATGATAGCGCGGTGGCGCATTGTGCTTCGAGATTCTTCCATCTCAGAGTTTACGAGTGAGTTCCACAATTCAAATTGAACGGTTCTCTCAGGATGTCTTCTCCGTACGAGGAACTGCATCGTGGTATAAATGGTGAATTAATGCATATGCTACTTTGGTAACCTTTGAACGTACTCCGTGATGTTTCTTGGTTCTTCTGTCGTTGAAATTCCCAATCTTTATTCCCGTTCGTACTGTGTGAAATGTAGTTCGTGAGTAATAACCCCTTACCATGGACTCCAGCAACTATCCTCTCGCCGACAAGGCGAGGACTTCCTCCGAAAATGTCGGAAGTGATTACGACATCGGAGAGTATTGGGCCAACTGGACTATTGTTGGTGAAGATGAATCCGACTTGTACGATGACGGCAATAAAAAGATACCGGCCATTTTGGACGGTGGTGAGGTGAGCGAACATCTTAAGCGCCTCTGGTCCAACGCCTCCGCTTCCATCGCCAGCACTCAAGCTGTATTCAGTAACCTTACCACCCCTTTCGCGGAAGAAATTGCCGAAGCTGTGAGTAATTCAACTGCCCCGTGGGAAAACGCTTCCCTCAAGAGCATAGCAGGTGGAGGGCACGGGGGTGTTTCCGCGGAGGACCTCTCTTGGCCACCGGATGCCCTTTCCCCTGGTCGTTACGCACTGGGAGCTCTACTGTTACTTTTCTCTGCCATCACGGTGCTAGGCAATGCCCTGGTGGTGGCAGCCGTGGCGAGGGAAAGATCTCTGCACACTCCGACTCATCTGTTCGTGCTATCCCTCGCGGTGGCAGATGGTCTAGTTGGACTGTTGGTGATGCCTCCAGGGGCAACCACGGAGGCTCTCTCGGGAGCTTGGCCTTTTGGAGCCGACGCCTGCGACGCCTGGAGGTCTTTGGACGTACTTTTGTCGACGGCGTCGATACTCAACCTTTGCGTCGTTTCCCTGGATCGCTATTGGGCCATCAGAGATCCTCTGGCCTATCCAGCGAGGATGGGCAGGCCCAGGGCAGCCGTCCTAGTGGCGGGAGTGTGGCTGTGCTCGGCTGCGATTTCTTTTCCCGCCATCGCGTGGTGGAGGGCTGTCAGGGGGGATGAGGAAGCTCCTCCATGGTCATGTCCCTTCACCGATCACGCCGCTTACCTCATAGTTTCCTCGGCCGTGTCTTTCTACCTCCCGCTCCTAGTGATGGCCTTCACATACTGTAAAATATACCGAGCCGCGGTGGTACAGACCAGGAGCCTTCGGCTGGGAACCAAGCAGGTCGCCAGCAGTGCCCCGCACGGGAGTGGAAGCTCCTGTGGAGGTAGTGGAGGAGGAGGCTCCGGTGGTTACCTCACCCAGCACGGTGGATTCAGCGGAGATGTAGAGTTGACTCTGAGAATTCATAGGGGTGGAGGAAACTGCCACGCGTCCTCGACCAGAAGGCAGCTTCTGCAGCAGAATGCAGACGGAGATTCTCATGGGAGTGGTGGAGGGCTGTTCAGGAAGCCGACGGCTGCGTCCAGAAGGTGCGGTGGTGGTGGAAAGAACAATCTGTCCCTGAGTCGACGACTGGCGCGTTTCGCCAAAGAGAAAAAAGCAGCGAAGACGTTAGGAATCGTTATGGGAGTCTTCATAGTCTGCTGGCTGCCGTTCTTCGTGGTGAATTTGCTCTCGGCCTTGTGTCCAAAGTGTCTTCTCCCTCACGGACAGCTCATTGGGGACATCGTCACGTGGCTGGGGTGGATTAATTCCAGTATGAATCCGGTCATCTACGCGTGCTGGAGCCGGGACTTCAGAAGGTGAGCGTTAGAAGCTTTTCCTTTTGGATTTGACACGAGTAAATTGCAGACTAAGGCCCGTACAATGTCATTATGTATATGGACTGATTGAGACGACCATGGAAGAATTTTTCGCTTCACTTGTATTGAAAATGCCAGTTAATATTTACGCTATATTTCAAAGAACCTAGGTTTGGGCGTTAAAGTTTCTCCTGTGAAGATCGATATACAGGTTGAGTCTGAATTATTTTCAAAAGTTTGAAGGAGATAGTCCAATTCGTATTTATGAAACAGTCTTCGGAGTTCTACCTATACTTGGTATAATTTGTTGATTAAAGCGTTTCAAAGAGTTACATAAAATCTCTATAAGTCAATTGTTTTTCGTTTATATTTCGCTCTCTTTTTGTTATATACTATTCTGCGTATCAAAGATAATATTCTTACTTTTGCAATTTTTGCAAATCTTATTTGTAATTCCGTTCGGTTATTCATCACGCAATCTATTCGGATGCATTTCCACTTTGCAAATACCTCTGTCGCTCAATCGAAGACCACAAGAATTCGATTAGTTGAGGTTTATCGAGCTCAACCGAATGCAATTTTGCCTTATGGTGCGATAAACAAATTTGGAAAAGTCAATTCAGTTGGTTGATCATTTCGAATGAATTAATTCCCTTTGAACTTTGACCAATTTAATGCATTTGAGTTCAAGGTGTGTCGAAAAGAATCAGATATCCTTTTGTCACGAGTGCATCACGAATCCCTCGTTAAAATGCAGTGAGTATTACGTTGCCCAACTCTTTGATGGCTAATATCATAGATTAGTTTGTGGTTGATCCATCATATGATTATCAGGAATTATAACATAACCGCAAAAATCAAACCCAATGCTTAATTGATATTAATATCGAAGGTGATATTAAAGCAAATTATTGTAATTTGCCTTTGATGTTGGAATATATGAATTAAATTGTCTAAATGCTTGATTTGTTGAGATATAAATAGGACAGAAAATAAATTAGACTATTTGAGTTTCATATTGCAAACTGTTTTTGAACATGAATAATCAATAAAGTATGACATATCTTTGTAGTAAAGTATACACTTTAATATCCTTCAGTAATACACCAATGCTTCCGTATGATATAATCATCCACAGCATGCTATTACTGGAAACATTTCTTCATTTAAGAGGATTGGGTATACTATAACTGAATGTTTGAATATGATTAGCAAACATGTAATTTCTTTACACATATACCGTCTCAGAAAAAATGAAAGTAATTTCTTTATGTTATAGTAATCTTATAAGCAACACATATTTTTTCGCCATGGCGAATTACACTTATAATCTAAGTTAATGTATTGTTAAGAGTTTGAACTTGGATTTTAGAGAAGATTAGACTTGAGTCAGGTATTTTTATAAATCTATTTAAAAGTGCCCGAACATGGATATTTTAAGTGAAAGATTTAATAATATAATTTCTCTATCTCAGATACAAAAGAACGTCACTTAATGAATAATCTCCGAATGATGACTAATTCTTCACTTTTTTCAAGTACCCTCCTATTTTAGGAGAGGTCAATGTTTGTGTAGGATTTAAACCGCAATAAGAGTTTCTTTTATTTCCATGGAGATGAGAGGATCAAGCAATCAATCCTTTCTATCTTGAGTGGCTCTTTGAGTTCAAAGAAAAAATGAAAGTTGACCTTTCTTTCTTCAAAATTTTATTCAACTGATGCACGTTTTCGTTTAAGAAGAGTGCTCCAGAAATCCTTGATATTATAATCTACTAGAGATAGGAATATATTCTGAAATTTCAATATTGTTATGAGTGAAATTATACTTTAATTGTGAACTCTATACAAAGGCACAAATTAAGAATGAAATTCTAATATTTTCAAAATTATTTGAGGTGAGGAAAAAATAAATATTCTGTAAATTTAATAAATGATAAAATCAACAACAAGCAAACAATATTTAAAATCCCTTTAGTCTTTTTAATAAACTACCGTAAAACTGAAACGATTAAATCTTTACCATTTAATGTGTTCCTTAATCCTGCTTCAGTGACTTTTACAGAGGTACAATTAAATTTAATTTAAAATAATGAATAAATTCTTAAATTTTTATCTATATTTATTTTAATCTGGAATTTTATTGCTTTAAACCCTTCCAAAACTTAATATTTACGCCATTATATAATCGTTGAAACCCTGTTTCAAGTAGAAATAGTTAAAGGGAAGAAGAATGTAAGAGTCTAGAAGGAATAGCACTCTATTCCAACCTCCCCAAATACCAGTAAGCTGCACTATACTTTAAGTTTCCCTGCTAGTAAATAAATCTATAGCTTCTTCTTTCGGAAAGATTTGTAGGTGCATTTTCGTGAAGATGAATTAGGCCAAGCCCTCCCGAGATTGATTTAGTTCTGGTTGTGTTGCAAACATTGGTTTATGTTGTATTTTACGAATCTGTTAAAAGCGTGTAAAAATTTAAAAATACTCTCGATCTGCTTCATATTGAAATACTATTTATTATATCGGATGTATTTTTAGAGAGTGAGGAGAGAGGATGGAGAGTTGAAAAATATTTGGATATTTTCAAGTGGTAGTACTTAAATCTGTAGAGATGATTAATATACAAATTATGATGATTCTAGGTCAATTATTCCTCCGGAAATATTATTTTTACGTAATTGCGTTACGAAACCATTTTGAAAGCTCTCTTGTTGGACTGTATCCAAACCAGAATAAAGTGAGTAGTTTTTATGGGACAATCTAGGAGTAATGCTCAATGCTTAAATGACGGAAGGGATAGGAAGGATAAATTTAAAAGGATATTTTGTTTTAAGTAATGAAAGGAAATGATTTTCAAGCCAATATATTATCCTCCTTGAAATTATATTTTCCATAGCATGCAATATAACATTTAAGATATGTTTTCCTTTTAAGAATACGAAGTTATCATCATTTTCGATGTTATATTAAGTGTGACAGGAACTCAGACCCCTATAGCTAAATCGCATTGCATGAGAGCTGTTCAGTTTGCTTTTCATATTGCTTCCAAAATTACGCAGCAAATGAGAATTCATTGAAAATTCAACCCAGTGACGTCTGCGTCACGTGACCATATCCCATATCGTGAATCAATCAAAACCGTCCTGCACTTTCGAGCCGAATAGTGCTGTCGTGCAAATCATTCCTTATATTTGCATAGAAAACGGTCCTTGACCTTTCTGCATAAAAGCATTCGACCTTTGGTTCTTCCTCTGTATGCAGATACGACCCCCGGAGTCGTAAAGGAAGAGAAATTTCTCGCGAAAGAGTTATTTCACGGAGGAAAAAAGTCATAAAACGTTTTTCATATTTTTGGCGAAAGATAAAACGGTTAGGGTCCATAACGGGCTGAAAAAAGGTTTCGGATGATTTCGCGCCCAATTCTGCAAATATCCCGAATAATTTTGGCGCGAAGGCCATATTTTATTTCGTAACTTTTGGAAGTGAAATCGTCATCGGAATGTTGCTGCAGAAGCCGTTTGGGATCTGCGTTCCCTCGGATACACTTTATGACGCAATATTCCGTCCGTTAGAATCTCGTTTGATAGTTCCGTTCGCAAATTTCATCGCGTTAAGCCCTCAAACGATTGACCGAATGTCGTGAAATTTTCACGCTCCCGAATTTGACGTCAGTTGTTCCTTTTCCGTGCATAATCAAACGCTGAAGAATGGAGAAAGTTTTCAATTATATGGACCATAAATTAACCCTTCTGAGTGGCTGTTGGCCGAATATTACATTTAAAAAAATATCGGGAAACGTAATTCGAGCGTGATACATTTTCTTCCAACCGTCCTCGATTCCCTTCCAATTTTAGGTAATAAACATCTCCGTAAGATATGGATACGTCACAAGAGATTTGTCTCCTTTCACTTTTGTTTCCAGTATGACGTCAGCTGCTTCTTTAACTTCTGAGGCATTCATGGTCTCAGTCCGAACAAACATATTTCTCTTTTGCGTTTTTCTTATTATCTTATATACATTCTTTTATATTTCCTTTAAAAAATGAATTACTTAGAAATATTAAGATAATTAAGCTTACAAAAATTTCTGGTCACAATATTTATTAATTTGAATTGTTTCATTTATCTATGTACATACACATGTTATCTAAGTTCATCTGCTTAAACTAACTTTGTTTACATACCGAAACCAAGGAGATTTATTTATAAATTAGAATTTGGTTTTAGGTATAGAACTATTTCTTTATGAATTTTCAGTGTGCAGTTAATTATTAAGTTAATCGACGTGATAAGTTTACTAAACAGAATTTTACAACACACTATTCCTTAAGATTCTATATAATTTTCTCTTTAATCTTTCCATTATATTTTATTTATACTATACAACAAAAATCTTCTTTATTAGAAGCGAAGCCAGTTAGTTTAAAATAATCAGCACCTTATGAAATAATGCTGACTAATGACTATCTAATGAGAGAAATAAACCACATTTGTGCTTGTATTGTCAATTTTTTTAACAAATTATATATTTCATGTTAATGTTAATATTTTAATCATATAATATTACAATCAATCTATTATCTTTTGGAACCATTATCTAATTACGTAATGAAAAAGAATACTTTTTCGTATTTTCCTCTTCCATGTCTTCAATTCATCACCATGAATTACGAACAGTATTATCGATAAATGTTCGCGAAAAATTAAATCTCTCAATCTCAATCGTATTTTCACGTAAAATTGTTCCATCGCGAGGATAATATCTTAGAAAAGTAATAATGGAAAATCTTGGCATTCGAATCACGATAAAAAATCACCTTCAGCTCGTATAATAAATTCAAGGCCACCCTTTTTTATATCCATATATGAAAATGTAAGGGATTCTTTCCAAGAGAAACAGGATCGTAAAGTAATCATAGTCTATCACCTTTCCTGAATACATTATAACAGCTCCCAGACATATACTACCACCTCTTCCATATTTTCATTTAATATAAAACCTTCGAAGGAAAAATAACTAGTTTTGCCAACTCTGAAAAATATTTTACTTCCTACGTGATGAAAAGACATGTTTGGATTGGTAAAAACTCAACCTAAGAAGGTTTCTTATTTGGAATATGATGATAATTCGTTACTATAAGAAAATGTTAAAAAAAATAAATAATCATAGTCTCTCGTGATTTACTATTATGTTTACATCCTCTTCGATTATTTTAAATGATTTATTGATTATCTTTAACTTATAACCGAAAAAATCTTAGTAAGTTTTCATATGAGAAAACCTTTTCATATCTTGAATTTATCTTTTTCTTTTCTAGGGCCGAGTAGATTTCGTTAAATTAAATTACTTTACTTATCTTTTTAAGTATTGTTTACGAGAGAAAACTTCATTTACTGTTTCTCTTCTTCCAGTTTATAAGATGTTCTATGTTGATTTATTCGGTTCATATTCATATACACAGTACTTCAATTTCGCCGTAATATATATAATAAATATTTTAGCATATTTATTTGTCCTTTAGAATACTTTTCCGATCCTCTGTATTTTCTCCTCTCACGACTTATCTTTAATGCATCACTCCTTGATTGTGTCTTTCCTTTTTTCCATTCCAATTACCTCCAATTGTTACATCTTGTTAGTCTAAAGACCCTTCATTACCCTCCAATTTCTTTAGTCTTCAGTTTGATTCTTCTGTTAAATCACTCTCCTTTCTTTTAGTCAATAGATCTCTTTAGTTTGTTTTCCCTATTAGCGTAATCTGATGTTTTTTTCATGTCTAGACTAAGGATCCGCAAAGCAATCGATAAAAACCCTGCAAGGGTCGATATAAAAGTTAAAGTGAATTTGAAACAGATAATATAAAATTAGGGAGACAATTATCTTTTTTTGAAAATCTCTGTTTATGAAATACAGAGACGCATCAAGGACTTATTCTATGATTGTCACTTTTGATGAATGTTATTTTAAGTTTTTTTTTCAGATTTTAAAGTATATAAAACTATAATAAATTACCTCAGAGTAATTTTCCAACGTTTGAAGCCATTATAGATTTTATTAATTCTTCGTGGGTATTATTTCAAGAAGTAATGAAATGTAACTAAATTTTTAAAGCAATAATCAGAGAAACTTCATAAAATAAGAGATCAGCTGGTATATTTAGATGGCATAATTACATCATAACTACCGGAATCTACATTAAGGAGGAACATATTTTTGAAATGGTTTACTCAAGAAATAAAACTCTCTTCCTTGGACATTGTAGACCAAAGTCAATCGTCAAATAATATGGTAAAGAAGCCCTGTAAACAGAATAACATCCTTTAAGTGGGACTTAAAGGTTCATTTTGAATTATTTACCCTTTCAAAACAGGTATTCCAGTCTATACATTGAATACTTTAAAGTCTGAGAATATGTTATGCCTAAATTCTGTAACATTTCAATATAATTCCTGCATAAAGTCTTTTTGATGGACCGCATCGGTTTCTTTTCGGCAGAGGAATGCATTTGGACGCACGTTGACCCTTTGGGGAAACTTTTGCAGCGCCCTCTGATATTTCATCATCGGCAACAGCGAATAGGATATCCCGCTCATATCCGGCTGGTCCATTTTAGCACATAACCCTATTAATTTCTCATCTGTCTCTTCGATACATTGCAACTCCGATATGACCCTTGACTTTTAGAATTCAAAGGGAGAGAGATTCGGATGCAAAATTCCCGGTCAATGCCACTCTATCAAAGAGAGTTCACCAAAACTTCTTTCCGAGTTTTATTTAAATTTTCAAACTTAGGAAAATTATTTCGCCAAAAGGTTAAGATGTGGTGATTAAATGCGTAATTTTCTAAAGAAAAGTTAGATTTCTTTACGAATTGGTGACACACCGTTGATTGATGATATAAATCTTGAATAGAAATCAGCTAAGAAGTTTTCGTGTGAAGAAATTTGAATTTATATTTAGAATAAGAATGAAACATTTACTCGAAAAATTTCTACATAAATGTTTATGGAAACGGAATATCATAAATTGGAGCATAAATAAGAGAAACCTACATACAATTTTATGAGATAGATTAAGAAATATAAATAATTTTCTACTATGGATTGCATAAAGATGACAAGATTGAAACCAAAATTTCTTAACATCAAAGTAGAAAAAAAGAAGTATGTTTAATATAGAAGTATTAGTGACCTGAATAATTTTAGATGTACTTTAAAACAACAATAAATTTTAGCAATGCAATATGCTCTCTATTCGAAGAAATTAGTGGGTTCACAGATTTTTAATTTTGTTTAAATGTTTAATAACTTTAAATACGGAAAGAGGCGTAGAAAAAAACATAGTTTTAAAAATTTTACTTTCTTTTTTTATGCGAGAAATAAAGATTTCCTTCAAGTTTTAAAGGTTATATAATTCTTACAATTTTCTGAATGTTAGAATCAAAGGTGGTTAAATTAAAAGAAGATCACTCCTCGTAAACTGTGAGCAATTTATTGTCTTTTGAATTGCTCTTCGCGCGAAAATTAAGGTAAGTGAAGTGATAAAATGCGTAAAAGTTATCTCTTGGGAACTTTTCCTTCTATTTTATGGCTAATTGATGGTGAAGAGCTTTAAGTGCTTGCGGGTCGTACAAAAACGCTGTTTATTGTTTCTAAGAAATCAATTATATAAAAGAATGTATAGTGTACATGAAATTTAACGTATCATTGACTATAATCCTTAATATGTATCCAGATGAAACTATAAACTTTGTAAATCAAATTTATTCGCTATATTTAGTTATTTATGAAGTAAAGAACTCTTATGAATTAAAGTGGACATTTTACCCTATTTCGTCAAAAATTTAGATATTAATATAGTTTAGACTATAATTAAAGAAAGCAAATTTAGCTTGTTTATAAGATATCATAGGCAAATTAAACACGCTTCAATTGATTGTAATTTAAATCAGAACAGCTTTAATGATTGCCGTATCATAACCATATTTTTACTTGTAATTAAAACTTCTGTAGCAATTTTTGTAAGCACTTGTTTAAGTCATTTTCAAGGCCTCACTACTCATTTATCAGATACGAAATCGAATCTACCTCCTTATCGAAGTGTCAATATAGGTTTCCTAAGGTTTCTCGACACGTTCACGACACATCGGAAATCTGTTATAGGATGATGGACGACCGCAGGATTCTTCCGCAGATATTGGGCCAACTCATTATTTCTCAGCGTTAATTACCCATTAATGTTCAGAAGGAGATGAATTCCCGTCCAGACATCGACGAAAACTCTTACCTCTAAGCGTCTGGAGAGAGTGGACGGAAAATTCTGCAAACAAAACTTTTCCGGAAGTCGCTCTCCCTCCTGTAGGCCCCGCTTTGATCCCCTGCGACAACCTTTTTCCTCTACAACCCTCATTTTCCAACCTTTTGCACCCTTCCCTTCCTTTTTCCACTTCCCCTTTTACTTTAGTACCATTACCCTTATACTTCCTACCTCTAACCCTTTTGTGTGTCCTGTGACCGCTATTTCTTACTTAACCCCTGCAACTGCATCAAGTGCCTGGAAAAACCGTGATTGAACTTATTCTTGAAATTTCTATAATTTATTACGTAATATTTCAACACTTTAACACTACGTTACAATTAGTGGCATGTCTTAATATCGTTTCTTAGTCAACGAATTGAATTATTCAAAAATTCGACTTATTTTATCACTTGTAAATCAGTTTTTAAATTTATCGCCCTTTTTATATAATATAAAATTTATATTCCCAAATATTATATGATATATATATATATATATAATTCATAATATATCATCTTATAATTGATTAATAAAACACTTCATTAATAATACTCCTAATATAATTTTAAAATTACCTACATTCTTATATTGTATGATTAAATTTCTAAATTTTTATTATATATAACTTATCAGTATTTGATTATATAATTCATTCATTCATTAAATATAGTTTCTGAGGTAAAACTGACATTTCAATGTATATAGAATGACAATCATGGGGAATATTACTATGGTCATACCAAAATTTAATTAATCATTTATGTGGGCTTAATTTTTATGTTGTACAATAATTCAAATTTACAAATTGAATGAGCAATTTTTTTGGGCGAATGATTTTATTCAACGTTATCAAAACAATTTTTTTCAGGATGATTTATAACAGCATATTTTAGCTGATTTTTAAAATTCTTTTTTATTCACGTTCTCCTCCCTAAACAATGGGATGTATTGAATTAATTTCATAAAAAATTTCCAAATTTCAATTCATTATCATCGCATATCTGATATGAATGACAGTCATTAAAAATCAATGGAGCATTACATCAATCGCGGTAAATATTATGAGTTTAATTATAAATATAAATTGTAAACTTATCATTCATCAATGTTAAGCAGAGAAGTATGTATAGTGTGCATCGATATTCGAATGTAATGTATATTATTTTATTGAAACTATATAAAACGAAAGAAATGAGTTCAAAATTGTAATGTAATATATATCCTCTTCAGTATCCCAGTTCAAACACATCTTAAATATATAATCAACAAACGTAGATATCTCACACTTGGAGAACGTAATTCTTCAACTTTATATTCGATTTCAATGCCAAAGATGGATCTACCGATTCCTCTTTCTCCACTCGTCCCCTACATATTCTCAAATTCCCTTTCCTGGCATTCCTTCTTTCCTTCACTAGACCCTTGTCCATTCCAGTCGAATCGCTCCACCATTTTCCTCGAAGTCGCTCAGGCGTGGGTGATGAATTGCCCTTCTCGTGAGAGGAACCCGGAGAAGGAAGCAAAAGTCTTCATAGCCCCATTCGACCGTCCGATCGACGCTCTCGTATTATTGCTACCTCCGATCAAAACATCTTGTCCCTTCTCCTGAAGACCGATAGTTCCAAAGTAGCGCCCGCTTTTATATTTCTCGTGCTTTTACGCGATTTTTGGCACCGTTTTAAGAGTATTGACGTCAGTTTAGATAAGTGACATCTGTTACCATTCAAACGAAAAATCATCCGAGTACGAAGTTTTGAAGGCACTGTGGAAACTGATTCTTTCACACCATTGTCACTTCGTTCGGTTCTATGGCAACGTATTGGTGCAAAATGGTTCTCTCATTAGTAAGAGATTGTCTGTTTTATCCGAATGGTGTTTTAGAAAGAAGCTTTTTAGGGTTAAAAAATCTTTGGCAGAAAAAATAGTTTAATTTCCCGAAAAACATGATATCTGTAACCAGTAATTTGTAACTGGGAATAAAATTTCGCTTTCAAGATGAAATTTTGACATCAAAAAATAACAAAATTGAATCTAAATGAATTTTTGAAAATAAATATGATCATTCGGCACGTGTAACATGAAAAGAATGCACAGTTGGTGGGCATAGTGGAATGTTATATTTTTACGATTGCGATATAGAATATCAGATTACACAATCATTTTCTCACTCAAAGCTATTCTGGGAAAATAAATATCTAAAATCTTGAGTGAAATATTAATTTCGCAATAAAAATATTGAGTCCTTCCAGCAAAAACCATCAATTTATATATTTAATAGGATTGTATGTATGATAAAAGTATCGTTGGAGATTAATGAAGTGATTGAAACACAATATAAACAAATGTTTAGCTGTTGTGAATCTCGATATTTCCATCTTTTTTGTTCATCCTGTTCTCTATTTTACTATCTTTCTTGAGTTTTTCATTACGTTTGTGAAAGAATCACATCCAAAGCAACTAATGCCAAATGAATCGTGTTTTTTATACGGCACGAAGTTGAGGTTCTCCAAAAGTTTTACTATTCGAATAAGGACCAATTAATTCATCTCAAATATCAGTTATGAGACTAAAGCACTTGAGAAGGAAAGGAAGTTGTAGTTATTAAACAGAGTACTTCATTAACTGCTTCTAATTTTCGCCATGGTTGTCCGTAACTACTTGAACTTTTCTCGTAGTTCATATAAATTAATACGGATTCCATATCTTTCCACTAGTGGGAAGAAACTTAAAATTTTATCCTAATTAAGATAATTATTAATGTGTCTCATTAACTTATTTTGAATAGCATAGAGATTCAATTTTTAACTTTTTTTCAAGTAATTTTCTATCTCTCTTGCTTATAGTTGTGATGATTTGAAATCTATTTGGTACTGAATTGTGCTTGAAAAATAAATTGAGATCCTTCCTTGAAGAATTCTGCAAAAATATCACGTGGAAGATCTATGTTTTTCATTTTCAAGACTCGTTTTGCAAAAATACTCTAGCTCAATTATATTTTTAAGAGATACCAAACCAACTACCTTATCTTATAACCAAAATACCAAAATCCTCATATTAGTAATTTAATTCGTTTTGGATCTTACAGCTTTTCTCTATAATAATTATATAATAATTAATTTAATTTAATTTAATATCATGAACACTGCAATTTGATCATTCGATCAGGTGGCAGCGGTGGTGTAGGGGGATATATTACAAGGTATTGCCTGGCATTCGCCCGAAGACGGGAGGAAAACCCCTCCAAAAAAACCTCCCGCAGGCAATTTGCGTATATAATATTTGCGTAAAAATAATACCATATTGAGAATATAGTTCATTAAATCACATACATATATAATCCGAAGTTTTAAGCTTAAAATTTTTCTTTACCTATTACACGTATTATTTAGAATATACAAGTAAAATTCCAAAAGTTCCGTTTCTCTCTCTAAAATCATTATTTAAGTAATGGTGAATAAAATCTTCAGCCAACGTGTGATTGACTTATCACCGACAGTAAAGTACCTGCCTAAATCTGTTACCTGCAGAAGATGCATATGGTTTGGGCTAATTCCCTCCGTAATGTTTGCCAACTTTCTTTCGTGTAGCACCAGACCCTCCTGACATCCTTCGTTGTTAAACTTCATGTCCTCCGCAGAACTTTCTGGGATAGGGAATGTCCAACCGCTGTAGGAGTCCAATCCTCTAATCGAGTCAGGATCTGTAAATTCTTCACTTCCCTGTGTGACTTCGGGAAAAATAAGCCCAACCCAATTAAGGCACTCAACATATCGGAGAACGAAAGCAAACCAACTGCCGATGTATCGATTGAAAACTAAAACAATTACGCAGCGATAAACAGGTCCCTACGATTCTCATCCATTCCAATTGCAATCGCGTGCGTAATAGAGTAATTCGAACATCGGTCCATTCCCCAGATTAGAACGTTTGCGACCACACGTTGATTTTCAAAGGGGAGAGAGTGTAGGGAAATGAAGCATTTATTATGCTGATCAAGAGGGAATTTGCGAGACAAAACCAAGTAAGCTTACGAGCATATTGACTCAATTTTCATTATATGTACGTTCGGTCAACAGCTTGAGGGACAGCTCACACTAGAAAGCTCCCTTCACAGTAACTGTCAAGAAGAATCTAAGAATACTAATGTATATGAGGAGAAAAGAAATTGTTCTTACACTATCTGTCATTTAGCGACAGCTTTTATGAACTAGACCCAGATTATACCAAATTTCTATGGCTTTAATAGATTGAACAAAGTTTATTGTATAATAACATATAATAACGTTAATAATTTATATATAATATATGTTGTTTATGATGAAAATATGATAATCTAAAAATGAGATAGTATGTATTAATGTTCAATCAAAAGTTAATTACTAATCACATACCTTTTAGAATTAATCAAATACCTTTTAGAGTTATTGTACGTGAAAATTGTTTAGAATATATATTGTGATTAATCGAAAAAAATGATGGTAAACATAATTAAATTAACATAAATCGATAACAGGAAACATTAATTGCTTACTGCTACGAAATTTATCTCATTCAAGCCTCCCATTGAGTTTCGATCTCTCATTGTGCATATCTGTTCATACGGGTGAGAACATTTTTCCGAGCGTGTATAAATTGCGATATTCTGGGCACTCAAGTGCTAAAATCGCGGATGATGAATATTTAGGGAATAATTGGCGTTTCATGCCTTTTAATACTTCACTGGGCGTGGAGAAATGTGCGAATTTGCAGCTTCGCATTTCAGACGCACTCCCACACACCCGGCATTAGTTTGAATAATATCTTCCGCTCCACATAACAATTCGAGTGGTGACGAAAAAAAAGGGAAACGAAAGGTTTTCTCACTTTGGCGGAAGTGATTCGATGAGCAGTGAAAACTCTATTTACGGCAATCGTCGAAACTGCCGTCATTTCCGGTCAACGAAAGCTCACAATTTGGGAAAAAAGGGGGCTTCGGCGGAATTAAAAATTCGGTTTTTGGCGGGGGTGGATTGGGCAAAACGGGCGTCATCGGAAAAGGCGGTTTTGGGAATTATTTCGAAAGGAAAAGGGTCGCTGGAAAGTTTTGCCGCATTTAACGAGTCGAATGGGCCACTATCGCTTATTGGCAGTCTTCTCTCCCGCTTTCCTCACGATTTGTCGAGGAACGTGCTAAATCCAGACTCGGCAGTTCCATTCTATGGAAATCGAGTTAGGAAATTGAAAGCTATTTCCCCGATGCGGTACCTACCTCCTTTCATTGAGCGATAGGTAAAAGTTAGTTCTATTTACCTTTCTGTCTATTTTGTTCAAAATTATTTCATATTTTAACCGTTTTCACTCACTTATTTCTTTAATATATTCCCCTTGTGAAATGACACATTAAGTAGAGCATTTAAACTGTCGTCTGCTATATGTCGAACGTAATATTTGGAAAACTTTTATTTTAAATACTTTGCACATGAAATAACCTAAATTGGTTTCAGAGAGCTAATTTAATACGGTGAATAGTCTATTACTATAGCTTACTTCGTAAATATATAATAAGCGTAAAATATAGGACATGGTTTATACTAAATATGGTTCATTTTCCATAAGCAAGACTGCTAGCATGGTACGGAATATACTTTACTTATGTTACTGTACGGGGTTTACTTTAATTATATTTTAGTGTGACCGCTAATTAAACTAAAATACGTAAGTTGAAAGTTGAATAAAAGAAAACTATTATAGAGTCTACGAATATGTTTCTTATAAATTAAAGTATGTAAATGTCTCTTTTAGTTATTGTCTTTAAGGTTTGATGTAAAGAATATAAACACGTGAATATTGTATATTGTTTAAATGATCATTACCGAGAATAATTCAGTAATAATGAATAGCCCAGTAAATACTTGCAGTTTTATTCATCATTGAAATCATTATAGTAATCAAAGGCTAAAAACCTTTTAACTCCAAGGGAAAGTATCTTCCTATTCCAGCCAAGTTGTTCATTGTAAGGCTGTCTACAGAATAAAACAGTGCATGATAAAATCCATTCGAATATTAAGATGGATTTACAAAGACAATACCTTTAAAAAGGGACTAATGAAAAGAAAGACGTCACGATATAGGAGGAGTTAAAAAAAGAGAGAGAGAGAAAGGTTTAAGGGAAAAATTAATCACTTAAAATATATATTAAATTTCCGAGGTGGAAACCTTGTCCTGCCTCAATGTGGTTAAAATAGTGACGAAGGCAGTCTAGTTGAGCGATTTAAGGAAAGGAAGTTTTTAGACTTAACAAGGTATGACAGTAACCTCCGCTAGTCTTTAATAGAACTTTCGGTGATAATTTAAAAAAGAGAAAGGATTCTTTCAGAGCACGGATTAAGTAGGATTATCCGACATAAATTTCTTCCGTAATAACAGAGTCCGGAGGCAGAATTTTTACATTCATTTTCCCGTACTAATCTGCGGCATTTTTCAAAATCTCTATTACAGCCTAGTTCATGATGCATTGCGATTACAGGGCAAACTGAATCCCACCGTGGTTAAATTAGGGATGAAAGTTAATAAAAATTATAATTGTGATAAATAAATTACCCCGTAATTATGAGATATGAGAGGAAATATTCTCTCATTGAAATTTCTGGTACTTCTCCTGACCGTAGCTCATTCTATATATATTTTTATTAAGATCTTATCAGCTCATTCATTTATAATGAATCCAATTTTCGTTAGTTTCTTGTTATCAGAATTTTATTTATTATGTAACATATTATTATATGAAATAGCCTTTACAAACATTTATTAATAAGATAATTTCATTGAAGTACTACGCAATTAATATAGTTTTCTCATTAGCCGGAGTTCGATTCCATATCTTATTATTGGAAAGTTGACATTTTAACCGCTTTGCCAGAATAACTAAATTGCTAGTCTTGTAGAATTATTGTGCATGATTAAATGGAATGATTTTGATTTAATAAATTATATCGCCATTAAGTTTTAGTTATAAAATTTCATAGGGTGGAATTATTATACACACTAGTTTTAATTATGAATTAAAAGCGAAAGAAAAAATAACGGTTTATTTTCCTTTCAAAATTCTTAATATTTCCCTTTCGATATTAGATTATTATTCGATATTAGATTATACTATAATATATTTAGATCTTACATACAATTAGATATTCTTCCATCATCACGTTATGCTCTAACTCTTCCGTTAGCTTAGCGTACATTTTGTGGGAGAGCAACCGGTGTGACCTCGATGCTATCTTTACCCAATACTCGACGTGCTTTATTCTGCTAAGTTCTGCATCTCCTCGCCTATTCCGACAGTTTATTTAGCTTAACGAGCCTGCTCACCGCCGTGGTCTTAGATGCAGATGCCGTATAGTGTATCTCACGAGAGATAACATTATTGATCTACCTCCTCTAGGATGTATATCCAGTATATTTAAGGACTCTTAAAAGAAAAATTTTGCAATATCTACCTAATATGCAAGTTTTTTTCTATTCAAATTGATGATATTGGCATTTACATATTTATCTATTAATATAATTTAAGTTACAAGTGGAAAATTGTCTTGTGGCAACTTATGATATCAACAAGTATATATACATATATAAATGAACAATTTTCAAAAGAATGAATATGCATTGGTAGGTTAAAACTTCGAAATAAATCGAGAAATAATTTATACAGTGCTGAAGGTATTAAAAAGACAAAACCAGTTTGCGTAAAATAAATTCTGCTAAAGGTCATCGATATATCCCACGAGAAATAAATTACACCTCACAAATCATTCATAGTTCGAATATTGTTTATTCCGTCACCAAGGCGACCTCTTTTATTTATTTATTTTTAGCAGGTGACGGATTAGCTCTATTTCGCTACAAATCTGAACAAGATATCGCTAGCACGTTTCCGCAGATTTTTTTCCGCTCCTTTTTTCATCTTCTAAAACGTGACTCGACTTTACCACTCGATGATGGATTATTCAAAAACTCGGTCGTTAAAATTCTCCGGAATTCGCAGTGGATGCCCTTATAAAATAAAACTCTCTTTCCATTGGTGGAGGCCCAATCGTCGCCATGTAGAGGATTATCGAATCACCGCCATCTTAACGATCGACTTTATTATTTCGCAGTATCTTTTTGACGAAAGTCCTCCTCAAAATCTCTCTCTTCATTTTCAAGTTGCAGTCAACTGTTCCTAATATTGGATTCGTCGAAATTTTGCGAACGCACGATTGCTAATGAAGTGGTGAAAGATGCGCTATATTACCGGAAAAACTTAGCAAAAATATGAATATCAGTGAAAATTTCTTCTGTATTTCATTGTTGATTATCATGAAATATATTGATTAATTGATTCTCCATTTTATCCTGCTTTAAAGAGAAACTAAAAATTATTTTCTTTTCTATTACGGATGATACATTGTGCACACCAGTGCCTTATATTATTATACACGCAATCGGTCTTTTCTTTTTACTATCTGTTCATTTTTGTAGGAACAACATTAGATCCGAGAGGATAAAAGACAAGACAATCTTAGCATAGATCATATTGGTGGGAGTTTCGTTGGCCGTTTTATTATTGTGTCAATTTCAACTACATATTTAGGAATTGTAGTATAAATATAGACTATCACCGATTCATTATTCTAATCAATTGTGAAATAATTTTCAAGTGTTTAAATATATATGGGTGTAATCGATGGAAGAAATTCAGCATTGGATAATAAATTGACATATGATCAGAACATATAATGATCAGATATAGAATCAGAATTTCTTGAATGAAAACTTTCATTAGTGTTTTGTTTATAGCAGAAATTAAATGTCAACTACCGATTTATAATTTCACTGGAAGCTTCCAACTGATTTTTTAAACTAACGATGTTATATATTTTTGCCTATTCATTCAACACATAAATAGTTTCATTCAAGTGAGTTTTCGATCAATGGAGCTGTCGGTCAATCGGTCGGGACCCGCTTTTTCGTATGAAACGGATAGTTACGACTAACCTTTAACTACGACATTATACTTCATTTATACTGCGTTATGAAAGCATGATAAGATATCAGAAAACTATATTGAATGTAATTCTTTATTTATTCGTTTTCCTATTTGCCCTATTGTTTATCGAGGTTCAGTTTCTCTCTATGGTGTAGAGAGAGCCAATTAAACAATAATCTTTCGCAAAATGTACGAAATATTCAATAGTTTTCATTACTTTTTTTATTAAATAAATTAATACGTAAAGTGATTTACAATATAATTTAAATTTTAAATACATGTAGTTTTCTTTATCATTGTTGTATCAGACAAAATAATTTCAATCTTTTTCATACATTATAATTCAATTGAATTGAAAATTTTCATAACGGGGAAGTATTAAATCGTCATTACCTAAATGAAATGGTGAATCCATATTTATCAGAAAGCATCACCCTAGGAGTAGATGATGAATACTCAAAGGGTATATAGATTGGATGTATCCTGAGGGGTATTCGCCGAAAGCCATTCTGTCCGATCCCCATTCATAAACAACACGCGAGCGCAGTTTCGCATTCTTCTGTTGGCAAATGGGGTGTCGCTTTCAGCAATGACGTGGGTGGCGTCGGAATGAATGGGGATTGCCAGTGGCGGCCTCTGCTAAGAACGTACGGAGATAACTAATTCTCTCGCAAGAGAATGCGAAAGCGTGACGATGAGACGCTGCAAGAGAACTGCCGATCCGTCACCGAATGAAAATAGCATTCTATGAATTACTGTTTAGGGGATTGGATATTTCCACGGAATTAAAGAGAACCGATTTCGTTGAATTAAGGCTTTATCGCTCATTCTTAGAACGGAGAGATTAATTCCAGCTCTTCTGAGAAATGGCAGAACAAGCATTTATCATTAAATAAGTTTGATTTCATTTCAAATGGAATGGAAAAGGTACTCGTTAAGTTTCGTAAAGGGAAAGGATTTAATTAATTCGGAAAATTAGGAGGTGTTCTGGGAATTCTGGAATTGATTCCAACTTCTATCACGTAGAGTCTAAGGTAGTCTTGTAAATTAATCACAAAGCAGAATTTTCAATGTTCAGAAGAGCAAGAAAGTAGAATGTAACAATGCTGGGTAGCAAATAAGGTGCCAGGAGTGTACATAATACAATAATTAGATAGAAACAGCAGACGAAAATACATAAAAAATTTTTTCTCGATTAACTTGAATAAAAATATAACAAATTTTCACGGTACCTAGAATTCATCCTTCACAGGTTTTTATTTGCTCATTGCTACCCAAGAATTAGTCAAATGAATTATTACTCCTTTTTCTTCGTTTAAGAAATATAAATTCTTATAAAATCATACTAAAGATTCCGCTCAGGTAGTAATTTTCTAATGAAGAAGCTATCAAAATCATTGGTAGAATAAATTGACGCCTTGTAATTCTATTTTGTCGGACTATTAGTAATTCATAATTTCCTATGTTTGAAACTAAAAAATAATTCCGTAAGATTGTCATCGTTACTGAAAAGAATTAAGGACGAATTTAAAACTATCAATTCACAAATATTTTGATTTAAGATAAATTATATTTGTGGATATTATTAATAAATTAAACTATTCATAAAGTATCAGCATAAAGTGTATTCCTAAAGTACTTCTAGAGCTTCAGCCATCATATTATCATTAAAGGTTAAGGAACCGTTTCTATATTCTAGCGCTAGAAAGAAATCGAATTCTAAAGAAACCCTCTTGAAGCGCTTTTTCGAAAAGGGAAGCAATAAATTCCATTCGGAGATTTCCGGAGAACTCCGCAAAAATCGCATTCCCAAACTCAAGATCGCCTTTTCTATTCGTTCGAGAGAAGAAAAACCCAACAAAAATACCCAAACTCAATCCGTTCGCTTGGAGAGAAATGCAAACCGAATCTCGCGCTCTGTGTCCCTTTCCCCCGTGTGTGTGTGTACAGCAGTCAAATGGGGCCCTTAAAGGATTTGCTTTCTCCCGTTCATTCCGCCTTAATTCCCCGCTTCCCTCCAAGGCTTTTGGTTTTCGTACCGTGTTTAATCCATTATTCATGTCTTTTCTTCCATCTTTATCCCTTCTCTCCCATCCTCCCACCGATCCTCCTCAATTCCAAGACGCAATTTCCTTCTCTTCGTATTGTTTCCTTCAGAACTCCATTCCGCTTCCACAGACTGTCTTTTAATTTTGATCTCTTTCTTGAGAAAGAGCGTTGAAGGCTTACCTGGATGAAATCTCGCATTGCCCTCGCTGCTTATAAATTGAGGCTGAAGAGTAATTAAGCACGGAGGATTTAATTCCTTTCTTTTTAGGAGTCTTAGTTTGGAGTTCAGTGGCCAAAGAGAGCGTTTATTTATTGTGTTCTATGTGTGCGTACTTCAAGACTTCGTATATTCTCCCCTAGAGTTCTGCCATCTATTTCTACGTTGAGGTACATTGTGAATTTTAGGTTTTTATTAATATCAGGTCCGTTTTATTTGTTATGGAGATACCAACGACTGTTTAATTCAAATATGATTGTAAACATCTGAGATCACGTTTAATTAACAATGAAGGAGTTTAGTGTTCTATTAATTGGTTTCAATATTTAATGTTGTTACGCCATAATCTAAATGATAGTTTAGCCAACTGCAAAAATGTTATTATACTGCAAAAATCTTTAATTTACTCTATGGATTCCAGGCAAAATTGAACTAAAGTCGTTTTTATTTTACCAACAAGGATCTTTATCTTCATTATTGTTCATTAATGATATTCATTTAGACTTATTTTTCTAATATAAGAAATTGCGGAATGTAGTTAATAAAAACTTCTATTTATGGTTTATTTGGTCTCATTTTTAAAAACCGTGACCGGTACAAATTTATCGTAAGTAAACGCAACCATATCAACAGTTTCTACTTATTTATTGACTCTTGATTCCATATTAGTATAAAATTCTTTATAGAGCTAGAATTTTTAAATTTATGTAACTTTAACTTTAAATTTATGTAACTATCTTTAGGAAAACGATTGCCGTAGAAGAGTTTTAAACATAGATACACGTGAATTAAATTTCTGTATTCTTATTCACAAAATATGCAACATTTAAAAGAAGCATTTTTGTGATTACTTTAATCAAGCAAAACACAAAAATGCGTGCAGAAATAGGAGATCAATATCTGTTTAAGTTCTTTTTCATCCACCCATGTCATTTAAAAGAAAAGGTCCACAGTTGAATGATTCTAAGATTTTCAAGAATATATTACTTCAATTTTAATTCAAACATATTTCATTTCCTATATCTAAACTGTGCTCATGTGTAAGTGTCGGTTAGTGCTTTCCTCAGAATTGCATATCATTCATCACACATGATGCTACTCGTAAACGTGCGGTGTGAATGTTTATACAACCTTAAATGTAGTAAAGGAAGACTAAGCGCTGATATGAAATGGAAGCAAACTAAGTAGAGCGAGCTTAAAGCGCCCTTCTAAAGGAGTAAAGTGCACGGATCAAACTATTCCAAACTTCAGAAAATGGAAATTCCGAGTATAGTGAATTTATTGCAGCTCTGTCTGGGAAATCATAACACGTGATTCATGGCACAATTTCCAAAGGCCTTTGATGTGGAGATGAATTCACAAAAGGTTGTTTTCTCCGTCTGCTTGCTTCTGCATGTTTTCCGAAACCTTCCTTTCTTTAGATGATTGCTTAGAACTTCTCAATCCTATTCAGATATGTCCCTTATAGGCTCCTAGGTAAATTCCTTTATCTAACCATGAAGAGAAGTTTTCCGATGCCAATTTACGTTAGTTATCAAAGTTGTTACATGCGGTGCGGTTTTAAAACAATGCTGAACATCCCATAGGGAAATTGCACAGCTACTTTGATGTTACTATGCAACAGAATCAATAAAAGAGCAAATTTTTGTAAACTGTCATTAATTAGGAATATTGTATGTACTTTGTGGTAGAAGATTTCTATCTAAATCAATGGAATAAGCCTTTGTGGAATTTATAATAGGAATCATAATGAAAAAGTTGCGCTAATTTTTACGTAATAAAATTAAATTGCTATTTCCAATGCTGCTTTCTCTCAATAAATCAAGAGGAATTTAAAAACCGAAAATATTAAAACCCGTTCCTCAATAGTTTGAGTAAAAAAAGACATTATTTCTATTTTTTGACAAAATTTACTGCAAAAAGATTTGGAGCCGGGTACCAGCATACAATATAGCAACATAATAACTCTTTAGATAAGTACCGTTAATTTTGAAAGTAAATAGTATTCAGCGGTGCTAATTACAAAATAAACTATAAATCTTGTCCTTGTTTAATGTTCTCTAAGTCTCTAGTGTCAAATCTAGTCCCTTAATAGGCTTTAGCATCCTTTCTATCGAAGAACAAAAGGGCATAAGCCTTTGTTACATAAATTGAATCTATAAGATGGCTGAAACAATAGTTGTTCGTTGGTTGCCACGTCCCTTCTTAGCCACGTACAAACACTTTCCAACAAACAGACATTCATTACGTGTCACGAGGTGGATTTAAAGCCATTTCTGATGCTAAAACGTCTTTCCGCAACATTTAAAGATTACGCCCAATGGAGAAGACGTCGTCATGGAAACGGAGAGCAACAGGTGGCCTTTGCACACATTTAAGAGCAGAAGAAGGAAAATTAAGGGAAAGAGGGCGTATAGAAGGAAGAGGCCAATGGAAAATGTGAACGGACATGTGCAAGACGTGCCTTTCATTTATATCACGCAGAGAAAGGCTTCGTTCGAAGAGAGGCACGTGGAGAAATTCATTACAAGTAGAACACACGCGTTGCCACTTTGAATTTACTCGTTTTTTGCATGCAAAGGGTTGATCTGGATTTTCAAAAGACTTTCCAAGAGTTTTTGCTGTCAGTAAATGAAACTCGACGGTAAATGAAGCCAGACAACTCTTGTTATTCGTTTACAATAAGCGAACTTACACAAGAATGTATAATATATATAAGAATACATATAAACATTTTATTACGTATTTCATTACGAATTTATAAATAAGAACTCTGATACAAAAGATTAATTATCTCCGATTTACAGAAAATGATATCTCAGTACTCTTAATATTTTTTGTTTGTTTTAAATCTTTTATAGTTCAATTATCCAATATTAATATTACAATAAAACGGTATATGTATCAAATAGTTACTCATTATTATCCATGCTTTACATCTTCTTTCTAGTTAACTCATCTTTTTGTTGAAGGAATAAGTTTAATCAAGTATGTTGTATTTGAATTTATCGAACCTTTTATATAATATATATACTCATAGACACTCATAGTGCAACCAAATCTAAATACACTCCAACTATATTAAAATCTCTATAGAAACAAATACTCATCACCTGAAAGACCTATAATCAACATTGAGTTAGCGTGATATGAGCTACTGAATAGGAATAAGCTCATGGGATTATGGCATTATCATATCGTGCTAATAACGGAGCAGAATTCCCTACTTAAATAGCTAGAGATTCTTTTTACGGCTTCATAACAACACAAAGAGAGGATCTTATTTCAAAATGGTAGCTAATGTTGTGGCACAGAAACATGCAATCTTAACGTAAAATCTAATAAACATAACGCATTATTGTTTACAAAAATATGCAATATGGTACCACTGTTACGTGAAATTAAAGGACTATTTTAATTCATAAACGCTAAAATTCCAAAAGATTTGTATGTTTGAATTCGTATCTATGTATATAATCATTTATCAATTAAATCTATTAATTCAATCTTTGTATCAAAATCACATTCAATTCAATATAGTATTATGTTTTGTATAGCGAAAATGCTAAACTAAGAAACTAGTAAGCATTATTTACTATTCGAGGAATTATTAATTAAACGGAAAAGAATTTTAAACCAGATTCACTATATCTAAAATAAAAGTAATGATTAATTTATACGCAACGGATACCTAAACATTTTATCTCAAATGTCACGGTATATTTCAATATAAAGCAATATAATTTGAATTATACCAAAGTAATCAATTCTATTTTTTTCGCAATTTCCGTTATAAGAACATACACGTTTCTCAATAGAATAATTTCTCATTGGATCTGGAAATTGCAGTCATTCCAAATTCCAAATCGGTTTCGAAATGAAGACAGAAAGATCTCATCTTGTCCCAATTTTTGTGTCTTTCGTCCAGAGCTCCATTTCGACATGCTAATTGGACTCTGACAACCTCATTTATATTTAAATTTAGGCGCTTATGAGAAGACTGCATTTTTAAACACTCAATCTTCCGAATTACCACCGCACTTCCAAGTCATTCTACTGAGAAAGACAATGGCCCCCCTATATCCATCCAATCCAGCAGGCTGAGGTACGGATGGTATTTTTTTAGGAAGATGTAAACAAACGACTCCTCATGCAAATGCAAATGGAAGGCGCGGATTTCGTACAATGCCGTTGAAATTCTTCCGAGCTGTTTCAAATGTTTCTCGGAGTAGTTCAGTTATTTTGAGGAGATTTCGAATAACATCGACTGGGTTTCCGTGTCGCGAGGAATCTACAACTTCAATCAAAGAATTGCATGTACTGGAAGTATTCGCCTATAACCCCTTTCCACTGAATTTGTAGAAACTGATTGGGCACATTCATTTTTGCCGGCTCTTTCACTTGATCTATTTTCCTGAATTTATTTGAGTGGTAAAGGCGAGAGAATTTTTCTTATGTATCTTAAGGATAATATTCTAAATCAGTTTTCCGGAAATCCTTTCGTAATATAGATAAATTTGATTTACTTCTTCGCCATTCTTCGATATTAATATTTCCGTGCTTTAAATAATATAGAGATCTTTCAAATGCTATAACTTTCAAAAATATTAAACAACATAAGTATAGTTAGCTATTTTACGAAAATTAATAAAGAAATTCGGAACATTGATTACAATATGATCGGGATATATGTACTATAACGTTAATTTTCATGTATAATTAACTTTATTTCTAAACAACATATAATATGAATAAAAACTAATTACTTTACACTATTGCCCTTTGATAATTATGGTCCATTTTATTTCATAATTATTATATTATTATATATTGAAAATTTTCAATTTAGTGACTGTTTTCGTAAAAAATCAAATCCTTGTATCAATTATATGCTAGCGATTATAATCTGCAGGAATTACTTGAATATTACGAGGAAAATAATTTTAAATCACGAGTAATTGAGTTCAATTGGTACTTTCATAAATTGCTTGTTTAACGCTCCATTGTAGAAACTAATAAGAAAGATGTTATAGAGACGTTGTACGAAACGTTTCTTCTTTGAAGTTGTAAGCTAAAAGGCCCGTACTAGGAACTTGGAGGTTTCTCTAAGTGGGTGATTCGACTGACTTTCCAAGGTATCATCCGACTTGTAGGAAACTGTCATTACCACTTATGCACGGGGTGACCTATCAATTAGTCTCTTAATTATCCAATATGATGGAATTTAAAAAAAAACACCCTAGCTGGTAGAATAATATTTGAAAATTACTGAAAACAAATATTCGTTTGCTTCGCTAATCAATGTCATTCTTTATAACTTACGCTAGGGTTTGAGATTCTGAATATATTTTAATGTGTAAGTACAATTTTTAATTGCTGTCTCCATGTGACCTTGGTTAAGTTTATGTATATAATTAAAGTTATTCATTTGTTATAAAATCATATCATGAATCTGTAATTAAGGGCGCATTGAAAATAAAAAATTAATAAAAAATTCAATAAGCTTAGGCATATGAAGAATGCATTTAATTGATTTGTTTCGTGTTTATTTTTCAAAGAAAAATTATTTAAAATGGTTTAAAATAAATACATTTGAGGGGGGAATTTTTCAAAATTAGAGAACGGTATTTAATTAAAGTTTAAGTACAATATCTCTCTATATGAATAGAAACAGCAAGGCCGCGTCTAAATGTATATTTAATTTCTTCATATAAGTAGGTGCATATAAATTTGTCCGTGTTTATACTTAACAACTACGTAGCACGGCTGTTGATTTCTTTTATACTCCATATTACCGCTGAAGTACCAGTTGTAATTATGCATTTGCCTTATATTTCATCTGGAAATAGAATAACAAGAGTTATCAAACGGTGTAATTCAACTCCTTTGAACATGCCGTATACAGTACACTTATTTTTTATTCGTTTTCATACAATTACTCAGGATGAAAAAGAAAATCTACTTATTTGTAGAGTATGATTCATAATAAGCCATGCAGGATACAATTCACGCTTTCATATAATTAGTCTCAAATTTTCCGCAAATCAACTAGCAAGGGCGAATAAATAAAATTGGAAAAATTATACAGCTTAAAAAGCTCTTCTTCTAAAATCAAGAAATGAGTTACTTTTATTCTCGTAATAAAAGCCATTGCTTGCGTGCATCGGGAACATTACTTCTCAATTTTTTGCAAATACACAAAATATAAGAAGGGAATTTTAAAACCACAAATATTATCTTCAATTGTACCTTTTATATGAGTATATTGCGTGACAAGGAATTTCGTCTTTTTGATATTTACCTCAAAATATATATTCCTTGTCATGGCGGAGTAAGTTCACCAATAAATTACACATCATGTTCCTTTTTCATGTTTCGTACACTTCGCGGTAAAGATTTTCACGTTATCTGAAATGCATTTTGACGTATTAAATCTCTTGTAAAAAAAGCTTTTTATCATAAAAAAATTTTCAAGGTTTTGAAAGATTATTATTACCAACCCTAATCAAAAAACATAAGTTTTCATAAAAATCGTTTGTAATTTAAAGGTTTATTAAAGGTAACTTATAAATCGATTTTGACAAATTTATAAGGAAATATTGTGCATATAAAAAAGATTACCCTCTTAATGAATTACAATTAGAACGAATATTTTTTTGCTATTTAAATCAAACCAATTTCCGTTATTTTTAGCAGTATGAAATTTAAGCTAACCGCATTTAATTAAAATATAGTGAAATTATATTATTTTCAAAATTTATGGTTAGTTTTGATGGAAATATTATTAATCAGCAAATTTTATTACCAATATTTCTTCCTTAATGATCACCTGTTCAACATTGTATGATCATTATGCGCATTAAATTTTCAAAGGAATACGATCAGAGTGGCAAACAAAATTTACATAGAATGCCAATACACTTTATGACCGGCTTGTAAATGGAACGAGGGCAAATCAAATATTAAAAACATAAATTTAAAAATAACTAGAAGTAATTACAGAGTACAACATAGTACTGTTTGTCTTGTTCGTACATTATTCAAAATATTGATGAATAAATTACGAAAAATACGAGGGTAATTAGAGAAAAATACAGTAGAGCGTTGTATTTTTCATGATACCGATTCATTCATTACAAAACCGTGTCACGGAATAGGTATTCAATTTGAATTAAGATATCTCATTGATTTATGCTAACATTCGTATATAAACTCGTAACGTTATTTTCACGATATCTTCCGAATTGGTAGCACATTTACGAACGCGTATTCGGCTACTCGAGAAGAAAAGAGCTGCTAGTAATCCTGCTGTTCACTTAAGTGGGTTAAAGTACGCAGTATGTCATGTCTTCCCTTTAGAGCTTTCAGACGATTCGCTGAGATGCACTCGGTCGGTCGCTTTTGCGGATGAATCCTTCGTTCGATATATCGATCGTTCCACGCATCGGGTTCCGCTCTTATTTTTCCCCACATTTCGCAAAACACCGAGCGCCCTCCTCTTTTTGTGGTACACTGCGCTTTTTGGACATAGTGCAAATATTGCAAACCCAGTTTAACCGATGAGTAAGAGAACTCCACTTTTTACTGTCATTTTGTTGGCAGAGTTAACGAACCGAAGCGCTATGTGTTTGCGAAAAATATTTTGGCTGTGTAACGTATCCGACCCCTCTCAAGCAGAAATTATCTGCTCTTTTCTTTCGTTTCATTCTGGCGAGCCAAATTTTAATATTCTGGAAGCCAAGGTTTCTGCGATTTGAAATTTATAACTCCTGGAATTAAAGCAGCATTTATAATTGTACCCCATTTATGATTTATTTTATATATTCCATTTTTAATTTTAGCTGTTATCTTTCTAGAGGAACATAATACATCCTCTGTTATATTACGGGTATATACCTGAGAATATCCAGATATACCTGGAATTAAATATTTTGATACGAATATCTGCATATTTAGATATCATTAGACTCATTAAAGCATGCATAAATAATTCGATATAGATAGGTATAGTACAGAACTGTAAATTATGATTAAAAGAATATATATAATAGCGGCTCAGGTGGATATTTAGAATCGCTGGAAGGTTGGACTATAAAATTTGCATCTATCACAATAAAAATGCGATTAATTTAAGCTAACAAATAATCTTTGTAATACTGTATGATTTTCGATTAATGAACAGTAAGCAGAGTGTTTATCATAGTAAACTAAAGGAAGCAATTAGCCTTTATATATAACTTGTAAATAACTTCTTCGGTTAGGCATATGAATCCAAAACCTACGCAAGAATCAAACAATATGAAATCATCAACAGTGATTGATAACTCAAATTCTGCCCCAATAGTAAATTACTTCAGGGGCAGGAACATTAATTAACTTCACATAGTCTCAATTTAAACATAAAAAATGAAATCGCACTGTCAAACAATGATTACTTATCAAAGTACAAGTAATTACTATTTGCTTGTCAATCGACGGAATTCGAACGATTATTTCTTTTTGTTTGTTTGTTGTTATTTGCCCTGGAGATATCAGCTTGGATTAATCGATTCCGGATAGTTTTATTTTTGTCAGCTATTATTAATTACAAGAATTACAATTTTAAATTATTAATCTTTGTTTTACTTAATAATATATTTTGTATTCTTAGCATTCTGGTCTACTCTGATTATTTAATATTCTAACAAGTAATACATTGCTTCTGAAAAATTTGCCAAATATATATATTTAGCAGGTAGCAGAGTATGCTAACCTGCTAACGTCCCAGTTCTGGGTTCATATCCCGGCTTAGGAGAAAATTATTCACTCATATTTTGAGTTTTTGTGAATATCCAATGTGAAGTACCACTCTGGAATGGTTGTTTGTGCGGTCTTTGTAAAAAAAATGAAATAAATGAACGACATCAAATGTTCATTTTGCATAACTGAAAATTATTACAAATATAGAATTAATTTTTTTATTGCGAAGAATGTCTATATCTCTAATATTAAAATCTCTATAATATCTATATATTAAAGTAAAAATTTCAGTAAAATAATTTAAAATTTATTCTTAAGATTTTGTTTTTGAGAAGAACATCTTAAAATCTACGTGCTGAACGAATGTAAGGATTATTCCCAAAGAGATGTTTCTATAGTTAAATACCTCAATATACTTGAGTAATAAAACAGCGAACTATACACATTATAGAACCAAACATATAACCGAATAAATACAAACTCATCAGGAAAATAATATTAACCGAACCTCGTTGTTAAGAGCCCATACAGAGTTGGGTATTTCAGTAAAAGGATGGATATAAACAGGTACACACATGAGACCCAGCTACACTTTCTACCTTAGATTCAAACGTCTATTTATCCACACGAGAAGTTTTACCTTTCAACATTCCAGATTATCACCTCCGGAGACAGGTCCATTTCGCCTGCGTTAGCTTTGGAGTTGGAAAGAGCGATTTGATGGCGCGGAAGGTACTTTCTGCAGCGGCAATAGGAAACTCACGTCCGCGGCAAAGGTCAAATGCGGAAAGTTGGCCTGAGGCTGGGCTTTCAGTCGGAAGATAATTCCTACCTCTTAAATGTACGTAACGTCCGCATTGAAGTATTTGACGACTTCCTCGTTGTTCTTCTCTGTATAGAGCTAAATGTAGACTGGGTTTATTGTATCCTTGCATTATGTAAAGGAAAATCAAAGAACTTTCATGTTTGGGAAAATGTTTTCATGGAAACAATGTTTAATTTTTTATTTCAGTAGCTCTTTACAAATAAAGATCTTCCCTTGTAGTTTTCCAACAAATCTCTAGGCAGATTGTTTTACGTCAGTCATTTTATAGCTACATTTAACTCTATTTATCATGTATAGAGTATGAATGTTTACGTATAATCAGTTTTATCCCCTCGCCTACCTGTTTTGCTATTCATTTTTTTAACGCCTGAATGTAATCTTCTATGATAATCCTCTAGATTTACAAAGTTTCTGGAATTTTATCAACATAAATTATTAAAGAAATTTACAAATAAAAAAATTTGTCATATTAATCTAGACCTACTTTATTGTTGATTTATTTATATATTTATTGCTCTTTATTACTGACTATTGACTGTTATTGATTATTTATTGTTCATTTATTTATCCTATTTATTTATATAATATATCTTGATCTCATAATTTCATAAAGCTAATGAAGCTTCAATGCAATGAAGGCGAAATTTATTAGCTTGTCCGAGCCTAAATTATTTTGGCAAAGGTTACGTCTGTTAGTGTTATGAATCCTGTTAACCTCATTCTAGCATCCTTTAATATCCAAGTGTGCTTAATTGAAATTAAATTTGGGACACGGTCTGTGATGGATTCATAAATGTATGAATGCGAATAATAATAGACCACTACGAACGTGAAGTGTCCTACGATATTTCTACGCCCAGTGCAAAAGCCATAAATATGCACTTTCATGAAAGGCAGCCCTTCAGCGAGTACTAAAATACTTTAATATTTGTATCGTTCGCCCTTAAACACCCTTCGTCCATCCATCTTCTGCTGAATTTTTCATGGCAACCTAATCTCTTGCTTTGAGGCTATTCCCAAAGGGTTGTTATGCGTAAAATTTTATTTCGCCTCTATAAAAAAACACCCGATATCATCTCGGGGGGTGTGCGGGAGATTTAAGCCTGGGACACGCCTCTTCATCCTTTCCAGACCTCATCTGCGGAACTGATACCCTGAGGGTTATTCCTGCAACCCCATCTCTCACTTCCAAATTTATCCCTTTTTCCCCATAACTAGGCCCATTTCACGGGGTTGCGCATCATGCACCCATCAATACCGCCATGAATCGAAGGCGCTTTTTATTATTTATGCAGCCACCCATTATTTGCCCAATTTTTCGGCTATATAATTCGGTAATCTTCGCGTGACTTGTTTTATGTGCTCTTGCATGTATTTAAATTCACGGCCATAAATCTCTAGAGGTGTTTATGGTGACATAAAGTTAATGTCTGCCGAAACCAATTTCGGTGTTTCAGTTTATCGCTGTAAAAATTAGGACTACACTTTACGTAATTTTTTAGAATTTCTTTCGATATATTCGTTAAACGAAGTTTAAGTAAAATGAGTTTATATAAATATTTATATTTATAATACTTCCAGTCATCCCAGTCGCTTTTCCTGCAAAGCTTTTGCTCTGAGGAACAAAAACACCTGGAAAACCTTACCTTTTGGTGCTATAAAAATTATGAAAATATTACTACACAAAATTAAGTAATTCGGAGTATGTATATGTAAAAGTATTCATAATATTCATCTCTTAAAACATTTATTTGCTATAATATTTACAATAGCTTACGCGATGAATTATGAAAAATATTGTCTTTTCGTAAACTAACATACAATCTTACAGTTGATAAATCCAATTTCTTTTTCAAATGATTCAGTTACTAATTTCTGCAATTTATTTAATTGGTTAAAAAGAACTTGCTAGTCTTCTTATCAATTTGAGAGACCGAAAAATTAAGCCTGTTTATTATATACATTTTGGCAGAAAAAAAAATATTAGCAAATTTAGTTTTAACTCTTCCTTTTAGTCTAAACATGTCTTTTAATTACCACATTGGTAGTCGTTGATCCAAGCCTTCCTTCGTTTCGACCTTTGGGAACGGAAATTTTGAAGGTCTCGTGTTTCATTTTTAAAATGAATTACAAATTGAAATTGGAGGGTTATTTTTCGGAAACTCTAGCAACGAAAAAATGTTCTCGGGGCGCTTAATGAAATGCAATTCGGGAAGGCGCCTGATGTTTAATTTAAATGGCAAATAGGGAAAGTGAGGGATGTGTTGCTAGGCAAAGGGAGAAGAAAAGGACAGATTTTAATTGAATATTTGGGAAAATCCTTTGGGTAATGAAGTGCTTTGAAAGGGATTCGTTTTCCATCAAAAAATTTATAATCCTTAAGGATATTCAACTATACATGGTCTATAAATAGATAAGATATAACTTACTTGTTAGTAGAAAAGGCATAGGAATATTTAAATAAGCGGTGAAAGAGTGATAAACTACCACTATTATTAATAAAATTTCAATATATTATGCTCAAGGAAGGGATAGGCTAACGTTTTAATGCTTTTATTAGAAATATTTAGATAAGAAAATTATATTTATTATTGCAATACTTTAACTAATCGAGTAATAACTAGCTGTTTCGGTCATGTAATTATATAACAATCCATCACCAATAACGTAATCTTTAAATATCAAGAATTGTTACTGCCATTGTTTCGTATTCTTCTCCAATCCTGTAATTGTAATTCTCCCATATTAAATAGGCCAGAATAGATGTTCTTATATAGTCTCTGTATGAAGGTTAAGAGCTGACCAATCTTTTCATTGGATTTACTATCATTGAAAGACAGAGCGGAGTTGATTCGTCTCCATGAAGAGCTGTTTCTAGGAAACATTATTCATTCTCACCCTCTCCAAAGTAAACCGTAGAGCCAATCGATTTAATTCGGAGAATTTCGGAGGAATAACTCAGAAGAGGAAAATAGAGATCTGCCGTAGCAAAGATGAATGACTCTATTCACAAACACAGAAGAGTTGGTCTATATTCCAAGTGACAGCTTCTTAATGCTACTTTTCCAGAATCGATGTAAAGCGGCGGGTTTCGGTTCCGTGTCGTGTTGATTCCATGTCTTTCAGGATATCAAATACCCTGCATGCTCAAAACGGAAGAGTCTTCTTTTTTCCGAATGGAAATGTTTCATGCGTAGAGAGTGGATGAAGGTTCCGCTAGTTCTTTTTTAGAAAGGAGTTCAAATATCATTTGCGCTCTAAGATTTTCGTTTGTCCTTTTTGCGCATCCAAACGGCGAGCTTTTTTGGTCGAAAAGGGATTACATTTAATGAGTTTTCCAGAAAAAGGATTCAAGATGTCGATGGAGTTTTGCAATAGCATTCTTCTAGTATAAAAAATGAATAATTTAAAATACGAATTACCTCAATCAAATAATAGTTCTAGAACTTTATTAATTATTTCAGGAGCTATGTTGAGTGCTGAAAATATATCAAGAATTTGTGTGTAATAATTAAGCATGTGCCAATGTAAATTGTTTGACGTGACTTATAAAACATTTAAATCTAATGTTATTATTATTAATACTTTATTTCAGTATCGCCCATTGTATTGAACAGAAATATTAAATAATACGTATTTCTAATCCGAGAATTAGTTTGAGGAAATTATGAGACCTTACTTGAATAACTTTAACTTTCAATGAAGGTTTCATTAATAGATTAATAGTTTCCATTATTAAATTTAATTAAGTTTCATTATTATTTTATTTTTTACAGACAAAAGTCTTGCATTATATTTTAGACCCTGAAAATCCCATTTTTTTCATACAGTATTCTATTTTTAAAACTCTGAATTTAAACCTTGATATAATTGCTTGTTAAACCATTCTCAAAACTATTATTTCCAAGACTGAATTAAAATCGGCATATCTTGAAATTATGGTATTATAGAATGGATGATAGTAGTACCTAGAGGATAATAGACATCATAAACACTATCTATATCATATTTATATCCAAAGTGTTGACATCGGTATCAAATCGTGTCTAATTAAACCTTGTACCTTATCAAAACAACACACTGCATTACAAGACCATAACTGTTTATGTGATACTTGAAAAATAAATTGAATGGCAACTTACACTATTTTAAATGAATCAGATAATTTTATTATGGTAGCGCACTCGTTGTTGAAACCCAAAACGCCAATTTCAAGGAGATCAAGACCGGAAATGAGTTTGCTTAGAGGGGTTGCGACATAAAATGGTGAGGAAATGACGTATATGAAGGTAGAGGAATGGGTTTACCAAGGGAATGATGAGGGATGAAGGAGGTATCTGAAACTCTTAATCTTGGTAGTGTGTTCTCATTCCTCACTGTTTAACTACATCTGTACGGGTGTAAAATAGCATTTTGGTGCACATGCCATCTCATCTTAATGCGTACATTACTTCTTAAACACCTTTAGAAACCTAAAGTTTATGGATAAAAAGGTGGATGAAATACTTTATCTGAAAAAGTATAATATAATACTATTTCTAACACGTCCTACTGCCTTAATCCTAATGAAATTTAATACAGTATCCTAGAATGGCAAAACGGAGTGAAAAAACTCAGCCTAAAGAGCAACCAACAGGCAATTGGGAGTCCCGGTTTCGATTCCCGGTCCCGTCAGACTTTTTTATTAAATTCTTATTACGTTTAAGTTGATTTGAAAAAGAAAAATATGAGAGAAACAATAAACATACTAGCCTCTTAGGGATGGTGGTTATTCCTTGTTTCTTATTATAAATTTATTTGCATATTTAACGATTTATATTTAGTTACTATGGTAATTTGGTGAAGTGCTATTTGTCGGATGCATTTTTTACAAATGAATTTTTAACTATTTCCTAGGCTGCATCTAGTAAAAATTAAAGAATAAATATTGTTTCTTTAAAGGTTAAGACGCAAGATTTTTGCATAAGAGGGATAAGAAAATATATTTGATTTGATGAAATATAGATTTCTGAAAGGCCTCAAGACGAGTCATATTTTAATTAACAGATTAGTTTTTTGTTTAAATCATATATGCTGTGCGAGGCTCGACGATTTAAAAATTTAAAGCTGAGGAGCATTATTCTATTCGTTGGATTTTTCACGACCTAATTCTTATGTACGAGTTCGGTGCCCTTTGAGCATTGCTATTAACTAAGAGAATTATACACTCGTCTGAGACGAAGGGAATTCTAAAACAAGTCTCTTTTTAAGGGAAATGCTTGGGAAGTTTGTCAAGGCACAAATGAAGAAAAGGATTTAATTAAAACTCAGCTCCGTAAAGGGAAGAAGGGCTTGCAATGATTCTGCCCGATTCCGTTTAATTGCGAATTAAGAAAATAAAATAATTTTCGATGCCGTATGAAAAGGGTATGGCTGATAAAATGATGGATTACGGAAATGGACAGATTCTAAGATTTAATCTTTCAAATATTAAATGAGAATGTGGAAAGAGGAAGTTCAAACATTTGATGATTCTTCTGTCATACTTTTGGCGGGTGATTAATATTCTGCATCATTCCAGTTTGAATTTTCATATGGCTACATCAGTATGTACCTGATGCACTCTACGATTTCTGTGTCACAGTTTTAAAGACCGACTATATTTTCATCTGTACCTGTGTTTTCATTTATGCACATATTCATCAAATCCTCTGCAAATGTATTTACATTTCAGTTCTATAAACGCGTCGACGAATGTATTCGTTGCATCATCCTTAGAAATGAATGATTAACGATGTCATGAATCATGAAACGTCATGAATAACGTATGGAAAAAATATTCTTTGAACAGAGGTGCACATCCACGATTTCTTTGGAAAGGTTTTAATTTTTCAAGAACCTAGTGTCTCGTTAAGGTGAATCATCAAGTATAATGAGGTCATATTTTCCATTAATTATGTTGTCCCCTTTAAGGAATATATTCGGTATCAAGAAAATATTTAGGGTTCTCAATTTTTTTGAAAATTTATCACTATTCAAAGTAAAACAGTGATTTGTGGTACATTATCATTTTATAAGTAACTGGATTGATTAGGATACATCTCGTTCCTTAAATATTTAAATATTTTATGTATAGAATTCAGCTATCCTGAAAAAAAGTTGCTGAACTAAAAAAAACTATCATTGGTTTACTAAATATATATATAGTAAGTTTCTTCGATACTATCACGTTTTATACTTTGTTTGAATGACCGTAAACGTACATTAATTCATAGTCATAAGTTTAGAAAACAGCGAAAGTAACCCAATGAAAATATTAACAGAAATGTGTAAAAATTATTTTGTCTGCATCAATTTCTAATTAACTGACGGTGGTTGAAGCTATATATAATATGCTCCCAACTATGAATTATCATCGATGTTGTGCTGTATATTCCAACTAATAACCATAGAATCGTATGTTGGGCGATAGCATAGTCCATACGTTAATGTCTTGCCTCCGATATGCTACTACTATACAGTTACATCGCCAGCCCAACTAGCGCCATGGTATTTTGGTGTGTTTGCGGCGAGTTAATATTACCGAAGTCACTCCCTCAATCTTCGATAGCATTTCCATTCCCAGGATGGAAAATCGACCGAAGGCAATCATCTTTTCAACCCAAAATTTCCCTCTAATGTTTTCTCGATTGGTATCCTTAATTCCTTAGATGCTTGCTCCCTTTTCAAGCATCCCATTTCGAGGCTTTCACGACGAACGTAAATGAAAATCACATCCTTTCCACAACTCTGTTTGTACTTAAAAAGTATCGGTACATTATTCTTTGAAACTTTACTAGAATCAATCCTGTTTTATTATTTTATGTTATATATTATATTATTTTTATTTTGCTTATTTGTTTGCGTCACCTTACTTTTGTATCGTATTCATAATGTATATATGCACACCTTTCTTCGTTAATAATGCTTAAAAGTCGGGTTATTAATTACTTAAATTTTATTCGAGAAAGCTTATATTATGCCTAGTTTGTCATCTTCCCATTTTGATCTATTTAAAAATAATATTCACAACTTCATTCAAGTTGTGGAAACTTTATTTGAGCGAGACATGAGAAATCTGACCTTTGCCTACATTTAAGCTTCTCCTAGAGTATGACGAAGTTCTTTAAATTCCTAATGTGTTTACGAAACGATAATTAACACGTCGTCATCCTTCGCATAATGCTTTTCACGGTATTCAGGTTTTCTATGCTTTTCCGTAGAAATTTCCTCTGTCATTATTCTAGCGGGAATATCATAGGATAAAACGCCACCTTCTCATCCATTCTAATGCCCTATTCCCTTTTAAAAGCCAATGACGGACGTTAGAAACAAGCTTTCAAGGCGAACACTTTGCTAACGCGTTCCATTCCTCTTCTGTTTTGAAACCTTAAGCGCGTATCTCAATTAGACGAGGAAACGTTCGAGTGAATTTTGCTTGCGAGTCTCGATCAAGATTTACTGAAATTTACCAACATTTATACGAGTTAATTTTTTTGCCCCAAGGAACACCTTTTGATTCCTTTTCACTCAGCTTCCTTATAAGACGCCCACACGACATGTCTTCAGACTAAACTATTAACGCTCTGTGTGTGTTCGTGGGATTGAAATTTGCTTTGGTTATTTCCCCAAAATGTAAATAAGATACGCGCGAGATTGGTTTTCATGTAGAAAGATTATGAGGAAGGGGATAAGAGAAAATGGAAATCGGCGGTTATCACCGCTTTGGATGGATATTTAAAAAGTCCATTTGATCAAGTCATATCTTCCCTAATTAAAGTGATGAATTATCTATAAGGCAACGAATTTTGTATATTTTGGAACGAATAGTCGTTCTTAAGCATTATAAGGGCGACATTTTAAAGGAAGTGTTGTGGATAGATTAGCGAAGTGAATAAATGTTAGAAGTGTTCAAATTTTGTGTGGAATGGAAACGAGAGGTTGGTCATTTAAAATAGGTAGGTCTAATCGATTAATGTTGATATTAAAAAGTGGGATTGATTAGAAGTTTTCTGATATCTCACAAACTTTTAATCATATGAATCTTATTATTGTATTTAGTTTGCTTTTAACAAAGAGTCATCATTGCGTGCATTCTTAAGAAAGCCTTTTTAAGTTCTTAGGAATTCTTTATTGGCGCTACAAATTTTCTATATTTCATTCTACACTATTCATTCTTTTGAAATTTAAGGTTAGTAAATTTGAGATTACTTTTATTATCCTTAACGGAAACTATATATAAATATCTATATAACTATTTCCATCGCAAATAGAATAAATAAATATTTTTATTTTAGCCTTGTACCTCTCATTGTTCAATTACGACTTTAACGTATTTATCTAACGTGTTTAATAAATAAAAATAGGTGCTCCAAAAATCTCCAAACAGTTCTTCAAAAGGATCCCCATTTATCGTATAAATTATAGTATCACGTTCCCATCACTTCCTTCCTCGATATCCCAAATAAATTTATAAAAACCTTGGAGACAGTTTACTTTCACACGGAATCCCACCAACGACTGAGTTAGCTCGAAAGTAATTCACGGTTACCTGGCGACAGACTGCAATACCCTCCTAAATTCTACTGAGACGCGGGGAAAGGTCAGCAGATAAGATGGAGACCAGGATATTAGCTGTTTTCGTGAGCCGCTATCACAGTGGGGAGAGAAAAAGTGAAAGTAGAAGGGCAAAAGTGAAAGAGAGGTCTGTTTGGGAAAATTTGGTGGAAAGGAGGAGGATGATATAAGACGTGATGCAATATGGAATGAGGAAAAACAAGGAAGATAAATGAACACGAGATTGGATATTGACGTAGGAGAGAGAGATAATGAAAAAGTGAAAGTTGTGTTGCAATATCGAAAAAAGAGAGTCGAAATTAGAGGGCAATTTGGAAGGAAAAATTGAAGAAATCAGAAATGTATAATTTTTATATAAATATTGACTTAATATTTGTAAATAAATGTAACAGACCGTTTATAAATTTAGGAAGTGAGGAAGCACAGTTTTTTTTCATTTAATAACTACAAGAGTACATCAATTGAATAAAGGAGTATTTATTAATGATATCTTTAAATACTCCAGTAACATAAAATACATTCGAGTAAAAAAGTTTTGGGGCACATCATAAATAAATAACATGATTAAAATGAATTGAATTAAATTAATGTATTTTGAGAGTGATTCTTTTCAGAGTGTGTGAGAAATTTAAAATCAATCTGCTCTTTGAATGAAGATATAAAAATAACTTTCTAATTTTAACCTACAAGAGATAGCTTAAAAAGTCCATTATTACAAAAATTTGACTCTTATTAAAAAGTGTAAAAAGCACAATACACAAGGAATTAAATATATAACTATATTATAACTAAGGAAGTTTTCATAGAACTTTAAAAATTATCTGTGTACGTGAAAAATGAAAAAGGTACTTGTATTGCTTTACATGGCTTTAGAAGGATAGAAATTTAGATTCAACGATATGTTTTAAAAGTTTGAAAAAAATTATTATCAAAGAAAGTAATCGTTTGTAAATTTCTTAGCGGGCATATTCATTGTCGGTATTATGAACAAAATTCAGGCTTTATCCGATGTGAAAATAGCTTTGGACAGTAACAAAAGGAATATGTGAGATATATTTTTCCGTTTGCTTATTGCTTTACAAAAGCTTTGGGACGGAGTCCCAAATAATAGGTCAATTTACGAGGTCATTGCTCTTAGTATTCATCGATTTCTAATAAGCATTTGTAATACCACGATATTTTAAGCAAATATTCCCTTTTCGGTGCAGCGGAAAATTAATCTAATAAAAATAATAGTGAATATAAAAAACGATAAGTTTTAAATATAAAAAATAGTTTAAATTGGAATTCATATTTTTGTTTCATGTGACGATTCCCCATCCTTAAAGGAAATACAAACGAAAATGTACGGAGATTATTTTTTAAAGTGTGAAAATTTAATGAATAAGGGAAATGACCTGTTGAGAGAGGGCGAATGGCGTGGAAGGGATTTGGAGAATAAGAGTCCATCATCAGGAGATGAGAAAATTCTTTAAGCTCGCCGTCTTGTGGATCCATCTTGAGTTAACGACGGTAAGGGTCTTCTTCCTCTCCCTTGAGTTTCTCATTTCCTTGCAGTAACTCGTTACTCTCTCTGTCCGGAGCTTGATAAATTGCTATGATTCCTCGCAAAACTTATTCTTTTTCCTCCGGAGCCGAGTTCACGGATTCTCAAAGGGAGAATTGGGGCAATTCCCGCTCCTCCTTCCATCATTATATCGAGGCGTCGATTGCTGCGACGGAAAAATTCCCCAGAAATTGTCCTTTAAAATGGAATTGCGATTTTACTAACGATTTAGTTCGGTGAAGTGGAATCCGGAATTAAGTGCGAACTTTAACGTCAAACTCACATGAGCTCGAGCTCTGGAATTTCGTGAAGTTTGCAAAACTGGAATAAAAATACAATAAATAAATAAAAATATATCCTTAAATCTTAAACTTCAATTCTTTTTATTAGTTTTATACACAGCAATTATTGCCCTTATTTTTTATCCATCAACCCAATTTCTGAAAGCTTTCGTAAGCAATGGTTAATGATCTCATTAGATATTCACTGCACTTGTATGTCAAGAGAATAACTTAGTAATCGCATAAAATACACCTATTCGAAACAGTGTATCCAGCTCATTTCAAGCCTTACCTCTTAACTATCCACACGGGATGCGATTCATGAATGCCAGAAATTTCCGTCCACCAATGTCGTATTGGGTTTATTTTTCTACTGCCCTGGCGAATTGAAACTCACTCTAGCTTGCTCCCCACTCGAAACATGTCATTGACCAGAAGTGTTTGAAAAAACGTTGATTTTTCATACTTTTTCTCTACAACGTCTTTTCTTTAGTATTAATTAATTATTGTGTCAAGTTTTACGAGAAGAAAATATCACTACCCTATACTATCAATCATGTAATAGCTAATATAATGACACGGATCCTATCTAATTATTCAAGGCAATTTTCTGCCGAATCTTATGAAAAATTAAACATGGAAATTAATTTTATAAATATAGTTTTATCTTATTGATACTATCTATGTTTATGCTCTTTAAGCAAACTGTTAATTTCCATATTTAATGTTTCATAAATATTATTTTATTTCAAGAAAAAAATGACGTAAAGAGATTTTTTTCCAATCATTTTAACGGTGTCATGAGTTATTTCCACCAAATTATTGATAGAGTTGAATTTTAGGTCAAACTCGCTTTATACAGTCAACGATCATAGGTTATGAATCGAATTTATTTCTTCGGATAGCAAACGAAATTATGGGAAAAAATTCAAAAGTTACCCGTTTCGAAAATTATTTTGCCAAATATAAAGGGCCGAAGGAAATAATAAAACTGGAATTAGAATCAATAAATTCTGTAGGAGCACTTTAACTGTTTATGAGCATGATTTATAGTGTATGGGGCTGTTTAAATAAATACTAACGTCAAGAAATAGATAATAGGTATGGGCATCGATGAGTATTAATATTTCTTTAGGATTTAGAATTTGTTCGTAAACTCTATAAATAAAACGGTTTTATAAATCAAATGTTAGTTTCATACGTAAATAATTATGATAACTGAGTATATTAAGGAATAAATAGTGAGATATATCTTCATAAAGCATCAAAAAATATACTGATAGGAAATCCCAGTTTCCAAATCTCCTCTAGTAACGTTATTTTTCCTTTTATACCCTCAGGCAATGCATTCTTTCAACGCTAAACTCATTTCCTCCATTCTTCTCGTTGCCCTCATTTATTTACTGATCCCATAGCAACCACAGACGCGTTAATTTTTTCACCACCTATTTACACCCCTCGAGCATCTCTCTCACTTCATTCCGCCTCATCTACTTCACTTAATTCTCTCCCCTTTTTAACGCTATTATTCACAATTAATCGCGATCTTTCCCCTGAATCTCTTTAACCCCGTTTCCATGGTCACTGCTTTGTTTCATCCTCTTCATTTCCCGTCTCATTCTTTCTGTCATTCTCACCCCTCATTTCCTCTCTTTTCCATTTTTCCACTTCACTATCGTTTCCGTTTCCAATTTTTCAAGTTCTCTTTGGAGCATCATCTGCTGAAGAGTAATAATTCCTTCGTTATTATTTACCTCCTTCAAATTCCTTCTTTTCTTTTATTTTACTTCAAATCGAAGTATATTAATTTTTTTTATTATTTACGCTGATTGCAAGTTTTTCGTAATAATTATTCTTAAACGTCGTCTTAAAATTTTTAGCTTTTCATCATAAAGGACAGTTTTATTAAGGATTATTATTCAAATTTATGTATTCAATACTTAAATACGGGCTCAGTTAATGACTGTGGTACCATCTGCTAAAATAACAAGCATAATGTGAGAAAAAAATAAAGTTCTTAAGATTGACAAATCCAATGACAATAGGCTAAAATTAGTAACACTACTTTCAGATTTGAAAGAATGGAACAAATGTAATGGTTATAACTGTGCGGAACAAATTCCCTTACTTCATAAACTGGAATCATTTTATTGGATAAAATAATTTAATAAAGAAACATTTATGTGATTCAATTGTTGATACTTCTTAGTGCTTTGTAAGCTGGATACTAATCTCACATTTCTGTACGGTGTTTTAAATATAATATCTTCAAAAATTTTATTTTCACATAATTACGGTAGGGTCTCTAGAAATGAATAACCCATTATAAATCACTTAGGAAGAGAAGATATCCAGAATCTTATTTCACATTCATTTCTCGCCATTTTCAGAGTATAACAAAAATTCCAAGGATTTATATATTCAACGGATGTCTCATAACTCAGCACAATTTAACCTATTCTACGTCACGTCGAACTTTACTGCAGATAACGGTTCGCTTCAATCTTTGCAAATTTCGTATTTGGCACGTGTGGATTGGAGAAAGGATCACTTATCTTCCGCAGCTCGTACCCTGAACTGAGGAAATGAGATAATATTCCAGGGTCGACCCTAGCCGCAGGCTGATACTGAAGTGGCTTCGCAAGATATCGGAAAGTATTCTGAGGCCCAAAATATTTGATAAATGGGAGTTATATGGGGGTAGACGCAACCTTCAGCAACAACCCTGTAGACCGGTCGACCTTTTTTTAGAAAAAAGAAACTTTCGCAAAATGATTTCCCGCCTCCCCCCCTTTTTTTCTTTTACGTATAATTCATTCCTAAATATAGGATTCTAATTATAGAAGGCTTGATGCTCATTGCTGGTTTGAAATAAATGTACTTATTGAATTATATCTTATTGAAAGTTTTAATGTATTGCCTTGTTTGCTGACACATTTCTTCTTGTTCACGGACAAAAAAAATATTCATACTCTTTGTCATATATTCTATAATCAAGGAAATTTTATTTTATTTGATGATATTTTCATGATTATTATTAATTAATTAATCAATGTATAATTTATTTTGTTTCATAACTATATATTCATATGAAAAATTGCGCAATAATATAACAAAATATTATACATAAATATTATAATAAATTCCTGGAGAATTTCTTTACTTTCCTATAGAACAAGTGAGATATTTTTTATGCATTTTTGAGTATCGATTCCATTCAAAAGGAAAAAAAAAATTAAAATAAATATTTATTAATACACGAGTCGTAGTTAACGTCCTAAAGTTTTGCTAGTTTCTTCCTAAGATAGATGATCTTATCACATATTTGCTGACCTAGAGTCAACGAGTGTCGTTAATGCACGAGCAGCTTGACTGCGGCAATACGAAATGTTACCCTTATAATTTATGGCTGGACAAACGCTAAAATGTACAAGTCACTAGACAGCTCGCGGTCTAGAATTTCCCGCTTGATTTATCTCAACTCTTTTGCGAGAGTAAGCGATGCCTTCCAATTTTTGATCTCTTCGTTTCTACGCAACAAATTCTAGCACTGCAGTATTCCCTCAGCAGAACAGTTTCGTCAGCTTGGAAACGCATTTGCTCAGCTCAATAATTCCTCGGAGGGAGAAATGCGAGTGATTTTGCAGATTCCCAAAGGAGTTGAGACCAAATGGAGCTTTGCTGGTTGAATCATTCAAGCCCTCCTGCTTTTGCTGGAAACTTAGAATCTCCGATTGGACACTAACGACTCCCATTCCACACCAGCACTCTTTCTACCTCATGGACCACGACGGTGACATAGATTTTTGAAGACCCTAGCCACGTTGACATTTCTAGCTCGGTGAAATATTTCATACAAAGAAGTTTGAAAACTAGAAAAAGAATTGAATCAAAAGTTGATCTTTAAATATATTTTTGATGATATTTTATTACGGAAGTGTGTGTTACTGATAATTTTGTAAAAAGGCAAACTAAGATGCATATAATACTGAGATATAAGAATTCGATTCGTATAGAAGTGCTATATTATTGATATCGAATTAGATATAAATGAACAATATTTTATTCATACTTTGATGCGGAAACAAATACACAACTCATTAAATACAATGGCAGAATCGAAGAAATTGTAATGTTCAAAAACTTTCAAATTATTATTTCCTACAACGGCCATAATTGTCTAAGAAATTTCTGACTCGTTAGTCATATTCGCTGTTAATTCACTCGGGAACTAATTTGCTTTTACTAAATTTTTTGCTACTGGTACAGATCCAGCCGCATAAACAACGCAATGAATAACAGTATTTAGAATAAGAACATCCATGTATACAATGTTCTCTCATTTCTCGTATCAATTATGCTTTAGCCACAAATGGTAAAATACTTCGGTTGAGATGCAATAAGATTCTAAGGTGTTTGAATTTTATATTAATGGCTAAAGTTAAAGTTTATTTACGTAACATTAACCTATTTAATTTAAGAATTTTGACCTATATTCTGATGAAAAATGGCAACGCACTCATAAAAGAAGAGATAATGAAGCTAGGTAGAGTGTATTGAATTAAAAATTCGATGTTTATTCAAACATTATCATCTATAACTAATCGAACTGTTTGAGTGCGAAATTTTCTTGCTATGGAGTATTCCGAACGTATACTTACTTCCAATTCCACGGCTTCCTTTCGTCTTATATATATATATGTCATTTTAGACACAGAAGTTTGACTCTTAAAAGGCCAAATTTTCGTCGACTTCCTTCTTCCCTTGAATACATTTGTAGAGTTAAATTCGCGACTGAATCGAATATTAGCAAAGCTGCCGTCTACTCCGAGTACCTACTTTGAAAATACGGAGGAATTATTTGCAGAGTCAGATGTTAAATACTGCAGGAAGGTTCCTTTTAAATATATCGCCTCCTCTGCATTCGTTTGGAGTAGAAAAAAACACACTTCCGTTCCTTTTTCTCTTACGAAAGATTTCCTCCGTCGAGAGAAAATTCCAGCGGAGAGTTTTAAGTCTCGAAAATAATTATTTCCCTTCCCTTTGTTCGGCGAGAGTCTAACTGGTCCGGATGCTGTGAAAATGGGAAAGAGAGTGATACCGAGCAACTCAGACTTAAAGAAAAAAAAGGAGAGGCGTTGGAAGAAATTGAAATGTTCTCTTGGTCCCGGAGCGTTCGTTTCCCTGTGGAGTAGAAGATATCCTCCGAAATATCTTCAACTATATTCTTCCTACAGCTATTTTCAGTATTATTTTTTCTGAGTAAAGTGAATGTTCATTCGATGGAGGGACACTTTTACTCCTGCTTATTCTTGTTCCTTTCCCTAGAGTTACGAATGTTTTAGAGTGATAAGATCTACTTAGATGATATCGTCTTTCTCTGCATCCACATCAATTTTTCCGTAGTGGGATTGGTGAATAGTTGCCGGTTATATAATATTTTTACTGTGTATAATTCTGAATAGTAATTCTAAAAACACGCCTTTTAATAGAAACGAAATGTGGTATTATAAGTAATAAAGTTTAAACAACAAAAAAGTGATCGAATTTAAATTAATATCCACATTTATTTTTTTTCTGTGAAATGTAAACAATAATAAATGATGGACTCAAAAATTTCATTTAATGATTATATAATGAACTCATCTCAACTAATCTTTCTTAATTTCCAATTACTTAGACCTCAACTTTGTCTTAGTGCTCGTATTTGCGTTCCACATTTTTTTCGTCCTTGATTTATCAATTTTATTTTCTTCATATCATTTAAGTATAATGAGAAAAAATTAGTCCATGCTATATTTTATTTTAATTATTTCATTTAAGAAACAAATAACAATTACTATATATCTAAAATTTACTTTGTATAAATTAAAAATTAAATAAATCTTTGAATATCAGGCAGAGTAGCTCTTTATATATTACCCTCCCCCAAGTAATGACTACCACCTAAAAAGATACCTCCTTGAAATAAATAATTTAAGATAATAGTAAGAAAAAATCTTAGAGGTGGATATTTTGAGACATTTACTCCATCTACTTCCCTACCTTTGAATTCTTTCTTCCCTCTCTCCTTTTAGATGCGAAGCGTTTTCCACATTCACAGAAATATACGAAGAAATGTCATATCGCGAGAATGCTATTCGGAGAATGTTTCGTGGGAAGCCTTAAATATCACGTTAATCTTCTGGAATGTTTGAGAAGAAGCTCTCGATTCCTATTTTTCTTCCTGTCTCGTCTCCGGATTTCTATCTTCTATTGTTTATGATTGTTATTCGAATGTTTCGTAGAATCTAAGAACTGTTTCTCAACTGAAATTGCCATTTCCTGGAATAAACGGGATTCAAGAATGGGTAAACGGCTCGGATCATTTATAAGGAGAAGAATGTTTTCCTAGCCACTATTCTATTTATCAATAGCATCTTCGGAGGAATTTTGTGCTCTTAAAACTTTGTTAGAATGATGAGTTGTTCCGTATGTTTATTGTTCAAGAAACGTCGACAGTTTAAATTGTTCTCTGATAATCTTCAGCGATCTTTACTCAGTATTCTTAGTATCCTCAAACATAGCACGAAATGAATGTAGTTTGTGTCTTCAATGAAACAACGAATAAATGTTAATTTAAGCGTTTCGTAAAAAATTGCCGATTCTTATTCCTTAATCATACGTCGATTAATAAAATTTTCAGCACATTCATATAAAAACATCATTCGTCTAATTAAAGGATGTAGACTTCAATTAAGTGATAAATGAAAAATTTATATTTTTGATTGTATTTTATAGCTATTTTATAGATCCATTTATACCTATTTGTTTCGTAAGAGAGTAGGGGAGTTAAAATGAACATGGAGCAACTGAAATAAAACCGTACCCAAAACAGATGAACCAAACGAAGAGAGGGGGAATGATTATAGAATGCTTCATGAGAGATATTTCACGAAGGAAATGACGACATTTAATTACCGAGAGAGCGTTTTCGAGTCCTTCCCATTGATCTGGAAGGAACTGCGTTCTTCGACATGCATCGCGAGGCCCTCTAGTTTCCGTATCGCGATTCGATGCGCCTCTGTTTGTGTGTTTCGGGCGCAGTCGATTAGTCATCGGACGAGCAGCATTTTCGCTTCGTTTCGAACACCTGGTACGCCTGGAGGTATTCTTTTGTTTTCTCAAGCGATAAATCATTGGAACAAGAGTAAGTAGAAATACGTACTGGACGAATGAGACTTCAAGTGCTGGATTATACACACAATGGACCGAGGCTATTTCGTGCGGTGGATGGCTTTTTGAACAGAACCTAATCTTTTTTTATTTTTATTTGGGTCAGAAGGGCGTACGAAAGACTTTGATTAATATTTATCTAAAAAATTTGTCTGTAAAATGGTTTTAGGTTATTTTAAAGAAAGACGATAAATCTATATAAGATGAATATAATAAAGTAAAGGGATTTGTGTGTGAACTATTGTTACTTGACTAGAACAATCAAGTTCAATTGCGTGTAAGTAAAAATTCGTTCATAACGTTCAATTAGATATTGAGAAATATGCGAATAAAATAAATGAACTGAAAAGAATGAATATGGATTGGATAACATGATGATAAAAAATTGCCTTGTATCAATGTATAGATATCAAATAATATATACATATGATAAATTATAAATGAAAAGATTCGTATGATAATTCGGCGTCATTTTGTAGAACTGGATTTTGAAAGTGAGAAAGGAGATGAAAAAAAATATGTTCAGCATTTATATTGGCGTATAGATTTCTTGTTCCTGTTGTTTTCAAAAGACGAGCCAAAATTCAGTATGTGTTACAGATACATTTTCTTGTATCTTAACCAAGGAAAAAGCAATCGACTTTATCATAAAAAACTTCTTCATAAAAAGAGACTAAGAGCCTCTTTTTCTGATGTAAGGTTTTAGTTTTGTGCAAAAAAATGTGCCATTTACGGTTCACGATAAATATAAGTTTAATCCTTGAATTTGAATTTTATTGGGCATTGAAGATTTCCCTACTGTTATTGAGCAAAAATTTAGTTTAAAATATTAACTCATAGATATGCTTTAATTATGATGAGTAAGTAAATAGGGAATTTAAAGGGATTGATTGAACATTTCTTAGATATTATATCTTTCATATTTCGAATTTTTGACGGTATTTTAATTCTTAAATTACTTTGTCACAAGGAAGTCTATGAATATGAAGAAAATAGTTCCTTCCGCTATCTTATGTCTTCAAAAAAGGAGTTCTTTTCTTACAGATTCAGGACCTGAGATATAAATTGCTTAATAAAAATGCAGAGGTTAAAGTTATTTCATCCTAATTATCTCCACATTTTCTGGAGTTATAGTTTTATTATAACTAGGACAGATTTAGTTAATTCAATCAAACGCAATCTTTTCTCTAGCTTTAAATAATTAACAGTACTTCTATTTTCTTTTATAAACTTTTTCTCAAATAATACTTTTAATATTACTTTATTTTTAATAGTAGAAATTTAAAATTGAAACTCGTTGTAAATTATTAGATGAAAACCAATGATCAATCATTTCAAATATGAAAAATTATAGAGACATATTTAGCTGCGAAAGAAATTTACGTTTAATATTTTTGACACTCTGATTACTTTCGCACTGCTTATTCTGTTACAGACTTTTCCGAAATTAAAACAAAAATAAAGAAAAAAGCGAATCCTGAGGGAGCATTTGGCAATCTGCCGATGTAATTCGCTTGATTGCCTGGGCGGATCGACTATTAGCAACGAGGGACGCTCTCAACGGACTGCAAACTTCCCGAGTCTTTCTTGCACATTTTTGTCTTTTCAACAATTTCACCTCGTTAATTCATTTAATAATGAGAAGTACTTGACAGTGAGGTCATTTTAGGTCGTACTTTGAATCACCATCATCTCATATTATTATTTTAACGATACGTTTTTTCCCTGTCCATTTCAAGGGAACGTTCCAGGATCCCATTTGAATTTCGGGTCCTAGTCTCTCGACGAGAAAACTCGTCTTTGGATTAAGTCTTAGGAAAAATTTCCATAGAAAGGAAAACCCTTCGCAATGTCGTATCTCGATAAGAATATTATGGATAGATATTTTACAGAACAACTTCGAAATTTGCATTCCCACTCTCCACATTGGAATGAAAGTTTGAATATGATATAAAAAGGAATGGAAAGTATCCTCAGCTCTATTATTTTTCATGGCTATGGTAATTTAATGCAATTATAAGAAAAAGTTCTTTCAAAAATTGGAGTCCATTATCATTCAATGTATATGGTTTTCGAAAGAGTACGTTACAAATAGGGTCATTGTACTGTAACTAAGGAGTTTCTGCACCTTTCTCCGTGATAATGGGGAAATCAATGAAAGAAATTCCTTCTACTCATTTCTTATGGTGTAGAGATTTAAAAACTCATGGTGGGAATTTTATAGTTTAAAGGAATTAATATGCATATTCAACAAATATATTAAAATGTATTATATATATTTGTATTATAAAAATTTCTTTCAGGTAATAAATTGTCTAAATGAAGAAAAATATGGAACGCTTGGAATTATGAATATATCCTCTTTAAACTGACGCTAGCAAAAGTGCTCCTTTAAGCTAATGGCAATGAAACAGCCCAAGTTTCTTCTAATACACTTTTTTTAAACCTTCGTATATTTTTTGGTATTTACACTTTTGATTTCACCGCCTCACTTTCCAACCAGCCACTGTAAACTTTCGGTGACAGATTATACCCTGAGTTCCCGTAAGCTCATCTGTGCGGCTTGCCAGATGGCTGAACGCAGCCTTGGTGTTTGAGAGATTTATGTTGAATCTCTTCCGTTTGAAACGAAGATGTTAAAGGGGCTGCAGCAGAAGGAAGGAAGCTCCTTAAGAAAGGCTCAGTGGACTCAGTGAAGAGTAGCGTGAAATACACAAATGCGTTTGTCATCTAGGGACAACGAACAAGAAAAGTGAATAAGTGCGTATATTGGGGTGTGTTCAAGAACCGGAAGCTCGTTAAATGGCGCTTATGAAGGGCTGATTTTTTATCGTTATTGGTAAATTGAGAAATAGCTGTTGAGGGCATGTTTCAAAACGAGAACAAGCGTCGAAATATTCTTTACAAATTTAAATATGATAATATTCCAACAATTTTTATACATATTTGTGAACGTAGAGCCATTAGATGTCTACTGCAATTATGGTTATAAAAAATTTGAGCCTCAACAAAACCTGAAACGTAGAGTATTAAATAAATGAATAAATACTCCATCTCATTACCACGTCGATTTTGTGTAACTGCAAAGCACAGCTCGTTTATTGTCTTGCTTTGCTTCACTTTGAAGTCGGGCAACCTAATTTTTACCCTAATAAAATATGAACCATTACGGATATTACTATAAAAAATAACTATGAATATGCACAGACTCAGTTTCCATGATTATAACTGTTAGAACTTAAAACATTTTTTAATCTTAAAGTACAAGTATGCATATTTAAATTTAAATTTGATTTGAATGATTTTATAAATTTAAGAAAATTCATCCTGATGACGCGATTATATTTACGTGTCATAATTATTAGCATTGTCCTATAATAAATTATAATGAACGTTATCACAAATGCGTTTCATCTCATGCGATTAAGGGATGGTATATTACATAACTGAGAGAAACATAAACAACTGTTCTCTCGAGAATAAATAGCCGTTTCCGATAGCGGATCAGGTTCAAGGTTTCTTTTTTTCCGGCTCGGTTCCAGTTTGATTTCCTAACGCCATAGCTCTGTACAATTTATGGCACCAAGTTCCCCGCTATTGTGATTAACGAGATCTGTGTTGGTTATTCACTGGAGCGGAGAAACACAAAAATAGAGTGGGTTTAGAGAATATTTCTTACGCAAGCTCGTAAAAACGCGAATGATGATGTCAGCAGAACTTATCTATTCCGGTTAAAAACTTTAAAATGCCTTTTGGCTACAATGATATTCGGAAACAAATATGGATTAGTCATGAATTCACAAAGAGCACATACAGAAAAAATTGCTCTTGAAAAGTCCTTTTGGAAATTGAAACTGCAGTACGAATAAGTAAATTATGCTCGTGGGTTTTGTCGGATAGATTTCTAGATGAAATGAATTAATAACTTTAAAATGCTATTATCAATACTTCATTAGCAATAAAAAGTACAATTTTATTTTTTATGAACTAAGAAGTTCATTTTCTAAGAAAGAGTACTGGTGAAAAATTTACAAAAGAGTTTGATCTCCGATATCATTCTCCAATATAATTCATTTCTTCTCTCGATATTATCGGGATTAATAAATTACTATCTCAAAGTTAAAAATATTAGATTATAAAATTGCTAATTTGAAGAATTGGAATTCCTATGATTACATATACCTCTCCCAAGCAATGAAAAGATACTGGTGATCTTAACCATTATTGTTCCTACACGATCTTAATAACTCGATCAGAAAACTATAAGTATTATTATTATAGAAATATGAGTTCTATATGTAGGAGAATGGTTACATATTTTTATCTATTTAAAATATATAAATACCATAACTAAAACAATTTTATAAAATTATATTGAATATATTTACATTAATTTATACAATTAATATTGAATATGTATTTAGCCTGAATATGCTAAGAAATTAACAAAACCGGTCCCGCAATAAAATAGTGTGGAAGTAAACCAAGTGTGTAATTTTTACATTATGCTCTGAAATTTCCTTCCACAAAGAAACGCCTGAACCTGTAGTTTTCGTATGTAATTTCTTTCTTGTCCCATGCGTACTTTCGGAAATTTGTAGAGTCTACACTGAAAGAAACGTTTTGATGTTTATTGGTCAACTACGTAAGTTTAGGTACAGTTTTATTCCTCATAAGTCCTATTGTACCTTTTCATTTATGATATCGGTTTGGCGAAGAAACAAGTTGAAAGATGATTATTTCGAGGAAGTTGTGCCGAAAGAGTACGGCAAACTCCGCCTTGGGAACGTATCCCTCATCCCATACATTTCATCCTTTCCTTTCTACTTGAGAGTCCTTGAGGAGGAGGCCTTCTGATTTCCTTCCTCTAACTGCAGAGGGAACCACATTTCTCTCTTTTTCCGCCCATTCATCCATGCATGCCTCATTGAGTCCGAAATTCTTTCCTCATTTCTTCCCCAGTCGATCTCTCATACTTCCTTTAAGCGTTTCTGTTTTCCTCATTTATATTAATTGCTACTGTTTTAATTCGCAAACAAATTGTTCATATAGTTCCTGGATAAGTTACTATTTTGCATTTCAGTTTCACCAATTTGCATTTGTGTTTTCAGACTCGGCAAACAATGTTATAAAATATCAACTTTAATATATACCATTCTGTAATTATTACTTAGTAATGTAATCTTCGTTATTCATATATATTCGTTTTATATCTTCAAAGAATCAAAAACTATTATTGAACTATCATAGTATCGAGTGTTATATTTGGTAACCATTACTTATAACTACAGTTTTCTCTTTAAATGTCATTGGCTGATTCCAAAACTATATATATTTTTTTAATTTGTGTAATAAAATCATATATTAGGGATTTGAAAGAAATTAATCAATATATATATTAATTTATTTTCAGTAAAATATTTTTAATCAAATTATTCCACTTTTAAACAAATTAGATTAAAATACTTAAATTTAAATAAAGTATTGAACCGCTATCATGAAAATAAATGTCACTCATCTAACTACTTTACAAAATAGAGAGGTGATTGAAAAATTTAAGGAAATATTCATTGATATAAATGTAGACTATTTCTCTCCTCAGGTTGTCTAGGAAACCTTAGTGCTTTCTCCTTATTATTAATGATTCACCATGGATATAGTTATATTAAAACTAGCCTTAGTGAAGAGAAATCGATCGAAAGACAAAAAAGTTATTATAAAATAACAGTTTCCAAAGACAAGGAAAGTATCGCTTGCGCGCTGTACTTTTTACTATCAAAGAATTAGATTTTTCAGTGTCTTTAGGATATCGTGACATTTACGGTCTCAATTATCAGACATTCATCGACCCAATCTTTGTCTTTTGATACTCATCAATCATCGTCTAATCTATGGTAAAAAGCGCTGCAGGGTCGATATTTCAGAACTAGAAATGAAACAAAGTCACGCAAATCGCAGATTAATGCCTTTCGAAAGGATTTCTAGAGAGCCTCATCCATCCTTCATTAGCTTCTGGTCGATCCGTCCATTATTTCCAGATTGGAGATTTCAGGAAACTATGTTAAGCTTCTTAGCGGCCGAAAAGGTGTTCTTGGATTTGCATACCTGCGGAGAAAGGAATTTGATTCAACAGAATTCGTGCAATTTTTATTTTCTCTCCAGTCTTTCATGGATTCCAGAATTATTTGAACGCCTTTCACTAATCCATATCTCTTCTTAGGTTTCGTCTGAATTCAAATTTACAGTATACATTTTGGTAAATGAAGAATTTCATGGTTATTCTTGAGCAGTATTTACTTTTCAGTTTTGTATACTAGTGTGAAGTAAGGAATTTATTTGAAAATATACATTTCTCGAGCAAAGCAACCAATATCCTTTAAAAAAATGTAAGAATCTGGATGCTCATCTGAAAATACTCGGAGCAGATAAACCAAACTTCATTTCTAGCTTTATTAAATAACGACTCGTCTGAAAATAAAATCATGCCTCTTTTATTTTAACGATTATAATGAAAATCATTTAAATTTAAGTTGGTAAAACGGGGAAACCCAGGTAATGCTTTGTGGAAAATTTAATCTGCACCTCATTTTCCCTTAACCTTTCTCCACCTTGAGAAAATAACCCAGAGTCCGAATTTCTGAAAGTTCTGAAGCCTTTTAGGCCAACCCAACAGACAAATTCGTTTACTTTTCCAATCTCTTTCCACACCTCACTCCTCATTTCCTCTCACTTTATTTGCTTGCCTACAGTTCATTGCAATCCGTCATGATTACGAATTAGACTTGTTTACTTTGCTTTTCTCTGAGGAAATCCTATCTACGATTCATGGTATGAAACATTTGCTTCAACTACGTTTGAGTTTCATTATTCGTCCGGATTTCCTAGAGTAAATTGGTATGAAGGTTATAAAAGCAAAGTCATCAGCACTTCACAAATTTATTCCAAGCCGATTGAATAGTGAGGATACGTTTTATATTATTTTAACTTCCTTTTTCAACGTAAATCATGAATTATAAATTTGTCTATTTGAGTCGATGTTTACCCAATCAACCTCCATTTCTTTATTCTATTGTCGACTGTATAGATATTGATGATAGATACGAGATAGTAAAAAAATAAAGGATTAATTTATAAAGAGAACCATTCAGGTCTGACTTGCTTATAAATGCGAATATTGCAATGACGAAATAAAATATTTTCGTTATAATTCTCCCTCAATCGATACGTGTAGATATTTATAATTGTCTGGAAGGCCCATCTATGAAAATTATTTGCAATTTTATAAATTAATTATAAAGCTAGTATTTGAAAGTTTGTTTCTGATCTAAAATAATGAATTACTCTGTTCATAACTTTTACTTTCCTAGTACCATAAAGCAGTCATGCTTGGTATTTTTCAATTTTATTTAAAATGGAGAAAATCAATCAAGTCGAGTTTTTTAGTATATTTCATTAATGTAGTAGTCCATTATCGGTGCGGATGTATTGAATGGGGAATATGATAAATTTGTTTCGCAACTGCCCCATCATTAGGCAAATTATAGGAGAAGTTGATCTATTGTTCGATTTTAACACGATTAAAAAATAATAATTTATAAGTGAATGCATTCAATTAGGTATAATTATCAGAATACTGATAATTTTTCTACGTTCGTCCATCCTTGTGATGAATACCAGATTATAATCTTTCTTCTCATCCTAAGTAAATCATTTTTCCAGATGTCCCTAATTTTCTTACAGCCTATATACCCTCATCAACCTCCCTTGCATCGCATCTTTTCTGGCGCATAAATCTTCCCGTTTCACCCCTTCCATTATCGTCCACACTCAGTTGCATTTCCTCAGCGAGATGCAAATATCTTTTTCTCCGGAAAGAATCCACTTTGAGAATAACGATCCCATTCCCTACTCTGCAGGATAGGCGCAGTAGATGGATTCTACGAGCACTAATCGCCTCTCCACTAGGGGAACTTCTTTTTCTACGGCGGTTGAAGCCGACCCGAAATCTTACCTCTCACGGTCCAACGAAAAAGGCTCTTGAGAACAAAAGGGGGTTAATAACACACCTCGAGATACCTTTCAATTCTGCATAGAGGGAGTTCCCTCCTGTGCCGTTGTTGGCTATGCGGTCGTTACGGAAACCGGTGCTGCTTATTCTATTCAAACCTCGGCCGCTCATTAGTACGTGATGATTCGAAAAGAGTAGAGTAATCCAGGAAATTCTAGCGAAGGTAGGGAAATCCGGAATGTCTTGAAAATGGAATTAATGGAAAGAAAGGTGAAACGTTGCCATGGAGAGGGCTGGATGTATAGGTATAAATGGCGAACCTTTAAGTAAAAGAAATAAAAAAATCCCATTTTATTATTGCATAAGGTGAATTAATAAGGTTAAATTCGCATTGAAAAATATTTTACACTCCCGATAAGGATACATCCAGAGGTTTTTACTTATCGTATCATCATATCGCTTGTTTAATATATTCGTATCTTGGTATTATATTATTCTGCCCAGTTATTTTCATAACTTTGGGTAGAATAATAATAAATAAGCTTATAAAATTATATATAATCAATTAAATAATGATTAACCTAATATATTTTTCATTAACCAATTAAAATAACATGTAATTGGAATATATTATGTGAGGAAAATTTACCCTTACTCTTAGTTTCCCTAAATAGCCCCTGTGGCGCCGTGAATAGCGGCATCACGCAATACATATGTGCATCATTTGCTGCATAATCTCAAGGATACTGAGTTTTTTTGTATGCGTAAAGTAGCAGTAAAGTTCTTTTGATATAGATGTAAAGAAACTAAAGCAATGTAATATGCTCATTGAATTACAGGTTAGAGTGAAGTTATAAAGTTGAGAGACAGGTATTATAATACTTATTATCTATCATTACAAAGTGAAAAATAAAAAAAGAATTTTGAAAGTTTCAGTGAAATATTGTGGAGTGAGTTAGACGCCTACAATGTCGTGGATGTGTTAATAGAAAACGTCATCATTCTAAATGGATAAAAATAGTATTCCTCAATTTTTATTTATTATTCAACAATTCATACTCAATACATAAACTTCGGTTTGGGAAGGAAACAAGCAAAAACAGTATTATCATATACACATCTTTATGGTAATACTTGGCTAAACTTTTACTTACGGCTACCATGATCGGATAGTATACGAAGGGGCGTATAAGTCGCCAGAGAAGTTGTTTTCCATTATTTTTAGGCTATGAACGGATAAGCGTGAGGATATGTAACGGTGATACGGTAGGTTAAGGGAAAATACTTTTTTGCTGAACGAAAAACACCAACTTTGCTACCTTAGTCATCGTAAAGTTGAGAAATCCCAGGATATTCTCTATAAATGAGAAATGCATTTAATGGGATACTATGCTATTTAAAGGATAGGATTTTTGAACGCACGGTAGCTAAACTTGCACATAAAGAGATCATACCAGCTCTCGATCATTTGTCTATTCAATATGATTGTTCCCTAGTACAAAAAAGAGAAGGAGCTTTTCATGCAGTGCAGGGCATATTCTTATAACTTCTCATTTAAATTTTTTGAAACGTCTTGTTACATATCACTTCATTTGAAATAGTATTTAAACTTATTCATTATTGTTGTTCTACATTTTTTATAATATTAAAATGCTGAATACTTTTAATAATATTAATTCATTAATTTATTACTGGTATTTACTTTTCGTATTATACTTAATTATCAGGATCATATCTTTTTATTTAATTCAATTTATTATTAATAGTTCTCCTTCCCGATTAATACAAGCTGGACTTAAGTCGTCATAGTAATACTCTTGAATTAAGTGAACTCGTGGAAGTTGCTACGAACGTTCTAGCTCATTTGTGACCTCGGTCTCCACATAGACAATGAAGCAAGAGTAATGTAATTAACTTAGACAGCGCCGAAGAGATGAGTGCTCGGAAGTGGAATTTAATATCTCTTTCATAAAACGACGCTGAATTTTCCCCGGGGACTAGAAAATTCCAATGTCCTGCAAAGGGAACAGTATTAATGACGGAAGTTCGGGCATTTGATACTTTTCTGACGTGGCTTTTAATGACTTCCGGTTTGTGGCCTGTCAAAGGAAAAGAATATCCTCTCTGTCGAAGGAGGGATAATGTCTTTGGAACTTTTGTGGAAATTAGGTCAAAGGTGAGTTAGGGAGCTTAGAATTAATTTTTCCATCATAGTAAGAAAATATTACAGTTATTTAAGAACCAGTCCTACTAAGAACAATTTAAACGTATTAAAATATGATTTTTATTCAGTGTTTTTTTGAATACGCAATACATTATAACTTACGTAATATTAAGTGTATTAGTATAAAGTTAGAATTTATGGAAGAAAAGAAAAATTTAACTCGAAATTTTGTTTATGTTAAAATTTGAAAGATTTCTAAAATGATGTCTTTTATCCGTGTAATATTCTTAAGGAATAGTAGACTTTCTGAAACGTCTTACGTGACCTGAAATCAATTGTATTTCTGATCGTCTGCTCAGTCCGTTCATCTATTCCGGTAGATGATTTGACGGCAAGGATGGTGCTTATCAAAGTATCAATGACAGCGAACGATACTGCCGTACGGACGAACTTGCAGCTTCCTTGCCCACAAAGTCTCCGAAATAGAAACTTAAGACTGTTTTGCCGGGATAGCTCAACGGGTTCACTTTTTCAAGTCTTTCTTTCTTTGGATATATCTTCGACTCACAGCAAGATATCTTATACCTTGTGTTCTGCAGTAATATTTAGTATTTCATAGTAGAGTATCTATCGATATATTTTGATTGCTTTCCAGAAGTAGATAAACTGACATTTAAAATGACGTGACCAATATCCTGATAAAGACGGTTTTAAATCAATAATTAGCACTAAAAATAACTGATATTAAATTAAATAAAATTTTATATAGGTGATATATATATATATATATATATATATATATATATATATATATATATATATAAATAGTGGTAAAAGGTGATAATGAATGTGAAATAAAAAGCAAGGAAAAGGAGGGCAAAAGACTAAAATGAATGAGGAAATCACTTTAGTTGAAAATTATAATGTGGAGTGAAAGGCTGCATTTGTGGTCGAATAAAATCGAAATAAAGTAGGAATAAGACAGCAAGGTATCCGCCGCCAGAATGGAAAGGGAAATGAAGTTTGCCAGAAAATGGGAGAGAAAGTTTGGGTAAGGAGCTGGAGAGATATGAGTGATGTGGACACTAGTCCTTCGGGATGGAATTAAGTGGTGGGAGATATAGGTCTACACGGAAAACGTTTCCGTTGAGATAAATTTCGAGCAGAGTAAAATATTATTCGAGACGGCTCTAGTAATTACCTGAAGAGACCATTTGTTTACCCATTATTTTTATTTAAACGGCTTTCTCCTCTGTAATATTCTGTTACGAACAATTTAAACGATGCCTGGACTCTGCGAACTCTTCCTTCGTCCAAAATGCGAGAGGAATTTTAGTGGAATTTATTTGGGAATTGGGCAAAAAGGCGACGGAAAGTGATGTCTGCCTTATTTAAACGAGTAGTAAGTGGAACATGTAGATCAGTTCATGTAATTCTTATGGGAATTAATGTTATAGTAACTACATTAACAAACAAACAAATTATATAATATTAATTATATATATTATAATAATCAAGGATCCAAAGAAAGGAATTGAAAAAAATCGTGTTTTAAATATTATATTTATTGTCCAAATAAAGGGAAACAAATAATTAGTAAAATTGTAATGTTCAATAAAACATCTGTATACTGTATCCTTTTTCTTCATTCTTATTCCGCATCCATAGGTAATTTTCCAAAAATGGGCTTCAATAATCGGTATCCAGTCTGTATTCACTCGTTGATATGTTTACCTATCCAGTACTGTTATGCAGCCAATGATAATTCAGCGATGACCTCGACTCAAATTGTTGCATTATGGAGGGAAATTGAATTCCTTAGTATGTGTGGTATTGAACCGTAACACTGAACGTGCAATATCACACATTAGCTCAGTGCTAACAATATGATAATTTCCCATACAAGTCTACTGTATAATCACACAGCCGTGGCTTACACGAAAGGGAAGCTACCTGTGAACAAATTACTGTGCTCTGAATTTTCATCTAATGATAAGAAATACGTCTCAAACATGAAATTTTACAAAAGATAATAATTATGTCATTGCATAAAAATATTTTTATCAATCCTTACAATATTCCACTTCCGTTATAGTTGAAAACGTTTATTTGTGTATTTCATTAGAGATAAACCTGTTGAGCGAAAAATATTTATCATATAATAAGTGCAGGAAAAACAATATTTTTTCTTTCAGGAACGGGTTAATTGAGATGGATTTGATTCTAATTTATGAATTAAGATTATATTAAATGCTAAACTACTATGAAATTCATACTCAATTAGAGCTAAAAGATATGATACTATTTAACTAATATTAATATATGTAAATTATGAACCTATTCACGTTCATTTAAATGTTCATACTCACTGTTAATTGGTGACATATCTCAATTATCATCATTATTACACCATATATAGCAGTTTCTTTTCATCAGTTTTTCTATCCATTAATAATTATCAATCATTGACAATAACTTTTATTTATATGTTGTACTTCATCAATGAAAATGATATGCTTTTTTAATTTCTACCCTTAGATTAAATGAATATTAATCAGGTCTTCCTTACCGCCATTTTCTTTAGATATTCCCATCATATAACAAACTTGCTCCATGTTCCTCTCTATCCACTTTAATTGGATTACTAAAACAACAAACAACCAGCTTATACGACAGGGGATGAATTTATCATTGCCCTATATTTCTATTCCTCATTTATCATTTTCGAATATCAAAAATGAAAATGATATCGAATAGTTTTGAAGTTTATTTTTTCCTTTTTCTCTTGTGTTTACATGTATACGTATCTTCACCAAATTTCCATGAAAGTTGGGTAGACAGTATACATCCTTTATACTTATATACTTAAATATATACACATATAATGAACATGACAATACGCCTAAATGTATACGTATATATTTTATACGTCCATCAGTAATCGATGAATTGTTTGCTCATTCCTACTGCACTATCTATTAAATGATAAAATCGCCCGTTACTGACGCGCCTCTGTACTGGACTGGATTCTCAATGTAGTATGATGTTGATTATGACATCTAAAGAAGGCATTAATATTGTCATCGGTAAAACATCGCAGGAATTTGAAAAAACTTCATCACTTAATCATTTCATTTTATCGCTAATACCAGTTTCGTCTCGACACTCTCAGCCCTATAATTGTCCCGCAAATTTCCCCCTAACAAAGGGTCAGAGACAACAGGAAGAGCGAATTCGGGAGGGTTTGGTACCTTTAGTACCTTAATTTTTTTCCCTTCAAAATGCTTTCAGTCACCTTCCCACCTCCGTCCATTAACCAAATGCAAGGGCAGCTTTTTGTGCTATAAGCCTTTTTTTCAGTGGCTCTTATTATTTTTTCCCCTACTTGCGGTGAATAAATGATGCGTGCTTCGAACGAAGGGTGGAATCTCGTAAGGCTATTGTTCCATGGCCGTTCGGGAGCGTTGCCCCTGGCGACCATTAAACTAGCCTCTTTTTGCCCGCGGACCTACTCCCTTTATGGAGAGACCTCTCGAATTAAAAATGACGAATGGAAACGATAAAACGCGTCCTGAAGTTCTTATTATGGCTCCAATTAGCACTCTCGAATGTTTTTGCGACGAAAGATGTCGTCATCAATTTGTTGTCCAATTACCGTCCGGTCTTTTTTTAATTGATTTTCCATAATCAATTTCCACGGCACGTAGATGATTGAGAGTGAGCGATGTGAAATTTTGCTTCGGGCTATCTTTGTGTGTTCTATATTATTGCTCTCTTCGGTAGAGATTTATGTTTCTCAGGGGCATTCTCTGACACTGTGTAATGATAGTTATTTAAAGGATTAAAAGACGGATTGATTTAATACGTAAGGGCATAATTATTGATTCGTAATGACATTCAAAAATTTTAATCTACCGTTTATTTGAAATATACACGTTATTGTTTCCTAAGAACTAAGAAATTCAACATTTGATGTCTCTTTATTATTGCAAAATCCACCAGATGTGATTGAAAATGAAATACAATTTATTATTCCCATTTAAAGTTAGAATGAAAATTGAGTTCAATCAATCTCCAATGACATTACTCTCAATAGCTTATGAGTAAATTGTTGTTTTCACATTATGAATTTTAATAACTTCTCCTTTATTTTAAGTATTAATCAGTATTTAATGAAATTGAACTCTTAATTTAATTGTCTCTTTTCTTAGCTGTCCAATTCCAATCGGTTCTAAATTTAAAAAATCTGTCTCCTCGATAATATAATATTCATTTCTAACATTTACGAATTTAAGATTCTATATTCTCTTACTCTTCATTCATTCTAAGACAGTTTTATAATTAAACAACTGTGTCTACAACTGGACAATATATTAAACTAATTATGGACAGTACTCTTACAATAAATCTTCCGCCTAAATTTGGGCCGAATGAAATCCTAAAAATCTGAAAAAGCTATCAAACTGCAGCATCTCAGGTTTACCTCTTAAGAGCAGTTGGGGTCTTCAGAGACAATATTTTGATGAGATCATTCCTTTTAAGGAAATGAAAGAAAGATATTTACACTTTTGGGATGACCTAGTTTGAATAGTACCTGCCTTTGTGGGGATACAAGTGAAGATAACACGGTTTCATACTCTTCTCCGCCAAACTTTTCTCTCACTCCAAACTTTCCTCTACTATCTTTGAGTCTCTTTCGCCCCTGAACATGATTGTGCCCTTTCTTTCCATAGTCATTCATTTATTCCCGTTTCCTTCTGTTGTTCACCCATTCCATTTGCTCTTTGCTTAAGAGCTTCCCTTTGGAATTCCCGAATGAGTTTGAAAGTGATTCCTTACGTCACACTACGTATATGTTAAAGATATATGGCTTTCTGATTGTTCATAACTTATTTACAGGCAAATGTTTGTCGAAGAAAAATGTTAAAAGTTGGAAAATATGGGATAGATTTTCTGTCGGTACAATTATAAATTATAGTAAATTTTTGGGTATTGGGTTTGAAAAATCTGGTGCCCTACTGATTGATGAAAGATGAATTTTACTATCGAAATCACAGTAAAAAGGTGAATTCGCCATAAAAGTAATATAAATGTTTGTCAGAATAAAAACTTCAATCGCTTCTCGTGAAATAGATTCTAAACGGTGGAATTATACAGGGACAATTATATTTTAGAAAGATGAAAATTTTAATTATACATCTGTGAATATTTAGACATTTGCTAATGGATTGATGAATTAATTGAAGTATTTAAAAGGTATTTGATTTTATGTATTAAAGATATAAATAAATTGCAAACAAAGTTATTCCTAAACTTTTCTTCTTTATTCTTGTTTCATGTTTTCATTGGTTTAAGTTCACATTCCGTGATGATCGTGACTGAAGTACATTATAAAACTCGAACTCTCATAAAACGTATACGCCTTGAGAAATGCACTCATTTCTATTCCGCCACGAGAATGAGTCGTAAAGTTGTATTTGATTTCTAAAATAAGAATCATGAGGTTTTGAACTTCACCAGATGCTCGCATCTATCTATCTTCTCAAGAATTTCATTGAGTTGTATTGTCCTTTTTCATCAAAGTTATTAGTCCCACATAATCCGTTCTTCATATCTAAGAAAATACTAAAAAAACTTCAGATTGACAGCTCAATGAAACTTAACTATCACTGGCGTAAATGAGAAATAAAACATATTTAATTATGATAACTACATTCGTAACACTAATTTGTAAATATATTTGCGATATTTACTCCATTTATTTACTCTATTTATTTGCTCCATCGCCCAAATTTTTATCAATATTAATTTATAAATTTATTGATAAAATCACGAAGTCTATAAATTGTTATTTTAAATAAAGATACGGTTTAGTTACTATCGAATTATTTGCACTTGGAATGTTTATCATTTTTTTTGACAAAATTCTCCTAAACCAATTGATACGATTTTTCGCGAACTTCTTCGTTGGGTCTTACCAAGAACTTTGCTTGAATTCCTTCCAGTCCTTCAAATCTATTGCCCTCCAAACCCATAGTCTTTCGAGGGATTTAGAGCTAATTGTTTTAATGAACTTCAAACTTTCCTACTATAACTGTGCGGCAAAGCAATCAAACTTTGCTAGAAATGAACTTTTAATCCATCAAGATGAAATAAAAAAGGGCGATCTTACTAGATTATATATAAGAGGAGAGTTATAAAAATTATGAAAAAGTAGAAAGTTTTTCGAAGCAGAAAATAATATCTGAAACGTAATTATCTAAATTGCATTCCTTTTCTAACAAATAAACTCATCAGAGCATCATCCAATGGTATTTTGTTAGATAGGGAGTGTTGTATTTTCATACAATATTATTATTTATAGTTTGAATCAAAACTTTCTCTTGAATTATTTATTACAATTTCTCTGAATAATATTGTCTTACTTTTCATAATAAATGACAACCCAATCATAGCTTTACTCAATATTAATTTATTTCCTAGCAAACAATTTTTTTAGATAAAACGATAAGATTCATAAAATGATCAAACTAAATGTATTAATTTCCCGACTGAGTATTTACTTAAGTAGAATTGTATCTTTTAAAATAAAAGCCAAAATAAGTTACCCAAAGAATATAAGGGAAAACATAAAATCTCAAGAAAAAAGACAGCATCGTGGGAGTTAAGTGAGGGTAGATTTACGTTTGGGTTGTAGTGAAACCCGACCCAAATTGTCCCTTAACCAGATTACACTGTTCTCCAAAAAACTGACCCTCACAATGACCTCCGACGAATCCCATCAAATCTCATCTTAATGAAACCAAACGATGCTGCAAACCTTTCCCAGACTCAACGGAAATTTCATGCACCAATAAAGAATTACATTTAGTGGGCTGAGATTATATTATCAAGCAATCCTACCACGCTCGTAAGCATTCTTTCAAATTTGAGTAAATGAGACGTTAGGATAGGGTTACTAAAGGTGAGATGGGAAAGAGCCTAAAAATTGTTTCTGATTTGTAATCGTAAAGGTTTTAAGCTAACATTCACTAACACAGGCTTTAAGATACCTCCTAAAAATTTTGAAATTTCAGGATAATATAATCATCAACATAATTTATATTTAGATAGCCATCCAAAATAGTTTTACGTACCATAAAAATGCAAGAAATCTAACTTCCTTGTATTTCCTTTCTCAAAGGATATCAAAGAAATTATTTATTAGTGATTTTTATGGTTCTATTCTATATTTAAATGAAAGTAAAGTACTTCTGGTCCTCTTATTCTCAGTTAAAGACATCACTAAGATGAAACATTTTATACTTCCTATTTCTTGTTTTATGGGTTATAAAAATGATTTTTTGTAGATTGATATACGTATATACATACTATTTCAACTAACTACTTTATTTAATTTTATTTTAATCTGTAATATTTTTTGTTTGTTTGTTATTTTATACATTTTTTAATTAAAACAAGCGGACAGTTGCTAATGCATTTGAGTTTTATATTCGAAGTAACACCGCCATTTAATAAATTTTGTACTGTGAACTGTATTGTAAGTACCGAAAATTTAACGTATGAGTAATTTTTAAATTAAAAAGTCATGTCCTCTTTTGGTCTTTTATAATGCAGAATATCTTTTCCATAATATTCAATGTCACTGGGTGACCTTCACCTAATTTCCGATACATCTCGTTTTCAACATCATAAGAAATTCACTCGGTACGCCAACCTTTCACATTCATTTATGCGATTCGCACAAAGTAGATGCAAGAGAACACGGGGAAAAACATGTCCGTTTCGAAAGTTATTTTCATGGGAGAATCCGGCTTAAGAGATTAGTTCCTCCAAAGGGTAGAAAGTTTTCAGTTGCCTCAGAAACATCCGCCCGTCTCCAGGCGACGAGACCGAGGGCATAACTGTCGGAAGGGTTCGTCTCCAAGGTCTTGTTCTGGGCCCGCGGAACTCTCTTTTTCCATCTACCAAACTGCTCTATCCCATTTAAAGTGGAAGGGGAGGGAGGGATAGGGTTAGAGAGGTCCATCGACTGTTTTAATCCCCTGAAAATGCTGATCCCTTGAAAAAGGTTCTTTTTCCCTCCGCTGACAAATGAGCGAGGCGTGGGAAGAGATATGGGGCCCATTTTTGAGTGGGGCTAGCCATCATTCGCCATTGGGTCATTGCACTCCATCCATTTCCACTGCTAATGACCGAAAATGAGTTAGTGAATGAAAAACGCATAAGGTTCTATCATTGATTGCAATTAAAATATATGTACGATAGAGCGCACTATATGTTTCATAATAGATTGCTGAATATTTAAAAAAAGGAGAATTAGTTAACAAAAAACTTATTACACTTTTCAGTGATGTTAAAAAGGAATGGTATAAATATAATATTTATTAAATATTTATCTTCATTAAATAATTACTTTAGTAATCAATTCTATATGTTAAATATTTTCCTGGGACATATTTTCACTATTTTAATTGAAATATTAAATAAAACTCTGTGTGTTTAGCATTTAAATTTTTATATTACATCATTATTACAGTGCATTACATACACTATGAATTGTAAATTATATAAGCTTGTAATTTACTTACTATATTTGCTGACGTTAAAACCATTAATTTCATAAAATTAGGTTTTTCTTGAGATCATATATCCGAATCAAGCATGAATATTTCATGATACTTTAAAATCGTATTTATTCAGATTAGACACACTAAAATCTACTCAAAAAATATTTTATAAAATAAACTATATATTTTAAAATTAAAGTAGTCGATTGCAATATTTAAGGGTATTATATTTTTCATCTATATATGCCATCTAAATTTGCAGTGTAGACTCATGGGAATTTTCAAAATTTCTGTTAATGATTTAACGAACGCCTATCTTAACTAAGCTATGTCCATGTTTGGAGTGATAAGAAAATGATAAATCAATTTAAACGAAAACTTTAAATAACCAGTCACACATAGATCAATTACATTTTCTTTTACGTTGCAAATTCCACCGTGGATTTTTCCGTTTCATCATGCAGATCCGCAAAAAAGAACAATTGACCGACCACCCATCACTGCTCCTTTAATGGGATTGTAATTCACCTTCTCTTCGCTAGAGGGAGCTGCCGAGTTGGCAAAATGCCTATTGTTTAGCGGAAACCTTCAGCACTCGTAAAAAAGGATGTTTTCAATTTTTTCGATCCAACTGAAACGTAACTCTAAGCAAATTAATCACGGAATTGCTTCGAGAAGAGTTTTTCAAAGGTAGAATAAAATTTTGAATCTTCTTATTCATCGATTTTTGAAAAGAAATGAGATTGGGTTATTTTTTTAATGAGCCAATTTGTTCCGCGGAAAAAAAGTCCGTCTGAATGCACGGAGGGGTGCGAAATGCATGAATGGGATTGATATTTCAATCTCGCGGATTTCGCAATCCCTTTTACTTTCTAATGGATCGGAGATCATCCCGTTACAAGATCGGGTCTTCATTCACTAGCAGATTGGAATTCACGCCCATTGGTTGTAACAGGGAATTGTGCGGGTTTGAGACCACATACGTTACTTTCTCTTCTTTCGAAAATTTTTCTCTATTCAATCCTTGAACCGTAGCCAAGGTAATTACACGTTTAACTATCGCTTTATCTTCTGTAATTTGAAGAAGAAATTAAAAAAACTCGCCTTTTTAGGATTTGAAATTCGAATCTGTTCGTTAAGGTCCAATAACATGCGAATGTATGTAATACGTTTAACGAAGAGTAATATCCACGTGATTTTACTAAGAGGAGCTAAATTGCTGTATTAATTATTTAAAGTGCATATCCGATTCAAAAACCTTTCTAATTCTATTTAAGATGGATTAAGAGTACAAGAATAGAAAAGGTTCAATCTTGAATTCATCATGTACATTGAAATATCCTCTATGTAATACCTTATCAAATCTCTACATGACAACTAACGGTTACATCACAAGTAATGGTCAAATAAAGCAAGTTATAATAGAAGATTAAAAATTTATATTTATTTTGAATTGCTTTAAATTCGTTATGAAAAACACATCTTATAAATGATATTTTATTTGTAATGAGAACGTAAAAGACACAGCATTTATTGTATTGATTGCGTAAACGTTTACTTTCGTCGCCCAAAAATAAATTGAAAATGAATCAATTGAATTTTTGCTTGAGAATAAAGAGACAGAACAATTATTATGTTAATTCATTTATGATAGGATGAAGCATAAACTCCGTCAAATTAATCACAGTATTATTAACTTTTTATTCTTCCCCTTAGCATAAATTGATCATTTTATTGCCAAATTAAGTATTAATTTAAATATTATCCATATATAATACAGAAATAAGAAGTCTAATGAAGCCTTTACAGAGCATCTAGTAAATAAAGACAAAGTGAATTCAAACAATTAACTCAATTTTAATCCATACACCACTGAGTGAAGTTTTAAAAATAAGTTTTATTTGATCATCAATCCCTGCAAAGTATCCCCAAGAATACTGAGAAAGAAACGTGATTTAGTGCAGTTGTTTCTCGTGCGTGTTAAAATGCCTTCGCAATCTCGGAATATTCTCCGAAATTCGCCAACACGCGTTGTTCTAGATGAGGGATAGGGATTTTACGCCAACTTAACTCGTTTGGACTTAATTGGCAGTGCTTAGAGGCCCAAAGGCGTCTCCGGGGCATGAGTCGAGGCTCTAATTCCAGTAATAGACCCCCATAAACTATTTTAGCGTTACCACTGTTTCGCTAAGCCACGGAATTGATGTTTTTCTTGAGAAGGGGTTGAGGGCTACTATTGGAATGGCAGCATGAAATTCGTTTGTCGTTTATGACCTAGAGGATATTTTGGAACCAGTTGTTAGCCAGATATGTTGTTTCGTACTAGGTAAATATTTGAGAATTGAGATAGAACATACATATTGAGTTTTATTTTACCGATTGACATACAGAAAATTTATTTGATTAAATTAATGTAATTAAAACTATGGCCTAAAATATATATAAAGAATATAAGAGTATTAATAATAATAATAAGAAGATTATATGTATTTTCTGAAGGAAGAAGTATGGATGGGTATACTGAAACAGCTTGTTGTTTTGTAATTATGGGGATCATAAGGAATTTCTTATAGCTCATACATAAAAAATACCTCAAATATATGAAAACAATTTCAACGTTAATAAATATTTTAAGTATCTAAAATATTGGTATCCCAATAAAGTCTGTATATTTCTTTAATATAAATAGGAACATATAATCAAACATTCTTATTAGTTTTAAAAATGACAAGATTTGAAATAAGGCGGAACTTAAAACAAAGAACTTTGAAGTAACAAAGTGAAACATAAACATAGGTATAAATTATCAAAGAAAAGAGGTTCTTTCTATGGAAATGAGCACCTTATAAATGTATTAAACTATTAATAAACAGATCCCTTTACAATTATATCTCAGATCCTTTATCTATGAAATCATATGTCGGTAAAAGCGATTGAATATTTCGATAAAAGTATAATCTTTCCAATGCTAATTTTCAATAACTCTCTTTTCTTGTCTTGATCCAATAAGATTTTCATTCTTTATGATATCTGAATTTATTCGTAATGAAATGTATCCTTTTGTGATAGGAAATCTTCAAATGAAGATACCAAAGTAGACCTCATTTTGGTACGATGAGATTTATGCAAACAAACAAACAAAGAGTAGAACATATATCTTTCCCTAACTCTCCAGCGGATCGATTGATACTACTGTTTTTCTAAAAGCAGCACTGATTGATGGTGATGAAAAAAGAATTAACATAGCGAGTTTTTGAGGCCGTTTCACTTGAGATACGGCAATCTTACACAGTCGATAAGTCAGGAGAAAGTTTACGGAAGGCCATCGACCAGAATGAATGCTGCGGACTTTTACTTCCACGAAATTTATTTTTTCGAAAGATTTCACCGCTCTGGCAGCACCGTCGGTGCTATTTATTTGTAGAAGACATTATTTCTGTCACGACTTCCTCTTGAAATGATGATAGAGTTTTATAAAGAACTAGATATAATAGAACCAAACTCGCACAGCTTTGTGACGGGCATCTTTTAGCTGTTGATGAACCGCAAGGTACAAAATGATATCGGGTGAATTTCAAAGATAGAGAAATTTTAGCCCAGAATACATCTAATTAATATTTTAGAAATTAGGGTTATGCATGTAAATACACAAGAAAGCAAACTAAGTCTATGAACCAGACCTCATGAACAGTACTCTTTAAATTGAGATTTTCACCGAATTCATCTTTGTTTGCGATAAAGGTATTTTATGTGAGATAAACTAGTTGTTGGATCTACCTTATATTAAAGTTAAGTAATCTAATTTTATATGACGTATATTCAGCAACTAGATTACAAATATCAAATTACATTATATTAATCTAATTATGGATAACTTAAGATGGAAAATATAATATTTTTGACGGATATTTTTGTATTTTAAAAGTATTATGTATATTACATTAAGCGTCACTAATAGGGCTACTTTTTTTGTTTTTCCTTATAATCAAACTCTAATTATTCTCTGTTTCTTTTTATTTTTCATAAATTGTAGTTTTTATCCCAATAAATAGAGGAATTGCAACATAAGAATTATATTAAGTAATTCTATAACTAGATCACATTAAAGGTTGTAATTTTTTACGGATGACGTCCTATACCTCTTGCGATCAGCTCTTTAACACCCATGTTCCGAATTCTTTTAATCCGTTACAACAAACCATGAGTGAGCTCATAAAAATACACATTTTTCCACCCTTGTACCCGATAACGGAATGATACGCCTTGTTGAAGCATCGTTGTTCCCTCAGGACCCAAGTTTCCAACTTTGCTGACATAAAATCCAAGTCCATTCACCTGTCTACTCCATCTTCCTTTCACCGCCTTCCAAAGTCAAGGAATAATTACTCCAGTCTATCATCAGCTGTCATTTCTTTCTGCTGCGTATCTTGTCACCTGCTACGATATCTTCCCTGTTTTCTCCTCCGGGTCCATTTTCTCCTTTTGTCATTTCGTTGCGCGCCCTATACCGCTTCTATTTTCGACCTTCAATCTAAAACCATGATTACTTTTTACCACCCTTCTCCTCTTTCCATCGTATTTGCTTTATTTCCACACCCTTTCATCTTTTCCTTTCGACCCACACACCCCGATTTGCCGGGCGCGTCAAAACTGGGATAACTGCCTTTTTCCATTCTTTCCCTTTAAAAAGCTTCCATCGCCTTCGGACGAGGTTATTTGTCTGCCATCGTTTCAATGGAAAGGTGCAGACACGTATTTGACGGTCCTCGAGCTATTTCCATAATGATTGTGATGAAGCGTTGATTCCGACTGCTAATAATGATGGCGATGATGGAATTTAAAGCGGAATGACATCAAGGGAATGGTACTGAACGGATGAGGACTGGGAAAGGGCTAAATCTGGTTTTATTGCTTTTAAATTTTCTATTAAACTACTTGTATTTACTGGGCGAGAAGCAGAAATTGGAGATGGTTTTCCTAGAACATTTAGAAAAGATATAAATTATCATATTATTTTTATGTACCATAAAAATTGAGTACAGTATGCTTCATATCACTTGATTTTTGATTACTTTAATCGGTACTGTAGATCTAGTTTTAATCTAATCTGAAAGAGAAATAATTTTAACTATTCACTGCATATTCTGCGAATTAATAATTCATGTTTATTATCACGATAAAAATTAAATAAAATATGAAAAATATCATGATGAAAATAAATATTATATTTGTTAGATTTATGGAACGTAATTCTTCCAAAAAAGCCTGAATTAACGGAATATTTTCGTACTTTTTCTTATTTTTACTGACCTGTCCCACAGCCCAACTCTTGGGATAATATTTCCATATTATACTCCTTTATTAAATTTATCGTCATAAATCTAGCTATTTCTATAATCAACTAATTATTTGAGAATAATTCTACATGAAATTGCTGTTATACCAGTATACCTTGGCAATAAATATTTTTGTCGCATGGATTGATTTTTTAATGTACGTGGCAATTGCAATCGCACGTTTACCCAAAAGAAAGGCCTGGTTTTAAGGGCGTGAGGTGGCAGCGAAATGTCGAGAGTGATAAACCCTTTTCTGTAGAAAACGCTGACGATCGAGATATTAGATTGGCATTATTTGATCGGTTGTCATGGATTCTGAAGGCTTTCCACGTGATTCATCTCTAATTGGATTACCCTTATTGTAGGTGGCGGAATAAAAGTCTCCAACGTCGTTCATTTTTTCTAATCTTCGGGAAAATTGACTTCCAAAATTCCCGTGGAATTATTTCGTCATCAATATTAAGTTGTGTGTTCTGCAAATCTAAGTGTCTACATTTTTATGTCGTATAAACACTTATTTGTGTCCTGAAAAATAGTGGGGTCTGAAACATATCTTCATCCACAAGGTGAAAGAAAAAAAAATTCCAACATTTCTAAAACTCGAATTTCTGTTTTATTTTGACCAAATAGCTGAAATGGATGATTGAAATGTTTGTAAAAAGAGTAAAAAGGATCTTTCTAACTTTAATTGAAGTAAAGTGTTCGAAAAGTCAGATCATTATTCTTTATGCGATGTAGATTTATATAAATAAATATTAACCAACAACGCTTATAATAATTAAATGGTATCTTTTAAGTTGAATTTTAAATATTTATATAATTAAATTTAATTTATTATTTTGGTGATTAATCAATCTTTCATCACAAAGCATGGTTTACATTCTAAATGCTCCAATTACAATGATTGTAAACTTATAATTTCTTGTTTAATTAAAGTAATTAACCAGAGTCATATAAGGACAAATTATTAGTATTGATGTTTATTATTGTTTCAGGTATGTGTGATATTTAAATCTGGATCCTATTGATGGAAGAGAGGTCTTAGTGAATATAAGATGTTATCAGGTAACTATTTCATTTGCTTCATGATTTTTCGAATAAATTTATCAATTTATAGAATTATACTTTACCAAATCTTATTCTCAAAATTCTATGTAAATTTCATATATAAAATTATTGTTTTTCTCGAGAAAAATATCATACAACTCGAGCTGGAAAAATTAAATTTCAACTCAACACGAACTATCATTTACCGTTGAAATTAATGTCCAGTATTTACGAAAAAAATATAAAATATTATTTACCTTCACATTCTAAAATTGCGACATTCGCGATTAATAATTTTAACCTTTCAACGAATACAAACAAGAATATATCTTATATAAATATTTCATTTATTGTAAGTTTCCTTTGAGATTATTGCCTCCGAATTTACGAAGTGGAGACTGATCGTAAATTTTTTCCACACTGATATACAAAATAGCTCGGAAGAGGTAGAAATCGACCTGTGCGGTATTTTTGGCGCAGCCCCTCCTCAGTTGGGCACATCCCCTCACCAGAGGGCAACACTAAATGCACCGTTATCTACGGCTCTCACTTTCTCTCGGTTGCCATCCGTGTCCGGCATTTTATCGTTATTTTATGCGCCCTTCGCTAATTTGATGGTCAAGATTCATGCGATATTTCGGAATGAACGTTACGTTGAGATGAGAGGATAAAGAGATAGAGCGAATTAAGTTAAGAGTTGAGAATATACATGCTTTCTCCATCCATAGCGATAAAAACTTTATATTCAGGTGAAACAGACAATGGATAAATAGGAATTTATGATTTGCAATTCTAAAACCTTAAAAAGCAGTATCAGATGATTATTTTATGGACCAAATATAATTACCTGAATCCAATATTTTTATTATAATATTAGAACTCTATCTTACTGATTCTTGCGGTCAGGATTGACGTTCAATTAATTTAAAACTAAACTCTACAGAATTAAATCCATAGTAAATAAAATATAATCAAATAATCCTTAATCTTATGTTTTGTATGTATTATGTGATTCATGCAACTCAAATTATTAATAAACTCATTTCAGATAATAAGTCTTTCCTCTAATATATCTATTCTTTGAATGGAGCGCATTGTTGTATAGGGTGAGAAACGAAATTCAAACGTTTCCATGGAGATGAGGGTAAGGAATATTATTAAAGTCATAAAAGATATATAATCAGGTGTTGCTTCTTGAACTTATGATATTTATGTATCCGTAATATATTTAAGATCTCAAATCATGAAGTTCTTCTGTAAGCAGTGAGCTATGAGTAAAATAAAAAAGGATTATAGTAATTTAGGAATTGAAAACTTATCATCTAAATCAAACGATTGAGTTATAGAGAAGTGTGAAAATTTCCTCTTATTTTGGAAGCTTTAGAATAGCTTTTCTCGTCGCTGAAAACTGTACAGCAGTCTATTTTCCCATTGAATTTCGATCACATCGACTTCCGAACACACTTTTCCTCCAATTTCCACCAAGACAGGATGAACCATATTACATCACGTGACCAACCCTTTTGGAAAATACGGAAACCACTTCATCATCCTCCTTTTTCTGCTCCATCGATATTCCCATCCTTTCCCGCCGTCATTTCACCCTGGCGATGACCGCATTTGACGCTCCGCGGCGGCGTGTCCACATTCGACCTCTCTTTGAATCTCCGTGGCACATATGAGCCTTGTTCTCGACTACAGAAAAGGGTCCTCCCCATGTATCCATCTGTCGGCTAAAATTAGAAACTCGATCGAAACTGCTCCCTCTTCCTTTCTTATTACACTCCCCCCCACCTCCAAATAACCCATCCTTTTCCTTTCTTGGCCTTCTATTATCCCCACCGATATTTCTTATCATTTTCCCATTTCCTCTTTTACTCTTTCATTTCCTTTAGTTCCCTATTCTCTCTCTGTCTTTTTACGCTTACGCGGTTTTGTGACAATAACACTCCACTCTATTAATTCGTTATGTTCTTACAATGGGCGTATTATCAGATATGCTGTTCACACGCGAAGAATTTTGGGTGAATGGGAAGAGAGATGGACTAAATGGGTTCTTTTGTTGAGTTTCGAGGAATGGTTTTACCGTAATTTCGGAAATTCCTACTGCTTTTGATAGCAATCGTTGAATTGAGGATTCAAAAGGATTAAGATTTAGCTAATTTTCCTATGCTTTTTAAGCAATAAAAAATATCCTACGTTATATTTAAATAATACTTGAATAGTCTTTAAGGTTTAGATGAGTTCTTAAGTACTATTCTAGGGAATTATTCCTTCCATATTTAGTATTCTACTGGTGTTATACTGTAAGATTATCATAAAAGCCAGAAATGACTACATATGTTATATATTTCGTATATATTTTTAACTTTAATCATATAGCTATAATATTTTGGATACGAGTATATTAATCCTATCTGAAATCCTTAATTTCCTTAATGGTTTTGAATCTTTTTAAACAGGATACTTTAAACCAAGATAGTCAATAACCGCGTGATACTATCCATTCCTTTCCCTTATTCTTCAGTAGCCTCATTCCAATTATCTTTATTTAAATACACTGATTAATATTGTCATAATATCTATAAACTATTTTTTATATTTGTTTATACTTTACCTATAAATTTAATTCTGTTATGGAAATATGAGCACCTAAAATGCAATAGGAAGTTGGAATATTCTCAATACTAACATTTCCACAGCATTTCGTAATTCCGTAATACTTTTTACCATCCCCAAAACCACAAACTTAACCAAAAGCTCTTTCTTTCCTCAAGATCTTCATCTTTTCTTCTGTAAACCCCTCTCTTCTTTGTCTTAATTCGTAAGTTCCTTATTTATCGCCGCAATTCCTTCCCATTTCACTTCCTTGATCTCCATTCCTCCCCTTCTCGGGAACATTTTGTCCTTTGTCTCCACTTCCTTCCAAACCATTTTTCGTCACACTCTGTTGATGCCACATTTCTAGGGCTTAAGAAAATCCCTTGGATTTTTAAAAAGAACGGTGCCTGATTTCCGACATAACGGGCAGTGCGCAATTTCGGACAGGTACGCTTTGGAGCTAAGGGCGCCTTGGGCACTTCACTTGGGTCAATGTCTTCCACTCCAGTAGGTCCTGCCTTGCTGAATGGGCAGATGCGTGAACAAAGCACGTTCCAAATATTGTCACGAAATTGAATAATTGAGAATAAAGATTAGCATTGCAGTTTTGTAAAGTGATTTAATTTAATTATTAATAAATTTTTTGTATTTATTAAATTTAATCCATACTTTACAGAGACTAAAGACAAGGATGACCACGAAAGGAATTTATTTATAACACCCCAACGTAATTACAGTAAAATATCACATCTTATTCTTTATTGATCTTTCCTTTGCGTATGAACGTACGATTAAAGTTTTATATGCATATTAAAGCCTTTTAATTCTTAAACGACTATCCAATCTCGGAATATGTATATAATCAATTAAAATTCATTCCTTGTCAATGTTTGCTCTTAGTGTTTATGGTTGCTAGTGAACAATCATTAGAACCTTCGTAATAGTGCATTACTTAAATAACTTAAATGCTATAATTTAGATAAGACACGCTTATATTCCTTATATCTACCAGCCTCTTTCGAGTTATAGAAATTGGTCAGCCATCAAATGGAAAACTCCATTTGATTCCTTATCTAAGAGATAATCTCCATTAATCGTTAATGGGTTCCGTTATTTGTTTACTTTTGACCATCGTGACTTCGTGTTTCCATGGCAAAAGTTCCCAAGGAGAGGAACTTCGTAAAGGCCACTCGCGGAACTTATCCGCATTTTGAAGACCTCCCACTATATCGTACTTCAGCCGTTCCAGTCTCTTCGAATATTTTTTATTCACCACCACATTGTGTATTGCGGTCGTCATGCATTTTTTATTTCTTCATTTAATTCTCACTTAAGGAAATGTCCGTTCCATTTGGATGGACGATTTCTTTCTCTCGCTTACTCGGATTAATTAAGTTTTCTGCCGGCGAAGGAAGTCCTTTATGGTTCCACTAAATAAAAATCAAGAGTTTCTTTTCAAGAAATTCTTTCTTTATACTTTCCCACTTCTTCCGGTTGAGAACGATTCATGAATTTCAAAATGGAGAAGCTCTAGAATTAGTCTCGGAAAACTTTTCCACTTCTTTTTCATAGTCGATGAATGTTAAGGACTACACTCACTTCGTCGTCCTACTTAGTGCAATCTCATAGAATTATATTGCTACGTCTATTACGTGATCATACCGTTTACTTTTATTAGATATTGGGCACCAAAAAGTTTGATGGAACTATGGAATGATATGGTTTTAAGCGATTTAATAAAAATAATATTTAATTTTACTTTACTATACTTTATTAATCGTAAAGTGGGATGAGTTACTCTTGTATTCAGTGGATAATTTTACTCCATGGCTGATCAAAATTAGGTTTACGATATCATTACGTAAAACAACGTTTTTAAATGAAAATAGAATTTATTTTGCTCAAGTATATAACCTCAAGTGTTTAAATCAATTGAGAAAACTATAATATAACTTATTTCTAAAGTGCAAGGCATATTTTCGTTTCCGAACTCCATAATAGAGAATACAATAGACGGACGGGACTGTACTTAGTAGGAATGGGACCTAAATCTGTGAAACAAAGAACAATTCCATTTATATTTATTTTATTTAAAATATAGCTAGTTCTGTACCTTATTATGTGATAACTGTGCATTGTACAATTAGTACGGTACGAATAATAAAGCACAAACAGGATTTAGTGATATTCTTTCACTCAAAATAATTCCTATTAAGTTATAACTAAATTAATCGATGATTTATTTGAACAAATATTGATATTCAATTTTTATATAACTTATGTAATAATTATTCAATTATAATTTAATAATATTTAATTACTATCAATCAGTTTTTGATTAAAATAAAGGGAATACAGTGGCCAAATCTATATGAAGTGCTTCCCTTACTTTCTTTGACCTTTTCTTGATGCTATTAATAGGAGTTTATTAAATTAGACTTCATTTAGATTAAATAGTGAAAATGAAGATTACGCAGTTAATTCTGCTTTTGGACCAATTCATCTCCGATAATGAGAAATCCGAGCTATAAATTTCGCCTCTCGGCAGATAATTAATTACAGATCCGTTTTGGGGCATTTCTCTAGTCGCCGACTAAATTGGTAAACATAGCAAATAATACAATTTATTTCATTATACAATTACAAGCTGTTGATAGGGTTACTGAGGTAGTAAATAACGAGAGTGCTTTTAAATATTTCCTTACCAGTATTGTTGAAATAAGATTTTAATATAAAAAATTAAATGATACGAACAAGGAAAATATTATTTGTAGATGATATTATTTATATGGCTTCTGATTTTAGAAAACTAAATGTTACATCAAACGGAAGAATGCGAATTCAAATAGCAGAGCAGTATTCATTTAAGGAAAATTTAAGACCGAATTAGGTTAAAATTAAGTAAGAAATGTCTTGTATTCCGAAATGCTAAAAAAGTACCAAAATCTAATGCATTTCGTGAATTATTATATTTTATAATCAATTATTTATTTATTAACAAATACCACACAAACATCCTCTTACGGGACAATTACAGTGAGGTTTCAAACTCAATAACGGACGTCACAGACATCCAGACCCTGAGAGGAAAATTTCCTTCTCAGCCGGGATTTGAACCCGGGACCTCAGCATTAGAACATTAGCATTCTAACCACTCCGCCAACGAGGCCGGTAAGCCGGTAATTATAATAATAATAATAATAATAATAATTTTATTCATCCCAGAAACAAACACATGTTGGTATAGGACAAGTCAATAGTCATTACAAATATAATTACATTGGTCATTATACAATTACGAACAGAAACAAATCTTTATCATCGTAGACACTTATATGATCAAACATCATCCTAATACATTAATTTTACAAAATAAATTATTATAAATACAAAATATTTACATATTCTTATCATTTAAAAATTCATTGACACTATAGTATGATTTAGTCAGTAAGAATTTTCTCACTTCCTTGCAAAAAAGTGCACTGCTTAAGCTCTTCAAATGGCTTGGCAGCTTATTGTATACTTTAAGAGCCATTATTTCAAAGCTTCTTCCTGTGAGGCTCAGCCTATGGGATGGAGCCCTCAAGAATAACCTTCCCCTGGTGAGGTGGTCATGGTGGTGGTTATGTTGTTCATAGTTATTCATGTTTGACTGAACATGTATAACGCAAGCATAAATATATGCACAAGGCATTGTCAAAATTTCCCACTCCTTAAATAAAGGTCTACATGAATTTCTCCCTCCAATCTTTCCCATTACTCTAAGAACTCTTTTTTGCATTACAAAAACATGCCTCCAATGAGGAGAATTACCCCATACTAATATCCCATAAACCATCACTGTATGGAAAGTGGCAAAGTATGCCACTCTCAGGACATTTAAGGTAACTGCAGAGGTTAGTTTGCCAATCAGGTATGTTGCTTTACTTAATTTTTTACCTAGATATCTAATGTGATCATACCAGTTTAGCTTTTGGTCAATCAGAACACCCAAATATTTTACTGATGGCTGATTTGTATTTGCTACATTCCTGGCAAGAGAGATTTTTAGTGACTGGTATTTGCTTTGGTTTACAAATAATTGATTCTCACTGAACCAATCCGTTATTTTTTTATATTCAGTCTTCATTACAGAGTCAACATCATCATGATTCTTGCTTTTAACTAGGATCACAGTATCATCAGCAAATTGAAAGGTTTTAGCAGTACAAGAATTGCTTAGGTCATTAACATAAATTAAAAATAGAAAAGGTCCAAGGACAGATCCTTGGGGAACTCCATACCTCACCAGAGTTTTTGTGGACAATTTATTATCAACTGACACATACTGATATCTATCAGTAAGAAAACTCTCAATAAGAAGCAAAGGAGTACCTCTTATACCATAAGATGATAATTTTGATAGAAGCTTAGTATGACATATACTATCAAAGGCCTTAGATAGGTCATTGAAGGCAAGAATGGTACTCTCATTGTTTTCTAAGGAGAAGTGTACATCACTAATCATTGACATTATACATTCTATAGTTCCTCTACCCTTTAGGAAGCCAAATTGTGTCTTACTTATTAGATTATTTACTTCAAAGTATTTATTTAACCGTACAAGTAATGCTTTCTCTATGATTTTAGAAATTATTGGCGTAATTGCTATTGGTCTGTAACACGAAGGATCGTTCTTTTGTCCTTTCTTAAATATTGGGATGATTTTTGAAAGCTTAAGTTCCTTTGGATAAATACCTGACTCAAATATTTTATTAATTAATGTGGTAAGAGGTTGGGAAATTGTATGAGATATACTTTTCAATAAGTTTGAATTCATCCCATAGATATCACAGCTGTTGCAGTTTTTCAAATTAATGATTAAATTACAAATTTCTTTTTCATTTACTGGTTCCAAATAAAATGATTTTAGGGTAGAATACATATATATATAGAATATAGTTTACCTCAATCATTCTTCAATATGATTATAAAGATCTACAATCTAAAGAACTACAATTTAATCTAGACTTCTTAATCTAATAGCACGTGTAAAAAACCAATCTTGATATATTTTTTTAAATCATTCGACATTAATACGTAGGCAATAGAATTTCATATGCGAACTCCAAGTCCAAAATAGAATGGAAAGAGGCAATTTGTATTTGGAATCTCTATCTTCATTGTGATATGATAGTCATCTCTTGGATAATTATTCAATCTGCTTAGTCGAACAAACATTTCTAGGCGTTATCTCATTACAAGCGTTGTACTATGGGAGAGCTTAGTTTTCGAGTCAGTTGTGCTGATTATTGGAACATGTAAATGTTTCTCTTGGATTGCGTTTGGAGCAATAACGATCTACATAAGAGCTTAATTAAGCACGTTAGCGGTCGTTGCATTACAGATTTGATACGATTTCAGCTTTCAGAAAAGGGAACAAAACAAGTGCAAACTGCAATGAATAGTATCCCATTTGAAAAGAGATTCTACTTAACACATTACATGCCTACACTTATAAATCAATGTAAAAATCTGTGAGTGAAATACTTTTAATTTGTGAACAAACATATCTAGCTTCCATTTAAGTAATTGTTGGGTAAAATGGAGATAATGTAATTTTAGGAGCATTGCGTTTCCAATATGCTTGCGAGTGTAAACATACTTGGCTTTTGAAATAATTGAAGCAATTCATTATCCTGACAATCGAATGAATTAGATACTATATGTGACCACAAAGAGGATATGAATTTTCAAATTCGAAGCATTCTACAGAATCGTTAATCTTTGTGAATTTTATCGTTCTACTTAGCCTTAATGAGTTTTACGCTAAGGAATTAAAGAAACAAATTTAATTTACTTAGCTTCTATTTTATTCTAATTGAATGTATTTCTTTCCCTCTCAAATGCTCCATAAAAATTAGTTTGGCGTTGTTAGCAAGATAGCGTTGTACACTGGAGCGTTACTTTGATAGCCAAAGCTTAATAGGATTAATATAAATTCATTCGCAGTAGAGATTTCTTTAAAAAGAAATGCTTTAACTCGGCTATTATACTGGAGATTGTTATTGATTTATTTAAAGCGACGCTTTTTGTAAGGTTGCTATAAATAATATTACTATGAGTACCGTTGCTATAAATAGGTTACATGTAAACGAATCGTATAGTTACCATGGATATACTTACTATAGAAATGGTTGCTTTACATATTTTAATAATTGAAATTGACTAACAATGCATAAAGTTTAATTAATAATTTTAACATAATTGATCTTGATCAACAATCATTTAGAGATAGTTTAATTATGTAACTCGCAAGAATCAAATAGCTATTGCAGTTTAAATCTTTTCTTTATCTTCACCTTGAAAGAATTTCTATATTTTTCATTTCCACTAAAGGTATCAAGTTATAGACCTTACCTCGTGGATAAAATAAGTCATAAACCATGGAGATCCCACTCTATTCGGAGTGGTAGATTTTGTCGGAAAGAAAGTCATTTCCGGTGAGAAAAGTTTCTCTATTATGAGGTACAATCGTACTATTTCTGAAAAAAGACACTTTTTTTAGGAGAGGAGTATTAAAATAGAATAAAATGAAACGGATGAGCTGTCTGTTCTTTTGGCTGTTTCAATAGAAAGATTTGCGTGGGTGGATGAGAAATCAGCCGTGGGCATGGAAACCTTATAGTTTCAGCAACGACAAATAGAATTCCTTCAAGAAAGTGCTTTCGGTAAGAGTTGATAGAGAACGTGGGAGGAAATGAGATTCTAAAAGGTGTTAAATGAATTAATCACTCCCCGGAGATCGGGAAATTGAGTTTTAATTTTGCGTTGGCTCATCTTATAAATGGATAATATGCCCGTGGCCCTCTGTTGATTACATCATGACTAAAAGCAGACAGATTCCGCAGTATATTAGCATATAATACGTCAAAAATACGCCCGTTTTGAAATACTCCTACGCTTATATGGTCATTAATTTAATGAATTTCGATTTGCAAATTAAAGGACGTAGTAGATGGTAGAAGTTATGGAGTAAGAAGTAGTGTTTCATTGGTACTATTATTGTAAATAAGATCATACATACTTGTAGCATAAGTTAAATATACTTTAGTAAAATTATTACGTTATGTTCGTGACTTTTAACTGTTATTGATGCATAATATTACATCTAATTGAATTTTATTGTATTTTATTTTGCATTCAGTAATCTTTATTGCTTTTAATATATATGCCAAAATTTTTTAACTTTCTTTGTTGATGTTTACTTGACAATAAATTATTATTTTAACTATGGATATGAGAGTGGGTTAGCACTTTTACATACTTTAACACAAAATAATGCTATAGATTCACTTAATAAGTATGGACGTCCAATAATGGCATGATACAGTGCAAGAAAAGAGCCTGTTAAAATTCTTCTGGTTAAGTATTAAATGCAACAGGCAGCTCTGATTGATTATGAGTAATACAATTATGAGAATGTCTTAACTTCTGATCTCAATATCCCGCGTATTATAGCTATACCGTTCATATAATGACTTGTCTCTGAAATATACTTGAGATTTTTTCTGTATCCTTAGGATTTACCTTATTACCCAGGTTTACTCCAGAATGGTAGTAACAAAAGAGATATCGTAACTATTAGAAAAAAAGGAAGCAAATTTTATGCTATCTTATTCGCTAATCACACGAACAATATCAAGTTTAGAGGAAATAAGTTTAATTTGGAACGTAAATTATACCGAAATAGATTCTGTCTTTCTTAATTTACTAAAAATTTGAGTTCAAATTCTGTTAGGTTACATTGGAAAGTCAATTCATTTTCGTTTATCTAAACTTTCGCTTAATTGATTTCGCGATAATTTAGCCACTGCTTTCAGTTAAGGAAGAACTCCTTTTCTACGTTTGTTTCCAATCGAGGAAATGTCCAATTAATATGACAGTGATTCCCATATTTACGTTTCCTTCTTTCACTTATATTTAGCTCTTATCACAGCTTTTTCATTCCGTTTGTGTCTCTATAAATTTTAAGTTTTTATGAAGCGATATTCAATATATATTCTCATCGATAAGTGAATAATTTTCAAAAATACAATTTATATATGAATAAATCGAATAAATTCTACATTTAAATTGTATTTTATTAGTTATAATAGTTTGTTATATACATATCTTTAGGAATCATAGTACGCGATATTAAACGTCGCAGACAATTTGACTAAATATATCTTTATTCATTTTACTTGTTCTATTAATAAATTTAAAAAAGATCTTCAAATAAATTCAAGTATTAATTTTTAACTATATTCTGAAAATATGAAAATCTTTTCTCTAACAATGAAAGATAATGCAAAAAATTTCTTTGAAAAGAAATAAAGCAATTTTTTCATAGCTTATAAAAACCGCAGTATTATTATATGTATATGAAATTTTACTGGTGCAACTCACATATTTTGAATTTTATGATAAGTTACGGATAAAATTTTCTTTCTCAAAACGACATTTCTTTTACAAATCTACTTCAATCCTATAGCCAAAATTTAACTTCAAAAATTTATATATGCATAATAATTTGCTACCTTAATACATTGTCAAGATAAACTCAAAAAACGATAGTAAATTATGGTTTTTTAAATTCCAATAATCATTACAATGCATCATATTTTTATGCCTTATTTTCCTATGATAAAGAAATAAATTTATACACTATGCACAACAATATAAATTTATGAAATTTACATAAATTTACATTATTTATACGTAAAAAACAAGGGCCGTACGATATAATATTTCCCGCTCAATGACGCTCATCTGCTTCACTTCCTGCCTCAACTTTCGTCTATCGTAATCTTCTTTACCCGCGAAAGAAAACTTTCGGAAATCGTGTTTTTTTTGTTTCCATCCCAATGTCTTTCACGGTGGCAGCTGCCACCTCTCTCCAAATCCTTTAACGCCTCAGATACGGAAATCGCTAGGAAATTGCTTGTCTTATCGAATGTCGAGGTGCTTCGAGGCCTCTTTGGATTCGGCCCTTAACAACAAACAAGTTGACGTTAAGATGCCGCATTCCGCAAACATCTAAATACAAACAAATACGTGGGCATTGGGAATGTGCTGATAAAGAAATATCATTAATTTTTATTTATTTTTATTGCTAATCACATGATAATCTGTTACGTTTGATATGAAACCATACACATGCAATTGAGTTGGCCCTCGTAAGTAATGAGAAGCCTAGAATGTATTGTTTACACTACATTTGATAGCTTACTACAGTAATAATTTCATGTTTAATACAAGTGATGTAGAGAGGATGTTCTTGTAATCGCACCAAGCTGTGAAAAGATCCTGTTGTAAAGTTACCTTAGAACTCAATTGCTCTTCTGTATCAAACTATTTTTAATATTTTATACCTTATACTCGCCGATTATCAGTATTAATAATGCATAAATCGAAGCAGTATTTAATAAAATATGAGTACACAAATAACGCATAATAAAATAGCATCTAATCATTAACATAATTGCTCAAACAGCATCACGAATGTTTCCATTTCATTAGATCATTTTAATAAGTATTTTATACTTTTCAAATCCAATTGACTTTGAATTTTGAAAGTAAAACTCGTCCTCTTGTAAGTTAAAATCACTCTATATATCTAACGCGTTTAAAATAAAGATACTGCTTGCTGTGGATTATCTCCATAGAAACCCTTTCGCTTTTGTATAGTAATATACGCTCACTCCAGCCATGGCAACCGCTGCCTATAGAACATTCGGAGCGAATGCATTTTAAAAGCCGTGAATTCAACGAAATTTCGGTGGGTTTCGCGTTAAAGTTGTCCCCCAGACCTATTTATTACCCTCTTTCGGACGGATTTCATACTCTTCAGTGGAAGTTTAACATTGAATTTACCTTAAATGATGAATCATTTCGGGAGAGAGTCTTAAAGCGGCTTAACTGGCCGTTATTTACTGCCTTGTTTCCCGGGAAACCGTTTCCCACGCCCCGTTTTCACCCCTTTCTCTCCTCCTCTCGCTTGAATTATGTTTTCTTTCGACATCCAACTTTCTCCTCTCTTCTCACGTATCTTTCTCTCTTCTCTACACTCTCCACACCCCATAAATAACCCCTTCCTTCCTGTTTTTTCATGCTAACTCCATCTCCAATGCCATTCCGTGGGTATCCGAGTCTTTTTAAGGCTTTCACAGTCGTTATCCTCAAAACGACCGCAATCTCTCACGAGATCAGAGTCCGAATAATGCACAGGTAAGGAAAGGAATTTGGGGAAAATTATACGTATCGAGGCCCATTTCTAAAGGTGTGGAACCGATTCGGTCTTTTGGAATTTTCTCAAAAAATAGCTCCCTCTGAGTTAACGAGAAAAGAAGGTAGATTAAAGGGAATGAAATACGTTAGGAAATTGCTAGAAAAGGGAGATAATTTTTAAAACCTTCGTTTCCGGTATGGATAACTTAAGAGTGTATTCTAGCTCGTGTGTTAAATTTGCCGATAAACTATTTCCGGGAATGTCTTGGCATTTTCATCCGTATCCCTACTCCCAAACGCCAGAAATAATTCATCAGATTTGCGATGCAAGATAGACAACCTTTTCCCGTCGATTGTAATGTTTTACCTTTATTAAAAATGTATCTTCGTCATCAGCCGTTTACATTCCACGGCAATATAGGCCTTTCAAAGTGTTTTCCTATTCTCTCTATCACGAGCTTCCCGTTGCCACGTAACCACAAACTATTTATAATATGGCGTTGCCATTTATGTTCCGCCGCATTCGATCCTTTGATATGACTTTTTTGAAATATGGAATCCTTATGAAAAATGTGTACTTGTTATTATGAATTTAAAAATATCAAAAATATTTTTATTTCACTTAAAAAATATTAAAATTATTATTTTTTTGATTTATACAATAAATATCGATAAAGAATTTATTTGAAGCGTTGTGGTCGGATTTTTAGAGCATTTGTTCCTATTTAATTTTTTATATCTTTCATCCATAGATAAATAATTTTTGTCCCAAATGAAACACAACATTATAAAATTCTTGATTAGGCATAAGATTTGGCTGAATGAAGTATTAAGTCTTTAAAAAATATTATTATCTATACGTAACAGTAGGAGTTATCTTCGAATAAAGGGATATTTACGAATAAGAATACTGAATTAAGAGTGGATTTAGATTTGAAAGTAAAGAAAAATCTAAAATTAGTTTTGAATAATTTATTTTTCAGTATCGAAAATGTATCTCTTCCTTGTACACAATTTGCAAAGTCTAAAATAGTAGTTCACTTAAGAATTCTTATTTTTTTCTGATTCTATAGTCGACTACTATTGTTTTATCCTACTATGGGCATGGATGTATTAATTTAAAAAATACAGTATATGAATAAATGTATTTACAGTATTTTATAATTAGCATTACTCTTCGTTGTGTTAGTTTACAATCGTCGTTAATCATTTTGGAAATCATCCTCGATAACACGTAAGTATAATTAAATCGTATTTGTATTATTACGTGGCGTTAGTATTCTAACTATTGTTTCCATATCAATAAACCTGCTACGAGTCTTCTTATTTGACACTACAATAACCAAGGAAGGACTTTACTTAAGTTCAGAAGCACCGTACTGAAATCATTGCAAATCCCTAGATCAAACAGCACGCCGTGATTAAATTCCTGAACAGTCGTCGTGATTACTAAAATCTACGAATTCTAGACAATAGATCTCGCCTTGGCAACGGACTGAGAAAGGGAAGACAGACCATTCCTGTCGTGGAAAACAGAGAGATCTGCGGTCTCGAACGCACGGGGCAATCCAATCCGATGATGATGAACGGGATGCTGCGCTGGACCACCCGTACGTACCGCGTAATGAAGTGCCTCTCTCTCTCTGGAGACGCGAGGACCGGAATGAACTGGACCATAGCGCCTTTGGTGGTCACCTTTAGATCACGCGTTTTTTCCTCGTATCCCTCCGCGCCTAGGCAGTGCTTTGTTTGTCTTCGCGTGTCGCCACTTACGGCCACCAGGGGATGGGGAGAAAATGGAGTCTGGGAATTCGCAGCCCGCAGCTTAGGATTTCCGTCGCAGGACGTCGCCACCGTAGACCATTCAAAACCCTTCGGGATCCTGTGAAACTGGGAGGTGGGGAATAGAGGCTGCAGCGCACCTGCAGATAAAAAATACGTCGATGCCTCTCTCAGCAAAGGGTGCAATTATTGAAGTAGTTTCGGCCACAATGAAGAGTGTCTGTCTCTCTCTTTTGTTATTTTTTTAGCATTCGTTTGATCGCTGATGAGTAATTGAGATTCGAGCATCAAAGTAAGCAGTAGTTGATTTTTTTCGTACATGAACCAATTTTGTATTCGTTGAGGGATCTTTCATTTAGCAAAGGTAATCGTGAGTCGAATGATCCTATTGGAAGACGTTTTAATCTAACGCAGAGATGCTAAGTGATTATATTCAGCAGCCAAATGCCTGATTTTCTTTACAGAAAGGACTGCATGCACTTAGTTTACAACGTACATTAACGCTTTTGACAAAAACGTCCACAAAATTTGTTTTCAGGTATCAGGATAGGATCTATTCTGATAGGATCAGAAAATTTAAATAGCCTTGTTTAATTGCAAGATAATTTTTTCATGAGAATTAGTCCTAGCATACTCTTCTATTAGAATGGATAGTATTTTGATGAATCATTCCACTTCATTTGATCTACACGAAAGTAAAGAAAGTAGCAGTATTTCACAAATACCACGAAAGATATTCTTCGCGGTAGTTTGAAAAGACAGGCGAATTATATATTATAAATATAACACGTGAAGTAAAGGTCTCCATTGACTTATAAACGAATTTCTGCTTATTCGGTAACTGATTTAATTTATCAATAGTAAAATTATCACAGTATGAGTAATGATCTACAAAATAATTTATGCAGAGCATATCTCCCATCCTATCATTCTATTTTCTCTTCCATTATTTAATATTCATTTGTTTTCCTCCAATATCCGTTCAGATTGCCAAATCCATTTGGAACTATTCCAAAGAAATTTCTGTCAGCCTTAAGGAGTAGGAATTTTCATATTTTTGTATGATTGTATTTCTGAGGATCCTGATAGTAACCCTTTGAAGGACCTTTTTCTTTGATAGAATGTCATTTAGCAATATTGAGGTTTTACATGCTGCGTAACCAAAGAAATAATTTAAATTGATCATTCTATTTTTATTCTATTATAATATTCTTACTATCTATATCGCGACTTAAAAACAATACATAAAAAAATTCGAAACATCACTTAAAATTTAGAACGGTGTTTTTAAATAAAATATATTTTTGTATGTACCAAAATATTGACTGAGAATAATTGAATTATGGCAATAAATAGACAACAATATTTATAAAACACCTACGGTGTGATTTAATAGCTTTTCCTCTCTATAAAACAGTGATTTTAAAACGCTATGACTGAAAACATATTTCTCAAATCCAGCAATTTCCAATCACAAAATCTGTTTTCTCATTTCCCTTTACATTTAATCTCTATCGGAAAACTGCAGCCGTTGGATCGATCGATCTATTTTAACGAGATTTCGCGCATTACACTTTCCCGATTTTTCATCGGTAAAACTTAATTAATCGAGCGTTTGGTTCGCTTTGGTATTTAGGCCAACTTGGGCATCTCGTCAAGCCGTGGAAACAGACCATGAAAGTTATATGAACACCGCGGTGACCACCAAGGTCATATTTTCTGACCTCGGTGAATATAAAGCCGCTATCACTTTGTATTGCCCGTTAAAGTGTCGCAAATCTATTTGATACGTGCTGTTGAATTATGATATTCATTGTGAAAGAAGCTTTCTTACTTTAGCATTTGAACAAGACATCAATTAGTTCTCTAACAATTTTTGTATTATAAATAATATTTATAATGAGTAATTGACATTATCAATAGATTTAGATTTATTTTGCTGAAATTATTTCAAAATCTATTCAATCAAGTTTTTAATAGAAACTCTGAATTTCAGTTATTTTGGTCAATATTTGCTCATCAACATATTATCTTCAACATATTTTCTGCAATATCTATGGCCATATACCATTCAAAGAAAGATCATAATTCAAAATAATAAAATTCAATTCAAGTCAAAGATCAACACATACGCATAGTTATAGATATGTCCCTTAAATTAGATTAAATATATGATATACATTCGGAAAACTATTATCAAATTATCCATTCATTTCCACTCATGTGTAAATTTTGACTAATTATTAAATAAAATATATGAATCAGTAATTTTTGTGCAGTAAATGTAAACTTCACTTACAGTAGAAAATCCTTTAAACAATATCCATAAATCCATGAAATTATTTTATAGGTATAGAATAATTACATTAGTATTAGTATTTTAGAGTGAATTATTTATATACAATTATTAAGCAGGGACTATAAGCTGTATTTTATTACTAATAGTGTAATTTTAAAGTGTGCTTCATATGACTCGTATCACTTTCAGTTTACTAAGAAAATTAGCAATGATATACTGCACTTCTTCCATCTCCATTATGGTACAGAATACCTAATTACATTTAGGTTCCTTTTTTGTGTATTTAAAGGAAAGGGATTTAGGGTTGAACCATCCATTGTTTGAAAAGGCTAAGCAAGAAATAACGTATAAGCTTTCTATTTAATGATTCCCTATAGCATAATTAATTATGATCTGAAAAAAAGGTCATTTAAAAGCAAAATGTCGCTTAAACATTACCGAAATAAGAAAATTAACATGTTCCACGTCTAAAAAAGAGGTAAGAAACAAAGAACCCAAGAGCTACTCTGTAGGGATTCCTCCTAAAGTAAGGCAGTAGCTTAGTATATGGAGAAAGCTTTCGCATCACGTCTTTGGGTCGTATATCACGAGGACAAAATCCACACACGTTTCGTGTAAAAATGATAATGCAAAAAGGTGGAGTGTTCGCATTGCTTTCGGGGTTTTGCAGAGAGCTTTATCTCGTTTGTGTGGAATGCTCAGCACGCCTTCACGCGCACGTCCTTGACCCGTGCTCTCCTCGGAAAATTAAATGCTTTCGAGGTCATTCGTTCCAAGTCGTAGCCATTTGTCACCGATTAGTTTTACAAGGGAACCGATGCGGTTATCAGAAACCCATGTTACCTCTACGAGATGTTTCAACGATTCCTGAGGTCAAAACTATTTTCATTAGATCGCTAGACTGTACTTTTTTCTCTTCTATCGAACAAAAACAAAATTTGTGATTCGCTGGTGTGGTATCGATACTGTATCGTCAAGCTTTACCCACCTGCTCTCCATGTTTACCGCAAAAAGTTACGCGTTGCTATATGTAAATGTGGTTTTATGTTGCTATGGATATGTTGCTATAAATAAAGGCTCTAAAGGTTTTTTGTCATAACGGAAGTTCAGACGTCGGTGGAGCAAAAAAGAAATAGTGATACCATGGGCTATAATTACGATTGTGGTTATCTCAAATAGAAAGGAAAGTGATAAAGGAAAGTTATATACTCAGTAAATCTACTATAGTTTTTATGCTTATTGATATCATGGAGACATAAATAAATAATAATTCAAATTCTATTAGATTATGTATAATAGGTTACTTTTTCTTCAAATATCTGCAAAAATTTGTTAAAAATATTTATAAATCATTCGATTCATTTTTTAAAATGCTGCTAATAAATACAGAAGAAAATTAAACATTTTTAAAAGATTTAAAAATCAATGAATGAATTATTTCGATAGATGTTATAGGTTAGTTTTGCAACTATATCAATGTCTGTTGATAAGAATTGTAAAGCAATTTAACTTCTTTTATTATTCCCGTGGCCATAGATACCTTTAAATAAACAGGGATTCATCTGTAAGAGTGACTCCTTTTGGATGATAGTTTGTCAGTCTGAACCAAATCTTTTTCATAATTTGTGAATAAAGCATAGAATACCTTCATGAAAGTGTAATCAGTGTTAATAATACCAATTTTTTTTACTCCTTAAGCTCTTTCAAGACATAATTTAATACTATATACTCGTTTTAAATAATATTTATCTATACTCCCATAAGAATTCACGTTACATCTATTTTATAGGTAAGGCAATATCTCTCTATTCTACATAAAGAACGATAGAATAATCAACTGGAGGAACAGTCAATTCAGCGTTACGTTTCAAGAGTGACAGTTCAGTCCCATCTCGTCCAATAAAAGTGGAAAGCTCGTATCTCGTTGGATATCCGAAGGGAAAATAGACTGTGCTCATTTGATTGGCAGTCGATCGAAGATCATGCGCTGCTGATGGGAAGTAGCATCTGAATCCTCTTCTGGATGTAGATTGAGATACTTTACTAGGATAGGTGAAGAGTATTTGAACGTCGTCGTGTCGTGTATGTCGTCACGTTTCAAATGAATTAAAAACGAGATATTCGTAAATATGTTAACTTTAAAATCACAATTTAATAAATTTATTAATACGGTATTCCGATTAACTTTATAAGATTATGCAATCTTTCTTATGTAATTCTTATTATAAAAAGTAATTCATCGGAAGTTATTATATGAGTATAATCAGAGTGAGTCAGGAAACGAAGGCAATATGAAAATATAGTAAAATGAAGCAAAGCACAATTAAATTAAGAAACAATTACTTCATGCTCCGATTTAATATTTCTCTGATATATATGATAGCCTTTTTACAAGTTTATAAATTTACCGTTAGCAAACCGTCTGAAACATTGTTAATGATATTGAAATTCAATTGTTTTTATGGATAATATCTATTAACATAAAACTGATATGGACAAGCTCAAGTTCGTGAATATAGCCATAATTAAAGGAAATAAACTCTTTATAACTTCCAAGTTCCATAGTTATGATGGAAATAAAATTCATACAGATTATATTTATAAATGTTTCTACTAAAGTTTCTGAAATAATGTGCGTAAATGAACCCAATTTAGGGCGATAAAATTACAAGTTTTTTTAGAAACTCGAATCCCTTTTAAATAACACCGACATTTTATGTCACACGTGTTTGTAGATAGGCATTAATAGGACATTTAAAACAAGTGAATATTTTAGGACAGCTGTCTATCGACAACAGCGACGTTATCTCTTTTCTTTCAATTTATTAGCAGACATTTTTTTTCCTCCCGATTCCAATGACACTTTCCGCAAAAGCAAAATCTCATATTAAACCTTTGGAGAGCGCCATCTGTTGAATCAGTGGCGGAGTGACGTATGAGCGACACCTTGGTTTCCGAATTGAATGGACCAAGATTAAAGAGATGCTTCTTTGGAGATTTTTTTGTTGGATCATCCCCGAAGCGATCAATTCTCCGCCGAAAATTTCGGCTTCCTCGCCAAAGGGAGCTGGAATCGGAAAGAGCAGGACAAAAATACCAACGCTTTTTTCATTATTTTGGAGTTCGCCCTATGGAAGTTTGCTTTGATTCTCTTTTGGATAAATTTTTCGCAGAATTTTCGCGCGTTATTCACGCATTTATTTTGCACAACACTTCGAAAGTTGTAGTTCTGCTTCTGAGATTTTCCCTTAATAACTTCGTTTGAAATGATACAAAATTAAGTTTATCTTCACCAAAACTTATTCTTTACAGTTGAATTTTATTCTTTAAAGAATTCTTTCCAAATGGTTTACACCGTGATTTAATGAGCCTTGCCGATATTCGAAGTTATTAACCTATCAGAATATTCTCTGTATAATATGCACAAATAGGAGAGAGCTTAAGGAGGCCTACATTTACAGATGTTTAAGTCATCATCACATTCACATCCAATACATATCTATCTCTGAATATAATCCCACAAAATATCCGTAAGAAACAGAATTTTGTTCTATTTAGAACTTTCCTCTAAAAAGATCGATTTCACTTATAAATCCTTCCGTTCTGACAAATATTTCCTATACTTATATTTGATCTATTATCCGTCTAAATCTATTATATTTGGGCCTAAAATTACTGTAAGCTTCTTCGTCACTAAGCAAAGAATGTACAAGTTGTCAACAATCACTCACCATGGAAACGTGATGGTAATCCTACTCTTTAATAATGATAATGTTGCTGTTTTAACTTTGCTCCTTAATTTATGTGGAATAAAAATAATATATCGGCGTATTTTATCACGTTGTGCACTACGCTGGTGGTCTAAATCCATAAATATACCTTCACTATACTCTCAACTAGTTTATTTTCAGATAGACATGTCTGCAACTCCATTTTCTCTTTTCCTATTTAGCGTCAGGGATTCTGGGCATTCGGCCAACGTATTCCCATACTCACTTCTAACAGAATGTTTTTTTTTACTCTCGTATCGCTCTTATGGTAGAGATGAAAGTTTAATTTAATCTCAGTGAAGGAAAAAATTCTCTCGTTCAACCATATATTTTCACACCTAGATGAGACAGAATAGTACACCGGATAATCAATTCGTCTTTTCATTTTCATCTCAACTAACTCTCTAAATTAACATCTCACAACCTTCTTGCTTCCGTATTTCAGCCATCTCCGCATTTTTTTATTGCATCCCATCAGCGCCATCTGAAATTGTCTCCCCCCACCCCCTTCTCATCTCCCGTCAATCACATTATCCCCTCTTAATTCGTAACCCCACCACCAGATGGAACGTTCCCAAATGACTGCGAAATTGGTTTGATTTATTGCTCTGCCTTATTAGTCCCAGATTCATCATCGCGCCACTCTAAGGTGCACAGCCTCTCGAACAGGGAACTATGTCGAAGGTGGTTGGGATCAAGGAGGAGGCCCTGGAAACATGTTTCTGCATCATTAACCTCCTTGTTTTTCTCGCTTCTAAACAACGTTCTCCTTATCCCGATCTCTCTCACACACACGTACCTCACATCCATTACTCTAAATCATGTCTTATGTTGCTTTCCTCTTCACATCAGTTCTGCATAATGTTCATCTGCTTCAATAATCTTGAACTCTCCATTCAGAATTGGAAGAGAACACTCCTTAAGCCTTGAGGATATATATGGGAGTGTAATCTGGTATATTTCATGTATCATGTGACGTATCATAAATGATATTCGAAGCATTCTCAAAAAAACGTTAAAAAGGAGTAATTTTGACTTGTTATGACGAAAAGTTCAGCTATTTATGCTCAAGAATGAAAATTGGCAAATATAGTATACTTACTAAGATAAGACAAAGATTTGAAACCTATATATTTCCCTTAAAACCCTAATTAATCTACCGGTAATGGAATGGTTAGCAGGCTAATCTTCTAATACTGAGGTCCGGGTTAAAATCCCGACTGAGGAGGAATTTTTCATCTCAGGGTTGTGGATGTTTGTCCCTTGTTGAGTTATGAACCACACTGCAATTGTCGAGAATTGTTTTTTGAATAAACAAAAAACCATTCAACGATTGTCTGAATAAAAGAAACGCGTGAAAAGTATTCACGACTTTAAATAAATATTATATAGCTAGTTTGTATCAATTTTAGATTGAAAAATATTGTAAACTAAAGCTTAAGGGAATTCCTATACAGTGGAGATCTAGTGTATGGGAATGAATAACATGATTAGAACACTTCCTTAGCATTCGTTTATTATTATTTTTCAAAGCGTTATCGAGTAATGAAACAGCAAACATTTTATCTTAATATTCATTTGGATACGAAAAATTGTTCAATTTTAGAGGATATTACACGATTAAATATTTTTGCTACATGGAAGTTAAAGCATTACGAATTACCATAAGCATATTCCAAATCTTTTCTGAATCAGGGCAAGCATACTTTTAAATGATGAATGAAATTATTCGGGGCGGAGCAGTTTTTGAAGAATCATTATTACCATCTGCTGGTAGTGTTTGTTCTTATAAATGGATCGAATGACTCAGCAGTTCCCCTTGTTTCCATAACTTTCAGATCTCCCCTTACTTTGAATTCAAAGGAAATGATCCGTAAACACCGTATCTAGGGGAGTAAACAATATTTACGTTACTAATACATGGTTTATAAATTCTCCTTACAAATAAAACAATTTTTCTATTTACTGAGTGCCTCTACTTTCCTAGCAACTGATGATTCCATAATTTCAGGTGTTTTGAGTTGTGAATTGTTAGTTTATGAATATTAAATATATTATTATTGTATTTATTTATAATAGACGTAATAAAAACACTGTTCCTAATTGTAACTAACTGATCTTCATTACTAGTTACAATCATATCCTGTTGATTGTAATGTAGTTTTATATCGACATAAAATAACCTTTGTTTTAATATGACAAACATTTCTCGCATTTATATTAGAGCCAACCAAACTGAACTGATTTTCATTCGAACACGAACACGTGATGTAAATATTTTCCTAAAAAAATTTTCCTTCCCCCTCCTCTTTTATTTTTTCTCCCTTCCCCACTTTTTTTCTTAACATCTCTTTTTTATTTTCAATAACATCTGGTGCAGAATGCTTTCGGCGAAATTTCGATATTCGCTTGTTAATCCCTCCCCTTCAGAACCAAGGAGGAGATATAGATTCGGTGGTTATGAAACGAAGGGGTTGTACATGACGAATGACGTCAAATGCGCAAAATATTCCAGCGATCTTTCTGGAAGCTGGATGAGATGGATTTTCGTAATGAGAACTCCGATGGCATCAATAGAAAGAACTGAAATATTCGAATGTGGATTGGGTAGGAATTGCTGGTTGAACTACATTTAATTGAAAATACTTAATTACTTTGCTTCTATAATCGTATGTTAATTTGGTCGAATGCTTCTATTTTATTATAGTGTCGTTGATGATTTTATGGCGTTGCTATGGAGGTGTATTCTGAGTCTAATTTGAATACGTTTTATGTAATGCAGACCCAGAGTATAATCATGGGCCCCTGTACATGGAAAGGTCGTGGGAAATGATTTAAAATTGAATGAAATAAAGGTTAGGTGTTACGTTAATTTTTCAACATTTAGATTAGCCTAAAAAATTTAAATATGAAGATAAAATATGAATTGAGATTCGTGTCAAATATGTTATATACTATATCCATTTACCTTCATCTATTTCGAATAAAAAATAAATTGCCATCTAAATTCAAGATATATTTACTTGTGTATTTGTTCTAAGTAGTAGCTAAAGCTATAAATATTAGAACCCTCGTTCATTATTGTGCTGATACAATCTTTAAAGTCATATATTTACTTCATAAAAATTCTTCTGCTACAGCTGAACGATTTATTTATCAGTATACGTATATTCCTTGGAAATAATATTCAATTTAATTTGACAAATTTTTGTCATTCAATCCCTGGAATATATACATGGCAAATAAAACTTTTATCTAATTAGAATATATGCTCGGCTTACTGCACACACTTTTTTGGAATATTTGTTCTACTATACACTTATTGGTGATTTAAAATTGTTTCTTTTTGAAGGAAATTATAAAATCCACCTTGCATAATAAGGTATACTTATACCTTTGTCCTCTTTGTTAAAATTGCCTTACGATGCCTAACACAAGGTTGATTAAATTACTTGCGAAATTAATAAGGGAAATGCCTTCCAGAAGGACTTGAGTCGACGACTAATTGAAGTAACTTGTATGGTGTAGAAGATCAGTTATCGCTTGGTGAATTAATTGAGTACTTCCCTTAGGCTACATCTTTGCTAGAAGTTAGGTGGTCAGTCAAACCATTCGGAAAGGGAAGATGGCATTACAGCCATCTTCAGAATTATCAAAGGAGAAGTTTCATACGAGGTCAGGCTAAAGGATGAAGATCATTCTCTTGAGTTAAATCGAGGTTATCAACTAACAAAGGTCATCATTAAAAATATATGCCATGATAGATGTATTTTTTCAATTTATTTTCATCTAATAAATAGTAGTATTTTTTAATTGATTAATCTATTGATTACCATGGTATCAAAGCTGATGCTAATAGTTTATACGTTATATTTTTAGAATTCTCGCTTATCATGTTCAAACATATACGATTCACACAGCATGACATAAAGGGAGCGAAATTTATTATTCGTAATAGATAATGAAGCTCTTATTTCAGAAATGAGCCGTTTCAACTTTGAAGATATTAAAAAGGTACAAAGTAATAAGTAGTAAGAGTGAAAAAAATAATTAAAATATAATTTTGAAATTAATAAAATCATCATCACATTATCATTAAATACCGTGATTCATACAAAACTTACTGTCAAAATGCGATAAATGCAATTTTAAACTTCTCAAAAGATATCTTCATTTCATGAAAATCATAAAAAAATATTTACAAAAACACTGGTTATTTTATTAAAAAGATAGAAAAATAGGCTCATTTCTTTTAAATTGTAACCTATGTTGGTGTTTTTAGAGGAACACATATCGAGCTTCCTTCAGAAATATTCAAGATGAATTTACGCTATTCAACCATTCAACATGATAACACGCATCATACGCCTTTGATTCTGAATCAAGCCGTCAACTCTTTTGTATTCTTTTCCCCACATTTTCACGTCTCTTTCCTGTTCCATCTGTCTCATTTTGCCCTTTATCTCGTCTTTGCAATGTCGGATTTGAACCTCAGCTTTCTTTACTTCTTTTTTAAAAAGAAAAGAGCGATCCATTCTTTTCTCATACTGTCCTTTACAGATGTTTACGAAATCTCTTACCGGCGAGTTACGAATTGCGCCTTAATAGGCTCTAGATAAACCATAGCAACTTAAAATGGATAAATTAAATATTGTTTCTGGTGCATGATGAAATATATTATTATACGTTAAACTATTTTGTTCTTAATACATTAACTTAGGTAAAGTTTTAAACGTTAAATTTGTGTTTTAAATTTAAACTTTGAGAATTTTAATAATTTACCGATTTGCTCATTGCATCTCTTTCATAAGTAAAGACGTAAGAGTTCTTGTTTCAAATGTTAAATATGTGTTTGGTTTTTACGATACTATTGTAAACAATTTTTTTCTGGGATAAAGATAGTTACTGGATGAAAGATTAATTCATTTCTGCATTTATCTTTTAAGGATTTAATTTACCAATTAATCACACTCCACGAATTATTATGCTGGTAATAAACATAATTCTATTTATAATTTGTATGCAAAAACAATCTAATAATCAGGCGTTATTTTAAAGGTGAACGATTAAAAGTATATGAACCAATTTACCATCGTAATCGAGAATACAAATATCATATTTTCGAATCATTGCGTTTTATTTCAATCCAATTCTGTGTACTCTCCGTCCCGATCATCGGTCAGTGTTCGGCATCTGTCACTGGACTCCACAGATAAGAGCGGAGCTTAGATCTTTCGGTAAATAGTCTTTCTTTACATCATAGGCCTCCAAACACCCAGTTCTCATGGGAACAATTCCACCCCGAAGAGAATTACTATACTTACTTTAGGTAGTACAGTATCAACATATCAATGTGTATCAATTAACTTAATGTCATCAGAATTTTCTTTGGTATATTATTACGAGAAGTTGTAAATAAAATGAGTAGATCTGTTTTTTCTTAAATGCACCTAAATTATCATTACAATTTGCGTAATTTACAATATGAAATAGACTGGTTGATTTTTAAAATGTACAGATAAATTCTATTGATTAACGGTATAATACTTCTAGATAGTTATGTAGATAATGAGGATATCAACAAGGTAATCTGGCATTGGTAAAATAAAATGAAGTTCTTTGAAATCTGCAGCATCTTATATATTCTAGATAATTAGCATGTATGACTTTATTTATTCTTTAATTTAGGCTATTTAAATTGTTTATTTTTGGGACGCTGATTATTTTGCAGTGATATCTATCTATGTAAAGTTTACTCAAGTTTCATATCCTTAATACTTCTACAACGGTATTAATGCCTTTCGTGATATTATTATGATCATCTATCTTATTACTGGAACCATCAAACCGTCAATAAAATCTCTTTTTCATTTTAAATCCAACTTTTTTAATGTACTTGATGAATTCCTAACTCTTCATCTTCTAACAATACCACTCAGTTTGCTTTAAAGGAATCACTCAATTATATTAATCATGATTAGGAAAAACCTCAAAGGCCAACGTACCTTATCTTCCTCAAAGTACATCACATTTTTTCCAAGGTATATTCTACAACTTATCCTTCCGATAAGTAGATAGTGTATCCTTGGTAACCGAACGTACAGAACCTATAATCTTCTGGAAGAGATGTAATACAAATGTCATAGATTAAAAAAAATTGAATGGGAAAAGAGAAGTCCTTCCACGGAAAATTAAAATCAGAAACGAGGCATATTATTCCGTCCAGCTTCGGATACCATGACGGCTTCATGTATTAAATTATATTCGGAACGGCAATCCCCCTTAAGATGAAACATCCATGGCTTCCTTTAGCATTTCAAAGAGAAAAACGTTGCTCTCCCATTAATACGATTAGCCAAGATGCAGATCCGAAGGAGCTAAACCGCCTGCAATCCCTTTGATGGCATTCCAATGATGAAAACTAAAGTAGATGTATTCATTTATTATTCACAAGATCTTCAGTAGAATGTTGACGAAGGGTCTGATAATTACGGGAATTAAATCTCAAACGGCACAAATATATTATTTTTTGGTTCAGTGATATTCCTCTCAATTTGATGTCTTTCGAAAATGAAAATGTTTTGCTTATTTACGGGTTGCTCATTTATTTTACCACAAAACATTTATCTGATCTGATAGAAATGTTGCATAAGCAATAAGTCAAATTATTTCTTATTCTCATTATCATCATCATATTCGATTTATATGAAATCTCGTATGTTTTAGTATCATTACATATATTACATTAATTATAATTTTGGTAAATTTTAATTGACTGTATAATTTTAGGGGAAAAAGGAATCAATATTCGCCTTATTACATGTATACATTCTCTAAAAAATATCTATACTTTAAAAGAAGCATAATAAACCATACTTAGATTCATCATCTGTATATTAATCCAAAATAATGAATTAGATACAACTTTATATTCATGGTGAAGATTATAAAAAACACTATAAATTATTCCAAGTAAGTGTTAATTCCATTTTTAGAAACCGTCTCTATAATTAAACGGCATAGAACCTAATAATTATATTTCAGGATATTCATTTATTAACACGCTAACAATCATTACGTAAAGACTATATTTAAATACATAAAAGAATATCACCATATTCTTTAATATTCAAAGATTATAAAACGAACGAAATATAAATCCTAAATAAATGATTCAGCAATGTTCTAGGATCTGTTTGTATCATCTCGAACGCCTATTAGTTCTTATACTTATGATTTGTCAAGTTAAGACATATCGCTTTTCAAGTGATTAATTTATTTATTTCGATTAGAACTCTGATAATAGTTCTGATTTTAAAACGCAGAAATGTGCGTGTATTAATCTTTACAACGTTAAATTCATCAAAAAATTCACACGGACTTCCATAAAAATATTAAATGCGTGAATTAATTTCCTTCAGCTTTAAAACATGTTATTTCTTGTATATTCTCATAAATATATACAAAATATCATCCAATATCATTCCGGACAATGGAGTATCATGATTAAGTTTTGATTTTTGAATATTCTTTGAAATATCGAAAGTCATGGTGTATCTGTGTTTGGTCAAAAGAAAAAATATTGTTATTTAGTGGTTCAACGAGCGATTTGAATGGATGCCCAAAGCAGAGAATTTTACTGAGGGAACAGTTTCATAGAGACAACGTTTCAATGAAAGCTCACCTTTGAAAATTACAATTATTAGACCATGAGGGCGCAAGCCACAGCCTGGAAAAAGGCCTCAAGGGAATGAAAGGATGGGAAAGTTTTAGTTTGAATGTATGAGAGAGAAAAAAGTTGGGGATAAAGAAAGAGTCCGTGGTAAAGAAGAGGTATCCGCATTTTTCAGTGGGAATCAGTGGAGAGGAAGAAGGACTAGGATGTCATGAAACTACGCTCAGGGTTTTTGAAGCTCTCTCTAAGCACTGGAACTATTTTCTAAATCTCATTTTGGAGTCGTTTTGAGTCGTGTTAAATAATAAATCAATTCCATAGCAATATAAAGCTACGAGATAGTAGATGAAGCAACTTAAGAATGACACAAAACTATATTATTCCCGATCATGAACCCTGTATACATGAGTTAAATTTTGAAATGTAAATAAATTAAATTTCGTAAATAATTTAATTTCGAAAATAAAATTTATAAATAATTGATGGAGAAATTAACCAATAACATTAATCCACACCTCCTTATCGATAGATAGTATTAACTATTATTGATTTTTAAGTTTCAACTCAGCTTGTATTTTTCCGCATCCTATCAAACTCTATCGGCACTTAAAAAGTGTTTTTGAAAATGCGCGCTATCGAACCTCGGGACAACACACGCCGTCGACAGAATGAGTAATATTCGCATCGAAGATAAGGACACCCACTTCGTGTTCAGTGACGCAATAATTAATCGTACACTCGAAAATTTCTGCCGAGTAATTAACGCCAAACCCGATTTGCACCGCTTTGATTAACTCGCGACTGATGTCTCCATCCCGAGCGGAAAATGATGCCAATAAATTCAGGGTCCCGTATTTTGACAACGCTCGGATTAAACTGCTATAAAAGGATATTTGCGAGAATTATTAAATTCGTCTCGTTTAATCCATCAGTCTTTTTCCGAAGACCAATTAACTGTATGGCACACAAGGGATGTAATTATGAAAGTATTTGTTTTTATTTTTTGCGTTTTATCAAATCAGACGAACGCTTTGAGATGGTTTTGCTAAAGTTTCAGGAGCTAGATTATCGTATTTTTTTGTGCATATGTTTGCTGAAGTTTCTTTTTTGGATGAGTTATTTATGGGAGCAATTTACTCTGTGAAATTTACGCACAATGAAATAATAGACTTTCATCTTTATTGCTACTGTAATGAAAGCGATTGTTCTGGATTTATCAGCCGGATTAATAACTCGCAAGCGTGGTTCCAAATAAATTTTTAAAACGCATCTATTTTGACGTATCGATAATGAGGGATAAACAGCTTTCTCTTGATCACTTTTTAATAGGCTTAGGGGAATCAAAATAAATAATAATGTAGTTACGATTTGATAGCAGCGTAATGAAAATGTGTGGATGTGCCAATACGAATATAGATATTGAGATTGGAAGTTTAAATTTGCTCAATGAAAGGGATATTTCCATAAGAGTGAAAATATACACCAAGTAAAGAAATTTAAAGAAATATCTATTCTTTTATAGCCCTTCACACCATATATGTAGTTCTATCCGGATCATTGTTACAATTATTTTAGATTATTTACTAGTCTTTCAAGGAAATTACAGGAAGTTTCGTTACAATGTATACTTTGTTCAGTAACATCTACATCAATACCTGAAGGAGGAATGAAATATAACTCCATTGTAAAAATGTAGGGTTCCTCTGCAAGGCGTAATTTTCATAAAACCCTATTCGCTAGCAAATAAGAGATATCAGAAAAGATTTTATTCGAAGGCATCCCAATAACAGTATCGGATTCCCTACAATGTTATTAAAGTGATTTACTTAAATATTACCTCGGTATAGTACGGTATCTTGAAAAACATCTCGCTTCGCAATGGATAAAGAAAGGCAATGAAATATTACGTTAGGGGTATTGTAAAACAGGGAAAATACACCGTAAAAGGAATTTGGTTCAAGTAGTACACTTCATGGGCTCTTGGATTCGACTTTGTCGGAGATGTGATACCATTACCATTATTTTTTTCAAATAGCAATATTGATGAAAATTTATCCGTTTAATATTATAATTTATTCCTCGAATATTTTTTATTGAGTCTAGAACGAAGCTCTTACACTCTCATATAAAATTAGCAATAAAAGTTTTTAGGATGCAGTAACATGTTTACTTTGTTAATATCCTTTGGAAATGATCTATCTTATGGTAAAAACAGCTCAGTTACATACTTCAAACGGCTTAAGGCATTAAATATTCATGATTCATACTTAATAGGTTAATGGATGCAAGCAAATTTATTTTTATAATAACGATAGTATTACTGAGAATAGTAATTCAAACGAATATGGATATAGTTCCATCTTCTCAAAAGAGTGGTATTATTTGGATATGCAAATACCTTTCACGAAAGAGAGTACCCATACTTCAACAAATAAAAGAAATGTAGGTCAGTTTTGATAGCGATTTCCATAAATTATAAAGTGAACAAATTAAGTAAATTTTATCCCCATTTATCTTTCCTAGAAATTCGTCTGAATCCCATTTTGGTATGTAAGGTACAACAAATGCTAACTTTGATAATGAAAGAATATGTTTTTCATTTGGATTCAAACAAATGCGTATTTACCTTGTATATATTTTTTAACCTTTGTGGAACATTCCTCCTTTATATTCTCAGTTATTTTTAACTGATACAGAGTTATAAGGAATTTCCTTACCTCAAAGATTTATTAATATACCTTTAATAATGTGTTTGAACAATCTAATATGCTTTTTACTAAAATAAAACAAGGTACAGATAATGGAACTCTTATACTAATGAACGCGAAATGCAAAAAAAAAGAAACTTAAATACCTCATTATAAATAATTCACTAATAAAAATAAATATAAAGATTAACATTGAAAAACGAACATATATTAAAATAGATCTATAAGTATTGGAAATTTTAAACAATTACTTTAAATTCACATTTAAAGTAATCATTTTTTAAAAATCAAGTGACGAATATAATTATTCAGGTTATATTATTACCTGATACTTTTGAATTTAATCTTTCCTTTCATTCATCATAAACAAGGAAACTTTCTAATAATGAAAATTTTTTTATATTTTCCTAATTTTCACCTAAAGTGAAAATACAGAGCGTTTACTCAGAAAAATGTACCGGATACATAATTGTTTGTATTTATTCCATAATTCATTCCCTATATATTTGAATCCTTAAAGTTAATGTAATATCTTTTTCGTAAATTAACTACATTCGAAATAAATGCATAGAAAGGAATGAGAAATGCCCTTGTGTCCTATAATTTTATAAGCATCTTTATCCTCTCTACTTTCCTATACTTCACTAACTAAACATTTCAAGGAGGATATAATTCAAGGAAAAAATTATATGAAAATAGCATTTGAATTGCTTCTTTCAATCAAAATTCCATTGTTACTTGGCTTTTTCATATCAACGTTCATTAATTAGGCAAGATGTTTTACGAGTTGATGTCTTTAAAAGCGCAATTAATCAAGAAACGATATGCAATTGAAGGTTTCATTCTCTCGCTCTCAGATTTAATCAAATGAGTGGGTCATTTAATTGCAAAAATAAAAACTGAAAAAGGTCGTAAATTTTAGTTTTAAATGAGCGGCAAGGATTAAAATATTCAATCCATTGAACCAATTACACGCTTTTAATTAATTTCGGTTTAAATATAATTCGCTCGCATCACTCTAAAAATGAGAGAAGGAAGCAATTTATAAATATAATAAAATAACAAGTTAAATTGTCAGTTTTAATGATAGAATGATCCCTAATATATTGTTAATCTCTGTGGATCAATTTAAAAATAAACAGCGCGAGGTATTAATAAAACTAATAATCGAATTAAATGCAATGAGCAGCCAAATTTCACGAGTCAGAGGTATAAATGTATCAAAAATCACAAAAAATATGTATTCATTAAATAGAATAGTTATACTTTTATTATTAAACTGAATACTACGTTTATGATATAGGCATCATTTATTATCGAATTTATTACGTATAATGTTAAAAATCTATATATTAATTTATGTATATTAACATAGTGATAAAATTGTAAGTTAATCTGAAACTATAGCAAATTCATTTTCATTCACTCTTTGTTAAACACAAAAAATTAGATTCAATTTCCTTCAATTTTTAAAGATTGTTGTGCCATGACGTCACATCCGATTCCCTTACGAATTAGGGTCTCTGTTGCGAATGAAAACTTTTAATCAAAATTCAAATCGGTAGCGAGTCTTGCTTTATTTTTTGTAGAAACTGATATGGGAAGGATCAAAACAGAATATTAATACGGGACGGGAGAGCAGAGAGATATTTTCTTGTTATAGGCAAATTGATTTGCATATGGTTCACGGAGAGAGAATAGGCTTTAGCATTGTATGTAAATTTTGATCTGCGTTAAAAATGTATATAAAATGACCAATATTTCATCTTTTACGGCAACTAAGAAAAATTTGTCTTCATTGCTGACATAGATCTGCGTATAACAAGTAATTCCGTGAATATACTACACGTAGTGATGTATTCTGGAAATCTCGCTACTTCCTGTACCTGTCCTTGAAGATATATCTTCGAAAGCATGATGAATAATTTACTCCGTAATGGGTTTTTCACTTTCAACTTAAAATTAACACATATTTTGCCGAAATATTTTGCCTCATATAAGTCTACTATTCTGTGTGTAATGTAAACGTATTCCTAAGGGATACTCATCCTCTGATATTTATTCTATGTTATTATAAAATAGTCATCGTGCTGCTTTGCTATCAAAACCTATCGCCTTAATAAAATTCTAATAGAAAGTACTAAGTATTTTTTTTGGTAACTATGGCTTTAGACCATACAACAATATGCCGTATTGGGGTGATTAGCGTGCAAACTCTATTACTGAGGAATCGGGTTCAAATCACGGCAGAGTAGGAAACTTTCCCATCTGGATATGGGTGTAAGTGGTCGTCTGCAAATTATATCAATTTTCATTGAGTAATTTTCTAATTTTTTGATAAAAAGACTATCATCATCGGAAATTCTACATTTGGAAATCTAGAAAGATGCAAACTTCTTTAAGGTAATAAAATGGCATGCTTTAAATGTTCATCTTTAAAGAGCAATCTGCATGTAATTCATATAACATACGATCTAAAGTGAATTTTTCAAATTAAACGAGTTTTTGCAAGAGCCATCAATCAAGGAAAAGAGCAGTGGAAAGAGAAATCGCCTTGATTCCGTCCTTTTCAGAGCTCCCGAGAACTTGAATGCAGGGTCAGTTGTTTCCCTTGACTTTGACCCTCATCATGACCCAAAGAGCGGAACCAGTCCAAAGCGAGTCAAAGATGAGGAACTCCTCTTTCGGAAATGAAGAGAAACGATGGCAATTAATGAGGAAATATAACTCTTTCTTCAGGAATTTATCAGCATTAAAAGGATTTCCTCGAAGATTTCAGCACCAAAACGACAAGCAGAAATATCTTGCCAAAATGCTCACCTTTTACAAATGAGTTGATGAAAGTTGGTAGGGGATACATCTTCCGAGGATTACCAAGTCAATGGTAGGAGAGAATAATGGTATTATAAAGCCATGGGATTCAGTTTTACTGGAAAAAGAAGAGTATACACTTGTATCTATCATATTTGATTACTATTTATAGCTACTCCTGTTTCAAGCTTGTTTATTTCTTATCAATGCCTTTCAGTATTATAGTCAATATATATAAATTCGCAAATCTTAAGGTATCATTATCAGGAAATTTACTACGAAGTATATTTTCAATTCCCATTCCTTTTTGTACGGCAAGGTTTTCGTAAAATAATACATCAAAAATAACTTCATCAAAATTACCTTTTATGTATCCTATTTAATATTTAATCAACAACTCATCAAAAAATTATTTACTTATATTTAGACCAATTTTAAATTTGGATGAATCTTATGAGATTTTGATACAGTTTTTGTATCTATAGCTCATAATTTTTACTTTTTACATTTAATTTCTTAAAACTATACAACTTATATGAAAAGAGATAGTAGAGAGCAACTGAGATGTTTAAAATATAACTCTACTTGGCCTATTGATGGATATGCACCACCAAAGTTCATATGTATAGCTTACGACGCCCATGAACGTAGTTATCAAACTCAAATAAAATCAATAATTTCTACAAAGTTAAATATTTAATGTAGAAGAGCAAGCTATTTTTCTATAGACATCATTCTCACAACTGGAGAAGAGATAAATCCTTTGCCAGAGAAATAAGTATTTCTAGGGACATGAAAAATAGAAATAGAGCTCTTCTTACGAAGGGAGGCCAAAATGAAAGGAAATATTTCAAGACAAGGATAGACAAAGGGTCAGACTTATTGATTGAGCGTATCGTTTACTTAATTTCTTATTTTTTCTAAATAAATTTTTATCAAGAGGTTTCATTGCTACTTTTGATCAAAGATCAATAGTTCAGTTCTTAGTTATTTAATACCGGATTACTTTTCCTGTATAAATATCGTATTTGAATTTTAAACTTCAAAATGCTCTGATAGATTTACTCTATTTTTAATGTTTATGTGAGGATGAAGTTTTTGTTTTTAGTGTATTAAATGTGTTTCTATGGAAATAACTTGGTACAGGTGTTGTAGCCTAACTTATGTATTATTTAAATTATGTGTAAACATATATAAAGGCGGAGATGTTACGAAAAAGAGAATAGAGTCAAAACATAATGGTAAGAATATAAAGAAGAATTTGTTAAAGTTAGAGAAAAAGTAAAAGGGATGAAAGGATGAGATAAGTTGAGGAGGGAATATAAAGATGTTGTAAAAAAGAGGTTGGAGAAGGAGCATGAATGGGGCGGTCGAGATGGCAGAAAGGGTGACTGGAAAGGGATGATAGGATGCTGGGGATCGATATCCAAAGCAACTATAAACTCCATCATAGAGATATTGGAGACTCGAGATATTTTGAAAAGTTTCGCTCTCTCGACTGTCGGAGGAAGATTAATATTTCTCAAAGAAGAAAGCTTAATTCTAACCGGTTCGGATATTCAATTTTACTTTTAATGGGAAAATTTCCGTGGGTTGGATAGACACTTATTCCGCACCAAATCGTTCAGCCGTCACAAGCGGATTTCGGGAATTGAGAACGCGTTCGCTATGTTTTTAGGATCAACTAATTGAATACTTCGTTTTCGGAAATTCCTTAATGAATTTGGAAATGAAATGTAACGGTTGATCCGAGAGACTTAAAGAAAAGTTTCCGCACTCAAAACTCACGCCGAGTACTTTCCGATTAATCTTGAAACAGGTTAAGAGCAAAAATTGGTAAAACGTGTAAAAGGTTCTAGGAATGATACTACGATAAATCTGAATTTTATACATAATTTCAAATAATCGATAGCAAACTGTTACTAAAAGGTAGTACTAGTCTAAAGATGGCTATCTAAAATCAGCTAGATGCAGTATGGAATAAATAACATATGCCAAATAGTATTGCATCATTTTCTCTTTGTACACTGTTTTTTGAAAGCATGAAGATATGCGATATCGCTTTTAGTATTAATAAAAAAAGCCTATTCAGTAAATTTTCGGTGTTCTAACAGTTTGAATGAGTTTAAATATTCCTCAACAAAAATATTAAGAAGGAACAAGGTTTAATGTTCCACAAGAACGCTGTGCGCCAAGGATAAAATCCAAGGAAGAATAAAAATTGAAAAAAGTCTGGAGGATAAGATGAGGTTTATTAAAACTGTTCCATTATTTTTAGCATAAGTATTACATTTCACGCAATGTAGTGCATTAAAACTAAGGTACTTTTTCCCACATTTGCTTGTTTGTCCAGGAGTGAGGAATTATCAATTCACATCTTGATAACTGTCTGGTGCTATTGTTCCTTAATTGAAATCCTCTCCTGAACAGTTGTTCCAAGTACCTGAAACAAAAGTAAAAGGGATATTATTAAGTTAAGGCACTGTATTAATTTCTTGGATTTCACCATCAGATTAATAGAGTTTAAGTATTTGGCACTTTCATAGTAGCTATATCTTTTCAAAATATTTTGAAGTAGGAATAGTAAATTATATGGTTTCAGTATTTCACCTCCATCAGCAACCCTCCCTTTAAATAAATTCCTAAGTAATGTGAATGGATTGAATGATACAGGAAACCTCGTTTTCGCGTTTCATGGGAACCATCCGCGAATGTCGATAGAACGCGAAGTATGAAATTAAATTTTCGTGTATAAGGATGTTTTAATTATGTAAACGGTATTTACATACTTCAAACGTTTAATACAAAGATTACTCAAGTATCAAAAAACGAATTTATTTAAAATTTCCTTGTTAGTTCGCTGGTATGATTATTTCAAAAACCTTATACAGTAATAAATATTTGCGATGAGATGACGAGTCTGGCTCTTCATCATAATTAAAGTATCAAAACGCTGTGTAGGTGCAATATATTGATATTTTGAGCGTTAGATGACGACCATCCACCTTAGTTCACTTTATTCACCGCACCCAACCAACCAAAAACATATGAGAGAACCGGATTCGATTTCCGGTCCCGTCTTAATTGTTTTTCAAGTCCATTATTCCTTTGTAAAATATTAAACATATGCATATAGCTTGTAAGCATGGAACTGTTTTGTTAATTTTTGGAAGTATCTCTAAATGTAAAAAAATTGCGTTTCATACTAAATAGATAAGTAGAGAGATTTAAATCTTGTTGTTCTAACTTTCAAGATAGAAAGCACAAATGAAGAAGACATTTGAGCTGTTTTTTTAGTTGTATAAGTTAAGGCATAAATTTGATGATTTTATAATCATTCTATACGTTAAAAATTATTGTTTAAGAGTTAAAATTGATATTTGATTGATCACAATCAATCTATCGATATCGAACCTTCGCATTTGCAAATGTTAATCCTGAAAAATAAATTCGCCTAATCGGTGGAGTGGATGTAGATAGTGGAAGCATAGAGAACTATAGAGGAAGGCATCAGATACAATATCGGTGGTTAGAAAATCAAAGTATAGAGAGCCTTTAGGAAAGAGAAGGGGTGACGAGGGATTGGAATGGGTCCATAAAGAAGGAATAAGATGGGGCGAAGAAGAATGTGGCATTGTGTGTGAAGAGGAAAGGCAAAATGGATTCGAAGTGAAAGGGGATGACTGGAGATGATAAAAGAAGAGAAGAAAATGGAGTGACAAGGAACGGAAGGAGGCGTCTTTCATACGGAAAGGATTTGAGGAAAGGGAAGATAGGAAGGGGCAAGTGATGTGTGGATAAGGGAAACTCGTATCATCGAAGTTGTCATGACAGCATGTAAATACATTCTTAATTCATTGGGCTGATTATAATGAGAAACGGAGGAGTATCTTTACATAATTTAAGATATTATCTGAACCTGTGGAATGATTTTTCTTATCTAAAACGTGCAGAATCAACGTGATCTACCAGTAAATATCAAACCAGAGATCAAGGGTTTCGATCTTCCGAACGTTATTCACCAAAAAACTAAGATAAAATTCACTTGCAGCGTCGAGCGGACTTATCTGTGGATTAGAATATAGATTACAAGAATATATATTCGCTATACTTATCATTCCAAGTCGGATTTATTCTCGTTGATTAAATAAAGTATTTGTGAAACGCGCGATGTATATTTATGAATTCTTATCTTTATGAATTATACATAGAATAAATGAGTAACTGATAATATAGAGATATTCTATCGTTTTCTTGATATGAGATAGTGGATCAGGGACTGTATTTTAACTAATTCTATATAATGCTACATATTTTTATGCTAAACTATATTAATTTCTAAAAATTCCTCTGAATTGAATTCCAACTATATTTTTCATGTTTCCCTTTGTTTTTTCTGAATTCATTTTATATTATCTCATTACTTATTACATTAATTGCTTGAAGAAGAAATCAATCTAAGTGGATTGGATTTCGTTGGTTCATAAAATTCGAATTTCTGTTCTTCAGAGCTTTAGATTCAATTAGTATTGAGTCCATTTTAATATTAATTAACTAAATCACCTTTTTTAATAAAAGGAAACTACAATGAAGTTTCTCGTGACGTTATGTTATCATTCTTGTTTACTTGTTTTCTAGGAATTTAAGTTATCAAAAAACATTTCTTCACTTTATTAATTGATAATTTTTTAACCATATAGCAATTGGAAATTCATTAAGTAATCGCCAGCGTATCTATTACATGATAATGCATTTTTTTTTGTACTAGCATACAAAAATATTCATATTAATAAATGATTAACTGGTATTATTTGACATCGTACTGGATAATTATTACGTAATATCTCTTAATCAAATAAGATTTAATACTTTTTGTGCAGGGATGTAAATATTTTCTACAAGTGAAATTTTATTCTTTAATATACGGGGATAGCGAACGGAGAATCAAAGTGAAAAACTCATCTACTCTCTTACGTAAGAAAACAGAATAAACATGTTTGAATGGAGTGGGAAACATTAGCGCCAAGGAGCTCTGAACGGAGATAAGGTAAATCACAGATGAATAAGCAAAAACACTCGAATCAGAGCTGGAATTATCACCTTGGTAACGATGTCAAGAAAGAAGTTTCGGATACGGATAAACAAGTGAAAAACGTGCAGCTAAATCGGTGTGATAACAGATAATGGTGGAATGAGTTTCTTAGGAAATAATAACTGCAGAGGTTTCTATTACACCCTCTAGTATTTGCTCGATCATTACCTCTATCATCTGAGATTTAATTCAGCTTAGAAATCCAATTCGCAAAACAAACTGATTTGAATGTGGGATGAAATTGGTTATGAAGTTGCGTTCAAATATATTCAGCACCATTTTAATTGTACCATTATAGAAGTAGTTAGCTCCGTAGTTGAATATCTCATTCCTCCGGTTTTTCTTATCAAAGATTTGTATTTATTTTTTCATCAGCAATATTCATTGGGTAAATAAAACTGTAATCCTATAAACTATAAGAACTTATTTATTAAATGCATTAATAAGATGAAAATAAGATTCAGATAATTGGAGTTCGTATAAAAATTTTCTTTCTTCTTTCATGTCTTGGTCTAGATATAAATTTCTTCAAAATCTTTTGCTAGTCATTTTTAAAGACTTCCTACATCCTATTCATACATCAAAGAGAATTAAATATTCCAAAATGCAACCAAAGTCATTTTTGAACGCAAATAGAACATTAAGCCGGATGAGATCTCCAATGAAATTTCGTTTCCTATTTTATGAAAGGAAAAGACTCCTATGCAAACTAGGAATTGTACGTATTAATTCTACTTCACCTAAATATTTTGAACTCATATCGTCAATTGAAGAAACTAATCCATCGAAATACAAGAATATTAGTATTTAGCGCACAATTTTTTGCATCAAGATATCACATTTCTTAAATTTTCATTGTATTTAAATAAGACATTTTACACAAATAACTCCTCAATTGTAAGTTTAAAATTCTTTTATTTTCAACATTCGCTGAAATTTGAACTCAATAATTACTTTAATAATTTTTATTTCGGAACCTTATTCCTTATAACCTATAATCTTATCAGAATAAAGAAAATATGCTCATTATTTTTGCTTTAAATACCCGATATATTTATTTGTGTACTTGGGTCTAAAATTCTGTTAAATTTGGAACATCCAATGATGGTTGATATGATGATTTTAAGACTTGTACACTTTCCTTGACGTAATGTATATGTATGATGATATCACGAAGAAACAGAAACCTTCCTAGACCCTCTCTAGAATAAAGTTCAATTTAATTCTAATTTGAAACGTATGGCTAAACGAGGGGAAAACACACCTTCTTGCAGACTGTTTCGAGAGGGAAAATTTGCAAGTAAACGGTATAATTAGAGTTCAGGCAACCATTTACAACTCCACAAGAATACTTTTTCGTTACCAAGGGAAGAGAAAGGTATCATCAATTCAAGTAATCCTTTTGGCTCACTACCTTTCCTCTCTCACTTTTGTTTTCTTTACACCTCCAGCGTTAGCAGATACACCTTTCGGATAAGGAAAAACACATGGTGTGAAAACGCCTGGAGATATACGGAGCAATAATAGGCGTTACATTCTGAAGACATGTTGTCATAGATAAGAAGGGTCTCAGACGTTCGTGAAGGTGTGAAAGATACTGCAGGAGAAATTTCTTAAGAGTTTCTCCGACGGGAGACACCTTTAAGATGCGTCTGAGGTACAAACGCCTTGAGAAGAATGAAAGAACTTTAAGATAGAAGCAATAAAGAAAGGGTCGTTACCAAGGTTACTCTTATTTTGTCAAGGATAAAAGATTTCATATCGCGTGAGAGAAACGAAACACTTATATAAGCCTCGCATATTTTACGTTATATATTCTTTCTCGAAGGAGTTTTGAACTTTAATACCACTGTCATTAGCTTAATAGCAGGTATAAAGTTGTTGAGTCTAGAGATGGTGTACTACACACAGAAATACCTTGCTTATTACGTGAAAGTTTCTGTTAGATACTCGTGAATAAATAAGCAGGTGATATGTTAGAATTATTGGCTAATTTATAATGCTCTGTAATTACATTTACTAACATAGACATTTTAAATATAAATTAATTTAATAATTCTAGATCAATTTTTAGAAAATTACAGTTTGGATAATTCTATAATTATTAGATCCATTGATGAAAAATTAAGCTTCGTAAATTTAACAAACAAGAATAAGGACAAATATATAATAATTATTTGCGACACATTTTAATAAAATCATGGAAAAAAAACTAAATAAATAACCTTAAAGAAGAGTGAATGAGTAAAATTTACTGTTAAATAAGATGAAAGAATATAAGACCATAAATTTTTGCATAACGACAAATGTCATTGATTATTTAAATATCTCATTGATCGCAAACCTTGCAAAAGATTAAATAAAAACAAATCGAAAAAAGAAAAATTAGAAAAAACAAAATATTGATTCAATGGCCATGAATAAAAACGCGTAATGTAGTAGGATTGACTATAAACTGTAATGAGATGTAAACTTAATATTACATGATCATCATCAATATAATGATATCGATTTATATTTTGATGATTTCATTTGCTCGTATTCTTATACTGCAGATCACTTACAGCGGCCTATTTAGCGAAATCCACAATCGCTGTCTTTTTATGATGACTTGGCAATTTTTGGCCATTTTAAAATATACCGAAGAAAGAAATAAATTAGAGGAACGTTTCTGAAAGAATCTTAAGAAGCAACGAAAAAAAAATTTTTGGTAGGGAAAATATGCTGTACACATCTTTCTTAGACACATCGACTATACATCTCATCATGCGTTTCTTCTTCTTTTATTTTGAGGTTGAAAAGAATAAATTATCATTATACATCAATTTACAACCTCTTATTCATAAATGTCGACATAAATAATATTCATAAATGCTCGCATGGGGTAGAATACAATCAGATAATGATATATGACAATAATTTTCTTTATATATTTCAATAAAATATTTCCCTTACTGAGCCAAAATGAATACATTTGCTCGACATCCAATATTTCGACTAAATTAAAAGTAATTGTTAACCTAAAATAACATTAACGTTCATGTACAGTTACAGTAATTCATATTTAAGGTGACGGGTACCATAAAATTAATTCTAATATATAACAAAGGGATTTAGTATCCATATGAGTACAGATACCATTTATTTGGTACCTTATATTAATTTGTTTTCCATATTTCGCAATTATTTACTATTGTGCGCGAATACATTAACATAATTTAACCTCGTTTCCGCTACATAAGACATTCATTGACCTTTAAATCACATGAATCTAATGAGCATTTTAGTTCAAAGTATTATTATTTCTATTCCAAAACGATGAGATATATAGTATAAACAATAAAATTTCAAATATAAAAAAACCTAAAATTGTAATATATTATTCAATAACTCCATATTTCGTGGAAGTATTTTGATGAAAATAAAATATGGCAAACCATTGCTTTATACGTTGAATATCAATGAGAATTATAGCTTTTGAAATGTTTATGCATTTGTCTTGTTTGCAACTGAATCATCCGTGTGTATCCAATTCGAAAATGAAATATTCAAATGCATTCTATCTCATGTGAATCCATTGCATTCCATTACGCATGGATAAAAGCTTGGACACCGAGAAATCTATTAAATCATTTCCGGTAATTTATTAAGCTCTTATGAAACGGGAAACGAGAAATCCATATCATTCTTTCGTGAATTCGATATCCTCAATTATAAGCAGGATTTTTCAATTTGTGAATGGAGCATTCACATAAATTCTATAGGTGGCACTTTTCCGTACCGGAACAAGCCCTTTATTGATTCTAGTTATTTTTTAATGGAAAACCTATATCTCTATTCTGTTCGTTAAGCTTTCCCCTGTTTTGTGAAATATTCATATTTTCTAGACGTTCTTAGTTTTCTGAAACTATTTTCATATCTTTTAGGACTTTATTACAATGGCTAAGCATTTATATTCGAAGAAAACATAACATTAAACTAAATACATTAACATTTCGGTACGAATCGATGTTATAAAAAAACATTATTTTATTCAATAATAACCAAATATCTATTCGATCAAAACACGTAAGAATCGTCCTAATTTTTCGGTACTAATTTGTTTAAATTATCGAATAAAAAAACTCTTGCGTAATACTTTTTATATATTTTTCGCAATATAAAGTGGAAATTTCATACATTTATTTTCCGCATCCCTCAAGTAAAATACATTCCAGAAGGATCCGTGTTTAATCATGCGCAAGTTTACGGACCTTTACATTCACAACGAATGTGGACCCTATGTCACGCAAAAGAATTTAATGTCGGAGAAAAATGAGCCGAGAAAAAAGTTATACTGCCATGGAACGTAATTTTAAACTTCTGGATGGTGATTATGAAATAGAGAACATCTCTTTGTCTCCTATCCTTTGATTTCAATTACTTCCTTCTGCTATTCCTTTTTTCAACAGTTTCCTTCTACCGGATGCAACTTCTTTCGCAGAAATCTCAGATTAAGACTTTTTCCTTTAACTCAACTGTCAGTTAATAACTTCCCTTACATGCATCCCCTTTTCGTTTGAAGTAATATATTTATTAATATATTTTCAGATTAATTGAGTTAGTTTATTGACATAGTCCCTGTTATGGAAGAGAGAAGAACTTTAAAATATTTTGAAGCTAGTAAGGGACGCTAGTTATTGTTTCCTTTAAATATTTTGTGATATTACTATACTTACCTTAAATATTTTATGCTTTTTTATAAAAATTTTCCGCAGCCTCAAGTATTCTATGATCTTGATTTATCGTACGGTTTTTTCAATCATTACAAGGTCTCCGGATTGAGAAAAAAGGAAAGATACTTTCATACGCGAATATATTAGAAAAAAATTTTGTTAAATAATTGATCTATTGTATACATTAAAAGTATACTTCTGGCATTGAATAATATATGTATATATAAACAAATTAATCCATTTCTTCGGAAAATAACTACCAAAATCTGTCACGAACTATGTCATTTATTTTCCAATCATAAAAATAGGAAATGCAAAATATTTTAGCATGGTTGCTTGTGGAATTAAAGTTGTAAAGACAAAAATAGAGCAATTTCTGTTGAAGTAAGCGAAGAAATAAAGTAGGGCAATTTATTTTAAAACGTCTGCAGTATCTCTGATTCGATTGTATTGTAGAATTTGATCCAAAACTTTATTTTCTCTGGAATATTGGTACCACTGGAAGAATGCCATCCTCCGGCCGAATGGCGATATTTCCTTTGATAGGCAAAAATCTGAATCTGCAAGACCCATTTCCAATCACAACATTCACATCCTACACGTTTATCAAAACCCATCGAAAAACTTAAAATGTATAACCCCGTTCTCTTTGCGGCATGAAACTTGAATCCACGACATGTACGCAATGTGTACTTCATTTCCAAGCCCACACGAAAATAGGATCGATCTTTTTAAAATTCAGTCATTTGATCTTGTTCTCGGATACTAGTCGATCGTAATTCATTTTTGCAAGAGTCGTTTTATGCGGAGATTGGTTCCCCCTTCCCCCAAAAAGAATCATGCCTCCGGGGCAAGTATTACGTTCCGTTGATTCGTTTTTCTTTTTTTTCCTACGTCGACAATCCTACTGAATATGTGACGCAACGAGTAACGGAATAGCGTCCGGTAGAGTTATACCCACTCTGTAGCCTAGCAACGATTTGATTGGTCTGTATCTGTCCATCAAAAAGGGGTTTTCCCTAGATACGTCAAATGGGATACGTCCTTCGAATGGAGCTCTCTTCAAATGTATGTCCTTCACGTACGTGCGGTCGCGGCGTTTGGTGCCACACATGGAATAAGAATATTAATTATTCCCAGACACGTGTCCGATTCGATATATATCGATATGAGTCGAAAAACGATCGCTCGCTCTCATCGATCACTCGCTTTCGTCCATTCCCTCCGATTTTAATGCCCGGATTTGGCACGCGATGGAAAAATTCGATTTGCACTTTTTTTAACAAGTTTGCATTCATCGCCAAAAGCAAACAAAGGAAAAATCTGATGACGAATTAAAGCTCAATGAGAACGGACTAAAATTCAACAAAAAAGACAGGAAATTCAGGACTCTATTATTCGCCCTAAATAATCGACTTATTGCATATTTTAAAATTCGATTACGGTCATTCGCTCGGTAAACGCAATGGCTGACAACGTCGTTTAATAAATTTGACCTTTTTTTCCTTTCAATGAATTATTGGAGTGTCTCCTTGTTGGCGGAATCGGATTGAGGCAAGTGTGACGAATGTTTGAGTTGGCGTGCGAAAAATTCGGGTTAACTGATTTTCTTCATCGAAAAGAGCTTTTTGATTAAATTTAGATCGTATGGGACTTGGAAGTTTTAAAATTTTTAAAATAATCACAAAATATTTGGTTTTAATACATTCATTTTTAACTAAAAACGGTGTAATAACGAAAATACTCGGAAAATACAATCTATATTGCTCCGTAGCCATGGGAAACAATACTTAACAAGTACTTCAACTTATAGATTTATTAATACAGTATGTTTAATTAGAAACAACAAAAGATATTCTATGAAAAAAGGAAAATGTAATTCGTAATATTACATTAAAATGATTAATTATATATATATCGAATAACTGCTAATAATTATTTATTATATCTATTATTTACTATATAAGTATCCATTTGTATGTTAAAGAAAATTTTGATGTAACTGGAAATCTAAATATGGTTTTATATAAAGTTGTTTATCGACTTAAGTTTTTCAGTATAGTTAGTAAAAAATCCACCATTAATCTATTGGAATGCATAGCAACAAACAGAATGTTAATCTTAATGGTCAACAGTCTGCTAACTCAGCAGTAAACTTGAATGAAAAGATACCATTGCAAAATTTACTGATACACACAAAGAAAGATTCACAAAAGAAATATCTTAAAAATCACGTAAATGCAATAAAACTCTCCTCTACACAATCCACAGACTCTAACCTCACATGCAAAACAGAATTCGCACAATAACTTCCGTACAATCCGTTGACCGGTGAAAGGCACGTATCGGAGATCTTTAGAGCAAATATTCCATTCCGAAGGGCATTTCTCGAACCATAAGAAAGCTAATCTTGAGCGGCGCTCGGTCAGAGAGAGAGAGAAAGACGATCGCAAGGGCACGTCTATTCGGCTGTGTACCGATCTACTAGGAAAGCATAAAAGGATACCTAAAAAAATAAGGAAGGGCAAGGAAGGAAGGGGGGCCTTTTTGTGGGAGTGTTCGGGCATGTTAATCCAATCAGAGATACGATTCTCCCCATACAACTGCTTTTTTATCAGGCATGCAGTGGGGAAAAAAACGATGGAAAAACATCGCGGTCACAATCTCGTTCCGAAAGGTTTTTCGGTTGCCATGGGGAAGGAGGATGGATGACATTTTCCGCGATCCTCGCTTGTTTTTTTGTTTACAGAATTCAATTCGTGGAGGGACGAATTTCCGTATGAACATGAACGGATTTATCACTTGAGGGTTGAGATTCCGGTCGGACAAAAGTTGTGTTACGTTGGAAATGATTTGTGGTGCATAACGACTGCATTGCCGCTCAAAATGTTTTGTTTTTTATAGACTTGAATATATTTTAATCGATATGATTTATATTTTAGAGACATTTATATTAACCATCCTTTAATATTTATATTTAATACTATTCAATTGATATCTGTAGATAAAGTACGTTTTCTTTACGAAACGTTGGAATAAATCGTTCCCTACCATCACTCTGTAAGTTGGAATTCTAAAAGATTCACTAAGAAAATCAGATTTCTATGAAGAAAGAGCACTATAGAGATATATCTGCAAGAATGAAGTAAGCTATATATTATTTGTTACTAAGAGTCAGATAACGTTATTAAATTCAACACAAACAATGGGATATTTATCCAACATTTTTACAGCATAGTGTTTCTATAAAAGAGCATTAAATAAAGAGCTAATTTAATTTAAACGTAAATAAGTGCCAAAGATACATCAAAATATGTATATTGTTTCTATCGTTCCAGAAATTAAAATTATTTTCCTGGAATATTAAAATATTAATTTCATTTTTAAATTTAAATTTAATCTGAACATAAGGAGTCATATATAATATCGAATCTATAAAGAATTCATTTTAGTAATAATACATAATTCAGAATTCATTATTGGAATTCTATTTTTATAATATTTATTATTAAAATAAAATGCACAAAATGCATATGTGTAGTTTAAAACTACCTCATACAAATCAGCCCACTATAAAAAATAATTAGATTGTGAGTAATTTTTCACTCATGGAAAAGTATAAAAAGAATATTGTCGTAGTTTCCGTAGTAACCGAGGCGACGATGGTAAGTGGACTGTGCCGCCCATTACCCCCCTTGCAATGAATTTTTCACAGATAAAAAAAAGATGACTCCACTGCAGCGAAACCAATGCGCGAACGGATTTCGCTCCACTGCTCTTTTTGATGTGAAAAGTAGAATAGCGAGAAAATAAGTTTGCTTCGCCAAACTCCATTTATTATAAATTTTCTCCCATCAGATTTTTCAAAGGATGGTTTGCACCATAATTTTGGGATGAAATTGCAGATTTATGCTAGGTATTTTTCACTAAATAACGAATAACTTTACCATAGCTATGTAAGAATTACATATTATTTCTCTAGTATACTGTCATAATACAATAGAAGCTTCGTCGACTCATCCATTTTAACTGCTAACGTCTTAAATTTAGTTGGAAATTACAATGTAAATCAAATGGATAGATAGATAGAATTTAATAAAATTCAAAAGTGGAAATCACTTGTCTAGACACAGTTAAGTCTCTTGGATATTAATCTCCTCTCTCATACAATAAATGAAACTTTCGCATAAGCGCTTATAAATATTTTACTGTGCTATTCTTACATTCTATACATTTAAAATTAGCTTGGTTTTTTAAATACTAATAATGGAACTCATTTCATTCCAATATAATCAGAAGCGAATTAAAATACATGTATTTGTGAATTTCATGTACTTTACTTTCTTAATGCTATCTAATGATAGTTTTCTTAGGAATTCAGTTTTATTTTCTTATTAAACTTATAAACACTTAAATTTTTTTAATGTCAGTTATCCTTTAATATGATATATTTATCCAACATTTCTCTAAGCTATCCCATCGTATCTTTTGAAATTAAATTCCTTTTTTACGAAAGAAAATATATTACATTAATTTCAGTCTAAGGAAGCAATTATGAAAGTCAGCCTGTTAAAACATTTCTACATTATGAAATGCTTCAATTCTCTACAAAAGCTAATCACAGATGGTATATACAGAGAATTTGCCCTTCTTGCGGTAGAGTTTATAGATTTAATCATATACCAAATATAAATCTATTCTTTTTGATTGAATTATAACGTTCGTCTCAGTAAATATATAAAACCATTAAATGATCATGAACTTTATTATTATAATCAACAATATTTATTAGATCACGAGTAATATTTAGTTAACAAACTGTTATAACTGAGCAATAATCTTAATTTCTTATTGATTGTGCACCAACTGTACACTATTCTAGATTAACTTACAACGTCTCCTGGTTCTCGGGTGAGATTTCAAGTAAGACTTTTGCGAACTTTTCTCATATCCTAAGCAAAGTCAAGGACACCTGTTAAATCTCCACCCACTTTCACTCAAAATATCATCTTTTCACTATTTATCAAACAAAACTGGTGGAAATAAAGAAACCTCCCATGGCACCTCCGCTTTATAGCCAAATTTCGCCTGAAGAAAAACTATTGAAACAGAGGTGAGAGGGAACATATGGCCCATTCAGTTTATATTCCAATCTACCTTTTTCTCCTTCACGAGTATTTTTCACTCCCTATTCACCTATAGAACTGAGTCGAATGCGAGCAGGAAGTCTTTTTTTTCTACAATGGCACAATATATTTCACAGTTATCGTTTTCTCCGCACACTATAAACGCCTTTGTCACGTCTACCATATCCCACGAGTTTTTTCGTTCGTTTTTTTGCCGCAATAACATAGAGAGGCGCTTCTTCGCGTTCTTTTGTCTCTCGGCCGTGGGATTGACGGCTGCCTAAAGGGTTGAAGGGAGAAAAACAAAAGGGAACCAATAAGAATGGCTTTCATTTTATGTATGGACGATTGGCATTTGCCCGTCGCTTTTGGAATTCGGTCTCATTCACATCACTTTCCACAAAAATGTATATATATATAAAAGGACATATATGAGCAAATGGGTCCAATTCTTTTCCAAGGAGCCCTCGACTTCCTTCCGTAGCCAAATAAGAAGCCAAACCCCTTATAGTTTTCACTTCGTAGCAGATGTTGGGATAAGATTGTTCCCGGCAGGTGTTATATACTTTTATGGCCTTGGGATATTTTTATTTCAACCCATCATTACTTTTCCATTACGTTATAAGAATCGTAGGGTACGCTGCCTTTTGAGAGGTACTTCATAGAACTATGAATTGAAATATCATAGTGAGGACATAGTTTGATGTTCTTTCGTAGTTTTCGGAAAAAAAGTTGAATCAGGAACTCTTTAGCACACTAAATCTTATCTTATGATCGTCGGTAAATAGGAGTAGACCCGCTGGAATAGTACTGAAAACTATAGCAAGTCCTAATATGATAAGTAATGATATTAAACGATTACCTTTAAATATCATTATTTATTTCGCAATATTTCATATAGATTTATGTCTGTTCAATTCTCCATTTTTTGAGACGATGAATGCTACATTTTACGTTACTGTCTATTTCCGATTATTACGCCCATTAATTCTTAATCAGTATCGTGAGATTTTTTTACAGGCCTGTGGCCAATAAAAAATATATAAAATTAAAAATAAAAAATATAACATTTTTTACAATTAAATTACAGTTAAAATTTCTCATCCACATACTTTTTCTTATCATTTGGTTATACTAATTTAATTAATTGACGAAATCAGTTTTTCGTAATAATTAATAAAGTAAATATCTTTTTCATGAGAGCTTATTTTGCACACGAACTTTCGAATATTTTGAATATTGGAACAACAGCCAAGTGTAATAAATATTTCATAATCTATAAATATCGACTAATTAACACTTTGAAATACGATAATCACAGTTAAACTGTTATTTTATTGAGAGATGTATGTATACTAATTTTTCCTTTTACCTATTCTGGCTTCATTCAACTTTATTTTACTATTTGCCTATTGTATCAGTTTATCGGCTTAAATTAGCTTAATCATCGTAATGTGAATCAGGCAATTAAATTAATAATTCAACAATTTGCCTAATTATTAAATAATTAAACTATTCGTTAAACACTCGAAGTAATTATTAAATACAAATGCTAATAATTAATTACAAATTAAACTAATTATGCAATAAATTGTTCATCAATTAAATGATTACGCAGATAGGAATAAAATGGGGAATCACATTACCATAAAACACAGGAAAACTCAAACGACGATCACGGATTAAAAGAACCAAAGTGCTTTTGATAGATCTGCACTTTCACCGCGTGGTTTCGAAAGCGTAGGATTGATGATCAAATGACACCCACGAGAAATGCCCATTGATTCTGCACTCCCCAAAATGCTTAATTTCGCGTCCCATTCTCTCCATGGTTTCGGCTCATTTCACGCGCTAATTCTAATCCCAGCATCCTTCAGCACTCAAATTCCTCGATTCAAATCCTTTAATTCTTCTCCCTTAATCTCCACGATCCAAACCTTTCATTCCAATTTTCTTTGCCATTCAGATTTCTCCCTCTAATTCATTTCCTAAATCCTCCGCCGTCCGAATCCACTCGCTTTTTACACCCTCTCTCGGCTCCTATTATTTACCTTCTCTCTAGAATCGGTTCCCATAGAAACACAGTCCGTCTGTTGAAGATATCCACGCATTGCTTAACGTGTTACGTGTTGCACTGTTGCACTAGATTGCGCGTTTGCCCTTTGACTTTTAACTAAGAGGATTTAAGAATATACTCCCTAATAGGCTTACTTCGTCCCAACGAAAGAGGAAAACATAAATACAGTAATACGAGAGTAAAATTTTAAACTGAACATAGAGCAGTGTTAAGCAATGAGGACGAAAACCTTCCATTTTATTTTACTCTTATCCTTTGTTCAATATAAAGGTTTCTCATTTTTAACTTTAATTAAAGGATAGATAAATAAAGAGCAGATAAATGGAAAAGAATAGAGAATAAAATAAAGTACGTGAAGTAAATTTGACAAATGATTTGATTAAATTAAAATGGATTCATGTTAATAATAGAATTAGTAGAAAAAGACTAATATTTCTTTAATATTTGTAAACAATTAATTTTTTAATATTAGTAATCTGAGCAACTTTATTGTTATCGTATCAGTCAATACGAGTATATTATCTTATTCAAAAATCGTCAGCCATTCTTAATTATGTTTTATTTTTGTTAACTGAGAGAATAGTTTATAGCACACAAGTATTTCACAGTACTACAATTATTAAATTAATTATAATTAGGCAATACATACATTATATACAATATACTAATAATAATCACAGTACAAATAATAATAAAAATTATTATAAAAACTAGCAATATAATTCTTTGCTTAACATTAAGATCCACCTGAGCCAATAATAGGCTCATTAGGCGGTTCCTGGAGTTAGACAATGGGTTTTCTTGTTTTAACTGAGTTAATTTATTATAATCATAATTCCGACACAAATTACTTATTTTACCTAAATATAATTTTTCGGTGTATATCTTCTTAGAACGGTGTCTTTCGTACTACTTTTACTCTTTCATAACTCAATTTAAAAGTTCTTCTTTTCCCCTTTAACTCATCAACCCGTTTCCAAGCATTCATTCAAAGATCTTTCACGGTTGCCATGGGATAGAAATCAACAGGGACGCGAGGTGGGATTATAGCTAAGTGCTTAATGGGTTGCCAATTACAGCTGGAACCGACTGGCCACGAGCGCTATTCGATGGCTTTCAATCATCTACCCACGCTGCAGACTTTGCCCCTGTGTATCCATCCGCCCGCAATACTCGTTCACAACTGAAACATTTTCGCCGACGGTTAATTAAACCTCTTCCCAACGATTCCGTGGCAGATTACGCTTTGAGATTTGAGGATTATGCGGTGGAGGGAATTTGGAAAGGATTCAGAGGGTTTTTCTCTTAAAAGTGGTCAAACGTATTGGGGAAGAGAAATGGATGATCAAGGATTTATTTCTCACGGTTACGTCGTTCGATGAATCGTAAGATTTCCTCTTACTTTTTGAGAAGAGGGGGAGAGACAATTTATTTGCACCACTTTTTACCTGTTTGGTTCAAGGGTATGCTAACGAGAATACTTTGAGGGTATGAATAGTGTTGGTTAAGGGAATTTATTAACGTGATTTACTCTGAAGTTGATGGAAACAGTTGTTCGTCAGTCAATGGGTTTCAATTGCACGAAAAGCTTCCCGTTTTTCCTTATGGATTTAGCGAATAAAGGAAGAATAAACTAACTTAATCCATCTTTTATCTGCAACTCAAATTCATACATACAAAATAACTAATAGTAGAAATCTCCCGCTAGTATATGAATAGTTTTAGTGATAGATAGTAAAGATCTTAAACTATAAATTTTCTTCTTCTTGTACTAAAATGATGTCTTCTATAGGAATTCAAGAGAAATATGACGAAAAATCTTTTTCATCTAAAGTGTACTATATTGATAAGAGTTTCATCGCATTAAATTATCCATTAAATAAAAAAAAATATAAAAAATAAGTTAAATTGCAAATTACCAGTATATTTTAAATATTCGCCTCCTTTTTTACACTTTTATAATGCATATGATCCCATTTATAACAGACTGTGCGATAAAAATTGATGAAATCGTCCGATATGATTGATAGAGTAAATTAAAATTCCCTAAGTTGGTGATTTTAAATATCGATTTATGATATTTGTATAACATTACCTCAATGCCCAAGAAATCAATTTCCTTATATCTTTAGTATTTTACTCGAACAATGTTATCCTTGTATTGCAAATAGATTACTTTTACAGACAAAGCTTCTCTAGGTAGATAGTTTTATCGTGAAACGGTTCCTAAAATGAGTCTTACGTCTACTCAAAGCGACTACTTATCGGCTACCGGAAACACGGGAACAAAAGCTAGAACAGCACCCACATTAAAATATTCAGCCAGTAGAAGAAGCAACTAGTTCAACGACCTCAGCGACGCAGGTGGCTGGAGACTAAAGCAATGGCGTACAGTTAAGTTTGGAAACGAGTGCGCTTTAATATACAAGGCCATCTGTGGGCCCTCGCGATCGTAACAATAACAGTAGCCTTTTTGTTTAGCCGTCGACATGGAAACGACGGAAATAATTTGTTTAGGCGACGAGTTCTTTGGGTACCCGTACCTCACATATGGTGGCGCTTCCGTAAACGACGTAATTCATTTCAATGCACGTTCCGCACGGGAATTCGGAAGCGCTGAGGGCTCTTCTCCTACGGGAATCGTAGTAGAATGGAGGGAGGGGTGTGAATTCTCCGAGGAAGGATACGAAACGATTTCGATAACGTTTCTAGACGTAGAGGATTCAATTCAGATAGGTAACCGAAGAATGGCCTCATGGGATAGTTGGTGACGTTTATCAGGAATTAAAATACCCAGCGATGTCACAAATTGCTGGCTTGAAGATAAATTTAGAATTCAAATTCAGGAAGCCTAATTTATTTGTTAATTTAGTACGTATTTCAAACTTTTAGAACAGTTTTTTAATGCGTATCTCTTGATTAATTTCAGCTAGTAAATATGATAATCACCTTTACAACAATTTAAAATTTATCGTGAAACCCTAATTGATTCTCGACTGAGTATTAAGAAATAAATAAAATAATATAGATAAAGATCGTTATAAATGATTTCTAATATATAAAGAGTAAACTCACGAGGAAGAAAATAGAATGTACAGGCATATTTACGCAATCGTATAATTTTCATAATTAAATAGTTCATTTTATGTATTAATTTCCATACTGGTTTATCTAAATAAGGATTCATTTGTTATATATTAATTTATATGCTCTTTGATTACTTGATATATTCCTCATTTCGAACTCTTTCGGTCATCTTAATCCTCAAATTAACTCTTAACTTCATTCAAAATCTAAAATCCATCACATGTTTAAATATACTAAAGTGATTAAATTATGTCAATAAAGGAAGGACGATTTATCACATTGTTATCCCTATATCACATCAATCATACCTCATAATCAAGCTTAACTATATAACCTACTTAGTATTTAACGAATTAAATTCTAAATATTCGAAGTTATTTTAATAATAATTATTCATTGATCATTGATCTTAACCTCTTCAAATTTATGAAAAATTCAATTTTTAAACATAATTATCAATCTAAATGAATCTAGATGAAAAGAACTTCTTAATATTAGTTTCTTTCACCATTAACGTATTTTCTAAATATTCTCGTTTCCCTTTAAATATATTTACGACGTCTTGTAATTCTTGGATAATGTTTTTCAAATTGTTTTCTCTAAAAAACAGAATGGATGAATTCTTTATCTCTTTTTAGGTGAAGATTTAGTGAATCCAATTCCGAAAACATATTGATTACACAGAGTTTTCAATACCCTTTGATTTCGTGGAAAGAATAAACAGCAATCTCTATCGATTACTCTTTACTTAGCTGCACTCTACCCATAGCCTTTCACCGCCCATGAGATCTGCACACATGTTTCATCCCATTTCTGGCCAATTTGGCCTCTTATATTCCCGTTTTCTGCAACTCCCTACGGATTCAACCTTTTCCTTCCTCTTCCTTAGCCATAAACCTCTTTCTTTACTATTCCCCGCTGATATTTTTCCCCGCCAAAGGAATTTAGCGTTCCTTGCTCATTTTAGTTCTCTTGCTGCTTGCAGGTATTGCATTTTTTATTCTTTCAAATATAGCATTTCCTGGTTTCCTTATTTTATCCTTTTCTGTTTCATTTTGTCTCCACTGCTCTTTATGAACATTCTTTGGACATGATATTGGTAACCACGGTAACTGAAATCTGACTATTTCTTGATTGCCTATCTCTTACCCAGAGTTCTCCTTCTTAAATATTTAATGAAGTCTCCGAAATTTGACCTTTTCGAATCACTTTGCCCGTATTATGTCCTCGTCATACGTCTGTGTGGATACAAAGGGTTGCTTTTAATAATTGAAGAATCTCTGACTCATCTAATTGACAGTATGAATGACAGAGATGATTATCATGCTCTTTATCGCAAAAAATAGAAAGAATAGAAAATAGAATAGAAAATATAGAACCTCAGAGAATACAGTAAAGATTTAGCATTAATTTTAATATAAAGTGAGCCAACAGTTCTTTTTTAGATTCTTTTTTATTGCTAATGAAAATGAATTCATCAAGTTCACAAATTCCCCACAGGACAAGGAAATTGGACCTTACTCAGTTCGAGGAATAATTATATTACTTTTACTTGAAAGGATATTTATGGTCTCCATGTCATAGCCTTGCGTTCAGCATCAAATTCATAATCTATTTAAGAACAGCATTAATTATACATACACATTACAGATAATAACATTACATATTAAGTTTTTGTTGATATTTATTATGTTAATATAATTCATAATTATATATATGTAAATATATTTACATAAATCATAATTACTTCGAATTATCGATGTTTCGTCTTCCTTTTTGGTCTAATTTAATGTAGCTACCCAGTCTCTTAAGCGAATTAATAATCAACATAGTGTTTAAATTTAAAGTTTAAATCTAAATAATCAAAGGAAATCAAAGGGTAAGATCCAAACTCTTGGATGGTATCATTTTCTCGTAGAAAATAATAGCAGAGTGAAATAAGGCAATAAAAACCATTAGTTCAATGGCTTAAACGTAAAATAGAGCTATTTATTTCGAACCGGAGGAAAGAGTATGTAGCGTAAATCACGAGAAAATAACCATTCGTTCCAATCGCTAAAAAAAGGGCTGCACGCGTTAATTTCCGCAGCTCGTAGAGATAGAGTGCCTTGGATATATGCAGCGTGCGCTAAGAAATGCAGTGTCGTTAGGTCTTGAAAGGGTAAGGGCATAATAATCCGAAATTTATTATCACATCTGCAGATTATTTCTGTGGAAATGGGTCTTCGCTTGAGCCCATTATATGCTATCGTATGCAACTTGAGTAAGCTATTTGCTTTCATCTAATACTATCTTAACCTTGAACTACATCTTACCTCAATGTTGCAGAACGCTTTTCTATTAAAAGAGATAGTATAGACGGTTAATTAGATCGAATATAAATTAAATATTCATATAGGTAAAAATTTAAAGAAATCAAAACATTTAATTTCTCGTAACCAAGGAAATGGCCAAATGCAGATCATAAACTACAAATTTATGAAATTAAATATTAAATTGAAACAAAAGTTTTAATCTGAATGAAACTCATGTGCGTGGTATCATCAAGCTTCGTGTATATAGATATAATTATATTTATTTGAAAACTATTTAATCAGGTTTAAAAATGATAACTAATTTTATCGGTTTCTGCTGTTTTATTTTTCATAGAATTAAAATTTAATTTTTATCGAACTAATGAAAATAATGTCAAAATATTGAATAAATACAGCTTGGAAAAGATGATAGAGTATTTTTTAAAATATATAAAGCTTAAATTTTAAAGTTACAGTTCGCTTAGAATTCTTGAAATCGGATACAGGAACAAAAAATCGGATGAGATTACTTGAGTTTACTGAAGGAGAAAGTTTTAACGTCCGCTTGCGATACGCTAGAGCTCAAGAGCATCGAAAAAAACCTCCGTTCTCAAGTACACAAACAAGGAAATATTTAGAAAGGAACTTCGAAGTGTACTGTCCAGTGCAAACTGCGGAAGGGTACAAAAAAGAGCGGTGGATTTCAACGATTCCCTCAGTATAATTCCAAAATCAAACAACATCGTCATCTCAAGCTGTGGACTTTTGACTCTAAGCAACATAATTTTAATTCAAAATTAGTTATTTCCCTTCATTCTTTTCTGAATTTTAATTTTTTAGCTTCAGAAAATACATGGATATTCCAGCAGTAATTGATTTTTGATTAATATCTTCAGTTCTTCCAATTTCACTAATGCGAATACAATTTCTGAAGTTTTGGAAACTGATTTGGAAAAAAGATTTACATCCTTAGCCGATCAGAAACGCCTTTCAGTCAACTTTATCTTTGGACAGCTTGTTTTTTAATCAAGGTTCAATAACCCGATACTTGATTAATGATTTCTTCATTCCTTTTTTAATTTTCTAATATATAATCAAGAGAACTATCGTTTGATTATTGAAATTTTGATTTTCACGTCGATTTATAAATAAATAAAAATTTATATGAATTATACCACCACGAGATTAAATTCGATACTATATAGCATTTAAATTAAATTATAAATATAACATTACTCCATTTATTAATGATTTAACCTTTAATAAATCACAATTCTAAATTTTCCATGCTAATTTAGAGTATTTACTTTTATTTTCTAATTTTTAGTAACATTATTAACTGTTAAAAACTTAAAAACGGATTCCCTGAGAATGAAGGTTTTAAATCACATTCTTTGGAATTCCAATTATGTTTATATGAAATTAAAGAATATAAAATGATAAGAGGATACACAGTAATACAAAGAATATGGAATATATGTTAACAACGACAAGAAATATATAGGTTTGTATTGTCAAAGTAGGTTCTACAAACGATAAAATATTTTGATAATTAGACAAGAAATAATAAATTTTAAGCAAAAATTAACTGTAATTATTCTAAATAAAGGCACTTCTAAAAATTTTAACAAACTGTAGCCAAACGTTAAAATCTCATAATATTTTAATTCTATTTGAACTTTTATGGTTCTTTCCATCAGTAAAATTATAACAACTCAAATAAATGACGCGTGTACACATTATATTGGAAGGGTACGCGTTTAGCAATCATCAAAGGCATTTCCAAAATATGTTAAGACTTCAACCATCCTACTCTCGATTGGCAGGAGAAGAACATTCTTCCACCAAAATTGCTATGGAATTTAATCCTGCCCAAAAAAGATAAATCTTCTCCTGGAGACAAAAACAAGCAGACGCTCTGAGAATTCCAGTTGGGAAAGAGCTCTGCAAATAATTAAAAATCCATCCGAAGGAAAGAGGTTGAAGAATACATTTGGTCTTCCATCAAACTCATGAATTCCACGCGTGTCTCTGGCAATAGGAAAAAGGGGAACCGCGTGTCACGGTGTGTTGACATTGGGCCGTCCCTCCAGGGCACGTCTTCCTTATATTCCCTGCGCGTCCAACCCTTAAAAAAGCCTTCCACAGAGTTCACGACCGAAAATATATTTTCCCCCACTCCCCTCTTTTTTAGTTTTCTTCAAAATCCACACCACCTTCTTTTTTGCTCTTCTTAACAATGCCCTTTCACTGCGATGTCCTCGAAATTCGCTTGTCCTTTGAGGACCCAACCATTCTTCGTGATTCCTTCGGTTCTCGATGTCCTGCTCTCTTGAGGACGTGCTCTGGAGCTACGATTTTCATAACACGAAACCAATTTGGAGTATAAAAAGGAGATTTTGAATGGCTCGTGCTTGGGTTTTATAATATAATGGTGGTAATCATTTATATTACCATTCGTTTCCGTTTTTTCCTATTTTATGGAAAGTTCTCCTTCAAAGTTAATTTTGTCATTGAAGAGGGATGAAAATTACTAACCACTTTGCCTTTATCTGCATGCATTTTTTACTTCCTTTAATTACTTACAATTAACTTAAACTTAGCTATAGTAAATAGAATATAGTAAAGCAGTAGTTTAACTTCTTGAGACCAATTTTCTTTTTTCCTGACTTCAAAAAAGAAAATAAGAGGGACCAAAAATAAAGTTTATATTTGTACCTCAAAAAAGAAAATACATTAAAATATCAACAACATTTTGCTATAAAGTAGATTCACAATTTTTAAAATTCATTTTCATATATTTATCATCATATAATTAGAATCTTAATTCGTAAAGGTACGATGTAAAAAAAGGGGAATTTTTTTAAATAAAATAGTTAGCATCTGTAACTATTTAATTAGCAATAAATCCTAATCCGAACAAAGTGATCTAAATATATATATATATATTATATATAATAAATATTATCAACCAACTACATATTAATTTGGATAAAATAATATTTATTAATGCTGTTCTTAATCCCATAAAATTAATGTCTTTCTTCATTTCTTTGCAGGTAAGGATGAACAATTTTGTACTAAGTTGCCCGTAGTCTAAGACCAGTCCCATTATGGTGAGTTAATGTACAATATATTCTTTATTAATAGCAGCGTGAGTATAACATTTCATTGTAATAATGAACGAAGAATATAGGTCATCTTTTTAGTAGTAATTTAATTTGAAAGTAATAAGTTATTATTAATTATTCGTGGAATTGGAACATATTTTACTGACTAAATGTTTTCACTAGCTAAAAATTAATATGGAAAAATTCTATAACAAAAGACGAGCTATTTTAATTTTAGAATATGTAAAAGTTTATCATCAGAAATATAACCATACGATGATGCAAATTATATTATGCATTTACATGACTTTCGATTTTCTTTTAAAGATACTATGTATTAGCTATTACGTCCTTGATATTTGAATTAATAATTAAAGGATTTACACAATTATCATCCTTTGAGTGTAATTTATCTACTTTCTATGAACGTCTCCTCTTTAAAACACCTATTTGATCGATAACACATTTCTTCGTAGCCTCATCAAGTTCCAAAACCAAATTTCCTGTCTTTTTTCCCGAAATACGAAGTTGTGGCCAAACTAGCAGCCCTTTTCATAATGAACCGAACATCCTGAGATGAAAAAGGCGACTCAAAAACCCTCGTCGTGAGAGCCGTACTCTCGAAAACACTGGGCTAACATATTCATTCCCTTTTCACAAAAAAACCCTTCCGCTTAAGGGGGTTATTCTACCTTCTCCCTCCCGGAAATTTTCGATATCCTTCCTCCACTTGTGGTGCCCTTGTCGCTCTCCCTCGGTGACCTGAGGAGACCCTTTCTCACGCACTTTGGAGTGGACACTTGAGAAACAAGGAAAAGGGTGCCTCTGAAAAAGAGAGCAATGAAGGGGGAATCAACTCATGATACGCACTCGATACTTTTTCCATATCTAGGCTCATTGTGATTATACACGCGTCTCTTAATATTTTATAGGTAACATGAGTATTATTATCATTATTCGTGGGTAATATTTACTTTATAAATAGATACAAACAAAACGGAAATGTTATAAAGAATACCTCCATGTGTAACCTAGTAACCATGCAATCTATAGACTTTTTACGTATTAAGTTTTAATTTGAAATATTACGAAAAGTCGTTCTACATTTTCATAAATAAGTAACTTAAAATAATGATAGTTTCATAATGTTCGTAATAAATTAAATTAGTACAATATAGGCCAGCTAAGTGCATTACGTATTCATTTACATGTTCGCAATTCAAATTCTAGCTTTGAAATTTAACTCTCATAGTAATCAGTTTGTGAAAAATGCAATTGTTACTTTAATCGTACTAGTGTACGTAGTATGCTATTAATATGTGAATATAAATAGTATACTAATAATAATGAATAGATGTGAATTTACGTAGAAAATGGAAAACGATTTCCTTATTTATTTGCGTTTTATTTGCCTAAGTTAATGCCGAAGATATTGCGTATTTTTGACGAATTTGAGGTTAAATAGCAGATAACAATAACAGAATTATCAGTACTGAATCTAGGCAAATATCTCTGCGTTTTACTTGATTTTAACGTCACCTTTAAAAGTAATAATGGAATTCATGGTAGGCTTGCTGAAGAAGTAGATTATTAGAATTATACATCCTTGATAATAACATTATTAGTTTAATGAAAAGTAGTGTTGCAAATTACATAACAAATAAAATATTTAGGATTGAGTTCCGAGTTAGAATTGGCTCAGATGCAGTTGAATTTATCTAATAGTATAGAAGATACTTTTTCGTTTTGTTGATGATAAAACTTACAAAGAAATAATTTGGGACGATGGTAAAAGTTCTCTTGAAGAAATTAGCATTAATAAGGGTTGAAATTTGATTATTCATAACATGCAGACAGTATGAGAGTAGATGCCAAAAATATGTTAAACATTGATTGTTACCTATAACATTATTCCGAAATTTAGAATAAAGCACGAGATAGAGGAGCTTCAAAAAGGAGAGCCATCTAGGAAATATTTTCCGAAAGCATTTTATGATATGATTTCAGATAGTAGCCAAATCATTTCAATGAAAAAAATCAAGATATAGATATCCTTGCTGTATTTAATAGTTATTAATGAACATAAATTCTGAAAGAAGTATACAAATAACGTCAAATTGTATTATTCTAATACCAATTTTTAATAACTCGAGGTCGTAAACTCTTGCCATATGTAGAGAAATAAGTGCTTCAAAATCCTTCCATCATCTTCCATACACGATTAGAAAGTGAAAGTGTGAGGCTATTTTCCCAATATTTCATCCGCTGCTCAGGGAAACCACTCAAAACCGCGCTCACCTCCTCTCATAAGGCAACCGCACTCCACCACAATGCATGCTTGTTATTTCTCCAATCTCTTTCCGTCTCTTCTCCTCTAATCCACCATTTTCCTCTCTTGATTGCTTCATTAGGTACCCTTGGTCTCCATGGATATTCTGATGTTCCCAGGATCATGCCGAATCCACACAATAATCCTATTATATCTCGTTCCCATGGAATATCCCATCCAGTAATAGGTGTAAATAATTTATAAACATACGAGTAGCTCTCGCAATGTAATCTCCAAGGGAACAGGTGCCGTGCTATATCGTTTCAACGAATGTGAAAGTTTGTTTATGAGTAGCCGTGGATTACTGTCCATCGAATGGATCCATATTTATAGGATGTGTAGATTTAAACGTACGTAATTGGTAAAGAATGCGCCATTGACATATTTTATGTGAAGAGCGATAGAATGGTAGTTATGCGGTTTATGTAAAAAATTGAATCTTTTCTCAATTCTTCTATATTTTTTTATTTCGTTAACTTTAATTTATATATTTTTATAAAAATTATAATATTTAGATTCTTCCTTTCATTCATTGTCTATTTTTTTTAGTTTCTTTAATCGCATTATATCCCTTACCACTTCGTCTCTTTTCTTTCTATTAGAGAGGATTTAAACATCTAGGGGTTTTACGTAGTCCTATTTTAACGAAGGCTAAATCTGACCATCCTTTTACTCTTTCAACCTTTTATAAGATAAGGGAAATGGATGTGAAAGATTAAGAAAAAAGGTTAACTCTAATGAAATGAATAAATAATTCATTCTTATTATACATATCTGTCATTATAAACAGCAGATTAAAAACAGCATCGTATTTCCCATGACTTCCAATGATTGTGTACTGCTTGTAAATTGATGATTTTAATCTTTAAAGCAGAGAATTGATGGATATTTTAAGATACGATACGATAATTGAAATTCGATGGAGTAACGGATGGATGTTTTAAATGTATAAAACTAACAATACGTAACAAAAACTGTTTTGATCGTGGCCAAAATGAATAAATTTTAGAAATCTATTAATCGTGGAAGAAAAGTAGTTAAATTCTTAAAATATGCCCTATTCAATATTTATTTAAAAATAAAATATTCCGATGGATGCTAAAGTCATTAAAACTTCTTTAATAAAATGATTCATACCTTAAAGTTTTTTCTCGTTCATCGTGATGCACATACATTTAAAATTGGGAAATTTCGTATTTTTTCATCGGAGTGGATATTCCGCTTCGCACAGCACTATTCTCTAGTGGCAAACTTTTCCTTTTGTTTCAGTTAAACCTTTCTATCGAGCCATTCATAGCCTTTTGATACCTCAGCCAACCTTTTTATAAGGTCATATTCTCTCTCTCTGTAAGCCGGCTAATAGGATTGAATACGTAGGCCCTTATTTACTTCGTCATCAAATTCATTCTCTTTTTTATGACTCTCCCTCTTTTTCATTTCCAGCTTCCGTCATAACTCCTTAAAAAATGCTGTTGAAATTCATTTTTATATATTTATTCTCCAATTCCTCAGAATTTTACAAATTAGAAGATAAACATACAGTTTTGAGTGACTCTTTCATTTAAATCCAGACGTTACGATTGAATGTGAGTATTTACTGTTTATATTTACGTTTAGAATACTACGTATTTTATTACGTATTATTTAAGGATACTTTTAAACAATGTATATAAGATTCAGTATTGGTATGTTAGTTAGTACATCTAAAGAAAACTACTTAAACTACTATTTTCACCCCTACCGTGTCATCACATTTTAAGGGAAGCGTTATAGTCTTTCATAAACTAACGAAATCTTTGAATTGATTCTCCTTTTTTGTGAGAAAAGGTTTGATATTCCATAAGGACTTCCTTTTTAACCCTCCAATATATCTAGGAAAGATGATAAATCCACTAAGAAGGGGGAGTAAAATTGTAGAATATTAAAAGATAAAAATAAAATTATTTGATAAGATATGAAAAGGATACGAGGAAAGGTTCAGGTGACAGGAAAAATATGGAGTATCTCTATATTAATTCCCTATATATCAATATTTAAGAATTTCAATATTACTTTAGCTGATAACGACACAAACTGATTCCTAGATACGATATAGGTAAAATAAAAGTCTTTAAAAGTAGAGGAAATTCACAGTCTTGATGTTAAAACCGATCCTTGAAATTTTTATGAAGTCCAATACCTCAAATCATCTAATTTCTTTTAGAATTATAACCATTACTAAAAATATAAACCCGTATATATAAAAATTTTTAGTTCCTCTAAACATATTTACCTCCCGAATTCTTAGCAAAATATAAAAATTTATAAAATTCGAAGCAACAAAAGTTCATGATTGTAATCAAATACCACAGTAATAATAACAAAAACGCATCGAATTAACATCTCTAAAGTGCAGATTAAACAATAATACGCGCAACTAGAGATGTAATAACATGATAATAAAACAGCCCCAATTCACCAAACGAAAAAAGGGAAACAGAAAATCTTCCGGTAGAAGACGCGATGTTTATCTTTTAAAGTGCCCGATAAAACACTTTTTCTTCTTCCGAAAAAGGAATATAAAACGATGCTCCGGAGATTTCGTAGAAAAAGAAGGAACGCTTTAAGCGTCTGAGGGAGAACGCGTTGAAGGAAAGAGTTTCGTTCTGAAGATAACAGGAAACGAGGGATGTGTAAAGTGGAGAGGAATTGGGCACATCATTTCGACGGTAGGATGTGGAATCATTCTGAAAAGGGACTCTCACGTATTCAGGGAGGAACCTGATCGCTATGAAGCGAGGGACAAATGCGTCGTCAAATGCTTCCTTAGGAGAGGAATTGCTAGAATGAGGTAGAATTCTTCTTCTGGATTCTTAAGACCGTATTTTGACCTCACCTTGGGTCCTCCATTGCCCCTTCCACGTCCGCAGTAACATAACGTGTCTAAAATTCGCATCTCCATCGGTATTTTTATCCCACTACCCTCAAAAAAACTCGTCCCACTCCAAAAAAGCACCACTCCCTTTTCTTTTTGGGTATCTAAGAGATTGTCTACACGCAACTCTGTTATCTTTTAATTTCGTTTCATCCTCTCCTGGACCAAGATAGGATTTATCTAAGACTACAGGGCGCTTGGTCCTATCCCACAACACGTCGATAGCGCACTCTTGTGATATAAATTTATCTTCGTACAGGATAAAAATAGGCGAGTGAAATAATGTGTAAGGTGTTTTTGGAGTATTTGGTGCTTCCTTTTTGGAAATCTTGTCTATTCCCTCTTCTATGACACGATATTTCTATTCATAACATAAATTTCCTTAATAGGTATTTTATTTCAGTAATACTTGAAGAAGATTTAATATTTGAAAATGATATAGATCTTAAAGCATAAGGAAAGAGCTAGAGGTTTATATAACCACATAAATTAATTATTTTCGTAAAAAGGGTTGAAATATCCTTTGGAAATTTGATATAATTTATTAAATATCATCTCTTACTTTATTTGAAATAATCTGTTCATTCTATATATCCATTTATATTTTTCTGTAAATCAGAATTGTACATGATTATTTCCTTTTGATATAAGAGTTCTCGATAACGAATTTATGATAATATTGCAATTTATTTAGCTAAACTAATTTTTAATAGGTAACCTTATTACTATAATTATTATTAATACCTTTTACGAAGAAAGATGTATTCCTCCATTTATGATTCTTCGTAGTTTAAATTAATTTCATTCTTATATCATTCATTTTTCCACTCGTATTTAATCAGAACTTATAATAATTTAGTAATATTTTAGTATCACTTTTCGTATCCGATTTTTAAATCTCATAACAATGCTAAAAACACAAAAAAAATCATAGTCTGTTTAAAAATCGGATAATAAGCTTACATAAGAGAACATATCAGTAACTCTAAAAGTTATCAATAGTATATGTTACATGTATATTCTTCTTTTCTATCTTGAACTTTTTAGCATGAAGATTTGGAAGATGTCTGCTTTCATGCATATAAATGTAAGAGAAAAGTTCTCTACGATATATTAACCTCTTCTTTATTACTTCCTATAAAAAAGAAGAAATCTAGTGAATACATTCGATGATTCTATCAATATTCGAATAAAATAGAAATACTTCTCTTTTAAAAAAGGTTCTAAAACATTTCATACCGTTTGGCCTACACTGATTCATCCTGGTGGAGCCATTTTCATCTACACATCCGGAAGTTCTAAGGTGAGAACGCCGTAAGAAATATCATTCTCATCTTAAAACGGTTCCTTTGATCATAAATAAAATTTCAATTCGATGTAATTTCATTCCTTTCGCAGTTTCTCTAGTTTGGCCGCTTATGCTTATTTTATGACCTCTATTATTCATTCCTCTTGGGCCCTCGCCCATAAAGACCCTATCTGATGGCCCGAACGAGGCCCTTTTCGACCTTTTTATCTCCTCTCCTCAATCTCTTCATTTCCAACGCCTTTTCTTCCTTCCTTGGCCCATAACTCGTATTCCAACGGCGTACTCCATTCCCTCCAAATTCGCTTCTTTTTACTGTCAGACTAATATCGGAATGTGGGTCCCTCAATATCGCGTTCTCTTCTTATATCCTTTTCAGATAGAGGTTCTTGAAGTGCCTAATAACCAATTTGCTAATTGGTCACCATTAATGAATGATCGATATTATGAAAATGACCCGAGAGAAAGTTTTAATGTTTTACATTTCTTTCTATCTATTTAATTGGCAATCGTCTCTCTATGTTGATCGTCTTTGTCAGTCAACATATCTCGCTAAGTTTGATGAATATAGCTTTAAAAACGAACACAAATATTTCACAATGTGGACAAGAAATGTTGTGATCCATTTACTGGAAACAGAATATATTCTTTAGAAATATTCCGCGTTTCTTTCCTTCGCGGTGAATTGATTTTAAGATTTAAGTATAGTGAATAATTACGTCTTAAGTAATCAGTGCGATATTTACAATTAATAAAAACGAAGGTTATTAGACTTTGGTGTCTATAGGAAAATATATAATTCTTTTGCCAGATTAACTTAAGATACATGTATGTATGTATTCGAAAAATTTTTAATACTTTTCGTTTGTTTAAAAGCGCTCATAATCCGAGTATGAGTTCGTAAGAAAGTATTAATGAGAAATTTGTAGTTGTCAACGAATAAACATAATTAAATTAATGTAATATTCTACTTCCTAACCTTTCTTCCCTCTATAACAATTTACAACATCATAGGAAGCAATAACGGATAAAGAATCAAAAAATGAAAACATGGAATACAAAAGTTAGGAAATATAATTTTTCAAGTTGATATGACGCAAATCAGCAAGAGCTTATCCGTTCTAAGATTGACGCCTTGGATGACCGATCGGAATACAATCCAATTGGTTGTTCTGTCTTTTTGAGTTAAAAAGTTCCACGGTGGTTATCATTTTCTTGGTAGTTTCCTTCGTCTGATCTCATGGGATACACGTGTCAGGTTAAGAACGGAAGTTTTTCATCCTTAGCTGCCGTAGCTTGGACAAACAACCCATGCGTTGTGGTTAAGGAGATTATGGCGTTGTGTTGCCATGAGGCTCAGGGTGTATGTTGTAAGTCCAAGATTGAGGGTCTGAAGCCCATCAAGCTGAGAATTTTATACTATGTATACTTGTTGACCAAAGAAAATAATATAAGTTAGATAATAAAACCTCGCGATCTGAATTTTTCAATATCACTACTGTTCGATTTGGAATGGACACTCGGATTTTTGTATGAAACAACCCTTTAATAAGAATACTAATTCAAATTACTATATCTTTATACCTAAATAATCATGACCTAATAAACATACTTACCTCTAATTTTTAAAACTATGATCACTTTCACTATTTTTATAAGTATAAAGAAGAATACAATATAATTTAACTTATACAATTTTGAACATAAAACCCACTATTTATCTTATGAAAATCAATGAATAAGGTAAAGAAACTTACAGTTTATTAGAAAACTGATTTATAGTTTGAGAACTCTGTGTGAGCTTTGGTATCTGAGCTTAGATTCTTACTTATCTTATTCTTTCACTTATATTCTGATTTTCTATGATTGATGATGATGTAGTAGAAAAGTTAGCCACAAAGATCGAATAACAATAGAATTTTATCTCCTAATTTAATAAAGAACCCAGTATGAAAAGGGTATCTAGAAATAAAGAGCTGTCCGTCATTTACTCGCGTACTTCATCACTTTTCTATCTCCCGCTAGACCAAGTTCAGACCTCTGGAGGAATAGCTTCCAAAAATACTTTTGATTACTTTTTTGCTCCATAAATCTCATATCGCATCTCCATAAAGACTTGTGAGATATTTTCTCTCTTCCTTTCTCATATCAGACTGAATTTTTCTCCGATACTTTCATTTTATTTTGGCATGTCTTCGATTCCTTGAATCCTTTCTCTTGGATAAATTTCTACCTTTTTTTAAATCTCTGCCATGAAACAGGAAAAAGCCGAGGTAATCTGTCATTCACACGGATTTAAGTAGAGTCCTTACGAACTGCTGCTATAACCTTCTTAGACTTTTATCAAAGTCAAAAGTTTAAATTCATTAAGAGGATAGTAAAAATATATTCCCCATAAATATATTTTTCAAAATCTGCGCAAGTTGGAAATGAATACAGCATTTAGTTTCTAAGAAAGATCATGAGTAATGCAATTTGAAATGAAAAATTCATTTGAACATTGTTCCCACCTATTCTAAATTACTTCTAAAATGATAAAAATTTCCCAAACTAACTTTCATAGCATCAACATGGCAACAGTATACGAATCTAAAGTCCGCGATATGAGACTATAATTCGTGATAGAGTAATAATACACCTACAAAATTGTTATAACGTTCGAATATCAAATCTCATTCGAATTCTAAAACTTCAAACAATCACGATCAACAATAAAGAAACGACAAAAGCAATCATCGCAGCTTTATAACAGCGTTTCAAATTAATAATAACTCAATTTAACCGGCGACAATGAACTACATTGTAGGCGACGAAAATGGCAACACTGTTTACTGATACAATCTTGTGACGTTTTATAGCGACGGAGTCCGGATATACTAAGAGATAACGTGGGCAGTTGTTTACATGCCAAATCATTCCATTCATACGGCATCGCTCTCTAGAGTGCTGATTTGACCTGTATCGTTGAGGTAAACAGGGTAGTTGTTTATTCAAAGTGAGAGCGACATAAACATTGGATGTAGGATTTGGAGGGGAATTTAATCAACAGGAAGTCTCTTCCGCAAACAGAGCGTGCGCTAGTGGCAACGGCTCTGTCACCTGAAAAATACACCTGGACTACCAACTTTGGTTCGCAGACTGAATATTTTTGCCGTTCTCTGTGAACCGACAGCATCGGCGGTGTCAACGGAGAGCTACTGAAGGCCAACAAAAGCGCATCGAGCACTTAGGAAGCATCCATAGAAGTAGCCAATTGCGCATTTAGCCGTCGAACGAGGAAGATGATACGAGTTCGTTAGTTTAATTCAAAGTAACCTTATAACCAAAGAGTACCCCCGGAATCTAATTGCATCCATAACGTTCGCTAGACAAACGTCTAATGGATTATTGATTGTACTTACCCTGTAATGGATTATAAACTTGTTTCTACGATGTAAGAGATGCCAAAGTTTCTTTCCTCTTTTAACAGCATCGATTTCCACATAAATGAAAAGCGGACTTTTACAGAATATATCTATCAACATAAATGTTTATAAAAATAATTCAATTTTATCTTTTCATTTCCATTCACTGATTTTAGTGTTTAATGAAAACCATGGGATATTTTCAATCCCACGAATGTATCTAAACCTCAAATCGCCAAGTATTTCATAATTTCGTGACTGATTAAACTACAAGAGAACTTAAAAAATATACTGAATGCTCACACTTGATCTTGCTGATTGCGTGAGCCCGGATAGCTCAGTCGGTAGAGCATTAGACTTTTAATCTAAGGGTCCTGGGTTCAAGTCCCAGTTCGGGCGAATATTTTTAATTTAGGAACATATTTTTAATCTAGGAAAAGGTGGAAATTTAAAATATTATTACATTAATAATATTCTTAGCAAGGAAAGGAATGCTTGCCTACTGTAATATACTTGAAACAAAACAAAACTTCCCACATGTATAGGAAGAAACCATGAAAATAATTCTTAAATAAATTCAAATGTTGCTAAAATTATAATATATTGGTTAATTATATATAATGATTCGGTATTCATCATTCTCCTTTAATTAAATGTGTATTATATTTCTCACAATAACATGCACTTTTCAGTAAATTATATTATATCTTTATTAGGGATTAGGGATTATACCATGTTTATGATAATTTTCATATAATATAAGTACAATTTAAAGTTTTGAATTTAGCACATTCATCATTCAGAACAGTTTTCTTTCGATCCATCATTTTCGTCACACGTACGCAAACGACTAAAAACTTCCTCACTGGAATATAAATAATGGATCATTTTTTTGATACAGAGAAAAAAGAGATTCATATTCCTCTGACCTCTCTCTCTCCCTCAATCACATAAGTTCGTTAGGAGATATTTCCCAGCATTCAAACGGCAGAGGATCCTTCCGCATTCCCACGTACACGTTCCTCTGAGACCAAACCAAACGTTTGATGATTCAATCGGCAGTCCCACTTGTTTTTCTTTCCCTGACTGGCCATCTGTCTTCCTTCTCCAACACCCTCACGCTGTTAGTTGACCCCATTAAAGCTGAATCGGATCCCCGTTGCCAAGAGGGACCGTAGAGAATAACAACACTGCGGGGGGCAGAGGATTGAACCGTGTGGGACTCCCCTTCTTAAGGGGTGGGGATAGGCTTCCCTCTCCACAGAGACGCTTAACCCCAAGGATTTGTGGCTGTTGCGAAGACTCCTTAGGCTGATACTGCGGTTTGGTCTCCCTTTACCCCGATTGAGATTTCGCCCTAGTTGTTTCACACGTCTTAAGGGAATGAGATGAGGCATAAGAGACGGAATCTTATTTCTAGGAATGTGCCAATTTTATCGTGCCCAACCGCGTGAAAGAGTTCCCAATAAAGTCAATCGCTAGGGTGGGTTCTTTGGGAGATCGTTATGGAAACGAGATGCTATCATTAACGTTTTTATGAGGATGGGCAGGTGTTTCGATCGACACCTGAAGTCTTAAGGGTTCCATGGTAACGCTCCACTAAATTGCTCTTTCGATTCCCCTCAGCTATTGTTGGTATATGAATATTTGAAGTATTAATGACGCATGATTTTAATGTTAATAACTTTAATGTTGTAAATTCATGCAGGAAAACGTTTTGACAGTTTGGATTGATTTCTTCATGGTTCTGCTGATATGATTAAAAACGACTAGATTTTATTTTTGAAGTCAAAAATAAAAAATGTAAATTGTAAAAAAGATTGAGTTCACATGTTCACCTTTATATATATTTAGGGAGATTAATTTGATTTTTCATTAATATAAAACTATAGTAGTGTTAATATTAAACTAGTGTTCTATTCAAATGTATATTTTATTTATTAATATGTTTTGTGGTTCTTTGATTGAGTAGCTTAAAAAAAGTTTCTTCCAAATATGAAATTTTATACGCAGTTTGTCATTTATGGATGAATTTACTTACGGGATATTTACAGTCAAAAATTCAAAAAGCCCTTATCTTTCCTCTTGCGACGTAGAGATTTAATGAGTTGTTATTGATTATTTTATAACTACGAAAGTAAACCGGCACAGAAATTTTATAGGTATTTCGAGGGGTAATACTAAAAGTTTCGAGCTGGTTACCTCTACTACAAGTACCCGATTCCGTTCTTTGTATTCATCTTTTCATGGAAGTAGGGCAGAGGAGGTCATGAGGTCACCGTGTTGAGGTCCGAATGTCACTGAATGACCCTGTCTTTCAAACTACTCCCATACTATTGGCGTGCTGTCCCCCTGTTCCACATGAATTACGGTATCCAGAACTCTCCGTACGATAGAAATCTAGTATGAAAAACAAAATTAAGGTTGTACTTCAGCCAATATGATTCATCATATTTTTGATTATGAATGATGGATCTATTTTTCTCTGTAATGATAGATGCGTTATTTTTAATACCAATAAATCGATAAGGGTTCTATAATTTAAAATACCACAATAAATTTCAATTTTTAGAATATTTACTTTATTGCGAAAACTAAATATTTTACAAATATTGGTTATTTACATAAAATAGTGTACTTCTCTGAACGTCATTACTTAAAAATTTTATATTTTTTCATACATATATATACTATTGATACATTTTATTTTTTATTGAAATAAATGCAATGAATATGGAATTTTTCCATTTAAATTTGAAGACTTGTTTAATCGCATCCATATACTTTTATCTAAATTAATACATAATAGGAATACGGTTTTATACTTAAAATTGTTAAAAAATATATCGAAGAAACTATTGAGAATATTTTAGCAAATATCGCGTAGCATTAAATACGTCTCCTAATGCTTTTTTAAGCATTAATACATTTATTATATAATACCATATTATACACCCCATTACTTAATTTAATGCAATATTAGTTGATAATGCAATAATAATATAAAAAAATTATAAAAAAACAATGCTTTTATTAATATTAAGCAATTCAATGAGTTTGAAAGCTTATTATAACTACTCAAAATTATGTCGTTTCTCTAGAGGAAATCAAGTATGTTTCTGTGCTACCAGAAATTGATTGGCTAAGGATACCAGAAATATTTAAAACAATTAAAACTAATTAGTTAACGATTTCCGACTCTCGAGACAGACATTTTTCATTCTTCACGATTGAATTAAATCTAAAAATTAAGTAGGTTAATGTACGATATATTTAACTTATTAGCACCACATGAGTATTTGTATATGGAACAAAACAATTCAAGATTTAAATACGTTAATACAATAACTCGTAAAAAAGCAAGATTTTACCTTCATTCGCCCAATTTACTCCACGTGACGCACAACTGAGAAACTACGTACGAAGCAGCAACTTTTCTTTGGTTCGTGACATCCGAGAAATTTAGCGACTTCACGATTCGTGAATTCCATTATTCCCTCACCGCGTAACTGCGTCACGCAGGAATCAGAAGGAAAAACTCTTCCAGAAAATAAAACAAGGGGTCTTGAGCGACCGTGAATTCGTGACTTTGGAGAAGTTTCTCGAATTCGTGAAGCGTGAAAACTCACGCTCCATTTCCTTTGCACCTTTTAAAAAAGATAATAATAAAGATGAGGAACATCTGCGTAGTTTCCCTGAGATCCTGAGGGTTAGAATACCAATTACCTTTATGCATCAGGGCCATATTCTTTCAAGTGGAATCGCTCCGAAATTTTGCATTTTCTGCTTTGGTGTGCATAACCCTTGATCCGATACAGAAACGCGCCTTCCGCGGCCCACCTTTATTTTTACGATCCTCTTCCTTCTGTTCCATCTCCTCCACCAATAAGGGGAGCCCGGAAGGCTGTTTCCCGTGACAACCGTGACTCATATTTTTAAGGGGCATCCCGAGAATATGTGCGCTGCAACCGGAGAAGCGCAATATGTCTCCAAGGTGACGCAAATAAAGTCTTTCCACGACTTCGAACAAGAGGCGTTTGCCCGTAAAATATCTCCGTGGATAATTCAAGCTTCTTCCTTACTCTAGGGCACGGTGGTTCTATTTTAATCTGAATAAGGTTCCTTCTAAAAGATTGGTATACGGATTAATGAACCTTGTTTAAACCATTGTTTAGCTAATAAACGTATCTCGAGAATTTTTGGTAAAAGGATAGTCAAGAATAAGTGATTAATCGAATAGAGATTTTTCGTAATATATCTTCTACCAGCTCACAAAGGAGATATATTTTATTAAATTAACATTCCTCCGGATAGAATTTATTTTAAGATATTCATTTATATTATTTTAAATCTCAACTCGGTAAAATATAGTATTATTTAAATTTTTGACCAAGAGAGGTTTAAAAATAGTTCACCAATGATTGTATTATTATGCAGTATATAAAGTGAATATATAAACAATCGAGACCAGTAACTTCTCTTTTAGTAATGATTAGGTGTATTCAATTTCTTTCAGTTTTTATGTATTTTTCTTTTGTTTTCCTCCATAAAACTGTCCTTTCTTCCAATTAAGAATGATTACTCAATACCTTTATGATACACAAATGTATAGATTTTATACTCTTAAATTTGAAAATTGACCAAAACTTTAAGGTAACCTTGAAATATATTTAGTTCATTTATCTTTTTGAAATTGGAATCGTCCATTAGAATTTTCATCATCCCTAAAACTGATTACCTTACCTCTTGCGTGGCCTTCTTCTTAAGCTAACAGTTTTCACCTTTCTCGGCCCCTCTGTTTCCTCGTCTTCAAAGACCAACTTTAGTCACTCATTTCCACAAAACACACATGTTATCCTTCTCTTTGTCCTTCACCTTTTCCGAAATTACCCCACCTTGTTTGTTTTCATCTCGTTCGACTGACTTTGCTCGGTCTATCAACTATTAAAGTGGCAATTTCTAGGAACTACCGAGGCTTTCACACGTGTCAAGATTTTATTTACGTAGAGATTAATTCCAAAGGGAAATAAAAATCAACACTTGATCCCAAGCTTACTCGACGTTGTTCGAAGCAAATAATGGTTGTCTTTATGACCAATTCCTTCCAAAGATTGGTATTAAAAGCTCCGAAAGAGGCAGTTTGTTATACGATGAATATCAGGAGTGACGTACTCAGCTCTTTAATCGTTTAAACTTTGTGAAACTATATTATTTGCAAGTGCGAAAAAGCCATAACTGAAACTATTGGTGAATACAGTATTTATGTGTGAAGTTCTAATGTTGCACGTACTTTGCAAAAGGATTGAAACCGCAAGGTATATATATGTATTCTTTTACACATAACATACTCTTTTCTATATATACATATAAAATATTCTTTTATCTAACGATTGAACAATAACAATTTTCCAATAACCTGTGTTGATTTAAGTTATTTAATGCTCATGATTTTAAACGATAAATTTCAATAGTTATGAGTACATAGTTTTCTTGCGATCTACTACGGTAAAATTTTCGTTATACTTATCAATAGATATATAGCAATAAAGTAAGTATTTTTAATCTCCTGTGTGATAGTCTCCTCATAATACTCGGATATATCTCAGATTCGTGATCCCCATATGTTTGGCCTTATGTAAACTCACGTAGCATATTTTCACAGACTCTCATCTCCATGCAAAACTACGGGATAACCTCTCTTCTGGGACAGAGCAGTGGTATATTTCAACGCTGCTCATTCCAGCGATATTAAAGCTAATAATTCTTGGGTTGGGAGTTTTAACCTAGTACGAACGCCGTGACGTTAGAATGGAAATATAGACCTGCCTGAAATGGGATCTTTGGAAAAAATATGAAAGCTGTACAACAAAGTAGACGTAATATGATCTACAGCTAACGTTTATAGGGAAGACTATATATAACTTTAAAACATTAACTATGAAATTAAAATTGTCACTTATATTATGAGATATCCTTTAGTCTTAAACGTAGATATAAGTTATGTAGGTTCGCTTATAAAAAGGAATTTCTTTTGGAAATCGAATTTTTGTCTTGGTAGCAAAAATATTAGCGAAATCCTTAATGCCTCATTTTTATGAGAATAAATTATTGATTTAAGATGAAATTTGTAAAAATATTCATGAAAAATGTATTATTCTTATTTTTTATTTAACAAATACCACACAGAAAATTTTATACGTATAAAAATATCAATACTACGAGAGAAAATTAACTTCCTCACCTGGTATTTGAACCCGGTACCTCGGTATTAACATTGATACATGCTAACCACCTCACCACTGAGGCCGAATGCGCAGTCTGGATATCAATTGTTTCATATTTGCTTAAATGGATTTAATTTCTTTTTTGATCTATTCGAGAGTTAAATTTATGTATGATGTATTTAGTTTTTTATGAAACGAGTGAAATAAGCAAAAATTTCGCAAAATTAATTGTGTCCCGAACCATTCCCCGTTCACCTCACGCATTCAAATCGCCGAAACGTATTTTTTGAGGTGGAAATTTTCGAGTGAAGAAAAGTCGGTTATTTTTAATGGAAAGAATCAGGGGAATGAGGCAAATGAGAAAGAGAAGGGAACCCTGAGAGCGTGTCAAGTGGACGGGCATTATTCAGGAATTTCACATTCAGGTGTTTTATTTTCGGCCTAATTGGTTTATTAGGAGGGGTTTTCCGAGGTAGCGCTTTCGTCCCCAGCAAAACTTCCTCTAATTCGATCGAGGTCCGCTGGACATGTGCGCCTCCCTACGCATCCACCCCCTTCCGCCGTGGAAGCTGCCACTCAAAATCTCCCCTTAATTCTTTTCTGCTCCTCAAAATTAATGCGATAATTCTTCATCTCCTTTCCACTCCATAATGTAGCGAATTAAACCCTCCCACTTACTCGGCTTTTAATTCTCACCAAGCCTTGATTGCTCTTTCAATCTTTCCCCGAACTCCCCGTGCCATTCTGTCCTTTCCATTAAGATGTATTTAGTAAGCTCCGGTTTAATTCCACAAATGTCCGCCGCCAATCCATCGTCGCTGTTTAGAGCTATCGTCGCGCTCTCGTCCGCAAGGTACAGTTTTCGCACCGCTTGAATGTATGAAGCACATTTTTCACTTTCATCCACGAGAATTGTGTCCATCCATCCATCTCCTGCTTTGATTAATTCTGCTTATTTTACGATAATTAAAGAGAAATATATGCTTTTTGCAGAAAAAAATATGAGGGTTGAGAAAGGAACCAATATTTTTATTAAAGAACTTTGATCGTGAAAAACACTGCTCTCGAGTGGATGCAACTCTGGAAGAATTTTAATTATTTGAAGTAAGGCTCAAATTATACTTATTACCATGAACAATATGAAGATCTCTTAGTAGTCTACAATTAGGTTAAGTCTATTTTAATCTGTTAAATATAAGCTGAGTTTAACATTCCTCTAATACATATTCTAATTTTCATGTTCAAGTTAGGTGAGTATCAATCAATTCGCTTCTTAATTTTTTAAAATTGTGCCATTGTTTTCAGTTCGTGTATGTAAAAGTGATATGTGTAATAAACTTGTAAAAGGGAAATAAGGTATTCTAGCTCTGCTCATTCGGATTTTAGTGATGGCTGGAATTTGAACCTCTCTGCTGGAGCGAAAGGAAATGTCTCTTATTTTTAATTTCAATGTGTTTACCTCAATTTGACAAAGGATCCTTCATAATCTAGAGCATCTGGAGACCTCTAAAAAAACACACAGACGGGATCGTACTTTTTCCACAGATTTTCTAAAGTACGATCCCGTCTAATTCGTGTGTGTTTTGAGATGGAGTTCCACAAAACAACGCCTTACTCTGTGAAATTTATGGAAACCTCTAATTGAGATTTTATTTCGTATCTTGTCAATGAATCAATTGTACTCCGTATTGTTTTTATATATTTCTGTATTTAAAGCTTATTGTTGCAATAAACTATTGACTTTTATACTGCCCTATTTATTTATTACCCCTTATTACTTATATTATAGCCAATAAAAGCTCGTAATAATCGTAAGTACTTTCGAATTCAATAAATGAACATAAATTCTTAATTTTCAGTACGTAAAGCTTAAACTCTGCGCACTTGTGCGTAATTCTGTGACGTATTACGCGGGAATACTGAAATTCAAAAAGGTTTCTATTGAAAGTCAAACAGATGTCTCTCTACCTCAACCAGTACTATAACAAACATTATTCTAATTAATTATTCAACAAAGCTCAATTTCAATGTTCATTATGATCCTATTTGGAGTTATAAGTGCAAATACACGTAACCATTACATTAAATTAAATAAATATTTCATACTTAAACGCAAAATACACAATTCTGAAATATGATCGATACCTTTACCGGTATGCTGACTGTAGCCTCCCTTGATTCATCGCTTTGGACTATAATAGCGTCTATAACAAGACGACTTGGGAAAAATTTTTGAATCGTGGGTCTACGGGGTACAACCTCATCCCTGGAGATGCAGTACGTAAATGATATTGTAAAGTTATCATTAAACCATTACTCTATAGTATCGTACGTGATACTGTATAGTGGTTGGTTAATGATACTTAGAACATATCATTTACTCACTGTATACCCTGGGGTGTACTTAGAGAGGATGTACTCCGTAGGCCAGCATGGGGAGGGGGGTGTACCACGTAGGACTAAGGGGGGAGTACTACACGTAGGTCAAAGAGGGGGGGGAGAATTGAAGTTTTTTTTTAAAAATAAATATATATCAAAAATTTTTAAATTCTATCTCAACCATCCTCATCTCCTTCTCCACCTCCCCCCCTCCCTTGATGTCCCTCCCCTCCCACTAACTCTTCTACTTCTCCTATACTCTCCTCCGTCTTACCGGAAGCTAAGTCTGGACTAAGAAGATGATCTCTATACTTAGAAATAAATTTACTTCTAAGTACAGAGATCTTCTTCTTGTCCTATAGCTTCCGGTAAAACGGAAGAGAGTAAAGGAAAAGTAGAAGAGTTGTTTTCTTCTACTCCCCCTCCCTTACTTCCACTTACCCGCTCGTGATCCTTTGAATTCTACTCATATTTGCATCAATTCGTGAAATCAACAGAGGCTGAAGAAAGGCCTATCCACCTCTTAATGAGGCCCTTTTAAAGTTAAAATAAATCCCAGAAAGACAATTAATAGACAGTTGATATGAAATATATAATAAGAGATTGAATATTGCTTCCTAATAAAGATAATCAGAGCTCTTGATTGCCATTAATTGTTCATAAATGAACAAATAAAGTGTCTCTTCGTAATTCAATCTATGGATTGACATCTAGCGTGAAATGCTATACTATTTGTGACGTCATGTACAAGCGGTTGTATTCAAATTTTCAAACAAGCTACAGTTATAATTTAGTCGCAATTTATTTAATTAATAAGTTCTCATTTAATCGTTTTACTTATCCTTTACGTGGAACAAGACTTTTTAAATCATATTAGTTCAAATTGTAAAAAATTACCTATAAATGTCAATAACTTAATAACTTTGTAACAAGGTCTTATATTATTATTAGAAGGAGAAATAACACCAAAAATTGAAATATTGAATTATTGATAAATGAAAGATTGCAATACAATTAAAAGTAAATTTATTCCAAAAGAATGATTACATTCAATTACGGGCATTTAAAAAGAGAAAAAGTAGTGTTAATCTACACGTTTAATAGAATAAATGGAATTAAATACTATCAATTCATTTAAATACTATTGAATTTAATTAAATTAAATAAGATAATCCAAAAATAAACTAATACAGGTGTGTTAAATATCAAGGATATTAAAAATGTTTTATAGCAAATTAAATACGTACGTAATAGTCTTACAGGTTGCCACAAAAGGTTTCAGATACTTCAGTGGATCTCAGCCCTTGGTTGATCTACTCCCAGCATCTCGCTGAAATATAAACATTCGAATGAAATCTCTTTCGTTTCATTTTATGAATTTCTCCAACGTTAAAAATTGACATGAAAAAGGCATTTCACACATAAAGTTACTTCTTAATTCTTACGCAAAACTTTCGACTAAGTAAGTTTCAAAGTAAAGAGAAAAAGATAAATGTGAGTCATTACTTGTAAAACAAATCGTCTATCAATATTTAACTCTAACTACTGTATCACTATCTACAAAAATATTTTATTATTATTGCATTGTTGCAATTGGACATCAATCAGGTGGAAAAAAATTGGCAATAAAATAAAAACAATTAGATGAGGAACGAATTGTTTTTGATTTCCTAAAACAATCAGAATTATTAATAAAAGGAAAAAGTCTAAAATAAATCTGAAATAAACGTCTCCGTTAAGCACTCAATTCACAAGGACTGCAACACAGGGTTTTTGATAAAACTGGTATAGGTATATTCCTCCTACATTACTTATACCAACCTGAAAATTATGGAGGCTAACATTCCCTAGTTTTTATGTAATTAATGTTTTAATATCTACAATCCTGACTCTAATACATTAATGGGTCGCAATCACACAATACAGTCAAGCGAATCGTGGTGTAGTGATACGATCTCGGATTTATAATGTAAGGATGGATGATTCAAATTCAACATGTTAATTAAATTTTTTTCTTCGTTTACTTTTCTTTTGGTAATATTTTATTAATTCAAATGTTGCCTCAATGAAAATTCTATTTATTTTTTTAAAGATTCATATAATTTCAACGGACAGTTTACAAAATTATGCTACGCTCGATTTTTGGAATTTTACTTAAGGATAATTTTATTTTATTTAAAATTAACTTGCTAAATATATATATTATGCGGTTCATACACTAGGATCCACTTCAGTGTAATAACCTTTATTCTGCATCTTGCTAAACCCTTTCAATAATCATATATAAATATCGAATAAAAATTATTTGAATTTTCCGTTAAAATTATCGTGTGAATCGTGAAAAATAAAATATAGTTTTAACTAAAGCAGAAATTAAATTAATAACATATTTGCCAAAAGAAAAATAAAGTAAACAAAGATAAAAATTAAGAATATAAATTGGATTTGAAACACGGCTCCTTCCATTCGCAATACAACAGTATAGTACTCTTTCACAAATTGCTTTAATATACGTTGTGATTGAATGGGATTTATACGTAGAGGTCAATATTTTACTCCTTTAAGTATTTATTACAAGGAAATTAGGAAGTGTTGGCCTCTATAATTTTCAGGTTGGTATAAGTATTGTCGAAGGAACATACCTATTCCGATATAATTAAGAACCCTGTGACACAGTCATAAAAATGCCCTTGAAACATTCAGCCTAAAGAAGATAAATTCTTATCATGACCTCCAATAAAAAAGATATTCAATGATAAGATCCAAAAATTTCAATGTAAATAGCTCCGAATAATGATTTGCTTACGTTTAGTTTTGAAGATCAATATAAATTCTAATTTTTTGACTTAGTGTAAAAGTATATAAATGAATATTTATCAATTTATCTCTAACATTATCGTCGATAATTTAGATTAGAGAAGTCTAGGAGAAGAATTCCACCGTACCCAGGTCTCAAACCCGGTTCTCTCAGCTGCCGGTTCGTTGCCCTAACCAATTAAGCTACTACAACAGAACAATACCTTTCTAGACTCCCAATCAAGGGAAGTTTCCCTTCCAAGTCCCATTATGGTCTAAGAACTTGAGCTTCGGATTGTCCTCCAGTGTTAGCTTAATTGAATGAGGCAACGGACCGGCAATTGGGAGAACCGGGTTCGAGTCCCAGAATCGAAGACTTATAACCTCTCTTTCCCTGTTGGAAATCAAGAATTTGTCACCTGTTCCTTTACGTTTGATTATTTAAGTACTGCTTCATAGTTGCTATGGTAATATTGTTGATATATTATTGAAGCTGCGTCTATAATAAAAAATTCTTTTTATTATTGATTTTTTAAATGTGCAAACTCGTGTTGGTGGAATATATAAAGAGGAAATGGGACGGATTGGAAATCAAACAAGCAACGGAGTTCAAAATTTTTCGCAAGTTTTTTCGCAATCATTTCGAATCGTAGTAAATTGATTTGAAATCAAAGCGCCTTCAAAATCACAGGGAGTGGCATGTGTGATTCAATCGGTCGCTACTAAACAACGACTTAATTGCATTCGTGATCGGTGGCGAGCATTGTTCCGCATAGGCGTACACGTGCGTTGACCCAATACTTCCACTCCGAAGTTAAATCGCTGGATTAGCGGAGATTTCGTGTGATTTAAGCGAATCTGTGCATTTTCTGCACATTGGTTATCACCTGCTCGTCCTCCGTGACCCTCTATTGTCATTCACTTTGTCGATCGTGGATAACGACATCTGTTAGTTAGAATCCCTCAGTACGAATGAGAAGTGTTATGCACATTCGACCATGTATTTTTAAATCCCCTTACATTTAGCGGAAATTATTTCAGTTTTAATTTCCAATTATGAATGATACCTCATTACAGTTGGTAAATTAAGGAATATGATGCGGTACGAAACAAGACGATCGATATTGTGGCGAAAATATAAATGATATTTATTAACGCATTTCACAGAATTGTGTTTATAATTGTAACTGCAAATAGTTGCAGTCGTTGAACTGCAACAAAAAGCATCCATCCTAAGTTGTTGAAAAGAGTTTACAGTTAGTTACAGATAAAACAGGTCACTCAGCTGTGAGAATGTTTGAAAAGATATTTAACTTTTATAAGTGGAAGACACGTCTTACGCTGGGGAAGTAGAATATGTCTGTGTATCAAATATTAAAGAATTATAAGTCTATAAAAATATACTGTAATGCATCTGCTCATAATAATCTGTCTCATAATAATTCTGTAGACTTATTTGTTCAGCTACTACATGGTAAAACTATTAATCACTATTTACATAATGTGAGTGTTATGATATAAAGATTGTTACATCGATATGTCCTGAGATAGTGGTAAAAAAGTCATAACTAATCTATGATAATGATTTATAATATCTTTAGATTGAATGCCTTTATATGTGCTAAAGTTATAAGAAAATTTACATTTAATTGCGCAATAAATAAATTGGACATTTTTTTCTGAATAAGAAGCCTTCTTCAGCATTTTCCAGAGATGTAATACAATACTAAAGGTTCAGAAAATATAGTTTTCATATCTCTAGATTTGAACTCAAAAACCAAGATAAAATAGAACTACTCAATCGCTTACGTAAAAAAATATATCGATTTATTTTTATCTGTTTCGGAAATTCGATTTATCGTATTGAGAAAGATTTTACATAGAGGAATGCTCTTTCTAAGAAAGCCGATTTCCGCCTTGTTTGAATATATTTTTTATTTTGACCACAATTGGAAAACATTTTTTCTTCTTGTATATCTGGTTAAAGCTTTGATTTATTGGAGCACCTCAGTTTTTTTGGAGTTCTTTCTTCCGATATTTTTGCCATTACAGGATTTTGGATTCCTTCCAGAAATCTTTCTTTGTGCGCTTTTTTTCTAGGATACGATTTCCTACCGGATATGCTCTACTGCATTTCAAAGAGACCTTTATTCCAAACAGGGGCCTTCGGTTGATAACGGATCTGCATTGGAATGCATCGTTATTACGTATGTGTAGTTAATATTTTTAATGCTCATTTTTACAATTAGTTTCATATATATTTTTCAATTTCATCAAATTAAATAAAAGATACATTTAAAAATTAAATTGGATTATTATATAATATTAATGATTATAAATTTTCTTTTATCACATTCAAAGGTGTTGTAGACTACTAAAACGAAATTCGATGTCAAATTCTTTTCCAAACTAACAGTTCAATTTAGAGAAACATTCACAGGTAATGACTAGAGCATTTTATTATCTCTATACTGATTAATAGATAATGGACTTGACAATTTATTTTTTAAAGGGAATTTTAAAACTTTATTTTAAAATATTAATCAGAGCGAACCCAAATTTCGTTAAGATTCAACTGTAACTTCATAGCAATTGAGGAGAAAAAAATTATTTATAAAGATATTCTTAAAAGATATGTTATTAATATGTGAAAGAAGATGTCAATTTATTTTTAAAATTAAGAGGGGAACGAAACTTATGAAAATATATCATACGAATCGGTAGAATTGGAGCAATGCATGAACAAGTCAAGAGTAGAGAATTTGGAACAGTACCAAAGGAATCGATACCTCGTTATTGAATCCGTCTGTAAAAAATGGAGCAAGTTTTCACTGTTCTGTGAACATGACTACTTGATCAGTGCATGATAGGAATACTTTGTCATAGAAGATTAGTCGATACTCTAGGGAAATTAAATTTGGTCCAACTTAAACAAAACTAGAACTCTCCTTCATTTAAAAATTCATTCAACTTTAGTTTTACTCTTTAAAAGTATTTTACATATATTTTTGGTTTACCTACCCTACTCTTGTGTGCTGAAATGTTAAAGTTAATGCAACTGTACCTTAATATCTGTTTCTTTTTTCTTTATTGACTCTAACAAATCCCCATAATACCTACTGTGAATTCAGCTCTTGCTATTAATTCAAACTTCTATATCCTAAAATTTAAATTCAAAATATTACAGATAAGTACTTTTTATCTAATACTTGTGGTCAACTGAAACGATGACCAATTCATATATTGCTCTGATATTGAAATTGGCCGAAAGAATTTCATTCGTTCCTTATGAATATATTTAAGAAATTCTTTCCTAACTATTTTAAATCGTTTATATAAATATATATTTATTTCTTACTTTCCTACTTACATAAACATGTAATAATTTGTTTAAAGATGCCATCACAATATTTCTTACTTTTTCCTGCTCTAAAACAAATAAATTTGTGAAAATTACTGTCAATTTACTCAACGAATAGTATCAATAAATCTAAATCCAAAATATTATCTTTCATCAATGTACATACGAGTACAATTTAAATTTATACAAGGTTAAGTATCCGATATTAATTGTTACATTTATCACTTTCCAACCATCTCCTAACCATATATAATATTGTACTTAACAGATTAAGCTAGGCTTTCTTTTCTGGCAGATGCTCGTGATATGAGAATGGTAAACTCCCATATAAAACTCTGAATTTTGTGGACTAGCAGGAGTGTTTTTGAAACTGAGCGAAAGATATGTCCCTCCGGGTCAAGAGGCGATGGTGAACGTACAGCGTGCCTCTGAGATATGGATGACACTTGGATTTCTGCAATTTGCTGGTACGTGACTCCAGCGTTTACCATTTGTATCTGTGTCCCCGTTCACCACTGGATTCTTCCGCAGTGCCCCGTAATAGAAAATGGACGAACACTCACAACAGGTGCTTCCCAATGGGTCGCATTTCTCCCTCTCAAAAAACAGTAGATTGGATTGTGGACTTACGGAGGGTACATAGCTCTCGTTTATCTAGAATGGTCACATTTTCGGACCTGCTCTCCTGTCGTTCTGCTGAAGTATTCCTATTCCCTTTAACTTCCCTTCCTTCCGAAATAGGATTTTTTTAATATTTTCCTTACGTGGAAGTAAAATAGAATGTTTCAATAATAAAGTTTTAATATCCCGAACAAACAATATGTTACCATAACATATTGTTATTTTTGATATGATATTGTTTGTTTGAGATATGAAAACATAACATAAGTAGGATACATAAATAGGATTATTTGATTCAGAATCCGTAAGTCTTCCAATAAGCTGTCTTTACAAAAATGAAAAGTCGTCTGTAAAATTTCGATTACCATCACTATATCGAAAAAGAACACATTAAAATCAATAATAATGTGTTAAATTCAAATCCAATCATCAGCACATTATGAAAGATTAGAGGGAACAATATCTAATAAAAACAACTTTGTAAATTTCCACAAAAAATTGGTCGCGAATATACCAATTTTCTGTGGTAATTTACAGTTTTTTTTATTACTATGACATTCCACGAAGTCACGCCTTCTCACATTGATTACGAACAATATCTACATATATAAAATATATAATACTACATATGAACTCCAAATAAATATATTTTAGCAGAATCGTTTTTAATTTTACGTAAAAAATTACGTTACGTATTTTTTTAAATTCAAGGTTTACCCTAGCATAAAAGCCATTGATTTAACGTAAGTTTTTATATTAAATATATCAAATTGAATTTGTATCCACTGATATCAAAATATATAAAAATACATGCATAAATCCATCTGTACGTATCCTATGAATCTGTATATAAACCACGTACAGTGAAGCTAAGTATGATCATAATAAATTGAAGGATAATACATAACTATCATCTCCTATCGAGCAACACTTGTTTTTAATTACATTTCAGAAACAAAGCAAAAGTTTGACTTTGCCTTACATTTGGTTTATATCAGTTGTTAAGTTATTGCCTAAGCCTATTTATCATTCTTTTACTAAACCTATAAAATATTTATACTATCTAATTGATTACTATCGTGTCCTCCGAAAAGTTCTGAGGCAAATAGAAAAATTGTTTGGAATTTCTCCAGACCAATTTGTTCGATTTGATATGCAGACGTTCAAATATTCTTATACGGGAAAACGGAAAGAATTCCTTTGATCTGTCGTTAGGAATTCGTATCTTCCAATCTCCCGGCACCGAACCTGGATTGAATTTCGGAAAATTAAAGTCCCGAAAAGGAACCCCCACTTTTTCTATCAAACAAGATCCGATACAAAGGGGTTTATTGTCTATAGATTATTTTTGTAGATAAAAATTCCGTCTGGAACACGCGAAAGGGATATGGAGGGAAGCCGTTTCAATTTCCCTTCGATTTCCCCGCCCTCTTTCGGTACATAAAGGTAACCGAAAAATCCTTTTCGGGAAAGCAGCTGAGTAAGGGCGGGACATTACTTCCTTTTCAAAGGAAAAAATGAAGTTGGCTTAGGAATTTCCGTGTCGTTATGGGGTGCATCTCCTCATGGGGAAGCAGATGGAGGGCAGTTGGTTGAAGTTGGATCGATGAGTCCTGCACTGCGGATGAATCCTCTCCATTGCCCATCTCTAGCATTCTTCCCTTTGTTGAGTCGCGCTTCCGGTATTTCACACGCGCCGTTGTCCATAGCAACGAGATTGGGTGCATCGAAACCCAGTGGTGCTCATGCTATTCGAAACTCGACTCGTATGTGCGCATTCTGAGTTTTGATTTCTTGGTTGAGTTACCTCAGTGGTTAACGCGCGAATGTGCTAGAAATTTTTAACTTTTGATTACGACGATGGTATTTTAAAGTTTTAAATTAAGCTTTGATCAAGTTAGGTGTTTTTAAGGACTATCCTTGTATCCATAATGATTAGTTACAACTGAGAGGACTTTATTTTCATAAAAGCCTTTTTAATCAAAGTCAAGAGCAGTAATATTAATTAATTTATAAAAGTCATTTAGCCCATATTCGATCAATTTTTAGGTAATTAATTCAAAAATGATTAAACATCGTAACTTTTATAGGATTTTAAAAATTTATTTGGTTAAATTCACAACTAAAATTTGAATTACTTCATGTTTAACTATGATAAGTATTTATTAAAAAATCACTATCACTACGAAAATTACTTTGAGTTTTGCTTTTTGTATTTCAGAATGCTCTCTACAAAATCTATAGTTGTCCGTTGGAGTTGCAAAAAATAATTTACCAAAACTTCCAATTTGAGGCTAGAATAATTTAAGACTACCATTCACACAATGAAATTCTAATTCTCAGCATTCTTGTTCCTTCCATTTCCATAGTGATTGAAACCCAATGTATGAATGACACTTTATAAGGGAAGCTGTTCTAACACTCGAATGAAAAAATAAGATGACTGTACGAGAAACCATTTTGGTTCTTTGCTGATGAAGGAATAAATCTCACGTACAACCAGTCACATCTGTCTCTTGACCTCTTATTCAATCTTTTGTTGTCTGCATTCAGGACATTGGGTCTTGACACTTTGCCAACTCATTGTCATTTTAATAATCTTCGCCTGCCCTGATGATATCTCAGACTCCCATTTTCTGCCTTTCGCTGAGTTATTGGGAGATGTCCAGCATGCATCTTGCAGAGTTTTCCTTTTCTAAAGCCATGGTGACGTTCAGAGTTATTGTCCTCATGCATACTCCGGTGATATTTTTTGGAAATGCATAGCAATATTTCACTATGACACACTTGCTTTTCTTCAGAGGTTGTTTGTCTAAAATTCGAGGATTTATTGTCGTTTCTCATCCATTTTCGTTCATCATTTTTTAACTTTATGAAAAAGAGAATGTCAAAGAATTCGTTCTTTATACAATATGCTTCATCTTGAATATTTTCTTCATTTTACGTAGGATTGAACACGATAGGAGTTTTCGCAAGATAAAAATCAGATGCGTATTTAAAACTTTTTGATAATTCGTGAATACTTTTATATTTTTACATGAGTTGTAGCTTTTAGAATAAACTGGACTGTAAATACACTAAAAAATGCTTTAATTTTGGTAGAAACTAAAGGGGAAGAAGTTTTCCAAACCTTTAAGTCGACATCACAGTTACTAATCAGTTGCTCTAATTAAGTTAAAAGACCGTAAAAATTCCTTTATTAAAATTAGAAATCATGCATAAGTTTACGTTCGAGAATCAGTCATAGCAACGTTAAAAAATTCCATCGTCAGCTAAACAGTAATTTCCACCTGTAAAAGTAAACAATGCAAACAAACATTTTGCTCCCATGGTTACTTGAGTAATACTTCGCTTTACTATCATCGTTCGATGCTATCCTTCTCTTTGGATGCATCCATTCGAGATAAACGCAGCTAAAACGTAAAAAACAAGAAGTAAAAGGGTTGGAGGGATGAAAAAGCTTAATGACGCAAGTGATCGCGATTGCTATCTGGAAAATTACGACGCTAAAAATATCCGTAAGAGCGGCTCTCGTTCCGCGGCGCCTGAGTAATTTTCTCAACAGGGTAACCTTTAATTCCAACTGAGAGATTCTTGTTATTTCGCAAATCTCTGCGCCCGACTGTGTTTCCCTCTTAAATCGCCGGATTTTCTTCCTTTGGAAGAAATATATATATATATATATATATATATATATATATATATATGTAGAGAAAGAACGAAGGGTTCCATATATATATATATATATATAAATTCGCCTTTCACCGTTCAGCATGGAACACCGTGGCTTGATTAATCCTATTATCCCTCTATCCATTTGTACTCCCCAGAAGGAGGGTTTCCCTTTTTTCCCGACAGATAGCGTCTTTATCTTTCCTTTCACGTTCCTCCCTTTTTGATGTGTTCCGCTGCAAGACTAGTTTTAATCAATCCTCTGCCTCTTTGATATAATCTTCCGATGAATCGTTGGAAACATGGTCCGGAAGAGTATGGCTCATGGAGAAAGTCATGATTTAAGTATCGGATACGTTTCTGTAAGAATTAGATACATTTATCGTGCGTCATTGACTTCTGGAGTGTAATATCCCCAATCAATTCTCATAAGTTTGATTAGGCGTAAACAATTAAAAAGTATTAAATTAAATTTAAAATTACAATAATTATGGATTTTTATTTATTGTTAACATTCTCTTGATCCATTTATATAACGATATAATAGATAATCAGTAAGATTCGGTTGGATTGAAAATTAAAATTTTATAAACCCTTTGGATTGATGAATATTTTTTTTTTAATTCCATCAATAATTTTAGTAGATGAACTATCATATACCCTAATTATTACCGCATATCATAATTATATCATTAGGTAATATTAATAAATCAGGACGGGATAATATTAAACTGACTTGATTTCCACCGACCGAGAAATTGAACTCCTTTGGGTCATATTTATCCAGATAGAGTTCATTAAAAATTACGTAAATGTTCAATCCTTTAAAACGTGTTTATTTATCGAAAAAGCGAAAAAATTGTAAACAGTATAATTCATTCAACATATCAATACGTCAAGATGTCGACTCGTATTTCTAAATTAGAATCAATGATCATAAAACATTGCCATAAAATGTCAGAAGACATCCAAACCCACTTCACTTTTCATACCTTCGTGGAAATATGAGAAACTTCATCCCTTCACTTTTCACGCATTAACCATTTCCGAGGAACTGAGAGATTCGTCAATTGAGTAAAATGATAAAGAAGAGAATCCGTTAAACGGATTTCGACGCGAAGAAGTCAATTCCACGAAAGACATCAGTTCATCGCCTCGATTCGGCTTTTTCTATTTTTATCTCTAGAGACTCGCGTAAAAAAATTCCACTCCTGTGTTATTTCGTTACGTTAATGTGATCGGAGAGTCGCAAAGGCAGTTTATTTTAATCTCCTCTGCGTTCCAACCACCTGACTCCAGCTACCGAATCAATCGCTTCACACCGATTTTCCTCGAACTGTCTGTATGAATCCTCATTTTAAATTCAAGAAAACAACGGGCTTTTTTGGCATTTTTTATTAATGCTATTTTCGAATTTTGAAGGTTGTACTTCCTTGTCATTTCGTTTCATCAATGAAGGATTTATTTTAATTTTTTACGCATATTCAAAATTAGCACTTCCCTTAAAAGAAATACGTACTAACTATACAGACCACTGCAGAGGATTACGAATATTATGTAATTCATAGTTAAGTTAGTAAACGATTTAAAATTCAAGTTCTAATATCTAACGATTAAAAGGATCCTGCATTGTCATAAGGTGCCAAAATTCAAACACAGTACTTCGTTAAAAAAATTAATCTTTACTTCCAAGCTCTGAATGAAATGTGTAGGATATATTAAATATATTACGTCATACATTGAGTTAATTTTAAATTATATAAATGCAGGGTTTATTCATTGTATTTAATAAATTTATGTATTATTTATTAATTTATTTAATACATTGTATGCAATATTATTTGTACTATTTTATTTTCAATCTCTTCGACATGATAATCAACTAACTTAAAGGTATGCAAAAATCAAATTAAATTTGTAATTGGTTCTTCATGAGTATGAAATTATAGAAACAGTAATTCGTAATAATGGAATATGAATACAGTTTTTTTCTCCACTTAATTGATTATAATTACGCGCTTTAGGAAAGTTTGCAATATTTTCTTTTCGTAAATCAATTGAAAGTGTAAACCTTTTTGAATTGCTAGATTTCTTACTCTTGTGTACTATCACGTTCATCCATTCCATTAAAAACGATTACTAGCCAACGCGATGGCAAACGAACCGTAGGTTAACGCCGATATTAATTCGACGCGCGATTTTAAATTCTCGATTAAGGGCTCCCGACACCTTCGAATGGCATCTCGCTTCATTTTGAAGTGCGTTGACCCCACAGGTAGACGAACTCACTCAGAGCTCCACTTCGATGTCGGATGAGACTCCTTCCGGATTATTCGATAAGCGCTCCGTCGAATTTCGATCTAAAATTGAATCTTGAAAATATGCATCTGAAACGTTTTCTGCGCTAAAGTCCTCCTGAACAAACTAATATGTTTGGACAGAAAATTCACCACTAATCCCATAACTAAAAGAGTTGAAAAACTAAGTTCATCGATGGAGATAAACATTTAAATATATATTGAGACGTGTCCAATTTTAGGACGTTTTTATGATTGCTTGTTTCGTTTAAATGTTCTGATTAATAATCTGTAATATAAACTTAATAGCAGTTTAACTCTTATAGTGATACTGTGATAGTGCTAAATATATTTGATTCATTTACCTTCAGCTGTATATACCATTTATTGGTATATAAATTGAAATCTCACAGCAGATTATTAAATATTTAGACACTTATAATATTTGCTTTCCTGAATAGGTGTAGCTGTAAGGTATTCAGCGTAACCAGCAGTTTCCAAATAAATAAATATAAATTTGCGTTAAACCTAATGATTGAAGGATATTTAACAGGAGAAATCAAAATAAAATTTTAAAAATTTAAAGTAAGTTAATTATTGATTGATGATGAGAGGTTATTTAGAGTTAAAACGTGCTATGAATTTATTTAATTAACAAAATTTCTCGAAAATTTTTACAACATAAAATTCAATAAAAAAATCATTATTTCAAAACATATATTAACATCAGAGTGAATACAATTTTTAGATTTTAATCAAGTTATTGGAAACTACTTTTGTATTTTACTCATTGTGTAAATCTGTTTGTAAGTTATTCTTTTAGGAAGAAATTTTTTTAAATCGATCATTGATCCAATTCAAAGTAAAAACAAAAACTGTTCATTCTTTATCGAGTGCCATTGCAGTAACAACTAAGAACAAGGCTCAGGATGTCGAGATACATATAGAAGACCATTACGGTACACTGCTTGAATCGAATTTGAAGTTTATAGTGTGACAATATGAAATTGGTGGACGGAAAAAGCAGGGTGTGTAGATAGCCTGTCAACACGGAAAATTCCCGAATTTTATCTGTAAAAATATCCTATTTTTCGTGAAACATTGGGATGGGAAGAATAGAATGTGGAATCCGCAGAACCTGTCTGGTTCTGTAAGATGTTCTTCACGCTCCGTAGACTGCAACATCTCATCTATCCGTCGAAGTGTCGTTTTTTATGAAGGCAAAGTTATTTTTCACTTTTATTGCCCCATGTGTCACGATTGTTATAAGTTTGAGCCCTTATGACAAACAGGATTTTGTGGAACTTCGGCAGCTGTCATTTGAGCTGTCTTTTTTTTCATTTCGCTATTTTTATTCGGCATATTTGTGACGGATATATGTAAGTAAGATGATGAATGAGGAAACCTTTCAGTCAATCTATCTAGGGGAATACTATTTATCTTCACGAACCTTGAGTGACATAAATTTCAACGTGAATTTTAATTTAATAAAATAGGATGTTTAGCTAATTCAAGGGAATCTCGTTCAAAATACTCATAAATGAAATTATTGTTAAAATGTTTGGATAAAACCTCGATTAATTTTATTTCGATTTTGGCTGTGATTTATTATCAACAATATTCAAGTAATCTCGAATTAAAAAATAACAGTATATGGAAAGAAAATAATTTTAGCTACCAATTAAATAGATATACAATACAGAAAGATAGAAAAATCTAGCAATGTATGGGATAAATTAATCATGATACCGTAAAATCAAAGATACGTTCAAATGATGCCGACAAAATTTGTAAAGCGATTTCTTAACATCTACATCTACATAAGTACCCTGCAAGCCGCCTTTCGGCGTGTGGCAGGGGGTGTAAACACCTATTCTATTTTACCGCGTATTTTAATCTATTATTGTCGCATATCGTGCGCGGGAAAAAGGAATTCTTAAAACGATTCGTCCTAGCATCTATTTCTCGTATTTTACGCGCATTATCGAATCGGCCTAGATAGCAGGGGGGTCGCATAATTTCAATTACGTCTTCCGAAAACGTACTTTCTCTAAACTTATCTAATAAACGCAATCTGGCTGCTAATCTTGTATCTGCTAATGTTTCCCAACCTGCGTCTGATAATAGTTTCGTTACGCTTGCCTTTTTATCGTAGCAATTCTTTACAAATCTTATTGCTTTTCGTTGGACCTTTTCTAGTTCGCGGGTACTAATTTCGTCCGCGGGATCCCAAATACTAGATGCGTATTCTAGTTGTGGTCTTACTAACGCGAAGTAACAACGCTCTCTCACTCATTCGTCGCTTTTACCTACGATACGCCTAATGAAGCCGAGTTTTCTTTCTGCTTTACCGCAAATATTCCGTATGTGTGTGCTCCAATTTAAGTTATTTGCGAGAGTAATTCCGAGATATTGAACCGAGTCTACTACATTAACATCTAGTTCGTTAATTTGATACGCTTTATTCTTACGCATTTATTTTCTTTCGAAGAAATTTACTACGGAGCATTTACTAACGTTAAGGTCAAGTTGCCAATTTTCGCACCAACGTTGGATACGAATTAAATCTCTTGACAAAGACACACGATCCTCCTCGGTCGATATTTCTCTATAAATCACCCTATCATCCGCAAATATTCGCACTTTACTTTCGATATCGAAGCTCAAGTCGTTTATATATATTAAGAATAGAAGTGGCCCAATTACGCTGCCCTGTGGAACGCTCGAGGTAACTTTGACTTTGTTTGAAGTCACGCCATCAAGTAAAACTTGTTGTTCCCCATCGCGGAGAAAATCCCTTATCCAGTCAATTATTTCTTTATTAATACCGATTAATTTTAGCTTGTAAATTAATTTGTTGTGCGGGACTGTGTCGAAAGCGTTCTTAAAATCGAGGAAGATAGCATCTACTTGCCTCAAATTCTCGGCTGATTTTAGGATATCGTGAACGAATAACGCTAGCTGAGTTTCGCATGATCTAAATTTTCTGAAGCCATGTTGGTTCTTATCGAAAAAATTAACTCTATCTAGGAATTTCATAAGTGAGCTGACAACGATATGCTCCATCACTTTTCCCGACAGTGAAGTTAACGATATTGGTCTATAATTACTTGGGTCCTCTTTAAGTCCCTTTTTATAAACGGGCGTAACTTTAGCTATCTTCCAAAAGGACTAATTTTCACCAATGGTAAGAAAGAACCCAAGGGTACGTTTTGAAAGACGCAGAATTTGAATAGAGATGCAAGATTGTTCTTTGATTCGTTTCTTTGATTTCAAAACTCTTTCGCACGTTTGAGGCGCTGCAGATGAAGGTATAAAAGAAAAGGCACTGAAACCAAGCGTAAGGGAACACGGTTTGCGACGCTCCGGTTGCTCTGGAGAAACTTGATGGATCACTTAAGCAAAAACGTGGAAGGAACCGTGAAAAAGAAAACGCTTAACAATCCGTGTTCTTTAGAATCAAAACAGGATTGTTTATTTTATTCTAAATACACAGCGGTCTCAAAGGATTCCTTTGGAACACTCATAGTCGTCCTGTGAAAGCTTTCTTGCGTCATTTTTTGTTTGTTTGTTGATGTATCAAGACTTTTCATTGTTGAATATTTTCAATAATACCATGGGCTAATATTACGTAGCTGAAATTTAGGAGGAATCAATTAGAATTGCAGTGTTGCTCTATTTCATCTGAAAGTGACTTACAGGAAATAGTCTTTAGATTTATACTTCTATCCACATGATAATTCATATTTTACTTTATATCCTCATTCTTTATCCACACAATGCTATTAACTAATACATTAAGCAATTAAGCTAGGATTGAAGAAAAGGAAAATGAAAGATTTCCTCGATAAGAAGAAAGACAATAAAAACAGAAATTAATATTCAGTAAGGATGGTATCTCATCAATATATATCCTAAGTAACACGAAGTTTTCAAAGTAAATAATTGCTATAAATTAGTATGAGTATTTGAGGGCACCTTTAATATAATAATAATGTTAGGTTGCAATAGGTTTTGATGCAGCAGATTACGTTTCTTTTTCCTTTTTCTAAGAGTCTATCGAAAACTCGAACTTAATAGTGACATGTTACTATGGCTATATTGATACTTATTTACTGAAACTAAGACTACTTATTGTCTGAGATCGTTTGAGTTATTGCAATCTACAAAGCATGGGAGGATATGCCGCAAATTGAAGGCACAAAATTCGGTTAGCCACAGGTGCAAAAAAAGAATTTACGATCACAAGGGTTGGATTCTGGATATAGGCGTGAAGGAGTTGCGTTATTTACCACCTTCGAAGTTATTGGATATAACGGTTATCAATCGAAGAGAAAGATTGGGGTTCGAAGAAATTACAGGTAACGTTTGGTTGTACATAAATCAGAAAGATTTAGCGATTATGCGTATATTAAAAGGGAAGGAGTGAAACATTCTAGGATCCTTATATGTTAAGGTCGACTACCAATCTATACCAAGGCTAGGTGTATCAATCATAGACCGAATGACTCTAAAGCACCGATTTGTCTTTGCTGGATATGGTCAGGTTCATGCTCATTGTTACCCACATGTCTTTTCTCCGTTATTTATTCGCACTGCTTCGCTAACAATTTTCGCAACCCAAATGAACAGCGCAAAAACAGATGCCACTGCTTGAAGGATCTGATTGCCTTTTTTATCAAAAGGTTTTCTTTGATGAATTAATCTTCTGGTCTGATTTTCTCGTGAGATTTTATTGAAAGTCCTATTCCTTATAGATTTTCTCGTTTTTAAAAATACAAGAAATCAATAATTGGTATCGATATTTTCAAATAGTGAATTCCATGAGAAAGATCTACAACTAAATCAGTATCTTAATTAGTATATTTTCTGAATAAAAATTTTAAATAATACTGTATTTCCGAACCTGATTTACGTAAAGTTTTCTACAATTAAATAAATATACAATTTACGAAGCATTAGTTCATTAAAACTTTATGGTGATTAACACTAGAACAGCGGGAAGCGGACACCCCCCTAGAACAGCGGAAGGTGTCCTCAGGACACCTACACTTGCGCTTCTTTTAAATTGAATGAGGCTGTCGTATTTAAATTTCTAGTCTTTCCTTATAAGCTTAAAAATTAATTACTAAGTATGGGTACTTATTTATCGGCAGATCATGAGGTAAATAGTTGCTACATATTTAATATAGAAATTGTTGTTGAGTTTAATCAATTTCATGAGACTCATTTTCCGATATAAAAATATACAGAACAGTAAAGCCAGAAATAAATTATATGAATAAATTAATATAAAGCCTTTTCGAGATAAAATAATTATTTGCTTGAATAACTTTTGAAAATTACCCGATTTTATCAACAATTTACATGGGGTACAAGAAAAAATAAACTCGCGTAATAAAACTTTACCGCTTCACGTACCTTCCTTTGATTTTATTTCACAACAAAAAGACTAGAAATAAGGTTTAAGACACAAACTGGACCTTAAATGTTATTTGCATACGCAATTACATTAATTTTTCTTCTTTAGCACAATGATGCTGTCACGAAATAATTACTCCACAGAATCCTTCCACGAAGCTAATACATAAGTGTTCTTGATGTTACAGTTTCTATTAACCTATTCCTTGCACTTCTTACACTTATCTGATGCTATATTTCACTTGTATTTTCTTTTGAACAGATATCATTGGATGATGTCTCGTGCATCTAGTGTTTACTTAGGTCCTTTTTGAGATCTCTTTAGACAGCTTAGGTTTTACTTTGTTTATCTGCGATTCGTTGCAAGAATCTATATCTGGTTATTTGGCGACCTCTTTTCTGCTTGCAAATAACCTATACATTGACTTGTGCTAGATAAATTTTTATGTAAAAAGAATGCATTAGGCAACGTTGTGAGTCTGTCTCACCGTGTGCCTACGCGCCATTTGGTCCACTGCGCCGCTTTTTGTACAATTATGGTACGTCACCGCGTCTGATTTTCTTTTACTAATACTGTCAAATACGACATTAGAAAGCATCTAAATCGCGAGAAGAACATGTTTATTCGGTTTAGTTTTATAAACAAGGATTATTCTTCATTTTTCGACAACATCGGAATTCACTGCAGATTTTTGCTGGTTTTCAACTCCAGCGACTCTCATCACAATTTGCTCAATGTTCCAGATAAAAAATACCTGCTTTCTTCAGCCTTTTAAATAGTTTCTTTAATTTAAAATAATTATCGGTCATTAGGTTAATTCCTTTTATATAGGAAAGGTCCCATCAAGGTCATGACCACATGGTTCAGGAAGATGGCCTATCCTCCAACTCGATAACTTATGGAAATCTATTCTATGCATATTTAGAATTAAAATCCACTACTAACCGAAACTTAACTACATATTTATCAGGTTTATCAAGAATAAATTGTGTGAATAGACATCTACACTTTCTGGGAAAAAGCTGATCATTCACCGTCACTTTTGTACCGGGGTTGTGGCAAGCGTGGCAATATTCAATGAGTGAGTGTCACAAAAAGATATAAGACAAATAAGTCAATTGCGAAAATAGAAATGGGAAACGTATCTTATAAATGGAAATATTAGAAAATATAAGGCAAAATGTTTCCAACTCAAATCATCATTAGAATTGCTACCTCAAATTTTTATACATAACAATATAATTAATTAATTTTGGAGAACGGGGACAAAATAATAGAAAAAAGAAATATTATCTCAAAGTACATTCGTAAGAGCTTCTAATATAAAATAATGAAGGTTTTATCATAAGAAATAATAGTTAATATTACGTAGGTGTCCTGAGGACACCTCCGCTGTTCTAGGGGGTATGTGGTAGGATCTCCTATGAAAATATTCCAATAATTATAAAACTTGGTAGAAATACGCAGAATATTAAATTACTAAAAGTCACGAAACGATTTTTTTCTATGATACAAATTACAAAAATGGTGCGTTTTTTTCATGGGCGAGGTGTCCTGAGGACACCTTCCTCTGTTCTAGTGTTAAAAAGCTCTATAAAGTAGTCACATATCAAAGCAACATCTCTTTCAAAAATTAAATAATTTACAAGATATGTCGATTCATTTGAATTAAAAGCAATATTTATCCTAAAAATGAGGCAAATTTATTCAAGAATTCTAATCCCTTCTGTATTATTTCAGATAAGTCTGATTATCAAAAAAGATATTTATGGCACTTGTACAGCCGCCATAGCACATTAAAGAATTAAATAATGTAGTAACTTACCCTTCTTGTAATTTTATGCAAATGGTAACCGAAATCACATGCTAGATGAAGAGGAAGGAATTTCAATATCAGACTTATTTTAATTTTATTTTAATCTTTTCCTTACTTGGAAAGGAATTTTCTAAAAGTTAATTTTATTTTCCAGGTATTTACTCAACTCAACTTCTCTTCGTGGTTTAATATGCAACTATTTTAATTTTCGGGAAGTAGGAGAATAAATAAAAAAATCCACTTATCAAGGATCAAGTTATTGTCCTCCCGAATTAGGATAGAATTGAAAAAAAAAGGTTTCGTTGATTGAATTTCTTCGAATGTTCAACATTTTTGTGCTATCGATTTAAATTAATCCAAACAGAATAATTTTTATCGATTTCTCCATCTTAATCAAGCTCTAGATAATTTTAGAAATTTCCCAGAGGATATGAGGGTGAAACAATATAATTTTATTATTTCAGGAATGGATTAATGATTTTTAATTATTATTTTTTATAATTTATATTATTATTATCATATTATAAATAATGCTTCTCAACTCTAACTAAATTTAGAATTAAGATTCTATTCTCTCATCCATAAATTACCACTAAGAAGATAAAACAATTTACCAAAGTTCCTTCACGTACAACACCTATTCGCATATCCCCAACTTCCATCCTAACATATGCAATCTCTAACGTTCCACATCTTGAATTCCACTGTCGAGAAATATCGCATTCTTTCCATGACCTCTATTCTCTTCATTCCTTGTCTGAGGAGGCGGAAATTAATATAATAAATTTCCCCATATTTAATGATGTTTCGAGACGTCAGAAGAGCTCAGACCATAGAAAAAGTCCATTATTCTTTTAAAGAGACGGCGTTTTTACGTTTCCAAGGACACCAAAAATACTAAATGGATACTAGAAGGAAATAATAGATGGAAGAATGAACGGGAAGATAACATACGTGGAAATAGAGCATGGCTCCGAGTAAGATTCCGTACTTCTATAAATCCTTGAAAGAAATCGCATGACAAAAGAAGGGCGCATCAATCATGCAAATTCTCAACGAAATGAGCAACCACGCCGTCCAAACGACTTCATGAAGCCAATTTCTGCTCCTGGATTTAAAAGTGTAATTTCGAATTCCTCCTTGGTTCAGTCCTTCCTGGAGACGGGGGTCCAAATTGTTTCGAGTTCCCATTTAGGCTCTCCAAGGCACGTTCACAGAATTCCTGCGTAAACTGACCTCGATTCCCGTTTGAATTTGCATAACAGAGCGGATCTGAAGGAACATGAGAGCTTTATTGAGATTGGTGGAAGGAAATTGTTCGGATTTGCAATCGTGGAAAAATTGCGCGAACGACGGGAATGCAGCAATTGTGATTGTATGCTTTGAAAATTACATCAGGAACGCAGAATAGAGTAAAATATAATGAAGCTATAATCTCATAAGAGAATTATTCCTAAATATTACTTAAATGAAGTTGTCAAGGAAGTCAATTTGAAGCAAATTGATGTAAATGTAGACCGTAGCATTAATTCATTCTTACTTTTCATTAGTATATTCTACTCTTAATTTTGAATATTACGAGATTTTCCTTTAATTGGATATATTTAGTAATAAACTAATTATCCAATAATCTTGTAAGGATAATTTATGATTTAATATATTTATGGTATGTTTTAAGTAAGCCAGTATAATTTTCAGAGGATTATAAGGCTTATATAAATCTAATCTTCAGTAAAACTCTGAGGTTTAGCTGCGTAGCTTAGCGTTATGAGTAAAAGATTTGGAAATCAAAATTGATGATACTTGAATTTGATGTAAATTGAACACATAATAAATGGTTCTACGCATTTCTGATACTGGGTGTTTACTCTATTTAAATCTAAAATTCTTTACAGCGAAATTTATATCAGATGTAAATAAAGAAAACATTTGGCCCATGGGGGGATCGAACCCACGACCTTCGCGTTATTAGCACGACGCTCTAACCAACTGAGCTAATGGGCCACGTATAGAGACATGGAATTTTAAAATGATAGAAATTGAAAGCTTTCGATAATTTAGCTGTGTGTATTTATAAAAACTATCTTAAAAACTGTTAAACTGCTCTTTATTATAATGACCTCTTAAAATTTGGTTGTTATTATTTTTTTTTAATTTTTAGAAATTTTCATTCACAATACGCATTGCTATGATTCGCTTTGTAATTACTCTTTAAAAACACGTTGCAAGTTCCAGAAAAATATCATAGTATAAATTACAACATAACATACATTATAGTATCCTATTACATAATAGTGAGATCATACATGGAGATTTTCTGCTAATTTTTCAAAGAATACTATATTTATTAATTAAAAATCTTTTATTTGTACTATGTTCCAAAAAATTGATTCATAAATTAAACCCTTTATCATAATATTTTATAATAAACAAGTATTAAATCAAAAATGTAATGAGAGATTTTATCTGATTATGTAATCAAATCCAACCCAACTCTCAGAATCTCATGACGTCAACTCAAGAAATTACGGTGGATCCATTTAGCTTGACCTACGTATCTCAATAACCATTTAGTATTTTTATTGGATGGAAAGCATAGGATCGAGAGCATCATACACTTTATGAGTGAGATCATTTAGCGAACCATACCTTCCCACAATCCCCTTTATCCGAGGTGGACCATAATCCTGGACCTCCCCTCCATTATTTCTCTCCCCCATTCACAAAGGGACGCTGTCGGGGGTGGACACGGAAAGAGGCAACAATGGACGTTGAGGGCCATCAATTCGAAGGATTCCGCGACCTTAAATGAGACGAGGGAGACCCTGGCTCATGTGCCGCTTTGGACGGGCATGCGTGCGACGTACCATTGTTTCCCAAATGCTGAATCATCCAAAGGCTTCCACGGACGCACCTCTTCTTTCAGCGATTGGTTTTCGGTTCTTTCGTAAACTTTTTCCCATTACTTGTTTTTTACTTTTCATTTCCATTGAACGGAAATCTAGATTTTAAAATACTCACAAAGATTCGTTCATTTGTCCCTAATTGTTATTAGCTGCTGATTTTACAATAATTAGTAATAGATATCAAACTCTATTGTTACCTATGCCAATTTAATTTATCACTAGGATATACGAATTTGAGCCTTCGTGTTGTGCAAGGTTTTTCGCTTACTACTTCCTTCCTTATTTACCTAATTGCGAATTTTATATAAAGACTTAGTGATATGTGAACTAATAAAACCAATAGGGTATCATAAAACGCCAAAAATATCCTCATTCATTTTAAAATTAAAGGTTTAAAGATATTACTAGCAAGAGATTAAGAGTGAATGATTGGAGAATTAATAAATTCCCAGTAAAATCAAAAGGCTGAAAGGATGGCTTTACGTTGACAGAGATATTAAAATAATAAGCTTTGGCTGGATCAGTTTAATTTTAATGAATTTGAAGATCGGATTTGATATTTAAATTCCCCCATTGAGAGTAATGAAATTTGACAAGGCTTCATTTATATGAGACGTAATTTTTATTATCTACATTTTGAGCCCTCATTGAAAATCACCGGAAATTTATTTCGAAGTGACATGGATATTTTATAAATAACTAGGATATATACAATTAGTATAATTATATATGACATTATTTTTAATATAATAACGTGTAATTGCTCACCTTTAAGAAAATCATACAAATGTAATACACAGATTTCTTCACCATCACAAACATTTTATTTATGTTTACTTAGAAATTATTAACATAAACTTTCTGGATTACTACAGTATGGGACGTAACAATGGGCACTGAGCATTTGTTTGTTGGAATATATCATGCTTATCATCACATTTTTCATATAATAAAGGATAATTTGGCCTAATTCCTCACATGTCATACGTATTATCTAATAAGAACTATTGAATTATAAGAACTAATGAGAAATATGCTACAAATATAGATTCTACTAAAAGTTGAACTGAAAATAACGCGCGATCTTTTTTTTGATAGTCAATATTGGGCCTTGAATATACAAGAATCGACTTCTGCATATCCAAATAACCATAATAGTACAACTCGATCTAATAAAGCACACTTCCACTCACGGATTCTTACTCCCGTGCTTCGAAAACTATCTTCCCAAAGCCCTACTCATGCAAATGAACCTTCCGTCAGAAGACACAAAGGCAGCCACGACCGGCGATTTTTCTTCGTCACTTTCATCCACCTCTTCTTAGTCCCTCACTTCTTTTCATTTTGGCCTGTCTCTCTCTTTTCCCTGTCTTTCATCCTCAAAACGCCCGTAGTTACTCTTTTGTTTGGGATCTTCACGAAAAAGACTTTCGGAATTTCCGTCGTATTCTAACTGCTAGAGCCTCTCTCTTTCCTAACTTTGGCCTATTCTATTACGAACTTCTGAAAGGTTTATGCTAAAAACCCTATGAAAGTTTTATATATCATAAAGATATGTACGTATAATATATTATAACTCAACAGACGGAATAATAACCTCCATTTTCGGGCACTTTTTCAATCCGAAACTTAGGTATATGCCCATTCTATTTCGCCATCCTCGCAGCTTTGAATTCCTGTATTATATATTTATCCTAAAGCTTTATTTGCCTTTTCCTTCCAAGTTTTTCAATCTCTTTAAAGCCTTTGTTTCTTTTTAAGACGTAAATAGTATTATGTAATTGATAACTAGAAGTTTCTTATTATTTTTAGTGAGATAATGATCCAATTGTAGGCCATGAACTTTTCTATTTAATTTTGATAAATTAAAAATAAATATGTTAGGTGAATAATAAAATGTCTCAAATGGAATGTCAAAATGATCTGCATAATATTAAATAATGTATTAAATACTACTTTATTTACATAGTATTTTTATTCGCATTCATTATCTTTATATTTATATAAGATAAAATACGAAAGATTATTATCAATCAGATTAATAAGCCAGTATATAACAAGTATTCATATCATTTTCATCACATGAAAATTCATGAAGTCCATTCCATTAATGAACGCTGAGCCTACTTCAACATCTGTAGTACTACAACTCCGGACAACACTGAGAACTAAATGAATGACCGATTCGTTTTTACTTCATCCCAAGCCGTAAGATAAAGATGTACGTACATTCCAATAATCTAGTAATTTCAGATGGAAACCACCACCTACCGAATTCAACCACGGACGTGCAATCGTTCGATAATTTATGACCCCATTCATATTCCACGGCGTGTATATATTACGATGGCTGAAAAAGTGGGGAGAATTCTGCATGATCGGAACCCTTAACTATGAAGGGAGAGCACTTTTTGAACGTTAAAAATAGCGCGGTAAATTCTGAATCCTCTCGAGTGGACGGAGAAGAAAGAATTGCTGTACGAATGCCATGACCCCTTTCCAACCGACCATTCATTTCCATGAGAAGAAGGAAATCGGAAAACTGTTTTCGTGGATGCAGCAGAGGGTAGCGAGTGGAAGAAAAATTATCGATCACCAAACAGATTCCACGCGCTTTGGTTTTTTTGCAAAATTTTGTTCCCCGGTAACGAACGAGAGCTGGGTAAAGATGGATTCTCTGAATGGATAATAAACCCCTCAATTGGGCGTTCAAAATCATTGGGAATGAATGTATGAGGAAGCTAATTGGATCCACTGTAGTATTTCTTAACTCGGCTTTTATTGAAAAAAAAGAAAAGGTCTTTCCGTTCATGAATCTTCTATTCCACTATCTACACGTAAGTATTTGAGTGTGGGGATTGAAGTATACATAGATTGGTATATATTATTACGTTCCTTCAAATGAAAAACGTGTTTCTGAAAATGTGAATGCTTTAAAATTACACAAGAACTAGTTATTTACACACTATTTTGATACTAGAGTTTGTTGACACTTTAAATTTGAGGAGCCTAACTTTGACGTAGATAAAAATTATTTTCATGAATTCATAAAGAAAGGAATTACTACTTTAAATTAAATTCGTTTACTTCACTCTATTACCATCTCCTTCTATTCTTATTTGACTTGAGATATTAACAAAATACTTCGAAACTTATAGGTCTACAACCTCTAGAGTTTATTTTCTACAGAGCGTAAAATTTTTAAATACTCTCCAAGATGCATTTAGTGACAAAAATATTCTTAAAATTTAATTTTATTTCAATAATCCAATAAAAATTTCAAGAAAATATCGTGAGTCAAAAAAAAAAATACAAATTACCTGATGAAAAATCAAAGCAATTAAATCGTAGTAAGTTTTTACAATTAATAATTACTGAGGACCTGTTAACCTCCTTACGTTGTCATGAGAGCACAACTAGTGCTCTAGAAATCAATAACAGGGTCGAAGTCCCCATTTATTAGGTTCAGTGGTATTCTAGTCAGAGGTAGGTCCATGTGAGCTAACCCTATCCTAAGATGAGTGTTTCTCCAAAGCCTGAGGTGAAGACGAACCTCACCTGCTAATACACACTCGATCTTCTCGTATTATGGTCTCCCTGCTTGTGTGGGCTTAGGAAACTGATACCACGTGGATTAAATAGGCCACAGAGCTTCAAAGAAACCACAAGTACTTCTTTCAAATAGGAGTTAGTTCATTAGATAGCAATGACAATGATTTTTAAGATAAAGTTCAAATAAATTAAATGCAAATATATGATAAATATATTACGTAGCATAAAAATTCATAAATCAAATATATTGTATAATATTGCATAATTAAGAAGATATGTAAATTTAATCAAAAATGTGTTATTGGCATGTGGTTATCTATAAAATTTCAATAATAAAATTGTAGTAGAGTTTATTTACTAGGTTTAATTCTTACTTCGTGACTGTATTACAAAAACATCATTCGCTCTGTATTTTTCGATAAAAAAGCTTATGCATTATTTATTATATGCCTATTCATTACAAAGGAATGAATCCGATAAAATTTTAAAAGATCAACTGGTCATTTCCGCTAGCAGAAACGCCCATGTCGCAATTTTTCCTTCGATATAAATTCAGCTATATGCTATTCTTTCCAGACGATTAGCCTTGAAGTGAATTATAAATTTACAGAATCATCTAACCATCAACGCAAGAACAGAAAAAATAGCTTGAACTTATTTATATCATTTTTATTTGTTTGCTTCTACTGCAAATATTCTGTCAAGTATAGTTAAGTTTGTTACATTGAATATTAGACTAGACTTTTTAAACTTGTAAATATTCCATTTCCGTAAAATATACCGACATTCCTAAATTTTAAAAAGTGGTCCATTCAATCATCGGTAAAACTCGATGAAATGGTAATAAATTGTTTTAGCACTACACTTGAAGATGATTAAACTGTTCTATTTTTTATTGAAAGAATAATTGGCATTAACTAATAGACGTGTTCACTCGATCTCGGTAATTTTGCTTAAGGAAATAAATATTTTATACCAATCAAAACTTGGATCGTATATGTTAATTAAGGATAGTTTCTCCCACAAATTTGATATTGCTGATTCAAATCTGATCTTCAAATAGATAGATAGACAATAGTTAGAATCTTGAATGAAAATAAAACAATCCATTTTAGACTATATTTTTCAAACACTATCATCAATTTCTCAAATATTTATAAAATTGATTAAATACATGAAAAGGGAAATTAAAAAGAACTAGGAGAGGATAAGACCTATGTAAAAAACTGCTACACTCCCTATAAAAAGTCCTTCACTCATCTGAGTTGGACGTGTATTAATTGATAGCACCGAATTCCAAGAAAGACACTTCACTCCAAATTCATAACAGTTGTAATGAAGACGGCATCAAAATTCCGGACGGAAATGAGTTCGTCGGAAATGAATAGTCGAGTCATTTAATAAATTAGTTGGAAACTTTCGCCGACAATATGCAATTAGGTTTACGTCTCTCTACGTGATTATGTGGATACGGCTCAAGAAGACGCTTCAGCCGTCAATGATAGTTACTGAAAGTTAAGGATGATCAGTATGCAACTCTCTTGACATATTCTTAACTACTGAATGTTGGGTGAAAATATTAAAAGCCTATTTAGTAGCGGAGGATATATCGTTAAACTGATGAGAAGCTGAACTTCTGTCTTAAATGCGCCAAGGTCTCAAGAATACGCAATTGAAAATTGTTTTAATTATGAACTCCGAAGTTTTATAAAATCATTGTATGATTGTGAAAATAATCTATCTATGAATAACCACAATAAAAATGCTCATACGTATTACAAGATAATGAAAAATTTTAATTTTAAAAATTAAATTGACCCAGAAAGTATTTTTATGAGCTATAATATAAGTAAAGACGAAGATATAACACAATTTTTATAACTTTCTATACTTATACGATTCTACGTTCATAAAATATTAAAGAGGAACTGCTGATGATGGAAATGATAAATTGCATCTATATAGAGTTAGATAGAGTCACAAAAAGTCTACAAGACCCTTGTCATCGCTATTCTCTTACTATTACAATCCCATTCTCTCTAGGCCTTTGTCTCCCTGTCTTGTGCGATTCTCCCAGCATGCACCACCTTCCCACTCGTCACTGAAAGCGATGGATATATACCACTGCCAAAGGGATTCCTTAAAGAATTATTTTTCAAAAGAGACAGCACCTCTATATTTAACCAGAAAACCTTTTAAAGTTTACATTTTATTCCTCAGGCGATTATCCTGGTTTCTTTGTTGCCTCAGTGATCTTCCTTCCCTCGGGGGTTATCCTTTCTTTTCAATCTAACAACATCAAAGATTAATTCCTCAAAGAGACGTTCTGCTAATATACTATATCAATATCAAGATTTTCTAGGATATAGATTTCAAAGTTTCCATAAACAATCGTGAGTGAAAGTCTACAAATAATAGATTAAAAGTAATTGATTTAAATTTCTCGTCCTCTGAGAACTGATGAGGACAAATGAGGAAATTAAATCTGGAAACTTCTGAAATTTAATCCTCGCTTCTTTGGAACTAATTTTTTCTTTAAATTTTTCTTCATTTTTAAATTATCTCAGATAGAATAGCAAAATAGTTTTATCTATTCCCTTCTTTTTATGGTAACTTTATCGTACCTACAGACATCCACTATACTGATTTCTCTTCCAAAGACAAAACTTCTCTCATTTACTCATCAGAGTGTAAAGTTTTATCTACTCTTCCAACTAAAGGTAAAACTTTTATTCTAGATAGATAGGAAAAATTGCAATAGAGTTTTAAAGGAAATAAGGTTATTATCTTAAAAATGGTGAGGTATTCTCAGTCATTATTTACTTATGATTGCAATTCTATACGATAGACTAAAAATAATTCACTGAAACCAAAAAACTGTAAAATATCAGTCTGTGAGAATTTATTTTAATTCTATTTTGTCCTTTATTAAACATAAAGGTTGCTATAGCAATCAATAACAAACTTTTTCTATCCCAAGACCTGTATAGATTTAAAAGTCAAACTAGATTTGTTCTGAATGCATAAATGGTGCTGCTTATTTGGTTTACAAGAGAATTCGTCTCCTGTAATATTTCCGTGTTTATGCCCGTAAATAAATTATTTTCCAATAAGAATTTCTAGTCTGTTCTGAGTTACACAGAAACCAAATGTTATACCTCATTTCCTTCCATACGAGTCGAGGATCCTTAATTAGATGAGAACAATCTTATTTTACCCTTATCAAATTCTCGGACAATCTCAATGGACTTAATCAACCTCCAATTCCCTCACGAGTGAAAGAGAAAACACATTTGGCCAATGTTCACTTCTTCTTTACGGGCAATAACTCATATCATTCCAAGATTTATACTTCACGCCAGCTTTCCCTTCTTGTAGGATTTGTATATGGGGCTAATACACAAGTCTGTTGTCCGATGTATGAACTTATTTTATTTTCCTCAGTTTCCAAACAAATTACTTGGCAAAATCCCAATCTTCATCCCAGTCCACGAATTATACTCTAGAGATATTGAAACAACGTGGGATGTCCAGTAACATTTCGAGCAAAATCTCTGCTTAACATTCACCATCTTTGATTTATGAATACTGTAACATCGACACAACCCTGAGTTAAATTTAGCTAAATGTAATGAACTCAAATCAGATTGTTAAATTTCACATAATAAGTTCAAAAAAGGCGCAATTTTTTGTTCTATCTATGATATTAAATAAAAGGAAAAAGAGAAAATAATGTATTAAAAATTGCTTTGGCGTTAAATATGTATCATGAAGATCATTTATAATATATAAATTATAATAGTATATAATCAGCAAACGTTGATTTCATTTTATAAATCAGAAATTTATCTAATTACAATTTTGAAGAAATAAATAAAAATGGGTTGATGAATGAATCTTATCGGGTTTAAATAATTTCTAATCAAAACAGATAAATTATCAACGATTAAACTATACACATTTAATATGTAATAGTTATTCATATAACATATTCATATAAATTTAATTAAATCTATCTTAATGTTTGTTTTATATATTAATTCATAATTATTAAACATAGAGCGAATGCTCTGTCTTCTTTTGGATACTTATCACCATAATTTCAAGTGATCTTTATTTACATGGATACAATCAACATTTGTACAAGTTATTTTTTCCAGTGAATTTTATTGGATTTTAATAGAATCAAAAGAAATGAAAACATCACTATGATAAATAATACGCATAAAATTAAGCTGAGTGAAAATATTTGGTAAAAATTATCAAGGAAATCTTATTATTACGAACGATTACTTCAATACATTGTTACTATTTCATAAATCCAAAGATGCTGTCGTATGGTACTCTCCTGTTGTGCGCTTTATAGCCGTGACCTTTCGATGCATGATCCTTATTTCTAGAAGTCAGTCGTCTTTCTTCTATGTCCTATCCACATAATAAACTTTACTCCTTTCTCCTGCTCCTAACCAACGCCTTTTATTGAGTTACTAAAAATGTCTGTCATCTGCTCGACCATTCTTTCTCTCTAATCCTTTATCCCACGCCTTTCATTTGTCTGTACGTGTCCTTTTTGTGGATGACCCCCTCGCATTCCTCCATTCATTCAATTTCGCCATCATTGTTCTTTGTGTCCATCGTTGCCATGGTTACTCTTCTCGCGTCGCCAAGGAGTTCTCTTTATACGACGAGAAAAAGATACCAAGGTGCGAAGGCAGTGGAGTCACGCAGGGATGTGACATTTTGTGAGAAGGGATACGATGTGGGAGGTGGTCCGTTAATTTTCTACCTTTCCACTGAAGAGGAATTAAAGGCGACTGTGAAGAAGACGCAGTATATTCTGTTATGAGTTTTATATAGTATTACTCCCTGACGCCTACTCTAGGAGATAAGAAATCCTCTTAATGTAATTAAAATGGAAGTGAATGTAACGAAAAACCCGTCTCACTTTCTAATTCTGCCACTTGGTAACTTTTCCATTTAGATTATTTGAGCTTGTAATTATTATGTAACCACGATTAACAGATTCATAGTCATCTATTAGAATAATAGGGTAGATATATAAAATTCCTCCGAGCAATGTTTTAAAATATATATATAACAAAATTGGTAAAATCACTCAAAAGTTTTACTATTCTTAAAAAATAAATTTAACGCTTAAACTAATGTAGAGAATTTTCCCTTTTTACTAAAATATAGAACTATTTTACATAAATTTAACTTGGCTTTGAGACTAATATTCGATCGTTAATGCTCCACAGATCAATTTAATCCCTTTTTCAAACCATTCACATGGATTTTTCAAATAATATGTACCTTATTCGACCTACGTATTTAATTTCTACCACATCTGTAAATCACCTGTTTCCTTTAAGCATGAAAAGACAAAAAATAAAATAATGATATCTTTAAAATATCGCTAATATTTTTGTAATAGAAATACTTAATAACCAATATTAGTGTCTTTCTTATAAGTGGAGTACATATTTACTGCCCTTTATATGAACGCAATGAGTATAGACAAGTCTCTTCCATTTTCTTTGAGCCAAAAGAATAGAGAATAATAACAAAATTAGATAAGTATTAATTCAGTATAAAGGGAAAGAGCATCCGATATTCACCAATTTTAACGTACACAAAAGCACATTAACATAGCTCATGAATTTATCAAGACAGGCAAACACACTTTATAAGACCCACCTTCGTAACCATGAATTCCCATACTGGGACACACTATTTTCTTTCGAGAACTTTTTACCATCACTTCCTCGAGCTCATCGATATTTCCTTTCCTTCCTCCCACTTCAAAACCACCCTTTAGAGCAGCCTCTTCTATGCACGACAAAAGGAAAGGTAAGGACTTATGATAATGCAGAAGATGCGGGACTTAACGGTGAAGAAAGAACTTTAGGATGTCGTAGTTAGAAGAACACGAGTATTTTATGGGATCCAGCCTAGGGCAAGAGAGGATAATACTAGGGATAAATCAGGGTCAAAGGCAGAGAGGCTTAGGAAAAGGTCAAAATATCTAGGGCATTTTATCCAAACACATAAACTGAGCCAGAATAAAGGGGTGAATAAGCAAAGAGCTTTCACGAATACCTGTAGGGCAGGAAAAAGTCACAGATGCTTTCTTTATACTTATGTAAATTTTTCCTTTGCCGCATTTTATATTCTACTACAAACGTTCGTCACTTTCAGTGCAAAGGAAGATGCTCTTTTTATATCCAAAAATCAAGATATCACGCGAGACCTTAAGCGACTATGCTCTACTTTGAGATTCGTATTTTTATCCTTTTGATTTAAATGTTCCCATATAATGTTTCACTCTTTGTAAAGCAGATATTTAATAGCTTATCTTAGACACCCTGTCGAAAATTTAACTAACCTTACATTTGTTTTATAATTTGTATTCAATAATATTGAAAGAAAAAGGAATTGCTTCGTATAATTGGGAAAATTACTCATCAATAAAAATCGATAACTTATTCGATCAGTGAAAATGAACTTAGTTACTAATTAAAATCCTACATTAATATCACAAATTCATTTAGTTAATATTTCAATGAAAATTATTATTAACAGACGGTACAACAAATATTTTAATATCTACTTATTAAATAGCCATGTATGATATGGATGTATGATAGCCATATATGATATAGCGTTTAATAGGAGGGATAATCCCCATTTTAGAAAATCACAATGAAGTAAACCACAATTTCAGTACGTAAGCAATAATTTATATTCCTCAGAATCTATATTTACTGTTCCATAGACCAGCTTTGAGTATGGAAGGTTGTAGAATCATCTTCCATGATTATATATTCGGTATTTATATCTCCAAAAAATATGTTTTGATTTTCAATTAAAAGACTTTTATGCGTAATAAATTATTAAACGCATTCCAACGATAAATAATTAAATTCTTCTATTTTTGGACGACATTCCTACTTCCTATCAGCAAGAATTTGAGATTAATCAAATATTTCTGGATAGTTTGAAACTTAAATAAGGAGTAATTATTTACATTTTATAGCTATATTGAAAATATTAACATTTATTAAAGTCGTATTAGATAGCTCTTTAATTTGGTTAGTCTGAGGATTAATGCGTTATTTAATTAATCAAGAACACGTTTCAATTTTAGACCATTGTTTTCTAAGAATGAAACCAGGATTGGAATACGGAGTAAAGAATATTTAAGCAGACTATTGTATATTCAATCTCAGAAGTTCTCCTTCAACCCTTCCTCCACACTTTTAAATCTTCCATGGAAGGGCTCGAGAAATTTAGCACCCCAAGTCAGGAACGTCTTCGTACCAACTCTATTGCTATGAAGGAGAAAGGCGGAGCGCCTAGAGTGTAGCCTACCCGCCGTACGTCTTGTCGGACAAATTGCCTACGTTCACGGCTGAAGGGGAGACATTCGTGAGAGGAATCTTCCAGGAAGGAGAACCAGATGGGGTGAGATGGATTATAAGGGAAATCAGAGGAGGTTTCGTCTGTGCGTCCGATGGGAAATGTTTCTCCGTGATGCTATGTTACCTATTTAGAAGAAACAGAAACGCCTACAAAAAGCTCCGCCCCACTAAATTAATCCATCAAAAGTGTCTCTTCCCTCATCGGGGGATAAAAAACGGGAACGGTTTAATCTGTTACTTCCCTGATTAATGTTATATCATTGATCTTTTGATTCTGGGAGATTTCCAGTTGTTCCAGATCCCTGTTTATGACGCAAACTCCTCTTAAGTTCCTTTCACTTTAAGAGGAAGTGGGACGCGGACTTAAACGTGTCTCGATCATAAAAAATCGGAGTTTTATGTATATCTCTGTATGGATATATTTTATTTTCTGACGTTTTAAGTTAATCATACCTTTGATACTTTTATTTATTTATTAACAAAGACCGCACATCAAAGACCAACATCCTCTTACGGGACAATTACAGTGAGGTTTCAATCTCAACAACGGACGTCACAGACATCCAGACCCTGAGAGGAAAATTTCCTTCTCAGCCGGGATTTGAACCCGGGACCACAGCATTAGAAGATTAACCTTATATGCTACCCATTCCGCCAACGAGGCCGGCAATACTGGCAATACTGAAATGTATTACCATACTATTCCTATCTGGATTCCTGTTCACAAAAATACTTTGCATCCCTCTCTAACGATATTTGTCCAGCGAAGAATTTTTATATTTCCGAAATGCATTAATTGTTAATTGGCTACTTGGAGTAAATTAAATTCTCCCCGTGGATAATTGGGTTAGAGATACGGTTCAGTATGCCATTTAAAGTGATCCTCATATCATTTGTGGCCTTGTTCAATTTATTTAAAACCTAATTGTATATATTATATTAGTTTATTTTATAGTTGATTGAATTGTTCTGTTTTTAATTCTATAAGTGTAAAGTGATTTAATTTTCCAACGGTTGCATCTAATTTTCAACGAGCTAAATTTAACGTTAAGTTATTCATTTACGATCAACTGAGGAAAGAGTTGCCTGCTGTTCATGAAAATAATTGTCAAGGACAAATCAGAGGAGACTCATGTGGTGTTATAGCAATCTAGAAAAGCCTTTGAGTACATGATATACTAACAAATAATAACCTGTATATGTACATAATAGGACTCATTTAATCCTCAGCTGATGAGTAAATGAGTCTGTGCAGTATCATCGTGCGATAAAAAAATTCATCTATTGGATTTTAGGTACGTGTTAAAAATATTTAGCTCAGTTAGCTCGATAAAAAATTTTACCTTTTAAACCCGTGTTCAAACGAAAATTGAATGTGTTACGCGAATGAACGTGCATTGAATTACGAAATAGTGGGTTAATGATACGCCACGTTAAAACAACCTCATATTCTTTTAAGTTATGATGAGTGCTAAACTTGTTCAATCAAGTTGATACATGGACCATCATTTTTGTATCTACTACTCTTTTATGAGCTTACAAATAAATTAAACCCCACAATTGTTTTTCAATAATTGTATTTTAAGAGAACATAATTTCTTCGGTTTTATTATCAAATTATGATCCATAAAAATATCATTAACTTTTTTATATGAGTTTAAACTTTGGCAAAGCCTGAGATGAAATCGCTATTCTTCATCGAAGCAATGAAGTAAAGTGTCCATTTTTTCAGGAGAATTTTTAAACCATAAAGTGTGACATACTTATAAAAATATCCATACTTATAAAAATATCATCCATTCTAACTTCTATTTCAGTTTATAATATAATTAAAAGATATATTTCCCTATGCAAATCTTTTTGAATAATCTTTTGCACGTTCTATAATTTCCATAAATTAAATATAGATATAGTTATTATAAAGGTAACAGTAAAAACTACATAAAAACTGAGATTATATATTATTTTATGTTTCCTCTTTACTAAAGCATTAGAAGAATTAACGATCAATGGAAGTTTAAAAGTAAGATTTATTTTATTAAATTAAGCAAAAATTATCGAAATCAATTAACAATAGTTAACAAATTATTATTTATATTATTAGTACTTACTATGATTCTATATGAATTAATTTTTAGTTCACAGTCAAGTTTTAATCAATCAAGTTTAACCAGATGCATACTCTTTATATTCCTTCTAATTTTTAGAATATCACTTTATAGAATATGTTTATTATAAGAAATGTGGTAATATCATTGGGGAAAGACGATTGTTTACATTGACGATGTATGGATCCAATTTAGAATGAATACTGATGAAAATGATCCAGGAAATGGGTGATTATATGCTGTTCTTCATCATATGCCCTTAAATGCGAGGCTCCTGAAAACCAAAATGGCCAGTAATGAATAGAAATCACATCGACTCTTCATATCGTACACAATCCAGTCACCTGCAATTTACGAGATGAGATGTATTCAATGGACTTGGAGATACGTCCCATATATTTGCCCACGAAATGATTTAATGGCTTAATTAGCGTGACAAAGGCTTATTCATTCCATCAGATCTCATTGAAATCTTCTCCAATTAAGATTTTTTTCTCTCGTCGCTTCCGATTCAGGATGTATGTGCTCCGGAGTGAGGTCCCATAGAAATTCACAGGAGTATCTGTTGCGTGAATTTTATTGTCTTCCGAATACGATACGTTCCTTTATCCGCTCTAGGTTTCCTTTTTCCGTTTAGAAAGTCAAGCCATTATGATAAGTCATTGCAGGGTATACCTTCATTATGAAAATGACCTATATAATATGAAGTGCTTATAGCATGACCATGCTGATAGTTTATTTTCACAGCATCATATGAAAATTATAACGACAGTAATTGTTTATTCATCCATGAAAGTAGGAGATGCTAACAATATGCAAAAAATGTATTCCTCACCCCCAACTTTATCGAGCAGTGTGAGTCTTAGTTTATATTTCCTCCGATAAATATCTTACTTTCAGAAGCATACAATATCAGATGGATAAGATTCAATAGTTAAGTATTGCAAACTCAAAATCAAATAATATTTTAGAACGAAATGTATTGTTATGTAATGTCAGTATTGGAAAAGTCAATGAATTTTTTAGAATTCATTTTAATGAGATTATATGTTTCTATATTTTCACCAGCTTATTTGAAAAATGAATTAATGAGAAATAAGTAGATATTTACTAGATCGAATATTTCTTACCAATATGATTTGGATTACAATTATAGAGAATTTTCTATAATTGATGAATTTTATCGTAATGCATCGTAATTATTACCGAAACTATATAATCATATTATTCTATAAAATAAGATTTTACGTTTTCGTATATCATAGGGATATATGCCCACACATAAAGTTAATTTAACTCATGGAAATGCGACAGTTCGTATGAAATGTGACTCCATTAGTCGCGAATGAATGACTTAAGCCTTTAGGGTAAGGACGTTTTCTTATCCAATTTTCTTACAAGAACATTGTTCCCTAAGATTTCTTACTCTCAATATCTATTCCAAATCCTTCTCTCACCTTATCTGCAAGTGCTGTAATCTTCCTCCGTGCAAGCACTTTCTCCTTAGTCGGCAGATCCTTCACGTAAATTTTAAGAATCCCTTCATCGCGAGTAATTCCATTCAACTTTCGGAATTTCGCAAATTACTTGGATATGGAATTTTTGACGACCCTAAGACTTTCTTATACGTTATAAATAAATCTAAAACATAATTCTGTTAAAATGGAAATATATATTCAACGCCAAGTATCAAGCAATACACTAAATATGTATAAACTATAACAATGTTTTTCATATTCACTATGATACCCTAGAATAATATTTTTAGACAAAATTTGAGAATACGTAGTTTATAGCATACAAGTATTTCACAGTACTACAATTATTACATTAATTATAATTAGGCATATACATACATTATATACATTATACTAATCATGATTACAGTACAGATAATAATAAAAATTATTATAAAAACTAGCAATATAATTAGTTATAAATTTTGAAAAGTTTCAGCATTTTAAAATTTATTATCTATATTTGTTCTTCTTTTGCGATGTATTTTTTATAATTTACTATCAACTGCTAATGTAAGGCATAATAATAATAATATCGAAAACATCATCTGTCTTAAACGCACAATAATATTGTCGTAGAGGTCTAAATAAATTATTAATATTCACTGATATCCCTTGTCTTGAAATTTCATTAACTTGTTAGTTTCGCACTGAATTTTGTTGATTAATATGCATGAAAATTAGTTGAACAGATAATTGAATCTTAATAATTATATAAAAATTTTTAAAGTTATTTTTTAGTTTTTAACTAAATAATAATTATAACCATTCTTTTACACTCTCTACGGAAATAAGCTTTCATATTTCATTCAATTATTTTCAGTTTAGCTATTAATTCCTGTGTTATGTTAAATATATGTATGCATATTAATAAATTTATTTTGATATTGTTTAAATAAATATATTGTTATCACTTTCAGTAACCGTTAATATATCTCTAATATGATAATAAACTAAATAAGCGGAGATATAACTTCTATGATCAATTAATTTCTCGGATATATTTAGTTTCGAATTTCTGATATTATAAGCTTGATATAGCGCAAAAGTATTGAAATGTTAAATCTACTCCCATCATATATTTTGCAAAAGGCAATGTGTATAGGTTAGTGTATGAGTATATTTTACCTCATACATTATTCAGTATATAATTTATGTTGACTTTAGATGAAACAGTAACACAGTCCCCTTCATTCTGAGTATGTAGCAGGAGTTGATGCATAAATTAACATGGTACACGTTAGCTTATATCGTAAACTCTTAAAGCATACAGTCTTAAAAATTAATACTAAGTCCTTCAGATCACACCAAAGTCACAATCGTAAACTTATTAAGAGAAAGAGTCGATAAAATATGCTTATCCATTTTCATAAAGTTAGGAAAAGGTTGCAATATTCTACCTCCCTTACTTTGGAATTCAAAACCCTTATTCAAACAGGAAATTTTTGCGACCATCCATTCCCTCTGGAAAATAAAAACAAACTTTTAAGGTTCATCGCTTTAATTTTAGCTAGCAATCCTCATCCCCCTAAAAGATAGTTCTTCAAAGTTAAGGCTTAAAAGATCAGGCCTCTTCCTCTACACATATGAATAATGCATGGAGAAAGTAACACGAAAACCTATTTGCCCCAATGTATAAATCATGATTTAAACAGAGCTTAACGTCGCTTTACAGAGGTTTTGTAGAATTGAGCGGATGCAATTTCCATCAAGGATATTTAATCGGGTAAATATGTTAACCGTTTGATCATGTTTTCTTCTGGAAATTTATTGCTTCGAGGGAATTCGGTGGGTGTATAATTTGCTAAACAAGCAGCAAAAAGCAGCTACACTTCTTTCAATGTTTTTATAAGCAACTCTTCTCTCATTAAAATTAGACTAAAATACAAAGTTTTATTTAACAGTATAAAGTTACGTGAATTTTCAATTAAGTAAACTATTAATTTTTGTAAATATTATAATTTTAAGATTATTATTGTATTATTAGTATTCTTCTTCGTCATTTAAAGTTATTATACTTATTCATTCAATGAATTTATAATTAGATTATTAATTACATAAATATATATTTGGTAACTATTGAATTTACACGAAATTTTGTACCTTATAATTTACAAAACTTTGTGAACTTATTGCTTTGTTACCTCTTCTACTTGTTACGCTATATATTTATGAGCAGAAAATGTTCTATGTAGAAAGGGAAGGAATAATTCGGATGAGAGGACGCAAAAAAGTACTATGCGCTAAGTGCCTTTCCCTTAATCGGTTCAGGACTTATCTTAGACCGCGTGTGTCTACAAGATCGTGGTAATGAGGGTAGGCTTAGGTCGCACTACACCCTAAAGCCGAGTAGGCGTTTTCTCAGAAATCTCTGTGTTGATACTTTTACCTTCAATTACGTATATTATAGCGAAGATATCTTAACAAAGAAAAATATTGTCGAAGAGATTTGAGAAAACTAAGGAAATTGTTAGAGAACGTGTATTCAGAGTGAGAAAATATTATTTTGAATTTCTGAGCAATAATTTATCATCGAATTGAATTAAAGATCTTTCTATTGCAATTGTTCTCAATATTATGTTATTTTTATTTAATTCAGTCGTAATTAATCACTTGACTAAAATACTCTATCGTCGTATTTTCTACCTACGCTATCGTCATTCAATTGTTATAAATCAATCATTGTCACTCTCTCTTTATTTCCAATGCCTATTGTTGCAACAAACGGGGACCGTTAGGGAGTTCGGGTCAGGTGAACCAGTCAATAATGGGCGAAATTCCTTGAATAGGTAAAATGGATCGGATTGAAACTCAGTCGACGCGCTTTCAACTGCCGTATCGACTTGAACACTCCTTCCACTCCCAATGATGAATTCCGAGCAGTAGAATGCGATTCTGGGAACGTAGTCTCTTTCTCGCGTGAACGAAGGCCATTAAAATTCCAAAATACTTCCGACCCAACCATCCTTCCTTTTCAACGCTTCCCAAGAAAATTATGCGGTGAAATATTAACTCCGCATCCATCAAGGTATTCCAAGAAAAAGGATGCCACTTTCAGTCTGGAAATAAAATAATAAAATTACCTCTTATTCCCAGACGTTGACGAATACTCCAATGGATCATTTCAAAAACAAAGTCTTAGATACTGAGCACATAGTTTAATTATGACTGCACCAGATCTAATCATGGACAAACTTGCGATTCATTTAAGTCGGTGTGTCCATCATTCTAATTCCAATGTAACATTTTTTACGAGTATGTGATCGTTATTATTCAAATGTGATGCAGTTAATTCATTCACAATATATTCAATAATTCATTAATAAATTAAGATATTCAATGCTCGCTAATCATAAAAGGTTATTTTCATAACATTATGCGATTTCTCACTTCGAATATTTCGTATCATATTTATATCAATAGGATGAATTGATGTAAATGACGAATATCAGAAATATGTATTTTTATAATGAGTATTTAAAGAAAAAATATTCACTGCCTTTTAATCTGTTTCTCTTAAATTTTATCCAGGTTACTTTTATAATATTTATTTATTTCCTTCAAAAATATATTATATCTATAAAATATATTGTTTTATCATGCAAGTTATATTTTAATATCACATTATTTTTATCCTCATTTTATTATTTTATCTTTCTTCTCTAATTTCCATTGATATATATATTTCTCTTCAGCAGATCTTATTTCTGCTCTATGATGAAAATTAGGAAAATATTAATTCATTCCTAAAATACCTATATTGCTTTTGTACACTAGTATAAATAGGCTCTTATAATAATAAGATAGATAAAACATTCTAGTTTCGAAACTTGCTAGCGAGTTTACAAGAATAACTGAGCACTTCAGCAACTACCAAAGAATATATTCAGAGCTAAATTTTTGCATAACCAACAGACTGTGTTTAAGGCATGATAATATAATGCATATTTTGAATAAGAATTACGTAGACTCTTAGCTATTATTCAAGAGTTTAGTTTGTTTTTGTATGATAATGTACTAACAGTTTTCAATATAAATATGAAATTAAACATCAGTTTACTACAAAAAATAGTAGAGCAGCGGGAATGAATTGTGGGTTAAATTCCTTCTAATTTCATAATTTAAACATTGTTCGTACTAAAATTACTGACAATTTTGTTTTGATAGTCTTTATGCAAAACTACACCCGTTCATCATGGCAACTATTGTTTACTTACACGAGCACCTAATAACCTCTATCAGACTCTATTATGCGGAGACATTGATTCAAAGACTGGACTATCTTCAACGATCACAGGAAATGAGTATTCATTCCCGAATCAAATAGAAGCGGAAATAAATCTTATTTGCTGCCATGTAGTTTGATCCAACCCTGGAGGTAACTATGATGACAATGATCCTTTGAGATGGTTTACCAAGGCGGATGATTCATTTAATGTATCTTTACCAGAACAATGAAAGTCATGACATATCTTTCTGACATGTCTTTCGCCATGACCGTGTGGCCTAACGGATAAGGCGTCGGACTTCGGATCCGAAGATTGCAGGTTCGAATCCTGTCACGGTCGACCAATTTTTTGTCCCTCTGAAATAATGCACAAGCTCACATATTATTCATACAGTTATGGCTGGTGTCAGTAGCTGTTTCAATAATTTACTTACTTGAAGATTTCTTTCGAAAAAAATATAGGAAGACGTACCAAAGTTTTCTTCCTCAGGTAAATCATGAGCTTAGAATCTCAATAGTGAATCGATGAAATATTTCTACGGAAATGAATTTTATAGATAAAGTCATTTCATATTCTATGATGGTATTTCACGAATATTGAACTAACAAAATAAAAGAAATCTACGAAGAGATAAGTATGTTCAATCCTGGTAAAATTGATTAAAATCTTCAAGGTTAGATCGATCTTGTAAATAGCAAGATAAGTCAAATTATATTTGAATTATAAAATTGAGTGCATATGTAATTTCTTATCGATAAGCCAGAGTATTTTAAAATATACCACTTTGTGATTATTTACCTATTCTAATCGATTGAATAATGATGCAGCATAAACATAAATAATTCCCAAACTGTCATTGCCAGAAAATGATTTTTCCTCACGAATATCAGAAGTATGTATGTAATTAGAAATATTTAATGCTATTGTTCTAATAAGTGTTACAATTAAATTAAAAACTTCAATATAAAAATAATATATGTCGCTATACCTTAGGATTTGTACTAATAAAAACTCTTTTTTCACTATTCTTTGTTAATTACAACCCGTTAAATATCATTTTCTTACTAACCACTACTCTGAAAAAACATCGCGAAAAATAAATGATGAATAGGACCATAAATGTACGGAAAAATTTGTACTAGAAGGGGTTAGGGGAATACGTTTAGAGGTATATCCATCATAATGACTCCTAGCACCCCCTAACGCCGTGGATTATGGCAACCCGCAACACGTAAAAGTAATGTTGGTTGCCAATACTTCAGGATGCGTTATAAATCATAAGCTCAGGAGAACGCTCATTAACGCAGCAGATTATACAAGATATTGAACAGGAAAATTCATAATCTTTATGATATAGGAAATCTTTTCCAGATGCAATGCAGTAGTATATGCTTTCTTACCTGTTCTCGGAATATAATAAATAGAACAAGAACTTGATGAAAATTATACTAAATGCAAAGGATATAAACACTATATTTCTTTTTGCACTCTGTTTAAACGTATTTGGCGAGTTAAAATAAATTTCAGCGTTAAAATTAGTAATTATTCATTACAATTCCTTACTTTTTAATTGGACTACATATATTTTCCATGCACGCTTATGTACGATCCTGAATACCTTGTTCCAGCATCATCTAATTTAGGCTAACAAAGGAACTGATTATAACTACGTTGCCGAGGAAATCGGTCGGTTATAAGGCATCTCCGTTTCCATGGTAATAACCATCTCGATTTTGGCGTGATTACTTATCTCTCACATGCAGATACCAAGGTTTTCTCTTGAGACAAAAACGCCCACTTTTTTACCCAACTCATCCGCTGCAAATAGGCGTGTAATAAATTAGGCTATCCCTTCGGGAATATGGCTCCATTAAAGGGAATCCGGACTATTTCCTTCTCTTCTTTTTCTTTTCAAAGGTCAAGTTTCGTTCGATTAAAATTATTCTCAGTTCTTTTTTACTCCTTCATTTCATCCTTCGTTGACTCTGGTTTGTTTTTTTTTAACAAAATTTATTCTCCCTCGGCGTCCCAGTCTATTTTTAGGACGGTCTGACCTATGAAAATAAAAAAAACAACGAATGGGCGAAAAAACGGAGGTCTGTGGTATTTTATCCACTTAAGGTCAATCTTAATCATTCTTGAAAAGGAAGATTTGAGATGATCTTTTGGATGTTCTGACTTGGTATTAATCGGATGATTTATACATCTGCCGGGTCAATTACTGAATATCTAAAATGATTTAAAAACTAATTGAGGATTGAGATGCTGAATACAATTTATATTAGCAAATAATGGAATAATGGATAATTTTTGGAAATGAAGTATAGAGTTTTCTCAATTAATTCATAGATACTTTTCCACCCTGATAACCCTAATCGATTTATTTGACCATTAAGTAAGTCATTAAGTAAAATTTTACTCCGCATATACAATGTATGTGAAAATGATTTTTAGCATTATTTTTATGTTCAGTTGATTGTTTGTAGGGAGAAAATGTCAAAAGGTAAAAAATTAACGAGTTCTATAGTATCTATAAAATATTATTATTAATTTGAACATTCAAATAAATTATATCTTTATCTGGTGCTAAAAATCGAAAGAATTTTCATATTCACCTGAAAAGGGTGAGAAAAATAAAGCAAATATCTTAGCTATTTTGTTTTCAATCTACCACTATATTTTCTCTGACTCATAACTTAAATTGAATTGAAAATATCTCATGGAGTCATACATATCCTTCGCAAAAATTGTCTCGATTTCAGTAGACATGAATATATTTATGATCATCAAAATAATTTTTCTATATAGAAATTTATATATTAGACAGAATAACATAAGATGAAATTTTTCCTCTGAAAATCCAGCAACCAATCAACAACCTTCATGAACTCCTAATTCCTTCATTCGTTTGTAAGGAGATCTCTTCATTAATCAACCTCATAAACTTCATCTTCATCATTTTTTATAGCTTCTCATTTTTTTGTTCTCTCTCATAGTTTATATTTCGTATTAATGGAGGATATTTCCAGGACATATCCATGAAGAAATTCACGAATCACTTCTATTTATGCATGTTTATGTTTAATAAACGGAACATAATTTAATATTTATTAATAGAGTTACTTAGTATAAACAATTCTTAGTTATCTACATATTTACTTTCCTCACGGTATCATGAATATTTCACAAGCAATAATTTCATTCATTCGTGAACTTCAAAAAACTATCAATAAAATAATGTTGATTTTTTATGATTCTAGTTAATTCAAGATGTATTTTTGAACATATTATTCTTTGAACAGATTCTGGATTTTTTTACTCATAAATATACGCCCTGTTGACGTATATAAGCGAGTTTTCTCCGCAAACAAACTAATTTTAGGAGAAGAAAATGCAGGAAAAGAATTCGAAGAAACTTCTACGGGGAAACTTCCGAATCTCTTCAGGGTTTTTGGCTGAGTGCTCCCAAAAGTTAGCTGTCAAAGCAAGGAGGTTAGTTTCACTTCATTATTCCATTCCGGTGGTGTGAAAATGGAAGAGAGGTCAATAGAATAAAAGGCCGTGTTAGAAGCAGGAAATGGAGGTAATCTCGTTGAATAAAGTTATCCACGAAGTTAGTCGGACTAAAAATGGGTTCATACCTACTTAACTTTGAATATCTGGTGACCTGAGAGAATTTAAGAGGAAATTTAGACGAACGTTAAAAGGTAGCGACGATTGGTTTTAATGGAAACGATTTTCGAAATAGTTTTTTGTACATCAACATATAAAAACTGGAAAAATTATTAATGACTTTTTAGTATACTTCTTGTTCCTCCTAGAGTATTTTTGCTGCGTAAACAATTATATAATCTAGCGATTGATAAAAGTAATAGTTATTTTTAAGATAATTAGTCGTCAATTTAATTAATGAAATATATTTATAATATGGTCTATAAATTAAAAGGGCATTAGATAATGTGTAAATATGGGTCATTTGCAAGAATGGGCAAGTCAAGGGACGCTTAAACAGATAGATAGATACACATTCAGACGGGGAGGCAAAGCTAAGAAAGACAAGGGAAGGCAGTTTCAGCTACATTTGGATAATGTCGGTGGATGACAGACGCAAGATTAATGCGAGACGATTTTCAGTCCAAGGTTCGCGCCGAGATAACACTTGCTACGTTTCTATCATCATCGCGAGTGGTAATGGATCAGATAGCACCCTCGATCTGTGAATTCGGGAGGCGTCAAGGCCGTTTTATGGATAGATGATGGCCACGTCCCCTTCCATGAAAACGTTCCGTTTTGGGGGAATGATGGCTGAAAACAGACAAGGAACGTGTCTGCAATTTATTCGAGACAGTTTTATGCCGCGACTGGGGTCATCGGGAAAGCTATATTTGAGATCCGGTGTCTGGAAACGTATCGAAACGATCTAGTAGTAAGAGAGAAGTCTGCATGCTGGCAGTCACGTTTACGAACGACATCAATACGTCCCCATGGTGACAGATATATTGACTCCCTCACGTGGCGTTCTTTTCTAGCAGCTTTATCTTCGAAAGGTCCCTTACTACCGTTTATGTTTTAGTTACAACCAGTTGGTTTCGATTTTCGAATAGAAATGTAATCTCTGAGTAATTTCATTGGAGTCTTTATATTAAATTAGGAGTAGTTTCAAATCCAATATTTTAACGTTCACTCAAAAGATAACCTTTATATATCACTTACCCAAATACGTGATGTACAGCATTGCCAGTTAATAATAAATTGATATTTGATAAGTTTATAATAAATTGATATTTGATAAGTTTATAATAAATTGATATTTGATAAGTTTATAATAAATTGATATTTGAACTAATTGATATAATCAAAGAAATAATAATGGTAAATAAAATGCATCATGATATTGAATAAAAGCCATGAATTCTTCACAAATCCTCATATAACTCGTAAAGTAATGAAACTTGAGATTTAAGCAACAAATTATTCACCATCAGATTAAAACATTAGTTCATTATTTATTACATTGTATTTATCTGGTAGATTTTAAGTATTAAAGAAAGGTCGAAAATCGTATTTTTCGCCATTTTGAAAAAAAAATATATAAAAAATTTTGGTGTATTCCAAATTATCATAAAACTTAGAGAATGGTGGATCTTTCATTAGTAATCAGTATGCCTCCGCTAAAGGCTTGGAAAAGGGGTCTCTTTCCTCCTCAAACGAATTTACTTCATTGTGTTCCTGCACTACTCATTACCATAATAATCATTTATCAGATTATCCATATTCCTCCTTCCATAAACTTCGATAAATTAATCCTAAAAGTTTGCATTAATAAAAACGCTTCATTTTTATTAAATAAGTTATCGTAATTGCTATCCTTAACTATTCAAAAATTCAACAAGAGTCTGGAACTAAACTATAGTATTATATTGGAATTATTATATTATTGATATAATTTAAGCAAAGGAATGAAAAAGATGATATGCCAGGGATTACGCTACTTCAAATTATATGCAAGCTGTTCTGAAATCCAGGAGTTAATAAAGAAATGAAAACATTAAAGAATATCCTGTCATGAGCAAATATCATCACACTATTAAATAACAATATATTTTAATGCTAACTTGAATCAATTATTCCAAATATAAATATTATAATTTGCGAAAAATGAAATAGAACCTTTTAATTGAAATACTGTTTTAATTGAAAATACAGGTGATATAAAATATTACTTGAATTTACTTTCTTGATTTTGAAAATTGATTATCATTAAAAATAATACTGAATTTTATTATTTAACTCACGGAATCTTATTCTATAAATATAACTTAATGGACACTTATAAATTAATCTGTCCAAAAATGAAACTTTTTAAATATAATAAACAGAAAATCATAGCAGAAATCTTAAAATAAAGTCACTGTTTTGTAAGTAAATATGCCGTCAATACCATTTTATATTATAATTATAAAAATTATTCTTGGGGCACTAATTTTTAAAGCGTATCTTATAAAATGACTTTCATTTACTACGTATCGTTAAATTAAGTTTTAGTTTAAATGTAGAGCCAGCCTAATGAGCATTGTCTACACGTACGTATATGTCGGTCAAATTTTAAAGTCGGTCAAACATGGTGTCATTTTAGAAGAAGAGAATGAGATTTCAAACCGAATAGATAATGAAAACGTTCTCGTGCACACGTCAACTTTTGGTCAGATGCATAAGTAAAATAAAAGGTAGTGTGAACTACCAGAAAAAATGTACCTCCTTTCCCTTTTTCTGAAAAAATCTCTTTCGAGGAGTCCCACGTGACTCTCAAGTAATTTCTGTTGAAGAGGTTTCCAAGCGAAAGTCATTTCACCTCAGAAATCCTTAAGACTTCTTGTGTTTCTGCCCACTTTTTCTACGATCCAACGCCCACATCTGTTTTCACGCTTCCTTGGTCTGGAGAGCAGTGAAAAAAGCATAACCACGAGCAATCAAGAACAAATTCCCTCTTTATAGCTAAGCAAACGTTCTGGGCTCCTTCTGCTGCTCTTGACCCAACGGTGAGACGATCTCTGGAGCCATTCCTTATTTGAGCTACTTTTTCCCAATCTACAGTAGATTATAAAAGTAAGAGTACAAAAGAACGAAAAAAAAAGGATAGACTGATGCATCCTAGCTCTGCTGACATTATTGCACCAAAATTAAACTCTAAGGCTCTTAATAAAGTGAAGGATCTCGAATATATTATAATATACAGTTACAAAAAACGAACTTGAAACTTAATAATAATACGCCTTTATTAGTTCAGGGTGAAATTGAGCCAGGTAAGAGTAGTCTTCCATTTAACCCCTATAAGACAATCGCAAACACATCCCCTCTCAGAAGCTAGATAGGTAGATCTTCGAATCAAACTCGAACCTGGGACCTCGAGAGTCTGAGTCTTACATAGCTGCTAGTATGCTATATAGTCAGACATCGAGGCCGGCAATTACAGGAAAGACTAAATCCCTTAGGATTTATGCCGTCATAATTATCATTATTGATATTATTTAACATTCAATAGTCTCAAATCTCATTATTTTTCTTGCGTTGAATGAAAATACGGTAGAAATTTAAATATATAACATTCAACAGAGTTAAAATAATTCGAAAAACTACATCATTAAGTAATGAAATCTATTTTAATACCTAAAATTTAATTTAATGCATCAAAAATCTATTTTAATATCTGATTATAATTGGAAAAAATTTTTGGAAAAATTAAATATCCTTTATAAAATCAAACATTAACTTTAGCTTCAAAAACCTTCATTCACAGGGAACTGCGTGTAAGGTAGTAGTCCATGGGAGCAATCGGAATTCTAAAATTCTCATAAATTATTAAAGGATTGCCACGTAAAAAATGAAGACCTATCCTTTATCGTTACGTCAAAATGAAATTTTCTTCCCAAAGTTTTTCCTCTACTTCTCTCTCCAATTAAATTCTATCTACTCGGCGAAACTTTCTTTCTAGGCTTGCTCTCCTTTATACTTTGGTATGAGGGCTATGATACTTCCATCCGTGTTCTATCATTTTCGTAATATTCAACTTCAACTGATGTAAGTATATTACTTATCATTTTCCAAGCAATCAACTCCGAGCTCCACGATTTTAATGAAATAATAATATAGAACTGTTTTGAGAAAGGGGTAACGTAAGAGAAAATGATGCGATCGATCTTTTATGGCCGGCCGTTTACCCTTGCCCTTGAAGTCACACTCTTTCTTCTCCTATTACTTTTTGCAATCTTCGATTTTTTTCTCAGTTATAATGAAATAAAACCGACAGTTTACACATATTATAAAACGCAGTTTCGTGTCCCTAGCATACATTAATCGCTCATACATAAATTAATTTTCTTATTTATTATATATGAATATTAAACTCTGAAACATAATTGTTCGATAAAAAAAGATTCAATCAGTTCCGTATTGTAGTGATCACTTGGGATACTTTTTTCAATCAGCTGTGTGAGTAATGACTCCATCGCAAAAACCCTTCTACTGCAAACTTAAGTTCGTGTAATCACATCCCAGTTTAATTTGTACCCTTTCTCCTGCTCCGTTCCTTCGCCCCTCACTCAGGTCCTCTGATCCATTAAGATCCCACTGATAGAGAAAATGAAGGGTGAGAAGAAAAACCGAATTTTAGCTCCGATTTCCCCTTAAAAAACCAATTACCCTCCAATCTAACCATCGAGCACACGCAGACATTACGTGATGCCTTCGATAGCATCTTATATTCATACGTCTATTGAAATTGAAATAAAATGAGGTATAAGTTGTAGCACAGTAACGCTGTGCGCCGTGGATGATTCTAGAATCATTGAAAAAGAAAATTTTAAATATGGATATCGTCAGCTTCTGCTTGCCTCAAGCACAGTATTTTTGATACAGTTGGACTCTAGATAATACTTTTCTGTAAGACCAGCACTCTTCGTTGAATCTAAATTATTGAATGTAAGGGTTAGTTATACGATTGGGTACTTCAACTTTTATAGCATGAGCAAACATTTTATAATATCTTTAAGAGGATAGATTCAAGCAATATTAGATTATCATAGATACAGGCTTTAAAATATAGTTTAACTACCTATATTCGATGATCATAGCCCAAGAAAAGTAAACAAGTGCTAATGGATAGTTTGATTAATGTATATGAATAATATATAACAGTAATTAATGTTATCTGTAAAAAAAACGAAGGCCAAGATTGCGTGATAATTTTATCAGGGTCAAAACATGATACCTTATGGTTGATTTCTTTATTATATAATTTATAGGAAACGGTAAATATAATGAATTTTCAAAAACGAAACGACGAGTCATATATCTATAATTACCATCATTAAAAGTCTTCCTTGAAATTTAAAAAAAATCCTCGTAAACAAAGATATTCCAGTTTTGAGTACCTCTTTATGCGAAAGATATTCATCTTCCGTTCAATTGAATTTCGGAAGTAATGCAATGAAATTTTTTCCAAGCATTATCCGCAGTGCCTTGTTTACGATCCCATCACCATGACAACGCAGGCTATTCATTCCATAATAAGGGTCACATTAACAAGAGCCTCCTATTGAATCCCTAACCAATAAATCGCCACCAACTACTAAATAACCCTTCTTTAAACCCCAACCATCACTTCCTTTGCAGTGATTACGCGTGGGTGCCGAAAATCGACGGTAATTCATCAACGGTTGGAAGTTGCTCTTCCAAACTCTCGCTGAAAATTAGCCTCGGTCCCAGACATCCCCTGTAATCTCGCACCCTCAAGATTCGAAACCAATCAGGGGATTTTTTTCCTCATCCCTGTGGACTTAAGCGTCTTAAGCAATTCCTCTCAAGATGGCTTAATGAGGATTTAAACGTTCGTGCGCGGTCTGGTTGGTGGTGGTTACGGGTTAGTTCTGGATCTATCGTTTTAACGCCTCCGGGGTCCAAAGCCGTTGATTGGCTGGATTTATCGCCCCAGTTTCGAAGAGGGCAGCATCCATAATTTGGCGTTATCTCTCGTGATGCATGACGGTCACGATTCGGCTCGCACGCAACGACTGACGACCATATCCGCATCCTGCGGATGGATACGTTTCGACAGGTGCTAGAGGACGTTGATGGCCTGATTGTTGCCTCTAGAATTCAGATGGCCTCATAAAATTCAATTTTGAAACCAAAGGTAGAAGAAATGAAATGATGATTACAGATAAAATCTCGATACGGAATGGAATTTTAATTCTTTTATGACGCAATATCGAATTCCTACAACTTCGGATTGATATGACTGCAAAAACATATTTTATAATTGCAATTATTTTTATTTGATGCGAAAAAATTTAAGTGAACGAAATAAATTACGAATAATTTCACAAAATAACTCATAGTATTTAAATTCAATGCATTCTGCTTGAATTTTGATCGGAGAAATCGACTACTAGAGTGCAAACTTCAGTTATCCAGTAAAAACATAGTTATGAGGTATTTTCAATACAAATTTGCATTTCACTAGATAAGGTTTAAAAAATGCTATTAATGAAAATTTACGTCAAAAGCAGCTGTTCACTGCAATCACATATTCATTGATAAACAATATGAATTTTGTTAAATATCAACTATAAAGACGAACAATAAAAAATAGACAATAGACAAAATAACAATGACATTTCAGTATTAAATGCAAATGGAAAGCATTAGCCAGGATAAGAAACTGCCATAAAATTACTATTATATTCTAAATTATATAATTATTAAAATAATAATTATTATTATTATAAAAATATTCTAATAGATTTTTCCATTAAATATGTATATGTTGCATATTCCACCAAAATCACAAGTTTATATCCATAATTTCACTCAATGTAGAAATATGAATACTGTTTGTCAATCTTTCTTTTATCATTTTATCGTATTTTTCTACTGGAATGTAAAGAGATTTACGTTCAATGAACTCTAGCTTCGACATCTCTGCTTCGAGAATTTCTACTAAACTTGCTCGGAAATTTCGACTCCCACTCAAGTATGCAACCAAGCGGATATCGGAAATTTTTCTTTCGAGAAAATAAAATTTTGCTAAAAATTGGGTGCATTCACCTTAGTTATTCCAAAACAGTCATCATGGGATATTATTTTAAGACTAATGATTAAATAATTCAAAGTTTGATCATGGGACATAACATTTCTATGAAAACTTGCCACAAGTATCTGTACTTTCTGCAATACTAACTTTTACTTCCCAATATTCTGAACTCCTCAATCTTAATGCTATAGTTATCATATAAGTAATATATTATTTCATTTCAGTAGGTATTCTCTCATATGGAATATAAATGCAATCTATTGAGAATTAATGGCTTTAGGTTTTCAAGAGCTTCTGTCTCATGAAGATTTTACAGAGTAAAAGGAGTTTATCGATTTGACCTTCAGTCTGAAAAGAAGGTGTTTGAGATGAGAACCACCAATAAGAAAGTATCTCCAACATTTTATACTTAATAAATTGGAAACTTTACATAAAATGAAGATAGGTCATTTTTTGGATAAGCTTTTCTTAGGATAAAATACTAGCTATTTTAGAAAATTATATATACTACATTATAAATTATATCAATTCATTCTTTTTTATACTAGAAGCACTTCTCTTTATGTGAAATCTGTGAACGTCTAATAAAATAATATGGTTCGGTCCTTTTTTTCCTGACATGAGTGCCATAGCTGAACAGCAGTAATATATCTCTATTCGCCACTTTGGATGAATTGCAATAACTTTAAATTGTAGACAGAAGATTATTTAACATCACTGCACACGGGTATTTCCTCTTACAATTTTAGATATTGATATCAAATCAAAAAAATTCAAATTGATGACGACTCATTTGATGTTCTCAAGAAATCAATTCATCTAATGATTGTCCCACACTATTCCTAGTGGAACTGTTTCAATTCCTTGACCTTTTGAAAAGCACTTTTGCCTATAGAAAATATAGAGAAATTTACATTAATTCCCATCTTGCTTGATAAGCTTTAGCGGGGTTCATTCTTATCAACAGCTGGGTTGTTGGCTTTGTAACCATCCCCGAGGCTTAAGAATTTCGTTAGAGGAAATTTGAGAAATGAATGAGAGCAAACGAGAATGTAAGATTTTGTAAGACGTGGGTCTACTGAGAAGATAGAATCTTTTTTAAACTTTTAGTGAAATTAGGTAATCAGTGACTGCACCCAAAAAAGAGATACGCTTCTTCATGTTTAAATAAGCAGTGTTTGTAGTTTTGTAGCGAAAGTATTGCATGGTATATATCCACTTCTTCTTTTCTTCTTTCTCTCGTTTCCATGGTTTCTCAAAATGCTCGCAATTGTTTCCTGGAGAGAAAAGCAATCAGATGTATGGGCGTGTAGGCGTTGGTATGCATTCGTGGGCGAAGTGGGAAGTATGGAAGGTGTGTGCACAGTTCACTGTTCCGTGCATTATTATTGCTCTAGCGAATGGAAGAGACAATGCGAGATTCTAGAACGGGAAAGTATCAATCAAAGCACTTAAGTGGAGAGCACCTCCAGCTATTGTGTGGGAGCGTTAGACCTCAGGGAAACGATGTGCTGGCTTTTGCAATTCCATCTTTGTTATTGCGAAATCGCGAAAATATTTACTACTCTTTTATCACGTACTTTTTATTGTTCTTTTGGAGTGTTAGAGGTAGTTTTCATGGGATTTTACACGCGAAAAGAATTTAGTCCTTGTTGTTTGTGGTGACAAAACTTTTTTCGAATCTTCTATTTGTGTTCATTACGGTAATTGTAAGAAGGTTGTTTGCGGGAAAGAGGTCTAAACTGTCTCATTCTCATTAAAAAAAGATAGAATACATCTTTTTAATGAGAATTTCTTTCTTTTGCAATGTATGATGCTGAAAATTATGTACTGTTGAAAAAAGTGTTCACAGGCGTAATTTCTTGTATTAAGTTTCCTATTCCAAACTGTATGCTTGTCCCTTATACATCGCAGGTGCCATTTTAATGATCTTCTATACTGTAGTAATGTCATACATTTTTGTATTTGCTGTGGATAAAATTAACTAGCTGTTTGGGCTTTTTTGGTATGCTATATGCTCTTAAACAACAACAGATTTTTGCAGATACAAAATTCAAATAGTCGTTTGAAATAAGTTTTTTAATCCTTAATAAAAACTATAAATTTCTCCTGCGTTATTTTATTTCCTTGTTTAAATTACACATGAGATTTAAATACACTACAATACGACACACGTTAGTTTCATTTTACGAGCATATGCACACATTTGATATAATTTCAAGGCAGTTTCACATACCGTGAAGGACGAGTTAAACTGTAAATCATAGCGAAATTATGTTACCATACTGATAGGATGATCCTCAAACAAATAGTGTCGCAAAGTATAATTATTCTTTCTCTAGAAAAGCTTTGTTAAGTTCGGCCTTACTGACCCGAATCTAAAAATATATGAATGGAAATGGAATTTATGTACAATGAGATCTGAAGAACCGACAAACATTCTTAAGGATATGTATACTTAGCTTAAAAAAAGAGAAAGAATACGATAAGAAGGGGTTGGGCGTATATAGGAATAGAATCATTTCGAAGATAAGACGGAAGCCGGAGGATTAGAGGAGGATAAGCTTTGAGAAGGAAGGTGTGGGCAGAATAAGGAAAAGACGGTATATTAAACTTGAAAATATCAAAGAATATACTGAGGTTGATACGTTCAAGGAAGAAATATGTAGGAAGAAAGTGAAAATATATAACAGAGAATTTTTGAAATTGTTAATGGGAAAAAGATAACATTTGACCTTAACTAATCGCAGTTTAGATAAATAAAATCTCTTTTGAGAATAGAGTCAACTCAATTAGAGGGAATCTTGTCTTTTATTTCATAAATCATGAATAAGTTTAAACCATATATCGCCAAAAGTTATTTTTTTATTTTCGTTTAAGAGGGAATTAACTGATACAATTTTATTTAAAACATGTGGTATGAAGAACTACTATATTTATCTAAAAATATTCAATCCATATTAAATAACATAATTAACTTTTCCACAATTATTAATTTAGTATATACTTCAGTGAATTAGATTATTCCCGACGGTTTTCTGAATTGATCTAATACTGTATCTAATTGTTGCGATGATGAACATGTCTTTCATTTAATTTAAGTGCTATTAAAGCCTGACATTTTTTTTCAATGTACACGTATATTAGCAATTTAGGCATGGAATTCAGATATCTATTTACTTTGCTTGAAGTTTTATAATGATACAATAACAAAATGATATGATATTAACTTCATTAAGAATAATACTGTCACCAATAAATTAAATGATTGGTTACCCTTGTAATGGTCAATTACTTGTAGTAGTGTTTTACCAATATAACACAAGTTTATTTAAATATTACAGAAAATTATATTATATTTAACATTTACATCAAATTTAAGGGTTATTAAACCATTAATGTATGATACTAAATTTTTCAACATCGTTCTCTTAAAAAAGTAAGTTTCTCAACAAGTTCACTCGCTTTAATTACACGAGTTTCGGAAGCAATAAAAACTAATTAAAGATTCAAAATTTTGATTCTCCCGAGCTGTTCACGCCTGTTTAACATTCATCTCCGAACGTTTTGCAGCAATCAAAGAGATGCGGATTCGAAGACAACAAGACCTTTCTTTCGACCTTTTAGCAGATCACGTAATTTCCCAAGCGTATCCGAACCTCAAGTGCTCTTCCTTTTAAAAAACTTCCTCCTTCCCTTGCGATCATTCCTCAGAACACGTCTTCCCAAATGCACGTGATTCGGCATCTCCCAAAACTCGTTTCATCCGTAACGAACCTTCTTTTCCACCGCTTTTTCCAACCACTTCATTAATTTTACCGGAGAGAGATTCGTTTCCCCGAATGATTAATGGCAAAGTTATTCAGCGGTAAGATGCCTGAAATGGGGTCGCAGAAGAAGATCCAAGGGGTCTCAATCATTGGCATTCTTTCTCTATTGGCTCATTCGCATTTGGGTGCCGTATCCAAGGGTTTTAAAATATACACTCGTTTTACTATAGAAAATAAGATACAAACCTGGTTAAGAGAATTTTATTAGCCTTCATTTGAATGATCTATATAATTTCCATATCGATGTATTTTAATTAATCATTTTCTACTTAAAGAAGGAAAATATAGAATATATTTCATTGCAAGCTGTTTTTCATCTACATACAAATCTAAGAGATTTTTGAGAAATCATAAATAAAATCAATGTCAATTGGCGTAACTGTGTGGAAAGCCATAATATTAATTTGAAAGATTTAATATTTTGCTGTTTCAAGTGAAAAATTACTAAGACATTCAACTTCTAATATCAATAAGTCTATTCAAAGTAGATTGTAAAATACTATAAGAGCATATCGGTTCTTTGTACTACCATTTCTGACACACTTTTTCTGTTTATCATTTCATGTTTATCTAACAAAAGAGAAAAGCAATGGTGGACTCCTCATTACAAATCTTAAATTATGATAATAATCACTTCAGATATTCTCATACAGTGAAAGACTGAAGATTTAATATAAGTCCAAGAATGAATATCATTAACATTGCTTCAAAAATATAAGTATATAAATATATGAGTATATTAATATCATAATACTTGACGAATACACAAATCTCCAAAAGAGCTACGGAACGCTTGGCAAATATACGTATCAAAATATTCGATATGATGCAGAATAGACATCTGTAAACATTTAATGGCTCAAAAAAGGAATTCTGATCCCAGAATACAAATATAATAAATCAGAAATCTCTCTCCCTTTCAATCCGTTGAATTTGTGCAGCTGGACCGTAAGGTTCTCTTTAGTCTGAAAGTGGCCCTTCTTATGGGGAAAAATAAATACTCGAGGACGGAGCAAACCAAGAAATCACGTCATCCGATGAGAAAAAAGATTTGGGAGAAAGGGGTTTGATAAAGAAAGACTTAAGAGGTAAATGAAATGGAACTGAAAGAAAAAAGACGGATTTTATGGAGGAGCGCAGAATTGGACCTTTGAGTAAAAAAGAACATTTTCCGAGATTAAAAAAGAAGACGGAGAAAAGACACGCGAGGAACGGTTACTAAGGAAGAAGAAAAAGACATATTTTGAGTAAAGAAATATTTCAGAAAGAATGTTTGAAGAATATATGAGGCTATAGACATAGTAATACTAAAGTTAAAACGCATCATAGATATCAATACTTTTATCCCACTTTGACTGAATTTTAGGAATTACTAAAGAGGAATATTCACAAATATCACTACAACTCGTGTGAGAAATATAACGATACGAAAGCTTAAAAAATAGACTAATTGGAAAAGCTATTGGACAAATATCGAGTGCAGCATTTGAAATTGCACCAGGTGATTTATATTTCATTTTTCGATAAATATAAATATATTTTAAACAATCACATAGGCTTTCGTGATTAATTCCTATTCATACAGTGTATAAAGGACACGCTTTAAAAATAACTGTAGTTAATTTTTCAGAACATTTTTATGCTTCAACCTCGTTACAATTCTTCCACGTAATTTCCACACATGGGTATCTAGATATCCTTTTTGTTTCTTTTCTTCCCTTCATTATTTCTTTCTTCATTAGACCTTCTCTTTGTTTCATCCGCCATGTCCAATTATATTGCGCTGTCAAATTCTTTTACCCTCTCTCGGGTCGATGCTCCATTCGTTTCTTTTTTTATTTCTGTTGATTTTCACAGTCTCTCGCTTTTATCTCTCTTCATCTCAATTTATCTTTGTTTTGATCGTATATTTCTCTTTCATTCCTCTTTTTACAGTTCTCTCCTTTACTTAGAAACAAACATAAATATATTTAAGATGAATTGTTGCCAGTATATTCCGATTCAAGAATATTTAATAAGCAATATGAAAAATGTCGTATTTGGGATGCAATACTTACATTTCAGTTTTTCTCTTAACATTGGGAGCTTTTGTCGAATTCATTAATAATTACTCACTTTTCTTATGCTTATTTTAAATCGATCATATGTTGATTTTATTCGTTTCCTATCATTAATGAAAATGGTTATTATATTTTATATTTAATGATTTATGTATTACATTATAGTGCTATATAGCAATGTATATTAATGAATGATTATAAGTACATTAGCGAATTAAAGTATTGTGTTCATCTTTGCTCACTATCTCAAATCTTTGATCTTATGATATTCATGGAGAGCGAAATATTTTAGGCAATCAATAGCAGACACTATATTTTAATATTTAGGAATACACTTCTTCTCATAATGAAGAATATAGTGCAGCAGTCTCCGACTCAATAAATCAAAATATTTTCTACCATCAATTCATAGAAAATCAAGCTTTCATGGCAACCCTTTCTTACAATTCCCATGATAACAGTCAAACTTGTTGCAAAGTACATTAAATGGTTGCCATGGGAAAGCGTCACTGCTACTGAAGACATCCGATTCGCTATTAATTTTCTAGTTAGGTCTCTCATGCATTCCGAGGGAGGGAAAATTCGTCCTCCGTCGAAATTCGTGCGGTTTGGAGAAGGGAAATTAAGGGACGGGAAAATCAAAGGATAGAGTTTTTGCGTCAAACAGTGAAAATGAAGCAAAGGAGAGTTGTGAGGGAAGAGACAGTTCCAAAGTGGAAAGTTGGCATTTGTACGGGAGCGGACAAGAAGAGAGACTTGCAATTCGATTGTTATTCTTTCCCTTGGAGGGCTTAATATGCGTAATGATGCGTCTCGGGTTGATTTGTGAGTTCCTTGAAATAGAAGTGAAAGGGGTAAGTTGAGGAATTGGAGGATTTGACGTGGAAATAAGATTGGAAAGTTGTATAAGATGTAAAGAAGAAGAAAAATGAAAGATTATTGGTCTATTGCACAACAATGCTCTTCTGAGACCAAACCAGTAGAATGATTAATCAGGGTATCTAAGCTAAAAGTCGTTAATTATCAACCGCTGTGTTGCTAAGCTATTGTTTGTCTGATTGTTTCTATGCTCTTATTCGTTTATAACTGATAAACCAATCACGTAAGAGAACTATAATATTCTCTCATTATGTATTCTTTCGAAATAGAAGTTGAAAGTAAAAATTCTATAGAGGAGGTCTAAATTATCACAATGAAGTGTCTAGAAAGTAGCTAAGAAAATGATTCGTGCATCCATCGCTTTATTTCCATTTAATAATCTTAAATTGTTGATCATATGCATCATTATCTCACTCAGTCACTTTACTGTCCATTATTACTTTACTGAACATTATCCAAACAATGGAATACTTACGCCCCCTACTCCGAAAGGATACTAAGTAATCAAAAACTCCTCTTAAATTGCATCTCTTAATTAATAGACCTCTAGAAATACAGCTTTCAAACTCGCTGGCCATAAAGCGGAAGTATTGCAGTCGTCCCGGACCCTTTGGGGTTATAGACGTGAGAGATAGCGTGACCTCAACTCACAGATGAGGTGAGGATGTCCGCACCAGCTTCCCCATTTCCCCAGAGATGATCTCCACCACTCATTTCTGCAGCAGAATGAACGCGGAGTGAGGTCTGATGGCCAAACTACGCCCTCGAGAATTGGAACTGAGAAATACCATTATTTTACTCAACTGGAAATTTTTGTGGATAGTTCTCAGCCCAGCGAATGGGGATTTCGAATGAAACAACCCCTAACGAAACAGAAACTTGTAAAATATAAATTAAAAAGGTTATGCTAAAAGGATTTGATCATGAATCTATAGCTAAATGTTGTGGCAACAAGTGTTGGAAAAAATTTAGCTATTACCATGGTACTAGATAGGCTTTGATTATGGAAAGAAAACACTGTAATAGTATCGAAAACAATTTCTATATCCCCATATAAATAACCCCTAAACTTTGTATTTTGAGTTATTTTGTTTTATCATGACACATTTTTCTAATAAAATGATAAGTCTCATTAATAAATTGATTATTAATTAATATTGTTGTAAAAAATGAAGTCGCCTAAGTTAATATTTTAGAAGAATTTAATAAAAAATAAATAGCTTTTTTTACTTACTATTAATATATACTCACAGTAACCAAATAATTCACAATAATGGGTATAATTCCAATTATTATGAACGACGCATGCGTTTTTGATGACTGAAGGTGTATATATGGATCAGATAATTACTTTTCTGAATTTTTCTACGTCCACAATCGGCAGAAATTAATCCGAAATTCTATAAAGAAGATTGCGAAGTAATTAAGCGTAGCGAAAAAAAATTTGCACGAGTCTCTGATGAGCCTCGAATTCTGTTTTTATTCCCCAAAAGGATATAAAGTAAATGAAACTCCGTTCCTTTGCTGTGATTTACCCTTTATCGCAGTTTTATTTCAAACAGGTCGATGATATGATTGGACACAAAAATTGCAATCTAGTTCTGTTACACGTGGAACAAACTTTGTGCGTGGTCAAAAATAGCTTTAAAGCAAACTCATGAATCGGTCTGTGACTTTCCAAAAGAATAATTGCCTCCAGGAAAAATTACATTTCCCATTCTTTACTCTAGTGCGAATGTAAGTTAATTACTTGAATCTTCATATGCCTTTTGTAATTTCTTTCATCGCCATTAATTTTCTTTTAAATCACAGAGAAATAATATTATCAAATGCTTATTACTTTTACAAAACATTATTTGATTTCACAGTGAAATAATATAACTCTATTATAGGATACCTTCCTTTCCAATCAACGTTAAATCTGATATCAGCAAAGTCCCTGAGAAAGAAAATTTAATCCTCATTAAGTTTTGAGAAGGATGATAGGAAAGAACACAACATATAAATCTTTTTTTTCTTTACATAATAATAACTAAATATTTTAAGTGAAACTCAAGGTAAGTTCTCACTTTCAAATTTTTACTAAATAAATAAATGCTGTATTACATATTTAGCCTTATTTCTAGTATTATAATTATAAAAGTCAAGTTGATAAACTAATATAAAATAATCGCTTAGTTACGCGTTTACAAAATTTTCGTATGGAGATTAATTATTCAAATGCTCTGTCAATATCAATCCTAACTTTTAGTGGATAAATTCTCAAGTCCTCAAAACAGAGCTCTGAAGCATGACCGTGCAAATGCGTTGTCCTTTCCATATGTAGCGGAGCAAATTTCCGTAAGAGCTGAAGGTGTTCGCTTTTGAATATTTCATGAAGATTTTGACGTGGGATTGACTCAGAAACGTTCACCTTGGTTTCCATGGTTTTGTTCATTAAGCGTGTCTTGGTAACGGGCCTAGAACTTGCCACTGAAGACGATCTTGCATAAAAGGGATCAGTAAGAGAAGGGGGACATAGACTATTTCCTTAGGACTTTAAATCTTCAATGCGTAACATTAAACGGGAATCTGACAAGAATAATGCATTGTACTCGTATATGGAAACATAGAGGGACAATACGCAATTAAGAAAATTCAAGCTCGATACTAAATAAAAACTAAGATTTCAGTCTTAAAGGTACATAATTTATTTAGCATTTGGATGCTCCATCCCTTTAGAAATATCTCTCGTTAAATTTCACATGGCATTCCTATTACAAAATAAAATTCAGCTTTGACTGGTCTTATGGCCGGTACACAGGAATTTACATATCTTACTTCCCCTAAACATTTATAAAATAAGAATAAAATGTAATTATTATTTAATCCTTGCATTAAATTTTTATGAGCCAAATCACACTTCTTTTCTGTTTTTTTTAGGATGAATATTCAACAGTAGATTTATCTAAGAACTATTTTAATATCACGACTTTTAATAATTAATTCGAATTAAATGTTTATTTAATATTTTCAAATTTAATCACTTTTATTGAACCAAGAGAATATGCGTTCATCATGATCCAATTTCTGCGTTAAATATCATAAATGCATACAATATATTTTTACGAGTTAAATTACTTATATATATTTCTCTACTAAAATTATACATTACCTGAGGAGATTCTTTAGATGAAGAAGCAATTTCTTCTTACAAATTTTTTTGATTTGAAGATTTTCGTATTTTATTCAAGAGAACTGTAAGATAATTTACCTTAATTTGAAAGAATAAAAATTTCAGAAGAGAATAAGATAGAGCTGAATTTTCAACTCTTTGGAAAGAAACGTTTTCATAAAAGGAATCAGAGAGATATACAAACTACCTCCTCTTCAACCAAAATTCAATTTAACTTAACGCGCACTGAGTAATTCCAATTAATTTGGGATAAAATGAGCTGCGAAATATAGCATCTCCAAGGCAACGAAAACTTACTACGATTATCTCTTCTCGAGAAGATAAACTTGGTCTTAGGGAGTTTGTTAACTTTTCTTCGACGCTAATGTGATAATCTAGCTCCAGAGGCTTTAATCATAAACTATGCAGAAACAACTTAGCATTATTAGTCTAGAGATAAAAATTATTTATTTTTTAGTCTACCGACTTTTACCTAAGATATTTTAAATTAACTTTTGACTCAGATCATTAATTAAATTTATAAATAAATAAAAAGATCGACAAGTTTTATTTCTCCTGAAAATTAATGAAGAAATGAAATTTTAAATCCAAAGTAGAGTTGAATTTCTTACATAACTATAGACATTTTTTGCCACAAGAATGTCATCTTTATCCTCTACAGATAAGATAAAGTTTTTCCTAAGAAAGTTCCAAGTGTAGTTTTCAAGTCTATTCTTTTTCATTTTAGATTCTTTTCTATGAAAAATTGCAGACCTAATATTTTAATAGTCTTAAAAGTAATATCTGCAAAGCTATTCAGTATTATATTACATACACTTCAAAATTATAATCTTCGTTTTCACACACGTACACTCTTAAACTTATAGGACATCTTGATTACTAAGATGATAAGCAGACATAATAATTAGATAATTCTTAGATAATTGAACAAACTAATATTCATGAATATGGAGCAAATGATTAAGTTTAATCATTATAATATTGTAAACAATTATTATTTTTCAAACGATCTTCGTTTCATTAATCAAAATTTAAAATTAAATTCGCATCAACCATTCTCAAGATAACCAATGTTATCGCCCGATTTCGATTGACATAGCTCATTAAACGATGGATTAAATGAGGAATAAGAAATTTTTAAATTTCCTTTAGATTATTTAGGTAAATAAGTTAATAAGGCAATAATAACGCAAAATATCACCTCTTAATGAAATATCGACCTGTGCTACAAGTCGTAACTAAGGAGTTGTTTACATCACAAAACCTTGTGCTTTCATTTAGTAAGAGTAAGAAAAATTTCTTGGACTAGCAGCAATTTCGATAATGGTTTCTAGAATCTAAAGTATATATCAACGAATCTTAATATTAAAATGCGAACAGATTTGATGGCAAATTGAATTTCTTTCCCTATTTCTAGATGGTACCTATTATGATAACTAATGTTATATGTCATTGTCTTTGCAGAGCCTTCGCCCGGATACTGTGCGTGTGCTGCAGGAGAAGACGACGTAGAAGACATCGACCTACGCTGCGGCCCAAGTCCAGTCAGGTGCGAGAGGTAATAAAACCATTCATTCTACAAACACTCTTATGAATTCCCGTCGAAAACTTGAAGAGCGCCCTCATTTTCACGGCGGAAATTTTGAACATTAATCCGATAAACTTTCCAGACCGTTTTATTAAATCTCGGGCAGGTGAGCTGTAACGTCTGTAGACGTACGCCAGACTAATTCTTTTATTATAATCGCCTTATACTCGGAGCTTATGGTACCTTAGCAAGCGAATAAATTAAATTTCATGTTAAAAAGAATTTATGATTTTCCCCGCAGTTAAGGTTACTAAGATAAGTAACCAAATAAAAAACATCTTCCTTATTACAGGAATAGTTATTTCTATAAGATAATAGTTAACACACAAAGAACAGATAAATTTACAAATAACCTTTCCACCTTATTTCACCTTATCGTGGCTTTTTATTGTAAATAAATTATTTAAATCTGCATTTTCGTAAACAATAAAAAGTTTCCATTGTTACGTAAGGAAATACCTTATAAGATGTACAGCATTAATAAAATCAAGAAAAATTAAATAATCCCTCCCTGTTATCAAATTTAGAGCTCAAATCCCCAATCTGGAAAGAAAATTACTCAGAAATTTCCTGTTATCTGAGGAATATATATTGAGGAAAGTTCTGGAGCGATTTGGAAGCGTAGGTGTTCATATTTCAAATGCACGACCCTTAAAACTTTGGCGGAGATGGAAAAGAAGCTGCTACGCAGAAGATCTTAATCAGGAAGAATAAGCGAGTTATCCAAAAAATAAACACGATTTTCTTTTGGCTTCCTCAGAAGAGATTTGCTTTCGTTTTCCTTGAACACTTAAGTTGTTTTATCTTCCTAGAAATAAAATATTTCCCATCATTCATTAATAGGGCGTGTTTTCCATCATTTTGGGAAGAAATCTCGGAATTATCCGTCGTTATATAAAAGATATGAAATAACTTAATAGCATAAATTAGCGAACTATATATTTATATGTTTATATATACGATATTTTACTTGATTAATAGTCGAGTAAATCATTCCCCTAAATGGACCATTAATAATTAAAAGTCGAAAAATAAAGTAAAGCATTAAGTTGGAATAAAACATAGTATGATAACTCAATTCTTTAACAAAAAGTATCAAGGGGCAAGGCAACGTGGCTCGAGCCAAAATTATGGTCACTATGAATCTACAATGAAAATATCATACTATTATTATTTAGTAATCTTAAGACGACGGGGAATTTAAATTGTAGGAAAGTCTAAATTACCTTAATAATCTTGGAGATCACGATTAAAAAATCATATTATCATTTGTTAATTATCTTATTAGATTGTATTGCTGCCATATTTAGTTTCGAAAGCGAAGAATCAACAATGTAACAGCTGCTCTAAGACAATTGTTGCTTCAAGACACAAGAACTAAATTTAAATTCCAAATGAATTTGGAGCGTTTGTAAAAGACTTACGGTATTTGTATTGTTAGAAAACACAATAGAGTCGATTTCGACAAAAGGAACCTCCTTAAGCCAACAATGCGTTTGACACCGTTCTCTGTTGCATCGACAATGGCACTGCACTTGAACCTCGTTCTTGCGCCCTTTGTTACACAGCCCCGACCTTTGCAGTATCGTATTACTCCGCGATGCTCTCACGAGAGGATTCTTTGCGAAAGGTTTCCGGGGTGATGCAATTGCGTCACAGTGCAAACAACTCTCACAGTCGGATTTTCTTCACCTTCCGATTCTCAATCCAAATCCGTTGCCGTCGTCGTTAAATTGAATTTTTCTCCCCTTAGACACACGATATTGCAATTTTGCAGTTTACAAAAGTGCTCGAGAAGATTCGCAATTCGCCAGCGGTATGTCAATTGGAAAATCTGAAGTTACTGAGAACGGAGTACCACGGAATTGAATTGTGCGGGAAATCTCGTTGAGAGGAATGGGGATATTCCAGTTGTTTCTCGCTTAAAAACACGTGTATTTTAGTTCAACATAACGTTGAAACTGGATACTTTTCCTTTGAAAAACGATTTAAATATTTATCCTGAGTAACTTCCAAGTAACTATCTATTAACATTGAAATTTCAACACAGCTTCATAAAGGTTTTGTTCCCTTTTGTAATCAAGATAATTTTCATAAGCTTACTTCGATGATCCTTTGCCAGATCAATAAACACTTCTCTTAATTATCAAACATTGTGCTCTCCTATTATTATATACTCGTAAGTATAGTTATAAAATATAAGTTCCTTTAAATAAATTTATTGCATTTATAATCCTAGCCTCTTGTACGATTCAATATCTCAGAAATGATTTCCTCGTCATCTATAAATCGTTTTAGGTTTTTCATTTTTTATTTTCAATTTTTATTAATAATGCTTCTTAAAAAATGCGTTATTTAATACTTGAAGAACTATGATTAAATGAGCTTGAAAATAGTTTTAATGAAACCAAGGCTTGTTGTTTTTATATTTCTTATGAGTTATTAGATCTATTAATTGATACAACAAACCATGTTTCATTAGCGTTCCTCGTACATTTTCACTAAAAATTTCTTAAGCCATTCACCACCATGACAGCGATATTTCAACCACTATCATTATCTGTTTGTACCATTTAACTTTCGCGAAATTCATGGAAACTTTCGGTAAGATTTCGCTTCGATAAGAGAGCTGTGGAAAAAGGGGGGCATTTGTACCCATCACTTGCCGCTCCTTATCTGAACAGCAAAAACGGAGAATTCACAAATATGATTTTTCATTCCTAGAAATCCGAGGTTTGCAAAAGTCGCAAAAAACTGCACAGAGCTTTCCCTTTCTCCTTTAAATATCTCAAAGTAGAGCTTTTATTTATCCATCAAGAAGTTTTTTGATAAATGAATTCATATTTTTGTATAGTTCATTTTTACGGGTCCGAAATTACCAATGAAAAGGTTAAAACTACCTTCGTTTATTCACGCACAAGATTCAAATGAAACATATTAAAATGGTAATTATTTTAAATCATATATATCAACCTTTACCCTTATTATAGCAACGAATTTGATAAAAAGAAGTATAATATTTACTATCAAATATTGTTACATTTCGGGAATTATTGAGATTCATAATAGGGTTACTACTTTTCTTTCAAAATATTACATTGTTGCTATAGTTGTCATGATTCACCTTAAATCAGGATTTTACAATACAGAGAAATTTCAAGAAATACATGCATGCAACAATGCAACTATTATATACAACATTTCTGAAACCAATGAAGAAATAAAATGTTTTTCTAATTTTTGATACATTATTGAAAGTGAATTATCGGAGATTTAATTTTAATATCTTTTTTAGTTTATCATCATTAGACAATTCAATACAAAAAATTCATACATTTTTTACATAACTATAAATCCGTTACTCCAATTTACTGAAATCTCTTGGAGCCACAGAACCAAATTCAAATGTTAAAAATAAATCAATATAAATAACTATAATAGTATATAGATATACTAGTAGTAAGTAAGTAACTATAGAAGAATAAGACTGAAAAATTATCATATATTTTCAATTGCACAGAGGATACGAAAGGAATACTTTCTGGATCATTCATAAATTCTTCCTGATCAAACTTTGAAATGAATCAAATTACAGATTGCCTCTGGAACTCATGAATACATTACTCTCCTTATTAAGTTTTTGAAGGCTGTTCTAACTCTACATAATTTGGAATTGCGAGTTAGAATTGTTGGACTTACCCTTTGGACAAACCCTTTACATTGTAAGAACTTAATTGTTAAAAACTATACCGCGTGATTCACACGTTGCAAACGACACAACAAAACTTTTAAAAAATTAAAATTATTGGTTTTCTGTAAACTATTTGAATATAATTATATACTGTTAGGAACTGCACTACAATATTCCCAGACAAAGAATGCTGATTGTTGTCAGTTTAAATCTTTCCAAACTCGTCACAGGTTGTTCTCGTAAACCGTTACAACCCTATTCATAGGAAACGATATTGTTCATCGGATGATCCTCTTCGACATGACAATATCACAGAATTTGATAACCGATTCGTTGCGCATTACACTCTGCTATAGCCTTGAAAGACCCATATCACACCGTACAGCCCTCGTATATATCTCGCATCAACCAGCTTTCATACAATCCACCACAGGAGACAAAGAGTTGATCATATGAACACAGATCATTATCAGTACCTCGATGTGTTTCCAAACGGCACTCAAAATCCCCTTTTGCCGTGACGACCTACAAATTGAACGGAGAGACAAGGCAAATAAAAAAGCTGGACACGAGGCGCCCAAGTGAGAGTCAAAGGTGTGGCTGTAGGTTTGATAACGACACGCTGCAGTACGGCCCGAAGTCCCTTTCATCCCTTTTTGGGTGTGAGAACGCAATCCTTTTGTGTCCTATCTTTGTGGTGAACACGCGTGCTCGTCGTTCTTTTTTTTCCCCACCGCGCCAGCTCCGTACTTTGTCCCAGAAAGAGGGAGCTACTTCATTCGGATGTAGCGCGGGTTCGTATTTGCAAAACAAGCCCTTCCTTTCCACTCTTTGTGAGGGTTGACGCTGCACCTCCATTGTTGCAGGTGACGCTGCAAAATGGCGATTTCCACGACAATCGAACGCGTCAACGATTCCGGATTCCGTTGCTGCGTTATAGGACTCCGCGCGGCAACCATGCTCATGTAATATTGACAACAATGTAAACAATCGAATCATTTACTCCGATGCGAAATGTTCCTTTCTATTGACGTCCATTTTCCTTTGACTGCCATTGTAGTATTTTGATATCAACCACGCAGAGAATGTGTTAGTGCGTAAATATTTTTGTACGTTGTAAATTAAAAATGTTTGCAACACTAATCATGTATATATTTTTATTATCTAAAGATGAAGGATAAAATGACTATAAGTGCAAGCAACGATATTTAATGTCTATTACATAACTGCAAGCTATAACATCGAAATTGTTATTTTTATTTACGATTAACTAGATTACATCTTAATTCCTACATCCATTCTAATTTAATAATATTAACATCGTTAATAAAAAAAGTAAAAGAGAAAAAAAGCAGTATAGTCTAAGAAATGTTAACTAACCAATAATGGTGAAATTACAGAGTTTTTAGCATTAAAGACACACGGAATACAGTGAATGAAAAATCAAAAAGTTATTATTAGTGGAAAATCACATAATACATATACTATATTCTTTAAGGAAAAAAAAGAATTGAAAGAAAGATAATATGGATGTTTTCCTTGATTTGCATATTATCCGTAGCTAAGAGACACTTTAATCATAAAAGAATATAATAAAGCGGCAGATGTGCTTGCTGAAATAAAACCCATGCATAAAAAGCCTCTGAAAATTAATGTTACCGAAAACCTCCAATATAACTAAATTTTTCGTGGAATACTCAACGCATTACATATTGAAACACGATCCATACGTATCTTGATTTTCATGGAAAACGATATGTTCCTTCCAATCCGTCGTGGATGGCAAATATCTACCCATTAATCTAGCGGATTTTCATCGCAATCAAGCGGGAAAAAATTCAAAATCTCTGCTCTTAGGGATAAAGTTTTGGACGTGAAAAATGTCGATGGAAAAGGCTCGGCTGGGTTTGAGTGATCGACTTTTTTTCTCTCGTTGATTACCGATCGAAGGGAATTACGCACGGATTTGTCTATACTTTCCAATACTTTCAGCGATGTGTGATTACAGACTTCGGGTTTACTTTAGTTTATCACTTTCATAGAAAATCAAATACATATTTTAGGAAACATGTACTCTACAACAGATTCCAAAAAAATAGATTGTGTATTGATAGTGAAAAGCAGGATGATTTGAAACAAAACGTTTTTAACACGATTCATATCCATAAAAATTATTAATATTTAAATATATAATAATAAAATTGAAACAGATACTTTTATCCAACTCTGTTTTCCAGATGTAAATCGATTTGCGAAAGATATAGCTGCATGAATGGAAACTAAAATACGTTTTCAATTCCAAACTTGAACTTAAAATGTACGTAAATATTCAATTTCTGGTATCAATATATACAAATACACTTTCACTAAAAATTGTGCAGAAAAAGTTAGTGAATGATATTTAGTATAAAAAACGAAAATAATATTCTTAAATAAATTGAAAGAAAATCATCAAAATAAACCATCACGAACCAATTTTGATGCGATGAACAATTTTAGTCCATAAAAGGCTAATACAGAGTAATCAAAATAGAATATCAATAGTATCGTTGTTTAAAAAATCAGTATTTCATCTTCTCATTACCAGACAAATCGAATTTCCATCACGACCCAAAAACACATCCTTTATTTTTTTCGGTCTTAAAACGTTCCCTTTATCCATTGTGAGCATCCTTAATCCCTTTCCACGTCCAAAGTCATCGCTCTGAGAATCCGATTCTGATCCCACAGTCTCGTGTCAATATCTCCACCTGGGATCCGTGTCTGCAAACCCCCCCTTTTCCAGAGGATTCTTCCGTGCCGCCTCGGTTCCGGGCCAGTAGATGTGAAATCAATTTGGGAGCCTTCGAATGCAGCGATAATGTGCTTCGGAAGAAGGAAGGTGGAAAATGGAGAGAGATTTTTACGGGGGGATTTTTTTTCAGGGGAAAAAAAGGGTACGGCGCGATGAAAAATTCCTCGAATGAGGAAAAAAGACGCTGTTCGTGAAATTAGAATTTAATTTGGAAATTATATTACGAGATGGGCGCTCAACCAACTCCGTATTGAGAAATATGATCGTTTTAAAGACGTGTTAAAGTTATATTATCGAGTAAAAAAGGTTTTGTATTCCTATATTGTACTGAACTGATTAAAAACAGCACTATACTATAGGAAGTCATTGTTAGAACTTAAAGCTGCGTAATGTGAGACTACATAGATATTCGATCCATTTTAACTACGAAACATACGTTATTTTCTATTATACTAAAAAAATATTATAAAAGGTAAATTATACTAAAAATTATCTTTATAATACAAAGGATTGTTTGAGCGAAATAATTCGATTTAATAATAGAATACAATATGAATGTCGTACAAAATTGTACGTAGAATATCAGAAATGTCTGAGACGGTGCTAAATTTTAACACAGAATGTGTTCTATAAAGTAAACTGGACACAAATAATATAAATAAATAAATATCAATGACAATTCTATAGCTTTAATGTCAAGAACAATTCTATAATTTCATCAACTATTATTTATTGATCATTCTAAACGAGTAATTGATCTCTATGGAAACATACGTAAATAGAGACCATTCAAAAGTTTGCCCGAGTCTACGAAGTGGGGTTGAAATCTAATCTGACATTAAACAAACTTCAATTACCTCTGTATAATAATAAAATTGAATTGATTAAACTTACAAATTATCTTTTAGAGTCAAATTATAAAGTCAATAAAATTGTATCTAGTGTTTTAGTACTGTCCACCTCATTAACTTAGAGTCGATATCCGAATATCTTCACTGAAAAAAAAAAAAAAACAATGCAAATTTTCTGCAAAACTCTTGAAGTCTCGCAAAGTGTTTTTACGAAAGCTTTACATATATGTACGATAGCATTCTAGAAGCATCTTTAACGCTATGTTTTCCTCTTCATTGTCCTCATTCCATGCGGAGTTATGCTTCTTCAAGCACCCAAAACCCCTAAGGTCATAAAGCAAGTTCTCTGGACCACTTAATAAATTACATACACTTGAAGTAATATCCATAGTCCAATATTAACCAGAAATTTCTATTATATGGGTCACTCCGGTTGAAGCTACGTTTATTATACTGCAGAGATGCATCTCCCTACGTATTATCGCTGCAGTTTTATGCCATGCTCTCTAACTTGGTTGATAAAAGTGGTACTATATGGTTCTCTTGCACACAAACTGTTTTTCGTCCAACACTGGGGAAGTTTGGTTACTTTTGATGTAACTCAGCCCTGAATCATTTCCAGCAAATTCATTACATTGCGCATAAAAAGTAGGAACCTATGCACTTTGCAGTTAAAATGAGATTTACGTGCTAATTTAGAATGGAAATGTATCCAAATATCCACGGTTTGTGTAATTAAACAACTGTTAGTATCTAACGAGATTAATAGCAACATACATTCATAAAGTATTCAAGAAGATTGTGCTTATCTTGCGTGTAACATTCATTAATATTCTATTTTCAATAAATAGATTCGATGTTCGATTTTTATTCATTGTTTTTACTTAACATTAAAATATATGAGGCATCAATAAATTATCAATTAATTCCACATTATTTTCAATCTGGACTCATTTGCCATTACCGTCAAATATTAACTATATTTAAGTTTATTTATTTATTAATTACATATTACATTGATACTTATTAAGGAAGTTATTTATTCATCAGGAATGATACTGGTGTTATGATTTGACTTAAATAACCATTACTGTTGTTTAAGATTACTTTAAGAAAAATAAGGGCCACAAATGATTACTAATATCTTTATTTATAACATGATAAATGAAAATTATAAAATTAAGTAATTGAGCTGCTAGCAAGATACTAAACAATTTTTTAACTTTATCTCTCTTCTTACACTATCAATAATATTAACTCCCGATAAAGTATTTATACAGATACCCGATAAAGCATTTATAAAGATAGAAATGTCTAGGAAAAAAGTAGAACAATAATCAAGCGTATATGAATAACTTAAAATAAAGTTTTGAACAAATTTATTTTATTTCATTTATACGGTTAAATTATGGCTTTACACTATTATTGACATTAAAACTATTTTTTTCAGTTTTTTGGTGAATGGAAAAGTATTTATTTTATCATTCTACATATCAGAATGCGGCAGGTGTTATACGTGCTACAACGCTTTTAAGTAAACAATTAAAACAAACGAGAAATCCTACGTTGAAAATATCGAGTAGAGAGAATATTCGAGTAACCTAAATATGACAATCATTAGGGATTCATGTGTACGTAACAATAATTTGGAAATAAATAGTCCAAAATAAGCAAATATTTATGCATATTAATTTACTTTAAGTCCAGGTGAATTCTAAAATAAATCTTAATTCAGTTATATACGTACACTTTTTTGAGTCAATATATCACCATGGGAACCTCTCCCGAGAAGTACCGTCAATTCACAATCAGAATCATTGGCATACTTTAAAACGCACACTTTCTTAATCCGTCTCTCCCGGCGTACGAAATCCATCCCTCATTAAAAAGGACCCTAAGAAGAATGCACCGAAGAAATTTCGAAATCTCTATTATCTCCGGAAGGAGTTTAAATCGAAATCGAAACAAAAAAAGGATGAGACAATGGATGAAGACGCTTTTGGAATATATCAACTGATGAAAAGGCGTATTATCCTTTGGTCCTACCTTTCGCGTGGGGTTTTGTTTAAGCGGCGAGCGCCAGAGGGGAGGCACGAAAAAAGAAAATATTACGAGAATAATTCATGCTCAATCTCCTCTAAAAAAGTGAAGGGAAGACGTGGAGCTGAATGGAGAAAGAAAGTGACGGCAGAAGAAGCGCTGTAATAAAGCGGAATGGAAAGAAAGAGTTGGAAGCAAAAGAGAATGAAAACCTCATTCGGGCAAATGAGAAAATAAAATAGATCGTGACGGAATTCTCGCGAAATAATTAAAACGAATATCGTTAATTTCTGCGCGGAGACGTAAATGCGCGTAACTAAGTAACGGTGCAACTATTGATTGTTGAAATACGGAATGATATAGTTGTATTGTTTTTAACGATGAAGGCTGTGAGTAACGGCTGAAAAATCTTTTATTTTTGTTTCAATTTCTGTCACACAAGGGAGATGAAATGTTTATTTATATCAATATTGACCCCGTTCTTTCTCTTCTGTTGGCATTTGTTTTGGCACATCCAATAAAAGAAAGATATAGACTAGCAGTACACCGTGAATGAAATATTTTGACCCGATTCATTAATTTTTCGTACAATTTACGGGATAACATTAATGTTTACGAAAATGTATGCCACTCTTCGCCATATTTTACATCAAGAACAATCTGGATAAGAATAGATGGTCGTAAAAGAACAGAGTTCGATTTCCGAAAAAGTAATATATATATAAAGGATAATATATAATGCCCTTTTTAAAATGTTTTATTTGAAGGTTGATGATTATTCATTGCAAATCAAATAATAAACTTATAAAATGTAACAACATGTAAAAACTCAGATTTATGTAAATATCCAGTCTGAACATTTATACTCATTAGTATGTGATCTTTTTAAATACTGCATGTGAATATTTAAATTTTAAGGTGTAACATGTACGTATAAATTCCTTCTATTCAAAAAATGAGCAATGTTGGAAACATTTTTTCTCGGAAGTTTTGTATTTATAAGAAATTTAAATATAAGGAAACAAATTACTTATATTCAATCATTAATTTTTCGAATTAATATAGAAAGATTCATCATAAAATAACCTTTGAAATATTTGCGTGATTACAAAAAATTTGGATTAGTGGTACTGAAAATCTGAATAGGGTTAAAGAGATGGTTGCCAAGATGGAGACCAAGAATGGGGTTTAAACACGTCATGTGGGTTAAACCAGATGGTTGCACTGATTCAATAATCCAGTGTCTCCAATGCCAGTAAACCAAATGCACGGAAAAAGGTGTTCAAGAGGAAACATGCTCATGTGTCAGTATGAGGGTTGTCAGGTACAGTGTGAAACATGGAAAACATCCTAAAGAGATGCTAAAGCTTGAAGATGCCAGACGCGTATTACTTGAGATATTTTTAAAAACGAGTACAAAAGCATAAGACGTGAAGCATATGTAAAACAATTCCAATGTCATTGTAGAGATAACACTTTAATACCTAACAGTTTTTCGATTTCATCCACTTAAAGTTATCGCCAGATCTATTTTACCGTTCATACGTCTGTTTATGTTTTTTTCACAATATTAGTATAGCAATATCGTATTCCAAAAATATGTTCCATACGTATAGTGGAACACTATCTGATAATTCATTTGCTTTTAAATTCATATCATCATACTATTTATATACTACTGATTAAAATTCAATCAATAAGTAATGATTATTTATTAATTATCGAAACAATAATGACTGATGAAATATCAATTGAATATTAGCACAAATATTGACGTTCTAAATTAAGATTGGTTTAAATTAAATTCTTCGAAATATTTTACATCAAATCTCAGACAATAAAGGAATATTAATTCAATTACACTAAGTGGTATAAATTGTATTGCATGAATATACGATGATAAAATTTACATTCTATATAACACTCCGTTAAAGGAGTCGCTATTTTTAATTCCATTCAGAACGCTCAAGCTTTAGCAAAGTTTTTCAAGCGCCTTTTTTACACAAGTTGTCACATAATACTTGGATATTACTCTGTTCAGCAAGTAATATCAGTGATGTATAATCAATAAAAAATTCAACTTAACTTCCAGTGAAAAAACGGTCTCGTACTTATAATTTTCCTTTCTCATTTAGATTTCAATGTAAGCTTATATCTCAGTGGAATAAAGATTCTTGCGATGAATAGGATGGAAGCACCTGGGCATCAAAGAGTATATGCGAAATCAAAATTCAAAGGTTCATTCCAATGAATAAATCCTCAAAATTCCATTTTAAGTCATCGCCGAATATATTCTAAAGTTCCAACGATATTCTTTATATATTGAAAGCCAAAGCTATCCTAAAAAGCGAACTTTTCTCCCACAATTATCTCAAATCGCTTTGAGCCTTTTATTGAAATATGCTCGTTTGATTTGAAAAATTTTAATTACTCCCACACTGGTGATGTAAACGGAATTCGCAAAGAGATCTTAATGGAATTAAATTTTTGAACTGCATAAAGAATATTTCATCTATCTTCAGATACGTCTATCCTATATATAAGGTCAAATCTGGAACTAAAAAACAAATTGTAAAATGAAATAGATTAGAAAGAGAATTTTTTATGCTAAGAACAAATATTTTACAAAAATTCGGGATAAAATGGAGGACATTTAGTAAAGCATAGGATCGAAAAATAACCGGTTCCAATGACAACAAATTAGACAATGAAAGACAGATTATGTCAACTTTTTTGAGAATAAAGAAAAACAATAGATTTTTAAGGCTAAAACTGGATCTGTTTAATCAATTTTTAACTTATATTTACTTTATTACTTTACAATAAAATCTTCCGATCTTTTCATCGAGATATTTGACTTAAATTTGAGGCTAAACATGTTAAAATTACCTAAAACTACAGTAGCGCGGGATATTAACCTGTTTATTACAATACGAATACTTATCATTTTAACCAAACCAACGTTATAATGCATATATAAAAATAACCCCCGTTTTATTCCCTGAGTTTAATCAGAGATATCTTGTTCAAATGTAAATATATAAATTTAATCTTTATTCTAAGTAGGTAGTATTTTAAAATTAAAGTAGGAATGTATTATTTTCCTAACGACGTATAGGGCATAAATATGAAAATATTTACTTTTTTAATATTTATTTCGTAGTCATAACAACAATATAATTGCGATTCTTGGTTCAGTAGCAAATTTTCAAATACATTCGGTATTAATCCACCGCGGGTTTAATTGCAATAATGAAGACTATAAACACGCTAAAATATTAAGCACATAACACCTCCATCAATAGTTAGAATATGAATGTAAACGCAATGATAGTCAAATTAATACCCGTCGCATTTGACCAAGCAGTTTGCCACCGTATTTTATTACAATGAGTTTCCCAATTCCTGGAAGGCGAAAAAAAAGGAGGGAGAAGAATCCGAAGCAGATGCCTCAGCGTCACTCTTATCGAGGATCCCTTCTCAAAACCAGTCTCTTAAAAGATTGCGTTCTTCTTCTTGAAAAATCTTTCTCGCTTTCGGACTGCACCCTCAGGAGGCACTCCCGAGAAAATGAAAAGGCGTTTTCGCAGTTAAATCGCGGCGGTTTCATCTGCATCCATATACTTCCCGAGAGCCCATCCACCTCCGTATCTTACTCCTTGCGAATTTCAATTACTTCCCGAGGGAACCAAATGAGATACAACCGGAGATTTAAGTTACTCGAAAAGGAATTGGACGAGAAAATTTTTAAAATAAATCAGCTTATTTCGCTTACGCTACGCACTAAAAGAGCAATGAGTCCATAATTGCTGAAGTCTGAAGGTATAAGTATAATTGTATTAAAGAATACGATCATCGTCAGATAATAAATTTGGTTGTGGTACGTAAAACAAGTAACGAATTCTGCTAATTAAGTTTGAAAATTTGAACAGGCACTTTTACGAACCTAATTACAGTCCAAGTGAGAAAATAAGGACCTAAAATTTGACCTAATATTAACATTCTCTTCACAACAATAAGGCAATACTATGAGATTATAAATAAGTACCTCAATCCCCGAGAACTTACACCTCTCGCGATACAAATGGCACAAATTTTAAGCGAATTGCTAGGGTGTTAATAGTTATACTTTCCAGTTCGTTCAAAAAGATTCATTATTTCGTTTTACGTCAAGCCAAAGGCATATAACAAACAAATATTGTCGCATTTACAATACATTGTAAAATAAATGAAAAACAAATTCAAAGTGGCACAACAATGAATAAGGTTCGAACATTCTTTAGTGACAATATTGATTACATTTATTTAAATATCATACCTATTTTATATATTTAACATTAAATCTACGAGTTTTAAACTACTTAAACACCAAGTACTCCACTTAAAGCAGCTAATTTTCGAAAACATTAAAGATCCGATAAAAAATAAAGCTTCTCCAGGCAAAATGAGTGGAGCTATGAAATATGAATCCAGGGGCATTTAAAGTCTTTCCTTTTTTATCCAACCGAAGGAACATTAGCGACTTTAAAACGTGCATCTCTCACCCAGTGCACGCTTCACGCAACTGCACCCCAGAGTGACCTTGTCGCACTATGTGCTCCAGTTAGCTCATCTGATGCAACTTTTCCCATCCCCTTTTTCCCACGCTGAAACTCTGCGGCTGCTGGAAACTCCTTCCAAAGATTAAAACCATTAATTTTTATAATTTTCTGCTTGGAATCTCCTCCATGCCTTCGCAAAATGTGGAGGACATTGGTTGTCTCAGCCCCGTCTGAATATATTTTCCCCAAAATGGGATAACACAGGAGGAAACGAACTAAAATTTACTTAATACAATTCGATGTAAAGACAAGGTCAAGAACTAGATTCTGAAATATCCCGGTAAAAATTTAAAAGAGATTACAATAATTAATGGTGAAGTTAACTAAGTTGAACAATAATCAGTGAATAACAATTTAAAACAATACTATAATTTTAACCGATGCATTGATTGATAATAAAAACATTGCAGTCATTCAATTATCAGGATAACAGGAAATAAAACAATTTTTATAAATTATTCGTAATCTAATTAGAACAGAAACAATAAACACGAATGAGCTTTAATTTAATGATGCCCTCAACAAAAATGTAACTTATAGAACAATTCAACAGCAACGTTTCTAAAAGGATGAATCAAAGTAAAATTACCCAACATCTGAGATGACAACGAAAAGAAACGTTCGAATTTCTAGTATCCAAGGATGAATTTAATTCAAAAACGTTCTCACAAGTAATATCACGGTTAACGCATATTCAACTTGTTTCCCCAAGGAATATTACGAACCATAAATAGATGTCGTTCTTTATAACTAAAGGAAACAGAGTTCCCGTTATCACAAGTACAATACAAAATAAAGCGATAAAATCCACAAGAAATCCGCAATATCTGCGAGGCAAAGTTGAAATTTCGGTGATCTCGTTTCATGTCGACGGCAGAAACAAGTTCTCAGGAATTTCATAGCAGATCGAAAATATCTGCAGCCTCGCATTCCAGTGAAAAAAAAAAGATTTTTCGAAAAAACATTCGATACCTATAGCGTAACCTTCAACCGTGCTATATTTACATCCATTTCTTTGATACAATTTGTATATACGAAAATCGTATATAATAGAAACTGCTGCTTAATGTGACAGACGGAGCTAGTACACAGTACATATCATTCACAGAACTTAGTTGCGTAACATACGTTGCTAAGGTAAACACCAAATATTAATGGCCATGTTATTGGTACTATTTAACAATAAACGATTGTAGTTACATAACAATAAACAATTACTGTTATGACACAAACCACACACCCTATGTTTTATCGCACAACAAAAGAGATTCATGCCAACATTTTATGTTCAAAACTTCCAGCTTTTACGATGAAAATCATGCGAGGAAAAACTACCGATTCCAGGGGTCTGTTGGAAAGAACAAAACCGTTTGTCTCGAATGGAAAGCTGTAGCACGTGAAAACGTTTCAGTAGAGGGAGGACGACTCTCGTATCTGTTCGGAAATCCTTTATCGAGGCATCTCTTACTCCAGGAGAACATAATGGATTTGAAATCGAAAGGGGAATAGATCGGTGGGAAATAAAGTGAAAGTGAATCTCTGTTTGCGAAGGTGAGAGGGAAGACAACAGCTTGCGTGAAATTGAGACAGATCGGGGCATTAATCAAGCGACAAGGGACAAATACATCAATGGAAACATCCACGAGGACCGTTACAGACGTAGCAGCATTCTGTACGGCGTAACACTAGTCTACCTATGATCATGCCCTTTCCTTTAGAGCATAGTGATTTCATATTCCCCTTAAATTCATTACATTTAATACAATTAATTTACAAACTTAGATTTAATTACAATTATTTTATAATTAACTTATTTTTTATACATATTCTCTAATTTAATAGAATTGTAGTCATTGCTTACTATCTAGAACAGAACAAAACATAATTTAAACAGCTATTTAATGAATAATGATATTTACTAAAAGAAATTATTTATAACACTTAAGGAATTATCCATTTTGTTATTTAATGATAAAATAACCATTCAGTATACTCAAACATCATTCAAGTCATGCAGCAGAAACTGAAGATAAATGCAACATCAAATAGACAGAACGACAAATTATGAATTTGTGAAAAGCAATTTCATCAAAATAAAAGTATCCAAGAAATTTGGATACAAACGCCTTTTTGAGAAATTATAAATGACAGATGATAGGAAATTGATGCCTATATCTAGCCAACAAAATGTTATTGAGAGACACACTCATCTCCTTCTTGCTGATATTGTTAAGAAAGAACAACTATTTTCAGAAACAGTAACTAAAAATTTTTTCAATAAAAAACAAGACTGATTTTGACTAAGGTCATTATCATTATTATAAGGTAATCATCTTCTGGGCTGATCTTCTTTTTAACAAAAACTGTTAGCGGAACTACAACGAAGTATTATTTTCCTTACTGTTATGGAGTGCCATTAAGAGACAGCTTCGTCATTTAAATATATTTTCATTAAAATAAACATTTTCCTTTCAAAATCTCTTAATATGCTGTTAATCAGTATTTTTACCAAATTTTAATATTAGTAATATTAAGAAATAATGATTGATAAATTGGAAAACTTAACAGCATTAATGATTTTGAATCCAAATCAAGATTTGTGTTAAATATCTTGGGAGAAATTAACTTGGAATCAAAAAATAACAAAACCTAGCCCTTTGGTTTTCATCTAAGAAAGTTTAACTTGGTTGAAGGAATAATGAAAACTTACCTTAACCCAAAATGAATCGTTTCCTTCCAGAACTTACTAATCAATTTGGATATCTTTTAGGAATATTTCCACAAACAGCTTGAATAAATCCTGAGCTATAATCCATTAAAAAGTTATCAGTAAATATTTCATAAGTGGACTCCAGAACACTACAGCTTAACTACTATATTATACTTAACACAGACCAATGCATGCATCACTCAATCCCAAACTCTCTCATGTCATTCCCCAAATGGTGCCTAGGGATATAGCAAAGAAATTGATCAATGATATGCCGTGCATTTACCTCTTTAAAATTACAGAAATACTATGTAGTAAAGTGACAAAAACTAAACAATATGATTTATTTTATTTAACAGTATAACAATCTACTAAGAGGTTAACAATGAATTACATTATTTAATATAATTTCAGTAGTTAATAATTCGGCAATTGTTAATTAATTTAATTCTTGGCTAATATCTCTGAAAAATGCTTATTTATTCTAAAAAGTTATGAACACTATTCACATCTCTCATTGTCAATTAAATGTTATTTTCAATCTATTTATATGATTTTAAATAAAGAAGAACTAATTTGAATGACTGATGGACTCTCTCTCTTTTGATGTAGATATATGATAAAAATAGGCTTGTTAATTATGAAAAGTTACATGATTAAAGAAGTTATTGATTTTTGACATCCAAATCTTTAAAGCATATGATTCACAAAAGTTTTAAGCAAGATATTAGTAGAAATTTCTATCAATTTCACTTGGTATACAATTTTTATTTTCTTAAAATTCAGCCCTCTCTTAACTTCTTACTTCCAAACTTTTAGGAAATATACCCTTGGATACATATTAAGGAATTGTTATTTTATTAATTTATTTGATAAAAATCCATATATCTGTGCATAATGAAGGGTAAGAAGAATTTTAGAAGAGAATAAAAATGATAAGATAGCAAAGATGGAGATGAAGTGCATAAGTCTTTCACTAAAAAAGAAACTGACCAAGAGTCATGAATGATACATAACTTTTAAAAGAAGAAAATTATTGGAAAGAATAAATAAGCTGCACTACACTGATTGTTAACCTGATTAACTATTATGCATAAAAAGCAACTATGATTAGTCATTAAAGAGAGATCTATGCTATCTAAGATCAATAATGCAACATAAAAATATATTAACATATTTATTAATTTATGTAACTCATTGTTAATATGATACCTAAGGAGAATATTTAATACTGTTTAATTTAATACTAATGAATCATATATAGGAAACATAAGAAATATTATAGATTCAGGAACTCGGCTCCATTAACTTCTGAATAGATTAAAAAGAATTTTACAGGATTAGAATCAATTCACTATACAATGCAACATGAGCAAATTGAATGAAATTGTAATAAATCCCAAAATTTTTACTTACTTTTTACTAGCTATAGTGTACATCAGGTAGGCAATAGTAAATGGAATCAATATGTATAATCTTTTAGTACTAAGCTCAAAATGGAGATAGGCAAACATAAATTGAATTATATCGATTCTGAATTTTTGTATCATCTTATAGTTACTGATTCTTATTTTTACCATCTTACAGTATTTGGGTGCATCAACCGTCTTGACACCCAGCAGCCATTCTTCAAATCGTGTTGGATATTCTTCAGTGAGCCAGGAACTCTATGGAATATGAAATGTAAAAATTGAAGAAAATTGAACAGACAACTCTAATTTCGTCAAACGTAAAAAATAGTGTTTGTGTGACAGTGATGAGTATTTCAGTGAACAAAACATTCAACTTACCTCATTCTTACAGTATTACTCAAGTGTCTATTTCATGTTTGTGTGAATGTAACTAAGAGAACTGAACAAAAAGTTTGGCTATACGAAAATACATTCTGCGTTTTATTTAACCCCGTCTTTCATTTCAAAATCGCAACGATTATAAAGTTAATTACTTAGATTAAGTGTACTAACAATATAATGGAGCCAATGAAAAATTATTACGTAAAAATTTACAAAAAGAATACTTTTTTCATTCTTGAATGACTTTCCCCTCGTGCGAGAGACAGCTGTTTCCAATTTGTTTACCACCGCATACCGACACCTATGGAATAAAAGGAGAACCATTTCCAGCGAGGCGAAGCAGTGCCAATTAAAAATGGAGGAATGGGAGAAGGGCAAGTACTGGAGTGAACGAAGATTTGCTTTACCAGCGACTCCATTGGGACTCGAAGCATTATATACAGCATGCAAAAATTTATATCCAGATCAGCCAAATCCCCTTCAAGTTACTGCACTCATAAAGTACTGGTAAGTTCTTTGATTTATCACTATACATCTGTACTGCTTACACACCTCGTATTGTTTTGATGTAGAAACTGTTTATCATCGTGGGTCCTTGTTCCTGCTACTGCTTTGTTGCAAACCTCTTTTCTAAATCGAAATCCTGGAGCATTTTTATGATTATAATCGTAATAAATGAATAATTTCATTATTTTTATAATTAGATATTTAGCTCTGAATCCTTAAACGAATTCATTATCTCACGTCTAAGTGATGCTCAAATAGTATTAGTCAATCTCTCTTAATGTTATATTCACCTGATGTTTCTATATATGTTGTTACGTGATGAAAAAACGATGAGCGTTATCTCATTTAAATGTCCGTAGGTATTCGCCGGAAGAAAACATAGCGATAGATCCCTTCTTGAATGAATTCCAGCTATATCTTTGGTTAAATCTGGTTTAATTTTTAATTGAAGTGAAGATAGTCGTGTATTAATCATCCTCAATCATGTGTTTTAGCCGTCTGAACATCCCCTCGCAAACACACCCCTTTTCTCCACATCCTTAATCTATTTTAAGCTCATCCCTAATTCCTTCCGCGTTGCACTAAGCGAATACTACGTTTGCCGTCGTACCGTCTACTCCACGAATGGAAAAGGGAAAATAATATTGGGGAAAAGTTAACCGAAATTATTGGATTAACTCATGAATTTTAATCTATAAATACATTCTTAAGTGTTATAATTGCCGGCGACTATAAAGTTATGTAAAGCAGTAATGTATTTGTTTGATGATTTTGAAAATAAACTTAAAAGAACATAATACATCCTTAATATATCTCTACCTCAGAAACTTAGATGAAAGATTAATTATTGCATTATTTTAACTTTGATTCTCGGAAAAATACTTTATTTCGTAAAAGTCGTTTCAATGATGATAACATAAATTTGCAACGAAGAAAATATTTTCATTTTTATAGTATTCTTATTATCATTACTGAAATCATTTTTATTCCCTTCATGCTGAAAAATAACATTTTATTATTTCCTCTGTCGTTTTACTGAACATTACAACTCTCATTTTCCTTTGCTTGCTATGATTCTTAATTTTAAGGTTGATATTTATGATTTCAGTTTTTAGGGTAATTTATCTTCAAAATATTAGCAACAATTACTCAATACGTTTTATATGAGCATCAACAAAATTACTTTAGTATGTTCTGTTTGAATTTTGATTTAATACTTTATGTATGTTATTTTAGGTTAGGAGGCCCTGATCCCTTGGATTATATTAGCATGTATGCAAATCCAGGTGATCCTGAGAAAGACATACCACCACACTGGCATTACATAAGGTTTGTAGACACATCAGAATCAGAGCTTTTATTCTTAATATTATATTCAATCCTCACAATTAAGTTCTTTTAAAATAAACCTCTCAAACTTTCATAGTTATACACCTTTTTATTTTATTGATAGCAGAATATAAGTTTATGAATCAATTCTTCTAGTTTAATCAAGTTTTCTAACTTTCATCACAATTACTGAAAAGATTTTTAAAAAATTTAATTCTCATCTGAACTGAATTTCTGAGGATAAACCTATGGTAACCAATATTTTATTTCCTTTGCAAATTCCAATTCTGTATATTTCTGCCCTCAAACAGTTTTGGTCTCTCGGACTTGCATGGAGATGGAAGAGTGCATCAGGTTTCTGGACCAATTGTGCCTGGATCCCCAAGTGGATTTGGATTTGAGCTAACATTCCGAATCAAGAGAGAACCTGAGGAGACTGCTCCTCCAACATGGCCTGCAGCTTTGATGCAAGCTCTTGCAAAATATGTTTTTAACTCAGGTATTGTAGCTTTGATCTTAAATTTTATATTGAGTGGGCAATATAACTGGAAGAGGTCTGTTAAAAAATTTTAACTTCATCCCAAGTTACTTTTATTGCTCAAATGTAATAATTTATGATTGTTCTCAGAGTAAGCGACCTAAATAAACAATGCTGGATCAAAGTAAATGATAATGAGATAATTTTAAAGGGTGTGATTTTATATTTTATTTAAATGCAAGATATTCAGTACTAGGCTTCCATTTTTGTCTATAATAGGCAAATAAAATCTGCACTAATTCATATGTATCCTGTGATTAAACATTATCTTAAATATATAATTCTAAAGTAGGCAATGTGACCTTGACCTTGAAATATAGAAGCACATCAGCTTTTTCTTGGTGATATTACTTGTATTATTTAACTGCAAATGCTATATTTTCTTACTTTTCACTCTTTTCATGCTGCAAGTGGATATTTTTATATGCTAAAGCGTATATGAAACAGGTAAGATTGTCCATAGTTATTTTTGAGCATCAACAACATAATTTTAATGGAATCTACTTATGAATTGTATATGATACTTCAGTGATTTTTCTCTTTTTTCAACTTAATGGCTTCTTATTAACATTATCATCAGGTATTGATGATAGTATGAACCAAAACTAGAGGGTGTGTTAAATTTAATTCTGCGATGAGCAATATACTTATTTATTTACTATGTATTTAAACTCTTCAATCCTGAGTATTGTTAATTATTTTCCAATGGGCACTTTATGTAGTAATTATTAGTACAGACTTTGGAAGTACTCTATCTTCTAATCTAATATATCAAAAATGTATGTAAATTTTGGTTTCTTCTCCAGAAAACACATTGTATGTTGGTGACCATGTCTCATGGCACCGTCCCCTGGATGGCAGTGAATCTCGCATAAGGCATATGCTTATGGCAGAAGACCCCCAACTACCGTCTGTTCTTGAAACTCCTTTTGGAACTGTTAAATTTGTCCAAATAGTTGGTGTTTGTGCAGAAGAGTTGAGAGCAGCACAACGCTGGAATGGCCCTGGAGTCTTAGAAATATTGAAGAGGCTTCCAGGGTTAGTGTTTAATATAATTATATGAAGCATAGTTTGCCAACTTTTTATTCTGTGCTATAATTTGCAATATTTGTGCTACTACTTCGTATAAGGATATGTATTTTTTTTCCTCTGCAGTGCTGGTGGGCCTTGGTTAGTGACAGACATGCGTAGAGGAGAAACCATGTTTGAGTTAGATGTTAATGTACTTGAAGAAGTAGAAACTTGTGGCATCGAAAAAGATGGATCTAACTTAAGTGGTGTGAGTGCACGTTGGTGTACATGGAGGGAAGATACTTCTTTTGGATATTCTCCATTTTCAGTGCCATCCTCATCCCCAGAATCTGAATCTGATAATCTGAAAAAGGTTCCTTTCAAAGAGATTAAAACAGAGCCAAGATCTGACTCTCCCACATGGAGTTTAGATCCTCCTAAGATATCGGAACCTGAAACTAGGCAAATCAAGGAAGAGCTACAAAAAGGTCTGAATCCAAAACCAGCTGTTCCAATGGTAGATCGTTCAAGCATGAAAGATGGAGGTGAAATGGATGAGTAAGTTTGAATTGCTCCTTATTTAGTAGTTATGCCTCTCTTTAAATTTAAAAACAGCTGAAATTTATTTTGGGTAGAGATTTGGAAAAGTCAGCAGTGGTTAACGCACACATTAAACACGGGCCTTTAAAATACTGTTGCTGAAATTTTCTTAAAAATACTTTTGTCGAAGTTTCAAATAAATTATAGTTATACATAAAATATAGTGCTTCTAAAATTTAGTAAATTTACATTTGTGTAAATAAATGCTCGTAATATTTTTGAATTCCTAAAGCTTATAATTTGAGAAAGACATCAAAATATATTCAGGCTAATTCTATAATAGTCTTTTAATTATTCGGTTTAGTGACTTATTATACAAGAGGATTTAACCCTAAATTGTTGAAGTTACTTTTGTCTATGAATTATTGAATAAGTTATTGCAAATTCACTTCTTAGGAAGTTTTGGTATTTTACAAATACTATTTAATACAAAACTCAAAAATGGAGGTTGTTTATATACAAGATTTTTTTTTTCATTTGGTATTCTTAAATGATTGAATTAAATCAATTTCAGTTAAACATAGCTCTCTATTATTATTTTTTGAGTTGGCAAATCAAAATTATTGAGATAGTATTAATTAATATTACATTTAAATATGTTAACCTATTATTGCACTTAATATTATAAGCATAACCCATTGCTATGATTATTGAAGGAGAAGTAGACTGAGGAAATCTGATACTGGGCTCTTGGAATCAACTGAGCTTCTCAGAGTCAGAAGATTGGAAGGTGTACAAATCACTTTGAATCTTGAGGCAGCTTGCATACTTCCCCTTGCATTAAGGTATGAAGCATCCCTATACTATAAAGAATGATTAATCAACTATTGATTTGACTTTAAGCATAATATTAATTACTTGTTTTAAATTTCAGAGGGAGAGTAAAACATGGAAGACATTTCACATTCAAATCAGCACTAGGGGATAATGCTATCACTCTTGTTGCTCCGTCTGTCACTGGCACTCTTGTAGATGCAGACTGTCCCTATGCAGCCCAAGGGGCATGGTTGCAAATGTTAATTGATGATGAGATGGTAGATAAGATGGGAGAAGCTTTTGACAATCTGGTAAAACTGTCTCCAGAGGCTGGAAGTGAACCTATTGGAGATAGTATAGCTGAAAATGAGACAAAGGTAAACTATTGTATCATGATCATACATTGTTTAGAGTCTTTGAGATCAAACGCTTTTGAAATAAAACTCTAGAAGGAAATGTAAATATTTAATTTTTCTTGCTCAAATACTAGCAATCAAACTTTAAGCTGTTTGCTCTTTATTTTATTCTGTACTTATTTAATTCCATTCTTGTAACTAAATAAATTTATCGTTCAAGAATGATTTTTTGGGAACTAACATAGTTTATTTTTAAATATGCTGATCATGTATTAATGTTTGTGAAAATCATTTTCTAGAAATGCATGTATATGCTCATTATATAAATCAGATATCCAGTCTTAATGTCTTTTTAATTTTTTTCCAGATGTGTCTACCTCAGACTTTTGTTTGGTCAGAACACAAGTTGGCTATCACCGTTGTTCCAGACAATATGAATATTGAGTGACAGAGATTTTGAAATGAATCAAGTCATTGTTTTTATGCTGTTGCATTTTTATTTATATGATTCATTGTTTTTCTTTGCTCCTCAGACATAGAATAGAAAGTGCCTTGGCTCTTGTTCATGAGATAAATGAATTTTAGTTGTAAATATGACAAATTACTTGAGAATTTTGTATATTCTGCTTTCCTATTGCTCATAAATTTGGAAATTTTACATATTTATGCATTGTTTTGTGTATTTTGATACTATTTGTATTTCTCAGTTTAAATGTGCATTTGGAGGAAATGCATTTCATTACTTCATTAAAGGCATTTACTGAATAATTTTGAATTTATGTGTAATTGATTCATTAATATCATTCCTATTCTCCCAGCCGTTATTAACAAATTGAAAATAATGTAAGCATACTATCTGGACATATGACAAGAAATTACTTAGAATATTTCTTGAAAGGATTCAAATAATACTAAAATGTTTCTAAAGAAAAAGTCTATGAAAAACCTCAGGAAGTAACATTTCATACTTTTCTCATATTCATTAGTTCCTAGTTTTATCAATGCTGTGTGAATTTCTGAGTCATCGTTATCCCTTCACCTGAAAGTGATCGGAAACGTACTTTATGTCTAGGAATTATAGAAAATTGAGATAATGTTGCCAAAAAATACAATTTTGCTGGTTGATGAAGTGTGAATAAGTGATTAAATGACTCTAAATTGGATTCCTTAGTTTCAACAAAATAAAATCTTGATTAATTTTCTTCAAGTGAAAAACAGTTTTCCCAGAGCTTAGATCAGCTCCTTTATATTTTATATACATGTGCATCATAAAATTCTAGCATGTATTTTTAATTGTATTATTAACATTAATCTTTTTTTCGTTCATTTGTATTTTTCATACTAGATAAAGGGAAAGTAAGTTCATCCCCTAAATTACAATTCTTATAACTTCAACAGTAATCAAGCGTTTTATTAAAATTCTCTATTTTGTATTTAATTAGGTTATTATGACAGCAATTATTAGATAATTATTTCGTTATTCTTTATTTTCCTTGAAACTTAGCTTTTGTTTAAAAAATCTTTAAAAAAATTAAAATCTTCAGACGCAATAAATTTTTTCTTGGTTTGAAAAAGGATTCCTTGAATAATAATGTCCCTTCTGTAGTAACTTTTGAATGTTATTTGCTTATTTCTGAATTAAAAATACATTACATGATTTGAGAATATGATTTTGTATGCGATTTTTAGAAATGTTTAAATCAATGCTAATGATTGAAAAATAATATCTGCCAAATTTTTTGGTTTTAATCAAAAATCAGCTTGATAATTTAATATGGGAATTTTGTATCTCCTAATAGATTATTGTTAAGTTTCACAATATCCATATAAGAAAGAATTCTCACACACGTTGATATTACAGATTATACATTTAGATTTTCTTAGTTGAAATTTCAATTAACATATATAAATGAGCATGTTTATCAAGCTTCAAAAATTTATTTTCACACAATGATAATTATAGAAGTTATGAACAGTAAACTAATGAATACTTGCAATTTTTATATATTGTGTACAAAGACACTATAATTTTTAAATTCTTTCTATTCTTATAGATTGAGAAATAAATTAAGGACAAATTATAGGTTATGGGATATAATTCTTTTATGGATTTATTCTGTTTTTTTTCTCTAATTTGGACTTAAGCCATATAATGAACTCAATAACATTGAACAAAAAGATGGACTCCATACACATAGCAAAAAATTATTACTTGGCATTTAATCCTTGAGTGCATTGGACAAAAGCAAAGTAAAATTCTGACTAACCTAATTTCTTTACTGCTGAAATTTCAATCCAAACAGACTGGGTAAAAACACAGTATAAGAGCTAAAGAGCTTTAGATGAAATAAGATTTTTTAAATCCAAGACAAAATAAATTTGTGCATAAAGAAAATGTGTATTTCTTCTGCTGTCATGAGATTATTATATTTGACGAAATATATTAAGTATAATATGATAAGTATGGAATTATTTGTCAATTGGAAAAAGAAAATTTTATAAGAATAAAATTTTGCATTTATCATTTATTTAAATAAATTTGGAAAGAAGAAGAAATTGGTATAAATTACAAATTTTAAATTTTGTAATAACTTCAGAAAGTGAATCTTACCATACATAAATCAGATGTAGTGATAACAATGTTTGCTGTCATCATAACTTGCATACAACTTGCTTCTCCAATTCTTTCATTCTTCTTCATGGGAATACATATTCTCATATTATTCATATGATAAATTAATTTTGGAATTAAGGTTCAAAGGATATGCTCATATTAATTACAAAGGCAATAATTTTATGAATTGATAACTTTATTTTTTAATATTTATACATCTCTCTTTTCTCTCACTCTTGATGACTAAGTACAGTTTGATTTATCACTCTTCTAAAGGCGCTTGATGGTTTCTATGAGGTGAATGTTTCATACGAAAATATCTTTGTAATGTAAAGAGCTTCCAATAGATGCAGTTCTTTTGTGTTTGTTTTTCATCTTGTAGAAGCAATCAGTCTTTCAGAATCCAGAAAGTAGGAATGACTCTGAACTCTTTTATTAAGCAGTCTTTTTAAGCAAAAGAATCGCATTTGTGGACCTCATCTAAGATCTTTTGATAGTTGCTCATGAGAACAGATTCTTCATCTCCTACAGGAATGACTCCCTTGGCATTGTCCTGGAAGAGAAAGAATATGAGATTTTTCTAGGAACAATAATTCAATCTGTTCAATAAAGGAAATTTAGAGGATAAGAAAGATAGGAATAGAAAAGGATTTTCCATACTCTGCAATCTTATGAAAAAAGCAATATTAATTTTTACCTTAATAGAGGAACAGATACAGATATATTGAAAACAGTATTCCAAAATAAGCTGATCACAAAGGAATAAATTACATTAGACATGATATAATTGTATTTTTCTGTTTATCAAAAAAGGTATAGAAGAATAAATTTGGTAGAGAGTATGTGAATATTAAAAATTTTACTGCTTGATAAATTCAACTAACCTTGAAAATTTGATCCTTGACTCCATCAAAGGATCCAAAGAGTTGGAAGATTTCAGGTCTCTTTGAGAATAGACTGGTCACTGAGAGGATGGTATGGCGCATGTTGGCAATTTCAATTTCAGACTTCTGAGGATTGGTCACCATCTAAAATCAGAAACAATTAAATGTCACTCAGTCTATTTTGATGATCAAGAAAAAAGTCTTGATAGATTACAAAATAAGTGAAAAGTACATGTCTTACCATGTGAGGTGGAACTTGAGCAAGGTTGCATTTAGCATACTCGCTGATGGGAGCACGGCCACCATCTGGGCAGAGAAGTTCATAGTCATTGGAGTGAAGATCCTTGGACCATTCAGCAAGTTTTCCAGCTTCATCTTTTGGAAAAAGAGGGTATTTTGGTTAAAATTCAAGAGTAGTATTCATGTTTTATTTCCTTTTAAGAAAAATTTCTGTTATTTGCACAACTGTTTTTCCTAATCCATCTCTGGAATATGAGTATTATGGAGTTTACTTCTCCACTGTAAACTTTCAAGATTCAATTAATACAATTTTTGAATTTTTTCTATTCTCATCTGTTAATACATGCATTAGATGTGTTTCTTGAAATATAGAATGTAATTATTAGTTAAAAACTAGAGGGATTTCTTAAGGTTTCTTCTATCTTTGAAGGATTTTACATTTTTAACTTCAGTGCTGACCAACCTATTACTCCCAATACATCCCCTTTTTTGTAATTTAATTTGAAAGTTCGCTGAATAAACAGAGTGTTTTCAGGACTCAAAGAACTCACCAGTATTCTCCATGACAGTGGTGTGTCTGACAAAGGCAACATCTCCTGCACCAGTTGCCATGCAGCGGAAAGCTCCAGAGTATCCTAGGAAATCAGTAGCTCCTGAATCAACACACCCTTCAGGACACAAAGAGCAGAGTGAATCTGGAGCATTCTTCACAGCCTGTTTGACTCCAGGGACACAGCTTCCACCAGAGAAGAAGGAGGAAACAGAGTTTGTGTATGGGCAAGTGTCCTTGTCAATGAGTCCCTGGTTGAGGAGGACATGAAGAGGAACATTCCATCCTGTAAAGAAACAAAAATCTACATGGTATCTTTTCTCCTTGCAATCAATATACAAATAGAACAATGTAAATGAAAGAAGACGGCTCCTAGAGCTGTAAATTGTCAATTAAGGGTAGTAAATTCTAAATGTTACTCAGATGGCTAATTTAGTTTGTTTCAGTAATTTATAATGTTAGAATATATGCAATTATATATGAACATACAAGTATTTATAACTGTATTATAATTTCAAGGCAATTTATTGGCAGGGGTCAATATGAATGAATCATACCTGCAGTGCGACCATATCCAGTGTGGCATGACTTCTTGCCTCTGAGGTCAGCAAAGGACTTAATATCAGAGCTTGCTTTTACAACTGCCACAGCATAGTAGTTAGCTCCAAGAACTCCTTCACCATAGGTTTCAGCAAGGAAGGGTTTCAGCTGGTGATCCCTAAAAGTTGATTTAGAATAACATATTATCATTTCTTGATTGAATTTAAATATTTTCAAAAGTGATTGCATTCTATTAATTTTATTTTCCGGAATATGTATATCCATAGAGAAAATTATGCTATTTCATCATAAGTTGATATCAATTCAGAAACATTTCACATCATCCAGTTAAATCAGTGGAGATTCAAGAATTATTACTCTATTCTGGATTTATACCAAGTTCTGAATTAGTCAGTACTCACTTCTGTGCAGTGTAAACCTCTCCACCATCCATGGTAACAACATCAGATTCACCATCCTTGATGGCTATGGCACATTCCTGAAGAGAATCCATCCTCACACATTCAAGTTTGGGGCGGATATCACGAGAATAGGCAGCCATACTCATCACCTGGCACTTGTGATAAGCAGCAGAGGAGTAAGTGCAGAACTTAATTGGTGAGTTAGTGCCAAGATCACGGTCAATGACATCATTGTAGCGGGCTAAGAAGAGAAAAGAATTTTGTTCAAGATCTGATACGAGAACAGAAAATTTTCATACTGAATTGAAACTCTTAGCAGTATAAATAAGGACCGTAAGCATAATTGGAAAGCTTTTGATCTAACTAATTCAAGTATATCATAATATTAATCAATCTGAAATATAAGGAAATTAAATGCAATATTATAATGATTTGATTACTTAAGTTGATGTTCTTTACAAACCTCAAATGTAGTTAGACTTCCAAGTTATATGAGAGGACTTATGATTTAACTTTTACATTTTCCTCCAACCATAAATAAATTGACCAACAGATGAAACCTTGCCTAAATCTTAAATGTACATTGAGTTCATTGGTACCTTTGGTAAGATAAGCAATAGGGGATGGTGGGTTGGGTCCATTATCTACAGCGGTGGTGATTTCTTTGAGAGCAAAAACTTTCTGGAGCCAGTCTCCTGGGGCAGATTCATCCTTGGCATGTGTCCATGGCTTCTCTTCCTCTCCAAGTTCAACAGCCTTAGAGATCTGTTGCCTCAGGTCAGTCATTTCACTGAAAGTTAAATTAGCAGATGAAATACACTGTTATTTATTATACTTTAATGTTACAAGCTATCTTATAGAAATCACATAATACTTCTAGTATACATAATAACACGTTATTAAATCCTGATTAAAGTTAGTTTCAAATATCTGTCGTGATTTAAATGTTTTAAAATTTTCTAGAAAGAGCTTCCGAAAAAAAATAAAGTTCGTTTTCTTAGTTTTAATATAAAATAGTTTTGTAATTATTTGACTGTAAAAGATGATAAGACTGTGTACAAGAAGTTCAATTGCACAACCTAAATACAAAGTTCTTATTTTAACTTACGTTTGGTCCATGTTCTTGGAGATGAAACCAGGCCATGGGCGACCAGCCCAAGTGCAGGGAGTATCAGAATCCAGGGGCACCTTTGTTCCATCAGGACAAAGGTAAGAGTAGAGGTTGGTGTTCATGGCAGGATCACTTTCCATCTCAGGGGTACGAGAGTAGGGAGGAAGCTACAAAGATATAAAAATTTAGTTTCACGCAAAAAGCAAAACACGATTATTTAATTTCTCTACATCAAATCTAATCATACAAGATAGGTAAAGAGTTTTACAAAATATAGTTAAATTAAATAAAGAAGAATTTCGTCTGATGTTAAGTAAAATATTTAGAAGAAAAGGAGGATAAGTAATTGATTTCATCGGGTAATTTAGCTATTGCTTACAGTTCTCTTTTACTAAAGAAAATTTAAATGAGTTTTTTATGTATCGTCTTTATTTAAACAGTGATTTTAATATAGACGTTTTCTAATTAAATTGAACGGATTTTTGTTATAAATTTCAAATTATATTAGAGATCTATTATCGCATTTTATTTCAATTATATTATTCATATAACAATGCAACTTCCCGTTCTTTTAAATCCATTTTCTAGCAATAATATAATTTTCTTTGCTGCATTTTCAATTCCAAGTTTAACATTATGATGGCTATGGATGAGGATGCATTGAAGTACAACTTTTAATTTACAGTCTTATTATAACCCTAATATCCCCAAGCCATCCAATGTTTCATGAATATTTTCAAGAGATGTAAATCAACGGACTCAAACGCAGTCTCTGATGAGACCGTTCCGTCTTCGAGTTTAGCGAACTCGAGGTTTTCAATTAGTCCGCCGCAAATTCTCAAGAACGTGTCAACTCGAGCACTCACGCCAAGAAATCACTTCCAATCAACTCTCTTTCTCGAAGAGAAAAAAGTTGTTGTGAAACCCGAACCATCGCTAATCCAGTTAAGAAAGTGTAGCAAAACACGATAAAAACTCATCCCATATGAATGGACTTTCTAAGGGAGTCCGGGACGGAGTTACATGTGCCGATTCCTTATAATGGCATTTGAAAGGAGGGGTTAAAACAGGTGATCTCTTTTCTCTGTATAGAGGTACTCACCCCGAAGAACTGTCTGACCACCACGACCTTGGTCCATGCGACGTCTCCGCGGTTAGGTGCCATCATGCATCTGATGGCTCCATCGTATCCAGAGTAAAGGTCAGGGTAGTCACACTTCTCGGGGTTCTCACAAAGGGCGCACAGATTGGAGTATTCGCTCTCTGGAAAAATATGAATTACATGAATCAATAACCGGGGAGACAATTTACAAGTTCGACTATGGGTGCAAAAATTACGGGGACAATTAGAATGAACCACCAATCAGAACACTTTAAATTACAATAAGAAAAGCGTAACTGTTTATTCAAGGGAGTGTAGGATAAATAAATTCCAATTTTTTTTCTAGAAATATAAAAAAAACCTATAATAATGCAACGCTAGAGGCGAAAGAAGAATGGACAATTTTTCGTCATGTTGTGTTTTAATGAAAAAGTAGTTAACTATGGGACATGACAAACCGAACAGTAAGAAAATATCTAAAGGAGTGATAAACTGAATGAATATACTCAAATTTAGAGTATGGTTCAAGTGAAAAATTTTATATATAAGAAAAAGTAAATAGAACAATACGTGTTAATAAATGAATTTCAATATAAAACATAGATTTGGCTTCTTGGATATAGTTGTCATGGAAAGAGTGGAGTGTTTTCTGATTGGTGAAAGCAGATCGGTTTTCATCACCTTTCAAAAAAGGTAGTTACTACAACAGGAACTTTTACTCACTCAGCCTCTTGTTGGTTGCATCGTCAAGGGACCACTTTCCGACGAGGCATGCCTGTGGGAAGGTCTTCGAAAGAGCTCTCAGTTCGTTTTCCCTGGCCGTGCGTTTCTCAGATGGGTCCGGAGTTGGAAGGATTCCCATTTGGGTCAACTGAAATATAGAAGGAGAGAGCAACTGTCACTCAAGGGCCATCAGGGTATCCCATTCCTTCCTCATTGATTACCTTTTACACCTCTAAGGAAGCGTGGGTTCAAGTGGAGCGAGCATGTACCACTTCCTTTTTGCGTTTATGGAGAGTTTAAGGTTTTGGTCATTACGGCATTTTTCTTTGTACGAGTTTATGGAATGAACAAATTCTTTTAGTGGAAAGTAAGAAGTAGCGCATGATGAATGTAAGATTTTTTGTCATTCTTTCTGGTATTAAAATGCTTATTTATATTTGTTTCAATCATTATATTCACCCATTTTTAACGATTTTTATAGGATTGATCGATTCTATGAACTGCAGACCGAAAACTCTACTTTTTTGTTTAGTGAAACAATTACGAAAATAAACAAATTTGTTCTCGTATTTTAACGTATATAAATGAAATAGTATCGTTTAAATTTTCCGTTGAAATATTCGACAATTCCTTTTAACATCACGATATTACCATCAATCCGTTCCTATACTAATCCTAAATTTACACGAAAATAATTAAATTATCATAAAATATACCGATTACAGGAGATTTTAACGATTGTAAATGCAGATTAACTTCAACAACAAGCATCTAGACTAACAGAGGAAAACTTCTTGTACGAAGAAAGAACCATGATCCTTGGTATACTTTTAAGGACCTTGCTTTGTCTTCATTACCAACAACCTTATAAATTCATGCCGTTTAGCTAGGGTGACATAGTAGCAGTGACCCTCACCTTGGTAAGGGGGATCTTGTAGCCAACGGTGCGGCCGACTCCGGTGTGGCAAGATTTCATTCCAACCAGAGACTGGATGCTTGGGATGGGAAGATCGGTGCGTACGAGAGCGACTCCGCCGTAACGGACGTCGTCTGCAATTTGGAGAAACATTTACATGATAAACTTAAAATGATTAAGGTTTGAATGAAGCTGAAGACTTAATGACAGCAATATAAATCAAATACAAAGCCAAAATAATTGGAAGGATCATATTAAAATCTTATAAACTCGACTCTAGAGCAAATTTCGCAAATTATATAATTTTATAAAAAGTAAGATAAATATGAGGCTGCTAAGAAATGAAAATTTAACTAATTTTGGAAAGATTCGTATATTTTTAGTGATAATTTGTTTTACTCTTATTCATTCTTTTCATTACTTTAATGATTTTTTGAAGATGAGGTGCCAAAAGTTACCACAAAATGGTACATTTAAGACTTTGAAAATTAATTTTAAAATATTTATCCTCGAAAATGGGGCTGTTTCAAAAGAAACGAAGCTGTGAAACTAATAACATAGATTGCATTTTGGAAATGGAGCTTTTTATGGTGAAAAAGTTTATGGTTTACGTGCTGAATGAAGGAAGTAGTAGTTTACTCAGTACAACTTCCCACGTAATTCACTCAGTAATTTACTCCGCGAGTGCAGGGAACTATTATTATCTCTGATGCGAACCATAACTGCTTACCGAGCGTGGCGTTCTTGTCACGGATTTCCTCAAACACGACGAAGTGCGAATCGGGAAGATGCGCAGCGACAAACATGTCTTCTGGGTCCGCAGGCCCGAAGTCAGCGCTTCCCTCTTGGATCTTCTCGTAGCAATCCATTCTGAGGAAACAAATGCCCATTTGCTGCTTAGAATTTTTACACTATACATATTAAGATTACTCTCTCTACAAGACTCGAGAGATTTCAATGCTTGGATTGTTCGTGAACACGGAAAATACCTTATAATAAGGGCAACCAGTTTAATCGAAAAATTTTTTGAAAAGATAATAAATATGAGGAGAGGAAATTTAAAGTGCAATGAAATAATTATCTCCATTTTAAATTTTATTGCCGTTTTCATGGTATTTGCATTTTTTCATTGTAATTAATGCCAACTTATAATCATTATTTACGGTGAAATCAGGTGAAATTTTTGGTATTATATAAGTATAGGCATCCAAAGAAAGTGCAGTAACTCACCTATCTCTGACAGCGAAGCAATCAAGGCGCACTCCTTGTGGTCCAGCCTTCTCCGTCATGCGGTGGCATGAGTCGAGAGCTGAGTATGGCACGCATATTTTGACTGTGGAGAGAATGGTTGGATCATTAAGAAGACGATTTACAAATACTTTTTAAAGCTTAAAATTTCTCCATCGAAATATTCTCAGAAAAAGTTTAATTTAACGCTGAGGTCTCGGGTTCAAATCCCGGCTGAGGAGGAAATTTTCCTCTCAGGGTATGAACTTTTGTGAACGTCCGTTGTTAAGTTATGAGCCATTGTAACTGTCCAGAAAGTGGATGTTTTCGTGGTATATGATAATAAATGAATAGAATAAAAAAGTATAAAAATCTCTGTGAAGTTCGAAATTGCTGCACAGTCTTTGATGAATTGAATTTTATTGTTACACGATTACCCTTTGAGACACGAATATGAATTATTGAGTGGAATTTATTCGATATAAAGTAGGTATTTGAAGTGTTTTCTCGGGAAGCTGAATGATAACCTTTTCGGAGTATGTAGAAGTGGCCCAGGGTTCGATCATCAATCAAATATTTTATATTTGGGATAAAAAAAATGCCTCAAATGCAGAGAAACTTCTGGGATACGAAATGATAAAATTCAGTTCCTTCAGAATTAAGATATTTGAGAATTTTTCTATGTAAGTCAGTCATTTGAATGAATAATTGTATAAGAATCGATAAACTTCATAAAATAATATGAAGATGGATAATTGACTAGATATCGTGAAATTCGTGGAAAATTATGGAAATGAACGAATGAATGAAACCGATTTTCATGAATACTCCGAGATTAAATAATTTCAAACATTAGACACGAAATAAGATATTTGAAGCCATTAATAGTTGGAGTTAGAATACTAATAATACAGGAAAATTTCAAAATACGACCTCCAAAATTAACCAAGCCCTAAAATACTTTTTCAGTCCTTTTAAACTATTAAATATTCAAAATAAAAAAATAAATATAAAAATAAATAAAACATTGACTACTTAGAGGATCGTATGAGATCCTTCAGTGGATCCAAAGCAGTGAAAAAAGCTTGAAATAATTAATTTCAAAAAAATTTCGAAGGAACGTCATTTTTAAACCAAACAAAGTTCATAAACGAAGGATGATACTAAAATACTTTCTAATTAATACCTTTAAATGTAATAAATACAATATTTTACAGAGCATTTGAGCTCAGTTCCAATCATAAGTTTAAGGATCCTTTTAGCAAAAAAATTAAGCGAAAATTTACAAAAAAATGATCCTTCAAAACTTCAAAAATACACTTATATTTGAAAGTGAAAAAACTCGCTAAATCCAAACCGACTTACATTTCCTAGACGGGTTGGTAGGAGCAGAGCTGACAAGGACGGCAGACGCCAGAAGCACAGCTGCTAGCTGCGAGGAGATCCCCATGTTTTGTTACAGGGATTCGAGAGAAATTGAGAGAGACAATATGCGCCTTTAGAGCGATGCAGCTGTTTGCAGCCGATTACTGAGAGTGAAGATCGAGCGCTAAGTCGGCGGTATATATACCAGGCAATCGGCTGATGCTCGGGAGGAGTAGGGGGGAGGGATTTCCCCTCTTATCTCTTTCCTTCTTACGCTGTCCATACCGGTCGAACCAAGGTCACTCGTGCGATCATCCCCTATTTTCCTCGGAGCCGCAGCGGGCAATGAGCATCCGCGCCGCATTGTGCCTGCGATTTTTCCGTGGTTCCTCTTCACGGTAGTGTCACTTGGAGGACGCACTGGAAGGATTCGATTACATCACATGGGAAGGAGATGATTGGTGATCGATTGATGCTTAATCCGCTTAGAGGTAGAGGCGCTTCTGGGAAAAGCGATACCGTACAATTGATGCGGTCTTTGTTTTGGGTTGGATTTTCCTATTATTCCGTCTATTTTATTTGCGGTTGCGAAAGCTCGGTAATCCGGAAGATGGCTTTTTTCCTGGGGGAACGTCTTTCGAAACTGCCTTCTACGCTACGGAGTCTTTTTGTCGAGCACGCCATTCAAGTTCCCTGAGTTTAGCTTGCGAAAAAGTGAATGCGTGTTGGGTTTATCAGTTTTAATGGTGGTGATGTTATTGATGGATGTATTTGCAGGATTTCCTGGTCTAACGAAGATCGACCGACGTAGAAATACAGGTAACAATAGAATTTTTAATGTGAACAGATAAGGATGTAGTAGAGAATTTCTATTCCTTCTCTTTACAAGGAGTTCTTCAATTTTTCGAAACGTATTGAATATATAGAATAATATATATATATATAGAATAATATACTGATACAGCTCTAAAATTGAAATGAGATCAATTTAGATACTCAAATAGAAAGAGCACTTGGATTGAGCTTGTGTTTTCTTCTCCATATTTAGCATTACTCTAATTTATTTTATATTTTACTCCATTTAGCTGTACCCAGCATACTCAAACTTTTTCTTCTCGTAGAAAAGATGGAACAATAGTGGCGAAAAGTAGTTTACCATCCTTCATCTTCTATCCAAAAGTATGTTTAGAAATATAATGGTAGGAAGCTACCTGAATTCGTTATTCGTTAACCGGAACCTACTCATCAAAAGATTTAATGAAATATAGCAATTTGGTACACCAGAATCTTAGCGGATACCATAAGAGTATCAATAAAGAAATATATAATAATAATATAATTAATAGTATAATAATTTTTTACTTCAAAAGCTAAACTTAGACATTTTAATTTTCTATATTTTAAATTTAACTTTCTGGTATATTCGTTATAACCAAGTAGTTTATAAATAAATTTTACAACATTTAATTCTTAAATATTAGGATATAAACAGTAGTGCATTTAAGGGACATATAAATTTGTTTGTGTGCGCACTTAAAATTACTGAGAATTATTAAATTGGTGTAAATGAAAAAAGTTTTCCGTTTGTTGACGAAAAAGAGATAGGAGAGCGTCATTTTTATTTTTCTACATAGAGGTTTCTAAATATTTATGATTCACTAAAGACTGTTTAATTTGAACTAGATATTTCATTCCTAATTTAAAAATTACTCATCATTCACGAACTTTTAAAACTCGTGCTTCTTTTCTAAGACGACGTACTTAAATTCACTTGAAGTCAAGTTTCTTTCCGCATTATTATCTTGGTAAATATCTTAAAAATATCATTTGATTGAAGCTTAATTACTGCATTCCTAGACATATATTCTCATTTTAATTACAATTAGTATTTTTTACCTATTTCTTTACTTGAATTTTAATTTTCTTCGAACGAAAAGAGCAGAGTAACCGCTGAATTCTTTCGCCTCAATGACATTTCTTAAGTTTTTACAGCGTCTATGATAAGAAGAAATTTCATTAAGGATCCAATCACATTGTTAAAGTGAGTATTTCAAATACTTTTACATTCAATACCAACATATTTGGGATTCATTCCGCCATATAAATCGCTTATTTTTATATTCGAAGAAATACAAGCTAGCTTTCACTGCGTGTGTTAATTCAAATTGCTGAGAATCTTATTGAAGCAAGTGCAAACTTAAATATTTCCGGAAAGAGAAAACTAAAGCTTTCTCAGCTATAAAACTAGAGAGAAACACAACGCATAAATGTCTTGACATATCTCAATAATGATAAAAATTTAGAGAAATTACATTCTTCAAAAGGTTAACATCAGCTCTTCAACAATTGCAAAGTAAGCCCAAGAATACCGGGTATGTTGACATTTGCGCGTAGATAGCTTGTATTAGAGTGGAATTCTTTGGATGCACATGATAAACAGGTTTTAAGTGTTCTTTTATGTATCTTCTCTGACTAGTTATAAACGCGAGTAATAATGATTCGATTTTCAGGTTTTTATCGGTGAACATATATACGCACAAACGTTGAGAAGTTTCAAGGTGTTATTTTAAGTTTAATACAATGATGGAGTTAAAAATTATTCAAGGACGATAGTTCAAAAACAGTCTTCTAATAAAGCCTTTGACCCTATAAAAATAATTAAGTTACACGGTCAACTGCTAAATGTTTAAGAGCTCATTTCCTACATTCTGATTTATCTATGTATGAACATATAAATTAAATAAGGTATGGCAATAAAATAGCTGCTGTACTTCCAAATATACATCACGAATAACTGATAGCATTTGAATAAGCAATGTAGCAAAATGACAAGCAATTTGAAGTGATGTTCTATGTGTGGGCGACCGCATTGTGATGTCCTTCACCGCAAATGATCTACCAGATATTCAATGAACAGAAGACTTTCGCAGAAGAATTAACTTTTCAGATTACTTTCCATCTGAACAATGAGAAAGTAGATTTGTGAGATCACCTGGTCGTAGGTGTGAACTTTTCTTCGTTGACACTTCAAGGGCTTCTTATATCGAACTTCCTATGAGGTTGCATATTCCAAGCCCAGATATTTCCCTTTATACGGCAAAGTTGAGGTTGATGACCGATTAAAATTCAACACAAAGTCATCCTCATTAGACTAATAGATTTCTCGACCACTCAAGAACAATATTAGCTCCTTGCCTCTTAATTTTGGACTTTTATACAAAGCGGAAATGCTTTTCATTTGTTCTGTTATTTCTGTTTTTCCATCGAGAGCTTAAAGTAATGGTAAAATACTTCCTATCAATCTAAGTTAACATACAGTTGCTCTAAAACATGCAATATTTTTCAAGTTTTTGATAACATTCGCGTAAAAACCTGAATTTAAGTATTAATATCTTGCTTATTTTTTGACGTGATGCACTTTTTCTTTTTACTCGTTATCTAGAGCCCTTACAGCTTAAAGTTCTAGTTTCAACTGCAACAGTTTCAAAAGGAGACTAGATATTAGTCCATCTTCATTAAATAAAAAGAGATCTGTGGTTGGAGAGAATATGACCGATAAATCATCAAATAATAGCAGGTAGTTGTGGAAGTATGTCTTTTCTAAGTTTTTTAAACCCATTAACAGATCATTCAAAAATAAATGTAAATTCAGTACGAATTTAAAAGGCGGTTATTAATAGATCCCTAGAAATAAAATATTACTGAAATATACTAAATAGTTTCAAAAGCTGAAGGAAATATGGGGAAGTCTGATTAAAAATATCATAATGCACCATATATATTTGCTACTTAAATATTAATTCATTTTTTAGGATATGCAAATGAATCTTAAAAATCAAATAAAATATTGAACAAGTAAAAACGAATCAAGAATTCCTGAAGTAAAAAATACATATTATTCCTCAATAATTTTAAAATGAAGTAGAGCAGTGTGTAGGGTAGGAAGGACATTGGCTGATAGCTGCAGTCTAAAGGTTGTGATTGAAATCCTCAGAAAATGTTACGAGCATTTTTTCTCTGTACAGACGTGGGAAGAGCAGCTTTCCGAACAAGCAGAAAAGAGGGAATAACTATGGAAATCCGATAGATCGAACAGATAGCAATTGCTTTCTCTACGTGAGAAAGTAAAAACCGAGCCCTCAGGGTACCATTCCTTCCGCTGCAACAATCGAAGGCGTATAACTCAAGAGGAGAACCGTCCTGAATGCCTGCAATTGACATTCCCTCGGCAATTTATTACTCGCACCGCGAGGGTCTCGCGTTATTATTTCATTAAAACCATTAGATTCTCTGGACTCTCCATCAATGTCTCGTGGAAAGAGGTGGCTGCAACTTCTCCCGTTAATCAAGAGCCATCCAAAGTGCTTCCCATTGGAAACCAGTTCCATCATCTTGCGAAATTCACCTGTTCCTTTTTTCAAACGAACCATCTCCCTTTGATTAGACCCCCTCGAGGTTCTTCCTTGTTCGGATGCACTTTATACAGATTCGCATCACGCGGAGAGAATGATCGGCAGCAGAAAAAATTTTCCTCCTCAATCGTGAAGTCCTTGCACGTCCTTCCTTTTATTCGTGCGTTTTACGCCTCACTTTGGAAGTCATGCGCGCTTTCTTTCCACGACATTCTCATGAATTCGGAATCATTGACGTAATGGCCAACTCGTTTCTAAGGGTGACCCATATTGTTGGCATTTTCGAGCGAAAAGTTATATTTAAATGAATGTTCTTCGAGAGTTAATATTTGTTTATTTGGCGTTATGAATAAAGAAATGTATTCTTTGAACTTTTACTAAACATAATTAAACCTATCCCTTCATATTTTGATGATGAAACTCTTAATTTAATTTCAATTAAATTTTTAATATTTTATGAACTATGGAGATTATTTAAATAATAAATTGATGAATATAGAAAATAATATGAAGAAAACATATCTTTCATATCTTATCTATCGACATGAATGGATGGATGAAGCTTTGTTAAAGTACTTTAACATGTAAATGAATTCTAAACGTTTATGATGTTTCTATATATCTTAAATGTATGCATTCGAGATAAAGGAATGACAAATTTACATTATTAATCATCCAATTCCCTAGATATTGGTCATAGTACGTACGAAATATGATCAACGAGATATAACTAGTAATGTATTCAGGGAATTACTCCATTGCTAGTGTAGCCGGTTAACTTAATCTATTGATGAATACGTTGCAACTCTAGAGTTGATAAATGATATTGACTTAACATCCAAATGCAGATGAATTATACTTAGTTACATCATTTCGTAGAATATCCAAAGCAAAAAGGGATACGGATAAGATAATTGCGGATTTAGATCTGAAAATTTTGTTCATTAAAATGAATTTAGGTTTCTTATATCTTCAACATATATCAGCAGCATAAGAGATAGTAGTTGAATATTCAGTGAAAAATAGTAATAAAAATATCGCAAACAGTTAGTAGTACTTAAATATAGTAAATAGATAGTAGACTGCACTTAAACTATTCGCTCTTTGCCTTATGGGTGTTTTTTAGGGCGAAACGTCATTAATATTAAGAAAATTTAAAGTTTACACAAATTAAACACTTACTAACAAATTTCGGTATTAGTAGTAATTTTTAATGTTTATATTATTAAAGTTAAAATGAAGTAGCATTTGCACATTTAAAATATCTCAACAGATAATAAGCAGGAGTTTGTCCGAAATTCAAGGACTACCAGCGATTTCCCTCCGTTTATAATAACATTTCAATTCTATAAATCTCCTAATTCTTCGGAAAAGTATCAGCAAGGGCAAAAAAAATTCAAAAGTAAGTTTTAATAATATTGGCCTATGGCGAAATTTTTGTTAATGGCAGCAGAGAAAATAAGGAGATTAAGCTTTGACCTTGACTGTTATTCTGGACTAATTTATTTTCATTGCATAAGTGGTAAAGCTAAATATCATTGGAAAAACAAAACAATAACAAAACAGCTTGGCAGTCACAAAATTTTCCGAACATATCTACTTTCGAAGTTTACGATGAATTGGAATACTTATGACGGAATGGAAAAATTTCAAAAGATAATTTGACAATGATATTCTTAGTGTAATAACATGTTTAGCAATTTACCTTAACGCTGCAATATTTTGCAATATAAAGAATTGTACAGTTCTATTTGCACTGGTCATCTATGTGTTTTAATAAAATCTTCGAAAAAAATGAACGGCATTGCCTAAAATTAGCTCCTCATCAAAATTTACCCATCGCTAAAATATTATATAGATTGCAAAATGATACTAAACTATATAATTAAAAATGGCGAATAAAAACATTCGTCAAAGAACAATCGTTTGTCCCGATATCTTAATAACAAATGAACGAGTAACACGTCGAAGATGGTTTGAATGTAAATAACGTTATTCCTAAATAATATAGTTGAAATGATTAAAGACCAGTGGAAGGTATGTGAAATTCATTGAAAGATGCATATTGATATTTCATATATACAATATCGATATTAAATAACTACTATATTATAAATCTAACATTTAATCGAGATAAGTATTCCAAGCAATGTTTGGAATATTAAATTTAGTTAAATATACCAAATGATGGGTATATTATAATTTGGGTATGGTAATGCCAATAAGTTTCCTGCAGCTCACCAAGTCTCAGCAGTTGCAAACCCAAGCTGCAAAAAACAACTTTGATAAGCTAGGCAATCGTACCGAATCGGATTAAACCCATGAGATCACATTGGAGAATTCCGCTGCAATGAGAGATAAGCGTGTCACAGGCAGTTGACCTTTATTATCATTCCGTAGCAACTGAAAGCGTCTAGGCCAATGGCAAAGCGGAGACTGTTTTCCTCGTTCAGTTACTCTTGTTTCGCTAAGAAGTCACGCTTTCTCTCACAGCTGTGACCCCAAAAGAGATTTAAGGAGGGATTTCCCCGCAAAACACTTGCCCAGCAATAAAGACTATAATTCATGCAGATTTCGCGTAGGTCACAACCGATAAAAAATTCGACATGAATATGGAGCCTTATTAAATACATTTAGATAACATAGGGATTCCCAATTGAAAAGTAAACAAAACTTCATCCCCATAGCAATCTAAATAACCACCTTAGCGATGATATTTTTATGATCTCCTTTATTTGCGTTACTATTTACGACGCATATTTATAAATTAAATGAATTTCATTTAATGAAATAGTTTATTGAACCGTAGCTTCAATTATGGTACGTGATAAAGTCTTTCATTGTTTGAGTTGTAAACTTTATGCATATTCTATTTAGAGCACCTTAATTCAAACTACACAAGAGTAAATTATTAAACTGTTTCTTAACTCTCGGAGAAACTCATTACTTATACTTTTGACGAGAAATTAATTTCCCTAAGATGAATCATATAAGAATTTCAGATCAAAATAAATTTATAAATTTAGGTCCAAAAGTTAGAAATATACACTCCTCTCCTGCGAATTGGTATACTAAGGATTTACAACAAGATTTCTGGAATATTAAATCATAAAAATATGTGAAATAAATATGCCTTACAGAAAAAGTAAATAAATCCTTACCTTAAATATTTCCTTACTGAGATTCCGTAATTTGCATCTTCTTTTTAATTTAAAAACCATCCAATGTCTTACATAATCGTAACAATTGTTGCGAAAAGTTAGTACATTTCAAGACCATCGAATTTGAATCTTCTGCTCTAACTTACCATAGCCTCATCAACATTTGTAACCTTCATCTTGTGGATGTATATTAATAGAAATATGTTATTATGAATTTGGTACTGTCGAATTACCAAGTATATTACTCTCTTACTGCAACGAGACTTGAACAACACACAGAGATATAAGATTATGATTAGAATAATGAGAGAATAGGATTCAATCATTATTAAATTCGATTAAGTCATAGTAATGAAAAGGTAAAAAATATTAATATAAGGAAGAAAAACAAAGGTAAAATCTACCCAAACGGATTCCCAAAATAATGAATAAGGCAACTATGATGAACCGAATATTACGTAAAACATTCCGTATTACATAATTACACGATTAAAAACTTTCAGGAAGTTCATAAAAACAGTTTATGCAATTCGATAAAACTTCGTCTTTGCTAATCTAATCCCATTCACAAATGACTCATCAAACGCGGTTTAGAAATGGTTTCCTTGCTTTGAATTAATAAGGAAATGAAAAGTAATTCCATTACGAATGAATTACGAAGTCAATCTCACGAAGTGAGGCGTTTTCTTAGAAACAAAATTCACGTGTTCGCGGTAGGGAAATGAAGTCGTAACTAACCAGCAAAACAAATAAGCGATTATGGTTTCCGAGAAACGGAGAAAAACAGTGTCCGCTTTTGGTTTTAGAGCCATGTGGAAATATTAGCCGTCTTTCTTCCACATTACCAGGGTAAATATTGGTCTCTCACGAATGTCCGTGAACCCTCATGGTTCGTTCTTTCCGAACTGGAATCGAACTCTTCAGCAGAAGCGTAAATAAAACATTGTGTTCCCATGGCAACTGGATATTCCTTTTCATTGCTTTAAAAATTTGAATTTTTTACGTATAAATTTTAATGTTTTACGGATGATCTGCATCACAACTAGAGTGAATGTGTTGAAGATATAATATTTTTATGCCTTCAAATGACTCGTTGCTAGGGAAAGATTCCCCAATTACCACCTCACATATTACCTACATTATCACGCATGACGGATGCAGGACGGACGTGAACCTTTCCATAATTAATTTGAACGTCTTTCGGAAGAAATTTAACACCTCTTAAATCGCTTTCCCCTTTCGAATTATTTCAACGTTTCCACGAATCATGAACGTGACTGTTAAGGTAAGTTTGGAGAATTGTGACTGAACTTCTTCTTAAATACGAAAAGAAATGAAAACAGTTGCCGCTTGAAGAAGAACAAGAGCGAAAGAAAGAAAAAAGTTGAAAACAGGATTGCGAATTGTTTTATTTTGTTCATTTACGGTGGCTGAAGTTTCCGGGTTCACTCAACGATGGGCCTCTACCGGACAAACTGGTCTGTGGACCAAAAAAGCTGTTAAGGAGTCTGTAACAGTGGTCACGGTAGAGTAGCAGCACGTAGCGGGATGATTATTGAAGGTGATTCCGTTTTACGCATTCAATTTTAAAGCAAATAAATTATATCATTAATTGGTCGTAAAGCTTTCTCCACAGCACACGCGGAATGATGTAAATCGATTGTGGAGAGTGTGTATATTTCAATACATTAAATATACCACTACAAAGAAAATAAAAATTCCAGAACCAATTAATATTACAATTGGTATACCTGTAATATTTTATCCTAAAGTTATAGATTATCAAATGAAGTAATTTGTTTCAGTGGAGAATGATCGAGTCAAAAAATAAAAGAGTTTCAAAAACTAGAATAGTCATCAATGTTTTTAGAAACGATCTAATCGGTAAATCCCACTCATATTGACTGATAAAGAGGCAATTTTTCGTCTATAATCAATATTTTTTTAAGGATTTTTCTTCATGAATGAACATGAAAATTTTCATAAAATAACTGAATGGAAATCCTTCTTATATCACCTCTTTAATAAATGGAGGTTTTTAAACAGGATGAATTCTATTCTATTCATACACCCAAAGAACTGGGTTTGTCTTGCACCTTTAAAAACAAAATTTCAGTCACAACGTATTCGATTGTTGTGAATCAAATAAAAACATCGGGATATTCTTCTTTCCAAATACATAATTTTGAAATATAAAATATATGGCAACTAATTCATTAATTGATGAGATATTTCAAAAACAAAGTGTAAAAGATATTGAAAGTCTGATTAGCAAAGTGCAACGTCAAAACGATGTTTATAAGATAGTAACTTCATAAACGTAACATATAAAACAGGAGCATATTTCTCTGGGTCAGCGTTATAATTTCTGCTCAGTTTTCCTTGTAAGATAGCTTTAAACGAAGGTCTTTCAAGTGTCGTCATATGCAGTTTATCTTCAAGGAAACTGTTGATGAATGAATTGCGCTCAAAAATGTTTTTATTAAAAAATGAATTTCTTGATATGCAGTGATTTCATTGCGTAGATGGGGGATTCCCAAAAGGGAACAAAATTTTCACTGAGAATGAGATATTAAAGTAATTTTTTGCACATTAAATTTATCCTGAGTATTCAATGGAATAATTTTTGTATTTATTTTTGCTATTGTTTGATTTCCGAACCCTGGATCCAACATATAATCGATTTTCCACTACACCTTTTTTATTCTTTAAAAATAAAATTTATAATATATTTATCCTGTATTTTTCTATTAAATATAGGCATGAAAGAATATGATAAGAATTTAGTTCGTTAACATCTGTTAATAACTTACATCAATCATAATTTAAATTTTAACAATTTAAATGATTATCTAATCCTGTAAATTCAAATACCTAAGGCTGGAGAGGTGAAATAAAATTTGTAGCAAACCTAAAATTTATTTGAAGGGTGATATTAGGAGGTATAATAAGAATTTGTATGTATGCAACATTAATTTACCCACTGAAGTAATGTAAAAAAAAATAATAATTGATGCATTACAAAAATAATTTCTTTAATCAATAATAAGTTGGTTTGTTTGAAGATAAATTACTAATTTATTGATTAATGATTTAATTGAAAATTTTAAATTAACACGAAACAGATATTCTCCGATAAGAATTAACATGTAATTTAATACATTAATTTTCATTGAAATTTCATAAACTATTTTAAAAAATTGATTTTTTTCAACCATCATATAAAGCTATAAAATTTTCCCGAATTATAACCTATCCATCTGAAACATTTGCATTAAGATAGCATTTAGATAGCATTCGTTAATTTCAAGGTCGATACTGACATCATGAATGAGACGAGTTTTTAAAAAAGCATATTTTTCTCTTAATCTTACGCTTTCAAAATAATTTACATTGTCTACATGCGGACCAAACAAAAGTCATTCCTTGGCAATTCTTAGATAGAAATAGCCACTAACTGTTATAATAAATCTATATCTACAACCTTTGAACGACCCCTCAACTTGTGTCGGAGGGAAATATTAATATTTTTGATTTTACATCTTGCATTCCGATTCTTAATATATTTCCTAAATATTATGTTAAAAAGTAACACATCTTTAAGGAAAATTTTTGTTGCTAAAATAAAAACATTTTTTACGAAATGGTATACTTGTGTTTTTCAATTATTTTTCCCTTAATAACACGTTATATTTACATGATATGGGAATATATGTCATAAATTGGTGTTTTGAGACTCCTTCAAAGTGATCTATTGAACAAATCTGATAAATAAATTATCATTATATTTATTACTATCTTAGTGTAGAAAATGTTAGTACTTGGAAGTTCATGTACTCATCATCTTCAATATGGAATCTCTAGCAGTGCTCACAAAGCTGCCCATGGAAACATGACAAGATTTAAATTCATGTTTCTTAAATGAAATTATTTTTTACCCAGACCTTGGACTTCCATAAAACATTATATCGAATGACCGTTAGACATCTTTTTTCAAGTAATAAAAATTTTTAACGGATTCATTCGGATATGACTACTTTCTCCCCACCAAAATAAAATCATCTCATATAATTATCCCCCAGTCCTTCTTCGCCTTATATTAAGTAAGATAGTGTTTTGTAGTGATATTTTTGTCATTAAATTCGTTTCTTTGTGTAAAATATTTGTATATGATATTCATTTCTATTTTTAAATTGATATTAGCATTATCTACGACTATAGATACGACTAAATTTAGCCTCTAACTTAATCTATTTCATTGTTATGCAGATTAATACTTATATCATTACAAACGATCAAAATAATAAAACTAATTTCCATGAACTTTATATGCATATATAAATGTAAAGTTAATACAACAAGTCCTTGAAATTGTTTATATAATTATATATAACAATTTATAACTGTATATATAACAGTTTCTTGAAACTATAATTTCTTCTCTTTTTTAATGACATTTAATGACAAATATATTACCCTTCTTTCTTTCTTACTCTTGAGTTTTTAACAAGCGATGATATAATATTTGTTGACCTCGCATTTAGTCACGGAGACCTAGAGAGAGATTAAGCTTTCTTAAGATAACATTTTTCGAGAAAATTTCCAGCTGAAGCTGCAACTCCTCTCCATTTGTACGATTTATTCATTTCATTATCTCTACTATTAGCCATTACAACTGGCTGATGTATAAAATATCATCTTATGGAATTCCTCAAGGTCCTTCGATTTCTCTTAATAACTTATACTGACATGCACGCAAGGCGCGTTTTGCTCTCTACAATAGCTACAATAATACTCTAAAAAGCTTACAATAAATATAACGGATTATAACATAAGTTTGAAACAAAGATTAATTAAATATTTGTCCTTTATATGAACAGATGTAATATATAGTGGATTATCAGGATGGAAAACTATGAAATATTTGCTTTGCATTGAATTATATTTTAAAATTCAACAAAGACCACACAAAGATACACTTAGCGGTTAATTACAGTGTAGTTCATAAGTTCATATTAGACGTTCACTAACATCCACGCCCTGCGAAGTAATGTTCCTCCTCAGCCGGGAATTGAAACTGACACTTGGCCACGGAGCCCGATATCGATTTATTTTAGAATTTCACGAAGTTCTAAATTCGTCATATATTAAACCTAAAATTTGTGTTATCTGAAGGTTATTCGTTCAAAAGTGTGTCCACCCTAAAGTGAAAATAATTGTCTATTTGATTTTACAGTTCTTTTATGGTACGTATGGTAAATGTAAAAAATTAATAGCAAGGAATATATGTATTACATGTGTATTATGCATCTTTTATTCACAAGTATTGCTGCATCATTTTACTCATTTTGTGATCTTTTATTAGTTAAATTGTAATTTAAAAAGTTAAGAAATAATAATTTCAAAAAAATTGATGGATATAGGAGTTTGTCTTGGCGTCTCATATTTTAGAGCTACGAAAAATCATTTGTAAAATACGAAAAACTTTAATATATATATATATATATATATACGTAACCTTTTCTCTAGAAGAAAGTAAAACTATATATAATTTCCTGCTCCATCATATTTTATTTTTTGATATCTCACTACAAAAAAAACCTTTTATTGCTAATAGCAAAGGAAAAGAGTCGGTGTAAATATTATTTACTTTAATTCAAAAAGCACTTGTGATAATACGATTAGAATGGCTCATCACGTAACCTATGGATTACGGAGGCTTTCAAGATTAATATTCCCATAAAGAAACTTCAACTCTATGGATGACGAATGCTTCTGTATTTATAGTTGCGAAACCTTTTCAGAATCTGTCTGAACGTAATGCCAAGAATTATTACTTTAAATTCAAACATGCAAGGCACAAAACGTCAATCGTGTATCTTCTCAAGCATTTTTATTCTTTCGACAAGGCAAACGCGGGAAAGATAAGAAATTTCCTATCACGTAACCAATAGAGCGGTGAGATCTATCACGCTTTATAATCAAAATTCATAAATAAGAGATTAATTGTATATTTATGAAGTTATTCACTCGTATTCACTCTTTAATCATAATATGTAAAACCTGTTACGTTGAACCAATTGAGATGTACCATCTAAAGAATACATGTATATCTTACAATGTAATATGAATAAGAAATTTGGTATATGAATTAGGAATTTGGAGAGATTGAAATCACGTCTATAATTCTAATAATAAAATTTTTGCGTAAACTGGCGTTATAAACGAGGATTCAATATAAAAGAAAAAACGCTTAACTTACAAAAAAAAGTTATTCAATACAAAGAAAAGATCAATTAAGGTATGGGAAAACATAATAATGTCTAATAACTCATTTGTTGTATTTTTATCGACGTCTGAAATTTCCTATCTTGTTAGTATTAATTAGAAGTACAAGTAAACGAACAATTGAACCTACAACGTAGTCCTCAAGTAAAATTCTATTTATAAAAACAAAACATATTCTTCATGAGAAAGGTAAACATTTACGCAAATAATGGAGAAAAATACGAATACCAATTTTAAATAATTACCTGAATACCTTACCACTATTTTGAAAATAGATAAAAAAGACAGAAGAAAAAATAATAAATCTACAACGATAAATGCGATTAATATGCTGCTTTCAACATAGTGACTAAACTTTAAAATGTATCATAATAATCCAAATTGAACACAAAGTATTTGTGAAACTTTGCTTTCTTATATGCTCTTGGCACTTCTGGGTTGGATTCCTAATTATTAACCTACGTATTCTCAATGTCTCCAGCACTTTAAAATATACCCTCATCTGAATCGTTTGAATACTGACCACTCTGCATTGTAGTGCTTTCGATCGAGTATTCCAAGCACGACCAACGCGTGCCATCGTTCGCGTATTCATGGCGTAAAACAGCGTGCGAAGGGGGATCCACCGGGAGCTCATTTTCATATTCACTCAGTTGGGTAGTACACACACTTTCCTCATTGTCTGCAGTCAACACCATTGCCAAGCAGGTCGCATATCGGTAAGAAGACGTCGCTCCTCCGTAGTCGAATCAGGGACGAAAGTCGGTTTCTCGCGAAAACTGTTGTCGTAATACGTTGCGTGCTTTTTATTCCCAATGTCGCACGGAGGAAAAAGGAAAGGATGAGAGTGTTGTTAAGCGAGGCGTTCAAACCAGAGGCAATCTGCATTCCCCCACCTCCGGGACCATTCTTTTCTGTACCCATCGGGTGTTTTCTTTCTTCTCCTCAGGCAGATTCCCAAACAATCATTCACTCCACCCATTTGCTGTTGCTAAGGGAACCTTGCATTTTACCCGCACCCATTAACAAGGGCCTCTCGTGGCAACAAGGTTTTCTGTTGGCTTTGGTTCAACACCTCCCCGCGAGGACCTGCGAGAGAGCTCTTCCAGAGCCTTCTGGAAGGTTAAGGAAGGTTATGAGTCATCCCGCCCGCTCGTTCCTTTTGCATTTTTCGCCATCGTCTGAGGTCTCGGCCAAGGAGAGCCCTCCTTCCATCGCACACCAGCGCCAAGTTCAAGGTCTGATGAAGGGTGTTGTCTCTTACCGGAAACGGAGTGTTCCGGAGATTGAAAACCTTCGCAGAGTGTCAAACCTTAATTATTATTACTATTCACATGCAAATGCTTATTGGCTATGGGTTAAATTAGACTGAGTGGTTATCATTACAAGGTGTGGCCTTTAAGTTTAAAGAGACGGGTGAAAATAGCCTTTTTTAGAGTACCAGTACATGCCCACCAAAAGGTCTTAGAGATATGTAAAATAACGCGCTAAATGTTTTCATTAGTATCGCACCTATCATACAACCAGTGTGAACCAGAAATTTTAATTTTGGATTCCTCATAAAATGGATTACTTCCAAAGATATCAACAAAAAGGAATTCTAGGGCTCCCAATAATATTAATATATTGAAGTATTTCGTGCGTAGATGGATGCAACGATATATGTTCCACCAAATCTTTTCTTTATTACCTTATATAGTTATTCAAAAATATTTTCCGTTCACAAAACTAAAGCTCATTTTAACACAACAATTATTTTTCCTACCCCCTACTTTTTAATTCTTTTATAAATATATTAATCTATATATGAAACAGCAACTATTGGTATAGTGTAAAGTGTTTTATTTTCAATTCTCTTTCATTCTATATTTAATAGATTTGTTATCTAGAGCATGAACTTGCTAGACTTCTTAGGATGAACTTGAAATGACAATCATCTTTATGGTTTAAATAAGTATGTATCAATATATTTTATAATCTAACAACAATCCTTTTTTTAAGCAATTAGGAAGCATTTAAATGAACAGATGGAGATATTTTTTCCCATTATTTATTATTCTTGGTGTTCAATATCATTGTAATGAAAATATTAGTTTTCTCTTCTCAATTTGAAAAAAGAACAGATTACTCCCAACTAAACACTCATTCTTTTAACATAAGGATTTGTTAATTCTAATGTGAAGAAAAACAAGAAAGGCAAAAAGATAATGCTGAGAAGATATGAACCTAACATCTTTCTAAAATCGAAAAATCAGGAGAGCAGTACTTTATTCTGCTACTCGTTTATGATTTCAAACTCGTGGTAATTATTGGGCTCCATCTCGACTATAATTCAAAGATATGTAAGAAGAAATAAGACTTAAGTCACGAATATAAGGCAATATTTATAGAGAAAATGATCATGCTCCTCAACTATTCCCCTGTTTGAAATCACGAAGTTCAGAAATAATGACATCCAAGGGCAAAAGAGCGGCAGATCTCATTCTGATTTGTCTAACTCAGGTGCGTATTTATACTCTTATTTTTATATTGTAAATTCTAACTAATAGCTTTGACTGATAATAAAAGTATTTTGATTATTTTCAGGCTTATTTGATTCATGTAATATAATTAATTTTATTATATAAGTCATTATATTATATCCATAACTATATTACATTCATAATTATATTAAATTCATAATTTACGAGTAGAAGAAATATCTAGTAATATTTAGCATTTTATTGCAGTTATATTTTAATTCAGGGAAATATTTCCCTGTATTGTACTATCAGCCGCTATATTCTGTATCAGCTTAAGTTATACTACAATTAATTTTTATATAATCTAGCTGAGGAAATAAAAACAATAAATTAAATCATTTCAGCTTTAATTCATACGACTAGAAAAAATCAACTAGTTCGAATAATTGCCTTATCAACAGCAACGATTTATTTCCAGTATTCATTCGACAAACGCTCTTTAATTCATTCTAATTGCTGTAATAGCTCAGAACGTCAATTACAAATCGACAAATCATTCCAATTATCTTTTCTATTTTCCAATTGAGCGTAGCTATAAGGGATCATATATAATTCTCTTAGTGAAGAGCACCCTTATTCTCATGGAGAAGAGCCAATAGCCAGGGGAAGCCGGTAAGATTGGAAGGCGTGCCTATGCATCGGGAAGTAGTTCGTAAACAACAAGTTCCCATCAAAGACGTAGGAGTGTATACGAATGATAAGTCACTGGGAATAAGGAAAAATCGGTCTTCGGCCTTCGATTGTTCTGAGAGTTGTTTACTATGTGGTCACGCGAGAAAGTAATTAGTATAATTACTCATCGTAAGGAAAAAAGTAGACTGACTCAGAAGATAGGCAGAGAACATTGAGAATTGGCATTTACTCGCATTACGTAACCGTCATCTCATTCAAGCATAAGTATTGTTTTTCTTGCGAAAACGAACTTGTTTCATTCTCTTTGTTTTGAATAATCAAGAGTGTTTATGATCTATTGTTTCCATGGAGAACACTTAAAAATTGATGAATTACGTAAAGCGATTCAACGTTTTTGCATTATAGATGTGAGCGTAAGATTTTCTTGGATGAAAAGAATGAAGAAAATTTGACGCGTTACCTTGAAAACTTTCTAAAAGAACTTTATCTCGTATGAAAAAGCTTAGAATCTATGTAAATACATATCAACTCACCATCATTTCTCCTCAGCAGTGCTATAGTAACGAAAGAATAAGCGGATAGTAAGCCGGCCCTTCGGCAATCCATTTATTTGGACACACGGCTACGAAGCCTATTGCTATTTTTCACCTGATACCACTACATCTATAATACATATTTAAAAGAAAAATTCCTCCTAAGAAGATTCATATTTACGTATATGCTGTAAAATCGTTTATGAAGTACTCGCTTAAGACGAAATTTTCTTCCGGTCTCTACCACAGAAACAGGGAAAATGGAAGGTTGAAAAATAAAAGATTGTGGAAATCAATTACAAAAACAATTTATTAGGGATTCATAAATTAATATCCATCATATTCTTACAATTTTAAATCGAGTTTTAGAGTGAAGTAAATCTTTAACTGATAGTCTTCTATTTGTATTTAGCCAGTATCTATAATAGTGTACTTATAAATATAAATATTTTTTGTAAAAAAGTGTTTCATAAACCATTAATCTCATTTAACTTGATTTCTTTTGGCGACTTACATTCAGATTAATATAGAATAGGAGTGATTTATTTTTGTACTAGAGGAGTTTGTGCGACTGATTCAAATATTGAAAAGTATCGCCTAATTTCTATTAATTGCGTTAAGAATTTCTAAATATTAATTCCAAAGACCGTCGAGCTGAACCTGGGGAGCAAGATTTATAAAAGCAAGCAATACTTCTTATTAGGTAATAAAATAGTAGGAAAAATGTTTTGTTTATTTAGTTGAAAAACTAGGATTATTTTGAATCTAAAAACTATTGGGCATTTTTCTTTTCCTTTTATTTTTTGATAATTATGTTTAACGGAAAAGGAAAAAACAATAGTAATCTGATTCCCATACCAAAACTTTCATTTAAAATGACATAGAATAATATTTTTTAAATAAACCAACCTTTTCTGCAGTCATTACAACCTATTTCCATTTCTTTTTAGTCTAATCTGGTGTGGGAAGCTTATGGGGAAATAAATGCACACTAACTAACTGCCTAAAGGGACCAAGATATCCTGGTAACGTTTAATCGGTGTTGCAGATTTATACAGATAAAATGAAGAGATATAATTTACGTAGATCGTTTTATTTTATTAAAGATTTAAGAGAAATATATATGCATATATTTTTTCCTTCAATGTGTAATATATATGGACCAACCAATTTCAATGTCATGTCACTGATGTCACAGCGGCCGAAACGTCGGTTTTGTACCAAGAAACGACCCGTTCTCTCCCTTCACAGAGAAAGCGCCAAATCCTTCCACATATGCGTTGTTTAAAACAATTATTTATAAAAACTTATTACCACTTCATATAGTTCGGAATAATGCTATGACTTCATTTCGTGATAGATCGAAGGAATTTTTTTTCATTTGCCTTCCAAATGAGGCTGAGGTTGACGATCAACCTCAAATTAAGTAGAATAACTGTAACAGAGAATACGGTCTACAATAAGAGAACGATAAATCTTCCACGAAGAATACAAGATCACCGGTCAAAAGTTAACGGAACAGGTGGTGAACAAGTTACAAGTCACGGTGATGGGAGCTGTCATAAAGCAGTGGAATGGGGAAAATAAGCTGTAGAGAAATTGAGGCGAAGAGATTGCACCCATTGAAATCTCCAAATAATACAGGTCAGCGAACTTCCGCCATTTTTAAGATGCGTACATTCTCCACTACGTATATAATTGTGTGATGATTCTTATTAGTTCAGAATCAGAACTAGAAAAAGATCACAATGCAAAAGTATACATAATCAATGAATTGACGTCTAGCAGGGAATATAGAAGAAGATTAGGGACTACTCTTTTTAATTTTAATGTGCCTCTATCTTAAAAGATATTACATTTAGCAGTCCTAAAAGCATAATGGATTCGTTATTATATCATTTTAGCTGTATGATATATGATTTATAATGTAAATTGTTGATTTGTAAAGAACTGATTGCAACGAGGAACAAAAGGTTGAAATGTTTTTGCAACAATGACAGGATACTATCATCATTAATAAACTAAATTTAATCAATTACATTAAGTGTTATTGATTAATAGATATATTGATAGTTTAGATAGAGTATCATTTTATTATCTTTCAGCAAATACAAGTTCAAAATATTTATATTTTCCTTCTTTTAACGCAGGGAAACAAAAACTGGAAACGGAATATTCCTTCGTAGAATGTGAGGTGAAAACTAACACTTCCTACAGCATCAATAAAATATGGTGAGCGGTGACATCTTTTCATCGTGTTCAGAATAAATCCTTCGGCTCTATAACAGTCCTATCGCTCACTCAGCAAATGCTCTTCTAAATAATGCATTACTTCTCCAATCAATGATGTGTTCTCCGCATAATTAACAGTCTCTCAATGAAATGAGATGATAATGGTTTATCCTTACTTAATCTTACTGTTATAAGTGGTAGATTCACGCCTTATTTCTCAGTACTAAATATATTCCCTTTACATTATCAAAATTATTGCTATATTTCAATCTTAATCACAAATTTAAATATATTTTTAAAAACATCTTATGTTGTTACATTCATTCATTGTTAGCTACATTCATTCTTGTTTATTATATCACGTATATTCATATTTTTATTATTAGCAACATTCGTCAGACGTTCATGGTAAGCTGTCCTCTTATGGACTGTTTACTTATAACTTATTAAATCCTGATGATTTTAGAGCGATAAAAGGACCTGTTTGAGCTTAAACACATTATTAAATAATACGGTTATTTAAATACCAATTATAGGCACGTCACAATAAAAACTAGCATGTGATTTGTCAGCGTTTGTTTACTAATAAACAAGCCCCATTACTCACATCACCTGTTTCTTGAAATGAAAACTTCCCGGAAATAATCGACTCAATCTGTGCAACCTCGTTTGCACGTCTTGTGACGTTTCGTTGTCGATTTCAAACAAAAACCAGCGTAAAAAGCAGTAATTGATCCCATCATCTACCATTGTGGTCACCTGCTTTCACTTAAATCCTCGGGGCACAGCTTAATTGAACTCAAACGCTTTCCTGTGAGAAGTGGTTACATGCAAAATACTTCTAGGACGTCCCATTCAGAAAGCTTCAGGTGAGAGCAGAGCCATTTCCTTACAATATCCCGCGTTACCAAGGAGAAATAAACAACCGACTTCGAAAGTTATTGATGAATTCCGTGTCTAGAGATAGGCATAGTTTTTCGATCAAATCTTGATTACTGATAAGAACACATCGTTGGCCTTATATGAAGTAGAAAATAACCAACCGTATTAGGAAGAATTGACGTCCGCGCATTTGTGAAAAACTTTCGTCGTATTATACCGAACAATCTTCTGAGTAGTAGAAAATATTTTCTTCTCTACCTTTCCACGGAATTACAAGACTGTTTTGTATCACAATTTAATTTTTCTTTTCAGAGTGACTTTAAGACAGAAGATGTTAGTTAGAATGGTAATTTTTACTCAACCGGATGAACAAAAATTCTATCATAACTATTCTTCACCTTTAGCCTCTCTAAATTCAGAATGAATTTCTGTGAAAGTAAGAGATGATAGTCATATCACTACTTCTCCGCATAAATATATAAAGGTATATAATTAAAGAAGGAATTACTAAATATATTTATTCCATTTTTTAACGTAATATTTATAATACATTCTATAAATCAATTTATTTTAGAAACGATAATTAGTTAAACTGAATTTAAAATTCTCACAGCAAGGATGGTTAAATATTTTCTATAAAATTTTGGATGATTGACCTATTCATAAAAAAGAATCCTATGTAAAAATTGTGAATTGTAGCTCATCGTACACTATAGTACAATCTGAGTCACCATATACATTCAGTTTATGATCAGCGAATGTTCACAACTGTTTATAAAATGTCATGCTAGTGATTTCAATTGAATGTATCAGATGTTTCTGTATTAACCCAAATGTATGTTTACTACCTAAAACGAAACTGTTTATATCCATCCTGACATCATATCCATTTCATTCAAGAAATTCTTTTGTAGTTAGATCACTATGTGCGGTTGTTTGAGAAAGTACACAATCAAGCTCCTGAGGCTATAGAAAACAGTGTCAATTACACCAAAGCTCAATTACTTTCAAAGCACAAAAAGTAACAATTGACTTGGCATACTTGGCCTCACTATGACAGTGTAAGAGAGAAAGTTTACATTCAGAATTTTTGCGGTTTAGAATAGTATTTGATGGACCTGCCATGTTCGCGTAAAGTTATATGACGAAATCTTTTTCTTTCCGCATCTTTTTATAGATGTCCGGTTTTGTATACTTAACCTAAATATTAAACTATAGATTTTTCTTGTTAATTTAGGATTCATTCAGGTATGCTAATTGTTTTCAATCAACTTTTTCAAGGCTTTCCCAGATTTTTTATTTATGCAACTGATTTCTGTAACTTTTCATAAGTATTGCTGTATAAGTAACAGCTGTTCAAGAGGCAAGAGCTGTTGTTGGACTTCGATGTACTTTAACCCAGTAAGTTGAATAACGGAATGAAAAAGTTCAATTTGCAGCAACATTCAACAATGAACGAGAGTTCCATTTTTATTCTGAGTCGAGTGAACTGTCCCGCAAAGCGTTCATTTAACCTTAAAATCGAGGTATGTGTTTATTTAGACTTAAATCGGATCTATTTTATTGCAAACTTTTGATCAGATTGCAATTAGACTCTACGCTCTGAATGTTTGCCTCGGAGATAATTACAGTTCTTTTTATTTATATCAGAGAGTTCTCTTTGATGTTTACATACCAACATGAGGGTAAACTTCGTCGTCAATGCAATCTACTTGTTAGTTAGTCTCTGTATACATTGGATATTCTAATCAGAATTATAATTACAGGAAATCTGTATCTCGATATCTAGAATCTAGACTATAGTAAAGCAGAATGAGCAAGGGAAATAATTAAATGAGTTTAGGTGAAATATAAAATTATTTATATTATTTGTAATTATTAATACTACTTAGCCCCTTTTTCTTATTTAGTACCATCCCAGGTCAAATGAATTGTTAGTAATGAAGTTATTCAAAATTTTTCTAATTCAATGGTCGATAATTATTACGAACAAATTGAATTTTGGATCAATTATTGAAAAGTTAGAACGCCTTCATCGAATATCGATTTTAGAGACTGAAGAGAGTTCTTTGGAAAACGCCTTTAGCAAATATTGAAAATTCGCTAGTGAGGAAATTTATTGAATGTTTCGTAACTATTAATTGCATAAAATTCAAATATTCAAAGCCTTAAATGCCTCAGAACAAAGGAAAGATATTTTTTAGCACAGAGAGACTAAACAATAAACTATTGTTTATATTGAATTTCTTCTAATTTATTGATTATTCTCATATACAGTCATACTTGACCCTTTAATTACTTAAACTTAAAATTTGATAATTTAAAATCAATTAAATAAATTGAGTTCGCATTCGATTATTTAGCAATTTACACTTTCATCAAAGAATTCAGAAAATCAACAACCCAGGCGATCGTAAACGGCAAAGGCTGATAATTTTCTATAGATAGATATATCTAGATCGTTAATTAATCAATCATTGATTTTATAATTGCACTTAATAGATTCTTCTCTAGTCATACAATAAAATACTCCTCGAAAATGAATTCGGTTTGGGAACTAACAATAGAAAAGATTATTTAAAACAAGCAGGATATTTTTATTACATTTAAGTATCGAGTAATAGAAATAAAATATATCACTAATTATTAAAAACTTCGAACATTTAATTGAGTCATTGTAATGCGATAGTAGCTAAGGATTTCCTCGAATTCGCATCGCAACAGTTTGAGGGAAAATTCCCAATCGTAATTAATGCATGGTATGATGTATCTAATGCCTCTTACGTAAAGTGTTCGAATTATCGTCACTGCGTAAGATAAAGTTTATCTTTATTCGGCAATTGGCTCTCCGGTCATATCTGTATCCGTTCGAAGCCATACGCTAACAAAAAGAGAACAACACGTTCCATGCGAGTATTCAAGGGTCACAGAGCTAAAGTAAGGAGAGTAAGAGAGTAGAAGAATCACGTGAATGCATTGAAGAGAACGTTAAATGCAGAGGCCAAAGTTCTTCATTTAAATATAAATTACGTTGATGTTCATTGAACTATCTGTCAGAACATTACATTAACACATTAATGTAATAAACGTTTATCGGTCATTGCTTAAAATGATAGCTGTTAGTAACACATGATATATTATTTAATACCAACATTGTTTATACTTACATTTTCCTTTTAATGCTCTGCATAACGAATATAAAATAGCCTTAAATTATAGCAATGAATTCTAATGACTTATGAATACTTCTTGATTTGAGCTCTTACTTCGATTTTTATTTGCATTTAATCGCTATATTTTTTCAAAAGGTTGAATTATCATAAAAGTTTGCTTAAATTTCACTTGAATATAATTCAGATAACAATAAATCAATGCCATATCAATGAAAATTAATATCTTTGTAATACAATACTTCTGTTATAAAATATATGATGTTTTATCATTATACAATATTCAAACTATCATATTATATTTATTTCCAATATATTTTCCTAAAGTATATAGAATTTCATACTATTTTGCTTTTCAAGTCCCAGATAATTGAACATCTAGCAGTTATTTCAAATTTCATTTCAATTTAATACATGTTACATTTGTTATTGTATTACCCACAATCTTTTGCCGGGTCACATCATTTTCGGATTTGGTCTTTGAAGGAAGAAAATTTACCAAGCTGTGGGATTTGAAAATAGAAGGGACACTATTTCAAATTGACTATACACCTCATTATTATAACTGTGCAGAGATATCAGAGAGAAGGTTTAAGCAGCCCAAAAGCGGAATTTTCGAGTTCCGGAGATTTCGCAAATTTCTACTCGACTCCATAATAATGATTCTATTTAAGAGATTTAACCTCCATGGACGATTTGCATAGAGGCGCAATGCTAAATTTAATGACTGCAGAGCTCTCATTCCCATAATTGCACACATTTCAAACAGTATTCCGTTCCAGATTTCATTTCATAAAGATCTTTCAACTTTCATTCTTAAGGTTATCGCTTCAGCACTCATATCAAGAAATTCTTGACTTTTTCAGATTTTTATTCTTTCGAACTAAAAGAGAACACAAAGAAATAATTTTTCTGTGAAAAAGATACAAAACTATTCGTTATATTTTTAACTCTTTCGGTACTGCGAGCCAATTTATCGACTGTTACGTAGTCCATTATTCAATTTTTTATTACAGATCACATTTACAGTATAAGTTTTTTGCAGTATAGAAAGGAAAGAGTGTAAATTAAAAATTTACGTCCTGTGCTTTATTTTTACTCATTTCAATCGTAAATTTTAAATAAATTTCTTGAAACATAAATAGCACCACAATTGGTTCTTTTTGCTTCGGGAAATGGTCTAAGGCATTATTTTCATACTAAATACCATTTATTTTCAGAGTGGACACTAAAAGGTTTATAATCTTACAGTCTAATTACTAATGAACACGTTCAGGAGAAGTTATTTGGTTCATAAAACATGGCTCACGAAGATACGCATCATATCAAAGCATTGCCTTGTAATCATTACGTTATCTCCTCCCATCCATCGAAGATAATCGCTTAAACCATGTCCATTGGGATCAAATAATTAATTTCATTGTGTGGTGCGTATAGTATCTCTATGGTTCAACATAGATGCTAAATTCAAAGACCCACTTCATGAGAGAAATGACCTGACGCTACTCCCAAATAAACTTAAATCAGACTAAACAGATGCTGGTAAAATTTATGCAAATCACTTGTTTTTGAAATGTTCATAATTTCCTGATTTTTCTCTGATTTATTTAGAATTCTGTTTTGTAAAAATTTCTGTTTAATCGAATTTTTTAAAAATAAAAGTTTATCGAAAATATCACTGTCGAAAAATTTCTATCAACTGTAGAACACACAAACGGAAACATAAGTACTTAAGTATTGTAAATTGTTTACTATTAAGCAGTTTAAAATGATTACTAATTTTAAAATTGCATCTAGATACATATTAAAGTATCTTTATACTATTATTTTTCCCAAGTTGTAACATTTTATTATAATTGCCCCCGCATTTTTCGCTCATACTCTTGGAAGAGGTTCAGCTCTAAATTGGTATTATGATAAGCTTATGACTTAGCATAAATGTTTTATTCTGCTATGTTTAAAATTCGAAAATCTTTTTAAATTTTTAATAACAAAGATCAATATATATTTACTTGAATGACTTTACTTTACGGTTAAATGAATTTACTTTACGGAATATGGTCACTGCGGTAAAAATATTTTTTTAAATATATTATTCCATAGAAATGGCAGCAAAATAATTTATTAAAATACCTTTAAAAATTAAACTCAAAGCTTTATAATTGAAAAATAAATTAGTATATTTTATCATTAATCAGGCTTCCACGTAAATATCGATGAAATATCGCATGGTAACGGTAGTTATACCATACCACAATCACCATTCATTCATTTTGTACGATTTTATATCTATTTGATTATTCATCGGGATTATAGTAAGCGAAATAGATCCCTGTTGCGATAAAATTCTTAGTTTTTCTCTCTTTAATCTATGCTAATAGGGTTGCGGCTATTTAGGAGCTTTGCGTTGCTGGTTGCCGATAACACAGGAAACCATGTACAATAGTTATCAGTTGATCTTACTTTGCTTTATATTCTTTCGCCAAATGTGGATCAGGTTTACAACAAGACAAAATTATAATTAAAATATTGGCGGAAATAATATCATTATTGGTGAATGTGTATTAACTTTCTTGTTAAAAAGGTATCCACCCTCGAATCAGCCTCACATAGGTTGTCGAGATATTAAATTTCCATTATAAAGACAAATTAAAAATAGATATAATCACAAATCTATTGATAATTATATGGTACTGATTGCAACATTATATGAAAATATTGAGATAGATTTTCTTTTATGTATTATTGCTTCAATTAGCAGAAATAGTATATTCTAATGCATCATTCATAGAAACACGAAGAGAATAAATTAGTTAGTGTTAGAAATTAACTATAAAGATTAGTATTACAAATTAACTATAAGTTAATTTTTAAAATATATTTTTTTCATAAATAATGGACTAATGCAGAAATTATGTACTTCGATTCATTTCTGAATTAATCTAAGATGTCTTTCCATAAGATTACGCCTCAACATATAGCTTCTATTCATAAATAATTTATGATATATTTAATTTTCATTGGCATTAAATAAGGATACTAATTTAATTAAAAAATGTTTTCATTATCGCTTCATAGCTCATCTGTTATTTACACAAGTACTCACACATTGACACTTGAATGAAGAACTAAAGTTCAGAAAATTTTTAACATTTTGAATTTCATCTTTTCTCGATTTTTTGTAAATAGATTGGATCATAAGATATTAAATTATTAATATTAATATTAATTATTAAATATTTCTAAAATCCCTGGAAATAATGGTAAAGCCTCGAAGAGAGAGGGATTCATTAGAAATGGAAGACTCGGCGGAATCATTACCTAGATGGGCGCTAAATGATAGCTTTCCCCGGGAATGCACATCACTAATTGCTGCGCTGGACTCGCGCAACCCCTGGGAAAGCAGGGCGCAAGGGGAAATTCCCAGAACCCGCCTCCTCTCTGCCGCAGCCACTCAACATAAACCGCTTACCCTGCCCTCTGAGCGTAAACACAGAACTACCTCAACCCGATGACAGTAGTGAGCGTATTCAATTGTACACAGACAGAGGTAATTTAGGCACGTTTAATGAGACAATTACATTCTCGTAAATGTCATGCGTACCGAGCCATGCGTAGGCGGCCTTTGTTGGTATTGATCGTAGCCTCGCCCGTATGTTCCCACTCCGTTGATGTTCGCCTACAGCGTTTCCCGGTGTGATTCTCTACCGCAAGTTTCGTTCATGTATCCAAGGAAGAGAACGTACGATTTACCCCTGCAGGCCAGGTAAGGAATGGACTTCACACGTTGAATCTCTGAAGCCAGAAGAATTTTGCAGAACCAAAATGAGGTCAAGGATCAGGAGGATTTGGACCATTGCTGCGTCCCTTTTCACGTTTTTCATTGCACTGTTTTCCTTGAGTCTCAAACTAAGCATTCCAATAGTACAGCTGTACGAAGCTTCCCTTGAGAAAGAGACATTTGCGGATTCGGAAATCGGAACCCTTTCACCGTCCATACCAATTCTGGAGGAGCCTGGAGGAGTGGCATTGTGCGATCTTCCGTGGTTTGTAGAGGCGAGACAGGCCGCCTCTGCTCAAGAGAAAGCTGGATTCCTGCATCTTTGTCCAAAAGCAGGTATCCTGACAGTGCAGCAAGGAGGAAGACTAGGCAATCAAATGTGGGAGTATGCTTCGGTGTGGGCTTTATCTCAGGAGGCTCCCTGGTTGACTGCAGTGGTTCCTCGATGTCTTCTCCGAGCCATAGATGACGCGTTTCCCTACTTGTCTCTACCGGAGCTGAACGACTCGATGCTCCAAAGAGGGTGTGCATATGGAATCAGACCTGAACCAGAACCTGCGTTGTCTCGTCCGTTAGTGTTGGAGGTTTTGAAGGAATGCCAAAGTTTACAGAACCAGAAGGAGTGTGCAGAGAAGGATCAGGGATGCTGCAAGAGAAATATGGTTCTCCAGAGGTGAGGAAAAAATATGTATCTTATATATATTATTATAAGTGTATGAAAAGAATGATTTTAAATGAATGTTAAGCTATAGATGTCACTGGATGCATTGCGTAGCCAATATGCAACTACTTTTTCATTACTATTTTAGAAGCTTTCTCATTTTGGAGGACCTATGGAGACGTATATTACTGAAGAGAACAATACACATACATATTATTATAAACTTGGATGAAAAATTAATTGAAATTTTTAATATTAATTTATGGCAATAAGGAGATATAAATAATTTATTTGTAACTATTTCTCTTTGGTATGTTAAAAAGGAGATGGATGAAATTTTTAGCATAATCACATTTAGTTATTTCTTAAGTAGGAGTAGTTGGCAAAAACTTTCCATTCCGGCTCATCATTTAAGAAAGAAAATTTAAATTGGTTATTACATGTAGAGCTACTTCTTAATACTCTGTTTCAAATTCTTTTACCAGTTCAAAATTTGACTATTAATATTTTAATATTAAGCCAAAACTTAAAACTTGCTTATCAACTCTACTTTCCTTAATACTTGGAGGAAACAATAGAATTGAGATGTCACAGATTGTTGAAAAATTATTTTTGGGGAACGCTGCTGGTAGAGCAGTCCAAAATTATGCACACAGTATATTAATTATACCAAAAATTTTAATTATTCGACTAATGATTCTTTAAAGAAAATGTTTATCTAAAATGTTGAAATTTTGATAAAACTGAAATATTAGAGAAGAGAAGAACATTAGAATGAAAAAATAAAGTTAAAAAATTGGCACTGGGAATTGAAAAATCTGAATTTCAAGTTCTAATTTAATATTATGTTCATATATAAGCTTTCTTCAATTATTCATTTTTTAAGTATACATTTTAAAAATTGTAATTGAAATACCTTATTATGTAACATAGAATGAATTATTTATTGTTTGGAAAAATGGGTGTTCTTCTTTGTTTAGTTAAATAATTTGAGAGAATGAAGGTATTTAAACTCTTTTTTAGTTAGTAATTTATTGAAGGATGTTTTTGAGACAGTGAGTTTAAGTAATATAAATCAGGTGAAAGTGACTTCTAATTAATGTAGATGTAAATATGCATTTTTTCAAAATAATTAAACTATTAAATTATTCAAATTATAAATTCAAATTGTCATAATATTTTTTCCATTAAAATATATTTTTTATATTCAAATTACTATATTAGTCTCCTTTCCATCTAAACCAAATTGCTGGATTCTATTTAGTTTCCATTAATCTAGGAGAAATATTTGTTCTATTATTTTTAACTTGTCTATTTCCTCCAAGTCTACCCACATCCATTTTATTTTCATTCAATCAGGATTATTTTTTAATTAAAAAGCAGTGGGTGTGCTTCTCCTTTACCAAGAGGTTGATAAGTTATCATTTTATGGATAATTGGAAGTTCTTACATTAAAAGGATGGGGAAATACATTATTCTAGGTTTGTGAGACTTATTGAGCGTATGAAAGACACTGTATTAGTAATGTAAATTACTTCAGTACTAATTAGTACAGTTTATTCAGTACTTTTGCTGAGTTTAAAATGTTGAGGATAAAAATTTTATCATCCACCTTGTTCATTACAAAAACCATTCATTTCCATCCAATATTTTCTCTTATCAAGAATTAAATACTTCATAGAATTGTTTACATTCCTTACATGAAATTTTCTAATAATAAAAGGTGGTGTGCATTCATTTTAAAATTTTCCTTCAAAATATAAAATATTTTGATCTGTATATTTAAAATCATTATATAATTAAAAAATCATCAAGTCATAATCTAATTGTTATTTATGAATCAAATGATTGCTTTGAATCACCAAAATCATAATTTTTCATTCGTATTCAGATGGGTGGCTCTGCCTGAGTTGGTGCTTCCAAGAATAGATGTCCTTCGTGCTCAAGAATTCCGTTTCCATCCATACCTCATAGACTTAGCATCATCATTTCTTACAGCTGTCAAGGAACACACAGGAGCAACAGTCTTTGTGAGCATTCATGTTCGTAGAGGTGACTATGATGAATACCTTCAAAGCAAGCATAATGCATCCCTAGCTCCTGTTGCTTTCTATGAAGAGGCAATGAATCGTTTCCACCATTACATAAAGGAGAAAGTGGCATTTATTATAATAAGCGATGACATTCTTTGGTGTCGAGCAAATGTAGTGACTCTCCGTAAAGATGTATTTGTTGCATGGGATGCAGTTTCAGGATGGAAGGAGAGTACAGAAAATCTAGCAGGGGTTCCTGAAAGTGACCTTGCCCTAATGTCTCAATGCAATCACACCGTACTGGATTACGGCTCATTTGGCACATGGGGTGCCCTTTTATCTGGTGGCAGGACCATCACATATGGGATTAATGGTTTACTTTCAACTTTTATTGGTGATACTCTTGATAATTGGGAGGTTATTGCTGCAGAAAAATTCCTGTGAGATATCCACTTGTTATTCTTTACACAAAAATTACAAGCACATATTTATTCACTTATTTTCTCTCTTGTTGCCAAAGTGGATGTTTTATTTTTTAAAGACAATATAATTCCATAAATTCTATGTCTTTGTATATCATTGTAAAGGTATCTTAAATGTATTTATGGAATACTCATAGAATAATTTTTCACTGTTTGAGTTTTACCTGTGGTATATATGTTCCTCACTAAAAATGCTTTGTGTATAGATATCCCTTTTCTGCTCAATTCTGATATTCAGTACAAATTTACTTGATAAAATTTTTGCTTGATAAATATCAGTATTAATTGGTGCAGTATTATTAATATTACAAGATAAGGGGAAGCCAAGTTTAAATTTTGACTGCTTAGGTGTTTGATATTTTCTATCTACCTTCAAATCATTCAAAAGTCAATTATGAAAAATTAGTTCCATAAACCCTAATAACATTCCTTATTTAGAATAATTAGATGAAAAAGATGAACTTGAACAGGAGTAATCTAATAATTTAACATTTTTCTTGAATTTTATTTCATATTTGCACTTTTGATATAAATTATTGTATTCTTCAATTACCAAAGTTCCATTACAATTTTTTACATCCTAAATGGGTTAGTGGTAATAATTTTGAGAACCCATCTCTATAAATCCATTCCTTTGATATATGAAATGTCAATTACTTTCATTATTAAAATAATTGAATTCATTAGTTGAATAAAGCTCTGAGTATTCAAGTGAGGCACTATAATCATACTCTCTGCAGCAGCGCTTTTATGATAAATGAATTTGTGATATTTTTGAAGAAGCTGTGTTTCAATTTAATTAATCCAATTAGTTCACTTAAATTTATAGAGGTATATATTAATTTATTTCTCTAAGTACATACATTACAATGCTATGCTAGAGCTCTTCCAAAATTGAAAATATCCTATTTTGGTACTATTTATTTGTGTTAATCATATATGTTCTTTTAATTCTTCATTAATAAATTTCACTTTTTTTTAGAATAACCTATAAATATTAAGCATAATATCGGCATTTTACAAGGACTTTTAAGTTTTAAGATATCTGAACTAATGATTTTGTGGCTGAATTTATTATTTATAGTTACCTAATTCTACCAAGTTGTTAATAGACATACAGATGACATTAAATCATCTCCCTCGATATCTCAAGGAAAAAACAAAATGAGATAGAATTGAGCTATTCATATTGCAACTCCTGTCTGTATCTTCTTTTGGTTCATTAGTGTAACTATTTAATGTATTCAAATAGGTTTTAGTTAACCTTTGAGGAGCAATTGGAGATACTATGCCTATCTGTTCGGTTTTATCATTTTACTTAAGGCATCAACAATATATTTTGACACAAATATTTCTGAATTAAAATATTAAATGTTATTTGCCAAAGGTATTCCATCAATGCTGAATAATAGTGAATAGCTGTTTTTGGGTTCTCTCAAGTAATCTTATTCTTTATCTAAGTATTACTTTTACTCATTCACATGTACAACAGGTATCATGACAGATCTAAAACTTTTGGCATTGAATAAACATTAAAACATTTTCAGACTCTTTGATTGTGCTCTTATACATGTTTAGGATAGATGTAATTTATTTAATGAAACTGGTTTATGATTTCTTAAACATTCAAAAAATATGTATCCATTCTTCCTTTATTCATTAATGAGTTGTGATCCACAGCAAAACATGTTTATCATACTTTAGCAACAGCTTTTTTTACTGGGAATATTTGGAAAAATATCTTTATCACTACTATTACAATTGTTCTTCATTATATTAAATAAAGGTTGTCAGGAGGTTCCTTGTATGAATCAGCATAGTTAGTATTATTTTAATTTGAGGTTATCCCTAACTTACAATAATATATTTTGAAGATCAACAAGAATTAACAGGAAAGCTTTTTATGAACTGTAATGGGTATTATAAATTGAAGGTGCACTAAATATATAAATTCATTCAATTATAATCAACTCCACGAAAATAATTACTCAAATTGCCAAATTTTAAGGCCTGCTCTATTTATAGGCAAACCCCAAACGGGCATTCGGTAGTATACCTATGTAAGGCAAAAAAATGGTGACAGTTTAAGATTACTCATTTACCCTGCGACCTGAGCTGAAAGGAAGCATGGATTGAGATGTACTATTACTCATATCACTATCTTTCTCGACAATTAGCCTCTCTTCTCATCATAAACCTAATCTGAACGAAATGGGGAAGCTTATCCGTCCTATTGATCGTCCCCTTGCTATGCTCAGCTTCCTCCTTCCGGAGCTCCTTAACCTTACATGTGCGAGTGACGATTCAACTTAACGTAAACGAGATCCGCTAAAATAAAACTATGCGATATCCTAACACGATAATGAAGCTTTCAATACGAAAGAAGATCCTAGCCGAATAAATCTATATCAAGAAGAATTGATGGATCATTCACTGAATACGTTCTATCACTCGAGATAGCTTTTTCTCATGAAAATTTTAAATAGTTTAAATGACTAAACGCATCTTTCAAGCTTCAGAATTAAGATTAAGTGATATTTTGAAACTAAAACATTACTAAAAGCTTCATTATTTCAAATAAAAAATCAAGATAATTCCTAGAAAATAACACCTCATTTGATTTCCGTATGAAAATAAATTCCGACTTGGCCAATATGAAGCTAATTCACTTTTTTTCTGATTCGTATTATCAAGTACTTTGGTGATCATTAAGTTTACGTTGGACAATTTTCAATTGCTATTCTCAAATAAATCTTTTACGCTATCGGTACAAAGGGATTTACAACCTGAAACATTCTTTTCACAAAGCTTTCTCAATCTGCTAAGTCTTATGACATGATATACTAGCCAATGAGATTTTGATATCTACCCCCGATGAACTGAGTAAATCCGTATCTTCTATCACACTATCTCAGCATACACCCCTCGAGAAAAATGTCGCTCAATACGGAAACGGATCTTAGTCGACATAACTACGCATCATTTATGAGCTATTATTTTAACGTGTAAATAACCAGACAGATGCATGTAAAAAAAACATGGAAGCAATAAAGATTAGTCTTTTCCACATCCATGATCCATGGCATCTAACGGAAACACAATTCCACGTTTACACTTTGCAGGTTGTGCAATTCGTAATTATACGGAACACTTTTACAATACTACAATTGACTGTAGTCAACGTACTGGATAGGACAGTAAACAATAAAATTCTATGGCTTATTTTATGACAAAATTGTTAATGAAAACACAATCACCCTCGAGGAAACTAGAAATGACTCAAATAGGTAAGGCGAAAACTTGGCAGCCATTACGCACGACTTAAACTAACGGGCTTGCTCGAGTACGACTGTTTAGACCGAATGACACGAGTGCGAGAGTGGAGCCAATGTAGTCGATACTCCTTTGTTCGTTAGATGAATGACGCTTGCTGAGAAGATTGTTTTCATCAGGTTTGCGGGGGATGGTTATTTTGCTCTGCTCTTTTGGGAGGATGTCTCTTTATTGTTTTCTGTAGCTTCTTATAGCCCGTAATATGGCTGAAAATGAAGTAGTTGGTACGAATCTTTCATTGGATTCAATGAAAGTCATCGCGGAAAGCATTGGTATAGCCAATTTGCCCGACGAAGCCGCGAAAGAGTTAGCAGATGATGTGTCTTACCGGTTGAAACAAGTCATTCAGGTGAACAACCTAGAGTTTTTCCTTTTTTAGTGATGATTATGTTTTATATTGTTTTATAACCTTCGGAACGTCTTTAAAGGATGCCATTAAATTCATGCATCATGGAAAAAGGCAGAAACTGACGACTGCGGACATAGACAATTCATTAAAGATAAAAAATATCGAGGTAAGTCGTGCTCCAATTTTAAATGAAACTAGATAGTTACAGAAAAGTATATTCTATAAGATTTTCACAAATTTATAGTAGTTCTCAGTATTTTTAATTTATGATTTGATGGCTGTAAATATTCTGTGTGTTCAATGATATGTTTGTATGTGATTCATTCTTGACCTGAAATTTCAGCCATTATATGGTTTCCACGCCAAAGATAGCATTCCCTTCCGTTTCGCCTCGGGAGGTGGAAGAGAACTTCATTTTAACGAAGAAAAAGAAGTGGATCTCAGTGAAGTAGCTAACTCACCTTTGCCAAAATTGCCTTTAGATGTTACTCTTCGAGGTATGATAATTTATTGTGCTATTATTTTTAACTGTGCTCGTTTAAATATAAATTTTCAAATGGTATTAAATTCATCCTAAATTATAATATATATAAATATATTAAACTTATATATACTTAAGCTGAAAAATTATTTAGGAAGGATAACAAAAAACTATGTGAAATTTTAAATTTCTAATTAAATTTATGAGGTAATTTATGATAAATTATTACTAGTTATGAATCAAGAGATAATTTTTGAGTAGAAACGAAGAAGAGTATGAATACAAAAGGAATATACTTTTAAAGAAATAGAGAAAGCATAATTTCATTGTAAGGTACTTAGTCAAAGAAAATGATTTTCAAATTTAATGATATGAAGTTATAAAATTAAAAAATAGCACAGACTGGGTAAGTAGCTCAATAGAATAAGAGCCAATGAAATTGAAACCAGCTTTCCTAACTAAGTATGTCTGAAATCTATCAGTTTCTTCTGATTTATTGGAATATAGATGACATTTCTATGGTGACTGTATTATGAAGAAAGTTCTTTTTGAAAGTTAGATGAATTTGAATCTGTTTAATATCTTCTGTTTGGAGAAGACACATACGTTCATCATCATTACTTTTAGTCCAGCAAATTTTAAAAAAGGTTTTTTCATATTTATGACCAATATTATGAAAATTATTTTTTAAAGATTTCCGAAAGAAAATAAAGAATCAGCCCTGCTTTAACTTTTTTACCAATAATTTATGTTCTAAAATACTAATTGTTTTCTCTACCCATTTATTATTTTTTCTAGTGTTAACTTTGTTTAAGCTGTCATCATATATCAATACGACTGTGAATTCTGCTTTCTAATATACTCTATTAATATTTCAGCTCATTGGTTGAGTATTGAGGGCATCCAACCCACTATTCCTGAAAATCCATCTCCAATTTCCAAGGAACAGCTGAAACTGGAGGGTATAGATCCAGCTAGCAAACTTGGAAAGGGTGCTAAAAATGATAGATCGGATTCGGTTCCTGGCAAACCTACTACAGGGTACAGTAATATGCTACCTGCTCTGTATTTTGGCTTTTTCTTTTCTAAAAATAATTTTATAGCTTATGCTGAATGGTCATTCTCTCACCATAAAATCGATAACTTAGAGAAACCTTTATTTTATGAAATTGTGTGATATTTGGTGATGAACGAGTGTTTTAGTGTCAGTGAAAATATGTGCTCAGTTCTGCAGAAGTGATTCTTGCTGTGTTTTACAGGAGGGCACAGAAGTTGAGAAATGTAGAGACTGTTTTAGTTAAACAACTTGCTACCCATGAATTGTCAGTGGAACAACAGTTGTATTATAAAGAGATTACAGAAGCATGTGTGGGTTCAGATGAAGGTCGGAGAGCGGTGAGTGCCATTATTATTTCAAGTAAAAATAGAGTTCTATAAATTCGGTCCAGTTCAAAAAGTTAATTTTAGTTTGACTTAAAATGATAAACTTATTTGATTTTAGAAATATTTGCTTCTAAATTTGAAAAAGTAGTTAGCTTAATGAAGTCAATTGTGAGAGGCTATTCCTAGTGTCAGTGCCAATTGAATAGAAATTCTCAAGTTTTTAATAGATGTGAAAAATTCTGACAGGATCAGGACTTGAACCTGAATCCCCCCTTGAATATCAATTAAAAACTCCAAGTTCATATCATTCTTGAATGCTAATTGTGAATGCTAATGCTATGCTATAAATATTCTCCTAGTTGTGTATCAATTTTTAATTATTTGAAAATTACCCTCTCTAGGTTTACCAGCTGTGGTGAAATCATGCTAGTTACTCAGTTCCTTAGCCAATATATGAAGCAAATCATTTGTTTTAAAATGTATTATTTCATTATTTGCTGTATATTATTCATATTATAATTTTGAACTAACTTTTAAAATTTACTCTCCTTGTGAAGTTTAAGCTCTTGACTGATGCCTTATTTGAGATAAAATCTGTTATTTTCTTTTCTTTCAAACCCTAGGAAGCTCTGCAGAGTCTTGCATCAGATCCTGGTCTTCATGAAATGCTTCCAAGAATGAGTACATTCATTGCAGAGGGAGTTCGTGTTAATGTTGTTCTTAGTAACCTAGCATTGCTAATTTATCTCATGAGAATGGTGAAAGCATTGCTAGACAACCACTCACTGTACCTGGAAAAATATGTAAGAAGCTGTAATTGTTTGTGAATATTTGAAATTAGTTAAGATTTCTCTAACTCATAAGGTAGTAATCAAGATGAATTAAATTTTTCATATAAAACATTTTATTTCATTATTTAGCTGTCTGGGAATATTTGTCTTTTATTATCTCAATGTCCAGTGATATATTAAAGTAGCCTTGTATTAATTGAATTTTGATATTTAGAATGTAGTTTATTAGAGATTCTCATATTGTGAATCTAGTGAATTTACTTAATGAAATTTGAAGATTATATTTTTCAGTTATAACATTTGCATGACAATAAAGTAAGAACAAAAAAATCTCCCTATTCATCTTATAATCATGGCTTTTGTATGATTGTTTTAGCTTCATGAATTGATCCCATCTGTGGCAACCTGCATAGTAAGTCGTCAGCTATGTATGCGCCCTGAAATGGACAATCATTGGGCTCTTAGAGATTTTGCTTCTCGATTAATGGCCCAGATCTGTAAAAACTTCAATACCTCCACCAATAACATCCAAACACGTGTGACAAGAATGTTCAGTCGAGCATTGCAAGGAGAAAAAATGCCTCTTGCTTCTCTATATGGTGCATTAGTAGGTGAGAATTTTCAGTTCCACTGTGTTTCCAAACCTTCATAATATCTTCATTAGTGATTTAATGTGTCTATGTTTCCTCTTATTTTTATATACCCATTAAAATAATGTTATGGTTCTGTGATAAGGGCAAACTTGATCACTAATCAACTTACATTTTATTTTTATCATCTTGGAAGCTTTATATGAAGTGTTTGATCATTTTTTATTGATAACTTTAGAAAGAGAAGTAATCTTATAAGAGTGCCATTCTTCTTAGATTGCTTTCATTATTCACAGAGATCTTTAAATGTATTATTGCAAATGCTTTCATTATTCACTCAGACTTCATGTCCATGAACCAAATTTATTTACCAGTTCGATTCAAATCAATTTGTAATGAGGTTTTAAACATTCTATTTCTTCAAAATCAGAGGTATGATGATTATATAATTCATAATATAAGTATAGATTCCCTTATTTTATGTTAGTGTTTATGTACAATTTTTAAACCCTGATTTTTATGATAGCAGGTAGCAAAATTTTAAATCAATATTTGTTCAATTTTCATTCATTTTATACTTCTCAGACTTTTCTTATGTAATTAAATGTGATTTTTATTTAATTTCTAATAATTTTGTATTTTTAGGTCTTGCTGAGTTAGGACCAGAAGTGATGAAGGCTTTCATAGTTCCCAAGTTGAAAATTGTATCAGAAAGACTGGAAACTTGTCTTGAAGGCCCTCTTCTCAGTAATGTTGACAAAATAGCTGCTGGTCATGTGAAAATGCTTCTTGTGGTATGTACACTTTCATTATATTTAATATCCAAGATGACTAATACTACTAAGGATATGAGCCTTTGTGTTTAAATATTGAAGTAACTAAATCCCTACTAACAAAAGTTTTTGATACTTAATAAATTATCATGGTTAGAAGAAAAATACCCCTATGCCGTATTTTAAGGAAAATTCAAAATCTTCAAAACATTTATTCTATATATCCAACATAGTATTTTCCGTTTGAATTAAAAGTTTGTGCTAATGAATAAATAGTAATCTTATGCCGACAATATTAGAGTTTAAGTTTGATGGCCTTTTCGATGCTAAAATTTATGAAAATTTTAAAGAAATATTTCTTGATTTTATAAGATATCTTTATTTAGATATATAATACTATACTACTATAATTCCAATGATTATCTAGCATATGCCAACTAAGAAGCTAGTTGCCTGCATTTTAGTGAACCATTTTTATTTTATATTGCAGAAAGTTCTCCCTCCATTATTGAAAGTTATGCGACAACCTCCAGATATTGTGGAAGAGTATAAGACAGAGTATGGTTATTTGGGTCCTGCACTCCATGCTGCTGTTGTTAAGGCCAGAGCACAGCCTCCTCCACCAACTCCTGCACCTGTGGGAGGGGCGACTGGTACGTCATCATCAATGACTGGAAATTCTGTTTTTTCTTATCAAAATCAAACAGTATCTTCCCAGTCAGGCATCATAGGTAACAACCTCTGCATACTGCAGGAGCATTGGGAGAGACGTCTGGTATGTCATTCGTCATTGATAGGGTTACATATATATTGCAAGTGTTTTGCAACTATTGTCACTTTTCGGTTTGTGATTTCCATTGTTATATCAGAAGCCAGCTGTTTTATGTTTTAAAGGCTATTTTTATGAAGTTATTTCTTCTCTCTAAGCTCACGATGATTGTCCTGGAATTTTTCATATGAGTCTAAAGACATATGATATAGATGGTCATCTATTTTCAATTTCTGTTGATCAAATTATTTTAGGATGAAATCAGTTATTTTAGTAATGTCTGTCAGTCATGTACTAATTTATTCTTGATTTTCACATTTTTCTGAATACACAGTTTAACCATAATGTGCTTCTGTGTTATCACTGCAAGCTTGTATGAAACAGATTGCCCTTCCAATTGCTCTTTCAGTACCAGTTTTTCTTCTTCAATTTGAGCTAAAGTTTCAATTTCTTCTGCCAATAAAATTGTTTTCTAGCAATTATTATGTTTTATAGAATGAAGGTAATGCATTTCATCTTTCTTTGACACTATAAAGTTTTTAATTTTATATTCTAACTTCATGTTGGTCACATTATCACTATAAATATACTTTCCTTTTTACTTTTGACAAATCATAATGTTTTTAATCTGTACCTAAGTGAATAATCTCCTCTGTCTTGTCTTCAGATATTACTTAAATCATAGCCACTTATATGAATGGTATTGTCCTATTGGCAGTTTTTAAAATAATTTATATCTTCATGCTAATTCAACCATAACCTATCTTGCATTCTTATATGTTTGTACTATCTTAGGATTTTACCCTTGCCAAAAGGTGCTTTAATTTTCCCAACACCATTGTTTTATTATTAACATTTCATATCTAACACTCATTGATTCATCCTTTTTGAGAGCTTTAATACTGTTTTATCAATCGGCTATGATCATTGTAACTATTTTGGAAGAGTTCAGATCCAACTTATGTACATGTGTCTGGATAGCACCTTTGTTATATTGAGCTGTCTGAATGGTTAAGTAGGTCTTTCTCCCATTTTTGGCTTTCTTGGCCATGAAAATATAACCACCTGCTTTTATATTGTTGACTCTTATTTCCACACTCATTTTTATAGAACCTCTCTGAGTATCTTTTTCAGAGCTAATGTTACATTTTTCCTTGCTTTATTCATTGAATCTGAATTGGTCTGGGTAGTTGATCGTTTCCATTAATTGTTGATCATTATCTCTCCATGGAATTATTTAAGTACTGACAAATGACATCCAATGAAGTTCTTTTCCTAATGATTGCCTGAAATTTATCTAATTCATTTGAAGCTAACTTTTTAGAAGAAATTATAAATTTGATGATTCTTAGTTTATTCTTTAGGATATTATGATCTGTAATTTTCATTTAAAATTCTGTATGTATTGCAAACTTTATATTTATTAAGTCTATTTATTTATTATTAAGAGATTCAAAAACAGCCAATAAGGTCAATTATATTGAATCATTAACAGTGTATCTTTAAGAAAACATATATATGATAAAATCTGTGCTTAAATTTTATATCTCAATTAAAGTTGAGCTGAACTAGGTTGTAACATATATTGCTGAAATTTTAATCTCACATTTATACTGAATTGAATACATACTCAATAGCTACTGTCCTATCATATTTCTATTAACATCTTTGCTTCTGGGAGTTTTTGTGCATAATTTATGGGGATGGAAGTAACTGTGCTATGTTTCAAGGCTAACCCTTTGTTAAGTGGTTGTGTGTGCTTTTGAACTCAAATTTATTTGCATAGAAGAAGCATTTTAACCATTCGATTCCAATATTTTATACTAAGAGCACTTAAAGTTGAATTTAAAATATATCAACATTAATATTAAATTTTTAATATTTATTTATATTTTTATTGACAAAATGTTTGAAATTATTGAATGCATACTATTACTAAATATTGAAACATTACTAATTATTTCCAAAGACTATTTTTTCCTCTTAACTTTTAATTGATTGAGGTTGGTTGAAAATAATCAACACAGGTTTTGGAACTAGGAAATATAGGTTTTCCATTATAATTTGGTTCAAACTTTCTTGACACTAGCTCCTCACACACATCATAATCTTATTTTATACAAAATCCTGTGTTTGTATGTTTGCTAAGTGATATGTGTTATCAAATGTGTGTATAGATTTGTAGCTCATGATACTAACAATGACTGTCCTATAGCACTATCCATAAAAGGCACTAGAATCTAGGTCTACTAGTTAGAAACAGCTCATAATCACTTAAATTGCTAGGAAAATTTAATTTTCAAAAATTTTAATTGTTAGGAAAAGTACTTGTCCATTTTTAGTTAGAAAAGGTTGCACAATACTTGCACAGAATATGAGTGATTCTCAGGATTATGATATTATATATTCACCTATTTAAGGATTTCATAAGATTTGATTTCTAACCATCATTCCCTGATTACTCTAGAGTTATCCTTGTTTTGTCGTGAATGGTTCCCCATTTTAGTACTATGCTTTTGTTTTTGCCAATAACTGCATGTAAGTGTGAGCCAGTCCTTTGTTTGCATGTGTCAGAATTTATAAGTAAAGTACACTTTCATAAATTTTTTGATGAATTGATCCCTTTTTATGCTAAATGAGTGACTTGAGTCTTGTTAACTGTTAAAATTACTTACTTTAGTATCTTGGATCAGAATACTTTTATACAAGTCCCATTACGAATTGAAATCACATATCTCTGAGATTGTGGGTGCGATTTGGTACAGGAAATAAATGAAGATAACTCTCATTTGATTTTGCAATTTGGATGTTGTGTTGAAAAAAAATGGCTTATATTAATCAATTGTTGTTAAATGACTATGAGATTTTTTCATTTCAAATGATTTTTCTAGCTAATTTTTTGGTTGTAACAATTGATCAATCTTACCGAATAGAAATTGAAATTTTGTATTGCTCTCTAGCACCTTGTATTTGCCGTTATTTCAGTGAGAATTAATATTCTACATTCATCTGAAACGTTTTATGAGATTAATGTATTTCTATTATGACCTCCTCTTAGATAATCAGCATACATATATCTCAATCTCTGAAATCAAAATTTTTAATTTCATTGAATGAGAGTTATAAGCATCACAAGAGCATGCAATGCATGATTCATCACTCTCTTACATTATTTTGTTTTCAAAAGTGTAAATATCACGGAATATGAAGACTGGGTCAAATAATGCATGTACTTTATTTTTGTTCTCTGCATTTCTTTTGTCTGCTGAAGCTGCCTCTTGCTGGATTCGTTTGGTGTTGCCCTCTTCTAGCTTTCTGTCTTCTTATACTACTCACACAATTTCTCTGGTTTCAAATAGCTATCAAGCAAATCAGTAAACTGCCTGGGTTTTCAGTCGGAGCAACTTCAGTCAGTAACGCAACCCAGCAGATGCAGCAGCAAGGGACAAGGACAATAGTTGTCGGTGGTGCTGGGACTGGGGTAAGTGGTGGTGTGAATGCAGTCATGGGAAATCAAGGGGCTCGTACTGTCCAAGCACAGGGAGGATCTCAGAAGTATGTGATTGTAACCTCAAGACCTTCAACTCCAAGTCAGGTAAATCATATGTGAACAAACGTTTACCATTACTTTTTAAATTTATAACTCATATTTCAGCTCCATATTATCTTTCTTTTTGTGTTATCAATTTAAGTTACAAACTGTTAGAACGGTTACCAAAACTCTCAAATAGAATTTACCTGTCAAAGTTGATTCAAGAGGTATATACCTAGGTATTTTATTTTCTTCAAGTATTTCAGACAATTACTTTACAAATATTTAAGGTTACCTTTTTAATTTTTTCACATAATAACCATAGTAAATCATAGAAGTTAGGAATCATATTTTATAAGTATTTCCTCAGCTTATTACTGAGAGTTAAGCCACACAAAACATTTGCTGGATTATTGCTGCGATTTTCTTCTATAGCTATACAGTTATTATGAAGATTTCTCGAAATATTCTGGGGGAATCGTAAATAGTGTTACATTCTATACTACACCTATTAGAAAAATATGCAAGTACAATGCTGAATGTGAATTCAATTTGAATTCTAAGTTTCTGATGAGCCATCTTATCTCCAGATACTTCAAGCTTCAAACACAACAGGAACTGTTGTTAAACTTAGCGGTACAGGGACTACTGGCACCACGCAAAAAGCAGTCAGCATAGTTGGGTTATCAAGTTCCACTCCCTCTTCTGTTGCATCCACATCAACTCCAACAGTGGTGATGTCCAGCTCAGGACAACAATCTGTTGGAGCACCCAAACTTGTAGTTGTTGGAATGGGCAACCAATCATCTGCCTCAATAACTCCTCCCACTACAACTGTCTCTCAGGTAAGCTAATAGGCATGGCGATATTTTGCACACAAGTCAGCTTTCACTGCTTAAGATAAAAAACATGACCAAAAAATAAATTGCAATTTCTGTCCCAGCTATTTTAAAATTAATGTTAAAATCTTTTTACAGGTTGGACAAACAGGTTCAACAGTTTCAGTAAAACCTATGTTCTTATCATCTTCATCAGTCGTGAAAGTCGAGTCTCAAGTGAAAACTGAGCCACCAGAAAAACCCATGTCTCAAGATCAGCAAATGCAATAACAAAGTATATAATTATTAAGTAACGCAGTTTTATTTTTGTAATTGAAAAAATAATAAAATTTCCTTATGCATATTGCATCATTCCAAATTTTCAAGAATATAAATTTATTTCTCTTAGAATATATCTTACAACTCCTTGCTCTTTCTTCTTTTGCTAGTGAGTGCAAATAAAATGGGATAGGGAAAGAAATTACTTCAAGTTAGGAGCATCATTACTTTCTGAACAAATTTCAAAGACCAAAGGATTTTGTTGGAGAAAACAGAAAAATTGAGAGGCAAATATTATGTTAATGTAGTATAATGAGATCTTTGAATATGATCAAAACTATAAAGCAAAAATTTGCCATAATTATGACTAAAATAGGACAGTTTTAACTTACTGGTCAATAGGGTGCCAAGGCTACTGGAATAGTTTCCCCGCAAGGTCCTTCAAAGTGGAAACTGGTGAATAAAAATTGTTTTAAAAGGTATTGCTTTTTAACTAGATTTTTACTGCTAAATGTAAAAGAATTCATCAATTACAAACATCTTTTCTTCAAACTTCAAAATGTCATGTAAGTGAATGAAAAACTGAGAAAAGAATTCATGCAATACAACTTTCAAAACTACACAAAAAAGATATGATATCATATAAAATGCCTAAATTGATACACAAAAGTAGAATAACCAAGTTATAGGATACCGACTTGATAAATTTTCATGCAATATAGCATTAACTACCATGAGTAGTAGAAAACAAATTATTGAATCACTTCTGCTGTAAACATCTGTTTCATAAACTTTTAAAAATTTTTAACATAGAGTAATACCGTAATTCATAAAATGTAGTTATAATATATAGAAGTAAAATATGTTCAAGAAAATATAAATACCATTACATTTAAGTGAGAATTGGTAAAGTGAAAAACTAAAACATTGAGGGCTTAACAAAAATTCTTTGAAAATAAAAAATGTTTCTTTCAATATGATATTGCCTGTATCAAATTTCAATATCTCATTATACTAACTGCTCTTTATTACTTTCAATGATTTTGGATGTATACAAACTACTACTGTGTATATAAACCGTTCAACTGGATCACCTGTTTATTACCATACCACCATTAATAGGACACCAAAGATTAAAAGAATATAATTTTTAATGCCTATAATGGGGGATAAGTCATTTTTACTTACTTAAAACTCTCTGTAACAGGAGTGGGTTCCAAGTTGAACTCAGCAACTGGAACACCTCTTGCAGCAACTTGTGGTGCAAACATAGCTGCTGGGTAAACAATTGATGAAGTACCCACCACAAGACAAAGGTCACACTGGTTTAGCTCAGCATCTATAATTTTGAAGTTTAGGAGAAAGTATTGTTGATACCCTTATAAATATTACCTACATCGATGGAGAATGAAAATTAATAAAAATTGATAGTAAATTTCTTGGATTGATTAATTTTAATCTTTTAGGATGGCTGAAAATTCAATAGAATTTTAAAATATTAGACTTCCTTCCTTTAACATTCTAGATCCAATTAATAGTTAACTTTCCTTCCATTAGAAATGTTAATGCAGAAGAAAACATCTGGGAGAAAATGTTTGTATGGAAATTATGAAAATTAATACATAATCTATTAAGTTACTTTAAATTATATAGATGGAAGTTGAATGCTGGGTTGAGTAGGGTTGAATAAAATAATTAGGTTAACAACGTTTACGTCAATTCAAATTGTAAGGTTATTATTACCAACATTGAAAATTTGAATCTCATAAAAATAAAGTGAAGTATGCTGAACAAAATTCATTTCCATTTCATGTGAACTCTTAACTAAATTTAACTAATAATAAATAATAAAATGTTTTACTTGTATATACTTGATTAAAAAGAGTTCATAAACTTAATAACCTATTTACTCTAATTTAAGCAATTGACCATAAACTGACTTAGTGCACCATATTATTACTATCTATATATTATGATAATTATAACTCTCAAAATAATAGAGAGCTTCTTTAAATTTTCAATCTTTCTATAATGAATTCGAATTCCCCCTAAGCTAAACAATTCAAACTAGTAAATATTTATTTATTCTCACCAACTTCATCAAGAACATCATCAAACAAACTCTCTCCAAACCAAACTACATGGGGTCTGAGTAAACCTTTACAAGTGCCACAGTGAGGCAAATCTTCAACCTTAATATCAGCGGAATCGGCATCTGGATCAGGTGCTCTATGCAAAAAATAAAAAAGTTTTATTAGACCAACTAATGAATGAGAAACTAATATAATAGAAGATATTATACATACCCTTTACCTTCCAGAGCAGGGCAGATAGGGCTTTTGGTATTTACTTCGACGTTACCACAGTTAGTGCATCTTGTTTTAAAGAGCGATCCATGTAGCTCAATAACGTTTTCTGAGCCTGCCTTTTGATGTAAACCATCAATATTTTGAGTGATAAGGATTACTCTTTTTTGCTCATTACTGGATCTTTTTTGCAGCTCAGCTATGGCAATATGGGCCTTAATGAACAACTCAGGGACTCAATCATAAGTGTTGAATATTATATATAAATGGCCATTAAGAATCAAACGAAACTTACAGGGTTCGGTTTCTTAGTTAAAACCAGCTCTCTTCTGTAGTGATAGAATTCCCACACTAGAGATGGATCTCTTTTGAAGGCTCCGGGAGTGGCCAAATTTGTGGCTTGGTAAGTTCTCCAAAAGCCCCCCGCTCCTCTGAAGGTGGGTACTCCTGATTCTGCTGAAACTCCGGCACCGGTTAAAATAACAACATGCTTGGAGTTTTGGAACACTTTTCGAAATTCTGCCATATCGGATATAGGCTTTCCCATTGTAGAAGCCATTGCGGTGCCGTAACCTATTAACAAATCGTGGGATGCCTTCCAACTATTGCAAACCACTCGAGCTAATTTCAACATCCCTTATTTACATCAGTTGTTTTAATGACATGTAATAATTCCTGTAGATACACGCACAAAAGGAACAGAAAAATCAAATACGGACTGAAAATAGACTCCCTTGATTTTCAAAGACCTATTACATCTTATATTTATCTACACCCACAAACTTCACTGACGTAGTGAAGAAAATTTGTAAATGCCAAACATGCCAAAACACATTCGGGATTCAACTGTTAATGAAACGCTAAATGCGGTGACCAGCTGATCGCAGTACGCTGACTAGCCATGGCTGCATTGGCGAAATTACATGATGATTTTATACTGTAAGAATGTTGATAATTGGGAAATGATTGTCATTAACCCGCTTAAAATTCAAGTCTACTTAATAGCGTCCTCTGTTTTCCTTAGGTACACTACTCCTGAAAAGTTTTTCATCGAACCGATAGGCAGCTCTAATGAACTTCTAATAATTGACCGAGTTAGCCAAGAAACTTGTATAAAACGTAAGTTAAATCAATATTCATTAGATTCTCCTTTATAGAATGAAAATTATCATTCCTCTTTATATATCGACCTTATTAAATTGAAAACTCTCATTGTAGCTAATCAAGGGCAGATACCGCCTATATCAAGTAGTAAACCAATATGTGGTATTATGGGTACCATACGCTTATTAGCTGGACAGTATTTAATTGTTATTACCAAAAAGAACAAGGTAGGAGAGGTAAATGGACAGTCGATTTGGCAAGTTGCTGAGTGCGAGGTAATTTCATACACCCGCACTTTGTCGCATTTAACTGAGAAGCAGGTGAGCTTTTAGTTGTTATATGCAAATAAATAATACTCCTTGTTGTTATTGTTTTTTACTTTTCATTTACTATCATTCACAGATTCAAGAAAATAAGGTATATCTCTCTATGATTGAAGCCGCTCTGAACGTTCCATTTTTCTATTTTTCATATACATATGATATAACTCATACCTTACAACGGCTTCACAACACTTCTCCAGAATTCTTGCAGGTATGATATACTCTGAGATCCTCTATAGTTTTTTTAATTATCATCACAATCATATACCTCTATCAAGTTAATTTTCTTTAACCTTTATCAATTTTTTGTTATTCCATAAGATGCCCCTCCACGAACGGGCAGATGCAAGGTTTGTCTGGAATGGTCATTTGTTTCAAGAATTTGCTGTTCAGCGTGAACTTCATCCTTATTGTTTGCCGGTGATGCATGGTTGTATCCTTAAATGAGTAGTAATTAGGATTCATTGTATGTAACATTATACTCAGACTTATTATTTTATATTCTGTGTGGAAATAAACTGATGTATCATTGTTAAGATTTAATTAGTCGAAAATCATGTGTATTGTTTATTAGTTATTACTTGAATTTGCGATTTCCTGCAAATTCCTTTTTGCACACATTATGCTCTGACTCCTCTGCATCTTATTTTCAAGTTTATGATGTTATCTGATAGTTAAGATTAAAATAATCAATAAAAAATGTATTATTCTTCTTTTAGCTGTAGGAGTATAGATGAGTAGCATTTATCGCTGAAAAAATTTTACCTTGACTACTTTTGAACAGTTATTTCCATTAATCAGTGCAGCTTGAATGCTAAACCTTTTATTTGGACTGTGATCTCCCGTAGATGTTGTTATCGTGCAGGAACCCGTCTTTTCATGCGAGGAGTTGATCAAGAAGGGCAAGTAGCTAACTTTGTAGAGACTGAACAAATTATAGAATATAATGGAGATCGAAGCTCATTTGTACAGGTATGTTAGCTTTTGGATTTTACTTCTACACTTATGTGAAGTTATACTTGATGTTGCATATCTTTAATATAAATTATAACTACAAAACATTTATTTTCTAGATTAGGGGATCTATTCCTCTCTTTTGGAATCAATATCCCAATTTAAAGTACAAGCCAAAACCAAGACTGAATCCCAATGGAAACCATGGTGGAGCATTTTGCAGGCATTTTGATAATTTGATTTTCAACTATGGAAAGCAAATTTTAATTAACTTGGTAAGTTTAATTTGGTATCAGTAAGCTTAGATTAAGATTAGCTTATTAAGAATGTCAAACCAGATTATTTGGGTGGTGCTTTATGATTTACCATTTCCTTAAGATGAATTTCAGGGATTCCAAATATGTTTTATAAATTATTGGTGTATATTTGTAATTTTATCACTTTAATTTATATCATATATATTTTAGATTGATCATAGAGGTGCAGAGGACATCCTTGAAAAGGCTTTCAAAGAAGAAGTGGACCGGCTCGGTAATCCGAACATTAGGTATGTAGCTGTAATTTTTAAAAGTCTCCTGTTTCTGAATATTTTTTAATTTTTCATTTATATGAATAAATGAATTATTTTAGGCAAGTTTTTTTGGTTACACTCAAGTTAGAAGCAGTGTGAGCAAAGGTTAATAAATGAAAATCAATTTTATCTCTGCTTTGATTCAATCATATTCCTGTTCATCATGATTTATCATTCAATCTATACAAAATCATTTACAATCTGATTATTTTTGTTTTTACCGATTTTTTTGTTTTCAATCTCAGGTACGAGTCATTTGATTTTCATCATGAATGTCGTAGAATGCGTTGGGATAGATTAACTGTTTTGGTGGACCGAGTTGCTCATGAACAGGATGAGATGGGATGCTTCTTACAGACCAGAGATGGGGCTGTAGTATCCCAACAAGAAGGTGTCTTTAGAACTAATTGTATTGATTGCTTGGATAGAACAAATGTGGTCCAGAGTATGTTTGCTCGCAGAAGTCTTCAGCAAGTTCTTGAGGTAATTTCAAATGCTATATTGTAAATTCTATAACCTAATAATTCATGAGTGTTTGATTTTCTAGAACAGAAATATAAATTGTTTGTTTCTATTTATGTTTCAAACTATATCAATTAAACTTCATACTATACTTATATACCAATTACAAAATGATATTTGGGTGTCATATTTATTTACAATATTATTGCTGTTGGTCTTCTTGTGGATAGGATTGATGGCAATGTCATAAAAAGCAACTACTGAAGCTTATTACTACATTCTAATAATAAAATTCCAAAAATCATCAAAAATAACATCCAGTAGCTAAATCATCGAATGTACAGTTATAATTTATCATGTGAGATTTTTCAGAGTTCCTGATAGGCTTTCAGAGCTACAACATGCCATAAGGCCCATAAAGTTCCCACCATGTATTGCCCCACCAGGTTATCCTCTAGGTCTCACATTTTGTTGTTGGCTCACTCATTCGTCAAGTTATTTATTTTATTGATTGCTTTTATAAAATGTTTTACTTTTGTGTGCAACCCTTTTTATCTGAGTTCCATGAATATTCTCTGTTTTCTGGTGTAGGCTTTGTTAGGGTTTGTATCCTTTATTTTCTTATTTTACTTAATAAGTGAATTTATTTCCAAATTTAACATTATATTAGCCTTATCTATCATTTTCTCTGTGTGTGCATTCTGTTTTAAATCTCTGAAGGTAACAAACAAGTATTTAACCATATTTTCCTTCCCTAAAACTTTACCACCAATATGATTATTATGATGAAACTTACTCCTATTAAAGCTGATTTCTTTATATTTATTTATGTTGATATTTAATTTATTTGACAGGATCCAATAATTTGCTTCATTAATCTCTTTTTGTAAATTGCAGCAGTCCTCATTCCCTTTTATAATTGTAAATTATACAATCATCCGTAAATAATCATATGTAAGATTTTATTGCATTTGACATTTCGTTGATATAAAGAAGAATAACGGCCTGAGTACACTACTCTATGCTACCCCTGAAGTTACTATAACTGGTTATGAAAGCTTATTTCCTATTTTAATTTTCTGTATTCTATCACATATAATAAATACACATAATTTACATAAATAAAGGCCTCTGTCCATTTCAATTTTTTTGCAATAATAAATTATGAACAGCCTTGTCAAACACCTCTGCTATGTCAACTACTACAGCATCTACTTGATCTCCAATGCTCTATGTTTCTATTAAATCTTAAAAGAGTTCAAACATTTTCACAAGAATAACCCTTCCTATAACCATGCTATTTTTTGCTAATCGATCCCTTGGTTTTCTTAGATTGTTTTAAATAGCCGCTTTAAACCTTTCAAATACATTTCTCCAATACAACTCCTCACTGGATAAACTAATTGGTCTGTAATTCCGTCCTGAACTTGAGTTTACTCCCTTGTGAATAGAAAGTACTGTGTTGAAGATTTCCAATCTTCTGGAACCCAACCCTTGTTAATTTCAATGTTTAATATTTTCTTAACTATTTCCTGAACTTTGAGGTTTCATTTCATATTCCATCTGGACCTTGTGATTTATTGTTTTTTAACTTGATAATTCTTTTCAATAGTTCCTAACTGATAACAAAAGGTGAATTGGCCTAAATTTACCATTAAATTTTTAAAAATTAATCCTCTGACCCTCATTTCTTTCTATTCAGCAATTTAATTACCTCTCTGTATTTGAATTCCTGCTATTTGTTGATTTCTCTCTTTTAATGTAGGTCTCTTAATTTCCTTTACTGCCTCCTAATATATGTATTATAATCATGTATTTAGTTTTTCTTGCTATGGCTGAAATCATTCCTCCGCTTCATTGACTTTACAAATATCAATGAAAATTTACTATCTAAATGTAACCCATCCCTCCCTAAATCAGCCTCATCTTGCCATTCGTTCAGATGTTATTTATAGAACAGTAACTCACATCCCTTCTTCTTATGATTTTGCTTATCACTATGTTTGCCTTATGAAATTTCTTCTCACTGTATTAATTACGTCCAACATGCAACCCATCAAGTGCTCTTTAGATCTCACTGTCTTCTATCATTGCTCCCCATATGCAAAATTACCATTTTTTATGTTCTGTTCTTTCAGCCCTTCAATCTTTTTCTCTAACTGTTCTGCCCTAATCCCTGGAAGACATTTCACTTCTTTAGCTTTATGTTTGCAATACTTTCCTCTGTACCTAATGATTGAATTCCCCATTAATCTCACTTCATACTTCTACACCTCCTCATCTCTCAATTTTCTGAATGTTAGTGAATTATTTTGTTTGCTAGAAATCAGAATTAATTGAAAATAAGTTTCTATTGTCAGTTTCTTTTTACAATTTTCATGTCCAACTTTAAAGCGGTTGTACTTCATATTAATAATAGCTTAACAAAAATATTTAAACCTTTTGGAATAAGAGTAGTTTATTAAAATGATTTTCTTCCTGTAGAATTTTCCACAATTTTAATATCAATAATCATTAAATTATTTACAGAAACTTGGAATTGTGAAACCTGGACAGCCTATTGATTATCTTGCTGGATTTGAGTTACTGTTCAAAAATGTGTGGGCTGATAATGCTGATATAATTAGCATTCAATATTCTGGAACTGGTGCTCTAAAAACAGATTTTACGAGGACTGGGAAAAGAACTAAGTGGGGTCTAATGAGAGATGGGATCAACTCCTCCATCCGCTATTACAAGAACAATTTTACTGATGGTTTCCGTCAGGTGAGTCTGATTAATTAAATAAGATTATATGTAAAATTTATGGAAATTGTTATCTTGTCAAAAAATTATATCAGCAAATAAGATAGAAGATTTAAAAAAGTTACTCATCTTAATAAATTATTATATTAGTAGCATTATATTCACTATTGAATTAAATTATTGAATAATTTCTACCTTAAATTTAAATGTTATGAAGTATATTTGTCAGGAATATCCTTTATTATTTAGGAAGATAATACTCTAACCATTGAAACGAATGAATTATTGTTTTAATGGTAAGTGTATGAAACCTGAATCTGAAACACCGTAAATGTATGTCAGTTAAGCCCAAAAATATAGTATTAAAACCCAATATTTCTGTAACTCCTCTAAAGTATCACCCAGCTTTCAGAAGTTAATCATTAGATATATCCTATATACCTCATCTGTACTTTCATTAAGATACACTCATATATCTTAAAATGTCCTTGGTATTTCTACATTCTTCACATTGCTTCTAAAGCTGAAATCACAAAATGCACATTCTCTGCAGCACTGCCTCAAAAAATACCAGTTCTTTATCATTACATATAATGGATATGACATGAATTTAGGAAAAGCATTTTGGGGTTGGAATATGATTCAGGCAAGAAATTTTATGCTAAAACCCATTTATCTTTTCCTATCGACAAACACCTCATTTTTTATTTTTCCCATGTTACATCCTCTTGTATACAATGTGTATAGTGTGATTAATGTGAGTCAGTTATGTTTTATGAAACAATGTGAGTATAATTTTTTGTTGACTAAGATAGTAAATATACTATAATTAGTTAAAGCATGTGTATAAAATTCTTTCTAATTATTTAACTTCTGCTGAAATTGTCTCATTAAATTGATTTTCTTTGATGCTTTCAGGATTCCACTGATCTTATCCTAGGGAATTACATAGTGGAAGAAGGAGAGGGATTAACTAAGCCATGTCCTCTTGAAGTTGAAAAAGGGTGGAAATACATTGCTGTAAGTTACTTAAAATCATTAGATTTAATTTGCTTACATTATTAGTATCTTTACTTTTAAAAGGGCTGCTAATTATTTTAATATATTTCCTCAATTTTTCATCATATTAAATTTTGTGTGTATTTTTATGTTTATTAAACCCCAAAAATAGATAAACATAGGATTAGATTTGTCTCTCTTATTTTTCTTTATTGCATTATATATTAAGATGACCATAACCACTCTTCTTAATTCATCTTATTTCTGTGTAAGGGCAGCAGTTAACATATTCATAGAATATAAACAATCTTAATCTTTAAGTTATATTAATTTTAATTAGTACTTTAATTATATCAATAATGTATAATAATCAATTTTGAATTAATAGTTGTATTTTTTTTATTTTTAGTTCCCATTGGTTCTTCTGGTTGCTATTGCAATGTTTTTTGCCAGTGTACTTACTCCTTCAGGTATGTTACTCTGTGTTTTATGAATATTCTCATGTCCAGCAGTTTCAAATTCAATATTATATCATGTGTGTGTTTTATTTTTTTCAGAATACACAACAGAATCCCTTCTGTTTCTTCTCTTTTGGGGAAGCATGGTCAGTGCAACCTTTGCATTCATAATGGCTTATGGAACAGAATTCGTTGATCATCCCAAACTTTGTAAAGTTAAGGCAGATTGAAGATGTTGAAATTATTTTAAATGTTAATAGAATTTAAACTGTACAAATATGGTCCAATATTGTTTATCACTTATATTTTTGTTGGAATTTTTTGTTGATTTAATTTAAGAGGCATTTTAAAGCAATAACATTTTAACCTGTCTTTATAAAGTGGTTTATGTGGTTGTCTGGTTCATGAACTAATATAATTTCAAGCATTTTTGAGAGTCAATCGTGAATTTTTACCAAGTTTAAATTATTGCATTGCATTAATCTGATTCCAGTTTTGTTTTTTAACATTCCTTGTTGACAATTATGATCATCACGCATTCTTAGAGATATTAGTAGAGATATGTAGATGCTAAATTATATTTACTTAAAAGCAAACTAGTTATCAAATATTACAGTCTTCATTTTCACATCATTGCAATATTAGACCTAGTTCTGCATCTTGTTGAAATTTCACTCCTCTCACTTGTTTAGATAACACTAGCAGAAATCCATTATTTAAATTTATGATTCCATTTCTGTTAATTCCTTACTATTTAAAAACATTAGATATATACTATTCATACATTTTGATAATGTAAAGGTTGTTTTCAATTTGCAAAAATTGAAATGTTATGTACATAAAATTATTCTCAGGATTTGTAGAAAAATGGATCTATCTTTTCGGATGAAAAATTAAATATCATTTTTAAAACTAGGTTTTAAATTTTTCTTGATAATATGAGTATCCTAGTTTAAATTACTGATTTATAATTTGAGATTTTGTAATTCAAGATATTATATATATATATGGAAGGTAATTAGTGTGAAAAAGATGCACTAGAATAACCTCAGGTTTTTAACGGACATGAAAAAGTCTGAAACTTAGAAAATGCAATGCCTATGTCTCACATGTTAAGGCTAGAGCAACTGACCAACCCTGTTCCTGTTAGACTTTTTCACATCTTTTAGAAACCTGGGATTTTTCCAGTGGCAGTGAAAGAATAATTAAATTTCTTGTCATTCTTTTTAAATTTGATGTTATTTTATATCCATTTATCTCTTGTAAGATTTCATGAAGAGTTTGAGGGAGAAGACTTTTCCTAAGGCCACCTTAACTTACTATGTAAAATCAAAGTTTAAGATTAATATGATAAATAATCTTAGTTGCATATGATGATTATGGTAAGTGAAAACTTAGAATATAACGATGTATAAATTAAACCAATCAGATGTTTTTAAATATGCTCCCTGACAATGATTCTGTCAGTGAAAGTTGATGGTACCATTTCCCTTTCTTTCAACAAAAATTCCAATTCCAGAAAATTGTAAATAAGAAAACTCAGTTTGGTGAACATTTTCTTTCCCATATTTCGGTTTTGAGGATCATCTCATTGAGTTTGTTCTAAATTATAAACATATTTTTAAAATTAATTACTTTGTATCTATAAAAATCCATGAAAAATATACAACATATTTTGGAATTGAAATCACCTTATCAATAATTTGTTAGAAATTTAAATATTAGACTGTCATGGTATGGAATTTTTTCTCTTAAGCTAGGCTTAGGTAGTGGAATTTACTAAAGGTTACGTTTGGTTACTATTATTACATTTATTTAATTTTTTACATGTTAGTAGCCTATTTGATAGAGTATCATTATTAATAGGATTATTTTGGAGCTTTTTGACCTGCAACCATTTCATTCAAATACTTCTTAATAATTTTTGCTGGTACAAAACCAGGGGCCCTTCCAAAAAAATCTCAGCTGATGGAAATAAGTGTTTTTGCGTGATGAATATCTAACAAGTAACATGTTCAGTCAATTTTCTTCAGACTGAATATTTAGTTTATTTTGAAAAATCTCTCATTCATCCATTCCAATTCATTTATTACTTTTTCCAAATAATTATTAGGTTTTTTCTCAAAACTTAGCAAGATAATGTAACCATTCTTTTTCTAGCTCTTGTCATCCAAAATATATGTTGAAGTGGTAAGAGAAATAAAGTAAGGTAATTAATTTTTTACTGTCAAAGTATATATATTATATTCAATACTTCTAAATACTCTTTTTGGTATTACTAAAATTGACAATGAATACAATTTTATATAAGTAAATGATGATTTTTTTGTTAAAACTGTAGTCTAACGTGATATCTGGCTATCTCATCAACATCATACTGCAGAGGAACTATTTCCGAAGTTAATACAATATATATAATTTTAAGAAACATTTTTTTAGCTTTAGCTATTGGTTCTATCGAGGTTCTAAAAATTTTATTTTAGGGAATAGAAATCTAACTGTAAAAAGCTGAAAACTTGCTGTTTCCAAATCATATCACTATGGTATCAATACACCGTCATCAATACCTTTGCTTTGTGGATTCTATTCTCTATGGTACTTTCTGAAACATAATTATTCTTCGATGTTGAGATCTGGGATGGCGATGCCTACCCTCTACTCGATAACCTAAAAATTTCCATGTTGCGTAAGGGCGCGACGGAGCGGTGGCCGCTCCGAGGTATGGCCATTCTGCGGGAAGGCGCTGTCCATGGCTGTTAGCGCAGAGTCCCTCTTGTCCTTGGCCGGTTACGAAGAAGACTTCAAGGCTTTGGCGCCGTCTTTTGCCTCGGACCTCCGTGTTCTGGATGGATGCCCATGATCCTCCCCGAACCATCCCTTTCCCTCCACTCCCTTGGTACCACCCATTCCTCTAAGGCGTATGATTCCTGCGTTATCTACCTCCCACACCTGTGGATGTTTTTCACCTCCAAATTTCTCGCCTGTCAATATCTGACCCTCTCCGTTTTGCAATGGTGGCCCATCTGGGAGAAAATCACTAGTTTCCAATTTGTTCTTTCGATCGAATGGTTTTTGTTTCAAGGATTGTTTTCGAGGAAGCGTGTGCTAAATCATAGATTCGTAGGACCTGCGTCAGAGTTAGGGAGTGAAGGCGAATAGCCTAGGAGTCTCACGCTATTTCACGCTGATAAAATCTCAGTATCTGATCCAAAGGGAAAAAAGTTCTAACTCCTTGCTAGTTGTCATTAGAATTCGTAATATATATGTGCTATTCCTTGTTCCAAATGGATAGATCCGGTAGAATTCCGAGTTCATTTCCCTGATAAACATACTTCGTTCTTCAAGTGTTTTGTTTATCTCACATTTAATCATAATGGTTTACCCAAATAATTAATGTGCCGAATCTTTTGATTTAAAAAATATTTTACTCACTATGATCATTTTTGCTTTCGAAGATCTTTATCTGAAACTATAGAAAACGTGGAGTATACATCGTAAATGAAGCACGTATTTCTAAGCCCTCTTATGAACTGCTTTGGGAATCATTACCGCGCTCAGGTTGGAACAATTAAATTAATTTTGTGCGAGTTTGTTATTCCTTAGTCGAATAGTGTAATTAGCGAGTAATTAGTTATTTATTAAGCTCAGTTTTAGATATAATTCACATTAATTGTCGCATAATATTGAAAGAAGAGCAGAGAAAGAATGGGTTTATGAAAGGATCAAAGGAAAGAACTTATAGTATCTACAACTGACGTACTCGAGTAATTTAATCGAAAATTTTGGAGGTTAGAATTTTCCTTCATTCTTACTCTGACTATTTGAGACGGGTCCTTCAGAATAAATCACTTTTTAAATTTACGCCGTAGGATGTTATACATCATATGTTCTGTTTGTAATCTTACGCGAAGGAAAATTATTTTGTACCCATTGAGAGCTCGTTCGTATAGGAAACTAAGGGGTTCTTCTTTCCTCCACGAGAACATACACAGCTAATAGACTACAAAAGACGCCGATAAGGGACATACCTGAGAGTATTAGAGGCAGTGCGTTGACGGACGTGATTCTTCTTAGGGTCAATGATCGCTCGAATTATGAGCAGGGTTATGTTTGGGTTTCCCCTACTCGAGGTCAAGAAAGGGCAACGGAAGGAATTTCTTCTAAGGCGTCGTTTCACTGCCGGATCCTTAAGAGACGCCCAGGTGGAGTGACGCAAAGGCTTCTCAAATCGGTATTGAAGCGTAAAATTGTAACTATCTCGTTCGGAAGTATTTTATCACGCAATGTATACAATAGGCGTTGGATAAAAATTCCTAAATACCCTTTTTTCACGGACCTCCGTGTTCTCGGTGGGTGCCTATTAGAAATTAACTTGGTATTTCTAAATTTTATAAAGGTTATTTATACTCTACAAAATCTCTTACAGCAAAAAATTTGTAATATTTTACCCATAGTATATTTAGTTGTATCTATGTAATTGAAGCCTATTTCGTTCTATACTCTAAGTTTATTTAATTCACTGTTAAAGTAAGTTCATTCGTTAAGTTATACTCACATGGATAAAATATATTTTGTATTTTTTAACGACATTTTTGACTATTTATGGACACTTTTGTCTTTTATTTTTTATTTAAATATAACTCATTCTAAGGGGTGCAGAGTGAATAAATTTTTAAGAGAATGTATTTTCAGAAAACTAATTTACTCTATTAGTACTAGTTCAATGGAGCTGTTATATATGTTATAGTAAATAGTGAATATTGGAAGCAAGTTCCGATTAATATCTCAAGTCAATGGTCAGATAATGCAATAACTGAATTAATGCCATTAAATAAGTGAAGCTTAGCTCACGAGAAGGATGTGATGGGTTGAATGCCTTCTGTAGTTTAGGATGGGAATCCCTCGTGGTTCATCAACCCTGATATAATTTGAAGGTGGGAAATTCCGCTCATTCAGGGTTTCTAGAAGGATCTAGGAAGACGCTTGACTTGGGTAGTAGTACCTTATCATATTTCTTGAATACTAGAATGAAATTCGGTCCTATCCAGCCAAAAAACATGTTCCATTGCAAATATATCTCTTGTCGGATGTTTTCAAATTGATTCAATTCTTGATTTGTGGTGCTTCAAATTTTACGTTTAATTTATAAATTATATATACAATGGAGTATGGGGAAAGTGATTCAAGATATTAAATCTGGAATTATTATTCTAGTTCGATCAACTTTATTTGTTTATATATGATTCAATACTGCCGCAGTTCGACGTTTCGTGTAGAGACGACGTTTAATTACTATACATTTCACATCTACAATATAACTTCTGCAAACATTCTTTTATACTCCACTAAATACATTTCAACCATTATAAACATTAAATATGTACACAAACTAAAAATTACCTCTAAACAGCGTGAAAGCAACTTGTCGATCTTCAGAACCAAACTTTTTGGCCGAGGAAATTTATTTTCATTTCCAGAAACTGGATTTTCCCTATTAATATTGATATATGAGGAATAAAACACGTCTGTTTTAACTTACTATGGTGTGTGTTTACTTCACCAAAATCCCACTTATTTCTTGGCTGATAGAAAGTGATTTCTCTTACTGTGGCGTTGATCATTAAATGGATAAGTTCAATCCGAAATTGGTTAGCGTAATTATCGTTAAGGTTAACAGAAGGTGGATTTGAAGTTGGCAGCAAATCCCCGAAAATGCCAAGACATTCATATTCACCCCTCGGCGGTCCCTCGTGCTTTAGCAACACAAGTTCCATGCATTCGATGCAACGGCTTTCGCTGTGCTACTTTCATGTTTAATTTTCAATTTGATTCTTTAATGGTGTTTTCTCTTATGCTTGTAAAAAAGTTACATTAATTTCTTTCTAACGATGTGGTAACAGCAATTAAGCATGCATTGTAAATTTAATCTCTAAAAATTGTCCTAATCTTACGCCTACTAAACCAAACATGAAATAATTCGAACATTGATTTAGAAATGGTTAAAAGATAAGACCTAAGAATGGTAAATAATTAAGACTAACATTAAAATTTTATATTCAAGGTTAAATGTTTGAACGTATAGGATAATTTACTAGTTTCTCCCATCCCAATATTCTCAGAAAAATAAAGGGACAGAAATATCTCCATGTACCTTTACGAATTAAACGTAACCCAAAAGACTAATTGTACTGGAGGTATTAATCATATAAAATAAAATTGAATTTCTAACCAGAAATTTGCGGATGTGATGGTATTAATTTTGTGTTAGTATAATTAAAATTGGTTTATTCTCAATTAATTCGACTAAAGCATTCACAATGTTCTACTTTACATTTGCCAATCAATAACATTCGCACGCAACATTTATGACTTCATTCCAAATAATAAAAAGGCTACCAAAGGTTGCATTTCCTCTTCAACTTACCTTTGCATTCCCAGGTCGAAGAAAACGAGCGTTGGATTTCATACGGGAAAAGATGCTTTATCTCTCTCGGAGGAAGAACATTATTATTTTCATTCAAGAAGATATAGAATACAACCAGCCTCGCTCCAAACGGATGTTCGGTCAACATCCGGTGTTGAGGAAATCGTGAGCTTTCCGAAGAATCAAGCAATTACATTCAAAAGATAAGAAATATTATATATAGAATTGAGGAAAATGTGGTATTCTAGTTGGCGATTCTTTCCCAGGATTTCACGATAAGAAGTTGAATGTAAGCAAGGACGAAATGGTAGCAATGATCAAAGTACCACGCAGTCAGGAAAAGGAAATTAAAAACCTACCGATTGTAAGATTATTGAGGTATAATATTGGTGCATTTCCTTTGCCCAGACTTTACTGGTTGGGAATTTCTTTTGAATACTTTCTCATCTCTTATTAAATCAAGGAATGGTAGTTAGGTCGAATTCTCAGCACCTTCAGTGTGCGCTTCCGCTCACTATCCAATTGTGTGCTGTAAATGAAATAGTTCAGAAAGGATTAGGAAAATTCGTATGTATCAAGCCAAGTTCAATGTAATTGCATATGTAGCATTGTATTTTGATTCAATCATCATCAAAACCTTATATGTTTTATATATTTCTCATGCAGGAAAATCTTTTCAATTTAAGAGCAATGAAATGCAAGCAATGACGATGAATGAGTTTGTGAGTTCAAATTGATCTTATTTCAGCCAACTATTTTGCTTTCTCATCATATTATTCTAACTTAAATTTGTCTTGATAGAACCACTTGTCAATTTTGCCGTAATCTCATTTCCTTTATTTTATACATTTCATACAAAAATCAATTCCAAGTGTATGCTGTATAAGATAAGATACTATAAAATTAACAATTCTTTATCTTCTACGACTTGTTAAATTTGAAGTATTGATTTAAATATTTTTACTATATAATTAGACGCAGATATTCATGCGATTCTTAGAACGAGAGTTACGAAACTTCTCATAATTAGATATATGTACAGGGAACGCTATGTACTACCGAACATTATGCATTTACGTAAATAACCCCCGAGAAACTTAACATCAATACACCCTAATTAGCTACCCAATTTAAGTTCCTTACACTATCTTAATAGAGAGACTATTGATTAGTTAATTGAAGTACATTAATAGAACATAAGTAAGAACGGAGAGGGAAGGATAGAAATACAACTATTTGTGGGCATTTCTCTAGTTATATTTCTTACATTTAATTAACTTCTTTGATATCCTTAACTTACTATTTCACTATTGATTATTTCTCATCAAATAAGATATTTTTTGACTCTAACTTTCATTATGCTATGTGCTATTATGCACTATTAGAGCGTTTTATATAGAGCAGGATGGGTATTCGCATCCTGAGTTGCTAAGTAGTATAACCCGCTATTAAGCGCTTACGAATAATTCTTAACGCAAAATAAATGAGGTAGCGAACGTTTTCACAGATGTGCAATTCATTAATGATGATGTGGAAGAAAACCGGTGATATTTTGGACCTTCAGACTTCGGCTGAGGTTGAAAGCCTCTCCAGGTGTTACAGTTCTTATTTTAAGCTTAGTATGGCCAACCTGAAACAGGTCTCCTCCTACGGCTTCTTCGCTGGTCATCAGCTCCTTCCAACTCTTGAATTCTTATTTCGTTTTTGCCGTCATCGTCCTAATCTTTTCGCTACATCTTCCTCCTGAAGAAAGGTCACTACCCAAAATTTCAGAAGCGTTCCACCTGTTTCAACTTCTCTCCACCTGTTCTAAATATTCCTCTTTTCTTCAACCGAACCTAATAACCTCAATAATTATTCTCGAAGAAATATAGAGCGATCATAGAATACCTTTCAAATTCTTAAATAGAGCTATTTAATTTGTTTATCAAGCCTTCTCATATTGATTTCATTGTTTATCGAAGTTTACGTGCGTCATATTTAAGCAAATATTTTATTCTTATTATAAGCGATGAATTTATTGTATTTCTTGAATTTTATACTTCATGTTCTTTATATAATTGTTTCCCAACTTATATAGCTTTACTCCCATCATATTTCGATTTTTTTCCCGACAACCTTGTCCAACCAAAGTTCAAAAGGTGAGTCCTAACTCACAAATTTACGTAATATGTTATAAAATTTTATAGATATTTATTTTCTCATTGTTTGCATCGAAACTGCTGGTGGATAAGTTTCCGATGAGGATAAATATTAGGAACATAAAATGGAAAACGAGCGTAATAAAATTACATCAACCCGTTGACCTCACCGTGCAGATTCGTGAGCCCCACTTGTGGGACGCATCGGTTGGGAAACACTGCTCTATCCCACTCGGAAATATGGAGCACCTGTTTCCGATTCACCTCATCTTTCGTTAGCTCGCATTCCATCGGGTGCTATGGTTTCCTAAAGCCGCAATAAATTTTTTTTCGTACGAAAGAAGTTAAGATGTATTCAACTCGTAAATTTCGGCTCCTAAAGTATTCTTCTCGCTTCTGTTACTGGATAAATCGTTCCGAGACTCGACATCTTCTCGGTGGCCGGCCCTGACTCACCGTCGGGGGGAAGGGTAGGGCGTGGTCGTTGCTATCTCACGCTGACTTCCCATTCGCTGCAAACATAATGGTTCACCTTCACGAGTTTTTTTTATAACCATCGACGAAATCGCCGCAGGCTCCTATGCGATGCGAGCCATAAAGGTCGATCGCTGCCTCCCTCTCATATTGTCTGTCCTTTCCTCCCGCGTTTGCCCTTGGGTTTGCCGCCCGAAAAGAGACGAGAAAATCGCTTCCCGTCGCTCCTTAGTTTCCTCAGCTTCCGGCACCTGTTTCCAGGGATTCGCTTCTTCTGTGGCAACTTCCCTTAGGGCGGCAACAGCGAGTGCCAATCAATGAAGGATTAGGCGTATTGACGGGGATTTGGTCTAAACACTCGATCACGATTCTAGCGACCAAAAAAAAGACTAACGAAATTTATATCTGACGAAATAAACAGGGCTTAGGAGGAATATTATCGCTTAATCCTTCACGAATCTACCGAAAAACTGTAATGTTAAGCGTAGAGGATTACTTGAGTCTATAATTTATTACTTTGATCAAAAATTCAGAATCTCAAAAGAATTAAAACTAATGCTGGATTAAAAATTGCAAAGTAAAGTGAGAGAAATTTACATAAATTTGCAGTTAAAATAAGGATGAAATGATTCTTTAACACGGATACGTACGGGGATATGAATTCAATTTCTTTTGGGTAAAAAGATATTTTTTTTCCATGGACAGAATAAGTGCAGAGTCATGCAACAATATTTCAGATATGTATCAAGGCCAATATAATCGGATGAAATTGGATAAAAGGAGCAATTCTTAATTTGCACTGAAACCTCCTCGAAAATTTTACGAAATTTTAAAGCAAAAATTACCTTTGACTCAGGCTTTCCGCCTATAGATGTTCTATTACTGCGGTAACAATCCGTTAAATTTATACTGTCGTGCAATCATCAAACAAGATAATTAAAGAGGCTTATATTTCTTCGGATAACTTAGTAGAGCAGCAAATTTATAGACTTAACTTTCCGCATGCGCGTGTATAGTTGTAGAATAAACCACTTGAGGATCTATGAAGATGGAGTCTGATTAATTGATTAATCACTAAAGAGAATAAAGTTAAATAAAACGATTAATATGGAAAACTCTTTTACTCCCTATATTGTTAAATATAATTCACCATACCTTGAAAGAAACTTTAAGTTTAAAATTTATTATAAAATGTATATATATAATCTCAATATAAAAATATCCACCAAGGCAAACGTTTGTGAGTCCGCAGCAGAAATGCAAGCAAAATTGAGGAAACAGTTTCAACTCTTTGAAATGCCCCTCACGTCTGACCATGCCAGAACCTGGTCCAGACGACAATGAACGGATTCGGAGGAAGATCGGCCGTGAAGCAGGGACACGTCGAGTTAAATCACCCCACGAAAACCAGTCAACCGTTCACGACAGCTGAGAGGTGGTTACTTGAATAAATATTTCGCTCTGAACACACGTTTCTGAATTTCTTTACTTCTTCAGCATGCATAAAGGAGCGTAAAGTTTTAATTAGCTTTCTTTTTATAACGGTTTCTTTTACAACTCTTTATAAAACTGAAAGTTCTTTTTTAGATATTCCAAAATAAATGACTTGGAGTATAGATTTCAAATTACTTTCATTTTAAAAATATTCATTTAAATCAGAATCAGGATACCTTCGAGGAAATGAAACGTTTTGAGTAAATAATGGTCGAATTTATCTCAAACTTTCTTTTTAATTAAGTTGGCGAAAAATAATATTCACTACGTACTATTCAATTGAGTAAATTCATAATTTAAATATTTTGTACAAACGTTATCTCATTCGGTGCTTCTGATTTCATGGTTTTCATTGTTGTTTTTCTTTTCTATTTATCAGATATTACATAATACCTTTTTGTTATCCTAGTTACAAGACAATATTAATCAATGAAACTTGAAGATTATATTGGGTAATAATTAAATCTTGCCTGTATATGAAAGAGAATCTTCTACTCAATATTCAGGAGTGAAAGTGGATTTGCTAATTTTAATACGCATTTAGCAGTTTGCGATAGGGAAGAACGGAATGAATACGAGAAAGTTCAGTTCTCAGCCCAAGAGCAATAAATGGATTGAATAATAAGTAATAATAATAACAGACAACGTACTAATAACAACTTTTACATTTATCTCATAAATTACCCTGTCGTAATGGAGAACTATCCACAATCCTGATAATACACTCGTACTTCCGCAAACTTTACATATGAATGAATTCGAAATTTAATCACGGATATAAATCTTCTTCGTTGGTATATCGGCAAACGGAATTTCACTGTCATTAAATATATATACGATTCGAAAAATTTCTCATCGGGATTATCTGAGCATCGATCGAATTCATTAAAACTGTAATGAGCACTGTAAGATTGAAAGATGAAAGAGGAGTTTAAGTGATAATAAGGGGTATTAATAATGATTTAGAAGGGAAAGTAAATGGATGACCGACGTTCACAGCTGCCAAGTTTAAAATTTGACAACCAGTTTCAATAGGGGGAAATCAATAAATAAGGGTAACATTTTATCGATGGAGGGTCTTGGATCTTGATGCATGAAATATCTCTTCTTCCGTGTTTTAATTGTAAAATAAATAAAAATGAAACACATTGACTACTTCCCAATGAGGAGAGAACTGTTCCTCCAAAAAACTTACCCATTGCATTATACCTCCTTTCTGTAGTACATTCATATCTACTCAAATCGTTTGTATCAGTTAGTATTCATTAATGAGGAAAAGTAAATTTGTATTTCATAATTCCACGCTAGTGTTTACTACCACCCTACTCACCCTTCCACCCTATATTAATGTACTTTCAGTAGCATATATATCCGACTAGGTATTAATAATACTGATTTGTGAGACTGAAATTCTCTCCTATAAAAAAATAAAACCTTAGCACAGGAGACAATCAGAATTTTATCGATTGAATAAAACCTTTCAGTAAATTAATCTTTTAATATTCTTGAAGACAATCAGTATGATTCCGTATTAATACTTAAATAGTCGGAAAAACAATTCGTCGAAAAAGTATCAAGCTAGCTAGCTATACGTTTGTTAATATATACGAAAGAGAAAATTATAAATCGGTCACTTCAAACTGTGATTTTGATAGGACATTTCTATCTCAAGATGAAGTCTCTTTTTCATATTCTTCTCAATGCTCTTTCAAGTAGAAAATAATAAAAATGATTAACAATGCAGCATATTAATGGTAATCTCTAGATTCAATATTTAGCTGAATGTTATTTTCACATCGGTGTATCTTGAGTGATTAATTCCAAACGAAAGTTTTCATAACAGATTGATACGAAAGATAAACGAGGTTATAAATATTTTAATGAGAGAAGGCACATAAAATCGAAAGAGAGAGCCCGAATTATAGAGTCAGATTTTTTGGAGATTTGATTTCAGAATCCCACAGTTCAATGAATAAAATACTATAAGGATGGATTGAGAAAATATAGATATGTATGGGTATACATTGATATCTTGGCATTAATTACTCGTCTCCAGAGGTTTGACAAAGAAGGAGACCTCTCAGTTGAATATCATGTTTAATTGTTGATTTATCACTCACTCGAATTAATGTATATTTAGAGGAAAAGTAACTATTAAATTAACTAATTTTATAGTACCATTCGCGTAAAACTTCTCTGGAAAAGAAAACTTTGTTTTTACGATAGCAGAAAATTCAATATTCTGAAGTTTCTCATTCAATGCTAAGGAATTATTAATAATGAAGTAATGTAGCTTCTTTAAACGTGTTTCCATCTAAACTATCATCCACTAAACTTCTTCGGACTGTTAGAACAATACTCTTTCCTTTTCGACGATTCGGAAACTTCTTTTGTATTGGAGACTTCTATGATCGACTCTTTACGTATTGTGTATTCGTGTACAAAAAATGAAGTTACGAATGATTTTAAGTTGTGAAAGGTTAACTATCAAACGTGAGGTCATCCATGTTAACGATGAATGAATTTATTATGTATTTAAATCTAAAAACTACGTTTTATCTTATTTCGTTAGTATATTATAAAATTGGCGTCCTCTTGTCAAAATAAGGAAATCGTTGGGATGAAATTTATTTTGTTTCTGACTCCCTCTCATTTTAAAATAAGCTGAAATATTTTGAAATAGTTAAAATAGTTACGAAACTAAACTTTTATCCGTGGAAATGATTTACGATTCGAAACAAAGAGATGAGGTTTATAAGCTGTTATAAACCTCAGTTTAAACACGATAGATCAAAGGAATAGTATAAAATTTAAACATAAACAAGTTTTGATCACTTCCTCCAGGTGTCAAACCTACTTTCAGTGATTTTAATTCTACTAATAATAACCAAAAAGAGAGATTTTGTCTCTCAGATCCGTCATTACAGTGCGAAGAGAATGAAACACTGAATTTACAATCTCCAAACATTGAAAATAGTGAAGAATATATCAACTTGGAAACTTTCGTGAAAATTACTCAATCCTTACACCAAACCGAGCCTAGAGGCCAAATAAAGTAGGACCATCATCAGATCTTTCACTATGAAGGCTTGGCTCTGATGACCGACTTTTGGTCCAAAACCGGTCGTGTCAGTAAACAATCCTCCTCAAATTACAAACTAGGTTCTCTAATGTTTACATGTTGCTATTCTACAAAGTTCATTTAAGGTCAACCGAGTGAAATATACTGCGTATCCGAAGGAGAATTATTGACTCTGTGGCAAAATTATAACTTGGCTGGGTTAACGAACGAAAATTTCCTCTCGCATTCGAAACATATGCTTGTGGAAAGTGGAATAGATACTATGGTGGTAAGCGAAAGCTTTCCGACAAGATTTACCTCCAAACTCGACCGATAAGTTAAAGAGGGGTGGCGGCCGGAAATTGGGAATCGAAACATTCCGTAGCGGACGCCACACACAGCTAATTGGTGTGCTAACAGAGTTCTCAGACACTAAGTAAAGTTTTACTCGTCCTTTCTCTGGTAAAAATTCCATCGAAAGGGCAAGCCTTTCCTGGAAGAATTCTTGGTGGCGTTTTTATTATCCTGTGATCTGCATTACTTTCGATTATGAAAGCAATATTTGCTCTCAATACGTGAAGGCAGTGATTCAGTGGGGTATAGGAGTAGCTGAGTCTCGTGGGCTGAAATATATATACATCGCTTATATTTTTAAATTTGATATTATCAAGGATGAATTTTTTCCATATTCGAAATTAAAATGCGTACTCTCGGATAAACTTATCAGTAACATTCTTTGCAATCGTATCATTCAGAAATACGTATCTACTTGGAATATGAGTGGACTTTAAAATTGAAAATGTCAAGGGCTTACCAAAATTGAAATCAAGGCCTATGTTTTAAACACGTACATACATTTACATCCTATCTTTTCCTTATCTTTTGAGAGATTCTGTGGCAAAACAAAAAAAATTCAGTCTCATTATTTTCCTAATAATTGAGATTCCAAGTACGATATACCAAAAATAAAATTTCCATCGATAAAACCAACTCATAAGAGGTCCCCTCTTCGATAATTAGAATTCTTTATTCATTGGATAGTAGTTTCCAGAAAAGTTAATGAAATCCAAGAAAAAAATTCAAGCTCAAGGTGAGAGCAAGTGAAGGATATACATTCTGCCACATGGCACGTGTGTTATTAAATTTGTATGCAACACTGCTATCTGGAATTTTAGACATGCACATCCGCTCTCCAACACGAAGAAGATTTTTATCATTTCCCTTTTTACTCAGTTGTTACGAGAATTCTGAGGTAAAACATCCTTGATTTTTATCTTCACCCTTCTCCCTCTTAAGCATGTACAATACATTCATAGATAAAGTGGTCAAGTCGTAGTGTGCAGAGATTTTAGATCACTACATAAAGTATTAGATTCCCTCGTTCACTAACTCTGGAGGAAATATGCTCTTTCCTAACCCTCCACCCATCTCAACTTGTAGATCTCACCCCGCATCCGGAACACGGAAATCCCTTAACTGATAGAGAGATCCAAACGCCCGAGTAACTCCGCGATAATCTCAAAAAAGGCAGAGTTCTTTGTGCACGAAACGCAGAAACGACAATCGACTCGCGAGGCACGCCCTCGCCTTTCATGACCGCCTTCCCGCTCTTGTTCCCTCCCTCCAAGTCTACTCTCGCTGTCCGCCGCCCCTCCGCGAGAGGCGGTCGCCCCATCCTCCGCATCGCCGGTGGCTCACTTTCCCCAGTTCGCCTATTCGGTTCGCCCCCGTTCCTCCCGCGAACGTCCTTTCTGGAGAGAGTGGCACCGGGAGTCGGAAGCATTATCGAGCCGCAGCTCGGTTTCCGTTTTCTGTCGGACGCTGCGGAGGGAACACCGTCTCCAAAAACAGTCGTCCGCGAGAGCCATCCCGGCAGCCGCAGCAGACCCTCCGACCCGGCACGGATAAAGAGAAGAACAACCGGTAGAGTAGTAGTTTTTGACTAGTGAACCGCCGCTTTCGGTGGTACGTCCACGCCGGTGTTTTGGAGGGATCGATCGGTGGGTGCAGAGATATACATCCGCAAGAATTGATCATTCAGAGTAATTTAGAGACGCTGAAAATATCTCTAGCTTCAGCGGTGACTTCAACGACTGTATCGGTGACTTTAACGAGCGACTGTAAGTGACCGGGAGCGGAGGCTGTTGGGCTCTCTTGGGGACATGGCCGTCGGGAGCCGTGAAAGTGCAATCGTCGCGGGCACGGGATTGAGAAAGTGAGCGAGAGAGTCCGAAGGAGAGCAGAGTCCATCCCTCGCGGCTGACTGCTTTGAATCCACGTTGATCAGGAAATGAGGAAGTGAGGAGAGGGAGATTTGAGGTGAGTTCTGGATTCCCTCCGGTGGTGGATGAGGAAGGAAGGAGCAACGTCTTGGAATCTCCCTATGGGTGGACTGCGCATGCGTAATGAGTCGCTCCAGGGTCCCTTTTCGCGAAAAACTTGTTTCGGTCAGGTTGCTACAGCTGACCCGTTGCCATGTGGATGTTGATGGTGGGGGTTTTTAATGGGCGATACAACCGTCTCATTTTCATACGACAAACTACCAATTATAATGGAAATCTTTTAAAGTCTCTTCTAGCTATGAGATATAATTTGAAATCGATTCGAATGGTCTTATAGAATCCCTGTAGAATATATTTGAGGCACTTAAAATATACTTTTTTATTTAATAAATTCCTTTTCATATAATATTTAAGATTTGAGAAACTTTCATTATTATGATGATGGCTATTTCAAATTGACAATTTGCTGTATTTCTAGTCAGTCCTTTTCATTTTTGTTTATATTATAATAAATTTCAGTTATTATCATTAACTTATAGCATCAAATGCTAACTGCCATAATTTATTGATTATTCATAGAGTGCACTTGCAAATATTTCCAAACAATACATAACAATAAACTCAAGCCTTATACACGAACATTTATTCATACACTTTGTGCTTTCTTGTAATCTCAGAAACAAATATTACAAATAAGCAATGCATTGCAAGTACATAATATATTAAAAAATTATATAATTAGTCTGTTATCAATAAATCATTGATTGATCGTGAAATATTTACACAATACTCAGAGAGATGTTGTCCTTTCCGTGATTGTGTTAAATTGATCTCTAATTGAATCAAAGTTAAGATATTTGAGCCCTCACACACAAATCGTTCACAATTAAAATGTAACGATTTGTGACGTATAAACAGCGAAAATTTCAACCGGCTTGTTGCAGCCGTTGCTCCAGTTTTAATGGAAAGGAAAGGAATTGGGGAAAGTAAAGCACCCAGATTCGAACTTGAGGTCATATTTAGACGGAAGTGAGATGCTAATAATTTACTTTGAACGTAAAATAGAAGGCTTGCAAAACTTCTGCAATCTTGTGTAATTTTTATACACTTAATGACATACATATCGCAATATGATTCTTGGAAAATCATTTCGATGACAAATGGAATGAAAATTTACAAATACTTGTTGCTCAAAGTCCATGTTAAGACTCCCGAATAATCCGTAGAAATCAGATAATTTTTCTTTCTAGTTCAAGAGATCTTAAGTATGTTTCAAAAGCTTGAATTTCTGTTTGGTTTCTCATATAATTCAATGTTAAGGGGAGCACTTTCTATCTAAGACTGTAGCATCCACATTGACATCTAATTGATATTTCCTAACCTACAATTAAACTGGAGATGTGGAATTATTCCAAACGGAGAATTCAGACGTACGAGCTCAATTGAAAAATGCTTTCACAGATCAATGGCTCACGCTAAGAATAACAACCGTTTATTAATAGGACGTACCGTATAAGGGACAGAATGCCAATTACGATTCCACTGTCGGTCACTGAAAGCAAGTCGAAGTATGCCCTTCTTTTTTTCACAGCCTTTCTCCCTTGTTTTTGTATTAGTGCCAGGTTCTCGCGTGCCTCTGTTTGGCAGGTCAATCAGGGTCCTACGGGGAGATGCGTCACGCCTTGGGCTGGTGGCATTGAATTCGAAAAAATAGCTGCCGAAAGTTAGAAGGAGAGAGTGAATGTGGCATGGGTGCAAATGTCGGAGAAAGGATAAGAGAAATGAGAAGTTTTGGATGGAAAGATGGACGTGAGAGAAGCTCTGTAACCTTTCTCTCAATTCGAAATAATAGCCTAATTTTGGTAACCTTGCGATGATGTCCCCCTTCCCTCGGAGGACTTTCATCGAAGGAATACGATGCCACTTGAAATAAGTATAGGTCTCGTCTTGATGCTCAAGGCTACCTTGCCTATGTGACCGGTCAAGCTGTACGGCTTCAGAACAGGATTATACGACAGAAATCGCTTTTTAGTTAGCTTCTGATAAAAAAGATAAATTGACTCCTCGCTTCACTAACAAGAATAAAACGATGAAAATTTATCTTACCAACACGTTTGACGAATTTTACCATAAAGTAAATATTTACTCATTTCATCTTACAGATTATTTAGATGAATATATGTTTCGATGAGAAATCATTTATCATAAGAATAATTTTACTTATACTGCAATATATTAATTATACTGTTATGTAATGCTTATTTATTTATTGACAATTAAAAGGGGACCAGAAGTTATTTATGGTACACATATAATCTTATCAGTTAAACTGTGCAGTAAAACTGCAAATTTATCGTGATGTATACATTTTAATTGATAAATCATTCCAATATATACTCCATAACTCGGGAATATGTGTATTGAAAAAACAGTTGAAACCAATTGATTAGGTTTTTATTTATTTCCTAAAGAACGCACCTAAAGAAAGGGATTCAAACAGGATTTACTGATTGCTGCGTTCTAGACGTTTTTACAATTCTTCTTCGAGGGCCACTGATTAACTCTTCATAATTAGTGGAGCATTCACTGCATTTTTTTCTGAAAACTGAATTAGAATTCAGCAAAAAGTTCTTTTTTTCCCTTCCCTTCACCGTAGGGGAACGGTTATAATAAATGAATGTCATCAATTAACCTCGTGGACACAAAAAATTGATAAAAATATTAAGCTTGAAGCAAGTAATTAAGACACCGCGAGGAACATTGTTAAAAATAGAAGAACACATATTAAGTGATTCTATCAACTAAAATTAGATGAAATTGCCACAGACATTAGTTTCCACTTAAAGAACACGGTCCAGTTTCCTCTCCTGAAATTTCAATCAGTTCTTTTTAAGTATGTGAATAAAAATAGATATTCGAATTAACTCAGGAACAATAATTAATCATAAAACTACTCTGAATATCATCTCAATTTGGAGTACCTTTTAAGTTAGACATGTTTAAACCACCACTCTATTTCAAATACAAACAATGAATGACATGATAAAGATACAATTCTGTTTAATGCCCTATTAAGCATTCAAAAAATAATTTTAAAAGACGAAATGAAACGATTAAGGTTTATCGATTTGGTAATTCTTCGATAAAAAAATATGAGACGCTACGTCTAGACTAGATACTATTAATAGGAACAAAAAACATGATTTTGGCGTATTATACAGCACATTCCAATTGATATTACCATAAACAAATACGAATCGAAATAAAATCGCTAAATATACTCTTCTAGCACATCGAGTACTCAAATGCATGGAGAGAAGAATTACGTCAGCCATATCTGCATTTGCGAAATTGCAGATTTGAAAGAAACTCGTTATCCTTCACACCCACTCATTATCAATGCACTTTCGACGATTTTTAAAAAAACAAAATCTGCTTCAGTTATTCATACCCGGTGAGTACTCGTTTTTTGACCTTGGATTTGCAACACAAGAGTCCCCCAAAGTCTAGGCGCCGTTGTGGTCGCAATCTGCAATGGAATTCGGCGTTGCGTGGACAGTTGCCCAACAGCCACTCTCGGAATTCCGCGCGAATACTTGGAAATAAGTAGAGCTCGAACGATTCCCAGATGATCTGTGCACGTGTGAGGCTGCGGACAGGCTCCGTTGAGCAAGAATGGAGGGTACACGCGTGTGCGTCTCCCCCCTGGGAGATAAGTGTATGCCCGTGACTCACGCTCTCCATTGCTGGACATATCGGCGAAGTAGTAGCTATGTAGCTTTTTGCCTATGAATGAAGGGAAGCTATAAAATCTATCTCGGCCTATTGACGGCTTCCGCCAGAGAGTGTTATAGTACGAGAACTAGCCGTCGTTGTTTCAGCAGATGTTACGTTTGTCTCGGTTCGCTATTAAATAATGTTACGACCACGATTGGAATCTCTGATTATCTGAATGAGTAATCTTAATTGATGCTTTTATCAATTTAGAGATAAGTATACTCGATATGAAAATATTTTTTTGATGGTTGTATGGAGTTAATTTAGTTTAGAATACATTGGTTACCAGATGTAAACACTACATACTATAGCGTCTTATTATTTATTATTTATTATTTATATGTACTTAATTACTACAATTAGGCTCCAGGCCAGGTGGTAGTAATTTGTCTATGGGGGAAAAAAATACATTACCCTGCCTGGTATTCACCCTAGTCGGGAGGAAAAAACCCCCAAAAACCTCCCGAAGGCAGTACATCATCATAGAAAGTTACAAATTACAAAATGATTACAAAATTGTTTATAATATAAATTTACACAACCCTTTTGATTCTATTAAGAAAGACATTACATGAAGGGGGAAAAGGTTCGAAGACTCCTTCAGGTAAATTGTTCCATTCTACTATTCCGCGATTAAGGAATGAAAACTTGCAGATATCCGTTCTCTGTTTTAAGGTAGCGATTTTGTGTTTGTGATCGTTTCTCCCGATGTAATCCGGTTCTCTGAGTTTATTATTTAGTTCTTTCAACGAAGGTGTTTTATTTTGTAAGACATGTTAAAAAGAAAAGTTCTTCTGATTCCACTACGAAAGAATTCAATTAAAAATTATAATTTATATATTTATGTTGCGACACATTATTTTATTCGTTTATATTATATATTTTAGGCTCTACTGAATTCGATAATTAATTCAATATTAAGATATTAATATGACTCACAAACTGGATATTTATGTACGAATATGAACTCGTATAATCTTTACCATTACTGACTCTATTTAATCAACTGCAAAATCTATCTTATGCAATGATTTATTGAAATGTAATTCAGCAATTTTATTTTGACAGCAGATATTTATTTTCTAAAATTTTCGTGTTGTTAAAGCATTCACCTTTTAAATTGCATTAAATATTTAGTAAATGTATCCTCAGATTAGATATAGGGTGATAAATAATTTAGTTTCAATACATATTCTTGGTTTTTCTGAATATGTTAATCATAGAATAAACATTTGAAAGAGAGCAACTACGTAAAATGAGTATAATATGCATACTGCACTTATGAATCAGAATAAATGGGACTTAATCAAAAATATTTCAGTAGCTAAGGTTTTGACTGCGAGAGGCTTCAGCGATGAAACAATCTGTATATTTTCTAAATATTCTTGAATGAATTGGAAAAGGTTAAAATTAAAATTTTCGACTTGCTGAATAAAATGGTAGTGCGTCATAGAAAATAAATTTTTCATACACGGAGGAAGTTCATGCATATGATATTCATATGTATATGTTACTTTGAGAAATTTTTCTGGGTCCTTCATCAATAGCACAATTTCATCGTCGTTAAGATATCGGGACCACTTCTATGGAAATTATTTGACATTCGCAGCCTCTTTATCATATGAGAGAATATCTGATTCACACGAAAATCAGGAAAATCAACCACCGATTCGTTTGGATTTGAAAATTCTCAATAAGGTTATGCATGATAAATAATTAAACTAATATTATGTTCTTTAATCCAATAGGTAAAGAAATAAAATTTTGATGATCATTTTTACAGTATTGTGGATGTGGTATACAGTCCTTTGATTTCATCATGATAGTTTCATATTTTCTGGTCAAAGACTTGCTAGAAACCATCAGAACGAATCCATAATCTTCCTATACTTAAACATAAACATATGATAATCCAATCAAAGATAGGGATAGTGAAATTTTCAAGTAAAATGTCAGGAATGATACATGACCCCACAGAGTACACTCATCAGCTTCTAATCGACGTGAAAGTTGCAATCGGTTCGGTACAAATGAAATTTGCTTTATGTTCCGAAAGGTCTCCTATCAACTCGCAGTCGAACATGCAACGAGACCATGTCGAATCGATCCCTAGCGTACATTTTGTTCCGAAGACATTTCCAGGAGTGCAAATTGAAACGTCTCTGCTGACTCTCCAATTAATGACATCAGCTACTTGTTTAGGGCGCCGAGAGCTTACAGTAAACAGTAATTGATGCCTTAACAACGTTGGTATATAACTGATTAAGGTTGGATAACTGTGGGCTTCCACATTCCATTAGATCGTTCCATGACTTCCACACTCAGCCTTGACACCTATTCAGGGCATCTAAGTGTCTTACTATCACGGTGGTTGTCGTAGGTTTATTTATGATGCTATCTGAAAAGCGAGAAACGAATTGAAAAGCGATTCATACAAGGTGCTTATTATGCCGATGTGATTTATTTAGAAACGCTCAGGAAGATAGGTTCTATCTTGCTGACTAATCACGAACCGTTGCTGACGCGCAGTCTACGTGTGATTGACCCATATCCGACAAGGGAATTTGCATCGCTGCTGATGTTTAAATCGTAATCTCCGAATTCGAATGTTTATTTTATGGTTCAATAGGTAATTTAATTGGTGCAAATGTTGGAAATCGCAGATTTTCACCATGATTAATTTATGCTTCATGCTCGAAGGTTTTTTATCAGTCTTTCAAAATAGCATTATTATGATTGATGATCGTATTCATAACTGAGGTATTGTAGAGGTGTAATATTTATTGAACTGTTATTTTACGCAGCAAGAATATTTATGTGGGTAATCATAAAAAGAAAAAAGTTTATTGCCTCTCTTTCAGGTTTCATTTTTATGGAAACGTAAACATTTTTACTCAAAATCGAATGTTTACAGAATTATTTGCATACATTTAATGATTCCCTGCATATTTTTACGCGAGTTAGCGTTAAATGTTATGAAAAATAACGTATCTATTGTAATATCTTTATTATTCTTTGATGAATATAAATGAAAAGAATAAAATATATTTCACAACATTAATTTGTCATTTATAGCAGCATTGCATATAAAGGCAAAATATTTGACATTAATTTCAAAAATATAATCATCAATAAAGTACATAATACACTTACAATTTTTTATCTTAGTTATAACATAAACATGTAATATAGTAGATAATAATTTAATAAAGAAGTTTTAATTCTTTTAAAATTTAAAATAAAAAGATAAAGACTTATATTTTACTTTTATGGAAAATCTCAGATGATATGAATGTTATTGTACACTTACCGATCAATTCCGTTATCGAATTATTTTTAAATTTAGCCTGAAAACTCCTATGGTATGAAGAAAACGAGTATATATGTAAGATACGGAACTAAAACGAAGGGAAAACTATGAACGTGTAATATCCCGATTAGAATCTAGGATCATTTCTAGAAATAATCTCCTTCGACGTATTTATACAGTTTTTTTATAATGCATGAGTGTGTACATTTCACACCCAAGGAGTGTTATTCGAGAGAAACGCACGGATTCTTATTTGCATGTAAACAGTTCTCGGAAGTGTGAAAGGGAAACGGGTAATTTTGTTAATACGCACGGTTAGCATTAGTGAGCTAGAAAGTGATTAGATAAGGAGAAAATGTTACATAACAAATGAGGTGCGTAAATACTGATTTCTATATAGAAATTATAAAAGGATGTGATTCATAAAAGTCTTTTTTTTAAACGCTGGGAAAAACGATAATTATTTGTGTAAATATAAATTTCAAAGTTTCCTCTCCATTAAAATATTTTTATATATCGGAAGTTTATGTTATGAAACTCCTGCGAGTTTCTTGAAAAACAAAAAAATGGTGTAAATGGGTTGCAATTGGCTTCAAATATTTTTTATCTGCCTAGTTCTGTAGAAAGATAGATTAGAGGTATAGAAAAAATTATAATATATCACCATCATTATCTTTTAAAATTTTAACATATTAATGAAAATGAGACGAAAAAAGTTAGTTTTCGGTTATAAAGTTATTAAACTAATTAAGTATTTCGGAATTCAAGTAGCCCTAAGTAATTTTGTAGTCGACAATAAAAATATATAAAAGATATATTCCGCTTTTGTATTAAAATTATTTACGCAATTTTAAGAAAATGTGTACTTAACTAGTACATCATGATTTTCCGAATAATTGCAATATTACATCATTTATGTATAGATTTATTTTTAAGCAACTTAAGCCTGAATGAAGATTACGGCAAAAATTCTTTTACATAAGATCTCCCGTAGAGCATAAATCAACATTTTAAAATATTAATCCATTATTTGTCATTAGGATTTAACTTAAAATTTCCTACTATCTAGTAATTTGTGGCTTCCTTTTTACTTATAATACTTACAGCAGATTAGATCATCTTCGATTTGTAATTTCATGAATAATTTAATAATCAGTTTAGAATTCTATTATTTAATAAGTCTAAAAAATAGAGCAATATCTGGTTGGGTGGAATGATGACTGCATTAATCTTTTAGATGTTGTATTAAATTAATATTCAAATTTATATTCATTGGAGATTCAAGAAGAAATAAGTCAAGGAAAATAACATTTTGTCATTCAAATTTTACTCATATATCGGCCTTCACGTTTTGAATAACATTTATTTTGATGAATATTATTCACGAGAAAAATCCTTAATCTACATACTTCAGTGATTACGAATTTTCATAGCTGGAAAAGCAATAAAGATCTGCGAAAAAATTATCAGAAGAAACATTTAAATCGTATCATACTTGCGTATGAAGGACTTGATTCCGAGTAGCGAGTTATGAAATGAAAAGCATATGGGAGTGACTCACCTTAAAAATCCGGCCACGACTTGACAACACGCCGTTTTCAGCTGTTAATTTACTGCAGCTTTTCTTTTAATTTATTTATGGGGAAACCCCCTGAAAAGAAATTTCTCGGAAGTTTCCATTTTAAATGAGTCAAACTTTTGATAGATATTCTATGTTGTTGAGGTGTTAAGAACAATATTTCAAGTTTTTTTTTTGGGAATTTACTAATACCTGTTTGACGATTGTGTCTTCACCGAGGAATTTACCACATTATCACGTTCTTGTTGAATGTTCATTTTTGTTTCCTGGAATGTTTATTTCCCTCGGTGATAACATATTATCTCTAGAAAAACAATGCGCAGATACATAGCGCATTACAATAGCAATGCATAGAAGAGTTGGATGGAAATGTTTGCTTCGATGCAACAGTCATACTAAAGTTTTGCATTGTGACAGCGAAAGCTTCATAACTACATCACTGTTACACCACTTAAGAGGACAATAAAGTCCCGTGCTCGACAGCAATGCTGCATCATCAGATAAGAGTGGAAAAATGTTACGAAATTAGTACACAGACAAGAAGAAAGAGGGACTATCTAGTAAGCGTGTGTAAGTTTTTAAGATGCCGTACTTCATTCGGAGTGGTGATTTAATTCCTGAGCAATTTTCCGGGTCACATTGTGTTCTTTCAAGTGAAAAGGTGGATCAAGCTGTGCCTAGCATACGTTTCAAATGGTATGGTGTTTATTTCGTAGAGTATGTGTTCCACGAGAAGAAATAGAGCGAGATATTTCGTTTTACGATAAACAATGGCATCAGCCATGAAGTTGTCATTGGATACTTTCATTTGAGACTTATCGGGTGAGTACTGGAGAAAAAATTCATCGTTGATAATTACTAAAACGTATCCTAGATATCTAAATATGTAACGATAAAAATTTTGGCATACCTAAACAGTGACCGAATACGGAATTATTCTTGGAAAGGAAAACAATATTTATAGCAAAAAATTCTCCATTTGTACAGATTTTTGGAGCATGAGACCATTTACACATTTCTATCAGAAATATTTTTATCGATTTTTATTTATACTTCTTTTTCAGTATTGAAAACCTGTTTCTATATCTACTGATATACTTCATCTATTACAAAATCATTCTTATTGAGATATTTTTCTGTACTCTTTTTCACATGTTTGTTAAGCATAATGAAAAGTTTATTTTTATATATTGAGAACTTAGGCAACATACACGTATGTAGTATAAATAGGGTCGGAACTTTATAAATTATATAAATTATCATCTTCGATGAAAGAGAGGATGGGATTTGTTCTACACATAATTAGGAACCGATAACAATGGGCATAACAAGTGCTTCACGATAATTGCGTAATGAATGTCTTCACGGCGCAAATTATGCATTCACTTTAGCTTGGAGCTTGGATTGAATATATTAATCGTCCCAGAAGTTACGCATATTTTTATTCGAGCATAGTTTCCGGTGGATTATCTTGAGTAGAGATAAGGATTGTTTACTCTCGAATTCATCGTTATGGAAAGAAAGAAACGGTTCTTAGTCTGTATCTAATTTAGAAATCAAGTTCATCTCCGAGATACTCAAAAGTAATGTGAAATTAGAGGAATGATCTCCTCTAAAGAATTGAAATACTTCCGTAAAGATGAAACTAAAGAAATCATATCGTAATGTATAAATAAAGGAAGAGGATTACGCTTAAAAACAATAAATTATTTTTTTTTAATATTTTATTTTTTATATTTTCTTGTATATTTTTATATATATTTTTTATATATTTAGATATATCTCTATAATAAGTACACATAGTATATTCTCAAATATTCCCATACAATTCAATAACTTGTGATTTAAATTCTCTTTTCTATTGGCAGAAACTAAAATGATTTTGAGTAAACATTAAAAGTTCTACAAATAAGCCAATATATCAACTGAGCAAATTATATATTCAACAAGAAACATACTTTTCAGATTATTTTACTTTATTTATTTTTATTCAGATTAAATGATATAGAGAGATCAGTTATAAACCCCTACAATGTAATTCGTTAATGAAAATGATAATAATGGAAAATTTGCCATTCTAAACACACTCTAACTTGAAATTAAAATACATTTGAGAGTTGGTGGTAAATACACTTTGACATTAATGAACTCAAATTTTATTCCTAATGTTCTACCATTCTCATTGTTGTATTAGTTGTTCAGGTTTGTTGTTGTTATTTATTAGTTCCATTGGGTTGCTTTAGAAGAATTCAGAATAAAAAATTCGACGTGCTTGTTTTGATTCGACTGGTTTTCTTATTTAGCTTTAATTTATTTTAAAGCATTCTCCACTAAGCAGGGTTTGCTTTCTCATTGACCGATATTACTTGTTTTACAATGTCCCTTTGTTAATGCAGTCAAAGGAGAGTAATGAACTTTCATTACCAAACCTGTTTTCAGCGAATTTCCGGCCGATCAATTTCACAATCTTTTAGCAGTGTCCGATTTTAGAATGATGCACATGTATTGTATTTCGGACCGTACAGCAAGTAGGGTAACCAGAGGATTATTTTGGAATAAAAAAATCGTCGGACCAGGTAAATATTGAAAAGCACTGAGTAAACAAATCTTTCTTCGTTGTCAATGAATTACTTCTGTGCGTCAAACTTTCTTATTAGTTTCCCATAGCAACTAAGTTTCAAGATACACTTTAAGGTTTATATAATTTAATAAATCTTTCGTCAACCATTTACTTGTTATTGATTCAGAAAAAGGCAAAAATATCTGCTACTACTGCGTGAATTCATAACATTCTAGTTTGCATAACAAACTGTCTTTAGGATTTCCCTTTTCAAATAGTTAACCTTATTATTGAGCTGCAAAACTTTAGGGAGTTTTCCTTTTTGTTTATCGAAATACCATCAGTTTTAATGTTGACAACATATTCGTATCATCACTTTTTTTGTCTAAAAGAATGAAATGAATGAATGATTCTTATTTATAGGTCTAATAGAACGGATCATTAATTTCTCATTCACTTCATAAACGTATGGTTAGTTAAATATGAATATTTATTCAGCTTTTACTGTCATTGTTGTTCATATGTTACTTATTTCACCTTAGTAGAATGATTCTTATGTATTGCATTCTTTATTGACGCTAGAAGTAGAATAATTTCTTGATCTTTTGTGCAGTACCAAACGTTAGATGTTATCAGTCATCGAACACGACGAATGCTTTCATTCCAGCTAGTAAAAGTTGAACAACAAAAGAGGGGATAGCATCAAACGATCTAGGGAATTACAAATCAATCATTGGAAACGAATATATATGGTCTTGAAAGAAAATTCTACGCCATTGTTTTTTTACTTTATAAATTCCCAGTCCTGCATAGAGGGTGTGAACGTAGCCACAGCGGAAATGCTTTCAGTTTGGCGGACTATTAATCCATAGCATTTCATTTTAAGGCTGACACATGGATTAGACTTGGCACCATTAAATGATGGCAGGAAATCAAAGATGAAGGAAGTGAAACGTATCTCCGTATCCATTTTAATAGCCACTCCATGAGAATGGAACGTTGCGTTGAAAAAAAGCGAACGGTTACATTTTTTATTCCTCTAAAAACATTGATTCTTTCGTCGATATCTTTGTTCTGAGACGAAGTTTCTCGTTTTCTTTGAGCCAATGCTCAGATCATGAGGACGATAAAATTCTTAACTCTTTAAATTTTAAAATCTCAGGAGAACATTCATATGAAAATGTATGCAAATATTATTCATTTCAAATTGAGAACACAAATTTTAATCGTTTTTCAATAAGTATGAGGCATAAAATACAAATCATAGAAAATTTTCAATGAATAATCGTAATGATGCTGCCTTGATGCTTATGAATGTCTATTTACTTTAATTTTTACTTGGGTTTTCAGTTAACAAATATTTATAAAGTAAAAAATCATAATATATTAGGTACTAGCAGAATACTGTGGATCATTAACTAATATAATTTAATTTTTGCGATTTAACAGCGAACATTTTAATCTAACCTTAACGACTGGTAATATATATGTACAAGATACGATTAAGTCTATCAGTTAGGTACATAAAAACATATAGGAAATAATTTATGGAGAACTACGTAGATATTGTTAAATTGCAACACCCTGTAACAGAAGATTTAATACCCCGAATAAAAAGTAGCCGAATTAATTTTCCCACGTCGAATTTAACGCTTTAGGTCTTTCGACTCGGTTTACGGGAGATTTACATTCAATTTTCCTTCACGTTATTAAGATATTCCCTGCTACACATTGGTCCATTAGGAAACACGCGGCTTTAACCGAGTGCTGATTGAAATTCATTCGTTCCCTTTAACAAGTGTTAAAGGCCGATTAAATCTTCTTGCGTAGTTGATCCGATGGTGAAAACGCTGTAATGTATTTAGGGAACGAAATTAGTGAAAGGCCGGATTAGGAAATACGTGGAAGTAGTCCATTGATGGAGAGTGAAAAAGATCGAAGCTTTTTCAGATCGGTGATTTATCCTAAGAAAATCTACTTTCGTTTCCAAAGAACTTGGGGCCGGAGTCCTAACCACATCGTTCGAGGGTGTGGTTAGGGCGTGTGCGAAAAGTTTGAGTGCAGATTTCAGAGTGCCAAGATGGTATCACGTTTGTCGAGGAATTGAAAACAGCAAGGAGGTATAACGGCGAAAAACATACGCGTTTCTTCGGAAAGATTTACTGCTGACGTTCATTTCCTGGAAAATGTTTGATCATGATCATACTTCGAGGGATGTAGGGCATTCTAAAAATATCGAAAACCGGAAAAAACATAAAATGAGTCTAAAATATCACCCCATTGATCCTCAAGTAATATATGGGAAGAGGATTGCCAAGTGGGCCACTACTTGAGTGAAAGCGGTTCGATTCCCAGTGAGGACCCACGTGCTAAATACTTAAACTGTCGTAGTACTTTTAAAATTATAGCTCTTTCAATACACACGTAGTAGAGTAAAGAAACGGAACCTTTCCAGGGTCATGCGGTCGTTAGAAAGTGAAGGTATAAATAAAAAGGTAAACAGCTAATAGTAAACAACAATAATAGTAACAGTAATAATAAAGAGGTTAACAGCTCATTTATGGAATATTAAAAATTATACTTATTATACTTTTCGGTGCATTACTCATTTCATGCATGGAATTCAAATGTTCATTATGTTTTCGAAGAAATAAAATAAAGTAAAACAAAGATAAAGTAAAATATGATTACGTTCGTTTGATGTTTTTTTATTTAAGTTTGATGGACCACTTTCCCGCTGAACCATGATCCGAAATTTATCATTTCCTGTTTCATCCGGAATTCCTTTAAGTTTGAGGCTCTTTTACTCATAAATTATCGAACCTTAAAAGTGAAAGAGACAACAAAACTCTCGTAATGGGGTCGAAACTGTATTCGCATTAGAATTTATCATCCATCACACTTTTCTAAACAAATCTTTAATGGTATTTAAAATACCAAAGCATTGTTTAATATTTGTACGTATACATTCTCTAAGTTATGCACATAATTAACGAAATCATAAGTTTCAGTCCTAAGTAAAGGAAAATAATAATAGATTACATAAATCGATATTGTAAACATTTTAAGTTCAATGCACTACGACAACAGTATCAAGAAGTATCGCGTGAAGTTGAGGATGTACTATTGATGATGTAACTAAATATTCTCGATAACTTCCCTTTGGGAAATGGCATAGTCATATAATTTTTGCGACGAACACTCAGTTAATGAGAAATCGATAGATTACTCACCTTTGCCTTTATTATCACCTTACGAGTCTTTATACGTAAACGAAAGGCTAGATTAGAAAGATCAGCAGATAGTTGGAAAATTATTGGTTGCTTTTAATCTTATCTCTTTACTACACCTTGTTCGAGGCTAAGCTCTAGTCATGCAACTTGCTCTACGTAGCGCATAAAAAAATGCATCAGCTTGTATCGAACAAGGCACTCAAGCAGACTGGTAACTTAAGACAGTATTCATTAAGACTGTATTCTTTTCGGTAAAAAAGATAAGCTGCTGTGAGAAACTTAGGGTTGATTAATTTCCGAGAATGGAAAGGATAACGATGAAAAGATATCGGTCGATTTTATCGAAACTGTACAATGATTGACCGCCCTTCGAAGTAAGAAAAGATAAAACCCCGTAAGCCCCGAAAAAGAAAGCACAAAATCGGTACAATTAATGAGAGAAAGTATATTGAAATTTATGAACATTCATTGGAGTAAGAGATGAGTAGGTCAATCGGTCAATTCACCAAAAAATTTCGAGCATCTTTAACTCAAAATGTTCATCAATTTCCCGCTCATGAATATCAGATGACGAAACTTAATCATGCAAAAAATTAATTAACCCACTTTAACCTGAATTTCCGCACGAAGTTTTTGGGAATCGTAAACTGAGGGAATGGAGCGATTCTTAAAAATTACTTCAGCTTTCGGAAATCACGCACGAACAAAATTCTATCGGATACAGAAAGTGAATTTTCGCTTGGAGTTTGGAACTGATATCTGATGGCAAAAGTAAAATACAATGTAAAAATTTATTTGAATACTGTTGCTGTAAAATTTACGTGTTTTACAAATTTGTAAACAAATCCAATTTTGATACGCTACAATTTTAATCATGTTTATATTGGGCATTATAGATAAAAGAACCAATCGTACCATACATCGTATACTAGATAAATATTGTAATGAAGTAATATCAAAGCAAAAATGTACATTAGTCCATTTAAACATACTTTGAATAAGCACTGTAAAAATAGATGAATAAATGGGTTGTGATTTCAGCCTCACTCATCAAATTCAATTGCAATCTTCATTTCCTCGTGATAAAAACAAAATTAAAAGTAGGAGAGATGATTGACTGTACCTAACGTATACGGGCACTAATTGAGCCACCATTCCCTGTATAAGAGTCCTACAATCTCATTTTAAACATTCCGCGAACGAAACAAGCCCGACGAGTACCAAACCCACCAAGATGTCCCAATCCTCACCACTTACGGACGTTTACATTGTTGTGGGTGGACCAGATATATTTAACCTCAACTTACACACGTTTTTCCTCTTCCCATCGGTGACCAAATGCACGAAACCAGTATTGCTCTGATCTAGATCGTACGGGTCGCATAGTAAGATTTTCACCTCCACTGCGACAACCTCTCAGTGGGTCAGATGGAAATATGGGTGATATTTGGCCGACACGTAAGGGTATCCGACATGTACATACGGGCAGGAAAAAGCTAACAGAGCCGTAAAGTCGAAAGTGGCGATTGCATCGAAAATCATACGTTTTGTAACCGGAATGGGACGGAGATATCTCGAGGTGGTTTTGCTAAAGCATAGGAATGGAGAAGTGGAGGAAATGAGTATCGGAGGGGTGGAAGAAGGGGGGGAAGAACTTGCGAATGGGACAATGGTGCAACAGCAACGTACTCTGCAACTTTCTCCTCTCACTTCCCCTACGCATCCCCCTCCCAAACCCCTCCCCTACCTTTCTCCTGGCTCTCTCTTCTTCATCTGTCTCCTTCTTAATGATGGCGCCTTCTCCTTAAAACACATTAAGGTTGTTACGCCTGTCAAGACATTTCGTACGTTCTCACACGCTATAGCAACGCTCTGGCCAAAGATATTTGGACGCAAAATTCATCTTCTGCGCGTGTTTTTTATCCTAGAAGTGGTCTTTTCTATAACTTTATGAACACGAATAAATTGGTCTTTATTTTTTATTCTGGCCTATATTTTTAAGGCTAAAATTTCCATTATTCAAACCTTAGGCCAGTATTACGCTGCAGCGGGAATAGCGTTTATTGACCAATGTTACAATTGAACGACATGACCCTCTTTTTGTCAAAATCCCGTATCTAGGTTTGCTATTTTTTCAGATTATAATGATTGTATAAGGGCTGAAATTATGACCATGCTATGAAAGATAGTACTGTCTTTATATTGTCTCTCATAGAATTGATTCATCAATTCATAACCCTCAGGTGCATAATAGAAACAGATTGACTAATCAATCAAAAATTACTGATACGTTGACCGTAAAAAATTTACTTTTCTATTCTTGAAAGGATAAGTTTAATTTGATGGTAGCAGTCGTCATACCTTATGTTACCAATGAAAAGTATAATTGTTACGAGTTTTATTTAGTCTCAATTCAACAATTATTCTTTCAATAATGATTCTTTCAACAATGATATTGATAATATATTAATAATAGTGGTAGCGATATTAATAATTAAGGCTTTAATTAACGCTAACTTTTACGTAAACATTTTGATATTAGTAAAATATATACAGTTTAATGTTTCATCATAAGATTGTGATTATTTACTTGATTTCTAACTATCTATTTACCACTCATTATTTACATATTCTCTAAGGATTTACAACGTTAAACATTATTATCTAACCATCATCTGCTGAGGCTGTAAATCTTTCAGTGTTCATCAATTCCCACAAACATTCCTTTCATTTCTTTACCCGGCCTTTCTTGACTTTGCACCTTTTGTCCTTCACCTTCTCATCATCTCCTTTCCCAGAGGAGACACGAAAATTGCTGCCCTTCTCCTTAACCGATTAACGTCTCTACAAAGAGATTGTCCTGTTACTTTCCTCTTCGCCGATTACCATCACGACAGCGGCAACGTAGATCGTATTAGTACTTTCTCGATCTGAATAACCTAAAAAAATAGTACAATTGAGCCCCTCAACGGGTCTTATTGAGACGTATTTATTGTAATAAAATCCACTTTTACGTATTTTACTTGGTTCTTTGAATCAAAAATCTTCATGCACCGAACCAATAGTGAGTTTATCGGAGAATGGATCTGCCTCGTTACCACGTTATTTACTTGCGGCAATTCACGATTGAAGATCAGGGTCTTCCAGATTACTATTGGAAACAAAGGAATCTGATCGATGCGAAATACCGATACCAGTCCTAGTGATTTCAATATAGAAAGCCATAGGAAAAGTTTATGATGATGACTATTTCAAGGCAACATACTTAACTCCATATTGACGTATCTTTTCTTTTCGGTGGATCACAGAAACTTGCCTATATCACTTCAAGGACGTTTTCCATCAAACCCTTCTTTCGTGCTTAGGTCCTCCTTCCTTTTCGGAAGTTATAATGTTATCAATAGGAATAGAAGAATACGTAATTTATTCTATCTATGATCATTGACATTGTTCAGGTTCATCTCTTAGGTTTTCGATGCATGAATACCGAATGCTTTTTTAGGTGACAATCACCTACGTATTGTACTATTATTGTTGGGATCCAAGAATAGGTTATAGATGACGATGAATGACGTATGATAGACTTTTTAAAATTTTCCTATTCATAACCTGTGACGGACGCGCTGGAATCACCTTATCCGTTTCTATTAGACTTCAGATCTCCGCAGCATATTCATCATAAAATGTTAGCATATTCAATGTATCCTTTCTCCAAGCTTCCCTCACAGTTAGTGAAGTTCTGAGGTAATCCACTTCCTTTATGATGCATTGCCGTAAAGGCAATCGTTAAAATCTCCGAATCCGTCACCGCCTATTGAACTTCTTCCAAGCGTACAATCCTTTTTTTTTAATCGGTTTCAGGCGACTGTCTCCTGCTTACCTCTTGTGCAAACGCCGATAAAGTCGGGGAACCGGAATCCGTGGACTTCTCACCATTTCACCTTTCTCCAGCCGACATATACCTCCGAACTCCCGTAATTTATAATCTTTTCTTGCAAAACCGCTTGCCTTTTGGTTGACTCGAAAGTTTTCCTAGAAACCATCTTTAGGGTCGATATACGCAACGTTGAGGAAGCTTCTCTATTGCCTAGGAGACTGTTGAATATGTGAAGGATATGATAATAAAATGCTAATGTTTTCTTTTATGGCACTCCTCTGTTAAATTCTGTAGGTGCAGTATAATAGTTGGCATAAGACTTCATAACTCAGCCTTTTTTTTAGTGCTGGGAAATCTATGAACCAATGGAAGGTAAACTTCTTTTCGAGGACTTTTACTATTCCTTTGATTCTATTAAAATTCAGTTTTATATTATTTATGACTTTTATGGTGTCTTCTTTTCAGTACGAGTAGATCAATTAATCAGACTTCAAAAACTATAATTTCAAGATTTCTCTTATGGATTGATTTGTTTTTTTTTTATTCCTAAATTTCTCGATAATAGTTTACATTTTTGTTTTTTGATTCCTTTATATTTATAATATCATGTTAAGGATTGCAACATTTTCATTGAAAATCGTGTTATTTAAACAAAATTTGGTTTCAACGATTAAAATGTGTGACTTCCAATTATACGATGCTTATTTAATAGAAAATTATAACCTTGAGCCAAGTTATGATTAAATTACGAGATATTCCACATAGTATGAACTTAAATCTCCTCAATTTTAAGAATTTGGTAGAACGAACGAGATGTGTCAAGTGCATGTGATGATGATGTGTCAATCTTACACAACGAAGGTTCTAAATTTTAATGGAACTATATATAGTAAACGAGAAGTTATCTAGACCGAGATGCTGATGAATAAACATTCAAGGAGACAGGCAAATATAGGGTACTTAAAAGATATTATGGAGACGAATATCGATTGAATAAACTTGTTACTCATTTTAACCTATTTATTCGCTGTTTCATCACATTCCTTTTGTTGTCATGCGGAACATTGTCCACGAATAGTCGTAGTGAAATGACCATTAGAATTTTTGAAGTGGTATAAGATGAACAAGGAAATCCTGATTGTCAACCCTTGTTTTCCAGATCAGTGCCTTCTAAGATCATTCTTCGCGTGCATTGAGACGCATTCATGCAGAACGCAGCGGAATAATCTCGCCTCTTGTATCTCCGTAAACGTGATTTCTCATTCATCCCTCTCAGTTGTCGGTCTATTTAAACATAAGTGTGTGAATCTGAGTGGGAGAGTTTATTTTTATAATCAGTGCAGCACATCATCTCGAGTTTCATGATTACATCAAAGGTATATAATAAGTCATCAATGAATGGAGCTGTGGACTGGATAGAGTTATGCGATGCACGTAATCGGATTCATGCATTCATAATTCATGAAATGTTACAGTAAATATTTAATTATTCTACGCTAGAACGTTCTTAATATATTCGGAATGAAATTTTATACCATGTATTCTTTATAAAATAAAAGGCTTTGATATTTCCATTAAATAACACATAGTAACATACATACGTAATTCTCGAGTGTGTATCGAATTGAAATCTGAACTTTGTCATTATAATCATTAAAATATCTTTTAATGAAGAGAAAGTTATAAGTTTAATTCAAACAGAACAATTTGAAGTAAATTGTAAACGGAAACGGATGTTTTATCTTTTGTAGATTCCTATCACCTTACTATTTGAATTTTGATCTTGTATATTTAAATATGCAGGCATTTTATTACATCGCATGATATTAAAGAGCAATAATTAATTATTATCAATGAAAACCTTAACGATATCAATGACTTATGTTATAACTAAATACGCTACAGTTTATTTATCATCTATTTTATAAGCTCTATGACCTAAATTACAGTTCAAAAGCTTGCTTTAGTAAAACACACCATTTTAAAATATCATGAGATGAAACGTAATTCAGCAGGAAAAAAGAAACAATAAAAATCAGCCAAAACATCGGGAGATTAGGCAATAAAATCAGGCGTTGCCTGTATTTCGGAAGGAAACATAAAGGAGGACGACGTAGTAGATGAAGAAGCTATTAAAAAAAAAATAAAAGAAGATAGGTGAAATAGTTTTACGACGTAGCATCTCCTTAGAAGAGATCTATCTCTAGACGGTGAGAATCATAATGAAATGAAATTTACGACAAGTTCCAAGGAAATAAAAAAGTAGCAAGGACTTAAGGAGCATCAGCATCTGGACTTTGGAAGGCCATATGACTTCAGAGAGAAGACACCACAATCAAAATAATATAAAGAAGAGGCGAAAAGTGGGTTTATAGGATGGCACTCCATGGTGATGGCCTCGGCAAGTAGGACAGAGCGTATGGAAGGACCCACCTATTAGCTATGTTATGGACGGTCATCGACGATGAAGACACCGGATCATCTCTCTCACTTACCCTTGGACGTGTTACCCTTCCTTTCGAATCTTGACCCCTCTTATTGCCTCTGAACCCAGTGACTCATCACAGCATCCATCAACGCACGCGATTCTGTCGTCTAAGAATAAAAACTCGACTTTTTGTGAGAATAACTCCAGAGTGATCCAAAATCCCGTATTGTCGTAAACCGAAACGTTTTTCGCGTAATATATATTCTCTTCGGTTCGTTACGAAACACGCTTTAGTAAAGATATTAAATAATGGTAATAAATGCTGCGCGTCTCTGATAAAAAACATCGAAGAAATATTCAAATTGCTTCATTAAATTTTAAATTCGATTATTAGATTTTGATGTTGTGATAGAACAAGTTTTCAATATCCTATAACTGGTATCGTCATTAACAGTAAAACGAAGGAAGATAAACGTTCCCTATATTAGAAGAGAATTGTTTACAAGGTAAAGAAGAAAACTTATATTTCAAATTGGAGGAAGAATTAGGTGAAATAGGAAATTGTGGAGAAAAACTGAAGTAAAATCGAAATTATAATATTAGATGGAGATTATATAATGAATAATATATAAGATTGAGCTTTTAAATTTAAATTTCGAAAAATAATATGTGATGGATGTTAAGAGAATGCATATCAAAAAGGAAAAGAATACCTTGTAGAAAAATAACGAACATGACCTCTAACCATCCAGTTTTTGTGTCAGCATAGAAGCTTTTAGATATTTATAATCCTCTTAATATAAATTTTGACAACTTTTCCTAATGCCCCAATGATACAATATATTTATGACCATAGATATCAATTGAATATGATCTAAGAGTCAAGACTAATAGAAATCTAAGGTTTCAATTTAAAATGATTTTCTTTCCCAGTTAAAGAAATATAAGGTACGGTGAAATTGGAGTAATAGAAGATATTTATCACATATGATAATTAGGAGGGGTTGGAACTCTCCACTCCTCATCCCCAACTTTTAATTCTATTGAACGCCTTAATGGTAAGACCAGTGAAAGTAAAAGTTTGACAGCCTCTGAGTGGAAGATTGCTTAACGCACTGAGGATGAATGGATGTAGTTTTACAAAAACGACAGCTAAGTCGATCGTTGCCTTTTGAGGACCCAATCAGCTGTATCAAAAGAAGAGAGAGTAGCATCATTGCATTGGATGAGAGCGTGACTAACTTTTTACACGGAACGAGTACTCAAGGGATATTTCAAATCCATCGACTCAGAGGTTTGTTCCTCGTATTATGAAAGCATTTCCTTTCCAAAAGTCATCGTTGAATTTGTCATGGGTGTGTGAGGTCGTGTTGAGGAAAAAGAGAAAAATTTAGAGAGCGTGTCATTGATTCGAGGTTATTATTCGTAGAAGTCACAATATTTGGGTAGTTAAGATTAAATTCTATCGCTAAACTGAGATGAATACGGAGCTCAATTAAGTGGAACGTTTCCTAAACAGACTTCCTTAGGTGTGCTGTCAGAGGTGATTTGATTGGATTGCTTACTAAGAGCAATGAAATGAGCATCACCATTGAATATTCCGATAGATTAAAGAAGCCTTACGTATCACTATTCAATCTAGGTTTTCATTTCATTCGGAAGTTATGATCGTGAAATACCCTTAGAATTTGAACGTTTTGTAAGAGAAAAGGAACTAAAAAGTTTAAATAATTGTTGTCATGTTTATTTGCTTATCTAATTGAAAAAAAGTGTAGAAATTCTCGTGAAATTTTATCAGGTTGTAATCATATTTGCGCAATTTAAATTATAAATAAATAAGAAGTTTATTGCGAACTATGAACTTGAAGTATCACATGTACAAATCCACAATTTATAATGTAATTCTAAAATAATTTATAAATACGTAACAAGATTGAATTTGGTTTCATTTTATGATATAAAAATTTTTAAATTTTCAAAATACGTGAACAAGGTAAATTTTAGCTGCAAATGAAATATGATATTATTAATCCAAAACAAATTCATGCATTCTTGAAATTCAGGGTTAACAAGATATTCAGGTATTTTTAGTTTTTTAAATAATTAAGGTTAAATAATTTCCTACATTCGTATAAGATTGATCATTGATGGGAAGTGATTCTGATTTCAAACAATAACATCGGTGAATATTTAAGCAAATATATTCATTTAATTGCTTAAATTGCTTTGAGAATTCACACGTATAAGTCGACCTATACTCTGTTTATACACAAAGGATGAATCGTGTTACTGATATTCGATATTTTGGTGATTATTCATCTAAAACCACTTATAACGTAATCAATACAAAACAGTTTAAAAGATGATAATAAATATGATGTGATCAAATATTGATCATTCCCGCCGTGAAAAATACACATCAAAAGGTCACCTATTTTTCATCCCAACTTTCTATTCCCATCTTTAACCTCCTCTTCAAAATTGTGTATATTTTTTTATCTGCCAGCCTTCTGTGATGGTCATCTTAAGCGGTGAAACATCTCCTTGCGGAGGTTATTCAAAATAAATTCGCCCTTTTAACGTTTTAAAATTCACTATTGTTTAGAAACATAATATAAAGCACACTTTAAAATTCCAAACATTTGGATATAATTCCGCTATGTATAAAATCCCACGAAGAAGTTATCTGTGTAATATAATGGTTGTCCTCGTTTCTTTCCAAAACCACTTTCTTTCTTCCTAAATTCCATGCCCTCGGGGAAAGATGCGGGCTCTTAAGAGCCATTACCCAAATCGTGGACTGTGGGTATTTCCTATCAAAACAGCTTTGAGATCCATTCCAAATGCTACGGTTTGAATTTTTTTGTCCTCTCCGAAAGGGAAATTTTGATCTAATTTCGGCTTTACTGTTTCCCACACGGAAGTTGGCGTTCCTAAAAGGAAAATTGCGTAAAAGGAAACATGGAAATAATTTGTATGTTTTACCGAAAAAAGAGCAATTGTTTTGCCTTAGTTAACATGATTTTGAGGGAATTGTGATGGATGTGTAACATTAGGAAAAGAATGTACTTTTTATTTTAAATACGACCCAAGATAAATATGAATGATTTCTAGCTGAAATAGCTGGAGATATTGTTCATTTTCTATCAATTATTATATGGAATGCAAGTAATTTTTCTATCAGGTGTTAATGAAGCATAATGAATTCGACAATTGTTCTTCATGACAGCTTTCGATTACAGGAAATAAAAAGGCTCTTTCTCCATTGCAAATAGAATTGAATTTAATTTATATGATTATTTTATCTTTCCTTAATTGTAATTTTACTGTTGCTAAGGAAGTTAAATTATGCTTGAGTGTTTTAAGGATTATATTGTTGAGTAAAAACGTATCAAATTTTGTGTACCAATTTCATGAATGTGAGTTATATATCCGTAAATAGTTAATTTATTGTAGTCTACTCTCTCTAATCAGATTAGTACGAGTAATTCGCCCGTGGCATAAAAGAACACGAAGCTTAGCTCATAAAGACAGTGCGGAACGGATGAGTGGATTAGAGTATCTTCCATATCAAAGCAATTCTTTTCAAAGTTTTTATTATACAACTTTATCCTAGTATTATTTGATATCCTCACAGGTTTCTTGTTTCTGTTCATTTTTAGCTTGTATTAAGTTTATTTTTACTTCCTATGGCTTTTTAAAAATATTCATGTTATATTACCTTGATCAAAATAATATCGCAGTTATATGATCGTAAATTAGATGAATTATTCGATAAAAAGGAAGATCTATTAGTTCTAATCAAGCGTAAAGAAATACATAATTCATCAATTTAACATCTCCATAATTTCAAAGCAAAATGAATATTATTATTACTGAATCTAAATTTGCTACTTAAAGCAAAGAATATATTAGACCTTGCATTCAGATCGTTAGCCATATCTGAACTCATTTACATGTTAAGCATTCCTATCTACCTTTCCCTAATTTAAATCTCCTCATCTCGAATTGCGAATGTAGATTTCCCGCACGAGAATCTCTTTCGTGCAATTTATTGGTGCTATTCCCTGAAGCGCTTCTGATCCTAGTCATGCAATAGCTTCTCTTGATACGGTTCCTTTTTTTCAGTGTGCTAGTTAGAGCATCGCCGATCATTTTCCCATCCTATAAATCCGTTCCCTCAAACGTTTTACGGCGCAATAGGCGGTGAAGATTACCAAATACTCGGTTCCTTTTCCCTCGGTGAATTGCGAATTCAGTTGCAAAAGTGGAGAATCAGAGCACGGAAAGATTTAAGAGGAGACGTAACTTCTTTAATAAACGATCTCGTACCGGTTCCGTCAACGGGGTCTAGAGTAAGATGAAAGAGACGCGATTTGGAAAATTTGCATGTACGTTATCCAAAAAAATAAAAAATTTGGAATTTCTGGATTGTTTATCTTCATACGTATTCCAGTTTTGCGAAATAAATTACATTCATTTGCACAATTTATCCTTTTTTCAGGATTACATTTCAAAATTTTTATTCCGATTCAGTTGAATACGAGACAGATATTCTGATACAGTATATGCACGCAATCGTGTTCCATGGAAACTTTATCCATCTACTCTATTGTTTGCTTTGACCCCGTTTCTGGATGTCATAGCTTCATGAAAGTATGGTTTATTATTACGTGATGAATTGTATTGTTTGGTAAGATTTATAATTTGATACATTATAGTCTAATAATTTCTATCAAATCGAACGGATAACTGTAGCGAACGGTAATGTACTGTACTGTAAGGATGGAAATGTATCGTAATAAACTAATGGGTCGTGTAAATCACTGTTGAAAGTCTCGTTTAGTGTACGGTAAAAGAATATATATAATACTAAATTCCTTTCGGGGAACGTAAATACAGTTTACCGGTAATTTTTGGGTTCGTATCGCTACTGTAATCAATGGTCGATTATTCACAAAATGCGATACCTTAAAAGGAATCAAATAACGATAACTTAGGGGAATATTTACAAATCGCTTTCAATGTGATTGGTTTTATATTTTATTTCCACGGCTTCGGTACGGATTGATCTTTTATATTGGACCCACCTTCAGCTTCATGATTCATTACGGGGTTATTCCGTTAAAACCTTTTACGCAGTATGATCGCTTTATTCATATCGATGGTTTACCATCCTTGGGAATTGGGTATTTCCAGAGATTTTTACGGCCGCATATTTTGTTTTGCTTAACATTTCGCAACTCAAACAGCGTTGCCAAAAATAAAACTCCGAACTTGAACCGTAAAAGAAGCGAAACCGTCTAAATCTCGTTTTGTTAATTCGTCGTTACAAAATCCCTAAGTAACCTTCAAGACGTTAAAAAGAGAAACCTCTTTTCAAGTGTCCCATTTAATCTGAACGATTCACGAAACTCACGTTGTGTTTAAGATGTACAGGATACGGTTATCGATTATCTAAATACGTGAGTAACTTTAATGCGAATTTTGGAGGTTCGGAACTCATAATGTGGAGATGAAGTCGAAGATTTGGGAGTTTTATAACTGTTTTGAAACTTGGCCAAATGTTTAGGGGAGCTTTTTATGACGCGTTAAGAGAGGAATATGCAAATGGTGCACACATATTGAGGAGAGTAATATTAAATTAAAATGCAAGGTTTCATTTTCAACGTGCATCATGATATAATTTATTTATTGTTTGTACACTTTTACTTATGCAAATTTAAAATTTTAGATATAAAGCATCGTATATTTTTTCGGCCATGGCCCACCTTTTTTCAAATTGAGGTCCATTACCCTTAAAGCATCGATGTTGTAAATTTACAGAGCCAAGATCATAAAAATAAAACCTGAAATCTTACTAAATGTAAGAGTAACGAAACACGTTTTGTCATAGAATCAGTATCAATTGATAATATTCCTGTGAAGGATCTGGATAATTAATCTCTTATGGAAGACTACAGGTATTTTCAAAGGTTGACCAGGTTTTTATTACTTGAAAATTAATTTTTACATGCTAAAAAGTCATCAGAATCTGTAATAAGCAATTATCTGATATCCCATTCTCTCCAATCTACATTATGATCGTATCTTCAGATGTCCAGGAATACTCATAGAAAACTTTTTTGAAAACTATGATTATAGAAACGACTTTCAGACCATCCCAGCGTTAAATAGGGATCATAACACAGCTCCTGATATTTTAACATGTTTATCTTACATAACGCATAATTCTTAACGAATTCATTATTGCTCATAATGTAGAAACTCTGATCGCCCATATAAAAATAATGGCATAAAATCTGCGATCCAGTCAACTTGTGACTTTCACCTCCATACAGATGGAATCAGCCTTCTTTACGTTAAAATGGTAATGAAATTTCCATTTCAAGAGCCCATAATTTTCCAGTGATTACAATACTTTCTCTTACCTACGCATATAGAGAAAGTAAAGTGTAATGAAACAGTTCTAAAATTCGCGCAAAAGTAACTTGCGAAATTCTATCGATTCACGGAAGTTGGAGCATTGTCATTTAGCTTTCTAACGATGTGGAGAAGATTATGGTTTCTTTGAATCATTCGATCACTCATTCGTAAGAATATAGTTGTATGTTTTATACCGTTGGTATGTGCATAAGGGAGCGTTTAGTGTGAAGGAATTTTTGTCTTTCGCTTTCTTTGATTTTTTTAGGTACCAGTGAGTGAAAGATACTTTCCAATAATAGTATGCGCAGATTGGCTTCAATTCAATAAAAAATTCTATAAAAAAGAAAGAGATTGATATTATCTTTCTTCTCTACGGATGATATGTCCTACGATTTAATATGCATGAAAAGCCATACTTTACTGAAATAAGGAAATTCTTAACAAATATGGATATCAAAAATCTTATAGAAACATGTATATGTTCTAAAAATGGACTTACAACTACCAGATATTCTTAAGAAGAAAGTATTTAATATAGTTATCATGAATTCTAAATAGCTCAGAATTTTGAATCAAATTTATTAAATATATAATGCAAGGTGATCGAGGGAAAATCTTAAGGGTCTAATCATATCATTTTGTTCGATAAAAATAGATAGTACGTGAAACTAAATTGAAAGTAGTTACGGAGGATGAATAATAAATGAGACTTTTACAGACCTTCGTAGAATGATTCATACTAATTTCTACGCTCAATTAAGAGAAAGTTATTGCTAATGTTTTCTAATTGAGAAAGTTTGAGATGCATATATAATTAGATTTGATGCTCGATAACACGATTCGGAGGGTAAGCATGGAAGTCAAGGGAAATAATTATAATTGTTATTTGTTTCTTCAATTAAATCTGAAGGAGATAATACTCTTTCTATAAATTGGGAATAAATCAAAACTGCTACTCAAAATTAATGAATCGTGTTTGCATCTATTACATTCGTTAACTCCTCAATTACGAACAGTTCTTATGCTGCAACGTTTTCCATCCTATTCATTAAAATCAAGTACTACTAATCACTTCCAATAAGTTCTGGTTTTTTTTTACAATCACGTAATAGTAAGTTTCATTAGATTTTTTTGGCATCATTACTTATAAAATTCATAATGCAACAAAATCTGAAATTCTTCATTTAAATTTATTTATTGCTTATACAGGAAGATGAAGGCATACCTCACGTACACATTTTCATAAGGTTCTTAATAAAAAAACACGTAAAAAATTTAATTGTAGTTTAAATTTAATATGAGTCTGTAAACTATGGCTTAACAGAGTACAATTTACTATTGAATTATCTCGAAGGTAATTTAATGCTCCAATAAATGTTTACGTATCGAAGACATGTATGAGCGGTTAAGTCCTTCGAACTCTTATGTTAGCTTTCATTGTCAGTCATCAGTAAACCAAGAACAAGTCAAGGATTTGAAATTTATCTCCCTTGTTCATTTCCTATCCTTCATTTTGTTAATTATTTAATTGAACTATAATTGATGTTCCCGCCTCATGTTGCATAAGTGTGCCATTCTGTTAATGAAACTCGGGAATATATCCGAGGTTTGATGAAGGACGATCGTTGAAGCATGTAAAAGCTAAGTTAGTGGAAATAATGGTCAGTTTCTGTGGTAGTATCCTTACATAACTCTCCCCAAAATGGCTTAATTTCTTTCGCATTTAGAGATCGTTGGATAAGTCTGGCGATACAATTTCATTTCATAATCTTGATCTTAAACCTTGGCATATTAAACCATAGAAATCATATAAATATCGCCAGTTACCAACCCATATGAATTTTTTGATATATGGATATTATATTACAACATTTGAGCAATTAAAAACAAGTAATTAAGAAAATATATTTCATTTGGTATTTAATTCAATTTGAATCTATTCTTTATGTATTTATTTAATCTTGCATAATTGGCAATTATATAAAGATTGATGTTGGTATTGTCCAGATTTTCACATTGAAAATTACTTTCCAAAGAATAATGACATTTTCTATTAAAATAACTTCAACCTCTAAGATCGTGCATTTGGTAATCATTTGCATTTCCATGACCTAAAAGTTTTTTTTGCTTCAAAGACTTCGAATTATTACACTCTGAAAAGAAAGGACCATAGTTATTCCAAGAATTTTCGAAAGATACATCGACAATTTCGGCGAAAGTTCGTTTTGTTGGCTGAATTTCTAGAATTTAGGGAAATCAGGAGGAATTTTTTCAACCAATGTAGTATAATTCTCCAATTTCTCTGCTTCACTTCGGATTTATTCCATCATTAATGTAAACAGCCAGAAAACCGTAGGAGATATCTCGAGTGAGGAGAATATCAAGCTGTAAAGTAAGAGTAGCGGAGTTGGATATCGTTTTCAAAAATCTGAATTTTTAACATCGGAAACCACGACGATAAGTTTTAAAAAAATCCAGATTCATAACTTTCGTAACCTATCACGCACGGCGCTGCGAAAGGAGTCATTTCAACCCTAGGAATCTTCTTCGGTCCAAATTAGGGCTATAAATTGTTACGATAGTATCTAAAAGAGCTACATTCGGCCGTTGAAGTCTCCCGGAATGCATAAGTGTCTAATCGCTACGTATTTTTTTACGGCTCCTACCGTTCTTTTCCCCGAGAATCTCGATGTTTGTCACGACCGCTCTTCCAGATCGTGACGTCACAGCATCCCCGGTCGAAAAAATCTTCGGAATCTTCGGTGCGAATCGTGTGACGGATTTGCTCGTGACTGGCCTCTCCTAACCATTTCTTCGCTTTCGTCATACTTTCGATGGTGCTTGGTATAACCGACTCACGATTAGAAAACTTAGTTCCAAAGGAAAGAGAGCAGATAAAAAACAGATTCTCTTTCCTTTCGCGCGGATGCAGAACCGTCATAGAGGTCCGCTTCCGCGATAAAAAATGTTTCTACGATGGAAGAATAGGTTTTGAATATATTTCGTGATTTTTTTCTATTTATATGTTTTGGGGTTTTTTCCATTGAAGATAGCCAAGATAGTTATTGACTAGAAAAATTATTCGGAAAACGATATCATTTATGGATTGCTTGTTTGTTTGTTATCCGAGATCATCTTTGATATTTGCCATGAATTTATAGGATCAATAGGTGGAAACTGATATTAGGTCAATAAACAACATTAATTTTTCCATTTTTACTAAAAGAGGACACACAGGAACTTAGTACTTAATTATTAGTTCCCAGAAATCATCTCGTCTCTTCAGGACCAGGTTGTTATTACCTATATTTAATTGATAGAAGCCAAATGTTACTTCTTGTACATGAGATAAAGGGCGGGAAATACAAAATTTTAATTCAAAGTGATTTTCTATCAAGTAAAGATATTTGAAGAACTTTTTTAAAAATTAAACATTTCCAAATTAAATTATTATTTATAATCAATTGGATAATAACTTATTTTAGATTTTATTGAATAGTTTAGATAGAATAAGTAAAGTATTTTTATCATTGTTCACGAATCAGAATATGAATATCTTTATTTATTGATTTATTTTATATATAGAGAAGCTAATCATAGATCACGTCGCCATCTGATACAATGTCAAACAGCGACGATATTTGGTAATGCTAATAGAGATTTTTTGTTTTCTTATATATTTATTCCTTATATAATACTTCAGGATATTTTTGTAATTCTAATTTTAAATAATTTCAAAAATATTTCCACGAAGAAAACCATCAGTTCCATTTCATTGGGAAATAACAGCAGCAATAGCAATTTCCAAATTCAATCGAGCAAAAAGGATCTTTGAACACACTAATTGAGTACTTTGAAACTCGGAGTAAGAAACCTTAAAGACATAATTTCACATTCCGTTGCAGATGACAATTGTTTGCCTAATATAATTCCCTTCCTGTTCCCGGTGACTTACACGACTGGTGTTGATATTTTTTATACCCATTTTATTTCTGAAACAGGAGAAATCGTTTTCTCGCTTGAATAGGAATAAAAAGAAAATATGCACGAATCTGTAGAAATAAGAAACTAAAAGTGTGAGAAGTGCATCGAAGGAGGCATATAATACAGGGTGAAAGTGGTCGTTCCTGTGTACAGTTGCAATGGAACCACAGAACTTATTTTCATTTTTACAGACCACACACAAAAACAGAAAAGCACCCAGCTCTTTCCCTGCCTGTATTTTACGTAATGTTCAGGAAATGACAGATACAGAATAATTCGTATTTGGTCCATTGTATACACGCGATTTAACTTTTTACGTATTTTATTGTCTCAGCTGGTACCCAACGTTCTTACTTACATAGGTTCAGACGAACAAAACATTGATAAATTACCCTACTGAGAATACCCCATAGAGTTAACGATGAAAGCATAATTGATGTAAAGATCCATACGAAAAACTAAACTTGGAAGTATTAATGATACAGGGAAACGAACCAAGACACTTTTTGGGCGGATGCCGCTAATTTCTTTTTCTCTAATCCACTTCCGTTTATCTTTTGGGATTTTTCCAGGCACACGCCTCGTCGAGTCCAGATACTTTCCTTCCTCCTTCTTAGCTAATGGGTTGACTAAAGTGCACGCACGGTTGAAAGCTGGAAGTGGTTAGGAGCTTAGGAAAGGGGTACTGGAGTGATGCTGTGATTACTTTATAAATGAAATCATTTTCTATGAAAGTCAGCAAAATACATGCGTGCATTATTGTTATAATTTTTATTAATAACAAATAGAATTGAAATTTTCTATTATATGAATGAGATAGATTTTAAACTCCTCAAATTTGATGACTTAATGCCGTTAGAAGATAACTATTATAACGAAGATACAAGATACAGATTAGGGAAATTAAACATCTGTTAGCTTGCAGACGAAAAGTCAGAAAACACTTTGTAGGAAGTTGAAACATAATATCGCATTCACGAGAGATGAAGGTTACAGAACAGGCATCCTCAGAATGCCATCTCAATACAGATGAATGAGTTGAAATGATTATTAAAACCACGCATCATATTTCACCATAAGATTTTCCTCCAGAATTCCATCTAAGGTAACATCACGATGGAACGATTATGTTCTCCCTTTTGAAGTCATGATTGCCTTCCTTGTAAATCAGGAGTAGCTTAAATTGATGGATGATGCCAGAATAATCAGCATCACTGGTCCATGCGTGATTGGGTTGATCCGCGGCTATAACTTGAGGCTCCTCGTGCTTTGGAAAGTTGGCTGTATCTAGACTCATCTATATTCACGAAGATTTCATAATTATTTCCTGGGTCATCATTTAGTTTAAGCATTCTTGATGAAAAGCTTCTAACCTCTGACATTTATTCGCTTTCGTACTCTTTCCTTAAGTAACGACAGCATCCTTACCACCAAAACATTTTTCTCCGCCTCACATATTCATTCTTTCCGTGCATTTTCAATATATATGGCATCCCTTACCGCTGTTTTTTAATTATAGCTGCTTGTAAGGAAATATTCCTGAAAGTGTTGCAAGACCTAAATTCTTTTATGTCTTATCTCTGTCAAATTTAAGTCAATACCGTTGTATATGAAAGTCTTTCTGCTTTATTTCCTAACCCCAAAGATTTATTTCTTTTTTGAAATGACAGAAATAATCCCACACCTCCACTTGTTTGTAATATCTCTTTTACCCATTTACACGGTCCAATTCTCACCGAAGGCCACTCATAATTTTTCGTTTTGTTTTACAGGTATGATACAATCCTGAATCTGGAGCAGAGATTTGGTCCATGGAATGTGCGTACGAGACCGTGGATAACATCGTAATAGAACCGTAAGAGAAAACTTAAAATTATATATAGGAAACGGTACTTAGCCAGGATTGGACGCGAGAACCCTCCAAGCTCTTCGCGTTCGAAATTGCCGCTCTAAAGAAACAACGTCCATTCGATCCGGTCAAGTCAAAGAAGGCGGCACGCGAAAGCACGGGGTTACAAAACACACCTCCGTGACTACCAAAACGCATTAATCCCTTTTCAGCCTATAAATATTCCGCCGATGACTACACCCGCTCCGGATGTGAAAGTAAAATCTTTCGGCATCTAACGAAACATAATTTAGCTCGAGGGCGCTCGAATTCTTCGTAAGGCCGAACCGAGGGTGCTCTGGTAAGCGGCCTTGTCCATAACCCGTAATTATGCATATGGGATCAACAGGACCCCAGTTTATGCTCTGCATAGGAATAGGTTAGCTGACGTTGCATATGTTTTTCTCCGATGAAAAACTGATGGAAGATTAGAAGAAATTGACCACTCACTGGAAGGGAATTTTTTACGTAAGGATTTATGATTGAATCATCACGAACCTGTCTTTTCTTCCTAGAGCTCGTTCCCCTTACGTCTTCGAATTTGTTTTGACATTTGGAAAACCAATCTTTGCTTCATAGTTCATTACTCTCCTATCTTTCATCACATCTTTCTGGGTATCTAGTTGCTCAAGCCTGTAATTTTCTTTAACAGGTATGTATGTAAGTCCAAGCTGCTTCCATCTCATGTATGCTTCGGTATCAATAATGAAAATCAAATTAATATAGTGATCTAATTTCACATCTATCACTTCTTCTATTTTGTGTATTGGACAGAGCTCTGATTCGATAATTAATGTGAATTAATTAATATAAATGGGAAGGTTTTAGAAAAGTTAACGTTGCCCTGGTTTCTTAAAATATTCTAAACTATTTATTCATTATCAGCGAATAAATTCCTATTAAATGGGATCTATATATTAGTTATTATAACTCATTTTGTATTATCACACATTTATTCTGCTTTTTTCACATATGCTTTGGAAGTAATGTTTCATCGATTGGGTATATCAGTTTAATTCTCCTTGGGATACCATACAGAAATACAGTCCCCATTAAAAACTTAGCGAGTAAACTTAATAAGCAATCTACTCCTGCCAATCTCAATCGAAATCTCTTTAGTCGCAATTTATTACATATGCCCAATATGTCGTGCACAACTTCCTATCCCGCGAGACCATTAAAAAGTTTCATAAAACTTTCTTCCTGCTGGAAATGTAAATTTGAAACCGATTCGGGAAGAGGTTTGTTGAGCTTCAACACTCTTGAACTCGCTTTGGACGACTTTTCGTCAGCCGTAAATATTGCAAAGCGGTTTTGATTATGGAGAAATGGGGAGAAAGATCGAGGGGAAGGCTTTCACTTTGACCACTTTCTCTCCATCGGCGAAACACTTCGGCTGCACTTGGCCCTTATGCAATACACTCAACCCTTTCGCCTTCTTTCATATCACCACCCCCGCCCTCACTTGCGAAACACTCCTCCGCCTCATTCGTTTTCAGTTAAGACTCTAAGAGACGCAGAGCACCGCTTTTAAGCAGCTCTGAAGTATATGGATCGGCCATTGTCTACTTTGGGGATTCCCAAATGGAGGCACCACGTAATGCGGAAGCTATACCATTCAACGCCGTGAATATGAAGTTGATATGTATATGGTGCCGTTTAAATAAATCAAAGGAATAAATTGATGGGAAATATCCATGGTAGGTTCCCCAAGCCTAAGATACAATTGTGTCTCTACTTTATGATTGTACTAAAGTACACATCGAAGTCTTTCTCATCATACCGGGTTTCACTGTTCTCTTTAATACTGAGTTTAGAATTTTATATCCTCAACGTATACACTTATCTACTTATATTCATCTATTTATCTATATTATTTATTTGATCCAAGTAGCTCATGTTCAATTGGAGTTATTTTTCCCTTGATTTCAATCCATAACTTTTCGAATCATCTAAATATTTAACAGTTAAAATGTTTACAGCCATTCCTTTAAATTATGCTATTTCATCGCTAAAGGTTGCTTTTACTATGCATCTGTCTTACATGAATTTTAAGAGTATCGATAATTGAATATTCCGGCGATTTGATTAAAATCAAGATGGCAGTAATGACAATTAGATCAAACAGACTTGAAAATTATCGTCGATATCATCTGAAATCTGTCTTACTCTACTCTTGTAATGAGTTTAGAAGCTAAACCTCTTCGCTAAATTTATTAACTTGAACAGAATAAATATGATTAATACAGCAGACTTACCTTACAGTGAAATGTATTTACAAGTAGTTCATCATATTAAATGTTAAAATAATTCATTAAATATCACTATCACGATAGTGTGTCATGAAATATTTATTGATGGAAGAAGTAACAATGATTTTACATTCACAAAGAAGACAATGTATTTCATAAATTACTCGTCATATTTCTTACCTCTTCAGGCCTAACTAGGAATACAATGAATTACTTAAATGATACTGTCACAAACGTTTGGTTATGCTGTGTTCTCTACGGTTGCGTCTGGCTAAGTTATCGTACCTCCCTGTGTTTTTTTATGATTAGCATGATGGCATCCAACCATTCAGTTTTTCGTTAGGGTCAGGAGAATTTTAGAAGAATACATTTCCCTCTGGTGACTATATGTCATCTCTGGATGTGAATGGACCACCACGGAGGTAGCTTCAGCCAGCATTAATTTTCAGAATGGACAACCTTCAACCTTTTGCGGAAGTCCATCCCAACGAAAATATTCGATGCGTCACTTCTATTGACACTTTTGTACGTGTCGCGGAGTCATCGCCCCTTTTGGATAAACAATGTCTTTGGAAAGATAGCCGCTCTTGGTGGGACTTCGGGACTAATAAGCATCAACACTTTTCAACTTGAAAAGTTTTTGCAAAGGTCAAGGACAGAAATCGACGGAGATTTTTCTCAAGATGCTTTCCCATATCGAATAATACGCCTTAAAGCCAAAACAAACATATATAAATGCAGTCACAGGTGTTTCATGAGGTATAAAAAAGGAAAACGATAGGAAAAAATATTTATATATTGCGTCTTAGAGTCAGGATATTTATAGCAGTTATGTATGAAAATTTTGTGAGCCAAGATGATAGCTTGTGATATAGAAAGAGCTAATTTTGTTTTTCTCGTTTATATTTGAAAATAGTTACTATTTGCAAGAACGAGTGAAAAGTTAGTTTAAGAATCACGTTTTAAAAATACTAGTTTATTACAATTTTAGTTGATCATTAAGTTACAATTGAATTGGCATTTTGGTCTTAAAGATGATCATAAATCATATAGAAACAGTTTATGGTAAATATTTATATATTTTTATAGATTTTGCAGATGATAAACTTGGCCTAATAAATAATAACCCACATAATATTAAACACTTAAAAATATTCCTCTTCATTGAAATGTCTCTATTGCAAATTTTATGTCATTTCCTTCGAAAACGCGCCAAATTGCGAAAGGTTTGCAAAACGGCAAACAGCAAGGGAGAGTAAAAATTTTCTATTATTCAATCGCTTTATTGCGTATTAAAGTAAGAAAAGCCTTTACGAATCAACACTAACTAGCGTGAGAAGATTTTATGCACACCGACTCACGGTCGACTGATCTTAGTGTCTAATTGAAACTTATTTTTGAACCGTGTGAAAATCTTTGAAAACAAGTCAATTAGCCCATAGAACTCATTCATAGGAACAACTCAATCTCACCAGTTAATCAACCGAAGAGAATCAAAGAGAGGGATATGTATGTAACGGTCAAGTATCTTGCTTTCTCACTACGTACTTGGATGAAATATTTCGTAATATTAACGTTTATAAAATGCATAGTCAAAACAAGTTATGCAAATGAAACTAATACTGGGATATTAATTTCAAAATACGTAATACCGATCGTGCGATATTGGAAATAGATAGAGTGTATACATACATCGAAATCTGTTTAAATTAACCAAAGTTTTAAGTCCCAGAAACAATCGATATGTTATTCACTATCGGTAAACAATTCCTATTTCAGGGGATATATAATTATAATATTGCTAAATCGATTCTTTTTTGGGTTGGGTTGTGATTTCTTAAAACTATTCTATGTAAAAATATAATGACTACTAAACTACTTACGTATCTAAAAAATCGATATTTTATTATTGATAATTAATTTTATCGCTTCATATTCCTTAAATATTTCGACCAATTTTGCTGCCTTGCTTATTGTGCCGATATAGATACAGATTCACTACTAACACAGTTTTGCAATATGCTGACCCAGTAAAGTAATTTAATTTATATTTGCTACGGAGATCTTGACAATGATAGTATTGTGCTGTGCTCATATCGCCTGTTATGGCTGAATGTGGATGATGGCAAGTGTTTGGGTCAATGGTATCTTCCAATAGCCTCGTCTGAGTGTATATTATTTAGATTAAGTTTCCATGCATTACCCTGACACATCAAGCAAACGTACAGGGATTAGTGGTAAGTCATTGTTAAATCATCCTGGACCTACATTCATTCCCACGTCACAAAGCGTCATTGACATGGGCTCTGCTAATGGTTCATTGCTAACATCTGCAGGAAAAGTAGGCTTACATGACACGCGCGCTCAACTTTATAATTCTCCGCGTGGTTCCATCGATTAGATATGTCTCGATTGAAATTGATTCGTCGCGGTCTATCGTAGCTTACAGGAGGACTCGATGAATCTGAAAGGATCAAAAATACTTGTTTTCAAAGAGAGATTTACTGGTTTGAAGATGGAATGGGAAAATGCACGTATGAGCAACGACTTCAGGAATCAATATTATCTTAGACGACCTATATCGCATCTGAAGTGTATGAAATTCATCTCAATTTTACGCAATACACAATGGAAGTTATTTATCAATGTCCTTTACCTAAAAGAAGCTATGAAGAGCCAATATCTTATATATATTATAATACTTGGAGGAGCTATTTTGAGGAATATAACTAAAATACTGTTTCTTCACACCTAGTTTAAGAGGATGGCAAATTAAAATTATCTAGGATCTACTTAAAAGAAGTTATAGATTAATAACTTTAGGATTCCTTCAGGAGCTAATATTAATAATTACCAGAGATTTTATCAAATCGAAAAAATTATGAATCTTTCGTAACTTAGACTTCTCTTAGGTTTTGGGAACCGTTGATTGATCAAATTATGATATGATTGAAAAAAATTATTCACTTAAATCGAAGAATATAGAATTTAATTGACTCAAAAGATTCAACTCTTTTGCAACAAAGATATGAATCCAAATGTAAAAATGTTTTTTCAAAAAATAGTTTCCAAAAATCCAGTCATCGTTGAATGTGTATAGAAATATTTTTTTTTCATTTCAAAGAAAAACGTAGATGCCTGATGAGCACGAATGAATTTTTCATTCAAACAACTTCAATACAAACTACAATGATGTGAAACCGTCATTTTAGAAGTTACATAAAGAATCAATTTTGAAAATTATTTGATAGAATAGAATTCTTCCTTTACATCAGTTATTTCTCGGACATCAAAGAAATATTGAGTGAAATTCATAGAAGAATGTGAAGAAACTCTTTTATTGGTAAATCACCAATCTTCGCATCACGTATGGAAACTCGAAATTCCTCGAGCTTTGATTTTCCTCCGATTGCCGACTACTTAAGCGCATTTTCTAGAAAATTCGAAGAAAGCGGTGAAAGACTGTTCAACCTCAAAAGAATCTCGATTAACTTATAATCGGCTGATCGTTTCAGAAACGAGGATTTTCCTTGACCCTTTAAATGCGTTGATATCTACGTCGTAAACCGCTTTCTTACGCAATGGATTTTCTTATTTACTTCTACCCTATGCAGCAAAATGATATCTGATGTTATCCCTCGCATTAAAGAGGACAAATGCGTTCCTATTCCTAAGATAGAGAACAGCCTTATATACAAGCCGTCCGAGGTTAATTTCCTCAGCTATTTCATCTCTACTTATGAATGCCAAGGATCCTGCTTCATCATTCGCTACGTTCTTAAGCGTATACCGGAAGAATTTCTTCTAGACCTATTCGGATTTGGGTGGATAGAGTTTCTTATATCGCAACAGCTGAAGGTACAGGATGAATATTGAGTTACTGAACTGTTCGCTCTTTGGCGATCATGTGAAAGATGAAGTAACCATTTATCTGCACCTCGACAAACGATTAGTTCAACATTTTCATCTATATTTAACCACAAGGAGAATGTCGATTCAAGAAATAAAATTCGCATATTTTCTTCATGAGCAAGAAGATTTGAAACTTCGGATTGTTATACCCTTTTTATAATCAGTACGAAGGAATGACTACGATACTATTTAAATTTTAATTATTTTTTATTCAGGTTCTGAGGCAAGAAAGTTATTTTCGTAGAAACAGTGACCATGATTTCTTAATAATGGATATTTCTAACAAAAATATCAACTGCGCAATGGAAAATTGTAACATATGTCCAATTTTAACGCCAACGTCCTCTGATTCATTAACATTAAATTCAATGTTTGCCATTTCATATTTAATTACTGAAAACGGAGCCAAATATTCCTTCCATAAATATTCATTGCATCTCATCAAATGCAGGAGCCATGAAGGAATTCATTTCCTTAAATAAACTTCCTTCAATTCTGTGCGAACAAAGTGTAACGAAGGACATTTACCTTGTTTAAAAGTAAAATTTTCATTTTAATATTCCCTTACTGGAATTACTTTTTTAACTGAATATGAAAATTCAATCACGTCGTACATTTTCCTTTTTTGTTTAAGCCTTATTTAGTTTTCATTTCCATATAATACATTAAAATTCCACAAAACTGCGCAAAAGTATGTAAAAATTTAAAATGAATATTATTTATAAAATATGAAGCATTGTGCAAAGTGTAATTGGCTTGAGCACTGACCTCGGATGTATACCATTACTGTATCCCGAGACTCAACCCTTCAACAAGGCCTTTAATTTAGCATTCCATCTCCTTCACCTTGCATTACTGAATTTAATGAGCACTCTTCGCTTTCGAAATTAAGAAATATATTACTGAACAGCTATTCTCCGTCTTCTTCGTTCTCCATAAATTTTAAGCATCAATTTACTTTATGATTTACTTTCTCTGGAACAACTCATTTTACTGACCGTACTATTCATTCGAGAAGAACTAAAAAGATCATTTTTTAACACCTTTGCAAAATTCCTTTGTATTGGCAATATTTTTGGATCAAAACTAAGATTGTTTATGAATCGTTTTACAATATCCAAAGAGGATTAATGTGGGGCATTATCTATCAAAGTTTGATTCTAAATTATTTAAATTTTAAACAGAAATGTTTGTATCTTAATTCTATAATAGCATCATTTTCATACCTATAATTTTAGACCATTATGTCATGACTATCTTAACAACTAAACTAATTTTATAATGTTAAAATCTATGTTTTAAATGTAATCTAATAGTTGAGAAGAGTTTAGGAAGGCGTAAGGAAGTCTTCTGCAAAAATTCAAGGAAAATGAACGGAACGTGCAGATATCCTTACACATTTTGAGTGCATACGTATGTGGAAGTGACGGGTCAAAGGATACATGAAAAGTCTCAGGTGTTTACGGAGAATCTTCCAAAGCTTACTTCCAAAAATATCCCTTTAAGAACACCTCCGCCTCAGTAACATTTCATTCGAGTTTATTGCACTTTCCATAAGGTCTCTCCCTCCGCCCATATTCTCCTGAAAGGTCGCTAAGGAGACGGGGGTTGTCGCCCTGTTGCTTCAAAGTCACCCTCTTATTGCAGATTATTGCAATCGCGTGACCGTTGATCGGTGCACTTTCCGATGGCATGTTTCCTTAGCAAACTGCAGAGATTCTCTGATAGAGAGACCGAATGCAAACAAATCTTTCCGGAACTTCCCACTGTGCTAACTTTCGGTCGGCGCTGTGATTCCAGAAAGGACATTGGCATCCGCTTCTTTGAGGAATTTTCCGCGGGTTCTCTTTTGTTTGTGCCGCTTGTTGAAGTTTCCCTCTCTTTCTTCCTGTGGAGAAGAGCATATCTTGAATAACTTTTCTCTCCTGTCACCTGATATGGAGATGGGAGGTTGTGAGCTGTGGACCTACGAATTATTTCTTGATCTTTTCTATTTTCATGGTTCTTCGGTACACAAGCTTCCATTCAAAATCGTTTCCCTTTTGAACAAAAATAAAATGAATTATGTAAATATAATGAATACCTAATTATTATGATATATAAATAACTAAATATTTGTATAATATAATACATATATTATATAATAACCAATTCTTATTTCACTTAGCTATTACACAAGAATATCGTCTTCAATTAGTACATCATATAGAATCGTAAATTTCAGTCATTTTAAAAGTAGAGATTTTAAATTCAATTTCAGAATTCAACTGCCAGTAGGTTTTAAAAGCACAGAAAATATCTAAAATATAGATAATCATCCGTCTACTTTGTCTTTGTAAACATCAATGTTCTAGTCATGTAAATTTGCTAGAGGTGTATACGCCGTAGCTTTCGTAGTTTGCATAAAAATTCCTAAAGTATAAGGTTTAATATATATTATAAAATTCGCAATTTTATTTAAAAGAGCGAATTTCAAGATCTTTTGATTTTATATACTCCATGAGAAGGCAGAAGTTGTATCAAATGAACATGCATACAAATTTTCTTGTTAATTATCGGTTATCACGTATAAGATGCTACCGCAAATACTCAACTGACCAAGGGCAGCGAAATCGTGGGATGTGGATGAATTATGGTCAAATGAAGAGGGAATAGGAAAAGTGCGAAGGTGAAGGTGGAAGTTAGCTGAAGATTCCTCTGAGAGAGAAAGGAACTCAGATTTCAAGATAGTGCGTCCTCTTGAGCGTAATATTTGAAAGGAGGATTATAAATTGGCGGAATTTATGAAGGGCGAGACTATAATGCCACATCTCAAGCAAATAATGGGGGAGACCTTAAAACAAGAAATTACGCGGCAGTTGATCTTCCCTCGCTCGGCAATTCCGCCGAAATATAATGAATTATAAGAGTGAAAACGCTGACCGTGGCACCCCCATTAATTTCAACTCCCATTGGCCATATCCTCTTCCGACGAACACATAAATCTACTCCCGTTTCCTTTCTACCTAATTCCTCAGAGATCGAATCGCGTAGTACTCGTAAATCACAACGCGTTATCCGGTCGATGTCGTAAAATCTTGAGATCCGCGGCTTTTATGTAACGCTTTTATAACTGCGATGTGCAATATGTCCCAATGGGACAAAGGATGAATTGGAACGGGGATGAGCGGCGAAGGGCAAAGGGGTCAAAGGGGAGCGCTATGTAAAAGGCTTTCGAACGGCTGTGAGATTGGAAAGGCGAGTTGGGAAAAACGCAGGGTGAACGAGAAAAAAAGAAAAGAAGAATTAGAAAGGAAGGGAAAAAAAGGATGAGCGTCTGGGTGTTGCATGAGGCGGAAGAGGCGTTCATTTCGAGTCCCGAAAGGTCAAAGGCCACGGGATGAGAGGAATTCCCCAGGCAGATGCCACACACGCATCCCATACAGACTCCACCTCACCTTTACACCTCTCTCCCCATCAACCCCTTTTACCGCCTCAATACGTGATAACCTTTCTCAATTCGGTTGCCGTTTCGCGGATCTTAAGTAGGATTTCGGTCTCCGAAATGTTATAGCTTTAACGTGACCTATCGCCTTGTGTTCAATTACGAAGGCAAATTTGCGTCGATGGCCCCGTGATACGTCTGAATTTTTTCCCACCCGTTGAAGTCTCCCCACGTTATTCATACGATACATTCTCCATACATCCAACCTCAGCGATCGAAGTAATTACCGGTGATAAATCTTTCGAGGATGATTTTTATACGCATCCTTTGGCATGCATTCAGACGATCCCATCTGCGCGTACACAACTATAAGTGCCGTTAAGATCGTTTGCGTAACGTTACGTGTACTACTGGATTCCTTGCTCATCAATTCTATTGCCACAATGGGAACTGATGAAAGGTGCCTTTCCATCTATACGTATTCTCGCAATTGAAAATTTAAAATCCTTCTCCTTGATCGCATCTCTAATTGGAGAACACGGAAAATTGTTGTCGATTATGTCAACTATGAGAATCGGAGCTTGTTTGAAATTAATACTATGAATTATTTCAAGGCTCACACATACAAATTATTTTATAACTCTCTCCTTCGTAAATTTCTTTTTTCTTATAAATTACAGCTTATCCAGTGCCATGATAAAGAGATACCACAAAGCCTTGTTCTAGCACCACCAAAATTATGAATCTTCCCAAACACGTGACCAATCTACTTACTATTAAAAAAAAACTTTCGAGAAATTATTTCTTATTTATACATCTATCATTCGTAGTGATAATGTATATGGCATCAAAAATATTTACGTTTGATTATGAAAGAGTCAACTTTTATTGCAAGTAGCAATGATTACATTCAATGTAGACGAAAAAACAGTCGCAAACAGTTGAATGACGATAACTTCCATGAAAAATCGTAATTTGTACGTCATTCTTAAGCCAATATAAACATTTCTGTGGAAATGGTTCAAAGAAAACTTCGAGAATCATCCATGGACGTCATGATTTGATGAAGACGTTTCTCATTTGACCCTCGCTCCAAGTTCTATTTTACTCTTAGAAACATTTTTTACTCACGCGCTAATGCAAGAAAATTGATTTATTTTTTTCGCACATACATTTAGCATAAAACGGTCGCACCGTGGTGACTACCATCCAAGCGGTGTTTGCCTATCCATAACACTTAAAAATTCTCGGAAAAGGCTCCCGATTCGCTAGAAAACTACGTCGGAGGCGAGGTTACATCAAAACAAACACAAGAGTTTGTGATGACAGGTTGCGAGGAAAACAAAAGTTATAAAAGTGCGCAGTCGCCAAGTCGACGGTCACGGATCCACTCGTGGTTTCGCGTACATCTGTCATTCTTAGCGTAATTACCGTAAAAGCCTTCTCGAAAAAATTAAAGCCTTAATAATATCCATTACGTATTTATGGATGCCGCACGTTTAACAACGTTGGATTCCGATTGTCAGCGTCAGCATTCCTCTTTCGTATAGCTTTTCAACGTCAATCTTCCAATTCTTTTATTTCCCATTCGATTTTAAGATGTTGAATAACAAAGCCGTATATTAGGCAGATGATTTGCTATCTCATACAATGCACGAATGTTTTTGTTATCTTTTCATTTAACTGGTTTTGAGATATGTACGGTTACCACATGAGCTTGAAAGATTGAATATATTCTTATGATAACGAGATCGTGTTCGCTCGTTCCGCATCTACGTATACTTACGTTTGAAATCCATAGAAGCGGAAAATCGAGTGCTAGGAATCCAGCGGTAGTGATAGCAAAAATGAAACATTATACGTTCACCACAATATGATGCAAAATCAGAGCAGAGATCCTGCATTTTTAAGATTGCAGGATAGATTCTGAAGGAGGTATATGTAGAACGAAAGATTTGAATTTAGGTCTTAAGAACTAGATTAGATGATATCTTTAACTAAACTTATGATTTCTTAGTAGAATAGAAAAATAATGAAATAGGATTATTTTTCACTCGCCGGTTTGATTGCATGAGATGCATTGGTTTACGTATGAAACTGTAAACGATCATTCATATTTCTATTTATTCATTAACACACAATTCCGGATTAGAAAACGTTTTTGAAAAAACCTCTTTCTGATTAAAAAAAAATATAAATATTATATATTTAAATATATAATGTATGGAATATCAACAAAGATTTGGTTTCTTATTTGTAAGAGATCGATAGTTAAGGTAAAAACTTATGAAGACAATGACCATCATGTTGAACTATACAATATTAACTAATTATGCAGTGAAATGTTCCATGTAATACAGAGTTGTCTGTACCCGAGTACTCATTGCAGAAACTGCTAAAACACCACGGTTAATCTAAGAAAGGTGTTTTAATTGCCCTACTATTCTTGGAGTTAGTTACTACTATACTTAACGTGAGACGGTAATTAGTAGAAAAATCAGGAATTTATTGATCCCATTACTGAGGCTCCATGGCAACTGAGTATAACAGAGGGAATTGCGCATGAAATTCTTGGGCGAGGAAGATGGATATTCCAGACACTTTCAACTTATTAGGGAAACGCCTTAAAGAACAAGGAAAAGTGAGTCGAATGGTGTAAAATAAAATCTTCGCTGAGTTCGCGAGAAGTGCTATTATCCCATCCTTATAACCAATCGTCCTTCTACATTTCTCTAATTACATATTATGCGGAGACCTTTTCATATCCCTCTCTAATGCATCCTTCAAATGTTGATTAATCTTAGAAATGATCACGATTACCATCTCAAGTTATTAATTTCCTCGTTCTTCTCTGTCTAAGTATCTCTTAACCATAAATATGACCCTTTCTCGTCATAGATGTTCATTCCCAAGAGATGTACTCAAAAGAGTAATTGCAGAACAATTATTCTCCTGTTTATAATCGAATATCGTTTGACCAACGGTAATTTTATGTCATGTTCATGGTTTCATGAGTAAAAAACTGGTGATAATTTAACAGTACAATTTCTGCTGTGAAGTTATAACAGAATATAAAAAGAAAGGATTTTTTTGGGAAAATTTTGTTGAGCATAGTCTGAATTTGTAAAAATTATAGAAGATAAAATTTATAATATCCATCATAAAATATGATATTAATATTTAAGGAAAAGATTGTTAGCTTCTGTATTTATGTATTCTGTATGCTTTCTGAAAAAAATTATTATCGTTAACTTCACAAAATGCATGCAATATGCTCATTAAAATTCGAACTGGAAAATTAGTAATTTATTAAGTAGACATGATTTTAAAAATTTATATAATGATAAATAGATATTCTATTAAATTAATTAAAGTATTCTCTAATCGAAAATTTGTTTGGAATTCGAGGATAAATTTTATATGGCCCGAAAATTAACATTAAATCTAGTTCAATGGCTTAAAACGGTCAATGACTATCACTTGATTACCACTCAAATTCAATTCAATAAATCATATGTTCCGACACAGCCCATCCTTATTTAGAAATTATATATTCTACCGGAAAGCATAATCTTCATTCGAGTCACAAATTTAATTAGAGGCAGATAACAGTTAACCGCGTAATTTATGGATAACCTTACACTTCTAAGCAATTCATGGCCATCAGATTCGCCGCTTTTGCAGCAAAGGAACGATGCTGCGCCCGATTACAGCGCGAACAAAATGTCTCTAAGCTTTTATCTTGTGCATCCTCAGAAACAGCGCCGCATAAATCCCTCAACTTCAGGATGGTCGAAAAGTGCCGCACGTCCTGCATTCCCCTGACCTTTAGCGGCAACGTCCTCCAAGCGAAGATATGTAGATTACATTAAAAGGCGGAGAATTGTGTGCCGAAGAAATTTAGGGACAGACAACGATTACTCAGGCATCCGTGATGTCATAGGTGTTAAAAACCTTGACGGTCTCTAAGGTAAACAGTGGTGTGGAAACAAGAGGTTGAAGAGTAAGCTTCGGAAGTGAAGAGGGGGAAAAGAGGAAGGACAAAAGGGAAAAGGGAAAGGTTCGATGGAGAATGAAAGAGTCTCCAATAGGACAGGGACAAAGGGATCTAGAAAGCTACTCGATTCGAGACATCATAAAAAGCGATCTCTTCTGCGGAGGTACGAAACAAACGCGAATCACGTTGCGCTTTTTTTAGGCGAACGCATGAGTATTACGGTGAAGGGTGGAGGAAAATTTACCTTTCGTTTGCTTCTTCGCATCTTGTCCATTTAAGTGATGATGTGGCGTTTGCTGTATGAGTTGCGAGTGATGCTGAATAATGGAATCAGTTTGGTATCTTCCGATTGAAAGCTGTACGAATAGTGATCGTGAGTCACTCTCGTTCTTAATATTTGGCCACCATAAGAATAGTAAAAGCAAAACATTTCTTTTTCTTTCATTCCTAATAGAGTCTTATATCTTATAACAAGCCTTTGATAGCAAGTAGTGAACGACCTGAGTGTTTAACTTCACTTCCCTGAAAAAAATAGCGTTCTTGGTATATTGAACGCCCAGGTACAAGTTACTAACCTCAGTGCTTGAAAAATACAGCCCTTATTAAGCAAAAAATGTCTTTTTTCAAAAAATATCATGTTCCATGACTGGAGAATTTCACTTTTTATGCTGAAGAACAATTGTAGCCGTGCCAGTTAGAGAAAAGTTCTTACAGGAGAGCCTTTTTTATTCGGTATTGAGCCAAATGTTATCATGAGAAATAGAAATTTTTAGCGATATTAGTGAATAACGTTTTAAAAGTATCCTCAGATTTTCGACTTAGTTAATTCATCTCTTTGCAGAGCTGAGGATGATGGCAAAGTATTTGTCAAAAGGTTGATGAACGGATACCAGAATTAACTTGATTGGAAACTAGAGAACATTTTAAACTATAGTGCTGTTGTAGATAAGGTTAAAAGAATGTATATCTTTGATATTAGGTGTACTAGAATTAAGCAATTTAGTAAAAAAAAATATTTACGTACTCCTCTAAAAATATTTCTTAGACTTTTCTTAATTCTTAGACGATTCTTAGACGTAGAATATAAGCTTTTGTAGAATTAAATTTTATAATATAATTTATATACGAATATATGTAATAAATTGGTCTTAAGTTCTTGAATTTATAAGGAAAATATTAAATCGTTTATCATAGAGAACCCTTAATTATTAGTCTTCACAATGATGGAAGTCTGATCATAGGTTAGGCTCTTTCCCTGCTTCACTGTTCTGAAAATTTTCACGCATATTTGGAAGAAAAAGATCATCGAGTATCTGATTTCTGGCATTTATAATTATTCTATTTCTGAATGAATCATTTAAAGTACAATTCGACAATAGAATTTAAACATTAACAAGGCAATTAAGACATATAAATGAGATAATACACAAAGGCGATTATATTTTATGGACTTTGATATTCAAATTATAAAATGTAACTTATAGAAATAACCTGATGACCACCGATAAGGAATTCATTGTCTCGCCTCAGATGGCCTTACATCTGTAACCATTCTTTGGTCAGGGTCGCAGATTCGAAATACCAACTCATTCCAAAGGAATAACAAAAAGTGATCTCACTGGGAGAGACATGAGTGTGAATCACGTTGTACGGACATATCTCTTCTCATTAAAGCCACTTTGCATATCGCACACTCACTTACCGTACGATTCTTATCTACCTTTACTTTTACACCCTTTTACTTTCGGATTATTATGTCATCTAAAATAAACAGCTGAATCTCAATCATGAGAGATAAATTTGAATCCAAACTACATTGCAAAATCACAAATCAAAAAGATTTATTTCAGGCAATATTTTTCTCACGGTTCAGAGTTTCATTTACATGCAAAAGTAATTATCACTTGCGTAAGACTAAGATGCGTCTTCCAATGCATCTTTCAATAGAAGTTAGAACATCAGCATCTATAATAATCTCTTACACATTAATTATTTCATTGCACGTATCTGCTTTATAGGCACATCCGGAAAACTTTACATTTGAAACAGTATTTAAAATCTTAGTATGACAAAAGATTATTTTATTGAAAGATTTAAAGAGTACCATGATTTATTTTACAATATCAGCATGCATTCTCCGGATTTGAATTTCCTTCTGCTATATACTTTATTCCATTACAAAGTTTTAGAAAACAAATTGAAAAATTTTTAGTATGTATTACGTGTATATATAGGTATATCGTATAGTTTATAGTGAAAAATTTTGTAATTTCACAGAAAATTTGATTTACTCGCGATCAGTTTCGTCATTTATCATTAAGTCTTATATTAGATCAAATTATCAAGTTACGAAACCGGTCGCGAGTAAATCAAATTTCTGTGGACCTTACAAAGTTTTTCAGTTTACTGTGGCTTTCCATGAAGTCACGTCTTCTAATACTGATTTCATTATGAGTATATTTATATGTGTTTTAACTTTGGATCATTCTGTGAGTGGATTTTCGATGGTTACATCTCAAACTTTGTGCAGAGAATATATATAGATAGTGTAAAATTGATGATCAAAAGTCTAAAATGGGTGCATGGAGATAGGATTACAAATATACCTTCCATAAATATCAAGAATTTTTCTTAACAGAAGTAAGAGCTGTATTTATCGAAAAAATTATTCCTCCATAAATTCTATTGGTGTAACCATACCAAATATTCATTTATCCCGAACGAAAATCCAATCATTTGATTGCTTTTTATATTAAAAGCCAATCTAAAAAGTGATGCAATATTCAATTCCTCACACGAAAAATGCTTGCGTCTTGCATAACCATCTCGCAAAATTTTCAAGGTCCCTTTTAGACCTTCACACCTTCATGCTCCAAATTGTACATAAGGAGAATGTATTGATAATTCAATCTAGAGTCAGTTTAGATTTATGAAACCTATTAGGTTTCCGATTTAATCTTTCACCCAAATCTCCATGGAAATGATCAGAAAGATTCGCTCGAGTTTACGAAGTTGTAATAGCAACCATTTCTGGATCTGGGTTATCCGATTTCAGGGTCTATTGTTATTATGCAACGAAACCGTTGGTTCCCGAAAAAAAAATCGAATAACGTTCTCCGGGAGCAGTAGTCACGATTAAGGTCGCAACAAAAAATTAAGACGTATATAAACAGAGTTTAAAGTTTATCGTCAAAACAATCGAAAGTGACGGGGCACCGTAAATTAGACCGCAAAACACATCGCGAACCATAATAGGTCTTCGCTGACCCTAAAACGTGTGAGTGGCGCGCCCTTATTTCGCATTTTGGCCGAATATGACTTTGAAAGATGATTAATGAAAGAAAAAGGGACAACGGCGGATTCCCGAACCCAAAAACGGGACGCACCTTATGATCTGACATTGAGGCGCTGACCACATATCCTTGACCGACATCCGAATATTATCAAAGTGATCGCTAGTGTTTCGTGGCTCCGAAAAGAATGCGTCTGTCCACAGGTTGTGCGTTTAGGCTTTGATTCATGGCCATTCCTAACAAAAAAACCACTTGTCAGACCTTTCTTTGTTGGGCTCCTGTCTACGTGTTCGCATGCAGGACACCAGAGGGTCTCGTAGGCGTACTTCTTCAGTCTTCTGGCACCTGCTCAGCCACCGTTAACTTCAATCTATGTATTACAGGAATTAAAGTAATTTTTCTTATACTACGTATGTGATGAATCTAAGATAATTTTAAATCGGATATAAACTTATTCTTCTCTTCCAAACCAATTGACGAGCATAACAGGAATGCTTTAATATCTTGAGGATAAATTTTCTTTGGACCAATTGTCCCAATTTCAGTATATCTGTTGTAATGATGACTTTCAGTTATTGGTGATCGATTTCAAATATACGAACTCAGAAACTTTCTCCTTCGTTAACCGAAGAAAGGTATTTTTAGATCGCTAAGTAAAAAAGTAAATTTCGTATATTTACAAGATGTAATATTAATTAAAATGAACTATATTAAATTTATGCATTTCATAAAAGTTAGAACTAGGTTTTACTTAAATTAAAAGAATAGTACTGGCATCAAAGTGATGGAATTTGTAATTGAACATGATGCTTAATATTTTTTCCACGTAACACTGTCTAAAGATTGTTGTTGTTTGCGTAAATATTATATCAATCAAAAAGGATTTGTCACAACCTTCAGGTATTCATTTAGTTTCTTCAGTGAACAAATAAAAGAATAATTCTTAATCTAATATATATTCATAGCTTGTAGGTTAAAAGCATATAAAAGGCTTGAAATGAACCATATTTATTTTGGTTGACAAAATGGTGTAGATAAAATCTCTACTTATAGCGAACATACACCAACACCAACCATCTGCCTTATTAGAAAGCTTTGTTGGGAGACAATCGGTTCATATCCCTCCAAGGGCGTACATGCACGTATTTCACCATTCATCTTCCATCATCTTCATAGGACGAGCTTCACCTTCAAGCGATTAAAAATCACTTTATGACTACAAAGGGTTCGTATTGCACGCCTATTCATCATTTTGTTTCTAGCACAGATAGAAATCTGCAGCGAGGTTGCGTGGTCAGAAGGCCCCTAATAGAGGTTTTAGGTGTGTCTTAGCCGTGTCCTCGAAGGTTTTTTTAAGGTCCTCCCACGCTGCGAAGGCTTTTTGTAGTTTGGCAGAATGGGAAGATGCTTCGGCCACACCCATCACGACCCAGCGGCAGGGACACCCTGCGCTATCTATAAGGACAATGTGTGACATTTAATCGTACGTGACAATAAATCCATATGGGATCGAAAAGCGCTTCCGGTATACGCGATGTAGTTAACCTCGGCGATAACGAATTTAGAGGATATTTTCAGAATTCATGGCCGCTCTTATACGAGATAAGGTATGAATTGACAAATGACGTTTTTTTGGTAGGGAAATTAATTCGCAAGGGCGAAAGTTTGAATAAAAGGACGCTAAAAAGGTATCCTCGATCCTTTAAGGAAACTTTAGTAAGGTTTAATTAGTGGAATCGTGTAAAATACTTTTCCGAGAAAACAGGTAGGGCGTATTCACAAGTTCACGTAAATCTTAAAAAAATGTGAATTCCTCATTTTATCTCTACTGCTAATCACCTAATATACCTATTTTTATATTTAATGCGCATTTTATGCGAAGTATCCCTGATTGTAAAGTATCGCGTTTTGATCGAAATATCGAGTATAATATCGATGTAATACTAAGGACTTTCATGAAATTAAAAAAAATAGTTTCATCTTCTTTCAATTCAGAATATTTGAAATTACAACTATGTATAAGGTTACTTTGCAAAGAAAAATACGAATAGAAGTATGAGAGAAAGATGAGAATCACATATCTATTGAACCAGATAAATAAGCAAGTTTTATTCTATTTGAACTTCAAATTTATTTTAAATTCTACAGAACGAAAATGTTGAAAGAGACAGGCAAAGCAATTTATAGAATTTATGTTGATAGACAATAAAGCACGCAACTCATAGTTTTTTCAAAGGAAGATCCTTCAAAGCAGATCGATAAGTATCTAAAAACAATGAAGTAATTCTTCTTACGGTGTAAGATTCATCAGCAGCATCTGCCGAGTTCGTTTGCTTACCTTGATCTATCATGCTTCGAAGTAATACTCGGAAATATTATTCTAAGGAAAATCCAATTGGCAAAGGTTTCTCAGGTATCATGCACTTTCCAAACTTGTTATAGCATTCCATTCTCATGAAATAGGAGCTTTGATGTATCCTTCCAAGGCTGCAGCTATAAGTCGACCACTACGGAGTAAACTAGTGTAAAAATGAAATTGAGAATTAATTACCGCAAGCTGTGATCACATTACGTAGTAGATTGTTAAATTTTAATAACTGCGTTTAATCAATTTGAGCAGTCTGCCACCTGGTTCGAATATAACTGTAGACTCAAACATAATCATAATAATATATCGTTCAAAGTAATTATTTATGGATTGAATAATTTGTCAAGTTAAGAGATAATATAAAAAATAGAATATATATAGAAAACTTACAATATAAATTGTCGATTAAAAATGGAAAAGATGATTTAAAAACCATTATTCATAGGCATTATTATATATTACATATTATATTTCATATCCTATATTTTCCACTTTATCGATGCTACTGAATTCCATTCACGCAATCTTGAGCGTAGTTCATAAAAATCAAATTTATTTTTATGCTAAACCATTCCCGTAAGAGATTTAAACACAAAGTTCGTCGCGGATAACATGTTTAGCCAAACTGCGGTCGTAAATCAAAAGAGGAAGTGTGGAATTGATTGGGTCATGGTCTTTCAGAAACCCATCATATAGTCCGAAGTATCGACTGACTAACATAGCAATTTGTCGGACATTTATCGCCGTAGACGGCCGTGACTCAGAAGATGTTTAAGTAACAGCCTCTGATAAGGATCGTCGGGAATACAAATTCAGAGGTTCGTCAGGCGTTATGAGGAAGTCCGCCTCTTCTTCCCAACAAACCGCGTGTGGAAGTAGTTGCAACACTAAGGTCCAGAAGAGGTAACGAGGAAGAAAACACCAGCGTGTTTATGATCGTAAAAGCGTTCGTGCACCTGCATTGCGGACGCGAGAAAATTTGTCTCTTTCACACTCGTGGGGTGGGAGTCGTTTCCTAGCAACCCGAGTTTCCATCCACGGACTGTATCATCGGTACATTCCGTGCTATTCGCCATGCAGCGACACGAATGATTTAATTTTTATTCAAACGCGCATCAAGGATGCACTATGAATAATTCCGTGAAATCATTATTCTACATCCCTTTTAGAATAAAGATATAATTAATGTCTTGATTATGCATCTCTCAAGTCAGAGTACGAAGGTCAGGGCGTATTTATTGTAGTATTTGTAAGGAGCGTACGAAGATGAGTCAAACTTGTGCGCCCTTCGTTTGTTAGCTATTGTTCGAATAAAAAGATGCACGCCCTGAGTTGCTATGAAAAATAACACCTGAGCATATCGTCGTAAACATGAGAACACTATCTTAAGAGCGAAATTTAAAATACGTTGCGCAAAGAACAATCATGAGTTCCTCTCTAGTTCTTCCACATGATGAAGATGAGACATATTCCAACTATTTACGATCGATAAATCTCGTTCCTATTATCCTAAAAATATGGGCAACGTCCTTTCTTAACTGTTTGTTTATGATCAAATGTACGTTAAGGTCCAACGACGTTAGACTTGAAAAGCTCTTCAGCTTTACTTTATAGATATTACCACTATAAACTGTTAAAATAAAAAAATACAATAGAGGGGAATCCGGACAAATTACAAAGTTGTCTAGATAAAATGAATGTTATATTAGATAAAAAGGACAGATGAATAGGTGCAATAATGTCATAGAAATGCAGTGTCATAGAAGTTTTATTTTGAAGTAATTTATTAAGACGCATCGTAATTTTTTACTATCAGATCATAATTATATCGTACTAAATTTATCTTTGAAATAAATTTAATTTTATGACCCTAATCAATAGTAAAATAAACTATGGAGATTATTAATTATTTAAATTAAATAATTTGTAAAAAAGCATTTTAAAACGTTCCATTCCATAATTAACGCCTCTAATATCTTAGAAACTTTTTCGGAAAATAATGACCCTGAAGTGAAATATTTCAGACGAATAACGCCGAACTTCTAACTTTAACAACAACACTCAAATAAACAATTTACTCACTACTTGAGAAAACTATCATATATGATTTATTGCTAGCATATTCCTCAAGGATATACGGTGAAACCGCTCCGGTTTGCAGCCTCTACTTTCTGTTTCTTTTCATCGAAGCAGTCCACTTGATTTACCACTTCGCCTCCAGTTTGGATTCGGATTTTTGGTTGGGATTCAAAATTGGGAGTGCTGTTGCGACAGCCGCGGAGGAATAATGGCTTATATGGAAGACCCGCACTGCCCTCCCACACTTTCCCTGACTTTTCACTCCTTTTCAAATAATATCAACGCTTTCTCTTTCAATCTTTCTCTCTTTCACTTTTCTCTTATCTTTCTTTCCTCACTTTCATACTCACGCGCTGTTCCCACCTTTCATGGCCTCTGAAAGACTTTGAGATTAGTTGAGCAACCTTAGGCTTTGTTGAAATAGATCTAGATAACTGATATCGAAGGCTTCATCAGATCCCAGCATTATTATAAAAACCATTAAATCATCAAAGTAGTTCCGGATTCTCTTCTCTGAGTCCCTGAATACTTTGAGGGTAACGTAAGGTCCGCGAGATGGTAAGAGGATGCTGAATTCAATCGAGTCATATGAAAAAGATACGATATTTGAGCTCAGTAAGCAGAATTAAATACATAACAGTTTGGTATCCAAGCAACCCTTGGCAAACTCTTTTATACCACGTATAGAAAGTTTACGGATAGAGAAACTGGTTACTTAAACGTAAAGTTATTGAATCATGAATTTTGAAACCTAAGGGAAAGCTAAATTTTGTTCAAAAACTTTACGTTTCGCAGCGAGATTCGGTCCGCCAAATCTTTGCAACTTTTATCCCGCACCACTTGGCCCTCCATCTGAAAGTTAGCCAACCACAACGCTACGTGTTGTTTGTTTTACTGCGGGTCGAGAGCTGTTCGTGATGTCCCAGAGACGCAAAGAGAATAGTTCACAAGAAATGTCCTACCGTACTTATTATCGACAGCTCAATAATATAATAAAATAAAAAATAATATACAAAATATATAATTTAACCACAGTTTGTGTTTCGATGATGCTGAAAGGATACTTTAAGAATCTAGCTCGCTAGATAACCAATCCTATTTAAATGAAAGTCTATAGAAGTGTAGCACTGTTGCTTACATATTTGTTATTGAAATCGATATCCTACTTGAAATTGTAGTATAAAATAGATCTAAACACGAATCAGTTTGCGACATTTTTACAAATGCATTCTTCGTATTATTTTAAACAAGGTCATCCTCAAAACATTTTGTGCACCCAACATTAACTCACATTTAATAATAATATGAAATTAGTTTCACTTGCATTATGTTTGATATCTTTTAATAAGCATATGAGCAACGAACTACTCGGGTAACGAAGTATTTATTTCTGGATTTATTTACTGGAGGATGTTTTTGTTGAAAATGCGTTAAATTCAAAAGTATTTAAGTTCAAGGGTGTTCGCAGATGTGTGCAAATTTTTGCAATTGGCCTTCCAGTCACTTTCTACATGTTTTTATTCGCATTTATTTAATGCTGAAAAATTCTGTTTTTACTTTTTTTATTTAACACCAGATGCTAAAATTATCAGCAAAACCTCACACTTTTTACGGAAAAATGTCGAGAATCATTACCAGGATATAAAAGTTTATTTTTAGTTATTTTAAAGGTCGTTTTATTTCCATAAGGTAGACGTCAAATCTAGAAAAAGTTGGATTCATATTAATTTATTCAGTGCTTTAACTAGAAATTGTATCCAAATCTGTGACGTAGCGGAATTAAAAATCTAAATTTTTAAGCGATTCTATTTCTAAGTTTTTAAATTTAATCATCAAAAATTGTTTGAAAGGTACTTAATCTTTTCCTTACTTTATTCAGCAGAGGATCATGTACTATAAATAGTGTCATAGTGTGTATTCGAAGCTTTAAGTTTCCCCTGAATAGTAAATAAACAATAAATAAAAGTAGCTGTAGCTTTATATTTCCATATGCATTCCAAAGAATCATTGACGACTTATTTTATATCCTTCAATCGGCCTTTTATCCTCTTATAAAGTAGAGAAGAATCATCCTTGGAATATAATATCTAATAATGTGTTTGAAATTACACACTCATCACTCATGAGTTGTCTCGATAGTGGAAGTGAATCCATCTTCCATCTGCTTTTTAATTTCGTTCCTTTTTTTAGATGGAAGCTAGTTAACTCGCCCGAAGACAAAATGCTACCTTTCAACACCAATTCTCACGTCCCTTTCTAATCCATCTCATAATTCTCACAAAGACTTTCTCGCGTCGGAAACGAATCCGTTGAATTGAATAGCAGTCGAAAAGAGAATGAAATTGAAAGAAAGGTGTGGGTGGAGGCGCTCGTTTCTGGACATTGGAAAGAGATATAAGAAGCCGATTTCGATAGGCTTCTATTCAATATGAAAGAAATTGAATTGGTTATACATGATATTGAATAGATGTTGCTTGTTCTGTTCAATCCATTGTTATGTCCACTTTTGAATCAATTACATTTATCGGAGAAAAGGTTGTTGATTGCTATCTTCCTCTGAAAGGAAGTGGTGGAGTATAATATTCGGTAATGACGAAATTCGATCTCTATACTATACCGTCAAACTTTGTCTGAAATTTTATAAATCCATTTTTCTTTAAGATAAGTTTAGAATTGATATAAAAGCTTAGTTCCTTAAATAGATTAGAACAGTGTACTGTATAGCCTCACAATACGTTTGCTCATTTTCGTTAAAACAATGCCCATAGAATCCTTAGCGTTACCAGAGAGCCTTATATAAAATCTGATTAAAAATCTATATGTTCAAGAGTTCTAACTTTATTGCGTTACTTCATGGAAGGTGATATCAGAGCGTATTGGAGAAAGAACAAACTTCGTTTAATAGTGTGGAAGTAAACGAAGTTTGTTCTTTCTCTAACACGCTCTAATATTATATCGTTTCAACTTAATGAAACAATATAGGCTTGATATGCCCTTGTATTTTCCAATTTAACCTGTCTTTTCTTTAGTATTTGGTGTTATTCCTTCTAATTGAAATTCCTTCCGATTTCATTTTCATTTTTCCTTTAGAATTTGCCTGGAAAATAGGAAAGGAGTTTTCAATCAAGCTTTGACCAATGTATAAGTGTGCCGTGGAAGACTGTACCATTCCGTATGAGTCATTATAAAAATCCGATGACCTCAATACCTTTGTAAAAGGATTTGCTGGACTGCCCCTTGTATTTCATTACTTTTCCTGTTCGTGCTCACGATTATTGACTGAAATATTTGGATCATAAGAAACGTACGGGCCCAATAAAGTCAGCTTTGAGTGGAATATACGGCATCGATAAATTGCATTAATATCATTATTCTTCGATTGGATCTTACATAATACCAAGTGGGGTGAAATTAGCCTACAATAGTGGACTTCGGAGGCTACATCAGCCAACGAAACGTTTAACCTTGGCATACGAAATTTTGGGGGCAATTTTTTTTTGGCCATCCAAGTCTATTACTGCTTATTTAGCGCCAAAGAATGCTTTTATAGGAAAAAATGTTTTCAAAATTTTTGTTGCCCTCGTCAGTCGAAGACAATGCTCATTCATTTTTCTTTGGCTCCTTAACTGTTCATTTGCATTCTTAAACTCATAACTCCTCCGACAAAAGGAAGCGGTCTCCAATACATACAAAAAAGAGAAGAATGATTTTAAACTGCATTTTAAAGATCTGCATCTTCAACGTCTCTAAAAGATTTTATTTTCGAAGCCTAGGGAAATGAATGTAGCCGACCATCCATTGTATGCAGAAGAACTCCCAAAGGTAAAAGACACTAATTATAACCCTCAGAAAAATAACAATCCATTCAACAGGAAGAGCTGGTGTGGAATCTCAGAGGAATGGCTGACTTCATTATCTTCCTTCCTTGCATTCTTCTTTGAGTTCAGCGAAACGTCTCAAAGTGCTTTGTCAGTCTAGGAAGTAACATTTTTTAATTTATATGGGAGAATCTAGAGCCTTTATCAGCATCTAGGCACTATTATTCCATGGGATATTCGTATACGAGCGTCCATAGAAATAATTTCTTCATATATTACGCGGAAAGTTGCTTTTATGAATTAGTCATGAATAATTCATCGTCTTCAAGGTGATAAGGTTAAGACTTAATCATACCATTATTTTTATTGGATCTCTATCAACGATACTAGATAAAAAAACGTTTAAAATATTGTTAAATAGAATGTGAATATTTATCCATATTAAAGGTGCTTCCGTAAAGAATCTGAAAGGAAAATCTGTGAATTTTTAAGCCGCACCATGGTCCATCTGAAAGATGACTTCCTCTCAACAACAAACAAGCTTTCTTGCTTTTTTTGTCAAACAAACTTTTTCCAAGAATTAACTGCGCACAGAGATGAGGTTCTTGGAGATGCGAATATGTGATGTCTTTTCCGCAAAACTTCCTCTGAGTCTTCTTACCCTTCAGATCCGACTCTCATGCTGCCACATCTGTTTCGATACAACCAAAATTCAAGGCACAATCCAAGGCTTCATACATTCCATCCTCTTTCTTATGTAAATACGCAAAAATGAGTCAATAATCAAACAATTCTAACTAGTTCTTATGAATTAACCTTCAGCATACAATATTCGAGTAGGTGGTTTAATGTAGGTACCATTATTCCAAAACATATCACCCCTCATTTCCAAGAAGATTTTTATTTAAAGTAAACAAGTTGTTTCCTTCTGATTTCCTTGAATGAAAATTCTTTGGAAGTGTGACTTTTCCATTGAAGAATAAAAGAAGGCCAACTGCAAACAAAAATGTGCAAGCTGTTGAATACTTAATTCTGCTTAGTACAATTGATGTTTTCTCTACGGATATCAAATGTACCGAGCATCACCAATTATGTATAAGTATCCTAATATAGAAATTACTTTTTAAATAATCTTAAAAGTTATTCAAATGTTTTGTTTTTTCACATTTTTTTTATATTCAACAGTCAGTTGTTAGATGCAAATAATGTTCCTGTCTCTCTAGTGATTTCCGTTTCATGTATGCAAATCAAAGAAACCTTAAAGAATTTATTCATTATAGATGTGAATAACATCTATAGGTTACAACCTGAGTTTAAAAAAACAACACAAACCTTAACATTTCAAATGGTATTTATGAAGACTCTTGATTTAGCCAATCAGTTATTGATGAGTTACCACCATAAAAAGCTGATCCTTGGTAATTTCCTCTTAAGTAATTAATTCACTTACGTATGGGCTAAAGAATTTTCATAACACATCTAAAAATTAAATAAAAAATATATATTTTTAACGGCGGTAAAAGAATAAAAGAAAAACAAGCCGACAGACAGAAGTTCACTCCATTTAAACGCACTATCTCGCTATTTTCCCAAGCGATCGAGATGCAGTAGACGGTCGGTGATATGTACACAACATAAAAACAGGTAATTGGCATTCATAACCGTCATCAGACTCTAAAGAAATCATTGTCAATGGGAACAATCCTTTGAGCGGCAATGGACTTGGATGGCTATCCTAAGCGTGACACACGGCGATGCATTGACCGAACCGACGCTCCCCAGACATTTTATCGCGCACATCCCGTCATCTTCAGGTATCGCTTAATTCCTTCGGTGTCTTTTCACACCGAACAAGGTGCTTTGACCCTATGATGACCTCTCTTTGACCCCTCTCTCTACGGTGGCCATCTGCGGGAATGCGAAAAAATACGTCGGGACACACCTCGGGAGCGTTGCGTGGCAGATGCCCTTGACCGCGGCGGGGGTTAACCCTGTGGTCCTCCGGTCACTTCGGATGAATCCTGTGCGGTCGGAGACACCTCGGAGACTTTTTCATTGGCAATCCGTCGACCAATGAGAGAAGTGTATTTGAGGGGTATGGGAGAGTGTGGATCGAGAACGCACCGCGAATAAATCCCCCGATGGATTTAGTAGCGTATGGATATGAGTCACCCGGAGACTTCAACGACCGAGGGTTGTGTGAGCCGAGACGCAATTAATAGTTGGTCTCCGGAGGAAAATTTTCGTTCTGTTAATGGCCTGGATATATTTTGACATTAACACGTTTTTTAAAAGGTATTATAGCTTTGGATATTCCATTCTTTTTTTATAGTGTCAAGGCGAGCTAGTAGGATGACATAAATGAAACTACGCGGAGGAAAATTACGAAAAAGCACGCTCTTAGTAGAAAAGGTCGGATTTGTATTTATTATTTCCTGGAATAGAAAAAAATGGAAATGAATTGCTTTTAGATAAATATTCTTACAGAATAAATTTTCTGTTTTGAATTCCAACAACGTATTTGATAATTAATCATAAAATTCGGTCTTTTACCCTCTAATCTGTCCCTAATTTTTATACTTTTATCTTAACCAAATGCTTGTCCTTTATTTTGGTCTCACACTTTAGAGCTCCTAATTTTTGTGACAGAAATTAACAAGCAAACTAGACTGAGTAAAATTGTACCTCACAGAGGTTAGGAAAAAATTTATAATTCAAATTTAGATAATTATCATGAAATTAATTCATATCTCGATGAAATAGTTTTTGAACCCTCGGTTCCTTACATTAAAATGTTATCATTCGATAATAAAATATTATCTTTCAGAGAAGAATCCATACATGATATTCTGGAGGCAATATCAAATTATCATAGGATTTATTGTGAAATGAAATGTTAAATCTTGAGGAGATCCAAAGGAATCTCATCCAAGTATCGCAACTTCTAACAAAAGGAAGAATCATGATTCAGTCGATTTATCCATGATCTCACGGTGTGATTATTCTAGCTAAAAATGAAAAGAACAAATTGAGCTGCTTATATATTCATGTGCTGAGAGAATATTATTCAGGATTCCATTCGTAGAGTCATCATCTTAGTATTATTAGATTAAGGAGGGAACATAAATTGCGAACTTATGAGTCTTGTACGCGTCAATTGAAGGCTCGCCTCTTTGAGTTGAAGGATCTTTGAAGATGATATTTTCTACCACGTACTTGGAAATGTCACTTGCGACGCTGTGAGGTGAGGTTCCCATTGCTACAAGTCCATGGACCTTTGGGGTGCATCTGTCATCGACCTTCCATATCTCGTGGTTGTGGAACTTTAATTTTTATTCGTTCGTACTGAAAACGATTCTCGAGTATAAAAAGTTACAGTATTGTAAATTACACTGCCTATAGATTCCTAATCGCCTTCCCTAAAATGATATAATTCTATTTTATATAAATTTATTTAATTATTTCTGACAAGACTACAAGTAGTCACCTGGCTAGGTGGTAGTCATGACTTACGGGGAGGAAAATACATAAAAAAGATACTCTGCCATGTATTCAACAAAGTCGAAAGGGAAACCTCTCGAAGGAAGAGCGTCACAAAATACGAGTAATTTTCTACAAAACTTCACATTGAAAGGAAAGAGGAAACATTAATATAAAATTATAAAAGTACAATAAACAGGAGATACAAGATTTAAATTCTTAAATTCTATGGAAAAGAAACCGTTCTTTCCTTTCTGAGTTCCAAACATTTCTGAATTCTTTTCAAATACTATTAATAAATACATAACAGGAAGGGGAAAAGGGCTCCAAAACTCATTCCAATAAATTGTTCCATTATGCTATTCCCTAGTAAAGAAATGACTATTTATCGTACATGTATCTGTTCTCTGTTCTGAAGAGGAGCTATTTTGTGTTAGCGATTTATGTATATTTCTATATTATCATATTAAATTAAAATGAGAAAGAAGACATACCCCTCTATACCAGTGAGTCTTCACGTAGCGCGTGGTTACTGACCCTAGGGGGTCTATGCACTTGGAGAAGCCGTGATTTACAAATGCATCCACTCGTTCAGGAAGTGATATCCTCTCGAGAAAGGTTCCACGTGTTTATTGTATCCTCAAACAGCTACATAGGTTCATTTAAACTCGCCGTCACCTCAGAGGATCCTGTTAACCCCTTCCATGGTATAGAGTCTTTTTTCCACATCTTCTCTGCCTGTTTTATTTCTTTTGGACTTTTTCTTCACAGAACACTTCCTTTTTCCTGTTTGGGTATTTCTCTTTCGTGAGGTTTTTCCAAAGGTTGCACTGTTCAACTCGCCTCATAAATTAACGTCTTATTCTCGCTTCCTGACTAACGTTTTGTTTTCAAAGCTGAAATTGCAAATGCTATTGATATTTAGGGTTTGTTTGGCTTGTTGTTTTGTGTTGCTCCCTAATCGTAAATCATGTCTTCCGTGATGACTCCTGTGTTTCTCTCAGTTAATTGATGTACTTGTGCCAAAAGAATATGTTTACGCAAAGCTGGAATATTCCAGAGGAAATAATTGTTCAGAAGAAACGTTTTCATTATGCAAATGTACGTGTATTGCTGAATTCATATAACACTTTTAAATAAAATACGCTGTTGTTAAATTGGTAAGAAAAATAATACTATTATTATAAAAAATATAATTATTGCTTATTATGAAAGGAAAGATAAATAAGATATACAACATGTACTTTTGAATATTAATATGTGATAAAATAGGTAGATGAAAATGTATCCTGTTTTTTTCCTTCTTTTGAGTCCAATGTGCAAAGGAGAATAATTGAAATCTGTCTGAAGAACCTCCTTTAGACAGTAAAATGGAAATATTTAATCTAATTCGATGGAATTTTTAGTCTATCAAAATCGATTTCAAGTCATGAAAATATAACCATTCAGCTCATTAACATATTTGAAATAATTTAATAATGGAGTCTAATAATAGGCTTTAGAGTACGGAATTATAAAAAATAGCGTTTATAAAAATTCGTATACAATTTTGTCTTCGCGTTCTTAGTTTATAGTTCATCTGTATAGAGAAACGTTCGTTAATTAACTGAAAAATCTTTTCATAACCATTTCAAAGACACGAGTCTCAAAACCTCTTCGCTCCTTTCTCTGGATGTATAGAGTCTATTCATCGAAGTAGTCAGCGTTAGAGTTTACGATACAGTTTCTTTAACGAGATGATTTACATGTTTACTATTCTCATTATCGCTTCTGAGGAGTTAGAACCAAACCTGTGGATGTTAATTGGCCATTAAGGTTGCTAACATAGTAAATCATGAGGTAACTTGCATGCATTGTGCGTTTTTCTCGGTAGATTAACATCCCTCGAGGATAAGTCTCACATATCAGACTCATTGGCAATTTTCTTCTTCGTCCTTAAGTACCGCATATATACATTCATACCACATTCGGGAATCCTGAGATGCATGCGTATATTAGAACACTAGTATGCGTATAATAGTTAATATAAAAGAAGTGTGAGAAAATCTTTTTATTAAAATAAATATTAGTTTCATGATGGTGATTAGAAAATCTGCCATTTTGGGTCTACTTTAACGTTAAAACGAGTATAAACGAGGGATTATAAAATGTTTGCTTCACAATAGATGCAACGACCTTCGTTTAACTTGACGTAACGTATCAGTAAAATGAAAGTAAGAATTGCCTCTTAATCCGTAAACAGCTGTTGGGTTTTTAAAAGTATTTGTAACACCTGCCTACAAATTAATGATCACTTGAATTATGCAATGCATTTGAATCACACTCATTGGGTGTGGCTGAAACTTGGATCACTTGTTAAAAACACAACGCCTTAAGGGTACATTTTAAGTTAGTTCCAAACTGCAATTTTTGATTTTTTAAACACATTTTTATTCAATTTACATTAGAATATCTCCATTAATATTTTATTCGCAAAGATGTGTCTGTTTATTCTCGAATTATATTTCTGTCATAAACGTTTTTCTAACAAAGAAAACAACATATAATTTGATTTTATGCCAAAAGCGTTTTGTAAGAACATCGCACTCGAGGTCGTATAATGACATTTATAAGTATTTAATTATAAGAAAGGTCATGAATAATCTCCTGGAATAAAGTCTTCTAAATAAGTCACTAAACAGCACTCTGTTGTTGCCTATTTACGTTGGGGCCTCATATTTTCTTTAAAGCAACGAAAAATGTTATTTCCGATAGATATTGCATTCCTGATTAACAGAATCGTATTATACGATTGAAATATAAAATCATATCCATTAAATCCATTATGGATATTTCTTGTCATTGTATTCTAATACTAGTAGAATCACTTTATAAGTTATTACTTTTGAATACGACGAAAGAAAATTTCAGTTTTAATTTTAGGAAATTATTCTGTTAATAAAATCAAATCAATATATCAAACGACTCATGGTTAAAAGATATAATCATTTCGCAACTTTAGAACGGTAACAAAAATGTGTCTTCGATCCAATTCAATGTCGAGGCCTTAGGAAATAATGATCCTGTCATGATAACCGACCTTCTCGAGGTAACAATTGCTGCTGTCTTAATTATTGACTTTTCCATTCCTTGTCTCATTTCCTTCGTGTCTTAATTACCGATTCCTTTCTTACTATATACTCTTTCAATTGGCTGCTAATCGATGCAATCATAGGTTGTCATTACACAATGCTATTGAGTCGTCAACGTCTTTTTTAATTCGACAACTTCATGAATTGCTTTGCTGATATAATAGCTTATTACTTGCTTGATTTGGCTTCTTATTTTAATGACTTAAATAGAGCAACAATTTCAGAATGCCTTACAATGAAAATGGGTTTTTCTCTGCATATTCAATCACATACAATATGATGCACTTGGGATAGTACTAAGCAATAGGAAAACATTAAAAAATGAAGTTATCTGACCGTCTTCAAAAAAAAATTTAATTTTATATTTTTTATATTAATGTAAAATACGTGCAATAAACGAAATCAAATTTTAAAAGTAAGATTGGATTTTATGAATGGTAAATCATCAATGAAGATTTAGCTATTTTTAGCCACATTCCAAACGCTTAGTCCTACATATTTTATATAATATCTATCACATAAATATGCATTTTAGTTGTTATTGCATGTTACTATCTTACTATAAAAATATAAAAATAAAAAGGCTTCAGATATCTTTAAAATTAAACCCACAAGTCATTGGATCTATGCATATAATTGTGGATTGGGCTAACCCTTTGCTATGTGAGAAAAACCTTGAGCCGCTCAACGATACGGATGAATTAATGAACCAGTTACTGATTTTAGTTTTTCGAGGTTACACCATTGAAAAAAATAAAAAGAATTTCGAAAAAAATCGAGTTTAGTCCATACATTATTCAAACGGTTACGCCCTTTTTTATCAATGGTGATTCTTCCTATAAAATCTTTAACAAACCGGAAGATTAATCAACTGAGCATGGTACTCTTTCTGCTGTATTGTACTGTTCATTATTTTCACAAAGAATGAATCCCAATGAAAATAATCATGCCCAATTATCAATACGAACGAAACCACCATTAAAATATCGCCAATGGAGGCTAGCTATGAAGGAAGAAACTGAAATAACTCGGAGTTAATTACTGAAAATGAATTTTTATATTCGTGACTTAAACTTTCTATTGTTAAAGGACAATAAAATTCGTTCTTTGATTTCCTATACGTACCATTTTATGATTGGAGGAAAATCTATTTTATATCTTTCTATTATAAACACACACATTTTCTAGAAGAAAAATATTAATACAATGGTGCGGGAAGTACAACCTATTGGAGAAATTTATTTATTCAAGGTTGTAAATAAATCTAAAAAGCCGTCTAACTTGTCCAGTGAGTTACGTGTGAGAATTGCAATCATCTACGGATGTTCGCAGAAAGAATTCCGATATTGGTGGGCTTCGAAACACGCTGCTTTTTATTCATCACGAAATTTATGGGACTCACGGAGTTGGTGCTGACGTGATCTTGTCTTGCGGTCGTACCAAATATATCTTTCGACATTTATTTACCTGAGCCATTTCTCAAAATCGTCACCTTTTCGGAGAACTTGGTTTTAACCCCAAAGCAATCTTACTTCATTCATTCAGAGGCTAACAATAACTCGAATCTTATCAAAGGAACGTGTTCGTATCTTCTTTATATTCATGCAAAATTGTTGAAGCGTTATCTACCGACACGCGCGACTTTAATAATGTCCTTCGTCGGAAGATATAAAATTTTTCATCCGTCTCAGTGATAATGATATGCAGCCTTGATTGGAAAATGTTTATTTCAGCGGCCGGCACTTCCGTTATATTTACAAAGGTCTATCAAGAATGACCTAGAAATGACCCACGTTTTTGTGGTTATGAGGATGAAGCCCTGCATTGACGTCAGCCGAAAAATAATATCCTTCGTTTTTTACGACCGTGAAGACGAGTTTCTAATAATATTCTACATATATTGAAAACCCATCATTTTTCTTCCGAATAATAAGGAAAAAGGACGAATCATTTTTATATGATTTGAGAATTAATGAACCTTTGGTCAAGTCGCTTCAAGGCTCTGCGTATTACACGATTCATATCATTCAAAGCCGTTTGTACCACGATTAACAAATTAAGAATTCGAGGTGCACCTCCTCTAAAGATGTTTCGTGATTTCTTGGTTAAGAAAATGAAAAATTATTGCCATCCGTACGATGGACGGTGGGGAATATATATGATGAATGCTGTTGCAATTAAACTCTAAAAATTACGAAAGACGTATTCATAAATGATATATATGAAAAAGGGATTTAACCTACCATTAGTATAGATTAAAATTTATCATAAGGAGTCATACAAGTAATTTCACTAATGCTCATAATGTTTCAATTTATTGGACACATCAGATGCTCCGATGTCTTTATTTTACAATTGTTCAGATTTATAAATATCATACATTTTTCACTTTGGTTTTCTTTAGATCTATGGTTCTCTTGATTAAAAATAATATTCCGCAGTAATCAGTTTTAAAGATGTTTCCAGTATTTGATGAGCGGATAGGAAAGATTTAAAAGGGCGCATTAATAACAATTAAGAACCATGAGTTGATTATGGTAAGTTAGTAAATGATCTATAGGCTAAACTTTTCAGAGAGATTTTTGATTGTTAGCTTTTTAGGGTACCTCATAGATACCTTGGAACTATTTAAATTCCTTAACAACGATATAAATTAAATCTAGAGCTAGTATATCAATAGATTTTTCTGCCTTACTAGGGAACCTAATAAATGCTAGGGAAATATTTAAGTTCCTTAACAAATATATATATATAAATTAAATCTAGAGCTATTATGTGAAAAGATATTTTGGTATATTTATTAATAAGAACAATAAACACTGGCAGTTTCGGGTAGATAAACGGAATCAGTAACTTCGATACATTTAATTCTTTCCGAATTCGTTACGCAGAATTTTTCAATAGTTTCTTTTGGAAGCAGACATTTGACAAATCGCCTACAAATGGTGCACCTTACGGATATCTCCGATCTCGCGAAGGAACCAAGCACGGAGATACGCACGTAACACCCCGCAGGATGCAATCCCACATAACGTAACCTATCGCGACCATCCACCCAGGTAGAGAGGGACCCACGAAAAAAAACCCCATAGAGACAGAAATATCCGTCCACGGTAGCGGGAGATGTCAGAACTTAATGTCGTAACCTCAGATTGACGCAGACGTCACGCTTTCGGACTGTCTGTCCGAGCGGACAGTTTTCTCGCGGCTCCCGATTTCGGCGGAACGCAGAAGAAAGACGAACGGGAACGCATAACGGAGCGCGATACTTAGCGCGGAGGAAAAGTGAAAGTGGGGAGGGCGAAAAGTGAAAGGGGCCCCCTCCCCTCGGAGATGTAACCGTAGAAGTGGAAAACGTCGGTAGAGGAGCGAAAGAGAGGCAGAGAGAGAGACCACGGTGCGAATAAGGTCGGAAGAATCGAGGACGTGAGGTAGGAGAGTGAATGGGAGAAAGTGAAAGGGGGAATAGGAAGGAGGGAGATGCTACCAAGGCCACGGCGGCTGGAAAGACATCGCCCAGCCTCAGACCGTTGGAGGGGGAGGGGGTGGAAGGCCGCCGCTCTGATAGGGGGAGAGCACTCTTGAGATACTCTCCTACGGATCAGAGAGGTAGCTGCCGTCGGCTGCCACGGGACTCATTTCGATACGGAGTGCGCCGAGACCAGGACTCATTCCTTCCTCGGGACTAGAGTGCGCCCTTGGCGGTGGTCGCCGCGACGTACGCCAGTGGCACGGAGTGTGAAAGTGAGGGTTCTCTCGAATACGTGGGATAGGGATATAAGGGCTGATCTTTTTGGTGGATGGAGTGCGATCGGTTGGTTGTTGTTCATTGCGGCGCTGTGACACGAGAGAGGTCGGCAAGGCGGCGGACGGCGACGGAGACTTCAACGCTGGAATAGGGGAGTGGATAAAGGTAGGATTGAAAAGCGAGAGAGTTCGGATCTTTTTCTTCGGGGCGGAGGGTACGAAGGCGCCGCGGGACACTCGAATTGTTACGCCCCGAAAGCTTTCTCTTTCGCCGACGTTTAATTATGAGACGGGTTGTGCCGACTTCACCCCCGAAGGATAAAGGCGAATTTTTTTTGAATCGGAGTTGAATTTCCTTTCGCAGCTGACGTCCCGGAGGGTCATAATCCGGACAAAGTTTTAATCCTCTGATGTTCGCCTACGGGAATTATTCACAGTTGAGCACCCTTGAACAAATTCCTTTTGTCCTAGCCCATTATCAAGCGAGACCCACGTACAAGTTCCTTAATTGAGGTTAATGCAAGGGTTAATCGTTTCCATGAAGAAGAGTTGTTTACACAAAGATAGGAAAAGGTAAATTAGAATGTCGAGGAAAATTTTTAATCATCCCAAACATTAACTTAGGTCTTTTTTTACGAAGGAAGCAGCGTGCAATTCATGGATGGAAGCTGCATCTTACTCATGTAGGGAAGTGCTTCATTACACTTCGAAAAAAAAGTAATTTATCTTCGTAACCACTTTCTCTTGGATGAAATGGAAGGAGTTGCTAAAATATTAATTTATTCTCTTTACTCGAGGAATGCGTCTTCTCCAGTTTTACAACTTTTTTTCTTTGGTTTTTCAAGGATTGCGGTTAGTTCCTTCCTACCACGAACATAATACCCCAAGGAAAATAAAGTTCCATTTTGTATAGATTTACAGGAAAAATATTCTTCTTCTGTATCTCAAGTTAAGTCTAAATATGTTAACGTATACATTCAATGGTCAAAGAAATATAGCGTTACAATTTAATTTACGAATCATCTGAAAGGTTCCAGATAAGTTCTATTATTCGTGAGGAAAATTTTTTAAACATAATTATTTCACAAATTCGTTGAATAACTATTTTTATAGTATTTATTTTCCTATTGCCCACTAGAAACAAATATTTAATTGTATCGGTTGGAAAATAGTATCTCAATTTATTCTATGTAATTAGTATATTTTAATCAAAACTAAGTCTTTTTATGTGAAGAGAAAGATAAGCGGTTAAATATCCTCCAAATGATATTTTTAGTCTATTAACTAAGGCCGTCGATGACCTCGTGGTTATTCTTTTCACACGCACTCAGCCGTTAAAATCTCCGTCAACGCATAATCCTTATGTCACATTACGCAATCGGCAACTATAACTTAATGGCAGAAGTGACTAATGCAAACAATCCGTCATTGACGCTCGTCAATTTTTACAAATGATTTCTTGACCGACAAAAGGTTTTTATTCCGGAGATGTCCCTGTGCGAAACCTTCAAAGTCCCTTAACATTCTCCCCTCCCTGAGTCTCATCTTTCCTCCGCAGATTCCTTTTTCCATTCTCAGTGTTTACTTGAGGCGCGCTGTCTCTGATGCTCATATCTCAGCCGTCAACGTTTTATTTCGGAAAAAAGACTTTTCAGAGGCGGCGTGGCATGGAATACCAATTTACTCGACTGAGGCATATTTGGAACGAGCTAATGTTCGATTCGACTGTGTTAATCAACTGGTCTTAAGGAAAATGCTCGATCCTAAGGGACGACGATATTGCTTCGTGAAGTTGTTAATCTTCGAATTTCATTTCTGTTAAATGATCAGAATACACCTTCCTTATCTCATTTATATATTAATACATCACAACATCAATTCTTTTTCTATTAAAATAATTCTCAAAGATTTTGACAAAACCATTTATATTTTTACGTGATTCATTTGAGTGTAGGAATGAATTGGACGATAAATTTAGGAAATATTTGCCAAAAATGTACATCAATTGCAATTGATTTTGATAGTTTGAAGATCCTATTCTTTTACTATTATATAGAACAAGTCGCTCTGAAATTCTGATTTAAAAACTATTTTACGATTCAGTTATTAATCAACAAGTCGAAAATGTAAGATAAGACTATATTAATGTCATCTAATCCCTGTTAATAATAGAAATTTCTTTAACGTGTAATTCTATGCTATGTATACAACTTAAGAGCATACTCCTAATAACCAGAATGTCGTACAATAAGATCTAGCGGTAGAAATTTTCGCTCCCCTTCTTCATACAGTAGCTCATGTTTACTTTATTTTCTTTTTCGTACTTGAAAAGAAATTTTACAGTCATCGAATTTAATACCGGTAGCTAAATCCAAACTCATTAACAGTAGGAAGAGCCAACCACTTTTACTCTTTACGCTTTTACCTTTAATACCCTTTGTAAAGAGGGTAAAAAGTAGCGTGAAATTAATGCTCTAAAAAAACTCCAATAAGTCGAGGAAGTTGTCGGATACGAGGAAGATGAAACGAAAGGGAAAGGAACCGGAATAGAGCGGCTGACACCACACTTCGTGGCACTAAAATATCAGACACTCGAATTCGCTTTCTCAAACGTGAGTATCGGATACTTAACGGTAGCCTTCGCTTTCTCGGAAGGCGGTGATCGTCCCTTCATCGTTCGGTATTAAGGATGCAGATCCAATTGATGATCGATTAAAGGGGAACTTGAATCTTCACAGAATAAATTCATTGAAAGTTTTTTTTCTTTATCCTCTATATTAAGCGGAAAATTAAGTTATATCAGTTTTGGCTACCGAATTCGATAATGCAATTGACGAAAACGAGTGTAGTGCTTTTTTCAGCCCGCTTGTCTTGGAAATAGCGATGTATATTCTGCTTCAATGTCTCTTATTTTTATTTAAGTTCTTTCAGGAGCTAGTAGAGCATAATGTAGCTATAGCAATTATCTAATCGGTCATTTCTTATATTACTAAGTGAGTTCGATTACAAGTTCGAGAGATTCGATTTCGTGTAGAATGTAAAATCTTAGATTAATAACTAATATTTCATTAGAAAAATAGTCCAATAACAATATTACAAAATATTAAAGGATTTAGAGATTCTATAATAAGTCATTTTGAAATTATATTTTCAAATGATTTTAATCAATGTCAAATATTTGTTACGAGTACCAAGCGTCGACGTTGTCCATCTTGTAGGCTATAGTATACTTTACGGCTTAAATTTTCTTATATTCTACTCTGTATTCTCACCTAATTTAAATAGAGGTGATTATTACACATATGATGGTAAATTAGTTTTGACATCGATATTGAAAAATTATTTTACATAGAAAAGTGTTGCATTTAAATGTTTGTAGACAGAGAGTGCTCCATTTGGTAACAGGTTATCGAATTGGTTGATTTATGTTATTTTCTATCCCTGATTAACATTTAACACGGTTAAGTAGGAGGAAAAAATGGTCATTGACACTTTCATTCATATAACATATAACAGGTACAGAAAATTTAGTAAAATGTATAAAAGGATAATTTATTTTTTTAATTTATAAACATACACATTAAGTTATACATACACAGTAAGTATACACAAAAAGTATTTACTTAACCAAAATTTAATTCATAAAACATCAATATAAACCTAAATAGCTTTACTGTATGTATTTGCATTCACTTTCTGTTATTCATCAAACTGCGAACGCATACTCTCAGAAATCATTTAACCATCTGATCCCCAGTCATCCTCTCCCTTTTGTATCATTCACATTGACACACAACATCCATGGCATTCTGTACCCACCCATTCTTTCCTCATGCTTCCAACCCACCCTTTTCTTCCACTCAGCCCTTCTATCAGTTCTCGTTCAGTTTACTCGTATACTTCTACTGAAACACCCACCCAACTTTCGCCACCAAACACGCAGCAGTACAATTCGACTTCAAGGTATTTATGCTTCTAAATATAACTCCTTTCTGTATACTTTTAACTTTAATAACCTCCTCTGTTTTGTTTGCACTTATAATCTTCCAAACCAACTCTTATAACACTCTTATTGGGACTATTAACTCTGGAATTGAGAATGAGAAAGACTTGGATGACTCACTCAAGCAAATATTATCACCCACCATTTCAATGATTTTATTCCTAGTGTTTACCATTTTAATTTATTTTAACAATCTTCGTGCAGACGTACTCTACCGTCTTTCAACATAAATCGATTTTATATTCTATTCTTCTACAAACACGTTGTCTAACAACGTTCGCAACTCATTCAATGAACTCAGAACCAATAGGAAATCATCAGTATACAACGCCACTCGCGTTTGAGGAATCCAAATTTTAAGGCTTTTGAATTCAACCGCTTTCCACCATAAAACTCCGGAATAGTTTAACTCTTGCGTACCGAGTTGATTGGAGGCGAGCATAGGTCTTGCCCCATAGTTGACAAGCAGCCTAGCGTGCGCTCATACACGCACGCAACACCATTCGGGACAGACAATTGAAAAGCGTGAGGAAATCCTACATTCAAACAACATCATATTACTCGTGTTAGAACATCGTCGGCCGTTTCCATAGAAAAAGCTCGAGAACCGTTTGCGACCACGAGACGGGAGTGGGGCGCTTTCCCGAGACCTTTCTTTGACCGGATAATCAAAACCAGAAGTATATGGACTCGAGAAACCGCGACCCCATGGACATTCGCCCGTTTCTGTTGATGAGGCAACCGTTGCGACCAACGCCCAGCCCACGTGGCCCAGACTAATATACAGATATGGAACGCTTTTCCGAACGTCAAAAAGTAGTCCGAAAGCATTGTTCGTGCCGTTTTGCGTGGGCAGAAAGAAAGAGAAGGCGTCTCGAAGAGGCGGAAGAGGAAAGAGCACAATAAGGCGTGGGAAAAATGTCGCCAAATGAGGGGTATGAGAGGTGAGAATTGTCCCCAATTTGAGTCGACTTATGGCGACAATGGTCAATGGACAACCACACATGCGGACCTTTTGGTTTCTATACGTCACTCAGCGTTTTCAGCTGTCGATTAACACGATCGGCATGCATCTGTGTTATTCAGAATGGATATTTCAGTGTGAATAAGGGTGGAAGGATGTATATGATAATTGTTTTGTCTAAATGGCATATTGATTTTTAAGACAGCGGCATATTTTAATTATTGGAAGTTTGAATATTACAAATTACTGATAGAGATAAAATATATCTTTTATTAGAAATTTAAGAATGCTTATGGTTAATATTCACATAAAGATTATGCTTTTATTTCAAAGATATTTTAAGTGTTGAAGTGCAAGAGAGAGTACTTGAGTTAGAGATGAGCCTATATACAAATGAAAACTGAGGTACTTTGAAGTTAAAATTGCACATTAGCGTCTACACGTATAATTTATAGGAATACAAAATCAGGGGAACGAAACTCGCGATAACCATAGAGGGAAAGTAAAAAACGAATTGGTTTACTTTGAAGTCAACAATTAGATTCGCGTTCTTCAAAAGTTTCGCAATTTCGTAATTGTTTTTTAAGTAACAGGACTGAGGGAAGGGAACATCTTGATTATGATCGAAACTGATTGTGTTTCGGAGTAAATGAATCGTTGAAACAGTCTGGGACTATTCTCTGAAGATATCGAAACATCCTCATATACAGTTTCATAAGAATGCGGAAATATCGATCGAACGAGATTAAGAAATAAGTTTCCCTTTTTCGATGTGCAAAAGAGCGTACGGTGTATTCTATCGGCGAAAGAAAAACCTAACGAAAAGAAATTGTTCTATGAAAAGTGAAATTTATGCTTTCATCAAAAATAAAATCATTTATATATTAATTCGAACCTATAATTGAATCTTTCAAAGTTGTAGATATAGATATGTAAATGAAATATGAAATTTCAAACGACATTTGAAAGTGTATATTTCAGTTTGTACGGTGAAATTCATTGGGACATTCTAACAGAAAGCAAATCAGTATTGAATCATGCAGCGAAATTCTAATATTTGTTTTAAATTCTTGTCTTGTTGCTCTTACATTATAATTATCTCAACTAATTTATATGATTGTTCTTACATACTTACCACGACCATCGTTATAAATTGCTACATCAGTTATGTTTTATTTAACTAATCTTCAAATTAGGCGTTCTATGTTATCTTAAATGGATAATATACTCATTCATACTTAATCTGAATCATTAAATTCACATCAGTTGTGAATTTTTTTTCCTTCATTTCTTTTCAACCTTCATTACAACTGCTAATTCTATAAATGTTTACGTTCTTAGATAGCTTTCTATATTCCACCTCAGAATACCCTAATTATAATCCTATAAGTCGTATATTTGGAACATAAGACACACAACTCTAATCTATCACCATCCTTTGTGTAGGCCTTATTTTTTTCACAACACTCTTCGCACTGGAAACAAAAACTGAAATATGACTTAAGAATTTCTCGCCACAATTCTTTAACAAAGATTCTTTCTAATATTTACTCTCTCACGCCATAAACCTCATTAATATATGTTTACTTACAACTGCTGTGGAGAAATTTTTCTCATTCTTCTCATGTGAATCCCGCTCTAAATATATGTGCGAATCTATATTGTCTTTAAATACATTCTGTGTTCAAATATTGCACACTCGAGTGGTAGACTACAGTACAGATTTGAACATAGAAAATAGAGCGTAAATGTTATTGGCATTTATCTTCATGACGACATCCGCAACATTTGCAGAATTTTTGGTGAGTTTCACCAAGCAAACCTTTGCGTATTTCGTATGCTGTAAACAATGGAAAATACTCATTCACTGGAAGTGGAAACTTTCCTTAAAAACTCAACACGTATCATAGGAATGTTTCCATTGAATCTCAAGCATTCGCCCTTGAGGATGCATCTTATTTTGGAATATCGGATGAGGTTCTTTGTACCTCTATCAATGAATACGTGTCAGAATTATGGCTTTGCTTGTTGAGAAAAGTCTGTATTGTTCTTCTGTTTATAGAATTCGAAAAACTAATGCTTCCGTAAGGAGCATACCAGTTCAATATGACTTCCCGACCTTTTAGCTTTCATTGAACTTCAGTAACTATAGGGAGCTCGCAATTTGATATACTGCGTTACCGAAAGAATGTAATGTAGAAATATAAAGAGTACTTCCTGGAAACTAAAACACCATATTTACCACAACTAATTCTTAGAATGGGAATAAAATATCACAAAACACGTTGCGATATGCTATATTAAAACGAATACTCATGCGGGCACAAGACTATCATAGACTGTAGGCTTCCGATCTATTTACTCCAACCGTGTTTTGTTTTCGCTTTTATATACCGTTAGGTCTTGAGAGAGTTTTTCCTAGCCGTTTCCGGTCCCTCTCAGGGTTAAAGCGGGGCAGTGTACCAACTCGCCCTGGTATGCGTATAAACGCATGCCTATGCTCACGAAGGTCGCTGGCACAGGGCCATTGGTCCATTTAAGTCGTATTGGATGGATGAATAAAATTTCCTGGTAAGGTCATTTTTTTCCTCCACAAGGGAGCGTGGCACGTTGAAAAATGCAGCCACGCTTTTAATCTCACATCTTGCAAGAACTTTCTCTTTGCTCGGGAATAACAGAGACGGATGCCAGACCTTTATCCTTCTGGCTACTAAATATGCTGGACCATTGCGGGAAATTATTCACTGCGGGTGGGTCTAAGAAAGATTGAAAGATTAAGGGAATACAAGGGCAGGGTCTTACGTGGTAGGCAGAGGATTTAAAACAGTTCTTTGGATTGCGTTATATTTTTTCGAATTGAATACGTCCCAGGATGCTTTATGCTAACATCTGTGGGAAAATGAGTGAATCGTGCCAGGAGACTTATTTCATAACTTGCCCACAGTTTGTCATAATCTGAATGACAAATATTTGTTTCTGACCGTTTCCCTTACAGAATATACATTCAGGAGGTTTATATTCAGAAACCTTCTCGGTCCTTTGATAAACTAACAATATTTAGAGATCCTAAAAGAGAAGTTCAGAGAGATATTTTGCTGAGTCTTTTAAGAAAGTTCACTAAAATGTTTTTTTTTGTTCTTTCTTAAACAATATTTTATGTTTATTTTTATAGGTTCATACATTTCTTATGATCTGATAGATTATGATGATATAATATCATTGAACTATTGCTGATAAAGATTTGAATTTTTAACTGCCATAAATGGGCTTAAAATCATAGATTATGAGTGAGACAAAGTGCTATATCATTTTATGTGTTGTGATTTTAATTCCTTAAAACTTACATAATAATTAATGTAGTTGATCATGATAACAATTTTTATAATTATTTTAGCTTGTTAGTCATAAGTGACCCTCATATTGATCTGATTTATTGCTTATTAAAGAAATCAATTTTGTTTACAAATTTTGACGCCTATGTGATTGAAATATTTCCTCATACAATTGCTAAGTGAATGGATTCAATATGACATACGTTAGCCTCGAAACGGAATCGTAAATTGAGAAATTCCATTCCTCGAAAGCTTAGCTCTCAATCGCGTGGATGAGGACAAGTTATCAACTCCTCCGCTTTGTAAAGGGAAGGTCGGTTCTCAGAATGGCGAAATGTCATTTGTCACCGCAGGTGAATTCGACATCACCTATAAAATGGGATACACCGTACTTTACGAGCGCTCTACAATCGTTCCCATAGATACTTTATGTATGTGATCAGCGGAAGGCATGAGTGCGGCGTGCACGCGTGATCACTCTCCTCGTGTCACACCACGAAAATGCAATAATCACGAAGCCAGATACACCCCTCTTTCAAACAGAGGTTTCTCCAAGGTTTCCCGCTTCAAGGCCTCCCTCGAATCCCGTTATTTTCTGCACTTTCAGCCACAAGCAGATAATACATCCCTTGTTCCTCGCTTCTCAAGAGACCAAATGCTCCTAGAAACCCATACGTCCCTAGGCGGGTGGATGCACGAAGAGAAAGGTATTCGGTGACTCACCACCTCACGAATCCCGGCCGTGCATCCATAATGATGCGGTTGTCGCTCTCGTCTCGACACGGAAAAAGCGTGACTTGTGCGGCGTGTTATCGCAGTTGTATATGAGGCTTATTCATTGTTTCTCGCCTTCGGTTAATGGGTCGACGGCGAAGGTCGCTGGAAATTGGGATAATTAAGAGTTCACGAGGATTGAATTTTAATTTTCACGATGGTACAATTTTGTAGATTGCAGGGTTGAATTTATGGTGATCCTTAAATGGTAGCCCGAATCCGTGTGAAAGGAAAGGGAGGGTTGGGATGATGAAGGAGTAATTATCATAGTAGGCTGAAGTAATTATCTAAAGAGGCTGTGTAAACACAGCTTACTCGAGTAAATAAATCCTTATTAATGGATCAGCAGCAAACAAGTAGGGAGATCGATTAATGACCGTGTAATTTATTTACAAGCATATGACACATCAATGACCAATACAGGAGAGATAAAAAAAGTATATTGAATCCATTAATGTACAATGCCCTTAATTCTGCTTTAACTGTCCTTTCTTTGACGATTATAACTATATAGATTAAGATGATATTGTAGTTACGTTTCAACATATTTTTTACATTTAATGGGCATGAATTAACCCATAAAACATAATGCTTTCTTCAGGATACGTATGCACATTAAAAAAGTAAATATTGATTGGATGATAATGATATTACAGCAATAAACGAAGCGATACTACACATTAGAACTAGATAAATACTGAGTGTAATTACGATTCGATTAAGAATCTCTAATTAAATCTAGTTGATCCCCACTTCTTAAAGGGAAATATGCATAATGAAATGCGTTCCCTTAGGAATTGATCAGAGATACAGGAAGATATTATCATTATGATCTATAGTTACAATTAAAGTATGTGCATTACATTTTTAAGTGATTTATCGATGAAAATATGTAATAAATCCAACGGCAGTAAATCATTGGCAGTATTGATACGTATAAGGTAGCGGTCCATACGTATACGCGGAAGCATGGATTCGAGAACTTGACAAATGGCTTATCTTTCGCATTTGGAGTGTCACCAATGCTCTGTTGTTTTGAAGAGATCTCTGCGTGGGCCTGAAATTTCGCGTCAAAATGTCAAGAGATATCTAACATTGAGAAGGGAGTGGTTTCGTATTCATACCATTCACTTTCCATCTGAAGAATAAGTTAGCATACAATCAGGGTCTTTCTGGAATCACCTGACAGGGAAATTAATCCATGTGATTAATCAAAATCCTTTTACGAATTGATCGTAAATATAAACATGGAAAAAGAAGGAGAGGGATCAAAACATTTTAGAGTTTTTGATGACAAAACGAGGAAATACTTGTGCAAGATATTAAATATTTTATTTCTATATTGATAAAGGTGGAAATTAATGAATTCATTTTAATCCTCTTATGAATTCGTATAAATTCACGATTTTTTTATTTAAATCGAAGCATCTTATATTTTAATCACAACCTTTAAATATTCTTTAGATAAACTCTTTAGAGGAATTCTTATTTGCGTGGGAAAGTAGCTCAGCGAAAATTTTTCAAGTTTACCGGAAAACCAGGTTGTACCAAGGTTTAGGGGAAGAACATCATTTTGAAACCTGCTTATCTCACCTTTTAGATATTCTAATTGGCATTTCAGATTTCTCTTCTCGATTTTTGTTGAAAACCTGTGAAATCTTCGCGGAAATGGGTCATGGAGGTCGAGTTTCTTTGGCAAACGAGGAATTTCTCAAATTTTCGTATGTTTTGAACATAAATAAGGAATGGAAAAATGTCGACCAGGTTTCAAATTTTTAAAAGCATTGATAAAAGAGAGGAATGTACACTTTTCATGAGAGGACCAATCGCTCACCTCAAGAACAACAGCTATAAATTTAAAAATATAGTATAGTATATAGTACTTACAGAAATATAGTAAAGATAATTTAGTCTCAATTTGGTTAAAGACTTTAGTGATTTTGGTCATATTCATGGAGCAATATTTCAAAAAGGGGAATTTGGGATTGGATTATTTAAATCAGCCATATTCCATATGTATTAGTGTCCTTTTATCGTGTTTTACGTTATAGTGCCAAAATATGTGGAATTGTATCAATAAATTTCGTGGAGTATAAGTTTTTTGATATTTACACATATGATAGTAGAAAAACCGTTAAAATTTTTACTTATAGTAAAATATGATAAATATCATAATAAATATTGGTGCCACAAGTAATTAAAATTGTATCCTTCATTATTATATATTCTTAAAAATTGGTGGTTATTTATTTTTCATGGTTATTAAAATATGTTGAATAAGGTAAAAATAATCTTTAAGGTGTTAGATACTTCGAAATACAAAATATGAAACCTCTGCATACTTGATTAGCCTAGATTAGAAAAAATGAGCGTGGAACGCTAATTCTGTAGCATAATATATATGTTGCCGTCCCAATGGGGCACTATAACGGATGCATCCAGTGCAGACTAGTTGAACTCTCAAGGTAAAAGTCAATCTTCGAAGAGTTGCATAGGAATAGAACTCCTAAGCAATATGCATCGAATACAAATGCGACGTACGGTATCTGCAACTCTTCCTCAGCTGATCGTTGGTTATCCTTCCACGCAGAGAGAGAGGAACACCCTTCCGAAGAAGACTTAACGGGAAACCATGCGCTCTCAGAGTGTCATTTCGTAACGAGATTACATAATATTCTAAGGAGAGAAAGGATTCACAACGAAATCAAAGTCACGTGTTCAGATTGTATCCCTGCTAATGACGATCTGTATCAATCGATGCCCGTTAATCATCTCCGTGATCATTTTCCACTCGATTCGTGAATGTGTCACACGCTTTGTCTTTGTTCCTGTTCGGAATAACTAAGGCGCACGAATGAAGATACAATGGTGATATGTCTAATAGGATGATGGAAGATCGATTACAGAACGGGAATTCCTAGGATAAAGTGATTTTCATTGCGTGCAAAGAATTGGAGATAAGCCATTCATTGGCGATCGTATCTTCTTGGCTCGCGAGTTTATAGGTTTTAATATATTGAAATCGGTATCTCAAAAAGTAGGAAATGAATATATTTCTTCCGATCCAAGATCGGGAATTTAAAGTGTCGGAACGTTGCGTAACTCCAATGAATTCAATGGTTTGTTTGGTGCGCGATTCTCTTTCCCTTACGTCATCCTTAAAGGTTTTCGGTAGTAGGATATTTTATGGTTAAAATTTTCCATGCGTATTCTTGCAGAATTTAAAGAGAAAACGCCCAGGTATTTCGAATTCCTTTCATTATTATAGAAAAACCATAGACATCTTTCTATAAGGTACAACTCTTGATCTATTAAAATATTCCTCAAATTATAAATTTAATTTTTAGTCATAACTTCTTTACATTTAAAGTTTAAAAAAATGTTGATGGCATAACTCATTTTAAAATCAAGATTGAAACATAAATTGCCTTATGGTAATTTTTCCTATGTCTATAGACAATGTTTTTCCATTCGCATGCTTACAAACATCCACAAGCATCTAAAAAATACATATATATAATTTCATAAAAATATCCCAAACTTCAATGTATAAGACTTGATCTATTTTTTCATTCATTTAGACCATCCTTTGCCGCCTATATTGGTGAAACCTCTTTTAAAGGTCTTGGGGTATGAATTTAAATTTAAGACAACAGAATCATACGGTTCGTTTTCCATCCGAGGAATTCTTCTTAAGTGCATTATATCGTTGGTAAACGCAGAAATTGGATTCTAAGAGTAACGCTGACGAAACGCTGTAATCACTCCAAGATCGATCCCATGCCAAGTCGACGTCATTCTCTCGTTTCCGGATCATTCTGATGCTGTAATTTGGCTCGGATAGCAAATTTATGAGATCTATTGCTTCGGTTTTATCATAAAAATGCCGCAATTATGCGATAAACACGTGACAAAAAGACTTCTCTACTCCCCGGCGGGATCAGCCGAGGAAACAGCGTGTGGAATACATAAGACCTTTTAGCTTTTGGATTAGAGCCAAGCATGATGAATAAATACAGCAAACATAGGGGAGTGTTTAATGAAACGAGGTGCGGCTTTCGTAGCTGACACACCTGAGACAATGCTCACATGCAATGGGAAAGTGATGAATGAGGGAACATATCAGTCGGAGCCGAAAAACAGCTTTGCGTTATGCATAAAAACATGATGTTATTAGTTCGTGCCATCCCATGGATGAAATATTTCTCAATTATTGATTCAAAGATCAATGGTATTAATATCCACGTGTGCTATTTTGGATGATTCTGTCAGCTATGGGAGTCGCACTGGCGTAGTTTGTCTTGATTACACTTTTATTCTTCTTATTTTTCTCTTATAAAAACAGCCTTCTATCGATAGAATAGTCTTACTCTCCTGCATAATTTCTGTAAAAATTTCCTAATTTCACCATAGAGATATAACACGAATCAATTGTTAAAATAGAAAATACAAAATATTTTTAAATTTAATTCAATCATTGCAAGAAATAAACTTCTTATATTCAAGCCTGCCCCCAGAGGCAGAATTCTAGTAATGAGATATTCTTCCACCTCTTTCCCATATTTATTAAAGTCTAGAATGCTATAGTATATATAAAGTATTATATTCTATTAAATTAATTAATGATCAAAAAACTTGAATGTTCTAATTAGCAAAAACAAATAATAACTTTAAGTGAGAAAGAAAAGTTAACGTTACGATATTTCACTTGCATAATAAGTTTCCATTAAAAATTTATTAAGCGTGATTGAAGATGAAATGAGTAGTCGAAATAAGTATTTTATAATTGTTGATTATAATAAAATATTCATGTTATAATATTTAATATTTTATCATCGATAATACTATAGAGAACTTTGCCTTCTTGATTGATCTTTAATTAAGCTCTGAAACTCATTATCTATTAATAACAGGGCTAAATAAGACTCAATCTGTCTTGTTAAGGCAGTCTTCATAAGGTAAGGAACGAGCATTGATTCAAAATGCTCATTTCTCCCATACTGTATTTACTTTGTTTTATTACGCGAGCTACCACGGACGTTGAAGAATAGAGACTTTAACGACCGATTCAATAAGGGAGACAAATAATGCTGCCAAGCCACCGCGTTCGATCGAGTAAAGAGGCCGCGGCAGGTACTTTCGTTTCTGTATCAAAGTTATGAAATAGACTACACGCTAAGCACGATCTGAATGGACCCAATTCCGCGCACTTTTTTCCCAAATATCCTTGTGAAGGCCACGTAACCGTCTCTCTATCGAAACTCCCTCGCGGGTTCCCATTGGATCGGATTCGAGGAATGCATCGATGCCTACACGTGATTGGTCGACACAAATTCAGTCCAAGGGCTTCTATGCCATTTTCTCTCGCCGATTCTTCCTATTTCCTCACTTTCAACTCCCACGGAATATCTCCCGCGCAATCAAACCACTTTCCCTAAGACGCGTACGCTTCGTTATAAAGGAATCCACCGTTAAATCGAGCCAACGTTAAATATTGAAAACTCGATAGCGATCATATGGTCCTATGAATAAGGGATGATCTAAGCGAGAGAAAACGGATTTTTGCTCGAGCCATTTTATGTTTCATACCGCGGTTTCCAACGGATCATCCCACCGAAGAACTTTCTCTCCCGCGAATTTACTCACGCGAGGAAAGTGAGAGATTATATTTGCTATAAATAACATTAAAAATCGTAAATATGATTGAAGCATTAGGGCTAACGTGATAAAAACGTATGAAAGGAAGTAGTATTCATGTTCATGTAAAATTAATACTTTACAGGTACCCTGCTTTAATAATAACAATATTGTATTGTACAATGTTTATATACGTATTAACCATACTGAAAGCGTAAAGTAATTGTCATTATCAATTTTTGCTAGAGAAAACTGACGTCTATTTAAGAATACATTACGGTTTATCGTTCCTTTAAACTAGATTAAACTATACGATATATAACGTAAGTATAAGCAAGTTTGCTGGTGTAATAATCTGCATAACATAAATACCATAAAGCTGTTATCTTTTATAAAGTATTTTTGCTTATGATATATTTAAGCATGCATTTAGTGAAACATGCGTAGTTTTATGTACCAGATTACAAAAATTGAAGCTTCTTAGAGTCTTCCAACTTTCTACGTATACATACTTATTCATTCAAACAAAGTTAAGGCACCGTGTATCGAAGTAATGAATATAAAGAAAGAATAATGGCTAGAGAATAATCTTGTACAAGAATAATAACAGCGAAAACGGTAGTTGTCAGATTTTGTGCAATATAAAACTGTTGAAAGCATGGCGATATTTTATTAGCATCGTAATGTACCTCAGACAAGGAATAAAATATATCTGCTCAATGTAACGGTCAATTCGGATTACGAAAATATTTACTGCTTCTTTATGCGGTGCGTGAAACCCGTTGTTGTCCAAGTATGACCCGCATGCTTTAAAGGTTGGGTAATATTGTGGTAGGTATCAGAATGACTTGAATTTCATGGTCTGATTATCACGAAGCTTTGTCATAGCTAGTCGACACGCTCCTTTCATGTAATCATACTGCTTTTTTCTTTTCGTATGGTACGACAAACTCATTGATTTTAAATCATTAAATGGTATCATAATCTATAAGTTTAGCATTGAATTAAATTTATATTCTCCTCATAAATCCACTTCTATCTCCTGATTGAAGTATTTACCCACAATCTTGGTGCTGAGAACTGAAATTTGATATTTCATATGTGTTGTACAGCATAGTCGATATGTATTTTATCTTCATAATGATATGCAAGGTTTAGTACCTCTCGAAGATAAATTTTGCCTAAAACATCTATCATCGTCCATTCGATGTCGCAATATCTCCCTATAACCCATTAGCGAAATCTCTTCTCATCAATTCTTCACCAAAAAATGTCTGTGGTCGCCAGCCTATCATTAATCTTTTTCGAAGGCTATCATTTCCCCTATTCTCTACCTTTTTATTCTTCATCCGCGACGGAACTATATTATAAACCAGGAAATTACTGCTTTAAAAGTTGGAGAAGAATAACTATTTCGATTCCAAATCGAAGCGAATTGGATATGCGCATAAATATTTTCAATTTCCGAAATCACATCCACCATTTATGACGTACACCAGCGAAGATGAATTTCCTAATATATTTGCCCACCTATCATAATATTTTTCTCAACTTTTCTGTAGACATCTATTTTCAGTGATTCTTAGTTTGAGAATTCCCCGTGATTTCCGACTGTTGAGCAGCATGTACAAATATTATTCAGGGTAATCATTTCTCATTCTCAACAACTACCTAGAAAGATATTAAACAGAATATAACATACAATTAGACTTTATTCACGAGTATTAAACTTATCATAACCTGAAAACGCTCTGGAAATGGCCTGCCTCAAACCTATTCGTAATAAATAATCTCAGTATTTCTGACACAACAAAGTGCTTTGGATTTATAAAAACCTCATTTATTCCCTTAGACGTCATACGTCCCTTATATATGGTGAACAAATTAACTAGGCCTCTTTCTTAACGGCTTCACTTTACGTATGTGTACCGAGATAAATATCAAGTTCATTGACTCACATTGTAAGTCCGAAATAATTTACATCATAGCCTTGTCAGTCCATACATTTCATAGGGTCGAAGAACCATATTGCATTCATTACTGCTTTCACTCGCAGAAAATTTCCGAGTCGAAATTTTGGGCAACGAGGCCCGGTAATGATACAGATGTGAACATAAATGATTGCAGCATCCTTCAGAACAAAGCCGGTGGTTGAATTGCAGCGTGGGACTTAATTCATGGAGCGATAACATAAAGGTCTTGAAAAGATTTAATCGAAATTCTCGATCCGACCTCGAAAAGCAGCTCCGATCCTCGGGTTTCCAAAATACTCCATGTAAACAAGGGAGTGATGCAATTGGTCTGTTTCTGGGATGATCATAATCATAAATGTTATCGTGACTACAGCCGAAAATAATGAAATAGGTGGTGAAGTGCAGCAGAATATTCACACAAGCTTCACGTTCTTTGTGTTTACTTAAGGAGTCGGCGATTTAATATATATTTTCCTAATAGATCACCTTATGAAATTTGCGGAGTAAAAAGAAACGAAAGAATAATCAAATTACAAAAATTAGAAAGAAATACGTAGATTCCTAATTAAAGGTTCATTTTGATGATTAATATGTGTTTACGTGTGTAATTTGGAAAGAAAACTTGAAATTGATTACTTTAACTATACTCTTTACTTAATATTTTATTTAATGCTTATTACTATAAATAGTTATTATTATAATATAATTTATCGATCACAATGTTTAATATTTAGTGTATGAAAGTTTAAATTTCATAAAATATCGTACTATATATTTACCCATAATATCGATGTTTGGTATTTTACCATTCCTAATACATATATAAGTATATATGTATTAGGAATATAATAATAATATAATATAAGTAGGTATGAATCTAAAATTTTTCATTTCCGTTTCAAAAGAACATAACGAGTGATATTTAACATGCTACATGGTACAATCAACAAATTCCATCGAGTTTCACAACAGGTCCGGAGTTTTTCTTTTTAATTATCCCATTATTCCATCTGGTAACCAGCGCTTAAATTGTCCAAAAGTATCACAAAGAGTATTTTCGTCTCCATATACTTTCAGTTCGAGGACGATTGAAAGGTAGTTATTGTGTGACTCAGAGAGTACGAGCTATAGAATCAATTTTCTGCCACCATTCAATGACGAATGTACCGCGCGCTCTTATCGCTTATATCCAAGACTCCAACTACCACAACTTCGTGATTTTGAAAAGGAAGTTTTCCCTTCTATCTCATCCATCGATCTAGATCGCTTTCATTTTCGAATTGCGTTACGAACTTTAATTGCCGACGAAGAAATGCGGAATATTTCCACTTCTGCGCCCATCTTTTTTATTCTATAATAAAGTCACCCTTGATCAAACGCTGGTTGCCGTGTCTACGCAACAAATCCTTGGGCGTTCCCTTCCAATCCAACAAAGGACTCTCACGCTACATGTGCATTAAAATCGCTAATTATATATACGAAGCGACCGGCGGAGAACGTCCACTGTCATATCTCCCAAAGATCTCGATGGCTTTTATAACTGCTCCAAAATGCGAAGATTTGGTTTTTATGCGTTGCAGAAAGTACGTGAAATGAAGAAATAACAATTTGAGAACATATTTCGAGAGCGGCTTACGATCGGAAAACATATCATTATCATCCATATTATCGTCTTTACCTGCAAACCCAGTGCCCAAGGACATCACTCAAATATGATCATAAACATAAATATCAGCACTTTCACGAATCTCTTATATTTCTGAAAATGATAGCTGCATTCTTGGCGGTGTGCTTGATAAAATTTGGCTGCGATTTTTATCGTTTCGTGCACTTTCAGTTATTCCCTATCCTTTTGGGCACTTTCAATTATTCTCAATATAGTTTTCATTATATTTTTAATATTCATATATGTATTTTCTCTAACCATATCGTAAACTCATTCCCATGTCACCAAGGCGTTGTGTGCTCATCGTTTTTTACTAAAATAACTTTCTATGAATCATAATTGGAAAATCTACCTCACGATTCGCTAGGTTTTATAAATTCTGCATCAAAATATTGCGCCATAACTATTTAGTCTATCGTAGGCCTCATTTACGTAATAGACCCTCTAAAAATACATAAAAATCATTGAAAGTTAGCACTTTAATTATATTTCCTAAACCACAGAAAATAGTTATTATGATCGAATTATAGATGGTTTCATGGTCTGGTAATTATGCTGGAGTTTCACGTGCGTGTTAGAGTATTGTTCTATTATATGTGTGCGTAGAAACCTTGTTAGCTTTTTACATTAAACTAGAAAGTAGGCTCCCTTTTGCGAAATTAATTCTTCCTCGCCTCTTAATTTAGAAGGTTGTCAATCATAAGAACGAGAGAAATCTAACACGGAGTTAAGTGGCAGAAAAACTTTGAAAATGGATTTCAAAATAGATATTCAACGAAGTTTGGTATGGCTATGCTGCATTACAGGGTCTCCCTCAAAAAAGGGGTTTCCCATAACCACGCGAGCGTATCTTACCTCAAAGACTGTTGAAATCCGAGTCACGAATTAGAGACAAGCGCACGAGATACCGAAGCACGCCACGCGATAGAAATTGCATAAACTCAAGTAAAAAAAACACGCTTTAGGGATGAACGGATGTCTCGATGTCTGAAGATAGATGTGCGAGAAAAAGTTCGACTCCAAAATTAATTCGGTTTACGTAATTTCGTAATACTCAAACCCTCGAGTCTCTTAAAGTTCTGGTTATCTTTGAGACTTATCGGTTCGCGGCGCCCGTCGTGCAGAATTCGAGCCGAAATGCGAAAAAATTCGGTTTTCGTTGCGAAAGGGTCGATTCTAAACAATACCGCGGCCTCAAACAGTCTCGCGTGATCGTGAGGGAATCGTGTGAACGTCCTAAGAACCCACGCCTTTACACCCTCCCAAGCATTTTTTAAGGCCTTTCCATCCATACCCTCCCCCGTTGCTAAGCGACTGTGAGCGGGGTTCCGAAAAAATGATCATTGTTCGCGAATTCTCCCGAAATCGTTCCGAGAAAAACCTATCTCTCTCTTAAGACCATTCGTTTGTTTGCCGAATACTTTTGTTTCCTGCTCCTCCACCTTTGTTTACCTCTCCCTTTTCCGCCAGTCACTCTCGTTGAGTATTCCTCTTCGCCGAAATTCGGCCTAAGGGCAGTTTCCTTTCTCATAATTACGCATTTCCTATTACGTCTCGTGGGTCGCATAGGACAGCCGCTTTTGCACGACGTGTTGTTAAGAGTGCGACCCAACAGGGAAAGTTAAGTTTCCCAATTGGAGGTTTCCAGAAGGCGGTCAAGGTCAAAAAAAGACCGCGCTTTTTTCGTCCAAGAATACGTTTTCCTATAAAAGAGCCGCGATGGACAGTACGCGGGAAGAACAAAGACTTCGGAGGGACTTCTCTATGAAACAAATGACTATTATTAAGGTGTGGTTAGGGTAATCTACTATCCAAGTTATGAAAGCAGCATGAAGACGCGCTGAAACGCGGGTTACAAAACTCATCCAAAGGTATGTTTTCCCAAATTACTGTCTGTTTATGCGATGGCAACGGACGATTGATTGCTCAATTTCCATCAAAACACGCCCTTAAATTGACTAGGAAGTTATGCATAAAATTTTCCAAAATTACTTAATACAGAATTATGTTTAGGCAGTATTTACAGCAGAAGAAATGCAGCTGTCCTATAAAATCAAGTAGAAAAGGTCAGAGTTGAATAGCGAAGATTGTGAGGTCATTATCATATAAAGGTAGCGAATCAAAGCGAGTGAATATTAGAAATCTCGTATTTGTAACCTTATCGTAACTCGATAATATACTTCATCTCGCGCAATAATCACAATTTGCTTAATTTACATGATTGACAAAATGAATGTTTCCCGACTCGTGAGGTGAACCTGTTCCTAGCCTACTTTCCTCCTCAAAACTTTGTTTCCACCTGTGTTCAATGGAAAAAGATTTATTTCCCACGTCCATTATTGAGCAACCACATAAAATAGGTCGGAAAGCGACACGAATTTAGTGTGTTATCTTCATCGTTGGAACGTTTCAATGGTTAATTGAATTTTTTGGGGAATTAGAAAAACCCCACCATATATTACAGGATAAATGAACCTAAATGAAATTAAAGAATAAAAGCTCAGAAATTGTCTGCCTCATTAAAAGTCCTTAACTGGTAATCTAAATTCAAGCACATAAATTCGCGCATTATTTCATATTTCTTTTAACTCCTATTGAAAAAATATTCAATGTGTTAAAATAAATTTAATTTATGAATTTGAGGTTGAATAGTGAACTGAATTATTTATAAATAATATTTAGCAATTCGGAAAAAATCGCAAAAAGCAAATAAAAACATAATTTAATGGTAATTATATCAATATCCATTTTGTAAAAAAACTGTACCTCACCTTATTAGATGCCGAAAATGTCAATAATCCTCTATTTCAATTCAAGTTTGAACAAAACGCTCTACGTAACCCTTCCCAGCAAAAATCCCAAAAGATCATGTTTCCAGTACAGCTATTGCAATATTGATCTAAGAACGGTTCGTGGATACCTTTTTCTCATAACGCATCCGAACCGAGAAGAGAACTTCTTTCATCTCGTTGTTTAACATCTTAAAGATTGCGGAGAGTTTACTTCGCGAATCGCCAAGATATTCCGGGATGTGGATTGTCCTGTTTACTTTTCCCCGACCACAGGAAAGGTTTTCATAAACGGGTAGCAATGAATTTCTCTTCCCTACTCGTTGCAAAATCCCAAAGAGCTTGAATCTCAACTCTCTCTTACCATTTACCTCCCTTCGCTGTACCAACCTCCTCTTCATCTTCAACTAGAGGACGAAAAGAAGATGTCCATGTTGTCCATAATATACAGTTACGATATAAGTACCATTGTTATGGTGAAGAGATTCCTAAGATAACCCAAAGAAACTCAAGAAATTATGAAAGCATAGTCCTCTTTCTTGCAAAATTAGAAAGTATTTAAGTGAACAATTTCTAATATCTATAGTTTAATTTTATTTCATTATCATCTTTATAACATAATAATAATTACAAACAATCTATTTCACTATTTATTGGGCTTAAATTGAAATTTTTTATAAGAATTAAGATATAAAGTTTAATAAATTTCATAAATTAATGAAATATAAATGAATTCATGCAATATTATTACTGTTTACAAAATTTAGCTATAAAAGTAGTACATTCAAAACTTAAAATGCGATAGAGAATAATGAAAACTGTCATATAGTATTCACTCGCTCTCAGAGAGAAAAGCTGTACTATATTCCAATAAAAATCACGAAGAGGAGATGTTTATAATAATTTAACTCTAAGGAGAGCATGCTCTAAGAGAAACTCTTTGTTTCTGTATTTACTAACAGAGTTATCTGGATGGCTTTTCCCTCAATGTCAACAACTTCTGGTGGCCGCACCCAATCCTCTACTCCTTGCATTTCCTCCACTCCCATCCAAACCCTTCCCTTTGTCCCTTCCTTTCTCTTTCATTCATTTTTCTTTCTTTCTGCCACTCCCTTTTACCTTTAAGTCCTGTTTCCATCCTTCGCGTCCTTCCCATGTATTTTCTTAGACTGGAAGCGGTTATTCTTTCTTTCGCGAGCCAAAGTTCCGAAAATGGCAAAAAGATAATTAGTCAGAAGCGTCAGATTCTTTTCCAGTGAGAGTGGAACCATGTATAGAAGATTTTGGATGCATAAATTTTTTGTTTCGGGTACGTTTTTGTCTTCGGTTTCGTTAATGGGAACCTTTACAACCGGATTCGGAGGTGTAACGCGTAAGAGGTATTTTATGAATGATGGGGGTACTCGTGGGAAGGAAGCCAACATCCTGTTGGAGGATTTTAAAGAATTGGGAGACAAGGGAAAACCCATTTAACGCCGAGAGATTTTATCCATCCAAGTTAGCGATCGTCGAAGCGTTGGTCGGAATGCCTTCGTGGGTTTCGTTCGAACTCGTGTAAAACGTTTTCGTTTTAACGAAGGTCGCTCACGGTTTCTCAGGAAATGTCGATTCTTAACATTCTAAATTAACAAGTGTAATTGAGTGTTGCGGTGAACTTATAGAGGAACTAGTGGTTTAATTTTTTGTCGGCTTCTATTAAAATATTATCGTAGCTTTGATCACGTCTTCTTAAACGAATTTAAAACACCTGTAGTTTCCTTTCCGGATATCCTCTAACAACAGCTGAGATTAAATGGTATTTAAGAGCTTCAGGATATAATCTCGTCTATAATGAGATACACTTTACAATATAAATATTATATAAGTTGTTTTTTAATATTATGTTTTAATGTGAGCGCTGTTTTGTATAATAATTATTTGTATTTATACTGTACAATAACTATTAAATGAAAGATAGCACAGTGATATCATAGTTGAGTTGCAGCGTCATTATGCTTTCAAAAAAGATGGATATAAATATTGGAGGTTCAGTTAAAGCTTTACTTCCGGTTTAAGCAGCTGACATGGCCAACTCGTATTTGAGTATATGCGGAGAGCTGCAGAATTTGGTGAAATTTTTTTTACCGTTGCCTTCTGAGAACTCGACAAATAAAGTTCGTCGGTGCCGAATTTACTGTCGTAATTTATGATGCATTTTTAGGGAACCCGTACTCGAAGATTTTTACGGCATCACTTTCTCAACTATAAGTGTAGGAGAAAGTAAAAGATTCAACTTTAATTTTGCAGCATTTTATCACCTACCGGTTTTTTTTAACAAGAGTTATGGGTATTTAAAAATTATGCCGATATTGGATTGATAGGTGGTTGAAAGGGGAGAAAATTTTACAAATATTAAAGCAACCATTTGATTTGAAGCATTGATAAAAGTATCGATTCCAAATATTTAAGTATAGCTTTCGTCCGAAATAATTTTTTAGCGCATGTCATTTTTAGTTTAGTATATCTAAGAAAGTATACAGAATGTATAAAAAAGAGTGGTCATGAATAACATCGCATACCTTGATACTCATTCGTAGCTTTGAAACACAATTTTCAGAATCTAATTGAAATACCATTTCTATTTTCGCATAGGTTTATCGGTAAAGACACAATGGAAACGGTACGAAAATATTATACGTTATTTTATAAGCGAACGCGTGAACAGCAAAAACGATACTTTAACCGTTAATGAGTACGATTTTCCACTCGTTTTTCTGCTACTTAATTGAGTTTCACTTTCTTTTTCTGCTTTTGTGACCGATTTCCACTATAAATACCTGAAGCTAGCTACTGATTGTGGCAACGATATTTTTTAAACGAAAAATATTTGGATGTATAAATATTTTAACTTAAAAAATATGATACGATGAGAAATTTTATCTCGTGGCTTCGTATAACGCCTATCATCAGATACGATTTCGTAAATCGAAAACTTATTCAGATAATATTGTTTATGAATGATTTCATACAAGTTTTTTTATCACACACCACCTGAATCCGCAGTGACTCAAGCCGAGAGTGAATGCATGGAGATAAGCGTTCATATGTTCATAACTTATGTTCTCAGGTTAAGGAACCCTCGTGTGGTAAACTGAAAGGTAACTCCACGAAGGACTGAAAATAAATCGTTATCTGTACTCCTGTACCGTTCGGAACAGAAGTATTATTTAAATCTCCGTGTTAGCTCATACTTACCTCACGACCTCCAAGGCGTTTCCGTATTCAAGCTCTGAAAGATAAATATAAAAAGTCTTTGAAAGGCTGAGGGCGGTATTTTCACGGACGAATAAAGGACATTTATGGCTCGGGGGTTGGACTGAGTTTTTGATTAGAAGGTCGAGCGTGTGCACGGTAAATGGCATCATGCTACCGTGCTAACTGGACAGTATCTCGCGTTGATATTTCGATTTGGGAACCTGGTTTCGACACCGAAAAGAGTACGTTCTCAGTCGTATTTCTGTGAAATGTATCTGAAAAGAAAGTGGTGTTAATTAAAGCTAAAGGCAAACAAGCTTACGAGTGAAGGCTCCCTCACCACGAGGCATGATAAAGTTGTCTACACCTCAAAGTCATCTAGTTATTTTCTTCCTATCGCCAAGCAATCATTCACTCATACACGCGTGCATTCGTTTAGCATTAAGTAGATTCTGCAGCAAAAGAAGGAGTCGTGAGACTGGACCTTCCACTTAATATTTGCATTTCGCCGCTGAGTCTTCATCTCTGTTTCGCAAACCTCCTTGTATATTTATAACTCTCCATTTGACCTCTTTTTTTGCACATTAACTCCCTCCCCTCTTCACCAGATAAACGCATCAAAGATCTTCGACTCATCCCTCCCCTTCTAAAAAAACCGCTCACCTTTTCCTTTCGTTTGACATTTCCTCGAATCACCCGCGGGTTTATGTCCTCCGAAAGATGTTAACACCTCAAACGCTTTTTAAAATATCTTCCACGGCTTAGGACATCCTTTTTCCTTGTTTTTCGCTTCCGAAGCGCGAATTTGCCTTCGAGAGCAATTTGCGGGAAAAACCACCCGGAAATATTTCCTAGGTGACCAAAAAACAAGTGACGTAAGTTAAAGATGGAAGATTTGGACCCGGATCGTCTCATAAAACGATACGAAGAGATTTAGAGCATTATCGGGTGTCCCTCAAGGATACGTGGCAGGTCCTAATAAATTGTTACCCATTCATCGAAGGAAAATCTTTTTTTTCTCGAATCGTACAAAGTCCGGGCAGTTGCGAGAACCGACGGTGGCCACAGACGCCTTTCCCTCTGCCTCCACCCACCGCGAGTGCAGCTGTGCCAACCGCGTCCCCACGCCGGACACGCCCTGCCAATTGTTGCGGGGATTAATAAATAGAAAGGAGAGGGCGTTGGAGTCGAACCCCGACTTCTTTAAACCAAAGCTGCGATTCATTCACTAGCTTGCCGTTTAGAGGCTGCGAAACTCTATCCATAATTGCAGGGAGTTTGTTGATAGCCTTTCAGAGTGTGTAATACATCCAAAGCGTTCGTAACGAGATTGAATCGATCGCTGTGATTATCTGCAGTGGCCATGAAACGGGTGAGTATCTGCGTGCCGTAAGAAATGCAGGGGTGATTTGAGCCGCGGTATCTCTCATCGGCAGTAGTGGATTCTAGAATACTCGTCTCGAATTTCCTATTAAGTTTCTAATGAATATTTTGAAAATTATGTTCGATCCGGTGGATTAACTCTATCGGAAAGTAAGCCTCGCTATCTATCAATTTAGAATCCCATAAAGGCTGAACTAAAAGGTTAAGCTTGAAAACCTTTGTTCACTTAATTCCCTAGCAATTAAATACTGATCTAAGCTTCGTCCTTGTGTTGAGTAAACAACATCACGTGATGACGATATTTCATTTGCTGGGCTTAGTTACGGAAGGCAACTTTTACCTAAAAATAAACAAGTTCAGGAAATATTAGGATGCAGTGAATTGTCTTATACATTTTTCATATATCGTATTTTATAAGTGATTTCAGTCTGGACAATTGTCGAGAGAGCACTTGAGTGTCGAAATATAATTGCAAACTATCAGTGGTATCGGAGAATACCTCCAGATACCGTTTCTCTATGCCAAGAGAGTAGCATTATTCATTCACTCTCCGTCTTAGAAACATGTCGTTCGATTAATTCAGTTAAATAATCCAAGGAATGAGCCAAGGCTTTGATAAATCAAGAACTGTAACGATCACGTTTTAGTTCTGCACGTGGAATGTCTATCCCGCATTTATTGCGAACGATTCTCACCGTTGCACACGTAAAAATTGTATCTGATTTCGAACGAATTGAGCATGAGTCTTTCTTCGATATTAGCAGTTTCTCGATAAGTTTCGCAAATGACTCCGTAAAAAAGAAGCTAAAAGCGTTAAAAGAGTTACTCCTAAATGATTGCAATGCTTTTTTAAGGTAGCGTGGTGAATGCTATGTGTAAAATGTATTCGAAACAGTTTTCAGTATTCTTATTTTACGTATATATATATATTAGGATGTTTGAAGAAAATTTCTGTTTCATCTTCATGTACAGATCACATAATATCTTTCTTTTTTAGATACTTTCAAAATAAATACTACAGCTTTGAGCTTTAAAAATATTATCCCATGCTAATGAGCTCGCGGGAAAAAAGGTGCGTATACTGGTGATTAGCATAAGTTGCTTCTTGATCAAGGAGGGAAGGTAAAGCGATGCAATTTTCCACTCCTCGATCAATACTTTGCCCCGTTTCTTCCAACAATTAACATCTTCATACGCTTTCAATGATCGTTGGTAAAACCGGTCTAACATTAGTGAGGTGTATAGGGCATAAAAACTTATACCTTCCGTTGCTTCCTCACCGAAATATGAAACCCTTTTTTTCCATGAACTGAATGTTTTCTTGTCCCAAAGAGTAAGAATAGAAGAATAATTCGTCGTGGATATACTACTTCTATTTAAAGTAGTATATTTAAATTGTATATTTAAATAGAAACTTTTTGGTAACCCTTACTCAGATTTTTCCTATTTTGCTCTTTTGATTACCTCTACAGATAATGACAATTTAAGTTGAAGACGCTTTGTCTTTAATCTTTATATGACTGTCTTTTGGTGACCCTCAGAGATAGGACTTCAAAGTACCACGAGAGATACACGTTTTCCGATTCCACAGAAGATATCATCGTATCAGTCATGAAATTTAATAGTATTCCATAAATTAGATATGGATCTTAGTTAATCCTATTATTACTAGTATATCCTTTTATTATTTTCCGAACGCTTAGTGTTTATCAGACGAAATTAAAGTGACAAACACTTACAAAATTTATCCTTGTTAGAACAAGATTCACTCTAGAACTCGCTATATTTAATACCAATTAATTGCTTTACTTCTAAAATATCTTTCGGATTCTTGGGTATTTGCGCGATGCATAAATCACGCGCTTAACGGTTTTCTTTGAATTTCAATTGGCTCTTTATCTCAATATCGTTAGGATTACATTACGTAACACACTCATCGAATGCCAACTATGATATCGAAAAGTGTTGTAACATATCTGGAATACGGGCGTAAAAATTGTCTCCGAATTTGCATTTGATATATCTAGGCCGCTGAAACACTCGCTAGGTTGTGTGAGAGCGGTGCTTTTAATCTCCAATGAAGAAAGTCCCACCGCACGCCCGGTTTTCCAGCCTTACTGCATACTTGCATGATTAATTTCCAGTCTTGGTGCCGGCGTCATCGGGAATAATGGTTGAAAAAAGGTAGAAACGATTGTTGATCGGCTTTTATGTTCGCATGGGATTTCTCCTCTTAACATAGTCGAGCGGAATTCGTATGAAGGTATGGAAGAATATAAACACAGATATATACTGCAGCTTACTTTGATTCCTTCGTTCATCTTGAAGGAAATTCTTAAAAACATCTCAACTATAATGTAAATTCTAATTATATAACAAGCGATTCAAACGTAGGCTTAATTTTTTAAAATCGAAATTCATAAAATTATAGTTTCTATGATGCTGCTATGGTTACGCAGGTTTTCCCTGATAAATAGCACGTTAACGTACACAAAGGTCTAATACACCATTAAAATATACGATTCTAAGGAGATGAAAGGATAAAGGCATATTTAAAATAAAGAAGAAGAATAACCTTATTCTGCAGAAGTGTTTCTATGATAAAACGTTTAATATCTCTACGTTCATTCAACTCACTACTTTACTTTCAGGTATATAATATTTCTCTATCAAAACTGAAGAGGATATTTACGTTTTCTACATATAAGATGCTTCTTTACTAAGTTTGCGTCAACAGAAATCCTTCTCTGTTAGTTACGTAATTAGTTACTGTAGTCGATGTTCCTAATTAACTTTTGTTTTGCACATACATTCGAAAACATATTAAAATAATCCCAGCTACTGACGGAAGAGAAACTGAAGGAAATTAAGATGGACATCCGATGTAAACAGCCAAAGGCCGCAAATAAAACTAATGAATAACAGAAACAGCTGAATAACAGCGTCTCGTATAAAGCAAGTTCGGAGGAAAAACAGCCAAATAAATAACTGGATGATTCACTGTGCGTGTGTTTAAAGAAGCGATTGGCACGATCCAAGGACATCAGAAGTGATTGCGATAAGAGACGATCTATTCGACATGTAGATACTGTAGATAGAGAATCTCATCTCAATCTGGGCAATTTAGCGGCTATGTTAAGTCATTAGACTTAAGTAGGAGTGTGATAAGGTACCTCAGGTCTATAACCTCGACCATTTTAGATCTTCCAATGGAATTTTTACTTATATTTATCCATAAGATTCTCAAACATTGTATACTTATCATAAAATATCAATAACTGTATATTGATTGATTGAAGTTTCATAGTTACAGTTAGTTACATTTAAATCTCCAATGGTTAATAATTATAAGCTTATTTTCCTTCCCCTTAAAGCGTTGAGATTATTCAGTACGTATCCGAAAACATCTCTAATAAAAGAGCAGTTTTCCAAGGAATGGATAAAGTATTAAATTTTGTTCAACCATTCGATTTACAAATATCCACCCCAAGTTTATCGATTGTACATAAATAAATATCAATTAAGTACTTTGAAGAAAGTCGAAACTGATTAAAATCGTTAATTTTTATATCTAATAAGAACTTTCATTGCTGCAGATACTTTGCCAACTGAAAACTTATACTTTCTCTCATTTGAAAACATCGGAAGCTTAAACCAAAACACCGCATTGTTTGACGTCAGCTAAGACGAACTTGGTTTCCCAAAAGCACCTTAAATTGAAAAACCCCACTAGTGGTAGTGAAATGCAAACTAAGCTTTCTAAAAACAATGGAAAGGTCGAAAAAGTGAGAATGACTACCTTGGGATCACCCTTGGCCGGTTGATTCACAAGTAAATCGTGTGAAAGAAACGGGTCCCACGCATCAGAAAGCCTTTGGGAAGCATCTTCTAGAGAGAATCCAACGAAGGTTTCTCCACGACAAATGAAGAGCATCATGCAGAATTCTTCAGGAATTTGAACGTTTCTAACTAAATTTTTTTGGTGGGGGAAAAGGCAAAAAAATTCGGTTTTTAATGGCGTACATATCTGCACGAAAATAACATAATTTTCCCCTCTGATGGTTGGAGGATAAGCCAAAAATTCTCGAAGGGCAATAACCGAGGTCAGTGTGATCTAAGCAAGCCTAAGCGGGAATTCTTGATGATTTCCGTAGCGAATACCTTATAAATATTTCAGCTGTTGTTGAATCATTTATCCGAATGTCTGGACATCCTTCTTGGAAGTCGTTCGCTGACTGAATAAAACTCTGCTGTGGGTCCTTTTTAACAAATCTTTCGTACGAAGGTTGGAATGACTCTGTTTTTGTAATACAAATTACTGGGTTTTTACATCAACACGTAAGTCGAACGGTATACGAAAAATACTGTTATATTTACTTAATCATATAAACTTTTCAAAAACACTTTTATTTGAAGAGTGTACATGTATCAATTATCTGATAAAGTAACGAGTATGAAGCTAGGTTATAAGAATGACTTCAGGAAGGTTTTAATAAGTCGAAATAAAATAAATGCACAACTCCTTTGACAGGTTCCACTAAATATAATGACAATATAGCAGAGTCCAAGTAATAAATAAACAAACTTCATCGCTTATTCCAATAGAAAACGTCTTACATTCGATCTCTTGACCCTTATTCCATCTATGCATGACCAGTTTCTCGCGTCGCTAAGGTTGCGAAGCTTTTGAATTTCGATACATATTGACCCAATAAAGCAACGTATCGGACGAAAAGCCCTTAACATATTTATGAATCCAATTCTCTCGGGACTTTCCTATCGGTTGTTGCCGGCAGCATACCTTGGCAGTCGTCCGCATTTTTCCCACTGCCCCATTTGACGAATCGATTCTCGAGAAGGCGATTCCTGGCGGTGAATTCTGATGACCGAACGTAAGAAGATCGTCTGGGGAATGGACAAAAAGGTTTTGGATGAGAAGGGCCAACGAAAGAGAGAGAGAGTGAGGTGCTTAGACGGGAGTACGTGTAAGAAAGGTTTTTTGGGAGAATGGAGGTGTAAAAGTACCGATGGGAATGTGAGGCTGCAGTCGAAAGTGGTGAGAGTTGGCTTGAACGTGCGGGAGAGATTATGTAGGGGAAAGGGAGATATTCTCGTGCGCATAAATATATAGGAGCAAAGATCGCGAGGAAGATTTTTCTTGGATGAAATCGAAGAGAAAAGAAGCCCTTGGATTTTGCAGAAATGGGAAAGTTATCAGATGAGGTTTGGAAGGTCAGAGTGGTAATGAAATTTTCTCGCGCGACCAACGGAAAGGATAAGTTACGCTGCACTCAATGGTATTTCAATGTAAGGTTTTATTGCTCTTCGTATGTATCACTCAACGATTTAATCTTAATTTCCTCTTGTTACGAGCATCTCTAATGTTTTTACGCTGCACGATTTGCGCAATAAAAAGGCCATCAGTCTTCGCTAATGGGTTTATTCATTCTGTTTTTCCTTGATTTTTATAGCATTTTTTCACTTTTAAAAGTAATTAGAGTGACAAACAGGAAAAGAGTAACGATATTATTCACTTCTGTTATTGAAGCGCTACAATTTTTATTTCTACGGTCATTTATTCTCACTTTTAAAATCTATTTAATTCTTTAGATTACTAGCAGTTTTATAAAAGCTGTTTTCAATCCCTTAAGGAACTATGTCTCTTTAAAGTACATTATCCCCTCTTTGATAATACTCTTTGTGTTATTGTTTCCTTTTCTATATTACATATAAGGGAATCTTAACTCTAAGTTTTTTACATTCAATTACTTCCGAATATGAAGAAATACATTCATTTTTTAATTAACTTATTAGAAGTTGGATTTGTACTAAGAAATTTGTATATACAATCAATACATACAATATAAATTGTACAGTACAGTATTCATCATACTAAATATCATATGATAATTGAGTTTCAAACGGAGCTAGTAATAATTAAAAGCACAAGCCATGACCTTTTCTTTGTCTTCTGCCTTCTTAAAATTCACTGCAATTTGTCCCTCTTCAAAAATCCCCAAAAACACCGTATCACTATTGCGATATTAAGTAAGGAGATTAGGATACATAACCGAAAAATGAACGAAAGTTCTTCCCCAAACTATTTCCGATCGTGTCATGGGAGAATAGGAGTTTGCGGTTTCGAGCAAAATGCAATGTCTCCCTTCTCGCTCCATTTCCCACAAAGCAATAGTCGATAAGAACGCTTACTACATTGCAGTGGCTATAATATGGTTACCACACCTCTGTTTTTCTGAAAGTTGCGAATGCATCGTTATATCATAATGAAGTTGCGAAGCGGCCGAACCCATGTGACGATATCGGAGCACTAGAATTTTACGCACACATTTTTTAGACTCTAGCATTAGAAAGCAAACGTTTATTTAAAAGTTATCGAACAAATTACTTCATACAATAATCCTACGTAGTTTTGTAAGAATATTTACAAAAAATATTATATGAAAAAATTTAGTTCTTGGAAAACATATTCTATGGTAAAACATGATTTTCATATCTTTCACTTACCAAATGTAATTATTGAATATTTTGGTAGATTTTTCCACATAATATAATTAAAAATCAGTTCAATAATTTGTTTATATCATTCAATAATTTCTTTCCATTCAATTTAATGAATACATCACAGAAAACTATGTTTTCTCGTTAAGCTTACAGAGTAAATAATGCGTTCACTAGTGAAAGTTAAATCCATAACTGATAGATTTTTTGATTATAGAGCAATATACGAAACTTAATTCATTTGGAAAATTTTCATCGTTAGAGATCCCTCATTAAAAATTTTGATTTAAAATAAAAGAAAAGAATAATGCCTTGCGCGAAAAACCTCGATTTTAAGAAACGCAATTATCCCAGAAAACCTTCTATTTTACGCATCGGTATTTATGTTGATGTAAGAAAAGATTGTCCATCTTACGCAACGAATTAAAAATTTTGCAAGCAGTTTGTTCTCAATTACCTCATCAGAATCATCGGATTCTTAATTAAAATGCCTCCTAGCAAAACACATCGATCCTCGCAATCAGATAGTGCTGTAACCACCTCGAAGTTTGAGTACGCCCACACCTTATCGAAAGAAATCGATGCAAGCTCTCCCACGCACTCGTAGCCCCTTATCTCTGGAAATCTCCATCTAAGTAAGCGGCCTTGTCCCCTCAAACAACAACCACACCGCTTTCAATTAGTGGGCTCTTTTTCATTTTCATGTATTTTGTTCCGCACGTATTGCCTTAATCCGATTTTCGTGCGAGCCTTATTTTTACTCGTCAGCCGCTACCGGTTTCACCAAAGATAATTGATGCCACACCTATAGCTGCTACTAACTAATAAGATCGAATATTGTACCCTAAAATTAGAACCCTTGTCTCACTGGATGCATAATCTTAAGGATGGTGAAACCCCTAATGCATAATTCTATGGGTCCCACATACATACCCTGTGGGGCATTACCGACAAAATTGAGCTCTGTAATCATAGAGGCTAAAAAAATCAGTGTTGCAAGTGAAGTAGAGAATGAATACACTCACCTGTACTCATACATGTAGTTATACAATAATTGTAATTGGAAAGGTAAAATGAAGCGTCAAAACATAATACCTTAATTAGGCATTTCACAAAATAATACTCTTCTATCAATTTCTGAATAAGAATATGACACTGATAGAGAGTTATAGAGGCATATCTATGGGGAACCAGTGCACTTCAAAGTTATCACCTTCGATTTTTTCAGTTTCGCTCCATTTGACGCTCACCAAACACAGAACCCTCTATGGGCGCCAAACAATCCCATCCTCCTCTAGCAGTATATGTTTGGCGTCGGGCCTTCCTTCAACTCTCGACCTGGTTCCCCACTTGGCGGGGTGTGGCAGTAACCCACAATCGCGAGAAAGCCAAACGCGGACGGACGGCTTCCACGCCCCGACCACCCCACGCCTCCCCTTCTGCCCCCGCCTTCTTCCAAACACTGTGCCTTCAACCTCCCCTCTCTCCACATCTTATCGCTCTCGCCTTCATCTCTCCTATGGCTGCCAAAACTTCCACAAAACACTTTCCACTTGAATAGCGATCAAGGAAACCTTCTGAAAAATACTCTCCAGCTCCTCGGCTTCCATTACTCGGTAGTCGCATGAGTACGGTTTCCGTTGAAATCAAACATTTTCTCTGTTCGTAGAAAAAGTTTGCGTAAAGTCCATCTCCAGCTTAACCGAAGAGGTATTGTAGCCTTGTATAGCTATCAGAGGTATCAAAATCAACCGAAATGGAGGCAATATTATTTTTATTATGGTACAAGGACGGAGATAGATCGGGAGATTGGAAATGGCATTAGATCGACAATATTGTTCCAGATATATTTTGAACCAAAATGATACATTTAAGTTTTCCTTCCTTGAAAAAGTAGGCCATTCGCTGGACTCGTATAAAAGTAAACAAAGCTCGGAACAATGAATAGCAGTTAGATATTTATATATTCTACGCTTTTAAATAAGCTATATGACAGATGGAAAATATTAATCATTCATATATATCCTAAAAAGCTTCTAATAATCTTGCTAAAATATATGTTTATGTCCGTTCGACGTGCTTGCATCACTATCATTTTTATTGTTTACTTCTATAATAAATGTGATACAGCCTAGAATAGAATGTTTGCACTTGAAATAATTGAGATCAGATTTGATAAAGAAAGGGAAAGGTGTGATATTTATCATTGTGTCCCATCTAGTGCCCCCGCATTTAAAAAATGTGCAATTCACCTCTTTATTCACTACACTATCACATTTATTATCTAGACTTGTGGTTGGTACCTTTTCAATGTATGTATTATTATTGTAATAAATATCGTGAATGAAACTAGCAATTAACGGACAATATTATAGTATTACTTGTTTTCATTGTATTTGAGCTCTGGTTTGGCTTTATTTTAGTAATACTAGATTCCAAAGAAAGAAATTCAGCTGGCAAAAGATATAATGCTGGCAATACAACCTTTGGCATGTTTCTTTTCTTTAAAACGTATCTAGAGTCTATATTCTTATCTGTAGATCGAAATTTGGCATCAATCGATTTTCTCTTGAGATTTGCAAATTTCTCATATCACTGGTATTAACTAATTTATCTTGAAAATTCTTCGAGTAATGAGAATTGAATTCAATTTATTAAAATCTATTTTTGTTAATCAATTATCTCGTAATCAATCTAGCGATGTGGATGATTTTTTGTTGACAAAATAGACATCAATTCTGTATTGTTATGGAAAATAGAGAAATAAACAGGTTACAATTACACATTCCTAGAAAAAAACGTCAATTTTTTGTATCAGTTTCGCCTTTATAAGACAACAATGATGTTGTACTCCTTAAAGTGGAAACTAAATTTGAAATATGTGAAGAAACATAATATTCTGGAGAAACAAGGCGTGAAAGATGAGGAAAAATGGGTTGCGTTATGAAAGACACCTGTTCATTCCCCCCCATTTGTTATTTTGACATTTAGAGGTGATAAATTGAGCGAGTGCAATACTGAGAAACTAAGAATACAAGCTATTACTATAACGACGGAATTATTAAAGGAGAAATTAAGTATTTAATAGGTGATCGTCGTTAACGACTCCGCTCCAATTCCTGTACACCTTCCAAATAGTTCTGATGAAACCATTTCTGGCCATTTATAGATCTGCACCTTAACTGATTGGAAGGAAACTGGAGGAGCTCGCGAGTCTAATTGGTGTCCTTGCAATTCGCCAAGCGGTTGCAGCATTTTTCGTTTGTGGATTACATTAGAGAAAGGGATCGATACGGACTTAACCTTAACCCCAAAATATACTTTTAGGAATGACTAAGAATACGATACGTGTTTTTCGGTAAGAACACCTGAATCATGCGTGTAAATGGAATGAGTTATTTACACACGATAAAAAATTGACTTTTTATGTGGAAGGAAATTAACACAATTTGAAATAGATAAATGAATTCTTATTATGCATTTCATCACACTGCTTTCACCCTACACATCATGATTTAACTATTGTAAATATTCTACCCCAAAATCTAATAATGATGAAACATGAGGAAAGATATCTTTATGAATTATCAATAAACGGTCAATGCGGTCATATATGTTGAAACCCTACAATAAAATATGAAAAATAGTTTTGAATCGTTAAAAATTAAAATAAGTGTATAATCTACATGTTATATTATAACATCAATGCTTATGATTTTCCCAATCATTAAAAAAGTAATCACACATTGTGGTTTGGAAGAAATTTCCCTTTCTTTTCATGAAAAACATTTATAACAAAGGAAAATTATGAGTGAAAAAATTAAACTTTCAGGTCGTTTTTTCGTAATTATTCTTTATTTGAGGGCAGTTATCACATAATAGAATGCTATTTACAAAATACTGTTTTTTTTATCCAAGTATATTCCCTTTAGATTCCATTCAGAACAGCGATTTATTGCTATCAGTTTTGTATTCTTTATAGATCTATATTTTATTTTTCTCGAAAATCGATGCAAATTTATGTAGGTATATTATTGAACATTTTTGATCCCAGAATGATATTCATTCACCACTATACATAATCCTGTTAGGTTAATTGAACACAAATCGTTTTAGATTTGCTAATTAACCCACGTCTCAAGTAGATGCAGACTGATCCAGTTTTCAAGCCAAAGTTGTACAGCAGGTACAAATCAAGCCTTAAGCATCGAGTAAGCTGCAAGCAGCATTTTTCGTTCTGCCCTCCGCAAGGTTACCATCCATCCTATCATTTTTATAGGTCATCGGTTTATGTCTACCATTTCTTTTCAGGTCTTTAGAATGCCAAAGAGCGAAGAGTCACTTTCCAACTTTGGCATCACTGCCTCGTCTTATGCGAAAGTGTCATTCAACGTTTCTAGAAAACAAACCTGAAAAGAAATACTCGCCGATCCGTATTCTGCAGATAGTTTCCTGTTGGTTTATAGACGGGTGTAAATGAATAGGCTTCGGTACAACACTTATCCCTGATTTATCAGGAAAATTCACGCTCTCCTCCAAGAAGTTGCTAAGATGGGAAACACGCTTATAGATGCCAAGCGTTCGAAGGTAAAGTTAGAGCCGACTGCCGGATAAACTACCGCAGAAGGACGCTTTCTTATGACGACTTCCGTTTCCGTGAAATCAAGGACTACGGGTGCAGAAAAGTGTTAGAGAGAGCCCTCGATGACCCTTCAACCCTAAAGCCTTCCAATCCACGGATCACGTTTCGGATCTATTCTCGAAAAAAAAAATAATCATTGATTTCTAATCCTCTTTCCAACTAAATAATGGATCGAAAATTTCATATTTCTTTTGTTTTGAACACCGCAGTCACGACTTACCGTATCCGGCTTCTAAGACACGTTCAGATTCGTGAAGGTGACGTGAAGCATTTTTTAATGAAAGGATCCAAAACAGAAGGAAAATTCTAAATGACTTTTGTTTTGAAAATAATTGAAGGAATGTATTCTGTGAAATGTAGAGAGAGATTTGTTCGTATAAGTCGCTATCAAAAGTAGCCTTGGAAATAAATATGTTGATACGATGAATTACTGCTACTTTGGATGTAACGAAAAAGAACTATGCACAAGAATTTCAAGGAGTTTAAGTTTGAAACGCTATTTAAATGGACATTTCAACAATTGGAAGTCAATCATGGAGAAAAAAGGTTAATTTAAAGCTTCCGATCAATCTTTTTGTCGCTTATCGCATCAGTGTTGACCGGATTGTATTAAAATGTGTGAAGGTAAAGCGGTCACATTGGAAACCTTAACATCGTTGTATTTCTGTTTTTATAAATTTCGTCATTATAAAAATACATAAAACAGAAAAAGTACACCATAGAACGTTATAAGAACGGAATGAAAGTATCTTCCATCGTTTAAATGTTTAATTATACGTTTCATTCATAAAATTAAACGAATTTCAATATAGTTAAGTATAAATACATTTTAATGATGAATTGTTTGATTTTACTAACTGATTTTGTATTCTTCACTTTCAGGAATTGCTGTAATCTTCAGAGTGCATATTTAAGAGTTATAATATTTTCGGGAGGATAAAAAAAGAAGGCCAAAGATGACGCCGTTGGCTGTTTCCCTCTTCTGCGGATTCCTCTGTGGATTAATCACTTTCTCAACTGCTTCGCAGACAAATGACGCTTCAATTCATCCAACTCAGGTAATCGATCACTCACTCACATGTTCGCAAACGTGCCTTATTCACTGACAACGATCAAAATCGTCGATAATGGTAACTGGTTCTGTTTTCCCTTAAATGCATTTTCGATACTAATGATGAAAAATTTGCAACGAAGCGAAACGTTTGTGTTTAGCTAAGAGATAACCTTATCAAGTAATGACAAACGTAATAGGATAATAGCTTCACATATTTCTCATGAAAATAGTATTATGTAATTTATATACTTATGTAATGAAAAAGTAAGACGTCAATACAAAACAACGTGAGTTTATTTAAAGCTTCTCTGACTTCCATTCTAGAGAGAGCTCTTCGTAAGGTTTGTGATAAGACTTATGACATGTTGTGATTACTATTTCAATCTAAACAATAAGCATTACATATTTAAATTGAATAATGTAATCATTTTTATCAGCAAAGAATGGATATTCATGAATATTTCGATACAGTAATTGAATCAGCACGTTTTGAGACACATTTACAGACTTACTTTGTGTTCTCTCTTTAGACAAACGAAGTGAATTGTATGAATATAAGGGTGTATCAAGATAAAATGAATGTTTCCTTTTGTAATTCTAGTCATGGTCCCATAACCTATATCACGTGTCTTGTACCAAAAGAAAAGTAATCCATTATGAGAGTAAACGTAAAAAAGTCCACAGTCATTGAATTGAATGGCTTCTACGAAAGCGATAGATAGTAGTTATTTTAGAAATCTTTACTCATAGAAGAGTAAGGGTTCATTTCATGGTCAATCATCTTAAAAGCATTCCATCCAAGTTCATTTCTAAGAGATAATATCTCCATAATCTCGCGGAGGAGCTAAAGGTGAGAGTCAATTTCGCCTTGGACTCGGAAGACGAAATCTAGGTCTCGAATTCCGCAAAAGGCCGTTTCTAATGTTGGTCAAAGCGGAGAAAAAAACAATGCCCGAATTCAATAATTTAGTTCGAGTTTTTCTCTGTTTCGAAATTAGGAGGAGAAACTTTTGAGCGCTTGCCCTTTTCTAGAATGTATGATTTCCTTTAAGTGGAATTCTGCAAGTCCTACAGAAATGCCATTTTGACCATAAGTAGGACTATTTCCGCGTTTAAAAATTGTGGAACTAATTGAGGAAAATATGGGATCGGTCACTTTCTAAGTTTGAAATTTCCTTTCAATGCGATTCATTGTCTGCTGTTTCTTGCAAAGACTTTTGCGGTTCCTTTAAACAAAGGTAAAAACAAATTTTGGAAGGTAAAATTTTTGGATTGACCGCAACTATTGATGGACATAAATTTCTCTTTGAATAGAACTCATAATTAGTGCTCTGAAGAGTCTGTATGTTTTAACAAGTCGACAAAACTGATTGCAGAAAAAGGCTCGCAAAAATTCTACAGTCCAACTTTAAGTTTAATTCTGCATTCAGAGATTGTTCATTTAACGATTAAAATCTGTAAACTATATTCAGAAATTATAAGTATATAATTCAAGTAGTATTGTCATAGAGAATAGGGTTACTGGTATTCAGTTATGCAGGATTTTTCTTATAATAACTCATTCTTGAATAATAAGGTCGACGAAAATCTAATTGTCACTGAAAATTTTCAATATCACAACACAGTTCCTCATTTCTGACAAAAGCAAAGAAAATAGCCCTCGATTCGGATGTATAAGAATAAGCTATGCTCAATCTTCATCGTATGTTCAAACTCATAAACGAGACTTAATACATTTGATCGCATATTTTTCATTTTGAGATATCTAGTTCAGAAGGCCGAAGATACTTCACAAGAACACAATTTCATAACCACGCGGACGTTATTTACAAGAATCAATGGGGACAGAGCATGGGAGTGCTTCAATGTTTGCAGGTCGCGCTAAAGGAGACCACAAGTGTGGCAATTCGCTAAATAAAACGTCGTCGTTTGGAAATGAAATCCGAGGGTATCCACTAGTTGCACAAGGTCATGGCGATGGGTGACATTTTTGCGTGGAACTGGAGCGTGATTGAGGATAAGATGATGTCGAATTCCAGCAGCAGCAAAAAAAATGATCAATACGATGGAGAAATTTATACTGCTTACTAAAACCCACCACGGTCATCTGGTTGCTTTCGCTAACGAAGACGGTTGAATTGCTCTCAGAAATGCGTTGCATTGTGAATGTTAAGATTTGAGCAGATGGTGGTAATCTATTTTAATACAACGCTATCGCTTCTTCATGCAGAACTCGTTTTGTTTACCTATTCCTCGGCTTTCCTTCTTTACTTTCGTTTTTCGTGACTTACTTTACGATGGATTTTAGCTTTTACAGTTGTATATTTGTCCCATGCATTGAAATTTTCTTTTTCCATTTCCATATCTTAAGAATTAAATTTTATTTTCGCTATCCAGAATTTTTGTGACGTACTTAATTGTTATTCAATAAAGGAAACGAAACAATTTCCCCTTTTAAAAAGACATTTTATATGCGATCAACATTAAAAGCTCTACAAAACATTTATTGTTAAAAGAAATATATCTTCACTTTACCAGCAGTAATAGCTTCGAAAAATTAGGATGTATTTTACTATCTCTGCCTCACAACCTTTCACTGTTTTTAGTATTATTGATTCTTTCCACGTAACATTCCTCGCATCATTCCAAACAGTGATTCCTTCACGTTTTCCCTTTCAACTTATCTAAAAGCAGAAGATCTTTCGGTTAGTTACTGACTCACTTAAGACTCAGGAAAGAGTGTGTTATCGCCCAAAGGAAATTCGTGTGGGATGCGCTTAAAAATTCCACCGCTAGACGCCATCTCTTTCCCCGTCAAGTCATACTAGCTTCCGGTGTGACTTGGCCCAACTCAATCATCGCGTTGGAATCAGGAAACTGGGCAACTACCAGGTAACACATCCAAAACAGATGCAGATTCGAGTCGTGACTCCTTACCGATGATATGCTAAGGAAAAACGTGATGGCATTCGCCTTGGTGATTTCATTGAGCAACCCCAGTTGGGCTCATAAACATTTCATGTAACTTATTTTGAGGGAGAATATTAGGTTTCACTTTTAACTACTAGTTGTTTAGTGATGAAGTGTATTAATAGGTTGGACTTGTGATGAGAATTTTTATTCCACGACTCTCCTGATTGAGGAAGTATTTTCTTTGTATTACGTGTCTCCTACATTAAGTGCGTAACCAAGGTGCCAACTCGTAAAGAGTATAGCAATTGCGTGCTGAAGTATCCATTATTCATTTCCATATCATCCATTACTATGCAGCTTGTAAGCAAATTAATTCTATTAGAATTGATATTGATATTTAAATTAAATAGTTCAGGATGAACTTCTATACTAATTTAACTTTGGGTTTCGGAATTTCTTTGCATCAGTTTGATATCAGGAAATACTTCTATATATTTTATAATTTTCTATTAATTATATTTTAAATATATATCGTCTACTTTTACGTCATAATAATAGCTACCGCATCATCAATGCCTTTTATATGTATTTATTTCTCCAGCTAAAAAACATAAGGTATCCTATATGTCTGAATTGATGAGTTTCATGAAATAAACTGAATTATTTTTTTACCTAGTATACGTATATACAAATGTATGCAGAAGCAAATATTTTAATAGGGATCAACTGAGCGTTAAATGGTTTTTAAGTGTACATATATAGAGCGTGTTTCATTGAGAAACGAAATTTTCCTATAATCTTCCTTCTAAGCTCTTAGCTGAGTGACTTGAAAGTGAGCATGCAAACTAAAATCCTATTCTTATATCTTCAATCAAATAGTTCAAAGAAGATTAGACTAGTTTATCATCCCCTACTGTGGTACAATCTTACTTATAATTAGCTTTCTTGATTTCAAAAATTACTTGCGATAATAATATGATTGAGGGTCACTATTTAATATTAAATTTCAAGTCTATCAGGAGATATTTCAAAGAGATGCGAAATTCCCAGCCAACATCCCCCAACCATTTCACAGTAGATAGAGAACATTTCCCGATGAATTTCTTGGGCCTCGCCTACTCCGGAGCAACTTTTCCACCTCGTCGAGGACGACGACTGAGACTGTCTCAGATGGTCTCTTTTTATTTATCATCGGCGGGTTTGATCTCAGGACTGATTCTCTCAGAGTCACCAAAGTCCAGCTGCTGAAAACGTTCTTCCCCATAGCAACTGCAGCTTACTCACCCTCACAGGTTATTTCGTAGCGAATCCACTGCTAAAACATAAGTAAAACTTCCATATTTAACACAAAGAAATGGATTTGAAGAATATTGAAAATTACCCTATTCTGGAGGACCCCAACAGACTATATATTTATATATTTTAAGCTATATATAATAGATATGATGTTTACAAGTTCACAACTGAAAAAGGATGGATCATAACTAATTATAGTGTTCCTTCCATAATAGAATTTTCCGGCCGTTTTCGGAAATATTTTGGCAATGTGAAATACATGTTTCTATTTTAGTTTGAAATTTAGCTCCTTATTCGGATAGAAAATAATAAGTTTTATGTTTTCATTCTTCAAAGCATATAAGCTTCGTTTTTTATATAATCATATCGTTACTTAACTCGAAAAAGGATCATAATTGTTGTGAAAATTATAATTTTTTAAGACGAACCCATCGTTATATCATACAATCGTACATAAAAAATCATTTTCCTAAAAACTTTAAATCTTCATATAAACTTCAATACCGTCTACGATTAATTAACGCAAATTATTCACCTTGATTTATAAAAAATTCTACAGTTCAACGTATCTCACAACTCCCACCAGTCAACGCAACCGAGAACTTTGTTTCTTTTCGATTTTTCCAGTTCAAGGAGAGTATTTCCATCACAGTCTCTACAGCCCCCTCAGTCGTAAACCTCGTAACGCGACTCTGTTTCAATTTTATTGAGTCGCGGTAAAGACAAAATGCGTCTCCGACTGAAGGCCACGATTTGATTCTCTACTTCCTGAATCCGAAGTACGCTGGCGTCGTAGTCGTTCGTAGAGTGTCCTCAAATTAGTTAACCTCTCGCGCAATGACGTAACTAGTACACTTCCGGCGCTTCTGAGAGAAACTCTCGGAGACTGGTGCCACCTGTTAAAAAATGTGCCATAAAGCGATAGAGATATCCTATTACGACAGAAATATCCAAGGTATTAGCATACGGGAAGGAAACGTAGAGTCGTTTTCGTGCTTGGAAAAGGGACAGGTTGGCGAAGAAAGTTATAAAAGAGTGAATTAAAGGAATGTTGCATCACGAAGAGAGTGAAGGATATGAAGATCGTGAGTGGATATTTGGCGAGGAATTCTGGAAAAGGTTGTTCATGTTTGACCAATGAATTGGGATTGCTTTAAAGGGCCGAATATGTGAGTAGATGAATACTTATTATTGATAAGAAAATACCGTCTGTATGTATCTTTGATTACTGTAGCTTATGAGACGAAAAATTTCGCGAAAAAGTGGAGTATCGTAAATAAATAAATCGATCAGCAATGAAACGTTAAAAATTCTGAAGAGACAAGATAGAGTAGATTTTTCAGTGAATTGAAAATTCGGTTTCTATTACCATCTCAACAATTATCTATGACAATTTGGTTATACAGGTTGCGTCAAAAGAAATGTATATACTTTTTGAACTGGATGAACTGGAATTAGAATTTCTGGACATGGAAAGCATAACGTCCAATTGGAAAAATTCAAAGTTCAGTCAAATGGACAGTTCAAATAGCGTATGCATTTTTTGACGCACCCTGTATTCATTCTCTAGTTTCGATCAATCCTATTATTATATAGGTTTTATATACGATGAATGTTTACGTTTTCTTTATTTAAACTGATCACTACATAATTTCCGATGTTTTGATTTTCATATTGACTTCGATCAAACATCTGATTGAAAGTGAATACATCGACAAAATATTTTCAATTGTGCACTGTTTATACTATTTTATATTTAGTGCCCATCAAAAATGTCATTTATTTGCTTGAATTCGGTCGATATGTTCAAAAACCTTGACGGAGTGACGGCCTTTCCCACAAGTGGCATTTACCGATCACTGGCACACACTTATTTCTTAGCTTGACAAATTCGCTACAACGAGTTTATTTTTCTTTTATCTTCTTACCCAAATCGTGTCAAGGTCGCATTAACATTTATTCGACATAATTATGAAATATTGTCGAAGAGAGTGGATAACCCTGACTGACTTACTCCTAAGCCGTAGAGTATAAAAGAAGCGTCTAATTAATATATGGACTCATTATCATAGCTAAATACCTCTTTTGTGTATATTTGAGTTACGTATAAGGATAAAACCTCCTGTATTGTGTCCAACAAGTACGCCGTCCTACATAATAATGTGCTTTTGGTTTACTCTACGGGAAGATCACGAAAATTGCACTGTAATGCTTATTTGATTTTACGTGTTGAATTTTGACAGTTTTTTTTAAGGAAACTGAAGACAATCAAGAATTGGATAATAATTCAGATATTAAATTTTATAAACCAGCCGATTATTTTTCACAGTTAGGATGTCATTACACAGTTGCTAGGAAGCCTATTGCATATTAGTTTATGTTATTATCTAAGGAATAGCAAGAAAAGTTAGTAAATCAATAAACGTTTATTATAAATTCATGATTTCACACAATATATATTAGTGATTCATTCGAAATTGGCTATTATTTGCAAAAGCTACTCGTTAGGTAATCGGAAATTGCAGAATAGTGTAAATTCAGAGAAATTTTTCTTATCATTAAAGTAGTTTACTATTACTTAACTCATACAAATGATATTTTGTTTTACCTGATGTTTTTATCATGTCTTTTATGTCACCTATAATTACTCATAGTTTTTAAACTTTCTCTTATACGACAAACCCAGTGCATTTACTCTCGAGGAATGATTGGACGAGCTTTTGACACTGCCGTGAAAGACGCGTGTCTCTTCCTTATATGAAAACGAAAGCCCTGACACACGATTTTGCCTCCCTCGAGACATTGATTACAATTTTCATCTTCATCCAACTTGAAAAGGCTATATATTATACCTGCTTATACTTTCACTTTTTATTCGCAAAAGCACCTATTGCATTTGGTTACTTCCTCCTCGACACTAAGAATTTCTTATTTAAAACTTTTTCTCGAGACAGGAACTCATTCGATGGAAGTTCAATTGCCGTGAAATAGCAAATATAAGGGTGTAATAACGACATCGCGATACACTCCGACAGATATGATTATGGCGTTATGAAAACCATAAGATATATCTTTGAATAATCCTTAATTTAAAAAAAAATCTCTATATTTCTCCGTCATATTTTATAGCCACTGGTGTCAATTTAAAAGCATGTAGCTTTCTTGAATAGTATGCGGTGATTTGAAAACTAAATTCCGGTATAGGAAAAGGAAATTGCATAGACGATTTTTCGATAAACTTACCGACTGAATTGAAGTTAACTGGGAAACTGTTGTGGTAACTTAAATTTATCGCGATCGACTTTGTTATTTCTCTCTCTGTTCATTTACGTTGAATTTCGGTAATCTAAGAGTTGACTGTAAATAAAAGAAGTTTCGACAATGGCATCTATACTTGACTTCAAGTTCACCAAATTTAATTGGAAGGATAAAATATTGAATTCGTTCAGCGATCCCCGAAACTTTCTGGTAGAAGAAATCAGCCTTTTCATCCAATTATAAATTTAAATAATTTCATGATTGTTAGAGCAAGAAACAAGAGAAATATAAGAGCAGTAACAAATGAAATGTTAGATATACATTAATAAACATTGGTATGATATAAAGTTATATTAAATCTAATGTGGCTAAAAAAGGAGTACGGTTTGGCTAACAAATGACTAGCTTCGCCTTGTGCTACTTTTAACCTTTAGGAGATTCTCTTGTCTCACCAAAACTTCGAAACGCTTGGGCCCAAAAGTGCAATTTATTCACATAAATCACCAGCTGTGATTCCTTTTATGGTCCATCCGAGAGAAAGTTTTTCCTTAAAATCCTATGGCTTTCTATTTGGTGGTAAAGCTAAAAATTTTAAATCAATTACAAAACCTTTGATTCAATAAAAAATTTAAGGAATGAAAAATTAAGCTCGCTGTTGACTCAGTCACTGATGTAAAAATACGTGAATGGGTGATCTTAGAAAAATTAAATATATAGAATTTCTGGATGATAATCACATTGAAAATAATTGCAATTTGGCAATATTGCATAAAACTACTCCTATTGCAAATAATTTTAATCTTTTTGCAATTTCGCTTAGAAACGAAATTGCCACAAACAAATGAATTCCTGTATACATAATACGTAATCAAACCATCATAGGACATGACTGAAATAGCTGTCAATAACGAAATTAAAATTTTAGAAAAAAAACGAAAAATATTATCCCCTTAATATCGTAACGCAGCATGAAAATATAATTTTACGCCGAAGCGACCGTGAGATATTAAAAACGCCAAGGATTCCATCCATTAAAAATTTCCTCACTTTTAATTCCAATCAATTTATGATTTCACCAATCAATTTCCGCATTTCGTGCCTTATTAAATCCCAATTTTAGGGTTTCGAAGGCCGACGTGTTTTTACCAATTCCCTCGTATATCCACCCGTCGGGATGGTAACGCGTCGTCTGACGACCCAACCGTATGAGTGGTAGTGATGACTTATGAGACTGCCGTACCTTGCGTCATCGCGGACACAATTGCGGCTCCCACGGTAATTTCGTTATGCAACGGCGCGAATCAGGGCTTCGACGCCTGCCATCGGACGGATAAACACGGAACAGCACCTCTGTATAGAAAGCCCCGGAACGCGGAATGTTGTTTTTTTTTAGGGATCATAAGTGTGCCGAAGGGAAAACAAAACACTGCTTCACTTGCAAGAAAGCTCGCGGTCTAGTAGACTCTCCATCATAACTTCCTTAAGAGGCGCCTTTATCTTCGCTCATAAATTGCGTGTGAAAGATTCAGTCATAAAGCGCAGTGTGTTCTGCAGAACCGTGGTGTAGGTTCGGAGGAGTGAATGGAATCTTCCGTAGCGAACCTTTTGTGATGCTCTATTTAAGTCTAGGCTTCCGGTGTTTCAAATAAAGAAAGGTAGAGGATGAACGTATTTTTTACACTCGGGTTTTTTTGAATATCTAAAAAGAGCCCGTTCTGGCGATTTTTTTATTCAACGGAAAGAATGTGAAAGAGATTTCTTCTTTTCTAACTAAATTTATTCAGCGATTCTGAATATTTTAATAGGTTAAGGCGAATCATTTGCTGTATGAGGAATTTTAATAATCCCATTTATTTTATACATTTCTATTCCCCTAAAATTAAGTCAGAATATTACTCCTCCTTAAACATTTTTTTGGAGAATGAAAATGTATGACTATTTGAAGTTTGGGATAAATTGTTCAATACCTTTATTCTAATAATTTAAATAAGCTCAAATTTAAGGCCCACATTAAGTTCTTTAAACCCTCTAGAAAAATTCAAATTTTTCTTTGGGAAAACTTTGATTTATATTCTTTTTATGAATGAAGATATTTTAAGCAGGTCCTTTCAAATTATTTAGAAGAGATGAGAGGAAATCTACTATAATTCGGAAAACCAGTATTAATTAATGCACCCTTTTTTATCATTACCCATTAACTATCTAACTGTAATGTATTCATTATTAAATTCTGTAATCTACGATGCATTCTGCATTCTATTTTTCATCGACAAGCATTTCATTCACGCATATCACATACCATTTCTCCTCCTTGTTCATTCCATAGATTCACTAGTCTGATGAAATGATTTCCCGCTTCAATGTGCTCACGAGAATTTCTGTAGAGAAGAGAGAAAAAACGAGAAAAGTGCATTTAAGGAAGCAGCTTCAAGTGAAAGTAATCTTTCACTGGCTACAGTTATGCTCCATCACAAAAGAGGATTTTAAAATATGTAGGCAATAAAGTCTTGAAAGCGCATTTGAAGAATGCAGACGGGGAAGCTTAGGAACTTTTCCCGTCATTCGGATGGAGTAATTAAGGATTAAGGAGTTCTAAGGAATGTTAATTTTTTAAGATAAGACGTATACTCTAATAGTACTGGACTTTTAACTGTGTTGTAAAGATATGATTCGTCATAGCTATTCCGTTGTTAGACCATAAGGTTAGGTTTAGTGGAAAATCATCAAAAGTACCAGAGTACCATTCCTAAATACGATTATCTCTCTCTAGGGAAAGATTACGCTGGATTTTAGACATTTTCGGGATAATTTGACCCAGACCATAATTCACCGTAAGATTTCAAGAACAACTTTCGTGAAAATTTCCTTAAAATTTACCTGAAAAACATTCTGAAAATACCTGTAGAAATCTAAGGACTGAATCTAAGGCTATACATAACGTAAATATATAATAGCCAAAATTAATTAATATATAAATCATATAGAAAATTCATGATTTTTGCAGGATATTATGTAAAATAATAATCTTATTCTTTCTGTTTTAAGGCTATTATTCATGATTGAAACTTATGTTGAAGTATTTATGTCGCAGATAAAATTCTTTTGTTAGAATGAGGTACATTATATCGGGAGCTTATCTTTAGGAATAAAACTAATTTAATCGATAAAGCAAAATTTATTTTTATTTCACTGACTAATTTAAATCTTTTCTGTTTATACAGGTCCACAAACACATGACATTTGATGAACTCCGCAGTGTTTTCCACGTGGATCATCATGACAAAGGTATGTGAAAGAATCGATTTTGGCAAAATTTTATTTCCGCTTAAGACTATTAAGTGGAAGAGAATAAGTTTATTTTTAAGGGAAGGACTCTATATTTTATGATAAGATTAACTTGATTTTATGCGTTCTTGAGTGTTAACAATTGGTAAAATAAAACTCCTGAAGTGGCTATAAAATGGCTTCTGAGATCCTAGATTAGGGACGTTGGTACATAAAAATACCGACAGTAACCAGAGAAAAACATTAAACCTCGTTCCTCAATAGTCATCTCTGTTTTTTCGTGTAGTGAAAGGAGTATGAAGTACGATTCCTTAAGGAGATTTCAACGTCTGCGATAGGTGTGCAGAGTTTAAGAGAAGCGCTTGCCGATTATGGGGATGCTGCAACAGATAGATTTTTCAATATTTTCAACAGCCAGAGAAAGTTTAAAGGGTATCCTTTCCCCGGAAAACATAGTGAACCTAATTCAAAGCCACCGTGAAGATTGTAGGTGATGAGACAGTGCCGTGTAGGACGCCTCGGGCAACTGTTGCGAAAAGCAATCAAACTGCTCTCTATGCTTCCTTTGAAATCCTCTGCAGAACTTCCGCATCAACTTCTTGAAAGTCACGACCCCTAAAGCTGTGGATGTTACTCTCCGCTCGTATCATCACTCCTCTGCAAGTTTCGAGGAACCCAGACGTTTCCTTACATCTGCTTTTTGGGAACTTTCCAATCTCCGTCATATGCTGTCATCCTCAAAGTGTGCGAGATCGTACTTAAGCTTATCTTGGCTCTATATGGGGGAATAGTGCTGTCAAGAATAAATCTGTCACTCTATTTCTTAGTATGGATTTCTACCCTCGTTTTCGCGATGTAAATGGCAATGCACAAGAAAAACGTGAGCATATAACTCATTTGGACTGAGTTGCGGGAAGGTCCTTTTATCTTTGATTTAGTTTTTCGCTATAATAAATAGAAAATTTGCAAGCTTTGACAATATGATGGAGGTAATAAGAAGGTATATATTCCCTCCATTGAATTGAAACCAAGAACGAATGTTTTTGAATTGCAAATTTACTGAAGCCAACTTAAAATCTATCATTTGTGACACTTTTGTTTTCATGCGGCATGCTGAGGTGGAATCAGTGTTCTAATACTTGATGATAAACCTTGGATTTATTTCTAATAATATATAATAAATTCCTACTTGAGATATTTATAGTATTTTACCTAAATTTTCTTCGTTTATATTCAAAGAGAGATATTTAGAACCTCAAGTTAATTATTCAGGATCACTTAATTTTACTTTACGTACATAGTTTCACAATTCAGGATAAATGGACGGAAATAATATATGTAAAATAAGAACCAAATTTATATTACTTCATGTGATTCAATCGAAGCAAGTAAAGTTTCAGGTTTGATTGCAGAAAACATTGTGTTGTTTTCTGTAGTTGAGAAGAAAAACAATAATTAGATAGATATGAGAAAAGACATTTATATATGTGGTTGGAAAATAATTATTTAATTAAATAGAGAAATATTATGCTAAATATAAGGGCTGAAATTTTAGAGTTGTCATTATGCAGAGAATTAAGTTAATCCTCTTAGATTTTTGCTTACGTCTTATGAGTAGTATTTAGGAATGAAAACGAAAGTTAATAAGGATCAAGTTTCAATCAGACATTGGGGTATATCATATGTTGAATTAAAGAGACGAATTTCATGGGTTAAGTTATATATTAAGATACTCAGTGTAAATTTAATCCAATGACATTCTTCAATGAAAAGCTTTGAAAGCTAGCAACAGGAGTGAAAATGAGTTAACAGAAATTTATAATTCTTTCTGATGAAGACGATCACATGAGATTCAAAAAAAATCTGCAAAAATTTTCTTTGGATATGTGAAAGAAAGCATTTCTGAATTTTAAGCTTCGAATAAATATTTGCAGTACTGTATGGAATGAATCACTGTTTTACCTTCTGTAAGCAAAGGTAAAGAAATATTTATCTTTTTTGCAAATAATAAGAGGGATGTTTTAGGACAGAGAAAGGATCTTTCATAATCAGAGTCTCTTCTCTGGCCTTAATTGATGAGATGGCTACTTAAGTTGGAAAGCCTGCGGAAAGGTCAGCTATATCAAATGATACCAATTTTGAGCCGAAGGTTGTGCAATACAGTGGTCACAACTCAATGCATGTGCTACCAGGAGCAAGTGTTAAGCACGAGTGTGCTATATTGTATGCTTTCGTACAGCGAATGCCCATGTTGATGAATATATCACATATCTTTTTTGGAATGCCTGGCAAATATCTATGAGTTCGATGTAAATTGATGTACAATCTGTAAATTGAATTTAGGTTGGTATATGTCACTAAAAATTAATAATTTTCCGATATGTAGTAACTAGATTATTCTAACTCCCTCTTTAAAATTAAACTGTTAGAGAAAAATGTAACCATCGTAAAGATGTTTCTTACTTTTAAACATATTATATACTTATTTTAAAACATATTAATTTATAACTCATTCGTATTGAAAATGCTAAATACATGTGTTCACCGAGGAAAGTAACTAAAGAAGAGCTAGCTTACTCCAATTATATCTTTTTATAAATTATAAAATATAAGCCGCTGAATCTTAATATTTTCATTTTTAATTATTAAAAAAATCAGTTAAATCAACTTTTAGTAATAGAATAGAAGAATTCCTGTAATAGAAAAAATATCAGTGAAATTATACAACAGGCGCCTATCTGAACAAAAAAAACATTTTACCAATCGAGATATGCAGACATGGTAATCCTTAATCACAGAATTAATATAAATTAAGATTGAGTTTCTTAATTTATGGTGAATATCTTTCCCTTAAATGTCTCAATTCCATTTTTAATTATTATTTTCGTCGATTGAATGCATCATAGATTTTCTAACTGTAACAAAAAATCTAAGGAATTATCTTCTCAATAATATATCTATCTATCAAAAGAGAGGTGAGAGAGCAATAAAAAAACCGTCAAGTTCCAACTTCATGAGCAACATATAAATTTATCCCTTAAAAAATATCGCCTTTCCCATTTTTGCGATTAGTCACACCAACACTCTTTAAAAACTGCCGGATGCCCATCAAAGTTTCCAAATCGTGAATCGATAGCTTCCGCAAATTATTTTCCCTTGGAATCTGTGGCCCAAATGAGCATCCACCGAATCCCAGACCTTTCATTTTTGACCAAATTGATTAGAACCATAATTAAAAGCGTTCCCTCCTATCGTACATATTTCTCCGATGCATTTATCAAGTCTTCGTTTCCGCAAAATCAGCAAATAATTGATTGGTAAAATGCACGTTTTTACTTTCAGTAACGATTCGACACTCTCGTTAGCTTTCAAGTCATAAAGGAAAGAAGGTAATTTAATGATCCTCAGGTTGAATTCCCGCTTATTAATTACTGCGAAGGGCGCTTATCTGTGATGTATAGCCAACATACATCTTTCTACGCGGTTTTATTACTTTCAATGTCTCTATTTGATGGACGTTATGAAAAGAAATTATTATCGTGGTCTAGACGTGATTTATTTCGGGTCAAAGCTGAAGCTGATTTCGTGCACTAATTTGCTCGGTATTGAATATAACTTAAGCGTGAAATTTCATTCTTTATAATCGTTTGTGCAGTGATGTATGGGTAATATATTATATGCTCTGATGGAAGGAGGGTCTGTAGTTAGAAATGTTAGGTTTATATTATCTTTATGGTAAGCGTATAAAAGTTTTTATTTTTTTATCGTCAATTTCGAAAGAGAGGCTAAAGAAATGCATGAATATTTGTGTATTTCTATATTTTAATACAATTTTTTTTGAAAATAGAAAAATAGTACTTAATCTTTTGGAGCAAATATATTGCAACACCATTATTTCCTATTTTCTTCACCTCTATGTATTGCTCATTTTAGATTATTTTTTTATTAGGAAACTGAGCAACATTTTAACTGAAAGCTTTTTTTCAACGGCTTTTTTTGAACAGCTTTTTTCCCATTTCAATTCAATGATTACAATTTTTTGATCAATTTATTCATTTAATCCAAAATAACTGAAATTTTATGACATCAGTCTTTAGATCCACTTTTACAACTAACAATTATGATTTGCATATCTTTCAAAGGCTTTAAATAAAATATATTGAATAGAAATAGGAAAAATAGTTTAATTTGAGTGCGAACATTTAAAACCTAATGTAATGAACTAGTGGGATAACCTACCGTATTATTCCTGGAAATGTTTCAATTTTCGATCACGACCCTAACACAATGAATAACAACTACATTATTCATACACTTTGCGGAAACATTAGAATGAAAAATAGTATCGCATGACACACTTCATTACCTTATTCATCATATTTTACGTAAGATATTGAATTTCAAAGGCTTTAGAGTTGACGCAAATGTACCAATTTTCTGTAAACAATGATCCGATGTGCGACCGAAGCGGAGACTTCCCGCCGAGTATGAACCATTGGATATTGTGTAAGCGCTAAATAAATTATAGCTCACGCTGTCTCAAAAAGCAGCCCCAGAATGTGTCAGACGTTTTCAAATCAATGTTTTCGAAATCAGTGCGTCAATTTCCTTTTCATTGACCGATTCCATTTATTCACGACACCTGTTGCATAAATTAGAAGGAGAGCAGATGACGAAACAATGGCGTTAAATAGAGCTCATACCAATGCGCTACCGGTCTTTTTTTTGAAGAGTGATCTTGTTATTATAAACTTTCGCCGGAGTAAAATACACGTTTGAAGACAAATAGCCGTTTCGATACTTGGGCACCGTTCAATTTTTTTATACTTGGTGAGACAAAGATTAGCCTTGATGCACCGCAAGAAACTAATTTACATGAGCAAAATGCCCTTAATATTGATGTACGGATTCCTTATTTAGGGCAAGAGAAAACGGAGTGATTGAAGGCCCAGATTCATAGATGATTCTGGTCTTTTAAACTCCTCGACATGGGGTGGTTTTTCCTTCCTGCCAATAATCGTGGATTAATCGAGGTTATTTGTACCAACTTTAAATTCCCTTATGTGTGACCCGATTTATAATTTGACCTAGTGAGCACCTGTTGGTTTCTTTTTGGATATGAAACCCGCTTTGAGATTCTATCGAGGGAGGTAAGATAAAAAGGCTGGATTTTTTTAAGATTAATAGATATCAAATACATCATTAAAACTCTAATTCATCCTTGAGGGTTTTTATTTGTTGGAATCTGCTTACATTTTGAGAAAAAATAATAATTTTAGTAAAATATAAATCGGGAGGTTTAATTGAATATTCAGACATACACGTTCATCGCAAAATGTGTTGTAATTCCTATGAGAAAGAAATGGCATTACATAAGAAGACAGAAGAAATCTTAGAAATTGGAATGGATTCCTTTTTTAATTGGCTATTAGTCTAAATTGAATAACATTCTGGCGAATCCATAGCTTGGATATATTGGGTTAATTATGAAGATATCGAACATTCTTCACTGTACATGTTACGTATAATGTCTAATTATCAATAAGTTAAATTTCAAGTGTTCATAGCAACAGATTTCAAAGCTTTTAAGAAACAAATACTTTTATCAAAAAGCAGTAACGGAATCGTCCGTGTTCTACTCAATACGTGCACAATTGACGGTAAACTTTCTTGTACATTTTCTTTGATAGTTTCATAATTGACATTCTAGTTCGAATTCTATGCCTCGGGAGTCTAATAGACTAAATCTATTTAATCACTTATGCGTAAGTCTCTATTAGTATCGTTGCCTTCACGTACATAGACATTTTGTTAAATGCCCACTAAATGATCGTTTAGGAATGTTGCAATCAAAGTGACTTAATATTACCACGTAATCGAGCTTCGAGAAGGGAAAGGAAAGGTTATTCTTTGATTGATAATTATTTTCGTCTCGCAGACTAATTGGCATGAAATATCTCACTGCTCACTCCTTAAAACTGATACCTCAATAGGAAATAATGGGGTGAACAGATATCGATTCGTGTAATTCTGCTGTTTCAATAAACATATTTTCATAATTTTCACATTTTAAATAACCAGTATGCATAATAATCAAAATTCAAAATTGTACCTAACATATAAGGATCTTAAGTTTCAACAAGTCTTTGTAAATTAGTGAAAATCTTATGCAAATAATTCGCATTGATTAGCATCTCAAAACCCAGGACGCAGATGACGTATGCGGCTTTAAACCGGAAAAACGACGGACATTAATTTCGATAATGGTCCATCATTCATACATTTCCTTGATATAAATACACTCGTGACATTATACGCGAGTTTTATTAACTTTTATTACATCTGACCTCCAATGATACGCACTACAAGGCTGCCATGGTTACAAATCGCTGGCCACCGACTAATATTCCGTGGGCGAGTTAATCAATTCGAAACTTGGTTGCGAAAAGTCGCACTGTCACGGAAAACGAATCTAGCAAATCGATTTCCGCAGGAAACGGTCCAACTCGCTAATTATCAACTAGCCTTCAGGCATTGGCTACACCCACGGACAGTCTTAAGGTCGCCTCGGTGCAGCAAATCACTTTTCGAGCAAATAACGGTGCGATTAAGGATGTTGGTGAACCTAGGACACGCGTTCACTATTCCCGAGGAAAGTTTCCGCTGCAAGCATTGAAACGCTTTCGTGCTCGGCGATTTTTACCTTTCTAAATCCATCAATCATCCCAATCCAATCGATCGTGACGGCTGAAAATTCCGCGACGGGCGGACATTAACAAAAGTGGAATGAAATACGTTTTCGTGTCACTTTAAAGGCTGGTGCGCAAAATTTTGTTTTCTTGGCCAAATAAAGAGCAAAAATTCATCTGGATATATCTGGTTCTGTACGTGTCTAATCATGCAGCTGAAAAGAGTATAATAAGAACGTGAGTTTTGACGTTAATTCTTCAATAATATTCTCAAAAGCATAAAAAATTCATACATTAACTTCGAGTGGATGTAGAAACGTAACTCGGAAGGCTTTATTTGTTTCTAAATCCGAGTTTGTTCACCAACACCTGCTAAGAACGTCAGGATCGTATATAATTATATAATCAAAAGCCACAATCGGTGACCATTAATCTCTCCCAAATTAAGACAGATTTGATTGGGCAAGAAGATAATTTAGAGTGACGTTTGTATCCTACGGCTATAACCGATCCGTAAAACACTGTCTAATCACTCATAGCAGATAAGGAAGTAAATGCTATCAGCCTGAGCGATCCGATTATATTGTATTTAATTATGATGAAGCTTCTATTTATAATGTTGTTCTTTTGTCAGGTTGCGATCGTGTTAAGTATAATGGAACGATATAGATGGAAACACCTCGATTGCGTAAGAATGGCTTAATTATTTCAAACCAGCTCATTAGATAAGATAGCTGTCAGGAAGATTATTCAAACATCAGAAGCCTCCCAATTATGTTAGTTTTAATATAATATAGATTATTTTCTAGGGAATACGAGGGAACTAGGAGTATTAAACCACTGCTTAATTGTTTTCATACCGGAATTTCCTGCTGGAATATTAGGAGGCATCACGGAAATATACACATGTGAAGCAATATGTTTGAACGCCAGTTTGTACATTCTCCTTAACATTGGCCTCTAATTTAGAATCCCGGAAGTTTTTCCGAGCAGCAGCAACTATTCAACCTCGCCTCCTAATACAGTCAAGTCTCGATCGATCCAGTCCTTTTTTTCTCCAGCGAATCTTCTGGTGTAAAACTTTCCACCCCATTCTCTTTTCCACTCTAACTCTGCATTCTATTCCTTCCTTAGTTCCGGAGTACCAACTGGTGAACGTGAAATCGAGAAGGGTAAGACGCGATGTTGCGGCGGAAGAGACCCATACCGTACACCTGGAGGCCTTCGGAACACCCTTCCACCTCAGTCTGAGGCCCAACGGGGCCCTCTTTTCCGGTGGGGCCCTAAGGATGTGGACCGCGCGTGCCAACGGAAGCAGCACGGACGGGGTCGAATACGAAGAAGTTCCTCAGGTAAGACTACTTAATTTATGCCCAGGAGCCTCTGCTCCCCGCTGCGAAAAAAAAGCGAAGGATGGGTTTCGGAAGAGAGGAAGGTGGTGATGGTTACGAAGATGGTCCGTAAGAGCAGCTGAGCGCCCGGAAAAGATTGACTCCATTGACTTAATAAGAGAAATGGAGAGAGTAGTTTCTCGGGCGACGTCAAAGGAAGGATCGCCTTCCCTGCAACCCTGACCTCTCGAATAACCTACATAAAATAAAAAGGCGTACTATAAACAGTATCGCGAGTAGCATATCTATATTGGTGCACCACAATGATATAGCGAGTTCAAAACGTTATGAGCAGTTGTACTGTTCATTTTAAAGGAAATGAGATATTGTCACACCAACTTAGGATATAAATTGGTATTCTTTAATACGTATGGTTAGAGTGTGGGTATGGTTGTGATGATACTAAAATAATTACGTTTTATTTTTGTTACATCTTTGTACATAAAAGACTATGTAGATACAAAGAGAATATGAATTATAAAACGCTAAAATAAATCATTAATCTTGAAGTAAAGAAATTCGCCTGTTTTAATTCATTATGCCATCGACATTGGTCATCCAATCCGCAGATTGGTTGACTCTAGACACATCCATTCATCTGTCTCATGCTAATAGAACATGCTCACATCTCCTCTATCCTACATCTCACTTTATTTGGCTTAAATATTCTGTATATAAATTTGTCATCGTCAAGAATTGATCCACTACCGCGAAAAACTGGGATAATATCAAATGGGAGGTGTTTTAAGAACTTAAAATTGAAAAATTCCAGTGGCGAAACAATGTAGCTCTAATTAGATTAATTGAGGAAGAAAGAGGAGAAGTTTTGCGTGATTAGCCATCTATTTTAATTTATAGGAATTTTTTATAATCATTTCTCTCGAATTCTTCAACAATCCCTTTAACGTTCTCATATTTTCCGATTACTTTTCTTGGCAAAGCCATGGCAGACGAAGAATGTTTTGGGAGAACTAATTGTTCAATACTCAAATTTGCACGACTGTTATGCAAATTGCTAATGAAGTCTTTGAATGCTTCCAAGCATCAAAATAACTTATTTTCTACGTAGTGAGAAAGCATTTACTAGAATATTTTCTCGTCTAATGTGAAAGCGCTAGACGTTGAACTTGCAGAATCCATTTAAAGTCGGGGATATTTAGAGAGCTGGTGGTTTTCTAACATCGACTGCATTTTCTAAATGTGACCATCCGTCCCGTTTGACCTTTGTTTGAATTTTTTTCTCAAAATAACAGTTTACAAATGTCAACCACCGAAGTTTTCCGGGTAACATTGCTTGAGAAAGTTTTCTTGTGTGTATTCTTCCTCTTCATCTTTTATGGGCGATTCGATAGATATCTTGTGAAGCATTTCAATTAGAATTGCATAATTCTAAATTTTGAATCGGTAGAAAACGATGTGCAGCGTTTTGATAAACGTTTAGGAAGATTCGTAGCCAAAAATAGGAAGCTGTTACACATGAAATTCCACATTCCATATTTTTCGTAGCATAAATTACCTCATTAATTCTATTTGGATATTCAGTATCGATGTTTAACGAACCTTTATGTACTTCTTTACATAAATATAAATATTTTTACCTTATACCGCGTAATTACAAAGGTTATAGTTAATGTACACACATACCTTCAACGTAAAGCATCCAATTATTAAAGCAGCTCTAGAATTTGGCACAGTTTAGTTATAGACATCCAAATAAGTCCAAACATAGAATAAAAATAATAATGAAAGAGAAGTAACAATATTTGCACAGAATACCTCAGTGTCCGTAGTATATGACCTTAGAGGAATGGCTTCGAATAAATTCGTGTCGTTTGCATCGTATTCGGCCTGACTTCGTGAAAGGATATTCAGAAGAGCAGAATGAGAACAATGTAAACTTCCACCCTATTTATATTTACTTTAAATCGTGTGGGAGTTTACAGTTTTTATTATACTCTTCAGCAATGGGTTCGTCATCTAAGAAACAGACCGTTCGAACTTTCAAGGAATAAGATCCCGAAACCAAAATTCTACTACTTACATTACTTCGCACAACGTATTGAAATTTACCACTGATAGTCTCAAGAACATAAATACCATATCTCCTTATCTAAAAGGCTCATTGTGGCAGGAAAACCCAGGACGTCATTAGAACTACTAGAGTCACCAGTCAACGAACCGTGTGCTTGGACAGCGATGACTCCATTGTATGCTAACACCGAAGGCCATTCCGATACTCTCGTGCGAACTCCAAGGGTGATTTTCTCGCGGAAGTTCGCGTGGGAGAATTGGAATCGTTAAACGTAAAATTTAGATGATTATCGGAAGGCTGAAATCTCAATAATTTGCAGGGAATGTCCCCGAACATCGCTTCCGTCAGAGAGAAAGTTATCGCAAGCCATCGGTCATTAGTCAATTCAGCGGTGTGACGACTCCCGAATCACGACTCATCCCCGCGTCACTGATTTTGGGAACTTAAAAAGTCTTCCTTGGTAATGGTGATATCATTTGGGTGATGCACTGGAAGTGACGAGAGATAGAAAGCGTCTTACAAATTCCTCGACTCCTACGCTGGGTGTTGAAATGATTTATTCCACGATCCACGGAGTCTAGTTTAGAGCTTACAAACAACGTGGGAAAGGTCATGAACGTTACTTACAAAGGTATTCCAGACCCAATGCCATAGTACAAGCGAGTCGTAGTTGTCAAACTCCTACGCATGGTCTACTGGAAAGGCTGGCGTAGAAATTTGAAGCCAAGGGCGTGAGTCATGTTGAAAGGAATGTTTATAAGTAAAAGAATACGTGAGTGATTGGTGTGTAATAGGGTTTACGAAAGATTTCCTTTGAGTAGGATTTCGTTTTTAGTTTCAAAAGGATCAAAATCTGGTGAATTATTCATTTTGACCAGAACTCAAAAGCGTAGTGAGGAAGTGTACCTGATTTATTAAAAACATCAGAGAAAAATATCAATTACGATACCATTTTAAATATATTTTTTAGAATGAACAGCTCATCCCAAGGTTTTTAGCAGCATAGGAGATAAATAACCTCAGGTCTCGTAACCTTTCCGAAGTGTTAAAATGCCCATTGATATGAAAATGCTCTCAATGAGAGTGAAGATACTGACCGTATTGTGATGGGAAGGAAGGACACTTGATAGGAACAATATAAACAATAACATTGTCATTTTAGATTGTTATCAATTTTAAGTTAATCCTATGTTAATAGGCACATCCTTGCTAACCCCTTATGGCGTGGTTATACCTTCGAAAACCTGCACTGTCCCCAGGAATAATAGCTAAATTTTCATACTCAAATTTTTTGTTCGATTATTTTCTATTTATAAAGTAATTATTTAGCTTAACGTATAAGTATGATAATTTGGTAAAAGCAAGTGCTCTTTCATTTTTTACGTTAAACTTTAATGTTAATATTTAGTTTATCCATAGAAAAAGGGGGTATAAGAATTTCAAATCGCAAAATGTAAAAGCTGACGATCATAGTCTTTGTTTTTAATCATGTTAATTAGATAGCGCCTAGCAATTATTTCCCGTAATACTTGGAAAATATAAATCATTGTAGTCTGTATGTAAGAGCTGCCAAGAAATGTTTTTCATTTTGTCGCAACAACTTATTGGCTCTTCGAAAGCTTCGTTCCTGGCACCATAGGAAACCAACAACGAATCACCTGCAAATCAAAGACTGTAGGATATCCTTATTTCATAAAAAATAAGGAAATCAGTCTTTGAGAAAAGCCTTCGACGGATATTTTCTTTCTGTCTCCAACAAGCCGAGACTGTAATTTACGGTCTGATGGCAGAGCACGATAAATCCGAAGCGGAAATCGGCGCAAAATTTCATTGTTACGCAACTGACAAGTGACAGTCGCGCGCTGTCGTAAAAATCGCATCCGATTTGCTCCTTCTATCGAGCGACTGGAAATATGACTCTGTATACCGCGGTATTTGCTCTGACGTCACCCTGAAGTCTCAACTAAGTGGCTGTCGAAGAGGAGCTACCAGAGAGTACATCTGCTCTCTCCTTCGAAAATTTCTCTTCCATCTCTCGTTTATAGATGCTGGTGCGATACCACAAACGGCCCATAGTGATTCGTAAAAGTCACTTCTTAGTCATCTTTTATACCTGTAATGTACTGGTTTTATGAAGCTGTATGGAATTCAACAAGGAATTATCACATGCAGTAGATATGAGAAACATTAAAAATTGTTTTATTATCCAAATTTATACAGTAATAAATATAAGTAACAAATACTAGATATTATACTTTGCTATTTTATAATTTTAAAAATCTTGTTTCTCATGATATTGAAATAAATTAGAGGAATGCAATCTAGACGGTTCTCTTCAGAACAGTTCGTATAATTCAGAAACGATCAAAAGCTTGCAATTTCTTTGAGAATAATTCATGAAATCCTATTCAAGATGAATCTAGGAAGCTACCAAAAGCTTAGAAGATGTTTCTTGTCGGTAAAGTTCGAAAGTTTGACGTAAACTTTACTAGCGAGAAAACTTTTAAATCTATCATACATAGAATTGTGTTTCTATCTTTAAAATATTATAGAGGCTGCACATGTGGTGAAACTTGAGTAATTAAATAACCAGTAAACTTTCTATACCATAGTTGAAGAAGATTACATGTCTCTATAATAGCTTCAACTCTTAGAGCGCATAAAACACTTAGACGTAACATTCGAATAAATGCATTTAAAGACTTACCTTAAATGGAACCTCGTCCGTCTTCGGCGGTGATGAAATCAATTCTGGGATTGAGCGGACAAGCGGCAGATTGGACAAAGAGTTTTAATTTAAAACTTCTATTCCATCGTATGATTCATCTTCACCGCCAAGAATTCAATATGCTTTCGGAGAATTATTGTTATAGATTTAAGTTGGATCACATAAATATAATTTTAAATCTCGCTCAGAATTTATTGTTTGACCTTCTAATAGATTAAAAGCATAATCCTTTTTATGTCCCTCAATCATTATTCATGACAGATTTGAAGGTAATGAATGAGCTTTTCCAATTGCTTCTTGAGATTAATATGACCAGCTATGGGTGATAAACTATCAGGTCACTGTCCCTCCAAATCATCTTACGTTTGACGATCACTTAGGTCCAAGTATATAAAATAAGTAGAAATTTGAATGAGAAATATCGATTCTTCAATTGCTAGAGGACTTACTACAACAAGAGATCAGTTAATAGAAATATGGTGAAACGTATATTTTGTAAAACGAAATGAAATTTATACATAGGGATTGCTATTAATAGGAAAATTAGATGAAATGAGGATACCCATATTCCCAAGCGGTATATATAGTTAGAGCCATCCATCATTTACTTAGACATTTGTTTTGAGAAATCTCGGACTTACATAACTGGAAACTTGGAAAACAACGTCAAATCAGAGATTCCATAGCGAATTCTCAGAGGGGTTTCAAAATGTAACGGAACAGCCGGGACTAAATTCACCAAGTAATTGAGTTTCGACACATAGGAACTGTGGATAGAATGAAGCTCTTTCACAATACGTTTCAATAAGTCTGTTTCCCTGGAGAACGTTCTTATTCTTAACATTTATGCTGAGGCCTGGAGCTTATATAAAAATTTTCAGCGGATGGATTTTGAAAGAACCCAGACTTTGAAATCCTTTCACCTAAAAATGAGCGATGAGGAATTCCACTAACCGAGAATTTGGAGGTAATGGCGTTGAGTGTTGGCAATGAATTTCACATCGAAAATTTCTTACAAAAATATTTGAATCATAATTGAAGTTCATTGTTTGGGAGACAATTTTTAGCACTATTATTGTTTATATTGTAGGCATAGTAAGATGTTTTAAACTTTTCACCACACTTTAGCTTATTCTCTTTAATTATATTTTTATTTTAAAGTTAATTGATTGTTTGATTACGATCCAATTAATTACGTAAGATTGTTTCGAAAATTATTTTTGCTCTAATTGTTAAATACGTACTAAATGAATTAATGCTTAGTAAATCATACTGCATCATATTCATACTGCATTCCATTACGATTCACGTAGTCACTTGGTAGTTTGATATTTTGCACCGTTAAAACTAGTTGAATTTGTAATCTCACTTAATTTTTTCCTTTTATTCTGACAATAATCTTAACTGTACTATCCTTGATATCATATTTTATCATTTACATATTTCCATTTAACTAACTGATATCCCTATTATAGATAATATCATATTCACTTATGTTTACGTGAACGTTTCCCTTGGGCTTTACATGGGCGTTCCCGCATCGTAATTTTGGGAACTTCCCATATCGTGCGACGTTTAATTTTTTTCTTACGGAAGGACCGCTTCCTATCTTCCTGTTTCATTATCTTGTGGAGATCGTCGGACCGAGATAAAGTTTGACCGTACCTTTCTCCGAAGGACGTCAGTCAGAATAGGACGCTTAACGACCTCGGGTGATGACGTCATAAAATTGAACGTCGATATTTAAACGACACGAAAGAGTCTAAGGGCGATACCTTAAGAGAGAAATTGATTGGTTCCCATAATTAATGATGTAGGAATTTTATGACGAAGAGATCTAAAGTTGCGAACGAATTGGGAAATAGTTTTTAAGAGTGTTGGTTCGCTCCTGCTGCAATAAAACAAGTTGGGGTCGTAAAGCAATCGTCGGTAAAGTTTCAGGCGCTTCCAAATAGAAATTTCGCAATTCAAGGGAATCATCCCGTTTAAATTGCCTCACCGGATTAATAGTTCGATCTAAATTCCTCTGTTGAATTAATGACGAAATTTTCAGCTATGGCTATAACCTATTACTCTCTTATGCTTTTATTAACCCGTATGGCATGCTTGGGAACTTAATTTTGATTTGGAATTTCGAAGAGTTGAGCGAAAGTTATGATGAGTTAACTGTTAAGAAATGTGAGATGAAAGGGTTAAAACAACGAATTTCTACTCATCACCGCTGAGATTAATCTATTAGTATTACTGTCTATATGAACTAAACTTTCATCCCTCTCATTGGTCATTGCGCTTTTTAGAATGTGTTTAGTTTCAATCTTTTATTTCAGATGAAGAAATCCAGTTTCTCTTGATGTATAATTCAGATTTTATTACGAAAAATTGCAAAATAACTTGAACCCGAAGTACTGTACATTATTGTAAACACACTGGTTGATAGAAACCGCCGTTGGTAAGATTTTAATTTTTTGTCTTAGCTGTTTATCTAAACATCTCGAAACAAGTAATCTATACACTTGGAAGTAAGTGAGATAGCTATTATAGCAAGGCAAGAAAAAAAGAAATGAAAGGTTGATTACTTCCTTGGCCTTTGGAAAATGATCGAATGATTCATATATTTTGCGGCACTACAGTGAAAGGTTTTCACTTGGTAGTGAGCTATTACAAATAAATGTAACAATTGATGAAAGTCTTAGAATAACTTATCTACATTCAGAAAAACAATGCTATATAAACAATTACGTAGAGGAAGTTTAAAAAATCTGTTTATCGCCTTTAATTAGTCATTCTTACAATCGCACCGCCTCTGTAATTGTTTTTAATAATTGATTGATTGTTCTTTCACTGAAAGCTTAAACTATTACCTAACGAATCCACTAGAAAACCGTTTTGTCTCTACTAGTTACGTAAAACATGAATCAATCACTAACAATATTTGTTTTGCTGGTCATTTAATCTTGGTTATTTCTATTTGTTTTAGATTTACGTAATAATACCTTGTACAATGTATATTTTAAAAACCTCATGAATTAAAAGATTTTAGCTAGAAATTAGTTCTATTTTGCTACTCTCAACTAAAAATAATTTCAATCTCACTACTTCACAGAATGTTAAATGTGCATACAAGCTTCAGTACTTAGCAGATATAACGTTTCCTTGCTTTTAAGAATCAATAAAAAGTGATATAGTCGTGCCTTATCTGCATTCTATGATTTGAAAACATATACGTACCTGAATTATACTTACAATTCTACAGTAAATGCAATAATTTTAAAGTCGCAGAACATCCATCGTTTAAAAAAATCTCCTTGATTCGCATATGCAAGAACAGATTGTTTCAATGGTAGAATCAGTTGACACACGTGTTAAATCTTTTGCTCGAGTAATTAGCTAACGGTCATATGTGAGAATCAGCGTTCTGATTATTTTTCTAAATCTCACGCGTTTTTATATCTGTGCGTCATGGACACGTTAAAGAAGACGCCTAAGTTTTACATCTAAATGTAACATTAACTGCTGCAATCGAGATGCCCAGCGTAACATCCCTTTTATGCGAAGCGAAGATGCGCTTTTTCGCACCATCTTGACGAATCTCGCAAGAAAATCGCAATTCTGTATTTATGTTCCCGTATTTATTCCCGAGAATAAAAAGCTTTTCTCTGTAAATACTCCCCTAATCTTTTCGCGCCGTTGTTTCGCCGATAACACTCTCACATATACGTGTTCGTGCATAAGAAAATGCTATGGAATCCTCAGTTGAATGGTCCGAATTGAAAAAGGGCGGAAACGTATCAATGAATAAGAAAAGTCGGCGTATCAAGAAAGTTCTTCGTGAAACGTAACCTTGCTGCAATTTTTTCTCACACTTGACACTTTCTCTTACGCCTTTTTCCGCTCTTTCTTCGTTCCACTGTCTTTCTCTCTTCCGTTTTCGTCATCGCCTTAGAATTTCTCCTTGAATCGATTGGTTACGTGCTATGAGAAGCGATAACGCACTCACAGCTATTCGATTAAGAAGAAAAAGTGCAGTGATTCATACGTACGTACTTGAGAAAGATAATACTATTATAACATCTATAATAATATAACTTTATTATGGATGATGCTCATGTATAATTGTTGTATTTTATCGAAACTAAGAATATTATATTAGGACGATGAATATTATCGTTCCGAAAGTAGAGCTATAATCTGTGAAACCCAAGAATGGACACAGTTGGCGAAGTTTAATGAACGAAGAGAAAAAAAGAGATTCAATAAAATAAACAAATGAGGTTAAGTAATCAACGAGGCAACTAAAACTTCTTTGATAAAATATAAAAGATTGACAAAATGAGAGGTTTTTTGGACGTTTCAATGCCGTTACAACGAAATTTGCGTAGAAATTACAAGCGATTGCCAGATCTAAGTTCTAATGTGATTATTACTAATGTTTTTAGTACTTTATTTTTTTATCTCGGGAAATTTTAAGAAAATAAAAATATGGTCATTTGTTATAAAATTTTGCTCTTCCCTCATGTTTCATCATAAATGATTAGAATAAAAATATTTCACAAATTTCAACGTATCTTTAATGACCCCATTCTACTACCCAAATTACCAGGATGACCTAATGATAACCCGGTGTTGCTGTACTCGATTCATATTGGAATTTTAGGCGAATGCAATCATCACTTACAAATCGTCAGGCAAAAAACTTGTATCAAGATTCTAATAGTATTACATATTAACAATAACGGTATAATATGATAATAAGCGGCAGAGTAAATTATGTAGAAATAACAATGACTGGCAGATAAGTATATCAAGTGACGAAAGAGCTACTTCGTGAACACATGTATAATTATGAGTTAGAAACTGTTAGTCGGTAACAATAACTGGCAGCCAAACAAATTCGTGCTGAAATCTCGGAAATTACTCCATTCACAGTCGGAATAAAATTGTTTATTTAGTTATTGTTTGAAAATATTCTTAAAATCTCCTCAAAGCCGCATTTTTAATGCTAAAATGGTCGTTAATTTACTTCACAATAGTTCATTCCTGCACGCTGCATTATGAAAAGTCTATCGCCGATTACCAAACATCCGCTGGCAGGAGGAACTATGCTCAATTTTTAAAATTTTATATGGTTGTGTCTCTATAAAAAGTAATCACAAGATTCAATTTGGTTCAGACTTAGACTGGAAAGTCTCCACTTCCATTAAACTCGTGAAATAAACGCTCTGGGACTTGAACCCAAGACCCATAGAATAAAATTTTAAAGACCTACACAATCTGAGCTGTCGGGGCTAACACACTCAAAGTATAAACCACTTGTAAACTAATTAATAGTCCTATAAATCTTATTCCCAACACACGTTGGCCCAAAATTACGGTTTTCCCAACAACTCATTCTCCATAGTCACCGGAGATAGGCGTAGTTAATGAACATGGGTGGATCCCTCAACAAAAGATTCTGACTTATAGCGTATTTCAGAACAAAGTGATCATGATGACAAAACTCATGGGACAATAGTAAGTTACCATTGTGCCCTATTATAATAACCGGATTCCTCCGGAGTTTCTTCACTCGTGCAGACTCCTCCTTTGCCCTTTCGTCATTCACCTTTCACGAACCCTCCTTCCAAACAGTGTTGCTTCCTCTCACTTTCTATCATTCCACGTTTCATCCTCATCGATTATTTACGATCATTAGCTCTTTTAGGTGATTCAACTTCTCCAACTTGGTTTCTCTTAAGGCTAATATTTCACATTTAATAACTTCCGTTAAATCAACCTTGATTATGTATTCGATTTCAGTAATTTTCCACCTTGGTATTTATATTCATACGATGAAGATGATGTAATGAAGGCGGGACCATGTAATTTGGTAACATTTCCAGCCTCTTGATCGAAAGTACCCTCCAGTCAGCTCTTACGTGTGGTACTGTAGACATATGCTTGAATACATTCCTGTCGACTATTCTTTTCATTTTCATACTTCGCATATTTTCTCGTACATCTCGTTGATTAAGAGTTGGTCCACATTTTTTAAAACAAGAGATAACTTACATATAAATATATGAAATCCAATTATTTTTCATTACGTAAGGTAGTTCTTCATCCGCTCAAAGTTATCATACAGCTAACCTACCGATTATCTGTAGCATTTCCTTGTTTACATTTTATATATAAGTCCCGGAAAGAACATAGGTTACAACATCCCGCTTCAGGCCTGATATACTGGTGGAACGTAATCTACCATCTGATATATCTATCATACGCCAATCGCAGGTCACAACATGACTGGCATTATTATCATCTACATAATACAAAATTCTCTACTTCAATATACGCCAATGGCAGATTATTGTGTAACTTCGTAGGTCACTGGATATCTGAGTCATATCCGCAGAGTTGGATTGTTGAAAAAATGACCCGAAGGTATGAAAATCATAAACTTCAAATGTATTTTAATTAGTATTAGCATTCCATATTCCATAGGCAAAGTATGTCAACAATTAATAACTACAATCAATGCTATATACCCACTTTTGAAGCATTTATAAGTTAAAACAGGAAACTAGAGCTTAAACACCTGGATCTTTCTTTTACTGAACTCTAACCTTACGTCTCTTCATAGAATAGTTGGCGAAAATGATCCATTAAATAGATCGTTTGAATCCATGTCAGCTACTCTATGAATACGGTGTTCGAATCGCTTATAAGTTTACGGTAGTCTCATCGGTAAGTTTCTTTAGCGTTCTTTTCGGAAATGCTGACGAATTGAGCGTAAATGGGTTTCTCTTGAGGCTGTTACCGATTCGAAGGTTCACGTGCGTGGAAAAAAGATTTCGAGATAAATGTGTCCCTCATGGAATACGAAAGTCTTTGCACGGCGTACGTACCGGCCACTTACGTTGGAAAGTAAATGAAAGGCAATTGGAATTCACTCGGAACGCCAATGTCTTCGGCAAATGAGAATAAATGAAACCACATCATAGCTCTACTTCTAGGCACCAAATGATAGGATTTTTTCTTCGTAAACAAGTTAAGTGTAATATCTAATGAACTGATCGCAGCTTGCAATCTCATAATTTCCTTACGCAGGACTCCATGAGTAATCGCCCACTTTTAATTGTCTTTCCCTCTTCAAATCCGTTCCATTTAATCGTCCGTTAAAGCTGAAGCTGAGAAATAACAACTGCGGTAGATCAACAACAAAAGGAGCTGATGTATTATATTCCATTTTAAATTCGTTAAAGGAGATTTTTCAGGTAGATTTAGATATACAGTTCTTACTGCGGCGTCCTGTATTCTACGTTAGACGCGAGAATAAAGATAAAATCTCTGCTCCATCTATCTTTTAAATAATTACCAGTGAGTTGTTTTTGAAAAGAAACGATTCATTCCGTTCTGTAAGATTTGAGAGAACTTATTTTCGACATTAAAAACTCAGTAGAAGTAAACATTTGTACTTTGAATGAATCTTCATTTAATTTTTATCCATGTTATGTAATAATACAAATAGTGGTAAATCGAATTAAATTTATATTCCGAAATATAATGATAAATTTATAAATATTATATTTGAGTAAGTTAAACGCAATAATTTTTTCTATCCTTCCTTGCACTACGTTTTTGTAATAACTTGCGCAAAACTTCAAATGAGACTTATTTTGTGCACTAAATACGTAATCCTACCAAATATTGACTAAAAAAATAAACCGAACTGAAGATATATATAAGGATATAATATTTGTGGAATTAAAATCTCGAAATGAATCCCAGTCAGTAAACAAGAGTGATAAATTAGCATAATTACATAATGATGCGTAGAATATTCCGAATAAATAAATCAAGGAAGAACATCTCGAAATAATTCTATGACATAGCTCGTTCTAATTAAACCAGGGATATATTGGTCATTGGGTTTCATCCATCGCTTGCGGTAACGGATTAACTGCAGTCGGCCGTAACCGTTGATGCACTCCCCTCGAAGTGAGAGGTAAAACCTCGGATAAGGAGGAAGAAGATCCATCCTCCGCCACCATCGATATCATCACTATCGATAGGCACGACCCAATCCCGCAGATCTTAGTGGCATTTAACAACCTTAGCATCGGAATCGCCATTTATTGTGCTTTCCTTCTTTAAAGGGCGGAGGGGTGGCTTTGCGTGGGAGGGAGGGGGAGTGAAAGGGATGTGAGATTTTGAGAAGGAGAGGAATAGCCTTTTTTCCCACACGAGGAGGTAAAAGGGGGTCATGCACAGACGCGCGTGACGTAGTCACGAAGCACTTTCACCAGAAATCACGTGACAACTTGTCCGCCAGCCAGCTGCTATGAGGTGCTGTCGGGAAACGCGAAGGAAAAAGTTTTTTCGTGGGAAAAAAAGGAACCAGAGAGGAAAGAGGATGGGGAATAAAGAGAGAGTGAAGAGGAAGAAAGTGAAGGTAACCGTGGAAAGTGAGGAAGAAGATAAGGAAGACCTCTTAATTAGGGAGGCACTTTATTTTCGTGTAGCCGCTCCGCTACGCTTCGGGCGTTGAAGTCTCCGGTACGAAACACAGGGATAATTTGGAATGGGTGATACTGAAGAAGATAAAGACATAGCAATAGTGAATGAGGGCTTCTTGATCATCCCCTAAGGTGCATGGGATCCAACCTCTTGAGGTTTCCGATCATCTGGATATCGTCTCTCTGACAATCGTGCGTTGATGTCTTCTTATGAAGAAATTTTCACTCTCGCTCTCGGAACTGGAGGGCGATTAATGCTCAAGACGTTTCGTGTGCTGTTTCGAACTGTTTCTTCTGTCGGAATATGAGGCTGAAACTAAACGATAGTCAAATCGTCACTCTTGAATACCCAGGGGAAAGCGGCTTTACAAAGCTTCGGGGAACGGATTAAATCCAAGGAGAGGTATTGTTTCAAACGATAGCGTGTCAAAGATTTATGCCTCCCGCCTACTTCCATGGGAGACAAGCCTTTTTGTACCTGAATTAATAAAAATTATCCACCATTATAATAATCAGATGATTTATATCCGCATAAATCTTTTTAGGTTTATTGTAGCGGAACATCAATTACTGAGGCTTTTCGTATGAAGCGGAAAACAATGCAATAGTACGGAGAGAATCGATTCCTCCAGCCAGCCAAGGTTAGAATTTACTGTATGGAAGATCCTATCTCATATTCCATGAACATCTTACACTCTTTACAAATGGACCAGATGCTTCCAAAAATATCCAATTATCCTATTTTATGCAAACAACTGTTATATATCTCGGACAGACCTATGAGCGGTGAAGGGGTTGTATTGAAGGGAAGCATTTAAGAGACTACGTCCTTGATTACGGTAAAAGAGGAACCTGTCTTCAGCAGCGCATCCGCCGACATTCTTGACAACCAAATCGAGTATCTAGACGTCATTAATCCTAAGAAGAATCACCGTAAGTCACAAGGGGATGTTCAGCTAAGAAATAAATGAAGAGCAAAAAGTTTCTTGCGCGAGCCTTGGAAAAGTTATGTGCAATCAGGATTTTCCCGTGAGGAAAGGCAGAAAAAAATCTTTTTATAACTCACGCAATTGCCAAGAATAATACAGAAGGTGGTAATTTTGGGAGGAAATAAATGCATTTAATTATCTTTTATTGCATTAAATTAGTAAGGCGATTCATGATTTATTTGGCTAGAATTTTTTTAATTGCAACAATATTTTCCTCTAAAAAATATATGAAGAGAATTTTATAAATGCATATAGCATTGGAATACATTTCCATTAATCAACTTCGAACGTCATTACTCCGAAGAGCAACTTGAAATTATTGTTAACCTGCGGTAGATTAATAAGGCAGAAATAATAATTCCTTCACTCTGAATATCAAAACCTGCAAATATGTATGAATCAATAGCATGGAGTTTGCAACCTTGCATAAATAAAAACGTACAAATGAAATAAATTGCATGGCTCGTGATAGCTTCTCTAAAAATAGAGAGTACTGAAACTTAAGAACGGCAATATAGTAATAGAAATTCATTTTTAAATGTATGACTATGTATAGATGTACGACTACATAAACTAGTAAGAATCGGCAAGATAATTCTCATAGATGTGCAACATCACCAATTAATTATGCAACCCTATGGTGTTGCGCAAGGATGACCTGTTCTTGTCATGACCAATTCACGTCGGAGCAGGAAACGGCAACTATTATAAAAGAGGGATGAAGCGTTCATGGATACCTCACGTCCAAAGTTGCGTCCCGAGGTCGTATTTTCTTTCTTTTCATTCCAACCGTCATTTCGTGCCTATATTTTATATTTTCCTCCGTGATCCAGTCATAACCTACCCAAAGAAGGCTTCCACCTACTCGTCCCTCCAAATCGAAAAGTCACGAATCGAGGTTCCTGGCTACTCCGGAGGTGTTATTTCCCTGGAAAACATAGTGGGTTCCATCCAGGGTTGCATTTAGTGTGTGGTCATAATCCGCAAGGACGTCGCATATGCAATTAATATCATTCGGCGAAGAACCTCGCCCCAGGGGTCTCCGCCAACGGTCGCGAAAGCGAATCCCATTTGACCAAGGACGTCGAAACAAGAGTGCCACTTTCCAGCGCATCGCACTCTCTCGACTCATCCCTTACGCGACGGCTTCCGAATAATCGCGCAAAGGTCAGGGGTCAAAACCGCAAGATTCCTCTTATGATTCTCCTTTGGATCTCCTTGACGGTCCCGCAAGGCCTCTCTCTTTGATTCTCCGACCCTTTTTTTATGCCTTTTTCGCAAAGGGTAGAATCTTCCCAGAGTCCATTCTACGTGGCAGTTTGCGGTTCACGCGTCGCACTTCGCCGCTCACTTGTTTTTTTCTTTGTTTATTGCCATTATCCAATTTCCCACACGGTTACATAAAACTTGGGAGGATAGCCGACGGTTTCAAAGAGCGGAGGAATTCATGAAGTCGTTTTTGACGTTTGCGGATTGAAAAGATATCGTGAGCGGTCTTTGTTAATCTCAATTCGTATGGTATCTTGCTCGAATTCGGATTAATTTACAAATATTTGATTCCCTCCTGATCAGCCGTTTGTTTCAAGAGATATAAATTTCTTTTTTTTCTTCCATTCCGAAATATATCATGCCTTAAATATAAAGATCTTATCTTCTGTCACGCTCGCATGCATTCGGTTTTTTCCGTCCGTTGGTTCCTTTTCCTTGGGGTCACGCATCTCCGTCTAAAATTTTTTTTCTGAAAAATCTAGTTTGTTTCTTTTTTCGCTTCTAGCAGGACAGAGAGAACACTTTGATTTATAATCGCAGAGAAAGTTGCTTTTTTCGCCAACTCATCACCCTAAGCTGTCTCGGAGATTTCATCATTAAATATCACGATTTCTGTTAACCTTTTTATAGATATATCTCTTTATTTGGGAGGAAATTGGGCATTAATTCTCTCGTCCTACATTGAAGCCGTTCCTAAGTACTTCCATAGCATAATGGAATACTATAAAGACGAAAGAGACAAATTTAAATTAAAGAAAAAAATTTATGGTATTATAATAGTGGAGTTTAATAAATAATTAAAATTATTCAAAACATATTTATGGCAGCTATTAAATACTACAATCTTAAATTTTTCATTACGGAACTTTTTGCGGTTACAGCAGATTATTTATGAGTTTCAATTTATTTTGTTTTGATCGTTTCCAATAAGAATGATTAATTTATAAAAAGTACAGTCATTTTGTGTTGATATTTAAGTCATAAAAAGTGTTTATTTCTCTCAGAAGTCATTGGCATGCCCGTTTAATTATGCTTCACAATGGCATTATATTCATGTTAAAGTGTTTGAATGTAGCCATCATCATATATCATAAACATAAAATGGAACACGATTATTCTCTATTTTCAATAATTTAGGAATTCTAAGTTTTATTTATAGTTAAAATCAACCATGTGATGAAATATTTTAAATTGAATCCATTCCTTTATGGAAGAACGATTCATTTATATTCATTCATATACAATTTAATACAAATTGAACCTAAAGGAAATATGGTTATCTCAAATTTTATGGAACAGCAGATGCTGTCATGGTTCTAAAAATTGGAAAATTTTCATTCATCTCACGGTTATTTCTTTGAATTCATTCAAGCTTTCTCATTTTCAAGAAAGTTGGAATAATTTATTCTTTCACTTTCATCTATTCTTTCTCATCATTAAATAAGAATTTTTGTATAAAAACTCCATTACTTGAAAGAAAAAGTATCATTGATATTCTGTTATCCTAAGGCAAAACATCTAATCAGTTTGAATTGCATTCATTCAGCAGAATAATTTAGGGCCTTGGCAATTCATTATAATATACGAAATATGGAAATAGTTTACTAGCTTTCTTTCAATCAAAGTTACCTAAAGCACATACATTTTCGAAATTGTATGCCTTCGAAAGGATCGTTATTATTTTTAGAGAATATAATTCATTTCATATATATTTTAGGAATCCATGGTGGATTTAGTTGTTCTATAGATTGATAAAGTTAAATTCGCAACGATAGAGCGGAGATAGAACGTCTTCTTAAACTATAACAAGTCTAGTTCTCATAACAATATGATAATTCATAGCATATATCTTTAATATAATGCTTTCTCGATTTTCCCACCACGCCACATTCCAAACTTCTTTTTGGTTTCCCATTATTCTTCTAGAAGTATAAAAACTGCAAATGAAATGAAGAAAATAAAGTACTCAGAGTAAGGGATCACCAACCAAATTATATGTTGTCGATTAATGTGCACTTTTATTATGAAAGTGTTATGACACATTACACTGTTAATAAACAGTACACTACAGTTCTCTCTTTGTAATGAGACCCTTTCGGTCAAAAATCGTTCTCTCCATCAAAGGTCATCGAAGTCAAAGATCGTCTTCGCCTTCACTCATTCACCTCTAAAAACGATAATCACTTCCTCTCACACATTCTCTATGCACTTTTGATTGCATTCCCTACGCTTGGGATCGTCTTAAAGGTTGAAATCTGCATACGCACGCCTCTTCTGGCATAATTACATCTTCGGCCCGCACGTGGAGGCGCCTGCAGCAACCATCTTTTGAAAAGTTGAAGGATATAGTAAAAACCTCTTCCACGCAAAAAACATCGTGCTCGGCACTTTCCTTTCCTGGCCGTAAAAAGCACGCGTTTCCAATGTTTTGAATCTTTCTTAGCTTTCGATTCAATGAAAAACCTCTAATGCCCCGCCTGAGGTAAAATTAAGCGCGTTGTGTAAACAGATCCTTGGAAACCGTGTCCTTAAACAATCCAATATTGTGACGCATATGTTCATGAAGCTTAGCGTTCTAGTTGACACAATAGTGCTAGAAATAGCTGGGCGTCGTTGACCTTAACACGGTCATATCCTCTCTCGATGGAAACGTATAGTTATTAAGATCGCGACCTGTAGATGGAACTACATAACTATAGATTTGATGCAGAGGAAAGATATATTGTAACATCAATTGAAATTATGGATAAAAATAAATCGAAATTAATTAATGATGATGCATTTGTTCCAGCTTCAACTTTGAATCACGAGAAGCTTGTTATCCTAAAAATCTCAGATGAGTTATGTAGTTCCAGCACGTTTATAACACTATTTTCTTGTTATATATGTGAGAAAATCTGTTTAGCAGAATGTTTGAAGGATTTTGAATTCAAAAAGAATTTTTAAAGTTTACTCTTCGGGTTATTACTTTACGCGCGGCAGTTCTTTTTTTCGATGTGTCCGTTTCTGATGGAGAAAGGCTAAAACGGAAGGTCATAAAACGCCAAATTTAAGGTTGGAGAAACAGTCGGAAATTTATTTTAGCTTTTCATATTTTTAAAACTTGTGAAAAGAGTCGTAAATTCTTTAGGTGATCGAGAATTGAGTGGCCTACTTTTCCAATAATGAGGGTAGGTAATAAAATTTGAATTTTCAGTTCGGAAGAAGTGACGCTAAGAATAAAGTGCACAATCGTAATTTTGGTTCTTTTCGCTTAAAAAAATCAATACTTTTTCATACTGAACATTATTTTTGCAAGATAACATTATTGAGGGATTTGAAAAAGAATCAAGAGAACTTTCTTTAGAAATTGTTATACTATTCTTTAATATTTGGACCTCTATCGAACAATGGGTTGTACTGATGGAAATCAATAAGAATTATATTTAGTTTAATGACCACATAATCATTTATATCAGCTAAACCATTCAGGAATTTAATAGTCCTCAACTTCTTTATTTTCAGCAAGGAGAAATCGGTGATTTGTATCAGGATCTAGATAACCAGGCTGCACTGCTAGTCCACAGAGACCCAAGCGATGGTGCCCTCCTAGTTGTAAGTAACAATTAAATAGCTAAATTTAGAGGTTTAATTCGTTTCTATAAATAAACTACAAAAGTAAAATTATTCCATGAAGAAGCAGAGGAAATTTCTTGAACGAATTCGAACAGCTCCAAATAATAAAAATGTCAAATCAATATGCATCCATAAACCACCCCAATTCTGCAGTTTCGGTCCTCAATGGTGCTGAAATAATTTTTTAATTCTTTAACAAACTCAAAATTCTTTTTATCCTTTATCAGCTCTTATATTTGTTACAATTATCTGTGTATCAAAACCTTTCATTAATTACAGGATAAACCCAGAAAATGTACCACTAATTCTTAAGTGTAAACTTTTCCATCTTTCTCTCATGACTTGTCATTTATTGGATGCGCTGAAAGATGAAATTCATTCCCGTAACTTTCCCTCTTAGAAAAGTCACATCCTACGAATCCTCGCTGTTAGACATCTGTCGTTGCGGCAGTTTCACTGATATTAGAAAATGAATTCCTTAGCGATATCTTCTCTCCTCAAGTCACCGGGAGAGGTATCGTGATCGATTCTTCATTCCCAGATCGGGTATAGCTCGACTTTCACGAGCGTATATCCTCTTACCTTCACAACCATTTCGGTCTATTAAAAGCTGCACTGATTCAGTACCAATCGATAATTTACACAAGTCATCACAATCCAAAATGGAACATGTTAATTTGTAATACTTAATCTGCATAAGTGGACATATAAATTATTAGTAGATTAGGTAGATTTAATTCTGTGAGCAGTAATTTAATTGGATACTTCGGGATGACAATGGTATCTGTGCGAGGAGTTTTTATTCACGCTTGTTCGAGGAAAAGTCCTCTGAGATTTTTTTATGTAGTTACTTATGGCATTCTGCAACTCAGATCTCCTTCAGTGTACTAAATGCCACTTCACTTAACATTATATTCCCAAATGTTTCGTAGCTTTAACATTGTATTCATTTGTACAGGATGGTACGATCGGAACCAACTTGGTAGTGAAGCCGGCGCCGGCAAGTGTACGTCGGAAGTTGTTGAAAGACAAGGAGAGGTGGGATGGTAAAAATGAGGAGGTGGTGAAGGAGAGGAGGGAGAAGGAAGTCGAGGCTAGGAAATTGGCTGACGATGACGAGATGTTCCTGGACCAGGAAGGCGAAGAGGGCCAAGAAGCTGTGGGGGCGAGGGGTTTCCCATTCGGTAGGAGACGCTTCGACTTTGACCTGTCTGAGGAAGATGAAGCAGCTGAAAGTGAAGGTATCGCTGATGGAAGAAAGAAGAGGGAAGCAGAACACAATACGGGTCTGCACATAGTGTACAAAAGAAGCAGTCAGAGCATGGAACCTGAATTCAGCGATTACGGTAATCATATACGTTATATATTAGCGAAGTCTAAGAAGGTTCCTGATACATAACTTACATAATAGAAGCACCTTGAGAAAATTGATTTTCTGCCATGTATATAAAACATTTATATAGCCTAGGAAAGTAATTTACATACATGTGCGTTTTATGTAGAAGAAAATCCCATTCTATTCTATGTAAATCATCTTTAAGACAAAATAATAAAGCGGTGTTCAATTTTACCCTTGCAAACCAAAAATATAACAGCTCCTAGTCACCTCCCTACGTGTCCAAAAGTTTAAATTCTGACTGTTTATAGCAAATCAAGCTAACCTACAGTGATAGCCATCTCTCATCCCAAACTTAAGTTGGAAAAGAAAATATTTTGTATGCATAAATATTTGCATAGGAAAACAAATACTGTCTTTTCAACTGCCGAATTCAAGTCCAAACAATCGCTAAACTCAAATGTATAGAGTACACATGACTCTAGCCTCTACATTGAGATGTTTCTTCTAACAATGCACAACTTATAATGTTACTTTCTAAACATAATTTGGAGGCAATTCTCCTTCCCTTATCCTATAATTATGAGACTTATTTTCTAATCTTAAAATTTTCTGCAGCTTTTATGGAACCCGATCAAATGCCCTACAGAAAGAGGAAGCGCAGGTCCATCAAGAAGAGAGAAGCACCTTATGTTATTTACCCGGAAATTTTAGTTATTGTTGATTATGATGGTTACAGGTAAGTTAGTTATATCTAACTTTAGCTATTTCTTTTCCGATACAATTGTGAAGTAAAGGATTATTTAATCGTTCATTTTAATGATACTTTCAAAGTCTATCACAGCTATCTTGATAGAATATAAATCAGCTAAAATCTGCTTGTGATGTTTTCTTATGATGGAGAAAAAAATAAGTGAAAATAACTATTATCAGGAGATAGTTCGATTCGATTGTAATGATTAAATAAATTAATTCCTTATTAAAATTTGAAAGAAACTGCAAATAAATCTAAAATGGCAGAATATTTTGTATTTTTCAGTAATTCATTGAATGATGGAATACTTTCAAAATAATAATCCAGACTCATGTCTGATATCACAAAATATCAAGTCCTGCAAATTAATTTACTATAATACTAATTAATTAATTTAATTCACAAAAAATAAATCAAGTGGAGTATTTTTGTTTTTAATGGTATTATAAGCATGAAAATAAACTGATTATCAAAGAGTTACCGAAGAGAATTAAAAGATGACACACTTCATTCGATAAATTTAGTATTATCTATCAATATTTTCTCATTACATCCTATAGGATATATAATAGAAAGATCAATATAGATTCAATGAGTTCTTGCAGGTGAAAATTATGTTTTAATTTTAATGACATGCTTTCTATTAAAATAACTTGTTCTCTGATGTGAATTTAATAGATTGGGCAGGGAGTGTTGGTTTTAAGAAAAATGAAGTATTACCCAGTAAAATATTTAAAAGATTTCTAATCCTACCTATTGATTTTTAAAAAATTCTGTACATCACCGAAAAAGCGAATATTTAATCATCCTGTTTTATTAATAGATTACATGGTGGAGACAATGTGCAAATCAAAAGATATTTTGTATCATTCTGGAATGGTGTTGATTTGAGGTACAAACTTCTCAAGGGACCAAAAATAAGGATTAGCATTGCAGGGATCATTATATCTAGGGTATGTATGATATCCATATTCATTTTCCCTTGACCATGGCATGGATAAAGAGGATCCTGTTGAATTAAAAAAATAGATATCATCCTATATATTCTGCAAGTATCCTACTTTATTCCCAAAATAGTAAAGTAATACATTGGTAAGTATATAGCTGTTTTCATAATTAGCTATAATGACTTAATTAATCCTTCAAATATCAATAAATTTACAATTCGGAATATATATTACTAGAGTTATAAGAAAATTTTCTTATTTCTTGGTCTAAAATATTTTCTATAAATATTTAGGGAAGGGATGCAACACCATATCTTGAAAGAAATAGGGTAGGACGAGATGCCATTGACTCAGCTGCAGCACTAACAGATATGGGAAAATACCTATTCCGGGAAAGACGACTTCCTGTCTATGACATTGCAGTTGCAGTAACTAAGTGAGTTTCTTGTCTTAAACTTAGGTTAATTTTTATATTAATTATATTCACTTAAGTAAAATAATTGATGGTACCCTTTTCTCTCATTTTTCTTATAAAAAAACTTAATGGTTTCATTTACTACATCGATCATCCAAGGAAAATTATTTGTTGAATATAATGTAGCAAAATGATTATATTTTCATAAATTACAAAATTGTAAGCATTGAAGATGATCTTACTCTATGAATCATAAAATATTATACAGGTCCATAATTAGTTTATGATTTATTCTATAAGAATCAAAATATATTATCTAAAAATTCTTATGATATTTCTTTGAATATGTCAGAGGTACTATCTTTACATTCCATTACCTTGTGAATGAAATTTCTTTTTCACAGTTGCAAATATTTACTGTTAAAGGTAAGAGAATGGAGTTTTGAGGATAAAAAGCCTACTGATGCATAGAGTAATAGGGAAATGTAAGAAAACACACTAAGCACATTTGCAGTAAGAACATTCATCTCACTATTTCAGTTGCTTCAATATTATTGCTGGCCATTTGGCCCGCAATAATATATAGAGAACACTTTTTATAGAAATATACAATGCCAATTAAGAGGTTTCGAGACATAAAATTTTAAAGCAATATATAAGTATTTATTTCTAGTATAATAATTGGCATTTTTATCAGAGTTTTTAGTTAAACAGTAGTATATAATTTTCAATACTCTTTTTATATTTTGTACTTATTATGTATATATCATGATTGTGAGAGAGTACATACACAATGGTAAATTTATTTGTTCTGAGCATGTATTTGAAAATTCATCATTTCATCAAAGAAAAATGGAGTCATAACCCATTCCTCTCTGCTAGGTACGATATGTGTCGACGAAGGAAGGGTGGTCGTTGCACCAAAGGAACAGCTGGTATGTGAGGCAGAGAAGATATTTCTTGTTATCATGGTTATAAAAATCACAGGGAACCCTTTCATCTATTAACCTCCTGGTTGTAAATAGCCAGTCACCCCTTCTCTATCACACATTTCTCTCTGTAAATAATTCTGATCTCATTCCCAAATATCCTTGTATGAGTGTTTGTGTGTATGATGTTTGTTAAGATAAATCAGTATTTGCTTGGGATTTAGAATATTCCATTCTCATTCTATATGATTTAGAGCTGTAAGCTTTTTTTTTCAGTGAATAAATTATATAGTTCAACCTTAAAGATTTGTAAATGAGAACCTTGAAAACTTGAATTATTCATCACACTAGAGTAAATTCAAAATATATGAAGAAAAGATATATTTAGAAATAATTGGCATTAAAGCCATCCACAACAAACTTGTAAAATAGGGAATAAATATTGAATTCATAATTCCGTAAATTTCATTTGAAATTTTTACAAATATAATTTAATTCATTATGAAAATTGTACCAGAAAGGTTGTCAATAAAAAGTCATTAACCTGTATAAAACCTATCCTAATCTGTCTTGTATTATTTTGATCATTTAAGAACATAGAGGTTGAACTATATGATTGACTGTAATGTGTTTGGTTGGTGTTGGTCATTGGGTGCCATTATTTATGAATGAAATATTGGTTGGTGAGCTGAGAGATTGCTGGGAAAGGAAAATGGAGTTCCTATATTTTGAATTCTCATAATTAGTTGTATTATTAATGTTTAATTACTATAAAAACTTCATACAGGTTGCAAAACTGGGAGCTGGCGTTCATGTTTTTCACACCTGGTGTTGTTAGAGGAATCTTGCTCATGAAATGAGTTGTCATTTTATTTCTCAAATATTTTTACAGATTAGACATGTGCAGACGACAGTATGCAAATGATGTTTGCAACAGGGGAACAGCAGGTAGGTTAGAAATGAAGTCATAGGCAAATCTTTCTGTAAATGAAATAAAAAATGAAATGAATAAAATTCCCTTAATATGTGAATAAAATAAAAGAATAAATTTAAATTAAGATCAAAAATTGCATCAATTAAAAAAAATGTTTAAACAACCATATACCACCATCTGAAAATGAATTAGCCATGTTCTTCTACTTGCTTACATCCTATCACACTTTCTTCAGTTCGTCTGTATGCATTTCAAATTTTACTTATCTATCTAATAACTTTTCATTGATAATAATACTATACGCATTTGATGATAGGTTTCATCTTGATGAACTGTTATTACATCATTTACCAAGGAATTAAATAGAATTCTTTGAAATAATGGGGAAAAATATGCATGTACCAACAAGTCTTTTTTTTCAATTTCATTTTAAAGATACAGAGCTTTCTTAAATCATTTCAAAATATCATTTGCTCTTATAGCTGATTGAAACTCTAAGAAGTTAATTTAATGCACTGGCTTCCTTTATGCATGAGACTGCTTGAGGAAATATTTTACAAGGTAAGAATCTCCATTCCATTCTAAAACATGCATGATGTGCGACAGATTGTGCAGACTTTTGAGATTATGATCCAGTGTATTTTGGAGTACTTATCTTATTAAGATAATATATAGTTTGTCAAATTATACACCAACTAATTTTGAAAAAAATACAAGCCAACGGATAATAATTTAGCATTCAAATATTTCTATAATTTATAATAAAATGTGATTCTGATTGGTGCTGATTTAGTTAAAAATCAATAATTCATCAAACAATTAATTCCTTTAGTATTAAATTTGTTTCCTATACACAATAATAATTATAATACAAATCATTTTATTGAAAGTACAATATTATTATGATATATTTATTGAATAACTAAATAATTGGTTTATTGAAAATTGATATCATAATTTTTTAGCATAAAAGAACAAACAATATTTAATGGAAGTAAGCTTAATGTCTCTCCAATGTGTTTTGACATCTATCTTAGATGCATATATTAAAGAGAATTCTTGGGAAATATTTATGCTGGAAAAGTATACCTCTCTGACATGTTAAAAATACATTCACATATTTTAGACATTGAGCATTACCTTAGTAGCTTATCAATTAACATAACATTTAGTAGATAAATACACTTGTAGATACAATTGATAAATACACTACACTGTTGTAGTGAACATACCAAACATTTTTCAAACAGCATACATAAAGCAACATTATGTATTGTTCATATATCCATTATTGTATAAGATCTGTAGAACACTTATGTGCATCTATTCAATGTAGATTTTTTAAAGTTAACATAAAATTTCTTTAACCTCACTTATTAGTTTAGTTTATTCTCTAAATCATAATTATATCATTTGATTCTTGGCATATTATTTGCAATTGGGCGTTTTGATAATAATAATACGATGATGAAGATCAAACTAATTTGTAAAACACTGAATCTGTGAATTATAATTTAATATTTCACTACATTTAAATTATTTAATTTATGAAGCTGTATCTTTTTAGAGCAATTTATTAGCTTATAGCAACTGAAAAAAATTGTTAAGTATTCATGTGTTTTAAGGTAGCTGGGTGTGTTTAAACTTTACCTTGATTAACCGCTATGAAGCTTATGAATATTGACTTCCATGGCTAAGGATTATCTACTTTTAAATTCATTGGTGGCTGATACATTGACAAAATTCATTAATAAGTGATTCATCAATCAATTTGGGAAATTTCATATTAATGATGCTCTAAATCCTGAAAATTTAATGTTAATATTACATCCATCATCAAATATTACCAGTTCTTTACTGCTTTGAAACCAGTTTTTCTCCAATTCTTGCCTGGTTTGATCAGAATTTACTCTATGAATTGATACGTTGAACCTTTTTAAGTTAAAACACAATCTCAGTTTTATTAATTACTTGTCAATACAAATTTAATAGCAGTAATTATAAAATATATATATCGATGAGAATACTTAAAACCAATTCAAATGATGTATCTAAAAGTATAATTGTATTATGATGAATAGCAATTTAAAATATTAATCATAAATTTAATTCAGAAATACTTTTAGTAAAATAAATAATCAACTTCATTATCTTAATCCTTAAGGCATATTTAAATTGTATGTATCAAACTACCCTTCTATAATATGATTGATAAATGGATGAATGAATGTGATATCTGTTAATGAAAAACTAACTGCATGCATGATTATTTCTAATGCATTAAAATAACATCGCTTAATAAATGGTGCTGTTAACAAGCTCCAAATACTTACTAACCTAATCACTAAAAATTTTAAAAATCCTAAATAAAAGAGCCCTCAAAATAAATAATGAACTGTAAACAAAATATTAAATAAAATTAAATACATTGCTAAATAAATAATTCTGTATTCATCTTGGAAACTAAAAACTAGTTTTTGAAAATCAAAATTTGCATTCCAAAAAAAAATTCATTACTATTTCAATATTCACTTGTTCAAAACCATTTATGAATTCAATGCATATAATATTATTGCTAGAATATTTTAAAAGAAATTGTGAATTGATTTGTAATTTATGGTGCAGGATTTGCATACGTTGGAGGAGCATGCGTTGTCAACAAACGTCTTGAGAAAGTTAATAGTGTAGCCATCATAGAAGATACAGGAGGGTTTTCTGGTATCATTGTGGCTGCCCATGAAGTTGGACATCTGTAAGTCAACTTATTTACATTTATAAAGGAAAAGAAGTAAACATAAGTTCATCACACTTTGTTTAAATTGTTGTTTTAGTCTTATTTAAGTTGTTTCATTATTGTAGATAATCCAAATTGCTCTAACTTTTACTTAATATTTGATTATTCATTTTGATTTATTTTTGATAATTTTTGAATAATGAGGTTTCAATTTCAAGACGCCAGGAGTTGTGGTTATACATATGAAAACTATTTTGTAGATATTCATCATTACGGGTTCCATTCAATTTCACAATATTGCCAACAATAAGAGCTACAACAGTTAGATTATATATATATATATATATATATATATATATATATATATATATATTTTTTGGCATATGCACTAAGCACTTTTCTTTTTCAAATCCTGTTACACTCATAGATTCAATGTTTCCATTTCCATTCTATTGAACTTCTATTTGTGAATTGATTAAGATTTGAAATAAATGAAATTTCATAAATTAGGAATTAACATTTGATATTAGTAACATATTTCTGGATAATCCTTTTGGATAGAATTGAAGTCTCAGAAGATCAAAGGTATTTATCCTGAATGTGCCATAACCAAGAACTATCTGAAGCATTAATTAATTTTCAGGTTAGGAGCTGTTCATGATGGTTCCCCACCTCCTAGTTATTTGGGTGGTCCTGGAGCAGAAAAATGTCGATGGGAAGATGGTTTTATTATGAGTGATCTCAGACATACTGAAAGAGGATTCAAGTGGTCTCCATGCAGCATTGCATCATTCCATCACTTCTTAAAGTTTGTATTCTTTTCATAATAAAACTCTCCTCATCACATTAAAATTCATTACCACATATTATATGAATTGATAATCAAATATATGACTAAATTATGAGGCCTGAAACTTAAATTTTTTTATGATACATAACAAAACAATCTACCATCTATAACCTAACTAAAGATTTATCATTTTTATATTAATTACATATAACATTTATTTTAATATTAATTACCTAATAATTTTTATATTATTGAAACAATACATGTATGCTCTCATTTTTAGTTGTTCTGGAAATTTTAATCTGAGTCATTAACATAAATCAAAAAAGCTTTAATAATGATAATAATTTGAATGAAAATCTAATTATATAATTCACAGTACCTACTATGAGTTTTAGTGCTATAAAGCAATGAAAAAATTTATATGTGATAACAAGTTTCATTGGGATGTAAAAATCATTTGAATGGATTTAATTGTATTCATCCTTTTATAGAGCTTGATTAAATTTAACCACAATATGGTAAAATATTACTCAAAAAATGATCATTATTCATGTTGACCTTAATTTACTGTTTCTTTAAATTTAATTGTATCTTTCATTTGAATGCTTAAAGCTGACTAAAATAAATTGCATTTATAGTGGTGAAACAGCTACATGTCTTTACAACTCTCCTCATGAAGATGAATCTTTACCTCGTGTTTTACCTGGAAAACTACTCTCCTTGGATGCTCAGTGCCGCAAAGATAGAGGAACAAGTGCTTGTTTTGTGAGTTTCTGAAGAGATAATTTGTAGAAAAGGTCACCTTAAAATCAAATTTAACTTATTTATAACCTAATTTACTCATTTGGTTTATTTTCACGATCAGTAATGGAGAGTTGTAAAAATTATCTCTCTATAAAACATCTCCAATTAAATATTTAGCCTTAAAATATGAAGGAAGTTATATTGCAACATGGTGAGTTAAACAGGTTGAACTCCTACCGTAAATGTGAAATTAAATTTTTCATGACATTATTTTTTAATTGTTTTTCAGAGAATACTATAGTCTAATTAAATACATTTCTAACTAATCTTTAATCATTATTACTTGCTAAATGTTTTATTTTCTCCCCAATGCTTTCAGAGGCAGTAGGAAGTAAGTAAAATGTTGTTAGTTACTTCAATCAAATAAAGTATTATTGAAAAAATGTAAGTTTAGACTATTCTATAGTTGGAAAAAGTACAAGAAATATTAAAACTCTCTATTACATTTTAATTCAATCATTTATAGAATCAACTTAAACTTAGGATAATAAGAATATATGTGCAATATTTCAAGATTTGATCTATAATTCACAATAATTTTAAAAGATATATTTCTTAAATTTATTTATTTTCTATTGAAATTTATATTACAGAAAGATGAAAGAGTATGTGCACAGCTCTTCTGTTTTGATTCTGGGTCTGGATATTGTGTTGCGTACCGGCCAGCAGCAGAAGGTTCCACTTGTGGAGATGGTCAGGTAGGGTCAAAATCCTAAATACTATAATATCGTTATTGTTGAATTCATTATTCACATATTTACTCAAAGAAGAAATGATTCTTCATAATGTGTAAAAGAAATGCAGAATTTAAAAAAATGATTGGCTCTTTGAGAATTGGTTTATCTTTTATTGAGCAATATCTTGTATGAGTGTTAAAAGAAAGATATTGGATTTTTCTTACCTGATCAAGTAAAATCAAAGTAAAAATTTAAAATAAAAGTGTTTGATGTAGAATATAAAACTATGTCATAACATGCATTTTTTATGGAGTAAATTATTTTATTATTGGAGATTTTTAAAATTTCATTTATATACATTACCAAATTACTGATTTGTTTTTTTTCAGTATTGCTTGAATGGTCGTTGTGTAGCAGAACATGAAAATATCATACCAGATTATACCCAAATCATGCCATCATTTTTGTCAAGAAGAGGAGGGGATAGTGGTGAGGAAACTTTGGCAACAAGACCTAGACCAGTGTTTGCATCATTAGGCAATAATGTTACTCACAGGTATGATAATGCATGACCAGATTTGGTTGATAGTGATTGGAAGCCTTGGTTTACCATTCAATTTGGATTCAATTTAAAATTTTGGTGTTTATAGTATGGGTGTTAGATGAGTTCAGGAATCAGAACTGCTATTGTCATTGAATGGTGGAAGGGAAGTAGCACATGGTGGAAGTGATTTTGCCATTAGCCTTTATTGATTTTTGGTGAAAAATTAACAGAATTCTTTTTACAGCCAACATGAGTATGAATTTGTACATAGTTTGGGAAATTATTAAATAAATGTTGTAATTTAATGTTGTAAATACATGTACATAGTTCTTATTGTTAATTATAGTTGATTATCCTATAAGTGAAATCTCAATACAGCTTGATTTTACATGGCTATCCTCTCATTTACACCTTGAATATAGAGGACAGAAAAATAAAGGACAGTTTTTAAAATACCTTTTACAACCAAAAAATATATGTTTACTAAGGAAACTATCACTTTTGATAAAGAAAAATGTCATACAAATATTTGAAGGATTACTGTGATAGGTTATAATGTTTCCTTTAATGAATGATTTATATTTTATCTATGATATGCAGTTTTCATTGTGATTGCTAGATATATATTCAAAAAATTGTGAATAATTTTAGATGTTCCAGTAATATTTAGAGTTTTTACATTTTAGGATCAAAGTTTCAGAATATTGATCATGTGCGATCATTATAGACATTCCCCTGTATAGTAATCCTATAATAATATAATATAGGTGGAATAATAGGTGTATAAATTTTTTTACCTTAATTTTGATTCATCACAAATTTTATTTGTTTGTCACATAGTTTTAATAAAAAGTTATTATTGCTATTTATTGGTATTTTCAATAGGCAAATATTATACTTAAAATTTATTACTTTCATTTACAAAAAGTACAATTTAAATCTAAACATTTATCTAAGGGAAAATTATTCAGTTTTTGTTATATGATTTAGCTACTCATTGTAATATTCTAAATCATTATTTTGAATAATGCTGAAATTCTATTCTTTGTTTCTTGAGATATTTACCTTTATATAATTAATTCAAGGGTAATGAAAATAGTGATTTTAGAATTTATATGAGTTTAATTTTATGTAATGAGATTTCACTATTTGTAGCTTTTACATTATTGTTGTATATACATTGGTAAAATCTGCATGTGTGGTTATATGTACTTCAGGTCATCACCATGGACGAAGTTATGGGAGCAAAGAAGCACCACTCCAATCCCATTTCATTATGCTTTCCGTACCACAACCATCCCATCCACATCCACAGTATTCCCTCGCCCTTCTTTCCCATTCCTGCAACAATCATCAACTGAACCACCCAAAACCTACTTCAGGCCAAACTACACTACTACCACTACCACTACCACCCCATATCCTTCAACTTCACGCTCATATGTATTTTCAACCACTACAAAGTCATATTCTTTTCCAGCAAAACCTTACTTTCCTGCACTCAATCCATACTCTCCTGTAAAGCCTTACACTACAACTCCTAAACCATTCTTCCCTGTTACTCCTTCAACAATTTCAGAAGTAACTCCTTTTGCAAAGTTTGTTTTCACCTCAACAAAATCTTACCCTCCTAATCAAGATGTCTTTCATTCCACCCGAAAAACCTTTCCCCCATTCCATAATCCTTATCAGCAATTTAGTTCATCTTCAACTACTACAACTACATCTCCCTCAAATAATTTGAGGGTTCAGGGTAGAAAAGATGGTAAGTCCCCAACAGAAATTTCACAGTTGACCATCTCTAGTAATTGTAAAAGAAAAATCTTATGATACCATTTCATTAATAAGTCTGAAAAAATAAAATTCAAGTGCTGAATTAAAATCAACATAGTTTTGTGGGAATATATGATTTTTTGACATTCCTATTGAAGAAATCCTATATATGTATTCATAATAACTAAAACTAAGTATTTTCAAACCTGAAAGTCTTCTCATAATTTAACTTCTGATCTCAAAACAGTTTTATGATAATTGATTTTTATGCTTAAAAAGCTTAATATATGTTATGAGGATTAAAAATTCCAAAATCTTGCAAAAATATTTAAGTTAATTTCAAATATGAAGATAAAAGTTTAAGATAATCTTTTCAAAATTAATTGAATAAACCTTGATTCTCAACACTTATTCAACCATAAAACTTCACAGTCTTTTTATTTTTTCTCTCTACACATATGAAGTTTCTTTTTAATTTTTCTTTATTAAAAGCCTTATTTCTTATCTTTTCATGTTTGCTGTAACTTTCAACTCAGAAAGTATTTCCCAAAAATAATCATACAAAAATAAGTTTAAAATTTTCAAATAAAAACTCTCACTTCTTAATACCTCAGAAAACCAGAAAATTGCAAGCAATGATCTTCTGATTGTTAAAATATTGGTAACACTAAGTAACACTTTTATGCTGGGGAAATCTCTTATCTTTTACTTTCAGATTATATTCTCAGAGAACACTATTATATTTCCAAAATGCATACTAAAGTTAATCAATAAATCTTTAAATTTATAATTCTTTTACATTCTCTCTGCAGATACATAAGATCTTCATTTTTCTTTTGGTGATGGCTACTTAGAATTTATTTAATAATCTTAAGGTCAAATTAAGATTATAAAAATATTCTATGTATTTATAAACATCTATTTCAATTGCTTCTTGATGGCAAATAATTGGTATTGAAATAATGCAGTGCAGTATTTCCAATGTTTGTACATATGCCACTGTTGTATCCACCTGGAATGAGTCTATTATCTGGTGTTTTTGTGGGAATCTTTTCTTATTTTGTCCTTTTAAAGTGAGGAATTTTTCTACATTTTTAAGAAAATCAATTCTACATAATCTAAAAATAAATTTGAAAACAATTTTTCTGTATCATAGGGAAATCTTTGGCTGAGGGTAACAGTATAAGCATGACCTTGTCATTCAGTATGTTTGTTCAATGAGTGTATTTTTGTGTATGATGCAACTAATTTATGCTTTTTATCATTCACGGTGCTACTAAATTGGCTTATTATAATATAGCTTCATATGTTCCTCTTAAATCAATATATTTATTAAGATTTATAAAGTTCTCAACAGGATTGATACTTGACTATTAACAACAGAAATATAACAAGCTATATAATGTATGGAATGACCTTTAAAAGATTAGTTTGAATGATTTCATTTTTGGAGAATACATGGAATAAATATTGTATTCCACTGGTCTGACCATTCATTATAATTTGATAAACTGTTGTTATACTTGGGACAGAAAATCTCTTTTATTGTGCAAAGTATCTTTTCTGAAAAGAGAAAAATGGAATTTTTCTAAAAAATACTGCATGATCTTGATCTTTGAAGTACTAATAACAGTTCTTATTATCCTTTGACGAATGTTCATGAATATTCGCTAATCTGTATTCTGCTTTCTATTCCAGAGCAATGAATATTGTCTTACAATTAATTCTTAAAACATCATTCACAATTACCAAATATTATGATTCTATCTCATACTTATGATTAAAAATGAATATTTCAGCCATTCTTCCACTCTATTGCTGTTTTCAATTCATACTTGTCAAATAAATTTATTATTCTCTAATCTATTTTACTGCAGACACTTCTTCTTTGATCCAATATAAATCAAGTAATGAAGCTATTCAATTGCAAAGATACCTTTCTGTGATATGTAAACTTGATTTACAAAAAATGTAACAATTGATACAAAGGGAATTTACATTGATACTTAACTATGCTAATAATCATTAAATCTTCTTAAAAAAATTATCAAACTTTGATCTGCTCAAGCATTGCATTACTACTTCATAAATTCAATTTAAGTTGGTCTTACTGTAATCATCCAAGAAACATGTATGTTTCCTATGATTAAGTGATGATTTTAATTCGTTTTTTACCAGGCACTGATGACTCGGGTGTATGTGAGGACAAAGCACAGGCTGTAGGAGGGGGAAGCATGTCTTGTGCTGCCTTCCTCACTCGATATGGCTCCCAATACTGTGATTATCAATACATTTTAAGGAACTGCTGTGCTTCTCAGAAAGCATTCTGTTCCAAGAATAGTCGACGGTAGCCAATGGAAATTTGGCATGGACACAATCTATGGAGCCTATACCGTTTTAATACAAGTGACGCCAATGGCAGCGCACAATATTTCAGCAACGAGTTCCTTGGCTGCAGCAATATGAATGCTTCAGTAAAGCATATTGTGGCCCTCATCAACTATGTTAGTAGAATTTTTAGTACAAGGAAGCAATACAGCTGGATTTACAAACATTTGTGAGCATAAGAATATGTGTGAGTGAAAAATGTGTTGTTAACATCATCGTTGAAGATAGAAAATGTGAAATTCTTACATTACCATTATTAATGTTTTTGGGGTATCATTCAAAAATATATTGTAAATAATTGTAAAGGAATATATCCCAGATGATGTACAGAAAGGCATAAGATGATACAACATAAGTTATTTGACATTACTTCAGGTTCAGAATTCCAAAAGTCATACATTTGACTACACACGTATGGTAAAACCTCTAATTCAAGAAACTAAACTCATCATGTACGATAAGTTATAAAAGATAGTTTTAAAATTAAAATTTCAGCAGTAAGTAGTTCCTGTTAAGTAATAAAATAAAATTGTGGAAATTTAGGGATTTATTGGGCAATTCTCTGTCCAAAATTGAAGTCAATGTGAGTATACAGAATCTCATGTATGGTTGTTTTCACTATGCACTGTTAATCTGTACCTGTACAGATCAAGTTAATTACTTAGAGGTTTTCCTGTAAATACTTTATTTTGAGGGTTCTTTGTTTGAGATGAAAAGTATCCATCAACATTTTGAGGTCATATACCTTGGGTGATTGTTCAGGTCAAATAGCCAACCCAAGTTGCCAAATGAATGACACCCACAGATAGAATCCCTTTGCTAGTAACAAGCATTGAAATCCAAGAATCTGTGAGGATTAATTTATGTTCTTGCCATTTCAGTCACCTGATGTTTGTTTATATATAGCTTTGGGCTAGAAGGTTGGATGATTGGAGATTTTTCAATACTTTTCCAATGGTGACTTATATTTTCGTAGCAATATGTTGAAGTGTATTATTTAATGTATATTTTTCTGAAAGTTTCTAACAAGGACATTATCAGGAAGAAGCATCATACTACTGGATTTGGAAAAATATGCATTAGATGCATTGATTTTTCATAAATCCTGATGTGTTGAACATAAATATTTAGTTGACAATCATCACAAAATGAATGGAAGAAAATAAAAATTTTACCATCATATGACAAACTATTAGGAAATCTTTTAGATTGGACTAAAAGAACAATTTTTCAAGAAAATGACTTTTCTGAATGAAGAAAAGCTAAATATTAGCTTGTAAATATTACAAATCTCAGAATGTTTCAAGAATTGAGTTTTTTAATATATATGCACTCAGAAATAAGATCAATATTGTATTTGTAATAAAATTGTTTATTTTTTTCAAAATCTATATTGCAGATTCCCTCAATCCGAGATTTTGCTTCTCTCATATTTAATTGGTCATTATTTTATTTTTAAATGTTTACTATTAATCCATCATCAGCCCACTCAATTCATTGTTTTAGAAAATTATAATTTTCAGATTACACAAATGTTTCATTCATGCAACTTCATGCAAATTTGGAGACTACCATGATACTTGTAAGAGTTACTTTTATTAAAAATCATTTTATTAGGTAGCTTTCATTTCAAGTCTCTGTTGATATGAAGGACTAATGTATTTTAATTTTGATGGCATTGAAATTAAGAGAATGGGGCTACCTCTGCCTTGGCCTAACTGCTGACATTATCCAGTATTTTTGTTATTCTGTTTTATACATAAATTATTTTTGAATTCTTTTATAGTGGTTGCAAAGCTGCAACTCAAATCTAAAAGGTCTAAATCTAAACACTAATATTAATCAGCATGAAAATAATTTAGCTTGTAAAAATAGTAGGGTAAGATGCTAGAAGAGCTCAATCAAGAATATTCAAGTTTATCAGAAAGTTCAATTTTGTCATATTGAAATTACTACCAAGAGTTAACAGAAGTTCCTGCTTAAAATTTTAAAGTCAAAATTAAATTTCTTGAAGTGCAAAAATGATAATATTAATTCCCTGCAAAAAATCTAGAATGGAAAGTTATATAGAAACTGGTTTATGTATGTATGTATGTTTATGTATGTATGCTTTCACTTAATGGAAGAAAGGATTGATTAGCCCCAAAGTTTTTAGCAGTGCTGAATTTATAGGAAATAGGAATCCTAAGTGATAAAATTAATGCAGAAAATAGGCAATGAAGAAGAAGAATATAAGAGTAACAATAAAAATAAATAAGAGAAAAGATGGTAATAGATTTATGGCAAGGGTATAGTAGTGGTGGGAAGATAAAGACAGATTTGGAGAAATGAAGGAGAGCTGAGTGGGAGAGACTAGATGCATAGCAAAATTTGATTTGATGTTTGCACACAGCAAGTTAGATATATAGATTCTGTTGGTAACCTGTATTTATTTCATATCAATTATATTCTAGACACCATTAAGATCTAGTTGATAGCTGAATTGTCCTAAAATTGAAGCCCTTAACAATTAATCAACCTATAAATACTTGAAAATTTTCCAATAAAAATTTGAAAAACCCATATAATCATTAAGTAAATCCAATTTTGTAAAGCATAGATATACTTTATAACCCATATAAAATGTTATGGAAATTAGGAGCTTTAAGAATCACTCAAAATCTGTAAAATATCTTTTAAATGTAAGGAACCTTTAAAAGATAATTGGTACTTCAACTTGACAAAACATAAAAAAATGCCCTAAATATTTTTACCTTTAATGAATTCTGTAATTATTCTTTCCAAATGCCATTTTGCTTGGTTATGTGATACATAAAAAATTTTATTAGTTTCTTATATATATCATAAATATATTTAAAATGTCATTTGTTGTTAAATTAAATCATCTCACAATTAACTTTAAAGTTCCAAATTTTCATAATTATATTCTCTTATTGAGAGATACCATATTTCTGAATGTTGAATATTGACCTTTATTTTCCCTCTAATTTTAATTATAAGTGATATTTTAAATGAAAGAATTTATTAATTTTATAGTTTCCTTAATCCATGAAAGATTGAGTTTGATGTTAAAACCACTGCAATCTTACCTTTATTAGTGCATTCATTTTGATACTTAGTAATTAACCAGCTACTTTAATAAATAATATATTATTAATTTTCTGCATTTCGGTATGTATCTTTCAAGTCCATAATCAACATATCAATTGATTATTTATTTGGAATTTCTAACAAGAAGAAGTAACATAGAACTATGATGCCTCATCAGTATTTTGACATTTAGGACTTCTATTTGATCCTAATATCAAATATTATGATATTAATAATTTGGAATAATAATTTTTGTATAGATTGATTTAATTTATAAAAGAAATCCTATACTTTTCAAGTATTAAAGGATACATGCATGTTATATTAAATGCATCAAATATTTTTTTAACTTAATCATTTGACTCTGAAAGTTTTCATTATGATGATTAATCTATGCTCTTTACATCATAATGTGATTTCTATCAAGTAATTTGTAAAATGAATGAAAAGATGTAAATTCTTGATAATTTAATTTAAAATTTATTAAGCAAAACATTTTTTTATTCCCACCAATTAAGCAGCAAAATAATGTTCCCGTAACATATTTGGATGCATTTTTTGCTGATAATGTAGTATTAACAATCATGGCTCAGCTTTTTGACATGTAAGAGCCTTACAGCGGTTTCTGCAGCATTTTAGTTTCCCTCTGCAGTCAGCATCTGTGGAACAAGAATGTGAACAAACCCAAGGACCAGTTGGTTTTGCAGGACAGTTGCCAGGCTTTGCTGAAAGAAAAATTCTTGATCTTTATTCAATTTAAGCAAAGAATATTTTGACTTATTCTAATCTTTTAAGAGGAAGAAGAATGTTGAAAAATAATATATTATAGAACTTCTATATGTTAAAGATAAAAGGATACAAAGGAAATGTTATGTAATGTAATGTAAAATCCTCAAGGAAATATTGGAAATCAATATTTTCATAGCTAAAATTTAGTTTCCTTGTTTCTAAAATATCTAAGTTTTTGAATGTTATTAATTTCATTTCCATTTTTATTTTTGAAGATAGAATGATTATATTTAATATAACAGATGATACGTGAAAACTGTGACATAAAATGTCTATTGAAAAGATGCTGTAAATATTTTAAATATCTTTTTACATTCCTTATTGTCTGAACATAAATTCTGGAGTGTATAGACAGAAAAAAGTCTAACAGGATTGTAGCTTAATCACTATTAATATTTATGACTATTAAATCTCCCAATTTATTGTTGATAACTTAAGCTTATATCAATCTTATGAGAAAATTCAAAAACATCTTTAAGGGTTAATTTTTTGGGACAAAGGTAGTTAGGTAGTTACCAGTCATATTCCTATCAGGCCTTCTTAACATCCTTTAATTTCTGGTTTTAATCTGATCTCTTTGATATTATGTTCCCAGTTATCTTTGCCCCTTTACCAATGCTGCATATAAAATTACTCAATCAAAAGTACAAATAAATAGAATTCACCTTTTTAGAATGAGTTAAACATATCGCTATCTAATTTTCACTGAGAAAAAGAGAGATCACTGAGTGTATAAAAATTCATACAAAAATCTTTTTACTCCAAAGGTTTTTCTCTAAAATTATAATAATTGAAAGTTTTAAAGATGAGATTTTTAAATTTATTTTGTAAATGCTTGAGGGGCAAAAGTAAAATTAAGAGCAATAGCTATATTATGTATAAATAGAAAAGATTGAGGTAGAAAATCAATTCTCTGCTGGAGTACCAATCACTTTTTAATTGTAAAATACTTAGAAATATGCAATAAGAATGGCAGAACCATATACATTCTCTAAAAGTGTTTCATTACTAAGCACTAAATAATGCCTTAGAAGAATAACGTGAATATTGATAAGTTATGTTTCCTTTCTAAGGGAATGTTTGAAAGTGACTTTCTTGGAGAAATTCATGAACATAGTCTTCTTCTTTTATATTTAATTTTTCCTTGTCTTCTTTAATATTTAAGATTATTTCATTATTAATCCTCTCTAAGATATTTGACATTTTAAAATTTAATTTAATAACAAGGCTAATAATTAAACTTACAGCTATTCCCTCAATACCATTTATACAGTCTAGTTAACTACCACTAAAATAACTAATATGATAAATAATAGACATTATCCTTAGTTTTTTAAATAAAATATTAATGAAAGTATCTTTGTTGGTTTGGAAAATATTCTTCCATTAAAGCAAAGGAAAGTTACACATTAAACTTGTACTAACTTGAACATTTAAGAATTAACTACAGAGAAACATACATGCAATTGGGTCTCTGATTTGTGACACAGGTTTAGAGCACACAGTTCCTCCACATCCCGTCTTACAGCACTTTTCATTGCCAGGACAGCTGAAGTCACCATCACAAGTTAGAGCGCAAATTCCGAGAGCTAATGGCGAGCATGCTCCAGGTTTCTCTAAATAGAAGAAATGTCAAATTGCAAAAAAAACAATTGAACAGTATGTTGAAAATTTCAACTAAAAGAAATAATCAGTATTTATGATGAGAATGCAACAGTATATTTATTGTCTATTCTTTTCTGATTATCATCAGTTAATGAAAATTTATATGCCATAATATAGAAGGTTAAATCATTTGTTTTAATTTCTTTCTCATAGCAAATGCATATTTATCTTTCATTCAAAGTTCATGAGTAATTATTCTGGATATTATTTGATATAGAAAATAGAAATTTCTATTCCAAACTCCCTTCTTGTGTAGCCCAAAGAAACTTATGCTAAGATTATATAGAACATCAATACTTAATAAGGAATTATACATTGTACGGAAATATGTTATAAAACCTAATTCCACTATAAAAAATTAATCTAGTTTATTATCCTTTCATATTTCAGATTTTTAGATCAGGTTTCTTGTTTTTACATGAATTCATTATTCCTTATAATATTATTTTAATTCCGGTATAATATCAAAGAATGAAAAATTCAAACAAATTAATAATATTGCTCAATTGAAGTTGAAACTAAATCAAAAACCAATATTTAATGTAAATCACTTACCTCTATGCCTAACAAACTGCGCATCGCTGAAGATTACCAGTGCCAATATTAAGCAAACGCTCAAGCCAACCTTGACTGGAGAAAATAAAAATGCATTAAAAATCAGCAATTACAGTATAGTACCATGGTAAATGAAAGGCTGAAATTAGAAAAATAAGAAATTAATTAAGATTAATTTTTTATAGCTTGGAAATGAAATTAATAAATTAAATTTTTCTCAACTCTAACAAAAAAATCCAACTCAATAATTCAATTTTAGCTCATTCAGAAGGATAGTAAAATGTTTGCCTCAAGGGATCAAGGAATCAAAATTATTAGACTATCCAGGATAATATATATGAAAAATGAATGTTTTGTTGGAAGAAAATGAAACTAAATAACATATTAGCTATGCCAAGAAAAATTCCATTACCAGGAGTTAGGACATTTGACTCGCAAAAGAATGATCTTACTTTTGAGCTATTCCGTATGAAGGACTGTATATTTCTCACGTAGTTGTTCTTAGGAAATACCAAACGATTTTTTTCTGTTCTTTTACCCATGATTACCTTTGTGATTTTCCATGATGAGCTTTTACAAAAAAATATTTCTTAAATTCATTTAGTTGCTTTACACAAGCACTATCGTTTTCGATTAGAACTTTTTACATATAGATGATGAAATAAATTTTAAAATAAAAAATTTGTACGACGAAATAATAAAACAATTTTTATGAAAAAAAAAATTCCCATGCCTATCCAATTCTGTTAATGAAGAAACCAAAATTAAATTGAGCCAAACGATGGAGAGAAATGAAATGAATTCCTTGCTCCGTAATCTTGGAAAGGGTTCGTAAAAAGAAATAAATAATTAATTATTGAAAAAATAATAATAACAAATAAACCCAAATGAAATTTAAAAAAATTATTTAAGGTTAACCTTGATTTTGGGACTATCGACTTGGCAAAAGAATTTGCTTTTATGCATTTTTATGCCACTATCAGGATGTATTAGGATCGTATTGGACTAAGAATTTATTGCTGGATCAAAACTAAATCAGCAACGGAGAATATTTCTATTCAACATCCAGTCATGGTTCCACACTCAATGCTCATACATACCAATACACTTTATTTATTAAATGAGACTATGAAAAAAAATGGAAGCTTATGTAAATGGGGCTTAGATGAAAGCGAAATATTTAGAAAGTGAAAAATTAGAAAATTGACGAATAACTCTTATAGCAGATACACGTTCATTGATAACTCTTTTATTCAGATTTTGTGCTTATAACTGGATGAAGTAAACATCTTATACGTATAACTTCAAAACGCAATAGCATTTCTCTGTAAATAATCCTGAAAAACGCGATCTTGAAGTAATAAACAATCGCATATCCCCTATATGATTTTACATTTCGGTGAAAGCTATTATGGATACGATTCTAGACGCATTAGGGAAACGAACTCAGCTATCCAGAGACCAAACTAAACTATACCTCGTTGAGAAAAAAAGCGTATATTTAATATAACACTGACTATATGAAGAATCCTAAATATGCTATTTATTTTGTGAACATCAATCACGAGTGTAACATCTTAAATATCACAAAAAGTACTAATGGCATGACAATGGAAAGGTAAACAAATAGACTGCGGCTTGTTTCGATATTTCAATGGTTGAATCCATTTTAAAAAATTCTAAAATGCTCAGTAAAATTTAGATTTGATTTAGGAATTGTTAATGCTAGCAGATGATGTGATAGCCAATGACGAATGATTATCCTCAAAACGCGGCTAATGATTGCCTAAAACTGCATCCCTTGCATCCCGTCCTATGATGTGTGTTCATGGACATCCGCTATTACTCACCCATTCTTGCACCGAGTGGTTTCCTCACGTTCGATCTGAGAACAGCTTCTTCATTCGATGTCACCACTGCGTTTGTCGCCAACCGAACAAGAAGTCACCTTTTGTTTAACTTCGCTAATTGCTAATTCGGTCCCTTGAGGAGTGTGGTTTCGACCACGGAAACCGCAATAACCAGAGACTTAGGCGTTTCCCGTTCATGTCAACGACAATTAGGGACGGTGAGGTTTCGTCCAAAAGTAGGCTGAGAAAGAAGTTCGGGCGATAAAAATAATTGAAGTACGACTTTACAATGGCCTATTAAAGTATAGCTCCTTTTTTTCTCAAACCTCTGAATGAAATTCCTGTATGTCCGCTCTCTCCGATCTCGCAGGTCACTGAATTAAGATCCCTGCAGTTCTGATAAGATTGAAATGAAAAGAATATGGATTTAGAATGGAAATCTGATCTAAACAGTTTAAAATATTCATAAGACAATATATTTGAATGGACTGAATTATTTCTGTTTTTATTTTATTATAAGCTGCTGAGAATGTCATTATTCATTTCTCCATCACTAACGTTTAAAATTATTTATTATTTCGAGGACGTAAATCTTAACTTACGAAATCTTAATTTACGAAAATTTTAACCACTCCTTAAGGAGGCAAAGTCATAAAATGGTATGTCGTAATATATATCTATGCATGTGCATTTAAAGTAGAGTGATGACGATGATTCAAGGAGTTTTTCGTGTTTAACATTTATATAATCCCAAGTACTAATCAAAATACGGTTTTCTTAAATTAACAATTAAATGATCATCCCTCGTGAGTGTGTATATACAATATCCGCAAGAATACGAAGATTATCTGCAAATATATTGTCAATAATTACCGAAAGATATATTCTCGTTAGGAATCCCCAAATTTAAGAAAAAAGTATATATATTTTCCATGGGCATGAGATGATTCTTACGGTACACCGATGCAATGAAATCAGTTTCCAAAGAAGAATTATAATAAATATTCAGGAGTTAAGACAAACTATAAAGCGATATGTAGTCTAACTCCATCAATATACCTTATCGATAGTACCGCTAGGATACGAAGTACGTAAATGGAAGTAAATAAATTCACTTAAAGATTTCGTTTAAATTATTTGAGAAAGCTCTCCACTAACAGTTGCCATTATCTCGAATAGATCAACTGATTCTATTTCTGCAACAGATGGTCACGGAATCGTAACCTGAGGATAAGAGCCCGTAAATCCCTCAGAGGGATGTTCTGGAGCTCATATAATTAGCTCTGCGCAATCGGAAAAGACTCAAAGAGTTGAAAAGAAAGCCGAAGAGTGAAAATCGTTGGCTTCGAATGGGAGGCGGGTTGCACCATTGTTATTCCTCTTCTCGAAATATCTTTTCCCAAGAGTCCAGCATCGCGTGACCCTTGGTTCCTCACACCTACAACTTTAGCCACGCAAACAGAAAACAAAAGAACCCTTTTGCGTTCGTCTTCGCACTTCTGAAATTTGAATCAGAGTCGCAAATGGAAAGTGTGGCAATAGCTTAAGGGCGCTTAAGTCAATGGAACGCCGACACACACGTGCAGTAAATTAATGTATGCCGATCCAACAAGATATATCAAATGGAATCAATGATATACTCACAAATGTCCAGCATTGTGACTTCTAGATGAAGAACGAAATTACAGACGTAATTATTTAATTTTGAATGTAGTAAATGAAGAGTGAGAAACATTCAAATTTTGAATAAAGATAATATAATGTTAACTTTTAATTGTATGTTATTGATGTATCGGTAGCAAATAAGTAGAAACTATAAAGGCTCATCTCACATCTTCTTGTGTACGTATGAGTGGAAAGCAGAACTGTAACCGGCCTAACAAAGTAGACGTGCTATTCGTTACACTGTTTGAGGAGTATTGTTGTAGGTTTGTTGATTCGAATTCATTGTTAGTTCTAACAGCAGAAGGGGTATTGTAACAAAAAATTTTAATTCTTCGATTGGTATTTTAAAATAAAATGGACGCTTTAATATTTTACTTATTGATCAAACTAGATGTAATTGTTAAACAATAGTGTCCAGCTGAAAGACGATCATATCCAAAGATAATGTGATATCTGGATAGCTCATGAGGGAATATAACTGAATAAACACAATCACCTCAAGATTTAGACTCATGAGAATAATTTTTCTCTCTTGCGGCGCCATTGTACATATGGCATGCCCTCGACTTTGATAGATACGAGACATGCACACCTGGAATTCTCGAAACTTTCAGTGCATTCTTCTCTATGTCATCTCTTTCATTATTCTTCAAGTTTCCGCGGATGATGAGGAAATGAATCGTCCCTCCCTCGTCTCGATCCTTCCGGTTTCACTTGAAGAGAAAAGTCCATTCTTTCTTGGTTTCTTGGAAATTCCGTATTTGGCCAGCGACATCGAGATGAAATTTCTGCGGGATTTCTACTTTTCGTCTTACACAGCTTCCGAGATAGCGTGGAAATTAGAAAAAACTGTCCATTGATTCTTTCAAAAGGTTGAGAATATTTTAAGGGAAATGGATAAAGGAAATATCTTTTTATGACCTTTATACTCAGACAATCAAATGGATTTGGGCGCAGTTTTGACTCGTTGGATAATCCTAAAGCCATCAATGATGTCATCTATTGCCCATTAGAGAGTTTTCAGAGGTTCAAAAGGTGTGGTGTCAGGAAAACCCGATGATTCATAAGTTATGGGAGAATCACCTGATGCGTTTTTCAATAATTTCGCCTCCACGGTGAACGACTTTAGTTTAAAGGGAAACGGCATTTGAAAGTTCGATACCAGCGCGTTCAGCTATGCATTAATTTCAGTTCATGTAATCATACTGCTCTTAAAAAATAGATTAGGAGGTATACATGTACGTCGTATATATCGTATATACATTGGGCCACTAGAAAAGTTATTTATTATATAATGTGTTGTTACGTGAATATCGTCTTCATAGCTACGATTTCTAGGTCAGAGATGCATAAAATTTAGGTATTGTAATAAGTGTAATTGATATAAGCCATGGATTTATCAGTATACAATTTTAAAAAACCGAAAAATTTACATTCAACGAATTACTGTGCTGATTAGAAATCATTTTAGGAAAGCTTTGTCCTTCTAAATATCCAGGTTAATTCAATTCTTCATATAAGCCGTGGATATTGGGTCCGTTTATTTATTTATGTCTTCACTGAAATATTACGCTTTAAAGATCATCGTACACACGTATATCATAATTTGAACAAAAAGAATTTAAATTAGAGAACATTAAGAAGAAACGGATATAATTGGCATATAATAACGATTTTTTTGGAGTTAAAAAAACGACATAAATCGTTGAATTTTAAACCATACCACCATTTATGAAATTCTCGTATCGCGGTCGTAGTATCGTGGGCCCCTACGCTACTATTAGTGTCTTTGATAAGGTGATCGCATTCCCATGGTCTTTAATAGGTTCATTCACCCTTGCATAAGCTACAATTAATTAGCTTTAAATCTTAATTATGACTCTCTATTCGCTCAAACCACATCCTGTTTACTTCTATCTCATTGACAGTTACATGAATCAAGAGTACTATCTTTTGGTATTACCATTTCGCATATTGTGGTTACAAATTAATTTATATACCTTTTTTAAGAATAAACTTTATAAAATCTTCAATATATTTAACTGTAAAACATTGTTAACTTGATAGTTGCATTTATACTAATGTAATTAAGTACATAAGTTACTGTTCACATCTAGTTATATCAAAAATTACTACTGAGGAAAGTGTTAAATGTCCTAAGAATAAAAACTGTTAAATTTAAATACATTGTATCTTTTTCCTTTCGTTAGAATCTGTTAGTCTACTTCATTGGCTACCTCTAATGTATCTAATTTCCGAAATTAAAATAGATAAACTAGAGAGATACATATAAATATATTTAGTTTAGGAATAATCAAATACTCTATCTAGATAAAAGTATCCATTAGGGAAGATTTTAATTCACACAACGCAAACCCCATGGCTATAGTTTCTGCAAGACATTTCTCTCGTGAAGCATATTATTAAGATCTCAACAGATCTGACAGTTTTCATTGTTTTCATAAAATGGCCTCTCCATCTTATCATCTTATCTTCAAATTAGGCAAGCATACGTAACAGTTTTTCCCAAAAATATGTCGACAGTAACCGAATTTAATTTTGCCGTCCTTGCTAAATAAAACTCATAGAGTATATTAATTTTACATGCAGTGAAAAACTCGTTTAATTATGGATGATAATGCATTAAAAAATTATTTATAAATATAAATTTAATTAATTAAGTCCATTCAATTCATTATTGTTTTGCTTCGATAGCATACGAAATATGAAAAAATATTGTAGAAAGCATATGGAATTATAGAGAAAGGAGCCAACCACACCAGATATATCCAGTTCAAAATGCAGACCTATATATCCGTGTCTTTAATGCAATTAAGAAGTCGAGCGATCAAATTAATCATGAAATGAGTCGAGAAATGTTCTGTACAATGATTTCCACGCCTAAAATGTGTTAATCGTATACATTGCACTTCCTCAAAGTGAATTTCTGGTTCTCCCTAAAAATTTCAAATATTTAAACGCATTTTGGAAATTAACGAGATATCCTTCCCAATTGTCTCATGGAAACTACGTTTCCAACTCCCATAACGAATGGAAAATCTCTCTCGTTGAATAATGAACTAAAGAAAGTATTGCTCCTAATTCTTTTCCCGAGTCATAATTTTTAGCTTAATAAAGGCGACTCTCTCCGAATATTAGAGATTATTTCCGAGATTCTTTTTACTGTGGAAAATTCCTCGCTTTTATTATACTCTACCTCATTTTTTCACTCTCATTGTTCTATCCATTATTATTGTTAACTAACGCCTATTGCAACAATGCTCAATCATTTTATTTTGGTAATTATGCAAATGAATAAGAATTTTTCCATATTTTACAGCTTCATTAATTAAATTATCCTAATTTAATAATAAAATAATACTGTAGGAAAGTTAGATATTCATGAAGAGTCGTGTGTTTTGTCATAAATATTTTTGTATCTGTTTACAAGAATTATAAAGAAATATTCTAAAACCAATTGCAATCTCAAGTTGAATTATAGATTAGCATCACTTGGAGCATGTATTTTCTATGTTATCAAGGTAAATGATATACGAGAGGTATAAAAAACCAGAGATTTAAAAATGTAAACAACTTTTTTTTCTCTTGTTATGATGATGTTGAAGAACGATATCATTAGGAGATGTTTTAAATGTACAAGTATATAATCTCGCTTCATCACAGAGAACATTTCAAAGGCGACAAACTTCCTTGGATTGTTGCAATAAGGCTGCCGCAGGTATCAGTGCATAGGAAGGAAATGTGGTTTCACCACGAAACAGCGGATTGAAGAAGATCTTCCGTATATGCAATGGAGTAGAATAGCGTGAAAGTTCGGCTCATATGAACCTTTAATTGTTTCCACAAATTCTAATGTACTTAAATAAGTTTTCACAAATTCTAATGTATTTAAAATACAACAATAAATTCATTTGATTGTTGGTATTCATTATATTTTTCTCTTACATTTTCAAATTTACTAATGTAATTATTCCTTTCGTATTGAATTTGTAATGCTGGTAGGGTGCAGTCCTTCATGTGGATATCATAATTTACGACCATTAAAAATTTTGAATTATAAAATTATATACTTTACTTTGGTTTTAAAAGACATTTCAAATAGACTTTTAAAAAGTCTTAAATTTTAACATTTTAATTTTGCTTTAGTTTTAAAATAATTAAAAATGAAAAATTTCTACAAGAATTATTCTTTAAGGTTATCGTTCAATATTAACCTGGAAAACGTTTAAAATCACCAGGAAGATATTTCTATAGGCATGAATTTGTACATTTGAAAGTAATTTGTGCATAGTTAGTTATTATTATGTAGAAAATTAGAAAATGTACGTAACAAATTTTGAGTTATTGGACCTGGTTAAGATGAGATTGTGCTGTAAATAATCTCTGTGCCTAAGATCTTCCTTTCCCTAAATATCTTCTCACAAATGGTTTCATATTCAGGGAATGTTTCATTCGAACACTCAATGGAGTCATTTCCTCAAAGTTGGGCTGTCATTCACTCCCACGCACTGTCGTGGAAGTCTAAGCGTGTGAATCCGAGATTTCAGAATTAAGTGAAAAGTCGGAAAAACGAAACAGGAAATCGAGTAAACTGAATCTGAGGAATCGACACGATTTTTCTTTTTTCGGATAAAGATTATGCAACTGTGCGAAGAGCAATTTCGTTAAATTTAGAGCTCGATTTGGTACTTACACCTGAATTCCCATAGTACCCGAATAAACAAATTAAGGAGTATCATGTGTTATGGAAATAATGGATAAGCCTATTTTAGATCATTGCATATATGCACAAATTTTTTATTCGATTAAATTCAATGTAATACTAACAAAAATGACATTTGTCCAGTGAACTTATAAATGAAGGCGTAAAGGTAAATAAACAATTTTTATATAGAAGAACATTGACAAGTCGATGACAGGAATAACTAAGAATCGATTTGAATCAAATTTACTAGAAAGTAAATTTGATTCAAATCGATTCTTAGTTATTTTTGTTGATAATATGCTAAAGTTATGCGTATTATTCATGAACAGCAACCTCTTCACATTCCTTCAAATTTTGCTGGCAATTTCAATTCACCAAACAAAAATTTTTGAATGTTCTCCACAAAGTATATTTTAGTTAGTTCATAGTTCCCTAATGTTACAATCTCTTGGCGAATAAATTATTCTAACAACCTTAAGCATCGGTAAATTATTGTCCAAGACTAATATACCCATAATATTAATGGAATATTTCTAGTGACTACAGTTGATAGATTACACTTTAATTCGTATGATTGCAGCTCGACTTCAATTGAGGTTAGAAGGTTCAAGAAAAAGATGTTTCTTGAAGTTAGAGAAAGTCTTGTTCTAGAATTTTTATTGACCATCTGTGTATTTACGCTCTCACAGAGTATCTGTGCGATTTTAGCGTTAAGAATGTAGAGGAGCAATTTTTCAAGAACGATTGATGAAAACCATCACTTCAACTGTTTGTAAACGTCCAACCACAAGATATTTGGATTCCCACACCATTCGAGAACGAATCTATTATCAGCGGTTAACATTGTTCCCAAAGCCATTTCGCCTATTCGTTCTCTTCACAGATGACGTGACAACTTCATTGTTGCGCAATCCCATTGTCTTTCCCCAGAAGAGGCGATTCGTTCCGCGTCTACGCTGGCATAGGTGCCTTAGAAACCGGATGCTGGGCTCTCCTCGCTTGTTTGTTACCCTGGATTTCCGGTCACTTGGTCAGTGCGGTGGGATTCCTTTTGATAACGAGGGTGAAATGCATCCACGCGATTTTCGTGGAAGGAATCAAACAAAAGCGAAGCGGGAGTGCGCGCGGACGGCGAAAGCTGGTCGAAACAAAGAAACGCACGCAACAATAGTCGAATGCGCCCCGAGGTCAGGAGTTTTTTCCTCGATTTTATGAAACTTTGGATGTCGATATCATCCGTTTTTTCTCCGCATTCGTGATGGGAAGTTTGGGATAAAAAAGTGATTTTTCGGTCGCAATTTTAGGTACAGATGCCTCGGCCGGTGTTGCGACAGATGACCGTGGCTGACCACTGGTCTGGTAGTCATGGTTTTTTATCTTTTGTTAGCATCGGCCTTGCGGGTCGTTTGATTCGTTAAATGGGCCAAGTTGCGAACGAGGACCCATTTGAATTTCGGCGCTGTGGGAATACGCTGCGAGACTCACAGTACATAAAAGAGTGACCTTCGGCCAAAAGATACATAGCTGCAATTTGGCCGATGCCGCTGTTTATTTTAATGTGCTTAATTTATCTCGGTTGTGGAAATTTCGGAGTGCAGATTTTGTAATTCTGTTGCGAAATCCATTACGCGTGGAAATTATTACGGGGCTAGGAATTAATGTGGTGGAATGATTCGTAACCTGGTATTACATCTCACGTCCAGGATGTAATACTTAAAAATAAATGCTGTAATTTTGGTAAATAGAAGATTTTAGCTCCTAAATACATCCTCAAAAATGTTTTAATATAAATGTCAAATTATTGGAGATGAGGGCAATATATAAAAAATAATGATAACTCAGATATATTATATCTAACGTTAATGGCTTGTGATTGGATTATCCTGGAAATGAGAGCAAAATTAATAACTGACAATATTTTTTATAGAATTTATAATATTTTAAAGACTTTGTTTTTTATATAGGAAATATAAATATTTGCTGAAAATATTGTGAGTTCTCACAGATGATATTGCTTCACCAAAATAAAAGTAATCTATCTTGTTCTCAATAAATCACTGATTCTAAATTACAACGTAAACAACATAATGACTTTGGTGAATGGTAAATATGTATCACCTTTACTTGAGAAAAAAATTTTAAAAAATTAAGTTAATTAATGCACTAATCTTATAGTTCTATCTAAAATTTTTAATGAATGGATTTAATTTTATCTTCGAAATGTCAAGTTTGATTCCAAGGTAAATACTAGGAACTCGACAAATCATCGTGTTTTTTCAAATTACGAAATGAATAATGATCGATAGTAATGCACGATCTTACACACATGCACATCTTTACACAATATATTCGTTCATCAGTCAGGATTCTCATGGCTATCACGTTTGATGTCATCCATTAGGACTTTTCCGGAGTCGTCTTTATCTACCTAAGTTATTTCTTTGAGGTATTTCCTTCTTCTATATTATATAATGTGATATCGTCACGAATGAAGATTCAGTGATGTGTAAAAGGCGAACTTAATGATGAGGAAATAATGCAGGCATTAAATCAATCTTCTATTTAGTTATGCATTTTTGACATTTATTATCATAATCTTATTTTCTCTGAGGCCTTATGGGAAACGTCCCACTGAGACTTTTATATAATGCGATGTTGCAATTTTTATAACTATATTTCATCTATTTACCATAGCAACACCAGTAAGTGGGTATGAACAGAGAATGATACTCCTAGAGTAAGCTTCTAGACTACGATAAGTCTAATAAAAAGTATTTCGTCATATATATTTCTAGATTTTCATTTACAAATTAAAACTATATTTCTCTATTTACTTAAAAATTTCGTTAATCAAAATGTAATAGTACTAGTAGAAAATCCAAATATAAAAACAGTTGAAAAATGATGAGTAATAAAAATTGTATTTCGTAATTATTACTCCCCAGTTCATTTAAAAATCCCTTAGAATTAATTGTAGTTCATTTCATGAACAAAAAATAATAGTAAGATTAATGAAAATAAATAATGACTCACTAACTGTGCCTTATAGTTTCTATCATCCTAAATCTTATAAATTTTTCTCACTTGGAAAAAAGAGACCGCTAGTAATATTAAGAAGAAGCAATCGCTATAGAAATAAGATATTACCTGCGAATAAAATGGATTTATTCCACATATTTTCTTCAGATTAGTGACACCCGAGGAATACGATGATAACCACCACTGGCTAGGCATTAAGATCTTTCAATTATCACGTTAATGTGATAGATTAAAGTCGAGATGGCTTCACATGTTTGGCTGTCAGCACAAATCAAATAAACAACTCGGAATCTTTTCTTTGTCAAACACAGAAGTAAATATAAGAATCGGTTTGGTGCGATATAAATAACTTGGGAAACATTTCGAAGGTAGAATGGATTGAAGCAACATTGGTCGTCCACACTTTCAATTAATGAATGTCCGTTTCATCACTTCCAGTGGATCCTTCATCTCGTCTTTCCATCCCAACGATTCCAGAGGATGAAGATCCCGGAAACCCCTTCTTGCGACATTCTATTGCAAATACGTTTCCTCTAATTCGAGAAAGAGAGATACAGCTCTCTTGAGCTTTTTTCATCAGCGCTAACGCAATGGACACGAAGAAGACGATAAATAACTAAGCAAGAGAAAAAAAGGGGTTTGAATCACGTGATCTCCGATAATTTACGAACTCATCTGAGTAAAGAAATCGTTTTTTTTTTCTATTCAAATTGAAGCGAAGAATTTGTCGTTTTCCTCTAAAAGTATATTGCTCAAAGATAGTAATTTAAAAGAATCAATATTTGAAAATACTTAATAGTGTCATTGAAAGCCTTTTATTATTTCTTGTAAAAATCATAGGAATAAAATTCTACCGATAGTATTCAAAATGGAAAACGAGCATTAATTCGTAGGAGGCAATAAATTGCGGATACAGTCTTTTATATGTAAGCGATTCTATGAACACGTTAATAAGCACACGCGATATTTTTTTTAGTGGGTTTTTCTCATGGTTTAGCGGTAATGCGGGACAGTTTGTTTACTTCATCTGCCCCATCAAGGGTTGTTACTTGGTTACGAAGGATCATTAAATAAATAAGTAAGGTACTGCGTGAATGAGAAAGATTAAACTAAATAATATTGCTTCTGTTTGATTTTAGAACTGCAATATATCATTTTAATCATCAATCGTGGCTAACCGATTGAAAAATTGAAAATGTGTATTTCCTGCAAAATTTTACGTATAAGTAAAGGTATTCTCAACGATGCTCAGGATTACGACTTTTTCACATTGAAGAAGGCATAGTGATTGTAGAAAGAAAGGCTTTGTATACATAGGATATCTTTATTTTCAATGATGTCCGATATTTTCATTGACAATTTTCCAAGGAGCCAGAACCTATTTGCCTTAATATATTTCGTATATTATTATAAATTAATTGTTTGTACTTAATATTGTTTTTGTATGTTTTTGTATTGATTAAAAGCTTTTCATTGAAATAAACTATTGACTTTTATACTGCCTTATTTATTTATTACCCTTTATTACTTACACCACAGCCAATAAGAGTTCTTATTCACATTATTAATTCAGAAATCAATAAATGAACAAAAATTCTCATTTTTTTTAGTACGTAAAGCTTAAACTCTGCGCACTTGTATACGTAATTCTGTGACGTATTACGCGGTAATACTTAAATTCAAAAAGGTTTCTATTGGAAGTCAAACAGATGTCTCTCCACCTCAACCAGGACTATAACAAACATTATTCTAATTAATTATTCAATAAAGCTCAATTTCAATGTTCATTATGATCCTATTTGGAGTTATACGTGCAAATACACGTAACCATTACATTAAATTAAATAAATATTTAATACTTAAACTCAAAATACACAATTCTGAAATATGATCGATACCTTTACCAGTATGCTGACTGTAGCCTCCCTTGATTCATCGCTTTGGACTATAATAGCGTCTATAACAAGACGACTTGGGAAAAAAATTTTGAATCGTGGGTCTACGGGGTACAACCTCACCCCTGGAGATGCAGTACGTAAATGATATTGTATGGTTATCATTAAACCGTTACTCTATAGAATCGTACGCGATACTGTATAGTGTTCGGTTAATGATACTTAGAACATATCATTTACTCACTGTATACATAGGGGTGTACTTAGAGAGGATGTACTCCGTAGACCAGCATGGGGAGGGGGGTGTACCACGTAGGACAAAGGGGGGAGTCCTACACGTAGGTCAAAGAGGGGGGGAGAATTGAAGTTTTTTTAAAAAATAAATATATATTGAAAAAATTTTTAAGTTCCATCTCATCTATCGTCTTCTCCTTCTCCCCCCTCCCTCGATGTCCCTCCCCTCCCACTAACTCTTCTACTTCTCCTATACTCTCCTCCGTCTTACCGGAAGCTAAGTCTGGACTAAGAAGATGATCTCTATACTTAGAAATAAATTTACTTCTAAGTATAGAGATCTTCTTCTTGTCCTATAGCTTCCGGTAAGACGGAAGAGAGTAAAGGAAAGGTAGAAGAGTTGTTTTCTTCTACTCCCCCTCCCTTACTTCCACTTACCCGCTCGTGATCCTTTGAATTCTACTCATATTTGCATCAATTCGTGAAATCAACAGAGGCTGAAGCAAGGCCTATCCCCCTCTTAATGAGGCCCTTTTAAAGTTAAAATAAATCCCAGAAAGACAATTAATAGACAGTTGATATGAAATATATAATAAGAGATTGAATATTGCTTCCTAATAAAGATAATCAGAGCTCTTGATTGCCATTAATTGTTCATAAATGAACAAATAAAGTGTATCTTCGTAATTAAATCTGTGGATTGACATCTAGCGTGAAATGCTATACTATTTGTGACGTCAGGAACAAGCGGTTATATTCAAATCTTCAAACAAGCTACAATTATGATTAAGTCACAATTTATTTAATAAATTAGTTCTTATTTAATCTTTAATTGTATATCCTAAACGTGGCACAAGATTTTTGTAAATTTTATTAGGTCATATTGTAAGAAATTACGTATAACTATTAATTCCGTATTACCTTTGTAACTAGGTCTTACGTTTTCTTTAAAAGGAGAAATAACAACAAACATTCGCATTATTGATAGTTGATAAATAAAAGATAACAATTCAATAAAAAATTTTATTCCATATAAATATTAAATACATTTAAAAATATACAAAATAACATTTACAGGTTTTTAAAGATTAAACAAGTAATGAATACAATACATTACGTTTAAATACAATTGAATTTATTTAAATATAATAAAATATTTCGTTCGCAAAGTAACACATGTGCATTAAATATCAATGACATTAAAAATTTTTCATTATCGCAACTCATATACGTACGAAGATTTACAAGTTGTCTCAGAAAGTCTCAGATACTTCCAATTGATCTCAACTACTCCAAGCATCGCTCTAATACGCCTCAAGTATTTAAATTAACTGTAATTTTATTGTAATATACATTGGATCGATAAATACCCTTGTAAAGATACACGCATCACGCATAGTTGTCTCTAAGCAACCAAAAAGGTTGCTGTTTAACATAGGTCCTAGAAACACAATAGACTACCACAATGTGTCATCTTAAAATATCTCATCTTGGAGTTGTCATCGACAACCGGAGTAAACAACGTTCAATGAGTAGTTTGCGTGTGGAAGAAGTGCGCTAGGATTAATTCGTAATGTCTCGGAGGGATATTATAAAAAGGGAGAGACAACATCTAGTTACAGTTAATTATTATTTAATCAAGACGCCTAAGAATAGACAGTTATTTCTATTATTTCAAAAAATTACTCTTTGGTATTATAGGTAACGAGAATTTTAAAAAAATTGAACCGAAGTCCACTGGAATAAAAGACGATGTCTGCAGCAACTACCTCTGTGCAGGAAAGCATACAGATCAAGGATAATAAAGAAAAATGATATTTTTATTGTCCATTTTCTCAGAAACTATAGCCTATGCGAAAAAAAACTCTCTTTTACTCTATATTACAATCCTAATTCAATTATTTGATTATCAATTTAAACCAAATTCTATATGAATTAGTTTTCATCGTCAACCCGAGAATCAATCGGAAAACCTTCCCTAATTAGTAACATTTTAATGATGAAGTATTTAAAGATAATTTCAATTTTAAAAACGATAAAAAATAATTAAATATGATAATACATCGTGTTCCAACTTCTGAGTTGTGTATTCCCGTCTATCAAACGGAAAACTTTACAATACCGCAAATAATAATCAATACCATTATTAAGTCTGTTCTTATTTTCAAATATTATCATTGAGTTTTCTAATTTATCTTGTAAACATCATTATTTTAATAAAGAAACTTCTCCAAATGTTGCTCACAGACATTCTATTCGTCTCTGACATTAGGTGAATAAAAGTACGTAAAACAATTAGGAAAATGTTAAAAAATGAATGTAAATTGCAACAAAAACTAAAACTAAATCATGGATTTTAATTCTGTTTCAGAATTTAAAAGACTGTAGATTGTTTTTAAGGCTATTTCCATCGTAGGATGCGAAAGTTTTCAAACGCATTATCACAAGCTAAACAATATAGATACATTGAGAAAATGAACACTTAAAGCAATTCTAATTACTTTTATTTTTTAATTAAAAATATATTGTATATTTATTAATTTATCGTAGATCACTAAAACATCAAGTTTATGGACAATTACAGTTTGGTAAGCTACAGTTTATAAGTAGTAGGAGAATCGTAGAAGTAAGAAAACATCCTCCTAAGCCTGGATTTGAACCCGGGAACTCGGGGTTAGAAACTATTTTAATATATTATATAAGTATATTATATTTTATGTAAAATATTATGTATATATATAATTTTTAAATCACCTTAATCAGAAGATAAACAATCCTATATCCTATATATTTCGAAACGAATTATACCGCTGTATTATATAAGGCTCAACAGCATTCTTAGTCAGGTACCACCATAGTGACGAGGAAGGTGCGGTTTCCATGCAGATAACGCGACAAAATATTTCGCTTCCGAAAACTCTCTATCTTTTTCCGTCACGTCATCGCTTCTTCCGCCTCAAGAAAAAAAAGGTTCCTTAATCTGGAACTCTCTCTTTCACCTTTTCCGGTCCTCTTCTTGTTAGAGCTCCGCCTCGTGGGAGAGTGCGGAATCGCACGCAAATGGAGGGCGTGATATACCCTCGAGATTGAGCCTTTTTAAAACGTATGTCTTTCAAGAAAATCTCGGAAAATTCATGGGAAATTTTCCTCCATTTTTTACGCAAGACAATCTTATCTGTATCATTGCTTTCCCGGCACTTTATTAGAGACGCCGTCAAACGAGATGAGGAAACAGTCGGTTATCGACGGGAAGGAAATTAATGGAGGATATTGACGAGAAAGTTCGGCGGAATAGGAAGATGGACTGTAAATGGACGGCAAAAAGAGTTTATGAATTACGGAGAAATTCACGCACTGGCTCCAATAAAGAAATACCTTAATGTATGAACGGAAAGACATTCATAAGGATTTTGGGTGATAAAAGATTCAACATGAAATAATATAGGCAAAATAGAGGTGTCAGAAATCTTTAGAGATTCTAATTATTTATGCTATGATAATTTACTCCATGATATAAGACAATGGAATTAAATTTTTTTATAAAACTTTTCGAAATTAAAAATCTTTTTAGTTGTGTTAATCTCATCTATATTCCTGCTAAATATCCTTTAAACTTCTTAAATAAGATTTTTATACGTTGAATACGTTAAAAGGATGCTGCTTCCGTCTTATTTGGCATAATGTATTCAGGTTGTGTGAGATGTGCTTGGTGTGAATGGATAAATTACAGAACTGAAGTTTAACTAAAACTTTGAAATTCGATCGTAAAAAAATTTAAAAGTAACAACATTAATCCATAATACTTCGTAAGGTGTATGAAATTAAGCTCTGTGAAATTAGATGTTGAATTATTAAAAAAGTATTGGCGGCTGAGTAGTTAGCATTCTGACTTTCTGAAGCCAAGGTCCCGGGTTCAAATCCCAGCGTGTTCCTAATAATTCTTGAACATCTTAGGGTGTGGATGATTGCGTACGTCTATTTTTGAGTTAAATACCAAACTGCAATTGTGTTCAGTGTTTTTGTGTGGTCTATGATGAATAGAAAAGAATTTTCACTCTTTCATAGAGATACTGAATCATTTTACTAGATAAAATCAACAAATACACATTCACCATTATAGTTTCCCTAAATGTAAATATATATGTTTTGATGAAATAAATTAAAATACCTAATATGAACTTAATTAATTAATTAATCAGTCAAGTATTTTATTGCTAATTTTATCTTCAACCTATGATTTTTATATTAGTCTGTGGCAAGAAAATACGCAAGTTTTATTGCACAACCGATGGAAATGCAACTCGTACAAGAAGGAAAGGTTGGATAGATGTCGGTCTGATAAATCAATAACGTAAGGCGCATAATTGCGTACTGTCCGAGCAACAATGATTATCTGGGAGGAGTCAAGGTAGATGAGGCAATTATATTACAAAACAATCAGAAGATATCTAAGGGATAAGGCAAACTGGAAAATTCTTAGAGGTGTGCTATCCAAGGTCTATGGAATTGAGAATGACTTGTTAGTTAAAACTGGAGAGGATAAAATTGAAGAGGAAATAATAAAATGAATATCCGATAGTACCTTTTTTTACTGGGATAAATTTGCAGCAAATTAAACGTAAGACCGAGCATTTTGAAAGTTTTGGCTGGATTAGAATTCCGTTCCATTCAATATCTTAAAACGTTTCATATGTAATAATAAATAAATATCGCTATAGATTAAAACTCTTTTTTAATAGTCTTTGATAAGACACGTTAATTCGATATTCTTTCAACTGTCAGCTCTCAAAAACAGGAAAATCATCGATTGAAAACCTTAGCAACATAGTTACATTAACGTATTCACGAAATAATTGGTTACGATTGTAACGCAAGTAAGTATCGAAATATGTTCAAAATTTACACTCAAACGGAATAAAACCATATAATAGATTTTATGATAACAAAGGAAGATATGCCGTGGAAAATTCAAAAGAAGGAAAAATGGCTAGAATGTACACAATGGAAATACAGGCATGAGTTTTTCTCAAAAAATATCTTCTAAGGATTCAGTAGATACCACTGAGGTTTCACTATCCATCCTGTATACCATTCATTCAGGGAGATTTCTAATGAAGAAACTACAGGAGGCACCATGTAACGATTGTCGGTGTTGCAAAAAGCGTAACGAAAGATTTAAGATTTTCACGGAAGGATTAAAAGAGATTAAATAAGGATCTAATATAAAAAATCCGGGCCGAAACATTGCCATAATATTAGCTCACACCTTCAGTAAGGAGAACGCTGGATTTGCGATATCCCAGCCCCTTACGACTTGCTAAGACAAGATGCTATTGCGAGGTGGGGCGTGACAAGCTAAGTAGTAGTCTGACAGAGGGTAAAGTGGGAGCATCGTGATTTTCACGTAGTCTGCTGCAGACGTGACATTTTGAGCTCGACCGAGGGGTAATTGGGAATGTCACGAACAGTTGGACTGAGGCAGATCCCAAGGACGGCCGTGGTTTGATGCTATAGAGAGTTCGGAGGTTGTCGAAACAATCCCAGCTGCATGCGAAGCTGTTCTGACATTTCAATGATTCCTCTGTCCACACTTTTTTTAGGTAGGATATCATTTTCAACTGGTTTCAATAACTAAGGAAGCTCTTCAACAATAATTACGCACGAAGATGACACGAACAATGACCGTTTCTACATTGTTGGCTCTCCCTATTATGGCCATGAGGGTATAGTTGGATGACAATAGAAGTTCCGAGTCCAGAAATTCAACAGAAACTTTAACAATGTGATGATTATTATTATAAAATGTCGACACAAAATAGTGCTTAAACAGAAATGTAGACAAGGTTTATAATGAAGGACAGCTCAACTATATGCTATTGTGTTTTCCAAATAAAAGAAATAGAGTTAACAATGGATTCTAAAAATAATATCCGATTAGAGACTTCATGGGAAGCTATTCTTATATCAAATAGTGCTTTTGTTATAATACCTACTAGTAAATGTTTAAGACTTAATCACTTGATGCGCATTTATTAATTTGAAATTTTATAAGGATTTATATTTTAATTCTATAATATATTACAATCACTACTATTGTAGTAAATCACAAGTACTTCGTATGAAATATGAAAAAGAAAAAGAATCCTGTATTAAAATTGAGATTCTCAAACAATTGCAAACTGCGTGATCTGCAAATTTTGATGAGTCCATAATAAGAATTGGGTTAAGGTAAAACCCACCATCAAGCGATATTTTCAGGGAGAGAAGAAAGGTAAAACATCACGTTTTTATATCACGAAGATGCTACGGCAGTGTTCAAGAGGAACCGACAGAATGCTAATCTTGCGCCATCTTCAAATTCAGTGGTAGTTAATACGAAAGTAAATTTATTCTGAACCTCTTAATTATATTCGTCCATTAAACACAACAAGCTTAATCCTTAAATCCAACGCTGCCCAACCGAGTAGTAAGATTCAACTACAAAGCTTTCAAACTAAAATAGCGGCTATTAATGAAGATGAAAGATATTTTAGAAAGTAAGAATTTTAGCCAGAGGTGGTTTATAATGATTGAAGATAGGAGAGATGAGTGCACAAGTCCTTGAATAATGCGGTATGAAAGCTCTTTGAAGAAGGATTGGCTGCCTCCTTCATTCGCTGCAATCAAAGAAATTTTGACCTCAAAATATGACCAATTTATGAATTAAATGCCAATCTTATCAAACAAAATAACTTCTAATAACATGGTGACAACTTTACTGCTATTATCATCTAATAAAATCATACAGCTGTTCATAACTAAAAAAAAATCATTCGCTAAGAAACTCTACGCTATTGATGAGGTACTTTTATCTTGTTTAGATCCGAAATATGATTTTGTGTCAATTCCACCGAGGGCAAACTCTTTATTCGATTGGTCATTCGAATTCCTAGATTAAAAGTTGTATTATGATAATTATATTACAATTAAAATTTGTAATTGATTATCCTATACTTAAATACCTCACAAGACTTGAACATTTATTGTAATTTCATAAATATAAGTTTTATTCGGAATTCAAAATTGAATGATCGAGATCAATATCAATAATGGTTACTATTATGTTGAAAATGTAAACAAGATAACCGTATTGGCTGCACTGTTAAGTAAACTTGGAAGAGAAAATGAAAATTCGTTGAGGATAATTCTAGGGACATCTGTTAAGTATACCATATTACATTTCAACGAAGTTAGGGAAAATGTTTTTAAAACTCATACGGACATTCAAGGATATTTAAACGAGCTATATATTAAATTAAACAATGTTAATGTTAAATATATACCTCATGACCTCTTACTACATTCTCTTTAAATTGATGCGGATACAATGTAATTCTAATAGCCTTTACCTGGCGTTCTATTCCAGTCTTTCATTTTTATGAGCTTCGCTTATACTCAACAGTAATGACTGGTGATTATTAACGCCAACTCATATCTTGAATTGGAAAGTGTATCGCTTGACATCTTCGGGTAGATCAAGGTAAAATGATAAAAAATGGATGGTTTGGCACCGTAAGTGCATCCTTATACGTTCCTTTCCTTTCCCAAACTGTTGCTATATTCCGGGTTCCTATGCTCTTTGACCCAATCCGGATTTCCAACGGACTCGGATGTATGAAAGATGTAGTCCTTTTCAATATGATAAAATATCCTCTTCACTTTCCTTGGATTTCCCAGTCATCGGCCTTTATTTTTATCCGCGACCTTGTGACTTAAATTGCTTGAGAGAATCTTTGAAAGGAATTCGGTTCGAAACGGATCCGAACGGATTAATTTCTGAAATTAATTTTGTCTTTCAGTATTTCAGCTAGTTGTAGTTTCGCTTGAATTCTTGTGTGGGAGTTTTCCTGTTTCGCGGAGTTCCCCAGAAGGCCTTCAGGGAAGATTTTCCCACAATCAAGTCCATTTTACACAATTAAGTTTATTTTAAGGAATCGATTTAATCTTAAAGAGATTCTGTACATAGATTTACCTTCAGTAAATGACCAACTTATATTTTATCAATTATTATTTCTGATGTTTAACTGAATCGAGTTAACAGCTATTATTACTATATTTTTTCATTCTATAAGCTTATATATTAAGTAAGGTTTCAATCATCAACACTAATTACTCAATATTTTTAATACACTTAACAGTTACGTACGAGAAGTATGGAACACTGCATTAAAGTTCTATTCTATATTCTTCTACAATTAGTTTATTTAGAAGCATCTCCTCCGATTCCCAAACTTCTCCTTATCCCTCGCCACCTTTAAAAAGGTCCTGCAATCAACGTCCTTCATAATCCGCTCCAGATTCCATAGATCTGGTCCTCTTCTTTCCTTTCACATTTCCTCTAATTATAAATTTAAGCAGCCCTCCGCATCTTAAAAGTCGTCCAACAAGATCTGCTCGTCCCTGAGCTATGTTGGATTCCGTTGGATGCGTCTTTCCCTTCTCTTTCATGAACATGTCCAATTTCTCATCAAAAACTCACTTCGAATAAATCTAACATTACTTTCATCCTTCTCTTAGTATCGTTGGTATATTATGTCCCACTTAAGCCACATTATCCACATGTATATGTTTACAGAACATTTTTATTCGTAAGACTGATCTTTCCTCAAGTTAAGACGTTTATTATAATGAATACGATATTTTTGTGATATTTGCTCCTCGAAACATAGCTTTCCCCATCTTCAGTAATCTAGCCTTTCAGTAAGACCAATGCATCCTCTAAGTAAAAATGGTTGTCATCAATAGTATACGCTTATGTAGCTTTAACGTACGCATCGTATGAAATAACCTTCACAATCCGCATACTTTCTTTATCCTATATCGAAAGACAAATAGAGAAAAGTCTATATCTCGATTGAAGAGGACGCAAGATACAATGATGATAGTAAACGAGAAATATATATTAAGAATATAATTGTTGATTGATTACTAAATAATAATTGTCTACTGAAGATAAGTGTGCAGGTATTAACTGTATTATACGGGTATTAGCGTCTTTTTGCAAGATGAAAAATTAAACATCTAATAAATATGCGTTGAATTAAATCAAGAATAAAGGTAAGGAAATTAAACTTTGAAAGTGAATATTACATTGAATAGTACTACCATTATGTTAATCACTATTTCGCAAACTTTAGTATATACACGTATACATATATTCTATTTCATTTCTTTACGTTTGAAACACCTTCATTCAGGATATTGGACCCTTATCCATCATTATTATCTAAGCCCTAAGGTAGCAGCCTTTTTAAGTGCCGGGTAAAAGATAAGCAATCGTCTGATATCTGAGCTGTACGATTCGTTAATTGGCCCACAAATCATTGGACCCAAATTAGTTGCGCGTTCAAAATTTCGACACCAGCCGCTGCAGCATCTTGTAGCGGAGCTGCAACATCTCGTCCTTCACCTTATGGATCTGAAAGGGACCTTCTTGAGAAGCCTTCATCCGGGTGAATCCGAGATCGTATCACGCATAGAGAGGGACGGATTCTTCTTTCAAATGGCAACTTCTATACGCCATCGAATTTACAACTCGCTTTTGTTACTTAAGGACAATTCAACTGACTCATCGAGCAATTGATAGATGAAAGTAGATTTGAGCGTTTCAGGGAGAAAGGATTAGATACGTGATCTATTGGGATCTCTTATATAACTACGGCTTTTAATTAAAATCCACAAGGGGATCATCAATAATTGAACGAGAAGAAATTCAATGAAATTTCTCTCCAACTATTATTGGTAATTACAATAGCAGAAATCGAAGGCTGTGAAAAAATTATAACTATAGCTGCAGCTGCTATATTTAAATATATTTAATGAATTTATAGGTAGTTATTATATTTAATTATGCTCCAATTAAAGTTATGCAATGTTTATTATCTTTCAAATTTCAGAGTACTTTTCACTTAACTTCAAAATATTGTTACAAGGAAAAAGGTAATTTAAATTATGATCAACTTGTTTAATGTTTGAGAGTTTTAGGTTCTGAATTAAGTGATGACCAGAAAGAAAAAAAATTTGAAGCAGTTCATGTTGAAAAAATTAATGAATTCTCTTATAATTGTTAATAGCGTTAGAAACGTAGTGTAGGCATTTTTTCATTAAATTGATATAATGTGAAAACGAGTTAATTTGGAAGTTTTTCTAACTCTATGATATATTAATCCAGATTTGAAATTTGAGTCCGTTAAAATAAACGAAAATTCATCTTCTGCGGATCACATCATACTGTATATGGAAGAAAATGTTGTTAAAGAAACAGAATGAAATCGTAGTCATTGACCGTAGACAATCCAAACAGCTTAAATAATTCTTGAAATGCTCTATATAGCATTGGAAAAATGCTAATAGGTATGCTCTCCTACTTCATCCTCTAATTTAAATTCATATTTAGATAATTATTGCAACGCCTTCGTCCTTAACAAGAATTATTCATGACCGGAAAGTAACCATCTATCTGTTATTAGCATAATCAGCAATTATAAGCAATGAATGCACGATTTCATTACGTAATTGCAACTCATTGTAGGCCATCAACTTAAAATCTAAATGCATAAGTTATATATTGGCTTAAATAACACGTATTAGATTGAAATGTCATGAAAATATTTGCAGGTGAGATAGAGTAAAGAGGTGATGAGTAGAACAGTGATGGTGTACACTTGAATGATCACAAACATTTTCTCTGAAAAATCATCGTATTTATCATATAAAAGTGCGACCATAGGATCATTAAATAAAAATGTGATTGCCATATTGTAAGCAAATATGAAGGATCGAGATAGAAATATAATTGAAAAAAACGATTAAATCAAAATATTAATTTAATTAACTGGGGTTTGTAAAAAGTATAACTTAAGAAATAAAAGTTTTCGTAACTTTTAACTTTAAATAATTTGAAACTTGAATTCATATTTTTCAAAAGGTTTGATTAATTTTAATTACTTTCGCATTTGTTTATTTAATTACTACATATCATAACTGCAGATTAGCTTTTTCAATGGTGGAGGTCATTTGACGAATTTTTTTTTCAATTTCATCTTTTTGCATATTTTATACCCTAGTATGGTCAGTACAATGAAGTTTTCTTCTTACTTTAATAACCTTACTATTCTCCTTCTAGGTGCCATAATAAGTGTGTAAGAACCTTTAGGTTCACGAGGGACAGCATTTCAATAGTATTTTCAGCAGATTTATTCCAAATAGAAAGGGTTTGGTCATAATTAACTCTAACTACAACTTGGAGGCTAACGAGAAATAAATGTATGTTTATAAGGAGGGGGAATATAAGGATAGGATAAATTGAAAATATGTGCCAGAAGAAAATTAATACGATAAAATAATCCCTTTAAAACAAAATATATTTAAATTATATTCTCAAATTTAGCGAGAATAATTTTCAGCAGATTTAAGTTTGCACTGAAAAAAAGCATTTGTTGTTTTTTTACACGCAACTTTTTTATCAGCATGCATAAACATTTGCGTGTGATTATTGACTCTAAGGTCCAGATGTTCCGTACCATTCCACTAAATACTCATTTCATCTCTTGACATAAAGAGAGAATGAATACAAAATTGTCAAATCATCATTAAACATCATGAATGGCGGAGAATATTCTAATCCTTTCCTTCTCTAATTTTATACATCGATGCTCCCATAACAATCAGTAAGGTCGTTGTAAAATCTAATTCGCGGATAATTTCGCTAGACCTCCATAATTTTGCCATTCGAATTCTAATGTAACCTCTTTGAGATGAGGAGATGTTGGCGAATAATTTCTAAGGATAGATTCACCAATCATTTGGCAACTCCATTGTGTTTAAGCTGTCAACGCCTGAAATGAAAATGAATGGGGATGACAGCTGTGATTTCACGAACAAGGAACGAGGCTTCCTTCTCGTTGTGATAGAACATTTCCTTCCGCCTTATCATTCATTTCTTTTTCTCACGCTGAAGAAACCGATTTTGTCGACTATAACTATATTTCTATACAATTGGATGAATTCAAGAAGAAACTCTTGCCAAACTTTAGTACAGCTTACTGGGTACATATAAGAGTAAATAACTTCAAAACAAGAATGCGACGGACATACTGTACGTACTATTATATATATACTGACATAAGTGCTATAAAAGTATAAATGTTATAAATATTCTCGCTTGCATAAAGGCATTAATTTGCTCTGAATCGACGTTAATTTTATTCAACACCGAAGCAAAAATATTTATAAGATATTGTTTGAGTCATTCTCTCATTGAATATCATTACGTCTAGATGAATACTTATATTAATAGATGAACTTTTATAGTGTTGTATTCTTCGGTTGCTTCTCTTCAACTCACGAAGTCTCCCAAGCCATCCGAATAAAAGAATGGGAAGAAATGAAGAGAGATAACAATGGGCAACGATTCGAAAAAGACTTCCTCAGATTATCACCGCTTCATAGGATGGGAATCGGGCCCTTTCCTAATTTAATTGCTTTACAAGCACTTGAAAAAACACCTCTTTCTTGGACAAAGTTAATGGCGCGCAACAGTTTTTCTTTGCCAAGGCCAAGGAGAACGATTTCGCAGAATCACCGACCGCTTGACTATTTCGATTCGCAAATCAGAGAACATTACCCTCGCAAATGAATCATTGACCATTTCAGGGAAGGAAGCTCATCCTCAAAAGGATTGAGTCACTGGGAATTCATAGCGATTTCCTCTTCCTTTAATTTATGGGCTATGGGATACTAGTATGGAGTACGTGGGTGATACTACGATACTCTCATTGTGATCTAATATGAATTTCCATAAGATGATGTATGCACATAAACGGATGTGAGTATCAATAATGGTAAACCTGATACTCTTCTCATTGTTTCTCTATAGACAAACGGAGATAAATGACTAGTACGTAAATGAAAACTTATTGGACCGTGGCTGAAGTAAGTATTTAAGACAATCTGGTGACAAATTTAACTTAATGGCTCATTTTTTATCGGTAAATTAACAATTAATATGAACTAAATAAGGGAAAAATTTTGCATATGTATGAGTAAAAATTATTCAAAATTCAAGGATTGAAAAACGTGAGTTAAAATAAAATGAAAAAAAAATACTCCAATGAATTTTTTTAAAACTCTTCCTTATATAAATTTTATCCCACTTTTTTTCCCTAAAATCTCGTTTATTTTATTTCGTCACAGTCCTAGAAAATATTTTTGTCTCCTTGAACCATCCTTGATCTTGAGAAATGAATATGCAAGATTTCAAATGTCCAAGAGAAAAATTAGATTAATGAAAGATTACTTTAAAATTTAGAATAGCGTTTTCATAAAGGAAAACAAACATCTATAACGGCGCTGAAACTCATAAATATAAATTATTTAAATTTCATTTTGCCATCTAAAGGTATACATTTAGTTCAGTGGAAAAACGCTGGTTTATTATTGAAAACCCAACCAAATTACAAAAGCAGATATATTTTAATCAAACGAATGTCATCAGAAAAGAGATTTGATTAATTACAGATAACTTTCACAAAGAAATGTTTTGTCTTTAATGACCACAATCTAAGAAACGCGTATTTTTCCACTTCGCAACATAATACGGAATCATTGTAAAACGCAGTGTACAGTGTATATTACCAAAGAGACAAATGGCATCACACCCTTACAGGAAGATGGAAGTCAATGAGCTAATAAGATAAAATGCGGAAGGTTCTCGAGACTCCATATGAAAAGTCATTGCAACTTCGAAAGAACAACATAAACAGAGAGCAGAGGTAACTAAGGAGAGGAAGGAAAAGAGCAGAGCTGTTGATTCACCGACTCTAAAAGGTAAGGATGATTCGGTTGGGTATTTTGCCGACTCCAGATGTGACGAGAGTCCATCACGGAAAGCAAGCAGATGCGGATGTGTGAAGATTCGTGAAGGAAGTTCAAGGTCCAGACATCCTCAGTGATGACAATATGAGTGAGGCATTTGGATGGAGCAATTCTTGATGATTTATCCCACATGTCAGATGGTCAATTAGTTTAAATACTCAGTTGTAATATACTGATGAGTTATACTAAAAGATTTTTGTTTATAAATCCTTTTTGATTTGAAAGTTGATTCCAAAACTGCAGATGCTCTTAACTGATGGTAACTGACAGACTGATCAGTTATGATAAGAAGATAACTTCTTGAATATTAGTTGGTAGATTAGCTCTATTATTAAAACAGTGCGTTATATCAAATTGAATTTTTACATTTTAGAAATGTCTTTAGCTTGATCTATGGATGAATTATACCTTTTTTGAAGTAATAATCTAATTATTATCTAACTATTATATTATTATTAATTATTACTTCAGAAATCACTATAAACTGGCGTTCATAATTTTCTTATCATTACGTTAATAAGGTAGATATCCAAGTACTTCAATTTTGCTACAATAAATTTATACTAAATTTTCCATCCGTTAATGTTATTTGTATGCAATTATAACAAAAATAAACAATCCTTAACACTTGGACATGAAGAAAATAATCTTTAGAGCCCTTACCGGAAAACTCAAAATCTTCTGAAAAGTAATTTTCAATTGTCATAAATGCTGAAATTGTTCTTTCTTTTGAAAGAATTAAGTCAAAAGTTTTTATTTTTAAGTTAAATATGTGCATTAAGTTTTTTATTAATAAGAGACCTATTTCATGTAAGACATAAAGTAATTGTTGCCTTAACAATCATTGTTTTTAAAAATTTGGACATAATGAGTTGAATTATAATTACGATTTTAATGTTAAGAAAATTCAGAATGGTACGGTTTTAATAGTAAATTAGCAATGAAGTTAATTAATGATTTAGAGAAAACTATTTCCGATTTATCCATCGGAAGTTGAATACAAGATCACAAACTCAATTAGACAGTAAAAGTGTGTATGCTTTTTCCGTATTACAATAAATTTTCGCCAAGTCATCCAGTTGTCATTCTCAATAAGACAAGAACAGTTGTTCGCTTCGAATCTTAGAAAAGAGTAAAATTCCTTTCACTTGGATTATAACAGGTTTTCCTCCAGATTCACGTTTTCCTTTCATTGCGGAAGTTTATTTTGTATAGCTTTTTTGACCGTCAATTACGAATTTAAGATTACGTTGGGCTTACGTAATTTTTAGGTAAACATCTTCGTACACGAATGCCTTTTATATTTCCTTGAATGTGTCTGAGGACAGTATGTGATTCATTGAGGAGAGGTCAACGGACTGTGATATTCTCACTAAGTATGAAAGTTTACATTTTGAAAGTTAAAAGTTTAGATTTTCTTCGTTGATGGAATAAATAAACAACATGGATATGCTATTTTCTAAAATTTTCATGATATATAAATTCATTGGCGGTAGTCTCAAAAGGTACGCAGTACTGTGACGAGAACTTGAAGACTTTGATGGATAACTTGAAAAAGATGATCGAAGGTTTATAGGCACTCAGAAGATCTTTTAAGCAAACCAGTGGAGTTTAGTTGATGAAGTCATCTATTCTATGGCTTATTAGATCATCACTCCTAAGAATATATACATGCATAAGCAATGGAGTGACATTTTTCTTTGAAGGAGAATTATATACTCGATTTATTTATGCTTTTTTGAGTAAATAAAATGTTGACCAAGAATGAAAAGAATAAGCTACGAAAGAAATTGGATTAATAATTTTTAATCGCTAGTGTCAAAAATATTAATAGTTTCAGTGGAATCAATAAAATTTACGTCTAAAATTTATTGTTAATTGTTATTGGTGATAATAGGAAAATTATAGAAGTTAAACTAGGGATTCGATTATTATATTGTAGTCCTAAAGATGAAATTATTTATCCTATACTGTTTTAAAGTAGCTGATATTTACACTCTTAGATCATCTTATTTTGCATAGGAGGAACATGGACGATAGACGACAAACAATTCAATGAAATTTGACTTATTATAAGTGCAAGATTTTTTCGTATACAAAAACGAACAAAATCGGTGATAAAATCCATGTATATATGGAAAAATGGATTCCTTATGCATAACTACTATTATGGATTTGAAAAATTTCCCAAAAATTCCAACATTGCTTTCAATGAAAACCTTTTTACACAACTCAATTCAACCCACTCCATCTTATCGCAAATTCTATGAAATACTTTTATTGATAATAATTAATTATGTTAAATTAACATTCAATAAACTACAAGAGCAATTAATAGAAGTATTGGTTACGTATTATCGAAGTTAGGAACAGATTTAAACATCGAAAGAAAAAATTAATGTATTCACAATGTGTTTGCATCATCAAATGCTAAAAGGCCAACATTGTTAACTAATCAATGTCATGCAGCCTTAAGTCTGTAATCAGAGGATTTAACATCGGCAATATCCGTTGCTTCCAATTATGTTGATCCTTGGAAGCCAATACCCGGTCATTAGCTTGGGCAATGCTGACCACTCCACTGTGCTTCCAGTGTTTGCAGCAAAAAAGACATCCCCACCCCTCCGAGGGAGAGATTTCCAGAGGATCCATTGCCCTCTGTTGGAAGCAGATATTGTTGGCGTGACTGATGGAGTGGGATCACTCGGTAAACGGGTTTTTCCTGCGATCGGATTGAGTAAACTCCATCAACCTTTCACGGCCATCGCACTCCTACTTCGAATCCGCCAAGATTACTCAAAATCTTCGTCTGAAGAAAGTAAAAGGGAAATATTCTTGCGACCTCGCGTAAGATGAGCCACTAACAGCGTCCCCCTAAGAGCGCACTCTAGCGTACATCTAAACACTCAAAGAGTTATTGGCATGATGGTGCAATTGCCCTTAGAGGAGGTTCTCCTTTGATTTTTAGGGATTAAGGTTTGCAAGTATTAGAGGTAAACCCTGTATATTTGAATTGAATGCAGCCTATATATGATTGTATTTTCGTAATATGGGACGCATATTGAATCGCTTTACTAGAATAATAAGGGATGTACATTGAAAAGAGAGAAAAACTTGGAATTTTCATCATAATTGGAAGTAAATATAAATTTATTCATATTCACAAATCATTATCTCTGAATTAAAAATTCTTAGCCTGATTATGAACGTGTGTTCCAAACCGATAGTCATTGAAATTAAAGTGCATAATTGTGCGTGGTTTTTAATCAAGTTCCGGTTATGGAATTCTACTTAATGCAGCTAATTGTTTCCTGTTTAAAATATATTCTCAGTTTCCTTCTTTCTTTTATTCAGCTATTAATCTTATAATGTGTTTGAGAGCTAAACATTAATCCTATATTTCATAATTAATCATAGCTATTATTTAGATAATTATTGAACGCAATTTATATATAATTACTTCAATCACTCAATTAAAGATCATATGAATGAAAAAAGATAATTATAAATTGTATAAATAAACTTAAATTATAACTTAACATTGTATTAATTGTCCTCTCATCATTCAATGCCCATTTGCTTCAACTTCATTGCTCATAAATAATCCTTTATTAGGCCAACCTTATCTTCATTTCACCTTGTTCTTCACTAATCATATATAATCCATGTTGGATTTTTAGCGAACCCTGACAAAGACTTTTCAATGGAGTTATTAAGAGATGAGCATTACATTAAAATGAGGTGAGTTCTGCGGTTTCTCCCTCAACCACATCAAAAAGAAATCGGGGAATGTACAGTGCAATAAAATGTGGCGTATTTGTAAACGTGATCCAAGTTTCACCGATTTTTTAAACTCTAGGCAAGGTAGTCGGTGAATGGAGAACAAAGGAGTGAAGCAATACTTCGTAGATATCCAGTAGACTATTTCGACAGAAGTAATACACACATAAAAAACAGATGATTGAACTTGACAAATTCGATAAGATGAAGTACCTTTGAAGTTACTTTATAAAATAATTTTTAATCAAATATAAGGCATTATCTTTTCTCAATTTCTCTTCCTAATCGAGTATATTTAAAAAAAATACCTCTTAATAATATATCTTAAGAGTTCACCATCCCTCTGATTACCCGATATCTCGTTAGTTACGAATTCTTGATAGGTATTCCTTACAAACTTAACGCGATGCAGTTGCCATAATCGCTGTTTTGTCGCATGGAACGAGATTCTAATGAGCTATAGCGGAATCGACAATAAAGAGCCGGCTCGTCCGTGGTGCATCCATCGTCCCTTGGCATACTAACTATGTGATGTCACTAACGAGTTTTTCTGGTCTCGTAGCCTCAAGGACTCTAAGAATCAATCATTCCTTTCATTAACGTAAAGCGGCGATTTAAATCACCTCTGAGTCGTCTTGATTCCACTTCACCAGCGTCAGATCAACACTTTCTTATGAGTTGGTGAATCAATCTCTTGCACTTTCCAAGAAATTGCGAATCCTACGATTTCACAAGATATATTCATTATTTACATTATCTTGAGTTACCGAAATTTAACCCAGTAAAGGTATAATCTCTAAGTCTGACTGAATCTTGTATCAGTAGTTACAAAAATGTATATAGAGTTGGGAAATTTCCACATGGTTTACTGTAGGTGATGAAATTTTATCGGTAAAAACACAGCAACCCATTCATAAATATATAAGTAGTAAATCTCTATTGGTAAATAATTTGCTCAAAATATCAATTTATCAAGAAAGGAGGATAAAGTACTATGTTATTGTAGTGTCATATCATGTTACTGTAGATAATGATCAACTAGAAGCAAATAGATTCATTTTTATCCTTCACTGAACCACGAAACTTAAGCTAAAATAGGCAAAAATTATTCGTGTTTAAGTCTAAATGAAATAAATTTGCAAATTATTTCAATATTAGAAGATTGAAGATGAAAATGAAAACGTCCTTGTTTGATTCGATTGAATCCCAACTTTTTTACTGCAGTCTCCATTTCGAATTTGTAGATGTACTATTATGAAGTAAATTACAATTTAACTGTTAATACAAATAGAGGAAAAATCTGGTCCATGTCACTTCTGGGATGGGTTTAGAGCAGAATATATCTTTTTGCACGCGAATTTTCTGCAAGTTATCCTCCGATAAGGAAGAGTGGGCCTTCAGAGGTCAGTGGAATCGAGGATCACTTGTATGGAACGTATTAGCAAGAAAAGGGGAGAACTTCCGACCTTGTTGTATTCGAACCTCAAGAGCGTGAAATGGTTTCGAAACACCTCCACACACACCGAGTTAAGAAATCTTTGTTTTGCTTTGTATTCTTCATCCGCATCATGGGAAACATTTGAAGCATCTCAACTTTTTCCCTCCGATTGCAAATCACTAAGTAATTACATTCCAGAAACATGTGAGTTGATTATTTATTTATTTTGTTTTCAAAAACTTATTCTTTAAATCGAATCACCGTTATTTGCTTCAAAATTGCGGATTCATTGATCAGAACGCGTGTCAAAATATACTCACTTAAGTATGAAATGAAGCAGGTAGCTTTAAGAACTGTTTGGCATTAATTTATGGAATTTTTTTCATCACTAAGTTCATTAAAACGTCTCTGAGTTGAGGTTCTCTCAAACTAATAAATAATTAAGTGAAATGAGCACATCGTTTGGTAAAATCGAATTGCAATGAAATATAAAAAGGTAATATAGAAAAGTATTTTAAAAATATATTTCATAAAAACTTAATAGTATAGGAATAATAGCAAAGGAATAAAATAAATATAATTTCATCAATACGGAATGTTGTTCATCAGAAAAAGGCCAAGGCTTTATATTGAACGGATCTAATTGAAAGTGACTGAGTATCTCCCGATATAATCTATTAATGGCTTAACAGTTCTCATTATTTTTTCCTATGGGAATTAAGTAGCCGTAATTACTTAATTTAATGTATTAGATTTTCAAATAAATCATAAAGAGGGTGATATAATGACGTATAGAACCACGCAATCGAAAATACATAGTAATGTTGTTACAATTCAAATGGAAAATTATTTGAGATGCGTAATCAAAAGCCATAGTGCCTCCTCATGATGACGTCTGATCTTCCATGAATAGAAACAATTTTCATGTTAAATGCCTTTTTAATTGAAATTAAACTATGGGAAGAAGTCTAGCAATAAGTTTTTCACGATGCAACTACTTATAACCGTAGAAACCGAGAGAATTCGAGAATGAATATTACAGAACTTTAGTTATAGAAACAGTTTCCTTATATTATGTAATTTATCATCATAATTTCTCTCAATTGATTTAAATGTTTCCTCTGTCCGTAGTTTTCGTAATGCTAGATTCTAACTAGGGTCAATTGTCCAAGCATTGTATTCGCCGACTTATTTGCGTAATAAAAATAATTTATAAACTATTGTAATGTAACCTCAAACACATAAAAATGTTAAATCATGAATAAAGCTTATGCAATCGTGCACTGATATCTCTGGAGACATTACACTGCATTACGTACATCTATACATGTATTTCAAGTACCTTTTCCCCAAAGGAACCTCTGGATTCCTCCTCCGATGGAGTAATACCGAAAGTTAAAGAGTCCTTCACAGAGATCGATTGATACTCATCGCCATGGCAATCGGGAGGAAGGGAGCTTCCTTGCGAAGAGAAAGCGAGCAGAAGAAAGGGTTTTTGTGTAAGGCGATGTCCATTTCTCAGAAGCTGAGGGATCCCTTCCGTGTCCAATGCGGATTGAAAAGTGGGAGTCACGCAATACAATTACGCAGATTTCCACTCCAATAGATCACAAGATCGCTAAACACATGCGATACATGGAGATCAAAGCAGAAATTACACCTTCTAACAGCGTAATAAAGTTTCGGTCTAAAATAATGTTTAAATCACAGGTGTAGTAAGAAAACAGACTTGGCAATCCTCACTACGATATTTGACGAATTTTAACATATGTTTTTTGTATAATACTCTATAATATGATGGTAAAATAATATGAGTGAACAACAGTGATCTTATACGCAACATTTATAGGGTGAGATTAAATGACACCTCAGTACGCAATATAGTATGGTGCTCTAAGATATTAGTGAAAGGGACTCTACACAGGTAGAGAGTGGGTAATTAATTTTCTACGGGGTAATTTATAATGCTACTCTGCTTATTCACAATTTATAGCAGAAAATTTTTTATTTAATAACATTCTGGACTGAGAAATTTATATTTATTTGTGATGATGAATGAAAATGGTATAAGTTACTGTTATAAATGCATTACTGACTACAATCAAAAGGTAAATTTATGGCTATTTAAATCAATAATAACTGTAACATGCAATTCAAAAATAGCTTATTTATTCTAAGAGTATTGTTTGTCTCTTAAGGTTTGCGGGCTCTTAATATCAATCACAGAATCTATAGGAACGTATTCTAATATTGAGATTAACCTGTACCACGGTAGCTTTTAAAACATCAGAGCCATGAATAACAACCTGATGAAAATCAGATAGCAGACTTTCCGACAACCAATACGACAACGTAACAGGTCGCTTTGTCTAGATACGACAACAGGTACATGGATATGCAATAAAAGACTTTACGGAGCGAACACTACTCCACCAATCTTATCAGCTCATGACGAATGAAAACCTTTAAAAGTTACATCCTTTCCCCATTATTAATTTCGGAAGAATTGCTGAATCTAACCAAGGACAAATCGTGTTAAAAATGTTCCTGTGAGATCCTGGAAGCAGTACTCAAAATCATTCAATGTTCTCGAGGCATCCAAACGTAGTCTCACGGTTCATGAGAATGATGAAATAGGAAAAAAAAGTTCGAAACGTAACAGAGATAAATCGAAGTTCATGAGCTTCGTCTTCGGCCACTTACGACCGAGATCACGATCAATTTGATCTTCGGTCAAAATGTGGAACGGATTCTGAATTGAGCAACGGTAAAGAGGGAGCATTAAAAACTATTTGGAGTGCTTTCTTCGAAACCGATTACTGAGCCTAAACTAAAAAGAGAAGAGAGTAAAAGGTGAAGAGAGATGACAGTGGGAGAAGTCACGATTCGTGATCCCGTAGCAGTGAGCCGGAAACTGCGCACGAGCGATACTCGAAAATTGCTGCTATAAAAGGTCAGGAACAATCGACATGGAAAACTTAATATTGAATGTAGAACTACGGTGGCAGTGTTGGATAAAAGATATAAACATTCCTATGGATTCCTCGAACAGTAAAGATGTAAGTTAAGTGTAATTATAATATGCACAGGAAGAAGAAATACTGGAGTAATTAGAGAATTATTAAGAATGTTGGAGCAATAAGCGAACGTAAATATTACGAAGTTACCATGATAACATGAAGGACCTATAATATGTCATACTGTCGTGAAATACGGAATTTTATAGTTTATTTGTACTACCATCATTACAATAAAGGTCTGGTATCACCATTGTCACATATTACTGCCAGATCTCTAAACCAATTTATTAAGTAACGTTTTTTGATTCTTAACAGTTTAATTCCAGATTATACAAATTATTTACCGTAAATATTAAAAAATACAAGGATTTATAGCGATATATACTAAATCTATTTTATTAGCAACAAAATAAACCAAAACAGTTTAGGGAATGGAGTTATTAAAAAAATGAGTAAATTGTTAACATACGGATAATAAAAAAATTCCCTATTTACTCCATCAATAAAAATTTCCTTTTTTAGTATTTTTCCATAATTCTCATGAAATTGAGTTATTTAGGAAATGAAGTAAAACAATGTCGGACTAACAATGACAAATTTTATTCTTGATATAATTATATTGAAGATTAAAAATTTGTATTAATCATTTCCTATATTTTAGTTTAATATATTCGTTTGAGTCAGCAATAAAACTTCAATCATTTAATTAAGATTTGGAACTTTAGAGTTTATGTATAGTTGTTATAATATCCGACGATGAAGGTTCATTTACCCTCAGCTATTTACGTTGTCGTGGAGTCTTCTTAAGTCAGAACACGAAACCGAACGAGAAGAGGGAAACGATAGAAAGGGATGGAATCCACGGACGAGAGAGTATCTGAAGAAGAGTATCGAAAGAATGGTTTTATTTAAGTGGGTCAGTCACGTTGGGAATCTCCTCGCAACCTCCCCTCTTCGTTCCGACCTCTCTTTTTTGCCGTCGTGGCGCTATATGGGATCTCGGATAGTATAAAGAAAGCGAAAGGTTTTTGGGGGTGAGAAGATGCAGCGCCGCTTCACGAGGAAGTGCGTGCACATCGAGACGATGCGCTTTACGTTTATCTTCATCGCGTTACCAAAAGCTTCAGTAGGCGATAAATCTCGCGAATTATTTTGCGAGGGCGGATGAGTCCGGGAGAATGAAACTCGTATAAAGTAGGGCAGAACATGAGTTATTGGCGTTACACATCAGCTCGTATTCTTCAAGAATGATCGGATGATAAATGTATTGCAAAGTTGTTGAAGCAGTGTTAGAAATACAGGGAGAAGAAAGGCTGAAGCAATTAGGCAATTACGGAGAATGTTAGAGCAATAGGTGAACGTAAACATTACGAAGTGTCCATAGTAACATGGAGGATTTATGTTATTTATACCCTCGTGAAATATAGAGCTTGTATACAGCATGTATACATATACTATACACAGCGTGATTTAATATCACAAGGGTTTAATTGAAGAACGAATATATATATGAATAACGATATGGAGAAATGTAGAGCATTTGATTGATGAGGGTGGCTTATGAGGAATATATTAAAAGAGAAAACGAAGAGAAAGATCGATGGAGACATTTCGTGATCAGGGAAATTGTTTGGATTCTGTTTGAGGCACGATGATTGGCAGAAGAAAGTATTTCAGTGGATGGTGAAAGGGAAGAATCGCAGAAGATCTATGTTAGACTATGAGGGTCACGGAAGGGTGAAATAATGGGAAGAATTTAACGATTGAATGGGTACAAATAACCGTGGACATCTGTGTTTATGCGGATTTACATTTTCAACTTATAGCCCTATGATGGTTGTAGTACCTATTGATGTCTAACGGCAGTATTATTTAAAATTTGAATTAGCATAGCGTAATGCATATATTTGCTGGATCAATTTTAATTGGCCGTGCGTAATGTTAGGAATTCATTCAGTACGCAGAGTATATTCTTCTTAATCAGCCAATCAAACAACGACATATTAGAATCAATCGTGCAAAAAAATTTTAAGCTTGAATACTGTTCATTGAAGGATACACCGTTTTTCTCTTTGAAAATGTTAAATTAATTTGGCAAACAGAAATCATACCTCTCAAAATAATACGATAGAAAAAATCGAATAAATATCTATTTAAGGTACTTGACATTCTTCTCTTGCAAGATTTACCGATGATATACTATGCCTTACTTGATTTCATGCCTCCTTCTTTTCAAAGTAAATCAGCCTAACCAAATATAAAAAAGTGAACGAGCTGAACTTAACGTTTCTTTTTTGTATCGTAAATTCTTTACATCGACGTACTTGGCGACAAGTATTAAATTCTTACAGCAGAACCGGTTCATGATATGCGGAGGAATGAGTAGAAGGTTAAAATTTATTTGTACATATACGCTTTACGAAAAGAAACCAAAATTTGAGAACTAAAGCTAAATTACTGAAACAATGTTAAAGTCTTTATAGACTTAATTTATGAAAATTATATCCGAAAAGGATCTTATATGATATAAAGAATTTCCGATCTATTATAATAATGAAAACAAATTTGTAAATTTCAACAGAAAATGCAAAGTTGTTTTTATTACTATGGCATTCCACGAAGTCACGCCTTCTCACATTGATTCCGAACTATTATAATTTAATTTTCCAATGAAATGTTTAATCCAAGTATTTAGTAAACTCGTTTAAACATCAAGTATAAACTTTTATTGAATTATGCTTTTGCGAAATTATAATGCGTTTTACTAATTACGGATTGTAATAGGCTGTTTTCTATTCAATTCCTGCACATTAAACGTTTAAATTGAGCAATGTTTATCATTTGACGCAAAAAGATGTACCTAAATTATTTATACTCAAAAATAAGCGCTACCTAGCAACTGATTCAAGATTTGCATAGCAATAAACAAATAAAACGTAATCTCAAAGCTCAGTTCTTAATTTTCAGTTATAATTAACGCACTTAATTAGTTTTGAATTGTTATCAAAGTACGTCGTGAATGTTAAGCCGTTTTTGAAAAGTCCAAAAATTTTCTCACGTTTCATAGATAAATAAAAACTTGTAGAAATGAATAAAAAGGGAAAGGAGGAAGCTGCCGAAATCGACCCAAGTCTCCGAGAAATAAATATAGACTTAAAAACAAGTAAAACGTAACTTTCGATTCACACCTCGAGGTGAAGTGAATCGCATGTCCTTTTTCACTTGACCATGACAAATCCCGAAGGAAATTGAACTCTTAAGTCGCACAAAAGTCCCTCTCATATTTACCACTTAAGATGTGACAGCTTATTTGGGAAGCGTCGACAACGTAAAGGGACTCGTATTTATGACCATCACTCCGTCGTGACCCACAAAACTGCAAGAGATTTCCTTACTCATAAAGCTATATCTTGGGCCAGATTACGTTCACCGAACACAAAATAAATTCTAGGTCTCTCTCTTAAGAGGACGTTTTCACTTTCGATGCTTTGAGGATGAGCTAGAATGTAATCGTGCAGAAGTAAAGAGAAAGGGGTTTTCGGAGGGCGTTATTGGAGGAGGACTTCTTTTTATTATTTGGGAGTCTTGATGCCCCAATGGGAGATGAAGGAAGATAAACTAAATGAACTGAACGGGAAAAGGGTGAAAATAAATTCAGTGGATCATAAATTAAAGGTATCTTGGGGTTTGGTTTCACCTAATGGAAGACCGTATCATCTTGCTTAGATGTACCTTCGAAGAGAACTTATGTCATTAGTCTAAATGGTATCATACTATTATAATAATTTTCTATGAAACGTTATAATTATAAAGTAAAGCCACAATAGTATGTGTCTCTCAGTTCTATTCAATTCTATAGTTTTAAGTTTGGGTTGATACGGATTCAATGAATTCCCTGTGATATATATAACTATGATTTCTATATGCATGGGAGCATTTACATAGACGTCTTCACATCATCAAATTTTCATTAATTAGTTGACTTATAAGGAGGAGAATAATTTAAACTTCAGTAAGGTACACCTATTTTTGAGTTCTATAGATATAATAAAATCTATTTTGAATAGGAAAAGCTGTATACACCAAATTATCGGTTTCTATAATAGGACTCCTTTTTCTCTATATAATCTACAAAAGTACAGCTTTATATGAACTGTTTACCTTTGAATATGTATTTATAAGTTTTTAATTAACAATTTCCTAAACTATGAGATTACGGTTGAATAAGTTTTAATTCGTTGCTTTTTATTCAAAGCCTTGACAATGAAACAAAGATAATGTTGATAAAATACTAAGTGCATGAAATTTAAAATGACAATCATGTATTTTGGAGATAAAATATCAGTTCGTAGCGATCATATTTCACTATGCACATCTGTTACGGTAATCCAGTGAATCTTTGGAACTGGTCCAATTTGCTGAACTAATCATCCTTTATACGTTCTAAATGTTTCGCATACAAGCAAGCATAACAGTCGTTGGCACTCACTTATATACTGAATATAGAAGTGAAATAGGAGTATTTTAATGTCTTGTACAAGCTAATTCCTAACTTGAGGATAGGTTGTAAAGTTCGGTCATGAAAATGTTTGTAAGAGGATCCAGATGGTCGTAAGTGAAGATTCTCGGTTCTCACGCTTCTAACATGAGAAAGGTGATCGTTAACGTAATGTCGTCGATATTTCCTCGCGAATTTAAGCCGAGAGTGGAGTCGACTCACGAAAAACGTACGCTTTAAAGAGGGAGGATGATGCGAAAAGTGGGTCGATGGAGTATTTGGCTAAGGAGGCGATTAGAATTACATTAACCCACTTAATTAACATGCAGATTACCTAATAAATTAATGAATCTTTGAAAATGCTTCTAATATTTGCTTCGATTTAATAATGTTGCTTACTTTGACGATGTAATTTGATGGGGAGGAAGGAATGTATACTCAGTAGAGATTATATTGAGATTCATTTTGTAGGCCCAGCATCTTTCGCTTAATTTTGTGTAACGAACTTGGTCATAATGCAGATTATAATATGTTGATAGATTAATATATGATTTTTGCTTACTTTTTTCTAGAAATAACGAAAAATAAGTCATAAATTGAAATTCAAGTCGTATATGGGTACTATTGGTAAGCAATGATGTCATTTGATGTAATAACCCTATTCAGACACTAAAAAAATAATTTACATTTTGGGGATTTTCAATATTTTTAGGCAATGGTAGTAACTTATTTTACAACAAAATTCGTTCTTCGTAATATTAACTTGCTTAATCACTTTATAAAGAATAATTTATTTATGTAAATGAAAATGATGGACGATATATATCGAAATATATTCGTGCACATTTCTTTTTATGGGACATAATTAGATTATAAATATGCCACAATGTAGTCAATAAGATTATTATGCATTAACTTCCCTCAAAGACTCATCGGAAGATTAAACATCATTAATGCTCAGAGTAATCTCTTGCCTCCAAGGATACTGAAGCAATAAAGTATTAAATGAAGTACGTCACAGGAAAGAATATATAACTGTCACAGATACATTTCAATTTATTAATTCATAATGAGCTTGCTCAATCGTAAATTCTTATATAGAGAGAAGTCATTATTTTCTAAAATTCTATAAATATGCCATCTTAGGCTACTGAACAATCTTTGGATATGCCCTTCAACTTCATTTATAACAAGATTCCAAACAATCTAATGAAGTAATAGCAGTTCATCATGATCATTACGATTAAATTGTAATTTTCTTTAATTGAAAGGCGAAGATTACCTTGATGATACTTTGCAATTTATGCACGGTTTATTAGTTCTTGACACTATTCTTATTAACATTATAAATGCATTAAATTCATTGTAAATTAAGACAAAACTCAGTTTTTAAAGTATAAAAATCTATTCCTCGCTATTATGATTCTAAAATGTGGTATATTTTAATTTAATCCTAACCTTAAATTCCGCAATAGTTACGGTTGGCTTGAATGATCACAAGTAATCCATAAAATATACATTAAAATACTATGAACATTGAAGAATATATTGTAAACGGTAATTTATTCGTTAATTAATACACCTTACGATGTGTGTTTTACCTGGAAGAAACAAAAAAATCTCTAAATCCAACTAACTGCGCACTTGTGCATGATGGAAAGTGCAATACTCTCGGAAAAAGCTGCAGATATGAGATATAAAAGCGAGATTTCCATCTTAAATACCTTCGCGCTGTTTCGTAGAATATTGCTAATGAGTAAGACAATCGGCTGTTCGCTTTTGTTCAAGGACATTTAGATCTTTTTCCGGCTTTGACCAACTCCATGGCTCTCCTTAAATATTTACTCTTCCGTAAAAATTTATTATTTTTGATATTGCAAGTTAATACGCTTTGAGGCAATATGTTTTAACACATTATTAGTTTATTGGGCCCAATATTGCCGAAAGAAAATATATATATGAATAAAAAGCTTCGTTTGACAAAAATATACTGCGTAATATATATTAGTTCGTATTTTCCAAGTTATACAGTCGATCTATGTCGAAAACCTCATTCAAAATTTTTTCGTACTTGATGCTGAGTGCGGATTGAAAAATAATTCCTTGGAATATTTAAAAAGATTACGTTTAAAATTTAAGAACGATTATGGGTTCCAAAAGGTGCTAAAAAAAATAGCTGCTGCCCTATGAAATTTAATTTTTATCTATTTCACAAACCAATTTTTTTACTCGTAAAATTATAAACGAATATTTTGAATTCGGGATAAATTGAAGATTAACTTAATACGTTTCACACCATCTATTTTTGCACCGAGATAGACTTGCGAAAAGGAAATAGATACACTAAATCATTAAGCCAAGTTCAAAGTTTTTGGCAGACAGTTACGTTTTTCACTCTTTCTGCAAAGAATCATCTCTTCCCTAAATAGTATCTCTGCTTGCTGAATTCCAAGCCCATCTCAAATATTTACTATTAAGTATCACTCTTATGCATGATTGTCATATAAATAATTTTAAACTCCTTCCTTATTTCGGTAACTGTTGAATAGTAATAAAAAATCTCTCTACTCACCGAGGGAGCTCTGGCGTTGAAGTCTCTCCATTGTCATCTCGTGTGCCTTCACTTGAAGTGTCTTGACAGCGTTCCTTTCAATCCGCCACTGCTTACAGCAAATCCATTTATCTTCTTTTATAGCTCCTTAACTCCACGTATGCCAAGATTTCCTGAATTCTCTCGTCACCATAGTCGGAAACATATCTTCTTCGGCTTAATAAATACAAATAAGAAGATGACATCAGTTGAGTCCTTTCCAACGAAGGAATTTTGCCGCTTCATACGCATCTTTCTAAAAATACTCTGTAAATGATTAAGAACGAATTATTGGAAAAGTATCTAGAAGTGACCTTTCATCATGAAAAAGCACTTTACATTAGGCACATAAAAGAATCTCATAGTAATATTTATTCAACTCAAGCATTTATTATTAGTATAAAGTTGCAAAAGGATTTAATTTAAAATCTGTTTCAGCGGAAAATAAATAAAAATTAGTCGGAAAACCCGCAATGAGAGGTTGAATTTAAAGCGGTTTCTATAAATCTTAAAACATCAAAGCTATATATTTGTCTTACTACTACATATATATGTATAATATAAATAATAATACTATATTTGAAAGTAAACTGTTAATAAATATAATTTAATTTTTATGAACTTCCATAACAGACAATTAGAAAAAACAACTACTCTCATAAAAGTTGTTAAAGTTATATTTCAAGAGCTATTTTTTGCAATATGATCCTTGATGTATAATCTTTTTTCTTAGTAAATAGTCATTTTAATCGATTAATTTTTTAATCAATTAATCTGCTCCTATTATCTTTGAAATAGAGAATAAGAAAAATTTCATCCTTAAGAAGTAAATACTTATATTACTTGGAATAAAAATTTTCTACAACAACAAGCATAACATAGCTAATATGAAATTTAACTGGTAAATACTAGATGCTTTTATTAGTATATGGTAGCAAACGTAAGGTAGATACCCATTAGAACTTATTACAGTTTCATAGACCGATAAAATGAAAAAAAAAGATGATCGAGTTTCTCTCGGTAGGATCAAAATTCAAATTAGAGGCCGAGTAAACTATGGAGAGGTGGATGGAGATGGGACTAGCAGTCTTATGGAGAAAATAAGATAGGGATCGCTCTGGTTTTACGATTCCTGCTTTCACTGCACCCAGAATACACGTCGTTCCGCATGAAAAGGTCCATTTCTCCCTCCATCCCTATAATCTTCTCAATCATCCACGTTTCCATCATCATCTCCGTGTCTTACCGATTCAGTCGACAATGCTTCCTCAAGATTTTTATTTTTGATCCAATCGAAGGGTATAACAATTTGTGCAAGTTGGTCGAGTTACATAATGCTCAAACAATTCTTCCTGAAATGAAAGTACAAATCTCCTCAGCTTTTTTTGAGAGCTGAAGATTAATTTCTTCTCTTATTATTGAGTGTTTATTTACTCTAAGCATTTATTTAGATTCATGTTCAAAAGTTTGCATTTTAATAAATTAAGGCCACAGTTTATTTGAATAAAAATCACATCTAGCAAAGACTTTTATTGTTTTATTAATGAATGTAACTACGATAAAAATGCGCAGCCGAACGAATATTCCTTGCTTTACCTTGATGATAATATAATCAGCGATTCGCAAGCTTTGATTAAGTTCCTGTTAATGAAAAAAAGCTTGTTATAATGAAACTGCGTCACGTTCCCGAAGACTTAGCGATTTTTCCTTAACCAATGATAAGATGATTCATTCATAGTAATGCCTTGATGGAAGTTGAATTATCAATACCAATGAATAGATTCCAATTTTTCATATTTTCGAAGTACTCGAAAGGGTATGATAGAGATCGAAAATAGAGATACTATGCTACTGAAAACTAGTAGAAATTACGAGCTACCCGATTACAGATTTGAGATTTATCTTTATGAAGATCAATTAGCTTCCGTCTGCAACCTCACGACTTTTAGCATCGCTTGAAAAGCTGCAAATAACTGAAGAGTTGACATGATTGCACTTATACTGGAAGGTAGATTAGATGCTTGCCAACACAAACCATATTGAGTTACGCACCAAAAATGTTAAACTCTTAAAATTATTTTCCTTTTTTTAATGGTAGGCCACAAACAGAAAACATTTTAGGTAGTAATAATTCATATAAAATATAAGACATAAAAAATATACATCCTCATGTCCGGCATACCCAAAAGGGAATCCTAAAACTTCCCAAAAAATTATTTTTATTGATGTTGGATACAATGATATTGTAAAAAGTTAATTTCAGCTATTAATTATATTTCACTATTTTATCACAAATGGATTTTCGTTGAATATATCTATATTTAAATCAAAATACTGATATGACTAATTTTCCACAATATTTTATGCTAGTACAGCTCTATTTTCTCATCACTGTCACAATGTTTATTCATTTAATTGCATGCTAGATAGTGTCACTAGTTACATGCCCATGAAAACTGCTCATTTACCTCTGTTATTTTTCCAATGGCATCGTCATATCCCTGTCCTCCATCCCCTTGTTATTTTTTCTCCTCTCCGCATTTCCTTTCATCTTCATGTCCACTTTCTCTCATCTTCAGTCAAAACCCGCAACCGACTGACTCTACCTTTCCCCACCGACAATAAAAACCCTATTCGCCAATCGATCGCAAAGAATCTAGTTCTTGAGCTAACAAGAATTTAGAAATCTTTCATATCTCCGTTCTTGAAGCCAATTAAATCTGAAGCCCCATTCTCTCCAAGAGTATTAGAGATATCTAAGAAGTTTCTTATCCCATTGTAAGCAACGGAATATCGGAAGGGATAAAAGAATCATTTCTGCTTACTTATTAGAAATCCTCTTTAATATCAATCGGGAATATCAAAATAATTAATAAAATGGGTATTCTCTTATCATAGGATATAACATAATGTTTATTCGTGATTTATTAATAATTTATCGAAAAGATATGCATATCTGAAAATACCGATGTTATAAGAATCTTTAGTATTGAATTTTACATATTTAATAAAGTTTTATATTTTAACATTTATTACACTTTTATATCTCTTTAATGAAGTTGTAGTTCAGGATGCTTGATCTGATTATATTTCCTCTGACATTTACTACTATAAGACTTTCCCCTTAGGAGCTTAATGAAAATTTTATGAGACGACTTAATTAGTTCCTTGCACCGATGACAGCCATTTATGCTACAAAATAAAATTGCATGGCATCTCAATCATCATACCTTCTTTCAGCAAACTCTTATAAAACCTGATTGTTGGTCAAGTTTGATAGACGTTTTCATGTAAATAGAAACTTAGAATCCCTTGGATACTTCTGGTGACTAACTGAAGAGGAAATATTTCTACTGACCTGTAGAAATATATCACTTAAATCTATTTTCAACCTTTTAGAATTTAGAACAAAGCATCTTTAATAGTATTTGATTTCTATCTTTTGATCTAGATATCCATTTATTGGTCACTTCAGTTCATACATAGAAGATGACACTACAGTCACATAACATATGTACCTTTTATAACTTTCAAATATACTCTGTACATTTTAAAGGTGTTATAAAGGACATAACTTGCCACGGAGAGAAACTCTCGTCTAAAAGATGAAAGATTTGCCTCATCTCGGCCCCACCCTGTTTTTTTTAAACCGGCGAGTATGAATTACGGCCAAAAACACCCACGCATCAACCATTCTCGGTTACTTTTCTTGAAAATATATCTACAGAGCATCTAGAGTGGTGAGATTCTTGACTAATTCCACCATTAAATGTGGTATGTGAAAGACTTTTAAGTATGAAAAAACTTCACTTGGTATCATCCACATTTTCGACAGGTTTCATTTTTTTCTGCGGCGATCGGTAGAGCTCACTTGACCTACTAAACGGTCATGAAATGATGAAACAAGTTATGCCATATAATCAGTCGATTGAAGGGGATTATAATATTGCTCCTTTAACTCAATAGATGATTTCTTAGGATTCATCATTACCTTAGTTTAGTATGTAGTAAATAAAAAATTATCAATTATATTCATAGTATTGAGAATATTATACGTTGGAACGGATTTCCGCCGATTTCAATTTTATTGGCTCTGAAAACTACCAAGTATAATATTATTTTTAAAATCCGAATTAATTAACCTATTACGTAGTGATATAATATAATTCTCACAAGGATAAGATAGCTAACAAATAGAAATGACGATCCGTATTATTTCAAGTAGCTTTTATGAATTTAATTTAACGGATTTTAGTTCTACCAACTCAGTAGTAAAATGCAAAGTTATAGATTTAACCAAATATCATCTTCCTTTGTCATTTTTAATACCTGATATTTAGCTTATATGTCTATAATTTTTCAGGAAGGGATATATTACATTACATAACGTATTATATTTATATTAAAAATCGTTTCCCATATACAAGTTTGAAACAACAAGTATAAAGTTATGTCATGTTCCTGAACAAAAGATTTACCTGAGGATCCGTGTCCTACCGTTTATTTAAATGTCAATCATACAATCTTTTATGTATTACGAAAACAAAAGTATTCTATATATTCTAGTTTCCAAATATTATGAAGAATAACACAAAGGCCATAACAGTGAATGCATCCCTCACAAATCTATAAAAAAAGTTTTGGCAACTTGGTTGATTTCGGTGAAAGCGGTTCCGAGTTCGATTTCCGGTGGAAGTCTTCGTATGAAACGACCTTAGCTTCAAAAAAAGTTAACGATAATACAACAAAAAAATTTAGTTGACCGTATCAAAAACCATTTAGAAAGTTAGGCCGCCGAACAATAATCTACCAAAGTTCCATGAGAAAATGAATTGGAACATGGCTCTTTAAGAGGAACAAAAAACATTTCGAAGCGTTATGACTTATTCCTAATTAACAACACATAATATGTATTCTATCCCTATTTTAAACAAAAAGCGTATTTTATATAGAGTGCCCGGTAACAATATGAGCAGATATTTAATCGGTTGTCATGAGAATATCAATACTACATAAAACAAAACAGAATACAGCTCAAAAGTGGATATGTGTTTAGAATGATTATAATACAGTATCTTAATTTTGCTCAATTCCACTTTTCATATGACGATGTCGAACATTATTCAACACGTTTATGAATTGAATATCAATATTCTGCATTGAATTGATTATTTAACTAATACGCGTGGTTTTATTAATAATACAAATTAGTAATAATACAATAATACAAATTAATAATACAATACATTATCCTACGATTGATCAAGACACTCTCTCAATAGATCGAAAGTCTCTTTCAGTTTTATTCCGTGAAAAGCTCCATTCCTCATTAAATAGTAGAGCAGTGTTTGAAGTGAACCCGAAACACGTATGAAGTGTTGACAAGAACTGGTCTAATTCAGTCTCCTTAATGAACGAAAAGGAATTATAGATCGAAGAATGCGAGCCTCGTGGGAGAAAATAATTGCCGATTCATTCTACGCACGCTCTAGCGGTACAGAGGGTTTTCTACAGCCGCCTCCGTGGTCACTTTCATTTTCCTTACATCTCCTACGCAATGTTATCTCGGGGCCTCGCACTCTCATCTTCCTCTCACGACTGTGTGATTTCCCGCCTCAAGGAAATATCATCTTATTATTATACTTTACGCTCCAATCAACTTCTTAGTGATGTTAAACCTATCGTTAGCACAGATATCCTTCCTACAAGTAATTTCTTATATTCTTCATAATTAATTGTAACTAAATACTAGAATCATAGATTAACGAAAGGAATATAAATAGAGTGTTCATTAAGCTCAAAAAGAACCTGAAATACTCGGAACAGAACTTCGGAAAGACCAGTTTCCGGCTTTTGTGACTGTGGGCTAAACCTAGACCTTGGGAATGTCACACTAAAAGGTTGAAAAATTTATGATACGGTTCTCGTTAGCACTTCAGAAATTAAGTTAGTCCGGTAAAAGGATCAAACCAGAACATTCACCCATGGAAACCAAGGATGTTCTATGCAAATCAAGGGATGGAACGGAATATTTTGCCCATTTACCAGAAGAAAATATACGCTTGTAAATATCTAATCAAATATCAAGAAGAGAACACTAAGGTTAATAAGAATGTAATTAAATTGATAATACCATTGACGATTGTTGTATGTACAATTAATTTCATACCGATATTTACCTGATATTTCTAAAAATAATGTAATCTACCGTTTCAGTATAAATATACGCCAACTTATACGAATGCCAAGTACTGTAAAACTATTTATTAAAATTAAATATGTTGATCGGTAAATTTTTACTTCCATTTAAAGAGAACTTGTAAAGGAATAGAGTGAATCTATGTGTATGAATACAGCAATAAGGTGGGGATGAGAGTATGCCTAATATCTAATATGAATTGGATTCTAAAGGAAATTTCAACAGAAAAGAATTTGGAGATTGGATGTAGAAGGAGATCTTCAATGACAAATTATGGGTCTATTATCAGGAGCGAGGGAATGTAAAAGATTCCTGAGGTAACACATATGAATCTGTTGAGTAGAGTATCAGGTAGAGAAAATCTGCATCTAAATGACGGAGAGTAACCCCTTTTCTGACAGTCAATTAGATAAATCTTCCAGTCCGTTTTCTGCTCTACACAATCCCCGCCTTTATCTTCTTCTACCTTTCGTTGAAATTCTCCTTTTTTCTGTCTAGACGGATATCTTTCCCTCGTTGCTTCGAAGGTTGTCTATTAGCCGGTCTATATCGATTCAAAGAGCTTTGAAAATTCCTTTGGAATGTGGATCCTCTCAAAGGGTGTGCATAAATTGATGGTAAATTATGGACATGAACGAGTTTATTGTCACAATATAAGTTACTTTACAAGAAAAGGTTTTAGGAACAAGGAAAGGGTGTTGAACGGATAAGCTGTGCGCCGAGGATAATTTCCAAGGTTTTTTTCTTCCTACTCTTTTCTACAAAGGTAATTTTCATTTAACCAAGCCATTATTTTCCTTAGACGAATATGAATGTAACATTAAACGTGAAATAAAACACAGGATTCTAGATTTTAATCGACCATATTGTAAAATCATATTATTATTTTATATCTCAAATTCCAAAATCAAATAACAAGCAAGCATTTAAATGAATGCGCAAACTTGCATGTCAGTTGGTACGTGTTATATAATCAAAATATTTCATTCTAAAATTGGGCCACTTCTATCATAATGATCGTTAGTATTGGAGATGAATATGAGATATACAATAGAAACGGCTATGATATCCGATTATTCGGAGATATATATCTTTTCTCTTTTACTTCTTGGCAGGTGTAAACTTGACGAATGGAGATCGTCTAAAAATATGTGCACTCACTTAATTGTTATATTTCATCATTAGGAAGTACAATAGAATTTCTACAACTATTTCATTCATATTTTAATCGTTCTCCCATCTACTGTTTTAAATCTGAAACATTCGATAATTACATCGAAACTTTTTGGAAGTCTCAAGGTGTGTAGTCCTCTTTCACCTTGAGATTGTTTTCCACCGTACCCGGAGTCTTACCTAAGTATCCTCCACTTCTGATCAACTTTTCCTCAACCCACACCCCAATCCATCAATCCACATATCCCAGCACAGCTTCTTTCCCCTCCATATCAAGTGACTCCCTCAAATTTTCCTGTTTTCGACTGACTTCTCCCCATCCTATTCCCATGGGTCCTCCTCACACAATGTTCCTCCTACCAACCCCTAGCATAATCACCTCCCGCTACGCCCTCCCCATCCACTTCCCCTCCCCGTCCTCCGTCTCTTCTAATACTCTCCACGGGACCGCTCTCAGTATCCACGCGAGCTCTGGGAGAAAAGCACTTCCCGCTCCTCAACCGCGAGAACTGTTGGCTATCGTCTGCACGCCGTCGTGCGTACACACCAGAGGGTATATCTGTGTTCTCTCCTACTCCTGGGACACTATCACTGAGGTCCTTTACCAACACCGGGAGGAAACTTTAATTCTTTTCATAAGTGCCTGAAAAGAAATCAATCAAAAGTAAGTACAAAGATGCGGCGGTTCATAACCTCCAAGCAGTTTTAAAAAGTAATTTTCCGTAATCTGTTTTCTCTACCTCGGAGATGGACTTCATAGGGTAGGACATTTTTTCTTCTGGATGTAGCGGTCCTTAGTTAGTTCCTTTCGTAGTTCAGTGCTCGGTAGTGTTGAAGGATTGAAATATAGAAGAATTGGTAGATTTGGAATAAGTGTTTGTTTCATGTCCTAACGCAGTGGTTTTCCAAATATTTTATTTATTTAGAACGGGTTATTACACAGCCCCAAGTTGGCGCGAACTATTGAAAATCGACGATGCTTCTGCGGGACGGATCAGACGTAAAATCGGCAGTTGTTACTGTAGTTCTCTCGTTCTTGATAACAGAGAACCAGGTATGGTGAATTTTCATACTTGGATTCCTAATTGTGCAATATTACTCTTCAAAACTGAATTTTCCTATATGTGTGAAATTAAAATTGGCTTAATTTGGGCAAAAGAGATCTTTTCCTTGGTCATTTTTCCGTACTTTACAACAGTTAGGAAATTACTAGATACCTAAAAAGGGTTTTGCAAGTCGGGAATCCTAAAATCGGAATTCTAAAAAAAAATCTTGCTATAAATAATGTAAGCTTACCCGGATTAAATTAAAGACGACAAAAAAGGTAAATACTTTTTAAATTATTATTGAGAAATATTTTTTTGTCATTCTTGTGCTTGCAATGAGTAATTTAAGGGTATATTTGTAGTGCTTTGCTCTTTGTTTCTTTTCTCCGATAGTGTTACATCTTCATCTTTTTTAGATTATTTAATCGAATGTAACATCTTAGGGCATCGATCAAAACGTAAATTTGTCTTCTAGGGATTGAGTCGATCAAGTCTGTATCTAATGAGATAAATGTGATACGCAAATTAATTAGAGTAGGAATAAATCGAGCGTAGAGGTAAAAATTTTACGACTCAACGTCGAAGTAAAAATTTTCCGCGGCAGTAACTTTCGCTAGGACTCCTCAATCCTTTCACCAACCCTGAGACCGGCGGCGATAAAATGTTGCCGTACGACTCCGAAGATTCTTAAAAAAGGCATATTTACTTCCGCCCTCAGGAGAAATCCGTATAATTTTTCCCGTATTAACAACGTTATTCCACGATCGGTCCAATTAAAAAGACGGCGCTCTACCACTTGTTACCCTGACAGCTCTATAAGTCACTTTCGGTGAAATATTTGATGCGCACATTCATCACACGTTTATCTATGTGAGTAGTGAACGTGTTCATCAGTGATGTAATGTCGCGAGGTCATTAATTGGAGTCGTGGCTCTCTACCAGCGAATTGCAGATTTCGCGCGTTGAAGTCTCCGGCAGCTGGCGATGATGATTCCCGCTGACCTTGATTAAATCAGACCATAAATACACGTGGAATTGCGAATGATGAATTGAAGATCTCAATTATAACCTTTGCATACAGCACCACCATGTTCAAGGTGATGAGTTCTCTTCTTAAAGCCGAAGTGAGCGTAGGGAAAGGCTGGAAGAAGATTTTTAGATCGAGAGGGCAGAGATGAAGTAATAAAGATGCGGGGGACGTCTTCCTTTCTCTCATTACGCCATGTCTCGACTAATGGGTCAAACATCGTAATCGCGTTAAAAAAATTACAAGAGCTCTTTTGACACTATGTTTTCTTTCTAGAAAATATGAGCAAAGTCACCACGAAATATCAGCTTTTTTTTGGCAACGTACTTACATGTTCCAATTTTTGGGTCGTAAAAATAAAAGGACAGAAAACGCAAAACAATTCCGTTTTTGAATGTGACTGACTATTTAGGTGAATGTTATTTAGGTTATATCAGCTCATCTTAAGCTTTCAATGAGCATAATATTGCAAATATCATTTAAGCTAAATATCGAAAATTAATAAAAATAACTTAGTAAATTTCCACAGAAAAATTGTTATATTTGCAACCGGTTTCGTAATATAAAATTACATCCTCAGGATGTAATTTTACTATGGCATTCCACGAAGTCACGCCTTCTCACATTGATTTCATCGAAAATTAATTCAACAAGTTCATTATTCCGCTTTAATAAAGAAAAGAATCGCTTTCAAATCCAAGCTAATATAGAAAATTGTTTCGTCTGCTAAACGGTAAATAATTATGTTTATATGATTTCATTTTGATTACTTATATTTTTATTAATGGAGCTCGCAGAGGTAATTTATATCTAATTTTCCGATATTTTTGTACATCGCCAAAAATTCACTCAGGACAGGAAAGCACAAGAACTCGAATTAAACCGATGATGCGTGAGATATATTGAAGAATCCTAAAGACGTTCACGCGTAGATATTTAGAAAAAGGGATAATTATGACATAGCAATTCATATTCATGGCACGCAATTAGGTTTATTCCAAAGGACGATAACAGTTTCATGGGTAATATTCCACTTCTTAAACTTTTCCTGATTTAATCGATATTACACTCACTTTCAGCCATTGGTGATATCATCGCACAACAATGCACATAGATAGCAAATGACGGTCAAGGATTTTGGCAAAGTCATGCGATACAGTACATGCTTTAAACAAAACTCTGAAAATTCCCCATAGCTTTCATAAATGCCGTCTCCTGCTTCCTAAACGTTTCAAAATCCGGCACCTGAATTTCTCTTTCGCGGTTCTCACAATTCTTTTTCAACCCTGCGTGGCTTAACTTTTTTATCCTTGACAAATCATATTTCAGACGTATGAGAAAATTTTCTGCCGAGTATGGCAAAAAGTTTTAATGAAAGAAACTCATCATCATCATGGAAGACGAAAGTTCATATTAAAATGATTTTTGAAAGTAGTTCCACAAAAAATTGTGGAAAATGTAACTTTAATGTAAACTATAGGCTCTATCCACACTAAACTCGTGAATGATCTAACTGAATTATTTAATCTTTATTAGAAATCCTCCATCATTTCGCTTTAAGCGAGGAACAATTTATCTCAAAATTCAAAAGCTCTAAAACGTATATTCTAATAAGGAATATGGGCGATTCTTCTAATAGGATATTATTGTACTAAAAGTTTCATATGCCCATTAATCCTTCTCATCGTTTCCAGTACAAATGACAGCGGCAGAATTCCTGGAGAATTCAAAGCGACTCTTTTACCATATAGAGACAATAATAGAGAAGTGAAACTTGGCTAGAATTAATTTTACACCAGGAAGTCTTCAAACTGCTGTCACGTTTTTGAATTTATCCAATTTCTCAGGGATTAGTTTCTTCATCTTCCATATGAGGAACACAGTAGAGATGCTGGAAAATCTTCAGGGAAAAGATCACAGAAGCTTCATATTAATATTACCCCCTTTTACTCTAAAGGTAGCATTCCAATTTTATTCTTGAGAATGTAAATGTATAATCATTTTGAGAGTCAGCTGGTTGTAAATAAAAACTTTAATCCGTGGAATTTGAATACAATACAAATTATTAACCATAATCATTGAATAATATTACATTAGAAATCAACCTGTTACAATTGTTTCTACCGGTCTTAGTAAAATGAAACTTTATATGATATTGGACTCCGTTTCAAACTTTAGATAGTAATTATATTCAACAATGTGAATACATTAATGGCGAATTTCAGGGACATATATGTATGCACAGGATAATTATTTAAATTCCGGATTCTATTCAGTGAGTATTCGAAAGCGGTCGTGAGGGAACTTTTGTTAACACGAGTATCTACCAAAATTTGACTAATTTACATTTATAATTCCCCCGCCTACAATCTTATTCTTTTGCTGGAACTTATCTGTGGATTCCCGGCACCCACTTCCCATGGGTTCGCATTCTCACCCGTTCATTACTTCGTGAGTTCTCAGCCAAAGCGGCAGCCAGTACTATACTCTCCTGCTTCCATTCTGAAGCTGTTTCGATTGGCGCTGTGACCTTGTGCGTTGTTCGATCGACTCCTTGGTCAAGTCCGTACTATGTTGGCACGCGCAGGAGTCTCTCGTGGAAAATGAAGGGATCGAATCCCGGAAAGATATCGGCGGTGCAAGGTCGTGGTTGGCACGCGACAACGCTACGGTTTTTCCACTTGACCTGCACCGTGCCCTTTTAAAGTGATTTGAGCTGAAAAAATTGTAAACACACCTTTTTGTGAACGGTGAGAAACAGCAGGCAAAGTAATATTTTCGGAAACAGTTCTAGATAAACCGTTTGAGAAGTTTTCCGTATCATTGATATCGTATGCGTCAACAAGAATTTTACTAGACCGAAAATGAAAAATTATTTATCGTGGTTCATAAAAATTGTTATCACTAAATCTTCAAACATTATGCGGCTATTTTAAAAATCTTAGTATCTTTAAATATTATTTTTCAATTTTTATTTTCTATGAAAAAAGAGTGATAGATTTAATCTTTCATCCGTTCTAAATAATATTACGATAGTTGATATACTAACAGATATATTAAAAATATCATATACAATTCTTTGGGAAAAAATTAATTTATCATGTTGATATCATTGTAGCAATATGAAATAACTTTTTTGTCGCTTAATCACTCAAAATTTAGATCCAAGTAACCATTTACAAACATATCAACCCAGCTAATAGTATACGATACTTATATACATATATATTTATCTTTTAAATAAATAAATGACATGTTCTATTTTTAACGCATTGATGAGACATCACAGAATAACCTAAATTAAACTTGAATATCCAAAAATCTTTTAGCACATCTATCCAAGCAATAGTTCTTTGAGAAGGGTTTTTGTATCGAAGAACGTTTTGTAGAATCGATCATATAAATAAAATTATATCATTTCGTGTTTGAGAATATTTCTGGATCAACCAAACGCAGCTTACACTGTACACACACATAAACAAATCCCGCAATGATCTAACATCTTGTTTTTTTAGCTTTTTAACAACTAGTGAAAGTAAAATTATAGAGTAATCTTGTGTGTGCTTCAGTTATGGCTCAGCCCTACTTTCTGGGAGTTTCATTCATGGAAAACGCCGCGATCTCATCGGAAAGACCTCTTCCACTTTTACTCAAGGTCGGTGGGTAACAATGAGCGGCCATTTGGAGGAGAAATTCGTTTTCCGCGGTCAGCTACTTTTATAACGGGAAAATGAGATGCTCGTCAAAAATGTTCCTCTTCAAGGAAGAGAAAATCTTTTCTTTTTTATATTCCATATCCGAGGATTTTTTCCATGCGAAATCGTAGCAGAGAGTGTCTCAGATGTGTTAAAATTTTTCCATTGTGAATTAAGTCATTAAATTCTCCAGAAAAAGTGGAATAGTTTGCATTTCGCGTGTAATTACTATTGAGGAGAATGTCAAAGTACAATTGACAAACTTTTATTATATCACAAGAAAGTTTTATTCCGCAACTGTCTATTTAAAAGTATATATCGATATACTACTTCCATAGCCTGGAACATTCTTCCATATTGAGGCAAATGCTAAATAGATATCAATGTTTTCCTAGCTCTACTCTAACCGTTATCGCTCGCTAACCGTATAACTGTAAATGTATGTTGAATATATAAATAACTTGCTCAACTAATGAGCTACCTTGTTCTTCAGTGGTTCAATTTAAAACATCTCACTTCTGAAACTAATTTAATTAAACGAGTAATAACTTTGCATACAATGCATCGAAAAGATGAGCTTTATTGATTATAGAACAAAAGTATTATTCTTACACGGCAGATGTGGCTATCACATTTATACTTCTCAATATTTTCCAAGAGAGAAAGATAGCGATAATGTTAAGCGACATAAAACAGTGAGTAGCCTCGACTTCATACCGCTAAAATTACACTGAGTCTGTTATGGAGAAAAGTACATTGCATATGAATTCAAATTGAATGTCCATAGACAGGTGTATGAATACCGCTACATGAGCGTTTCGAAGGATACAGTCATAAAATAGACATTGACATACGACCTAACGGCTTTCTTAATCCCGCAAAATTAACTTCGGAGAAACCACAGCAAACAGAAGTAACATTTGGTTCCATGAATATAATCTGCGTGCGAAAGAAAGTAAAAGTGTCAGGGTATCTCTTCTTTATATCTGAAATCGTTCAAATCCTAGATTATCTACCTAAAAGAGTGATAAAATCATTTTTATTTGGCCTATTTAATTAATATAATGTACTTACGGGTAAACTGCCTATTTTCTATCTAATTTGGATTCCTATAGTGAAAGTAATAACAATTGATTTTTAATCTAGCTAAAAACGTTTCTTGATTGAAAGTAAGTGCAGAAGGAAATTGAGAAAAATACTTAAATATTGGCAATCAAAAAAAGCTTATTCGATTTATATAACGTTAAAATTAAAGCATCTTCAGCATTATCTTTGATAAGAGGTGATTTTCAGACACTTCTAATCTCCCGTAATAAAACTTGTAATAACTCAGCCTTGAATGCAAGTAGACAATCAGGAATTACGTAATGACTCAACGGTGCGTATCGGTGTGAACCTACATCTGGCATCATCAATCAACTGCACCGATTTATACAAGTCAAACTATCTCGGTCAGCCATCAAATATAATTTCATTTTTCCCACCCGGGCGTTGATGTCTCCTGCAGGTTGATGCACTCAAGGAGGGATACGTGAACTAAAATTTGGACAGCGAGAGCGACAACCATATTTTTTTCGTCGATCTCTCACCACCTCCAAATGCGCTCGCTTTCTTCCGTTTTTTAGCGATCCCATTCAAAGAATCCCTTCTCCGAAGAGTGTGAAAATGCGAGGAATTTCTGATGGCGAGAAATCCCACGGCCGAGGGTGCAACGGAAGGACTTCAAAGAAGCTACGCCTCATGATGGGCTTCTTACGGGGAAGTCCCCTGCACTGACGGAACATCCGTTTCACTTCCGCGGTCGACGAACTCCATTCTAAAAAGAAGCTTCTTCTGTCCATTGTCTCCCTCTTCAACTCCCATTCAAATTGCGGAAGAATCTGACGCCAGTTCCTCTTCTAATGAACGGGCTAACGCTTGTGACTCATCAACTGTGACAGAGAGAGATTAAGATTTTGGCATTCACTCTATCGGGGTCGTAGAGTCCTCCTTTTAACGCAAAGCTGCACCAGCATTGACTGAATCCTTCATATAAACAGATCTACAAGGATATCATCCGAATATATCATCCAAATAAACCGTTTTTAATTACTAAAACTCATGTTGTATGTCTAGTAGTAGTCCTCCTTTCTGATCAAATTTTGTCCAGGAAAAGTTTAACTATAATACGATTAAATTCACGTAAACGGAAAGATACGAAGTTGTCTGGATGAGGGTTCTTAATCGTACATTTCCAAATCTGGGCTACATGCTAATGGCTGAGACTTTAGTGTGAGAAAGATTCGTCCAAATGGAAAGATGGGATGCATGGATGATGACCCAAAGAATGTGGAGATTTTAACGACTGATTGTTGAAGATGAAAATTCTAGACAAGAGTTGTAAGAGTATTCAAATGCCCAAAAATAGGTCGTTCCGGATTCCAAACATAAAGTCAGCGTAGTGTTTAGCTTCCGGAAAGAATGTATCGATTAATTGATAACGACTAGTAAGAATACAAGCACTTAGAATCGCTTGTTTTGAAGAAAACATGAATGGTGTTGACTTTTTGTCATATTCAGAGATATACTTCATGTCTTACTCGAACTAAAATATACACTGCTGTTTTTTAATCGAATTAAATCTACTTGATAATATTTGATTAAACATAATTAATTACGTGATAAATTTTTTAAAAAGTATTTTGTGAGTCAATTAATCGTAAAATTTGCTTTTCCAAGAAAAAGATTCTAAAATCATTTCCAAAAACTTTGAACGTTTATTTGATGATTGAATTTCATCTCGCTACGAATGATTGAAAATACATCAGTTTAGAAACCCTATTTAGAAAAAATACTTCGAACTATTCCTGCAGAGATCAAAACCCATCCATACAGGAAATATGGGGGAGGCGTGAAGTTCACACCTATTTGATGATACATTACGTCATTCAAACACGGATTCTCACGCCTTTGTTATTTCAGAATTCGCGCGTAGGCTTCATGTGCTCGCAAAAATGCTCTTCTAAGTTGACTTGTCTCAAACACTCACTTCCGAGAGCCGAGAAAGGATCGAGAACTATTGAACATACAACCAAAATTTTGAGGAATATTTAGAAAGTATATTCCACTAGTCTAGAACAGTATTCGCAATGACATGATCATACATAAATTTTGGCGATAAAGTTTATAGCTGACTCATCTTCTTCGGAAAAAGTAATAGAATTTTTAAGTGACTCCTCCATTGCTTATAATTTTAAAAACAGTTTATATTTTATTTTAGACAACCCCCTGACTAAACCTCATAAAATAGCAATCTATTGCTTTCGCTGCTCCTTGATGAATTTAAGTTCTTACAACTTGGATGTAGGCCAATACAACTTTCAACCTTAAGTCTCAGTGCTGCCACTGCAATGATAAAAATATATAATTCAAATGCCGTAACCGCAAGTCTTTCATCAATCGTAGTGATTCAGTTTTTAGATAACTGAGTCTCTATAAACATTATCGTTCAATTTAAGCATCTGAGAACACCACGATTAGAAACAAAAACTGAACATCCGAGAAGATCACCATCCATGAATTGAGATCGCTCACGATTATAACATTAAAAAATTGAAAACATTTTCTCGAATATTTTCATACATTATAAATCTCTTTTGAATCATTACTGTATATTTTAGCCACTCCTCTTCAGCTCAAGAATCTCTTTGTATCCGAGAATTTCAGTGTACCCGAGATATTTAAACACTATTTTTCATAGGGTGTCATCAGTTTTGGTGGTAGAATTGTATTTGCTTGGGAGAGTGTGAATATAGTTGTTGATTAATAGACGAAAATGTACAAGTGATGACATGGGACATGTAAAATATTTACGTCTACGCAGAGGTATGATAATTGGTTGACACTACGAAGTGTTTCGCTGATTAAATTTTATATTCAAATTTGGTATCTTTCTCAAACTTAGTTTTACACATGTGACACCTTTCATAAATATTACTAAATAGTACTTAATAATATTTAACTACACAATATTATCTTTCCATTCCCTACGATGTACTACATGACTAGTTAACTCTGATTGGATATTTATGTATGCTTAGTTTATTTGAAAAACTAAAAGCTATATTTAGGAGAGAGAGTTACTCCGTTCGCTACTTTTACTTCTATATAATAGCATTTAGTGAATCAAATTCCCATCAACATGCAGATTCATACTCTGAATAGATCATTTGTGAATTCGTTCCATCGACAACGTCAAGCGCTTTAATCAGGGACAACAACGGACACAAGATAAGTTGGAAGAATAAGAAAAGGTTAGAATGGATGAAATCTCACTTTTCCTTCTATAGAGATCAACAAGGCTGGAGAGAGTGTTAGAATACAGCATGAATTCGCCACTAAGAGGAGAATTGCTTTCCATTTTTATAACTAATGTTTTTTACATCTACCGTAACGAGAAATCTTTCGAACGCAGACAGGAACTGTGTAATATCTGATGTAGAAAGGTGTCGAAGATGGATCTAAATTGGCACATAAATAATTCATTCGTATCTCAGGAATGCGTGCGGCATTTTCTCTCCAAAGCCAGTAATTTTATGATCTAATGAAGCTTTTTACCTTCTCCAGGGTATAATATAACGGAACATATTTTTACAGTTAACGTTCAAGAAAAACTTGCGTTATTTATTGTGTGTATTGAAATTTTTAAAGAGAATTTTTTATTCATTCATTAAAACTATACAAACAATTTCAAAAGAAAGCAATTAATAACTGTAAAAAAATTACGAGTCTCTATTTACTTCAATCAGTATAAAATATATATCTGACGTTGAGTGACTCATAGAAGGGATAATCTTGTCGGAATGTATCTCAGCGTAAAATAAGTTCTCGAGTTTAATTTCAAAAAGTGTTATAGCCCACAAAGACAGTGGAAAAAAATATTGTACATCGATAACGAGCAATAAAACCCTTCACTATGTACATATTAGCGCAGTTTGAAAGTTCTCAGGGAATTATTTACTCAACGAGCGAAACTCTGCATTAGGTTAGAGGCCCAACATAATAAATCGCATATTGCTTTCACTGATTCAGAGGAGAAAGCACCTCAAATCCAAACACACGTGTTTGATAACAGAAAACTACCTTTTCTACTTTCATCGGCAAAAATACGTAACGTACTTTTATGCTTCAAAAGGATACTGCAACCATAAACGATGTAATGGCTTTATGTCTGATTGGATTCACGGTTGATATCTCCATTCTTCCATCGTTTCGATTACGTTCAAGTAAACCAATAATTAGGTATCGCCGCAACGAGGAAATCTTTCGAAATTTACTTCCTATCCATGACTCATTATTGGCAGCCGTAACTGCACACCTGCTGTCATTAGCGCTAAAATATATCACGGAATATAGCGCGACCGCATATTTAAATCCATGTTCTCAAACTAAAATAGTCAATGAGAGTTTTTTTACTTTATAAATGTCTACATCAAGAATAGGGCAAAACAACTTTAAATTCAACGAAGCGGAATGATCATGGTTATTAATAGGATATTTTTATCGCGTCCCGAAGATTGGTTAATGTTTGAATGACTACGTTGGATTAGAATGACCGATGAAAAATTATTTTTCATTAAAATGATAAGTACGTGAGTATGTTTGATCAATGAAATGTATGGATGGGCCAAACTCTTGAATTGTTTTGGTATATTTTAACTGTGAGTAAATTCAAACAATCGATATTGAAATATTTCGATAGATAACTTTTTTAGCCACTTAAGTTGAGCCTTAGGCATAAAAGTTCATTATCACTTTACAATACTCTTCCAGAAGTCTAACTTGCGAGATCTTGTGAATTTCTGCCTTATTTCGAATTTTGCGTAAAAACCATTGCTGTTCTGACACTGACAGCAATTTATGTTCCTTTCCCAATCAGTGAATACAAACCTCATTTTCCATTAATGATTCTTCTTGAGAACACTAGGCATTAATTTTCCTTCTCCCAGCTTATAATTTACATGTATACTTCAAGGATAAAATTTCCTAACTTTGATATTTCGCGCGAAATGATTGGAAATTTAAGTTTTCATTTCAGAGAATAGAATTGTCAAACACCACGCGTCGAAGGATAGATAAGACTATAATACATAATATAAAAATAAAAAGCATAGATTAAATCAAAAATATATTTAGCATAATTTATGAGATATTGGAAACTATTATTTGTGAAATGATATCGGCAATATAAATTTTCATGTAGTAAAATCTTTTCGTATTTTTTAATTTACAGTACAAGATAAGAGTTGGACTAATTTTAATTTAAGGAGAATTATAAATTGATTTTACTCAGAAAATTATGCCCAATATTATTTCTTAAAAGTTACTAAGTATTTGGTTAGAGTATCACCCTTTTTAAGTAAAAGATCGCTAGCTTTGCTTCCAAACCAATTGTCTCAACTCATCCATACAAACTTGTCTCAACTCGGTGTTCTAAAGGCAGAGTTAGTAAGAACAAATAAATGTACTTGAAAACACCTATCCATAATGTTGACTAATCGGCCGTATATATATTAAATTAGTCATTGATACATAGTTGCTGTCATAAAATTTTGTAATGACTTGTTTGCATAAAAACGAACAGAAATAAAAAGAACACATTGTAAATAGAGCATCTATTTTCCTTTAGCAACCACAGATGATAATAAGTGTCATCAGCGAATCATCATCCTCCAGTTATCCAAGAAACGATTTAATAACTTAATATTTCCTACATTTCTAACCCCAAACATCTATTAACTGTAATTTATCCGACCGATGTCTGTTTCAATGGATATGCGATTAAACTCTTACCTCGAACTAAGAATAGTAGGAATGAGTTTTTGTGGAGAAGAAAGTACGTCGATATCCACAGTTGAGGCGGAATCGTAAATGAGCAGCAAAATTTTCCGTCTGGGGCTTGTTAGCGTAGAAACCTACTTTCTCGTTAAAAATTACTTAATGAGACTACTATTACGTGAAGAATAATTTACCCTTTACTCGCATCTTAAATTTATGTTAAAAAGGTAATTAAGTTCGAATTCAACTAGGATCAAAGATGAAAGGAGAAGCAAGAACTAAAAAATATGCTCTCATCAATTTAATTATCAGAGTCTTTATTTAAACTTAACTAAATTTACCATATTCTCAAAATGGAAGCTAGATTATTCAGTTGATTTAGGTTTAAATTTAAGTAAACTTACTTAATAATCATCAATGTGGGAGTTGAATAAATTGCTTCTACATAATTTGAGTGGATTCAGCATTAAGATGGACAGCTGGGCATTTATGTATCTATAAATTATGCTTAAACTTAAATCATACATTGAAGAAAACTAGTTATGTCTGAATTTACTTCAAATGTGACGAGAACCTTTAGACCATTCCTGAATCCATCAAAGTTTGATTGTAAAAGTCTTCAATACGCCTACTCCGCTGAGAAAAACTAATTTGGCGAAAATTATTGTGTCGTTTCACCGGAAATTTTACTCTAAGTAAGCCATTACCATTAAATAAAGAGTGCTTAATAAAAAAATTCAGCCAGACGACGCACCACCGCGAGATTTCTAGCGAAGTTCCTCTACTTTCATTTCCTAAAGCCTCGACTTTTATTGCCGTAGCAAATGCGAGAGATGGACAATTTTCCCTAATGGCTTATAACCCTAAGTGTATCACTTTACAAGCACTTTTGAACAAACTTTCTCTTTAAAATGTTAATTATTTGATATCCTATAACTGCAAATAAGAAAAGTGTAACATTAGGGTAAACTTATACTCTCCTACACTTAAAATTCACGCTTTCAGATTGCATTCGTATTGTAAGATACAATAAGATATAAGCAAAAAAAACTTTAAAGAAATAATACCGTACTTATAATTACCTATATATTCACCATAACACAAATGATAATTTCTATTTATCATCTTACTTCCATATTATATTATTTATTTCCCTATTTTAAATGACTTGAAATATCGTATAAACTGTTGATTAACTTTCAAGTTTAAATATTTGTAATGAGAATCAAAGGGCAAATTTTTTCTTTATTTCTTTTCTGATTCTAATTAATCTCTAAGTAAGTATTATAAGCCCCATCGGTATAAAAACTTTTCCGTTGTTAAATGCCCACATAAAGAACTTCAAAAATGGCAAAAGCATGTTGCTAAAGAAGTAATTAACAGCAGGAAGGGATTTATAATTATGTATGCTAATATTAGCTATAAGTAGGCCAGTCTAAGTATCAAACTGATTCTTAGAAACAACTCCTTAAAGAATGGCTTAAATGAACTGAATATTGAGTAACTCTGCTAAATACCTTAATAAGTTCTGTGATTGAAGTTCTGCGGAATAATCTTACCTCCAATAATTACTTTCATGAAAATAACTAACCCGACTAAAAACAAAAATCCTTCACAACGTGAGGCGTTAAGACTTTATGGGAATATTAACTCGTTCCAATGGGTATTTTGCAATGTAAACAGTTAAATTTATAACGGCTTAGTTTCCTAACGGGACATTGTTCTATCATTAGATCTTCGTGCCTTTAACGATCTTAAATCCTATGTTTGACACGTAATCTAGCTGAACGATTTGAAGAAATCTTTCAAAAGCTTAGCTTATAACTATTTTCATCTTTAGCTGCTGAAGATGATCTTAATGGAATGGAAAAGCAGTAGATGGAGATGTGGGTTCTCAAAGAACAGTAATCGGTTGTTAGGATTAGGTAACAAACAAGGAAGAACCTACGATAGCATCAAGCGGTTCAATAGAATTAGTGAAAGACGGACAGCGTTAAAGATTAAGAGAAGACGGGCAGTCTAGTGACTAATGGAGCAGGAAAAATTAACGGTACCACATCTAGATTTACATTAGGTTTGCATCACGCGATGGCATATAAAGATGTAACGGAAAAATATTGGATTTTGAGTCAATTTTTTACGTAATCTAGTGGTCGAGTCGACTACATGGTTCGAAGATGATCTCAAACCTGATTCTTTCTCGTACAAATCGATTCACGTCTGCATTTCTTAAGCAACCGCTGCAAGATCTGGGAAGTCATTCCTCTTCAGTATGCCGTTGGCGTTCTCTTGAAGATGCAGCAATCGAAAGTTTCTTTTTGAAATTGTATCCAGACGCTTGTTACTGAGAAGTATTCAGCTGAATATCGAAACTGACTTTTCTGTTCGTACGAGTATTCTGGGACGATAGACTCTTGAAATTGAGGATTCATCTCTGGTGCAATCCATCTCGCATTGCATCGTTTGAGTAAATTCGATTTTAAACACTCTCACAAGTTTTTCACTCGTGTCGTAATCTTTCGAAGAACAAAACTCCATCAAAATCACTTGTGGAGTAGGTTAACGGGCTTATATTCGTTATGAAGTGGTATTACAAGGGATTAAAGATCCAACCACGGGTTATGAAATTGAGAAAGATAATAGTTTCAATTAGGAAACACGCAGTAAAACACAAGGAGAACTATTCCAATTTAATCCATTCTTCCATTTAGAGTAGAATCATAATAAACCAAAAATAAGGATTGAGTCATGAAGCTATAAGCCCATGATTTACCTTGGGAAATTAGAAATTAAGAAATAAAAAATTCTTGATGGCAAAGGTACGCATATCAGATGACTAATTGTGTATATATGTTCTTAAAATTCTATAACGGGCACTAAATGACAGCTAGTGACGCGTTATCACGTCATAATCATATTTAACTATTATAAAACTTTAATTGCTGCTTTATAAAAGTATTTTCAACTGCTTTTACCAATTCAAATTAATAAAAATCTCAAGTGTTATACCCATGTCTTCCTGAATATACGGCAAAATTTTAATTCTTTAACTAGGATTGTTAATTTATTTTACCACACATTTAAAAAGATTTTTCATTTTTTTCTATTCTTAACATAATTTATCGTTCGTGGTGCCTAGAGAAAGTTTTTCTCACCTGCGTATACATAACTCGTTGAATGCAAAAATATTGAGAAAAGTACGCACAAAATGTTAAAACTATCTCTGTATCATTATATTCTGATACATTTCAGTTTATCGACTCAATAACTTTTGTGCAATACTGAGCCAACACCCACCGCGATAGCTTAGATTGACCCCATCAACATCCCTCGTAACATGAACAAGATTCTACGAAGGACATCAGTGTAAGATTTCATTTCGTGCGAATTTTTTAACCCCCTTTTTTAAATGGCGAAACCTTCTGAAATCGTCCCCATTAGGTCACTTAGGAGCCGAACGGAATATATTTCACCGCATCGGAATCTGTAGCACTTCTTAGGAGGGCGGGGCATCTCTTGCGGGCGGGATGTCCCTCGTAAAGGGCATCGGAGCAGGTTTTTCGGGCGACGGCCCACGGCGGAGAGCTCCTCAAACAAGGCTTCATCCGCCCTTTATGTTATATCCAAATGTCCACGACCTCTTCGTCGTCACAACCTTTATGCACACCCCACCCCATCCAATCCACCCACTTGCTCAACTGGTCGAATTAAGAAGGCCGAGAACAGAGCCCACGGATGAATTGCCTTGCGTAATTCTTCTGCAGGAATCCTCATTTTTTTCCCTTCGTTGCGTCACCTGCGTGCAGAGGGTGTGAAAGACCAGTTACGGATCCGCCTCACATTATGAATCCAATATCTCTCGTGGGAGAACTACGCGGATTATTTCTGCAGCTTGCTAATCGCCCATTATGCCACCTGCATTACGCTATGGGAAGCGATAGTTGACGAGAAGTTAGGGAATTTGAACTGAATTTTCGATTAAAGATTCAAGTTTTAATTTTACAATTGTAATAATCGAAGCATGTAATAATAGGAGCTGAAGTTTAAGTCTATAATATAGAGCGAGAAAAAAATATTTATCGCAATTCTATACAAAAATATAATAAAATATCATTTTTAATCCTCCCTTACCTCAACGTTGAATATCATTGATCTACGTACATCGAAGTTCTAAAATCTATTCAATACCTAAAGGAAGCGTACTATCAGAAAATTTTATTGTTGTATGGCCTATACTAATTCAAGATAAATAAAAAATGATATAGAAGCAGGAAAACGTTAAATCGAACTATTTATAAATCTTTATTTCATTAGATTAAAGATAAAAACAATTAAAAAGTTGATCAAATATAAATCACTATAAAATGACTTTCTTTAAGTTTTAAAATATTATTTACAATCTTAGACTAATAATTATTTTCGTCGAAGTTATACAATTATCTATAAAAAATGACAGATACGCTAATTTTTTATCGTTATTTGACTTAAAAGACTAAATAGGCTCTGAAAAACGTAAAAATAGGTCCTATTTAGCAATTAATTACAGTCGTAATAAAAATAAAAGCGGCGAGAATCGATTAAGGCAGTAGATCTGCATGAGATATAATCTTTTCCGCACGCATGAATTCGATTCGAAGAGTATAACATAAATAATTTAGATGTAGTTAACTTTTAGTGAACCATGACTCAAACATACTGCTCATAGATATTAAGTTAACGTACCTGTTATCTAAAAGAAACGGAGATTAATTATTAGCAACAGAAGGAATATTTGAAGGTATCTTAAAATTCAACACTTTTATAAATACTTTAACGTTAATTCAATACTTGTTATATATAAATTAATAATTCAAGATATCATACTTTATTCTTACAACAGTTGATCTTCAAAGTTAATGGAGCGCATGAAATATTCCGTGACAAATTGATCTTCCGTTCATGCGACATACAGTCACGCGTATCCCAGGAAAAAGAAAGTTTGCCTAAATAGGAATATAAATTCTCACACGATATCAAAAAAATACATAGAAATTCAAGCGATAGCATCTGAAGAAAGAATTGTAATCTTTAGTTAAATAAAATAGACTTCAACGGATAATTCACTTGAATATTTAGTGTATGGATGAAAATTCCATTTTTCTACGTAACGGCCCAAAACAGTTGCATCCGAAACAAAAAAAAAACATTCTTGCGATCCGTTCCTCGCCAATTGGCCATAAACAACGTACCGCAACCACAGTCGGCAGTTCCAAAAACCGCACCTCATCTGCGGCGGAGAAGCAGCATTTATTCTCCGTTTCGTAACCTCTTTGAATAGATCATTCGGTCAAGTGCTGAATGCACTCGTGAAGTGCATCGAAAGGTTGAGCATTACGCAAATTGCGGAAATTATTCGAAGAGGCGATGAATCTTCCATTCGATGGAGACACGTAGCGAAAGTATACGGTTCCTCCTTCTCTTTCTTAAACCGTTAACTCTCATTGGAAACCCGTATATCAACCGAAATGCATTAAGCGAAAATGTCAGCGTGCTTTTCTGACACATTTAAGTATTCGATATTACGTATGTACTAGGATGTCCAATTCCGTGATTATTCTATGATTTATGGAGGTTTTGAATAGTTCGAAATAAATCCTTCTCATTCCATTAAAATTTGATGTTGTCATCATCATCTTGAAGCATCAGCATTGCAAATTAATCGGTCAATTATTTCAAATATATTTTCCTTAACTGTGACATCCTTAGAATTATGATTTTCTTTTTAGAAAGAAGTATGAAATGTTTAAATTGTTTGAATCGTATTTTCCCCCCAATGAGATGCATTTGTTAAAAATTCATTATTCGATAACTAGGAGACTTTTCTAAAATTTCGACTTAATTTTTGTAGTTATACACATTCATATAAAGTTTTCTCATTTTGACTCTGAAATGTTAATTATGGCATTACTCTTTCCTTCATACTTCATGTTTAAATTTACTACAGTAGACCTCTAAGTGCACCATCTAATACTTAACGATTCCTCAGCCTATTCAATATATGATGCGTATCATAGAAGTTGAGTATAAGAAAGTGGTGATATAAATATAGAAAATGATAATTGAGAATAATGTATAACCTTTGCTCTCCTCACAAAAAGTGAAAGCACACCTAATAGAATCGTTCTTTGTAAACGAGAAATAGATAAAACTTTGATTAACACTATTCATAAAAAGAAGAAACAAAGATTTAAGATTGGAACACTATAAACTTAACTACCAAGTTCGTACTTGACAAATAATGAATGAGAGAGACGGTTTAATAAGGAAATGAAATACAGGCGTAAATTTGTCTAATCAATAATTAATAATAAAAACAAATTTTTTAATAATGATTTGCAAAAACACTCTTCATTTAACAAGCAACTAAGGAAAAAGTACATGAATAAAAACCTAATTCGAGACATTTTAAATGTCTACATAGATGCAATGAAAGCGTCATGTCAAAATTCATTCTCGAAACAGAATCTCCTCAATTTCGTCAACTCTCGAAAATCTCTCCAAGGGGGAACGAAAAGTAGCAAATGCTCCAACTTTTTGCATGCCAATAAGAACGTGCCAAATCTTCGAAGCGTGCTTCTACATTTCCGCTGATTGGGAAGATATGGGGAAAGCTCGTTGCTAAATGGTCTGTAACGGTCATCGGAGGGGACGTGATATGCCACCACATTGTCACAATACCATTTGGTCCTCGGTCTTGTTGGGAGACCAAATATCTCGGCGATGTTATAAAAATCCTTAGAAAAAAGCTTCTGGGAGGAGGAGGTGGTAATATCCTAAAGGGCAGCATGACCGAATTGTGTCATCGGGAGTTGCAAAACATTGTCTTTTGGTACGAGGGCGGTGGTCCAGTCATCTCATCCCTGTTATCCTTGGGTGCGGCTTCTTTAGCCTTGCGTAATACACGATGGTCGTCTTCAGTGGCCCAATGCACATCCCAGTGGCACTTGAAGAGCAGCAGCGCTGCAACTTACTCCCCCATCAGTGGTGATAGCTGTTGTGCTGTTTTTGGCCATTCACTTATAGTTATTGTGCTTCAATACATATAAAATAAATTTAGTGTAGAGTTAAAATAGTATATATAGATGAGATATTGAAAGACCCAATTTTTGACCTGAGAAAAGTTGTTGCTGAGTCGTTTTTGAGTATAATTCTTTCGTGTAAGCGTTGCAGTGGATGCTCACTAGTGAAAAGAATATCAGTCTAGGAATGCGACAGCTAACTTCGGTGGATTACCTAAATTGTAATATTTTTGAGCAAAGATTAAACGACTTTCTCCGAAAATCTTCTGGAATGCCTAATAAAGTGATCTGTGTGACGTTAAGATGAAGAATTTGCTACTTTGGATATGGGCGATTGCTTACAGCTAAGTGTATGGATAACAAATGACTAAGTAAGTAAGATTTGGATGATTAAGTTTAACGTTAGATATATGAATTATGATTTTAATATTTTTACCCCTGGGCAATCAAAAATGAATTTTAGTACTTTGAGAAATTGATTTTTATTGAAAGTTTGCGATTAAAATTGATTAGTTTTTGCTATTTTTCTTGACTGAATGTTCCATCTTAGGTTTTGTTTAAAGAATTTAAACTACTGCAATACGATCTCCGACTTATTTTTCTTTATAGCATTGAAATAAATATTAAATATAATTTATGAACATTATTTCCCTCTGAGGAAAGGGTATAGTAATTTTTATGATTCTTATTGTTGATACAAACATTGAAGATGACCACTGCTGTGAAAGAACTACAATAAACTAGTCATTGTGCGGTTATCGGAATATTTTGAAAATTAAGTGGGTCGCTTTATAACCATTAGTACACTTTTTATCATTTGCACCTATAAATCCTTGGATTTCATCTAAAAAATATTTTAATACTTGTTGAAACTGAAATATGATTAAATATTACATACAATAAAATTTTTATTTTATATACTCTTTTGTTCACTCATTGATGAAGGTTAAATTGAAGATAGGACTCTGTAGCCATAATTCCAGCCAATTTATGGAGGTTTTATCAGCATTTTTACTGTCGATTAAAAAGTTGAGAGGCAATTATCGTACAAAAGTATTACTTCGACGGGAAAAGGAGAATATTCTAATCTTTACTTATTAATACTAGCAATTTATATTGTCTAAAATATCTTATTAATTCTATTGAAATATCTACATCAACAACAGTTTCAAGCGATTAAGAGACCACCTTTGAAGACTACTGGTCAAATTTGCGTCCGAATTCTTTTTTACTCATAAAATATCAGCGATACATTGAGGCATCCGAAACTGGTTAAAGAATTCATTCATAACCGCAACATATTTTCGAGAAATTGATCGCGGGTCGTTGATGGCGAAAACCGCCCGAGACACGCCTTGATGATGGACAGAGTTTAAAACCGCCGTTTTCAAAGGGTCATCGAGTATGTTTTCCTCGCAAAGGTCGTCGGGAGGGAGGAATCGGGCCGCGTTGCACAATTATCTAATCAATTTGGGAGGAACCACGCCCAGCGATGAGGGAGACCTTTAATACACTTTCTCCGCAAAGAAGAGCGGTCGCCCCTCAGAGTAGATGCGCTGCAGACGCTAATGGGAACGAGGCGGTTACGAAGAGGGGAAGACATTTTTAAAAGGGGTGCGAAACCTGATTAAACGCGGAGATTTTGAAACTGTTATTTCGGGATGACTTAGTTTTTTAATCAGATTGAAATTGAGAGCATCTGTGCTTGCGATAAAGATGTTTTCGCCCACGAGGATTCTTTTCGTTTATTTTTGCAACCGGTGTTTAAAGTTACGAGGACGGCGATGGAATAGCTGTTGCCATTAAGTCACTCGGTCTTCGTCCTTTTTTTTTGAACCCCTCTCGTTCGACTAATATGGGTTACGTTACAGCTGTTGAAGGTGATGTAAAGTGCACTCGGGTCTTTCATAAACTTCGCGAGCGATGCTTTTTTGTTTTCTCGACGAGTTAATTTCTTTGTCGCCGATACTTGTCACGATTTGCTACTGAATGTAGTCACTTGTAACTATTGATGGTTGTAACTGATAATTGTAACAACCGATACTTGCTTGATTTGCACAGTAAATGCGAATCAGAAACCTCGCTTATGAAGGAGTTGAGTTTGAATTCGATTCATTGAATGGAATTCATAACAGTGTTATTTTCGCGATTTTTTGTTCACAATATTTTATTTTGGTTTTGGCTTTGGCATGTGGAAAGCTATACGAATAAGTGATAAGTAATAGGTTTATCAATACTGTACTGTCTACCCTATTTATTTACAAATACGATCGGTTTGGATAAGGATTGTATAGAATTGTACTATTTGTTTTCTTTCTTATGATCAAACGCTTATAATTTAAATTTTCATTAGTTGTATGGCTTAGCAAAAAGAGTCTAATCAGTTCTAATAGGAAAGTGTTTGAGGAAAGTTTTACTAAACTATCAATCATCCCACAAAAAAGAACAGTTATGATTGTAAGTGAATGAGAATACAATTTGCAATCAATTGCAATTTTTAAAAGATCTATAAAAAAGAGACGGTTGATAAATGATGCATTAGAGGATAAACTGTAGAATCTAGATCAAATAGATCTATCACCAGTGATGCGATGAAAGTTATTTTGCACACAAACGCTGTTAAGTACCGATAAATGTGAAGTGGTTGATATCACATGAGTAATTATGTAAACTTATTAGAAATGGCATAGCTAATAAACCTTCATTTTTTCATCGACAAGTGTATAATACTGTTATCTTAATGAATGTGAATATGAAATATGATATTACATCTAAATTAAATTAGAAAACTTGTTTTCTTACTGGCAATAAATCAATTGCGTCACTTTTATCTCACGTAGAGTGATTTCTTAAAGACAAACATTCAAATATCCAATCCAACCTCTACAACAAAAAGCTCAAATGGGTTAAATATTTATCGCATGCTTCATCAATTAATTCTTAACTTTATTGGGAAAGATGAGAGATTTTCCATCGAAAGTGAGAGCCATATATGTGGGTCAACATTTGGGTCGAAGAGGACCTTCCAATGGATGAAGATGAAACCACTTATGTGAACTGGAAATGTGAGGAAAGTAGAGCGTTTCAAGCAATTTTTTATTCAGTATGCCCTAACATGATATTCTGAGAAATTTTGGGCATTCGAAAAATTTTAGGGCACCAAAAAAACCTCTACCGAATGAAATAATTTTCCTTACGTCAGAAATTGTAAAACTTAAGAAAGAAGCAGTAGTTTTTGAGCTAAAAGATGTACGAAATGAGGTCAACCTTAAGAATGTACTATTTCATTGGTCATATCCCTTTGACGATCAGAAATATCCTGCATCAGAATAGGACGCTTAACGTAAAAGTACTCGGAGATTTACTCCGTTTTCAAAAGTTAAAATAAGTGATAATTGCCGATAAATATATAGCTTTAAATTACTGTCATATAATAAGAAAATCAATAACTTTTTTCTAATATTATTTATTATCTTTATTTTAATCGACACCAATCCGTTACGTAATTGACATCGAAAAAATTTACGAATTTCAGAAAACATGATATGTTTCAAATCGTTCATATTTCAGAAAACATGATACGTTCCGCAACAGTAACATCGTTACCTTGACAGTGAAATTAAGTGCTGATCTAATGAAATCTTACTCAAATCAATCTGCTGCAAAATTGAAAATATCCCATTGATTAGAAACACAGATTTGAGTATTAGCTTTCCTAAATCACAAATCCAGACAGCGCAGGAGAGTTTATGCCATAGAATCGTGACTACGTAACCGTAACGGAGTGAGGTGATTCATACACGCGGTTTCTTTAATTATCAATCCGTTACCACGGAATTGCTTTTTTACAAGCAAAAAATGGATATAGAAAGTAATAGGTATAGGAAATTAGATCCATCTCTTTTCATATCGATTGGAAATCAATGAGTTATAGTTTCTTATTAAGAGAATCTTATTTATATTTTAAAATACGTTTTTTTCCTATGAAAACAGCGAAAATTAAGTTCATATCAATACGTAACGAAGGATTCAACTATTTTTACTTCCGATGAATTACGAACAATTGCAATAAGTACCTCGTCCATGATTTCTCACGTATAGGTTGCATCTCGGTTTTTTCGTCAAACTTCTTTACGTAAATGCGAATTATTTTCAAAGAATGCGCAGTTTAAATCCTTAACCTTATCTAAAAATATATTTGCAATGAAAAAATGTATTGAAGCCGAATGTTTAAAACTGCCTCTTTTGAGGTAAAGGTAGATATTTTTCGAACAATTATCAAGTAAGATGAGACTCTGTAAGTCACAAAAATCCAAGATTCAATCTCCATAATGATGAAGGAATAAAGGATCGGTTACCTATTTTAAAATAACATGATTATACGTGTACATATCCCATAATCCTCATTGGATATCATGCCTAAAGATGAATTTGTGATAGTAGTTCAATTGTCGTGGTTTGGGTGAGTCAAACTGTGGCTTTGTTGATGGAATATTGAAAGCTGGAATTCGTTGGAAAGATAGATTTCGCGTTGTTAAGGCGATAATAGAGGGGAACAGATTGAATAGCGAATAGGAAAACGCGATTTTAGATTGGACAGCGGGAGTAAAAGGAAAGGCCTCGAAATCGATGACTTTCACTGCATTTTATGCCTCTCAGCTATTTCTAAGAACGTTCGACGTGTGTACACCTACATTGATGTCGTGTTAAAACGACAAGCTCAAATATTCGAAACGCGACCAGACTGAAAATTCAACCTATTTTTCAAAATGCGGAAGATCTGACTATAACTCGCTAACACGATATTGAGTCTTCACATCTTTAGAACGCGATCATAATTAGATCAAATTTTGAAAGATTACTTTAATAAATCGCTTAAAAAATTTTAATTTCGATTATAAAAAGAAATGAATTTTCTTCACCCTCGTTGTGAAAATGTCTTGTATATCGTTCGGAATGTTTTATATAGTTATTTTATGAAGAATATTAGAGTTTCGTAATTTACGACGTAAAAATATCGATGTATTTCAGCTGTCATTTCGTATTTCTTGACAGTTAAAGTATTTATCTACTAATAAAAATCAACAAATGATTAACAATAATTTTATTGAAAATTTACTTAAGCCAAAAAAATCAGTATTGAAGCTTAGGCTAGAATTCTGTACTAAATAATTTTTATTGAATACGAGAATAAAATACTTAGGGAGAAATCGTTTTTAAAGGTCAGACATTGTAAGCTTACTTTTGTATCTGAAATTGCTGTGATGATTATTTTGTAAAATTTTAAATAAATAGATCAATACCACCATAACTTGATATTAATGAAAATGACGTTTCTTTATATGCTTCAAAAATAATCAATATTCTTTTGGCTGTATTAAATGCAGGTCAATTCCTATGGTGAGATTCCTTCGAGGAAATTTCTAAGCGTGATAGTTGAACTTAAAGCAAACGAGGTCGACAGAATAATAAATAAAAATTACGAAACTATTTTACTATTATTACGATAATTCTGCATCATTATGATTCAGATATCCTAGTAATTCTAGGATAATTTAGGAATAATCATCTATTATCTGAACCAGCTTTTCTTAACTTGTGATTTATTCTCCCTTTGATGGAATCTATTTTCAAAAATTGATCAATTCTATTCTGAGTTCATATATTTGTCTCCAAACAGTTTCAGGAGTACGTTGACCGGTTTTGAACGTTGAATAACATATTAATATCTTAAATGAATACTTAAATTACACTCATCAAGTAATAGTTTTTCATTACTACTTCCTTTTTGAAGGGACAACCCGCTATAATTAATATTATTTGAAAACTATATTCGAACTTGAACGTTTGCCAAACACATGTTAATATCTTTACATCCCAACAAAAGTATAGGAATAACATTTTATAGAAGGCAGAAGGAAGGAAGAATAATATTCTCCGGGAACAGACTCAATCATTGATACTAATTTGAATGTAAAGGTCGCTTGAATTGGTTCCTTGCCAACGAACTGTTAATGGATCTAGAGAAATATAAGTGATACCTTAAAATAATTCTGTTTTCAATATTTAGTTTCTTCAATATTTTTTAAAAGGTCATTGCCTAAAACTTTGGAGACGTTTCTGTTGGACCATCAACCATTCTATTTAGTGCTATTTAAGGGTAATTATAAAGCCTTTTGATTTTGAAAGGAGCGTATATATTGGCATCAAACTGTAGAAAACTATAAGATTTTGGATTGATATGTTATACTCAAACGTAGTGGATGGGACATGATAATGTCTTAAAAGAAGTTATACCATATTTTCTACCTAAGACGGTTATAAAGAGCATCAATAGTCAATTTTATAAGGCAGCTTGAAACTATTTTATGCTCAAACACCCACGTAATTCATGAAACTCAAAGAAGGAAGGATAATCGTTCCTTTCTCATAAATAATTCTCATAATAAATTCCTTTCTACAACTACCTTTCCGTCATAATTATACCTCTCAAGTTAGATGTATGATGACCAACATGCCTTTGGAAATTCCACATAGATTGGCTGCATTACATTTCCATTTCCCTCGTAAGATAATCTGTTCTCTGCAATCACTCTGCTGTACTTAGCGCAGCACGTGTTAAAGCCTTTATCCAGGCATCGATCCCTGTCCCTCGTCGTAGAAAGACACTATCAATGGATTTCTAAAGGCGAGATCGTATCCCGGAAACTGTGAAGGGGGCGCTCCGTCCCTTCGATTGGGTATGAATGAAAGCGATAAATGGGTGAGAGTCTCAGCTAACGGTGTGGCCATCGATGTTCAGAGAGAAGGGAGCCTCGGGCTCTCTCATTTATTTCTACGTTTGTAGCGTTGCATAATTGATCCTTGGATGCGCTCAGGAAACGGGCCCGTGATTTATGCATCCGCTTGCACTCTTAGATTCTAAAGCTCGATTTACATGGAACAGTCTGAATTTTTTGCTTTGGATTCACGTCTAACGCATTAGGTTAGAGTTATTATGAATGAATGAGCAAGAAAATGCACTCACATAAATAAATAATATAATGTGAAATAGAAGCTATTGATTTTTGTATGAATTTCATGAAAAAGCAAAAGTATTTCTTCTATAAAAAGTTGTAATAATAATTTGGAGGGTTCAGAAAAGAAATATACATAAGAAAGATTATATACAGGCATAATAACCATGCATTAAAACTTTTCATTAAATATTTATCAAAAATAACACTGTATAATAATTAATAAGTAGGAATCTAAGTATAGCATTTTAGTAATGAATTGTCAAAAGGAACGCATGCATACAAATATTTTTGAGGTTATTAAAACATCATTTGTGTAATTTAGAAAATCTGAAATAAATTGATTTACTATAATATGAGTTATAAATCTAATAAAATTTGCAAGATATGCTAGTTTTTTACCCAATTTCAGCAACAGATATTGAAAATTTAATGAAGTACATAATTGTAATATTTGTATAATCAACTTACTAAAAAGCTATAAAACTGAAATTGATCAATTACCCCGTATCTAAGAGTTTTAATTAATAATGATTAAATTAATCAATAATATTAATTTTAAAAATTAAATACATATATGAGAGTAAATACACTGAGATATAAACGGAGAATTTCAATCCATAAGAGGTTTGAACGGAAGTATTAAAATTTTAACGACGTGTTAACAACCGTACATTCACCCATAGAATGCATTTTACGGACCAATCACCGAGGTTTTACTATTGACTGGAATGTTCAGAGGCCTCTTGGTGACCCCGAAGCCAAATAATAATAACAGTACTTTTCCTGCCAAGAATAGGATCCAAGAAATGCAAGTTTAAGATAAGAATCAATTGTATGAGTAGTCTGGATCCATAAATTCACAGTTTGACGGTATTGAATGCAGGCCAAAATATTCAAGTGCACATTAACCCCTACGAGTTCGTATGCGGTAAAACCCGTTATTGCACCGTATTGCAGTTTTGAAATTGGAAATCTCAGGCTTAATAATGCGGATGCATTTTATCTCAATGTCAAGAATCTTAAAAGAGAAGGTGGGACTGCACTTTGTACACAAGAAGGCATTTTCTGTACTAGACTGCCATCAACACATCATCAACCTTGATATTTTTTGGTTAATTAGATAAAGCTTTTAAAAATATTTTATAAAATATAATTTTGAAGATATTAGTCCTAACTTATTTCATGTGATTACCAGAGGAATATAATCTTACCCATTATTTTCGCGAACCTCATCACTAATACAAATATATTAAGGAAATTTGATGTTATATAAAATGAGTGTATCACAATAAAATCTACAATAGAATGGTTTATTATAGTTATTAAGAATGAAGAACGGAATACGTCTCACGTCTTATAGAAGAAGCTAAGTCTAGTTTGACATCGTTTTACGAAACGATGAGGGTTAAGCAGATGTTGGAACTCCGCTCAACATAATAAAATTTCAGGATCACAAGTATCAAGGTAACATGCGTGAATACCTTGAAATTTAATTGTTAGTACCGGTATCTAAGAAGGCTGTCTTCTTAATAGCTGTGGGCGATTTGGACTGTAAACTCATTTTAAGCAGATGTTTCATCGTAAAAATGAATACACGGAAGTGGACGATTGTCTGGAGTTTTGAAAATTCTACTTTTGAGTTTTTAAACGGCCTGGAATAAATTATTTGCAATGGAGAAACATAAGTTAAATGAATTATAATTTAAAATATAAATTAATCAATAAATCTTGTTGAATTTGAAAGTAATTTTTTGGGAATGAAACCTTAACATCTATCTATATTAATTCCTCAAACGCGTAGAAAAAGCATTTATTCATTGTAATGCATGTAGACTTCCAAAATCTAAAAAAAATTCTTTTACGCGAAAATGAAGTATTTTGTAGTTTCGGATCATACGATATAGCATAATAAACATCGATATTTGCTGCTACTCAAACGCGCGATATACAAAGGCTTATTCATTTATATTACAGTAATAAATCCTACGGCAAATACGTCATCTACTTTAGCGATGTTTGTCGCCAAAATCTGAATAGGTGTGACTATTTCCGATAAAGTTGGGTCTCTTAGTCCTTGGTCTCAGCCGAGGATGGATACGAGAAAACGCCCTGACCGCTGGAATTCCTTGAGGCGAATTTTGACCTTGCCCACCACTTTTCAGGGTCAATCTCGCATATGGCCTGCCCATCAGACTTCCTCTTTTGCTTCTATTGCATCCAAATTAAAGAATATTTTGCTGCTTTGATTCGTGCAACCGTAATTAGCCCGTGCTGAATAAATTGGGCGGTTGGTTTCAATGTCAGCTCCTCAAAAAATTATATTCTCGATGATGAAACATTGTATGATGGTGAGACCAGATCTGAATCTTATGAAAATTGTGTTAAATTAGAGACCAATTTCTTAAACAACATTTTGTTCATCACGAAAATTTAAAGATCGTTATCATACTAGGTATTCGGTAAAATGAAAAACTATATATATTTTGCGTAAAATTAGACGGAGATTTTGTGAATAAAGAGGGTAATAACAGAATTATTACATGGGCGCCTGATTTCTAATCATAATTCGCTAATTTTTTCCTTTCTGATAAAAGTGAGATTATTCTGTACAATTGGATTACAGTTTGATGTATCTCTCATTTACGTGTAATTTAATGAATAATAAACTTCACGGACTAATATTTCCTTCATTCAGCAAAATTTAACATTGGGTTTGGTAAGGTAAATTGGCATAAAATTATCCGCAGTTATTCATATTATTCAGGTATTTAATAAAAATTACACAAAGAGAGGTGTACCGTTATCCGATCTTACAATAATATTATTTTTTCTTGAATGAATGTTTTTCTTTCTATTGCCTAACAGCATCTAAGTATTGCTTCTTAAGCATATTTTCTCAACCTACTGCATCTCTTGAGCACTTTTTAACTTATATTTAAAATATAAAACGGGTATGATATATTGATAAATGACTTATAAAATTACATTAGTTAAAAGGGAAGGAAAAAAATAATTATAAAAATCTATAATTCTATGAATCATTATGAATCTGGTATCTTACCAGGTAATTCAAAGAATTAATAGGTATTTGTTAGTTTTAAAAGGGCGAAAAGAAACTGGAATTTTTCAAGGAAAAATATTACTATTATTAGTAACTGCTAGTATTTGATGTCATCATTATTTCAAATAAAAAATAATATTTATCATACATTCACAACCACGAAATATATGTGCTTAAAAGTGAATCAAAACATCTCACAAATATTATAAACCAGGTACATAGAGCCAAGCAAATGTTCGAGCCTATTAAAAAAAATCAGAACCACTTAAACAGGTGGAGAATAACTATAATAGTATCTCTGATAGAGTAATCCTGTCTCGTCATTCGCTAGAACCATATAGAGTAGATATTTACATTTGTAACATAAATTCGGATGTGTAACTGTGTATTCTTAATAGAAAATCGTCATATAGACCTCATATAAAAACATATCATTGTTAACATACAAATTGCCCCCAATTTCGGTTGTACCCAAAAAACACTGGACCACGCCCAATCCAACACGCGCCTCCTTGGACCACGAAGGATGATCTATCAGCATCTCGGCGCATGATTGCCTCGGAGCATCATTTTTTGTAACCTTCGGTGGGCGTTTTCCACAGTACGTTTCGCTCCACATATGCACGGCAGTGGGTGGACCACTGGTGTATTTCACGAAAGGCCAAGGCGATGTTATTTCGCAGACTGGTTTCCAAAGACCAGTTTCATTCGTTTTATATTCGTCCTCTTCAAAAAGAAAAATGCTGCGTTAAGGTCGGTTGCGGAGTAATACCAACGGCCGATGTTGACATAAATATTTTGGTCAAAGACGTCCACATACGAAGTGCGTACCCAATGAACCAAATTCAAGTAGTATTTTGACTCGCGCAGTACGAAGGCCGATGGGACCCAATTACGTTACTCACACGGTTCGTGTCGCCCATATGACCTGCTCTGAATCTTCGGGTGGAAATTTGCATACGGTTAATATTGGAGGTACATTTCGTCATCGACTCACTCCACCCTTGAGGTACCGTAATTGAAAACAACCACCCCAAATATCCTTTGGCCCTTTACTGTCATAAACATCAAGGTAAAGGTACCTGAATAATCCTAAATTTGGATGCGATAGGAACAAAGGTGGGACTGGTGGACAGTCCATATATGAGAGCGACCCTGAAAAGTGGTGGGTGGTAACAGTAGAGTCCTAACTGGTATTTTAACTTGTCCGCCTTCTTTTTGAGGAGTTAAGAGACAAAACCCACCAAAAAATAAAAGCTGGAGGTACTTTATACGTCTAGATAACTTATGATAGTTGATGTTGCACTTACTACTTTGCCATCATTGAATATAAGCGCCCATTATTTGATTACTTCATTTTTTCATACCTTCTAAATAAAAAAGCGTAAAAATAATACATATTTCAACCTTCAAATACAATTATTTCGAGTGAAATCGAGATTTACCACTCTCATTGACAGATGAGAGTTATAAATTAATGTAACGAAAGTGACTTTTAAAAATTTATAAATTAATTTAATACTCCAATCATTCTAAAAAAAATCATTATCATTGAATATACACATTAGCAACAAGGTCGAAAATGACTCTCAAAATTCATATGGACTCAATTCTCTCGAATGCACTTTTGGATTTGCTTTCCTTTTGCCCGTTTTTGTATGTAAGTAGTAAGTTTAGTGCGTATAAACCGTTCTCATAGATCACAAATATTGTCTACGTTTCCGCTGGTAACAGAATTTGATTACATCGTAGTATATGTACCGCTATATTAATCTAATTAAGCTATTGCATAATTTTTACGCAAATAAAAGCTGGAACTATCAACGTGTGCATGGACAAGTATCACCCATGCGTCTGCAAATCCCGTTAAATAGGTTTGGCAGTAGAAAAGGGAAACGAGTTCCCGACGCCAAAGAAAACTGCCGATTCCATCGAGTTCTCGGTTCGATACCACGAAGGTCCTCAACTACAGAAAAGGAAATCTCAATTCCCGTTTTCCTTTTAGATCAGTTTCCATCGTCACGTTTTCGGTGTCCGTAACATTGAATAAAATTCGCGAGATGCATCACGAAAACTCACGACCTTCCACTTGTTTTGCTCTGCCGAGCACCTGATCGCTTGACCACTTGGAAATCTGGAATGGAGCCAAGTGCATACGATGCACGTGAGCGATACTTTTGTCCGGAATGCATTCGCACGCAGTCCCTCCGAAAGAGCACAAAAAACCTCCGCCTACCGGCTCCGTCTCGAGAAGTAAATTATCTCGAACGAGAGAAAACTTGCTTCATTAACTACCAAAAGGAAGTGTTTCATTTTTATCCGCTATTTTCTCCTTTTGAAGCTTTTGAAAAATACTATAAAATAACGGACTAATGCACTCGAAGCTGCCGCTCACACACTAACCTAAGAATTATGCAAGGAAGCGTTCTATCGGATCCTTATCAATTTAATGTTTTGAATTTCTCTGGGTAAAGTAATGATATTAATAAAAAAGGTAAAGAATAATAATATTATGCAGTGTTTTCTTAATTTATTTCGGGTTACTTTCTTCTGTGATTGAATTACTGAGTCTAATCTTTGTTAAAACTTCCTCTTACCCGAAAACCTTTTTTTATTTCTTTACATTATTTCCGATGCAAAATGTTTTTATAATTTTCTACGGTTAATTTAGAACAGTATTTTCCGTTTTATTTTTACCTTTATATTTAATCTATTATAAAGAAATGTTTCATAATTAAATACATCTCGTAATTAAAGTATTCTATCGTTATTTATGACTTTTATTTTGGTTGCTCTTTATTCAGTTAATGCGTCATTTATGTGAAATGATACCTAAAGACAGAAACTATCTAGAGGATAATACTTGTATACGAATCTATGTAATAAAATACCATTATTCAAATATACTTTGATTATCTTCCACAATAGCTAGGCTTACCTATTATAATTTATATTATATTTTTGTTTTAGACTTTACGTATTTCAAGAAACTTACCAAGAAATTCATTTGACATTATACAACTTTTCTATATTAGTACGTCAATAAATCACAATGAATTTAATAATCAGTTCTTTTTTAATCCCAATTTTCTTTTTTAAATTGCATTACGGCGCAAATAGTTTTCTATGACAATAGTTGAAGAATTACAATGTGCACAGAACATCAATGAGTATATAGACTAAATTCAAGATTATTATCGATACAAAACGGCATCAAACTTAGATCGAGTTCAATCAAAATCCCCTCTCCACGTAAACATTAGTGTAGGCTTACAATTTATATCTCTGATTATCATCCACAAAGCTTTCTCTGCATTCTGCAAAGATGACCTAAAACCATATTCATTCCGCAATGGACTAATGCGTCGGTAAACAGCTGCAAAATCACGTCCACTCATTTTCTGCAAGATAACCTTTTCAAAATTTTCAAACGATATTGCGTAAGGCACGCAACTTCGTATATCGGTATACAGAGAAATCTGTAAGACATCCAAAAATGCAAGTAAACTTCAGCAGCATATTAATGGCCGAAAATAGGTCCAAGCGAAAAATGCAATGAGAAATTTGGGATGAGACTGCTTTCACTTCTTCTGGGAAACGTTTCTCGAGACATTGTTTCACGAAATCCGTTGAGAGGAAATGAAAAAGCGGAAATAGGAACCTATCAACAGCTTCCCGCTGCATAAATCAAAATATGCAGGAAAGATTTCTTGCGAAACCAATTATTAACCAATCAGAACACTAAATTTAGGAAATTTGATGGTTCCCTTCGTGTGATACATTGACATGTTCTTTTGTTCTACAAAAAGCTTAATATCACTTCCTCCTCGATATTTAATAAATCATACTCTAGCTCTAGAACGATTTTGATAATAAAAAAAACGAATATAACGGACGAGATGCTGATTTCTAACTCTTAAGATTATTATAACAGTTCACATAATTCAGTACGATTAAGACACGAGTTGACAGTATGGGTCACCTTACATCGTATGCTTCTAAAAGCTTCCTGCAGCGAAGTATTCAATCGCTGAATAGAATATTATGTTTTCTATACTTATATATATATATATATTATCGTAAAAATTCGCTTTTCAAACCAATCGCTTACATTATGAATTCTAGCATTCGCATTTTGAAGACACGCAAAGTGTTTCCTTAAGGATTAAATCTTTCCCTACTCCGTTAAAATTTATAGTACGAAAGTTTTTCTTCTCTTTTTAAACAGGCGAATTACATAAACATTAACAATACACATTTTTGTATATTTCTGAAATTATACCAATAGAAAAAAAATGTTATATTGGCTGTACAGAAATTCTGATCCTAAATAACGCTATAGCTGAATATAGTCTTTAGTTGTACCTGTAGGTATATTTTACCTGCAAGTACAACTACCGATACCTTAAAAATTGTCTTATTCTTCTGATATGTACATATACTATTTCCAAAACTGTTCGGATAATAGGGAATACGCTGAATAGGTATGTTTCAATCAGTGGGATGAGAGAGATGCCATCTGCAGACAGCTCTTTTTTTAAGTGCCGCTTTGATTTTTTGGAGTTCTCCTACACCGCCTCTCCGATGTGGTCGAGTGACCTCGAACCTGGACGTCCTTGCCTGAGCGTTGCCCTCCCATGGCCGCGCCCTCCGCAATTAGGAAACTTCTTTTTCCCTAGTGTTTCTCTCATTACGAAAGTTGCACTTAGAAACCGTACATTCTTCGTCATCCATAGGTTAGAATGGCGTTGTTATAATGCCATAATGTTTGAGATGCGGGTCTTCGATTTCTTAGACCATAAGAAAGCTTTTGGACAGAGTTATGCTTACGGTTTAGCAAATATAAATACATTTCGGTGGACACCAGAAGATTTATGAGAGAATGACTTTAATTATATTTTCAAAGATTTCTAAATTTTTCTTCATTCCTTGTTAAATTTAATTAATTATTTTTCATTTCATTATTATTTAAATATAATTAAAGAAATTGAATAATTTTTAAATAAAAATAAAATTATATTTGTATACGTATATAGGGTGAATCCAGGCGGGGTATTCATGCTTTATTTCCTTCCCTAATCTTATCTATACATAAATAAATATTACTTTGTTGAAGTCATAAAACAAGTACATTTAGGTTAATTTTTATGTATATCTTGATAAATTGGATGATTTGGTCATTGGACTAAAATCCAAAAATAAGTGTATATGGTTTTCTCTACGATATCCTATATGGACCTGCATGTATGATAGAATTCAAAAGATATGCGAAAACAAACTTTCATATAAGTAAATGGAAATGGTCGTAAATTCAAGTCCTTTCGCATTTCGTAATTTGTAGTTGAGTATTTATTGCTATGTTGCGGATATTGCAATGAAATATACCTCATGCTAAGAATCACACTATATTGAATGGAAAATCTCTCCTATTTGAATTCGATAATTAACTGAGAGTAACTATAACAACGCGTTAAAAAGTTAATTATATATAAAATAATGAAATTTTACAAATTACGTGTGAAAGAAATTTATATGAAGTAGCTAAAATGATTCTGATTCACCAATGAAAATTCCGAAAACGAGTTTTAAATTATAACAGAACTTAAAGATAAAAAGCAAAGAGTACACTTTCATGACGTAAATGGTTAAGTAAATATGCGATATTCAAAGAATGAAGAAGTTCATTATTATTCCATTTCAACGCAGAAGCATACGTATAGGTTCCTTATTTTCATGCATTATAAATTCCAGCGTATGAGATAGAAAGTCATAAATAGAATATTTAGTTCACATCGTCTAAATGCATCCAATTATCCAGTGCGACTTTATTCGAGTTCTTGGAGCGTATCCATGTTAGGATGAAGTTGGGAGGTGGTGTTAAGAGATAAGACTTTGACAGGTCAAAGAAAGTGCTTGTTATGCAAACTAAAGACCAGAGTATTCAGAGTGTTGATTCAAACAATCTTTTCAAATGATTTCCCTTTGAGTTTCAGCTTTCAAAACATACTCAAACAGATTTCATTGGTTCGTGAAAATATAATAAGGAATATTAAAACTAAGAATAACATAAATCTGCATAATTTAGATTAATTTCTCCATTCTAGAAATCCTCTTAAATTGAATTAATCGATAAAAAGTTTGAATCAAAAGGGTGGAGAATAAGTTTTTATCATAAACGTAGCATGACTCTCCACAATACTACGCTGGAATATTATGTATGCCATGTAGAAAAATACACAGAAGAATGAGATTTTACGTATATCTTAGAGGTAGAGAAACATAAATATTTATTGTTGTATTTTTCAACGATTATTATTTTGGATGGATTAAATGAAGGCCTTGATTGAATAAACAATTGCTTTATTCAAGAGAAATTTTGGAAAAAATCGAAATGCATCATACGTTTCTATAGAATTTGGATAAAGTATGAGTTGATTTACTTTTTATAGCATGAGCTGAAAAGAAAACATTCATTCATATTAGAAGTTACTAATTCATTCTCAAACGTAACGAATAGAAGAAGCATTTTGTTGAGAGCATAGATTATATAAAAATTGTTAAAAATCAAAAACAGTGTAAAGATATGCAAGCAATTTATATATCAATAACTTTATCTTTATAATCACTGCAGTAGATGGACCAATAGATTCCGTGTATAATTACTTACGCTCTCTATGAATATAGGATAAGAAAATGGTCTACCACGGGGGAAATTTTGAATAAATGGAAAGGAGGAAATGTGTGGGATCAGGCACCATTAGAAAAATTTTAAATATACCACTAAAGCGAACTTAGCAACGAAATGGGTGAAATTGTTCTTAATCGTTGGACATAAGAAGAAGTTCAATTTACTGATTCCAATCAATAATTACCAGATAGCTGAAGGGGTGCTAGGGGGAAAGAATATATACGACAGCTAAGCAGCTTGCATACTAAACGTATTGGTTTTTATTACAAATTTTAAGATTTCATACAGAATTTCATATATTATTATAGATTAAAACTAAATAATTAACATTGTCATTCAGTTCATTGCGCGAAATAAATATTATATTACATTATATACGCCTAAATAGCTGTTGTGCGTAATATGTAACTAACTCGACACAAATGCATAGAGGAATTGGAGCAAAAATCATTGAGAAACTCGAAAATATTTTATAAAAAGGCTAGGTAGCCTTAACATCGTTCTTGAATTAATAGACTTTCAAATTCTCACACTTCAGCAAGGGCATCAAATAATACCCTGGAATTGCTTATTAATGTTAATTGCTGTAACATGATCCTTTTCTCAAAATGTTTCGATGAAACCTAAATGCTCTTATTTCAGCCAACACACATGTATTAATAAGTCTTACGATCATAAATGATTGGAAGTACATAAGGGGAGCGCTAAAACTCAGCAGTATTATCTCAAGCGCTGTCGAGGATTGGAAACGAAACATACCAATGGAAAGTTGCCTATCATTATCATTTCTTCCCACATGTTCTATGAGTGCATGGCGTGTACGTGGCTTATGAGTAACTTTGTAGGAATAGATTCCGCCTATAATGTAGGCCATTGGGTCAGATTGAATAAATCGTAATCTGAACTTACTTTCATAAACGCAACGTAGCAAACTACACCCGGATCGCTATTTCAAAAGATTTAGCAGCTCTTCTCGTTCTACCTCGGAATATATTTAATACGAAAATTGTATTCGGAATTGATGTTCCTTAAAATTAAATGGGATGCTTTTTCGATGTCGGTCGTTAATATAATATGAGCAGTCACTTAGCAGTTACGCCACTTGGAACAAGTCGTAAAAAGGAACGGTGATAAAGTATTGCAATATAACTTTTTGATACAATGTCGCACTAAGGTAATAAAATTAAGTTATGGATTTCTTGTGCAATAAAAATAATTATCATATATTTAATTATTATACTAAATCCAAATCAATTCATATCGTATTATCTAATAGTTAATAATTTTTGCAAATAATTTGCTACCGTACTTTAAAACGCGTAAAGCAATTTGTAAGCTGTATTCCACGATGGCCTTGTTCTCATAAATTGTAATTCATATAATTTTGAACAAAATATGAATTTTATTGGAACATGGAGAAAAAATCATGAGTTTATAACACACATGAAAATCTATAACATATATGTACGTTAATTTTATACATTATAGTATAGTATTTGATCTATCAGATGATAAAAATCAGCGAAAGTTGTAGTACTATTCAACTCTTTGTTCTTTTTGACTTAATTATAATGGAAAAAGTTCTAAACTTTAATCGAACATTATTGGAAATTTTTAGGAATAATAAACGGCGGGAAACACATCCTTTTCACAATTTCATTTCTCTCAGGTATTAAAAAAGCTTAAGGCAATTTTCAACATAAATTTTCTAAAGACCTTCCTTAATTCTACCTGTATACTGGAGCTACAGGCGAGAGAGATTTAACTGCTGGAGGGTATAGTTCAAATATACGTACTTGATAATTAAGGCACTGAAAAATTCCTCTGTACTCCATTGTAAGAATGAATAAGCCATTCAAAAAGTACAAGTATTCATTTAAAGTTATTGAAAACTATATAATTAAAGGCTAAAGGTACACTCTTGAAGATAATTTTTGTACGAGCATCCTTTGATATTCTATCAGATAAAATAAATTCATCACCGCTTGAACTTTCTTAGAAATCCTTTTTTCTTAATTGTAGCGCAGAATTATAACTGAATAAATATTAAAATTTTCGTGCATATTATCATAGAGAAATGTACATAAGAACAACAGGGGCTATACAATTAGCTCTCAAACCGTATCTTAAGTATACCTATATGTGAAATATATTAAATTTCCGTTGCCTTATGTGAGCCTTAAAAAGGTTACATAATTTCTAAAATTCTCCTTAAAAGGAGTAATGTAGAACTATAACCTTTATGGCAACATATTATTATCCCGAAGTACAAGACGAAACAAAAGCATAACAGCGTAGAAGTAAAATGTACATAGATATTATATAAAATCATTTCGGGAAATATTTTCATAAAACTAATCGTAATATAAGTATATTAAGCAATAAATTATTAATAATCCAATATCCTCTAACTATTCTCGCCCCTGTTTATATCATATCATTCGTCATATTGCGAGATTAGTTTAAGTTTCACGTACTTTATTTCCCAAAGATAAGCTGCCGTGAAGCAATCCTGGACAAACGAAAGCCGCGGGCGATAAAAAAAGATAGGTTGGCTTAACTGTCGATCTGCATTATCCCCGTATTATGAGTCGATCTCCACAAGCGTAAAATCATAGGAAACGCACTAAGAAAAACTAGTTCAGGAGAAGAACTACTTTCTGTCCCAAGGCACTTTGCGTTAATAGGGTAGACGTCTCACGCGTTGAGGATAATACTTCAACGCACGGGAGTGGTTCGCCCTCGGGCGTTGAAGTCTCCGAATTCGCCACTGTTACGAGTAAATCCGCGCAAATCCCACAACGAAATCATTTTTAATTAATTCTCCAGAAACGAGTTATGAGAATGTTCTCACAAGATTTTCTCGCGGCCCACATGTGGGTGATAATGAAAAAGGGGAGGGAAGTGGAAGAAAAATAAGGGAGATTGGAACAGAGAAATCATTCAGCTGTTAATGCTTTTCTATCTTTGAAGCGTGATTATGAGTAATTTTCTCAAAATTGTACGAAATGAGAATATTGGACCACAAATTTTTACTTCTCAATATCACGCTACCAGAGTTTTCGTGTTACCGTGAGATTTACATTACTTTGGATGCAACAAAATATAAGCGTTAAGGCTAACCAACCAAGCTACCAAGTTCACAATTGGTTGTCTCTCATTTTGTGTGGTAAAATAACGAAATAGACCTTAAATGTAGTACCCGTAATTAATTTAAGCCCTATTATAAATATTCTTTCACTCTAATGATATTTTTTTTTAAATACTATTGCTGAGGAGACCAACGCTGAGGAAGGTAATGTGCAATTAGATCATTAAAGAAAAATAATATTTGATAAAGTCGAAGAAAGATGATTGGGACAGATAACTCCATAACGACTCAAAAGATGTAGATTTTTTAACGATAGCTATTAAGCTATCTTCATCCTTAAACGGATTTCGCAATTTACGAACAATAAATACGACTACAATCAGTAAGTAATATCCTAAGGTACTTCATGCACTATTACCATTAGCGAATGGTTTCTGAATAAAGAAAACGGAAAGTATGAGACGTAGGTACAATTTTTCGTGGGCAAAAACGCTTTCGGAAGATTCCCATGCAAAAGGTTACGGAATGAAGATGAGTAGGGTGAGGGAGAGAAAGTTTCAGTTACGAGGAAGAAGATTAGAGCTCCTGAATAAGATTTTCGGGTGATAGTGGATTAGAGTTGAACAAAAAGATAGAAGATATATGTATACATAAGAAGAGAGGATTAGGTAAGTGAAAGATTTCATCTTTCTGAAAAGATCGTAAAAAACTTTCACCAGGAAAATATTTTCATTTAAACTCAATTATATGAATAGTTAATATTAAAACTACGATATTGGGAAAATTAATATACGAGCAATACAATAACGCTTTTTGCTTGTTGGAATATGTTTTCATTATTTTTCGTGTATGAAGAATTTCTTCGAAATTAATTCCTTGCATGAAAGATACCCTTAGAGATTATAAAATTAACAAAAAAAAGTAGCAAATTCTTCTTTAAGTTTCTGTTGTAGTTAAATTCTAGCAATTTTTTCTTTAAGGTTAAACTGTACTAATTTTGTAGTACGTATAATAAACTAGTAGTCCTTATGCCTAGTATGCGCAACCATATATTTAGTATTTGCCACTGGGTTAAATATCAAAATGATTACTATTTGACGTCATTGATCAATTAAAATAATAAACTTTTGGATATTTGAATGCGATATCTCTTTAGTTCAGATACTTGGAACTCTTCTGAGTTATAGTAAATAGAGACAATCTATCACTCATATTAACCTATAAGAACATTATTAAGCAATATCTGGAGTACGAATATGTAGACATACTAAAAAGACGTTTAACGAATTTCTGGATGCTAATTACAATCAAAGAAAGAATTATAAGGATTGTTAAAGTTGCGTATGTACATTGATTTGGCAATCGACGGGCTATTTGGGAATTTCCTCGTGCAATTTTTTTGCGAACCAAACGTACTGATTTCGGCAGAATATTGCCGTAGGAGTAAAACGAGATGAAACCGATTTCGTAACTCTCTTGACTTCACGCGCCAAGGATGATCTGACCCGCCCACGCTCCGTTTTCGGAATGAATGGATTGGCTGTCTTTAGTAAGTGATTTATCAAAGCGAAGATTCTGGTTCGTAGAATATTTCAAGATGAAGATTCTTAGACGAATGGTAGGATGGTCTTCTCGGAGATGAGATTTACTTTCTTCTTTTGGACAAACGCTTCCTGGTGCGCGGGCTATTTTCAAGCACACGTGTCGAATTCGTGATTGCGAAGATGAGTCACCTTCTTTCTACGGCCGATGACGACGTTCCTTCGATCGAGTTCCATATGTTACCGACTGTTTCATTATAGTTTCGACGTCTCTCTATCTTCTATTCCTCGAGTATTAAATGTAATTAGATACGTTGCACTGAGATTGGAATCGCGGACTGCTAACAGCTGTGAACTTAATCTAAAGTAATTTTGTCGAAGAGTCATCCTTTTAAGTTTTTAATTATCCCTCCATCCATTGAAATCTTCAAGAATAGACTTTCGGTTTTCATTTGTAAGATTCCCATTGTCTCACTGAAATCCGAAAGGTAATTGAAAAATACTTCGATATATACACAGCCCACTTTCATTAAAGTCTCTCGCTCGATCCTTATTTTGTTACAACTTAATTACTCCAAAATATCCGAGAGAATTTTGTGATAGCGAGTAAGAGAATTATTTTAACCTTTCCTCAAGTAATAAAATGAAATTTTATTGCCATTCAGCTTAAAACATAGATGTTTCTCTCACAAAATTCTTAATTAGCTAGAGTTTTTTACCAGTACCTTGCACAATACTCCTCATTCTATTTCTAGCACCTCCAAAGAGACCAAAAGTTTGAGTTTTATATATTTTTCACAATAAATTATTACAGTGTCTATAGGTATGTGGATACCCTGTGAGCCACGTTTCGGTGTGTGTCAGGGGGTGCAAGTATCATGACTCGATTAGCCTAAACGATTACTCTCGAGCATTGTTCGCGGGAAAACTAATTTTTAAATCTGTTAGTTTTTGCATCTATTTCCATCACTAAGCAATTCGTAATGAAACGCATCGCTTTGCGGTGCATCTTTTCTAATTTACTACTACTATTTCTATCATCAGGGTTCCATTCATTACATATAAATCGAAGGTGAGGTCCGACTATTTAGCCATTTTATAATTCTAACTAGATCATAACAAAGTACTAGTATATCATCACTGCACGCTAATTCCCTGTATATAACTTTATCGTATGTAAATATTCTGACTATGACTATCAATTACCTCGCTGAGGTCATTTTTATATATAAAAAATAGAAGTGGTCCGATTACGCTACCCCGCGGAACGCCCGAGGTTACCCTTCTCACTCCCCAAGAACTTAAGAGCAAAGCTGTTACACAACCAACAACTGTCATCAGGGGGTCCGTGTACACCTCCCTTCCGCGAGCCATTAGAACAGACCAGGGGAAGCCATCCCAAGCTATAGATTTTACGATGATTCATTGACGAATAACACTCGAACAAAAGAAACTACAATTTGCCACCTGCTGGGTTTATCTGGTTAGCCAAACTTAAAGATGAACTAGATTTCAAACTCTAAAAGAAGATATTCCAAAAATACAGGAACAGAGGGTTTTCAGGGAATGATTTCAAGGCTTGCGAGTTTCTGAGTTCTGGGTGAATGCATAGATATACTCAAATAAATTAAATGCACTTTAAATTAAAAAAAAACGCTAGCGGAAAAGGAGAATTGAATAATAATAATAATGGTACTCAACGCATCTGCAAGGCTGGTGTCACAGCTTGAAGGGTTTTCTGTGTGGATTACTGAAATAAAAGCACTAAACACGACTAAAATTTCTTTAAAATACAAGCGAAGCACTAGGGGAAATAGACTCTTTATAAATTAATTATGAAATGAAATTAACTTTAGTGTTGTGGAAGTATAAGGTATACTAAATGAAAACGTCAGGTAATAAGTCTCGGGTTGTTATACAGCAGGTGCATTCAGACAGAATAGGCACGTCCGTCGCCTATGGCAATTAGACCAAGAATGATGTCCTATTGTAAACTTACGATATGTAGTAGAGTCTGATAAAATTTCGATTTTTAGTGAACGAAATAATTCGTTTTTTCGTAATTTTGATAAGGGCATCACATGGGCATTATTAAAATGAAAGATTACAAGATTTTTTTTCTCATATATAGGTTATTACCCTCATTAATTCTCCAACTTTTTTTGGTCCAATTCAATCAAATCGAATTCAATATTAAATTGTGGGTCGTTAAATAGAGGCGATCAAAATGTTACGTTTTATGGTTCAATTTAATAATCTACGTGATAAAAATTGGCTGGAAAGGAAGCCCTAACTATGAATCGTTCGCAATGCAACCTAGGCATAATATAGATTATTAAATTAAAGTAGTAAAATGAATATATTCAAAAAGGTGCCGGAATCATATTCACCGTCTCATGAGAGATGATATGATGTGATCGCAGTACTTGATCATATTAGTACAATACCGAATGCAGACGTGAGTACAGAATCGTTTCCGAAGGCGTTTGAAAACAAAACACACAGCTTCCGCGCTATCCTTCTCTTTCCTCCACCTTCTCCTTCCCCTCCCATGCGCTCTACCAATGCACAACAGATACCGTTCTTCCATGACTCCGACCTTACGGACGGAGAAAGTCTATTTCCTTCCGCGAGGTATTTTTCCATACCGTTCCCTTTTGGTCAAAACAAAATCATCAAGAAAGAGGCGTAGGAATTCACAAGGAAAACGGCTTATGTAACTAACCGGAAGCAACATTATTTATTTCCATGGTTTGCGTTAAAAAAATGGGAAACCTTTTACTTTTCCCTTTTTAATGGGAAACAACTAAATCTAAATAATTTTGGAATAATTTTTAGCAAATAATTTTAATGAAATTCGCCAGCAATTTTCGTTCGAAACGTTCATGAATTACTATTAGAATAGATAACACTAGGTTATATTATCAAACTGTCAGCCCGAGTGATTGAAAGAATCAAAGAAAGTTTGTATTAAAACACATATTTAACATCATCGAAAATTGGGAACTTTCCATAATGGATCAAACGGCAAAAGTTTTAAGAATTATATAGAATATGATTTGAGCTGGGGTTAAAATCTTATTGAAAGAGTCTCCCATTTTCTAGTTACTTTTAAAAGTAAATAACGCAGTTTTCTGGAATGACCTTGTTTTAAAATCCTCGCTAGAATTTTCACGTCACGTTCTTAAGAGAGGAAACTTTTTTTAGCTAACAGCAGAATTAAATGCAGTCATTTACAACGATCACTTAAACCACTAAATATCTTCCCAAGTTATTTCGCTTTCTAAAGCTTTCATCTAACCGTAAAAATGAAGACGATTTGAAGAGTTTCGCGGCACGATGAACCGATGCGCTTCCACGGCTTCAGCTATGCCCTTGGTTGGTTTAGATCAAATGCTTCCGAAAAAAATCTCAGACAGAAAGATGCCAAATGATTAAGTATCAAAGATTACCAAAATTGGAAAATACACTTCTCAAATCTACAATACGAGTTTTAGGTTTATTAAATGAACTCGTCGAATGCCGTGTGAACTGAATCTGTGAATTATGAAATAAAAAAAATTAGACTAACACCTCTATGGTGAAAGCGCATACTGATGTATCTTTTTCATTTCTTCCTCGAGAATCATTACAACCATCCTATTTCCAATTTTCATATACTGCCTTAGTCATTTCAATAAATCAATATTCTTACAAAGAGCCGCAGTACGGCTTTTCGTTTATAGATATAAGAAGTCAATTCATAAGTTACAATCCATACGTTCAAGGTTTTATGTTATATTATATTCAATATCTACAGATAAAAACATCTATATTCATATTACGAGCTTGCTTTCAGATCTAAAAGTGAAGGAAAAGATGATTAACAAGGATAAGATAGGAATTACAACTGAAGCTTCGAGATTCTGTGAAATTTGAAGCAAGGGACTATATTCAGACGAGGGAAAATAATTTAAGTCCAATCCTTCTATAACGCAATCTTTCTTCGTGTAATAAATAAGAATTGCTGAAGATAAAAAGATTTTTCAGAGGATTTTTATATGATAATCAGACGAGAGAAAATAATTTAAATGTAATCCTTGTGTAAAACACTCAATCTTCATTTAAGAGATAAAGATTGATGAAACGATGAATCCGATAAATTGTTAATAAAGACGATTTTCAATCCATACCTCTTTTTTAACACACTCTTCTGTTGTTAATGTTTAAACATTTCTTTCCGAAAAAGCACCTATTTCCTCCATAGATACTCCTCAGAAAAATATTGTTTTGAGAGCCTAAGGATAAGGTTCGGTTTCTAAATCACGAGCGTGTAATGAAAAAAATTCTTGTGGTAGAGGGTGGAAATCTTTTCATTTCTTGTACTTCGGAGGGAAGTTTATGTCCATAAAATGCCGTGACAAGCGACCTGGATGACAATTTGATCGTAACGGCGTAGAAGTAGAGACGGATTGAGAGCCGTCAGAAGGGGAATCATTCTCCAGATGATGAACGAGTGCATAGTACCAAAATACTCCTGAATCAAAGTTCTGTGATCCTCCGATTTTCGACAGCGTTTTTGTCCACAAGTATTTATAGAAGTGCATTCACGCTCAGCTATTTTCGTGCAGTCCTTTTATATTTTGGGACTGGAGTAGAGTGAAGTGAATTGAGTGCGAAGTTGTGACTGATCGAGAGCTGTAAAAACGACAAAATGTTTTACAGTTTAGGCAGGAGAGCTATGGAGATGATACTCTCCTGGCATTACTCATCTGTAAGTAGTTTTTAATAAGTTCTGATCGATTTATCACAGGCAAAATCGTAAATTCTCATTTTTTCTCGTAATTAAAATTTGTTCGAAAATAAGTTATTTTCACCGATTTGATTTATCGACAAAGTGTGAAGATTAATTTAAGTTTGTTCTTATTAAACTTAACACGTAATTATCATTCTATTGATTCGAATTTTTCATCATTATTAATCCCTTTTCGGGTGAATCTAATTCTTCTGAAAATCGAAAAATTAAAGGACTATGTAGTGCGTATTGGAAAAAGAACAAACCTCGTTTACTCCCACTTTATTTTTATTTTTGCGACCGTTTATATTATCTTAGTAACATACGCTCTGAAATGTCCTCCCACGAAGTATCCTGAACATATACATTTCATTTATAAGTACTATGTAAATTACCTCCGTACTTTCTTGTTATTAAATCAGAAACTTTATATTTATTTAAAGTTTCTGACTAAAATTTAAGCTTCCGATGTTAAAATAGTCCCTTTCAGAGGGCTAATTTTTATTTGAATTTTGTACATGTAATAGAGAAACAATTTTATATAATCCATAATTGTTATAAAAAATTTAGATACAAAAGAGATAAAGTCCATAAGGTACATTTAATATTTAATTTTCTAATTTTTGACCCTTCCTCATGAAGAGTTTTATTATAAATCAATGCTTACAAATTAAGGTACACAAACTGCTCGATTTTAATGATATTATTGACTGGACCATATTATTTTGAATTATCCTTTGATTTTTTTATGTTGGTAAAGCTTTAAAGTTCATAATTGAAAATCACGTACTTTTTTGTCCGAATAACAATTTTCAACTCATAGATTATACATCGTATAATCCAGTTTGGAGTAAATGAAACTTTTCATTAACCGTGTACAAAGAAAATATTTCCAGTCATATGACCGCAAAACAAACATTACAGGCTATAATAAGTACAAATATTTTATACTTCAGAATGTTAGATTGTACATATTGTGTATAAAAGCAAAATTTGACTAACAAGGTCGATTACAAAGGCGATTAAATCGAGCAAAATCCATCACTGCTTACGTACAATTATAACATAATTTAAGTGTTTATTGTATAAAACTGAACATTTATAACGTTTTTCTTTCGTTTTATTATCATATCCGATTCTATTTACTAAGAAATTGCATCAATTACCTCTCAGACACAGTTTAATTCGATTTAACCCGTGAAAGGTGAATTTCCTCCGAAGAGATTTAATACTTGTTTTCTGCTCCAGATGGCAGGCTGCGACTGCGCCGTGCCAGCATCCTCCGGACCAAGTCTCGCGGCAACGTGCGGTGGGGCTCCGGCGATGCTGTTCATGGGACTCCTCGAAGTGTTCCTTCGATCCCAGTGCGACCTGGAAGACCCTTGCGGAAGGCCCTCGACCAGAAAGGCGGCAGATCCCTCTCCTTACGACTTCATTGTGATTGGTGGAGGTTCGGCCGGTGCTGCGGTGGCTGCGAGATTATCTGAAATACCCTATTGGAGAGTGTTATTGATAGAGGCGGGGGGTGACGAACCGACGGCTGCGCAAGTGCCGTCGATGTTCCTCAATTGGTTTGGCACCGACATCGATTGGAACTTCAAGACGGAGCCTCAAGAGATGGCGTGTCTGTCGAACCCTGAGAAGAGATGCGGATGGCCGAGGGGGAAAGTACTTGGAGGAACGAGTGTGATTAACGGAATGATGTAAGGAAGGGAGACAAACATAAAAATAATTAATTGCAGCAACTCTCATCATATCCTGCTGACATAACTGTTTTTACGGCATTGAATTATAAAATCATTCCTACTTATTCTAAAATATAAACTCAAAATATATTTTGGTGTAAATAGTAATACTTAGATCTCCAAAAATATAAATTCATTTTCATTTTTAAGAATTAGCCTCTTTCAATTTATACGTTCCAAATAGAGGATAAATGAGGTAAAAAGAAGGGTGATCCTTCTCACAGAAATAAAATGGTGTATCTAATTAAAATGAAATGTACACCCTTAAAAGTTATTATTAAATATTAAACATTACACATTTTATTAATATTAATTATAAAACAGCAACATTGAAAACCTAGAATATAAAATTTGATATCAATTTATGAATAACGAGTTGAATTATTTTTTAATTTCTAAAAAAGAAATTTTCAAGAAGTAACTCTTTCTAAGACAATTTTGTGCTACCTTAATTGTGAATCAGGTACATACGAGGAAGTCGCGAGGATTTCGACAAGTGGGCAGCCGATGGAAATCCCGGTTGGAGCTACCACGACGTCCTTCCGTACTTCCTCAAGTCCGAAGACAACACGGAACTCCACGAGATGGACAGAGGTTACCATGCGAGGGGCGGTCCGCTACCAGTTGGGCGATTCCCTTACCATCCTCCCATGTCTCGTGCTATACTCGCCGCTGGTCGTGAACTTGGTTACGAGACACGTATTGACCCTAATGGCCAAAAGAGGACAGGATTCGCCATAGCACAGAGTACCACCCGCAACGGGTCGAGGGTCAGTTCCGCAAGAGCTTTCCTAAGACCAGCTCGTTCCAGGCCAAATCTGGACATCCTTCTGGACACTTTGGCTACTCGAGTGCTCATTAATGCTACGACTAAAAGGGCATACGGAGTTGAGTACCGACGCATGAAGAATAATCCGGACAACAGGCTGGAAAGGGCTTATGCTAGGTAAGGATAGAGTTCCGCCAACCAATCTAAACTTTGCTTCGATTTGAACCAATCAAACATTTTTATACGTAACAAGCAACACAGAAATCAGTAATTGTTCAGCGACTATGATCTAAAACCATTCAATTCTTTGCCTTACATGTAACAATGTTTATGCTTTCAGAGCTACTTAATTGCACTAAATATTAAATAATTCATCTGATTCCAATCCATTACAGTTGCTATATGAACCTATGTCCAGTTTTTATCCATCATTTACAATCCAACGAGAGAATAAATTGGTTTAATGTAATTGCTCGTAAATATAAGAAGTAAGATCTGACTAGAATTGCTAATTAATAAACCGGATATATTAAAATCATAAAATCTGGATGATGGCTTCGATATATCGCCTCATTATAATCAACTTCTCGGTATCTCCATTATTTGTGTAGTACTTATTTCCTGCATCCCTTATTATTTCCCTTTCATTTTACGGATCAATACTTCTTAATCCGAGCTATAAATTTCTAGTTGTTAGATACTGTATTTGCGGATAGTGAAATCTTTCTACAAAGCAAGTTATTTTTAATTATGAAAGAAGGAAATACTTTACTGTTATTATTGTAATTCTATTTTTATATATCTATAATTAATTATGATTTTAAAAACAAATAGAATACGCGTATGTTATCTTGTGAAGCAAGTATATTTTTAAGCCATTGACTGTAAAATCATCCAATATTTCTCACACCTTCCACTGCTCTCTAACATCTCCTTCTACCTTTCCACAGAAAAGAGATAGTCTTGAGCGGAGGAGCGGTCAACTCACCACAAATCCTGCTTCTGTCCGGCGTTGGTCCTCAAGAAGATCTGGAAAAGGTCGGCATACCAGTGGTACAGCACCTCCCTGGAGTCGGAATGAACCTGCAGAATCACGTTGCGTTCTTTGTCAACTTCTTCGTCAACGAATCGGCGACGACCTCCTTGAACTGGGCGACGGCCATGGAGTATCTTCTCTTCAGGGACGGCCTCATGTCCGGCACGGGAGTGTCTGCGACCACGGCTTTCGTACACTCACGGCTTTCGGAAGACCCTAAGGGTGACGACCCAGACCTTCAATACTTCTTCGGCGGATATCTTGCCAACTGCGCCAAAACGGGGCAGGTGGGGGAGAAGGAGGACCCCAACTCTCCTGCGGACGCCATGAGGAGCGTTCAATTTATACCCGCTGTTATCCATCCGAAGAGCAAAGGATACCTGAAGCTCAAGTCTTCTGATCCCGAGGCGTATCCACTCATACAGCCCATGTATCTGACGCATCCCGAAGACGTAGAGAGGCTTGTGGATGGAGTAAAAATAGCGATAAAATTGTCGCAGACGGAGGCCCTTAAACCTTTCGGTCTTCAGCTGGACACCACACCTGCACCAGGTTGTGAGAATTACAAGTTCGGCAGCGACGATTACTGGAGGTGTGCGGTAAGGTCGCAGACGGGTCCTGAGAACCACCAGGCAGGGTCTTGCAAGATGGGTAAAGACCCTCTTGATGGAGCAGTGGTCGATTCAGAGCTGAGGGTCCATGGGGTAGCGGGATTGCGTGTCATGGACGCTTCGGTGATGCCCACAGTGACCAGTGGAAATACCCACGCCCCAGCTGTCATGATTGCAGAGAAAGGAGCTGATCATATCAAGGCTACTTGGCTGGGAAGGAGGTTGTGGACAGTATGGTAGGCAGAGGGTTCTAGATTTACTCCCAAGTTACTTTCTGACCGAAGTAAAATTATCTTTATCGTCTAAATATTCAACTTCCACTTCCTTAACTTTAATTCACATACTGTGCATTATTTTAGATTACTAATGATGAAAGTATTCTCTCAATAGAAATCAATCTGCATTTTATAGTAAGTTAATAAGCAATTACAATGATTTACATATAATATTGAAGCACATCCTAATTCTGAGTAATATAAAAATAACTAGTAACTAAGAATAACTCATTAAATAACTAAAGTAATTTTCATTCCATTTCAGGACACACTGACAGCTATAAATTATGCCCAGAAGATTTAAATTAATATGGAAGAAAGGGAATCTTCCATGCTACATTGCAGGCAGTTCCCTAAGTCTTAAACCCCTGGTATTTATGAGCAATTAGTACATCCAATACCAAACAATAATGGGTTTGGTGACTTATAACAACAAAGTCTGAAACGAGCTTGCAGATACCAAAGGTCACTGATGTTAAATATTTTCCTTCAGATGTAAAACAGTTTCTCAAAATCTCAAAATGATATTGAATCTTTATTCTGAAAATTTCAGAATAAAAAATTCAATTTAATATTATCAAATAGAAGTTAAACCTATTTCATTCTGAATTCATTGTTCTAAATACAAATACTTATTACTCTTAATCAAAACTGACTGACAAAAGAGACTCACATGGTGAGACATTTGGTGAAATATCAATTAAAGAAAAGCATGCATCGATTACAATATTATGTGCAACAATTGCACAAATATGCAATCCTAAATACATCTTTCACAGAGGTGTATACAAACAGAATCAGAGGTTTAATTATCATTCATAACTAAGGTACAGCTCAGTATTTAAATATATTTTCCAAGTGCGACACATCTATTTCTCAGGTATTCATAATGACAAGAACTAGAATACAGACACATTCTCTTTACCTTAAGATATTTCCAATCAAAAAGTGATAAAGAGAATATGGATTTAAGGATATGTCTTCATTTTGGTGTGAGGAAGATACTAATTACATTTATTCACTCTTTTGAAAAGTAAAGTGACTACACCATTGAGAGAAAGCTCAAATTCATTTAAAATGAACTATAAAACTTTTGGAGCCATCAAGGTATTTAACTTGTTCTAAAAATGAAATCATATGAAGATATCGTGGTCAGGGAAATCAAAAAAGGCTTTATACTAAATCATTAAGAAGCTTCTCTTAATAAATTTCACCTAAAGTTTTATGAGAAGCAGCTCATATAGAAATGCCTGATAAGTGAAGTGCAACGAGAATTGGACAAGGAAATTTGAAAAAACATTTCAATTTCAGGTGATAACGATTAGAAAAATTCAAACTATTTCAGAAGTTACAGATGGACAATTTTTAATTGTATATAATCAATGTTAGTTGCCACTGGCATAACATCATAGTAAAAAGTTAAAAGAGCGGTTGTGATCTAAATTTGTTATCATAAGGTATTAATTCTGCAATTATCATGTTTATGTATAAATGTAATTTTTTCAATGATAATAAACATAATTTTTATTTTAAAGATTTATTATACTTTCAAAAGTGTGTAAATCTGTTGGAGATCATGAATAGGTCTACTATTTCAGTGCAAGACTTCACCCAAAGTGATATCCCCAGAGAAATAAATTGAATGTTCAAAAATGATTATGATCTATCTGCACGAAAGGTAATGCCTGAATTGCACAAATGAGTGCATTCGTACTTACATCTAAACAATCAAAAAATTAATGCATTTAAATTTTAAGCAAAGAGCAATAACAGTAAGTTTATAAATATTTATTTCATTTTAGTCTCACTGATAGTTTTTCTAGAAGATTTTGTGGAATAAGATGATGAGAAGCATTCATTCTCATTATTGTAGAGATAATATATGATATCCACATCAACTCTTTCAAAATTTCAAAAAATACCCTTTTATGCTCAGAATATACACAATATTATAATAAAAATTTAACAGAAGAAAAAGTTTAATTGATAGGATGAAAAAGCTGGACTATAAAAATGTATCTGCCATTGTGTATCTTTAATAGAAGAGCAAACATTTTATAGCTCATATTTCGTTAAGTTAAAAGCTTCATAATAGATATTATATTATAAAATTAAAATTTTTATTATCAAGCTTCACTTGGTGGAAAATATCGTCAGCAAGCTGACATCTTCAGGTATAATTAAATTTCAAATATTATGCATTATATTATAATATATTAAAATAGAATTTCAAGAAGGCTTTCAGAATCATATCTAACATTTGAATAAATACAATGAATAAGAGATTCAAATTATAGCACCAAAATTTCATTTATTTTGAGCATAAGAACAGGATTATTAAAATATAACCTTAATATTAAAATTATTGATGACACACAATGATATTGTAAAGTGGTTAAAACTTCAAAGGAGCAGATAGTCTAGCTATAACAATAATTTATGTGGAAGTACTACACACATGAGACAGACAACTCTCCACATGGAAGGCATAATACTAGAAGATCAAAAAATTTTTAAAAATATTCTTGGTCCAAGTCAGTGAAAGAGTATAGACTGCACAAGGAAATCCATATTGTCCAACTTTACTCCAGATACTAGAACACTTTAAAATGATCATATGGGGAAAAATGACTGAAATTTGTTAAATAAGAATGGAAAATCAAAAAAATTATAGTCAGAATATTTTATGTTATATAAAAGAACAGCTTTCAAATATAAACATATTACATTAAATTGACCTACATTCTTATTTATTTATTTATTCAATGGGATGTACCCTTTTACAACAAATAATGACATAGCATATATATCACATATTAGAATTCAGAAAAGTAAAATACTAATATAAAAAACACAAGTACAGAAATGTATAACACTAACTATTCAACTTCAAGCAGAAACATAAGTATCAACATTATATATCAATATTAATTTAAATCATAAATCATACAAAATAGAATATTAAAGATAAAACAAAATGAGTATATAAATACACACATATATACATACAAGCACAGCATTTTTGAAGAGGATAATAAACTACTTTATTGAGAATACTTAAAATCTAGAGTTCAAATAAATTTTGCCGTATATGTGACAAATTGTTGATTATAAACAAACACACACATAAGAAAATACAACATATTTCACTTCTAACAACAGAAATTGCACACTTATAAAATCTACATCAACATTCAAGGGGACTTATGTTTTTAATAGTTTGCAAACTACAATGGAAGATTTCAATGGTTTTTAGATAATTGTTTGCTTCTCAATGTAATCTATTGAGAGGTGCATTAAATGAGTAATTAGTTTTTAAGCAGATAAAGTGAACAAGTCTTGGTTTCTGGTTACATAGGATGGCACATGCAGTTTTATATTTTCTAAAATTGAAGGACAGTCTATTTTGTTGTGGAGTAGGTTATATAAGAATATCAAATCAGATAATATTCGATGATGATGAAGAGGGAAAAGTTTTAGCTGTTCTAATATACCTTCATACGATATCTTTCGAACATCATGGCCCTGTTTATAGTGAATGAGTCTAAGAAATTTATGGTGCACTCTTTCAATTGTTTTTCAAGTTTTTTGCATAATAAGGAGACCAGATGCATATTCTAGTATGGGTCTGACAATTGTGCAGTATAGTGCTTTCAGAGCAACTGTGTTATTCATTCTTTTTGTATGTCTAGTCACAAAGCCAAACATTTTCATGGCTTTGTTGCTTACAAAGTGAATGTGTGCGTTGTAATTTAGAGATGACTCAAGTAACACACCAAGATCTTGGATTACCAGGTCTCTAGCTAGTATGTTACCATTAATAAAGTTTAGGTAAGCTATTGGTTTATTTGATTTGGTAAAGGATACAATTTTGCATTTATCTGTATTTAAGGTTTTTTACCTTAACTACTTGTTCCCTACCAGATAAGTAACTTGATAACCAATTTTGAAAAATCATGAATATTATTTTTTAAATCTCGAAAAATATTAACTTGATTCTATAAAAAAATTCTAACATTGGTTCCTCTTCATATATCAGTACATTTTTTTTCCATACATGTCATTTTTAAGCTTAAAATTCTAATCTTTCAGATGACTAATATTTACCACTTCATATTGTTGATCTTGGAACTTATGAGCATAAAAATTTATTATGATTCATTTTCTGTCTTACTTGATAAATTTCTTTTTTCTTTACATAAATCGATACTATAACCACTAATAAAGATATAATAAATTATATAAATATATCTTCGGAAAAATCGATTTCCAACTGAAAAATTGCAGTGGCTACTAAATTTTTAACTCTTGGGTTTTTGCACGATACGTGAGTTGATTGAAATATTTATTCACGAGCATTGGTAAGAATGAAACACGTTCTGCATGACCAAAATCCCTCGCCTCTAATTATGGTATGCTTAGAATGTTTGCGTGTGGATGTCTTTAAGGATTGAAAATGTATATGAATAAATTACCCACACGCAATTCATCATGCACTGCAGTGTCGATGTAATACATTTGGTATAAACGTATTTTAGAACTTTTCAGTCTCGTTCAATGCGTCTGTCCAAACTGTCGATTCTCCGAATTTCGTAATTTTTGGAGAAGGAATTTATAATTTCGTAACAAAGCTTCACTTCTCAAGTGCGTCTTTAATTAATCTGGAATGATGAAGATTACAAAAACAAAGAAAAGGCGCGAATTCAAACCCAAGAGAAAAATCGCTGGAAGAATGACGTTAGCCTATTTTAAATCATACGTGCAAGATTTCCTTGGTTCGACGTCATTCCATGGTGCCTCGCATCTCGTTGCCAGTGGAAGACATCCTTTTGAGCGGTATTTAATCTATTTATTTTGCCGAATCCTATTTTTTACAAAATCACAAAACTTTACTTAATATATATTCTATGAAGTTGGATCACTTTTTAAATTAGCTGTTTTCAATTTACTTTACGAGCATTGAAACCTATCATTTCACTGTTTTTCACAAAGTCCTGAACTAGTAGTTCAACCTGGACTATTCAGCGGCCAAAGGTTAACTGACAAATGCCATATGTTTCCTAATACAGCAACGTCATGTGTTGATTTGATCAGGAACCGTAAATGGGTTATGAGGATAGTATGATAAATATTTAGAACAGGTGGCAACATAAAGAAAATTTCATCTCTAAGCGTATACACTCTTGTCTTATACAGCCCGCGATCTTTTTCGAAAAGAGATAAAGTTGAGAATCCTTCCATCCACTTTGGACCCTTTAAAAAGCGCAATGTGATGTGCAGAGCAAATCAATTCGTTTAATATTTAAAGATCTTTTCTTAAAAATTTCCGTTTTAATTGTGGGTATCAAAATAAGAAATGAAATTTTTCAAAGATAAGATTTATTCAAACTGTACCATGATCTACATAAAAAATATCACATTTCATTCATGTTTGTACACTGCAGCAAAGATACTCTTTCCTTCTGGCGGTTGTTCGTCCACATTATCTATCCAAATATTAAAACTATTCCTCATTGGCTATCGTTCCTTAGTTGAAGTCCCTTCCTGAACATTCGAAGTTTCCTGAAACGAATGTATAAAAGACACTTCAAAATTAGTCGTATTTTTGAATAACAAGGCCCGCCGTATTATACGGACAAAGAGAACGGATCTATTTTCACATATAAGACAGATTATAAGGCGCTTTCCCACATAGGGATATTCTGTGTGGCCTATGGTCCTAAGAATACGCTACCATACTAAATTCTTGATTTCACCGTCAGATTTAAATTACGCAGTAGTATATACAGTAGAGAGTAGCTACCAGTTTTGCAAAACAGTTTGAAATGGGAATGTTGAATGTCATGGTCTTAGTCTTTCGAAATCATCAAAAGTAATAAATTATAGCTTTATTGCAATCAACAATGATATATATAGGAAAAGGATTCCATTCTAAACTATGATGTTGAATTACATCTCAATGCAAGTGAGATTTGTTAATCGGAGTGCTGCAAAATTAGTCGTTAAATGGGGTAATTTCACTTTTTATAATTAACGAATAATCTGTAAAAGAAGTATATGCTACGCAGCTCCTGTTTATTTCTTAAATCTTAGATGTAAGATTAAGAAAGAAGTTTCTGCAAATTACAAATTTCATAATTTACATTGCTAAGAGATCGTTTATATGATTACATGTATATCATAAGAGATCGTAATCCAATGGTGATATTTGTATGAACAAATGACTCCATGGAAACCTCGTAAATTGATTCTATTTTTTAAGTTTATAATATTTATTGTTCCCTGTCAACAAGCCTTGGTATTTCTTATCAGTCTCACTCTAAAAGTATGTTTCCTCTCTTTTCAATAAGGCTAATTTGGATTTTATTGATGAGTTTCGCCGCGTTTGCTGCATACTCCGTTAGCATGGACACTTGGAACAGGTACAGTGTGAGTCCAACGGTGATCTCTGTCGAAAGGGACAGATGGACATGGAATACCTCATTCCCGGCAGTTACAGTTTGTCCACATTGGGCCAAACTAGGATCCAAACTAGCACAATCCGAAGAAAATGCACTTATTAAAGTGGCGAAGCAGTAAGTATAAGACGGAGCATTTTCAGCACACATTTTAGATCGGACATTAAAAAAATGATTTAGTTGGCTCCAAGGAGCAAAAAATGTATAATGATGATCAAATGGAAAATCTCATCTTGAGAATATAGAGAAAGTAATGAATTTCGGCAATATAGCATCTTTGCAATAATTTAGATGGTGAGTAATGGAAGTTTTTATTTCATCTACTCCATTTCATTTTTAACTAGAATTTTTCCTGATGAAGCTGAATATCTTCGAAGACGTCATATACTTCTTCCATTTCTACGAGCATTTGGAACAGCAAATTTATCTAACCTTCGAGGTCTCCGCCCCTTTTCTTCGAATGCATCTCTTCTCCCTCCGCCTCATCTATACAAACAAATCTTCCTTAATGTGAGTTGTATTTAAGAATTTATTACATTAACTTTACGGTTCGATACCATCCAACCTAATAACGGGATTCAGGTGAAAACAATATTAAAGGAGAAGTGAGAAAGCAATTAAAGATATTATTAATATAATTATTTATATTTCTTCTTATTTTCCAGAATTGTACTTTGAATCAGATCGAGTATTACTAATCCCTATATCTATCCATATACAACAACAATAAAAAGTAATTAACGTTTCTAAAATATTTTTATCATTCAACAGGGTAAAAGAGAAAAAACAAGACAATTTTAAAATAATTAAATTAAGTTTTCAAAGTTCCTAAGCCATAAAAATTTAACCAAGGTAAATGTAACTAAAAAGATCACTTACCCTGGGTTGGTTCCAACTACTGCCTCAAGGGCAGTCCAACTACGCCGGAGAAACTACAGTTAAGAGACGCACTACATGTACATTTCTGGACCCATGGTCCCATCCTCAGTAGTCGATTTGGATTGATCATAATAATAATAATAATTGTCTTAATTCCGGGCAAAATTGAGACTAAAGAGTCTCCTCTTCCATTCAGCCCGTTATATAAATTAATTTAACTACTATTTACAATTAAAGTTTGTTTACGTTCTTATAACTTAAAATAAAATTAAAACATGCGGACTAAAAAACCTAAGTGAAGCTTAGGAAAAGAAATATACACTGCAGGAAAACAGCCACACGGAATGGGGGTGTGAAAAACCTGCTCGAAGCTAATTGAATTGAAAATGGTACACCTCATGTAAATTAAACCTGAAAGGGAAGATGGTACAGAAATAAATCAAGATTTAAATATAGTCCATAAACACTAGGAATTCTATATAATAATAATGTTCACTCCATAGTAATGTTCACTAAGTCACTAATTTTCCTTAGGTAAGAAAAAAGAAATCAAAACAATAATGATATCAGAGAAAAGTCTTCAAATATACCATTAATAAATACAATAAATGCATACCCTACAATAAACGGAAATATAAAACAAAACATGACTAAAAATATAGGAAAAGGAAGGAAGGAAGGAAATGAGAGATGGCAGTGTATGCATTTGCATATGATGCTAGCTCATGATTATCCCTCGAAAAACATCCCTCGTAGTTTAGCAAGCAATATATCCGCATCTACCGAATAAAAGGCTTTACTAAAATCTAGTAATATCAATATTGTTAATTTCCTCTCATCCATCGATTTACGAAATTCGTCAGTTATCTTAACTAACGCCTATGCGGCGCTATGTAGTTTACGGAACCCTGATTGCGAGCGGTTGAGGAACTTTTATTTAAGTATTCAGTGATTTGCATATGTGCTAATTTTTCGAGTGCTTTGGATAAAACTGATAGGTAACTGATTGGTCTATATTCGTCAAAGCTCGAGTTTGAACGTTTCAAGATTGGTTTAACTATTGCTAGTATCTATGGTTTTGGAAATTTAACTGTGCGGAAGGATAGATTTAAAATGTCGGTAATTGTGGGTAATAGTACATAATGAATATGAAAGTGATTGGAATGCCATCAGCGCCTTCAGCGTTTCATTTGACACTTTTTAATGCATTATTTACTTCTAGTTGTGTTACTTCTTTGAAAAAGCATTGAGGGCGTAAGAGGGACGGATAAGATTCCTTTAAATTAATTAATATTCTAAATTTGTGTTCACAGTCGATTATAGTTGAAGGGAGGTAAAATTTCTTGTTCAGGAAGTCAAGGGATATTTTATTGAGAGGAGGTGGTTCCCTAGATTTCCCGGTACCTAAGCTACGTACATTTTTCCAGAGAATGGCCGTTGTTTTGCTGTCTTTCAATATTAAATGCGCATACCTTTACTTTGCATTTCTTATCAGCTGTCTAGTTTTATTTCTACACTTCTTGTAGTCGGTAAAATATAAAGAATCCTTTGTGCGTTTGTATTCGCGGAACATGTAATCGCGCTTGTCCATCATTTTTCTGATGTATTCTGAGAGAAGCTTTCGGTTTCGAGATTCGGCTTTTTTTAACTGGTGCGAGCGTATCTAATACGGATAACAAGAGATCGTTTAATAATTCAACTTTCGCGTCAATATCCTCGCTGAGTTCTGATACCATGGCAACATATTTGCGTATTCAAGTAATTCAACTTCGTTTATGTCATTTAATCTCCGGTGTTGTATATATTTCTGCTTATTTTCTTAACCTTGAGAGAGTATGAAAAGTACATCATATTGTGATATAACGGGTGCTTGGAATTGACCGTGAATTTTAACCCTCTCAGGATTAGCAGTGGCAATGAGATCAATCCAAGTTGACGATGTTTGCATATTGTGAGTTGGTAGCATTTGGAGAACTTTTAAGTTGTGCGTGTCAAAGGAATCGCGTAAAAATCGAGAATCATTACTTCCCGAATTAAGATTAGCGTTGAAATCTCCTGTGACTATAATGTGATCATAATTATTACTTAGTTTCGATAGCTAGATATTCAATATATACAATCAAGATTGTATATATCGAATTATATAGAATATCGATTTTAATATACTATATTGCAGTCTCCAGTATCACCACATCCTCTATGCTTGTAGCATTTGATAGATTTCAGCAGAGACAATTTTTGGAAATATTTGCCCATAAGACCTAAATCTATTAATTTCTCTACCACAGAAATGGGTTGCTGTTTTCCTCTCTTGAAGTTGGTAGCCCTTTCTCATCATCTTCATTCAACTACATCTAATCATACTTGGCCCACATTTTCACATCCTCCTTTCAGGATAATTCCTAATTTTCAAGGAAAGTATCTTCCCTTAAAACAACATCAAGGCTGATTATAGCTTTCTGATTCTTTGGATACCATCATTGGTATTCTTTTATGTCCTGCTGGTTATAAATTCTTTATTCTGAGTTCTCCTCTTTAATATGAATCTATTTCCACGGGTAGCAACCAAAAAACATTGTATACTAAAAATTAGATAATACTTATAATATAATATATATCACTTTGAATTTTTTAACTGGGTTGGATTTAATTCTTTATAATTTAGGTAAATAATTATGCATTTAATATCTTTACAAGATTAGAAAGTCATTCATAAGCTTTTACAGTATGCATTATAACATTCTTGTCACACTTCAAATAATCAAGTTAAAGACATGTACTCAAAGGAAACTGAAAAAAGGTTCTCTCTCTAATCAAGCAAATGAACCTCCACTCAATTCAACCTTTTCAAGGAGAACCCAAACCATGATAGCAACATGCTAGAGATAAATTGAAAAAAAGAAACAAGAGTATATAATTTTTTAGTCCAATAGTTTACTTTTGATAAATCCAGGGATCAAGATCAAATCCAGTAAATCAAGTGATTCCTGTACATTTTCATTATTTTAGGTTTTAAATCGTTAAAAATAATTGTTTCTCAAACTAATAAAGATATACATAGAATTCTGAATATAATATTAGTTTATCATTTTAATATGTTTATGCTATACTTATAAGCTCATAAAATATGCCTTTACTAGGTGTAATATATTTTATCTCACAAAAAAGGTGCAGCCTAATTTCACATTCAAAAGCACTAGCAGTTCATTAAAAGTTCCTGAACCTGTTCGCTTCCTCAATGAAATGGGCCTATGTTACTCCATATTTTCTCAAGTAACAAATGCAAACTTAGAGGAGAATAGGTAAATAAGAACTGTTTCTATATTCTAAATTCCTATTATGTTTATGTATTCCAAATGAATGCCTTATTGTGCCTGAACAAGCATTGGGAAGTATTTGGAATCTGAAACAATTAATGAGTTACCTTACTTTTGCTAAACTTTCTCCAATATTTTGTATGAAAAATACCAAACAAGGAATATCGACATTTTTATAAATTAGTGTAGAGTGGAACTATAGAATAGATACTTCTTCATATTTGATACGATATACTCTAAAATAATCTGTAACATCAAATAAAAGAAAAACATTATCCTCTATTTTACATAGATTTTCATGTAAATTAAAGGGTAAAGTTAACAATCAAAAGGAAAATAACATTATTGCAAATCAAAGTTTAATGTATTTTTCAGACCTGAGCCACTACCAGTAGGCAATCCTCTGGATGGAGACATCAATGCTCAGTTAGTACAAATGAGCCATGGTTACAAGGTATTTTGAAACTATTATCCATTAATTAAAAACTCATTATGAATTAATTGGTACGTGAAATGAATAATCTTCCATACTGTAATTATGGAAATGTTCAACTTTGTAATCAGTATTTCATTTGAAGCAATATTGTTGAATTTTTTTGTAGATTGCAAGCAAGCATTTACTTGTAAGCACAGCCAAAGAAAAAATAATTTAAGTATGCAAACATACTTAAGTTAGCAAAATTTTACAGTGATCCAAGTCCAGTGAACAATAAGATTTTATATTTGAAACTTAAAGAAAAAATTATTCAAATATTTACTAAATAAATATCTCAACCTCTAAGCAACGAGAGAATTATTAAATTTTTAGAACAGTTTGCATAAGGGATGAATTCTAAAAAAGGGACCTTTAGGACTGCATCACAGCATTTTTTATATAACCCATTTGTAGCTTAGACATTACTTATAACAACCTGTTAACAGTACATTAGGGGAACAAAAAATAAAGACTTGCAGGAAATTCCAAAACTCAAGAAATTTTAATTCCAAAAAAAACTTGGTTTACATTAGGAGTGCTGACCTTGTGGTACATAATTTGCATGAAAACCATGTACAATGCAATATATTGTAAAATATATATAGTATATATGTATTTATTAATAACTATTTTTATAGTGTATATAGTTGTACATATATACTACTATAGTGTATCCAAATCGCATCAGCACAAGTATTCAGCGAAAGATATCACCTCATCCACATTTGGTTCTCTTTCAATTCAAGTTTTCATGTGCCTAAAAAAATATACATCTAGCGCTTGACACATCAGAGTACATTTATCTGGAATAACCTTCAATCTACACGTTCTTAAACCCTTTCCAATCAACAAATATTTCATCGTAGATGACGTCCCACAAGTCTATAACCAACAGACGTGTATAGACGTCAACATATTCCCAGTCCATCAGTGATAGTACTGCAGGGAGTGTCACCCACTCAAGGTCTAGAAGTACCATTTTTTTCCTATAAACAAATAAAAACTTTACGAAATATTTTTCCTGATAAACTTATGGTATACCATAGTTATAAAACTGGGTCACTTTATTTATGCTACCTAAAAACTTCTGTTTCTTTCTACCTCAAAACTTAACGTGAATTGAAAATAGGACCGGTACTAGCAGCCAGTCTGATCTGTGATGAGTACAATATCTGGATCATATTCCTGAATCTTAGCCATAGTTTGGAGCTGAAGTATTTCCCCCGAAGTAACAGAATTTTCATGGAAGATCTGCTCTCAGTGGCAGCGTAAGACCTTATCTGTCGCTGCCTTATTCCATGAAATCTTTAAAGTTTTCCCATCCATGACTGTGATGCATAACCCGTACAAATTCCTTTGATTAATTAGAGCATTTTTTTGTGCTGCTCTGCCCCTATTTACAGTGTGTTTCTCCCAACGATGGATGGAATATTTGTTTGCCAGTCTCTTGGATCCCATATTATGCAGAGTTTTCTTCGATTGTTTTGTCTGATAAAAGCTTCCCAAAGTCTATACAGGACACCAGAATTGTAATTGACACTGGAAAACAGATCACTCAAGAAATTGTAATAAACCAAGGAGTTAGACAGGGTTGCAGCCTATCCCAAACCTTAATCTATATATAGATGACGTTCTGAGAATATGGAAGGAGAATGATGTATCACCAGGTATAGAATTGGACCCATCTCAATACTTAATTACAATATTGTTTGCTGACGACCAGGTCATAATACAAGACGAAGAGGACAAACTCCAGATGGATACACAGACTACACAAGTTGAGCAAACTATACAACCTGAGAATTTCAAAAACCAAAACAAAGACTATGACATATTTAGGAAGCAACAACAAATATGAATGAAAATTGTTATTAAGGGTCAAGTCCTGGATCCTTCATCACGACAACGCACCTGCTCACACATCTCTCGTTGTGCGTGAGTTTTTGGTCCAAGCTCGATCACCATAACAGAACAATAGCCTTGTGATTAGATTCTTCGTGGGTTCTCCACCAGGTCAGATAGCTAAGTACATCCTACATTTCGACGGCAAACCCTGCCATAGTCTTCAGGGTTCTTTACAAACACTTTATTTATAAGCGCAACAAATTCTGCTCCTTAGCAAAAAAATTGGTGAACGACAATGATCTCGTGCTGGTGAAAGCCGACAAAGGAAAATGTACCGTAATCTTAGACAGGGACTCCTACATCTTCAAATGCTCGGACTTCTTAAAATCCTTTAACATTGTGATACTACCCAAGTACCCGACGCCAATTTTCCAACAGAGGCTGAAAGAGACGCTAAAATCCACTAAAACGGTGCTCACCCCCAGTGAAAAGTTCCATCTTCTCACAATGAACCCGTTACCCCCCAGACTTTACGGCCTCCCGAAGATACATAAGGCTGAGATACCCATACGCCCAGTGGTGTCAGCGAAATCAGCTCCCGCACATCGCCTTGCCGAGAAACTGAACAAGATTATACGCAACTTAACCTCCTTCCAACCTAGGTACGGGATAGTGAACTCTATATCATTTTCTAAACACTTATCCTCCATAAGTTTTCCGAAAAATGCCCTTTTGGTGTCCTTCGACATATCAAATCTATTCCCTTCCATCCCGGTTGATAAAACCTTAAACCTACTCACCTCTTTACTCAAGAAAAGTGGCATCAATGAGGAATGTGTCACAGAACTACTCCGCCTAGTCACCTTATGTGTCCATCAAAATTACTTTGAATTCAATATACAATTTTACGAGCAAATCGAAGGCCTCGCTATGGGTTCCACTCTCTCCCCCCTCCTTGCTGAGATCTTCATGGATCACTTTGAAGAAAAGCTATTTTCCTCAGGGCACAAGTTCATAAAAAACATTTTACACAGGCAACGCTATGTGGACGTTATCTTCTGTGTCTGGGATGGTACAGCCCGCCAGATCTCTTCCTTCCTAACCTTCCTGAACTCCCTCAACCCCAACATTAAGTTCACCTCAGAAATCCAAAAGAACGGTGTTCTAAACTTCCTGGACCTCTCCATAAAGCTCACAAAAACAAGGCCTCGTTCGAAATCTACCAAAAAAATACCTACACCGACCATTGCATCCCTTCCTCCTCCTTCCACCACCACTCCCACAAGCACGCAGCATTCCACTCCCTAATCCACCGGCTCCTGAATGTCCCCCTCTCCCCCTTGGCTTACAAAAAAGAATTAGATACCATCAGAACCATAGCCATCAGCAATGGTTTCCGCAGTGAATTGGTCGACAGAATCATCCAGAAAAAACATCAGAAATCCACTTCGTCCTTGATCTTCCCCTCCCTATCCCCCATTGATGACCACAAACAGAAATGGGTGAAACTCCCATTCTTGGGAAACATTTCCTACATGTTAAAAAACCTTCTCCCCAAAGAACTCAATACTGCCTTCTATAACCCCTCCAACCTCCAACGCGTTCTTTCCCACCCTAAGGACAAAAGGGACACTTGCACTCTATCCGGGGTGTACAAACTATCTTGTCAAGACTGCCCCATGACCTACGTGGGTCAGAGTGGCCGACCCATCGGTACCAGAGGACTGGAACACCAACGGTGCTATAGACTTAAGAAAACCACCTCTTCAGCCTTCGAAGTCCACCTGATTACCGAAAACCATAGGAGCACCTTCTCCGCGGAACTCCTCCACAGGCTTAACAAAGGGAAGAAAATGGACGCCATGGAGACAATTGAAATTACCTGTACCCCTAACCTCACCAATGAAATCACCTTCTCCAACCCTTCCCCCCTCCTCACCCTCCCCTCCAAGTTATCCCTTATATAAGTGTTTGCATTTTCATATAACTTCACCTGAGGATGGCAGTTTGCCGAAACCGGTCGTGTAGATTATAATAAATTGTGGAAGTCACAAAGTACTTTTCTTCTTTCATCGTGTTGAAAACTGTTTTTGTCCTGAAGCTGAAAGGTGCTGAAAGTCATTGAATCTTGATTTTAAAATCTTGTTAATATTAGATAATGCCCCTTGTCATCCAACAGCACTGAATCATTTGTGCGAAAATGTAGAAGTTATTTACAGACGGGTGGACAGCGCAATATACTGTCACTCTTTGCAACTTTCACTAAACGCTGTTGAGGATTGGTCCTCGAAGTGGGACTTAAAAATTAATCCAAATAAGTCGTCTTTCATGTCCTTTAGTCAAAAGAAATTATTATATCCCTCAAGATATCACGTTAATAACACGTAGATAAGTAGAGTCCTAACCCACAAGGGCCTAGGCGTGATCTTCGATACAAAACTAACATTCCGTGACCATATGAACTGGGTGACTTCCAGGTCCATGGCACTGACCGGCACGATATTCCGCTTCTCGGAAATTAGGGACACAACCGCTTTTATAATTAATTTTCACGGCCTACATTCTTCCTATCTTAGAATACTGTTCGGTAGTTGTCCAGACCGCTTCCCCTTCAACCCTTAAAATCCAAAACCGCCCCATAAACTTTTTCTCCTCCTTTTTACGCCTACGTACCCCAAATTTTCGCAATTCAAAACGCGACACCATCCTCAAGTCCCTCGGTATATCTTCTCTTCCCTTTCGCCGTAAGTCCTCGGACTTAAAATTTATTCATAACATTTTCAACAGCAGATGTAGATCCCCTGATTTACTCTCTTTCTTTTCCCTTCGCGTCCCCTCCCGACCTACCCGTAATCATCACCTCCTTCATACACCTCACTTTCGTCTCACTGTTTCCCAAAGATCTCTTTTTCATCGCATTCCTAAATTGTTTAACTCCTTCTCTTCAACAAATCCCTTCCTTGAACTTTTCTCTCCCATAAATTCCCTTCTCTCTTCATTAAATTAATGACTTCCCCACCTTTACTTCTTCCGCTTAATGGTCTTTTTTTGTAACCTGTTTTATCATTGTATATATTTATTTTGTATTAGTTTATTGTTGTTAACTCTAATGTTATTATTCTTATTTATTTCTGTATATTACGTATATATATATAAACATAAATATTTATATTTATATATACATACATAATAATAGTATATATATATATATATATATATATATATATATATATATATATATATATATATATATATATATATATATATATATATATATATATATATACATATATATATATATATATATAACAATTGTTATTAATTCTTTCTAATTATTGTGTATGATCCAATGTAAAAGGCCTTAATGGCTGTTTTTGGATTAATTGATAAATAAATAAATAAATTTACCACCTAATACCACTTCCATCATCCAGCCAATGGATCAAGGTGTAATTGCATCCTTTAAGGTGTATTACCTACGAAGAACTTTTTCACAAGCAATAAAAATGACTACAGGAGATGAAGCTATGACTTTGGCAGAATTCTGGAAGGCATTCAATATCAAAAATTGTTTTGAGAATGTCAAGGAAGCATGGAGTGAAGTAACATCTAGCAGCCTGAAAGCGGCGTGGCAAAGAATTATTCCCAATTGTGCAAATGGTTTTTAAGGATTCAAAGATGAAGTAACCCGTGTTATCAATGACATAACTAATCGATCTGGGACTAACCAAAACCAAAAAAGGTGATGCTCTGGACCTGCTTCAGTCACATGATAAGGAACTGGATGATGAAGACCTAATAGACCTCGAGAGAGAACGTGCTTATGAAGATCAAATGGATGATAATGACGAACAAATTGACGTGCCACAAAAGGAATTTACCCTCTAAGAAATGGACGAAATGTTTGTGAAATGTTGTGAAAAGATGAAATCTTTAACGGTGATCCTAATCTCGAGCGATCAATGAAAGTTAGTCAGGAAATTGAAAACTCCATCTGTTGCTATCGAGTTTTATACGAAGAAAAAAGAAAGGATAAATTCTACCAGACTTCTCTACACAGGTTTTTATCCAGGAAAAAATAATTGTACGCACGTACTCCTTATATATAAATTAAGATTAAAGAATAATCTTGTTTTTCTAAATGAACCTTTCTTTTTTATCTCATATACAAAATTTAATTAATAGATTTGAAAAATCTTTGGCAACGATCATCCATTTTACATGCATTATTTATCCCGAATATCGCGGATTCGATTATTGCGGTATTTTTCGTGGCGACAATAACCACGATAATCGAGGTATTCCTGTAATTTATAATCAAGAATCATGTTCTGTGAATCACATCAGGAATTTTCACATGCAGAATAATTTTAGGTCTACTTTCACGGACCATTGGAAACAGCTGACATTGCTGCCAAGTTCCTCAGTTCCCCAGCTTTACATTATGCCTCAGTAGAATTGACGGCAATTAGCACTATAACAACAGTAGACGCAAGAAGTGGCCTGAGTGTGGAACAGAGAAAATGCAGATTTGCGGTAAGCATAACTAAATTGATTCTTACATTTCTCACTAGGGAGATCATCATAAAAAAAATAAAAATGGGGCAGTCTATTATTTACCTAATTCAATATACATTTTAACTTGAGGACTTAGAAACTTCACCTTTTTAAAACATTAGATACAAAACAAATGCTAAAATTTATTTATATTTTGAAACCATTTCAGGAAAAGTTATGTTTCTTCTTTTCCTTGTTGAACGATGGCTTGAATTACTGTCCGAACTATAAATCCCAATTGAAGTTAATCCATCCATATGTTGCCCATTTTTTAGAAAGTCAAACTTTAGTATCTTCCTACACAAGGGTATAAAAATCTTTAATTCGGCAGTCAATCTCTTTAAATTCATTTGCGCTAAAATGATCAGGTGAAAATGGTGAAGATTCTTGCTTGTGAAGTAGAACTTCGCCTGGAGTGTTTGAAAGTATTATGAAATAAAATCCTCTTATTAACAACATTCTACATGAATATTATTTCAAGAGCAGCATGGTTGTATGAGGAAATGCAAAAACCTATATAACTCCTTCCCTTACCACTCCAGTGCTTAATTGGAATAGTATGTTAGTAGGAGACCTGGTTTGGATTCTCAGTCTTGTTGCCATTTTACACTTTTTTAACTATGTGAATAACCGTATGCTTTCACATGAAAAGTATAAAAACCTATCCTTCCCTTCCTAAGTATTTTAGAATTACTGTCATCCGGTTGTTAACCCATTTTAATATCCCCATTTAGGAGGAATCAATGGGACAGAAGACAATTTACTCTTATAACGTGTGTCGAACCAAGTGTCGGGCTCAACTTGCTCTTAAACTTTGTTCTTGCATTCCACACTTTTTTGAGGATTATCAAGGTAAAATTTTTATATCTATTATCAAACAAATATAAAATGTTATTTTAAGGCATACAATATTTATTCAAATTAAAACTTTATAACATTTCAAAACGGTTAGCCAATAACATTACGAGCAGTATTCATTTTTTTCTATTTTAGACAGACCAGCTTGTGACCTTCAAGGCCTCATCTGTCTCTCCAAATATGAAGGTAAAAGTTGAATGTGGTTTGTAATTGTTTTTCTCATTCAATTATTAATAATTAAGAAAACTAATTTCTAAATGTGGTATATCCATGGCAAGGGACATAAATAGAGATGTTTGGAATTTTATTACTCATGATTTTATACGTAAGTATCGTCGCGGTTGTCTGCTGATATCTTGGTGCTACATCTTGGCGATGGCGTCAAATACCCTGAGGGTTCCAAGAGGAGACAGTGAAGGAGAAAGGGTAAGAAGGTCTCGGCGTGGGGATCCCTTGCAATAACTCCGTGCATTTATCTTGTGCGTATGCGACGAAATTCAAGCAAGCACAGGTAAACTGCGGGAGTAACAATGACTCTCGAAGTTGTTCGCCATCACTAGGGATGGTGGGCGGCAAGTGGCCGAATGGACACCACCTCGTGGTGACGCATGGTAACGCGTTCATTTCGGTGGCCATGGTTAACGTTTGTAGTCACTCCCGACGGTGTCGCGCTCTCGTGCTCTACGTAATAATAGGAAAACGGTTAACCTGGACGACCGCTGTTTCCCGGGTCCCGAGAGTTTTGGGGGTGCATCAGATCCCGAGGAATCTCCGCACCCAGTGGAGGCCAATGAAGGCATTACTGTTGACAGGATAAGGGCTCGGAGGGAACCGGAGGAGATGAGAAGGGTGGCCCCGGCAGAGGCCACAGGTATAGCAAAGGTGGAAATTAACATAAACCGATACCTCCTATCGGCCATCCACGGAAGAATGGTAAAGGGTATAAAGATTTGCCGCGAGAAAAATGAATAAAGGAAGCTTGTCCAAACAGAACTGGAAAGATTAAAATAAATAAATAAAATAAGTGTCAGCCTCAAACAGTAGTAATGAAGAAGGATCCCGTCAAGGAAAACCGTTAAGTCCATTACTTTTCAACCTCATAACGGATCACGTTCTTGCGGAAATTCCCCGTGAGATGGGCTACGATCTCAGTGAGATGAGGGTTAACGCCCTAGCCTTTGCCGAAGATCTGGTCTTGATCACTGGGCCCCGTAATGGGCTCACTGATTCATTAGGACATGTTGAAAAGGTTCTATCTTGTAAAGGCCAAGTTCTCAACCCGCAATTAGCACAACATTTTCCCTAGTATTTTTCGGCGTTATTATACGTTTGGTCTGGGATATAGAGTTGATGGAGTCCGAATCGTTAACTTCCCTTGCGAATATCTGCATGTTCTGGTGGGACCACGCAATGCATGGACGCAAGATGGAAAGATCATGCTTCTTCGTCAAGATGGGAGCAGGGTGTATGCTGCATCAATTAAAAACATTATTGCCGTCAGAGATTCAATTTCTCTCACTCGAGTCGAGTGAGTGAGTATCAGTCGAGTTTTGGTCGTCAAGGAGAGAGGTTGTGGGAAGTGAAAGGAGCAGGTAGAAAGGAAGGAGTATCTTAGAGAGAACAATGGCAGGCAACGGAAAGTGCGCTGAGTGCAATAAGGTTTGTAAGAATGGGGTAAACTGCAGCGAAAGCTGTATCAGATATCGCTTTAGGTGTACCAAGGAGAAGGTAGAGGATTGCACAGCGGATAACTGGAAATGTAAGAAATGCAGAGGGGGGACCCTGCTTTCAAATCGTTATTACAACATCTTTTGTTCTAAAAGAACGCGTCTAAAAGGGGCGGTATGGGCGAGTCATCAACCCCGACCAATGAAAATGCATGTAGCATGTAGAAAGTAAGAGAGGGCTGTAAGTCAACTTATCTATATAAAGGTAATTTAGGATGAAAACGAGTATATCCGTATAGGAGCGGATCTTACGTATTTTGGCTTGTGTGTTGTGCGTGCTAGGTACATTCGAAAAATGTTTCCAGTAGCTATCAGATTTACTGCTGCTATGCTCGAGGAGCTGATAGAGAAGAAAAAACCAGTGAATATAATTACAATGCACGTAGCATGTAGAAAGTAAGAGAGGGCTGAAAGTCAAATTATCTATATAAAGGTAATTTAGGATGAAAACGACTATTTCCGTATAGGAGCGCATCTTACATATTTTGACTTGTGTGTTGTGCGTGCTAGGTACATTCGAAAAATGTTTCCAGTAGCTATCAGATTTACTGCTGCTATGCTCGAGGAGCTGATAGAGAAGAAAAAACCAGTGAATATAATTACAATGCACGTAGCATGTAGAAAGTAAGAGAGGGCTGTAAGTCAAATTATCTATATAAAGGTAATTTAGGATGAAAACGAATATTTCTGTATAGGAGCGCATCTTACGTATTTTGGCTTGTGTGTTGTGCGTGCTAGGTACATTCGAAAAATGTTTCCAGTAGCTATCAGATTTACTGCTGCTATGCTCGAGGAGCTGATAGAGAAGAAAAAACCAGTGAATATAATTACAATGCACGTAGCATGTAGAAAGTAAGAGAGGGCTGAAAGTCAAATTATCTATATAAAGGTAATTTAGGATGAAAACGAGTATTTCCGTATAGGAGCGCATCTTACGTATTTTGACTTGTGTGTTGTGCGTGCTAGGTACATTCGAAAAATGTTTCCAGTAGCTATCAGATTTACTGCTGCTATGCTCGAGGAGCTGATAGAGAAGAAAAAACCAGTGAATATAATTACAATGCATGTAGCATGTAGAAAGTAAGAGAGGGCTGTAAGTCAAATTATCTATATAAAGGTAATTTAGGATAAAAACGAGTATTTCCGTATATTTCCTTTCTCTCGAGATGCCGAGATTGTAACATCATCCCTGATTTCGCCAAAATCCGACCCCCGGTAAAATCACCGGCAGCATACCGTATCGCCAGACGTGCAAGCATTGCTATTGTAAGAGAACGCATACACCACACAAGGTATGCCCTCGATAAAAACGCCCGTGAACTTTTAACTATCCACCTGTTACTTGCGGCGTCACTATCACCAAGGGACTGGGAGTATGTGGACCTATCGACTACCGCCCAGGAGCAATTATTAATGAGCAGAACCAAGTCCAAGCAGACTAAGAAATACGACCGCTTAGCCTCTGCAAATCCGGCCATCTCCCCGTTGAATCCGGACCGCATAGTCGTGAACCTTTTGGACTTAGAAATGCCACAGTTCTCCTGAAAAAGAACGCCTACCACCAAAAGGTAGAAGAAATTCTTAAGGACCCAACCTACCAACCTCTACCTAGAGATCCCACTGAATCGCTCAAGAGAAAAACTTCGATTCTTCTGAAGAAATCGGGTCTTCCACCTGAAACCTGCAAGCAGCTCCTTCCACAAGCCGCCGTTCCTCCACGGTTTTACGGCCTACCAAAAATCCACAAGAGCGGAACCCCCTTACGACCAATAGTGAATGGAATTAACTCTCCGACTTATCTCCTGGCGAAATTTCTCACAAAGCTACTAACCCCGCTCGTGGGAAAGAACCGACACCACATCCGGAATTCTGCGGAATTTGTAAAGAAAATCAACCAACTTAAAGTAGATCCGCACGACATCCTCGTGAGTTTTGACGTGGTGTCTCTTTTCACCAAAGTTCCTGTCGAAGATACCTTAAATATCCTAGAATCCCATTTCGACAGAGGAATAACCGACTTGTTTCGTCACACGCTAACCTCGACCTATTTCCTTCATCAAGGGAAATACTACAAACAGAGAGACGGGGTGGCCATGGGTTCACCACTCTCCCCTGCAGCTGCCGACCTTTTTATGGAACATTTTGAGGAAGAGGCTCTCAAAACCACCCCATACCAACCAAAATGTTTCTTCCGCTACGTAGACGATACCTTCGTGATTTGGCCTCATGGGAAGAACAGATTGGGTGATTTTCAACATGGTGAACATCAAGTTCACCATGGAAGTTGAAGAAAACGGATGCCTGCCTTTCCTAGATGTACTTGTGAAACGACGACCGGATGGCACTCTAGGACACAGCGTTTATCGTAAGCCAACGCACACCGACCTCTATTTAAACGGAAATAGCCATCATCACCCTTCGCAGCGGAGATCTGTTCTTTCCACTCTCATTTACCGTGCCCATGCGATATCCGACAAAGATAATATTTCGGGCGAACTGAAACACCTTAAAACGACCTTCCTGCAAAATGGACATTCGGTAAAAGAAGTAAACCGGGCCCTCAAAAGGGCCGTTTCCGGAACAGACAAGATGCGTAAAGAACCAGAAGAGAAGCCAACGGCCACCGCCTACGTCCCCTATGTCGCCCCCGTGTCGAGGACTATATCGAGGATCCTCACCAAAAATAATATCCGGACTATACACAAACCGCCCAGGAAATTAGGGAACTTGCTAACCAAGGTAAAGGACCTACTGAATCTCAAAACACCGGGTGTCTACAGTATCCCCTGTGAATGTGGGGCGATGTATATCGGCGAAACTGCCAGAACAATAGAAACGCGCATCAAAGAACATTCTCGCCACCTTAGGTTGATCCAACCCGAAAAATCAGCCATTGCTGAACATAGTCTTCAACAGCATCATCAAGTCCGCTTTGAAAACACCAAGGTGATATGCCAAGCCCCTCATTTCTGGGACAGACTTATCAAAGAGTCGATTGAGATCGAACTGACAGAGAACAATATCAACCGAGACGGTGGATATTCCCTCCACAAAACGTGGAAGCCGATTCTACGCAAAATCGCTGAGAGCCGACAACCAATGGGCACGAGCCACCACCACGACCAATGATGAAAGTGAAAGGGACGCCTGCCCTCCCTATATATATCGGACTCAATTCCACACTCGGCACTTTGTCCCTGAAGAGGGCTGCAGAGACGGCAGCCGAAACGTCGGACCTGTTCCGGAGAACGACCCGGTTGGAAACCCGAGAGATCTTCCTACAGCAACTACGCCGGGAAAGCACCAAATCTTTATTTCCGTATAGGATCGCATCTTACGTATTTTGACTTGTGTGTTGTGCGTGCTAGGTACATTCGAAAAATGTTTCCAGTAGCTATCAGATTTACTGCTGCTATGCTCGAGGAGCTGATAGAGAAGAAAAAACCAGTGAATATAATTACAATGCACGTAGCATGTAGAAAGTAAGAGAGGGCTGAAAGTCAAATTATCTATATAAAGGTAATTTAGGATGAAAACGAGTATTTCCGTATAGGAGCGCATCTTACGTATTTTGACTTGTGTGTTGTGCGTGCTAGGTACATTCAAAAAATGTTTCCAGTAGCTATCAGATTTACTGCTGCTATGCTCGAGGAGCTGATAGAGAAGAAAAAACCAGTGAATATAATTACAATGCACGTAGCATGTAGAAAGTAAGAGAGGGCTGTAAGTCAAATTATCTATATAAAGGTAATTTAGGATGAAAACGACTATTTCCGTATAGGAGCGCATCTTACGTATTTTGGCTTGTGTGTTGTGCGTGCTAGGTACATTCGAAAAATGTTTCCAGTAGCTATCAGATTTACTGCTGCTATGCTCAAGGAGCTGATAGAGAAGAAAAAACCAGTGAATATAATTACAAAGTTATTTGCTGAATATAACGTAATGGTTGAGGAGGTGAAGAGGCAAGCGGCTGAAGAGGAAATGCGAAGAAAGAAGATGGAGGATGAGGAGAAGGATAGAAAAAGAAAAATGTCCGAAGAAGAATCGCAACGGAAGAGGCAGAAGAAGGAAGTGGAAGAATATATCCGTTTCCTGGGAAGTAACTCTGGATGGTGTGACGGTAAGTTCAGCTCTTATATCAATATTTCTGTAAACCGTGATATTAACTAAATGTGTTATTATGACAAAATAGTTGTAATAGTAGTATTAAACTTATTTTAAATGTTATCACAACGTATTTGCACGAGTCAAATCAGTTTCTTAAAGTAGGAACGGTGGTGATGATAATTAATACAGAATTTTATTTCTCAATTTCCATACCATGAAGAATTTGAAGAAGAAGATGAGAAAAAAGAAGAAAGAAGATGTGAAGAAGAAGCTGTGGATGCGATAGAGGATGGGGCTATATTAGCTGATCAGGGTATGTTCCTGATGATGAAGAATTGATTTTAAATCATATGTATTGACACTTTTGATATACTATTTCCTTTCATTCATTTTGTTATTTTTACAGAAAACATGGTGATACAGAGAGGCGGGGGTGAAGGATTCGATACGAAAAATGATGGCGGCGATAACACCACCACCACTGACACCAACTCCGGTAGTAGCATCAGCGCGGATGGAATCCCGGACTTGGGTCGGAGATGGGCGAGACGCAGAACGCAGACAACGACCTTAAAGCAAGGCAAGGTCGTATAATAAGCGAATCTAAAAGGGTATTCATAAGATTCAATATGGTCGGTAGAGACATTAAGGTTATTCTGAACCCTTTGAACAACTCGAATCCCCTAACGTGGTTTGAGAATACAGTGGAGTCTTTACTGAGCCATGTGAAAGAGAACGATATAGCTGATGGCATTACATGGGTCTTACCATAAGCAATGATGTTAACCCGGAGAAGAGTGTAGCAATATCTTTTCGTAGGGCTGATCAATTACGCGCCGATGTAATCTCATCAGTGATTGAGAAGGTCACGCAAAGTAATGAGACTTTTTCCTCATCGGGCCCGCTAACTTTTAGGATACACCATGTGGCTATGCCTATAGGGTATGGAGGTGGAAGATTTAATATAGGTAACTTATTAAATTTTCAAGAATTTTGTAATAAGAAGAAATCAATCATAGTCATCAACAATAATGATAACCTGTGTCTTGCCCGCAGTATCGTATTCGCAATGTCTCTCCACCAGGATGATGCCGAAACAAGGAAACGTGTACTTAACGATTCTCATTCAATTCAGACAACAAGGGCCATCAATTTGTGTACAAGCTGCAAATGAAGAAAGGCACTTGGTGACTTCCACAATTTATTATAGTACACACGACCGGTTTCGGTAAACTGCCATCATCAGGCGTGTTCCGCAAATTATGCGCGTTAATCTCAGGGGGAGAGGGAGGTAGGGGAGGGTTTAGGAGAGGGGAAGGTTAAGGGGAATGGAGTGTTGGGATTATGGAGAGGGGGAAAGCAGACTGTAGTTCGTTGTTTTCGAAAGAGATTGAGGTAGGTTAGGTTAGGAGATTGGTGCAGGAGAGAGAGGTTAAATAAGGTGATTATTTGTCTGTCAGTCAGGTGGTAGTTAAGTCTTGTTAGGATGATACGTTCGAAAATTTTAGAGAGTGAGGAGAGAAGGGTTATAGGTCGTAAATTGACAATGTTGGTCGGATCTTTTTGCGGTTTGGCGATTAGAGTGACTATGCCGTGTTTCCAAGGGGAAGGGAAATAACAAAGTTGGAAGCAGGCGTTGAAGAGGTCTTTTAGTGTAGTTAGAAAGTGCAGAGATTTGGAGGCAAGTTTGATGGCTCGGTTTGTAATTACGTCTGGTCCAGGAGCTTTACGTAAGTTAAGTCGGGAAATTATGTCCGCTATTTCGTCAGTGGTAGTCGTAGGGGTGTCTGTGGGAGTTGGTAAGGAGGTGAAGAGATGAAATATCTGGGTGATTAATAAGTCCGATGTGGAGGTAATAGGGGTGGGTGGTCCCATGGTTTTTGCCAGGTGGTCAGCGGCAAAGTCGGCTTTGGCTTGGTTATCAAAGGTTAGTACATTATTAATATTTAATGGTTGTTGATATTGTTTATTTTTAATTAATGATTGGGAAATTTTCCATAGGGAATTATCCTGAAAAGATAATGTTGATACAAAACACTTCCATTTTTCATTCTGAAATTTTTTGATATCCCGTTGGATATCTTTGTTAAGGGATTTTAGTTATTGTAGAAGTGATGGCGTTCTAAATTTGGTGAATTTTCTGCGAAGCTTATTTTTGGCCCTGATTTTATCCGTGATGGATGATGGGAGTGGAGAGTTAGAGTGTGAAATTTTAGTGGAAGTGGTCCGTGCAAATAATTTTGCGCCCCGGAAAAGATCTGTGATGACGTCAATTTGGAAGTCGATGTCAGAAGCTGAGGGAGGGGAGGGGAGGAAAGGGAGGTTGTTATTGAAATAAAGAGCAAATTTGTTCCAATCAGTGAAAGCGGTGGGAGTAGACGTTGGGGAGCTGGGTATTCCTGGAATGGAGCAAAGTAGAGGGAGGTGATCAGAATTTAAGTCGGAAATAACGTACGGATGTGAGAGGTCATTGAAATTATTTGTGATGATGAAGTCGATTACGTCTGAGTTTCTGGAATTACAGAAAGTAGGGGAAAAAGGGGAGTGGACTTGTAGCGAGTTCGATTGCAAGAAATTAAAAAGTACGTTGCCATTGTTGTTAAATTTAGTAGATCCCCATAGGGGGTGCTTTGAGTTCCAATCTCCCAAGAAGATGGTGGGTTTCGGTTACGAAGACAATAAGGATAGGTATTGTTTTTTGAGTTTATTATAATTGACATATACTGAAAAAATACGAATAGGTTTATTAGATAAGGTTATTTCAATGCCTAAGGTTGTTATATTGGGAAGAGATTGGATGGGCAGAGGTGTGTAATGAATTGATTTGTGGATGAGGATGGCTAAACCAATAGAAATGGCCGGATGATCTAGTCTGAGAATGTTAAAATTTGGAAAATGAAGTTTGTCTGTGGGGAAGAGTCCAGATTCCTGCAGACATGCAATATGGACCTCTCTTTCTATTAGGAAATGGTGAAGAAGTTGCGTTTTATGGCGTAAATGGTTGCAGTTCCAAGTCATGAGATTTAGTTTAATTTTGGGAAATATAAGATTTGATCAGGTACTTCGGTAAAAAGCGTTATGATTTTTGATTGGACGGTGGGGGCGGCCATTATTTTTTGAAAGATGACGATTATTTTTTGGAAGAACGAGTTGCAGTTAGGAGCGAAAGAGGAGAGGAGAAGGGATCAGGTTCAGGAGTGCTAGCCGGGGGAGGAGAGGTTTGAGGAGCGGGGTGAGTGGGAGGGGAGTTGCGGGCAGCGGATGCGTAAGAGGAAGGGAGAGAGGGGAAAGACTGTTCTGAATTAAGAGGTAGGTCGGGAGAGGGTTGAGAGGGGGTAGAGATTTCTCTAGTGCGCAGAATGATGGTTTGCCTTAGTTCTTTAAATTTTGGACAACCCTTGTACGTGGCATGATGGGAACCTTTGCAATGTATACAGAGGGGGGCGGTTGCTGGAGGCGCGGCGCAATTTTTAATGGTGTGGTCGCCACCACATAGACTACATTTGGGTTTGAGATTGCAGTAATTACGCGTATGACCAAATTGCAGACATTTATAGCATTGCAGTGGTTCGATGCGTTTTATATATTTTTTAACCTCAACCGACATGTCACAGATTTTGTTAAGTTTAAGTAGTTTATCATGGTCATTGAATGGGCTTACTTTAATTTTAAAGACCGGGATTGGACGGCGTTCTACAATAGTGATACCGGCTGCTGCATCTTGGGGAGTGGGTTTTATAGTAGAGAGGGGAGTGACACTGATTATATTAAATCCTAGGTTAGTAAGTTCAGCAGAGATAAGGGGAACAGGGGTATTATGGGGAAGGTGCTTTATGACGTAGTCGATGTTGCGCTCGTTAGGAATCTGGTAGGTATAAAACTCCATGTTCTCGCTACGTAGATATTTTAAGACTCTCTTATAGTCTTCTATGGTAAAACACTTTACAAGAATAATGTCGTGACTAACAAGGTTGCAAACCGGTGGAAGGATTGCTTCTTCTTTTAATCTACGGATAGTTTTCTGCCAGTCTGGGAAGAATTTGAGTTTGATTGATGGAATTTTAGTTTTACCGTTATTGCTATCATTATTAGAGGGTGTAGGGTTGGGGTTAGAAGAGGTGCTGGTAGAAGGAGTGGGGTTGGGAGTGGGAAGGGAAGAGGAAAGGGGTGCAAAAGAGTTGGAAGTAGGGATGGGTGAAGGAGCTGCAAGGAGAGGAGGGGATGGTGGATTCAATCTCCGTTTCGACTTGACAGTTTGAAAGATTTCGTCGTTGGGACGTTTAGAGGAGTTAAGAGGAGAGGAAGGAAGAGGCGAGGGTGGAGCACTGAGATTAACGTTAGTACTCACGCTGGTCAGGATAGGCGCTGGAATGGCGGAGGAACAGATGGAGGCCCACATATCCGGCGTTAGTGAATCCTGCATCTTCAGGAGAGCAGAAAATCCTCTAGCGATTGATGCGGAGGCTTCGTGAGGTTGAAGCCGATCGGTGACGCTTGGCAATGCCTATTGGTGGATAGAACCGCTCTTATAGGTGGTGATACGGGTGCATAAGGGATAAGGGTTTAGGGTAGGTTATACATGATTAAAGAGGAGAAGAGTAGATAGAAGAGGTAAGGTGAAGGGGATGTATGAGGATAGGTGTTAGAGAGGAGTGGTTTTTACGGTTAGAAGGAGAGTTTAATCTTTTTTCTTCAAACGTCCTCGTCTGGGTCTCTTGAAGGGTGAGAAGTGGAACTTGGTAGTAATTAATTTCGGTTGCTTAACTTTCTTTTTCTTACGATAAGATTTTATTTTATATTGCCAGAGATTTTTCAGGAGATGATTATCCAGGTGGGGAAGGTTGAGAAAAAATTTTTCGATTGACTTGGCTGCCATGTTGCAGACCGAAGTGAGCTGGTGATGACTTTTGATTTCTTTTAAGGGAATGAGGTGATTTGTGGTAGTGACAGAGCGGATGCATCGGTTATAGAAGGATTCTATTTTTTTAAGGTTAAATTTTGTCGTATTGAAAGTCAGGATGCAACCGTAAGTGAGATGGGGGAGAAGAAAAGAGTTGAGTAATCTTAATTTCGTTTGGGCCGTGAGAGGACTGCGTCGATTTAAAAGCGGGAGAAGACGAAATTTAACTTGCTGAGCTTTTGATAAGCTATTTTTTATGTGGGTTGTCCAGGAAAGTTGAGAGTTAATATGAAAACCGAGAAATTTGGTTTCCGTCACGGTTGGGATGGGAATGTCGTGAAGTAAGATGGGCGTGTCAGAAGTTGAATATTTTTTATTTTTGTGGATGGAGAAAGTCATGTGTTGGCACTTCGACGGGTTAATGTCTAGGTGCCAGTCGTGAAGCCAGGTTTCTAATTTAAGGTTATAATCGTTAATGCGTCGGATTGCACAGTCAGGTGAAGGGGATTGGGAGGCAATTGTCAGGTCGTCAGCGTAAAGGTAACGTTGGATAAAGGGATCGGAGGGAAGGTCGTTGATGAAAAGAAGAAAGAGGGTAGGACTGAGGATGCTTCCCTGTGGAACGCCCGCAGTGATTGATTTCTGCTCAGAAATGACATTATCAATTTTTAATTGGATTTTCCTGTCGGTTAAAAAATTTTGAAGAATTTTGCATAAAGAGAACGGGAATGATAGTTTAAGTAATTTAAAAATGAGGCCCTGGTGCCATACTCGATCAAACGCTTTATGGATGTCATAAAATACCACTTGGGTGGTATGATTTTTAGAGTAATAACCCTGGGTGATGAATTCTACAAGCCGCAGTACTTGATGAGTGGTGGAGAGATTTCTAACAAATCCAGCTTGGTCAGGGATAATGATATTGTTAACAGAAATGTGATGATTGATTCTATTTAAAATGATGTTTTCGAAGACTTTAGATAGAGATGAGAGGAGAGTGATTGGGCGATGATTATGAATGATGGTAGGATCATTGTGCGGCTTGGGGAGGAGAAGAACAGTACCTAATTTCCAGGAAGAAGGATAGTAATGAAGATGGAGACAACAATTAAACAAGTTACAAATAATATTTATGAAATGAGGGTGAGATGAGAGAATTTTGATGATTTTGTTAGAGAATTCGTCAGGACCTGGAGCTTTGTTGATTTTCAGATTTTTAATAATGTCAGTGATCTCGACAGTGGAAGTCGTCAGAGGAGGATCAGTTGGTTGAAATTGGGAGAGAAAGAGAAAGGTGTCATTGATGATTCGGTCGGATTCGTTGGTGGCGTGGTCATTGGACATCGTGGATGCTATTGAATTTACCGCAAAGTCAGCCTTGGATACTGGATCGAAGATTAGTTGGTCATTTATAAGAAAAGGTTGATTAAATGAAGAAATGTTTGTTAGAGATTTGGTGATATTCCAAAGGGAGTTATTTTCAAAAGAAAGAGAGCTGATGAAGGAATTCCATTTGGAGTTTAGAAAGATGCGGATTTTATTTTTAATGTTTTTGCAGATATTTTTTAATGCTATTTTATCCTCCGTAAATCCATATAGTCGTATCTGCCGTCGTAGACGGTTTCTACAGGTGATTAGTCTACGTATGTGCGGAGGAAGAGCAGATTTATCAGGTGAGGGGGGAGGACGAGATGAAGAGGAATTCATCTTAATGGAGATGAGAAGGTCATTTAGTAGATCAAGTTGAAAATCGGCTTTGTCGATGGAGAATGGTTTGTCGATTAATGGGAAGTAGGCTAATTTTTCTTCTGCGACTTTTTGAAATTTATTCCAATTAATGTGAAGGGGTTGCGGAGAGGGTGAAGGTAATGAGGAGGATGATGGTGAGCCAGAAATTTTGAAAGAGATGGGATAATGATCGGAATCGAATGAGTGATGAACGATAGGGGGAGAGATGTTGGTGAAGTTATGAGTGATAATGAAATCGAGAAGATCGGATGAACGATAATTATGAAAGGTATGGGAGAATGGCGAATGTACATTGAGATTGGATTCTTGCAGATGTTTAAAGAGGACAGTGCCGTTTCGGTTGTGGCACGAAGAACCCCAGGAGGGGTGCTTACTATTCCAATCCCCAGCGAAGATTGCAGGTTTTTGGGAAGAGGAGAGAAACGAAAGATCTAAAGGAGATAGACGTCCAGTTTTTACGTAGATACAAAAGATGTGGAGGGTGATGTTATTGATACTGATTTCTATGCCGAGGGCATCCATGCCTTTCAGTTTAGGAACGGGAAGAGGGCGAAAGTGAATATCATTGGCTAAGAGAATCGCTAAACCATTAGAAGAATATCCAATATCAAGGCGTAAAATTTTGAAGTTAGAAAGAAATAATTTTTGGTGGGATTTTAATTTTGTTTCCTGAATTAATATAATTTTTACGTCATTTTTCTGGCAAAAATCGGATAGTTCAAAGATACGATTTTTTATACTGCAGGCGTTCCACGAGAGAATTTTAATGCAGGAATTCATTGACTATTTTTAAAGCTTCGGCAAAAAAGGTGAAAATCATGTCTTTAATTGATGGAGCAGAAAGAACGCGAGAGAGAGCGGAAGTAATCTTCGGGAGAATTTGCTGGAAAGACAGAGAAAAAGAACGAGAAGTTTGCGGAGAAGGAGCTGAAGCGGGGACGGAGGCGCCAGAGGGGCGGCTGGGGTGAACAGACAGAACAAACTTCTAGACAACGGCCTGCAGTTCTCCCCACCCGAACCTGTGACCTTCAGTGGTATCAAAAACTTAGCTGCTGATTGTGAAGTGGCCCTCCGCAATGAAAGTGTCATCAACAAAAGCACCGTCGCCAACACTATTTACAATTGGTACACGTCTTACGAAGCCCCTAAGCGCAACCAAATCTGCTCCTTAGCAAAAAAATTCGTGAACGACAACGATCTCGTGCTGGTGAAAGCCGACAAAGGAAAATGTACCGTAATCTTAGATAGAGACTCCTACATCTCCAAATGCTCTGACTTCTTAAAATCCTTTAACATTGTGAAACTACCCAAGGACCCGACGCCAATGTTCCAACAGAGGCTGAAAGAGACGCTAAAATCCACGAAAACTGTGCTCACCCCCAGTGAAAAGTTCCATATTCTCACAATGAACCCGTTACCCCCCAGACTTTACGGCCTCCCGAAGAATAACGAAGAAGATACATAAGGCTGAGATACTCATACGCCCAGTGGTGTCAGCGAAATCAGCTCCCGCATTTCGCCTTGCCGAGAAACTGAACAAGATTATACGCAACTTAATCTCCTTCCAACCTAGATACGGGATAGTGAACTCTATATCATTTTCTAAACACTTATCTTCCATGAGTTTTCCGAAAAACGCCCTTTTGGTGTCCTTCGACGTATCAAATCTATTCCCTTCCATCCCGGTTGATAAAACCTTAAACCTACTCACCTCTTTACTCAAGAAAAGTGGCGTCAATGAGGAATGTGTCACGGAACTACTCCGCCTAGTCACCTTATGTGTCCATCAAAATTACTTTGAATTCAACAAACAATTTTACGAGCAAAGCGAAGGCCTCACTATGGGTTCCCCTCTCTCCCCCATCCTTGCTGAGATCTTCATGGATCACTGAAATAACCTTCTCCAACCCTTCCCCCTCCTCACCCTCCACTCCAAGTTATTCCATATATAAGAGTTTGCATTTCCTATAACCTCACCTGATGATGGCAGTTTGCCGAAACCGGTCGTGTGTACTATAATAAATTGTGGAAGTCACCAAGTGCCTTTCTTCATATAATATGTCCTTCCACCAAGTGCGGCCTGATAAAATCGAACTTATACAAGCTGCAATGTAGATCTCAGCAACGGTGGAGGGGTAGAAGAGTTTAAACAGTTTCAAAGCAGATTGAGTAAGTGGAAAATACCGTTTTCACAGACAGGAAAGGTCGTGAAGTTTTATTTTAAGGACCCGATGGTGATAGAAAAAAGGATAGATCTTATTTATGATAAACATCATTATAATGTTATTCGAAGTTTAACGGGTGCTTTTCGCTGCGGCTATTTTTGTTTAAACTGTAAAGTACCATATAATGGTCGCAATGAACATCATTGCAAAGAGAAGTGTAAACGGTGTGGGGCAGCCACAGCCTGCAAATCGTCCCTCGTGGACAATTGTGATGGATGTGGGCGGGGTTTTCTAGGTGACGGGTGTTACGAAAACCATATGAACCCAAATGGAGGAGGATCATCATTGTTCGACAGTGTAGAAAATGCACAATTTGTATTAATATTTATAAAATCTCAGGACAAGGAAGTCGGCCACATAAATGTAGCGAGGAATATTGTTCCATATGCAATGTGTATTATTTAGGTAATCACCTGTGTCATATGCAACCGGTGAAAACAAAAGATAATAATAAAAACGACACGTTATGTGCGTATTTTGACCTCGAGTGCAGACAGGACTCTGAGTTAGAGGGTAGAAGTAGGGTATTTGAGCATATACCAGTGCTATGTATATGTGAGCAGGCGTGCGGGGTATGTTGGCACATTAAGGAATCTGAACATCTATGCGGAAGCTGTGGCATGAGACAGCATTCATTTTCAGGATCCAATCCGGTGGAGCAATTTTTTGAATATGTTTCACTTCCTAGGGTCCAATTTAAGAACATCATATGCATTGCACACAATTTACAAGCGTATGATGGACAGTTTATTCTTCGTCATATTGTGCATAAATTGGAAAAAATACCCGATGTACTTATGCGTGGTACAAAAATAATTTCGATAAGGTTGGGAGGGGTCACATTCATAGACTCTTTAAATTTTCTTCCTATGTCATTGGCTAAAATGCCTAATACATCCAATCTGGGTGTAGCAGTGAAAAAGGGATATTTTCCCCATTTCTTTAGTGGGACCAATAATCAGAACTATATAGGGGAGATACCGGTGAATGAGTACTTTGGGTACCAAATGATGATGGTCGATTGAAGAAAAGAATTTGTGGTGTGGTACGAACAGGCTAGGAGCGCCACTTACGACATGAAGAAGGAGATGACGAGTTATTGAATGAACGACGTACTGATCCTTCGACGAGCATGCACAGAATTTGCCACACTGTATAAAAATGTTACAAACGTTAATCCTTTTAAAGAGACGGTGACGATAGCCGGAGCATGCATTTTAACATTCAGAAAGAATTTAAAAAAAAAAAATACTATTGGCATCATCCCGAACGGGGGTTATCGGTGGCGCGATCGACAGTCACATGAGGCGGTGATGTGGCTGATTGCCGAGGAACGCAATAGGGGAATTAAAATTTCACATGCGGGGAACGGTAATGAAATTAAATTCATGGGGCTTAAGGTCGATGGGTACCACAAAGACGGTGACGATGTCACCGTCTTTGAGTATTACGGTTGCTTTTTCACGAGTGTCAGACGTGTTTCACGGTTGAGAGGGATAGACCAATCTATAACAACCGTACAGAAATGGAGATGAGATATGAGGCTACCCAGAGCAGGCGAGAGACTCTTGAAAGGAAGGTGTTCCTTAATCGAAATTTGGGGTTGTCAGTTTCGTAAGTTTTTAGAAGATAACCCCGCTTTAAAGGAGTATATTGATACGCATCCGTTAGCTGTCAAGATACCGTTGAACCCTCGTGATACATTTTATGGAGGGAGAACCAATGAAACAACTCTTTATAGAAAGGTAAGGGAGGGTGAAAAAATTAAATCCTTACATCAACAAATGGAAAAAGTACCCAGTAGGTCACCCGGAGATTTTCGTAGGTGACGACTGTCCGGGACTAGATAAATGTGAGGGATTCATCAAATGTACAATATTGCCACCAGGCGACCTATATCATCCCGTATTACCATATAGGTGCAGAGGGAAATCAACATTTCCACTTTGTAGAATGTGTGTTTAAGAAAACGTTCAGGTGAGCTGCCCCCACGATAGCGAAACAGATAGGGCCCTCACAGGAACGTGGGTGAGCGATGAGGTGAAGAAGGCAACGCAAATGGGTTATAAAATACTAATTTTTCATGAAGTTTGGAACTATAAAACAACGATATTCGACAAGGAAAAAAATGAGGGGGGTCTCTTTGCGATGCATATAAATAAATTCTTAAAAATCAAACAAGAAGCGAGTGAGTGGCCCGCCAGCTACAATTCTGACGAGAGCCGTAAGAGATTCATAAGGGAGTTCAACGAAAGGGAGGGGGTACTTGTCGATGAAATTAAGATTGAAATGAATCCGGGGTAGAGGTGTATAGCCAAACTTTCGTTGAATTCCCTTTGGGGAAAATTCGGTCAGAGGGATGATCATCCTCTAACAAGGGTGGTTAAAACGTTTAAAGAGTTGGTGGATGTGATGGCCGATCCTAATATTGAGGTTTTGGGGGCTATTCCCTGTGAAGAAGCAATATTCCTTAACTGCACCGTAAGAAAGGAGTCGTTGAAACAATCGCCAAATATAAGCATACCTATTGCATGTGTCGCATGTGGCAATGCTATGTGTCGCATGAGGCCACGTTATCTGGTGCCTACATCCGGTGACTGTTAGTGGCCAAAGGTGACGATGAAGCGTCACGAGAAGACAACAGCAAGTGGTGATAGCATGGTTGGACCCTGACCCGGAGAGGAAGAGCGTGCAAAACTGGGAGTTACGCTGACGAATAACTTAAATTGGACCCAAAGAATAAGAAAAAGATTCAGGTAGTTGGAGCGTACAGACCCCCAGGGACATATCTTGGAATATTAGAAAGGATCGCGGAAATGACCTGTGAAAAAAGGGAACAAATGAAACCTACCATCATCGCAGGGGATCTTAACCTACCTGAAGTTAAGTGGTCAGGACAAGAGGGAGTTCTGAGTACAGCTCAGCTCTTGGTAAACAGAATCGTTGGAGAAGGTGGCTTCACTCAATACGTACATTGTCCAACCCGTAATGAAAACCTGATAGACGTTTTTCTTATGAGACCTCCTGAGATATTCAGTGAACTTGAGGTCTTTCCAGGGATAAGTGACCACCAGGGTATATACATGGAAATTTTTTGGAACATTAAGACAGTTGCCACTTCATCAAGCAGGACGGTATATGCGTACAACAAGGCAAACATCTTCGCGTTTCAGGAATTTTTGAGGGAAAGATACAATGAATGGGCCAGTAGAGAAAAAACCGTTGAAGAATTACTGCGAAGGCTTCCGCGATGTTGGTCACATGGTTTCCGTAAATTTTTCCGGGAATCACCGCGATTGGTTTTTGTAGTCTTGACGACAGTTTCGCCTGAGGAATTCCTTTTTCCTATGCAATGGCAGGTTCTATGAATAAACGGAGGGCGCGGCCATGGTTTCACCACTCTCCCCGGTAGTGGCTAACCTATTTATGGAAGATCTAGAAAAGAAGGCGTTGGATACCTACGAGAAAAAGCTAAGCCTGTGGTTACGCTACGTTGATGACACGTTCGTCATCTGGCCACATGGTGAAGCTGAACTAAATAAATTCCTCAAACACCTCAATAGACAACACCATTCCATAAAGTTCACAATGGAGACAGAAAAAGAAAATCAACTCCCCTTCCTGGATGCACTAGTAATGAAGAAAGAGAACGGTACACTCGGCCATACAGTTTACAGAAAGAAGACCCACACAGACAGATACTTACACGCCACCTCGCACCATCATCCACTACAGAAGGCCTCGTTAGTATCCACACTCGTCCATCGCGCACATAACATTGCAGATAAGGAAAATCTAGAATCGGAGAAGAGAAACCTATCCATCGCTCTTCAACGGAACGGCTACAATCAGAGCCTAATAAATAAAACCATATTAAAGGAGGAGGGACGCCGAAGAAATGTAAGCAAAAAGGAGTCCGAAGAGGAGAGTAAACCGGCAGCTTATGCGGTCATCCCTTACGTATCCGGGACATCGGAGAGGATCTCCAGAATTTTAAGAAAGCACGACGTCGTCACAAGGTTCAACTGCGTGACGAAGATCGGGGAGACGGTTCCAAAACCAAAAGATAGAATCCCACAGGGCCTAAAAGGTCCCTTGCTCATGCGGAAAATCGTACATCAGCGAAACATGCAGAGCCTTGGGAGTTCGTCTCAAGAAACACCAAAAGGCGACAACCAGCCGACAATGGAATCTCTCCGCCATCTCCGAGCACGTGAACCCGGACACGAGGCCCGCCTCATCAGGGAGTGATATGCCAAAAAATATCAATTCGAATGTTCGCTTGTTTGCAGATGATTGCATTATTTATCGGACAATAAGAAACCCAGAAGACTGCATAGTATTACAAAACGACCTAGATGATTTGAACTCATGGCTTGTTAAAAATAAATTATATGCTATCTCCGATAAAGAATCCTTGAGGCCTGAATTGCAAAATCTAAGGACAACCTTCCTAAGGAACGGGCATAAAACAAAGGATGTAAATGCGGCGCTTGGGAAAAATCTCTAGAAGAATGACAAAGAAAAAGAAAAACCTATAGCAACGACGTGTATCCCATATACCGGCGCAATATCAAGAACTATTGCGAGAATCTTAGGGAAGCATAACATGAGAACAGTGCACAAACCCCCAAGGAAACTGAGGAGCTTACTGACCCAGGTAAAAGATAAAACTGGGCTAAAGACGCCTGGCGTTTAACAGGTCCCATGTAAATGTGGATCAATGTATGTTGGAGAAACGGGACGCACGGTAGAAACCCGAATCAAGGAGCACGAACGAAACATCCGCCTAAGACAAACAGAGAAGTCGGCAATAGCGGAACATGCCATGAACCATGGCCGCAAAATAAACTTCGCCCAGACAAAAGTAATTTGTAGTGCCCCAAAATTTTGGGAAAGAATAATTTAAGAATCAATTGAGATTGAAAGAAGAAAAAACAACATGAACAGAGACAAGGGCTACACCCTCAGTAAAACATTGAGACCTTTCCTCCAGAAAATCTTGGAGGAAAATAATACCATTGGCAACTACAACAGCCAATCCTAGGAGAGGAGAGGGGAAGGAACAACAGAGAACGTCCTACATTGACCCTCTACCCACCCACCCCCACCCCAACCAGCCAACGAAAAAAATGAAAGGTACCCCCCAAAAAGTGAAAGGGAGCAGGAAAGCTCCCCTATATAAACCACGGAAGAGGCGCCCTGCATCACTTCAGTTCCTGAAGATAGCTCCAGAGATAGGAGTCGAAACGTCGAGCCATCATGAGGATGTTACTTATACTACTAATATCTTTTTTTGTGTAATTGTATTATTATACTTATAAATATAAATGTATACATATATAATTTCATTGGATTTATGATTTTAAAATATTCCCATTCCCTAACGCGTACTAACTGTACATTAAAATTAAACTGCGTTATATATATATATATACATATATATATACATATATATATACATATACATATATATATACATATACATATATATATACATATACATATACATATACATATACATATATATATACATATACATATATATATATATATATATATATATATATATATATATATATATATATATATATATATATATATATATATATATATATATATATATATATATCGTCTTATAGGAAAATTTAGCCCTCAATAATTTTTGAGTCCTAACCGATTGCATTGGTGCGTCGACGTTGTCATCGTGTGCTAAATCCACCACCAACACATCCATATCGTTAAAACTGCGTTATGTATATAAACTAAAAGCAGCAGAAATTTTTTTCATTCATGAGTTGATGAAAAGTTCATCAACTCATTAGAAACTTTAGTCGATACTAATTTTGAGATCGTAATTTGGTGCTACATACCTTTGATGAGGCTGTTAGAAAAAGAAGGCGTGTAATCGTTCAGAAAGGCGGTGGATTTCTTCCGGTAATAATCGGTGCAGCATTGAGTAGTTGGGATGGGATCTTTGATCAAGTAATGGAGCATGCTAAGAAAATGATTCTGGTCCCAAGCGACGTCATGGAAAGATTTCCAAATAAACAAGAGTCGGAACATATTTCGCGTATTGATGAAGAGATGAGTAATCTATTGCAAGCCAAGAACATTCCAGACAACCATAAATGTGACATGTATAGGGCAGCGCTCTTAAAATACCTGAGTCATACGGAAAGGCAGAAAAAACCCTCATACTTACCAATCGTGGATACGCCTATTTCTATTGATCCACATAATTCGGATCAGAGTAAAACTGTACAGGTGGACGAAATTTTAAGTTCAGCTCCCCAAACATTTCGAAGAAAGGCTCAATTGTTGTTTGATAGAATTTTAAGGAGCGGAAAAATCGCGTGGGATGCCCAAGGAGTGGTTAGTATTGACGGACGAGCGATACCCCGATCTAACATTACAGATCTCATAAACGATGTGATTAGACCGCGTTAAAGTACAAACCCCGATGGTTGGGAAGCAATTTGTAATGCTTTGAGGGAGATAAACATTCCACAGGAATATATTGGAAATCAGAAAAGATGGAACTTCATTCGAGGTTTAGGATCGGTGGAATCAAAACCCCCTGTAAAAGAAACTCATCGAAAAGTAAGGGAAACGGCAAAGCTTCGATATACACCTTACAAAACCAGGAGGTGGGTTAAATATCGTTTATATTGAGTATAGGTGAAACATACTTACTTAAATGCGTATAATTCTGCATGCTATTCGGGTGTGGCACCGTTAGCAAAAAGCCTCAGCAAAGCCTCAAAGCAAAAAGCCTTTTTTACCCTTATACACCCCAAGGGGGTGTATAAGGGTAAAAAAGTAAAAGCATGGTTAGAAGGTTTGGACGCGTATACACTACATAAACCAGTTCGGCGCAAATTCGCCAGGAATCGATACCATGTAACTAAAATTGATGATCTTTGGCAGTGCGATCTCATGGACATGATGGTTATGGGTACTTGTTAGCCGTGATCGATGTTTTTAGTAAATACGCATGGTTTAGGCCTCTTAAATTAAAAACGGGTGATTGTGTTAAATCGGCTTTCCAGAAAATTTTTCAGAAAGACGATAGAAAACCAGTCAACATACAGACCGATAAAGGTGGTGAATTTACCTCTCGCATGGTGAAAAGGTCTCCTTTCCCCCGCCATCGCTGACCTTTTCATGGTGAGGTTCGAACAAGAAGCACTACGAACAGCAACAAGACGACCCAAGTTTTTCTACAGATACGTGGATGACACCTTTGCTGTCTGGCCCCATGGGAAGGACCTCCTTAACGATTTTCTCAACCACCTAAACAGCCGGCATCCAAAAATCAAATTCACAATGGAGATAGAGAAAAACCACTGCATCCCTTTCCTCGACATCTTGGTAAAACGGAAACCAGATGGCTCATTGTGTGTATAGAAAACCGACACACACCGACCTCTACCTCAACGGAAGGAGTCATCACCACCCAGCACAACTGAAGGCAGTTGTATCCACACTAACACGCCGAGCCTACGCCATATTAGACGCAGACAGCATCAAAAACGAATTAAAACACCTCAAGACGACCTTCCTCCAAAATGGACATCATCCCAAAGAAGTGAAAAAAGCCCTCCAAAAGTCATCGCAGAACATCACGATCGAAAGAGAAAAACCAACATCCACAGCCTGCATCCCATACACAGGCCAAATATCCAGAACCATTGGCAGGATACTAGAAAAGCACAATATAAGGACCGTTTATAATTGCCCAAACATACTAAGAAATCTCCTCACAAAAGTTAATGATCCCCTTGAGTAAAGGGTCGTCGGAGTGCACAAAACCCTCTGTGAATGTGGGGCAGTATACGTAGGAGAAACAGGTAGAACGATAGCGACAAGAGTAAAGGAGCATGAGAGAAACATCCGATTAAAACAACCGGAAAAATCAGCTGTGGCAGAACACTCCATCACTAATGGCCACAAAATAAATTTCGCCGACACAAAAGTATTGTGCCATGCTCCGAAATTTTGGGATAGACTGATCAAAGAGTCTATCCATATTGGACTTGAAAAAAACACAATGAATAGAAACGAAGGTTTCTCCCTTAACAAAACGTGGAGATCTGTACTGCAGAAGATCAGCAGAAGAAATGAGGCTATTGGCCACCAAAGAAACCAATCAGAAGAGGAGGTGGGGAAGAAAGGAGACACCTGTTTGGCCACCACGGAGACAACGAATAGTGAATGGAACCAAAATTTTCACTATATAAACACCCGGAAAATGACAACTCGGCACTTCGTCCTGAAGATGGAGCCAGGAAGGGCTTCGAAACGTCGACTAACATCGTAGCAGTAACCCGGCTGGAAACGCGAGTAAACTCCATATCACACATCGTTCAGCGGTTCGGGAATCCATTTTCTCAATGAGGGTAATGGCATTGCTAGGGACGCCTATCCACACGGTTATTGCCTCACAGCTGTCGACTTAAATCCAGATCTATCAGCCAAGGTACACTCACATTGGAATCTCGTTAGGCAGAGAAGTCTTCGATTGGATGTTCGGTTTTCACAGTCACTCCCTGAGACTCTGACATGCGTTATTTACGCCGAATTCGATAATACAATCGAAATTGACCGCCATCGAAACGTTTTGGTCGATTTTGGAGGATAAATATAGGGTGCTCAACTTTCACCACTTTGATCAGTCGCAAGTTAGCCTCTGTATCGTTAACATGGAAACTCTCTTCATGGATTTCCAAGCCTGCGTTGGCGATGCGGGGAAATTTGTACTGAAAGTAGCGGCGCTGTTGGATGAGGAAAAGGGATTGCTGCAGCTTTGGTTATTCAAGCCACCATTTGCACGAGAATACTTGGGGAGAAAAGCAGAATAACTGGCTCGAGTCCTTTCATCACGGGATCAGTTGGGAAGACGGATACATATCCTTTCCCGATTTGAAGAGTATACTATACAGAATCTGCCTAAAATATAAAAATATTTTTGTAAAAGGCTCTGATAAAGCCACTTATTTAAGAGACCTTTTGCAGTCTTCAGCGCCTGTAGATCTCGGGTCATTGTGGTGTGTCCATCGCTGAAAAAGTTGGAAACCAATGCTCCGAGGTGTTTCCACTCAAATCACAGTGCATGCGAAAATAGGTTCTCTTGTTCCCTCTCTAACGTTTTTCGTATTGCAGAGTGGTACAATATATACGGAATTTTTAATTGTAAAATATGAATTCCTCCGAGTTGAGATCAGTGTTCACAAAGTGTAAAATATTTAAGGATTATAACACTGGAGTTTATGCTGCCGATACCCTTCCGATACATGTTGGACTCCCATGTGCAATCATTGCCAACACGGACCCGAAAAATAAACCAGGTGAGCATTGGGTTGCATTTTTCATCGATAGAAATGGTGTATGTGAATTTTTCGACAGCTTTGGTAACCCCCTATAAGCGGACATCACAAAGTATTCATAAAGAGGAACTCTTACCAGTGCTATTATAACAATTTTCCATTGCAAAGCCCTACATCTACCGTGTGTGGACATCATTGTTTGTGTTTTCTCTACTTAACGTGTATGAATGTGAAATCTATTAAAAAGCATTACTAGTTATAGACTAGTGATAGACATAGCAATGATTCTTTTGTGAGATGTTTTGCAAGTAAAATAATGAATACGAATGAGAAAGTTTGCGATAAATACGATTGTATAATACAAACATACGCAGCGAAAGTTGCGCAGATAAATATAATAAACGTGATCTTAAATTGTACCCTGTTGTTTAATTTCTTTAAAATTATCAATACTTGCCTCGAAAATATATATTTTTAATACGCTTTATTATATTAATTGCTAAACGTACCACATACAGAGTGTACTTCAAAGGGAAAATTACAAGTTTATACTTTGGATATCTGCATTCGATTCTCGTGACGTACGACTTGAAAAATTACAAGTCCATACATTGGAGATCTGCGTTCGATTCCCTGTCACCTTGACGCTTCGGTGCTGTATATTACCATAAAATATCCGTCATCTGTATAACCTTGACCTGGCCGAGTGGCTAATTAGTCTATTATAGTCTATAGGCTAATTATAGTCTTGTTGGACTTTGAAAATTTCTACCGATAGCAAATTAAATTTAATTTACTGAAGTATTCTAATTTTATGTTGAATAATTATTAATATGACACCTACATTGATATGGTCATGGGCTAACTAATCATAGCATTGTTGTAGTTTTTACCACCGACAACAATGATAATATAGTTTTGGCCCTCGGAACTTACTGGAGTTATCAGTATGGCCCTAAGGCTGGAAAGTTTGGAGACCCCTGGTCTTACAGTATCACATCATATCCTCTTTCGAAAATTCTTCTCAGCTTGATGTTTGTTATCTCGATTTCAACGAAGCCTTTGATACCGTTAACCATCTCCTTCTCAAGCATAAACTAGAGCATCGTTTCAATATCCACCGACCTTTCCTTTCTCTTATTATGAATTTTCTTAATCAGCGTAGCCAACGCATCCTCCTCGATGGATATGTCTCCCCATCCTCCCCCGTTCCCTCCGGAGTTCCCCAAGGTAGCGTTCTTGGCCCCCTACTGTTTGCGCTATATGTTGACGACCTGGTGGAAACAGTCGAAGCTACTGGAAGGTGCGTCCTTCTATACGCTGACGACTGTAAGGTATTCAGACGGGTGGCATTAGACTATCACTCTTTACAACTTTCTCTCAACGCTATTGAGGATTGGTCCTCCAAGTGGGATGGGAAAGAATTAATCCAAATGTCTTCATTCATGTCTTTACTCAAAAGAAAATCTTGTATCCCTCAAAGTTTTATGTAAATAACGCCAAGATCTGTAGAGTCTGAACCCACGAGGACCTAGGCGTAATCTTTGATCCCAAACTTTTCGGGACCATGTGAACAGGGTGACTTCCAGGTCCATGGCGCTGACCGGCATGATTTTTCGTTTGACGGAAATTGGGGATAAACTCGCCCTAAAATTAATTTTCACAGCCTGTATCCTTCCGATCTTGGAATACTGCTCGGTAATTGTCCAGACCGACAGACAGAATTCCCCTTCAACCCTTTAAAACCAAAACCGCCCCATAAACTTTTGCTTCTCTATTGTACGTCTACGTACCCCAAAATTTCGCAATTCCAACCGTGACAGCATCCTTAAGTTCCACGGTATTTCTTCTTTTCCCTTTCGCCGTAAGTCCTCGGACTTGAAATTTATTCACAATATATTCAACGGCAGGTGTAGATCCCCTGATTTATTCTCTTTCTTTTCCCTTCGCGTCCCCTCCCGACCTACCCGTAATCATCACCTCCTTCATACACCTCACTTTCGTCTCTCCGTTTCTCATTGATCTCTATTTCATCGCATCCCTAAATTGTTTAACTCCTTCTCTTCAACAAATCCCTTCCTTGAACTTTTCTCTCTCATCAATTCCCTTCCCTCTTCATTAATTTCTTCCCCTAAATGGCCTTCCCTTATTATTATTTAATTTTTGTTGTGACCTGTTTTATCATTATATATATGTTTATTTTTGTTAACTCTAATGTTATTATTCTTATTCATTGTTGATGTTTGTTTCAAATATATATGCAATTGTTATTAATGGCTGTTTTTGGATTTACTGATAATAAATAAATAGTAAATCTGAGAGGACAACGGACGCTCTAATATGATATAAGACGATCGAAGAGGATACATGTGACCCACTTTTTTTAAACAGGACGATCGTAGATGATATTTGACTATCTTAGAGGATATAATGACGGTATAAAGGAAATTAATACGATCGGGGGGTTATAGCACGCTTTTAGTTTATAATAGACGATCAGAGAGGACAAAGGATGCTCTAATATGATATAAGACAATCGCATAAGTGGGAACACAACTATAGTCATCAACAAACTTGACTAAAATAGAAAAATTAAGTCTCTTCTCTCATAATCAATGTCAATGATAATTTCGTTATCTGGCCACACGGAAAAGAAAAAACTTGCCGGAATTTTAGAGCACCTGAACGCTCTACATCTCTCCGTACAATTTACCTTGGAGCTCGATCAGAATGGCTGCATTCCCTTCCTTGACGTGATGGTAAAGAAGACATCAGATGGAACACTGGGCCACTCCACAAACGCACACCGACAGGTATCTGAATGATTCTTCCACCACCATCCATGACAGAAGAACTCGGTAATTAAAACCTTATTCCACCGAGCAAATACCATTACGGATGACGAGTCCCGCAGTCAAGTAGAGCAGCATCTTACCAACTTCAAATTGAGAGAACAAGGAAGAAAATGGGAAACTCCCCAACAAAGGGTTTGTGCCTTTCTGCATTATCCCAAATATTCCAAAGAGAAAGTTTGGGGATTCCCTAGTTGAAAGTTCAGTTGATAGGCTAAGTTCTTTCACTGTACTGTTATACATCTTAGGGGATCGATCATTTCGCGTTTACTCCTCCTTCAGTTCGCTTCACTGCTCTATCGACTCTCTCTACCTCACTCTCGTTCAATCACTATGGCAACTGTTAGTATTTCTTCCGTAACTGAAACTTGTCGCGTGGTTCCTTCCGCCAAAGGTCGCGATAAAATTGTTGTGAATGGGTATCTGCTCTGCAAGGATAAAAACAGAGGTGATAAGTATTATTAGTACTGCAAGGAGAAGAGAAACCTCAAATGTCGTGGATGTGCGACATCAATTTTAGTGGATAACTGTCATCAGTTGAGAAGCCACAAGGAACACAACCACGCTCCTGATCCCGAGCGAGCAGAAGTATTGGAAACTGTTGCAGCAATCAAAAGAAAAGCGCGGGACACCAATGAATGTCCTGCACGCATATTGCAAGACATTGGCTCTCGAGCGGATAAATCACTGCAGTCATCACTTCCGACTTCCCAGGCGATGAGATCCATGATAAGACGCATCCGGAAGGAGAAGATATCCGAACCAAAGAATTTGGATGATATGAATATTCCAAATGATCTACGAGTCATCGATGGCAATCCTTTTATGGTGAAGGAAGTGAAGTTTTCTTCCTAGTTTCCTCGGAATGGCCAGCTATTAACGGCGATTTATTAGGGGTTTCGCGGCCATAGCGAAACCAATATACTCACTCTTGAAGAAGGGGCAGAGCTAGGTGCACCACAGGAACTGTCAACTGTACTAGCCCTGCAGCATTTTAAGAGAGGATATACCATGTGAGGTCCACACAGACGCTTCCGGTGACGGCCTCCGAGCTGGTCAACGGTGCAAGAATGCCGGTAGCAAGAGTTCGCCGTGGCTTATATCTTTCGCCGTCTCTCGGAGCATGAAGCTCGGTACCACAGTAACGAACTCGAGCACTTAGCCATTTGATGGGCTGTGGAAAAATTCCAGTTTCTTTCAGAATTCGGTTCAACTCGATTCGACGAACTTCGCAAGAAAGTGCCTGACATACAAAGGAGGCGAATGAGTGTCAGCACGCTCAGTAAGACAGGTGCCACTAGCCAACAAATAAACTGGGGGAATCGGCACTGTTGAGGAGGAAAATGCGCCAAGTTCGCCACTCGGAAGTGGCCAATATATTTGGCCCCTTCCGAGTGACAGGAAAAATAGGAGATGTCACCTACCATGTGGTATATCCAACTAGCAGTAATACATGCCGCCGGTTGACTGTTTTCCCTGTCTATGTGACCAAGATGAATGCGTATAAGGGCGGATATCGGCGGAGAGGATTAGAGAAAAGAGAGTAGTGGCAGCGAGAGCCCTTCATCAGAGGATGACAACGGGTTTTCCAGTGCTTCGACAGGGGAGGAAGCAGAATCCAAGGACGAAGCGCTGGATGCGCATTGTGTGGCTACGGGACAAGACCGGCCCCAGCGCGCGACCAGGATACCCACGAGACTAAAAGATTGTCCTGCATTAGCACCAAAGGTGTGTCAGGAGAGGCCGACTGTCGCGGTTATCTGCTGACGTCTCGCTGTTGCATCCAGGGGTCCAGGCAGGGGTGCAAGGGACACTCGGTGTTGTAGAAAGAGTGAGTAGGGCTAGGGGCGGGAAGCCCTTGCGATCTCTCTGTGTGTTTATCTTGTTCATGTGCGACAATATACGTGATGTGGAGCCCTCTGAAGCATGGAGTGGAAGCAAGCAGGGGAACCGAGAACAAACAATCTACTATACATGGCGAAGATGGCAGTGCTGACAAGAAAGAAGCACAGATGTTCTCTGTCGACTTCAGAAAATACATAAATAATGAAGGATACTACCCACAACAAGTATTCAATATCGATGAAACGGATCTTTTCTTGAAAAGAACACAAAGACCTCACAACCGAAGAGCTCCAAGCACTTCTGTTCCAGAACAGGACAATGCACAAAGGGACCTTCATCTGAGAACGAGGATCAACAATTAAATCGACCTATTCCAACAGCTTCCATCAAGGACATCCTGGTCAATGGGGAGAAGTTCAAGAGTTTACCAACACTCACCACCCAAATTTAGCTCAAGCTAACAGAATCAAAGATCCCTACTCTGACACCATTATCCGTTATTTCCGGCAGATTTTAGAGAAAAGGGAATACAAACAACTTTGGATAGTTTCTTCAAGATACAATCACCGAATAAGCAGAGAATAGAACAAGAGGTGCAAGATTCGTTGGAATCTCCTTAATCCGTGTCTGACTGAAAAATATTTTTATATGTATAGCTATAAAATAAAAAAACCTTATCTTTTTTGTCTCTGTGCCATATTTTATGCTACAGAAGGAATTAAAATTTTTAACATGAATTGTAGAGGGAAAACGCGTTTCACGTAACGAAATTTTCGCATAGCAAACTTGCTCCAGGAACGAATTAAGTACGTTGTGCGAGGCACCATTGTAATCATGAAAAAATAATTCCATATATATATTTATGTGACACATTGGACCTTCCAAAGCACCCTTCAATGTAATTTAATCTGAGCCTTCTTTTGCACTAATCCACATAAAATCTATTGTAATACATAATAATTTACTTACAGATCTACTAATCAAACTACAGGATACATCAGAGGGAAAAAAGATAGACTGCAATTGTCTTCCAATGTGTGAGGAAGTAAATTACATAATACAAACTCAAAGGATAATACCATGGTATAGTACACTGGTTTTTGTGATAAAAATAAATTGAACATAACTACTTTAATGAAATTAATAAATTTAATAAGTTTTTTTGGATGTAAAACCAACAAATATGGTCAGAAAAATTTAGTTGTCTTCCCAGTTTTATTAATATACGATACTTCAACTTCGCCATCTTTTAATTTTTAGACTTATACATTTTCAAACATATAATTTATTTTGTCGTGCATTTTAAGATGAAAGCTAATCAAAATACTTCAGTACATTTTATTTCTTATATATAGTATGTACGATATCCTTTATTGCTCCTGATATTCAAAAACAAATTTGACTTTATGGCTAATGGCACTAGGAAGATGACTATATTCAATTGCTTAATTTAAGAAAAAAAAATTTCATTAACTACTTTGTCTTAGCTGAAAATTTCAGATTCCTTATTCAATGCTATGTTAAAAAATCCTTCCCTCAACTCTCTGAGTTGAAGATCAAAAATCTTTTATGTCCAAGAATTGCTTTGAGGGTCTAAAAGCACCTTTCTGCATCTCCTTCCGCTTTCTTGCTTATTAACTGTACACTTTAAACCCAATAAACATCTTTGTATTCAATATAAATATCTACTACCATCACACAAACTATTAAATATTTTGGTATAATTTAAATAAACAAAATCTTCCAAATTGTTTCTATATGTATTTCTTTAATTGGGAGGATCGGGAGTTAATCTACAGGACTGCTAGTGTCCCACCAACGACTGACCTCCCTCCCTATTTTTAAACTAAGTAACAAGGTGTTTCATTTCAAGGAAATTCTTTGGAGAATACTCATATACGAAAAGAAGTAAATTAAGAAAACAATACTGATTTACATTGAGAGATTTGAAGAGACTTCCCAAGGGAAAAAATAATGAAACGTGTCCATTAAAATGTAGACTGTAAATAATGCCAATATACAAAAATATTTCAATTTTAATCTAGCAATTATTTGCAACTAATTTAACCTCTCCCTCTTTTTCTTCCAATATCTTCAGTTTTTCAACAATTACCTTTGTTTTTTAACATTCCACTTAAAAATCACTTTAGTTCAGCATTTTACTCTCAGGTAAGTCGTCTACAGCTAAGCTCAGTGTGATTCACTTTATCATATGCATCTAGCACTGTGGTTGTTGTGGATGATGAAAGTGCAGGGTCTTCAGAGATTTGGTCTTTAAGTTAGACTATATATAAATATGGGAAAGAGTCGGATAAAATAAATCCCAATTCAGAAAGAGTACACTTACATAGATTTGAGTTCCTTGCCTCATTAGGAAAAACATCTTGAGAGGTCAACTATGGTAGAGAAATTCACATCAATACTGATCCTACTTCACTGAAACCTTGAAGGCAGCTTAGCCTTGTTGCATTTTAAAAGCAACATCCACCATTAAAGACAATGGGAAGTAGAGCCGCAAGGTATTCTCACTTCAGAATATAGTGAGGTTCAGTACTTATGAATACTAACAAGTTACTAAAATGAAGACAGGCACAAATAAGATACCAAAACTTAAAAATACATAGATAAGTAAACCAACATACTGATTTCTGTTTCATACATTTTAAAAACACCTATGCTTGTTCATATATTATTTGTATTTCTAAATTACAGGCCCTATGGAGGGAGCTTAAAGTGGGGAATTTCCAAATATCCAACCACTCGTTTCAAAAGAGATGTTCTCTTTGGATTTTCAGATCTACTAGGTGAGAACCACAATATTGTTTTGGAAGTATTTTATAGTATAAATTATATGTGATAGTAATCTATGATTAATTATATTATGCATTATATACCAGGGGTGTTAAATGAAGTTTGCCGGTTTTACTAGTAGATGTCGCTAGCAATATGTATAAATTTCTATGATTTGGCATGTATGTCATTTTTTTCTATTGACATTAACCTACAAAAATACGCAAGTCACATTCCGCCAAAATAATAGCGTCATATTTGTTTACCTCAGTGAATATGTCGAGTTTCGTTCCAAGTAATTTGCATTTGCGGCATTCGTTGCTTTTCTTATTTCATCAAAAGAAAAAAGCAGCTGAAGCTCACCGGTTGCTGGTAGAAACTTATGGTGAACATGCTCCAGTGATTAGAACATGTGAGATATGGTTTCGTCAATTTAAAAGTGGAGATTTCGATTTGACAGACAATGAACATCCTGGTGCAGCGAAAAAGTTCGAAGACGGGGAATTGTAGGCGTTATTGGATGTTGATCCAACCCAGTCTCAACAAAAATTGGCAAAAACACTAAATGTGACTCGAGGAGCAATTTGCCAATGTTTAAAAGCCATGGGAAAGATCCAGAAGTATGGAAAATGGGTGCCACACCAGCTGAACGATAGACAAATGGAAAATCGAAAAACCGTTTGTGAAATGCTGCTTCAACGATTCGAAAGGAAATCTTTTCTGCATCGAATTGTCACGGGGGACGAAAAATGGATTTATTTTGAGAACCCGAAGCGAAAAAAATCATGGCTTTCAACTGGTGAAGCCGGCCCATCGACTGCAAGGCCAAATCGCTTTGGCCGTAAGACAATGCTCTGTGTTTGGTGGTGTGGTGTACTACGAGTTGTTAAAACCTGGTGAAACGGTGAACACAGATCGCTACCGACAACAAATGATCAATTTGAATCATGCGTTGATCGAAAAACCGCCAGAATGGGCCCGAAGATATGGCAAAGTTATCTTGCAACATGACAACGCGCCGTCTCATACCGCTAAACTGGTGAAAGACACATTAAAAACACTTAATTGGGAAATATTATCACACCCGCCGTACTCTCCAGACCTCGCCCCGTCCGACTATCACCTTTTTGCATCGATGGGACACTCCCTTGCAGAGCAGTGCTTCGCTAATTTTGAAGAAGTTGAAAAATGGCTAGTCGAATGGTTTGCCTCGAAAGAGAAAGTTTTTTTGGGATGGTATCCATAATTTGCCTGAGAGATGGGCAAAATGTGTAGAAACCAATGGTCAATACTTTGAATAAAAAAATTTTGAGATTCCTCTGAAAATTAAGTGTTTTCTTTATCGAAAAAACCGGCAAATTTCAACTAACACCCCTGGTATATGCATATACATATACCATATATGAATAAGATCAGAAATATATTTTTCTATAATTATTATAATATTATTATAATATTCTATTTATTATAATATTCTATTTTAAAATAATTTTGATATGACTAGCACCTACTTTGGCAACCAAGTTCAAAAATATACTTTTTAATTGTTTATCAGAAAATTTCCTTATAATAATACATTAAATATTCATTAATGTGTTCCTCCATTAATAATAATCCTTATAATTATTGAAACTAAGGTTCCATGGGTGGCAGTGCAGGATTCTTTCTTGGATGCAGTTTGTTAACAGGAATAGAGGTGCTTTATTTCTTCACCCTACGACTGATCTGGAAATTCCTTAGTTATATCCCTAAAGTTCATCCTTCAACTGCAAAGTGATCAATGTCACTTTTAAGTCTCTCATACTTCAACGTCTTAACAAGTATAATCATTCAAATATACTATCCTAACTCTTTCATGTAACCACTTGTTTCATATTGTCTAGGGAATTTTTATTAACTAGGGAACAATAATTCAATTATGATAATCAGCTTTGATTTCAAATCAAACAATCCCATGGAATTAAAGTGTCTTGAAGGAAATGATTTCATCAGTATATATACATTTTGGATATTAATGCAAATGCAATACAATAATAATTCTCAAATCTCCTAAGACATTTAGAACACTGTTTGTTGGAAAATAGGAGGATAGGTTTAAATTCATAAACAATTATAACTTTGGATTTGTCATTTACTATACAAGATTAACATCTATTGCACCTTTTGGTGATATGCATTTAAGTTTAAAATCAAAAGATAATACCAATACTCTATAGGAATTGATTGAGTAGTTAATTGGACATGAATTAAAAGTTACTATACTTTTAAGTAATATACATTTAGATGTCGGTTTGGACACCTTCATAGAAGATCGATGGACAAAATTCATAGGCTTGGGGACAACTCCGATTTCCAAATTTTAGCGATTGAGTGTTAGAACACACACTACTAGAATATCAGAAGGGCTGACAGATTTGACTGTTAGTGACTTGATGAGTGTCTCTCCAATGGAGGTGTATCTTATGAGTTATACTGATGATTGCACCAAATATGCAGAAGTAAGACTCGAGAAGATGAGGTGGTTGATGGGAGAAAGGTGAAGAGCATTCAAACTGATTGAGGGAGGGAGAATGTTGAAAAGACGTTAAGAGATTTTTTTCTCAGAAGGGTTTAATACAAAAGAACAGAACCATATTATTCTCATCATGATAAGATGGTTACTGTTGGAGTCTGGTTTACCAAATACATCTTTGAATGAGGCTGCACGTACAGTTTAAAGTGTTAGAAATCTGTATCCTTCCACAAGTGTTCAAAGTAATATACCTGCAGCTATTTGGGAATGTAAACTCTGAAGTTACTCCCTTTTTTAGTGTACTATAATGCTACCTATGTATTTTGTATTATTTTTTGTGGAATAAACTGCTGCACTTCTGGTCCCATTAACCTAAGATTTGTGAGTTCCTTTTTTGACTCCACCAATATCTACTGAAATCCACTGCCTAAATTCATTATTGCAACAACCATAACAAAACTGTACAAAAATTAAAACGAAAGATTAGAAATGCATGTAAAAATAAAAGCAAAGTAATAAATTATTTATTATATAAAATATAAAAAAATTACTTCTGGAACTAACTTCGAAAAAACAGAAAACAAAAAATAATGTTCTAGAGAAAATACTTGATGGAAAAGGATCCAATGATTTAACTGTAGAGTTAACAGTTGAAATGTCCGACCTGTTCTAGTCTGCAACCCAGTCGACAACTCGAGAGAACCTTTCTTCAGAGGAACTTTAGTCCTTACGACAAAGAACTCCTCGTAATTGACAAATCTATCTTGCACTTCAGACATACGTTAGAAAGGGAGGTGATTCATGATCTTCACAGATCTTAACCTCATTCCGCTTAACGATCATTCCGCTTCCGGTTACCGAGGTGAAAGGACGTGTTTTTAAGGAGCTCCGTGTAAGAGGTGAAAGGATTTGTGAAAAGAAATGGCAGGAAAGTCAGGTCAGGTATCCCTTCCTAAATGCGTAGTTTGTAGCAAAGGTGTAAAGAATGGAATATGTTGCAGTGACTGCAGAAAGTCGTTCCATTTTAGCTGTAGTTTGTTTAAAATAAAAAAACTGCGTAGAGGACGACTGGCGTTGCAGCAGTTGCACCAAGAGGAAGGAGAAGAGTAGCCGCGAAGAGAAGGACCTCGAGATACTTCGGCTTCGGAAGGAGTTGGAGGAAGAGAGAGAAAAAGTCCGGCGGCTATCAGCGGAGAACGACCTGCTAAAAGCGAGGAGATCGAACGAGAATCATTCAAAGGTGATATCAGATAAAAAATCCTCTAATGAAGTCTTAGTGATGGGTGACTCTATGTTAAGATTCAGTGGGGAGGGTTGTAAAAGTAAAGGTGCTAAAGTTGAATGTTTGCTGGGGATAAGGGCGGAACAACTAAGTAAGAAAATAGAAATGATGGGTAATGATAGGAAGGAAAAATTATTTATTATTCAAGTGGGGACTAATGACATAAAAAGGGCTATTAGTAGTGATCATGTTGTGGGAGAAATTTATGACTTATGTAATACTGCTCGAAAGAAATTTAGCGGGGCAAAAATTGTTATTAATGGTATAATTAAAAGAAAAGATGTATCCCCGGGTAAGATTGATTATATAAATCGGGGCATTAGTTGGGTTTGTAAAAGACAAGGGTTAAATTTTGTAAATCCGAATTCATGGGTTAATGAGTGGGACTTGGGAAGAGATGGGCTACATCTAAATAGGAGGGGATCTTTTAAGTTCGGTAACTGCCTCTCAAATTCCATTTTCAGGCATTTGCAACAGGGAAACTGAGTTGTTGCAACGGGGGTGAAAAGAAGAGAGATGGCAGAACTTACAACAATAGCGTTATTGACGAAGAGTATGTGAACATCACTCAGGACAGGACGAGGAGGAGAGAGTATCCCGACTGTGCACTAAATTGTAAGTGAACGTTTCACGAAGGTACCGGTCTGAGAATTCTTCAGGTAAACTGTAGGAGTCTTTATCATAAAAAGGAAGCATTTTCGTCCTTGCTAGAAGGGTCAAAACCGGACATAGTATTGGGAACTGAATCTTGGTTAAATAAGGACATTTATTCCAGCGAAATTTTTCCTCCGGGCTTTGTAGTTTATAGAAGAGATCGTGAATCACGCGGGGGAGGGGTATTTGCGTGCGTTTCCGACAAACTACTCAGTAACCTCGAATGGGTGCGCGATGACTGCGAAATGCTAGGTATTAAAATAACAAATCCGTCCAACAAAAGGGTTCTCAAGGTGGTAATCGCTTATAGGAAACCAAGTGACGATATCAGGATTTTGTACGTTATGAATGACCTTTTCGGTGGAAGTATATGCGATAACCTTACAGTTATAGCGGGAGATCTAAACTTACCAAACGTCTGTTGGGAAGGAAACGCGGAGGGAGGGGGTAAACCCCAAGAGCTAGTGAACAGCATTATTCGGGAGGGGGGACTTACACAGGTAGTCGAGGAACCCACCAGGGAGTCGAACACTTTAGATATTTTCCTTCTAAAACCTTTAGAATCACTAATCACAGCCAACGTTATTCCGGGTATAAGCGATCACAACGCAGTCGAGCTCGAACTTAAGTGGAATGTTTTTAAAAGACCATCAGTCTCAAAAAACAAAGATATCTTTCAGTATACAAAAGGAGATAAAATAGGATTCCAAGAATATCTACGTGAAAAGTATTCTGAATAGGCAGGTTTTGGGAGCTCGGTGGAAGAGATGTGGCAAGGGTTTAAAAATATAATTTTCGAAGGTATCGACAAGTACGTACCAAAAAAGAGACTTAAGAAAAATCCTGATCCCGAGTATTATAATAAAGAAGTTAGGTCGCTCAAAAGGAAAGTCAGGATTGTGCATAAGAGAAAAGACCGCGATTCAGATTCAATGCAAAAATATAAACAATTAACTAAGGAATTAACAGCGGAGAAGATACGAGCAGAAGAGACTTACATTAAAGATACTCTTGACTCCGGTAACTCCAATGAGTTCTATAAATATCTACGCCGTAGGAAAGGAGATATGAATAATACCTTAGCAATAAATGTAAAATCAGAGGGAAAAAAGAGTAGAGAAGAGGATGTTGCAGAAGAATTCAGTCAATGGTTCTCTCAGGTTTATAATAAAAACATCCGAAGTGCTAGTGATAGATCTAATGATAGGAATTCACCGCAAGAAATCGAAATAAACACAAAGTACCTCAAAATTATAGATTCAGTTATTTTTAGACATATTCTAAATCTCAAAAGTAGGAAATCTAAAGGACCTGATAATATCCCCAGTGACGTTCTCAAACTGGGAGATAGTGCAATAGTACCTTACCTTCGAGTATTATTTACGGCCACCTTAAATAATAATCAGATCCCAAGCGACTGGACAAAGGCAATCGTGATCCCGATTCACAAAGGCGGATCCAAAACATCAGTTGAAAACTATAGGCCCATAAGTTTGACTTCTCAAGTATGTAAAATAATGGAAAAAATTATAGCAGATTACCTTCGTATATACTGGAAAGAAAACAATTGGTTATTTGAACGGCAGCACGGTTTTAGGCAGGGTTACTCGTGCGAAACGCAGCTACTCGGGCTGGTGCAAGATATAGCAGATACGATGGATAAACAGGATGAGATTGACGCGGTTGTGGTAGATTTTGCAAAAGCCTTCGATAAAGTATCGTACAATTCACTTATAGTGAAGGTGAAGAAAATGAATATTGATCATCGGATAGTAGGATGGATCGAAAACTTTTTGTATAAGAGAAAGCAAAGCGTCAGAATTGGAGATGTCTATTCTCGCGAGATTGAAGTTACATCGGGTATTCCACAGGGTAGCGTTCTAGGCCCTCTTCTTTTCTTAATTTACATAAATGATCTCCCTAAAAATATCAAATCAGAAGTTAGGTTATTCGCAGATGATTGTATAATATATAGAAGTATTAAAGAAAGACGGGACAGAGATATCTTGCAAGAAGACTTACAACTGTTGGCCGAATGGACCGAAGTGAATGAAATCAGTATAAACGTAAATAAATCGACGCACATAACTTTTTCAAGAAAAATATCACCTATAGAAAATAGTTACGCCATAAACCATCAGACTATGAAAACAGTGCCGGAATGCAAGTACTTGGGCATTAAATTATCCGAGAATCTTAAATGGGGGAGTCATATTGAAGAGATTACTTCTAAAGCGTATAGAAATCTTCATTTCGTAATGCGAAACCTCAGACGGAGTGGGAGGGAAGTAAAGGAAAGGGCATACAAAACCTTGGTTAGGCCAGTTGTAGAATATGCGACGAGCGTTTGGGATCCGCATGAGACGTAAGAAAATTGAAGGCATCCAGAGGAAGGCAGCCAGGTACGTGTTTGGTAAACACCGCAACGATGAGAGCGTATGCAAAATGTTAGACCAGTTGGGGTGGGAATCTCTACAATACAGGAGGAAAAATTTCAGACTAACGGGCATCTATAACACTTGGAATCGTAAAGATGGATGGGACGAACTGCGCCATAGGTTCCAAACTCCAACCTATATTGGACGCGGCGACCATCTTCTTAAAATTAAAGAGCGTGAACAAAAGACCGATTTGGCAAAATTTTCTTTTATAAATAGAGGGATAAGGGAATGGAACGCATTACCTGAAGAAGTTCTCATTCCAATGCCAGAGAATTCAAGGAAATTTAGATCCAAGTTAAAAAAGTGATGTTAGTTGTAAATATTAGATTATTATGTTTTTTTTTAATTTTTTTGTATATTATTTTTGTTTTGATTCTGAATGTATGTAATGTATTCTATGTACTAAGTCAGACCTACTGCCTTCGGGAGGTTTTGCGGGGTTTCCCTCTCGACTAGGGTAAATGCCGGGCAGAGTATTACATTTGTTCCCCTGAGAAGAGAGCTACCACCAGGCCTGGTGCCTATTTGTGGCTCTAACAACAATAAACAAATAAATAAATGACCCCTAATATACACCCTTCCAAAAAAAGCAAGAAAGATGAAGCCCAAGACAATTCCAGTATCTCAATTTAATAGGACAGTTCTCCACCAACATTCTCTAGAGAAGTAGGTCTCAAGAAAAGTCTTGAAAAAGTACAGAGAAGGGCAGCTAGGTTCGTCTTAGGAAGGTATGACAGGAAAGATAGTGTAACGAGGATGTTGAAAGAATTAGGATGGAAAAGTTTAGAATCTCGTAGAACAGAGAAAAGATTAACGATCTTCTTTAAAGTGTTTACAGGGCATCCTTCATATAAGGAACTAAGGGACAGAGTGAGTAAATCAGAGTTCTTAGGCAGACACGATCATAACTATAAATTGAATTATATGAAACAGAAAACTAATGTAAGTAAATTTTGCTTTTTAAACCGAGCAGTTGAAACATGGAATAGCTTGCCTGCAGAGGCTTTAGAGCCTTTTCCAACATCACTGAGGGGATTCAAAAAAGTTTTAAAAACGATAAGAGATTTGTGAGCTTACCGAGGACGAAAAGTAAGACGAGTAGGGGATCGCCTGATAGGGTGAAGTACGGCGGGGACTTTGTGCGCCCCGGGACCGCTACGGTAGCCGTGAAGGCCTATCAGGAACCCTGAAAAACCTTACATGAAAACTTATTCAGTTTATTTATTGATTGATATTAATGTTAATTGTATTATTGTATTATTGACGAGGGTATTCCTCACATTTATGTTTAAATTTTGGATATTTTTCTTTTCAATTACATTTATATTATTGTAGTGATTTAAATTGGTATATATTATGTTTATGTGTATATACTGATGAATTGACTACCTGTAGTGTATTAAGTTGTACTGTAAAAACGTCGCCACCTGACTTAACGTCTGACTGCGACGGTTTTGTATAATAAAAAATAAAAAAATAAAAAAAAAAATTCCATATAATATTAAGGGCCAATATAATGTCAGGGCAGATTCACTGTCAAGAATAGACTAGATTTCTTCAGCAATTTACTTCAAAGAATCAGTGGCAGTGCAGGAATGGGATGAAGAGGTCAGTGCCATACCTAGCTCGGATTCATCCCGAGTATTAAAAACACTGCACTTCCCAAGTAAGAATGTTTATTTAATATGCAACATCTCTCAGTCAAAAGTTCATTTTTCACAGCAGCTTTCTGCAAGCAAGTGTTTGCATCTTTGCACAATTGGGGATTGTAATATGATTGATCCTTACTCAGGGAAGTTGTCAAAAGATACTGTTTCTTCGAATCTTTGCTCTGTATGGTTCTGACATCAAGCTTTTTTTTTAACTCAGTGGTCTTAGCAGGAGAGGCTTAAATATTCTTCACTTTCCTGGAAGTTTTGTGATTGTTTCAAGGTCAAGGACCCTCTAACGGTACTTTTTCCTTCGCTTATCCTCAGTCACATTTCTAAGGGTAAAGGATTTAGTGTTGGTGTTTGTGTTGATTTTTCAAGTGGAAATTCAGCTTGCAGGGTATCCCAATTTGGTGCCCTTTTAATTTGAGTTTTGTTTCTTCTGCATTACAGATGTGTTTATAACCCATTATTAGGCATTCCTATTTTGAGATATCCTACTGTTCAAAATATTTCATCCTTTGTGTGCGGTGAAGAAGACCAAAAAAGAAAGTAAGACAGTGTCTTCTTTTCGGAAAAACACGGTAAATGCTGGCAGTCACCACCATATAGCCCAACTCATAGGAATTCTCTCAACCTTCCCTCAAGTCTAAAGCATTCCCTGAAGATGTGATTCAACTTACATCGGAGAAACACACAAAGCTATCAAAAGATCCATCTGATTGGGTCAACCTGAAAAGTCTACTATTACTATACTATACTGAACACTTCCTGACAGAGACCACATTATTGACTTTGACAGGGCCGAAATGCTGTGCAGATGTAATGGCTATTGGGACAGAATATATAAGAAGCCCACTGTGACCCACCTGAACAAGAATAACTCAAAATGTGTCAAGGGAAATTTCCCCAACAAAAACTGGAACAAAAAAAACAATCACACAACCGAGAACGACCATTCAAAATGCAGGATGAAACAACCAATCAGAGATGAAGGGTGCATCCCCTAAATTGTATATATACCCTGCCTTCACCATACACTTTTACATACTTACAATATAAGTTGTCTTTCAGACAAATTCCAATCTTACTAGACTAAACCCACTTGTTTGTTATTCTATCATTATTCACCATTTAAGCCAGTTCTAAATTCTTTTAATAAATTAGATTTATTTCTTGGTGATCATTGCAAACCATAACAATATAATCTAGAAACGTATACCCCCATAACCAGACTAATCAATGAAGGTGGGACCCACACAGATTTTAACAGCTACAGACCTATCTCCATTTTACCTTCTATAAGTGAAATAATTAAGAAAAACTTAGTATATTTACGGAATACCTTAGCAAAATCAAGCTCATCTTCAACCAGTAATTTGCCTTCCAGAGAAGAAAAGGTTCCAAGAAAGCACTGGAAACGGTTTTCAAATTGATAAATGACAACTTAGACCCCATACCAACCAAAATGTTTCTTCCGCTACGTAGACGATACCTTCGTGATTTGGCCTCATGGGAAGAACAGATTGGATGATTTTCTCAACCACCTGAACAGTCGACACAAAAACATCAAGTTCACCATGGAAGTTGAAGAAAACGGATGCCTGCCTTTCCTAGATGTACTTGTGAAACGACGACCGGATGGCACTCTAGGACACAGCGTTTATCGTAAGCCAACGCACACCGACCTCTATTTAAACGGAAATAGCCATCATCACCCTTCGCAGCGGAGATCTGTTCTTTCCACTCTCAATTACCGTGCCCATGCGATATCCGACAAAGATAATATTTCGGGCGAACTGAAACACCTTAAAACGACCTTCCTGCAAAATGGACATTCGGTAAAAGAAGTAAACCGGGCCCTCAAAAGGGCCATTTCCGGAACAGACAAGATGCGTAAAGAACCAGAAGAGAAGCCAACGGCCACCGCCTAAAAATAATATCCGGACTATACACAAACCGCCCAGGAAATTAGGGAACTTGCTAACCAAGGTAAAGGACCCACTGAATCTCAAAACACCGGGTGTCTACAGTATCCCCTGTGAGTGTGGGGCGATGTATATCGGCGAAACTGCCAGAACAATAGAAACGCGCATCAAAGAACATTCTCGCCACCTTAGGTTGATCCAACCCGAAAAATCAGCCATTGCTGAACATAGTCTTCAACAGCATCATCAAGTCCGCTTTGAAAACACCAAGGTGATATGCCAAGCCCCTCATTTCTGGGACAGACTTATCAAAGAGTCGATTGAGATCGAACTGACAGAGAACAATATCAACCAAGACGGTGGATATTCCCTCCACAAAACGTGGAAGCCGATTCTACGCAAAATCGCTGAGAGCCGACAACCAATGGGCACGAGCCACCACCACGACCAATGATGAAAGTGAAAGGGACGCCTGCCCTCCCTATATATATCGGACTCAATTCCACACTCGGCACTTCGTCCCTGAAGATGGCTGCAGAGACAGCAGCCGAAACGTCGGACCTGTTCCGGAAAACGACCCGGTTGGAAACCCGAGAGATCTTCCTACAATATTGTTTAACTTTGCTATTTCAGTGTTTATAATTTCAGTTCAAATTTGCAAACTCCTTTTCTTTATAAGAAAACTCATTAACCCAGGGGTAGCTGTGATAAAGACTCGAAGGGGTCCCATCCATCGAGAGTTAACGGCAGAGGACTGACAGAATAGTGCAATAGGCAGATTAGTGGTGTGTACATCTCATGGAAATGTCAGAGCAAAGGAGTATACGACTCAGAGATAAAAATCTTGTTTCTGTTTTACTATTTTGTGCCTGTGTTCAGTCAAATAAAAAATTTTGGATGAAAAGGCTGCATCTGTGGAGCGCTGCAATATATGTATATGTTAGTAATTATTATGTACTTTCTCATATTAAAATTCAAAACCTACATATAATACAATTCTGATAAAGTAAACAAAACGCATTAACCAATTTGAGCTAAAATAAAATTGACATTCATGCTTTGATATGCATAGCAGGATGAATACACAATGATGGGAGACAACAATGATAAAATGAACAGAATGAACATAAAAATAATAAATGTAAAGCACAAAGTGTCTGAAGAAACTTTACAATGAAGCCATTCAAAGAGATAAAAACAGACTACCATACATATAGAAATGAAATTTCTATGAAGTTACTTTCCTCTAAGTAAAATATTTAAAAAAATATATTATATATACCATTTCTTTATTAAATGCATACATATAGGATGACATCATTAATTTAACCTATCTTACAAGTATGCACATGAATTACATTGATGCCTTTTCCTTTAGGAAAGAAAAAAATAGTTTTCTTTCAAGGAAAGCAGATAATCAGACAATGATATCCCATTTCATATACAAAATGTAACTGCTAATTATTGAAGTAGGAACAAATACCAACCTGAGTCTAAAATATAAGTGAAAATATGAATGTGACTCAAAAACCAAAAGTTAAATCAGTTGAATGAAATGAGGCCATTATCATTCAAAAAAGATGTATTTTGGAAAGGGTTCAAGAGATGTTTGTATCTAACATTTAATTGCAATAAAGTTTGGTCTTCATTTTGAAAACAAAATTAAAAGTTGTGTGCGACTATAATTAAAGAACCACAAATAGACAAACGAAAATATGGATTGAATAAACACCAACAGAGTATAAAATAAATCCAATCATAACTTGTTTACTTGCCTTAAAATGCAACAGGATATTCCAGTCAATTATCTGAAAATGCCCTAGAGATAAATGTAAATGACTGAAGAATATTTTGGGTACAGTTATAGATTTATATAAAAAATATAAATATGTATTACTACATCAATTTACACTTTGTTGATATAGTATATGGCTTGGACTTATGAATGCTACCAAATTTGTACTTGGGTAATTTACAAATAAATTACATTAAATTCTAACAAAATTACTAAACACAATAGAAATAAAACAATACCTCGTCAAAAACACAACTAACCATTAGAAAACTTTATAATAGAGCAGATCAATGAGCAAAAATTGAGACCATTGCTTCTTGAAAATTACCTCTAACCAAAACCACAAGATAAAGGAAATCTTGTAGATTGAAATAAGATTGATTCATTTGACTGACAAGATATACAAACAAATTTGACTGCTATTACTGGTATATTAGCGTACCAGCAGCAGTAGGTAACAATCTTGGATAAATGAAGGTCAAACTTAAATGTCCACTTACAACAATATTTTATATAAATAATTTAAACATATACTTTTGAACTGTTAAGAACCATACAAAACCTGTCCCACCATTCTACAACACTTTTTCTCAAAAATTTTTTAGAAAAGTTTACTTTAAAACAAGAAAATGCAGATTCCTTACCTGCTTTTTCTTTAATGGGTAAGGCTACTCACATTAACTACGGCCACAAATAAAGCGTTCATTAATGTAATCTTGAAGGGAATCAGGATGTAGAGTTATCACTTCTTCCAATTCTTCCTTTATGATAATGACATCATATCGAATAGAAGGACGAAACATATTTTCAAGAACGGAACAGACTCTTTCATGAGCTTCTTCAAGGCTGTTTGATATAAGAGCCAAGCAGTGAGGTATCAATTCCTGTGTATCTTCATCACAATAATTGTCATCCTTCATCAACGGGTTCCATGCAACACTCACATCTTCAGGAGAATCAGTTACCTTAAACGTAAAATGAATCTTTCAAGCAGAAGTACCAATGAGAGGGAAAATGGAACATGAGGAATGTTATGTAGATATACAGGAGTGTGAATGAAAATATACAAATACCATAGACACTCCATTTGTATCAAAGTAAAATAGAGTAGTAATAATCTCTTCATATAAACAAGGATTAATTACTTTAATTAAGAAAGAATTAATACAAAGTGAACAACAATTATGGGAACAAATCACAAGTTGCAACATGTTAAAGAACATAATTACATACCTTTATATGAATGATCATTTCAAGATCCTTAAAATGATTTGAGTTCATTCCATAATTATACATAATCCAAATAGCATTCCTTAGAATGAGAAATATCTCTTCCTTCTGCCAATAAGAATAAATATTAACTTCATGGAAGGTTTCATTTTCCTGAAAAAGAAGTAATGTTAATGATAGTAAAAATAAAAAATACAGTATAAAAGAAGAAAATTATTCTACAATATATATGTGGCAACTATTCCTGAAAGATGAAAATAACAGTATGTCAGATAGAATTTTAAACAATCCATTTTCCATTTCAGAATTAAAGATGAACTCTATAACGCAAGAAAGAGGTCACTAAAGAAAAGAACTGGATTAGTGAAGTCAAAACTAACCTTTAAATCAGGATATACACCAAGTTCAGAAACTTGTGAGAATAGATTGATAGCCACGGAGTATTTCTTTTCTGAAACAAGCCCAATTACCAAAGCTCTAAGAGTAGTTTTGGGAAGAGTAACAAAAGAAGCTACTTTGCAGTATACATCATATGCTTGCTTAATGCAGGAACCATTCAGTGCGCATAATATTACTTTATTTGCATGAATAGAGAGATCTGTAAATAATTATAACCCATTAGAAAAGTATCACTTATACATCAATTTGTTAACATTATACAATTTTAAAATATGCAACTGTGTACAAATAAAAATGAATCACTTTCCCATTTTGGTAGAGATGATCATATTCAGACTTACTCTGACAGATTTTGATGCACATATGAAAAAATATCTGCTGTTTGTTTGAAAGGGTGAATTTTTATATGGTAATGATGATTAGAAAACAGCTTTATTTACACTAGACAGTAAACATAAATATAATACATGAATATTTTGAGCAAATCTAGAGGAACATTTGCAGCTCAATGTTGTTAACTACATTCAGACAAAAACAAATATAACCAAATCCCTCATCCACCAGTCAATTCAAAAAAATTAAAAAATCAAACTTTAAGATTCACAAACATAAATATAAGAATTTCCTTTTTTAGCTAGCTTACCTATGGGATGATAAAGATCATTCTGTGCATCGTAAATGGTAAGAAAAATTGAAGGAGCAGTTTCTGAAAAACCACCAGAAGCCAATCTGCCAAGTAGACTTGTGAGGAATGTTACTTGTATCTCTACATCTCCATCTAAATGAGCATACTTCCAATATATAACTGGAGCCAATAAGTTTCCCTCTAAAATAAAAATGAGTATTAACTAGCAGTTAGTCTTTCCAAACAATTCCTTGTAAATAGCTATCTAAACATTGCAAGGAAAATATATACAACTAGTAAAAATGGATTTCAATGATGAAAATCGTAAATTCATTTATGATCCAATTTTGATTATAGAAGTATATCAAATATATATAGAAGTAAAACGGAAAGAAACATTACGGGTTAAATCAGCAATCTTTGATTGGGATACATTATGATACGGTTAATGATTAAAGTTACAAAAAAGATAAATGAAAAATCAAAGAATGTATATTGAGTAAAATAAATACAGCAATAACAGAGGGACCAAATCAAGGCAGGATGAAAAAAGTTTGATGATATGAGAGGGAAAAGGACTTTTTACTATTATCTATTATTTACTATACTATGTTATCACAAGGAAATTATATATATATATATTATATTTACATAAACATATACACAAACTGTGTAATACCATAACTACTTATAAACAATCATGGTGGAGAGCTAATAACTAACAAGGAGACCAACATTACATTGATACGTACAGGCATTAAAAAACTATAACATAAACTTACTGTTGAGATATCCAATTGCTTCATCCATTGCATTCACACGGAAACAGATTTCTGACAACACTAAGATTTTCCGAGAAATGCTCATTTCCTCTTGAAAGAAAGCCTAAGAGTAAATAAATTTTTAATGACATAGAATACCTTGAATGTAAATCCAACCATAAATATTACATAACTATCAACAATAAACAGGAATTCACTATCTGACAGTTTTTAGATTACAGAATATAAACGAGAATTAAATCTTTGGTTAGGATGTCTAAATAAAAGGTAATACAATTAAACAGAAAACTCAATTGATAAAATAAGAGTTATCATATTTAATAACAGATCTCAGATAAAAGTAAAATATAAAATATGAAAGATCTTGTAAAGCATGTAAAATTCACAATTCACTCCTCCTGACATGATAGCTTAAACTGCAAAACAGTCAGTTATGAAAATAGTCGTAGTTGGTCAGCCATGAAAAGATTATTTGCATAACCATAATGCCTCCTCCTAATTCAAAAAGAATCACAGGATTCCAAGAAACAATTAACCTCATTGTGTAAACAACCATACCTCAGAGTGGATTAAGGGTAGATATGCGGAAGAGGCAATCCTTAAGAATTTGTATGCATCAGTCCATGCATCACCCATTACCAGTCCAAGAATCAAATTGAATGTGACTGCTGATACTACTTTATGGATATCACTGAATTTCTTGTTGCTTTTCAAACTTGGGGATTCTGTAAAATGAGAATAGAAAGATAATTTTTGATAAAACATCAAGTTAATGATTAATTTAAATAAATATGACATTCCATTAATTGCAAAATTTATTAGCACAATGGGATGCATAGAACAATTATTTTAGTACTAATTAAGTGACCAAGTGAAACTCTTTCACTCATCCTTAAATATAAAACATCAATAGAAAATTAAAAACTACTAAACTTACTCAAACAGTGAAGTAAAGATTTGAGTGAAAATTCAGCCATCTTATAATCCTGTTCAAGAATTTTACAAGATAGCTTAGAAAGTTGAACTTGTCCTTTACAGGAGTCGAGCCATGGACTGAATGCTTTAAGGACTATGTTAGGAGACCATTTTGAACTTATAAAAGTTTCCTCTAGAAAATTTTCAGAGGTAGAATCAGGCATCCTTTGAAGATGAGATAAAGAAATTGCTGATGAACTTGAAGATTGGTCAATATTATGATCCATTAAAGATCCTGAGGTATCTTCAGAACTTGCTTTATGACATGGGGTATTTCTCATAACAGGGGACCCGCAACTTCTAAACTGTAGATTCCCAGCAGGAGAATCAGCAAATTTTGAAAATCCCTTTTTCCCACAAGGTGGAAACACTGGATCAGGCAGTAATGGTGCATTCCCAGCAGGAGAATCAGCAAATTTTGAAAATCCCTTTTTCCCACAAGGTGGAAACACTGGATCAGGCAGTAATGGTGCATTCCCAGCAGGAGAATCAGCAAATTTTGAAAATCCCTGTCTTCCACAAGGTGAAAACACTGGATCAGGCAGTAACGGTGCCCTACCTGAACTTCTGTGAGGATATGACTGTTTTCTATCACTTGGATACTCTTTCTTTGCTGATGCTTGCCAAAATCTGGGACTAGGTTCAGTTGAGCAAGATGGAAAATTTCTGTTCAAAGAGACATCCCTATCACTACTCAAACTTGGAGGCAATGGGCCACTACCATGACACAGTGGTATCCCTAAAGCTGCTTCTTCATCTCTAGCATTCAAGATATAATTATCAAGTGGTAGAGACCTGAGATCTGGTATGGAAGATCTATCAGACATATAAGATGTAGACTGCCTCATGCTGACATTGACATTTTGATTTTCAACATGCGGAGGATAAACATCACTGCTCCGCTGCTGCCAAAGCAGATCATTTTCAGCTGTAAGGGGACCACGGGAGATCCTTTCCCTCTTGTATGGTACATGCATATCAGCTTCAGTTTGAGGCATTCTTTTTAATCCCTTCCTTAGAGACGATGGACCAGAAGTTTGGCAAGGATTCGGCTTTACTGGAGTGACATTTCGTGATTTATCAGTTGCTTTGACTAACTGAGTTGTATCAAGCCCTTTATGAGATTTTGAGTCATCTGAAACAAGAGAGAGCTTGCAGGATAGTTCTTTCACCAATCCTTCATGCCCATTTCTCTTCAGCCCTTTAGTCATGTTACGAAATAGTATTTCATCTTCTTGGGGAAAAGTACGAATATTAGCAGCCACTAAAACAGATGCTATAGAATAGCTTAATCTATCTGTATCTGCATCAGTAGTGGCTGAAGACAGTAATTTAAGCAACTTCTTTACAGTGCAATCTTGAAGCAAAATTCCCCTATAGTTCAGAGAGTCAAGCACTTTACAAATGTTATTTATATTTTTAAATTCACATGCTAATAAAATCATCTTCTCAAGCAATGAGTAATACATTTGTTCAGGTAAAAACTTGTCTGAAAAAGTATTCTTTTCAATGCACTTAATAACTTCAACAGAAGTACTTTCACAGCAGTTTCCACACTCTAACATGAGTCTCAAGATTTTAATCCAAAACTGAGCATTTCCCTTGTGTCTTTTTATATATGCCATTAAAAAAGAAGAAATTAAATCTCCCTCTTTATGCGAGGCTATAATAGAAGCACAAGCTGTTGCATAGTTATCCAAAAACCTATCTAACCGTCTATTGACAGCAAAGAGTAAAACACCAAGCACATCTGCAGAACCCATATTCTCCATCATTGTCATAATATGAGCAGGAAGCTAAAAATAAAATAAATGTATATGTAATTAGGAGAAACTAATATTTATAATAATACAAGTATTTTCTAGTGTATCATTGACCTATACTGCTAAAATTTTAAAATTATAAGAATCAATTTCAATAGACTATTTTTAATTTTCTATTGAATCATTTTTAATCATGTTCCAAATTACTTTTTAAAGTAAATCAACAAAGCTTATAAATCACAAGCAAGAGCGACTGTGGCATTAACTACTCTCAACTATCATATATTTCCTCAAATAAGGAATCTGAATTGTAAGAACTATCTTTGAATCCTAAATGCCTTTTAGAATTCATCATTGTTTTCAAGGATATTACATATGAGGCTCTTGAAATTACCGACAGTACAATTAAAATTGATTCATGCTATTTTTAATAAATACACAGCCCTCAATTTGCGAGAGATAAGATAGCTCAAATTAATAAACGTCTGTCTACCTATAACATAAAAAAATAAAACACAAAAATTCTTACATTGTGCATATATTTGTAGCACCCGCACCTCAATCCTTTCATATACCTAAAACAGACTCCTTTAAAGATGGGAGGAAGATGTTGTTTAACCTCTCCAGGAACTTGAAGAGATTCATCTGTAAAAAATCAAATTAAAGTATAAAGAGTTAGTATAAATCATAACACTAGAAAAATTAAACTTTCAAATTGTTTAAATGCATTCACAACTTATTCACACTATCACAATCACTAACAATCAATTCATATACATACGTACATAGAGTAATATGATAATCAAAATTCTGATACAATTAAATTATAAAAGAATTATTTGAAGCAATATGTAATGAGCACTTTCTGTTATAACTAAGTATGTATTTTGAAAAAATTAAATCTACAATACATAATTAACTTACAATTAACAAATCTTTTATCTCCTTCACAATAGAAACACAAGTTTAATTAATTAAAGCAAGCAATCTAATAATGAAATAATAATTCCTTATGGAGATATAGTACACATATTCTAGAATCAAATCAACATCCATTTACAACATTATTATGGGGACTGAACATTTAGATGCAGCATATCTATGTAGGGGTGAAATTTAGATCTTCTACATGATTGGAAAATGACTTAAAAGTACTCATTCCATTAAGTAAGGTGAAAAAATTAAAAGGCAGGAAATTGTGAGCAAATAGTTTGGTTATTTAGAGTGGATATCATTATTGTCTTTAGATTCACAAGATGTGCATAGTACGGAATTTTATAGAGGGGAGGGGAAACTGAATCTGTAGTGCCTTCTACATTACACTCAACGCTTTCACTAAATTCTACATTCACAACATTCAACATAGCAATCACCATTTCAAAATCAAAGAACACAGACCAGATATAGCTTAATATTCATTCACAAATAGGAGAATTTTAGATGGGAACCAATTACCTGGGGAAGCACTGTTTCCAGTATAGATTTTTTAAAAAATCTGAGACATTTATTACTCCTAAATGATACGTATAGATACATATTTTGACTCCTCAAATTTTTACATCTGACCATATGATACAGAGTAGACTAAATTTAAATAAATAAAAATTATAGATATCTGGATGAGTAGAAGATGTAAACTAATATGTGATGGACTAGTTCAACTATATTTAATCTGGATTTAACTCAGAAAAATCAAGGTTAAGCTCATTTATTAATAATGGGAAAATATATGAAATTAGCAAAAAAGACTGGTAGCTTTGCTTGAGGTGAGTTTCAAGCAATAATATTCACCTGCTTCTGAAACTGTTTTTGAAGGAGATGATGTAGTAGAAGTTGAATATGACTTCTGTTCTTTATCACAGGCTGAATTGCGGTCAGGATCAGCTACCTAAAAATATATAGTCCAATGAGTCACCAAGAGTAACAAGCTAACATCAAAAATGTACTCCAAAACATCCTAAATATTATTAAGGTTTCAGGAATTTCAGTTTTAACATAATTTTACTAAGGGAATAGAATTTATTTACATCAAATACTGATTTTTAAAATATTTGAAGATAAAAAAATAAGATTTCACTAGACAGCAACCTTTTATTACCAACATTGTTATAGGATGAATTTGTTTTATAGAAATAGATCATGCCATACCTAATGGTTTTAATTATGAAGGATTCATTTTTAATGTCATTTGTTCCCATTACAATTACCCCAATCTGTCTTCATTCACAATTTATAATCACAAGCAGTTGACTACTATAGTAGACATCTTCATACTAAATTATGGCAATTGAATTAAAATAGAAGTTTCCAAAACTCAATGTTGGCAATTGCAAAAGCTGATCCCTAGACATTTGTAATAAAAATCTAATTAATTATCACAGAATAGTTCCATTAATGATGGAAGATATGCTGGTATTTTAAAGCAAATCTAAGATAAAATACAAAAGAAGACATTAAACTACCCTGTACCTCCAATAAATATTCTGCAGAATCTTAATGGATCTCAATGTCATCACATTAGATCAAAAATGTCATTAAAAATTCAATGACACCATAATGTCTGTATACAAAAATTGAAATGAGATAACCTTACAAATCTAATAAATTCTAAAAACAAGAAATACAGAAATGCCAAAATTAATATTTCAATAACCTGAAACAATGAACATCCTCCAAAAACACTTTACCCATCATTTACAAAGTGGTTATTGTCACTAAGAATAAACTTACCATTGAACCATTAACAGACTCAAAATTTTCCTTCTCTTGCCTTGTTAATGCATCATCTGATTCCACCTTAATTTTCACTTCATCAGGAATCTCTTCAATTTTACTTCCTTGCTTACAAGATGATTTCAAGTTCAGTACCTTATCTTTACATGGATTCAGATTCAAATCAGCACAACCTGAGACTTCAGTATGAGCATCCTACAATAAAATAGCAAATAGGTCAAAAAACATTAGCTTCCTTTAATGCAAAGATACATTACCTTAACACTACCTTAAAATTATCTCTACTTACATTTTTAGAATCCAGATTCTGCTTAGTAGAAACTGTACAGGCATCTTGATGTGTTTCATTCACTTCAAGTCCAACATCATTAACACTTAATAGTTCATCATTAACATTCTTCACCTCCTGCATGTTGAAAGTATCACTCTCATGAATGTCATCTTCAGTCCTTGGGAATGTTTTTTCTAAAGTTACATTTTTACTGTTTAAATTTACTTCATTTTCCTTCTTATTCTTTATCTTTATACTCTCAGTGGTTGATAATATATAACTCTTGTCCATGACAGGACTCATGTCTATATCCTTGATGTGTTGCTCTGCATCCACTGAAGGTGATGGACATTTATCTTCAATGAAGCTATCAGATGCATAGCTAGCCTGATTCTCAAAGCTTCCAAACATTTCTGCATACTCACTGTAAATGAAAGTTAATAATAATTAATCCTCTGAAATTTTCTTTTCACAAATTATGATAGGAAATAATTTTCTTAGACTTACATAAATAACACAAAATTAATTACCAGTCCTATCTGTGCAATCACTATTGAGTAATTTGAAATAAAATACTTAAAATATATTCTTAAATAAAATACAAATTTACTTCAATTCACCTTAGACTTTCTTACTTATAATAGTATGAGTGAAAGCATTTAAACAATTGATGCAAATTTGTCATAGTGATACAATTATTAGCTTCAAAAAGTTAAAATGAAAATTAAGGTATTTCTATAACTAAAAAATATTCCATACATTATAAAATATAATACAAACAATACATTACGTGAAAATCATTCTATGCTAGCATCATCTAGAGGGTATTTCATAGTAATGCAATTACATATAGCTGCTTCGGGGAGGTTTGGGATATATTACAGTTACAATAAGTTTGATATGAATATCAATTGAATGATAAATCAAACACTTCATTTTGACCTGTGTTACGGCATTATAAACATTAGAAAAACTTATTAATTCATTATCATACATAACAACTGATTACTTGCAGTAAGCAAGCGCACTTTTACTTGTATTGTATATAATTTACAACAATAATAAAATGCAAAAAATCAATATCTATGTTAAAGAATGGAATAAGAAATAGATTTAATACGACATTATGCTTTTCATAACTAGAAAATGGTCAAAAATTGTTTAATTTAAGCATATTATTTTTAAAAAAACTTCGAAATTTAGGTTGCCACAAATGATCTACTTGTGCATAATAAACATTTACAAAATTGAAAAAAGTTTATTTCAAGACACTTACCTTTCAGGATAGAGGGAAAGAACATCATCATCATCATCTCTACTGTAATTATACATTTCTTCCTTAGATTCCAATTCTGTCTCATCTACTGTAGAAGAATCAGGAGTTGCAGGCACTTCTTCCTCAGGAGGATCCTTTGGTTTTACATTTACTGCACCCCTGCGAGTAATATTTTCCGCTCGACCCTTCAGATCTTTTTCACCAGCTGATTTTCTTCTGAACTCTGGGCTGGCTACAGGAGAGGGACCACTCTTTCTCTGATGTCTCAAAATTCTTCGTGAAATTGGAGGAGACAACTTGCTGGTATTTCCTATCTTATCGGCCCTAATCGGTGATATGCTAATTCCTCTACCTGATAATCTTTTCTCTTTTTTAGGATTAAATGAGTCGGGTTTCACAAACACATCCGTTGTCAAGTCTCTGTCTGATGCTGAGCTTTCTACAACAGCTGTTTCATTTTCTGAAAATGACTTCCCACATTTCTTCAATGATTGCCCCTCTACTACTGGGCTTGATGTCCTCTCCATTTTATTAGGTTTTGACGATACTAATTTATCTGTCTTTACAGGAGATAAAGATCTTTTGCAAGTTTCACCGGTCATCTGCTCAGCTAATTTTAGAGTTTCTGATCCCTCTGCCTTTCTATTGAAAGAGGATCTTCTGGTATCCTTGCTTATCATAACATCAGTTACTTCAGATACTTTTGATGAAACTGCTACGTCTTCCTTTTCATTTGAAGGGGATTGGAGTGGATTGTCAACACTCTCAGTTCCATCCCTAAGAACTGAATCACTGCTGGCTGAACATACTTTATCATCACTTACTCTATCACTTGATCCCAACAAGGGTACTTTAGTACATAATTTACCAGCCTCTTTCCCACTCCGCCTTTTCAATTTTCTGTTCTCAGTTTTTCCCTCTGTTACTTGTTCACAGTTCTTGAGAGTACACTCACCTGCAGAATGTGAATACCTGACTTTCTGAGAAGAGATATGACTTTTCATTGAATCATCTAATTTAGGTGCTTCAGAAGTAGAACTTAATGTAGATGGAATAGGATCAACACCAGAATGGAATGGGATAGAAAGGGAAATGCCAGCATTCTTCTCCTTGTCTAATTTCTTTTTCTTTGAAGAACCAGACTGTTGATTCATCTCTCTGCATGACTCTCGAGATTTTTTTCCAACAGGTATGATTGTTTCCGCTTCACTCAGAGGATTTTTAATTTGGGTTTCAGCAATTGACGAAATGGACAACTCGATTGCACTTTCCTTCAGCTTTTTCACAGCCTCTAACATTAGCACCATTAAATCGCACTCTTGAGAGGGATTGAAATCTTCCATTGAAGTGCCTTTATTCACCATTTCTTCAGTACTAGTCTGAGTACTTTTTGTCTTTAAATCTACTGAGCACTGAGTTCCTTCTGCTCTACAAAAGCTAATATATGATGTTTGTGATGACTTTTCTCTAACATCTACAGAATCAGCTACTTCCTGTGAACTGACACAAAAGAAATTTGTTTTGGTTTGAGTAGATGAACTGACATTTATAAATGCTTGATTTGGTGACAGTATAGTGTTCTTTTCAAGTAAGTTATTCACTTCAGTCTCACAGAGAACCTGGCCCACGATGTTGGAAGCCTCAGATTCTTTACCCTTTTTATTGCTTCTCACTAGTTTCGGCTTCCAGGCTTGTTCACATTCTTTGCTCTCCCTACCCAATCTCCTTCTGGTAACTACACCGGCAGTATCCTCCTGCAAACCTCTCTCGCCATTAGAAATGCTATCTCCCGAAGGGGCAGTAGTACGCGAGGATTTTCGCAGAGATTTACCTTTTCCTTCAGATGAACTATCATCCACAATAGGCTGAGCTTTAATTAAATCTTGACCAACTTCATCATTGGAAACAGTATGTTTCGAGGTTTCGGAGGATAATTCTCTAGGATATTCCTCCACTATGCTATCAGGAATGGTGACTCTATGGACTAATGATTTACGCACCCGTCTACCCTTGGACTTGGACGCCGAATCCCCAACATTAGCTTGTTTTTCACATACATCACCGTCCACTTCATTCTCCGAGATAGATTCAACTACAGGAGCGTTGGCATTGTTGGAGGGAATAACTTTTACAGTCGATTCTTCAGACTTTTCAGCTTTTGTGACTGTATCAGCTACGCAAGACTTTCTTTCTGCTTTTTCTTTACATTTAGATAAAGTCTCGCCCTTTAGATTACGAGAAGTAGACGACCTACGACTCAATCTATTGCCGATTGTATCTTCTTTTTTAGAAACGGTTAAAGATTCGGAATTCTCAAAATCAGTATTTGCACGTGACGACTCGTTCGCAACACCAGAAACTTTTGACTTTCGTAGAGGAGACTTAACGGGCGAGGACTTGGCAACTATTAATTCGGTGGGTTTGAGAGTTCTGTTCAACATCCTCTTTTGGCGAGGAGACATAGGTAGAGCATTTTTGTTTCTGAGAGAATACTCCATTTTGAAGCAACATAAGAAATTAGGCAAAGCAATTTCGTCACATGGGTATTAATCGCTTCCAACATGGACCTATGAAATAATTGAAACGTTCACGTTGATCAACATCACCAATAAATAAATAATACACATTTATACAATTTCAGTCTCATTAGAATCGCGTTGATCATTATATTAACTCAAATTACGAACTATTACGCAAGAAAATTGACTGAGAAAACACGATGATTAACTGACAAAAATTACCAACAGAGTTTGGGAAAAGATTTTATCTTACAGCTGACACGCTATTCACAATATTAGCTATTACATATATTATATAATAATAACTATTAAAACTTTACTCACCTAAGTTTTAGCTTTTTAACTCTTAGAGAAATAACAATAACCGCATTTCTTCTCGTTCACGAATATACTCCATGCCTGTCTACTTCATGCGCCCAAGTTTGAGAATACAAGCATGCATGAGCACCGCCTATGAATAACATTAGGCAACGGATATTTTCGAGAGCGCGGGAAAGATAAGTAACGAAACTGGAACGGAGTAATCGAGATATTTGAGGGGACTGGAAACATTCGTGAAAAAGAGTTTATTAATCTACGAGGAATTTTAAAAGTACATATGACTGCAGATAAATATTAATGATAATTCTCTCTTGAGATTTTATCTCCTTAAAAATTGAATAATTCATAAAACTTCAAACAAACTCCACTTGAGTTAGAAAAGTTCAATAAAAAGAGTTTTACAAATTACAGAAAAAATAACTGAATTCACCTCATAAATTTTAAAGATTAATATAAAGATAATTTTATTTAAGGTGTGTACACTACTCTGGATAAAATGAATTAGTACATTCTGAAAAGTCACTCATCTAATTTCAGTTAATGTTAATATAACTATAGAAATGGTAAGAGGGACAAATGGAGAAGAGAATGAAATTAATCTTTTTATATAATCAATTTTGTGTAATTTGAGAAACAAACTGTCCCTCCAGGGTAATTATTGATTCATTTATCTATGCACTAAATATGATTCATAAAAAATTATACTTTATTTTCTCTATTGCTATTCTTTTTATTTGAGATATTTGTACCACAAATGTGTTCTACTTTTTAATACACTATTAAAGGGATACCTCGAACTGTAATCATTGAATGAAAATCTTAACCTTTATATTATATATATATTATTCTTGAGCACAGCTCATCAATACTTTTGATGATAATGAAACAAGAAACTAATGAAAAAAAATTAGATAATAACACCACTGTAATGTATCATAAAACGCAAGACTAGAATGGATATAAGATGATAGTAGCTGATCTACTTTATATATTTTAACATGAAAGTTATGTTTTGACATAAGAGGATACTTGAAATATCATATGTTTGGGTATGAATACTCTCTGAGAAAATAATTTATCAGGTATTATTTATCTCTATAGCTTGTTGTCTATATTTATCTGTTATCTGTAGGTAGCAATGGATTTTAATTAAGTAATTTAAAATAAATATGATTGAGACAGAGGATTGCATAAAGCTGGAGGGTAATTTAGAAATGTATGCAAATAAAAATAGAGGATATGTAAATATATAAAAAAATTGTAGTATACTTTTTAACTGAATCCTTCAGATGTTGATGGAACACTTTGCAAAGATGTTTCTACTCTATTATTAAAAAGTTCCTATTCATATCCAAGATGACAGGTTGATTCCCCCAGTCATGTTTGTGGTGTGGTACATTGAATATTAAGTTTGTTGGAGCATGTTTAATCTCACAGATCCATTGTGCCTATTCAAGTTACATACTATATTTTGTTAGAATTTCTTTTTGTACTGTACCATTGTTTGAGTTAATAATAAATTGTAAATATAGATTCAAGAGGAGCTGCTCAAATTGAGGAATTCCTTCAGTCTTCATCCAATGATTGAATAAGTTCATACCTGGTGTTTCAGTTCAAGCAGAAGAACCCAAGCCTTCTCCTTCAATGACAAAAAGGTGTGTATCTTGCATAGGCAATAAAAGACAACAATATACCAAATATTTCCGTGAACCTTGCAATCAATTTTCATGTTTAGAACACATCCCCAAACTGTGTAAAGTGTTTGCAATTGAAATTTAATGCTCATGAATCTGATGAGGGTATTTCTGGTTAGTTTTTTGTATTTTGGAGAAATGATAATTTTCTTTTAGTTTCATTTCAAATGACATTAATTTTTGTTTTGTTCACAATTAACTGAGTTATTTGTAATATGTAACAAATTTAACTCTATTCTAAATAAATAATAGATTACCGTATTTTTCGGGCCATAAGACGCACCTGGTTTTTTGAGGAGAAAAATAGGAGAAAAAATATTCTGAACCAAATAGTGTAATAAAATATTTGATAGGTCTTTAGGTCTTTATTTCGGAGGCGAGATTGAGACTAAAAAGTCTCTTCTTCCATCTAACCTCTTTAAAAAAAGTTTAAAGTACCAAAAGAATTAGAAAGAGAAAAATAATGATTATAAGAAAGATTTAAGTGGATATAAAAACCTAAGAAAATTCTTAGGAAAAAAATCCACTTCAGGAAAACACCCACAATGAAGGAGGGTGTGAAAAACCTGCACAAACCTACTGATAGAATTAACTAAGAACAGAATACTAAAATTTCAATTTTACAAAATAATCAATGAGTCAGATCATATTAAATTTGAAAACATATCTTATAACTAAACAGATCATTAAAAACATTCAATGGTATGTTTAAGTTGATTGCCAAAAAGAGAGGCGAAGTGTAGATAATAAAATTAGAAGATATTGGACTGAGCTGCAAAAAAAGAATATTTCAGGACAGATGCATAGTTAAATGAATTGGAGGTTAAGAGTGAAAGGAGCAGTAGAGAGAGCGTTGCTCAGTGCTGTAGACATGTGATGACTATTGATGAAGGAAATAAATTGGATATATGATTAAGATAAGTAAGACATTTTCTTCTGAAAGATCGTGTGGAAATGGAAGATTTTATGTGGGAGGGAAGAGTATTCCAGAGCGTGGTAGCAGTTATAATAAATGATTTTTGATATGTCTCTGTTCTGTGCTTCGGTATTAGTAAATTGAATCTCCCTCTAGTATTGCAATTATGGACGGACTCAAATCTTGCAAATTCGGAAAAGAGATATTCAGGAGATTGCGTTCGCAAAACAGTACATGTTAACGTTAGAATGTGATGTTGTCTGCGAGTTTCGATTTTTATCCAATCTAATTTTTTAAATGCACCGGAAATATGGTCGAATTTTCTCAAATAAAATATAAATCGAACGGACGCATTTTGGATGCGTTGGAGCTTATTGGCTAGATCTCTTGATAGATCTTGGAACAATGTCACCGTAATCAAAGTGGGGCATGATCAATGAATTTACTAGTCTACTGAGTCGAAGGCTTTACTAAAATAATGTATAACAGAATAATATTTGATCCTGCGAGTCGACTGCAGCGGGGCCCGCTGCAGCTCTGATACAAATGCCCGGCATTAGTGTCAGCGGGTCCCGCTGCTGCTCTTCTTGTATTCGGACCATAAGACGCAGGCACTTTTCTCCCCAATTTTTGGTGAAGAAAAATTATGGTCCGAAAAATACGGTAATTGCATACATATCATTCTCACATCTATAATATAGATGTGTAACCCCCAGAATGGGTAACTTCAACATTATTAACTCGATGGAGAGTTAATAATATACCTTCAATTTTAAAGGATTTGAATTGTATTATTTATGTAAAGTGACTTCAATTGCAGTATAAACTTTAATTCTTAGTTATAATTAAGTAGTATTAAGAAGTATTTCAATGAAATGGATCTGCCAAAATTTTAGAAGATAAAAGGAATTTATGATTTGAAATATGTTTGAAATTCATTACTGAAACCCCACAGAAGGTGAATAATGAGCAAAACACAGAGAAGAAATAAAAAACCAAAAACATAATACTTTTCTAACATATTGCTTTTGATTTATTGAATCCTTACATATATTTATGCACAGATTCTCGATTAAATTATTAAAAACAGATGAAACTTTGGCATGTATTGAAATTGTTGTGAAAATGCATTTTTAAATAGCTGTACAGCAACTAAAAATCATAACTAAATTCAATTACTAAAGGATAGCATAATTTCAATACTTGCAAGATACCCAATACAGCACCAAATATAAAATTCTTGAATACAATGATTTACATCAGACAACTATTTTCATGCTGTACAGCTGGAAAGTAATTATTTATTTCTGAGGAATGATTTAATAAGAAAGAACAAGAACAATGATTCTTGCAACTATGACATAGCAGTGATTTTGGAAGAATACTATGAAGCAGTTGTTACTTCCATATCATTCCCCTTTTTAAACTTCTTTTCCAAACTCTGAGATATATAATTCCAATATTCTCTTCTTATAGTATCATGAGTGGATGCAAGTGAGTTACAAATCTGTGAATGGCAATGAAATTAGTAAATAGATGAATAAGAGTTGATAAAAACAGGAAATCACATCTTACAAATTAAAAAGAGACATCCAAAATCATGCAGACTTATTTTGATCTAAGGTGGTACAAATTTCATTTAAATTAGGTTACAACTACCTTGGAAAAATATTCATTTAATAAATCCAGGAATTGCATCATTATAAAAATATAATTATAAAATACTTTAAATTAGGAAAGGTATTTACATTTAACAAATCCTTATTAAGAACCAAACAAGAGTAAAAAATAAAACAAAGATGATTCCCTTAATTTCTTACAGTCAAATAACTAAAACCAAGATGTAATTCTATGTATAAAGACTAGTTATGAAATATCAAAATTCCAGAATTCCCTTAATCAACAACTATTATTGAATTAACAATTCATTGTAAACCAACCCCCACCCAACCATTATGAACCATTTTAATAATTCTCATATTAAAAAAAAAATGCACTGATAAAGTAAAAGAAAAGTTACAGATAAATGAAGCTAGAATATATTTTCAATTATGAAATACATAGTAATTTTAAATTTAATAGATTTAAATAATTTGCATTGTTGAAATGAGGGCATAAAGTATTTGAAAATTGTGGGAACTGATCTTCTCAGCAGGTGGAAGAATAGTGCAGGAATATAACAAATTAAAAATGGATAGCCATGAATCTACCCAAAGACAGAAAGGAAAATCCTCTAACATAAAGGATTTTTGAAAGATTGAGCAGGTACCTATTTTATATGAAACTGATAAATCAATTCCTTTAAATCTTAATCAAAAGTGATTGATTGGGTTATCAATGATAAATATTATTACTTTTGGGTAAACATTCTACCACCATCCTCAGTGTTCAAAAAAATCTGCAAAATATTAATCCTGTTTATACCTAAGAAAGTTTTAGCATTGGAAGCAACTACATAAAACGTACCTCACGAGCTTTTTCCAGATTCTTAGGAACATCTTCACCTCTATCCATACTTTCTTCAAGTAAATCTACCACATAAGCAAGAAGATATGGTGACTTTCTTTTACTACTTTCAGAAGTCTCTAACAACTCCTCACAGAATTTTTTCACCTGGTTGTCTTTACCAGCAAGCCCATTTTCTTGTTGCTCTAATACCCTAATTAATGATAACATATGGAATTAAATATTTTAACATAACTGGTGCACTGATCAAATTGAAATTACATACATGCTACTATCTGTTGTAAATAAGAAAAAAAGTAGCTCATAAGAAAATTAACAGGCATAGAGATTATATTATTGTAATATCAAAAGTCAATGTAAGAACTCATGATCCCCGATTGCAGAAGCAATTTTACTTTCTTCGCAAAATGAAACTGATAGAGCAAATTAATGTACTTGATTATATTAATTGGACACTTAATACATAAGACATAATTTGTATAATCTTTAAAATTTGATTAAAACATTGGTTTTATATATACAATGCAAGATAGTTTGCATTAAATACTATAAATCAGTAATTTTAAACACGGTATACATTTATTATACTAGGGATAAAATCTATCACTCATCATACTGAAAAATGAGGCTACTTCTTCTAGATGGATTGACTATAATAAGAGACTGAAAAATATTTTTAAGCTAAATGTGAGGAAATTTCCTAGTAGTATGAGACATCTAATACAATGAGTTAATTAGCATCACAAGAGATAGGTCATCAAACACTTACCCTCTAAGATAATTCCATGCACTTTCATTATTTGTGGCAGTTTTAATTTTTTCCAGAGTATATTTAACTTCACGTTCAATCACTTCTGATGTGAACATTGTTGTATTGTTTATAACAAAATAGCGCTGGTTCCAGGCAGAGTTGTTTCTTATGTCACTTTCAATCAGCCGATCCACAAATTCTAACTCTTGATCATAAAGACTGAAATGAAATACTTGGTAATTCAGTGTCAACAATATTTTTATACATAGCCAGAAAATATGACAGATTAACTTACTTGAATGTACGTACTACCCACTGCCTATGCTGCCACGCATGATAGTTCTTCGCATCTTGTTCTAATATTGCTTCAGTTAAAACTAATTCTTTGGATGGATCTTGCATCCAGTCCACAATTACTCTACAATGATGCCTGTGATTGGAAATTTACACTAAAATTAAATAACTGAAGTCAATTAGAGATAGAGAGTATGGTAATTTCTAATTAACACATAATATTTACCAGACTTGATAGTTTTTCGAATTGTCTTCAATCATTTGCCAAACATATTGAAGCTCTTCCTCCAAATTTTTGTTGAGATACTTCAATAATTCTCTTCTGAAAAGTGCATTGATCATAAAATGAGTTAAACACAATTGTAGAAATAGTATTAAAAATAAAACAAAATTAAAATATACGTTGATTATATTTACAAACATCACATTGACAGTGAAACTATGAGTCTACAGAACTATAGACTCTTATTAATAATCATAAAAGAAAACAAGTACAACGTTCACAACTCTTTACCAAATGACACAATAAAACTTTATTAACACGACACCCTACACTGAAAATATAGGATTCAATTCCTATGGCCGTGGATATGATAAATTAAGAGACACTATCGTAACTTGTTGGCTAAAATGTTACACTGGGGATTTTGAGTAAGTCTACAAGGTAGTAAGAAAAGGCGATACACTATTTTCTTAGATCAATATAACTTACGCCGAAACCTGATTGAATTTATAGATCTTTTATGAAATAAAATGATTAAATTACATTCGAGAGAATGAAATGAAATATAGAATTCCCAGTTGATATAAGATATTATAAATACATTGAAAAACGTAGAAACTCCAATTGCTAAGAATGTAATTCACACAAGAGTTGGTTCAAAGATACCATACCTATACTGCCATACGGTATAATTCGCCGGATTTAAATCCAAAGCATCTTTGGTTAATTTAAGCGCTCGTTCAGACTTCTCTTTTGACTTTAAGACTGCCCGGAAATAATCGTAAATATCTCGAACTGCAATTTGAGAAAATATATGCTAGAGAACATGAACATCATAACCTTAAATAACAAGGACCAGCATCACGGTACATTTCTCTGAATATGCGATGGCGACAACTGGATGAGGACCATCATCTTGTGGTACTGGCGTAACATCTTTCCAAGCAGGTCTATCTCTATAAAACACCCATGTATTTTCATCCCCGTGTTCCTCGCTGCTACTGTCCGCCATGTTTCATCTCAACACTGGTGAGAACGTGCGCGGCTAACGACTCGTATACCAGAGAATCCTTCATGAAACGTCAAGTAAAAAAGCGCGATTTTTAATATGAATACGTTCACGGTACATAATTTTCCAGCCTCAATTACAAATAAATTGAACACGTTTACGGTCCATACTTTTCCAGCCTCTATTACAAATAAATTATGTGTTATTTCTTCTCCTTCGAACAATTCGTTTGTTAAAATAATGAATTTAATTTGTATGAATAATATTTTTCTCTATCTAAGAGAATCGTCAAGAAATGTTTCTCGACTCATTGTACTATTTCTTCCGTCGCAAGAAGCGTTTTTGAAAGATATAAATATTGAAACAATGAATGGATCGGGTTAAAAATACTAACTTCACATAAAAATGTGTGATTATTCTACAGTAAGAGGGTTAAAGTCTTCTGAAATACATAAACCATGATTTATCTAGGGGTGGTGGATAATATAAATATTAATTAGTATAAATTACAACACCAGATTTACAGGAGTAATAATATTGTAACGAATTTCTCCCTACAATTCCGAGTAACTAAGCAAATTTCATCACCCATAACGCTTGATTGAAGATTTAGAATTTCGTACAGCTCAGACTTACATTGTTAGTTGCGTCCTTCAATAAGCATTTAAGTAAAGTCATTTCTATAATCAACTAGATATTTAAATATCCGATGTAGCTATTAATATGTCATCCAAATGAGGAATATTAAGAATTTTCTAGACTGTTCTCTTCCAATACATGACCCATACGAAATATTTTCTGGTCTCTTTGTGTAGCTTTATACAACTTACTCGTTTTGTCTTAGTATTTGTCTATCGACACTGTTGTCGATTAAGTCTCTTTTTGATTTAAACATTTATACATAGGTATAAAAATCACTGCAAGTAGGTTTTATTTATTTATTTTATTAATATACTTGTATAACATCAATATACAGCACGAGGTCAATTACAGCAGATGATGAACAAACAATAAATTTAAAAAAATAAAAATATAAAAATAATAAATGTAAAAATAAAAAATATACAAAAGTAATGATAACAGGAAACAGAGAATATATAGAAGTAATAAAAACAACAACAGAAGATACTACAATCTAATTATTACATAAATATTAAATATTGACTGGGATCCATATCAGTTTCTGGGCACCATGTTTAATAGTGATTTTAGAGGAAGATTGAAGGGATCAAAGCAGTTATTGGAAGAAAGGGAATTGAAAAATGAAGGTATACGAAAAAAGGGTGACCATTTTACAACTGATAGACGTGGAGTATCTAAAAAGAACATATTGGATTAACGAGTTGTATCACCTGGTGATATTGTTCAAAAAATTACTTGCACTTGGGGAAACAATAGAACTTTGCCTGTAATTTGCTCTTGAAGGGCGGGAAACCCTTAGGAACACCTCTATTAGCAGTCAATTGAATCATATGATAAAGTTACAGAATATGCAAATAGAGGTAAGTATACTAATTTTTCCAACTCTGTTATATGCTTAATAGTCACTCATTTCTGTACTCTCAATATTTACTCAAAGAATAATTCCTAATAGTGGCGCATTATCACTCGTTCCTTTACTCCCTAGAACATATTCTTCAACGTAACCTTCAAGGTAAACACCTGAAGAAGGAATGTCTCAAAAATACGAAAGGAAAAGAGTACACTGCTCGACTGTATGGTTACAAAACACGCATCAAAAAATAAATTTACGCATTGCAACGAAAAGCTTTAAAAAATATTCCAATCGTGCAATCAACGAAACTCCACTGAATTATTATTACATAATACCGTCGCAGTCCGACATTTTTGTCAGGTGGCGACATTACAACATTCAGCGGGAGAGGGACTCGAACCCTAGACCCTCAGAATAAAAGTCCAATTAATTGACTGTGAGCTAAATAAGCTAACCGGTATCATTAATTTCAGTTACCATATTTCCCAATGTATAAGCCACCCTTCTTTTCCAAAATGCAAAATAAGTAGGGGTGGCATATATAAAGCTGGTACAGGTTTTATGAGTGAAAAATACATAAAATAATAAAGTACGAATCAACTGGTTTTTCAGCCGTATTTTTTTACTTTTTTATAAACAATTGTAAATGATGATATGGTTACGAGACGAGATTCTTGACCCTACACCTGAATATTAGAAGACGATGATGTATGGCGGTATTAAAATCAGAAACAGCAACAAATATATCTCTTAATTACTCTTATAGTGTATGAGCGATTATTATCGGTCTTGAATTTTATATATCAAATAATTTTACATGTAAAATTTTCTAACAAAATGTTTTTTCGAGACTTCACAGGAAAAACATTGGGGGTTGGCTTATGCAAAGTGGGTGTTTATACAAGGGGAAATACGGTAAATAGAATTGAAAAATTTTATATAACTTCGTGGATTTAGTTATTTGGGAAAATAACCTATCGTACTTAAGCTGCATATGACTCTCCTCCTCCCTCTACACTTGGAACCTCAGACGGTTTCGATGAAAGACACTGGTAACCCTTCCAAGAGGATCTCCGTGCTGGTGGCTTTCGACCCAAGTCAGTAATCACGAATAATTAAGTATTAATTATCAGAAATTAGTAGTGGATGAGCAAATATTCTCCTTAAGTTCTATTATGATTTTTTTAAATTACAAAGTAATGGTTAATTAAGTAACTTGAATCCATGGAAATAACGGAATAATTAATAAATTCGTCTTTGAAAATATTTTATCTTGGAAATAGCGCACGACTCAGGATAGCATACCTATTCTTTCACGCTACTAATTCATCGTGAGCGTCAGTGTTTGCGTCGTTGTCTTAGCAACGGGGCAACGACTAGCTGTCAAAACAAGAGATGTTTGTTTGCCCTTTATTCGATGACATTTTACTTCTTCCCCACCTCAGTTCGCATGACTCTTCCTTCAATCGGAAGCGGCCACTGCGCCGATTGAGAAATCCCTCCTCAACGTCCTCAGGGAAATTTCGGTAAATCGGTGAGTTTTCGTAGGAGATGTTTGACAAAGGCTTTATTAGCTTATAATAATTATATGCATTGTTCCGAGATATGCTTATAATTTTCTCGAATAGTGACAAATAGTAGTTACGAATTAAATAGCTCTCTCCTATAATTAACAAATATTTTCCATTGTCCCAGTGTCTCTTAATTTAACATATCAATGTTTCATTGTTACTTTCATCTTTATTTTTATACATCGATCAAAATAGACGATTTTAAATATTAAAAAGAAATTGTTAGATAATTATTATCATGGAAAAGAAGAAGGTCCCTCAACGATAAAAATAGTTTTTTTTTGCGTTTTCATTTTCACAAATTTTTCCAGTAGTGCAAATTTTTTTTCGTGGTTTGCGTACATTCCCTATTTTTTAGTCTATGCTTGCGGTGAAAATTTGAAGGATTTGTTCATATCCTTCAATACCGTTATATGGTATCAAGTTTTGCACACTTATAATCCTGTAGCAACCTCAGCAACGCAAGATACGAGAATGACTTAGAGCGTAAAAATCAGTGAAATAATTTTAAATAACGTAGAATTTTTTTTTAACATACACCTCATCGCTTACAATGAGGAATGATATCTTTCTAACCCGACCACAGTTATCCAGTAACTCGAGAATTCTAATTTATTTCAACAGTATATCCGATTAAAGAAAACTTAAATCCTTAACTTACTTAATTCAGAATATTTATGGGCTCCAATGATAAGATACGTGACTATAGAGATAAAAACTGTCCTTTTAGTAAAAAGGGTGTTTAAATTTACGAAGTATATATCCTTTTCAGGTACTCAGTATGCTGGTAAAGATGAATCTCTTTCACTTAATTCCACTGATCCTTTGCGTGTGGGAGGTGACATCGGATGCAAATAAGAATATAAATATATGTAAGTTATATATAATTATATATAGTTTATAACATTTGACATTTAACTTTTTACCAAAGAAAAAGCCATAAACCTATCGTATACAGCCCCTCTCCCATTTACATCCTCATCCATAGCAACTTCTAACGCGCTCCGAATGGCAGCTTGCAGATTAGATCCTCGAGGGAGGATGTTTGCGCTCGGGAAATGGTTCGGAATCACTGATACATTTAACGATTCATTTTCATCCAAAGAGAAGGGAAACGATAAAATCAGTCCTTTTTAACAGTAACCATGATACTATCGTATATTTACAAGCAAAGCACTGTTTTTTGAATCTCTTTATTAGGAATGTAGATTCGTGGTCTCAGTAATTAAAAGCACTCTCAGAAAATTGACTTACGTATTTCCAATGTGGACACTGGTCGTTTTACGGAATAGTCTTCGACCCTTTAGCATATCTGCAAGATTTTAGGTCTTAAATTTAAAAGTGGGATCGTCTTACAGTGTTCGTCGCTGACGGAGCATCGAACGGCATCGCTGAGAAGGCCTTCGACGTCGCATTGAACTACGCGAGACGCAACAGAGGGTTGGGCGGAGCAGCTAAAGTGGATTCCGTAAGGAGAGTTTTGAATGCAGACTCCAAATCTAGCACTTATGACCTTCTGGATACCAGTAAGTGACGTCATGATGTTGTTAACAGTTCTTTCATTATTTTTTGGTGCAGTTTCTGAAGTGTACTAAACACACTGACAGTAAGTTAGGTAAAATTAGGGACCCTCGAAGCTATATGTATGTATAACCAGGCCACTTATTTTAGGGAATATTAATATTTACACTTATTAATGCAATAAGAAAATATATTTATAGAAATGTAACTTACAGAATCTTTAAAAATATATGTATATGTATATATTTACATAAACTATGACATGATGTGCAACAATCCTCATTATTATCTAAATGATGTATGAATATGTAAACAATACAAAACATTGCTAAGAGGATAATATTGTTGATATATTTTTTTTTCTTACAAACAGTTTGTAAAGAGTACAACGATTCTTTGTTGGAAGGAAAGCCTCCGCATGTAGTGATAGACACAACTCTAACTGGATCGACGTCGGAAACTGTCAAATACTTCACATCGTCTTTGGCTTTGCCCACAGTAAGCGCATCTTATGGACAAGATGGAGACATAAGGTAATGGAATCCTAAGACGGGTATTGTGGATAAAATTATGCATAATACGAATGTAGACGTCAATAACGGATCAGCTTATTCATTAACTGCAAGTTAAAATTGAACGGCTTTAAAGGAAAAAATGAAAAAAAAACTTCATGGAAATAGTTTGAGCATTATATTTTTGTGTAGGAAGTAAATAGCTGAATCAAAGACCTCTTTATTTGATCAAATTTATCATTAAAAGTCTACAAGTTTAAGAAATTAATTAAGGAAGGATAAGTGTGATAACTATTCACGTTCGAGCGTGACTATTCCCAGTCATGTCGCTATTTTTCACACCTGTTCAACATTCATAAGAAATTATATTGAATTGATATTGTTGTAAATAATAGAAGGTGATCTTCACTTATTAAAAATTATTTGCAGTTAATCAAAGGTAAAGATTTTCTCCATATTCTGCCAAACTTGATTAATTTATTTTTGGTATTCATACCGCACATTGCTCATTCTTCGTTTGATTTTCATTAACACATTTGAAGGTACACAGAATTTTACCTCTTCCTCTGCAGTATATGTAGAAAGCTTGAGAAAGAGTTTAAATAGAAGTTTTTGTTTTGAGAGTTATGAAATATTTTAAAACATACTGACTATATGTATGAGTTTCATAGATATCACTTCACTCATTTTATATGTAAAGCAAAAATTTAGAGTAATGGTTGTTTCTTATTTTCCTTGAAATATATAATAATTTAAATTTCTGCTGTTCTTCGGCAATAGCGGCTGATTTAGATTATTTAAAGGTATCATTTGTTATTTTATGAAATTTTAATCTGAGATGGTAACAATTACATTTTAATCGATATGCTTCCATGATATCTTAAATGCAGGTAATAATATTGCACGTATTGAACTACCTCATTGTTTTGAACAATGTGAAGGGCTATAATTGTTACAGGCAATGGCGTAACCTCGATGAAGAAAAGCAGAAGTATTTGATACAAGTGATGCCACCAGGAGATCTTATACCGGAAGTTGTCAGGAGCTTGGTTTTGATGCAAAATATATCGAGTGCAGCCATTCTTTACGATGATTCCGTTGGTAAATGATATTCAAGTTTTTTCACTTTAGCCACATTAACTACGCACCATATACAGAGATATGAGAAAAAATGTCTCTCTAGATATAATCATATTCGAAGGACTCCGTATGTTCAACAAATTATGAATTTATCGTGTTTATAATGAAAGAAATTCAAAATTAAGTTAGTGAAAATTAATTAATTTATTTAATTTATCTGACAATGTAATTCATAATTCTGTAACTTAGAGATATTCTAAAATTGTTAAAAAAAAGGCCTCAAGTGAATCAAAAAGGTAGCATTTGTTAGTCGTCGGATTATATATAAAATTTTGTGAATTAAATAGCAAAGACTTCCAGATTACTTACGCAATTGTTGACAGAACGTCTGCATTTTTATTTTCGGCCTTAGTAATGAGCCATAAGTATAAGTCCCTGCTTCAGAACGTGCCAACCCGTCACGTGATTTCTCCCGTCGGTGGTGGACAGTTGAGGACCCAAACGATTCATGAGCAACTGAACAGACTTAGAGAACTGGACATTGCCGATTTCTTCGTCATCGGTCGACTGGACACGGCGAAGATGGTGCTCGAGGCAGCAAATGCCAACAAAGTATTCGGTCGGAAGTTTGCATGGCACGTTGTCAGCAAGGTAAAGAATTTTATCACGCTAAAAGCTTAGGGAAGTTCTACTAAAAACTCATACACTGGTATTGCCAAGTTTCAGTTGTCAATTGCCTGGCAAAACATTGCTTTTTGGTTGTTTATTTGACGTTTTTATGACTAGGAATAGGAAAGAATATCATTAAATAAGACGCAGTTTTATTATTATTATTATTATATAATAATAATAATAAAAAGTTTAGTTCACTAAAACCTAAAATTTTCTAATGTACTGTTATAGTACTACGTAGTTTACAAACCAAGTGCATAGGTGTAATATATCATGTAGTTGTAAAATGATGTGTAATTATAGTTTATAGTATAGGTATTATGATATTACTATGGAATAGTAAGACCGTAATGTAATAATAAAGTGATCATCACCTAGAAAACAGTCCAATTGTGACCTATTTATGATAATAATATTGGGACATGATTCCTCTGAGAGTGCTATCATGGTCAGACATTTTCGTCCAATAAAATTTTCTTCCAGGAAAGAGGACCGTTAAAATGCAGCTGTTCGAATGTGACGGTGCTTTTTGTAAAACCAGAGCCGGAACAAGGGAGCAGACTTCGTCTCTCTGATCTCAAGACAACTTACGGACTCACCGCAGAGCCTGAACTGGATGCCGCCTTCTACTTTGACCTCATCCTAAGAACTATCGTCGCCACTGAGTAAAAAATGACACTCATTACTCCATAACCAAAATTCCTTTTCATTGTAGAACTAATGGGAATCATCGTATCCACAACGAATAGCGTTTGTTTCAAAATATTGTCTTTCGAGCTAATGCTGAGCGATTCACAAATCAGTACTGCTACTCTAATTTTTCACACTGGTCGTTTCATTTCCTCATTGGTATTTTAATATGTCCAGTTAATCTTACCATTTACCTAGAGTTAATTGGTTTATTTTTCACTCGCTGCACTCTAGATAAAATAGAGCTGACCAACTCCGAATCTTACCAATCAATCCTTAAACCCATTGAGTTTAGTTAGCAGGAAGTGGATGACTCGAGCTTAAGACCAGACTTATGATTAAAGAAATTGAAATACAACACTTGAATTACAGTAGAATGTAGCATATTTACACCAAAGATTTCTCAACTCGTTGCTTAATTTCAGTGCCATGCTACAAGAAGTTGACTGGGACGCCTCTATGCAGTACGTGTCTTGTGATGAGTACAACGAAAACTCTCCACCGATGCGGAAGAATCTGGACTTTAAGAAGTATCTTAAAGAGGTAGCGAAATAGTTTAATTAATCCAGATATATTTCCAAACACCACGCTAATATCTTGATATACCTTAGGCGGAGGTGATCCCTTCTTATGCACCAATGATAATCGAAAGCAATGGAAAGAGTGCGATGGAGTTCTCGATGAAGGTAGAAAAGGTATCTATTGTCAACAGTATGGCGGTCAGCGCGGAGGATGTAGGGTCCTGGAAAGCAGGGATCGGCAATCCACTAACCGTGAAGAACTCTTTAAGCCTTACCAATTTCAGCTCAGTGACTGTGTACCGCATAGTGACTGTTGTGGTAAGTATCTACCGATTTAATGTTGAAAAAAACATTTGGTCACCCTCATAATCGGTGCATTTCGAACATTAATAACGGCATTAACGCGATGAGTACAAATATAGATATGGTAGAGGTCTAACAAAGTTTTCCAAGTCCTTTATAATACTATGGGTTAGCGATATATAGCGTATAGATTATACAAAAATAAAATCGCATTATTAGATGCAAACAATCCGAGTATTTAACCACTAACACTTAATGTTTATTCGTATATCTCTCCCTTTTCTAAATTTCCCTCTATGAATTTCCACCACATTTTGTTTGATCCAATGAATATCAACATTAATTAATTGCTAAGATACCATATAATTTTATTTATATTTTTATTTTATTGTATTTTTAGCTCTTCATTACGAATAAATCCACTGCTGCGACTATCATTACTTTTATATCACATTCAATGATAGCATTCGGTAAAAAGTAATCCCTGACTTTTATACTTTTAATAGTCTTTTTAACTGGAATGTTAAAAAATTTAAAATGTCTCGATTCTCAGCCGAGTCTACTGAATAATTTCCTCCAAATCTTATGTCAAAACAGCTCAAATTAGATTATGTTATTGTTTCAGATGTTGTTAGTATTATTGTAGATGTTTGATGAAAGTAAAAAGGTTCGTTTCCTTAGCAACATCCTTTCGTGATGCTACGTGAAGAAGGAGAGCTTCCGGAAGAGACCAGAAAGAGCGACGATGAAAATAGTGAGCAGCTGAAACCGGGGCAGACGAAATACAAAGGATATTGCATAGATTTGATCGAAGAGATTAGAGCAATAGTGGGCTTTGAATATGAGATCTACGAGGCTCCGGACAAGAAATTTGGATTTATGGATGACCAAGGACAATGGAACGGAATGGTGAAGGAACTGGTAGAGAAGGTGAGACAGTTTATTAAAAAAAATTAGTAAACCAGAATAATGCTGAAAACATATTACTGTCCTACTATGAGAAGATTTTGAATCTTGGAAGAATTTGAGTTTTCATAGCTAAAATCAATTTTTTAATATGCAAAAAAATCGTTTCGTACTGCGAGTTAAGCTTTGATAGATAATCATATAAGTATCAAAATTATTTTAACACGACTACTAAAGTATTTAATCTGATATTAGATGTATTTCACTAAGTATTATTTCTTCTGAAATAACACCCATGCGTTCTTTTCCCAGAGGGCTGATATAGCTCTGTCTTCGATGGCAGTGATGGCGGAGAGAGAAAACGTAATAGACTTCACAGTGCCATACTATGACCAAGTTGGTATAACCATCTTGATGAAGAGGCCTCAATCGGAGACTTCGCTCTTTAAGTTTCTCACCGTGTTGGAGAAAGACGTCTGGCTCTGCATTTTGGCCGCTTATTTCTTCACGAGCTTTCTCATGTGGGTTTTCGACCGATGGAGTCCTTACAGTTACCAGAACAATAGAGAAAAGTATAAGGATGATGAAGAAAAGAGAGAGTTTGATCTGAAAGAATGTTTGTGGTTCTGTATGACATCTTTGACTCCTCAGGTATTCAGATATTTTTCAGTGAGGTGTATTTTCTTGTATATATAAATAGTTTAATTTTAATTACGAAAATGAAGATTTTTAGTGTAGATTCTCTTTGACATACAACTGGTAACTCTAAGTGAGTAACACCACCAATTCAGTAAAGTGATTTATCCGTAGGGTGGAGGAGAGGCACCCAAGAACTTGTCCGGAAGGCTCGTGGCTGCAACGTGGTGGCTGTTCGGTTTCATCATAATCGCGTCTTACACGGCTAACCTTGCTGCATTCCTCACTGTGTCCAGGCTCGACACGCCCATAGAATCTCTCGATGACCTCTCGAAACAATACAAGATACAATACGCCCCTGTCAACGGGTCATCCGCCATGACCTACTTTCAGAGGATGGCAGACATAGAAGATCGCTTTTATGAGTAAGGGAACTTACGAGTAAAGTTTAATAGTAATGATCATTTCTAGAGATAATATGGTATTGATTTATTGGCATTGATCTATTCACGGCTTATATCGATTTTAGCGTCCTTCCTAAGTCTAGTCTTCCTAGTTTAAGTCTATCCGATAGATAGACTTGAACTAAGGTCTTCCAGTTGTTACTTCACCTTTACTTCTAAAGGTACTTCTACTTTCACATCAAAGACGAGCAAGTCCTGTTTAAACTAACCATAAATATTTATCATTCAGCAAAAATGTATTCTTGGCTCTCTAAAGAGGTACTGGAAAATCTTGTACGATGATTTTTAATTCTTTTTTGGAAAGGATTTGGAAAGAAATGAGCCTCAATGATAGCTTGAGCGACGTTGAAAGAGCTAAGTTGGCAGTGTGGGACTATCCTGTGAGCGACAAGTATACCAAGATGTGGCAGGCGATGCAAGAAGCATCGTTGCCTAGCTCCACAGCGGAGGCTGTATCCAGGGTCAGAGCATCAAAGTCATCAAACGAAGGATTCGCTTTCCTCGGTATTACGACATCCATTACTTTAATATTGTACTTTGTTTTTAAAGATTAAGTGAGCATTATAATTACTAAAAGATTCAATGAAGTCGTTATACTACTATTTACATCACTAAATATCCTGATAGTTCCGTCATTTATAATGATGCTTAGCTATTAGAAACATCGCAAACTGGCATAGAATGTTTCTTGATTATTGCAGAGCAGAATTCTTTTAATTTTACTAATTATTTAAGAAGTTAAATGACCTTACCTTTCATTAATTATATAGTTATTTTTGTATTACTATTCGTAAGATACAGTGAGAAAATTTCTCTCGATTATCGACATCCAACCTTTTATACTAACATATCTATTTTAAAAAGTATTTATACTTTATTAAATATAATGAATAAGTATAATGATATACAAATCATGTCATTAAGTCATCAAGTAAATTAAGTAATAAAAGAAATGGAGTATATTGTTGGTCGCATACATTAGGTGAGTAATTGGGTACACTTATCAAAGTCATCCATTTCTTTGTGATATTCTGCAGGTGACGCAACTGACATCCGCTACCTCACGATGACCAACTGCGATCTGCAGATGGTGGGTGAGGAATTCTCCCGGAAGCCGTACGCAATCGCTGTGCAGCAAGGATCTCCTCTTAAGGATCAGTTCAACAGCGCGTGAGTGTTTCTGGTCAACGAGTTGAATCTTATTGTTAGTCTATTAATAAAAATATTGTCTGATTTAAAATTATTTCATAGATCCGAAGTGAGTTGTTTATACAATAGCGCCTAATCAAGCGCCGTAGAAATCAGTGTTAATAATAGCAATAAATTCTAATCTTCCAGGATATTGCAACTGCTCAACAAACGAAAGTTGGAAAAGCTGAAGGAGCTCTGGTGGAACCAAAATCCGGAAAGGAAAGCGTGCGAGAAACAGGATGAGCAATCTGAAGGAATAAGCGTTCAGAATATCGGTGAACACTTTTTATTAATGTGAACATAATACTTCAAAAAACATTTTATAAAAATACAAATATTTAGTATTTAAATTTTTTAAATGTAAATTTCCCGAATTTGAATTCAAATATACAATCTGTATAAAGATACAAAATAATTTTATACTAGGTAAATTTTACGCAAATAAACTGAAGGTAAAAATTATATTTCAGTTTATATTTAGTACAGATTTATTACGTGAACGGTTTTGGCAAAGATTATCAATATACAGGTGTACTTTCCTTTTGCTATATTGCTCATCGGTCAAAAATATACACTAATATCGAGAGCATTATCCAGCAAATTTCTATTTGTCAGGTATGAACCTGGAAAATGAATTTTTCTTTAGTATTCATCTTGTTTCCCTTCCACAGGTGGCGTGTTCATAGTGATATTCGTTGGCATAGGCCTGGCTTGCGTAACATTGGCATTCGAGTACTGGTGGTACAGGAGGAAGAAGGGTGAGGATGTCGTGGAAGAGAAATCCGAAGATACAGGGCACAGGAGGAAGGGTAGGAGATCCATGGGAGATACCAGGAAGAGGAGGAGGACAAGGGTGGATCCTCAGTGGGCAAGGCCAGTAGAGCACCGGCCATCGGAAGGCGGGCCGAGCTTCAGGTAGGACTATCAACTACTTGAGTTACACGCTCTTTAACTAACGTACTTTTTTATTCAAAAGGATGTGTTATGAAATATGATCATGCAAGAAATTTTCAACTCTTCTGAATTCCTCAGTGGTTACCTATCTTAATCTATATTTAGTTCAATTTCCCACATTAAGTTTGGGTTTGTAATCTAAGAATATTTGAGTTTTAATGTACACTAAATATATTAAGTTAATCACTGGTAATTCAGATAATATCGAGAGTTCTCGATTGCAGTGATATAAGTGTCATTCAATCGATCTAGGATATTTAGTATGTTTCTGTCTATATCCTTCCTTTTCTTCTATTTATAGGCACAATTCTCGTGTCTGGGATATTCAACGAAGACCATCAATGGAGAGCCACATGTGGTGACCATTTGGAACATCTCCAAAGATCAGCACTACTCTGGTTTAATTCCATGCTTACAATTATTTAAAAGCCGTCAAAAACTCAATATCACTACTAGTTTAGAGGTAAAATGAAGTGTGCTCAAAACGAAAGCAGAGTTTGTTCAGATGATTGGCCATGAATAATAGTATTTGAAAAACAAAAAATCTGCGAATATGAAAGTAATAGCGTTGGTAATGGTTGAAAATAACCTATCGAAGTAAATGCATGAAATATATAAGGATTAGAAAATTTTATTTGAAATCATGATGGATAATTAAAATGACTCTAGCTGTTTTCATTCTTATCTAAAAAAAGGCAGAAGGACTATCCCGTAAGCTTTAGCTGATCTGGAGTTTGATTTTAAGCCAGCAAAAAAGAAACTGGAGCCAAAATAATATCAGAACAATGTACATTTAAGAAGGAACTTTTAATGCTTTACAAAGAAATTATAAGGATGTAATTTTTGTCCATAGTATAGGATTTTCAGCATCTTATTCTGCTCTACATAATTACCATCGATATTGATCTATCCATGAAGAAAATTTTAGGATCCAACTTTGTTGTATTTATTGCATTATAATTATTGCTAATTACACCAATAAATTGTATACCACTTTAAAGTTTTAACTTTGGCCGTATTTGATGATTTTGTTACAAACATTTTGGTAGAATAAATTTTTCCTAAATGAAGAAACATTTGATTTTCATTCCCTTAAACTCCTTTTAAATTCAGTATGTATAAAAATATTTAGATTATATATTATCACAAATTTGTTAAATGTTTCTTAGCGTTATCCATTGAAAAAATATTAGTGATGAAATGTTGCCTCTGACTAGAAATCATTTGGAGGAAAAAACCGTTTAACTTGTATTCTCAAACTATTGAGAAATCATCAATTCAGTCATTTGTAAACTTAAGTAAAACATAGATTTTCCTTAGAAAAATTTTCTATTTAATATGTTTTCCCTTTCCCATAAATATTGTAAACTAATGATTACATGGAAACTAAGACAGTTGAGGTAAAAGTAGCAAGCCACTATTTAATTTCAAAGTTATTTTATTCCCTCTACCTATTTCATAAACTGTTTATTAAGAGTACCATTAAATTCATATTTGTATGATGTTTGCGTTACAATAAGATGAAAATTTGAATGATCTGAAGCTGTAAAACTGCAATAAAAATGTTAAGAAAAATGCCATAAATAAAATATTGCTCTCGCCTATAAAACAACTTCAATGGATATCGTTTATTATTTCACAAGCAGTTGCAGGTATCACGAGTTTGGTTCGTGGATTTACATAATTTAATGTATACAAATATATTATAAGAAGCTCTTTTCTTTCCTTACTATCCTCTACTACCAATTAATATATTTTGAACATAAGATATCTTTAGGTATGTATCTATAAGTCCTAAATTTTTGAAATTTTTTTGTGTGCGGTTTGACTCAACTTGAGATCGCAACCTCAAGACATTCGATTCTTAGAAGCCCTTGAACTGGATGAAGAAATTACTGAATTATAAAAAAACGTCCCCACGAAATCGATACCCCTCGTGCTGATATTTCAAGGAAGAAAGTTGGCAGAGCAATTATATTGCTGATTTCAAAAAAGGGCAATTTTCTCTGAATGTGATCAATTTTGACCTACTTTCTCCCGAAACTATTGATCTATTCTTAGAGAATGCAAATCGCTAAAATCCCTGCTCTTCCTCCAAATTGCCAAGGACCTCGAGAGATTGGTAATGTACTAAGGTTTCATCACCTACCTAACATATATGGTACGACATATGACTTTAAAAGAAAGTTTCGAAAATACTTTAAAAGTAGAAGTTGCTTAGCGAAAATATAAAATTCATTATAAATACCATTTTATTTTTAAAATCCTTAAAAACTAGTGTATTTTGAATATAAAATATATATTATTATAGAATTAGGGATTATCTCTGAAATAATGTATTTTATAAACAACTTAAGTTGGTTATTTTATAGCACCAAACCGATTTTTCAAAATTAAAATAGATTCACTATCATAGTGCATAGTATTCGTACTGTTCATTATGAACGTAAATGGCAATCTAATAATTTTCGTACACCATTACAACATGCACAATCAAATTGTAGTCTTAATTTAACATATTGCATTTTTATTTCCCTATCGTTGTTTATAGTAATATTTGAACATTGTCTAAGATATAAAAGCAGTAGTTCTTAAGCTATACTGATACGTAGTCAAAACAGTAACAAAATTATTTTCGGTTTTTTGAAGAGTATACATTAAGTTTTAGTGCTTTTTTTCCGTATCATAATCAATCATAATTTTCCTTTAAGGAAATGACTCCAGTGACGGATCGATATTAAAACAAAAAATGATTGTGGAACATGAAAAAAGAGACTTCCTGTATTAATATATCTGTTTGGAGGATAAACTCCAAAATACCTTGAGCAACTTTTTTTTACATTCTACCGTGTCATACTGTTTTTATAAGAGCATTTAAGTCTCTCCCTATAAATGTAGCAGCTGAATTTTTCTTTTTGTTTCCTTGACGACCAAGGGAATCTTGGAAACGAAGTCTATTTTTAGTGACTTAACTACCTTTGATTAATGCAAGAAACGGAATCAAGAATGTTCAAACGAACATAGAATACGGACCCATTGTCTCTACGCGTTATCAAAACTAACTTGATTCCTGAATAGCTTACCAATGACGTAAAAAACTGAACTATTATAATTTTTTGATGAGAAATATTATATTGATTATTTCGTTTAGTTTATGAAGGGCATATTTACGTGAGTTTTTTTAAACCCTTTTTGCCTAAGAGGTCACGTTGTCTAGACATACTCCATGGTTAGAATACACCAGTCAACAAGATAATGCGGTTGTAAGGGACGGTTAATTTTTCAATTTCCCGTCAACGATAATGCAACAACTTTTTCGTCCATCACGTTAGGTAATCTCGCCGAATGTAAATTACCGAGCGATTATAAGAAAACAGGGACATGCTCATGCTGCGACCTTTAACTTTCGTCGATAGCAACCTGTTTTCCATTCTTTGTTCCCTCGAATAAAGTCGACGGAGGTGACGTACGTATCTCCCATTGTTTCTTAGGCGTGACGCGTATTCCATTTCTTCCAGATATTTCTTGCTATCAGGATTGGCAAACGCGCGTATGAGACGTAACAATTATGCTGGCGAAATCACTCAGGCAACCAGCGACAAAAAAAGAAACGTTGAAGGAGACTAATTTTTCAATTTCAAAAAGATTTTATGGAAGAGTTTCTTTCCTTTGCGAATTAATTAATCGAACGTGACGAAGCTGAAGTCGGTGCATTGAGAATGTTTTGCTGCCAGTCTCCGTTTTCGAGATTCGTTTATTTTCAGGCTCATTGTTAACCAGTACTTGACACGGTACACTTTATCCTTCAAACTGACGCACTGAATTTTCTCAATTGACAAAATGGTGATTTTTTGCCTTTAAATGAAGCGAGTAAATAAAAGAGAAGACGGCCCAATAAGTCAGTTATGTATAGGTACATGAATGCGTCCTAAATTGACACTTAACTCTCACCATATGTACCACGTAGCTAATTAATATAGCATAACAGAAGAAGCATGATGAAAAATACGTTAATTCAATATTTAAGTTAAGTCTTAATAATGAGAAAGAATACATTTAACAAGTGAATACCCGTTGACAAGGCTAGAGTGAAGACAAAAATGAAGATGGCAAAAATAAATTCGGTCTTCCACTCGCAAGAAATTTTTATAGTTACTACCGTAAAACGTGCCTTATCTGATGATAAAGCTTCAAGGTCTGAAGGAAGTCTTCAGGATAACAATTATGAAACGTAAGGAAAAAGTAAGATATTCCTGTTCAAAGATATAGCACAATGAATTTGCTCAAAGGAAATCGAAGTACTTCCAGCTGATGAGGAAAATGAGTTTGATGTGCAAATCATATCAATCTTTCAATGTGATAAGAAACAGAGCTTTCTTCGCGAAATTAGAAAGTACTAGCAAAGTAACACATTCATCTCAAAGGGTTATTGTGTCATTAACACTCGATTTTTCTTTTCAGATTAGAACAAAGGAATTCTGAATGATTTGCTAAATGCAGACGGCTTACAACTTTCACTTTACTCCAATGTCAAGGACGCATTCATGGACCAGGTTTCTCTCGAGAAAGTATGAAAACTTTATCATCATCCTTGCCCGCATTCGCATACCTGTGGATTTGATGCAAATAATATTGGTGAGTACAAAATAAGAAGCATTTAATCTCAATTAATTGTCTTCGTATGGAAATAATCGAGACAATTAAAGCTAGATTATGCTGATACTGTACCAAGTCAGACATGAATCCTTTCACTCCTATATCTCTCTTCTTATTGAAGGAAGTCTTTTGAAAAACTATTACGGTAACATAAGTAAGAGTGTAAAATATAGAGAAATTGAGATATTTATATTCACAGGTATATCTCAATAAATTTGAGTCAGTTGAGAAAATTTAATTTTTCAATCCCAGCGATGAATATGTAAGTGAAAAGTTTGAAATCTAAAGATATATACATTATTTTGCTTAAAGTTATTCGTCTCAACTCCATCCTTATTTACCATCGAGTTCAATAATGGAGGACATACATATGTCAGGATATTGTGCAACATGTACATGAGGTGACTCTGCTTGTGGCACTATAGTTTAGTGGGTTCAGCAAGGGTTAATTACGTAATACCTTATCTTTTCTTGTAAGCCCTATTCTCTTAACTTAACTTTTAAGATAACGGCAAAGGATGAGTCACAATTAGCTTATTCGCAAAACGTTTTACGAAAAAGGTAGGCCCTGGAATGAAGGTTAAACGTGTCTTCGTATATGTAATAAACAAAAAATTAGGAAAATGGATTAAAAAACAGGAAATTTATGGGTTCGTTCCAAACTCTGCCAAGAATTTTAACAATTATACAATAATTGTTAATGTGTAATACAATTTAACGATAGAACAAATACGTGATTTGTTAGATAAAGTTTGGAGTGAGGTGGGATGCAGTAAGCGTAAGACCAAGTAACTAAAGGAGAGGATTTCATGAGATACTGTTAGAAAAGCACTTCATTATTCGAACTATTGAACATCACCTATACCTTTCAATAATGGAGTCCATTAGGTAATACCATATCAGGTACAAACGTTGGAAGACTTTTTCACCGAAGTAATTTCCAATATCATACAATTATGTAAAACTTAATTAAATCAATGGTTTCTCAATAAGAAATATCTTCGAAAATAACTCTAGAGGTTACGTTTACTAAAAATTAATGAATTCCATCCATAAATAATTTTTTTGCATTAATGCTAAACTATGCTAAAATGAGGCAAAAAAAAACAATACGCAAAGTCATAGAAGATGTTGCTAGGAGACTCTAGGTTCGTTCAAAATGGCAAAATTGATTTATCATCGAGCACGTGTTGGAGGGACAACGACCTCAATTAACCGTCTGCAAAATACGCGATTAATAACTACCATCTCTGGAAGCGTATCTTTCCGAGTAGAAAACACTTGAGCCGGTTACTTACGATTTTGCAACTCGTTTACCGACATATTAAATGGAACGAGGTCGCCTTCTACCTCTTATTCTCTTTATGAATGTAATTTACATGTGGGCGATGTTGAGGGAAGCGTATGGCAACAGGACGAAAAACGAAATTCTTCAGTATGTCTGAATACTTGAGAAGGTTATGAATTTTTACCAATTGTTAATTGCGCTTACCAGGAAAAGTAGTGTGTACAAATTGTATGTTGCGTATTGTTCTATTTTACTTGCAAATTGCTACCCTATCCTTGAACAAATATGAAGACATTTACATGGTATAAATTTTTTAAAGATATTTTCACACATACACATATAAATGCACATTCATACTTACATCCTCATCATAGGTATTGATGATTAGATTTGAGTTAAAGAGACAGTAATGTTCTCATTTTAAATATAATTTTCTTTAAATGTTAAGTAGAGAAGTAAAGAATACTGCTAAACAAAAATAGTACAAAAGTGCATAAATAGTTAAATTTAAATAAGAATTCAATAGTCGGCTCTTCAATCAAAACGAAATATTCAAAACATCTTTCTCAAATTATATCTTAACAATTCTGTAATTTTCTTAATTAAATAGACAGGAAAGTTTGCATCGGAATTTTACAACAATTTAGTTCTAAAATTTATCAAAATATCCATTTGCAAAATTATTAGTTGTTCAATATGTTTGATAAAAATGTTTTGCTTGAATATTTTTCACCAAATATTTCGGTATATCTTGCTTTATGATCATAATAATAGTTAAACTATAGTTTGTAGTGGACATTCCATATTAAAATGATTCTAAGCGAGTTTATCGTACAGAATCTTTAAATTTATTAAATTACGGAAGGTTTATGCTTCATAACGAATGATGTTGTGAAGACCTTCCCTTGTTTATTTTTTTCTTAACAACAAATAGTCCTGCAACACAAAGATAATGACGATCCTATTATTCAGCTTACAACTTGTTAAGAGGGAGAAAACAGCTGTAAACCTTCCGTAGACAGTGAATCTTGTAATCGATCAAGTATAACTTCATGGTTTTATAAAAAAGACAAAAATGCGTATTTCTTCATTTATACAGTTAAAAAAAATTATTTTCTTGATATAGAATTGGCATCAAAACTTTTCTCTCATTTGCATTACGCTTCTAGCACGATATTATATGGTTATAATAATATTCATGCTTGAAAAATGCATATTTCGTCACTTATACAGTTTTAAAAAATTATTTTCTTGAATTAGAATTGGCATCAAAACTTTTCTCTCATTTGCATTACGCTTCTAGCACGATATTATATGGTTATGATAATTTTCATGATTGATGCATCTTTCTATGTGATAAATAATATTAGAAAAAAATTAACAAAAACAATTTGGAATATAAAAAAGACTAAAATTGGAACGATAAACTTAACAAGCGCCCAAATTAAACGATGTGTCAACTTTAGCTTCAATGAGACATGACAATAGCATTTTGCGAACAATGGGCACTTCCGGACATTATTTAAGTGTACCTAAATTGCAAATACATTGCACATTCAAGATGTTCAAATTGTCCCGGGTGCTATGCTTATTTTCAAGGCCTAATTTCAACATTTAGTATTTTCTTATTGTCAGGCAGAAAACTTTGGAGTCGTAAATTCATTAAGTGTGTCCTATGTTACAAATGGGGACGGTGAGAAGCTCTTGACCTACATATATTCGGATAAGTTTGGTGTATCCTTTTCATGTTCTGTAGCGTTCCTTGGAATTCACTCACGTCTTCCAGTAACATAAACAATGGTAGGCAACTCTTCTTTTTGGAAAAGGGTACCCGGTTCGATACCTAAAAAACTATTGATTGAGAGATACATCCCTAAGCCGGTGAAGATCTGTTCTGAAAAGAGTTCTCCTAAAGATAAACTTCTGGTTCTAAATCACTCGTAATAATAATATATATACTATGTAAAATTTGACAGTATCATAGCCCTATCTTCTTAGAATAGAGTAACATAAATTAAAATTCGTCCATTGAAATATTCCTTCTCTATCTGCAAAGTAAAACCTTTTGGATATTTTATCTCATTTTCTTCATTCACAAAGTAAGTCGTAAAATGAATACAATACAATTCTGCAAGAGAAACACTCGAGAAGAGTGATTTTTGCCCTATTCAATGTCATATTATCTAAATAAATTAATTGATGCCCAATATCCTGAAGATTTTTCCACCATACATTAAATGGATAGGAGAATAAGTGATCTGTGACGCTGAAGTTTTTCACACGAACAAGAGACTTGCATTTCTGAGTACTTATGGATGAATTGAAGAGGATTTTCCTGTACAATATAGTGTACCCGATTACCGATTTCAAGGTCTTCTTGCCAAAAGAAACAAAGGCGTGTCTAAATTATCATTCGTTGTTTTCCACGAGCTTCAAAGGGTGTTAATAGCAGGATAAACTTGTATGGAAAGTCGTACGTGACTCACTAATCCGATGCTTGTACTCTTGATGGCTTCGCACGCGGGAATCTTAAGATATAATATAGAGGAATGAAGGTTGGTTAAAGGATTGGAATTAAAAATTTCTCTTAGTAACAATGCAGGGTTGGCTAGAGTTGGAATTCGCTAAAATCATTGAATAAATTTGAATTCTCAAGAGTTATATTTATTACAGAAAAATTTTTATTTATTATCCCTTCTATTTCTTTTTTGAGTAATGTTTTTCATTGGAATAAATTACATCAAGAAAAAAGAGCTCTCAGAAATTTTAATCTCATTTCATAAACATTTATAAAAATTCCATTTTTGTGAAAGATTTCTTAATTTTTGAATATTTACATTCATTCAACATTTTTGACTAAATTTCTTTAGTTGTTTACGTTTAGTTTTCATGATATAAGAAAGATAAGGTAAAATCGTTATTTCTACATATTTTTAGCTATTAGCTATAAAAATAGTAATATTTAAGCTATATAAGTGTTTATAAAAACTTTAAACACTTATGTGAAATTTTAATGAATTGTTTATTCTAATTCAATTTGATGTAGTTTAAAATAGTTCAATTGCGGTATAGTGATTATGCGATGTTGTTGAACAATCATCATAACGTATTAAATACTTTTGAATCTTTTTTTAATCCAAAAATCGGATTTGCGGAATATAAACAAAAAATAAACATCGGAATTAGTATTGCTTATTGTTTAGGAATTGATCTTAATATAAAAGTGAAAAATAACTACTTATGCCGTAAAATAATTGATTTTAAGAAACAGCTGTTCCAGCTCAAAGAGCGAGCTTTCAAAACAGATGACACTCGGCTATTCTCTTCAGCTATTATCTATCGAAACGTAGAAATGCAGGGAGCCGGAAGCTATTTCTGTAACAATTGTTTAAACACTAACACAAGGGTCTTGTGTGTTTTGACACTTGGGACACACTCGCAGAACTATAAACGACGCGGTTTTTTTTACTGCGTGAAAGAAACGAAGGTCACAGATCTATTCTAAGCTTTCACTTTCCCGCGAAAGGGAAACCCACGTGCGCCGCATGATAAGTTACGCTTATGTCACTGTTATTCACTTGTTACGCACGTAAGATAATCAACAGAAAATTTGCAGTTAGATCAAAAAAGCAATGAGTGATAGATCCAAGATTTGTTAATAACTGAAGTAAGATTATTGGATTGATTGAATGACGCAATTCGATCTCAGTACACTCTAAGAAAAACAAATGCAAAACGACATAAAGTATCTGTGTTTGTGAAACCCGAGTGACTATGGAAGAAGTAGAAATACTACGTAAGCTCACATCAGAAAACTGATATTCACTTTACTTAAATATACTATCTATAATAGTTCGCCAGAAAAGATAAATGATGCTGAAATAATGAAAAATAAATTCTTTTCCTCCTCTTTCCCCTTATCATTTTACATAAAAAATTGGTTCTTGGTCGATGAAGCATAGATACAGAATGAGATGACTTATTTTCTTTATAATCAGTTATAGCATTCCGAACAAATCCATTATTTCGAAATGCTTTATCCTTACGAGTAATTGATAATAATTATCCAGCTAAAAGTTCTTGTGTTATTTCTTGTTCAGAGCGATTTTATACACAAACGCCCACTGATAGATTATTATGTGTTTGAGAGAATAATTTTATTTTTTTAAACACAATCCGTTTGCAAAATATTGATTTAAAGGTACATCGCATTGCGAATTACGCTGTCTCATTTAAGAATAGAATCTTACCAAGTTATAGATTTTTCATCGTACCCGAAGTAACACCGTGTAAATTTGATTAAATTTAATAAAAATCAACTCGAATTGATGTGTTATATTAAACGCTATGTAAAGGTGAAGGAGCAGTGCTTTAAAATTTCAGTCGTCCTCCGACTGTATTATGCATCATTTTCACATTGTGTACGAGATCCTTAGAGTTATATCTTTTCCTGGAAACCAAGTAATAGTCAGCGGAAGAACATAGAACTTTCAGAATGGAATGCTAAAGCAAGATTCATTCAAAATAAATATCATAAAATTCTCGGAAACGTGTCAGAGTCGACTGTGAAATGAAGGAAGGAAAATTTATGGAAGATATAATAGGATTTACAGGAACTCTATTTTTAGTATTGGTAAAGTTCATGATCATCTCATTCCTCCGCAAATCTTGAAACATTTTGAGCTGCATATGGCTTCTGGTAAATACATCTATAACATATTGAGTAAATAAAGTAAGAATCCTATACTTATTAATACACTTGCAATGTAATATTGTACGCTATAGAAACTAATGTTAATATGTTAAATTTAAGTTATAAATTTGCAGATAATAATTGAAAAGTGAGAGTGACGTAAAACTTTTACAATATAATATTATAAACATTTTTGGAATACATAATTTTTACTTTTCAATTTATCAAGCATCATCTGAAACTTATTAATTCAAATTTATTTAAATTTGTTTTTGATTTCTTCAGTTTAATTTTTTAACAAACAACCATGATATTTCTTGTTGCTATACCAAATGATCTTGAGTCGGCTGAAATAGAAGGTTAAAAAACATTGATTTAATGTCATTGTATAAGATTTTTGCATCTGTCATCTCCTTATTACTTTACTTAGAATCCAACCATTCTACCTTCACTAACGATGTTTCCCTACCCTCAGTGTATTAGCTTGCTCATTTTCGTAATAATATCTTACGCAAACCTCATACCTTCGGTTGATTAGAATTTTGCTGTCGTTCAATTTGCAAGACACTAAAAAATCTATGAATTTAGTTATGAGCTCATTAACTTTTTTATATATGAATCCGCGAAAAATTTCCATGTAAATGATTTTAATTAGATTTTTTTTGTGTGTTTTTATATGTAGAAGACGAGCATGTTATTCTTTCATAACACCCTTTTCGAGATAGAATTAATCTTTTATTTGTACTTTCTTTTTATAATTTTACTTTTTCGGTAATTTCTTAAACATCATAAATCTTCTGTTACACAAATAATGCGGAGGTTAATTTGAATAAATTCTTATTTCCTAGGGAAAAGTAAAATCAATAATATTTTTGTTCCTGTTTAAAGTTATTCGCTTGTAGAATGAGCGTATGTAAATAAAGAATAATATAATGAGAATACAAAAAGTAACCCACAATTCATATTAGCTATATAGTCTCACTTTTTCCTTCTTTATAGCTAATATTAGAAGGGAAGTAATATTAATCCATTAAAAGAAATTCTTTAGAATACTACTCACAATAATAGTTCGCCTCATTTAGAAAATATCCCAAAATACGATTTATTTGATAGAATCATTGCAATAGCTAAATATAAAATTCTGGAACAAATCCTAATCATCGGGTAATTAGATACTCTTGCTCTAAATACAGGTGTCAGTAATATAAATATATAGATTTCGTTGTAATGAATGAAGGTTAGAAATATTTCCTTCTCGATACTTGGTACATACAGTCAATTTGAAACAGATATTGCACAAATTATATATCCCGGTGACAAAAATTAGCTAAAGTGTGTTAAAGCAGAAATCATTGATATTACGAGTTGAAATTTGCATATTTCTTTATTTTTAATAGTTACAGGATCTCCACTCCAATTAGTAGATGAGCTTGTAATAAATTCAAAATGTTCAACTTGAATATCAATAACAATTACTTAATTTGAATCCAAACCCTTAATTTATATTCAAATGTTGAAAAATGATTTTGATAAAATTGGTTTACACACTGATGTGTGACTTTTTTTAGCTTCAGGAAGGTGAGAATAAATGAATGAATGCGGAACTTCTTATTAATAAGAACGGAGTTCTTAGTGGGACTTAGTAAAATGCACAAAAATACATTACGATGAAAATCTCAAGTACATAATTTTATGGTTACATTGTAATGATTTTAATTTGTATAATATTTATGACTTAATTAAGAAATATTCTGTATTTTGCACAATTCTCAAGAAAAAATAAACAACTCGTACAAAAGTACGATTAAAAAATTGACTATTTAATGTTGAAATGCTTTGAATTTGAGTCAAAACTGTATAAATATAGCAGTTCAATATTGAATATATATGTTTGAAGATTAGGTGTGACTTCCACTTTCTATCATTAATGAGTATATGATTAGTGAATCAAAACAATCATTTTGTCATTATTATCTGTATAAATTACATAGGGACGAAGCACTCCATGGATGTCATCTACCATTTAATCCTAAATTCGTTTACAATGGAGATTAAACATACAAATTCAAAAAAATATGATGGTATCGGATATGTAATACAGATTAAGCTTTATTATTTTCAAGAGCATGATTCAAGTTATCAGCCTCGTCCCAATCGCAATTTAATGAGAATCATGGCCTCTTACTCCTAAATACACACCTTGTCCTATATAGAAGGGTAAAAATCATAGTCATGATGATAGTGTAAATTTTAATAATATAAATCCAAGGCGCGAGTAAACTTTATTTTGAAGGTGGGCTCATTGTTATTGGGATACCATTCAAGGTCGAATTCTATCCAATTTTACCAAATTGCACGTTTCCATGGTTACTCTAACAAGAGGAATGGTAAACACAGCATCTTAAAAAATCGCTTCGAAGGACGAGAGTGAATCATCCCTTAATGCTACATCTCTCCGCGGAAGAGAAAAAAACACCAAGGATCATAGGGCAGGAAGATTTCTTGGAATGCCTCAAGCATCTTCGCGGTGCGTTTCAACAAGATCTATTGTCCGGATTTATTGGAAAAACAAACTATGATAAAAAGGTTCCTAGTATAGGGACCGACAAAACCTTGGCTTTGGTAATCTCCCATTTCGAAACATAGGAGGTAGGAGAGGAGTCACCGTATGACTTTCGCGCCTTAAGTCGTTTCGGTTCAGTCGAAGGGCAGGAGTAGAAAGGTGTGGACTGGACTGCAGCCTTTCGGGATCATGATCCGGGCCGCCGTCTTGGCGTTGGCTGCCCTAGCGGGTCGGTTTCCCCAAATCGCGCGTTCAACTCACCCACCCTAAATTTGCACGCACACTCTTGGTTTCCAGTTTCCATGAAACTGTTAGCTACTTAGGATAAGGGATTTTACAACACTATATGCCTACAATACTCTACGTACTCGTAGTACCTCTTTTCCCTCAAAAGAATAAGTATTCATGGTCAAATCTCACGATTTGATAATTTGCGTATGATTTACGAGTTTGTTGAGTCGAGGCGTTACCATGGTAACGTCGTGTGTAAGTGGAATTTATGTATTAGCAAGTGCGGTGAAAGATCAGGCGTGTGTGAGGGGATTGATGTATTACTGTTCGAAGCATGATGTTCTGAGCAGTTTTTGTGCTAGTTTTGCTGATATTTTTGTGCAGTTTGGTGGTTGTTTAAAGTGAGAGTTCTACATTTAATGAGATATGGAGGGTAACCTAAGAAAAAGGATAATTTTGCGTCCCGTTCCTCATGGATAGCAGCTGGTTTTGAATGAGAGAATTATGGTGCTCTGGGTCTACTTAAGTTTATCAGGGAGTAAATAATACTATTCAGTGAGTACATTAATTAATATAAAATTGGATTTCGTGTCTTCTAAACATAATGGTGAATGGGTATAGTATTCACGAACATCCAGTATTGAATATATATATATATATATTAGCCAATTGGAAATTCTCAGCCTATCATTTTCCGTCCAGGCGCTGTCAAATTAGCCCAAATTATTATATCCATAATTCGTTTGAATAATTTTTTTTAGTTTACTCTCTCAATAAAAATAATATTTCCTTTTCTAAAATTTTTACATAATAGCTATATTCTGATCTGTCAAACCACAAAAATTTCACTCAAAATTCTACATAATTTAGTACATCTATATTATTGTGATTTCTTCTCATAATTAATCTAAATATATGAATTTTATTACAATAAGTTAACAGAAAAATTAAAAAAAGCTTTTAAAAGAATCATCTTTATCTAAAATCTTTCAAGGAGTGGCTCAATGATATAGAATTTAATGAAAAGAGTGTTGTACGATTCAATTAAAAATTATTTTTGTTTGATACCAATACAATTCGGTTCCTGTTTATGTCACGCAATTAATTTTTAGGAGCAATATTTAAATGCGTGAACTCAAGAAGCGATAGTCATGGACATTATTTTTTACTTAACTAATTTTAATGCTTGTTAAGTACGTACATATATAACATTTTATTAACAACAGAAAAGACTCTACCTAAGACCTCAGTTATTGTCGGTTCAGTGCCTCTGATACCGAGTGTAAATGATTAGAAATTAACGAGAAAAAATACGACTCCTTTTTAATAATTATTTATTTCACAAAATCAGCAAAAAATCAGCATTTAAAGTTTTGAATTGCTCTCCTATCAAAGAAAAAATAATACCCTAAGACTAAATTGTTGGTAGCCATAAATCTCGAGACAAAGATGAGCAGAATTTTAGCTTATTACGAACGTCTAATATATAAACAACGTCAAATCTAATCTGCCCGTTAACAGTCATTAATCATACTATTTCTTGATAATGATTTGCTAAACTGATCTTGATTCAAAGTTACATTAATAATATTTGAGGGGTCTCAAGTTTACTCAAAAATTCCCACTTTTTCTAATCGTTGTCTCATGCTTGCATTAATAGATACTGTCCATTGTTATATATTCACTACAAAGCTCGACAGTAATTGGTCGTTTTTATTGAATTCTAAGACGCAGTTTGGCTTCCTTTCGCAGAACTCTAGAATTTCATTTGAAATCTTTTAAATATAAAGCATGAGTCTCGTTGTCCATTCCACATTTTCCGTTAAGACTAAAATTGATTTTTTTTAAAAGATTTTTAGAAAGAATTTTCATCCCGTAAAAAATAAATGACAGTTCTATGGGTTGTGCACGTGAGGGTTTTTAAGAACTGTCAGTACTTGGAAATTATGACTTTGCTATTCGTAAACTCTACCAATATATACGATCCAATAACCAGATCTAATTATTTCAATACACATACATGAAGTCATGGAATTATTACTGTACTGGAATATTGCTAGTTTTATCTTTCAAAGTAACATATCTTCTCAGAAAAAGATTGGAGATGTATCATGTATATGGGAATCCCGTGTGAAATACTTACCTAGAAATAACAGCTGCATTACTATTATTGCTGTAAATATAGAATGCAACTTTCTTACTGATATACGTGTCTCTTTAATGTCTATGAAAAAATACTTCAACGGATTTCACTCAAAGGAAAATCTATTACCCAATTTGTCCAAGTGCGCAGTCATTCCGTTCTCCTTGAAGAAAAACTCTCCCGAAATAGTGAATACAATTGTAGACCTTGGTATGATTTTTACCTCGAGTTTATTTTCAAAAAGGGATTGAGATCCATTTATATTTGGGTGTTACCCGTTTACAGGAGTGTGCTGAATCATTTTCCTTCAGATTTAATTGCCTAACTTCGATCTTACCTATCATTTTTTGCTTGGTTTTGAAGTCCCTAACTTTTTTCCGTTGCTCTTCAAGGCTTTTATTTGATAAATTTCCACGAATTAGCTCGAAAATCATTCTATTGACGCGTTATATATTGTATTTATTATTATTTATTTCATGTCATCGTTATTTTGGATAAAGTAATAATATGTTTCAGTAGTTTTTATGAAAACTACTGAAAATTCTTTATTTACTTTATAAATTTAAGCCCTTTAAGTTATCTAGACTTTTCATTGATCGATTTTCATTTTAAACATTGAACATTAACATTTTCTCAATCTTTCAATGACTAATTTTGATTGGGTGACCCCAACTAGTATTCATGTAAGATAAATAGATAACAGATTTGATACAAATATGGAATGTTAATTTTTCTTCAGTGCCCTAATATTTCATAATCAATTACCTTATAATATTTGAAAACTTAAAAAAACTAAACGAGGTAGGGAAGAGCATACCGATTTTACTTTGTTTATTTTTGCCCATTTGATGTTCATATAAATTGTGTGGTTTGGTATTATACGAGGCAAATTTGTAGTTGCTAAATGAATTCGGAATTCTGGGCAATGAAAATGCATACATTTTTGTACTATCTGGAAATTAATTCTTGACGCGGAGGATTAACATTCGATAGTCCTAATGGATGGATCTTGCTTAATTAGTAATATAATTCAGATGCAGTAAGACATCAAATGGTTAATCTTACGAAAAATCTTCTTAACTAAATGATAGGAGGTTCCAAAATGCTCCTTTAAAATGTGAAACATATTGTTAGATTTAGAACGAAAAACCTAAACAAGTTTTCTTAGTTTTTTAGTGCAAGAAGTATTATTCAATACAAACAAACTAATGTTGCACGACTTCATTGTTTCGTTTTGGACTATAAACTTATTTATCCTATATTTATTATCGGAGATGTTTGTCAATATCGTATTTTTCGAAAACAGCGACCTTCTTGAATATGTCGGTCGTTTTATCGCTATTTATTTACGAAAAACTATTATTTATTTATGGATCAGTATTTTTGAAAACAACGGAAAAATGTAGAGGATAAACTCATTTAGTGAAGAGAGCTATCTCGAGTTTTTTTTCCTCATGGCTCCTATGCACTGTTTATTCTAAGAATCATGCCTCATAAATTCTAGGATAAAGTGTTTAAGCTTTAGTTTTTACAAACATTTCTGACGGTTGACTGAATTTAACTTTTTGTATGTTTACGTAGGATAACGGTGCATAATCTGTTTATAATTCATTTTATGAGAGTAATGTAAAAACTACTCTTATTAGTTATTATTACTGGCAGCCTACTTGCACTTTGACTCTCATGAAATAAGTCATATCATTACATGAAGATATTTTACGATTCATTAAGTTTAATGTTTCTATATCATATTTTTGCCCGTTTAAGGAAAAAGTATGTGAAACATTATTCAAAGTTCATGTTTCTAAAGAAATATGAATGTACTTTTAGACTACTTTAGACAGTTAAAAGAATAATTTTAGTTTAGTTTTTCTAAACCTTCAGCTTTGCTTACTCATTAAAATATCCATTCTGTTGCAATAAGTTATTCTATTAACTGAAATGTTAATTTACGGGATCTTCGATACCCCGCAAGGGACTGACTGGTTTGTTAAACGTTGAGTTACACTCGAGCTCCAAATTATCACCAGGATAATCTCAAAGTGTATAATTGCTGCATTTCCTTACTCGCGAATTCCATTTATGGTGCACGTTCCAATTCCACGAACTGCTTAAGAATGTTTCTATCGTACGCTTTACTCATTTCACTTCCACCGAATCTCAGTTTTCCTTCATTACGAGAATTATCAAGTTCTACTTTCCTTGTTCTTAAAAAAAGGGTCGTTTCGAAATGCAGTTATATTTTTAACCTTCCATTTTACCTAATATTTCATACTATCATCTCTATTTTTACATAAGATATTATCTCTTTATTAATTTTATTCTACTGTTTACTTCCCCTTGGTTACGTGATAAATTATTAAATTAGACAATGGTCAACAATTCTATTATTATATAATTTCAAAAGAACATTTCCTTATCCTCAGAATTGAAATTATTTCATTGAAATTTAATTATTAAGAACATCAATTACTAGAGATGAGGTAGTTAATAATAAATTAGTAAGATCGTATAGTTTCACGTATGGGTGTGTTTAGTCGCCTCAAGAATTCGCGCTAAAAAAAGGAAAATCAATTGATTGAAAATTACTGTAGAATTTGTCTTTCTTGTTTTAAATTGCTCCCTTTTTTATATAAATGAATATCATTGTATTTCTTACAGCGTATACAGATGCCGTATTTACACCATCTTCCCTTCCGTTTCCATTGAAGTCTCCAGAGATATTCTCTCTCGACTATCAATCAGTAAATAATGTAAAATGCAGGGAAGACAGCGAAGAGTTCCTGAGGGCGCTGAGAAATCTAAAGCTATGGGCAGTGAAAAGTATGTATTTTAATAAATATGATTATTCTCATAAATATTATTGGAGAAATCAAAAGATTTTTTACTGTGAAAAATTAGACATAAAATAAAAGAGACTTCAAATGAATTGAACGTTATAATCTGTACAATACAATATTTTAATGTCAAAAATATAATAATGAGCATATGATTATCATTATTAATAAAATAGTTGTATGGTTTGGTAGATCTACTTTTTTCGAAGATAAATTCATGCATTAACAATATCAATGAATGGTCGAAGGCATAATCAAATTTTAGATTTCATAGTTTTAAATTTGAAGTTGGCAGTTCTCTAATTAATCATTGAAAACTGTTTGTCCACAATCTTGAATGATTTAAAATGCCCTCGATGATTATATTTAAGTCTTTGTCCGTAAGATAGCAGTGCCGTTGAGCTCTGTTGAATATCAATGTATCCCAAAAGACTTCGTTTCGCCACGCGTCAAAAATATGAACTACAACGTCAGCTGAAGGAATGAGAGGGAAATTTCAAAGTACTCTAAACAGTGATCATACAGAGTAGAGGTTTTAATTCGCTTATTTAAGTTTATCTCTCAAGGTTATCTATTTTAGAGGACTGTCTATTGGATAATTAAAAGAAATTTTTCAACTTATTATTGCTTTTCAATACATAAGTCAGCAATATCGAAAGTAAAATTATTATGTAGAGATTAATGTACGTAATTACCAGTCACGTTCCTTTACACTTTTATCACGTATATATATTAAATATGATTTTATTAATTTTTTTCTCCTCCAAATTGGTTAATTATAGTTTCTTAGTTATAAATGTTGATGTCCTAAAATATAAATTGATTTTAGAAAATACACGCACATAGAGCGTACGTAAACACCCTATTCTTTCATATTTTACTAAACATTTTGTGAAAAACGCCCTAATACTGGGGTAGAAAGTCTATTTAATACCTTAAACTTAATTAATGTCAGGTTGGATATAAATTTGATATAACAAAACGTTACCGATACATATCATTCTTCGGAGAGGACTTCTAGTAGCCCGGTGGAATAATAAAACAAAAAATTTCAATTAAACCATAATTCAGCACTTCACGAAACTTATTCGCAAAAATAACAGTAATAATTTTGATCCACACCGAATCCAATCTTCTAGTGTACGACGCCTCTGGTAAGGTGACCTCCGGTGTCTTGAGGGGCAACGTCCAATGGCTTGGGGATGACATGGAGTGCTTCAGCGTCGCCTCGAATCCATCAGCTTCTGAAGACGACCCGGACAACATAAGAGGTCAATACTGCGCAGTTCGGATATTTGCCGAACCGAGAATAGAAGCAGTGAACGATACCTCAGACCTTGCAGACATATACGACATGATACACACTCACAACGCCTTGCAGAATTCTCCGGAAGATGTAAGGATGCTCTTCAAAATTTCTTACAATAAGTTTTAATGTTACTTATCAATCTCAGAAGAATTTTATTGGTGATCCTGATGATGCTAATGTCAATATTTAATCCGCGCAGCGCATCGTGTTCTTCCCAAGTTTTTCCCCACTAACTTTCGGTCTCTGCATACCCCGATCTTGCTCCTACTTGGACTTGGAGGCGGCTCTCACCGAATGGATTTCACCCTACAATTCCTCAGACGTGGATGTGCAAGTCCTGGTTAGGCCTGACTCCTGCTCTAGCGAGAGGCATAACAAATTCTCAGCAAGAACCTACCTTACCGTGTAAGAACTAAGAACGACATTTATCGTATATTATAACCATAAATATACATTGCGTTGTAATTCAATAAGAAATTTATGCGGTAATTTTAAAAAAGATGACCCTTTTTAACACCTGTTCCTTTCGTATAAATTAAAGTATCTTCTTTTTTATTAAACGTCGTAAGGATACTTATTTGAAATGAACTTATTTTCGATCAATTCATGAAGATGGTTGTTTTCTTTAGTTTAATATTTCGATCAAGTATCCTGTACAGTGTCTGATTGATATTAGTCCTGCTAATGGCTTTCTATTTCCTTATTTTCCAGGGGTTTCTGCGTCGGTATGACTCTTTTGGGAATTGCTGGAGCAATTTATGAATTTAGAAGGGAAAGATTAATGAGAGAGAATGGTGGAAAGCCTTTGAATGAAGGTGAGTAGATCTATATTTATCGTATTATAGATACAATGAATTTTAAATAATAATAGAAACCTGCTTTATACTCTACCAAACATAAACAGTTACTATATTGAAAACAAATATATAAAGTTTACTTTTCCTTTCAAACCATGGAAGATGTAACAACAATTGATTGTTGATTACTTAACTGAAACGACACTCACAAACAATAAGATTAATTAGGTCGGTTTTGAGGTAGTCAATCCTCTACTGTGATTGTTGGAATCAATTGCTTTAATAGCCATGACTTAAACTAGGATAAAGGTTGAGTAAATGAAATCTCTAAGTAAAGAATATATTTTTAAAATATCGGAATTCATTCCTTAATAAGAATATACACTTTATTATATTTTCCTAAGTATGCGTCCGGCATTAAATCATCGGTAAATCTTCGCATTCACTTTCTTTATATGGAGTACATCATTAAATAAAGAGAATGATATCTTCCACCTGTTTAAGTAGTAGCACTTCATATTTTTACAACGCCTCTCATTATTGACGAGGTAAAGTATTTATCTAGTAGTCGATGCACTTCAATGAGAAACATAATGAATACTCAAAAACAGCTTTCCCTTCTTCACAGCTATGTTTGTAACACAACTGAATATTGCATAAAGGCAAAAGTATACTCATATCAGTCCTTTCTATTTTCAATAAGGTCTAGATTTGCTTTTCACTTGCTCCTTTGACAAAAGCATTGTTTCTCGACATCTTTAAATGCCCCAAGAGCGAATTTCACATTTTAACAACTTCTTAAAGGTCTTTCAATTGCACATCCTTCGAGAAAGTTTCATTCAAGTCTTTCTTTGCACAAGGTCATTGTTTACTAATCCAATCTTTTTTGTTTCAGGAAAATGGACTCGCATCTTCCTAGCGTTCTCCTTTCGGTCCAACTTGAAGATGCTTCTCGATACTCAGACCCCAATAGACGAGATAGGGTGTCTTCATGGGATAAGGGCCTTCTTCTGCGTTTTTCTTTATCTGCTGCACAAGTCTTTTGTTGGGCTACATGGATCCATTTCCAATAGAGAAGATATTTCTTTCGTAAGTTAATATTATATCGTATATAACCTGAGTTACAAACTAGAAACCTACAAATTCTCTATATTAAGAACAAATTACGAAGATAATTTAGTTCAAAGAACTCAACGCAATTTTGGGATTTTATTTATTTATGACCTAAAATACTCAAATGTAAAGGATTCTCATTAAATTAAGAGAGAAATATGATTTTGATAATTTTATATTCTTCTATGCACTGTATTATATCATTTTAATATTCATCAAGAATATGGATACGATCTTCCGTAATTGTAAAGATTTCGTCTCTTTATGGTATTAATTAATTTAGATATATTTCACGATTGAAATAATGATGGTAATAATTCATTTCCTAAGATTATTTAAATTTAATATTTATTCGACAGTTTAAGATCACTAAGTTCATTGGTTATTTTTCACAAACTTTATCTTAATTATTATATCTATTCTGGTTAAATTTTAAATCTTTCCTTAATTACTCCTTTTAATTCCAATTAAAACCATTAATCCAATCATTTTGAGATTTCTCTGCTGTTCTTCTCCGATTATTCAATTATATAAACGATAATATTGTTCAAAAAATCAATCGCCATAATTACCATATTAAAATCTCTTGAGTTTATTCTTAACCTACTCTTAATAACCAGAAATAATTTTCAAAATAATACTCGTGGGAGTGCAGATGGAAAATATTCAAGCTCATCTTCGATGCGTGAATCACAAAACACACGCAAACTTTTTGAGAAGATGAAAAAGGTGACTTGTCAAAATAATCCTCAACAAGGACGAGAAAGGCAGCATAAAAAATTCAGAAGCGTACCTTTCGATGATGGTTATGTAATCAGATAAAGTATACCCTTCGCAAATGGGATGGAGTAAATACATTTCCCTATTGAGTCGTGAATCACTCAAATCTTGTTGATGGTAAGGGATTAGTAAGTGAAGTTTTCAGAAGACAGCAGATGCGTTCTGTTCCTTAGATTACTTAATACATTCGCGGCACAATTGTGAAGGAGATGACTCAAGATTTCCCAGTTCCATGGAGAAAGCATGAATTGTCGGCTTAAGGTTAATCAGCATTTCCTTTTCACCTCTAAACCTTAGTTACGACTTATTTACAAATCCTATTCGCATCCATTGACGTTGCTATGAGAGGAGATGCAATGTTACGAAAAAGACCTCGAATTCCACGCACAAAAGAATAACAATATATTGAATACTCGAAGCAGAAGAGTCTGTTTCATGTTAAATAAAATTTATAAGTCTGAAAATTTGAAAATTTTTTAGACGAAATAGATCCAATAAATTGGATTTCAAGTGAATGAAATAAAACTTTCGAATAATTGGGCAATGATTTTGTTTTAGCTTGAAGAAGTTCTTATTTAATTATTCGAAAGATTAAATAATTTTGACCGAAATGTGGTCCCGAAAATAGACATAAAACATAAGTACTTTTCCAAATTTATGTACTTAAGATTAATATGTAGTAAATATGAAACTTAAAAAATAATGCCTTCGAAAAGTTTCGTCTAAATTATTTTTTACGCTGGAAGATCCAAAGTAGAAAGGCTACATAAACATGTTTATAAATATCAAATATCTATCAAATGACAATTGTTTATACATTCAGAAGTTAAAATAAAAGTAAAGTATCCTATTTGACTTTCTTTAACCTAGTTTTTCTATACAAGCTTTCGGCAAAATAATTACCTGTGAAAAACTTAGTTAATTAACAGACTATATATCTTGTAACCCAACTATTTTGTTCGCGAAAATTTCATTCCCGATATCTGATGCACTTTTTCCTCAAATGTTTTTTATGACCAACTCTTAAGTTCCTCGATGGTCCAAAAAGCATGCTTCTACGCTCATTCTGGAACCACGTGGATACCTTTGTTGTACTGAGTGGATTGCTCACTTCTTATTACACAATGAAGAGGTTGCAAGAGGGAAAGAAACTCAACATCCTTAAGATGTACGTGCAGCGATATATAAAGTAAGTAAATTTCATCCATGCATTTTTGCATAAGAATACTCAGTTATCATGGCAATGTTTATATGCGACTAGGAATGAAAATAATGGAGCAAAAAAGATATGTATTGTACAAATAATAGCTTAAGTATTAATATTGATACGAATTAATGTCTATATTTCCTTTTTTTCTTTCAATTCAGGTTTACACCCCTATTCTTCGTGTGTGTTCTTTTGGTAGGAAATGTAATTGAATATCTGGTCACAGATTCACAGTATACAAGGCTAATTCAGCTATTCAGCAGAAGCTGCAGAGACGGATGGTTTAACACTGTTACGTACACGAATACTTTCAGAGGATTCGATGACATGGTAAGTGGTTACATTTCAGTTTAGAACTAAAGCAGTTGGAGAGCTATAAAATGTATACATTGTATGTAATAGGGTGGTTAACTTATGCACGCAACTAGCTTTCATATATTCGTACAGGAGACTTAATGATTGGAGAGAATTTTTGTTAATACATAATTACTAATATATATATACATACACATACTTAATGTAAATATTTTACATCCCCAAGTGAACGAAGGGAATTTCAGGTTCGAATCCTGACGAGAGATAATTTATATGGGGATAACTGAAAAAAATTAAATGAATAAATGTTTAAATTTACATATATACGATATTTTTGGTTCATAGTGAGTGTTATATCACCAAAATCATTTGGTTCTATAATCTTGCATTTAATTATTGACGAAATAAGAAATGAATGTAATGAAATTCTTTACTTTCAGTGTTATCAACCAGCCCATCAGCTGGAGACTGATATGCAGATGTACCTTCTTTCTCCGTTCTTCGTCCTCCTCCTGTGGAAGCAGAAGGCAATGGGAGTTGTCAGCATTTTCGGCATTATGGGACTACTCACCGTTTTCAAGTACTTCCTTGTCATCAGAGAAAACCTCGCAACGGTCCTATTCTACGGCATTGGGTAAAATACTTAGTTACATCAGAGTCCAAATGTTCTATCTTTTGTTTCGTTGCCTATGAATTGACGCAAAAATGAATGCAACGTTGAATAATAGGAAATGTTAATAGTAGACCGGAAGGTTGTATATCACTGATAGATACATCCAAATATTCACTCCAGCACGATTATAACCCCAAATAGATATATGACGACTGGTTATTAGTTTAATTACGTAATTTAATGCTCTTTAGTTTAATTTTCCATTAAAAAATCTCAAATTAATTTCAATACACAAGGAAGGATCATACGTACGGCTAAATTGGTAAATAATTTGGCAACGACCTTCTATAGCAATTTAGTTTGGAGTGCTTACATCCGTAACACGTGTGGAACGGACACTCGTGAATGATACTCGACGTTGCTAAGTGATTTGGCATCCCCCTTAAAGTAATCTAACGCATCCCTTCGGACGCAAATGTACGCAAGGTGTGAGTGAACGAGGGGTTACATTTTGGAGAGAAACACTTAAAGTTTAACTTAGTTCTAGAGAGGAGTGAAAGCATTTTGATCTCAAAGCGAAAACTGATTTCAAATGCCAAATTGTGGATTGAATACCTTTCATTACTTTTGCATTCAATTGAATTAAACTATAGCGTTAAAATTGGAATTATACATCAAAAGAAGGAAATTTCTCATTCCATTACTAATTTCAATTTTTAAATAAAAGCCCTCTTTTTTTAGAAGGAATGGGAACCATTCAGGCAAAAAATAGGAAGCACCGGTTGGACAGTAAGAGGTTGATAAAAACGAATATCAATTACTTTAATTTAATACAACACTTAAAAATGAAATTATGTCTTTCAATTCTGAAAAGCGGAATTTCGTATCGCAATACTGTAACAACTAAGGGAAGTGAAGGATTCTTGATTGGGTGGGACTGAAGAAGGCTTATTCACGAAGATGGAGCGTCAAAAATTAAATTGCGGTGGATCCGGACCCTTTCTTGTGAGACATTCAATTACAACCAATCCTAAGGGCTACTTAACTCCGCCAAAAGCTGTTTCCGGTGACTCAGAGAGCCCCTTCGTCTTCGCGAGTCATCGCGTAGAACCCGCTCGCGATACTTTCACAGTGATGTAGATGACGCGTGACTGAATTTAAGGTGGCATTTGAAAATCATTTGAGATCGTCCAGTTGCTCCTTACGCATCCTTTGAGAGTGACTGAACGATAAAATCTTGAGAGAATAATGTTTGGAATCTTTTTACATCCTTCTATAACATTAGAGAGAAGATAGAAGTCGCTGTGGAAGAACAACTAAAAGTTTACGTATCATTGAAATCTTAATGATTTCCACGATTAAATTTATTCCTGTAATGAACGAGATGTATAATTCTTTGTTGCCTCAAAAAATAAAGCTTCGATAAACTGTCGTATAGATGAAAATTAAAAATCTCATAAATTTTAATCTGAATTTTTAGTGTGTGTTCAAAGCGAGCAACATAGAGTTAAATTCCGATATTAGAATTGAAATTATATGTGAACTAATACTGAAAATATTCTCTTAATTTCAGAGTGCATCAGTTAGTTAAGTCAGCCAATTACATTTATCTTGATTTTGTGCAGAGACTCGTTCCATATCTATCTGGGATTCTGCTGGGATATTTCCTGCGTGTTCGAGACAAAAATTTCAAGTTTTCAAAGGTAAGTTTCTGAAAATCTGAGTGCTTATAGATTTTTTAACATGTTGTCTGTATCTCTTGCCTCATATTTAAGGTTATCACACAACACCAAGCTCTAAAATCGTAATATAAGTCTCTTTTCCATTGACTGAAATCTCCAATCTTAAATTTATATACTCCGGTTTTCTAGAATGAGAAATATCGTTTTTCCAAAACAGTATACGTATTTTTATTAAAGAGTTTAACAATTTCACATTTTTAAATTTAACCAAAAATATTTCCGCGAATATTCTTTCAGGATGCATTTTTCATGGGAAGTGCATTGGCAGTTTGGGCATTCTACTACACCTTCTTTGGCATGGTGCATGCATCGGTGCAGGGATATGTCTATGAACCACGAGAATCTGCGAAATTCGGAGCTCTGCAGCCTCTTGCGTCGAGTTATGCCATTTGCTGGTTCATACTCATCTGTGTAACGGGACAAGCAGGTACTTGATATGGATTGTTCAATTTTTGGTTCACTCCTGGTTCTCTAATTTATATGAAAATAACTAAAATATTTGTCTGCTTAATTCTAGAATGGATCAATAGAAAGCTTAAGTGGAAAGGATTTCTGATAACCAGCCGATTGGCATTTGCATTCTATCTCGTACAAATCCCCATTATGGTGGTGGAGGTAGGGAGGAATCCAAACCCTACTGTTTTCTCCCCATTGTCACTGGTAAGCGCACTTATGAACTTTTCTATGGTGTATTTATAAATATTAATTCAAATAAAGGCACACAGTATTCATGCTGATATTCATCTTAAGAATATCTGATTTTTTCTAAATCCTTCCTTAAAGACATCTACTTGTCTTTTCATAATTCCTTTCACGTGATCATATTTATATAAGTTATCATTTTAACTAAAAACTGAATTCTGTCCTAAATGTCTATTTTTAATGGCCTTGAATCGAAACAATCGTATCGTAAATCTTTCATTACTTTAAATTTTTAAGAATAGTGTAAATAAAACAAGCAATAACATATACAAGTATAAATAACATATCAGTGAAAGGCTTAGTTTCATGTACTTGGCATTGCCTTTTTAATTGAAATATAGTTCAGAATTATTGAAAATATTAAATTATACATCGAAATTAAGGTATCAATAGTGTCTATCTCAAGATATATCTTCGTTTATATGAAATTAAATATTGTGTTTTATTTTTAATATAAATTGTGTAATTCTGTTTCAGCTGGACCTAAACATTCTCATCATAACCGTAACAATGGCAGTCTGGCTCACTTTATTGTTTTTGTTTCCTATTCTTAATATGTGGAGGGTATTGGATCATGATGGTAAGTCTCATCTTATGTATATAATTATCGAAAATAATAAATTTATAATTTTAAAATCTTAAATACTTCTCGTTCCATAAATATTAAAATTAAATTATAAAATAAAATTATTTAACTTAAAAATCTGTATATGGTGTATTAAATTGAATTCAATTAACAGAAAATTTTTATTGCATTCTACTGATATTTTCAATAAACTAAAATCAATCGTCATAAAAGCTCCGCAGTTTAAATACTCTAAATATCTAAAATCGTTAGGTATGGAACACGAATATATATGAATGTTGTAGGATATTTCATTTACGTAAATTTTTAAATTATCATAATAAAGATCAATAATCCATGAAATTTTTATTGTTTTAGGAAAACAACATCCTGTTACCAATGGAGTGAAGGAGGAGTGAAAAAATTTGCCAAAAATATTAATATATGTTGTGTTGTACAGTTGTGTAAAATATATAATTTTATTTTTTACTTAACTTTTGTTTTCTTTAGCGTTAACCTGAAAGTAGAATATTTTAAAAATTAATAGGATATAATAATCAATAAGAATTTTCTATCTGTCCTGTTATTATTTTAAATTTTTTAGCCATCGAGAGCAAATAAATATCTATACGCGGAAATTATATAAATAACGTTTCTCTTTATTCTTGAAATAGAGACTAAATATATTAAAGCTCTTAACCAAGCTCAGATACTATAGAACCACAACATTCTTTGAAAGCAATCCTTATCTCATTGAATGGCTTGTGGTAGAATGTTGTTGGGAATAGTACTGAATTGGAGTATTTCTAGTAAACAAGTACTACAGACCTTCGACCGACTTTTTTCATATCAACACGTGAATGGACACACTAGAGGGATAGATATAAGTTATGAAATAAAGGCAAAGTCAAGGAAACGAATGTCTAATGAAAACCGGTGACGAGTTTCAAAACTTAACGATTTATTTATTTTATATTACGGTATAGAATCGAGTGCATAATAGAAGAATTCAATAGTGAGGCAATGAAAGAACTGAAAAATATGGACTTTAATCTAAAAACTCTCGGGAAAAAAAACTTCAACGCATGTTTTTTAACAAAGAAAATGTTCTTGAGCCTTCAAAAGGACTTCTAGTCCCATAATAACTTCCTAAGATAAGTCAAGAAAATCTAATTTCCCACGATCTATTTTTTCGCTGACTTTCCACACACACAGCCCTAATTCTCCGTACTCTAAAGTAGATCTTAGCCTAGTTTATGTTGCACGTATGTAACGCCCGTTCCTTTCAAGTATCGCGATAAATTCAAATGACCTTTACCTTGATTCCTCCGTCTCTCCTGCTCAATGCTGCAATTACTTAGTTGAAGAAAGCATCGGGTCAGAGATTGAGCACATCCTGGGTGCTGTCTTAAGGTCTCCCCGCCACCCTTTTTACCCCTCCGTCGCCCATCTTACCTCCATGGGACGCATCAAATCTGAGGATGACTCCAACGTCTGTCGCTTACCACAAAACGCCATCACTTACCGCAATACGCTGCTCTTAAACAGGAAACCGATTCGCTCTACTGTGGTGGAAGAAATTACTCGTAACTAAGGTAAATACTCACAAATGGTTGTTTTGTTTCCCTCTAGTAATTGTTGTAATTAGTGATTTTTGAGTTTCAGTTTATTAGTATTTGTTGATTAGAATAAACGAATTAGTATCAATCCTACTGCTACTTGTCCCCAGGCGACTGTATTAATGCTACTATGCTACATTTATGCTACTTTCCCAATGACAGAAAAATTCTAAATCAAAAATTTCCTTTTAATTTTTTGGTCACCAGAACTTCCAATGCCATATATGTTACAATTTTTTTATTGAATATAGTTCATCATTCATACGACAATTTTCATTCAAAATTTAATAATTAGATCAAATTATTTTATTTGTTTGATAAGAAAAATTTCATTCATTAATGCTAGTATGTATATTTTTATCACTATCTGCCTTTTATAGCTAATGTAATTAATTAAATCATTTGAAACTTTTTCCGGGAATGATGAGTAAAAAGGAATGTTAATTCTTTATTTATCTGTATTTTATGACAAATTTTTAAATTACTTTTATCGTTTGCTTAAATAATTGGGCTGTAAGTAAAGAAAATCCTTATCCAAAGCACCTTATCTTTAAATCTACCAGTTTATATAAAATTCATGAAAACTATTTGTTAGCTTTGAAATCAATGTGAGAAGGCGTGACTTCGTGGAATGCCATAGTAATAAAAACAACTTTGTAAATTTCCACAGAAAATTGTTATATTTGCAACCGGTTTCGTAATATGCCTGAAGATGTAATTTCATATTACGAAACCGGTTGCAAATATAACAATTTTCTGTGGAAATTTACAAAGTGGTTTTTATTATTTGTTAACTTTTTTCAAAGTGAATTTCTACCTTATTGCTAACCTTAATATCGCAAAAAAGCCAAAAGAAATAAAAAGTGGAGGGAATGAATGATGCTATAATATTTTCTTTATATATTATATTATAGCATGAACATTATTAAAAAGGTTGAGCTTTCATCTTCCTTTGCAATAGCTTTTTCCAGCCACCCAGAAATTTTGGATTGTACTCCGATCGCTGATTGTAGTAGATGTAGAAGTGAGCTTTGTCTCCAGTTTCCATGGTAAAGGCAATGTCTCCGTATATTCAATAACCCCTCCATCACGTCCCAAATAAATCCTAAAATACCGTTTCATTCGAATTGCGTACGGCCTTCATACTTTGGTATTTCCCTAATTGTAAGCAAAAGCTTACAGGTGGCTTAGATCCAATTGGCAGCCTTTGAGGTGACCTTGCTTAGCTCTTCCTGTTTTTTTAGACTGCCAAAACTAAGTCTTCCTGACTTTTCCTAGTTGGACAACTTGGGCAAAGTCTTAAGTTGGGACTCAAAGAATAAAATTTGAAAAATGGAGGAGTGATAATCGACATTTTATACTACAGAAACCTTATTTATCCCCCAGAAAGGTGGGAAGTTAAGAGCTACTTTTGAACACCATTATTCGACAAGTTTTTCTCGACACCGGTTTCTTAGTCTGCGGTACATTTTACCCAAAAGACTTTTCACTGTGGACAGCTTCCATCCAGTGACAAAAATCAAAAGTGTTTTATGCAGAAGTTCTTTCGTAAGAGATAATTCATCAAATGATAATGAATAAGGTGGATCATTTTATATCATAAGTCATCATAAGTTCTTTTCATTGTGAATTGTCTAAAAAATTACAAATAATATGATATCTCTAAATGATAAGATTCTTGAATAACATACTTCTGTGCCTAAAATAAGCTATTGGCTACTGTTTGGTAGTTAGCAGATAGTTAGAAGATATTTTTTTCTTATAACACACTATAATAGATAAACAATGGCAGCTTTAATTAAGTGAGGTTTTACAAAAAATATTGTTCTGCATCCTGTTTACCATACTTTTTCATCTGGAATATCATTACTCTCTAATTATCTCTTCATTCTTTTATCAAATACACTGAAAAACAAGTCTTATTATCATTCTTTAACTTTATCTATAACTATAACTAAATATCTCAAAATAATGATAATTAATAAATAAATCACATTTATTCTTGGTCTAAGTTCACTTAAGTGACTTCAATGCAACTGATGCAGTAATTGGCTGAAGAAATCAATGTCAGACCAATCATTGGACTTTTTTTTACAATGAGCTGAGTAACCCATTGTTTCGATTGTTAGCTTTTCTTTGTCAGCTAATATTTTCCCGGTGATTTTATTATCACCGAACTACTCTTAATAATCCGGATATTGTTGCCTAGTATAGGGGCCTTCCTAATTAAGGTGAAAGCTGAACAAATGGTAGAAATTAGCAGCTAGTTAGGGATCACGACAAATCAGCAGATAGGTTAATGATGCCTCTGTTCACCCATTCCGTGTTACCACCATTTCCTTAAAGATTGACTTTCCAAATCATGATTCCTCTGAATGTCCCACTTTGAATGTTTCACATCACAATTGAAGACCATACGGAAATTTGGAGCACTCCCTTTGGGTCAATAAACTACCACAACCATTAGCGACAGTTTATCGCATATGGATATCCTCTAATGAGCAGAAATGATATTGTCTTTCCCCAATCAATCTCTAATGAAACGAATTAGAGCAATGATTCATCAAAGTTTACAGCACCTCCATTGCTTCTTCCAGATTGAATTCACCGTACTTCAAAATTCCACGTGGGTTTTTCTTTCTGCTTTAGTGCTATACTCATTGAGAAACCCATATCTTACGACGAGGGAATTCGATCAACACTATAAAATCTTTTAAATTACTCGGTTAGTTCTTATTATAAAATTGGATATGTTAAATATCAGAACTGTTTTACAATACTGTTCATGAAAGAGAAATTAGTTTCCATTGTTGCTCCTATTTAGTCAAAATTGACTATGTTACTCTGTATTCTTAAGAAACCATTACTTTTTATTTCATCAATATTGTAGTTTTGAAGGTTTAAATTTTAGAATTCCATAACTCGTTCCAGTGAGGTTTTTTTGCCTTAGCAACACCTTTTAGAATTCACTTACACGTGTGACTACTGATTGTTGACAAATTAATCTATTGATAACCGTATCACTGAGTTGTACTCACTCATGTTGCATTGATTTATTTACTGGTGATTGAGTCACGGCAAGATGTGAAACACAATTGCGATAGAATATTAATCTAAAATACAGAACTAGTTGGGAGCTATTTTTAGTTGCTGTTTAGATGTTTATTTCATTTACGTAATAAAAATCATGATTTTCTTCTTCTGCGTGTTTATAATCAAGGAGTCGGAGGGATTTCGCAAGATGTGAGCCAGAATAAATTAACATAGTTGTCTTTTCCCTTTGATATTACATTGCACACCAATCAAACTTTTACTTCGTGAGATTTTTTTTCAATTACTTCGGCTATACGATATTCTTTGTCTCTCCAAATCCTTACTTACGTAAGAATTTAAAAGATAAGAATTAAAAATGTAGTAACCCGTAAATAAGATTATTATTGCTAAATTATAATAACGGAAAATAGATTTTACTGCGATATTTAAATAAGAAGAACTACACAACTTGAGCCAAAACATACTCGTTAATTATTTTTAAATATAAGTTATATATCAATTAAAAGAGCTCGAAATTATTATATATTTTATACGCTCGTCCATAGAACTTGATCGGGTTAGATCAGATATGCTTTATATACGAATATGGTTTATTTTTTCCCATAAAATTGACATGCGGCCATTCCATGTTGGTTATTACCGTTAATAAAGAAAGTGGGTGTAAACTTGTAAAAGTTACTTTTGGCACCCGTGCTTGCTCTAACGGATGTTCGTGAAAACCTTTCCTTTCCTTCTCGTTCCATTTTCCTATCTCCACCTTTGAAGGTCATAGTTGACTGCCGTAATGTTTGCAAATACGTGCCATTTTTAAGTTAGCACTAGGACTCTAATGACTATCATGAATGAACGTGGTTTCCGTCAACGGGGTTCGCTTTATCACATTCTGCTAGAGAGATACTCTCTTGTTACGTGCATTTATGTGTATGAAGTTAAAATTTTTAATAAACAATTAGTTATTTTTTAACTAATAAGTTTCTTGGAGATATGAATATGCATTGGTGCGGTGTATCTGAGAATTCTTAAGTTTGAATGCAAAAGCTTATAATGGATATAAAAGCTTATAATGGATATAAATGTCTTCTTTACTTATTCGATGTATAGTTTTCTCCTGAAATTTTGAGGTTCCTCGCCGTTATTGATTTTCATCTTATCGCCCTCGTTTTGAGAGCTGGGGTTTGTTTACCTTTGATGAGCAAACAAACGCTGATTATTGCTAGGTCGCGAATGGGACAGGGTGTTGCTAGGTTACGTAGACCCTTCAAATGGAGCACATAACTCACGCTCAGATGTGAGTGGGTTGACAGACAAGTGGTCAACTATTTTTGGATGGCTTCAGAAGCAAATTTTTAATTTATTTACCTCTGAATTAAAGTCTTTGATATTATTTAAAGGCATTAAACCTCAAAGAAACTTGATAATTTATTCCAAAGAATAAATTCTTTATGTACCGAGCGAAATGATTAGCGAAATAAAGGAAATCAATCAATTAATTAATCAATAAGTTTAAAATTTAAAGCATATTTTTATACTATTTATTTTCTAGCCTACTAGCTAACAGCTTTTATACTGGGTATAATTTAATAGCGATGCAAGATTTCTAAAAGATAAAGCCCTAACCGAACGTTCCACTGAGTTCAAGGCCTTCTCCTTTGAAAACAACAATAAAATTCGAAATTTTATTGTCTCGACAATGACCTTCATTTTAAACGGATGAATCAATTGAGATGGTTTGATTTTTCAAAAGCGAGCAAGAGACCATATCGAAGAAACGACAATGGTCGTTAAGGAGAGAAACAATCAGTATCCAATCAATGAGGTTATTGTTCTTTTATCTAGTACCAGTGACACAATTGATATCATTTCCACCACTGATTATGAAGAATATAATTCCATTCTTTTAAATTTTCAAAATTATCTCATAATATAATCTTATTTAAGTGAGAAACTCATTTTCCTTTAAGAGTGTCAATCAGTGCATTCGAACTCTATATCAACCAACTGTTATCATCTCCGTGTTTTCAGAGGAAGTAAACAATGGCCGTCCTGCACGACTTGATTCACGAACACTGAAGGGAAAATACTTAAACTTTCCGTTATTATACAATAATTATGTGCGTCGAAAACCACCATGTATTCTCAAGAAGAAAATTTGAAAAAAAATTTATAGTTTAATAATCTTATTACCGTTATGATTATTATATACGATTTATTATTATACGGATTATTCATCCAAATTTTGAAAACTATTCGTCCTTGACTATCGCTCTTTAATTGAATTCCTTTACTGAACAGATATTCGAAGTACCTGAAACGAAAGTAAAAGGAATATTTCAAATCAATGTATCATATTTTCGAAGTATTAATATCAAGAAGTATTATAGGGACGAAGTATAAGTGAACGGATCTATTTTCACTTAAAAGACAAAGCGGATTAGAAGGCGCTTTGAAAATTTTTCAATAAATATCTAAACCTATAAATTCTGAAGTCCGAAAAATACGGTACTGTACTAAATTCTTGGTTTCACTATCAGATTAAGAGTGAGTAATGGCATAAGTAATAGAGACATACAAAGTAGCTACCCCTTTTGCAAACAGTTTGAAATGGGTAATTACATTATATTCTCTATCTTTCAATATCATCAAAACTAATAAACTAATTAAAATTTAGGATAAAATGTTACAATACCCGTACCACATGCGACCTTGTATAACAATACTGATACTTGGGCTTCTTCAAGGAAGAAGAAAACTCCAGGAATGAAGTAACTCAAACTTGAAATACTACCTAGGACCAAGGGACCAAGTAACATAAGATTGAATGAAAGCGAAGCACGAGTTCATTGTGAGATGTTCCAAAGCAATTGATGAAAACATGAAAAAGACTAATCATGAAACCGTTTCCGGTGGCCAAACCTGTGGTAGGATGGATGCGGATGAAATACGAATAAGAACCAATGATATTAAGAATTTAAAGTGTGGAAGGAGATATGAATGAAACTAAGGATCTGGAGCAGACAAAGTCTGTGAAGATATTCTTAAACCCTTATAGGATATCAGTATCAAGTGTGATAGAATAATGAGGGAAAAATACAAAATCAGAACCAGGCAATGGATGTTTAGACGAATGACATGGTGGTGAGAGTAAAGGAATCAAAAAAGAAAAGAAAACTCTATATCCTATTCCTTAAATGCTGACATGATAAAATAGCTAAAGGATACTAACGGCATTTGTCACAAACCTTTCAAAATATAGGTTGAGAACAATAACATTTTCTGGAGACATGAATCATATTGTGACTAAGATTCATGAATGATACATCTCGAAAAGGCACAACTAACGGATATACTTCCCTCTTGTGGTTTGGAGTGAGTTGAAAGAGTTACCCCAAAATTTGGAAAAGAAAAAAATATGCTAAAACTTTAAGCCTATAAGCCCCATCGATATCTAGCAAGTATTCTGAAGGTGAATAATACAAGGAAAATACTGGCTGAAATATGCAAGCTATATGCAGGCTAGAATGCACAAAGGACACGATATAAAAGAAACTGGAAAATTGAAATCTTTATTAGGGGAGAATTGAAGACTGCAGCATATATTACAGCTTGAGGAGGATATCTTTGGTAAATTTATTTGTTCTTTTTCCAAACAAGAGAAATAGCATTGGTTGGAAGAATTAGCATCATGCGGAACCAAAATAGTTAATTCCATGACCAATTAAGACTTCCTAAGGAACGGATTTCTGCTATACACCATCAAAATATGTCAGAAGAAAATTGAAGAACCGAATTATAAATACAGGCTGTAAACATTCGTAGATAATTTGGCAATCTGCAGAACAGTAAATTCTACAAGGAAAAATATTGGCTGAAATATACAATCTATGCTTTATAAATATACATGACGATGAAGAATGAGAATAAAAATGAATTCGATCCATATGATTATAAAAAGAAGACCACCAGCCACCAAAGAAAGTTTGTTGTGTAGGAGAATATTGAGAATGATATTGACAGATAGGATAAGAAACATACATAGAACGTTAGAGGTTTAAACAATATGGAACTAATTTACTGAATATTAAAAGAAATATTAGAGAATTTGATAACGGCATATAGTATATGAAAAATTTTAAAAATGAAATATATGGCACAAGTCCTCCAATCCACAGATAAAAAGGCCAAAGATGCTGATGATACTGAAAGTTCATCGCCTCATTTTTATTTTAACTTACCCTTCACTATATCTTAGCAGCTAAAAAGTTATTTTGTTCCCCCTTCAATTCGAAAAAATCCTTAGGACAACAGACTTCGCTGTTCATCATTAATTGCTTTCAGTACCGATAAATATTTATAGAAAGTTATTAATAACAGGCAATATCATATATTCTTAGAGAAATTAATAATACTATAACCACCTGATTCAGGGGCTTCATACATTGGGAGAATTATAGTACTAATATGCTCAAATGTTTGATTGATTATATCCTCTTGCAAAGGAAACGAAGAATGCGTTGCAATCCATTCGATGAACATAATATATCTTCTCTTCCAAAGGTACGAATAAATTATCAAAACATATGGGATCCTAAAATTGAAAAAAGTATGATAAGATTGAATTAACAACAAAATCTCCGAAAACAAGGTTTACTTCTACTAAACAAACAAAGATACCTTGTTGATATTATACTGATGTACCTTATGTAATTTATATGTCGTACTCTTTAAAAGTAGTTGAAAGTGCAATGTAAATTTCAGCAAGGGATGGTAAACATATATCGTAAATAGTTTTTAATTCTAATAATTACTAAAATAAATCCTATAGGGAGCATACTGGATGGACAATACCTTAGAAACGTTGGAACTTACAAGGAATAATTTAATCTACTGTTTATTAATGTTCATGATAAAGAATTTATAATATTTAATCTCCAGTTAAACATTTATCTTGATTCTAATTGGCTGATAGAAGTACCACCGCTGTCAGTACAAGTTTTGTATTATTATATTTTATGCGAAATACTTCTTTACCTAATTCTCGATCGAATACCACTAAAATTTCTTCTTTCTTTTACGTCGACCTCGAATCATGGCAGTTTTCTCGAATTCAGAGGAATAAGTTGACGATGCATTACGAAACTAGTAATTTTGCACAGTAAGACTCACGAGTTGGAAAAATCATAATAAATACTAGTATTAATATAATTTTTGCGTTACGATGGACCTCGTGTTAATTAAAAAATCTAATTACAATTTTAGAACTCATATCTCACTTTCCTCATGCATCCCATCCTGTTCACATCGTTCCCATGGATAGACTCTTAATTTTGCTAAATTTAAAATTAAGAACATGTAAACGGGCTTAAAGCATTCTCAAATCGAACTATTATGTCGTGATGGAGATATCAATAGAAGCAGCTTCCGATTGCGAATAAATAAGCGCATTTAAACAACATTTTACAAGTCAATGTGCCTGATACAGCGAAGGAATGTTATAATTTGCTTAATATCATTGTAATCCAAGTTTATTACTAATATTTACGACATCCATCGTCACAACGAAATGGCATCTAAGTACTCGTCCACGGTCGCTACCAAACAATGAGCAGGTAAAATTCTCAAAGCAAATTTTTGCAAACACGGGCAAAGGGCGTTCGAAATATTTTCTGATGGGACTTCGCTTCTTACCTTAATGTTTCCTTTGAAACTCGTATCCATACTCCATAAGCTAATCCGCTTCACCTCCACTCACATGACGATATCACAATGCTTTCCTAAGCTAAACCGCCAAATCTATCAAATCTTATATGTGCTCCGATAACCACTTAAGACACGAAATTGGAGACAATCACATCATCCACGAGAAATCGTCAAGATTCCATTGCGAAAATATTGGCATGAAATGTCATAACACAACGGAAGAGACTTCCCGATACACTCCCTACGAGGACAAATTTTGCTCACAGAAAAGACCCGCCAGGGGTCGAAACAGAGACAGTTGAAGCATTACTTCGCCCTCTGTTGGAATGAATTAAATAATAAAACGCTCTTACATCGAATAGGTAAATGTCGAATTATTTCCACTGCTCCTCATTTAAGATTCCGCGATAGCACGTAAATGCGTAAACAATCAATATCTTTCAAACTGTCCTTACATTCTTACTTGCGTAAAACTATTAGACCAAAGATGGATCAAGTTTCTTTATTATCATATCGTACAGACATTTTACTATTACTTGCGGAAATAATGGAAATATATCTCAAAGGCTTCGTTCTGTAAACTTTCCTGAACAGTTATTCGATGTTTCTGAAACGAAAGTAAACCAAATATTTCAATATAATATATGTACCGTATTTTCGGATAAGTTGAACCGCATTATAAGGACTAAGTAAATGTTTTATAAAACAGATTTCTTTCGTAGTATGACAACATTTTACTAATCAATGTTAAATCAACCCTTTTTGGGTATTGATATTTAATTTTAGATACTACGGTTGATTAAACATATATACTTTAGAAGATTAAAATTTTTAAAAATCTGTAAATAATACCATCTAAGCAGAGTTTAAATTAAAAGCAATGAAGAGCTAAATAGGTTCCGGATTCTATTGGTAAATCTCGCATAAAAAATCTTAATTATCTTATGAAAATAAAATCTTATTTTATTAACTTTAAGATCATAAAAATCATCAACTAAATAGAGGAAATATGATGATTGATTTTTACTAATATTTATTAAAAAGATGGAGAATACCTTATAATTTCAAAAATCGCAATACATAAGGATTCATAGTTGCCTTTCGTGAATCATGAACATGATAAGATACCATTTATTACTCTCAACATTTAAAATCGAATCATTTGATGACATTTGCACAGTTTCCATGACATTTATCCATACGAGCATTTGCCACCCAATACGTGAACTCCTCATGCTTTGTGTAGTAAGTTCAATGTCGAAAGAGAATGGTCGTATGTTACAGCCGATGCCTCAGCACGGCTGAAACACAGTTGCAATCAAGGACTTACTTCTCTACTCTTCAGCTTCCGGAATTTCTCCCAAACACTTCATTGACGTGCTCTGCGGAGGGCGAGGCGGTCGAAAAACTCTCCGTCACCCGCTTCCACGCCCATCTTATAAAAAAAGCCGATTTCACTTTCCTCTCGTTTGCCAAACCTCACTTCCTCTATTGGAAAAGGATAAGGCATTGTTGTTTCGACTATTGGAAGTGACTTCGATGGAAATTTCCTACTCTTGCGATTTTGTAAGTTTTCGAAGTGACACGTCCTTAAATTTAAGTATAGAATTCTTCAACGATTATTACCATTAAGCGCAATCACTGCCTAAATCATATAGGTCAAAGAAAACTTCAATTAAAAAAGAATCATTTACTCTTCAGAAATGTTATTAATTAAGAATGAATGGTTTATACTACGTCAGCTACAACAATCGGTTTTGCTGCAACAATAGGGTAAGATGTAACAATCAGTTCGACTATAACAATCGATTTGATCGAAAATATTGACTTTGCAGTAATAATGTAAAATACTCCTACACTCCGAAACTTAAGTTAATAGTTATTTTTCTGTAAAGATACTTACTTTGGGAATATGATGAGATATTCTTATCTATAACGCCTAGAAATATTTTATGCATCAATGATTAAAATACTTTAGTATCCAAGGTTTTATCGGATTCTGATGGGTTATTTTTCTTAAAAAGAACCGTCCAAAGATGTGACTTACCATTCTCCACTGGCAAGGGACAGTCGTGATGGTGATAAATGACAAGAAGTCCAATCGCTTCATGAATAATTCAAACTTCCATCACTCATAAAGCGGCCCACATAATGCCATGTTTTCCATCCGAAATAGAAAAGTTGCTCGTGCGAAGAACGCTTATGTATGGTTCATTTTTATACTGATCTATCATGACTATTAAGAACATATTAATGTATGGTCAACACTAATGATATCTGAATGTATTCTTAATTAATATAGAAGCAAAATTAACGACCCTTTTATCGACATCATCGAAAACTTAAAACTTCTTAGGATTAAGTTCACTGTGTTCAGTAATATAAATTTATAAATGAGAAACAATTAACTTGAATATTAAAATATGTTGTTCAAAATTTTGTAAATGTAAAATAGAATTCTTTATCGTTAATGTTATCTATTATTAATGAATCGTAAACTGAAGATTTTATTATTTAATAAATCATAATTAATTTTTAAATTAAAAAATATTTACTAAGGAACAATTAAAATTTAGATATAGTTTACTTTTATATAATAAATTTGAATAAAGCCTATGTATAATTATTAAATATAATCGAATGTTTTTGGCTATCTATTTACTTAGCTAATTATTTTCTTACTGCGGTTCACAGAAATTTTTATTCTTCATCGATCTTAGCAACATATCATAATTTCTGTGTTACTAAGATAGTCACACTTACACTCTATTGTTATTATAAACATCTGTTAGAATATTTCGACAATGAAATAAAGGTTACCCTGTGATTATACTAGTATTGAACATGTACACTTTTCCACTCTATATTTAATAATTCCATATAAATAACCCCATATGTAATTAAGTACTCTTTTACTCTAATGTGTAAATATTCCCCAGAGTATATTACTTTTGCTTTATTCACAAAGCCTGTCTTAAGATCCTACTTCGTACTTCAAGTGATATTTAAGACTCCAACCCTGGATAATTTTATCTTAAAAATCTTAATATACAACCTATATCGGGGTTGTGACTTAAAAAATATGTAGAATATATTGATCACAAATCAAAAAAACGTAACCATACCATTTTCCGATGCTACAATGTTACGATCAATACTGGTAGAAAATCCAACAACATTCTTGCTACATCGTTAAAGTATAAGCAAGACTTTAGACAACATTTTCGACATAGTTCGTAATGCATGTATCTGACTACAATTATTACGAACTCAACAATTAATCTCCATCCTAAAACATTCACATCTTAATGATCTGTCAATGGAGCTTCGTAACCTCGCAACGATCTTGAAAACGCGCGAACTAAGTGGAAGTAAAATGTAATAGGTTCAAATGGTCGATCTCTTAGAATTACCTCATAGAGAGCGCGATAAAAAAACATCACCCATTCTGTCCCGCATGTGCCTTCGAAGCTATCCCGTCGTGATGCAATTTCATGTCGACACAGATGCATGAGTAGCAGTACAATACTTTGCCGCGATAAATTGAGATAAATGCACAATTTTTGCCTATCGCTCAATGAGTTATTCAAGCCATAAATGATAGAATCAAAGATCGAAATTGCAAACAATCCGCAACGATAAGAGAATGTTTTCAAGATAAAATGAAATAGACTCTTTCGTTCATTAATTGATTAGAATCAAAGTGCGATGTATATAGACAACATAGAAACTGGAATAAGGGAGTAATGAATAAGCATTAAATATAAACTGATCTATAAGTTTTTCTGAGTAATTTTAATGGATGGAGTACAGTAATTAAAAATCTGACAATCATGAACATTATTGTCTTTTACAGTTGAGCAAATTATCAGTAATTCAGAAATATGGTATAAAACATGACCATAGAATAATTATGCGAATTAATTGTATAAATAAGTTCTACTCTACATCTACCATAAAATCTTCAGAGGAACGATGTATATTGTATATGTATGATATGAATATAGCATATATCAACATAGCCTTACTTTGAGCTATACTTAAACATCGAAAAGATAAAAGAGCTGACGTAAGTAAGATGGATCAAGATGGATGGATAGTACTTTACAGCATCACCCTCATCGCGTTTGCTCTATTTCTCATTTATTAAAAAATAACTGAGAAAAGCGTTGAAAAAGTAGTTGAATTGGATTTCAAGTTATATTTCTCTTTCTTTGAATCTATTGTAAAGTTAACAAAATAGCAAATCAATCAATAGTAATTACTGAGAAAGATAATTAATTAATAGTGAAAATGAAAACTGATGAAAATAATTCTAAGGCTATGAATCTGATATTTTAGCTGAATTAAAGAGTGAAGTTTACCCAAAGAAACGAAGAGCTCTAAGGGACTCTAAGAATTTTTTTGTTGATCTAATCTATTTATATGAAAAATCATTCTTTTTGTAAACAATTTAATTATTATATCAATCTATTGTTTGATCTAAAATGGTCGTTTTTTTCATATTTTATGTCATCGCTATTTATCTAACTCAAGTTATAAAAATTTCTGCTCTTTAACTGAAAAGGCATAAATAATGTCCCATTAAGAATACTCTAATTTTAAAATTATATAGAGAACAATAAAGTAAATAATGTAAATGAGCCGCATTATCGTTCTTGAGAGGTCATTGTTCCCAACACTGAAATCCAGTGGAACTCAACAAAATTGTTCAGTTAGTCACTAACAATACTCACCTACAATATCGGTGGCTATTGTTGAGGCTTAACACAATACTAAACTTATAGTTTTGATAATGGTTTAATATAGTTCTTAATATGGTAATAAGTGATTGAGAGAAGGGTATACTTATATTATGATAAGAAGATGATACTCTTATTGCATCAATACGTATAAAATATATTGATTTTCCATATATGAGTAGATTGATATAGGGGTTTGTATTACCTGTTTGTGTTAAATAGGACAATTTAAATATTTACTATTTAAGAATGTACAAACCATTGAGAATGCACTTTATAATATTTGAAGAAGTGTTAAAGTGAAGGATCCAATTTCCTCCAGCATATGTTCATCAACGGAACATTTCCTCATCAGTCAACATAGGAGGGAGTTTTTTGGCATCCAACATCCTCTAGCATCGTGGGTACAACAGGCGATAACCGGAGTCAACCACCCTTTTGGGAATATCCCAACCCGGATCTTCACCCAGTGGTGCAATTAGCGACATCCTATAGTCCGTCGAGGATCCCTTTTTCGGCCCCTATGGGAATAGCCCGCAGAAAGTGCCTAACAGGTGTCGGGGGAGTGGACAGGAGGGGAAACTCTGGACGGCGCCTATATACGAAGACGGTGGGCGGCGACTGCTTCATTTCCCATTGATCCGAGCACAGTCTCGGGTCTGCACAGGAGGACGTCTCGGAGGAACGCTGTTAAGTTGGCACCGAACTCAGGGGCCCTTGTTTTTAACACCGAAAAAACACGATACAGCACAGGTGAGTACACCTCAAAATCGATCTGAAGCGTGCGAGTGATTAAGCGGTATTTACGTTTCCTTACGTTTAGCGGAAGTTTGGCGCCGGAAGTGGGGCGATTCAACACTGTCCCTCTCTCACGCCATTGGCGGATTTGGGCGACTTTTTTATATTTTTTGCGTGAGGAGAAAAGGAAAGGAAGTGACCCAATAAGACGTTGTTGCGCAATTTTATTTATAGTGGCTAGAGCTCAGGTGGAGTTATTTTTGTTGCCATAGTGAGAGAGTTTGGAGAATTTGTATCCATGCCGACCGTAAGTGCGGGGAAACTTTCTGTTGTCTCTAAGGGAGGGAATTAGGAGCGATTTCGGAGACCTGGTAACGGTTGATTGCTTGGATACTTATCAGTAGAGTCATGCAAATGTATAATTATCCCGAAGGAATAATTGACCTAGAAAATAAAATTAAGATCTCTAGAATGATAGGTATTTAACTCAGTATATATTTTACCACAATATTACCTTAGTAAATTACTACGAAAAATTTCCGTGTTTTTTTCTATTTTTGTATCAATTAAATGCGGTAAATTTGGAAACATCGAATTTCTTCCTTAAACTTCAGTTTTTAAAGCATATATCCTATATTCTGTATGCAGCTAAGAAAGAGAAAGTCTACTAATTAATAGTAGTATTACATATTACGAGTATGTATTAAATAAATACATATTTATTTATTTCTAATATTATCTTTCTTTCTTACGATAAAAGAAAATAATTTTAAAAATGAATCAATAAGTTTTCTTAAAAAATTTGCGGTCTATAAAAACAGATTTCGTAGTAACCAATAATATAAAAATAAGCGAAGTTTGAATTGGTTAACAAGTTTCTTTTGGTAAATATTATTGAAAGCTATTGTGATTAGAGAGAATTTCTTCCGTTTATTAATAATTTCAAATGCCAAATAGTTTGTTTTCCTCTTTCTGTATTTTTCTTCCGGAAAAGCGGTTATTAAGCCCCAACTCCTGCACATCATTAAACACAGTGACTCGATGCAGATTAAATGGCCATTCCACCTCAACGTAATTATTCTTTGGATTTACCAAATCGATCTTTTCAGTACCGTTTGAGCTCTAGCTGATGCAAATTAGATCGAATTCCATCTCATTAAAATTAGCTTCGTTAGAATTTTAATCGGAGTGAATTTTTTCACCTACTTGGGATACCATGACGTTATCCAATACAATTTCTTTATATCGATGAAAAAACAAGAATTTAACTGTCTTAACTTATTTACTATTTATAGTATGAATATAATATATGAATGAAATTTTTATCATGATCGAAGAATATTAAATTAATTTTACAGTAGAACTTTAATCAAATAATTATGCAATGTATAAATACATGGAATATTTAAATCGGTCATAATGCAAATTTTCGATTTTACGTGAACTTTGAGCTTTACAGTAAGTTCAGCTACGCAAAATATCACCTAATTAATTTACGAAAGGGGTTTGTTTTATGTAACGCGCAAATAATGTTAAATGAAAAATAATCGCTGGGGTAGAGGAAAATGTTCTAGAGAACTTTAATAGAAAGAGTATCCGACTGTGCTCATTGTTTAAAGCAACCGTCAACATCATTTTCCGTTGTTTTTTTGCAGAATTTAAAGAAACATGATTTCAAATGTGTCCATTATTTATACAATTCCGATTACGCACCCAGCGAACGTGTCTAATCGTATAGCACCTGGTGAAATTTTTAGCGATAAATGGAATCGGAAGGCTATCGCGAACATTCGGACGCTTGCGAAAATTTAGTGTATTCATTTATTCATCTACTTCCTTGCTTATTTTATTGAGAATTGGGCTTCTACCGTGAAAATAGCCCAAACAATGAAGCCGAACTGGTTACTATGGGCTCAAGAAAATAAACAAACGCATCGGGCGTTACAATTGCGGTTGACTAACCACGGAATAACAGACTTTCTCCAGAATTTTTCGATTGGAACGAATAAAATTGAAAAAGTTCCACTTGAAAGATCCGCACAATATTGCATTGCCATGACAACATAACCCTTTTAATTATGAGGTAAACGAGTAATGATTCCACTCCGAAACGATTTGAAACCAAGAAGCGTTTATCAATAAATATTTTCATTTCCGTTACTTTCCATCTATGAATGAATTACAAACTAATATGCAAAATTAGACTTTCTCTGTTGGTGATCTTCGCTATCACTGATAAAAATTTCCATGACTTTGAGTAACAACAGTTCATATGGAAATGCAAAGGAATTAAGACACGTTTAATAACAGATAAAATATACTATTATACATATACGTGTTGTTGAGAGAAAATTTATACAGAATCATGTCATCGTTAGATGACAATAATATTAATACATACATGATAATGTTAATACATTTCACTTTGGAATAAATTTCTGAGCAAATTACGATTAATTTTTTCATCTCTCATTTGATGCTATATATTGCTCAGAATTGCGTTCCTAAAACAATCGGTTTCACGTAACAACCTCTCTCTCTCAATTCATTCGTGATTCAGAATCACAGAGAGAACTTTAAGTATACATATATATATTTATCGCATCGACATCAATATTTACGAATTTTAGATAACCTTCGTGACAGATTCAATGTTATATTTATTTTCCTCCCATTAAAATCAATCGATTTACAATTTCGCGGTTATCACAGTCACGTGTATCGAGTTCAAGGCCTTCCACATTCCGTCTTTGTACTCGTTTTCCGCATTCACGAGATTCACGATTTTTGAATTGGCGCCATTTTCATTCCAATCTAAGAAAATCCTTGATTGGTGCAATTTTCTTTTGTCACGTTTATCAACGCAACAAGTAGAATCGATCGGCAGTGCACGATATTTAGGCCATCATCTGAATTTAGAGGGCTCCCGGTTTTCCCACTGACAACATACACACCCGCGCTACTCACGTGTTTTGAACTTTACGTTTGGAAGTTAAATTAATGGAGAAGTGGCAGTAGTTACCCATGTTGGATTGCCTGAATAATTAGCATTATGAACATAGCTTGAGTATATGCCACTCCGTCGCCTTGGTAGCGATCATGATTAATCTCAACCTTTTATAAGTAATGGATCTCCGTTGAAACAACTAAATAACTTTGTATGTCATATCGCTGTTAACTTCAGGGTTGCAAACTATTGAAATTTTGATTGAAGAAAATGTAAATTCTAGTAGTAAAGAAGTTTATCAGATATTCCATCATTTCATTTACTTTACATTGTCGAAGTTACTGAATAAAATACTTCAATCGACTGTAGAAAAAATGGCAAATTTGGTAATTAAAGGAGAGCGATCAAAATATAAATTATAATTGGGTTAATAACAATTAGTAATACTAATAGCTTACCGAGGTTCTAATTTGGAGTCATTGCCATCCCAAAATGCCAAGCACTTTCTTTTTCGTGAAGCCAAGCAAATTTGGCTTGTTAGGAAGCAATTAACGTTTTGTAAGACCCAATAACCTCGATAGCGTATAGAATGTATGTATACAACATTTTTGAAGTATAAAGGAGGAAAATAAATTTTCTAGCATAATCTAAACACAGACTGGTATGCACTTTACTTATAACGGTCGATTTATGGATACATAAAACTTAAGGGTAACACGTGTTAAACCTTCTACTTTCTCTACCTCAAGACTTCATATTTAATATTTCTATCCGTGAGAGAAAATACCATGTGTAATGATCTTCAGATCTCCCTATTCTGTTTAGAAATGATTGGTCAATGACCAAAAGCAGCTGTTAAAAGATTAAACCCGCATGAACTGAAATTTTTTGTTTTGTTTTAAGGATGATAACATGTAAACACCTAAAAGTGTAGACTATTCAGCGTAAGGGAGAGTTTCTTAAACACTACCTACACACGTATTGGAAGGATAAATAGTTACATTGTATTTCTTATTAATAATTAATTGTATTAACGTAATCATGTTTGAGGAATCAATAATCGTGTCAATCAATAAATAATTTAATATCCATTATCTTAGTTTTGTTTTAAAAATTTTCACCATTGTTGTTCAGCATTGTTGGATCAACCGTTATTATTTCAAAGGTATTATTTTGAATAAATGAGATGTGAGAAATAATGAGAAGATAAACTTGTACACAGCGATCTGATTCCTTCTGTTTATATTTTCTTTCGGTAGTATCTCTTTGCACCGTAACAGGGGATCAAGTTCACGTGGCTGTTCGTGCATTAACGGTGTCACGGATGAATGCGAAAATCACAACGAAATTTGAAGGTCGCGGTATGGAAATGCAGGCGTACACAATTCTTTCTTTGAAGCGAAATTTAGTTATTTTAGTGAAAGGCATCTTCCACGTGTCAGGAGACGTAACCTTTGACTGAGGGAGTTATTGTCAGTCTCTGAGGTCATCAAAGACCAAGGTTACATGAATACGGATCCCAATACTCAGTACCACAATGTACGATTATCATTTATAGGTTTTTAAATGTTATTTAATTATACTTTACGGTGTGTGTTCTTGTATTCTCTGTGAGCACGATAAATGACAAGGTCTACAAAACCTACCTCATACTAATTTTTAATTTAATATTTGTAGATAATTTCATTTTCAGCAATGATATTTTACTTTTAAGTCTCCTCCAAGTTAAGGTAAACGATCTGATTTTATTCGCAGTCTTTGCAAATATTTTACCTGGTGAAATGCTTATTAATTGCCTACGAATACACACCAAAAATATTTATTATATCTATTTTTTAACTTATCGTTTATAGTTTTCATTTTTACCACAGTATACTTATCTTTTATTCTTTTTCGATCGAGGGTTTGGACTAAAATAACTTTCACACAAGAATATTTAGCCTTTAGCAAGACAGTAGATTTTCATTTTATGAATAGCTATTTAGTTATTATTATTAGTTAGTAATTTAGGAAGTTAGGTCACACTATGCAATAAGACCTCTGCTCTTTTGCTAAATCATATTAATTTACTGGGTCATAACTAATAAAGTTACCTTATCATAATCATTGCTGATACAGATACACTGTTTCACATTGATTGCTCCAATTTCATTTTCTGTTGTCTTATGTTTTTTTGTTAAACTCTTTCCTTCTTCGCTAATTGGTTGATTATTACATGAACAATGCATTTAAAGCCCACACCTTCACCTCCATACTCCAACTGTATCGATTTTGGACTTATTTGGGCATAACTTCCGGATGATCCTTCATAAATAGTTGCTTAATATCTTGTCAATGCTACGTCTTCTTATATGCAATAGTAATAATTGAGATTTTCCTATTTCTATGGTTGAATACGTAACTCAATATATCCCAACTGGTTGACGTTCGGATAATCAATTGTTGAAACATTTAAAAACATCGATAAATTTAACGCACCAGAGGAACAAAATTATCATTTCATTATGTCAGGACATTCACCTACATACCCATGCCCTTACGATCGAAACACGTTCGAATCATTACGTGCTAAAAACATCAATAAATTGGCCGCTATTGTATGATTTATGGTAGTAAAGCTTATCGCCTTTATAACCAGTATCAAGCGGTTGAATAAGAAATGTGTTATTCTCACTCGACCAGCGTGCTCAATGGGATTTTGCAACTTCAAATTGACCCATCACTTTCAACGATGGGAAAACATAACCCATAAAACAGCGGCGATAATTCCCTCATGATCGTCTGACCTTGTTTTGGGAGAGAGTACGCCAACATGCTGCCCGATGATATGTGCGCGGACCCATTGATTGCGTCATCGCTCCGGTAACAATGAACTCTACGGAAATCGACGCGATTCGTTTGAACGCGCGGTACTCAACAATGGGGGACAGATATTAGGGTACGTAAGTGATGCAATCAATGAATCGCGCGACAATAGTTGAATCCGTCTATTAATTAATTGTTTGAATTGAATAGCTATTAATTTAACACCCTTATAGCCATGAATGACGACGTTACTTTACATTCTAATTATTCTCTCATAACCCAGAAGTAAAACGTAATTTATTCACGTAGTATTTAGAAGGAAGCAAGTAGATTTCCTTGGTAAACAGCGCTTAACTTCTACTATATTTCTCCAGAGATGTTTCTCGGTAGAATTTAAATTAAATGGAATGATTTTAATCTAAAAGAGACGTTGGTAGTTATATAAAGTAGGAGAAGTATCAAACGCTATATGATATCATCACTGGAGTAAAATTCATCGGAATATAATTTTTTAGACTTACGTATCTAATTATAAAATATATTCACTATCATCTTTAAAAATTATTCCTTTCATGGCTGTTGGAATTACTCCTTAGTTCCTCTTTTACATTAGTTATTCTAGTCTACGAATTACCTGTCAGTTACGTCTAAATATCAACTTCATATATTGAATTGTCAACTGTTTTCTTTGTGGTTGTATTTTAAATAAGGAAGTTTTTTTCTTCAATTAAAAAATATTTTTTTGGAATTTAAAAATTAAATTGGCTGTTCCTTAGATCTTTCCACTCATTTCAAAGCGTGAAAAGGTCAAAGTCATTTCAAAATTTCATTCTTAAACTGATTAATACTTGAATACTCCTTCCTATCCATACTCGCTCATATCGTGCTCTTTAATAATCATACGCTTATCTACAGTTTAATTGATAGACTACTCTAAAGCCTTGATTAATAAAGAGAAAGAAAGATTCTTAACGTGGCTGCATCTCAACAGTGAATTGGATAATGGGATGCGTGATTACTCATAAGCGTACCTCTCCATGAATCTCTTGACGCGGCCTACGCAAATGTTTACACTTACCGATTTCACTGCTCCTTCACACGAGGGAAAGATTGGAAAACAACTTTTCTTCGACAAGTGAGTTAATACGAGCGAACTTTGGCCGTTGCAGGAGGTCAGCCGCGGTCACTGCAATGCGTTTTTATCAACTGAGAACGGGGAACTTTCCAAACGACGCATCCCACGTGATATTTCAGTTTGATTTTCATTCGTCGATTGTGTAAATGAAATCCATTCTAAGGAGTAATGTGGTTAAGTTCAATAGTTCCATTCGGTAACTCAAAGCGTACGGATGGGAGACAAAACATCTTTGTTATCGTAACGCTAAACAGTTTGCTGGCTGAGATATAGGACTCGAAACAGTAACAACAGAGACACTTTGAGGTGGAATCTGCTACAGGTGAGGATAGAAAATTTCCCGACAAAATGCACTCGAGATATTCATCAGTACGGGAATTCAGTTAATTTCAGTTCGGGTCAGTTTCGGGAATTCAAATATTCCCTCACATACACCACCCACGTGATGTAAATCATTTTAGAGGAATAGTATTAGAAAAAGTAAATTATAATTATGTTTCTTCCTAAAAATAGGGAATTATACATAACGTAGGCTATTTTTTATAGAAGGTATGCGTTTGTTTTGATAAGTTGATGCGACGCATCAGTAATAAGGGTTCGCTGTCAATAGAATTAAATTTCAAGATTGCGGGAAAAATTATGAAGTTTTTGTAAATTTTTTAATGCGAAAGGTAGGGAAAAATTGCCAATACTAATCGCAGAGAGTTTTCATACTGATTGGGTACTTTGACTCCTGAAAAAACCATTATAACTAAGTTATGTGCAATAGTTTTGAGCAAGGATTGAAATGTGCCAAAAATGCCTTATTAGATGTAAGTAAAATTGGTAAGATATAGTTTTTCTTCCCGACTATACCCTACATCACGGAAAGTACCGACAAATTTCATTGATTCTCGTATAAATATATTAATCGCTAGGACGTTTCACAGGGATTCATTAACTCAGCGGATGTCACTCTTCGATTTACATAGACCGCGATGTATAACTTCAAAACAATATCATATTCGAAAAGGGAGATGAATGACTCATTGACGAAATGTCAGCTACTGGAGACCTTTGAAAAAAACCACTTTTGATGGGTCAAAATAAAGTATTTTAACTGCAATCGGATTCAGAATCGATTTCAAAACTTTTATTATTATTTTTTTTTCGAAGTCAAAGTCATCGTTATTTTTTTCAGTCCTGGATCTCCTTGGGAATAAAAAAGGGGAAGGAATGAAACTCCCCTTCGATTGCTAACGATCAGAGTGTTAGTTGGGTTCAGACAACAGTTCACTTAGGAGCGTGGTTATGTTTTCACAGATGGCGATTCTTAAGAGCGTAGGGCCATTGATCAGAGCGGCCTTCCTCTTCACCTTGGTGGCTGCAGCCCCGCCTACCACTGGTCAACGGCCCAATATCATATTCATCCTCGCTGACGACCTGGTGAGTACCTTGCCTCTTCATTCTCATTCACTAAATCCAACAGGGTTGATAATTATTTGTTCTATGTTTGTTACTATGGAAACTAAATAACAGATTCAACGAGTTTTTTTGATCAAATACGCCATTAATAATTACGCCATGGAATCATCGGTTGATTGGGAAAAAGAGCTGAAATAATAGAAATGTATTTTTATTAAAATAGAATTTGATTATTTGAAGTTTGGATCATCACAGCACTCTAAACTTTGACGATTTCCAGAAAATTTGAGATTATTCTTTGCCTTAAAATGGTGTTATTTTTCTTTTATAATTGTTTAATAAAGGATATTATGAAGTTATATTCATCTTAATTTTCAATCGCAATTTAATTAAATTGACACGATTAGCATATTCTCCTCCAACACTATTGGCTGTGATATTTACTCAGAATTAATTATAAATTCAAGTCTATAATTTTCGCAAAAGAATGAGGTTTTAAGGGCAAATAAAAATGATCGTTTCCACCACCATCGTAGAATGGGAAATAGCAATTAGTTTTCAAAACTCGTAGGGAGTATGGGAAGATAGATTCGAGGAGAGCTAATGTCTTCTAATAAGTAACTGTTTAGCGTAAAGTAGTATTTAGAAACTCATAAACGGTTCTGAGATTAATTTTGGCTGATTTAATAATAACCTCTCCAAGTTGCAGAATCTATTTATGAATACAGATCCCGTTTAATTTTCTAGTTAAAGGTATAAATAAATTATTTTAACTATTAAAAGGAATATCAAAATTGGCCGTTTATATAAGAAAAAGACTTTGTTTTGTAATTGTAATCATGACTATTTTTTTTTCCTTCAAGAGGCTATACAGATAATTATTGCACCCAATTTCATAACGGAATTTCCAACCCAATCCTTTTTTAAATGTAATCGTTTGTTCATCATAAGTCAAGTTTCTAGTCTTAAAATATTTTGTAACAGTTTTCCTTTAGAACTACGCTTCGAAGCCGGTTACTCAGACCGATTGCCATTTACGGTATTGAACTATATTATCCCCTCTTTATAAAAATTTCCAGGCATCTAGGATGTCTCAAGATTTCCAATTACAATCAAAAAAGTCAACATTATTAAATTACCATAAAGCACGATAAATCATTATCGATTAATTTTCACCATGAGGCGATTTGTTATATTAATAATGAAATGTAGGAAAAATATAAATTTGAAGAATGACTTTTTAGATGGCGGTTAATTTATCAATTACATCCTGCTTACTAAATGAAATTTTAGCCTCATTATTTTATTATTATATTAGAACAGGCACTAAAATAAACTTTGAAGAAATTTTAAGTAATATATGTATTCTATAAGACAGTAAACTTGAGTAGACAATCCAGATAACGATTTCTGGGAACGAAGACAACAATATAGACAGATAGGATCGTATATATCGCAACTATACAAAGAAGTCAGCTTATTTCATAACAATGTATCAAATAAGTCTTTTTGTGTCGTAAGAAAGTATATTTCAATGATAAAATTAAACAAATTTCCCGTCGCTTCTTTAATCCTTAGACAAAATTCGTTGAAATAAAAATATATTTATCACTGTAATAAATATGAAATATCTTCATTTAATGTTTTACATCAATAAAGGTATGGTTATTTTTTGATCTTATTACAGTCGGTTTGTGTCAGCCATGGAGGTCTCATGTACCACCTTGAAACGAGTTCTGCGGTATTTCACTTTCTAACTCTCACTGTCGCATAATAATGCTTTGAAAAAATCGACCTTAGCCTGGTTACCGTTTCAGCAATGCAGGGCAAGTTTGTTTCCCCCGGATACCTGCATCGTTGCCGATACAATTTCACGATGTTTCCTACATTTTCATTACGAATCCATGGAACGTGATTAGATAGATGTACAAGAATCTGGATTACGTCAGTGTTTCCCGTTGCGCTATATCCTTCGTCTTAAAGGAAAGAATGGGACTGTAACAAAATATGAACTCTCTTATAGTAATCTGATGTTGAGTGAAGAGTTACATAGAGCCTGGAGCCAATTAATTTACGTTTTATTATCATGACAGATCCGATTAAACTTGAGATATAATTAATAGCGAATGTTGTTTATTAATACTGATAAAGTACATCACATTCATGCAATAAGTGCAATAAATCATAGAGCACACGTGCGTCAAATAGCCGTCAACCGCAAGAATATTTGAAAGCTGCGGTACTGCTACTTCCTCAATCTTCTCAGAATGTGGGATATCCGTTCTGATAGCCCAGCCCATTGACCAATGTGGTTGAAAGGAACTTTATTGCGAATTCAGCGAAAAATTGAAGATCAAAAATAGAATACCGAAAATTTAATGAAATGACAAAAATTTTATCGAGGTTGACGTGCGAAAAGGCTAACAGAACAGGATGCGTTCCAGTTTAGAGAAAATAGGGTCGTTTTCAATGAATTTTTTTTCAATGAAGAAATGTTTTTGGTTATGCGGTTCTATGGTTGTACTCTTACGCTTCCATGTACATTCATTGAGATATATGCAGAAAGCCTATTAATTTCGAAACGAATTTTTACAATTTTTTAATTACTGCAGCAATAATTTATTGAAAAATAATATATATATATATATATATATATATATATATATATATATATATATATATATATATATATATATATATATATATATATATATATATATTATTTTTATATATATTTATATTATTATTAAAGAATAGGGTTGTTTTGTTTAATTATGCCAGAATGTAATATTTTTCGTAGTCTTTCCGTCATTAAAAAATACAAGATTAATATAGTTAAGCGTTTCTTGGTGGAACGATAACAAAATTAATAAATAACTTGCTTGGCTCAGAATCTTCGGTGGAAAGAACTAAGTTATTTATTCATTATTAAAAATAATTTTCGTGGAATTTTTACAATGATTCAACTCGAGTTATGAAATTCTTGAACCTCAACATCTATCTCCAAGGACTCGAAGTGTTAAAGGAAAGAGCTATTCCGAGAGAATTTCGAAGGTCGTCTTAGGCCCTAAGAATGATGATTAAGTTGCGATAAGAGAGTAGTGGGAACTTTCCGCGGAAAATGATAGCTATTCTTCGTGGAGACCAGTCCATGTAACCATAGAAACCGATTCTCTCAGAAAGTAAACATTTGAACTTAAAATCAGATTATACTCGAACAAAAAGTAAAAAAATGTACTTTATAGATATCTACATATATACTAGCTTGGTGATTTGTTCTTTATTTTAAGCTCTTTTCTTTATACCGAACGGATCAGCATCATGAAATTGTAATCCTTCTCACAAATAACGCCAATTTATATTACATCTTTAAATTACATTTATCATAATAATTTTTAATAATTAAACATACACGTAATTAATTCAATATTCTGACTTTCTAGGGCTTTAACGATGTCGGGTTCCACGGCTCGGATCAAATACCAACACCAAATATTGATGCCCTCGCTTACAGTGGTCTGATCCTAAATCAGTATTATGTCACTGCACTCTGCACGCCTTCTAGGAGCGCCTTGATGACCGGGAAGCATCCAATTCACACAGGTAAAGGACCAAGAGTATTTGATAAGCATGCGTAAATTAACAATAGCCATGTATCGTAAAATTCAGGATAACATTCATAAAGGATAAAGTAGTCACATTGTTCTTTACGCCTCTTATGCATTCAAAACCTGAATTACGTAAAATACAAACTTATTGATTAGCAGTATATTTTATGAATTTATTTCGGTAGGGATGCAACACACTGTTCTCTACGGTGGAGAGGCAAGAGGACTTCCTTTGAGCGAAAAATTGCTTCCTCAGTATCTCAAAGAATTGGGATATGCGACTCATGCAGTTGGAAAGTGGCATTTGGGGTTTTATAGGGATGAATACACGCCCACTCACAGAGGTTTCGACTCGCATCTTGGATTCTGGACTGGGCACCATGACTATAATGACCACACGGCTATGGAAAAGGTATTTTTCTCATTATTTTACAGTATAATAATAATAAATCATCGTAAGGAAATATCTTCGTTTTTAGAGTTATTGTTAGGTGATGACTTTTATTGAAAGAACTAACATAGTACTGTTGTTCACGAAGCTGAAGTATGAAGCTTATTAGTACTATGGAGAAGTACGGTTGAAGTTGAGTAACGTGAAACTACATCAATATGACAAATACAAAATTAAAGTAATATTTCTACAATAATGTAATAGGATTAATGTACTTGATTAAGAATCGTTTAAAATCAAAATCTTCTGAGATATCGAACAAAGATTGGGATTTGAAAAAAGATTCTTCATATACCAAGCTCCGGTTAGTATCCTTTTCGTTCAGATTTATTCGATGATAACAAAATAAATCGTTAATAGTTTTGATAGCGGATATTTTTTCCTCTGTTCGCAATCGTTTGGGTTAATTATTTTTTTGGGTCACTTGGATTGCCTAACAATCTTGATTGATTCGTGTAGATATCGCGATAAGAAGCACGAAATTGAGCCGATTGCTATGGTGATAAAATCAAATAGAATGGCCTTATTTTAAATATTAGGAAATATTATGGACTTGACAAATAATTTTCTTTCCGTGATACTTTCAGAAGATATAAAGATTTCAATCGACAGTTGATTGGCTGCAAGTATATTGACCTGATGAAATTATCAATACTTTTCATTGGTTTATATTATTCATACAAATTAATATATTTAATTATAAGGATGAATATGATTATTTTTTTGAATATTGTTATTATGAAAAACAACTTCTTGAGATTAAGTTATATTAGCATTATGCTTCAAAAATTGCTACTAATTTGTATGTTACATAGCACTCACTTTTGCAAAATGTTCTTGTGCATATAAATGTTATGTAATATGCTTTAATTTACGACAATTTTTCTTAAAATTTTAAATTTCAATTGCAGATTTTATAGACATCGACATATCTCATTTACTATAATTATTAACTAAATTACATAACTTTGTACTTGTGCGATACATACAATGCATATTGTAAAATTATTAATTATAAAATAAGGTAATTTTCTTAATTTTCTCTTTTCATTTTAATTAGAGGAACTAACTAAGCTACTAGAACATAAATAGCCACTATTTTACAAAATACGAGTTATTTACTGTATCATTGTTTGGACAGGACTTACCAGTTAATTCTCATGGGTACCATATGTCTTACACCTGCTGTTGATTTACTCTTTTGCTCTTTCTACATTCAGGTTATGAATGAAACTCACCTCAGCTCTAAACAAATCGATAAAAGAAGTAATTTATGACATTACCCGTAAATCTTAGCTACTCTTTTAAACATTCTTTTTATCAAAGTTATTAGAATGGCAGTTTTTCTACAATGGTAAATCAATACGTTTTTCCCTTAGGGATGGTGGGGCCTGGATATGCACCGAAACATGGACCACGCATGGGATCTTCATGGGCAATATTCCACGGACGTGTTCACCAATGAGGCTGTCAAAATCATCAAAAACCATGGAACATCCAACAGAGCTGGAGAAGGTGGAAAACCTTTATTCCTCTACGTTGCTCACGCTGCGGTGCATTCTGGGAATCCTTACAACCCCCTTCCCGTTCCAGACGAGGCTGTGAAGAAGGTCGAGCACGTTAAGGGTTATAACAGGAGAAGATATGCAGGTAACGGAAATTCAGGGTTTTTTAGAAAAGTTCCCTGCTTAACTATATTCCTCAATTTATATCTAAAATCCTTCACGATTGTCGTTGACTTTAGGTTATTAGTCATTTATTACGTTGCATTGAGCACATTAGATCTTCATATTTACTACTCAGAACGTTACGTACAGCATTGAATTTACGCCAGAATTAGTTAACTTTCCAATCATTATCTTTTTAGATTATTTCCATTCCATCAATGTCCACGAATAAATACTGTTTGATTAATTCAAAAAAGCATTGTTATCAGCAGAAGGCAGGATTTAATTTTCTATCTTGGTCTCCATAGCTATGCTGCAGAAAATGGACGAATCCGTTGGTATGATAACCGAAGCATTGAATCAAAAAGGAATGTTGCAGAACTCCATCATAGTATTCAGCACAGATAATGGAGGACCTGCAGCCGGATTCAACTTAAATGCTGCGAGCAATTGGCCTCTGAGAGGGGTAAGTTGATAGAAGAGGATTCTTTAATTTATCATCCAATACTCTTCAGATAATTCTCCTACGATATGCATATCGATTTATATGTTATTCTGACTGAATTTTAAAAATATTCTATTAAAACTCATATACTAGAATATTTACGTAATGTTGATGAGTTATAAATAGCACATAAAAATTTAATCACATTAGGAATTAAAGGATTAATTTCTAGTCTACGAAGTACGATAAGTTTAGATTCAAGAATTCATTTCTCTTTCTTTTGCGTATCGCTAAAAACCTACAAGTGTAGAGAACGAATAAATTAGATATAATTAAATTCCATCAAATTATTCAATTTCTCCCACATAATTTTAATCTTCCTCTGGGAAATTTTAAATTATCTTTCTACGTCTATGCATCGAAAAAGAAGTTAATCAAACATTAACTCGTTCCTCAATATTTTTACTTATCGGAATTGCAAATTTCTCCAAAGGAAGCGTAGGAAATTACATTAAAGATGACAGATCGTAACGAACCATGTCCGGGAAGTTATGATACTCAGTGACCAATGCAAAAGATGTACATTTTTCCTCTAGGCCATCTTATAAGCAATCAAATGACTTTGATTTCCTTTAGTCAATATTCGAAGAACTCAGATTTAAAGAAAAACCCTGAAATTCCGAAATGAACAAGAAAATATTTTTAGATGCAATGAAAAGGATAATTTCATGAACAATGACATATTTACGTCATTGATACGTCTTTTCTTTCAATAAATTACTAAAAATATATATGCTCCTCTAATAATGTATGAATTGTTTACGTGAAAAGTTTAGTCTATTTCCATTAAGATAATAAGGTGAGGATTGTAAACGACTTAATTTCGAACTACATAACTTTCATTTATTTTGAAATGGATTCTAAAATTTACAGATTTTAAAATGAAGGTAATCTGAATTATCGTAGTATGTTCAAGGGAAAATGTAGATCGAAATTGCATGCATTCGCCAAAAATTTTTCCTGTTTTTTTCTTACATTCAACTTTTTAAGAAAAGACATCGTTTTACTCTCTCGGGTAATTCAATATGTACTTAAGTAAACTCATGAACCCTGCAATAGAAGATACACGAAATATTTAATTGATTTAAACATACCAAGAACACATGATTGCTTAAAGCATCGTGTCTTGACTGGTAAAAAGGTAACACAGGTCAGCAGTCAGCATTATCCAAAGCTATATTTTACTAAACATATTCTCTGTTCGCAGGTGAAAAACACTCTTTGGGAAGGTGGAGTGAGGGGAGCCGGTCTCATCTGGAGTCCTCTTCTCAACAATGGAAAAGGAAGAGTGTCCAACCAGTTAATGCACATCACAGACTGGTTACCTACCCTAGTATCTGCAGCTGGAGGTGATGCTTTCGCATCCAATGGTACCTTCGGAAAACTAGACGGAATGGACGCATGGAGAGCTCTTAAAGAAGACCTGCCAACTTCCAGAACGGAGGTTCTCCACAACATTGACGACATCTATGGGAACGCCGCTCTGACAGTAGGAGAATGGAAAGTGGTAAAAGGTAATTTACCATTGAGGATTACCCTCTGGTGTTTTAAATATATATTATGATACATTAACATATTGTGATTCTTTTTACATCCCCTATAAGCATCTATATACATCGTATGTCTAAATATTTTTCTCTCTTCCAAGGAACCACTTATCAAGGCTCCTGGGACGGCTGGTACGGACCTTCTGGTCGGGGACGCAACTTCGTTTACGGCTTGGACTTGGTTATGCACAGCAAATCGGGGAGGGCGCTGGCATCCATCGGATACCCCCTTTCCAGAGAGCAGATGACCAAAACCAGGATTCAGGCTCAAGTTTCCTGCGACGATGAGCCCTCGGAGGGAAGCAGTACGGAATACAGTTACTACGACTACCAGACCACAGAGGGCGCGTTAGAAGTTCCTTGCGAGCCTCTCAAAGCTCCTTGCCTCTTCAACGTTAAGGAGGACCCATGTGAAAAGAGAAATCTGGCTCAAAGGCTGCCAGGAAAGCTGACGGAGCTTCTGGGGAGATTAGATTGGTACAACTCGACTGCTGTACCCCCGGCGAACCTTCCAATAGATCCTTTGGGAAATCCCAAGCTGTGGCAGCACACGTGGACGACGTTTGGTAACGATAGGTCTGTCCAGTTCGTCACGGAAGGGATAAACAGAATAAGTTGAAGTTTCTAAAGAGAGTTGAAATCACCAAAGTACAACATCCTTTAACGGATGAATTGGACAAAGACAAATGAATAATTGGACAAAGGTTTAAAGTGCAACGTAAGGATGCTGGCCACCTTTCCATAGACATATGAGTGAATTCCATTAGTAATTGTTATGCTGACGAAAGGCGGTATCGTCCTTAGTATGTGCACGGCCACTGATACCTTTTTGATGTACAAGTAAAATATTTCCAGCATTGATGAAGCGGTGGAGGCTTCAGTGATAAATTATTGGAAATTTATTTTCTTAATAATTAACTGAAGAATAAACTATCAATGCTCATGATATCAGCTAATGCTGATAAAGATTGAAAAATGCTGGAAATTGAAGCTTGAAGACACCGATAAAGTTTCAAATTTGCTGAATTGAAGGGAGATTTACGAGAAATGCAAGATTATAATTTTTTGCAAATAAAATCAAATATATTTCCATAACAATAATTTACTTCGGTTGGCATAATAAGCTGAACATAAATCAGTGAATAGAATTAAATTTGACCACGATGAAATTTAAGAGAGCTGAAAAATCTTTTATTGCTGCACTGCGAGATCAAAATAATGAAATATATATTTATTTTAATGGAATTTTGTTTTGAATATTTTATTCTTTTGCCCAAACGCTAAACCATGGATTTGGTAATTTTACACAATAACTTATTCCATGTATCGGAATAGAATAATTTCTCTCACCCCATTGTAACATTAGAAATATAGTCAGCATGCGACTCCTTCTGGATCATTTGTCATCTACTATTCTTTATAAATCCTATTTTACCCTAATATTACCCTGGATTAAGGTTCGATAGTCAGAAAATTTTATCACTGTACTTTCTTGTCCTAAACCCTTCTGGACTCCCCTGAAAACTTATTCAGAACTTTCATAAATTTCCAAAAAGAAATGTGTAATATGCAGACAAAACCATTACTTGATTTGAAATTCCGTGTTTCAATCAGTCTTATTTAGCTTCTTTTCCGTTTTTTTAAATATTTATAAAACATACGTAACTGTCATGCAAATTCTTTGGATATAATTTTCCATAGATGTATGTTATTGTGATCTAAACGATTGTGATACATTAATTAATTCATCAGAATTATTTTATTGAATATGATTTGATAAATTTTAAAAGTCTACCAAGTTCTTTCTATTTCTGTAATTAATAGAATAACTATTAGAATGGAGTTCCATCTCAAGAGTTCAAAAATTTATTCAAACCGGAAATATTGCTGCGCTCTACGATGGTAAATATTTAAGTAAACAGAAAGAAAATTTAAATATCTTTTATTTTCATCATACAATCATCATACATCATCATCATACAAAATGAATTATAACATTGAAACAATGTAACATTTTCTTATAGTTTATAGGTATTTTTAAATGTATATAATTCACATTGTTTCCCTTCAATAGCTTACATCTGGTGAACGGTAATATTCACAGTCTTCATAATATCAATTTTATCATAAGTTTGATAAAAGAAATGACATAGATGAGAGGCTAAACAATCACATGATTATTACATTTTATAGTACTCAATAAATAATTTCATTAATAATATAACCTATCTTATTTTCATATAAATAGAAATTAAATATATATTAAGTTAATTTAACCCAATGTTGTGCTTTCTTTTAAATATCTTAAATGTACTTAATAAAAATGCTCATAATTAATAAGTTATATCTAAAGATCTAGAAGGAATGTATCGAATTCTGAGTTCTATTTAATACGTATAAAAATTATACATAATTAAGTAAATTTTTATCTGATTGTGTCTTTTTTATTAGCCATGATTTGTGTAGAAGTAATAGATGGTAAGGTCTTAAAAATAATAAAGGGCAACTCAAAATTTAAGGTAGACTGTGGAAAAGAATACATATAGACATACTCACGGCACTCTAATAATTTATCGAATTGAGGCAACCATATAGTAATGAATGGTTCGTATTAAGAATCGTGAAAATTATCTAAAGATCTCAAATTTTTGAAGAATTTTAATAGTTGGAGATCGCATTATGCTTCGTGGAGGTCAGTAAGTATTCTCGAATACTTTACGTTGTGAATATAAATAGTTTAGTGAGAATGCAGTATCATTCTGGATGTACTTCTGTTCAAAGAGGTGATAGGATTAATTTGATGCGAACCATACTAGTAGGAAGAATTCATTTGTCGACACAACTGCGAAAAAAAAACAATATTATTAGAAAATTTCCAAAACATTGGGTACGTACTTGAGAGGCATCAACAGTAATAAGTTAATACAAATGCGAATCATAAAAAATAATTCAAAAACATGCGAAGTATGGAAAACTCGAAATGAGAATTATCACAAAAGCAAATGCAAAGGTTATTCCATATTAAGTGCCGATGTTTGATAAACTAGGTGCTACACCTAATTTAAGTTAATTTTATAATAATAAGAATTGGTTAGGATAATTGCAGACTTATTTGAAGCTTTAATTTGTCATCTATTTATTAGACTCTTACTGTGTTCGCTAACATTAACGCGGGTTTCAGGACCGGTCAGATTTCGCGCACCTGCATTCAGTATCCGACCAAATTTCGCCGGGTAAGCATCCTCTGTCTTTTAGTGGTGTTTGACAGAAATTCACGCAAATGCAACGGACTTCATCCCACCTCTTCCCTTCTTCTTCGCATTCCTGTTTCTCTTCGCCGTCATCGATGCACTGACATTCACACAGAGTTTTGTTGAAGTTCTGAAAAATAATACCAGCATTATTCCAGACGGTGGAATTCACTTTTGCTCTTCGTAATTAAATTGAAGATTTTATCTGCTGTTTCTTATCTGCTATTTTTTTTAAGTTCATGGAGAAGTAGTTTAAAAATGAACACAAAGGGATGTGACCATGGATAAAGGACGAAAGATCTATCGCCGAATACTTATGAGAGGCAAAGATATATTAAATTTTGAAAAGTGGAAGGGCTACAGTCGATTTTAGATCGAAAATGTTTCGTAAGTTTGTAGAGGTTGACTTATCTAGTTTAAGTTTTTGATATAGTTAATATCTATAAAAAGTACAACTTTTATAGTGTATACAACGAATCCTTCCATCCATTGGTAATAAGGCACACATGAGAGTTCTGTATAAAATCCTGACCATTTGCTTGCTTGTCAAATTAGTATCATAGAGGATCTCTTGTAAACCTTTTATCTTTTTATAGGCGTTCAATGGAAGAGGAGACTTTTTTAAGTCTCAATTTTGTCCATAATTAAGACACTTTATGATAATTATAGTCTCATTTGCACATATATTAAGCCCAACTTGATTGTTGGAATAACTTTCTTTGAATCATTCTTCTTGGCTGAAAATGCAAAGAGAGAATTCTTGATCAACTAAATCTGTCATGCATTGGTATCCTAACCTCCTCTTTTCGGAATCCCTTGGAAATGGAACCAACGAGAGTAGAGTAAACGATAATTTGGAAGGATTCATCGTGAGAAAAAATATTACCTGAAACCGATTAACCAAGCATAAATTATTCGATTCAACTTCTCCTTAAATTCATTTTTTTTTTCAATCCAGGATGACAATACATGTTTCTATCTTTATATTGAATTATTCACGAACAAAATTCCTGATGATGAAGAGGAAAATTAATATCACTTCCGATTTTTAATGATTCTCGTTATCTAAGCCGGATCCTTACTAATTTTTCCTTGAAAAGGAAACTACCTAACGGCAACAGTTTAGAATTGCTCAATTTCCGTTGCCATTGACGACAGCATCAATCACTAGTAATCCGTTAGCGGTTATCTAGTTGAACCAGATGAGAATTCGACTTATTAGAAAACATATATTTTCATTTTAACCTCCTCAGTTGATGATGAAATGAAGCAATTTATGTGATAGCTATAATATATCGATTCATTTCGAAAAATGATTATTTAATACTATAAAGAATGAATAATAATTCTTGTGAATTACGATCGAAAATTAAATTGTTGATCTGGATGATTATGCTCAAAATATTCACTGTGCCACTTGAATTATTGATAAACTGATCTAAATCGAAAGACCTCTTAACACAATCCTTATTTTAATTCGAAATTTTTCATTACTTAACCCAAACGAAGAGATCGCCATCGATTTCAAGAATAATTCATCAGAAAATAATTTTAATTAACAAACTAAACTGTACTTTAACGCTTGATCTATAACCACAACGAATAGAGTAGTTAGGGACACCCCCTTCCATACGCCACAAGGCGGTTTTTGGGGTAACACAGTAAATATAAATGTAAATAACATCTATGGGAATTTTGATGTACTATGGAAAAAGGCAAATTTTAAAAATCAAAAGAAGGTAACTCCATTAACTAATATGTATAATTTCAACCGTCATTTAAGAACGTCATTTATTGTGATGAATGAATTATTTGTCTCACCTGTTTGTCGTTGCACATTTCCGCCTTAAGTTCACAGCATCCACACTCCACATGCTCTTCCACTTCGCGATAATGTCTTTTTCCAGTGTCTATTTCCCGCACCTCAACGCATTTATTCCGCACGACTGTGGGTATGCAGGGATGCAAGTTCTCACAACTCCCTGAGCAGATGTCAATCTTTGCAGCGATTGGGTAGAACTGGAAATTAAAAGGATTGTTATGATACTAAAGAGCAGCTGAAAATCGAGTAAGTAGTAAAATTCTATTGTTATTGAAAAACCTTATTCATTTGATCACGTTCTGAACGTAAATTATTCTCTATAATTCTCTATATTCTAATTCAACCTCTTGATTAATTAATCAGTTAAAATAGATATTAAATGTTCGAACATTGCAAATCAGGAATCGTCAATAATCTACAGGTTCGTACACTTATTTACCGATTGAGCATCATTGGTAAAACAGATATATTACCCTCATTAGCCGGAATATGAAAATAGTGGTAGGGGTATTATAGTGTCTTTTTTTCCTTTCCTTTTCTTTTATCAACGCCGTGTACCTTTCAGATAATCTCCATTTATCTACTATAATACAGATCTAGAAAAACTTTTTATAATAGCTATATTGAAAAGCTAAATTCATCCTACTTTTATCCTATCACTATGTGATTTGTGGTAAAAATGGAAAATCCTTTAAAAAAATTCATTTTCACATCTCTGTAGGTAATGAGAGATATATCTGATATTTTATTGAAGAAGATAAATAAAGCTACATATATTTAAGCTTCAATTTGTATTGACATGAAGTAAAGTATATTTAGAATCAATATATTTTTCATGTAAAGGGCTTAAATTTCAATATCTCTTTTCTCTTAAACAATTTAAGGAATGTGGTAATAACTACTTTCATTATTAGAAACGAATGTTCCAATCGGTTAAACATCTTTAAAATTAATTCTGTGAAGGAAATTACTGTGTTACATACCTTATCAATTTCATTCCTAGCTAAGGGTACTACTTGAGATCTTAGCTTGCATTCCACTTCCTTTACGTCAATTTTGCTGAAAGCTGTGCAATAAAAAGTGTTTGTGATTAGTGAAAATAGTAACAGAAACCGGCATTGAATATACACTTCAATACATCGTTCAGACTAAAATAAAGGGTATGATGAATTCGATATTGCTAATTCGTTATTCGGAACCATGGAAATGATACTCTTTATTACGTATCCTATAATTTAAAAATTAAAATTAGTTTAAAATTTATCGTTTACAGTGTATCATATCGATCTGGAGAAAATACAAGTTCCATGTGTTCATTATTTATCAATGAGAGAATAACGAAACCTAGTTGGATAGAGATGAACGAAAAGGATATTTACAAATAGACAAGTAAGTTTTCACGAAAGTAAAGAAAAAAGTTGAGCGATATTATATAATGATAATCATTTAGGAAACTAATAGAAAGAAACAGCCATATATTCTAAAATGACACAGAATAGAACCAAAATCTCAATAGGATCCCTAAAACTTTTAAATGCCATATTTTAGTGAATTGGGTGGTTAACGTAGGAGATCCGATTATTCGGTTTAAAGTTCTGTATTATTTTTTACCATTATCGTATCTTCTATGACTATGAAACAATAAATAGTGATAATATTTAAGTCCAAAACTAAAAGCGCGGATTCTTAACCGAACTAAAATTTCCCTCGGGAGATACCCTAATTTAAATCACTGTGAAAACATAAGTTAAAAATTGACGTAACTCACCTGTACAGCGATGTTGATGATGGCGCGAGTCATTCTAATAAAAGAAAAAACTAAGTTAGAATTTTGAAAATAAGTGATGTCGAGAACACCAATAATCGTGCCGAATTGGAGAGAGCGGGTCGCAGACAACTTACCCTTCTGTGACTCATCCCATGAGATAAGACGACAATGTTGGAGACGAGGATGAACTTGAATAGGGCGTGAGTGGAGGGAGACATGCTGCCACCTCTGTCACCAAGTGTCGACTGTCAACTATGATCCTCGACCAAGAGAAGTCTTTAAGAAGCCCACCACTTCCTCTGATCCTTCCGGTTGACGTCGGAACTAGAGTAGTGCGCAGACAGCCTAATAACATGGAAACGAGTTGCAATCGACGTCCGATACAAAACGCTTATAAGGTATTTCCTTAAATGGAATTTAGTTGTTAATTAAAGGCGTCTGACGCCTTTTAGTAATAAGCAACCGGATTAAAGTAAAGTAAAATGGGGAAATCCCTGATAATTGAATTTGGCTCCGTTTTTGGATGATCGATCTCGTAAAAGTTTCGAAATCTCTCAAGTTTACCCCGAAAAACGATGTTTGGTAATCATTCTTAAAGATTTTTATTATTTTTTTAATGAATTATGAAAATACTTCATTTTAAGCGCATTCATTATTGGAATATTATTAGAATGATTCTTGAGCATGAAAGATGTAAATATAATTAAATATTTAGGGATGTTAAACAAAAATTCCTGATTTAGGAATTGAGCGGATGAATTAGAAATTTGTTGAGTTTTCTGTCATCAACAATCCAGTTCTTTTATTAAATTTGGTCTCAATAAATTTAGCTGTAAACTTTTGATTATTATTTCAATTCTGTTTTGTACACGTAATGTAATTTTCATTTTTTCGCAGCTACAAACAAGGAAAATTTTATATTTTTCTTGTTTATTATTTTCCTTTTTATTATTTTCCCTCCAGTTCAGTCTATTTTTTCGAATATTCAGTATATTTTTTTCGAATATGATACAATTTGGTGTGATTAACTTTAAGAATGATTCATCGTTTTCATTCCATTCTTTCTCGGCTAATGAAACGTTTTCGCTTCCACTTAAAAACGAAAGACTTATTGACATCATGACGTCACTGCACCAACCCCCAAGTCTGTTTACGTAAACGAATGCTTTTTCGTTTTTCTTTCCTTCGAATCATACATTAAGAGATAATAAAGCCTTCCGCGAAAGCATTAAATCAATTTGAATGTATGTGAGTGATAGTTCAAGGAATCATGTTATTAGATTTCGCTTGGCGGCACCGTTAACCGATCGAAACGAACTGATAATACATATTCCGTTATGAAGTAATTGATTCAACTCAATTTAAAAGAAATTTTAAAAAATTGCTCTCGTCTAACTTTGAGATGCCCAAAAATTTACTTATGGTGACTTGAAATTGAGAACAAATAATAATCAGTTCGTATGATTCAGAACAGGGAAATAAATAACAGAAAATACTTAATTTTATAGGAATTTAAAGAATTCTCAGATATCAATAGATAGTAAGTAAATGATTCGGGAATTTAATAATTTTTTAAGAAAACCTCTTTATGCATTAAAATATATTAAGGTACATAATAAATGTCTAAATACAAAATTTTTAGTGAAACTGGATAATTCACATAAATTTTGTAAAGTAATAAAATACTGAAATCAATGTGAGAAGGCGTGACTTCGTGGAATGCCATAGCAATAAAAACAACTTTGTAAATTTCACAGAAAATATTCTGTGGAAATTTACAAAGTTGTTGTTAGTAATAAAATACTCTCATTCTTAATGCTAGTATTTGAGATTTTCTTATTTTTAAAACATAAATGGTGTCTTAAACTTTGGAGAGGTAATTATTTTATAATGATTAATACTGTTGATGATCAAATAGGTTGGATCTTTGGTCGTATATTAAATAAAAATTGTATGATAAAGATTAAAAATCGTTTTCTAAATATTTAACTGATAAGAGATAATTCGTATTTTCCCGAGACAAGATCATTAAAGGATTTAGAATAAATACTTATGATGAGAGACTCGATGGAAATCATCAACTCAAATCATCAATCATTAAATCAAAATATATTAAACAATAAAATATTGTCCTTAATCTTTGTACTTTAAATTCACTGGCTATGCTATAAATCAATTCTTTTTTTTTTTTTAATTCGATCGCAGCTGCGTGATGGTCATTGTGAATCATTCTTGGAAATGAAGGATAACACATGTGTGTGATAATACGTATGGGAGGGCTTCGAAACAATAAGATATCATTCTGGGTTCCAAGAGTCAGAGAATACTATGTCTAGGAGAAACTGTTCCAAATTAGGTTTAATCCTAGGAAACTGCCTTTATTCCATCGAATATTTAAAACATTGCATCACTATATATACTTTCCAATAGTCATTTTGATTAATGAGTCGGACGTCAACATTAAAGCTGATAAAAGATAGTACAGTTTTTTTGTGGGTGGTTGAGTACGCATACATTTTTTATAGAAAAATACATAATTATTAAAAAATTACTCATATGTTTGTTTTGATTACATTTGACATCGAACCACTCCATTTCGTAAAACAATTGCTCTAAATTTCAACATTATCCGACGGCTCCCTTAGTAAGCTTAAAAATCAATTTTATAGTTCCGAAACTAATTTTGCGGCGGATCTGAATAGGAAGAATAAATTGAAAAACTTGCGTCAAAAAAACCATATGAAAAATAATGTTCTAATGGTTCCAAAATCATGAGAATGTAGAGAATACATTATGGTTCCCATGTATTTTCCCTATTCCTGATAGGATTGTATATATTTCTTTCAGGAGAATTATACATTATATTCTAACAGTATTCTATCTATTACAATCCTTGTACTTAGTTCTAATTCCAATTCGGTAATCTTTGCAATACGTTCACGCATGTTTGGGGTCTTGTTAATTAAAATCGGCACCATGTGGCGTCCTCCCGCCATAGCTGATTCATTTCCTCACTCCACTATTACGCGCATTTTCATCTTTATATCTTATTTATCACAAGCGGTGATTTCTTGTGACGATTCAACCGCAATCAACGCAGTGCCTTTGTAATTAAACACCGAAAATCAACAAAGATTGCCAAATGTTGCACTGACATTTTCCTGAAAAGAACTCGCGCCTCTCCAAGAACTGTTGAGTCATAAGTTGAATTCCATCCATTTTCCGCACAAGGTTGTTGGGTAGTATCTAACAATAAACTCCCGGAGGAAGTTAATTTGAGCAATAATGAAACAACGCGAAGGGCCGTTTACGCACAACAATTTCCGTTGTCACAAATAACAATTCAACTTAAATTTCTTAACCGTTATCTCAAATTTTGATCGTTAAAATCACAGTCCATACCTCACTGCTGGTAGTGTCGATTTGCACTCATCTCCACGTCCTTAACGGTTGTCTCCGATCTCAAACACTGACAGAGGAAGATCTCCATGGCTTGATAGGTTCATATAAAAGCCGCGAATTAGCATATTGAGACACCCTCCCGCTCGCGAAACTCATTGGACCCTTTTCCTCTCACGAGTAGGAATGAGCTCTCTGAAGTGCAACTCACTTGACCTTTCACTTTAATGACAGAATAAGTTTATAAAGGTCTCCATATTCGACGGATCATGGGCACCTAATCCTTAAAAGCTGGCCGGATGTAATACATTTTGCGTAGTTCAATAAACGAAATAATCCGTATTGGGTAGTATCTAACACTAAACTATAAGCTAATTAATTAATACTACCGTGTTAGAATTCGTTAACGTTAAAAAGTTTTGGTAGGTTAAACGAGCAATGTGCATATGTCAAAGTTCCTCATTCTTCATAAGGATAAATACTTCCTGGAACCCTAGAAGAAGAAAGATCTTCTATTCATGGAACGTCACTTGACTTGCTTTCGATCACGTCGCTCCCGATAGGAATAACAGCTTTCTCAAGAAATTCACGCGTGAATAAAAATATCACTCATATTTTCTACATTGAAAAGAGAACATCGAATGATTTATATTTTTTAAAATTACATCCAACAGAACTTATGAATACTTCTTTTTTTACTTGTATTTATCTAGAAAGCAGTTGTTAAACTCTTCTATTCGCTACGAAAAAGGGTCACTTCCATATTTAAGCCATGAGTCATGGTCTCCGTGAATTCTGCACGTACTCTTTGATAATACTTTATTAAATCCCACTCCTTTTCCTCGAAAGTACATTGCTCTTATTTCCTGTCAATCATTCCATTTGCCCCAATCTTTCTTAGTTTAGTGAACCGATTTCCTCTTTCAGTTTCAGAGGTTCGTTTTTTTTTTTTTTGATGTGGCCTTACTTCGAATGGACACGCTTATCAAGAAGCATGTTGTCTGAATCAGAAAAACCATGCTAATTCATTCTACTATCTCACTTGGTTACTTGTATGTATCCTTGCTAAATGACAAAATCTAAGGTCCTGCGTCTTTCACACACAATTCAATTTACTCGAATTTTTAGATGAACTTTTAGGAGTAAATAATGAATGAAAGCCAAACACTACCAAATTATATACACAAATGAATTTCGTTTAATTTAACATTTATTTTAAATTTGAGGATAAACAAACTACTGATAGTGCACTAAACGAACATTTTAGTTTGTTTAGTACACTTATAGTCTTCTAGTAACTTATACACGATTACTTATTACGTTTCAATGTTGACATCGTTTTTACAGTATATGTAAAAGCAACCAAGTAAAATATCATATGGATCTTAAGATTAACTGTATCCTTAAAATTAAGATGTCAATTTGTATTTGAATACATGATAGATTAAATTAAAAGTCCTTAATGCTGAGTTAAAAATTTGATTTATTAGAGTGAAAACCTCTATGTCGATTTTTCTTGAAATTCAGCTAATTAAGATACTTTAGAAGTTTAATCATCCATACGCTCCCTCTAGACATGTATAATCATTGGGAATATCAATTTATAATTAGATTAAGTAATTTTTTCCCTTCTTAGGATTTCCTTTTGAATTATTTAGTCCTATTCCAATTCTCCTTTTTGTTTCTCTTTTAATTTACAGTCATACGAAATTTCTTTCTGTATCTTTTCATTCAATAGTTTCCTTATCTCAGTAAATTTTATTATATTATAAAACTATTATCTTCAGTATTCGTGTACATTAATAAAAATATATTCTCAGATTTATTTATTTTCAGATTCAATTATTAATTAATCCAATCATGTATGTTTTTAGATATTTTATTAGAAAATCTTTACATCAACACCATCACAGAGTTCTTTCTCAAAATAATAATGAAATACGCATTATGTACACAAGAATGCTTTTATAAAGAATATTAAAAATTCTTTATTAGTTACAATTTGTTAGAATAATTTTAAATGCTCTCAGAAAATTACAAAGAAACGGTGAAGGTTCCAAGGGCTGATAAGTTTCAAGCTGATTCCCCTCAGTCACCCAAAGTAGTTCCCATGTTTTTTCTTCTCCTCACAGCTGTAAATATAAAAAAGATACTTATACTCTTTACTTTAGATTCAAAAAGGAGAACTTCAAGTACAAGTAAGTATTAAAGCTGCTATGAAGAGGAGCTTTCAAATATTTCGATTATTGTACTTATTTTAATCGACATTGCTCTTCATATTAATGAGTGAATTTTATACACTCGGTACCTTCTTTTACATTTTGAACTGACAATAAGTAAGTATTAGTGCTCAATAATCATTTGGCTGCCTAATCAAAGATTTATACATCTTTAGATTTATCCATCTTGTGAAAACTCATTAAAAGAAGTATTTCAAAATCTGTATGGAGCAAAAATTTTGATTGCTTCGGTGACTGTTAAAATACTATTATTGATAACATTGGTTACCATGCCTATTTCTGTGCTGTGAAATCTTTTATACATGAAAAATATTGCGAAAATTAGAATTTAAATTTTGCTCTTTGTGGAAAGAACTTACTCTATAATGGAGTATATACATAGAATAGAATATACAATATAATAACGCTAATTTTGAAATAACTATACAGGAAAGAAATTATATTGGCTTCAGTATCCATACTTATATTATTATAATATCTCATATCCTTAGTTTGGATTGAAATCCTTTATTTTGAAATATTACATCGTCCCTAATTAGAGCGGTGGACGAATCACGGAGCATGGAGATTACGTTAACGATCAGTAAACACCTATGCGTATGGTTACGTAGCCAATTCACCTGCACTTTTCCTCGGACCATTCTTCCGTCGAAAGGCAGGGCAGTGTGGGGCACATGCAGTAGCAGTTGGAAGGATCCCAATTCCAATTTTTCTCTTTACATCTCACCTCTTCCTCTTCATCTCTGCATGCGCACAAGCATTCATCGGAAATGAATTCCTAGAAAGCGAACGGACCGTTTTATCGATGACAAATGTATCTCCAAATAACTACGGATGTGTCAAACACTCATCACATCCTTTTCACGCACATCCCTTCCTTTCACATTGTGAGCAAAATATCAACACGCATAAGCATATCATTAGGTGAAAGAGTGTTATGGTGAGATACGACCGTTACCTGATTTTCATTGCACATATCCTCTGTTATATCACAACAGCTGCATTCCAAGTGTTCCTCTACTTCTCTGAATTCATAGGCAGAGCTGATTTTGTTATCCACCTAAAAGAGAGCCAAAAAGACTATGACTGTACTATAAATTAAGTATATTGAGGCAGAACTTAAGAAAAATTCGATAAATTAATTTTTGGATGGGTTAGAGTTCATTACCAAAACACAAACTGTGTGAACAGCTTTTGGAGAACAGCTGATCATGTTAGAGCACCCTCCGGAGCAGCGATCGACCGCAACGGCGCTCGGTACGAACTAGAAAAAGGTGAAAAGGAACTTATGTGAGTATTTATATATGTATCATATCGAGGGCATTATTTAATAAGGCAGCTTATTATACTACCTCGATCTCCTCGTATTAACTCACAAAGATTCTATAAATGATACAACAATTATTCTTCGGGAATAAATTCCTCATGGCGCAAAAAAAAACTATAAGATAATGGGTAAAATTCTAACTTTGCAAAAGTCAACCCATACCGAAGAATTAGCTTCCCTCTACCTTCTGTTTATTCTTATTCTATTTTCTATAGATTAAATCCATAAATTAGAAGATCACCGTAATAAGTATTATATTGAAGTTTTTCGATGTTATATCGAATGAAAAAATTGTTGACGCAATTTAATCTAATTCCGTATTGAAGACAAAACATATTAAGAAACGTAAATTTCAGTTACTGAAAATAACCTTCTAAAACGTTTAATAAACTTAAACACATCCTGATGAAAATTTGAATCAAAGTTCTTAAGTCGTTTGAGAAGAGATTCATAAAATGAAGAACTTTTTTTTTAAATCCGATATTTAAGTTGAACGGTTGATCCGTGTAATTTCCGGTTAATTTTAGTTTAAAGGATAGTGCGGTGAAAACAAAACTTTTAGGTAAATTTACAAAAAGGTAATGTGAATTATATGATTAAATGCGCTTATGGGGATAATAAGCAAATTAGGATATAATGGTCATTAATTTAAACTGACCCTTTTCCAAGAAATTGTCGAATATACTCACCACATCATGGTATTTTGTCTTCGGAATAGGAACCACTTGGCGCCTTGGCCTACACTCTAATTCCTCTCTGATTTGGATTTTGCCTTCAACTGTAATTAAAATAAATCATGCGTAAACGAGCAGCTTCATTCAATGTTTCAATTTTCTAATAATTTTGATCGCGATATACATTTCTAAAGTTTTTGTTTTACCTTTTTTATTCTAACCAATTTTACGATATATTACAAAAATATTTACAATTAAATGGTCTTTTATCTAAAGAGTGTACTGCGTTAGTTTTTAAATCTTTTAAATTGAAAATTAATGGTTAATCTATTTGTAGCTATGCACCACATGTCACTGACTTGAACCACGAGTACAATCATCCACCAAAAGATGTTTAAAACAATGAAAAAAGAGCGAAGTCCTTACTTGAACAGCGGTGATGGTGAATCACATTCTTCTGTAGGGAAAAAGAATACGTTATGAACGGTGAGATGTATGGTTATTAACTTTTAAATACTAATTGATAAAATTGATTAAATCCTGCTGTGCTCACCGATAAGGCGCCATTATGTAGCAAAAGAATGACGCACGTAACAAGAGATATTTTAACCAAATAACAGCTGAAGAGACACATTGTATCCGTTCTGTTGCTGAGAAACGACTAGCCTTAGAGCCTAACAGAACTAGCAGCCACTTCCTTCGATGCCATCCGGTTTTAATTGAGGGTTGATCCGGAATTGAATCATGTAAGTAATGAAATGCTCTTATCAAATGCCCTGTGTGTAAACGACGTCACCTAGAGGAAAGTATTTTTGCTTTGGGGAAGCTTTGAGGGCTCGATCATTTGCACCCATCTTAGATCACTTAAGCAATTAGGCCTATGGGGAGGAGGAGTATACCTACCTTTCCTCTGCCGCTATATTCACTCGCTTACAAGAGAAAAAATGAGCGGAATAAATGTAATGGGTGCAAAAAACGAAAGATATTGTGAGAATTAATTTAATATCTTTGGTATTAATTTATAATACGTATTTCATAATATCTTTGGTAATGAAAGAATGTAACCTATCACCCTTCTCGTTATCTAAATTGGACTGGAGTATATACATGCATGACACCTTTCAACCACTTTTATTGCAAAGTTATGCGATTACATTTTCCTTTCCATTGCAAAATATTTAGGGCTACTTGGAAAGAACGGTAAAAAAACAGACAACACCTTGAAGGTAAATCATTTTAGCAGACGAAAGAATATCTCAAATAAATCCAGATTAGAATACATGAAATAGAAAATTAGATTAATTTCATATGAATTTTCAATTAAGTTTTGCGATTGTATTTTCCTTATCCTAAAGATCCATCAAAACCATCTTTAGTTTCAATTAAACCAATATCAAGTAAGATACAAGATCCCCCACAAACACTCCTCAGTCAAAACAGTGTATACGCAGCAATTTCTCTATCGCAAAAAATCGAGTCCGTCCAAACCACAGCGATGAGAGGGAAGTACCGTTTGTTACTACAGAATCAGGAAGGAAAAGGCTATATAATTGAATTTAATTAGTATGTGTGCCCCAACTGATTTGCGTAATTTTGTGAAAATTCTCTATCAAGAGGAAAGCTCACGGCTCAGGATGTAGTCAAATTAAATTAAGGCCTTAATTTATGCAGGATGCAGAATGTGATTGACCAGGTTCCGGGATCGAACCCAAGCAAAAACGAATCACCCTCAATGGGATAGAAACATTATAAACACTATTCTAATGAGCTGGTATTTCTTCGTCTTGTGAGGAAGGAAATTATAAATCTTCTTTTAGAAATAACATTTTATGCATCTCAATTTTTTAACCATTGTATATGAAATGTGACAATCTTACGGTCATCGAATCTGATTCTCAATTTGAAATGAAAGTATTTTTGTTGAAATTAAACAGAAATTCCTTTACCGCTCCAGTTACTGACACTAAAGCGACCGACAACTCGCTAGGATAAAATTGTGCCGAATGAATAGGAGTGGGTGGAGAAAATATTTAAAATCGTTAGTTTAAAAAATCTATTGGTTCAATTAATCAAAAAGAATGTATGTTCCAAGGTGTTTCAAGATGTTTTATGGTTCCCCGAAGTGTCAGTTTAGCGTCGGTCGAGCGAGCGTCGGTCAGTCGATCAGGAGAGGGTCATATTATTATGGTAGTACATAATATGCATAATTCCAGGAAATCAGGCGACGGCTACTACTTTGTAGGCATTTCGCGATGAATGAATGTGACCCTCATAAATCAGGTTCATTGCGAAGATGGAAATTGGTGACCCCCTCCGAACACGGAAATTCCGATTGTGTTCCTCATCCATTGGTTTTAGGTATCCTCGTTCATCCGATGTCATCCTATTGTTATTAAGACATATAAACCGGTATTTTTTCTTTTTCCGGATATTCCGAGTTGTATGAAATGTTTCCAAGGAACAATATCCTCCTCCAAGTTACTTTCTGGTTTCCTATTGGTGTAAGCTTCTCCATTCTGTGCTGCTACAGCTTCGATCGTGTTACTTTCTATTTTATTTTGTATTTGAGACGTTGTTACTTCAAGAAGTGTATCAACCATGGAATGGTAAACCGTGTTTACTATATGAAAGGTAGTAACAAATCCATTGAGTAGATTAAGCAATATCCAGGTATTCCATACAATTTAGTTACTTATTAAAGATATTTCATTTATTACTATGCTTTGAATTTCAATTTGTGATATACACATAATATAAAAATTTAGATGACAATATTGTGCAAACCTTATTCACTTAAAACTTGTAAATTTAATATGCAAAAAGATTTAATGGTCAGAGAACTAAAGTCTACCATAAAGAGTTAGTGGTTAAATTTTTCCTGAGGCAACATGAATTTAGGTTAATGATTCTTTTTATTTTAATTAAATATTTATTGATATGTTTGTAACAATTTTTTTCAAAACATAAAAAATAGACAAACTGATTTTTTATATGATGAGTTGTTCATATGAATCTCAATGTAAACATCAACAATATAATCCATGAAAAGGGCATTAAAAATGCTTTATAAGTTTTTCTATTGCCCTCAGATCTCTTTATCATTATGAAATAATATAATACAGAATTTGTTCCTAATTATCATACACAACATATATTGAATGATGTTATAATTGCAATTCTTTATGACTGAAAGTCAGGGTGGGGCATTTAATTACAAAAAATATGTATTAATTGGCTTCTATTTAAAGGTGGAGAAATATAAAATTTTAAGATTGTAGATGGCTGGGAAAGCCACTAATATTTAGCAATCAATTGGTTTAATTATATTTCTATGAAAGATATTTTCTGGAATATATCAAATATTTAGTTACAATAAAAGGATATTATTTCATATATAAAGATTCTCCTTTTTGTAAAAAGGAAAATTAAACAAGAAAAAGCATAATTTATACGTCCTTTTTTTTAAAAATCATACTGCAGGATCAATCACTTAATAGTAAAAATACTTGTTTGAGCAATCATCTCTTATAAATTCATAGAAGTTCCATCGTTTCTTAACTTTCTTCAACTGTTTGTTGCTCTTCTAGATCATTCTCCTGAGCTTGCTCAAGATGACCTCCTCCTAGGCAGAAATGAGCACCCCTGTAAATAAAAAATAATCAAAATAAAAAGACTCTTGAGAATTATCATAAATTAGATTACAAATGGCGAATCAAATCTCCAATACATGAGATATTTGGTAATAAGCTCATCTTGTGTTTTAATTCAAATTTCACTGCACTATATATTGGGCATTTTGATTACACAGTTACATTACAGAGTTAAATTAATAATGAGTACAGTGGTACCTTGAGATACGAATGTCCTAACATACGAATGTTTTGAGATACAACATGAAATATTCTAAAATTTATACCTCGACATACAACGAAAAATTTGAGATACGAATTTGCGATGTGCGATAATTGCATAGGTGAGGACTGTGGTTGACGCCGCATCGTTCACCCGTCACTGTGTTATTCGCTTTGTTTGTCCCTGTTTTTGGTGTCATTTTGGATAGTAGGTATATATACTGTACTCTGCATATTTTGTTATTTTAACTATGGATCCCAAAGTTAAAGACAAAGCTGGTGAAAAGAAAAAGCCTAAGAAAATGATCTCAATGGAAGTGAAACATGCAATTATTTCAAAGCATGAGCGTGGCGTTCGTATCATCGACTTGGCAAATGAGTATGGCCGCAATCTTTCTACAATATCCACGATCATCAAGCAGAAGGAAGCGATAAAGAAGCTGCAACCTTCCAAAGGCGTCACCATTATTTCAAAGCTACGAACTAATATACATGATGAGATGGAACAGCTACTTTTATTATGGATTAAGGAGAAGCAATTGGCAGGTGACTCTGTTTCTGAAGCGATTATTGACGGCCGATGGCCGCTACATGTGTTATTAATGTATTAATAAATAAATTAATAAACATTGTGTGTTATTTCTCGTTTATTTATATACAAATTGTGTATATTATATGTAATTTAACTGTGTTTTGGGTTAGTTTCATATCGCTAGAACGCATTAATATATATTACATTATTTTAAATGGGAAAAATTGCTTTGAGATACGATTTTTTTGACATACGACGATGATCACAGAACGAATTAAATTCGTATCTCAAGGTACCACTGTAATGAGGAATATTGAACAACAGTTGTGACTATTATGAAGGAGAAAGTGTATTAATTATTTTATCAAACTACCTCAGAAAACTATGAAATCACTCTCTCTTGAATCCTATAATTCTAGGCTACATCTTTTATTGAGAGAGGGAGCATTTAAACTGTAGGAATTTCTCTTTAGAAGCACTTAGCCTTTTCCTTTCTCAATAGTAACTGAATCAATAATTATAATTTAATTCCCTCTTCTAGAAAGTTAAATTAGTGTTAAAAATATTAAAGTAAGTAAATCAAAGAATAAATCACACTCATTAGTTACATTCTATAATTCTTATCAAGCAATCACAATTTCTAATATCTATGGGAACGTAATGCTTAAAATATCATTTATTTAAGAAACAATAATTTTAAAACGCATGAGAAAAACAAATCTGCTCCATACTAGTATAAAATAACATTTGATTCAGAACAAAAAATGAATCTATGAGTGAACTATACAGAAAATCAATTTGCAAATCAAGCAAACAAAATTTACTTACAGAACAAGGAATAGAACAGAAAGCTGTGAAGCAAAAGTCAAGAAGAAAATTGATGCAGGAAAAGTTTTTAGAGTTCGTTTGTAAAGCTGTGAATACAGCACTCCAGAAAACATAGGAACTGCATTCTCTGCTGATGAAAGAACAGCAAACACTCTCCCTGAAGTTAAGAAAACACATAATTATTTTAGAATTCATAAATGAATCTAGACCCTAAGTAGACTAAGCTTAGAATTATGGTTTCCATTTATGTTTTTCTACCACATAAAATCTTAGTTATATTACACACCATGACACCTAAGAATGTATCTCCAATTATAGCTATTAATAAAGAGCTGAATCAAATTTAAAAAACACTTTTCAACAGCTCCATGATATGGATCAAACATAATATTTTTTTTATTAAGGTATACCACTTTATGCATAATTTGTTCTTTTTGGATGGCATGATAAAAATTTATGTATCCCAACCTCTTTCAGATGATGGTACCAATTTTGAAGTCATTGAGCGCAATACTGGCTGTATTAATGGTCCACATGAAGCTAAAACTGCGCCCACATAGAATAAAGAAGGTACTTCAGCTAAACCAAAAGTAAGACGTGCACTAGAACTGCACACAGCACCTATTGCAGCAATCAAGGTATCCCGTAATCCAAATTTACGACTGAGTACAGGCAATCCGATCAGGGTAGCTGAAATTTATAACATAGCACATAAACTAAATAATGAAACAAAAATATTTTATCTAGTCTACTTTCTTTATTACTCTTCCCTGATACATGGCTGAAGATGAACTATTTAATTCCCATGAGGATAGATTAATAAAGATTCTCATGTGGCATTGCACATTGAAGATAATGATTTTCAAATTAAAAATAATATATATTTAAATTAATGAATGTTAATGAAATAATAACTACCCATTTATTCCCACCTGATCTATTATGCATTATCTTTTACAAAAAATTCTTACAATTCTTGTATAGTTTACAGAGGTACTTTACTAATATTGAAAAATAAATTACATTTGTTAACAACTGTTGATACTCAACAGTGGTAAAAAAAACTGTAAATTATGACAGTCTTAAATTGAATTTATTTTAATAGTACTTTGAGAAGTTAATATTTGAAGTATCAGAAAATGAATTAAAAACCAGTACATACCACTAACATATAACACTGATTGCAAAGTTCTAAAATTGCTGAAGGTTTGAACATCCCAATTGAATTCTTTCTGAGTGTAGAGGTATAACATCGTTCTCTCTTCTGCAAGAAGAAGATAATTCTCAATATTAATATTTAAGGCTCAAATAATGAAACATACTACAAAAACTGATTTACAAGGGCAAAACAAAAACTTCTAAGGGACAAAAGGAAAAAGCATTTACTTATTTATGTTAAAATATGGTAAAGAAATATTCAATTCATATCAAACTAAAGTGACTAATGAATAGTAATCAAATTTTAAAGTTCTCTAATACATCAAGGCAGTATATAAAAGTTTTATAAATAATAAAAGATAAATACTTTCCCTGAAAAACTGCAGCTCAAGAAAATATCTAGAGCTAGAGGATATATCACCTAATATTTTAGAGCCCTCCTCTAGCATCGGATTTCTCTCAAAACTAATTAACTGTAATTTATTAATGGTAGAACCATGGAATATAAATTATTTTACCTCTTTGAAAAGTATATAAGGCCATGGCTAGGAACACTGTCAGCAAAACAGCCCGTCTATTTCCAGTCCTATACCGTACCACAGTTCTCCAAAGATCTAACACATGATGCCAGTCAAATAGCTGTCTAAAGCATCCTTGGGTTGGGGATAATCTGGTATCTTTTTCCTTCTGTTGTCTTTCATCTGCATCCACTTTAAGAACATTTTCTCCATCTCCACATTGGATAAGTAATCCCTTTGGCTCTTCCTCTGTTTGCTTTGTCTGTCTCCACAAAAGTCAAATTAATGTTATGATGCACATAAATGAATGCAACTCACAGGTAGAGAAAGTATAGCATTTCATGGTAAATATATCTTGTGAAATAATGTAGTGATGGGATTAAGTTAACTAAAGATAGTGTATGGACAGACTTATGTAAAGTAGTTGAATGCCATGCTCTTAATAAGTTAAGTTCATGCCAACTTTAGTCTATCATCAGAAGTTCATCAAGACTTGAATAATATTTGGGACTTGTCCTATAGCTCTGGAACAGTTCAATTTAGTAATCATGCTATTGCCTTTATCTGGTGTTAAATGTCAGAAGTATCCACTACTAACCTATACATAATAAACAATTTAATTGAATTTCACTTTTAAATTAAGAAAAAATTTGTAAACATACTAAATCTTCCTACTTTGTATTTATAGCACAACTGCCAATTTCTGCATATTCAGCAACATTAATTGATTTTAGGGTAATATGATTTTAACTCTGATGTATGAATTCCTTTTTTGTTACTTTGATATACTTAAGTCATATGACATATTTTGTCAAAGTTTTTTAGAAAAAGATCTTACTTTTTCCTACTCAGAATTGGAGCATAAAAATTGAAACTTATAAATAATAACATAGGAACAGATCGTCAATATCGATAATTTTACTTTAGTTGTAAAAAAATGCTAATTAAGTAAAGTGAATGGATATATCATAAAAAACCAATATAAAAGTAGCATATCAGTACAATGTTAACCCATAACACAAAAATAATTTAAATTAAACTATTATTATCAAAAGTATCTTATAATATGTATAAATGCTTATATTATCCTTTCATTAGTCACGCATACAGTTTGTATATATATTGACTTACTCTTACAGCTTCTAACTTTTTATCCATTCTTGTAGTTTTCCACTTTAAAAAGATTAAAGTATAAATGATAGCAGCCAGAAGCATTCCTGCATTCATAGCAAATAAGGCAGCGAACGAGCGATTCAAAAGTGAAAATAGGTAAGCACCTAATGCTATACCAGTGGGCATAGTAAGCAGGTATACAGCTTCAAGAATAGCCACACGCCAAGTCCGATCTTTGGGAGTTGTTATATCAGACAAATAACTATCACAAAAAAAGAAAACTGGATCATTTTTACTCTCCCATTAAAATTGTAGTAACTTATTCATATTACTTAGATCAAATTTTCATTAATGAATGTTTGAGCTTAAATTTCTAGTCCAAGAGGTGCTCAGTTTGATGAAAAGCTAATTAATTAAAATATTAGTAATAAGATGATTTGAATAGTCACAAAACAGGCTATAAGTCCTGATTACATTTAGGTCATTGCTCATTTGAGAATAAGAATTATAAAAATTATAACATTAAGATAAAATAGAATCCCTTCAAAGTAATTACAACTCAAAATTGTGATTATTTGTATTTATAAAAATAATAAATAAAATATGTATAAAAATATATATATTTATATTTTTGTTTAACACTAACCATATTTAATGGAATATTATACACTACCTGAAGCAACCCATAAATATTGCCACATCAGCTCCAGTTATGGCCGATGGAAGCGTTGCAGAATAGATTATAGTATACAGAGGCCAGTCATTTCCAGCCCATTCAGCTGAATTAATTACTATCATAAAAGAGTAATAGAATTTCCCAGCAAGGCCAAGAAGAAGTGGTGCTTTACGCCCAACTGAATCACTCCAAGAGCCAAGAACTAAAGCAAGCAATACGGTAGCACCATTTCCAGCGATATTATTGTACTGGTAAAATTCTGAAACTAAAGACTGAACGTCAACCTGTAACAAAATATGTTTATACTTAATAAAATGATATATACTAAAGCAATATATTATGTACGTATAGGAAGAAGTATACCTTTAAACTTTCATATTCGGGCCGCTCGAGATGATCGCAAATATTCCTTGCGATCTTAAGATCAACAGCACATGCTTTGTCCACAAAAAGTGCTTGTTCTACAACTTGTGTCACGCAAAAAGCAAACATATAGAGAAACATAACAGGCTCAACTGAGACCTAGAAAAGCAATATGAAAGTGTAAATTCAGTGTGTATTAATTGTCTTATTTTAATATATTTAATAATCGATATATGGATGTAAGCTACTTGATGTGAAAACATCTTTTCGAAACAAATATTAATGAGTACAGAGATCATTATTAGTTGTAATGATTATTCTATTCAAGACAATTAATGATTCAAATATCTTTTATACACGGAAATCGGAATGCGTAAAAAATTAAACAAAAACTCCGAAACTTCGGAGTTAAGCTTTTAACTTCAGCGGTCCGATTCCTCAAAACAAAAGAACGTAAATCAAACAAAAGAAGACTTCTCATGAGAAGCCAAGAACCACATTTCTTCGCTGAATTATGTTTTTGTCGAAAGTTGTGTGTACTGCGACGAGTTTTTTCCATGTTGAAATCATTCGAAGGTTATTTTCGTATAGTATTGGTATTCTGCATTTTTGATGTTTTTCAAATATTTAAATATCTCTTTCATATTATTCATGACTTTAACTGGGTATTTAATTAGTATCACCGTAGTTTTTACCTTTCGGCTTACCTTATACATTTTGAATAGGTTTATCAGTGATGGTGAAGAACAAATTATTACGAAGGATTTTAGAATTTGATTTTTTACATTCAAGAACTAATGCCGACTATATTCACTGTTCTATTTCGAAAGTAATTACTTTGCCTAAGTCCTAAAATCAATTGCGAAAGAATCTTCTAAGGCTTCATCTAAATATCAAGTCGTATACTCTTGGAGTTAGTTTCAGGATTGAAATGTGTAAATTAAGGAGCAAATATAAGGCATTACGTAATGTTTGATCACTACGATTGTCAAGTGTTCCTTATGATTTTATCTTGTTTCAAACATTTCTCAATGCTCTCTCTATTCGTTTTATGACGTTCGTCGAAATTCTCACAAACTATCGATCGATCTTTAGTCATTTATGAGTGAATTCAGAACGCATGACAAGATTTATCTTATCTATCTGCTCGGATACATGGTTTTCATTCTCATTCAATACAAGGGGTATGGGAGGATGTCTGGCGTTACTATGTTATCGATTTGAAATTCATTTCTTTTACCTTCTAGATATTTTTACCTTTTGGAATATCATTTTTAAGCTGATCCTCTTGAAAAAGTTAGCAATACTTGACTGGCGTCTTTTTGTGATCTCTGCCTCCCCATTATTTTCATCTCTCTCGTTCATCATCGACAACTTCTCAATCGTTTCACTGTTTGAATGTGACAACGCGAAGAGTGGATTATCAGTGTTTGCTTAAGAAAGAGCTGCAAGAAACATGGAGTATTATGTAAGATCATTTCCTGAATCAAACATTGATGCATTAGCATAATCCTGAACAGTGTTGATTCACTAGTGATGTGATGCTACCGTACTATGATTCTGAAAGTGAAATTTTATACTGATCGTAAACCTTCAGTTGGGATAATTTATCCTCTTAGGTTTTACAATTCATCATTAATACCAATATTGATGTAGATTAAATTTTGAAATCTCACTGAGATATTCTCTAAAATCCTCATTCTTTACTTTACTTCAATAAGAATGACCTTTCTGAAATAACTAAATTCACTTCATCAATTCTATAAATTTATTATTGTATCAATATAAATTTTGCTTAAGATGCAAGAATATATAGAAAAATCCACATTACCTTGATAATATGGTCATGGCAAATCCTTGGCTCTCTAAAATCACTACTCTGCTGATATCTATTTTAGTGTATGATCACTTCTGTTCTAGATACCTTTATCTCACTCAACACAATGAAACTGCCTCCAATTTTTCTTATCAAGGATATTTTGATGTCTTTATCATGTAACACATTGTCTTATATAAAGGACAACATTGTATATCTTACTGGTATGAACCAAACTTCATTGAATAGGTTGAGGTAGGATCTTAATGCAGACTGCAGTATCACAGGATTCATATGTATTTAAACCAGGAAGTAGCTTCAATTTTCAGCCAACTGCCTGTTAATGGAGTACAATTCATATAGGAAATTAGAACTATGACTTCTCTTGTTTGGATTCTAACAAGGTCAGGTGCATAATTCATTATCGTCCATAACGTTCATTTTATCTAGTTTTGAGCAAGCATTGATAAGGATCGAAGGTTGTTTAAATTCATAATTATCATCTAGGCATGTGGAAGCATATACTTAACTATCAAACTTAACAAATATGTACTTTGAAGTAACCTATTAAAATGAAAATTTTGTAACAAATAAAATAGTAGGGTTGATGAATTGATTCAATGGTGAATATAAATGTTGATTTTTATTTAATCGGTTGCTTATTTACAGTTTTCAGTTTTGAGCAGTAGAATAATATTATTTATTTTCTTGAATTCTTTTTTGTAAATAAATGTTTCAGTTCTTTTCAGAGACATTTCTTCTTCCAAATAATAATATCAAACACAAATTTCTTTCTCGATATCTCTTTGATTCCTTTATTACAGAACTATCATATAGTATTAATGATATCCAAAAAATTACAAATATTTACATATCACAGAAAATAAAAGTAATATTAAGTACTCCTCCATAGTTGTATATTAAACAATATATTTCTGGTAATATACAATTTGATAAGGAAATAAATTAAACCTTTAGCAATTAGATTTTTAAAAAGTATAGAATACTTAGTGACTTAATTCCACCACAAACTGTGAAATTATAATTACAGCCCAGGGATATCAACAAGCTATTAATGAAAATACCTCTAGATACATTCATGTACAGAAGAATAGAAGGTAACTAATAGAGAGAGAATAGTTAACATTAATTTTTACATAAAAGTAATTGATGATGTTGGTTTAATACAAGCACATAATTAATAAAATTAACAATACAATCAATGATCAGTCAAAAAAAAATTAAGGAGTGAATGAAAGACAGCATTATAAATTTTATAGCTACATTTCAACACTAAAAACTTTCCTTATACAGAAAGGAAATTTTAAAGCTAAGATATTACATCGCACCAAAATTATTTAATTCCAAGCAAATGCTAAAATTTAGCCCAGGTATAAACAAAAATTTGTTGTTAAAATGGAAAGAGAAAAACAGACAGCTCTGTTAGCCATTCTTTCAGAAATAAATTATTTCAAACAATCCTCCAAAAGATAAATCCTTTAATTGTGAATTTTTAAATTGTAGTTACCAGAAAGTCTATTTAACTATCTAATAATAAATTTTGGGGCAAAAATACTTCCTTAATGTAAAGCCAATTTGAGAATATCTATAGATTGATAGAATGTTTATGCAACTTACCTCAGAATAATGAAAGACATTGATTAAATATATACCTTCATTATTCTGACAGTGAAATTATATTACTCATATAAATAACATAAAAATTTGGAATCCCTAGAGAACAATTACAGTAAGAGAAAATCACAGCCCAAGAAGACATCATATGTCTACAAACCAGAGTGCAATCTGCCAGAAAGGAAGTAAAACTATTGTAACATTACAGTTGATTTGCACCTTATTCAATCCCATGATAATTCTATATAATGCACATAAAATTATAACAAAAATATCAACTAAATTATTTTGAAATTATGTAGATGTATGTAAATCTGAAACTACCCCTCCAATCAGATAAAACAGTCTTTATAAACAGTCTTATATAGAGCTTTAAAACTTACAACACTTCCTTATAAATATGTATTATTTTTAATAGACCTGTAAGATATGGGTTGTGGAACCATCTCGCCACAGAGGCATAGTTTCATCATGTTCATCATCTTCTTCTGAACCATGTTCAATATCTCTAGACCGCTGGTTTCCCATTGCAGAACTGGCCGCTGTTGGAATTTTCGCTCGACAAAGTGGACAGCTTCGTTCTCGATCTAACCAATGTAATATGCATGCTTCACAAAAAATATGCCGCCCACATCCTTGGGATAGCAATATAGGTGATGTGAAAGTATCTTGACAGATAGGACACTGATTGCCTGCCTTTGAAAGCTCCTCAGCTGAAGGCCTGACTCCAACTTCCTGATAAGTAATATAAATATAATAATAAAAAGATTTAATATCAAAAGAAAAGTGAGCATGAAAAGTATAAAAATAATTAATTTAAAATACTTTCATTTTAGATTAATTATAAGTAGATAGGCATAAAATGTTATCCATAAAGTAATAATAACATTTACTATACTGTGAAGTTCAATCTGATAATATGCACAATACTCCAATATCAAGTCAATAGTATAACAAATTACTTTTGTTTAAACATCTAATTTAACTGGCATGAAGGCAGTCATGCAAGAAATTCAAATCAAAGATGTGTAAGAAGCAAAATTATTAAAAGTAATCACTTCTTAAGGGATATAGAGTAGACATATGGGTATGAAAAAGGTGAAGATTTGTATGACCAAATGAATGGTAAGGTTATACAACAAATATAGAGAAGAAAGTTTTTAATGCACTTACTTCAACTCTACACATTCAGGATGAACACTTACTTTAAATTTAGTATGTTTAATTTCGAGTTTGAATAGTTTTTCCTTTAAAATTTTCTACGTATAGAAGACATTTAAGAAAAGATATTCAAGTCACACATAAATAAACTTATTCAATCAACTTTCTCTTAAATTGAAGGATTTGTCTGTATAATTCAAAAATGAATATGATGGTCATGGTAAATTTGCTTTTAGATTTTATGATTTTATACCTCACAGAACCATTAAGATAAAGAAGACAATTTACAACCCAAACTAATTTAATTAAGAGCTCTCCCTCAAGACAGGAAAAGCTCTTGATGGAAAGAATTACATACAGGATTGAAACACAAGAAATATCAGTAGTCAAAATCAGTGTTATCTATATATAAAGGTTAAAGTATCATTATTATGAATACCCATTCAAACATCTCTTAGGCTGTTAAACTACTACTACCTTATTGATTGATATTGAAATTGAATTACTCTATCTGTTTGAAGATATGCATGAAAATCATTATAATTGAAAATTATGATATATATGAATATACAAATACAAGCCTTCTTAATCATTAAATATACCTTACCAAATCTTGCATAACCATCAACAAGGCAAATTTCCATTCCTTTCCCTTTCTGAATAGTTCTGTTATCTTGGAGACCACATAAGCTGCACATAAAAGAACTCCAAAAACTTTTCCAGTACCTTGATAAGCCTCAATTAGGTAATACAACCATGGCTGTATGGGACATAAACTTCTGTAAGCTTGGGATGTTATTTCTATGAAGTGAAACCACTTGCCCTATCACAGATAAAGAAATAATAATTACAAAAAGGGTTATAATAGAACAATTAACTAAAATTTCAGAGATTGCTACAGTCAGGGAAATTATACTTATTCTCATTTGATAAGCTCACCTACATGTTTTAGTAAACCATCAAGAAATTACTTGATTTATAAAATAAAGATATAATGGAAATGAAAATATAAAGTTATCCAGTCAGAACTTTAATACAAGGAATCAAGAAATACTTGTTAATTTTCAGACAAATATCTAGGTTGTAGGTTCAGTTATGAAAAATATTATTCATTTCTATTATTCCTTGAATTTATTCTATGCCTTGTAACTTTTTGTTTGTAACCTAATTGATAGGGAAATTTTTCAGAGTTTACAGAAATAATATTCAACTATCAGTTAAAAGCTAATTTTATGCTTGATAAGATATTACTTACCCTTTTTTGATATGAAATCAGAGTTGGGGGAAAGGCAACAAGAAAACCTTTCACAATAACTGTGACCATCTTAAGGACTAAATCAGTTACACATATTAGCCAAAACAGGTCACACATGGTTAAAGGTTGTGTATATGGTGGTATTAGAAAGAGGCTGAAAAGAGATTAAGTAGTATATTAAAATCTATTATGTTGTGAAAAACTGTTATAGTTTCTCTCTCTTTTTTTACATGTTTAAAAATATATCATAGCAGTATGAACTCCCACAAACCTTAAATGCATTCTCTGCTCTTGAAATATAAAGTATACAAAAAAGATACAAGCTAAAAGGTTGAAAAATACACGAGCTAAACTTGATACACTCCTTCTTGACTGTTTTCCAGCTTCTCGTTTCACCACCATATTACCGTAACTGAAGGTTAAGATCATTCCAGCCAATACCAGAATACCTGAAAATTTATTGAATGAATATATCATTAATATACTTTTAATGCAAAATTAAGAAACTTAAATGGCAATTAAAACACCTTTAGTATTGGTTTCCACAGACTTTGTGTATGCACTTGATAGTTATACTCACCCACTCGATGATCATAAAGTCCTTTGGCAATTAGAATTAAAACAAAAGGAAGATATTTAAAAATCAATGCCACTCCTGCCCTGGTTTCCGGACTTTGCCTAAAAACATCACTCACAGTCAAAGTGCTAAGATTGAGAGGTGAAGATTGTTGATTACTAGATGATGGCTGATTACTCGCTACATTTGGTCTATCATTTGATTCACTATTGTTATTGACGCCACTTGTTGCATCACTTTCAATGTGCCTATTCCCATCAGAAGTACCTAGATGTGTACTAGTGCTGTTAGTGTTATCCGATGAATTCGTAGGCTCAGTTCTTTGCACGCTGCTTATTATTACTTCCAGACGAGGTACAGTATTGGTTCCAACAGTATTCACATCTGTAGCCCGAGATCTTGCCTGACGTGAAAAATTTGTAATAAACGGGTTGCGATCGAAGTATTCCTCTGCATATCGAGGTGTATGATGTGATTCGAGATTAATCACCTGAAAGAGGCATCAAAATTTTAATGTTAGAAAGTCTAATCATAAATCAAAATAAATGCAATTATCCAATGCTACTTTCCATACCTCGGATTCATTCCGAGGCAAATAGTTCCTTACTCTCTCTCGAATGGCATTGTACAAATTGTCCCGAAGAGAGCCTCCAGATGATAGAGTATTACTCCCGCTAATAATGCCTCTGGGACCTATGTTTGTAAGATACACTCTCGAAGAATCACGAATATTAAAATTTGTTGTAGGAACGTTCTCACTTCCATCAGACATTTTGTTTTACACGATCCTCTTTTCTGAGCGATTGATGTAGCTAAGTAACTCTTCCAGACTTTGTACAAACTTATATTCCAATTATTGATAATACGAAACAATCACTAAGTTCCACAAATGTTGTAATAATTACGCTTCATTGTAACATATGAACAACCTCTATATTTATCAATGAGCTTCAATACTTGAACTGAAGGAGGCAGCACTATCGAAGATCCAACAACACGCTCTGCGAGTCTTCGTTGTTATTGCATCGTCTGCCAAATTGTCTGCCATTGGGTTGTCAGAGATTGAACTCACAATCAGTCTGGTGTTGTGGTGTAGAGCTGTGTGAATAGAAAGGTTAAAGATAGTTAAAATTCTTATGTGTAACAGATAAAAGAAATATTACATAATAACCGATAGCTATACAAAGGGCAACGCAGGGTTTTAAAGAAACATATATGATGTAGGAAAGCCGAATTCGCTGAGTTACTTTTCGCGGCTTGTCGTTGAAGATTTCAAGAGAAGAAATTATGGCTGTAACTTCTGCAGGTAATTATAGTATAACAAATATGTCGAAAACAGAATCTTATGGAGCAATTTATCTCGATGGATTGTAATATGTACTTGTACTTCCACGATTTCAGATGAAGTCTTCAAAGAAAAGCTCATCAGAAATGTCAAGAAAGAGGTAAGTTATCCCTTCTTTGTTTATTAATTGTAGTCAATAAGGAAATATTTCTCTTAAATTTTCACACAAGTAACCAGGAATTAACCTGTCCGTCACTTTGAGTACAACGCCCGCATCAAGGAAAAAAAGACTACTTCTGACATAGACTAAGTGGAATTTGATGAAGAGACGAAAGATGTCACTTGCAGTGAAGACACCTGTTTGTATACTCAACCTCGCCAGCGTTTAGTTTTAGGACGAGTGTAAAATTATTCTGCTTCTTTCGTGAATTTGTATTTTAGATTCAATTTAATTCATCAAATTACAACACCTGTAGATTGTTGTTCTTCCATCTCAAGAATGCGATAAGTATCGGATCAAAAAATTTCCCCATCAAGCTGATTTGATTTTAACAATGATATTCCTTAGCATAGTGCGGTTCAATTTCCGTTAGGTATATAACGAGAAAATAAGTGATATCGAAAATTATGCCGTGGCTTATAAATCTTAACTATATAGACTCGATATCAGGAGCAACTTCTTGAACTTTTGCCTAGGGATTATTTTTAATTCTAATAACCTTCAAAGAATAAATGCTTTTGTTAATAATCCGTTTTCCTCGCACTCTAGGTGTCGCATCTAATTGTTGCGTAAGTGAACGAGGTCAATTGAAATTCAATGAAAATGACGATTTTAGTTTCGATGGATCTTTTTCATGGTAAATTTAGAATAACGATAGCTTAACTTTTGGGATTCTATTTTAAGATGAAGAAGAAATTGAAAATTTCCGTAAAAGTATACCCATGAATTTCGGATGATGTCTTTTAACTTATTTTTACATTTAATGCCGAGTATGATTTTTCTATCATACAGTTTACGTTGACTGTTCTATTTGGGACGCATTCAGATTTGTTCGAGAGTATTTGGGTGGGGCAATTCATATAAAGAAATTTATTTTAGAAATTATGAAATAAAAATTTAGCTATACTAATGAAACTTCCTCCAAAACTAAGAATTATAAAAACAGAATGGTTTCCACCTTAAAAAATGAATTTTTCATTTGATTCATTTTTCAAGTTTCATAAATTCTTAAGTAATCGGTTTGCGTCATTGTTTTGAAGTTTATATCTGTTGTTATACAACAAAAAAGTGAAACAGTTTTAGTTTGTACAAAAATATTAAATTTAATGTTAATCTGTAAAAAAATACGATACAAAATGTCAATAATTACGTACAGTAATTTTTTTCACGTATTATGATAATATTATTACGTAATTATTCAACGATTGGTTGCATTATTGCTTCCGATATGAAGTAAAGGGAGTAAACCGTCGAATCTCTTAGGTTTTGATTCCCCTCATTCAAGGTCATAGCTTTCAATTTTATTGCTTTAAATAATTTGAACCAAATTTCGGAGTAAGATATTCAGAAGCTCATGCTAGTTATGTTCTCTGAAACTTTATTGGTTATTATCTAATTGGTCTCCAGAATGTAAGTAATTCGATATTGTTTGATAAAATTTAAAGTGGATACTGTTTGGCACCACGGTACTTATATATATTTTAAGCATGATTAATCTCTTTGAAAAAAAAATTTCTCCTTCAGCTATGGATGTATACTAAAAAACAAATATTTCTTGGACCAAACTGGTTCCGGGTCATCTTTTTGCATAATTTTAATCCGCACAAATCCATATTATACCTTGATACAGCTCCAGTGCGTAGTACGTAGAACTTTCGAGTCTAAGTATATCATCAATTATACTTACTGCCATCGTCCAACACCGTTTCTGATTCATTTAGGGAAACCTAAACTCTAAAATCAAATTTTCTCACTCCTGAATTTGTTCAAGGCAAACATTCTTCGTTAGTATTCGACTGTTTTTTGTTTTTATTTGTTTCTCTCTCATCGATGCTGCTTTTCATAAAAAAAGAATTGAATAAACCTATAGAATTACTTACAACTTACGCACAATACTGAAGATTATGAAATCTAATTAAATTGGAGTTAAGGCTCAAATTTTAAAGGGATACGGATCTTGAAAGGAATATAAATTTAGAAATTTTCCGTCTGTCAAAGCGATAGTAAGTACGAACAATAATTTTTTTATAATAATTGGTTATCTTTATCAGTTTGCATTGCATTTACAAGCTGTAGAAGGTATTTTAAATTATTTCCCATTTTCTGTTGAATCTAATGATATACTTTCTTGAGTGAAGTACTTGCTTACTTGTGAAAAAATCAAGGATTTTTCTGAGGATAATCAGGAGTTATAAATATGTTTTTAATTAATGTGTTTCTTAATAATTATTGGAATATTTGGAGCTTTTCATAAATGATAAAATAAATTGCAAATACTTAGCTGATATCGTTAATTTGGCTATAGCCAAAGTGAATCCTTTTAAATTACTTACCGTATTTTTGTTAACTCGATGTTTTACACTTCTACAGTGAGCTTCCATTTTATGTCACAATACCATAAAACTTATAGTAATGAAGAATTCGAAAGCAATGACGTACATTTTCAGTAGCAAAAATTTTCCGAGGAGTAATTTTGCGTCTAAAGAGGAAATTTTAAACATTAGAAATATTTTTTCTTTACTTTGTTTATCTGAATGATATCGTGTAGTTTCATACAAAGCACTTTTGACCGATTCAAAAATTTTTTCGAAACACTCAAATATCTCACAATTTGATAATACGTTATTGGTGACGTTAAATTTCTCCACTTTTTGGAAAAGGGGACACCTGATTTTGAATCCTAATCATTTCGATAGATCTTATTTCGGTTTATCCTTTTGTCATCCAGAAATATTTTTACTAGGCTTAATTTCATTTACACATTCTTTTTTACAAGTTTGCTTAGGATTAATGATTTTTGTTTTGTGTCCGGGATATAGTGTTGAATATCAGTCCACATACACCATCACTCAATCCTTTTCCCCGTCATTTTCATGCAATTATTTCACCTCTCTGACACTTCAAATTTCTGGTCTCATCCACTAATTCTAATTATGTACGCGTTAACCTATTGGGCTGCCTAAAACCGCACCTACGTTCAATTAGATTGTTAAACGAACTTTCTCCTCTAGACCGGACTGTCACCGGCAGCTTCTTACGTACCCTTTGGGCTCACAGGCTTTCAAAGTTCCCTTTCACGAAGCGCTCCTACATTCGAATAAAGTAAAGGCTATATTTCTCCACGCATAGTCGTTCGCGCCGCGTCAGCAATAACGTGGAAGCATAGGCAAATGAGTGTGGGTGACGCCTTGCCGTCACTTGTCCCACATTTTTCGAGGGGAGCGTACACGCGCGGGGAGCCATGGGTAAACGGCGACGTAGAACAGGCTTGAGAGTAGGAAAGACGAGGAGGTTTCGTATCGGAGTTTCCATGACGACTAATGAGCCTCTAACAGACGCTAAGCCCCGTAAGAGTTCTCTGGAAGAAGGGGAGGCTCGTAAAAGAAGGTGGACGCCATATCTTGTCCTTGCTCGAATTCCGGAGCGGGTGATCGGGTGATATAAGACGGAATTTCGCCGTTTTATCTCGAAAGAACCTCGGACAAATGCCATATTGGGTCGATCCGTGAGAAGAATGTTGTATATTCATATCTCACCATTGGAATGTCAAATGATGTTATGTAAGAAAGGTTTCCGGGCCTGTCGAGATAATAAAGCCGTTTGATGAGATTAAGCGAGGTTGTTGGGGGACGAAATTCAGTTCTAAAGGATACCATGAGCGTAAGAGTACGGCTAAAAAGGCTCTCCGGGAAATTATCAAGATCCCCTGTTATCTGCTACGCTATATCGGCTCGAAGTTATCGTTCAATTACGCCAAGAATTGCCGCTCAAATTGAATCGAGGTTGAATTTCTTTCCGTCGAAAGGTTATCTTTAGTCGATTCTTGTAAATCCAGCATTACCCCGACTAAAGGAAGATATTAGTGCATGTATCTTGCTCGCAATCTGAAATCTCTGTTACGCGAACTCAGCTTTAATATGGCCTTTGACATTAAATGAACAATACCGTACGCTCTTTAAAGAATACTTAAAAGGGAACCGTCTTGAAGTATAGCGTATCGCTGATAAAGAGTATCATGAATTTGGATGTGTTCATATGATTGGAGGGAACGTTTATTCCTAATAAAACTGTTGGAAATTATTAGATGAAATTGTAAGCTTTTAAATAAAAAATTCACTAGAGGAAACATTAGCCGGATATCCAAATGTTGCAGTGGTATTAGTAAAATTCGTAATGTGTACTCAAAATTATAATGGGGAAAACTTAAAAAAGAACGTGACAGAAATGTAGAATTATTCTTAGTCCAAAAAATATAAATTGTTTATTTATAATTCAAATTCTGTCACTATTTTCAAACGTGTATTTAACTCCTTTTGCTCTCCATCAAAATTGTCAGTAAAATAGAGTATCTCGTGCAACCACCATATTACTCACATTATATATATATATATATATATATATATATATATATATATATATATATATATATATATATATATATATATATATATATATATATATACCCTATGAATAGCGCATAGATGTGGTTTAGATACAACTTTTAATTGTTCATTTTGAAATTATAAACATGATAAAGATCAAGAATAAATTCCTACACAAACACCTTGTTTTGTATATTCAAGGCAATTGATATTAATGTATAACAACCTAGAGCAAAGATTTACAATATTACAATGAACATATATACGTGTTTCGAGATTTACGACTCATAAAAATATCAAAAGCTAGGTTAAAGATAACACGAGAACGATGCGAACAAATATATCTATTTCGGGACCAAAGGTGTAAATAATGAACTGTGAACGCAATTAGGGTGCGTAAGCTTGTGGGTTAAGAAAGTACTTGAATTCGCAATTATCCGCACTCCTTCGGAGGTGGATATTCCGCATCAAAACTTCGATTCCGAACGCGGGCAAGTATTAAAAGTCAAAGGTCACCCCGATCCCTCTCCGTGAGTATCATTTCAGGGCTTAATCCTTCATCCGCACGTGAATTCTGTGCATTATTTCAAATCGAAGAACCCGAGCACATCTTGCGCAAATTCTGACGTAAGAATATCGAAGTATTTGCAAGAATAATTTGAAGAGGATAGAACTCAAGCGTACGTAATTACACCACCCGTCTAATTTTTGAAGGAATACTCTCGCATCGACCTAAATTTTGTGGAATTTCAGGCTTATTACTTATGCTCCAGTTTTTCCATGAATGGCGGTTCATTAAAGATACTTCATAAACTCGAGAAAAGGTACTTTTTGCTATTATTTTGGAGAGGTATGACCACGGAGGGATCGCGAGTTTTTAAACCTACAGCGTTATCGTCGCAACTCAGGAATGGGTCTTTTTCGTTCGTTAAAAAATTTTTACAGGAAAAAAAGGATTTAAACCTTTCCATCGCATTAATTCCTTCATGCCTTCTTCTTGCGAATTTATTGAATCCGGAATAACGGATTACTTTTGGACCAAAGGATCGAAAGTAACGTAGTTCTGTGAGTCGCAAATATCGAATAAAATCCGATAAAAAAAAGCTTTTCGGCTCTTTAGGGTCTTCAGTAGGGAATTATAAAATTAAATATCCATTCAGATATCTAGAATAGAAGCCCCACACATCGTGACGGACTTTCAGGTCCAATGCATCGTCCTCGCTTCATTTCATCGGAAATTTCGAACCGGGAATTCATCGTCTCTCGCAAAGTCCGCTTCGATTTGGCTGAGAAAGACCGCAGGACTGATATCCTTTGTAGCGTGAACGGGAAGATGAAATTTTCTCAAGCGTTTCCTTTTATCTTCGCGGATGATTTCTGGCTTTCTGTCTCCAGGGTGGAATTTGCTCTCCGAACCGTAGAACGGGCAGAACGCGGTTGGAGGAGAAAGGACGTTAGCAGGATTCGATTCTTGCCTCGGGACTTATCCTAGGCGGGAATATATGGAGTTGGGAGTTCGGCTTCCTCAGTAGTTTGCAGCCATAACTTTTAATGAGCATACGGATCTGACGAAAGAGGAGGGAAATTACTTCGAACGCAGAACTTTGCAATCCCTTTGCGCAATGCCAATAAAAAATTGCAGGCTGAAACACAAAGCTCGATGTCTGCGGGAGAATAAAATTTATTTTGTATGTAGTTTATGAGAATAATTCGTCCTCGAATATTTTCCTATTGAGGTGGTTAAAGTTCGAATGTCGAACTATTTTGTTTATTTACTGACTGAAAAGTTCGTGTTTTTTGTCACTCGAGTTGCGAAAAGCAGCGAAATTTTTAGAAAAGTTGTATTTTAGGCTAGATATGTGATAAAAATAGTATTTAGTGAAAATGAGGAAAAAAGAATTAATTAAAGCTCTCCGTTCACACGTTTCTTTCATAAGAGTAGTATCAATTCTCCTATGTAGTTCCCTGAAAAATGTGTAGGTAGTTTAACACTAGAACAGCGGGAAACGGACACCCCCCTAGATCAGCGGAAGGTGTCCTCAGGACACCTACACTTGCGCTTCTTTTAAATTGAATGAGGCAGTCGTATTTAAATTTCTAGTCTTTCCTTATAAGCTTAAAAATTAATAACTAAGTATGGGTACTTATTTATCGGCAGATCATGAGGTAAATAGTTGCTACATATTTAATATAGAAATTGTTGTTGAGTTCAATCAATTTCATGAGACTCATATTCCGATATAAAAATATACAGAACAATAAAGCCAGAAATAAATTATATGAATAAATTAATATAAAGCCTTTTCGAGATAAAATAATTATTTGCTTGAATAACTTTTGAAAATTACCCGATTTTATCAACAATTTACATGGGGTACAAGAAAAAATAAACTCGCGTAATAAAACTTTACCGCTTCACGTACCTTCCTTTGATTTTATTTCACAACAAAAAGACTAGAAATAAGGTTTAAGACACAAACTGGACCTTAAATGTTATTTGCATACGCAATTATATTAATTTTTCTTTTTTAGCACAATGATGCTGTCACGAAATAATTACTCCACAGAATCCTTCCACGAAGCTAATACATAAATCTTCTTGATGTTACAGTTTCTATTAACCTATTCCTTGCACTTCTTACACTTATCTGATGCTATATTTCACTTGTATTTTCTTTTGAACAGATATCGATGGCTTTATTGGATGATGTCTCGTGCATCTAGTGTTTACTTAGGTCCTTTTTGAGATCACTTTAGACAGCTTAGGTTTTACTTTGTTTATCTGCGACTCGTTGCAAGAATCTATATCTGGTTATTTGGCGACCTCTTTTCTGCTTGCAAATAACCTATACATTGACTTCTGCTAGATAAATTTTTATGTAAAAAGAATGCATTAGGCAACGTCGTGAGTCTGTCTCACCGTGTGCCTACGCGCCATTTGGTCCACTTCGCCGCTTTTTGTACAATTATGGTACGTCACCGCGTCTGATTTTCTTTTACTAATACTGTCAAATACGACATTAGAAAGCATCTAAATCGCGAGAAGAACATGTTTATTCGGTTTAATTTTATAAACAAGGATTATTCTTCATTTTTCGACAACATCGGAATTCACTGCAGATTTTTGCTTGTTTTCAACTCCAGCGACTCTCATCACAATTTGTTCTATGTTCCAGATAAAAAATACCTGCTTTCTTCAGCCTATTAAATAGTTTCTTTAATTTAAAATAATTATCGGTCATTAGGTTAATTTCTTTTATATAGGAAAGGTCCCATCGAGGTCATGACCACATGGTTCAGGAAGATGGCCTATCCTCCAACTCGATAACTTATGGAAATCTATTCTATGCATATTTGGAATTAAAATCCACTACTAACCGAAACTTAAGTACATATTTATCAGGTTTATCAAGAATAAATTGTGTGAATAGACATCTACACTTTCTGGGAAAAAGCTGATCATTCACCGTCACTTTTGTAACGGGATTGTAGCAAGCCTGGCAATATTCAATGAGTGAGTGTCACAAAAAGATATAAGACAAATTAGTCAATTGCGAAAATAGAAATGGGAAACGTATCTTATAAATGAAAATATTAGAAAATATAAGGCAAAATGTTTCCAACTCAAATCATCATTAGAATTGCTACCTCAAATTTTTATACATAACAATATAATTAATTAATTTTAGAGAACGGGGACAAAATAATAGCGAAAAGCAATATTATCTCAAAGTACATTTGTAAGAGCTTCTAATATAAAACAATGAAGGTTTTATCATAAGAAATAATAGTAAATATTTCGTAGGTGTCCTGAGGACACCTCCGCTGTTCTAGGGGGTATGTGGTAGGATCTCCTATGAAAATGTTCCAATAATTATAAAACTTGGTAGAAATACGCAGAATATTAAATAATTAAAAGTCACGAAACGATTTTTTTCTATGATACAAATTACAAAAATGGTGCGTTTTTTTCATGGGCGAGGTGTCCTGAGGACACCCTCCGCTGTTCTAGTGTTAAGGTACGTTTGAATACGTTGTTTTATGTACATATAGGAAAGCTTTAGAGAAGCAGGTGGTGCATTGCAATGGATGGGGGAGTGAGGTATCCTTTGATCACTGTGCTAGCCTAAATATTCCGTTAGGAGCCGTGATAAAAGTCTGGTGAGCTTTACTGCATGGGAGTTCTTGAAGATGTAGTTCATCTAACTTACTTCAATATTTTGTAACTTTTACGGAACAATACGTATTGCAAACTGATATTTATTTAGTGGAAGGAAATCGGGACTATCAATGATACGGTTGTAAATAAAGGAGAAAAATGTTGTATTATCCTATAAGGGCGGTATTTCTCACATGATAGTTCATTTTTTAGTTAGAAAATTATTATCAAGTTTCAATTATATTATATATATCGCTGTGATTTTTGTAGATATTATGGACATATATGTTTGTAGATATTGTGAAGATTATTGATCAATTTATTATTTTAATTATTTAATCATAACATTAATATGAACAAGAATCCCATCCTTTTCTCGTTATCCGATTAAATCCTTAAAATTTTTCCCTTTTAAGTCTCACCGTGTCTTCCCTTCATCTCAATCTTACATTGACCAAGAAAAAGTTGGAATCGGCAAAATATATATTGGATCGATATTGCGAAAATTTTGTATTACTCACTTCAACGTAATATTGGGGTTAACTGTGCTGCTGTGAAACTAAATATTACGCTTTATATAGCTGTACCACATGCACTTATCTCTCAAACGACGGAAGAGTGGCTAAAATTATCAAGTGGGAAAGATAACAGCAGTGTTGCAACACGTCGAGTGCAGTAATCGGCATTCTGGACCACGATTTCATTTATTGACACCAGTGGAATCCCTCTTTTGGTTAATTATTCCTCAAAATCAAATGAAATTCAATTCGTAGAGAGACTTCGACTTCATACTACAAAACTAAATGCCGTGGAGGCATTAGATGAATTTGACATGGTATGGTAAAATTCCCTCGAAGATTTTTATAGTAATAAAATAATAACATTTCAAACGCTTGAATAATTATAACTATAAAAATCAGCAGTTACATGGATTAGTACAATTAGATCTTATCTTTTCAAAAAAGCATACATCTGTTTTATGAATGGCTTAAAGAAACAATGGTAAATGTATGGAGAAATGTATAATACAGTATCTCGAAGTCCTTATTTTCGTTTCAAAGCCATCTACTTTTGCGTTGGAGTGGTTTACCGCGCTGCGTAAAAATGAAAGGAAGCTTATATGAGACAAAAGCTCTGATAAGGAGATTTGCTGAAGTTTTTTTCTAGACTCTGTTCTCTTATTGACATGAAACCGAAAAAGAAAAGGGTCCATAAAGGGCGGGCTAGATGCCTTCGATAGTTGGAATTCGGAGAGACAAGCTACATATAAAGTTAAATGAATGTGAAAGTTTGGAATAATAAAAAGAGCATGTAACCGAGATTTTCTCCGATGAAAAAGGTAATCGTTCATCAAAGGATTAAATTACACTTAATGAATCTAGCGAGTAGTAAGGGTTGATTGAGAGTTAGTTATTTCATGCTGTAGTATATATATTGCCAGATAACTAAAAAGTCGAAACGTTTCTTTTAAGAATAAATACCCGCATAAATTAATGATTTACGTCTCTAAGATAAGGAATTATATCTTGTGTTCATATGATAATTTTGGAACCTCAATTTTCTCCTTTATTGGCTGATTATCAATCTCTATTTCTCTTTTCTCTTATTATAAGTTTCCAGCATAACCTACACTCAATTTTAAATTATTACTTGTCGTTCAGTCATTTTCGCTTGAAAATAATTCACTTATTACGGATTTGTTCGATTGTAGCGCCACCAGATATTACGATAGTTTCATAAACTATTTATACGTACCACCGGTTACATAAGATGCAGGCGCAAAGTTGTTTTTACATGCCTTACATGTTCTACGACAGATGTTTGCTCGAGTATTATCAAGAATATGTTCAATAAGACTTCATATATTTATGCGATACAACCAAATTTGCATTAAGAACGAATATTTTCCTTTTATTATCTCTTTATCAGGTCTAATTTATTTTGTAAATAGGATATAGAAAAAAGAGAACTCAGGTTCGATAACTAGTGTTTTCCAATGACTTCAATGCATTCTATGCAGCATTATATTTTTTTAAATAATAAATATTTACCATATAAAAATTGCCTGGCTATTTCAATATCATCGTAGCTACTTAAATTTATCTGTAAAATGAAATCTTTTATAAATAATACTTTCTTTAAGTATTCTAATGATTCAAATAATAACTATCAGTTAAAATATCTTTATTACGCATGCTTAATTTTATGTTTCATTGGAAGGTTTTATTTTAAAAATCTCATCAATTTTTGGTCTAAAGAGCTGTTTGGTATTGGAAGGTTTCTATTTTCATAATGTTTCCTTAATACCCACATGTTCCTACAGCTTCTTCAAAAGCAGCCTCGTAAAAACCATAGACTTGTCTTTTATCACTTCACCAGATTGATTTGTTTATAAAGAATAACTTCTCTTTGATTTTAAATGCGTATTTATCTTGTGATAAAAATTATATTAACATTTTACTAATCTTTCCTCCATTTCAAAATGTATATAATCTTTGCGAATTAAATTAGTGTATGCACAACATTTTTTTAGAGATTAGACAAACTGTCATCAAGTTTTGTTGGATCAACTGAGGTTCGATTACATTCAACGTTTATTAAGAAATTATGAATGAGAGAATATAGGCATGATAGGGAATCGATGCCAAGTATTCTACTTTTTAGACAGATGTTCTCTAGTCTGAGTATTTGCCAACAAAGTTGAACTTGGTACAAGTTCCAGTGATGTCGATCTTTTACAGTTCTAGGGCATGCATAATCGTGCTACATTTGTCTCTCTCAATGTAGCAATTCCTATTCATTTAATCGTTAAAATAAAGATAGGAGTTTTTACTTAATCTTTACGGCCAGCAAGTAAGGATCGGAGTAAAGATGTAGGAGGAAATAGTTATTTTGAAACTAAAAAACTAGCAACAATTCGTTACAATGTTTACGATAAATTTCGTATGTCATTCTCCATAAGAAAAAATACCTAAAAGAGCAATTGAAGGTGGTAGATAGTAATGTAGAAGTAACTATATAATTTTTGAACATTTATCTTTTCATTTTCCTGTCCTATCATTCTGCAGCTGAAACCTCGCCACCGATCGCAATGAGTCGCAATTGTAGAAGTGATTGTCTCGAAATTGTCGGAAACGTGTTTTCATTAGCACGCACCAACGACAGCTTCCTATGTTCACTGACGTCATCGGACATCACAGTATTGATTGTCACTGTACCGCTTCGAATTCTTCGGTACCCCGAATAGCGATTTAGTAACCGCATCGTTCCCGAAAGAATTTCTTCCCGCTCGTGACAACCGGGCGTCTTTTATTTCACTCGTTTTCCGAGCGATTTACCCTCGAGTTAGTCACATGTTTCCGTCAGCTGGCAGCTACATAACGACCAGGTCGGCTCCTCCAGAAAACTCTGCAGGGTTGGGGGAGTTCTTTCACCTTTAAAAATCCCGCCTACCGGAGGAAGCCAATCTTGTTGAAGCGAGGCCAGTCTTAATCGTGGCGATTCTCAGCATGACTCATCCTCTTCGTTTTTATTTACGTGGACTTAAATTCATTCCGGTAAATGAATAGGTCTACTTACCGAAGAAGGTTATGGGGAACTTGATACAAGGTTCTTAACCTTGCAAAGGCTTACGTAAAGAAACAAAGAAGAGTTTCGTTTCCTTATGTCTATGTATTTCTTGGTAGTTGTAGTTTATCGTAGTCTTACGTTCTTGTGTATTTGTTAGCTATATAAGATGAAAATTAGACGTATCTTATTAATTGTAGACAATTAATTACGAAATTAATGGCGATGAGAAGATGGAGAAACTTGCTTTAATCATCAATATATATGTATTTTATAAGAAAGTACAAAGAACAAAAATGTAGGCACGTAGATTATGAAAAAATGCATTTATTAAAGAGGTGACACGTGATGTAGCATTAAATTGAAACTAATTCATCATTCATTGTGTATTAAATGACTTCACCTTTTATTTTATTTTTGTAATTGCTTAGATTATCAAACAGTTTAAAAATAAAAAGTTAATTCTAGAAATATTTCTTCCGAGGCTCAATGTTTCAATGCAATGAAGTCTTGAGTTGAAAGAAGAGAATATACTCATACTGACATTCCCCAAACATAATGAATCTTAATTGTTTAGATATGACAGGAGCAATTAGAGCAAGAGAGATTAATAGCTTAGTATCAATTATTATTTAAATAGATTAGTATCAATTACTATGGATGTGAAATCAGTCATTGAAAGAAAAAGCAAAATTAAACAAACCCACGATGATTGGGAATTCGGTCGTAAAGAATGCTTTTTTTCGTACGCGAAACCATTTTTATCAATATATTTTCACTGGTAGTGGAAGGTTTGCAGCTATATTTATTCGCTTACCTAAGCGAACGTGTACTACTTCGCTCAGATTAGTCGTCCAAGGTTGTATACGCGTTTATCATAGAGATAAAGGGGCAGAACCCGTCCTCGAACGGAAGGTTTTCTTAAAAGAACGAGAAGTAAAACGGCCTGAACTATTTTGTTCTATATTTTAGAAGGAATTCATTGTAATTTTTCGTTGTGAAGTCTAAGAAAGTTTGATGAGCATAGATTTAAAAAACTATGCCCATTATTCTTAAGTTTTCATTAAATTAAAAATATTAATAAAATTATAAAGTAATTTATGTACTAAAGCTGAATATCAAACTCGATTTCCTTCTCAACTTTATCCATATGAATATTCAGTCTCACGATAGTCAACTGACGTTCGTCTCGAATTGAAAAGGTCAATTTGTATTGAATCTACGAAAATGGCAACTAGCAAACGCAGATAGCTCATTTCATTAAATCCGAACCACAGAACGCATGGAAAAGGTTCGAAGGATTCCTCTGATGGAATTTTTGATAGGGGAAAATTCATGATTACATAAGACCCTGCCAATGGAGTATGTTTTTATATTTTTCACTACAAAATTTCGTTACTTCTCATAGGGTAGATGGAAATCAAACATTGATTTTTTCCGAGATTGTTTAAAGTCGTCTCCATAGCACCGAATGATCCCCTTCGATCGAGTGTTGACAGGTGAAATCGGAAGCCATGTTCCTACGCGCTCCCCGCCGATCAATCGATGCGAAGAAATAAGGTATCGAAGATCACCAAAGGAAACCACTCGAGCGGAATACTATCGCAGCATTTTAATGTAAGCGGTCCCAAACTCAGCGTTAGAAATGGGTTGAGGAGAGCCCTATACTCGTCACGGCGAAAAAAGTTAAATATCCCCGACTGAAAAGCATCTCCTATTCTATGGAATTGAAATATTGAGGAAACCTTATATACATGTATATATATCCACAAAAATACCCTGCAAGCCGCCCTTTTGACGATTGGAATGGGATAAATAATGATAAAATCACCGGACATAGTCTGTTTTGATAACCTATAGTTTTATTTTGTATTACTCGCGGAGGGAATGAAATTTTAAATCGACTCGTCCTAGCATATTTTTATCTAATTTCACACAATTTTTCATACGCTAAATTAGGAGAGAGATTTCACAAAATCTACTACATCGATAAATTTATCGATAAATCTTACAGTCAGTTTATCTTCTGATCATGCCTCTTAGACCTGTGTCTACTTCTAGAAACGAGAGAATCGTTAAAAACGGAGAAAAATATTTGTGCCTTTCACATCTTGATCTATATGAATCACTTCTTCCATTCGTAATTTTCGTAATTATCGCAAATATAGCTATTATGAGACATAAATGGCGGAACAATATGGCACTGAGTAGGTTTTGCTTTCTTTTTTTGTTTCGTTTCCTATCTACGAGAGAGTTTTTCAAGATTAATTTTTTTATAAAATCTAATGTGATCAAACTAACCTTGTCTTGGGTGTCCAATAGTTGAGAAAACTAATCATGTAACCCTGTAAAATAACCATGGAAGTTAACAAACGTTCTTTTCGTATTGTGTTAAATTCTTGTTTGGAATATGTAAGTATTTTTCTATAACATCTTCATATGGAGGAATGGAGGGTTATGTAATATATAAAATTAAGCATTAATTCAATAGAAAAAGTATTTTTAGGAACAGTATTGACCACAAGAAAAAACGCTGTAGGCATTCATTTTTCCCTTCACAATTTCCCATGAAAGCGATCTTTTTCCGATTCAATAAGATTTGCATGTCTTAGGGCTTCCATTAGGGTCAATCGACATTTCGCATAATAAAAACCCGCTGAACGATCCCATCTTATTTAGCGATCGTTCGTCTGTAACTTTCGGTTGATTGAACAGCTTTTGACCATCGCTAATTCTTCAGCAAACCCATCTAAGGTTAATTATCCCCTTTAGAGGGTTGCTTGCGCCTTGGTAAATACAGGGCGATGAACGACTGCCCACTTAAATTCTGAATGTCGTAGTTAATTCGGAATAGTAGATCAAAACATGAATTGCGTTCAATTGAATTCAACCAGGTGCTGTGGTTCTTTCTCAGAACATCCGCTCCGTAAGGCGAAGAACTAATACTGTAGATAACATGGAAAAAACCTCAAATGGCTCATTCCTCATAAATCATACCTTTATGTAGACCGTGCAATTTCAGAATTTATGGTTCGATTGAAGCGCTGGAAGAATCTTCGATGAAATTGCATCGTGGATTGATTGATGGTTATTTGAAATTGGTGTTGTTTATGGGAAAATTATGATGGTAATGAAACCAAGAAGTACATCGGTTGGTTCGTCTGCAATTTTCCTTTAGTTTCATTAAAATATGACTGCCGCATACGCTGTTCATGAAAGACAATGTTTGTCTGCAAATATGAAACCCTTTGTATGTGTGCTGTCTCAAAATAATATCAGTAATATAATTACTCCAATTTTTTTCTAATTTTATTTATTAAGAGCTCAGTTTTATGACTTTACTGGTTCTCTTATTCTTTGATGCATCAGATTAAATTAGCACAACCTTGTATGAAATTCAAATTCGCATTTCTAAACGCCTTGTCGAGAAACTGTTTAATAGGCGTAGCTCGTGTTATCCACTTTGCCTTATCCTAACGTCAAGGGCCATACTAGATTTTCGAGCACCGGGATTATTGGAAATTCGTCCAGGGATTTAGACCATCATTATCGGTTAACTTGCTCGAAAGCAGGGTCCTTGAAATCCGTTAACTCGTTCCCGTATACACCCTGCACGATTTTTTTTATCTCTTTCAGTAATTTTATTTCTAATTTATGGAAGGAATAGAACTCGTCTCTTTGCAAATGAATGCCTTATAAACAGAAAGAAAATCTTCATTTTTTGAAGAGAATGTAGATTACATTTGCGAGCGAATCTCAAAAAGTCGTTAGGGAATGAAATGGGGAAAAGAAGCCGTTCGTGTTTTTATTTTCAGTTTTCCTCTTTCCATCCTACAAAGTTTCATCCTCTATTAATTTTTCTCCAACGTTGGCATCCGAAGCAGAATAAAATTGCTCGGGATTCTTTCGAATGTACGCGGCACGTGCACTGTATTGATTCTCAGTGCAGTGAAATGATAGCGAATGTCACGGATTTATCACTTCGACGAGGAAATGTGTTGCAAACTGTATATATTTCAGAGTTCAATAGGATATAATGATGAATCGTCCATTTCTTCAATATTAGATTTAATTCTCGCATCACTGAATATTTTCGTCATTGTATCTGTCATAATTTCTTAAAAATGGCAATAATTTAATTTACCTATTCATAGTTACATGATTCTCTTTATTTACCGAAACTTTGGATGCCCATTAACCATTGAATACAATTTTTCTTATTTTCGTAAAATATTATTCCATTTCATGAAGTCAATGAGTGTAAAGGAAAGATGAATCTATTTTGAAAATTCGAAGATGAAGTTTTAAATAAAATTTTCAACATGAAATAAAATGCATAAATATAAAGTATAATTTTATGTGAAAGTTTTTAAAATTACTTTTGTTCCTAGATTATTTGTCAATTACCTCGCAGTTCAGATCTGGAATTATCACGCTGATAGTAATTCCTTTGTAGTTATTTGGTTATGTAAGAGAATATTTATATATTTTAACTTTATATTGAAAAGTATATATTCCAGATTTGTTTGCGATAGCTTTTATCTTCCCTTTCTCAGATTAAGAAATGTGTTGAAATTTAAGCTAAGATATACCTGATTATAATTGTATCTTGTAATTATTAAAGCCTTGATATTCAAATCTACCTGAGATTACTTATAGTCGATCGAATTCGCCTTAGAGTGATAAATTAGAGTATAACGAGTGATGTTAATTCAATATGATAGTATGTATACATTTATAGACACTCATATATATACTCTCAGGCTAAATTAACTTTTTTGAGTGAATCGCGAATCACAATCGAATTTATTCATTTTAGGACGAGATTATGAAACTCCTTACATTCGTAAAACCCCGCCACGTACTCCCTGTTGATAGCACAAGATATTATTTAGCTCTTCTTTTGAGTTACGTATTCGTAAATTGGGGGTTATGTACTGCATGTGACGAAGTTTATCGAATGCCTCGTTTATCTCCCCTTTCGGAATTAGCCACACGAAACACCCTAGTCGGGCGTAATCGCGACGTAGACCTCGTCCCGCATATTTTTAGCGGACTGCGTGCAATGGAAGTACCTGTTGCGGAGCTCGAAAATCGATCGGTTGGGGGCGTCGACGGGTGCGTCCGCCCCGCGCGTGTGTAATGGACGTTTTCAGATAAGGCCTCGTGGTCTGTTCGCTTTTAAGCCCTCTCATTGCCTCCCTTTGCAGAGGGTAATCCATGTTCTAGCGGTCTCGGATAGCGTTTGGTTTTTCGGTCTAGATGAACCCATTATTTTCCCTCAATACGAATTGTCCTCGAGCGCCGGCCTCAAAAGAGATTATAGCGACGGAATCCGTCGTTACGGAGGATATATTGAACACGGTGGCGTTGATGGAATGGATGATTTTGTGGTTGTTAAATTGAGCTGTTGTAACGAGGGATGAAGCGAGTAGGTATTTGCGCTAATGATGGCGGACTAGCGTAATATAGACAATCCAAGTTGATTCAACAGATGTTCTTGTGATTAATAATAAAAATGGAAATTCTCCTTTCGTTATGTAAACTTTTTATCGGTGGATTTATTATTCACTATATTATTATTATTTATCGTCACTGTCATCTCTTTTATTTGCACGCATCTATTTTAAAGTGTCATTAAATCCAACTGTTATTAGAATGATTACTTCATGTCTCCCTATTTAAAATCGAATATCACGTAATGAATCCACGTTAAAATTATACATAAGTTACACAAATAAGTATTATATTTCCAAAACACCCAGAATATTTTTTTGTTTTTGATTGATAAGTTATTATGTTCAGCTGATATATTTTATGATTTAAAAAACGATTCTTTCTCTATGGTTCTTTAATGTAGTTAGGTTAGTTATGAAGATCAAGACACCTTTCGAGTATATTCCGACAAAAATGTTGCTCCATGTCATTATTAGTGTGATCATCTTTTTACAGATTCATGAATGCAGGCTTTCACTTGCAAATACGAATATTTTTATAAAAAAGTCGGATCTAAAAAAGGTAGCTTTATATTTTAGGATTAATAGAGATGAATAATATAACCTACAGATCATTCAAAGACAAAATTCACCTTATCAGATTCATATTTTTATGAATTTCACGCTGATTTTATTAGTTTTACTGCATTCCCTTGAATATAATGCAAATATATGGCATCTATTCCAACCGATTCAATTGTATGAGAAAGCAGATGAGTAAAAATTCAGCTTCCCTTTGCGTAGGAATAAATTTACGAGCGGCACGTGCTTTAAAGAGGACCTGGATTTCCTCTCGCCTTTCTCATGTATCTTCGCATATCTCTCACTCTTTCCTATTATCGACCATCCACTCTCGTAAAGATGCCACGCCCATTTTTTGCGTCCTCCCCTCGCCAAGGAAGGTTTTAGGGCCCGTTTGCATCTTCTTCTCACCCACAGAACTTGAATTAACGCCCAATACACATACATGCATTCGAGGAGGGATTTTTTTGTTGATTTGGATCTTTTTCCGAACGAAAATAAATGGTCCTCGCGACCGGTTGCTCCTGATGGGACTTTTTATGGGATTTCTTTCGTGGAATTTTACGCCTCGAAATAGCATCGTCAATTTTGACGCTTATGAATTTTCTATTTTTAGCTTATTGATGCGGGATTGATGATGACATAAAGCTCCCCATACCCGTTCCATCTCTCGATAGGAAAATTCTATTTTTTGCCGTACTTTTGTTTGCGATATAGCACGAGATAAAAATTGCGTGCTCACTTAGCGAGGTATTGTGGTTGCGAGAATGAAAACGTAATGTACGAAAGGAATTCTGGGGAAATTAAGGAAAAAGGCCGAGATGTAATTGTTTCTTGCTCTTCAATTTAAAGATGGACTGTTTTCTGTTAATTTGATATAAAGCCATATATTCTGATCGTCCTTGATAGCATTAATTTGAACAGAAAAACTTCTAAGACCATTTATCTTTTCACCAAAAGATTATTTTTAATTGTGATATTTACCTTCTACAAGTTTGAGCCAAAAAATATCTTTTTTATTCTTCTTTGTACCGCCTGTAATAGCCTTGTCGTTATTTTCCTTACGATGTATAATATACATTAAAATACGATGTACTGTAAGTGAATATTCAGCGAAACTAATAATACATTCGCTAATAATATATTTATTCAAAGTAATAATAAGAGCAAATATAGCTTTGCAAGATTTGAACTGAAATATGTAATCAGTATCGCTGTTAATTTTCGATGCAACTTTAGTTCATGCAACTTATAATTTGAATACGCTCAATGACTGGGATTGAATTCTATGTGTGTAACTCTTCTACTTTAAACTTATTAGACAAGGAACAAATCTATATTATCGATAGTCGAGTGCATTAGAATATGTCGGCAAAGTCATTAATCATTCAAAATCAATAGTATACTATCAAATGTTTACTTAGCAACCAATAATATGAGAAGAAAATACATCGATGACAGCTGAAGACTCGGAAGCGCCCAAATATTTTCTTTTCCGGAAGAATGGTCAACGGATTCATTTCATTTATGGATTCAGATGTCCAAGAGATCTTTGTAACGGTTAGGGAATGTTATGAAAATTTAATCCCCCCTAAACGAAATCGTCTCTTTATTTATCCAAAGATGAACGTCTGTTTATATAGAATAAATTAATGCTTAAATAGAAATCAGAGAATCTCTCTCTTTACCTCTAACTGATTTACTAAATTTATTTTGATAAAACCATGTAGGTGACAGGATTTTTGGAAAATAGCAAAATAATCTCTCGCAAAAATAACTAAATTTCGAACGAAATTTTAAAAGGTTTAATTCTGAAAGTGTTTCCTTTTCAATCAACTCGAGATTTCTGTTTTAGTCGATTCTCTTCTCTTTATTTCTGAAGGCCATCACCACGAGACCTCTCTTACCATCTCTTTTTGAAAACTATTCCCGAGGAGCGTAAAAATTTCGTGGATCGAAGAAGAATCTCGAACCTTTCACATTCAAATTATGAAATAAAATGTAAGAAGTCAGGAGGAGGAGCACTATGAGAGCCTCCTTCTTTATTAAGACGTCTCGAAAAATGCAGTGGTGATTCTTCTCTGAATATACAACATTTTATCGACTTCGAAAAGTCTTAAATTTTTGAAGATCATTGATGAGATTTACCAAACTTTTTCCGTTGTCTGTCATTGAATAGAGTATATCCCTGAATACCTGTAATAATCAATCTATTCTATTCTAGTAATAGTTAATCTTTGGTGCTTTCTCCATCCGAAAATCATATTCTATTTTGGAGGAGTACTTTTTTCCCAAGGTTTTCAAGTTATAATATAAGTGGGTTAAAATAGAATAAGAAAGGGCAATGAATGTTTTTACATCATTTGTTATGAGAATAGTTCTATTACTTATTAATACAACTGATATTATAAGGTATCACTTCATCAAAAACAAAAAAAGTATTTTGGTGACTTAGTATTTTTCTACAATGAATTCATTATGCGACCGGTTTCGTAAGGTAACTTTGATTTTTCGTGCGAGAAGAAGGTTATTTTTTCTTTTCAATTTAGAAATAAAGATAAATGTTCAAAAATATTTCTTTCGGAATTTTTATTACAAATTAACTTATTTTAACGTAAATTTCGACTTTGCTTGAATATTTCAGAATATTACTAGAATTTTAAAATATATTTTAAAAATCAGGTAAGACTGGGAACCAATTAAATATATAATTTATTTAATCTTTTTTAATGTACGAATCTATCGTTTTCATTAGCTATTATTATTCAATTTATAAATAAATTACGTAGATTCAGATTTCTATTCATCCTATCATACATAATCTTTTATATATTGAAGTTAACTCTTGGGAATTAAGATTTCTAAACCCGCTCCGTTAGAATTCTTAAGGTTTGTTTTAAATACTTTGAAGTGAACTATATCTAGCTATTCATTTAATTTGAATCCAGCCAGGAATGAGGAATTTTTTTAAGCTTTGTCTTGCGGAATCTCGAGTTGAGAACTGGAATGGTAGCGGTATCACTTGTTGAACCGTTGCTAAGTAAAGAGGTAAATAATATTTAGAAAAAAAAACGAAGCACTTTTATTTCGCTGAAGTGATTCCATTCCCTTGTTTTTCCAATTTCTCATGCGTTGTTTACGGAGATCGTATTATCTGATGGGAGTCGAACTTTCCGATAAAAACCACCCGCACGACAATGGCTTTCATAGATACATTTTTGCTATCGCTTCGATTCTTGAAATATTTACGTACTTGGGACGGAATGCGAGTGGAAAATGCCTCGAGAAAATAGCGATTGTCTGAAATCTTTCCCCCGTCAACGGTTGCAAAGCGTTGAGGGAACAATATCCCATTTTGGGAGGTGTAAATGCCTCTTCGGTTGAATAATGCAACGCCGTGAAAAATTTTTCGAAAACGTTCGCTTCTCCTTATTGACGAGAAAAATGCTTTGCCTCCGAATGCTCTTTCCACATCTTTCATCTAAAGGTCTGCCCGTGAGGGCGAAAGGGAAACTGCACGGGAAGATAGATGGAATGGTGGGGCGAAGGAAATATGGTTTTTTCCTTTTTTTTCGGAAGATTTTTCCCCTTGTTTATTTTTAAGATGAAATTTCCCTTCCTTTTGCAGAGACGGACGCTAAGTTTGTTACGCTAGAGAAAGGGAATTGACGTGCGTTAAACTTTCATTTAAGTTTTTCTCTGAAAGTGGTTTTATGAAGCTGTTATTATCGTTCGTCTGTGGTTTGTTGTTTATTTTGACTGCAGTAAGTAACACTTTGAAATTCTTCAAAAGAATAGATGAGCAGTATTCATTGTTTGTTGTACTTTGAGGAAATACAACAATATAAAGGTTCAAAAGGTATCTTTGCGGGTCTTCACGGAAAAATATCATGGATTAACAGTAAATAAAGTTACGATGAAAGGAACTGTTTTAATGTGTCACAGAGAAGAGGAAGCAACGAATATTTATTTAACTATTTTTAAACATGGGAAGGGGCTCTTTGCTGGAAACAAAATTACTCTCGAGTTTTCCTCGTAATGACCTTTTCGGAAAAATTCTTCGCACATTGAGTTCGGGCATCGTATTTGGGAATCGTTTATTCTAGAGTTGAGTTTTGTTTCTAATGAAAGCTTCCCTAGCAGTTTATGATTACATAATAAACATATGTTCGTATCTAATTTTCCTGTATATATTTTCGCGTAGGAATCCCGAGGAACGTTTCTCCGCCTTGGGCGAGTAGTAGTATGGGTAAATTTTATTGTTTCGGAGTTATTAACCATTGTTTTGGGTTGCTATGTGTACTGTATGCTTAGATACGTGTGTGTTTTAGATGGGTGTTCGGTATATATATATATATATATATATATATATATATATATATATATATATATATATATATATATAATAAAATATCTTCCCCGCAAGGGTTGTCTTAGAGGACAAAGGAAACAAACGACAAGGAAGAATGTCTCTTTGGAGGGGAAAGAAAGAGTTAGGGTGCCGATAAAAGGAAGAAATAGAATGGAGGCGGTGAAGTGAAAAATTTGAAGAGCGGCAAGGGGATGGCAAGTACAGAGAGGGATGTGGAGGGACAAAGTAAGTAGGGATATCAAGTGGAGTGGAAAGAGCGGGGAAATGGATCGAGACTGTGGAATGGGAATAAGAGAGAATGGACTAGACGGAGTTGATGGGTGTATCGGGGAGAGGCTGTGATCTTGTGACGTCAGAAGAGGACATGCACCCCACCTACATCCACTTGGATCCGCATTGTTCCACGTCAGCCTCCCCCCCCTCTCCCTTACCTCCCCCTCCTTTCGTTACATGCATCACTCCAACCCTTTCCCCGGAAAATCTTTTTTAAGTAAGAGTAATGCTGGATCCAGATCCTCTGGGCTTTGCCTGGAACTACCGTTTCCTCACCCATTACGAACAATATGCGCGGAGTGTTTCACGCCTCGCTAATGCCACTTCATCCTCCTCGCAGTTCCTTATTAAATGCATTATCGATTCAGATCTTTCCTAATTCTGAAGGATTGTGTTTCGGAAAGCTTTACACCGCTGTTCCGCACTCTCCAGAGCCTTGTTGATTTAGGGGATTTTTGGAGGGAAGCGGGTTTTTCGTTTTGTTTAAGAGGAAGTTGATTCTTGTTGTGTTTCCAAGGCAATGGGCTTAGAAAAATCATTGTCTAATTATATCTCTCACTAAAGTCATCGGTTTCTTTTATTTTTGTTTAATTGTTGGCAAATGTTATGGATTAATCACGTACCATCGTAATTCCAGCGAATTTTAGTTGCGAACCATTTTTTTAAATCCCAAATTTAATTTAGATCTTAGAATGAATCGTTCGTTACCATAATTTCAGATTAATAAAATTAGCATTCTTATGGATAATTTTCAGCGCATCATTCACTGAATTCATAAATAATTATAAATCTTGAAAGATCTGTTATTATTATTTTCTAATTCTATGTATCTTTTTGAACAATTTAGATATTTTTTATCCTCAATTCTGTAGTTATTATTAATTTCCTAATCTATTTTAATGTATAAATCTAATTTTAACGTATTAAAATATATTACTTATTAATGAATTGAAAAAAAATATTCTAATCAGCTGTTTCAGTGGTTTGTAATTCCACTCTATTTTTGTATGGAGCGAGTACTTCATCTCACGATATTTCAGAATTTGACACAAGTAAATTATTTTTATTTTCGACAGTGGAGAACGAAAATAACGTTTCCATTCAAACCTTCAGCTAACACGACTCTTGTTTTGTATTTTCTTTTTGAAATTTAAGATACACGTTTTCGCACTTTACAGTTAACGCAGTGCACATATTTAAGAGTTGTACAAATAGACGAGTGAACGTGTATCACCGGAAAAAGGATGGGTGTATCATTTGTCTGAGGCCATATTTACTTCAGTCTGAAGCATCTCAGTTCCTTTCTCTTTGCTTCTAATCCTCATTCTACTCCCACGCACTTCCCCCGAAAAATCTCCCTTTTTCTTGATCGCCCAAATGTTTTCTTTGTCTTCCCTAATTACGCTCCACTCATTTTAGCTACTTATCGAATTTCTGTGCTCACTTTTCCATCACATTTACGTAATCCCGCTTTCCCTGCTCGCAGATTCAAGAATTAAGCGCGAATTTTATTATCTCCCTCCATTTTGAAAATTTCCTTCGTCCATTTGCATTTTGAAATTCGTACGAATAGAATTAAGATTCTTCTAAGTTATACGTCAGCATTATTTGAAATTTCTGAGCTTAAATATGAATTCGAGTTTATTTTGTCGAGATATATTTACTTTTCATTTTATATACACTGGTCATGGATTAGGGAATTTTATTTATTAAAATTAGTTATTTGTACTCCTGTAGTCATAGAAGGTTTATCATTATTTGGATGCATCATTATTTTCGCCTTCAACTGTGGTCAGCTAAATCCATCTCTTGTCGAAATAGTATGTTTATATATTTAGGCTTAAAAATATTCAATATAAAAAGAAATGAATGTAGGTACATGCTTTTGGTACAATAATTTGAAAACATAATTTTTATTTACATGCTATATACAAGAGAAAGGAAGGAATTCAATTTAATGATGACAGAAACGTAGACATCCGCTTAAATACTCAGAGAATCTCCAGTATTCAAGATATATATTATATTTTCTTTTGAATATTTATACTCTGCTCTCCAGGCGAAATATAAATAAATATCAGTGTGTAAATACATTTTGTGTGGAAAGTTTTTCCTTATTATAAATATTAAAATGATGTTCGTTTTTGAAAGCGTATAAATATTTAAATAGTTTCTATAAAGTAGAACCGAAAACTCCGCATGAGAACACTTATCTTCATTTACCGTACAAATTCTTCGATGAAAAATTATCATAAATCACGTTAGTTTGACTTTCTCCATTTTGCGCCGTTATCAATTTATTCTGATTTATGTTTTGACTGCTATTTAATACCTATATTTCTTCGTCGTGAATATTATATTGAACTTCGTATAGTTTTTTTTTTTAACTTCCTTTATTCCTATGAGATTCTAGATCTATTTTCATTTTCCATCTCTATTTGTGAATATTTTAGACGTTTCCTATTTTTTCGAAAGTGTAGAGAGTAATATTGTGTAAGACAAACACATTTCGGTAGCCATAGCAATATTCTGTTGACATTTCGAGCAAACACGTAATAGAGAGGATATTGCCCGCATTCTGTGCTATCCAAGAGAAATATTGCCAAAATTCTAAGAGGAAACGAATGGCCGAGTTAATATTTACCGAATCGTATCAACTAGAGATGTTTTCATCATCTCCGAATTTTTCATCTTCTTTCTCCGAACTGCATAACTTCCCTTTCACTCTTTCATCTTTCGTTTCCCTCTCGTTATAAGAAATCATTCATTTGAATAATGAATGGATTTAGAGAGCAGGTGACACGTAGTTTCACCGTGGAAATAAAAATTTATGTAAAAGAGCTTAAATTTTTTGATGGAAAATGATGGGTCATACATTTGAATGAGTCATTTTTTTCAATTCCCTTCAATGTCGGTTGTAAGAATAAAATGAAAAATGACTTTTAACATTCCGATATCAATCTCTGATTTAAATTAATGTTCCTCTCTATGTAATTAATGTGATCAAGCGTCACATTATAGAAAGAAATTTTTTTCGTTTCTCTCAATATTGATTCAATAGACAGAAAAAAAACCTGCGTAATTTAATAAATGTTTAGTTTCCTGTTCAGGGATTTATAGTTAGAAGATTTGTAGAACTTTTTATTATCACATCATAATTGCCTTTTAGTATGCCTAGAATTTGGAAATTCTTAACTCTCAAACTTAAACATCCCCTTTCTAGAATGTGCATATCACAGTAATCACGTACCTACCGATATTTCTAAATTAATCAGTAGAAATTATCTAGAAAAGATTGATTCTCTTCCTCCATCATTGGGCGTGTTGGGAAACTTGAAGTACCGCCTAATTAAAACCCTTTTTTATTAATACGGCTTATTTTAGATAGTGCGTGCAAATGTTGTAGAGGATTATTTTGAATCGCTCTAACTTACGAACATTTGAGCGCAAATTTTGGAGAATAAGTACTCCCATTCTGTTAACGGCCGCAGGAACTATTGGCAACCGCAGATATGTTGTTAAAAGTATAAATTTGATCTTTTTTATATCTCATGTTAAAAATTGACATCGGTATCATTTAATATTCTATATGAAATACATAATGGCTATCTTTTCACTCATGTCTTAATTTGACTAAAATTATATTGTAACGTTAAGGAACTTTAGAATAAACTACCTAAAGCTACCTCTAGTGCAGACTCGTTTTACCCTTCCCTAAATGATGTTTGCTAAATTTATTAGAGATGAGAATTCTACCCATATTCGGGCTGAATAACTTATCAAAAAGCTTTATTTATTTACCTTACGTAATGAATGATTGATTGACAAATGCAAAGTTTCATACAGTACGATCCGCTATGAGTTTAAGATTCCGCATACTAACGTACAAAACCGAAATAGGAAAATACAAAACGTCTTCCCAATTTCGTGCGGGTATGTCATACGTGCTCTTATTTTAGCACATCCATTCGGAACAGGACGTTAAGATCTCGTGGAGCCTCACCAGTGCTTCTGCTCTTGACAAGTGGCTCGATTTCGTGTACAGTTGCACTTGGCTCGAGCGTCCACCGATCCTTTTTCATCCACTCTACCCTTCTTCCTCTACAATATATCCTCTTTCCGTTTCCTCCATGGTTACGGCCTCTTACCGCCCTCGAGGGGGGGGAGTGGGCGTCGAACCCGGCATCGCCCATAGGAATGCTTAGCCCCAATAGAGCTAATTGAAACCAGCGACGAATTCCTCTCGCCCAAAACTGCGGAATCGATTTCGCTGATCCTGGAAGCTCCCTCTTTTGCAGTAATTCGTTCATCCGGCACTTCTTTTTCCTTTTGAGGGGAAGAAGTCCCTGGGAACACTGATACTTTACGCCAGAGAGACCGGCGGAGATCCCTCCTCCGCTATATTTTCTCATTTAATCCGAGAGAGCGTTTTTCTCTCGACTCTTAACCTTTTGAGGAAATAGCGGAACGCGGGCTTCGCATTACGATGATTAAAAATTACTCCCCGAAGAATTATGAATTAAGAATTATGCTCGTCCGGAGTGGAGTGGGACGTGACGGGTTCTCTTGTTGCATAATCGGATCTGAATCGAGAGACTTGATCACCCCCTTGTCTTTCTGAAGGCTTTCGAGGACTTAATTTACGTTATACATATAACATGTGCGAATATTCGTACGCAGGATAAGTTTTGGGTACAAATAAATTGACAATACGATTTTCTGCTCAAGGTTTTGACATTTTGCTAATATTCTAGTCCTATAAATTATGTAATATGAATTAAATCACGTTAGGATGCATTACGTGCTGGAATATTTAAGATTTGATAGAACTAATAATATATTTAAACTATTTACGGGAATAGAATCGCAATTCAAATTAGTGTACGAAAATCGAAAATAAGTAGAAAATTTTTTAATATCTAACTTAACTATGGATATATTCGTAAATTATGTATATCCTTTTAATGGAAATGAAAAAGCAATTCTGTAACGAAATCTCTAGATAATCTTTCGGATAAAATGAGACACAAGTATCTTTAGGGTTCATTAAAAAAACTTTAGCAATCTTACAGTAAAGAACCTATAATTTATGCCTATCAATTAACACTATCCTTTTCATATAATCTAGACCAATTTTTTAAAATGAAATACACTTTACCAATCTCTTTGCCTAGAGCGAGTTTTCATTCCGTTCACCGGAACGTTTTTTCCTGTTCAAAAGCACTGCTTTTCCTGTGCATCCGCTTCCCAAAGTTTCCCCAGCGGTTAGACAAGATAGTTTGATACGTAGGAGTTGTGAAAGAGAGAGGCGGTAATCAGCCCGTGTGATTTTTAGGTCCAGTCAAGGTCATTTGCAGTGGGTGATATGTGGCTCGCTTACCCTATCCCCTCCGTATTGACTCTCCTAGACCACATCGGGACTATTAATCGATTTAGCTTCCAAATTTTACGCAGGGTCAACTTCGAGGGCCCTAGAGCGGGAATCGAACGCGGCACCGCTCAACCCAGAAAAGGGATAATCGATAAGGGAATGCCTCTATTTTTGGTACTCCATTACAATGATGCGATCGTCTCTATTCAAACTAATTTAATTTGGAATAAACTGCGTGTTTTTCGATCTGGAATGAGCTCTCTCTCTTCGGGGAATACTTTTTCTCAACGATTAACGGAAGGATTACGATAAGAACGTTAAATCCTCATTAATTCAGAGGTCTTTAACTTCTGGGTCAGAACTTTTGAATGGCTTTTTTACGAATGATCGAAATCACGTTAAATTCTTCAAATGCGATCAATACTTTGTCCGCGAAGTTAATCTGAAAAAATCAAAGAGGAAATGAAAATCCAGTTTACTCTATGGATGCTGGTCTTGGTATGAAATCTTTGGGAAAGAGAAAAAGTTTGTTAAATCTACTTTTATGGAATAAGTATCCAATCGTTGGATGAGAATGAAACATCAAAGATGTATGTTTTTTTAAGAGTGCGTACTTTACCTTCACTTGTAATTTTTTTTCATTGAGCTTTCGATTGTCCTAAGAGCCAATCATAAATCCATCCCTCGAGGTTTCCTCCTATGATTGCATTCGTGGGAAAAGTCCGTTCGTTGAACTTGTTCCGAACTCAAGAAGTTGAAATCCCGCGGTTTATTGAGTAAGAGCTGACGTATAATCGGATTTCTATCCTTCAATTTTCTTTAGAATCTCCACCGTAAGCGAGGATTTAGCTCTAAATCCATAACAAGATTCGAGATTCTCTTTTCATTAGGGATAGAATTTCTTTGGCGGAAAGGAAAGGATTCTATATGAATCTGATCGCACTTTCTATGTGATAATTGGTGATGGATAGATAGCAAAAGTCAGAATCCTTTTCGTAATGAGTGTTATTTTCTTATGTCGGCGAAATAAGTGAATAACTCTTTTAGGTTATGTATTATATTTCCTTATTGAAATGATCTATTGATGATTCCAATAATTTCAGTGATTCCTAAAAAGCACAAAGTACCAAACGATATCCTCTCAAACAAATAGATTAAGGAATAAGTGTTACTTCGACAGTATATTACATAAAAATATATCTTAAAGTCTACTTAGTTGTCGTAGATCTCTTTTTAGTTAATGATGATTGTTAATTAAGTAAATGATAATTTATATTCGATTATTTACCTAAAAATAATAAATAGACATTTGAAAATACTTTAACATATGTATAAACGATTTTAGCTAAATACATCTGTGATAATAAATATTGGAAAGAATACTGCGATTAATTCGTACACGGAATCGTATCCTTTGCCATTTTTTTGGGAGGAGGGAATTATTATATTCTGTTTGTATATGAATATACGTAAAAATTTACAACGTTGTTTGTTGTTTAACTTTTTCTGCAGGAACATATCCCTCTGTCCACCCTAAGCCCTGAACGCAAAGCTCTTCGTGTTGATTCTCATGAAAGAGATAACGATGCATGATCTATTGTTAAGCCTGAATGGAGGGATTATACAAGGTTTCATATATCACGGACCTTTTTTGTATATCATCCTTTAAACGCTTCCACTTATTTCTTTCCTGTTTGAAGGATTTCATGATATTCTTCTCTTTATATTCTTCTTTTCTGTGAGATAGTCGAATCGCTTTCGAAATACAGCTTCATTCAAAACATTCATAGTTCTGTAATCTCTCTCGTTGAATAATATTCCATGTTTCGTATCGGCGTGCTATTCCACTAAGCCTTTCGCGCAATAACGAACAAGCTGATTGCTTATCTCTAGGTCGTATCCTAATCCTGATCTATCCCCATTGAACCGTAATGTTTCCGCAACAAATATATTTGACCGAAAGGGATGGTCAGATTCTATCGGTTGTGTTATGAAATCTGAGGTATACATTGATGAAATTTGAGCTCTTCCCTTAAAAAATTAACCACGAGTTCATTTTGTTCCTTAGAAAGTCTATTATAGCCAGCTTATTTTTCTAAGTACGCGATGGAAAAATTCTTATCCGATAATAAATCATTCACTTACATGACGATAGATTCATGTTATGTCTGTCTCTTTGTTGTACACGAATTTAATAACGCAAGCTAATAGTTTCATTTAAAGCCCTTAATTTACAAATTTCTACCCGGCCTTCGGCGTTCTCGATGTATTTCTTCGAAATATCTTTGTTAACTTTACATCGCAATGATCCCAAACTCCCTTCAGCTCTTGACGGATTATCCGAGAAGGAGGAGAGCAACCTTCAATCTATCAGCTCGTTATCACAAGATATCCTCTCCGAATTTCTTTCGAAGGTCTGGTTAATTAAGAATCGAGTTTCCGACGATCGCTTCGAACCCTTAAAAATAGTCTACGAGACCTCCGGTAGAGACTACGTCAACTCGTTCTTTTTTTCTCCTTATCCCAATGCAGCATCCTTTCAGACACCGTACGTCTTTAGAGGAAATCCGACCGTCCTTCCTCCACTCTGTGCCCGTCTTTTCATAACTTTCCAGCCGAGATTTCTCAGAATCCCATCCATTTTGTCATTGAAGGCCATTATACTCGCCGACTCAGTTCTCTACATCATGCCGAAAGGATTTCACTGAGGGGCAAAGCTGATTATGTTTTGTGCGTTTAGTGGGCTCTCTAAGGCTACCTTCTAACGTACCCTACCCGCACGATCTTCTCGTATCTCGTCTAATAAATTTCACGGTATAAGGAACTTTATGGAGAGAATTGGTCCAAGTAATAATCTGGTTGTAATTGGCGCTAAGAAGGTGCCTTATCGTGTTTAATGTTACTAACATTTAAAATTCTCAAAGCTTCTATCCTTTTATCCTACGGAGAAGTTAAGGAAGTTTTCGCGGAAGGATTCAGAATCTTACTGGTTCTTGTGATGTGAGTTTTAAGAACTAAAAGAATACCAAGAAACGGTCTGATGCTTTTATCCTTAATACGACCAGTTAGGAGCAATGTCGAGTGAGCGGGACCTTCTTGCAAGTAACTTGTCTTGATACGGAGAACTGATGTGAACTAACGGAAAGAAGATTCGTTTTGCAAAGGGAAAGAAAGATACGGAGCATTAGTGGACAAATTGGTTTGATAATAGTAAGAGAAGTAAGTAAAGAGCCGCCTGCAATTGTAAATGTACTAGAAAGTGAAACGGATTATTTTGGAGTGGCACTCAGCCAACGTTTTATGGAAAAGTGACCATTCGGACAAAATTTTCGTCAAATTTAAGAAATAAGACGAGCATTAATTTGTCTCAAAAATGAGGACAAGAAAAAAGTGGAAGGGAAGTTTTGAACATTTTCCAAGTAACTGAGGGAACATGGCGAAGGAACTGAAACTTATCTCTTGGTCTAGAATTTTCTTCTCTCCCTCTTTTCTTGGTATGATGAATCATCCACTATATTTGAACGAAATTATTTTTTGATTTATTTAGCTAAAATTTTATGACTCTGCATCGATATATTTAAATTAATAGCTACTGTATCACTAAGGCCAATCTACATTTTAATTAGTTTTACAGTTTAAGAGATGAGTTTTTGCACTTTCAGTATTAATAACTTATTCTATCAATATCCAATACCACTAAAATATTTTGGGACATGATTATTTATTCAAACGGTATTGCTCTTTTAAACTATCCTTATAGCTATCTTTTTACCGTATGGAAAATTATAACTTTTTGGAATAATGCTGTGAATTTGAAAGAAAATATTTCATAAAGAATCTTCATCGATGGAAACGAAAATTTACGTATTTCAAACGTTGGTTAGAATTGTGTTGAGAGCTCTCAAGGTACTTAGCATTGCAATACCGCTGGAAAGTTCACATTCCATAATGATTTTCAAATTATCAAGTGCAGCCGTCTTCAAACTTGAGTTCGTCGGCTCCAAGGGTTATCCGAGGACGTTAAACGAGTTTGCGGTTGCAGATAAGAGATAAGTTTCATGGTACTTTAAGCACCATCCATGAATTAGGTTAATGAAAGTGCCAATTAGACTGCGGACTTAAGATGGTGAAAAACGTCATTGCATGTTCTGTTAGATTTAGCGTAATTAGTTTTTAATGAATTTTGGGATTTATTTTTAGAATGAATGTAGCGAAACTTTAGAGTAGATAAAGTGGTTCGTTTGATATTAAATGTAATTTACACGTTCGTTTTATTTCAAAGATATTTATTAAGTTAAGGAGGTTAATATATTAGAATATATTTCCATTTTAATTATTCATTTATCTTATCTATTTCGTTGTAAATACAGAATTACATCCGTTAATATGAATGCAAAGCTAACGTTAATTTTTCTTCTCGGAAATGTTCAACCGATCATTTCACTGATAATAATTCATATTTATAATAATTTTCATATTATTCTAGGCTCCCCTAAATGGAATCTATGTCTTATAAATTGTAAAATATGAACAGATAAAAGCAAGAAAAGGTTTTATACCTACCCTACCTTGTTGAAGAAGGTTTAAAAAGTTTGTTCTTATTTTGTATTCCTGACTCGGTCTACGCAGTTCAAGTAACTATGTCTTAGAAAACATCTGTATGTGACAGTACGCAGATTCACACGTCCGTGTCACCGAATAGATGGCGAAAGCTTTCTAGGGCGGCTTAGGATAAAGCCTTTCTCTTTTTCCGAAGAGAAAAAGAAGATATTGACAGAGATGGAAGCGATGCCACGGAGCAGGTTTTTTACTCTGGAAAAGCAATCGAGGGAGGCCGCGTATTTTTATTTCGGGTAGCTTTGTTTCTTGTTTTGATATTAAATAAAAGAAACTGTTTCCCCGCCGAAGGTATGCGGTGAGAAGCTTTTAACCTTCTCTCCTCCTGTTTTATCTTCCGCACACTCTATCCATCACTTCCCTCAGACGTGGAATTTCTTCTTTCATTTCACCTTCGTCTGTTTCCCTTCACTCCGATCCTTATTATGTCTCCATTTATCTTATTCCTCCTCCGATGTTCAACTGTTTCTTCTCCATTTATCATATCATTCGGCACCTCTTGTTTTCAAACGCGTCTGCCGTTAACTTTCTCTTTTCTCACTTCACATTCGCTCTAATCTCTTTCTCAGATGAACTGCCTAACTGTTGCTCGAGTTTATAAGTTCACGGGTCGGTTGTTCCCGTTCCGTGTATGTTCAAAGCGAAAGATATCAACCCTTTTGAGTCACTCTCCACCCTATTGTCTTCTAGAGCTATGGATGAATTTCTTCTGGCATTTTGTGGAAAATATAATTATGTAATTCAGTAATGAAATCGACCAAAAATGGAATGCTAAATTTTGCGAATGGAAGCTTATTAGTGTATTTAATCAATATATAAAGATATTTTTATTCTTTCACTGAGTAAGAGGAGTTTTTAGGGGAAAATCATGCTGACTGTAACTGTTGTTAAATGAAATGTTTGGAAAGAGGCAGATGGAGTAAAACTGGAACTTAACAGGAGTTGGTTATTTTTTAAGAAAAGGCTACAACTGTACAGATTATAATGTTCGAATATTATTATATCAGCTCTTAAGAGATGAAAAATGCTTATTCCCATTCATGGAAAGTGAATTTTGAAATTTAATAACGATATCTATCCAGAATGGAATGGTAAATTTTGCTAAATGAAGCTGAATAGCGATTATATTTATAGATTATAAGCGGTAAATCATAGGATCTACATTGAATTATATTTTATCGTAAACTTAAATGATATAAAAAGAGAAAGTGGTATTTTGACACTGGCAGATGGATATTGATGGATGGATGGATTTGAACCGAACTCCTAGTAAACCGCTTCCAAGAAAGGACTAAAACGACCAGATTTCAATCCTAGAACCATATGATTCCAGCTCCTAAGAAATTAAACCTTTTCTCTCGATCGATAGAAAATTGCAAGATTCATTCAAAATTTCTTAAACATCTTTGGAATGTAAAACAGTTTATTTCGTCCGTACATCTCTCCTGCGATTATTTTTGTTTGTGAACCTCTCCCGACCAATCTTTTGAGGTGTGATAATTGGAGCACAAAATTAATAAGGAAATATTTATGTTACGAACGCATGTTCCGATCTAAGATAATTACAAACTTTTTGGTCGCCGAAAAGTTTTCCAATAAACGAAGTCCGAAAAACAAATACTAAGAATTTGGGGAGAAAGTTTAGCGACAGCTTTCGGCAGCTTATGAGATATTTCTCGCTGTTTTCCTTCTTGGAATTTTTGCCTTATTCTCAGCCGCACCTTTTATCTTTCATCACCTCCTCTTTCTTTTTAGTTAGAGCTATCTTCTTTCTTCGAATTCTTCTTGTGATCTGCTTCTCCCTTTCTGTCTAGTTGTGCGTGAGACAATGAAGTCTTAGAATTGACTCTTTGTTGCACTAAATCTTAGTTTTTTAATACATTCAGTATTATATAAAAAGAAATCTCATCTTTTTGGATGTTGTGTTATTCGATAGAGCTTTCCATTGAGAATAAATTTTAAGTACACCATATTTTAAATATTGGTAACTTCAAAACTTACAAACATTCAATTTTACTAGGCGCAACAGCCAGTCACATACACTAATGTTAACATTCTATTTCATTGTTAAATTTTTAACGCTGACGTCATTGCGGAAGAACTCAAATTTGTTGGGTACAAGAAGCAAACCTATCTCGCTCGTAGCGATGAATTTCAACTCCAGAAATCCTTGGAATTTAGAATTCTCCTCACGCTCAAATAATAAAGCATACGTCAGCATCAGTAGCTGAGTTATTCTTGCCTCTGTCCCATCCATCATTTTTGCAAAATTGCGAACTTTACGAAAGATATTCTCAATTTCTCAGTATTATGCCTCATTGTTACCTCAAGGCTTGAATTAATATTCTAGTCGCGCATGTCGTCTTTGACAAGAGATGAAAACCATACCACCAACCTATTTCTTCATTTCTACTATTCCTTTGTGAAAGGATGGCATTGAAAGCATTCTTTTACGATTAATAACACCGCTTATGTTCCTTTCCATAAATCCTCTATGAATGGTCGACATCTATATTCATTCATAAACTGGATATCTGAAAAGTTACGTTGAAGTTCTATGAATTTTTGAATGCGAGGAGATGATCTAACTTATGAACTCCGTAGCATATTTGAAGGAATGATTCTGGAACATTAAATAAGCAAATTTGAGTCTATTTTGAATATAGTTATCGATTGTAAAACTATAGTTCTTTAAACTTATCAAGATCGTGATCTGTCGTAACAAAGATGTAACGAAATTATAGGTTGGAGATGAATATCGAAATCAAAGTTTTCGGGCGTATCTTATAAGCTTCATTATAAGATAATATCTTCTATGTTTGAAACCCCTGAAATGCATAACGATCAGTTCTGATAATTCTGTCCAAATCGGTCAAGATTTATTGTTCGTAAAATGCTAAGGAAAGACTAAAATATATTGGACAAATTCGACTTCGTTCGTTCAATAGAGGAAATCGTACTAAATAGTGTGTTACTTGCAGACTAAGAGAACCAATGAATGAACCTAATACAAATTTTTCATGAGATGTTCCATAATATTCATTACTTTATTTAGTGCTAATCGTTATGATAACCATTGGTAGGTGTGGGCTTACCAAAGAAACTTCCCATAGCGATGGATTCCTCCAAAGTCGAACTTTCGATCGAGCTGTTCACACGAGTTCCGTGTGTCAGTCATTTATTTCTTTCCATTCAAAAATTTCTCTCCGCACCCGATTTTCAGCGCGGGATTGATGTTTATCCTAGTTGTCAAAACCAGGAGGTAGCTTTCGCTACGTCTGCTCTATATATCTTTTATTCCGTGAGAAATAAAGGGAAGAAAAATGGTCCGAGTATTTTCTCCGCCCTCTTTTTTATTCGACTTGGGCGGGTATTTGTAATGGATAGATGCGATTCTGATGGGTGCTATAGAGAAGGGAATAAAAGGGGCATCGACGCGTTCCTTTCATTCATTTCCTTTTTGTCAGGAAAAAACCCTTTTCCTCAGGAAAAAAACCCCTTTCGCCGAGGATTTTAAATCTGGCGCCTCTCGCCATATTTTTTGGCTTCTTCGGTTAATCTTTTTCGGTCTCGCTTCGCTTTAAGGTTCGGTCAAATGTGATGATTTGGTTATCTCCTCGTGTTTTCTAACCGGAATAATGTTGTTAAAAGAGCTATTGGACTTTGTGTTGACGTACAGAGGCGCAGTTTCTGTCATAGAAGCGTTATTTTGGCTTCTCAAACATCACGAAAATAAGTGTTGTTATAGTTGGTCAAAGTTGGATTGTGTTAACCTCAGTGATCTGTCAAATGATGGTAGTGTTTTGTTTTGGACTTCCGTCATTCTTACTGGTTGTTATCAAATTCTTATATTTTACCTCTGATTTTAGTTATCTGTGAGCTAATATTAAAGTAATAAATATTCTTCTTTGGCGGTCTCAAGCGAATTTTTTAATGAATTAGAATTTACGCATGAAGTCACGTACATAAATTTTATACGATGAAGCTTTTTTCCTTTTTTTAACAATTATAAATTTGATTGTCTAACTATCGATATCTTATTTGTTATAGATAATTCCGAAGCAATAAAACCAATTAACCTTTTACAATTATATTGAATAATTTAAGCTCAAAAATATTTAAATATGCCCTTTTATTTTAAAATTTATTTCAATAATTAAATAAAGAAAGCTAAGAAATTTACATTAATAAGCAATCTTCAAACTTCCTCACCCTTCATTCACTTGTTGAGCTCCTAATTTTGTTCCTTGATAAGCAAAAATACTTTATTTTGTGAGATACTATTTAATGGGAATATTATTACTATTATCATGGAACCATCGATACATTATTGGTTCATCTTTTTATTATTGAAAAGATATCCATTCTCAGGAGTTAAAATTGAACAATAAACCAAGGATGAATATGGAGGAACTTATGAAAGAAATTGTATATTAGTTTAAATTTTAAAATTTGATTTCTCTTGCTACTGTTTCGATTGTTGTCAGTTATTAAAATTGGAAATTCAATGCCTCTCTTGAAAATATATCCATCTTTTTACCTTCCATCCATCCATATTTACCATCCATCTTTATTGTTTCATTTTCTTTAGTTGCTCACGTATTACAGTAATAATCTGAAAATAAGCCTTGAAGACTGTGAAGTAGACTATTAATTATATCCTAATGTGGCTAGTGGTATTCTTTTGAATAGAGATTACATTGTAAAAGACACACTATAAGTTCGGGCATAGAATGGCAACCACTTATGATTTATGAGATGAGTAAGCAGAAACCTTTGAAAAATGAAGTACTTGGTCGGGATATTGAAATAGGGCGTGGTCTTCATCGTTGTTGCTACTGCTTTCATAAGAGTTTGGTTAATCTTTTTTAACAGTTCTGGAAGGATTCAAATCCTCCATTAATATGATACTAAAAAATTTAAAGTATTTTATGATGTTTAAATTGTAACATTTCAATGTTTTCGAGAAACTGAATTTTTCTATGTACACATTTATTTATATAGTATACCTATAATTATTAAGTATACATATCTTTTTTAATTGCAAATGTAATCGCGACTGATAAAAAGTCTAAATTATCTTACAAAGATCAAGAAAATAAATGAGCAGATTAATCGTTATCCAATTCATTATGTGCATTTAAATTTCACACGTACGAGAAGAAACTACAACGAGATGAAGTGACAAGGAGAGCAAATATGATGATGAGGTCAGGTGTAATTACATCATTAGCTATGAAATTGTCATCCGTTTTTCAAATATAGCCTGCTGATGATTCGTTAGCAGATGATATTTCGTTTTTTAAGGTCGATTTTCAAAGGTTTAAAATCCTGTTTGTTCATTATAGGATTAAAGCTTTCTCATTAGGGAGGATAAGCTCTTTGCCTTTTTTATAAATATCTCTTCTTCCTCCTTTTTTATGTTTTCATGATCCGCTGAGTCTTTGATCGATGCAGAATTATCTCTGCGATTATCAGAGGCTATTGTTTTCAGAATTAGAGCATTAAAATGTATAAATTCATTCTTACGTCGTAAAAGCTAGTAAATGGTACATCAATTAGAAGAAAAATGGAAATTTTTTCTATAATTTTCATGATGGTATAGAATGATAAAATTGCTATGAAGATATCTATGGAAGACATATCTTGATTACTTATTGATTCGTTTTACGTTATGTAATTTGCAGAGATTGTGTATCAGTCAATGTATCTTTATACCGAATTTCTGGGTACTTTATAATGAACAGATATAATGTTCTTCTTCTTTATTTGTATGGAATACATTTTAAGAGTAATAATATTCTGAGCTATTGGAAGTTACTCTGGAGGAGTAGAATTTAGTCAAAATGATTTTGTAAAACATCTTTTGAATATATTGCAAATAATGACGTATTTTGAAGCTAAATATGCACACTTTTTGTACATATCGCGCATGTTTTGTGGAACAAGATAATTAGAATCCAAATCTATAAAATGCCGAATAAAAACAGAAGCAAATTGTACGTGTTTACTGGCGAAACTATAATTAAATCAACATCGATGTTTGCGATTGAACCTGTTAAGTGAAGTAATTAAGGCTAAATTACTCGCTCGTTCGTCGAGAGGAATTCGCACTAACCCTTTGACAAGCTTTGTGGGACGTAACCATAGAGACCGCGCGCGTTATCTCTACATTCCCGACAACATTTTTACAATCGGCTTTATCTAACGAGAACGCCTCGTTTCCCCGAAATTACGCTACGTGGCTCCCGGTGCAACATTAGCCTCTTTGTCTACGAATAAAACCGCCTCACTCGTTTGAATTTTGCATCGCGGTTCGCACTTTCGGCTTCAATCAACCCTCAGGAGTGGCTACTATTTTCGGTCGTGGCGATAAGGTTGTTTTCACGGCACGTTTTCCCGTTAAATCCGGCGTCCCTTCCTTTGTGCCGCCGACACCGAAGCGTCCCCTTTTATCGAGATGTTTCGCGTAGGTCACATACCAGGGACTTGTTTAAGGCTTCCGAGCGGACAATCCCGACGTGTCCTCGGCAACCGAAAACAACCGACAACGTCCCACCTGTTTTCCTATCTTTCGAGAGAAACGCCTCCGGAAATTAGCTCGGAGAGTAGCAAGTCCGAAACGAGAACGATCACTGTGTACTCGGGGACAGTTTTTGCCGACGCAGACCGATTAAGTTAGTCCTTTCCAGGGCGCCATATGGAAGGAAGGAAAGTTTGATCCGGAACATGGACTGCAGGCGCTGCTAAACGCTCCGTTCCTGCGGCCCGAAAAGGCCACGTGGCTGAAATACAAATCAGCACAGCTCTCGAGCGTGGTTGTCCGGGTAGCTGAAAACGTTTATAGTGTCCACGCGTTGCTGTGAGAAAACTTTTCGATTGAATTTTCGTCCTTGGTTCTCAGTTTGTATGATAGACGTTATTCGATGTTATATTTTACAACACAAACTTACTTATACTAAATTTATTGGACAAAAATTATTCTAAAACTCTATAAATTCAAATTCTGTCCTTCGTGTTTTGGACTCGATCAATTTAATCATACATTTACGTAATGGTTTAAATAAAGTGCGTTTAGGTTAAATTTTTGCCCTTACTGATACGTTATTTTTGTCTTATTGTGATGTTTAATATCCATGAGTTATCCCGGTAAAAATCTACGGTATAAATTCACAAAAATTCTTACTATACGTATAGTGGTATAGAGATACGATTTTTACTGGAAAAATACAAACATATGGGTGGCTGGAAACATGGCATTACAAGTTGCGAACGACGTTATCAGGCGATATATCAGTATGTACCCAAATTCTTAACCAAGATTTTCACTGGGTTATCGCGGAATACTCATCTGTCCACACCATAATCCCTTCACCACCCAACCCTCTATCGGTTTGGGAAGCGCTTAAAAATTTCCATATTAAAAATCGCTTGTTTTTGAACACCACCTTTATGTAAGCTTTCAATTCCACGTCACCTCTCAGAGAAAGGAGTATTTATTATCTGTCCGCTTTGCTGTTTCTCTCACCCAATCCTTTTTAGCGTTTCATTCCCTAGAAAGCGCGGCTTACTTCACGCTCGGCTTGCTTTTCTGTGCCCTTTCCATCGTTTCCTCGTCGCACACACGCTTTTTTCGAAAATTCCGAATTATACACTCGTAATACGCTTACGACTCCTCATCCCGATTCAATTTTGCCCATCTCCGCAATTATTCCGTTCGTCCGTTGCGGAGAGAAAAAGGGTTGGGTAATGATAAATAGAGAAAGTGAGCGGCTATGGGTTTTTCGCTGCGAACGAGGGGAAGGGCGGAGGGGAAGCTGAGGAAACCTCCACAGAGCGGGTACGGATCAATACCTTCCGCCTGCAACTAACCTCATCCAATCCCATTCCACCGCCAACACTCCCACGTGCTACCCCCTCCCTCCCTCCCGCCCCCTGCTCCCTCCCTCCACCCCCTTCCATTAACCCTTTCTCCATCTGTATCACTCTTTCCCCGACACTTTAATCTTCCCTTTTACCATCTTCCTTCCCCTACTGTTTTGAATTTCCCTTATTTATATCTTTCCGCTTTAAAACATTCAATGGTTTCTGTTCTCGATGTACTACATATACACGTATATGGTGGTGGATTCGGTTCGGTGTGAGTTCGGAATCTTATGATGGGGTGGGGTGGTAATGAATGATCGTGGGCGGTAAGGAATTCGGTACGTAAGAAAGGACGTTTTGAGGTGCACAAGGATGGGATAGGAATGCTGGAGGTGGCGTAGGATGGATTCTTAAGAGGTTCGAATGGAGTGAAATATTGAGAGCAAACCGGTCGAGTGCGGTGATGAGATTAAGGAGGGATTGGAATGTCGTTTGATTGATAAGAGGAATGTGCGAAAATTTGTATGAATTTGTAAAGGAATGGAATCTCAGACCAGCTCTTAATTAGGCTAGGATAACTTGAGGCTGGGATTTAAGTGGTGCTAGAGTCTGAATTCCTCGTCATTTTCTCGAATAAGACCAAGGTTGGTCTTAAGAGGGCTTATCATCTGTATGTATCATCTATATATAGAATGTAAGCGTCTTGGCTGGCCGTGGCTAGATTAAAAAAGTTAAAAATCGAGATAGTGAAAAAGGTTGAAAATTGATCGGTAATTAATTGCTTTTTTAAACTAGTTACTTGTCATGCTGTAATCCCTCTAAATTATTTCGCTTTTCGTTCATCGGTTTGATTTTTACGAGTTATTTTTTGTATTTTAATCTAAATATACCTTACATTCCTTCATGACCAGCTATCATATTTTGGTACATTTGTTACCGAGGTTATTTTCATGTGAATAACTTTCCCGGAATTCAGTATATTTCTGTCGCTTCTTTAATTCTTATTTCCTTCTTCCTGATTTCTATTCAGTTCCAATAATCAAATTCCCTTTTCTCTTCTTCATGATTTTCAACTTCATATCCCGCATTCTCCCTCACATTTTTCTGACGTTTTACTTTCTAATGAAAAGTTTGATTACTTTTATTATGAGCTCAGATTTTAAATTATAGAAATGAATAGCAGAAAATGATTATTTTTTATTTATTTTAGGTTTATTTTTAGACCGATAGAAGTGTTCTATTTTTCAATTATCCATTCCGTATTTTGTACTTTTCTTTGTCTTCAACGCTTAACATTGTGAATCAAGTTCCGCCTACACTCCATTCTTGCCGTTCTTTCTCTATTTTATTTTCCCTTTTTCAATACATTTTCTCATATCTCTAATGTTAGCTTAACGGAACTTTTCTATGTATTTTCATTGGAAAACTTTCCATTTTATTTTATCTCGGTAAATAGTTGAAGTAAGTGCCTTTTTCAATTTAATTGATAAATAAATTTACTCTCGCTTATTGCTGATAGATTATGAATGAAGTGGTATATATAATAATAATTATCATTCAATATATATAAGTAATAATCATAATTCATGATCCATATCTCTAACAACTTCTACAAGTATGTTGAAGCAGGTTTAAACTTTAATTTTTCTGTACGTGGACTTGATTGAGTTAAACATTTCCAGTGGAATGTTAGGGAACTCCACCTCCTCGTGGATAGAATGCTCCTCTTCTCTTTACCAATGTTTTCTTAGCTAAGTTTAAGTCTCGAGTTTCGTTTCCTCCCGCGGGATGTCTAATTCACGAACGCGTTCTTTATTTCATTCATTCACCCTTATTTATTTCACACTTTATTTTCACCTTCTTAAGTTCCCCTTTTCACTTAACTTTCTCCTTGTTTTCCATCCGTTTATATTTTTCTCTCCGCATTTCCTTCCACTTACCTTCCTCCCACACCCTACACGACGACCTCCCTCTATCCTCAAGAGAGGGAAAGCCTTAACTTTTACCTCTCACCTTTGTTTCCACTGCCCCTTCTTCGGACCAATCCTTATCCTTTTTACATCTCGCGCAGTGCCACTCTACCGCCCAAAACATATCACCCAGTGCACCACTCACCTTTCCCCTCTTATTACACCTGCCAAAAAGTGGAGGGGAAATAAGGAGAAGAATCCAGGCAGCCATCTTTTATTTCTTCGGGAACCTCCCCCTCCTCCTCCATGGCCATCCCCTCATCCGTCTTCTTCTCGCCCAATCCACCGCGTACGCACGCCCACGCGCGCATAGACCTTCTTTTTTTTGGGCACTCAGGTGGTCGGAGAAATAATCGTCGGCTGGATGGATGTTATAGGGCGAAAGGGTAAGAGACTCATCCTCTGATGAGTCCGCCGTCGCGTGGGAGGATGGGTAGTATAAATGGAAAAGGAAAGTACACCGCAAACGGATAGATTAGATAGGTCTCGTTGAAGGAAAACGAGTGAAATATTTAAAGGGAGGAATTCCCCCGAAGTTCTGTGGATAAAATTGTTTTTTTTTTTTTTTAATGAGGGATGATTGAATAAGGATTGGAATGTGATGGATTAACTCAAGAGGAACCTTGGGCTTGTTTCGAAGAGTTGATGCGTGATGAGGAATCTTTGGTTCCTGAAAGACAATCGCGTTCCGTAAGATTTTTTTTTCGTATTTTTCGAAAGAATGGAAATTCCGTAACGTATCCGAAAATTTGTGAAATATTCATTTCTCGATGTCTTTTTTATTTTATTTTATTCTGTTTATTATACGTTTCCCTTCGTTCTTAATCTTTTATCTAATCGATTTCAAGTGTTTTATTTATTATCTTATACAGATAAAATATATGAATTCCAATCCATCGCAAAATACATTTAGCAGCTTCTCTTTTGAAGGATCTTATTTTTTTTGAAATTATTATTTATGTAGTTACAATCACTTTAAATTTATTTGAAATCCTTTCTAATATATTTCATATTATCATTTATTTATTTGAAATCATTAGTTATTTATTTTAAATTATTTATTTGAAAATGCCCGCGACGGCAAAGCATTATATTCGTTATTAAATTCTCGAAACAAGTTCTTCTATAAAGCGTCTGAGAGAATAAAGCGGAATATCTCACGATTAACATCTGTGGAAAAAGTTTCGCCGTCCGTGGAGAAAAGGAAATGAATGAACCCTGACATTATCTCTCTTCCTAATTCCATTTCCTTTCGTAGTTTAGTTAATAAAATAGCTCTTACTGCGACCTTTTGCACCACCTGGAATTCAAATGTACGTTCTTGGTTAATGACAATATTTTATGTCATGATTAGTTTCAGTAATTGGTAATGATGTAGATCAGAAAAAATATAGCAGCTTAAAATAGCGCCTAATATTTTTTGAAGACTACTTTGTGTTTAATTTACATGTTTATATTATATTTAATATTTCATGGAAGAACTAAATTTAAATCGAATCTAAGTTATAAGTTACTTGAAATGGAAAGAAGAGCTTTTTTTAAAAAATTACGTAATGCACGTATATACACAAAATTGTGAATTGAAAAAACTATTATACGAAATTTTTCGACAACATTTGATAGGGTTAAAATGACAATAATATAAATAAAATAGGAGTGTATTTAAAATATAACCGAGTCTTAACATAAGTAAACAATGCAGCACCTTATTTATTATAGTACTATATAAATTTTACTCTTCATTAGGATTTATTGTTTATATTGCTCATTTATTCATAAGAACATCCTGTTAAAGCATATAGTTCTTTGTAACTTGAAACGTGACCATGCTTTAGTTTTACCGCTATTAGGTATGATATAATACACATATATAAACAATTTAATATCCCTACATTTTCATTATACAATAGATCATACTAGATCTCTTTGGGGCAAGGATGATATTTCTAACATTTGGAGACCCTGTATGATGTATGCAAAATATTTTATTGATAAACAACTCAAAATGAATAATGTAACGAATTCGGTGATTCGGTTATTAATAAAGTAGAAGTTAAAAATTCTGTTTTCAAAAACCTCTGTACGTGTTGTTATTCATTTTTATCAGGTTCATTCATAAGGTGACCTTTTAATTCAAAAGCGACAGTTGAATTTTCGGAATGAAGAAAAAAACTTTAAATTAATCTCGCGCGTAGGTATCTGATGAAACTCTAAAATGAATGTGCAGAACACGACCTTTACCATTTCTTTGATTTTTTCGCCACTTTTTTCATGTCTTATTTAAATCTTTCAATCCACATTTCACTTTGCAAGTACAAATACATGTGAAAAAAATTCTCAAGTCATTGTGCATGATGTAGCATTCTAGAATCTCTTTCTGATGATGAATTTGAACTTTACGATAGTCGAAAGGTTATGTCGTACGTACGAGAATAAATTTGCAGTAACTTTTTTGCCTTACTTTTTGGAACTAAATTTCACCTTTAAATAAGAGAGTAAAGTTAATAAAATATCTACTGTACATTCTAATAATTACAGTAAGTTGTCTTCTCATTTTTAGTTCAATCAATCGCGTTTAAGATTTTAATAATAGATATAGCTAGCCATAAATGTTGGATAAGGTTGTTAAGTTAATGATAAGTTTACGTTGTTAGCCGAAGGAAATCGATATATATATACCATGGTAACGAAATCTTATATATTACCTATAGAAGGTCTATTAAAAAACTCGGTGAAGTTTCAATCGGAAGTGACTTATTTTATTTTTAAGCACATACTATGCTTTATTGATAGATAGCTAGCTATAAAAATGAAATAATTCAATGAAAATGTACATAGAGAATGGTATACAGTAAAGCATATTTATTTATCCTCTTTTTTTAAAATGCAAACTTAAGTCAGAGCAGCGCCTGTACGCTTTTGTACAAGGTCGTCACGGATTTTGACCTATCTCTCCCACTCTACCGTAATGTATTCGGCACAAGATTAAAGCAGCATTCATCTCTAAAAAAATCTCTTTACGTTCTCTCGTAGCGTAGAAGAGATTCTCAGTCTTTCAGTGTCCCTACGCCTATCCATCTTCAGCTCCTTTTTGACATTTCTCCGGATGCTATCAAAATGGTAGTGGAGTGAAAGATGGATAAATATTTGGACAAGGGACTTATATAGGATGAAATGCCTCTTTATTTCCACCTGTTTCGTCCTTTGTGCTAAATCACATCCTCACACACCCTCCGGCGAAAAGAAGTTGGGGCAGTCGTCGGCGGGAGTGCATATGGGGAGGAAATGTGGGTTAGCTAAGGTCAAAAGGTCACCCACCGATATGCCGGGACCGTCTCGGGTGCCTATTGACACAGTACATCGGTGTAATGGTGAACTATGAAGTTATTCACTGGAATCGAGGTTGGGATTGGGGTTTAAATATTCATGAGCCCCTATGACATTCATCAATCGGCAACACACGCCGTTCGCGAAATGCTTTCAGCTATTCTATCCTCCGGAATTGGACCACTAATTGATTGGTCAACAAAGCTATGTCTCCAATAACTATCAAAACATATCAGAGTAGATTACCCGCACTAATTGGGACTGAGTTCGGAATATCATACATTAAATTGAACAGCAGATCGTAGGTGTCCAAACTTCGCAGTCCTTTCCAAATAAACCTTGTTACTCTTCCGTAATTTAAACATAACTAATGAGTTTACCTTCACCTTTGGTTTACCACACGGAAATTCCGAGCCTGCTCATTTTCCCGATGGAAGTTGGTCTACGCGGACGGCGCTCTACTTTTGTTAATTTGAAAGCAATCAACGTGCTGTGCTCAAACAAAGGATATTTGCGTTCACATCCCAAAAAACATTCCTAATGAATGGTAAATACTTGTAGCAACAATTTCTATATTCCTAACTAACGAGAATGTAGAATTTGCGAATTTAACTGTGATGTTACATAAATATAACACGTTCCTTTGTTCAATTTGATTTATTTAATCAGAACGCTTTGTATGCAATGGGAATGGTTCATTTTTTCGGAAAGCCTAAATGTATAATCAGAGATATTAAATAATAGATTGAGCAAATATTTTATATATCTCTTATGATAGCCGTCATTCATAAGTAGTGTCATATAAGTATGACTTATTCATTATTCTCCCTAATCTTTGCCTTACGTTCTAAAAAATTCTTGACTAGAAATGCTTTGGCTAAAAAGCCCTATTGAATAGGTCAACTCATTAATTACCATGCTCTAGTTTTATTGAACATTTCTTATCTGTTTTTCTTTTTAACTTTGGAAATTTTTCATTAAAGTTATCGGTATCTTAATGTTGAAATTTGGTGTCTTCAAGTGACAAACCCAAATAATCCTTAATTTCAGTTACTTTTATCATATGCTTGCGTTTGAACCACATGAATGAAAATTTACATCTGTCTTCAATTCAATCTAGAATTTTGCCTAACAGGTCGTTCAGGAAGATTGCTCCGTATCAATTTAATATATTATTTTAAATTAACTTTATCCTTGCTTTTTATGTTTTGTAATTTTACAATTAGGTAAATTAGAATTGGTATCGATTTTCTTACATTCTAAGTTTATCCGCTGAATTTCTATTTGCGTCCATAAAATCAATTCTATTTCGTTCTTTAGGAATTAAACGGCAAAAGTGAGGTATTGATTAGGGAGAAATAATTTATCTGATATCTCCTTTCTGAAAATTAGCTCACGTAAAATGTTTCTCATTTCGCTACGGGCTATATTCTATTTTTATTTTAACATTTACGGATAACTGCCTTTCTCTTCGAATATTCTGTCTTCTAAATATAGAATTAATTTATGATTGGGACAAAAATGAGTTTATCGGAAATAACTGGTCTTTCAGAGACATATTCCTTACATTTCATTTGCAGTCAACTGTATTTAAACTGAGGTAATTGGACATTTATGAGGGTCTACAGATGCATAGCTTATCTGCAAATGAGGTTTTGAGCGCTCTGACGTAGAAAACAAACAGATAAATTCAAGTTAACTTCATTTCAAATGTATACGTAACATTTCCATTACGGGTATAAAAACACACACTAATTCTTTTATGTTGCCTTAACTCCCTATTTCATATTATCAAGAGAGTCAGTTTCTCGCAAAATTCAATATCGTGTGATTCAAATCGCTTAGATAATTAAACAAATATTAAAGTTATCATTTATCGCTTTGACGTACAAATATCCCTTAAAAATCTTTTTGATAATTTTCAATTACCTAACGTGCGTAAAGATATATATATACGTGTAAATAAAAGAAAATTGGAAACGCGTGCGCATCGCTATAGCCAATTAACGAAAGCGTTTATTCGTTGGGAAGAGATACAATGTTTGGAAACCATGCCAACCGATTTGCTGACCGCCGCACCAATTTCGTGGACATCTGAGCGAATTCGTCTTTTTTCCTTTCATTTGGCGAAAGGAGGGAAATGGACATGAAAAAAAGGTGTAGAGGTCAAGTGGAATCGTTCGAAGGATAGTGGCATCGTGTTTTATTTTTATCCCTCCGATGGAAACTTCCCATTCCTCTTCGAGAGGATAGGAATTAACCGATCCTACAGGTGGCCATTAGCGATTTCTCCCTATGTTTTTAGCACTTTTTACTTCCGTATAAATCTCTCGTATTTCGTAACACCGCTTTCTTCCTTTTATTCTGACTGTGACGACTAAATCACTTAGGTATCCTCTTTATGAAGGATATTTACGTAGATACGTAGCAATTGATTTGTTCCGATTTCTATCATCATACTCATGTATTAATCAGATTTTATCTATCTATGGATGAGTTAAGTTTTATTGTTCGCTATAAAATTGAGAGGATTTATGTTTTATACTTAAATTCCATTCGTTTTATTGGTGATTTGGATTCAATTTTATGTTTTTGGTTATGATTCTTGCTGTTTGAAGGTGGAGGGTTTATTGCTGGAGAATGACGTGTGTAAACTGGTCTTTGGTTGACGCCCAGTTAAGTTGAGGTGACAACAGTCTCATCCTAAGCCCGTCTACTCAAGAGGAGATTTCATTGTCACCTCTACTTACGTAGTTGAAGGTTATCATCCAGGCTGTTCGTTGTTAAGAGCTATTTAATTCCATATTCCAATTGTACTGCGTAAACTAGTAAGGTATTGCATCAATTGTTTCTACCACTGTGAGGAAAATTAGCTTATATTCTTCATTCATTTTTCCTGTAACACTTCGACCGGAACTTCATTTGATAGATAGATGATCAAGGATCACCCTACATCACTATTTTAACTTCTACCACATATTCACAACAGGATGCTAATAAAGTCATCAGACTGCACAATATATATTGATAGTTGCTGAGTTTGATAATTTGACATTAAATTTGGGGAAGAAATATTTTTTGTTTCCTACTATTTTGTTTGTCAATGATAATGACTTCGCGTTTCTAAAGTTTAAATTTATAATGATAGTTTACAAGCTAAACCCAATCATTTCTTGTCCATTCTAATTACATTGTGTTTGAGAATCATTTGATACAAACATTGCTTTGATTTTAATTTGAAAATGAAGTACAGCTTCTGTGTATTCTTTAGAATATTTAATCCTTATTAGCGACGATTTTTAATTTGATGGAGCGGATATTTCCATTGATTTCAGATGAGCAATTCCCAAAATATATAAGAGCCTTTTCAAGAACATATGTGATGGATGCGACTTAACGATCTTAAAAAATAATTCTTACTCCTTAGTATCAATTAAGGGTAAAAGTATTTTCTTTTTTAATTTACTGTCGTCATTAAAGTGCTTAATTTTTTATCTAATATCTTGCTTCCAGTGTTTGTCCATGTTGTACATGATGAACCGACGGTAAACTTTTGAAAGACTTAATCTCCTCGTCTTGTGAGTTCAAATTAAGCCTCGTCGATTTATAAGAGGAGGAAACTTCTAAATTGTCATCGAGGGAACATTCTTCCGCTAGATTATACGAACTAAATTGATGGATTACTCCACTCGGGAGCTATCTCATTGGTTTCGGATAATTCGCTTGAGATTTTACCTCCGAGTGGTTCCTTTGACATTTTAATGCGAAATTTCCGAGAACTTTGGAGCATCCTATTTTTTTTGTTCCTTTTCGAGAAAAAATTGGGCTCATTAATCACTGAAGCATCGATTTTTAAGTAGGACTCAGCTGATATCCACTTCTCTGAAGACATCGTCTGGCGACGTTCCAGCTACTTAGCGTGGCTAATTGCTCGTCTGGAAGAGATTGGAAAGTCTGTAGTCAAGATTCGTGTCTTAAATGTCACGTTTGTTTCGTATTTGCTCTGAATTGAGAGGAACCGATGTCGTTTGAATTCTAGTGGGTGGTATTTACTATGCAAATATTTCGATTATTTTCTATTTATATCAAAGATTTTATATATTTCTTTAATATCTATATTTATTTGATAGGTCGAAAATACACACATTATTATTAATTCACGTTGTGCTTAGTCAAAAACTCAAAACAGAATAGAAATTTTCGTTTTATAGTAAATTAACCTTTCCTTGATATTGTGAATATTTTTTTCAAATCAAATAGAATATGTATGAACGAATTGAAGTTTTTTAACTTTCATTGTTACCAGTGTAACTATAAATTTTTGTTAGAAATAAAATGCTACACGACCGAATTTCCTAGAAAATATCGATACCATTGCAGTTGATGATGTTTATTACACATTTATATGTGGGCAGTTCAACTACATTATTTGGAGATTCCCCGCGTTTTGAAGCAACGTCTGGCATTTCAAACGTTTATTGGACTGGTTTATTGAACATCATTTACACCACTAAATTATTGGCACTTGTATAAATATTTACTGTGAAAATTGAATGCGGTTCTACAACCTGTTGTTCGCGTTTAATTCATATCTCTGATGAAAAGTTGATATGAATCGATTGGTGCGCGATCACTCGAAACCTTACATTGTTTAGTATATTGTGGGTTGAAATCGCGGGGTCACAAAATGGACTAGATACTAATACTAAGCACTAATAATGAGCACAGAAATATGTGCTATTAAAGTTTTGATTGCTTCATAACAATACAAAAATGGCATAGTCTTTGACAGTGAAAAAAATTGTTACATATCTCTGTTAATGGAATCTCTGTTAATAGAAACTTCTGCTTGCTAATAGGATCTCAATCGTCTTGTTAAAATTCATTTCTTACTCTTTATGTAACATATAAGAGCCAATTTTTTACATTTGATTCAATGTCGCTCTTCCAATGAATTTACGATTTTTTATTACAATAACTAACACGAGAAATAAAATATTTTTCGTGTTTCGGATTGGAAGATTTTTATCCGGAGTTCAGCGCTTATGGTTGACGGACAGCGGTTAATCAACGAACTAATCGGATCAAATTGATTTTGATTAAAAGTTTTATTAAATTTTAAAAATTTTATTTGTTAAGCTGCGAATAATACATAACAGTGTCTAATATGACCCAACCTTTTTATGAAGATTAATATGAACTCTTTTTTCAATAAATTATATTATCTCATTTGAAATACAATTCTTTTGCATAAAAACTTCGCGGTAATTTCATATTAATACGAAGTTAAACATTTCATTGCCACATCAATATCGATGAGACTGGAAAAAGAATTTAGAATGATAGATGTTATGATGAAAGATATTGATTATTTAAAAGGTGGTAACTATATTTTACGTCTTTTTGTCTTCGAACAATCGTTGAGTGGATCTGTTGGTGAGGTAGTATCAGCAGTTAGAATCTCGGTCTGTCGTTAGGTAACGAATAATCATTTAAACCAGATCTCTTGTGCAGTGGATCTCCTTTCCTAGGAGTTTCATAACTTCCTTAATGAATGGGAAAACCAAAAGTTTTGTGCAGTTGGAAAACCACTCCGAGTACAAGTCCATAGCGGTGAGAGTTCTTGAGGAAGCGGAAGCGGTTCAAGTCGATATATTTCCTTCTGAGAAGCACTCCACTCTGCTCGATATCTCAACGAGGAAGGAATAACCACGTCGTAGGAATTTCCACAAATATAGTGCTGTTTAGTATCGTAATCTACCACGCTCGTTTGAAGCTATGCATCACCTGTTACATTTTGAGATGCGAAGTTCTGTCGAGATATTGAAACATAAATCACGAACCATACGAATTCAAAATACTCTAGTGCGGCAAGGAATGTGAGGAATTATTAGTTACGTGTCATAGAATAATCATAGTCATAGTGTCATAGAATTTATGAACTATCATTGAGCCATTAATTCTGTTATATTGATACCCGAACTTAATTTAAGACTTTAACATAGCATTATTGAGAAATACAATTAAAGTTATACATTTTTGGGCTATTCATTACTGCAGAGCAATTGCTATTTATCATTTTTAAAGTTAAAAATAATTATAATATAGATGCTGAAAAACAGTCCCTAGTTCAATGTGAAAACTTTTTTTTGAGTTTAGATAAGGTGTAGATTGGAAAAGACTACTTTAGCACAGGAACTGAATGTTTTCCTTAAAGGCTTTATAGATCCATTTAGTTTACCGTGAAACAATGTTCGTGGAAGTTATTTTCATCTCAGAACAAAAATATATATTTTTAAACCACTCCATGTTCTAGTTTTAATTTTTTTCGGGTAACCATAATATCTTACGTCATTTATAGGAAACGATGGTGAGCTTGAGGATGTTCTTGATAAGTATTTTCCTTTATTATAATTCTAACTGGCTTGATACCAACTGTCATACTCGTTCGAAAAATACTAAGTAAATGTATGATATATTTGGCATCTTTTGTGACACTGACGGAAAATTTAAAAATAATTTTACGCGGCATATTTTAATAATTATTTTTACTTCTGTTTAAACTGAATCGTAAATCGATGACGGTCAGAATAAATGAACTTTATACTTTCAACGTTATTTATTTATTTAAGGAAAGATTAATTTAAGGAGTGATTTAGTTTACTTTGTTCTCTCCTTGTAGCCGAAAAGCTACAAGTATTTTCACTTATTCGTGGTATAATGAACGCACAAACACCCTTATCTATTTTTTATTTGTTATAAGTACGAAAAATTAATTTATTCGGCTCTCAATTGCTAAGAATTAGTTAGGTTTTCAAAAGAATCACTGAACTTTATGTATAATCTACCTTTTTCGAAAGAAATATCAAAATGTTAACTCGTTTGACTTTGTAGTAAAAGTAATGAAATAAAAACACCGTGTATCTCCCATCATCATCCAATGGATGATACGTAAAAGATCTTTTACGAAATAAAAATATTTTCAACATCACCCAAATTGCCCAGTTTATCTCAAGTCCTGCTTTAATAATTGAAAAATGCCACCCATCGCACAGTTTCCTCATTTCCATCTTGGATATTTTTCCTCCCCTCCGGCCAAGTAATTTTCGTGACTATCAACATAGTCGGGTTGTCCATTAATCTTGCAGTGGGAGGAGGCGGAACTACCTCGATATTCTCGACGCGACCTCTACGAAATTAACCCTTATCATAGCGGAGGCTAAGTTAGCCTCCTTCCGGCTCAAATTTCTTTCTCTCCTCACCTCCGACGTCTTCAAAGTTAACTCATTCCTTATCTCCCCCTCCCTCCGTAGCAAAAATCCTCATCTTCAACCTTCATATATATTGCGACCTATCCGTCCGTGCTCCACTGGTGTACTCTTCCGTGCCATTAACACTTTCCGGTTCGTTACGACGTATTCATATATTTATTCCGCTTTAGCACTCAGAATCGCAGACGTTGGCTTCTTCATTTGGATATATATACTTTGTAATATGTTGCTCTTCGTGTTCGTTATTTTGAGTGGAGTTTAAAGTACGAAATGGTTCTTGAGATTTTATTGGAATCGATTGCTGGAATATTAGCATACGAAGTCTTTGCATGCACTGGATAAAAGGATAATGCCATCTTTTCCTTTTATATTCGTTACAGTTCAAAAGAACATTTTCCTTGTAATTTATATGGACAAATACCAATTTATTTAACGGATTATTATTTTCAGTGCTGTATTTTAAACAAAGATAAAAATATGAGGAAAATTTAAATGTCATACACATTTTGAAACAATTTTTTATATTTATGAATTTGATATTTAATTGATGTATAAATAAATTTTATGCATCAATACATTTCATAAACTTGAGGTTTAGATTAAAAATCATTATAGGTCATGAATGAAACTTTTGAACTTTCATTTAACTTCGAACAAAATTTTATAATAATTTATTTTTAAGAGATAAATTACATTGAAGGATTTGTCGTGTTTCGAATTTCTAAGAAATATAGCTATTAATTAATACAAAACATATAGAATATTTTAATGCTTAAATAAAAAATAATATTCTTTTTGCATTTCAAGGAGTATAAACAAATTCGAATCCTTTTAACCCTAAGTATTATGAATGCTATATAAACTTGAGAGCGAAGGTAGGATGATAATTTCATTAACGTATATCTCCTCAGAAATTCAAATTTACATCCTTGAAAACTAGGACACTTAAAGAAAAGAGAAATCAGATGATATGTCTTATACACTTATGAGGTACATATAATGCTGTCGTACGAAATATATCCTTCAAATCCCGTTTCCCTTGAATCCTTTCATCCTATTTGTTCTCCATTTGTTTCGCATCTCTTTCTCCAACTTCTCCTTCCCTTTCTCCATTGTGCCTTAGACTTTCTACACTCGTTCGCAGACGGAAACCTGCTCTGTCTGCACCTTAACGAATTTCCTGCCTATTGGAAAGAATGGAAAGAAATCGGGAGCTTATTTAAGGGAAAAGGAAATGAAATTGGATAAATATATATCTTGTTACTCGTATTTTCGCGAATCCTTCCAATCCCACGCAGGAAACGAATTTCTTGAGTGTTGTATCGATTTGGGAAAGGTTTTCTATGTTACTGAGAATAAAAGAACTTTCTCGGAAAAATAAATAATGTAAATGTACACATTTATAAATGAATATGTTATGTGTGGTTAATATTCAATATTATCCTTTAAATTTCAGTGGAAAACTAAAATTTTTATCGATAAAAACGTAAATATGATGCGATAAAACCAATGCGGAATTCATTCTTCAAATGGACGAATGGTCAGTTTACGAACTGAAAGCGAATGTTTTTATTTAAAATTTTACTCGTTCCTTCCATGATGACCAATAGTTCCAGTATCTATTCCAATCCAAAATGTACATTCTCTCGGTGTAACGAAATTTCTATTTTTCCATGTCATTTGATTCCAATTTTCCGCCGCGTTTGGCAACGAAATTGCCTCTCTGGAAATCATCCACTTCGCTCCTCAAAAGACGAAATAAATTTTAAACTCGCGCTGTTACGTCTTCTTTGCCCGTTTTTCCTTTGAAGAATGTTTTAGCGTCGAGAGAGAGAGCTTCCATTTTTGGAAGGCTGTGTCTTTTTTCTCTACCTCTTTGTTCCCGAGTATTGTGAGTCATAAAAATGAAAAATGTTTCGTTTTTTTAATGGTGGACGTGTTCAACATTCGGCGCCGTTCCTTTTATAGAAGAGATTTCGCTTTATTCTACGGTTTTATAAACTTATTCCGCAGTATTCTGCTATGTTTAAAAGTAAAAGGATTGTTTCTTTAGTGTATTCAGGCTGAAGACTATTTTTTATAAATTACCTCTGCGATCAAGTTTTATCTGAAACTTATTATAATAGAACTCGTGTAACTAAGAGACTAAATATGATTTTTGCTTTTGTATTAATTTTAACTGGATGCAAGGGATAAGTATTAAAGGGTGATACCATGCTGGTACTTCAATCGTAAATCGAAACCCTATAAAATTTTCACGAGATACGGTAATTATTTTTTACCCATTTATCTTCGAATTATTATGCAAGAACGGAACCGAAAACTGCTATAAATTCTTTCCCGATATTCATATTCCTGTAATATTTTCTTCCATTAATCCTTTTCAGATCCTAATATAATGTAACAAATTAATAACTATTTTGCGATGTAAAGAAAATGTGGTATTATATCAACCCGAGGAAGAGATAAGTAAATTTGAACGAAGAAAATCTAGCAATGAACTTTTTATTTCTTAACTTGAGGGAGAATGTTAAATTTGAATTCGATCTGAATAGTTGATCGGATTCAATTCGCCGTAACAAAACGTGTTAAATTCGGTATTTTCCATCTGCACTGTGAACTCCTCGGAATGGTATATAAAGTCTTGGATTCCGTAGGATGTTTTTAACTGCCTTCATCTCTTGGAGTGGACCACGATCGTGTGCTAGTTTCCGTGCTTAAGTACGCAGTGCTCTTTTTCCCTCCTTGCGAAATGTGATGTAATAGAGGACTACTTTTTCCATCTCGGTAGTAACTTGACCCGTTTGTGGCGTTGTAGACGTCTCTTGAGGCTAAGTTATTTACTTTAATGGTGGAAAAATGTTGGCATAAGGTTCAGCAATTTCGTAAAAAGTATACCGAAGAGTAGCAATGCCATTAGCGATTATTTTGAGATGAATATTCTATTTCTGCTGAAAGCGTTTTTTCTTGAGAATGGATTATTATGCAGAAGGTTTTATGTATTATATGAAGTTCTAAAGTGAATAATTTATTACGCTTAGGTTTACAGAGGTTTATTTCGGTCACAACACCTTTTTGATTTTTTATTGTTTATAAATTGTTTCTTTGATACATTATTATTTTTCTCCAATTTTTAGAGCCTTGATAATGAGTTGGTGTTATATTATCTCTGAATTTATGGATATTTTTATGATTCTGAAAATAATTTACATTCTAATCCATTTTATTCTTTTATTTCTATTCTAGCCTTTTTAAACATAAGTTCCTGTAGTTTCTTACGTTGAAAGAACAATTGCTCGAAACGATTAATTCGAATTAGTTCTATGACTGTTGCAATATTTCTTTTGGCTATTAATATTTCCTGGGTATTAAGTATGCCCATTTATTCGCGATGGATTGAATTCCTTTCCATCTCACCATTCTTATATGCCCCATAGCAAACGAGTTCAACTCGTGACCTTTTACTCTATGGTATTGGGTCCACCAATAATTTATAGGCTGTGAATTTTGAACCAGATCCCTCGAACAATGGTTTGATAAAGAGATTGGTAGGGCTAGTTTTACGTCAGAGTCCGTTATAAATTCTCATAATATTCTATGGAAATATCGCAAATACAAAAAAGGATAAAATTTTATTATCTTACGTTCTTTTCAGAAACTTTACATTAGAAATAGCTTGGTCGACCTGTAGTGGGATTCATGCCTACAGGGCCGTGAACTTTAGTTGTGCCGGTTGCATAAGATTAAGGATACTATATTTTTAAACTTGAAAATATCCTATATTAGAGCAAGTAATGGCTTTCTTTTCGATATGTTAATGAATACGAAAGAGAATACTATATGATAGTAATTTACTATTCGTATACCAAATTTAAACTAATTTAATCGTTCAAATGCTTCAAAGTGTTATTTACTTTTTTAACTGAACGTTTTAAAATTATAATTTCTAAACTTTCGCGTTCAACTTGGAAGTTTTAATTGCATGAAAATGTTGATAAAATAATAATTCTTTCAAATACGTTGATGATAAAAGAAAAGCGTTAATTATAAAGCGAAAAGAAAAGCTATATTTCCCAAAATGTTTCTTCGAATCTGAATCATCATCTTGAAACTCACGAGGGCTATAAGTGTGAACCTTTAAAAGTTTCCGTCGATGCGTGCATTTCTGGGCCCATATAGAAATCTAGTTCGTTCTTTTTCCGTAGACTGCACGCGTTCTTTTGGTTCGAACGTGAGAAGGTAACGAAGCGATTTTTTCCCGGGAGAATGTTTTCTATCAAAACATTTTCTCCGACTAAGTCTTCCATAAAAGAGACGGTCGTGAGGACCAAAACCGGATGTTCTCCTATCTTTTGAACGCTTTTTACTCGAAGGTCAGGACTAGTTGCGAGCCTCCCTTTTATCTTTTATAAATGTATTCATCAGGCAAAAGAAAAAAAATACATAGTGTGGGCTAAATGCTGAATAGAATACAGAACGCATTGCTCGCGGAAACCTTCGGGATGAAGTTAACTCTGTGATATTTCATAACCTACGCCTACTCGTTTCTTTTTCAAAGCAGGCCTCGTTATATTTCCCCAGGCAGTTTCATTTATATTCTAGTTTTAACATGTCTCTTCCATTTGGGAACTAATTCACCAACTCAGTTTAAGGAAACTTGGAACAACTAGCTTTGACTTTCAATCCATATTATCCGTGTGCCCTCGAGTCGAGTTTATGCCTTTTGTACCTTCTTTCTTATTTACTACCTTTGCGCGAAAGAAATTGGAAATAATAACTCCGATTTACATTCATTATGTCGAACATTTTTTGTGAAACTCATCATCTTAAAGATATGCCTTCAACTAACTTTAAAGGTGAGTATTATGTTATTAAAATGCACCATTTCACAATGTTAAATCTAGTATGATTGCTTCTCTTATAACCATTCATAATATGTTAACCAAGTGATGGAATAAACCACTTCACTCATCGTTTTCTATTGTATGAGAAAAGTTACAGAAGATAAGGTATCGACCTTCCTTTGGTTTAGTACGGCATTTGTATGCGTATAAAATTTCACTACGTAATTTGAATGAATCTCGTAACATTCGTTTCTGTGCAAATATGCGCCATCGAAAAAATTCACGCGTTTCGTATAGTAAATCTTCCTTTTGAATCGTGAACTGAGGATTTGCTTCCCTGACCGATTATTCTCTCTCTAAAATCTTTTTATCCGCCTAATGGTGGTGGAGAGAGACCTATCTCCTATCTTTCGTTGGAATCGAACTAGAACCCTCCCAACGCAACTTCACCGACTCCATTATTTTCCTTAACAATGACTTTTTCCACCGAATGCCGTGGGACAGCCGAAAGGTGGCTCTGGAAAAGCCTCCATTGTTTATTATCGCTTCCATCGCGAGGTCCCGCCCGGTGCCGATGCAATTTTTTTCGCCTTCGAAAGGTCACGTTTTATACGGGAATTCGCGTTCGAATCAAAGCTTTTCCTCGACTACGTTTGATGGGTCGGCAGATTCTTGTGTGAGGAAATTTGTCGCTCGCCTTAGAAATCCCCTATCGAAATATTTCCGTCCCAAATTCGGGTCCCCAAAAAAGAAGCTCGGATCGGTCCTTTCAGTATTAATCCGGGTCCTGTACGAGTTGGAAGTTTTTTTGAAGTCGGTTCTATTAACTGCTTACTCCCCCCATTCCCGGAGGGCTTTTTAATTAAGAGATCCTCCGGTAGAGGGGAAGGTGGTTTCTATCGGAAAAGTATTTTGTCGGTGGGAGACTTGTGAAATGAGTTAAAATTCGTGAATTTACATTCTTCGGGAAGGTAGGCCTCTTATGTTTGTTCCCTCGCCTTTCCTTTCGGTGCATCGAATGACCTTTTTGAGAATTAATGTCGTGGCCTAGACCTTTTTCATTGTTCAAAGAACAGGTCTGAGCTATAACGACTTGGAAAGTTTTTCTTAAACAGCCGCGGATAACTATCGGTTTTATTACAACGGTAAATTAGAGTGAAAATTACTCTTGATATTTACTTTTATCTATTAAAAATAAAATTCTACTGTTGATGGGTTAAATTGGAGAAAACCTTTTCTTAATTTTCTCCAGATAAAAATTAACAGTCTGAAAAATATTCCCTTCTCATGACAGTGTTCGAATAACTTTTATTTGAGTGAATACAGTAAGAATTCGTCGTCATTAATTCTTGTTGAATCGTAAACGCTAATATTAGGGAAGTATCAAATTATCTACATTTAAAATATTATATACCTTAATAATTTTTAATATAAAAAATAATGATCTAAATTTATATTAATCATACTCTGCAATGTGTACGATCATTTGTAATTTTAAATATATATGACCATTTTTTAATTGAAAAACTTTAATGGAATGATATAAATATCTTTCATTCATTTAAATATTTTAAAACATTCATCAAGAATATATCTGCTTGACTCATTGAATTAGAAAGAATTTTATTTTTAATAATTTACGTAAGATATTTGAAATATTCATTTTTGACTGATCAATGATTTTTACGGGAACTTGAAGGCATTTTTACTCGCTGATGAATTAATTGTTAATCTCCATTTGCATTGTTCTTTTATTTAATTTTCCTCTCAGATTCTAAAATATAGTATTTACGTATTTTTTATTCGTATCTTTTTAAGTTGGAGACAGTCTCGGCCAATAGAAGCCTTTCTCTAATTCCCCGAAACCAGCAAAAACTTGAGAAATGAGGCCACGCTCGGTAGCGCCACTGTGACTGCGTTCCTACTCTTTGTTACATTTTAATGCATCAGCGCGCAGTATCTTATGGCAACGTAAACACCCATGTTTTTGTCAATGTATATGTCCATATATATCTCTGTTTTCGTTTATGTTAACTTCATGTTATGTTTTATTTTTTTTAAAGTCGTCATTTATCTCCTTTTCCGAATCATTTCATTTCCTATTCATTCTTTCCCTTTTATTTATTTACTCGTTTTTCAAAGAAGTAAGTTGATGACTTTGTGATCATACTATAAATTCAAACATGAAGTCTGTCTGTGGTTTCCGTCCATTATATTTACAGAAACTTGTCTAAAATCAAATTTCCTTGTTCCTGAACTAATTTCCTGATTTTAATGGTTATTTCCGTTGCTCTCAATGATTTCTGTATTCGCTCACAGCTATTGGGTGACGTAACCAAGTAATTTGACCAATAACAATCAGAATATCACCTCGCTGAATTCTATGAAAATGACTGGAAAATCAATAGGATCATCATATCTATTAATTGGATCATATTAACTTCTCGATTACACCACTAAAGCCCTCTTGTTACGTATATATATTAGTAGCTCCTTCTTTATCTCTACGAAATAAAGAAAATTATATCATCATAATCATTAATCTATTCTTTTGAATCATTCCTGAGAAAATAATAATTAAATTGTTTCGCTTGGAACTTATTTGTGAAATTTAAATTCAATTCCAAACCATTTGAGATTCTTTTCGCCGATAAGGATTCAATTAATGACTCATTTTTCGTATCAGTATCAATTAGGCTTCGGTTCGTTATGAACGCGATCCTTCTATACTCTCGTATAGATTTATCTTTTATGGGAAATGAGAAATCTTAGACTTTGCTCCTAATTGTTCGTGGAAGTCCGCTACTTAAAGATGGAGAATTGAAACATTGTTTCGAAGAACGATGATATTATTAGATAAGTTTTTATATTCCACTAAATGTCATCTTTCTTGGTTCGAGAAATTTTTTTGAAAACGTCTTGAATATTTTGTTCTTTAATTAGTTTGACATCGATGTTTTTTTTTTATTTTATTTTGTTTATTAACAAAGACCGCACAAACATCCTCCTTCGGGACAATTACAGTGTGGTCGTAAACTCAACAACGGACGTCACAGGCATCCAGACCCTGAGAGGAGAAAATTTCCTCCTCAGCCGGGATTTGAACCCGGGTCCTCAGCGTTAGAAAATTAGCATGCTAACTATTCCGCGAATGTTGTTTCGTCTATTGCAAATATAAGATGATTTCGTGATAAATTGATGTTTTGGATTTGATAGTACGCTTTAACATTCGACTTTCCTTTTGGTTGCTAATAAACTATTGCTAAGCAACGTTTATCATCAGGTTTACGTGTATATACAATTTCCTCTCAGCTTGGTAACTCTTCTCACTGAAAAGTACACGTACTTCCTTTTTCCTGCATCGCTTTCCATCCAAATTTCCTAATGGATCTGACTTTGTGCAGCCTCAGGAGTTATTTAATTTTCCAGCTCTTAATGTATAGCTAAATATATAGTATACATGAAACATTATAGGTGATTTGGTCGGAAGCTACGAAATGTCTTGCCTAGGATTCGGCGACCGATGTGTAAACCCAAAGGGTTGAGCAAACTCAAAGCGTTTGTTTTCGTCCCTCGTTTGATTAGGCACCCAAGAAACCGTGCAGCTCCCGAATTTTAATTACAAGTGAGGTAAATATTTGACGATCATCGCTGTTCAAGGGGAAGTGAGACACTAAATCAAAGTGTGTGTACAGCATGAGTAAGCAAGCGTGTTAAAATATTACTGTATACATGTACATAGGCTAGCTGAAACTAACTGCTGCCTACAAGATTCTACTATGAAGCATTGGTGGTCGTATGAATGATTTCCTTCCATATTCCAACAATATTATTTCGATAGACTATTTATGTTTTAATGTACTGTCGTGAATTTCTCTATGATAACAGCTTCGATTTCTTTTTAAAAAGAAAATATTATTATGAATAAAACTTGAAGATTTAGAGGTTTATCTTCTTCTTTTATAAAGATATTATTTTTAAATACTGTATATTTTTTAACATTTTATATTCCCGTCTTTTTTGCTATTATTTAAATTATAATTTTCTTATGAATTAATTTATATTCATGTATTAGGCTGATTTTATATGTTTACGCCACAACTTCCTGTAGGTTGAACTTCTTCCTAATTTGAATAATTTCGTTGCTAGGAAGTTATTATGCCAAACACGTTTCGTAGACCTTTGGATTTCTCTCTCTTGATATCTGATAAAAATCTTCCCCTTCCCTATCTCTTTAACAAAGCTCGAGTCTTTCCTCCGAGATCGGTATAATGGCGACTTCTAAGAGTAGCCTAACAATACTCCAAATGAACCAAAGAGGCTTTAATAGGCATCGCATTGCCAAGAAGACTCTCCAGGCGCCAAGGATATTAACTCCTTTAATTGTTTTCCTTCTTCCGAAAATTCGGCAAAAGTTATTCTCTCTCGTAGGGGCTTTACTCCTTTCCCAACTTTCCCGCAAACTAATTAAGACGCCTTCTCTCATTATCCACGATCTCTTCCCACGTCCAATAAACTTTCTTCCACACTTCTCCATTAGACTCTAGACGTGCCAGAAGTGCAGAAAAAAAATCCTAGGAATTGCATCTCTTGCGGTGGCCTTATCGGCCGTCTTTTGTTTAGGCAATTTCTCCGATTGGGCTGCAGTTGGCGCTGTGGAGAAATGAGGCAGGATGGGAGAAAGGATTGGAAGAGCTAATATAAAGAGGAATCGAATGAGTCAGTGGCACGGAAAATTAAGCGAGGGTATCAACTGAGTATCAATTATGTCCGTCTCTATCCCATAGGGAAAAGGGCGTCAAATGGGACCGATTGTTGAAAAAAACGTCGACTTTCTTTTGTTTCCGTGCGTCATCGGGAACTCAAATATTCGCTCGTTTCGTCCGTTTAATTAAAATGCTCTTCCGAAAATGTCCCTTCCGATACAAGGTTACAAATGAACTTCGAATAAAAATTGTATCGAACAGGATTTGGCTTGTTACCTCAAAGTGTCCGCATCACTTCCTCATCCACGTTCATAAGCGATTGCGGTAATATTTTTATCCGACAAATTGAAATACGTCGGCTTAAATTTAGTCTCCTCAATTTTTAACGAATATCGTTATAAATTTGTTTTGTATCGATGAGTCAATATTGTACGTCTTTGAGGTTTATATTGAATCTCCTTGATGAGAGATTGTGTGAACCTCATTTTGGTCCATTTAAGACGTTTAATTCAAAGTGTTCTTTTATACATTCATTTCTTGTTAGCCACATCAAGATTATTTTGTTATTTATATTTCTCTCTATTAAATCAAATATATATTTCCCTTAGTCAAACGATAATAGTTATTTCTTGTACTTTAATCTTCAAGTTCTTCATAAAAAGGGCACAATAATCTTTGAATGATAATTCGTTATTGTGCTTATTTGGATCAAATTTGAATGATCAATCGTTGCATTTATCCCTGATCAACTCTAAATTGACTAAAGGAATTAATTAGTTGTTTTGAAAGAATGTTTAATTCAAGCATTACCCGTTCAGATTTTTTACAAGTCACATGAAGTTATGTCAAGTTTGTGTTGTCGTTAAAACGGTATATATCTTACCTTAATGGAAAAGTAAAAGTTTAGTAATACTTTATACTTTGAAGTGAAATGTAACGCAAATTTATTCACTTCTGCTGAAGAGAATTTTTTTTCAATCAAAATCGTTCAATAGGCAAACAAAAGTCTTATATTGTTAGACTAATTTTGTGCGATTTTTTTAATGGAAGGATTAGAATTAGGTCATTAGTCCCGTATCCATTAAAATCATACTCATATTTCACCACGATAAAATTTTATAATAAAGTATTTAAAATTCAAATCATACAATGCACTAGCTATGAATATAGCTAGTGCACCATAAGTTCCAAACTCCAACCTATATCGGACGCGGCGACCACCTTCTTAAAATTAAAGAGCGTGAACAAAAGACCGATTTGGCAAAATTTTCTTTTATAAATAGAGGGATAAGGGAATAGAAAGTATTACCTGGAGAAGTTCTCATTCCAATGCCAGATAATTCAAGAAAATTTAGATCTAAGTTAAATTAATTAAAACAAGTAATGTAATGTTAGTTGTAAATATGAGATTATTGTTTTTTAAAATTTTTTTGTAAATTTTTCTTTTTATTTCGATTTGGAATGTATAAATTTAATGTATTGAATGTATGAATATGCTTTACAAGAATGGAACACATTGATTAAATCACCTTTCTGGATTGTTTCCAGTCTCTTTCACGCCTGAAAATGTGTGGAATGGAATGGAGTTATTCTAAATAAGCGATTGGAATTTTATGCGGCTGACCTTTTCTGAGAACTACCCACTCCTCTTATAAATATCTTTTATTTTTGTCTCTCACATTTTAATTCTGAGGATTAAACATGCCGAATTTTTGCAAAGCTTTGTTTTATTATAACAATATAGATTTTCTCTGAATTTTCCACTCCAATGTCCAGAGAGATTCTAACTTCAATTCAACTCTGATATTAATGCTTATGTTGGTCCCGTTGTAGATACATATTCAGTGAAAACGCTGTCTTCTGAAAAATTTTCGGATGCCCGATTCTATTCTGACGCTTGAATTTCGAATTTTTGTAAAAGATGAAAAATGTCCGAAAATCGAAGACCGTTATCGTTGCGAAACGCTTCGTTTCCCTCTTTTCGTTCCAAAGGACACTGATATTTCCGTTTGACCATATTCGATTTGTTTCTGTTTTTGAATATTCACAAATTTTGTGAGAGGTTGTATCTGAAATGTAGTAGTGGAAGTGTCGTCTTTCATCATTGTTTCATTAAAAGGAATTTCTCGTTCCCATGCATGATAATTTATGATTTATTTCCGTTCATGCTCTATAGATCTAGTTGAATTCTTATCAATTTAAAATACGGACTTTAAAAAGGAATGTCTTTAATTGTATGAGTATTCCGTAAGTTAATTTTATCTCACGCATATTTTACTGTACAAAAATTATAAGATGTTCTCCAAATCTTTGCAGGTCAAACAAATTATGGAAGAGGCCGTCACGAGAAAATTCGTGCACGAGGAGAGCAGCACTATCACTTCGCTCTGTGGTGAGTACAAATAATGCACATCTTTAAAACTACATCAGTTGCCATGGATGTTTACGACATTTTTGTCACGATACATTCAGACTCAACAATTACAAAAAAGAGAAAAGGGAATGATGTGTGTGTGATATGTATGTGATACTGCTTTTTGAAACTTGCCTTAGAATAAGGGTTTGATTAATTAATTAGTGTGTACTTATCCATAAATTTCAAAAAATAATGCAAGTTATTCTTTTCGTTCCTTAAAACATGTTTTATTTGACTGTTTTAGTACGGAAGAAGCGTGCAAATCAACAGTATACTCTTTAAATATCATTCACAATTTACCGAAAAGATAACTGGATTAGAAATAGATGTTCCGAAACAGTCTACTACGTCATACAGCTACCAGTAAGCGAAATATACTCTCTTTCCTTAATAACTACATAACAGTAGTTTCCGCTTCATAGCTATTCAAATAACAAATTAATAATGACTAAAGAGTAAAGATCTGAAACTCAGATAACGAGGAAAAATATATCTTTTAAACCCTCATCTCATATTTTCCGAGTGAAAATTCTTTAAGGTACGATATATTTCAAAATAAACATTTTTGCGGCCCATTTATTCTGCTGTCAGTACGCGGGTATAACAGCTATCACCCCCAGTTATGCACCCAGAAAATATAGTGGATATATTTTCTCCAGTCTCTCTTTCTTGATTCGATATGACGCTGTATGGTTGCCAGCGATCCTCGTCGAATTCTAGATGTTTCCTCACGTGTAAAGTGCCACGAAAGCGATATAATGAATTTTCCGCACCGCATCACACATTCATTGGTATCATTGGTACGTCTCACGATGTTCAAATGAGAATTCGGGCGGATCAGTAAATGGAACGCGAATCATATTTGCATGCATGGGGTAACTGATTTGATACCTGAATACTTCACCTGAAAGGAATTCTCTTTATTAACATACTGAATGAAATCGGAGGTGACGTTAATATCTTCTAAATCAACTCGCTTCAGCAACGAATGAAGTCCAAGCTCGGATGTAATGTAAACTGTCGTTTGATGTTCGTTGTGTTTTCATTCTCTTATTCAAGCCCTTAAGTAATTTTGAATGATTATCTATTATATTCTGTATTGAATACTTTTTATTAATAAATTATTTTTTTTCTGATATTTGTCATAATATTGCATTCAAAGAATAGATGTTGAATTTTCTTTTAACATTAGAATTTATTATACTTATTTTTACGAAACGAAGAATTTGTTCACTTGAGAATTAATTTAAATAATACAGATTTTTTTTTCAACAAGAAAGTTTAGAGCTAATTTATTTCATAGGATTTTCTTTGAACTGTATATCTAAACCTAGATTTAAGCTGTAGATTTCATCACGTACAAGTATTAATAAAACTACTTTACAACTTAGGTCAATTAGATTAAGAAATTTCAGTTTGGGAATGGTAGGCTATTTCCTGTTGTGATCTTCACCCGTCTGTTAAAGATTACATTTGAAATTTGTAAAAATCGTTTATGAATAATTTACCTTCGCTCCTAATCGGTTTATATAAAAATCGTTAACCGAAGTATGACGTTATTTTCGCACAGTTATATTCTTTTTTATATGATTAATTCAATAAGAAATCAATATTTAACAAGCTCATGCATATTTAACCTTATGCACTCTTAGTTGGTCGTTGGTTTTATGCATCGAGGTCAAAATTTCCCTTGGAGATTAAAAATTGAAAATTTATACAGAAATATTATTACAAAAACCCTGAGAGAGCTTATTCAGCGATTGAAAAACGATTATGCATAACTCACTTCGTATATTGTCCATAGGAGAAAATCGGCCTTTTTTTAAATGGCCCTAAGTATTTTACATCTGCCGAAGGGTGATTCAGTACACGCATCTGTGGTTCCGTAAATACGTGAACGTGCTTTTGGAGCACTCGGGCTAATATGAATGTCACTTTCGTATTTTTTTATCCTCCTCGTAGCGAATCTCCTCACGTAGTGCATAAATTCCTGAAGATCCCTCATAACTGTTCAGCATGCAGCGAACGTTCGCAGAGCTGATAACTCTCTTCAGAGAAAAATAATCCGCGCCTTCTTCGCCGAAGGAAAAATATCGCAATCTTTGCATCGGGAAAAAATGTGATCGTCATTTTTTTCTTCAACGCACCCCCCCGCCCTCTACCGTAACAGTTTCATAATCTCCTCGGCAACTGATTTTTTCGTAATTGAAAACGCAATTATAGGATGAGAAAGGTTGGAAATTAATTTCGGTCGCATAAAACTTTTTCGCTTCCGAATGAGAAGGGGAGATGGAACTAAAAATGTCAAAAAAAAGAGTCCTTTTTTCATCAAAACCGCATTCGTTTGGTCGTATATTTGATATGGAATCCGGAATTTCGCTTTTTTGTATAAAATCGGGATGAAAAATCGCCCCCGAATAGCTTAATGAAGGATACTTTCTCCTTCTGCTTTGCCACTTCTGTAATCTGCTTTCTGAGTTCTCTTTTTGTGTGCGAGTTTCCTATTCCCAATGTCGAATTCGGGGGCATAAAAAGTTTCGCCCAACAGAAAATAGATATTTTTTTAATGATGTGAATCCTAAAATAGCTTTCGCATTCAATAGCGTGGCCTAAACAAGGTAGTTCAATATCATATCTTCTATACATATATTTGTACGTTATACTATTTTTTCAAATCAAATTCTGGTAATCTCTTTCATGGATTCGAACTGGAGGATTTTATTTTTTAGATGCGCCAGACAACTTGTGCCAGTTTATTTGAATATTGAATATATTCGGTCTGCCTACGTTATCGAAGTTTATTTAATGAATTTCAGAATTTCGTTCGTGGAATCAATAGTAAGATAAGTAAATCAAATCAAGCTTTATTGAACCAAAGATATTCTATACAACCATTCTTTTATATAATTCTTCACGAAAAAACCCAAGTTCAATATTTTTACTTTATCTTTATTTCTTACATTTTTTAGTTATTAAAATTTTATTCTATTCTGTTTTGTTGCCAAAAATTTTTCGTGAATATTTTTTACTAACTCTCCTAAGGGAGAACGGCAGTATAATTTTATATGGTAATCATTTGAACTCGTGCTTGATGCAAATGGCCGCGGAATAGAATGGATGGCAGAACTCTGTTGCATAAAAAAGATACGTTAAGTATGCGTGGTGTTAGTATATCTGAATATAGTGATTTGGGACAAATTCCGCTCGTACTCGTTCTAAACATCTTTAGATAAAACACGAACCTTTAATGGATATCGTACCTCAACGAAGAAGTATGTTTTAATTTCTATTGACCAGAGTTTATGGTAGCAAACGTTTTTACGGGAACTTCGTTGCATGTGGTCGCGTTGATTATTCTGTGATTTTCATTCGCATCCACGATTTACGATTTAATCCCTTCCAAAGGCCCCAAAAATTCTTTTCCAGATTTGGTCGTTTTAATGTGGAATTGCTTCCTTTAATAAAAACGCTTGTGAATTATATGAAAAAGATTAGTAGAGATTAGTATGGTATAAAATTTTATTTTTCAAAATTCATTTAATTAGTTTCTTTTTTTTAAATTTAAATGTACTCCTTCATCATCAATGAGCGTAATTAAATTTTGAATAATTCGCGAAATTTTAATTGTCATTGTATCGCATAAGGTATTTTTAGTAATGCATTTGTAAGATTCGGTAAATTTTCCTCTTATTGGCATTAACATTTGATTATATACCACAACGTTTTTATCTCATAATTTCTAATATCCAAATACATTGCTAATCATCTTTTAGAAAACTCAATCAATTTAGAATTTAATACGCTGTTGTGGTCAGGACAAACTTTACTTTCCTTATTTGTTTTCGAAATAAAATTTTCGTATTTAAAAATGAAAATTTCTCGTTGAAATAAAATATCTAAATATTTTATACGTATTAATCGATACAAAATATTGCAATGTTTTATGAAAACTTGAAATTATAGTTTGCAATCGTAGAACAAGAGTCATAGTGTATCTGCGATTCGAATTTTCAATAGGAAATCGTCTTATAAAGCACTCGCATCGGATGTGAACTTAATACCATTCGTCCCTCTTCCTACTAAATATTTCATTCGACATTCATGTCACGTATGAGTTTCGTAGGCAGACTTTTACGAAACGTACATCGACCCAATACATTTCAGTCCTTTTTGCTCTTTAGATAATGTGTTTTAGCGTTCGGAAGTAAAATGCATCCATCACACAAATCGCCCTCTTTCTAAATATTTACCGACTTGAGTAGATTTCTACCGAGAAAGCTTTTGCATTTTTGCTCCTGTTTCCCATCCGGACTGAGTGAATAAATCTCCCGCGTATATAGGGTTCTTTCTTATTCTACGTTAGACCTGTATTATTGCGAATTCACCACTTTCTTATTTGCACTCCACAAGTTTGTTTCTCTTTTGGATATGCATTTAATCATTACGATGAATATTTTAGTTATTTATACTTGTATAATATATCATATGCCATTTTTATTTTACATAAGGTAATACAGAGGTAAATCTAATAATTCTTGGCATATTATTTACATTAAGCGACAATCCTTACTTTTTATAAGAGAGATTATTTGGAATCGGTTTGCGCTTTAAGCGATATAGAGTATGTAAATAATACTCTTTTATGTATTATAATGAGCGTTCAACTACTTTTAATCCTCTTATAGTGTAAATGCTTCATAAAAATTGTGTTTGAGCTAGTTTTCTGTGGTTGTTTTTCCGCAGAATATACTTCCGTGAGATCCAATTGTGGTTATTTGTCCTACATTTATATTTTTAGTATCAACATTATTTCAGTGGATGATTTCATTTCTTATTTTGTTAAGCATTTTCTTTACTTTAATGTTATAAATTTAATATTATTTACTTGTTTCATTGGGAAAACTGTTACTTAACATCATGAAGAGCATCTATTAAATTTTTTTCATCCTCTTGCTCTTAAAATAATGGAATTATCACACACACCATAGATAATTTGATACTTTTCTTTAGAAATTGAAAAAAAAAAACATTCCTATTTCCTATTCAGAACTGCAAAGAAGTTTTCGAATGAGACCCTCCTTGGAAATAAGGCATTCTAAATTCATGCCATTTCGAACTAAAAGCATTATCTCCTAACAAAATACTTTCCATCGCCTGGTCAGGATCAACTCGGACTCCCATCGCCTGAGCATTTTGCGAAACTTTTCATATTTCTCACGAAAACTTTCGGCATCTTCCAATGCGACATTTTTGATGGAATTTCGTCCGGACTTTTGAGAGGAGTCCATATTGCGGAATTTTCCGAGTTTTTGCACAACCAAAGAATTCCATGCATTCACTCGAACGCTATTTCGCCTCATCTGGAAATGTGTGTTTCTACGATAAAGGAACGGAAGCTTTGAAAAATAAGCACCTGCTACGACACAATCATCTCCTTTTATGTGTCTTCCTTTATTTTTCGTGTTCCTTCATTCTTATTTGGCGTTTAGACTGTTATTCATCCTTGCGTAGGTGTTCATCTGAATGTAATGATACCAGTGTATGCTTCGATGTTGTTCATCGAGTGTGTCCTTTGATGGAATTTACTGCCTTTCTTTCTCAAGTCAAATAATATTTTCACATATCGTTTCTATTTTGTTTTGGCTCTTGAATGCCTTTTTGTAGGAGTTTGATTTGAGCGATGTGCCAACTATATCAATAAAAGGAAACAATTGGAATATAAACTCCTACATCATTGTCCTTTTGAATTTCAATTGATCAACAGGAAGCCAATAAACTTTTCTGTCTCTAGAGAATTTCTAGTTAATAACCTTTATTCGCTACTTACGTTTCCAAACATATCATATCACTGTGCCCTTTTTGGATTGATCTTTTGTTTCCCAACACGTGCCAGACAATGTCATATGATAGATCGAAACCTTTCAGAGTAATGGGCATTTTCGCATTGCAGTTTTTCTGTGGGATGGCAATTTGAGCGATGGATCGGTTTGCCGAATGACGAGCAAGTTCTCGGTAAATATTGGAACTCTCCGAACATCTCCTATTTGATTGCGATAACTGTGATTAACATTCTCAATTACGTAATTCTAGCTTCGTTGACCTTTTATCAATACATTCACGAATAAAATTGGATGCGTTTGTTTACTTTAGTTACAAAGGATTTCGTATTATTGAGTACGTTTTAAACAAGAATATACTTTGATTGTTATCTAGCAAACATTTTATAATCAACTTACAATATTTCACGGAATAGAAGGAATATCATTCCATAAATTAATTTTCTAGCATGTTTAAATTAATTGATCTAATTATTTCATTTCAATATTGAATTATATAATATTGCACACAATATCGGATATTGCAGAAGAAATGACGGAGGTGTGAAATTATATGATAAAATTTGAATGGTTTGTGAAGACCCCTGAAATAATATTAATCTCATCCAAACGATAAAATTTGGCTCTTCTTTTACTGGAGTAAAATAAATTTTTGAGAGTTGATTTATAGCTTCACTTCTTGATTAATGAGTCAATTTATATGGACTAACTTTTATATTTTGTTTAATGAGTCGATCATCGGGATAATTTATAAATGGCGTTAAAGGCAATTCATCAAATTAATGAATGTGTTCACTCATTCACTGTTAATTTAGACCGCGATGTGGTATAATTCATCTCATACGATGTCATCAATGATTCAAAAATATTAAAGGAACTGGATTATTTTTGAGTCGAAAAATTTTGTATTATCAGTATTATCATCGTTCTCAATAGCATAGGTGAAATCAGTGACTTTTTGAACGAATTTAAATGTATTTTAGAAATCTATAGAATTATTAAATCATGAAATAATAGACGCAGTCCTTCATCAATGATTCAGCTTTATTTTCTGCTTTTCAATTAAACTCCATAAATCGAGCGTTTTATGTCACTAAAAATATTTTAATTTCGTTAAAAATACGTATTTATTTATCCAGCGACAATGGAATTAGATGGAGGTAATTTCAGTTTTTGTTTCATAAATGAAAGTGTTATTCCTGACCTCTTATTGAAATCTTTTATGGCTATTTAATGTCCAAAATAATCAACTTTCTGTTTTACCCTATTAGATTGAACAAGTTTCTTTTATCTTCTTTATGGCGCAAACGAAGGCAAATTCTTTAATTCCACCTGTAGATTGTATCTTCCCTTAAAAACAGAGCCGAGTTCAAATGAAAATCCACGTAAAAAAAAGTAAAATCTTCGTTTTAATTATCTTAGGTCTAAAATCTCTTCATTATCATTTACTTTATATATACCAATATTTATTATTCTCATATATAATCGTGTTTTTAATTATTGGATATTAAAAAGTCAGTAAAAGATAATTAAAGTCAATAATAATTTTGTAAATCAAAATTATTGGTATTAAAAAGGTTAATTTTGGAAACGTGACAAAGTCTCTATTCTCTATTCAATAAATCTTAATATTATTCTTTACATCATACATTTTTTGTGCTTATATTTTACTTTTAAGGAGTTCATTAAGAGTAATCACGATCATGGAACGTGGAAGCGATATAAATTTAGAGGTTGCGTAGCCTCTGATATGATATGTTAAATAAATAATTACTTATAAATCTTCAGGTCTAAATAGAGATATCTCTTAGACGTGCGAATCACAGTATTTGCTGTTCTAATGAATCACGTAGTTCCCGATTTTTTGCGTCTCATGGAAGTGTACGAAATTTCGCGATGTTCCCGGAGATCGAAACGGCTTTGTTTTAGCAGACGGATGTGTTCCAATTAGTTCAATCCATTCGCTAGAGTTCGATGTCAAAGGGGTGAGTATCGTTCGGTAAAAAAATCCTTTCATTGAAAACCTTCCCGAAAGCTAATCGTGGGTTGCTTTATACCTTGAAAAGGTTTGGTTCCAATACAATCCCGTGAGGAGAAATTAACTAAGAAATAAAAGACTCCTTTGAGCGGATCTATCGAAGAGGAATTTTTATCTAAATTATGAAGGAAATTCCGGTTAATTTTCACTTTGATTAACGCTGAATTCGAGGCGAAGGTAATGTGAAGCGGACAGGAAATTCGGGTAAAATGTTTCAAAGAGCAAAGGGAACTAATGACGCATGAATTACGAAATTCCGTTTATATGACATTGTTAAGGGGTTCGGGAATAATGGGTTCTTTTGAATAAAATGATTGTTAAAAGTTAATGTATTATTCAATGGTTTAATAGTGGTAATTTTAGATTGTGTCTCATTGTATTCAATGTACATAAAGCTCTGCAATTTTGGGCATTTCTTCAATTAAAAATGTATATCTACTAATTAAGATCTTTCTGTTGTTGGAAGATCAATTATCGACATTTATATTAAACCAACTCTTTTAATCATCCATCGGGCAACTATCTTCGCATTTATAAATTGTTTTCAATTATTATTTAATTTCTTTCTATTTCCTTCAAATTATTAATTTTTAAATATATTCTCGGTAGAATCTTTCTACAGAAGACTCAAAATTAATTAAGTGTATTATCTTATGTGCACTCTTCGCAGTGATGAATAATTCTGTCGAGAAATAATGGAAATGAACAGAACCCGTGGCTCTATCACAAAAAAACTATATACGGAATCCTTTGCTGAAACTAATCATTGGGAAATATCACCTGAAATGGAAAATTAATTGGATGAAACCCTAGTGGAAAGCAATCACGACAAGCACGGAATTCATCGTTTTAGAACGACAGGAAATTTCACCAATTCCCTATCATGCAATAATGGTTCCAAAGCGAGTCTTGTTCCCTCTATCCAGGACATCCCGATTCAGTTCCAATTCCAGCCATCGTATTGGATTTGGATTCCAAAGGGAGGGAGGAACGCGAGAAAATTAGCAGTGCAGAATCGGTGAGACGAGGGTCCGTCAGTAATAAACTGAATTTCTTTCAGTACCCGCTTCTTTTGAGCCCTTTACTGTCTACACGTACTATACTTTCATCTCCACGTCACGAGGAATCGTGCTACGTGATCATTCGCGGACGGTCTGCTTTTCCGGAACCGCACGGGAATTTCCACCGCTAAAGTATATCGGATATTTCCTGAATTTTTCCTTCAAAGTGGGGAAACGAGGAAATAGTTCACTCAAATTAGGTTAGCCCTGTGCGGATTGAATAGCGAGAGGGCCGGAAGCTTTCCGCCCGGAATGCTAAAATTCGTGGAAAATTGAAATGAAGCTTCTTCGGGATGGCACTGTAAGGTTTCAAGGATGGAAGATGATGGTGGTTAGATTTATCGGAGCTCTGTGGACTCGGAAAGAAAATTTTTGCGTTAGATTCGATTTCTGATCGAGGACGAGAGATGTATTGAACGCTGAGATACAATTGAACGCACTGATTGTGGATATAAATTATTATTTAGGCCTTTTACTGCTATCTCTTCTTTCTATAGTATATATTTCATATTTATCATTATATTAATTTAATGATATGTATCTCTTAATATTATTTTGAGACCTTCATTTCGTAACGTTATCTTTTATCTGTTGCAATTTTCCTTTGATAAAATAGAAGTATGGAGAAGATATGTTTCAAATAAGACTTAATTATAAGTTCTAACAATTTGTTTTATTGGGAGCTTTTTGCTTGAAGCTCTATTTATTTCTTGAAACGTATATCATTATCCAAATTCAAATGTTTGACTAAAAGTTATCGCTCGTACAAATTAAAAATCTATGTATCTTGAAGGAATAATTAATTGAAGAATGTTTGAAAAATGACGCTTTTGTTGTGGGAACATTAAAGTATTGTATTTACGTAAGCGTATTGTCAACTTTGGTATTCATTCATAGCGAAACATTTTCAGTGAGCGCAATCTAAATGCACTTTCTGATATAAGGAATCGTCAGTTTTACAAAGAATTATCTAAGAACGATGCCCTCGTTTCTTTCCATTAAATTTACGTTCGTTCGCGGATAAAAACTGGCTGTGAATGTTAAGCAAGCAAAGAGTTGCAAAAAATATTGCTTTTTAGGTTTAAATGCGGAGATAAGGATGAGTTATCTTTCAGAAACTAGAACAGGAAATCCACGTAAGTTTTTACTCAGAAATGCTTATTTGAAGGCTAAGTTTTAAGTAGGCCACGTTTGGTTTACGAAGGCGTTTATTTTGATGAAAACTATGAAAGTTATGAATCATTATATTAACATATATGTTAACGTTAACAAATGATTAACTCAGAAGTGATGATAATGATAAAGCATTTTTATCAAGTTCAAATTGAGATGATATCTTCTGAATTGATCTCATAAATCTTAAAGAAAATTCTCATCGTTTTATGTAGGAGCATCATGAAAAGTAGCATACTATACATATGATTAACTTGCAAGACCAAAGCGTTTCTATATTGTATTCGCTCAAATACTACAGTTCCTTTATCGATCCTTAAGAAAGGTCGTCGTCCGCAAATATTCTTTTCGAATTTTCCTTTTCTTTATGAAGAGAGAGGGCAAGGGTTTCTTGATTATCCATATTTTTCTGATACATCGGATTTCATCTCCATGTTTCCTTCTTTCATCGTTTTCAATCTTTAATTTTTTTCATCTTCCTTCGGTTTTATTTCTCCTTTGTGAACGTTTGATTCCCACACCTCCCTGTCCATTTTATTTCTTCGATTGAGACAGTTTTCTCTCGAATCTTCGGCACATTTTCAATTTTTGTAACAGCTCAACTTACATTTTCTCTCCACTGATCAAAGGCTTTCCGGTAGCTTTGTACGTATTGTTTTGCCTTCCAACGAACGCGTCAGATCTTTGTGATATTAATGGACAAACGCTACGTAGATCACAACCGAAAGTTCTCTTATCGTAAATAAAACAATAACTCCCTTCTTCATCATCTCTATTGGGTCTACCCTCCGAAAAATTTTTCTATCTATTTGGCAAATAAGTTTAATTTTTTTGATAAAAGCGTGAAACTGACCTCGAAACCTTTATGATTTTTATGGTGTCCAAAATCTCATCACCTGGAAGGTAATTTGGCGAAAGAGTATCCATTCAAATGCATTACATTCCTGTAGAAGTTTCTACTGATAAAAGAAGTTTATACTTCGAATGGTTTTCAAAATAACTTCAAAATGAAATTTCACCTCTATTGCAACGATTTTTTAATAAAGTTCACTGATTCTACTCCCATACTCTTACTTATCAAGTGCTCTTTTTTATTATTTTACCTTATTTACTTTATTCTTCAGCACCTTATGTACCTTATTTTCTATCCAAGGAGACTTTTATTCGTATGGTAGCTCGATAAATATATGTTCGTCTCCCAAACGTAATGTTTTAAAACTTATTCGATGCACTCACTGTATTTTAATTGGTTTATCATCATTCAACATTTCGTTTTGTTAATTTTTTTATTATTTTGTTCATTCCTTTTATAATTTTTATCTTCCTTTTCCGATATATACCGTTTATTGGCTCTGCTTTCTCTGTCACTGAAAATCACTAGCATGTTGAACAGATATAAATAAAGAGTACACTAATTAATGAATGAATAGATAATTCATAATTCACGTGGAATAAAGTTAGATTGATTCTATATGGAGGGTTTTTAAAATGAAATAAAACATAAAAGAATAGCTCTGCGTATAGCATTCATCTCATTACCCTAAGCATTTATAACACGAGAAAAAAATCTCGCTAAATGGAATGCTTTGTTAAAACCGCGTTGAGAAATTGTAGTGACGAACATTAAAAATCCATCGGAGAAAACTTCGGATATAAGAACCCTACGAATCGAACACATCTCTAGCGAACCCTTTCTGCAAAAAGTCTTATGGACGTCCGTGCGGACATTCTTCGTATCAAAGCGTTCTCGGAAAGGCTATTTCTCGGACGAAACGCCCTGGAACCATTCCCAACATTTATTTTCACCCCGTCCCTTCAATCCCTCTCCTTCGGTCCATCAACTTCGCAAACTAATCCGAACCGTCTCTTTTCCCATTTGCCCATTATTTCTTCCCATCTTCCGTCCAAAAGAGAGATGTAACAAAAGGGAAAAGTGCTCATCTCTCCGATACGTCTCCCGAAAACTCATCCCCGGAGACGAGCCCTCATCATCCGAAAGACAAAGACGACCCTGGACCGGAGGATCGATGACGTCACTAATGCGTGATCTGCGAGTTCTTTCGTCCTCAGGAGTATATATCCCTCTATCGCTCTCAGAGGCCGTTAAAGGACGTACGAGTTGATGGGAGAAACTGAATCGGATGAGATAAAAAAAAGAAGGTGCCCTCCCGCAGGTTTGACTTCGTGCCGAGAGACGAGGATTCATTAAGGAAAGTTGGATGGCGTGGAAATTAATTAGCGTGGATGAAAATGGACGACTCTCTAATATTATTTTCCTCTTGTTCGCGGAGGCTGATACGATGTTACCTCGTACGGAAAATTTGCTCTGAGCTGAGCGAAGTTAACGAGGGATCGTTCCTGTGTGTTTCTACGAAGCCATCGCGCTTTTAGGCTGTGCCGAAATGCGAGTTTTGGTTTAGTTTGTGTCCTCAGCTTTTCTCTTTTTGCTTCGAGCTCTGTATTTCATCTGTATCTAAAGTTTTGGGACGTGTCGCAGTATTTCGCAGATTGTGATCTCAAGCCTTCTGCCATCGGTTGACTAATGAATTAGGCTTGAGTTACTTTGTCTGAAATTTATGCGCTGAGAATGCTTTTCAGTTCATTTAAGTAATGGTCCTATGATTATTATTTAGATCTAATTTTAATGAGTCTTTTAATGAACTACATGTACACTTACATTTCACATTCAGTTGAAATAATTTACATAATTCCCGATTCTCCAAATCTATTCCTATTACACTCGTTGATTTCATAGACTAAAATCTCTAAATAAGTTTGAGATTGAAATTGTATTATTAGGAGAACGAAAAAGAAGGAAAATTGATATCTTATTAATTTTTAAAAAACTAAGTGATTATTCAATGTTGAATTACACGAATGAAGAGTATGGAGAATTCATGGCAGAAGCTAATCTTTGGTTCAAAAGAGCATGAATCCACCCAGAATAATCCTCATACAATAGCAATTTTTGAGATTGTATTGTTATGTTTCACTAGATTAAATTCTAAAATGATTATCGTTTATCTAGATTTTGAGATAATTGGTGTTAACTTCAAAATAATGACTATGGCAATTTATATTTTCCTTTGATGCTCCCGTTTATAATGGGCGTCTTTGAACAATTGGTGTTCGATTGAATTAATAACGAGAACCGGGACTGTTCTACTGAAACCTTTAGTTCTTACTTAAAATTTAATCCAATTCGAAAGCTAATCTCATTAGAAACTAAAAGGTTCGAAGGTACGGAAGTATCCGGAATATCTGCTTTGAAAGGAATATATGTACATTCATTTTCCACCACTTCGAATCGAGACCTTATACAGCCAGCGGGTCTCATTTTATTTCTTCTTTACAATTCCAATATCGGAGTACCTTCAAATATATTCCTTTTTCCATTGGCTGAGAGGGCATCGGGTTTCCACGGAGCAGAAAATTTCTTTTCCCGTCCCCCTTCCAGATGCAGCCGACTCAGCATGATTTAGAGAAGGGCTTTATGATCTCGATAAATAACCACTGAATCTACATTTACCACTATTAATGAACTTCCATTTCCCCGAATCCCATTTGGGCTTATCGTCTAATTTGACTTTCCTTTATTTACATCCCTTTGTACCTTTTTTTCCATTGGAAAGCGTCCAAATAAAATAGAGGTCGTCCCGTTTTTAATTTCATGGATGCCAAGAGCAGAAGATCAAAAGAATGCGGACGGCTTTGGTTCGTTATTTGGAGAAATATTTTTTTTTTATCGTGCGATTTGTCGTGTGAAGTAGTTTATGTTCGATTGTGTGTCGAATACAAAAGCATTTCAAAGTACGCTCCGGAAATTCGATATTAATTTGAAGGGACTACCGGTCGGGTTTTTATCGTGTTTTGAAATTCTGCTTTGTGTCGGATGATTTATGCGTCCTATTATGTTTACATTTGTCTAAAGAAGGTTTTAACTCTAAAAGTATATATTATTATAAAATCATAGTATAAATATATCTTTATATATAATATTCAAGTATAGTACATATTTTATTATTTCTTCTGTTCCGTTTGTGAATTCGATTTTGTGGTTCGAATTCTTGCTCTATTATCACTTAAATATTTGAATTTTATACAATAATAATGTGTTTATTTGAACGAGACTTTGGTCTCAATCAGGGGACTAAAGTCTCCTCATCCATCCAAGCTCTTATCATTTGTTATTATTAAGCCCTGATTACAATGATAGATTCAAAAAAATATTTAAGAGATGTGGATACAAAAATAAATAAAGAAAAATGATCCACTGCACGTAAATTCCCGCTATTAGTCTTTTTATGATAATAAGTTAATGAATAATGATACTTAAAATTGTTTAAGGCGTTTATTTAAAAAATACATTAGTTAGCACTTATTATTAACTCATCTTGGATTTAAGTACAATGAAGATACTATTACATATAGTTTATATAATCTATCTAATATTTATTAATTATATTATCACTATATACAATAAAAAGTGTATTGCTGCCTTATAAAATAAAAGTGTCTTGGGTCCTTAACCTTTCCGATGCAGTATTTTTATTGAGCGCAAAGGCTTGCAACATCAAAAGGCCATAAGTGTGCTATACCGTACGTGCACTTAAGTTTACAAAACACTTTAGAACTTTCATGATTTGTTGAGCGCTAAAGCCATGAGCGGTGCTCATAGATTCAAAGTTTGATGCAATCTGCTTTGACACGCTAATGAAAAGTCTTCCAAACGTTTATGTTCCGAGTAATTTCCTGTCCACCTAACCTTCAGAGCTATACAGCATCCCGCCTTACTCCGAGGGGGTTTTAATCTCTAGCTTAGAAAGAGCATCATTTATTCAGCCGTCGTAACCTGCCTCCTGCACTGGGTCACCTCCAGTATTTTCAAGAAATCGTAATCTTTGAGAGGCCGTTTGAACCCTCTCGTCACGTGCGAGAATCTCGTAAGAAATGAGACGTCGGAAATAAAAAAGAAAGAAACGTCTATTCAACTTCTTTGTGAGTCGTAAATCCCCAACGAATCGCGTCGAATCTATTCTGATCGGGCGTTGATCTTCAATTGTCTGACGAAGGACCCAACTTTTAACGACTCTTGAGGGCCACCGTTTTAACATGTCCCACGTCTCACCCTCCGCATTCGAGGATGGATTTGATGAATGACAGATAAAGAAGTAACCCGAGCCATTTGGGATAAGGATTTCAATTTCCCGCTTGGAAGAACTCGCTTACAAAGTGGATGATTTTCATCAGCTGTGAGATGAACTTCGGGAACATTTATCTCCGTTGTTTTCATAGCCGTGTGAATGATTCTTTATCTTCCGAGGCCAATTGATTTTCGTCATCTCTTTACAATGAAATTCTTCTCACGTCTTTTAAGTACGAACATCAAAGTTTGTACTATAAATAATTTAGACTGCAGGTGGAAAATTAGTTTACCTGTAGTTGCGATGCTAGTAAAGAGAGAGCATTATTATTGGATGTGACATTTATTTTATTACCTTCGGTTCTAAGGAAATTTTATACCAGCAAAGATCTCTATTATTTCTCATTCAACTATCTTGATTACGATTCGATAATTAAAATATCGGTAATTAGAAATTCATTTCTAATGTTACAATTACGTAGAAGTAATATCAGAAAATCTTTGGAGTTGTAGATTGCTGATTACTTATTACTGTTGAAAATTATAATGAAAAATAAAGATTACATTTCTTGGAATCGAGAACGAAAACAGGTAGGAGTTATTGATGTGGGGGAACCAAAAATCGAGCATTTTTGTTTCTTGATTGATTTTAGGCTCTATAATTGTAAACAAGTTGTTTAAAATGGATGGAGAAGTAGCAGATTGATTTTTAAGCAAAACAAGGAAGTTTTCACCTCCATTGTACCAGGAAAAATTGAATAAACATTCCCGCTAATTGATGAAAATTGAATTTTCACTTATGCCTTGATTGTGCTATTCCTCTCATGGGAAATGTTTATCGAAGCCACTTTTTAATTACGAAAGAGGAAGCATCTTAAAAATAGTGCATTGGAGTTCCTTTTTTGAAGAAAAATTGATTTGATATTGATTGCTTAAAATCTCTCAAATTTAAGTAATTCATCAATCAACTAATTGTGAGAGCTAAGGGTTTATTTCAGAAATTAACTATCAATTACAATAATTCCACTTTTTCTAAGCTATAATTTTCTTTTATTTTGTTATGTAGTGCCTTATAGTTAACTTCAACTTGAGTTGATTCTTTTATATTTAAATTTATTTTAAAAATTTTAAACTCATTTCATTCTTTGCTTTCAGTATTCTGAATATAACTTGTTACGTCTGTTTCATATCAGTACGTAATTATACTAATGAGGGTTAACGTTTCCAGAAAAGGTTGAAACATTTTCATGGCTTTAGTTTATGCGCGAGTGATGACTCGTATGTTAATTCACACACTTGAAACTCGTATCCTGGAACAGGAAAATAAAAAGATATCCCTGTGGGCCACCATCGGCGGAAAGCCATAATGCATTCAGGAAAACGGAGCACGGTTTTAAATTCCATTTCACCTCATTTATTTTTCATTTCAATGCTCTCGAGGCGATTTGAATAACATCGGCGAGTCCTTCCTTTAGCAGCGCGTGTTACATTCTCCCGAACCACTCCCCGCTTTGGATCCTTCCGGTGTCGCTAAGCCATTAACGGTTAAACCTTCCGAGACAGCCTTCAACCCCAGTGCAAGAAATCCCGGCTCTTTCGTCCTTGGCCCTACCATCTCGACCTTCCTCCCAAATATTGATCCCTCGCGATATATTACCCCCCCCCTCTCACGGTACCCACCCTCTTTACCCGGCTCCTACGACGCCGACGGCTAAGCCCGGGCACAGGCCCCACACCCCTCGTCTTCAGCGAAAAACTACGCTCTCAGCATCAGGGGTGGAGGGCCCTCCCTACCCCAACACCGCCAAGCTTTGCGGAAGGCTTCCCGAAGCAGGTCGCAAAAGGGGTGTTTGGAAGCTTGCCAATACGGCACTTTCTTTCCATCGCTTTATATATACCTTTTCCGACATACACCGTCCCCCACTGACCTATTTGGCTGCTGGATTTTTTCGTAATTTGGCCGCGGGAGCCGTCGCGGACGCCGTTTGAAGTTTTACCGAAGTCCTCTGCGCGATTAAGAGGGGTCGTCGAGGGTTCACGTGCGATCTCTGAAGTACGTTTGACCCCTATCCCGAGGATAGTATTGGAGTCTTGTGCTTTTGAGAATTTTCTCGAATGGTATAGGTGCTCGATTGAAGGGTCAAATTTCATTAGGAAGAATCATGCTTGATTTGATTGCACACGTTAAAGCGTTCTTCTGTTTAGATTTTCTCTATTTTTTGATGGAGGATATTAATATTCTTAAATTTGAGCGTATTTGAATTTAAGTATAATTGATTGAGAATGGAGTTCATTGATTATCTTAAATATGATTTGTGGATTTAGTATCCAAAAGTAATTTTCCAATTGATTCAACGAAAGGATAATGATGAAGGATATTCATGATCATAATGGGATTATAGCCCAAAAGATAGAGACAGAAGGGTAATTATAAAGGGATGTACACAATTCTATAATGTCCATGAAAAAAAATAAAACATATGCTCGGCTTAGATGCACTATAAATGTCCTTAATTTAAAAGCAAAAGAAAACGGATTGCTGTTTTAATTGACTCGAGATAAGTTAAAATGAGGAAGTCCAAAATGGTGAAACTTAATCTGAGTTAAGAATGCATGATTGGTTTATTATAATGCAATATATTCTTAGCCTCTTAAAGTGTATACTTCTGACAAATATATTCAACATTTAAATATTTTAAAACGATAAATAAGTAGTAAAATCCTTTTCTGATCTTGATAAGAGTAAGTTGTTCCAATACATATCTTTTGAAATAATGTTTATAAATTTCTCTAAGTATAAATCTTTTTAAAAATAGTTATTTAGAGGAATTTTAAGTTAAAACTGTAATTTTTGGTTGAAATTGTTCCGATTGTAGGTCTGACCTTGTTCCACCAGGTCACGCCTTTTCGTATTGATTTTATTCGTTCCATTTCCTTTTTTAATTTCAATTGAACTCTGAAAGCATCAAACAAATTTTTATAAAAATTCATGGTCCTATGAAACCTCTCTACCATATATAATATCGCCAACTGTGTCTATCAAGCCCATTTAATTATATTCGGAAAAGTTATTTAAACCTGAGGTGATCGATTTCATAGTTATATGGCAATAAATTATGAAATTATCTACTCTTGAAAAAATCTTAACTAAATATGATGATAAACTTAAATTGAAACCTATATTACTATAAAAACAAAGCTGTTTCCAGGAATTTATTGTTTAAATAGATGCAAACGGATGTATAATATTTTCATATTGCAGTGGGATTAGAAATGTAATAATATGTGATTAAATTACAACTTCATTAGTTTATTTTAGTTTCCATAAATGTTTAATGGATCCTCTGTTAACTCTTCCTTGGGCAATTACATCTGTTCTCCCGTGCAGTGCCCTCTGAAATCGATTGAGTGGGGCAGGAAAGCAGCTGATTCAGGTGGAGTTTGTCGGAGGGGGTTTTCGTCCGAGTGTTTGCAATCGACTCGCCCTAAGACTGGATTTTATTGAGCGACGAATAAAACAAATACCAGAATCTTCCATGTTTTAAATCCATGTAAAATTCATATATTTTTTGTTCGATACAAAAAAGTAGCGTGATTTCTGATACATCATTTGTAGTGGTAGAAAAAGCGAGCTTTTGTTCATCTTTAACTTGTTCTGATATCTTTGTGTACACTATAGTGAATTAACCCAAGAATTAGATATATTAATTGTGTACTTTTATCCAGTTAGAGGAAGGGAGCGGGATACGAGTACCGTTTAACTCGATGTTATCTGTTTAGGGCGTGGTTGTATTGCTGGTTGCGCTCTTGCAGGGGTTGTGTACGTGATGGGGAAGAAGTGTAGGGAGTGGTATAACAAGATACTGCAGTCCTTGTACATAAAAGATTATTATGTAGTTTACGTACGTATTCATAAAGGTATTTACTTCGGAGTAAATTGGTCTCTAAGGCAACCAAAATGTTTCAGAAATGTTTAAACGTGAAGTAAGAATATCTCTCAGTTGTAATTTGTTTAGTAATGGAATTATAATAGTATCTGAGGCCCACTCTTTTATGTTTTTGTTCTCATGAATCTATTTTCTGTTACAAAATGTAAAATGAGATCGGTTAGAAAAAAAACACGTACTGCTCAAATATATTCTAGATACCGTAAGCTCATTAATGTTCTAAAATTACTCAAAGGAAGTTAATATGGTTTAAATTAACTTGCTCGTGTATATTTTTTCCAATACTCAAGTAATTAAATTCACATTTTAAATGTTACTTAAAATAAAATGTTTTATATTGCTTCCTAATATGTTTGGTAATTTTCCCGTAATCTTATAGAAAAATATAATAATTTTTCTTGTAATCGATGGGAATGGAAATATTTTAGTAAGGAAAATGTCAGAAATTTTCAAACCTCCAATCAAAGAGAATTAATAATAAAAAACGTATGAAATTAGATTCGCGAAAATTTTGGTTTGTAAAAGTTAAGGGGATAATTGGAAACGAGCGTAATAATTCAGTTGAATACGTCATTAGAATAAAAAACGTTTAACGATCTAGAACGAGAATAATTTAAATACCTTTTCTTTTTTTGTTCTCCTTCACGTTAGATCCTCCTCTATCCTCTCCCACAAAGCAAGCGCCCGCATCCTAAAGTGCACGAACTCTTATAATGGCGACAACCTTCCGATAATGAAACCAAGATCCAGCCAACCTCAGCGGCGGCACCTATTAAAGATGCCATGACAATCTCTAAGCGTGTTGCGTATACCCACTCACACACAGCTCTTAATGAATGCCGGCTCAGGAAAGCCGATTACACGGAAGCCGCTTTTTTTTATTTTTTCCCTCTTCATTTGCACGAGATAAGGATCTCGTATCTCCTGGATCGTATCCATGACGACGCTGCACGAACAGATATGAAATTAAAAACATCTCTAAGTTATATAAGGAGTTCGGCCTTATACTCCTTTTAAAAAACTTTATACGATCTTTCGATAACCTGTACTGGAAAACAAAATAATTTAAGTCACTTTATAGAGTTGCAGTTCCTTCCGTAGATTAGTCAGGATATTACAGTTTTATAACTCGCTCGTAATTACGAATATGCATATTCATATAAAAGCTATTTTCGTACTCACGGATGATGTAATTTTCCACCTTTTGAATTGTTTGATGACTTTCTGTTTATTGAATTTGATTAATAATGTGAAATAATTAATATACGCTGGCCAAAATTGGAAATGATAAAGGTCACATGCAGGTACTTATTTTGAGTAGAGAGATTTGTGAAATACCTCGGGCAGTTTCCTCATTGACCTAAATAAAACATATTCCTCATGCTACGTTATTAGATATCCTTATAATACAAACTTAATTATATTTGTTGTATATTTTGATATTCATTATATTTAATTGAATAAATCTATCCATCCAAATATTGCCAATTAAAGTTCTCAACTATAGAGTAAGTTGATATTTTGTTCATCTATGGAAAAAGAAAAGTTTTACATTTACTATTATTAAAGTACATCTAACAAATATTAAAATAAAATGACAAGTATTTACAGTAGAGAATGCAATCCCAAATTTTCGAAAATAACAATGCGTTGCGAAATGAAAAAGTTTATTTTATTTTTGATTGTTAGGTATTTTGTTTTATTCAGCGAGTCATAAAGTATTTTTTGAATACTCGATTCTGGTTAGGTTTAAATTTTCTTCCAATTATTTTTCTCGTGAAAAGAAAACGATCCTGTATGAGACCTAAAGCTTGAGGTTTTATTCGAACAGTTGTGGAATTGTGGTCGTGACAATAGAATCTGAGGAGGAGGAATTTTTTCTCTTCGTCTTAGAGCATTTGCATGACATTTCATTGTAGCATCTCCAAGGGGTACCATCGTTGGAAAAAAAATCGTACGCTTTCCTACTTACAAACAATATCTTCTCACTTCTTCGTGTACTCACGGGGCCATGTTTATCCTCGCAGTAGAACAAGAGAACATTAATTCTCAACTTGGCGTATTATTCATTCCGTGCATCAGGGAAAGCTTTGGGGGAAAAAAGGTGTTTTTCCAGTTATCCCTCCACATTCTAGATATTAAGATGAGACGAATTAATTCGAGGTGTCTCGCATGCAGAGTGATAGTCAGATGGTAATGAGGCCAGAGTCGGGAGTGCAATCCTATGTAATGGGAGCACGCTGTGGGCTAACGTGATTAACCACTTGTCTTGATAAGACAAATGTGCTCCTCAAAAGACATTTGACGAATTTTTGCGTCACGTTGACGAAGGAGGACGGTGACATAGGCTCCCTTCTTGAAATACGGTGAAGACACGTAATGCAAAAGTGTACTACATTCAACCCTACGAATGATTTGTTGTTATGAATTACTACCTCATGTATTTGGCTGTAATATATTTCCCCTATTTATAGCTGTATCTCTATGTAACGCGAAAATTAATTCATTTCTATGTATTATGATTTAATTGGTTGATATGAAAGAGTAACTTGAGACCACTATGAAAATTTAAACTAAATAATCCTTCGAGCATCCAAAAAATTATTTGAAATACCTTAGTATTTAAGTTAAATAATTAAGAGTTTTAAAAGCAATAAGTCCAACATAAATATTTCCTAGTAATAACATGAGATATAAGATGATAAATCGTTTTGAGATAGCAGTGTGAGAAATAATTTAAAAAAGACATTCTCCAAGCTGATATCTCCCTTTTTAGAACGCTCCTTATTTCAGGTCTTTTTCAAGGCATAAATTTTTCACCGCCCGATGTTCACTCAGAATCGTATATTTCTTCTCGACTAGAATACCGGCTCCCAACAGGACTAGAATTTACGTCTCTTTCGCCCTGATTTTAAACTATCTGCCCCACACTACCCACATTGATCTGCGCCCCGATATTCGGTTCTGGGAAAGGAAATAGGTGAGCGTTGGAAATCCGTAGAGATGATGGTTCTGTGTAGCCGATATACGAGTCTATGGGCTTCTATCATCCCGCCCTAGCTTCACGCTGGATGTGGAACGTAATTTGTTCGGCGATGAAATTGACGGAGTGGTCTACTTCGAAATGGTTACGCGCGTTGTTTACTTAACGTACGTGTAAAGTGAACTCGATTCCATGTGCCCTCTCTACCTTGGAATACACCATGATGCCCTACTTTTCTACTATAGAATTCGAAACGGTTCCATTTAAACTCTAAAACGTTTAATTTTCCTTTAAATGCATTCCAAAGCTCTTTTATTTTACCATTACGTTTCAAGGTTTAAGTTTAATTGTAAGTAAGAATTAATTGTTTCATGGGAGGGCTTAAGAGTATTATATTGAATAATACTCGATCTAATTGCGATATTTCCTTTCTTTCTTATCATATAATTGAAATAAATTTTTTTGAATTCATGTGATTTTTATTTGATATTTGAATGATGATTGTGTTTGAAACATCTATTTATTTTTCATGAAGTTAATTCTCGTGAAAAATCTTGCATTATCCCAGCATACATTTAGAAAGTGCTTCAAAAAATAATAGTTCTTACGACACAATTAAAAATTTATACCACTAATTCATTGTACTTTAGTGATTATTGAAATGGATCTTTCGAACATAATTATGTTCTAATTTATGTTAAGTGTGTATATTTTGTTCACCAAAACAGTACATTATAAGTATCCTAAAAGCTTCGAGCGTGTCAGTATAAAAAGTCTTTATATATATATATATATATATAAGTCTTTGACTTTGACATTGGACTTTGCAAAAAGGACGGAACGGTCTCGTTATCTTTGTCCCTTTTCCGGTGTATTGGACGCAGGGGAATTTCCCTTCCCGTCTATCTTTTGGGATTTTTCCATTTAAAGCACCCCCTTTTACAATATCACAAAAATATAAAAGACTCCCATGATCCTATCGCTGTTATTCTTCGAAATCTTTAAATAGCCGTAGATGCTCTCCGGAGAAATTATGAATCGAGAATCGGTTTGCCAACGTAGCACTAGTGACGTCACAGGAATCCCCGTGGATCGTAAAAAGGACGTTCCCTTAAGGTCGCAGCAAGATGAATGCGTTTTAGCAGCTATCGATCCATGGAACCGTAAAACCCTTCGGTGTGTCCAAGAGGTCTGTGTTTACTAGCGGATGGCTCCGATCGATTCAAGGTCGTCCCGAATTTTCGGCGTTTATCTCCGTGTTTGAGGAGATCACTCACGACTCTCGTAGAAGATAATAAATCTTACGTTCTCCCCTCTCTGGAACGGAAATACTATAATGGATGCTGGAATCGATATCTTACCCCATCAATACACACGGCCGTTCTCTCCAGACCGGAATCCATTTATAATACGTCTCTCTCACGGAGCGTAGACCGTTGAATCTGACGTTTTTATCAGAGTTGTCGAAGAAGTTCTGCACCGCCGTTCATCAATGATCGCTCCCTTTGCATTTATGCCCTTCTCGAATAGTTTTTTTAAGGGTCTGTTGTTTTTTAAAGAGAATTGCCCGTACACTCTTACGTCTCGCGAACTTAACACTTCTGACCTACATATGCCCAAATCAAAGGTCAGACGTTATATAAATATATTGATTCGGGAACTGCTGACTGATGTATATGGTTTCAAGGTCGTAAAGTTCAAAACTATGCAATCATCCTCGTCGCGTATTATTTGGGTCGTAAGATTTTATTTTTCCGAGTGTTATCGGTGCGAGTTGTTTTCCTTTTGTGTAGATATTGAGTGTTTGAATGTACAATGGTCCTTGGATGACTGATGACTCGGATGACCGCTTCAATAGTAAAATGTAATTTTTGAAATATTTCTTAATAAATTTCATTATGCTATTATTGAAGGAGAGGAAAATTCAAATATAAAACGAACTCAACTTATACTATTCCTGGTTTTAGAGTAATTAATTTATCTTCTTTGCAAAAGAGATTCATTTCTTTTAAAATACGTTTGTTACGAAACATACTTGCTGTAAGACACTTACGTACTCGTTAGCGAAACCCTAACTTACTGCAGACGGTATATGGAAGATAAATTAATTTTTCCACTGCATACAGATCTACGTCAGATACGTCTCAAATGAATGCAATTATAAGCATGCCGTGCTTCAACCAGCTAGTTAGCGAACTCTATGTCGTTTGAATTGACAGTTTCCGTCATTCTGAAACAACTCCGAGACGGATCTGAATCAGTCTTGGAGAGAACGTAACGTAGAACTATCTGTGCGCATACAAATCGAAATTTGCAGATATTAAAGGCAAAGAGCACATTAGAGTCGTCAACCCAAATGTCACATACGCTCCACCTAAATTTTCCCGTCGCTTAAGATCCTTTGATTCTCGCAAGACGACACAAACTCGATTCCATAACATTATTCCGTCTGAGGCGCAGAACTGACAGACTAATTAGAGAAGGTTCGAATACCACATCTTTGGAGATGACGTTCACAAAGATCCTTTGATTGCCTTTGTGCTGCATCATCTTAACCTCTCGCCCATGGAACTTGCAATCGTAGTTATTCAAATGAGGGTTCTCGTGGTGCGAAACTCTCAAAAGGGTTTTTTTTCCTTTGTGTCGGGATTCCGTTTATGTGAAACAGGTGCGGGAGTTCTCATGCCGTAATGTTGAACATGACCTCTTTCGGAAATCGAGCAAAGTAGGATATCGTTCGTATCTTGTCGAATGGGGAAATGTTATTTGCTTGGTGACGGAGCGAAATGTCAAATTTCTATATCCTTTCGGTTTACTTTATGGCTGTGAGCGTGTGAAAATATAAAACCCGCTGTGGTGTGTGGTGCTTAATAACCTCTCAATAGATGGAAGTGACGAAAGATACCAATCGCATCCGATCATGTGTTTTAAGCTTTATTCATAACTAATAAATTTCTATGAATTAAATATTAAAGGTTCCGATTCTTTCTTTCAACCGACATTTTAACTGATACTGCTCAACATATAGACTACATTAAAATAATAATAGAAACACAATTGTTAACTTTACCACAAGGTTGTTTATTGTACGATCATGGTTTCAACCGGTTCGGTCATCTTCAGTTATAGCTGAAAAAACTTTGTGGTTAAGTTAACAAGTGTCTTCCTATTATTATTTTCATAACGGAAAACTACCACCAAGTTAAGACCATATTTATGCATTATAGAATAAAAGGAAAGTAAAATAATTTCAGGTAATAGGCTTAATTTTAATATCCTTGAATCCATTAAGAAATAATCATGTAGTAAGATTCCCGGATCGCGTGTGGTATCACTTCTATATTATCACTGTCGAGGAAATACCTTATCGCTAGTGTGAGGTTTGAGGTGTTCTACCATCCCGCTGTGCCAATAACAAGAGTAATATACCGGAATTGTCTCTCCAAGGGAAGAGTAACTTACGTGAAATCCTTTAGGTTATAGGCAGAAGTTCAGCAATATCACGAAGCGTAAACTCGAAATATTTACTGTATTTCTTTTATTGGTATCAGTTTTTGCGGTATATGTCACGGCAGTTGTCTTGCTTTATTGAAAAAGTAGCGTTAACATCTGTAGGAATAACCTTCCTTTCAAAAGTTACTCCTTCAAGTGTTCGCGGAGAACTCAGAAGCTGTCATGCACGTATCTCTTAAAAGAGTTTATCCTGTTTAGTTGTCCAAAGATCCAACGTACATTTTCAAAAGTCGTTCATATTTCCTTTCGCAAATTCGCCTCACAAATCGAATATTTAATGTGCTCCATCCAATTCCGTTGCATCCAGGCTTATGCAGCCCTCATCTTCTCTCTTTGAGCAAAAAGATCTCCTTCGTTTCAACTTAATCCTCAACATCTCCTCTTCACAATCCCGCGAAATTGTTTCGGATATGAAGCAAACAAAACTTTCCATAAAGCTTCCTCAGTTAACCGGAAAATAAACCCTTAGCCGTTCGCTCTGCAACTATATCACTTTAATCACAGCAATTTGATAAGTTCATGCAAATGTGGGTGCACGCAGGGGAATGGCTGTGACAGCACGAAGATTACTCCGAAGCAACAAGGATATCGCCCCCGTCACGGAAACTAGGTTTCCCGTAATCACCCGCCTTATCCGAGTCGTGCTCTTCCCACTGGCTTTTTACCGCTGCTCAGCTGGCGAGAGGAATAAGCCGGCGTTCAATTTACTTTTTCTGACAAAGGAAGAACTTGTACGTTGTTCCTCTTTGTCCTCAAGCGAAGAGTCACTTCTTGATCATAGACCTACGTGATGTTGATTAAATGTCGAGACGTATTGAATAATTGACTTACTAAATTATGTCGCCATTGTTGCTTTAATTTAAAAGGTTGTTACGTGTCTGTCTCAATAAAGTAAAATTATAAAAAATAAACGTGTAAATTGAGACAAATTTTGACTTATTATTTTTAAATATATAATATATAAATTAGATTTCATTATTGACTCATATACCAATAGAAAACAAGCTAATTTATCCATCGTATAAACACTTAAATGCCTTTGTTTACTTAGCAACCCGAGCGTAGTGTCTCAGTTTTTTGACTTCTGCTTCAAGAATGTCATCGTGGCATAATACGTCTGGTCATATGTCCTTGGTCTTTCTAGAAAAACCTCTCTGTTACGTGGATGTAAACAACATTGTTTGTAAACAGAGGACGGAGTGACTTTGTGTGAAGATGTGTAGTAAGAACGTCTAACGAGAGATAAAGATCTTCTTCGAATCATAGCAGTCAAAATATTTATCTTCGTATATCGACCTTTATTCCGAAATATTTTTCATCTACCATGTTGACAGTGTCTCGTATAATCGTATTGTATATCGTACACTGCCTGAATCATCATCATCGTGTCATTGACCGTCCCATGACATTTGAGTTAAAAGATACTCAATTATGTGGGACAATTACATTACGTTTTCCGGTTTCTAAATTACGTCTAGTTAAAGCTTGATTGTTGTCAATAATCTAGTAATTCTTTGCGTGCAGGATTCTTTTGAATTTCAATCTATTCTTTCACTTTTACTATCTCAACACATTCTATTTATATTTTACTGTACTCAACGGTTAGTATTAATTTTATAGAACAATATATATTCGCTCAAAATGTTCGATAATATGATGATTTTATCCTTCTTTAGTTTTGTGATTCATAGCACATTAAACAGCTATAAACTGCTTTGCTTTATTTATTTTATGGATTCGATTAAACTGGTTTTGTCACAGTCTTTATGGATGCCGTTAAGTTTTAATGACCCAGATTAAGAAATGCCTCGTTTAAATGAGGCCTTACTCAGCACAAATTATTCATGGCGCCTCCATAACGCATTTCATCGTATCTCGTTAGAACTTATCTCTTTCAACAGAATACAGCAATTTTTTGTGATAGTTGACTGTATTCCAACTTTATCATACTAGTTTTGTCTAAAATATTAAAAAAAAAAAACAAATTAAACATCATCTTGGATCTACAGAACATCTAGATATATGAACATCATTATATACAGAGTTATCTAACAAACATTTAATACTGTGTGTAATTTTTAAGTTGTCAAAAATGCACGTTTTTTGTATATTAAGAAAACATTGTTAAAATTTTTTGATCATCAATTTTCGTATATTTTATGATCATAAATATCCTTGCCGACAGCTCAAAATAAAAAAAAACAAAAAAAAAATGAATAGGTTTACTTCAGTGTAAAAGTTGGACCTCCTAATTTTTATCACGTGACTTGTTACCGAATGTTTATTTCAATGTCCTATTTAGTCATTCATATCAACGCACAAATGGAGGCAGAATCAAGGAAGTACTGTGAGTGCTCATTACGCTGTACGACATCGAAAATCTAGGACAAGGCTTAGTGAACTCTAGCATCTCTAATAAAAGCTTATCATTTTACGAAAGGATGGATCAACTTTCATTCTTCCATTCCTCAAATAGCGAAGAAAAGAATAAATATCTCTCCGGAAGGTTTCATTACTGATTTATATTCCTTTCCAACTTGTCCTTTTTGCCATACTACATATCCTTACATAAAATATTATATTGAAAAAAGATCTTGTAAAAGATTAATTTTGTAAGTACTACTCAGTTTGATGCATTATTCCATCCTAATTTAGAATAATTTTGTTATTATACCTCTAGCTACTAACCCAAACTAACTCGCTAACCTATAAATATAATACTATTTCTTACACATATTTACTTTTATTTAAAATTATTTACAAATACCTAAGTATTCCTGGCAAATTGATTAAATATTAAGGATTACGTTCTATGATTAAATTTAGCTCAATAAAATCAAAAATAAAAGCCACTCAAGGTACAATAACTGTGATAATGTAATATATAAACAGACTGAATAAAAGGGTTTAACTTTTGCGTTGGTAAAATTAACCGAATCTGAAAATAATAACTGTTTTCAGTAAACCAGATATTTAACCGAAATTAAAGTAATATAAATCGAAATCTTAAACCTGGACGAGAAACAAAACTGCTTTTATGGCGAAGAAGCTGATATAAATTGCTAATTCGTATTTCTAAAGTCAAAAAGCGCTATATTCCTATTTTAGGTCCGCTCAAGTCTGATATGACCCAGTATAGCTGTCTGAATCCATTAAAACTCTCTTGACAGTGAAAGATGATTTATTACTAGCTCCTCGAAGTCAACGGAAGATATTTCGCGCTAAGTCGTACAAGAGAATAAATTGAGGAAAGAAATACGTGCTGAGGTATTCAGTTGGTCGTAAACTTCACAAGGCTATCGTTCGTATTTTTCTTTTTAAATATGCCATCGAGTCTGAATGCAAGAAGCTTCTATTCTGTTATTTTCCTGCATCGGTTTTGGAACCGACTCCATTTCCGCCAGTTCTCCATTTTTTCCCGATTCCGTGGTTGTTGCGGTATGCAACCGGAAACACCGTGACTTCAGTCGCCGTGATTCGAAGCGGAATGCCATCTGACGGCGATCGAGACAATCTCTCGCCTTGGATCGTGACTCATTCTTCGAATCATCAGCTAACCGCAATGGAGGTCGTACTTGGAGCCAAATCTTATCGTACGTTGTCACTATGCAGAATAATTACGTAATTGGGAATCACGTGACATGTATGACGTGTAAGATTGAGTAGTAATCCATCGATTTAGTAATGTAATCAATCCGTTACTAATGCTAACTGTATAAAACTGATAATAAACATAATGATTTATATCATTCACAATGGTTGTATTATTTATAAGATGATCACGAAAAACACGTATGAAAGTGGAAATGAATCACTAAGATCTAAGAAAGGTCTAAGATCTAAGAAAGGAATACATAACGATGGTATTTATGAATTTATCTATTTCAATTTTCTCTGCAATTTGGCCAGGTGGCAGCATTGGACGGGGACATGAAGTGCATACAATTTCCTTGAATTCTCCCAAGCATAATAGAAAAACCCCTCCATAATTCTATCATAGATGATATATATTGCTTTAACATAGATCCTTCAGGACTTAATCAGTGGAAAAGAATATTCAACATCCTCTAATCTCGTAAATTATGCGTAGAATTGCTGACTTAGATACTATCTAGTTTTGAATTTTAAAATATTCTCTTTTAATTTTTTCGATATATTTTTTGTGTTGGGAATCGGAAATGAAATATAGATGCTAAATTATAAAAAATTAGTTTAATTAACATTTAATTTATTAATTATTATCATTGATTTATTCCAAAACTTGTGATAATAGTATAACTCAGCAGTTAGTTCATTCATTTCTCCGATACGTAAATATCGTTAGAATCGTAATACGTTCTGATCTCCTGTTTCTCAGCTGCGATCAAAATTCTGGAAACACTTTCGGAATTCGTAATCTATCGGTTTCCGATCGAGAGGAAGACGTCCTCCGAAATAATCGGCGCAGTTTGTTTTCCTAAGGTCACTCGGGCGTGAGAAGTGCGTCAACACGCCTCTTCCCTAACCATTTTACGTAACTCTCGGAGAACGACTTTGACCCACTTCGTCCTTCCCTTTCATCCCTTATCTTTCTTCAATTTCCCGAACTTCTTATCTGTTCGTGAATTTCCTCGAGTTTGGCTTCCAATTGAAAAAAAATCCGAAGGGAGAAAATGCCTCGTCTGCGACTAGATGGAGCACTCGATGCAATTATTGCATTCCTCGGGATCCTGTTTCGTAACCTGGAGAAGCAATATCTTTGACTAATTGTGAAGAGGAATAAATCTCGTCCTTGAAGGAGCTCTGCGAAGGAATTAATAACGAATTTCGAGAAGGAGTTGAGTTTTCCGAAAAGGAGTTGGTTTTCGAAATGGGAATTCTTCGTCGAGGTTTCAATATCGCTGTAATCACGCCCCGACTTTGCGTCTATGTCCAGTTTTTATCATTTTCCGTCCCCGGTAACGATGCCTTTGTGCTGAAATCTCAGCGAGTAGTTCAGCGTGTAGCGGTTTTTTTTTCGTTGCCAACTTCGAAAATTTCATTGGAACAAATCGCTATCAGCTTGTGCTCTAAGTCGTGAAGTACACATTTTGAGGAAAATCTGCAGTGTAGTGGTGGTTGTAAGAAGATAATTAATCTGCGCTGTTAATATGGCTGCGTTTTCCGCATTAAGACTCCCTTCATTAGTTCTTGTGAAAAATCTTAACTTTAACGGAACTGATGTTTCATGATTGCTTTTGGAAATTTAATTGAATCCAACTAGATGTTTATAGTATGGATTGCATTTGTAATATGTATCGCTGAGTACAGCTGTAATATCTTCGATAGGATTTGAATTCACCGGTATTAATTAAAATTTTCATCTCGTATGTTTACAATTATTTCCATGGTAACTGTCTCCCCTCTGAGTCAGATTTTACGGCATTTTTAATCTATGGCCTTGGTAAGTCAATGTACTTTTAGAGTTGAAATGACGCCATTATTATTTGAGGAGAATATCGCATTAACTGATGTAAAATGTCAAGAAAGTTATTTCAGACAGTTTTTATCAATAAAATAGCATAATAAAACTATTTTATAGCTCTTGCATCTGAGCCATTTGAAATTGTAAAACATATTTTATAAAATCTATTAAAACATCTTAATTCTGTATGAAATGTATTACTTACTGTAACATTCTGAAGTTAATGTAATAGTTATTGGTTCCTAGATTTTGATTTTGGAATCTATAAAACTTTAAAACAAAAAAAACTTAAAAAAAACATCATAAGTATTTAGGAGAAGAAATTTTAGCTGAATAACTGTAATTTTAGTATAACTTTATTTTGAGCTTAAAACGGAATGTTCAATACAATTTTTTACCCAGAGATAATTCCAGAAAGTTCTCAATATACCTGTATAATATTATTAAGTCGTATTTTTAAATAACCTTTGACTTCTAACTGCCAAATTTCTTTCTTTTTTCCATTAACTCACGCAATCTCTTGCCCTCTGATGTTATCATGATGACTTGATAATTCTCATTAACCCTTTAAATTGAATGCTCGAACTAAGTGATTTAAAGCATTCTGTCGTGACTTCGTGTTCTGGCTTAGTCACATAACAATGCTACATTTCGAATAGTGTGTAATGGTTTTAACGATACAGACACAGGCTTAAATTTTATCGAAACTTAGCTATTTGGCGTCTAATTATGCCATTATAGTCGTATCGGATTGGGAATGTTTTTAAATGTTGACCTTTAAAGGTAATATTCAGTTATTAAGTGCCTTAAAAATTCAGCAAATAATATTCCGCAAGTCGTAGGCGTTTAGAAAAATAATAGATCGATATTTTAATCGCCTTTCGTAGGTCCGTATCGCAAACCTATAAAAAGAGAAGCGTATACCTTCATAATCCCAATACCCCAAGTTTCTATTGAAAATATCTCTCCTACGATGGATTTTTTATAGACTGGAATAGTACCTATAAATTCACTTTCCTCTGCTTTCGTATATATGTGCTTCAGAATCCGTGGAAGCGACCCACATAACTCGTCTCATTGAAAAGCTCAGATCGATGCATTTATTCCATAATCATTAATGAGCCTCATCCATTCATCAGTTGCACGTCTATTTCCTCTTCACATCAAAGGTCCTTCCGTAGGCGTTTCTTTTATTTGTTTCACTATAAAAGTAGGTCTTTCCCTCCTCAATACACTAGAAAAGTAGGCTAACGTTATCATTATGCAATAGGTGGTAATATTTTGCATGTATAAAATTTTTATGATGTTGCAAAAATTTTGAAAATGGAGCATAAACTTTTACGAACTCTGTTTTGAATTATTTCGATATTTTTTGATGGTTTCAGATTTCTATTACAGATTATCAATAAGAGTTGAACGTTGGAAAAGTATTATATTAATATTTTATTTTAAACTAGTTTCTATATATTAAATTATACATGTGTGTTTTATGTCAGATTAGTACATTTTATTTTAAGAAAGTTTCTATATATTAAAGTTCTCTGTGTATTTTTTATGAATTCTTTTTGCTCATTCGATTCTTTATAATCATATAAAATAAATATTTTTCTTATTTTATAACACTTTAAATTTGTATCGCTACTAAATCTATTATACTACATCTCTTATTGATCAAGAAAAGTATAATGTTTAGGTATTTAGGTTTAATATTAAAGGATAGTTCTTCACACAATATTTCGACACTTTATCGTGTTATTGATCTCAATATGCGTCTTTCATTCATTTATTTGACTTTTTGTTTCCTAAGCCAAAATGGCGGTAGAATATATGTAATTTCTGTGTTTGATAGTTGGCGTTCTAGATTAAACAGTTTTCAGTATCCTAATTACGTTTTTTACCGATTATTTATTAACAATCTCGATTTACGTGCCTGCTGTAAATTATGAATTACTTAACATGAGAACTAACTACCCTTTCGGGAAGTATCCCTTTAAAATTTTCATGGTAGAAGATGAAAACTTTGATTTTTGTTCTCGTTTTGTAGTCTGGTTCATCTTCATCCCCTTAAAACCCAAAATTTCCGAACCGAATTCGTTAATTTTGAAAAGTTCGAGCTCCACTTCTTAACGAGTTCTCATCCAGCCCAAAATCTATAGAGGCCATTTTCACTCGATAGAAAGTAAGGGTGTTATGTTCCCGAGGTCCATAAAATTTGACCTTCTAGGTCTCCAATGGACTCCATCGCCTTTAATGCAAGTTTGACGGTGATATGGGCAAACAGAAGAAACTCGTAAAGTGTTGACAGCTATGCGAAAGCCATCTTTTGGCTCATCGTTCCTGTGTTATTGCCAACAAAGAATTCCCTTTGAGCATCCGCCTCATATGGAGAGATTCATTCTTCATAGACGGACCCTGGAAATGAGATAGAGATGTCAATAATGGAGGTAAAATATTTACGAGTTCATCTAGTCCAAGAAATATCTGCTATGCCAGAGAAACTACTGGAAATAAAAATTGTTGTTTGATGTACCCAAATAAATAGGTCAAAGTAAAATATTAAGCCTATTCTTAGATTCATATGCTGCAGTATTAGCTACAGGAGGAAACCTTATTTTTCCGTAAAAATATTCCCTATTTATAACGATTTCCGTTTTAAAGCTGAAGAGTAACGTTTATAATATTAACCATTAAAGGGTTTCATGCAATGAAGTATGATTGATTCCTGCATAAAGTATACAATCTTGGGTTATTTAGAAGAAGACTAGTCGTAAAATAAGGAATAAACTTCGTATTAGGAAGAGATTGGATCCATTTCAAAGTCTCATATGTAAGTGTATATAATATACTTTAATACTTAGTTGATGAAAATTTAGGTTGTTCAAGTTCTTAATATTAAAGTGATACATAACTGCAACTTTATGTCAAGGAAGGGAATATTGTCGCGGTTGTCGCCTGACGCCCCCGTGCTGCATCCTGGCGGCAGGGTGAGAGACCCGGGGGCAAGGGTAACGGGACAGAAAGAGTGACGAGAGAGACAAGTAAAGAGTGTGTCGTGAGCGCGTTGGCAAGCGGATAAGTAAGGACTGAGCGCGGGAGGCGTGAGAAGGTCCTTAGTGCTTGTGCGTGCGACAATATAAATCATATAATTAAAATGAATTTCGCGGAAATGTCGCATGTTGTACATATATGAAAAACACAAACAATCATTACAATACCTATAAAATAGATACGTTGGTATTAAATGCAATGCATAAAATCCACATATGCAAATGTTTTATACAGCTTGTCAATATCGCTAGCCACGGATGAAAAAATGCGATAAAGTATAATACGCTATTTTCGTTATTAGGGAACCCTAACAAGATAGTTTTGTAGAAGTAATACAAACTGTAACATTATAGTTATGAGTAGACGTTTTGAATTTTCCGGTTTTGATACGATGAAATTTCGGTAAAATAGATTTCGTAGCTATTCAGAAATTGACGGCAATTTAATTTAAAAGAATGATGATAAACAATATTAATTTTGTTAAGAATCGGCATAAAATGTTTTACGCAAGTTTACTGTACGCTGCATGCCATCATAACAACCGGTTGTTTACATGTCTCAAAGTCATCCTACCCGTTGCCTATGGCTTCAGTAATCCCAAACTTAAACAAATATACGTCACAGATAAATCTTTGCTTTTTTTTCGACATGTTCTCCAATACTTCACTAAACCGATTTTCGCGACTCCGAAGTTTTTTTCTATCAATATCCCTCTTCTTTTCACTTTATAATAATATCCCTCAACTTTTCTGGACGGACAGGACATTTTTGCACAAGCTTTGGTATGATTTATATAAAACTCAAGACACGCATCCTTTAGTACTTATAGTTACTTTAATTATAAAGCCATTAATCCAAACTTATATTGTTTCTAAGGAAGATTTCCATTATTTTTAATCTTGACCTTTCAAGCGGGAGTTCCTATGGCTTCGTTGATTTTACGGGTGTCTCTTGTCTCTCATACGTATTGCAATAACTTTCAATGGGATATTCGGATACAAAAATGGAAACTATTGTTATAAAACTCATTGAAATCTCTCTTGGGAAAAAATGGCACCATTCGCATTAATAATCTCCACGAGATATCACTCAAAATGAGTGAGGTATAAAAAAAAATTGGAATGAACTGTAGAATGAATCAAAAGGTGAACAATGGTGTTATAAGAGACAAATTTTCTGGTTATTAATTCCGTTTTTTAGTAAAACACCAGCTCCTATTTATTTATTATATAATCACGTCGAAGTTGAACTATGTCACTTGGCAACGCATTTATGGCTACGAATAAACATTTAAAGGGTCCTAAAATGTTATATGATCGTTTGGTTGGTTTCTTTCCTTAATCAACGATAAGGTAACTCACACTTCAAAGTTCTTCAGATTTTTAAGATAATTCTAATTTGAACGGACAATCAAATTTCTCACTTCCCTGGAAACAAGATGAAGATAGAGACATCTCTCTTCACTCAGTGTGTCGAAATCGTAACACGTGTATCAATGTGATGTGAAATCAATCTTCCATAAACGCTTTATCACACCTGATTTTTTCAATTAAAATTATTAGATTTAATCTTGATTCCATCATTAATACTCTCCTTGATCTTTCTTATCGTGATTGTATGGCTGAGATGTTTTGAAATAAAAATTATACATTTCTTTTCATCAAGTACTACAAGACTAATTATTGTTATTAATACTAAGCAAGATAAAATACTCGCTGATAATTTTAAGTGTAGATATTAATAAATATTGATGGAAATGTAGTTGTAATTATTCAAGAGGTCAATTTTTTATATATTTATGAATAGTATATTTCTTATTTTTATGTTTAACATCATCGAATGAATTACCAGTATAATATTATTACTATTAATAATATTATACTTATATTAGAAAGGAATTCTTTCTTAAGATATATGACTAAGTTTTCATCTTATCGTGCTTTATACATTTTTATAATAGTTTTAATGAGAGATATTCAAACAAAGAATAACTTTTTGGTCTTTAATTGAATTTGAATTTGGTCAGGTGGTATTTATTCATTTTATTTATTCTATTAGTATGTGAAATTAAATAAAATAGATTGACTGAAGAGAGTGTTTTTAATTTAGACCTTAATCGAGCATCGAAGCTGGGACCGACGTCGACGACCAAACACTCTCTTTTTCCAATTTTTAGAAATATTATAATATCCCTATTAAGAAATCCATTTTCAATATACTGCTTAGGAACTAAATGTGGGAAATCGGTACCTTAACACTAGAACAGCGGAGGGTGTCCTCAGGACACCTCGCCCATGAAAAAAACAAACCATTTTTGTAATTTCTATCACAGAAAAAAATCGTTTCGTGGCTTTTAATAATTTAACATTCTTCGTATTTCTACCAAGTTTTATAATTATTGGAACTTTTTCATAGGAGATCCTACCACATACCCCCTAGAACAGCGGAGGTGTCCTCAGGACACCTACGTAATATTTACTATTATTTCTTATGATAAAACCTTCATTGTTTTATATTAGAAGCTCTTACGAATGTACTTTGAGATAATATTGCTTTTTGCTATTATTTTGTCCCCGTTCTCTAAAATTAATAAATTATATTGTTATGTATAAAAATTTGAGGTAGCAATTCTAATGATGATTTGAGTTGGAAACATTTTGCCTTATATTTTCTAATATTTCCATTTATAAGATACGTTTCCCATTTCTATTTTCGCAATTGACTAATTTGTCTTATATCTTTTTGTTACACTCACTCATTGAATATTGCCACGCTTGCTACAATCCCGGTACAAAAGTGACGGTGAATGATCAGCTTTTTCCCAGAAAGTGTAGATGTCTATTCACACAATTTATTCTTGATAAACCTGATAAATATGTACTTAAGTTTCGGTTAGTAGTGGATTTTCATTCCAAATATGCATAGAATAGTTTTTCCATAAGTTATCGAGTTGGAGGATAGGCCATCTTCCTGAACCATGTGGTCATGACCTTGATGGGACCTTTCCTATATAAAAGGAATTAACCTAATGACCGATAATTATTCTAAATTAAAGAAACTATTTAAAAGGCTGAAGAAAGCAGGTATTTTTTATCTGGAACATAGAACAAATTGTGATGAGAGTCGCTGGAGTTGAAAACCAGCAAAAATCTGCAGTGAATTCCGATGTTGTCGAAAAATGAAGAATAATCCTTCTTTATAAAATTAAACCGAATAAACATGTTCTTCTCGCGATTTAGATGCTTTCTAATGTCGTATTTGACAGTATTAGTAAAAGAAAATCAGAAGCGGGGACGTACCATAATTGTACAAAAAGCGGCGTAGTGGACCAAAGGGCGCGTAGGCACACGGTGAGACAGACTCACGACGTTGCCTAATGCATTCTTTTTACATAAAAATGTATCTAGCAGAAGTCAATGTATAGGTTATTTGCAAGCAGAAAAGAGGTCGCCAAATAACCAGATATAGATTCTTGCAACGAATCGCAGATAAACAAAGTAAAACCTAAGCTGTCTAAAGAGATCTCAAAAAGGACCTAAGTAAACACTAGATGCACGAGACATCATCCAATGAAGCCACCGATATCTGTTCAAAAGAAAATACAAGTGAAATATAGCATCAGATAAGTGTAAGAAGTGCAAGGAATAGGTTAATAGAAACTGTAACATCAAGAAGATTTATGTATTAGCTTCGTGGAAGGATTCTGTGGAGTAATTATTTCGTGACAGCATCATTGTGCTAAAAAAGAAAAATTAATATAATTGCGTATGCAAATAACATTTAAGGTCCAGTTTGTGTCTTAAACCTTATTTCTAGTCTTTTTGTTGTGAAATAAAATCAAAGGAAGGTACGTGAAGCGGTAAAGTTTTATTACGCGAGTTTATTTTTTCTTGTACCCCATGTAAATTGTTGATAAAATCGGGTAATTTTCAAAAGTTATTCAAGCAAATAATTATTTTATCTCGAAAAGGCTTTATATTAATTTATTCATATAATTTATTTCTGGCTTTACTGTTCTGTATATTTTTATATCGGAATATGAGTCTCATGAAATTGATTGAACTCAACAACAATTTCTATATTAAATATGTAGCAACTATTTACCTCATGATCTGCTGATAAATAAGTACCCATACTTAGTTATTAATTTTTAAGCTTATAAGGAAAGACCAGAAATTTAAATACGACTGCCTCATTCAATTTAAAAGAAGCGCAAGTGTAGGTGTCCTGAGGACACCTTCCGCTGTTCTAGGGGGGTGTCCGTTTCCCGCTGTTCTAGTGTTAAAGGATATTTGGGGAGGCTTTTAAGTGAAAGACCGATTTTATTACCATCCTAAACCCAGTCTGTGAATTTTTCATACCTGATAATGTGCATGTAAAATCTCGGGGTCCATCATTCTTGGAGTCGCAGAATGAAAACCAATGAAATGAAAGGGTCGAAAACCTTTTATCCAACCGTTGATGACTTCAGGCACTCCTAGAAAAGATATGATCTATTTGCAGTCGACCTCTCTTTCTTTTGTTTTATTCTCCGCCCGTAATTTGAAACATTAAATTGCAGACTCCGCCATGAAACGAAAAGAGCCGGTAATAAATCTAAATAACCAAAGTTGATATCCTCCCGAGAGGCTGCGAATGCCCGCGATTCCATCCATCCATTAAACTTTTTAAGAGAAAACTAACTCTTTGGACGGTAACTCCTCCTTCCTTTCTCTCAGAACATAAACTTTCCTTTAACGGCCTAGCCGTTGCCTTCCCCTTGAAGCAGGGTGGAATGAACTCCGATTATGACAACTATTCCGCGACCGAATATGGCTGCTTGTTAACCCGATGAGAGGAAGAAATAATCATAACATTTTCGTGTGGGAGATGAATGAATCCAGGAACAAGACTGAAGTTCACGACCTTGGAAAAATTCCGGATCTATATCAAAAAGCTTAGAGAATTTTTGAACGCAGTTGCACACCACCCAAGTAGGGTAGGCAGGCATTAATGGTTATCAGAGGCACTTAAAGTCTCTCGTTGTTTCATTAGGCAATGGTTCGTAATTGTATGCAATTATCTTTAAGCAAGATATTCGTAATTGCACTCAATTTTGCGATTATATCTGTTGCAGAAAAACTGTCATAGAGTGTACCAGCTGTAATTAGATATAAAGTTGGAAATGAGAGGATAACAGTTACTCTTAATCTCGTCTTTAAAAGAATGAAGGTGTTGTTAAAATCGTTTTTATTTTATTATTTAGCCTCGGACTTAGCGAAAGCAAAAAGTAAACCATTAAAGCTGACTGTATCCAAATTATTTTTAAAAACTCTTGATCACTTTGATCTATTCCATTCACATATTTTATCATGTTTAATATACTCATTCCCATTACTAGTTTATTTGATTAATTAAGAGTTTAATCTTAATTTTTATTTTTCCTTTGAAAAAATCTCTTATTATTTAATTTTCCTTATCAGTTGAAGTTAAAAAATGCGTATTCCACAGTGGAACACCTTGGTAATACACATCTTCTTCATACTAAATGTGCATGAAATTGGAATAAATATGCTTATCGTAAAAAAGAAAACAACATGAAAGTATTGTAGAGTATTACTACTACTATTCACCAGTTTTTCGACACTAGATTGTTATCTAGTTGAAGATGATCCTCTTAATTTTCCATTTATTTATTCCTTCCAACTGAATCCATCTCTCGGTGAACGTACAAAACTCTGCTCTTAAATATGATATCGTTGAATAATGTCTTAAACATTTTTTTTTTGTTTTATTATAGAAGCTCTCTTTCATTTTTGAATTCGGAAAGGCATTCATTTTTCTGAAGTTGCTTCTCCTTACTTTTCGAAAAACAAAAAGCTGAATCGATTTTTATCTTCAAAGCGAAGGAACCGGAATTCGAGGGGCATACTTCATGAGCGATGGTGGAATATTGATTGGGGACCTGCAATTATTCGAATGGTTCAATAAAAATCGCGAATTCGAAAGTTGAAGGGATGGAATTATAACTATACTGATACATCAAATGCTGCTGACCAAAAATCATATATAAAACTCGCGCTCATCATTCAGAAAGGGTAAAAATAGCAGATGTAAGCATAGAGGCGTCAGGCGTAGAGTTCTTTGTAAGCCTGAAGTATATGAATATTTACATGTATATATCCATATAGGTATATATATAACATAACACACCTATAATGCTGTTCTTTTCAGCAAACAAAAAGGAGTTCTCTCTTTATTTCTTAAGTAAATAATACTACTTATTCAATGGCAATAATATGTGAAAACTAATAGATGGGTATTGACGAGGTATTTTTAAGACTATTAAACCAGTCGTTTCGACTGAAATCTTAGGTTTGAAAGAATTGAATAGTTTTCATATGGTTTCTTAATAGATAATGATTATTTGGAATGGAAAAATATACTTATTGGTAATTGCATATTTAATGCTTATGTCCTCCTCTTAAGTTTCACAAATAAACTGGCGAATCGTATCAGCAAATTTCGTGGCTATTTATTGGCTGTGATGATTTTTTATATAGCACTGTTCTAATGGAAGCTAATATCTTTAGAAACCGCCGATTTTACCTATGGAGAACTTTTCGACAATAAAATCAAATTAACTCGGACAATATTTTTGTTTATCTGAATGGTTACCAAGACGACATTTTTGAAAGTATTTTAGTAGGATCTATTGTTTGACTTCATTCATGATGTATAGATTTGTATTAATTTTCTCTTTTATGAAAATAGAATGGTAGAAAATTTTAATAATTATCGCAATATTTTCTCCTCATTCTAAACATAATATATATATTATTCTTTCATAACAGTTTCTTTTAATGCAAAATATACCCTCGTTTATGGAAAATTTTAAAAAACCATAAACAATATATCAAAAGAAAATGAATCGTGAACATGGATTTCTGAAATAACTCGAGATTATATTATTCTTCTGATAAATGGCTTTCACTCTCTGATCGTATAATTAATTCAAGTTTAAAATTGGCAAATTATTAGTAACATATATGCGATTAAACAATCATTGGTTTGGTGTATGTATGAATCACGATTTAATGAAAATCACCATTATGGTAATACTATATGGCATATAATATGGTAACATAATGTGGTATAGTACCTGCATCCTTCTTATGCACCATCCTCTATTGCAGCTGCCGTGGAGGCGTGCCTCTCCCAAGGACTTCGTCGGAGGGCCTTAGGTCTGTTCAAGAGCAGCTCCACGACAGCGCTTCTGCACAAAGTCGCCAAGACTTTCGAACCAGCAGCCTCAATCTCCCAGAAGGTCATCGAAATAGAGAATTCAGACCCCAACAGGTGGGCGATGCATTATTAGTCCGATAGATAAGTCCGTCTCGATTGCTGTGAGACGTCCTTAATCAACGGATTAAATTTAATTGAATTGCCGTCCACGGTCATTGTTGATTTTCTCGTGATTGTTACGTCGCATCTGTCTAATTACTCTCCCTCGTTTTGACTTCATTTCATAAAAAAATTCCATATTTCTGTAATAAACGTAATAGGAAAATTTTCGCGATCACTTTTCTATTGCTTATATCATAACTTCACTTATATCTTGCTTTGAACAGTTAAATCAGTAGATTCCACGAAACATGATGTTTTGAAAAACTCCATTAATGCAATTAAAATGCAGATCATCATATTTGCTTGATAATTGAATACCGAATTTATAATTCAAAATTACTGAAGAAAGCAAATTTAATTCTTTTAATTCAAGAAATATATTTAATTAAAAATCCGTATCCTTTTTAAAGATAATGCAATTATTTATTTTGTAGGAAGCTGAAAATGATGAAACGAATAAATACATTTATTTAATTATAATATATATTTTATATTTTTTTGTTATATAATTTAAGTGATAATCTTTTTTGCATTTATCGTCACATCTATACATGCTCGTAAGCATTAAAAGCTAAAGTTATTAGATATTAATTGGACGGTTTAAACAAATATAAACACAAAATGCAAAGCTATTCATTGTGAAATGAAAGTAAGGCATGCAGCTATCATTTCTGATTATATACATTGCAACAATTTTGTCCAGGTTCAATAATTAATTACAGAAAATAATTGATTTCATTTATATTGCTTCAACAATGCTCACCAACTGTGGTGTGTCTTCTGTTCGGTGAGTGAACATGGTCTTTATAAGCACTAATTATAATTATTTTGCTCGGCTGTCTGTCCACCTGTCTATATGATGTCAATCACCTCGTCTTATTTGGAGTTGTGACGTACTGTTGAATTAGTTTTTGCACCTCACAAGTGTACTTTTACCTGCATTTTCGTTCAGTTGCTATTTTAATGCATTTTCGTGTGTGAAGTTCACAGTGTTGTCAACCCTTGTTACCTATGTGTTAATGTATGTAATAATCTCACAGTTATAACTTGATCAAATGATGATTGCAGTCAATCAATTACATGGTGATTGCTATCTGTTGTTCATAATTTCTTTTCTGCAACTTGATGCTTATTTGTTGCTCTGTCGCTTTGGCAACTCTCGGTGTAACATCTCTGGGATTTTATTAATGAAATCACTCGATTCATTTCGTTGAGGGATATTGTTTATTATGTGACAATGTCGGTGAAAACTTACCTTTATGCTTTAACATTCTACTGACTTGCGTTTGGTATGCAGCTCTTTCAGCATTTATATTAAATATTTCAGTCTCTGCTTTGATGGTGTATTGGTTATTAAGTTAATTGGATTTTGCGGCATAAGCTGACGTAAATAAATGCCGTGGCTGTTATCTCGATGAAAGAAAAGCTTTGCCGTTAAGCTGCTTCGGCTTGATTGACGGCTAGCGTTTGCTGAAATTTTAAATGAGAGTATAATTTTTCCATCTCAGATATATTTCATTATTTGTGTGATCAAACAGATAGGATGAATATGATAGCATTTTTCTTTGTAATCACCTGCTTTAGAGTGATGAGGTGTTGAGAAAATTACTAGTACGTATTGACAATAATGTCCAGTATATTTATTTTATTTTAAAATTGAACAATTAATTCATTGTAGTAGTGATTTTAAGCACTTCACTTTTTATTTTGAAACATTTCCTACCCCATTCTGAATTTGTAGTATATAGTTGAAGAGTTCGAAACCGCATAATTTAAAAGACTTTTTGTTTAATTGTTCTTAGCACGAAATATTTGAAAAAAGTCCTCTCAAATGCAAAAATAGTATATTTGTTTCGAAATATCAAAATATTAAAGATAACGATAAGATGGAAAATATATATTTTTTCAAAAGGCAAACATCCCGTCTTCTATTTATAATTCTCTCATAAAATATATAGATTTGCTAAATCGTTTCCTTTTTTAATTTAAAATTATTGAAGCCTTGTTCCGCAAAAAATTATTAAATGGCATACATTTATGAAATTTTATCCTTTTTAGCTTTTGTTTTTCGAAGTGACCTTTACTATGATTTTATATTCATAATAATAATCTAAAAATAGTACTTGACACTATTAGATATTCGTCATTTTGAATTGTTTTATGAAATAGAAATATATTCGGTAAAAGAATCAGTATCAGTATGGCTCACTTTTTTGTTGTGAATAAAGTTTTAAATTACTTCACATTCACCTTTCGATGTAATTGATGAAATCTTGAATTGAGTCTTCCAACGCAAATTCGAGGCAGAATGAAAAGTTCGTAAATCGATTTTTCCCAAATGTCTCCTTTTTAATTTTCCATCTCCAGTCAATTGCATAGCAATGTGTGAGGGACAAGATTACATCTGACCATTAAATTAGTAACAGTTTTTTATTCTTTCATATCTCGTTTTCAATTGCAGTCTTTCAAATGAGGCACTTATGCAGCAATACAAACTACGTATACTAGTTTCCTATTTTTGTCAATGTCGTTCGTTTCTTCTTCGTTCTTCGTTTCTTTTAAATTTAATATAAAGTTTTTCTTTAAAAATTAATACATAGAAATTGTGCTGAATATTTAAATACCTTTATTTTCGAATTAAACCAGCAAAGAAGATAAGCTTAAAAATTCTTTTTGTTTTAGTGAAGTGAGAATTATAATTGTTGTTCATCTTTATTTTTACCCAAACAGTTTGAAATGTTCGACCTTTTTCGCTGAGTAAACTATAACCTCGTATTTTTTCCAAGAACTTGACGTATAAAGTCTAATTTTATCAATCAATGCTGAAACCGCAGTGGAATAATCCTTAAAAAATAAGGATAGGAGAAGCCTGTGTTTTATGAGCGGGATTTGATGTCGGAAATTTTACTAACACCGACTTTTTTCATACTCGCTTCAACTTTAGATTTCTATTTTAGAATAATCTGGAGTTAGGTGCGAATTCCGAACTAGGAATTGGATGGGTAAAATTTATTTTCTCTCAATAGCGGATAATCTAATCTCACAGTTTTTCGTCGAGTTTCAAATTGTGTTAACGAATCACGTGATATTAGTTTTTCTTGTATTGATCGATGCAATCTGTGCTGTACCTTCCTATTCCTGGGTCATCCCAAAAATAACAATTCTCCTAGCAACATACCATGATACATACGATGATACCAAATATGTACCTTTCACATCTTCTGCACCGAAATTCGCTTTCGGAAAATGATTTAGCGAGACATCTGTTCTAATTCCTCTTGCACTCAATAAGATGGTAAAAAGAGGAAGTTACACATGACTACATTCGTTCAACACCGTGCTTCACCGTAAGGAGTGAATCTCATGTAATTCATATAAAATGTGCACATTCTGCATCACTGAAGTATTGAACAGCACATGGCTATTAATTTAGAGAAGTTGCAATTAGAGATATTTAGCACTAGGTTTCGCTTACCTTGTTGTAACACATATGTATTACCTTAAACAGTGATGAATCACTTCATGTAAACTTTACCGATATTGAAAAGTAGTATTTAATGTAATTTAAAACCATACAGTTCTTAGTATTTTCCTAGATAAATGTAGTACAGTTCATCAATTTTCCCTTTCGTTTTACAATTTTCCATTTCGTACTCCGATGAAATAAGTCCGAAGTAAAATCGTTACGTAATGAATATAGATGTATCTAAAAAGTTCTCGTCTTTTCAGAAGTGTTGGAGCTCTAATTTTGGAAACGAACGAAATGAGCTTAATTTCCATTTTTAGATACATTAGAATCCCATTAACCATTTAGCGAAAGTTCCGTCTCTCTTTCTCTCCCCACTTTTATTGTATTCGAAGCCAAAAAAGTTTAAGAGTTTATTAACTCTCTGGCCAACTCAAGTCCTTTGCGGAAAATATTTCTTGCGTGAATTCACTTCACTCTGGACCACTACGGTCTGTTGTAAATAATGTCGTCATTATAATAAAAATATAAACAGCGCCTACGTGTAAGGAATTGGAATTCACGATCGCTGTCGTCAAAGAGGTTCTTCATGAGCTTTGTTCTCCGCTCGCCCCTAACGACCACCCGCGGAAAGAAGCCGTGGAAATGAGAGGAAAAAAAGTCATGGTTACGAAATCCCTTTGGTCGGAAATTGCCACCTCTTTGGGAAGAAAACCTACGAGGAAAACGTGCTACTGTTTATTAATTGGCGGGTCTCTCCTCCTCAAGAATGCAATGAGATCCTTTAATTATTTCTATTCGCCGGAAGAATTTTCATCCTAAGTGAATCTTTATTTTTGTTTCAAAGGAAAACTTTGCATGGCAAAAAGAGTCTCCATAATTAGGTCCCGAGCTTGGGGGAATGTTCAGGAGAGGAGAAGAAAGTATAATTGAACCTGTTGAATAATTCCATGCTCTTCTGTTTTGTTAACTTAGAGGTCTCTGTCTTATGGGAAATTACCCCAGATCGACGTCTCAATTCTTATTCGGTTGCTCTTTGGAAAGTCCTTCCTCATTGAATATTACTGAAGCTACTCGGAGAGTGTGTTACTCTAAAAAATGTGGGGGTACCTAGAGTGACATATAATTAATTTATGCCAAGACTTTTTGTAAACTTATATAAATTACTAAATGCCAAGCAGTGAAAATAATATTAAATTCAGTTTTGGAGTTTAAAGCTTGATCTTTAACCATTTTTTGATGTTTAAAAACTATTTCTTGTGAATAAAGAGAAACTAAATTTTCAGTTAATGAATTTCTTTTCAGTGTTCAAATCATATGAAACACCCATTGGGTTTCTAAGCTTCGAATATCAGAAATAAATAAGAATTCTCATGTTTATCAGAATCGTTTGATTGATTGATTCTACAATAGTTGATATATTCGTCTGAATTTCATTTTTCATCGAAGCAAGGTAATGAAATTTTTGCACGCAAGAAGGAAGGGAGGAAGGAAAAATAAAGAGTTATCATTCATTTAGTTGAATTCTATTTGTTTATCTCTTAGAAGTCTATAGTCATCTTCTAGTTCCCTCTGTGATCTAATATTGCATATTATATCTAGTATTATCTCAACTAAATGGCACTACTGTAGATAATTTACCTTCATACCTGTATTTAGATGCAATAGAAATTATCAGTCAATACACATATATATTGGATTATGTAATGTTATAATAGTGCTAAGAAAAGTACTGGTTACTTCAAGGTTGCTGTTGGTAAGGCTAGAGCTAAGTCTAAACATCTTCCTAGCATTAAGCTTATAAGCTGAAACTCTATAGCAAAAGAGACTATTAGATGTATACTAATCTCATGCATCACTAGTTACAATATAAAATTTTCCACAGACGGTCCTCTTCAAGCAGTGACAGCACCAATCGTCTGCCAAAACCACCTCTCCAGAAGAAGAATTCTTCTACATCAGTCCCAAGCTTGTCCTCATCTTCGACCGTCCCTGGAGGAATATCCTCGGCTACAAATTCAGGGAATGCAGCTCCACGTTACCTCTGGATCCGTCTAGCATTGTTTGAGAAACAACTTGCCAAGATAATCGACTACCTGGTCCAGAATAGCAAGTATGAAATCAAAATTTCATGCAAATAGTTTCTAAGCAACTTAAAAAGTTGTGAATAAATCAAATTGGAAATCAATTGTTTGTATTTGGAATTAATTTGCCTCTCTCAAGCTAATAAATTGCATTAAGCTTTGTTGAAAGTCTAATTATTAATAATATTAATGAACCAATGATTATTTTTACAGAATATTGTAATATATACTATCCCCAGAGTAAATCATTTATTACAATTGTTTTAAAAATTAGAATTTTGTCTGATTAATTAAATTTTAAGATGTAAATTTAATTATTACATAAGAAGGATTCTTTAAAAATCCATTTCAAATATCAGTTTAGTATTCATTTCGTTTACTTAATTTTCAGCAAATATTATGAAAAGGATGCTTTAGTGTCTGATCCAGACTATGGCTCCATCCTCAGTTCATTATTGGGTGAGTTAATTTTTAACTTTTAAAGGATGTGAAAGTTTAATTGCATAAAAGATAAATTTAGCCAAAGCAATTTTGTTTATTTCTCTTGTAAAAATTATACTTGACAAAATAACATTAAAATCTCTTTTTGCTGTTTCTCAATCTTTACTCTTAGGTATAAGTTCTATATACTTTATGGAATCTTTACATTAATTTTAAATTTTATGCACAATTTTAAAATATTATCTAAAATATCACTCCTTCTGTTTATTAAGGTGGATTGAAAATTTTTATATTTGCAGTTGGCCCTTGTGCTCTTGAATATTCAAAAACAAAGACACATGACCATCTTTGGACTGATCCTCGTGCTGTTGAGCTGGTTCAAATGCACAGAATCTCAACTGGAACTTCTATGCCTGGTGGTGCAGGAGTAACTCCTACGGGTACACCCCCACTTTCAAGAAGGCCAGCTCTCAATGTGAGGAAATAGGATATTGGAATGGCTAGTCAGCCTAATTTTCATACCGCAATGAAACTAATCATGTGAAACAAGTTCTTCAAAAATTATCATAAATATCCATGTCCTGAGACTTATATGGAAAAATTTGTTTGCTGTCTCTCATAAATTTTCCTTGCATCAAAAAGATTGGGTATAATCTCTACATTCCATTAATTTTGGAGTTTGTTTTTAAATTATAATATTATTTATTAAGCTAGATTTTTGGCATTTCTTATATTATGCATTTGAAAATATACGTATAATAATCAATCAATAACTTTGAAATAAATAATAATATTTTTGAAAATACAACTCAGGAGTATCAAACATTGCAAGTTTTATTCAGATTAATCATAGAATATGAAAATAATTTAATAGAAATGATTGCATTTCAATAATCATGATAGTTGTAAGTTCACCATAAATTTTATTTGTTTGGATTTTATATTAAGATTTTTATTAGTTGGATTTGATTGTAAGATATAAGTAATTTGTGGTTGGAGATGACTAAATGCATCATTTTATAATTTAAATATAGATCATGTTGTAATTATACCATCGGAATTATGTTATTGAAAATTAAATCTCCAGAAAATTTTTGTGACAAATATCAAAATTAATTTTTACTTTATTTTAAGTATAAAAACTTTCCCTGTTTTATAGATCAGACACAGTCTTCAGACGGTTAGCAGTGCAGAAGATTCATCTTCATCAGCAACTGGGAGTGGAACCAGTGCTCTAACTAGTCAATCATCTCAAGGGGGCTCTGTAACTCATTCCCAACACATTCAAGCTTCCCATCACGCTCACTGTCGGCCTGCAATTCCAGCATCTGCCAAAGAATATGTTGAATCTTTACACCAAAATAGTAAAGCTACACTCCTATATGGAAAGAATAATGTGCTTGTTTTACCTGTGAGAAAAATTTGTTTATTTATAATAATAAACAACAAGAAATACATTGCTAAATTTCAGCAGATAGAAGTAAAAATATCTAATTCTTTTCCCTGATTTGCTTCTTATAGAAAGATCTCACTGAACCAATACCAGGATATCTTTCATTGCATCAGACTGCTCAGATGTTGACAATCAAATGGACTCCCAATCAATTGATGAATGGTTATACTGAAAGTGAGCCTCAGCAAGATAAAAGGTAAGTAACAGACAAATAATATATAAAGGAAAGGAAATAGTAAATTTTTAAAATATTTTATACTGATACTTAAATGAACCAATACTTTTTACAGCTCATACTGGGATTATGCCATGAATGTTAATGTGGATGAAATTGTGTATGTCCATTGCCATCAACAAGGTATTTATATTGCAGTATTGATGCTACTCATAGAATATATAATTATTGATAGCTCTTTGTGTTTGTAATCATTTGAATCACCAACAATCAACTTTGGGTATCAAACATGGTACATTAGTGAAATGAAACTCAGACTGCATTTGAATAATCTCTCCATTAGAATTTGAATCTGCTATTTTATAATCTAATTCTATCTCTTTTTTAATGATACGTGTAATACACAATTCTTTAGCCTATTTTTGTTGTATGCTTCAAATTTTTCTATTCTGTTCCTGTAGCTGATTCTGGAGGTACCGTTGTACTAGTTGGACAAGATGGTATTCAGCACCCACCTATCCACTTCCCCAAAGGAGGTCACCTTTTATCTTTCCTATCTTGCTTGGAAACTGGACTTTTACCACATGGACAGCTGGACCCACCTCTTTGGTCTCAGCGTGGAAAGGGTGAGCTTTGATTATTTACTATATACTTCCCTTTGCTTGCAAATAAACTTACTATTTCATCACCATGTGAATAAGTAAACACAATCAAAGAATTGGATATTAGGTTTCCACTTATAGTTTTCAAAGGAATAGAATGTTTATGGAGTAGAGTTTTAGCAAATCATCTCAAGATTAATTGAAATAAAATTGAAGTTGAGTCACAGCTAGTAGTGCAGAGTTCCTCCAAGTAGCAAATGAATTTCTAAGCTGATACTAATACCCAAAACACTGACTTACTGTGTACAATGCTTGCAAGTCACACGAAAATAAAAACAAAAGAGTGTTTAACGAAGCTGCACCACTATTTATTTTATTTAAGCCAAGCGTGTGCATTTTGAACGCGTACTCCCACTTCACTTACGTTATCGGTGTAGTAACAAGAGGTATGCTTGTTGTTGTTTTTGATTTTAGTGTTGCCGGACATCATTGTCTTGTAATATTTAGGTGTGGGGTCAAGAATATCATCTCGTAATAACACTATCACTTACAATTGTTTACAAAAAGAACAACATACAGCTGAAAAGCATTTTTCACGCATAAAATTTTTACCTGCATTGTGTATGCCACCCCCTACTTTTTGGGCTAGCAAATTTTGGAAAAAAAGGGTGGCTTATACATGGGGAAATACAGTATATATATATGTACATATACCTGTATAAATTCCATCACAATTTGGTTTTCTTTTCTACACTACTAACTATTTATCACTATTGATTAATATAACTAACCTCACTAACATTATATATACTCACTCACATTCATACAAATGCTTTATTATTTAATCCTCTTGGGCTATTTACTATTCTTGAAACTACTAAGCAATTTAATTGTAAGTTTTTACATTTAACAAAAATTAATGCTTGTGAACTAATTACATTTTTAGTTAGGATTTACAAACACCAGCCCTTAGCTAAATCATCATAAGAATTGGTTCTACAAAATAAAAAATTAAAGTTCTACATAGTGATTTATTCCAGAAAATACGCATAATATATCATGCCCATCACATGCTAATTATTGGATGTATTTTTATGCTATTGATATAAATTATTAATTATTTTAAGAATAGAATTATTTTTGGCTGCAGGTAAGGTGTTTCCAAAACTAAGGAGGCGAGGGAGAGTTCTCCCTTCCCTCAAAAGTGAAGAAAAGAAAGATGGTGATTCAGAAGATGGTGAAGAAGAATCAACTGATTATGTGTTTAGGATTGTGAATAAGATGAGACATGAAGATATTTGTAAGTTTGAATATTTTACTTTACTTATACCTCAGTAATAATAAAATAGTGACCCTAATTATTTATCCACAACGAAAAATAATTGTTTTTTCATAAAAGAGTTTAATTTATGAATACAAATTCTAATTCCAAGGTGGAGAACTTCTTAACCCTACAGTATCCTCGCCCTACTCTTGGGGGCGTTGGAATCGGAATGGGAGAATACCAAGGATATCCTCGTCAACTGGATCTTCTACATCATCCTCAAAATCTCTCAGCTTGGAACCAGCTAATGGTTTTGAAGGACCTCCCACCTCATCATACCAGAGTGTGGAAGATTCTCCAAAGAATTTGAATCGTAGCCTTTCAAAGACCACTCCTGGGTGAGGTTTATATTTCAGTTTTAATTTATAATCTCTAAATTTGATAAAAACTTTGAGTTGGCTAATATTTGTTCACTATTATTTGTCCTTTAATCAATAAAAAATTCTAATTTCAGGGAATCAATTCAACTTCTTTGCACAACAATGAAAAGGCAAATAATTTCAAGAGGTTTCTATGGATGGTTAGCATACTGTCGGCACCTCACAACAGTTCGAACTCATTTATCTGGACTAGTCAATCAAATGATCGTTTCAAACAGCAATCCAACAGGTACTTTCTATTCAAATAATCTTTCAAAATTTAAAGTTTATCCTGCCAACTATTATTACAAGTTGTAAGTACTTTACTTTCGACTCATTCTTTGTGATGTATATTTTCCATAGATGCAACAACTGGCCTAACTGTTGAAAAATGGCAGGAAATGATGGTCGATGGACAAATATCTAATAGAGCTGAAGTATTCAGGCTTACTTACTATGGAGGAGTGGCCCATGAACTCAGAAAAGAGGTGAAATTTTACTTTTTTATAGCTATGTAGCTTGTTTAATTTTCTTTTATGAATCCATGATAGAAGATCTATGAAAATTCCCATTAACACAAAACATACATATATTTTTCATTTTATCAAGGTTTGGCCTTATTTACTTGGGCACTATCAATTTGGAAGTACTCCTGAAGATCGAGATACAGTTGACACTTCCACAAGACGTGCCTTTGAAACAACTATGTCAGAGTGGCTTGCTGTAGAAGCAATTGTGCGTCAGAGGGATCGTGAAGCAATGGCTGCAAATCTTGCAAAGCTATCCTCAGAATCAACATCTGGAACAGAAATGCCTCCAGCACCAGCTCTAGTTCAAGAACTGAGTAATGATGTGAGGAGGAATCAAGTTCAATACACTTATATGAAGTCTTTAATGCATAATATTAATTAATAGTTAATATAAAGGTACATTCATACTTTGTACTCTCCAAGAGATAGTTATAGGACAAAAGGACTCCTGCAATTGCATAAAAATGAGATGTTACACCATTAATAAAATATTTAATGAATATTTATTATTTCATAATAATAAATGCAACAATATTTCCCCTCTTAACCCATTTGAATGCAAAGATTAATATTTTGTTTAGTTGAGTCTAATGAAACATTATTTCACTTAGGTATTTGAAGATGCTGTTAGCATCACATCAGATGATAATCCAATTGACAGTGAGGATGAAGAAGGAAAAGAAGATGATCTACAGTCTGAGGAGCAGCATGTGAAAGTTCCACCAAATTCTCTTGAGAATCCTGATATGGAAGGAGATGGACATTTACCAAATGGGGTAATGCTTAAAATAGACAAATATTCAGGATAAGCATAATGAATTTTATGCTCAAGTATTATCTTTGCAAATAAATTTTCAAAATTAATCCTTGATAGTAAAATATCATCAGTACACATTATTAATTAGATATTATAATTATATATAATTATAATATTACATTATTAATTATTGTATATTTACATATATTCAGTTTGCCTTCAAGAACAGGAAATTCACTCCAATTTTCATCTTGCTAATTTTGTTTTACGATAATCTTATTCTTTGACTCGGAGATCTTGAAATTTCATACATATATATATTTGATTTACTTAGATTAATTTCTATTTTTAGGCAAGAAAAACAATATCATCTGATGAAGGATTAGAAGAGGATGTGGTTGGTGAGATGGAAGCTTCAGATGAGGCTGGAACCAGTGGTATGGCTAATGAAACATCAGGAGAGGTCAATGGGAAAGGTAATATATCCTACCTATTTTATGTTAGTAAATATTATTTTGAAATAGAATCTGTGTTAATGTTACAATTTTTAAATAATAAGAATATCCTTATATATCTTGAAAGTATATGCAGAATTTAATGGTTATGATAAGTCTTTACTTAAAAGGTAGCTAACATTTCTATGTGCAATAAACTACATATTCTTTTTTATGCTGTTTTACTAGGTGAATCAAAAGTTTGCAGAATCATACTTAAACAAAGTTTAATATTAAACAGAAATTTACATTCTACATATATTACTTTCTAATTTGAAAATATTTTTAATTTATTCAGTTTTTCTCAGAAATTACCTAAAGGCAGTTTTTCAGTCTAATTGTGAAACAATTTCAATTTAAATGAATTCTTCTGTAAACTTTGACTTTCACCTTCCTATCTATTATGAATTGAATTTGTTGCTAGATATGTTTAAAATATACCAATACACTGTTAGTAAATTGATTTAGTACATAATGGAATTGGAATTATAGACGTGAGGTTTATTTGTAACATTAAATATTCGTAATAATTCCTTGGGTTGATATATTGGTGATGAATGTAAGTTAAAAAATCACAAGTAGAAATTTAGAGGAATATGGAATGAAAAATTTTCACATTAAATTAATTTCCATTAATCCATAAAGGTTTATGAAGTATGTTTTGGAAGAGCTGAGTCGATCATATTCTATTATTAATTTAGTATAACACTAGTTAAAAATTTTCTTATTTTAGGGAACTATAAATCATGAGAAAATGAAGGGTTCAAGAATTGGTTTAAAGGAAAAAAGGAAGAACTTATTTCAAATTATATAAACCCATCATAGAAAATTCACCCTATTGTTTACACAAACTAATGAATGGCTAAGTCATTTATTAAATAAGAAAATGTTAAATTGATCTGATGGAATTTTCTTCAAAATATATCTGAAATATAAGCATACTTGATAAATATTGTGCATTTCTATAGGAAAAACATGTCGTTCACTTAGTTTTCATTGCATTTGTTTAAATTAAGTTTAAATAATATTCACTTAGTTTCTAAAGCTGCGGTGCCTCTATCAACAGATCTAAACATATAGTAGCTTGTAAGGTATAAATATATAAGCAATAAAGAGTAAAAAGAAGTATAAATTGAATACTGCCAAGAATTTAGGACCTTCAGTTAAAAGAATAATGAGGTGCTCAGAAAGAGTGACAAACAAAGAGAAGATTAATTTCTTGTTTTATATTAAATCTTAAATACATTAAATAATGTTGTTTTCCATAACTATAAATCACCCTTAACTAAAAATCATTCTTAACAGAATATTTTATCTTCAACTTTTCATCTCTCTATGAATCCCAGTAATTTTCTTAAGAGTCAGTTGCCCTCTTTCCTTAAAACTAGAAACTTCATCAAAGGCAGAGGGGAGAGAAAGAGATGGTATGGCAGTCATCGTCACTACAAACCCATCCCTCGACAGTGGTCATCAGTCTGAGGAACCAGGTCAGTCGTTGATGATCTGGGAAGACATCAATCTAAACTGAATATCAACTTCTGCTCTTTCCTTTTGCATAATGCCTAATAATAATTTATTTGATCTGAAGAAACCATTATTATTTCACATAATGTAGGCTCCACCGTTTTCTCTTTAGAGATTGTAGTGAATCTTAGTCCTCCTATGAACTCATGGAATTCGTATTGTAATCAGTTCTAACTTGAAGTCATAATTGTACTATGTTTCTTAGTGGAAAAATCAGCATTTTTCCTTCAATATTTTATGGAATGAGTATAAAATAGAAATTCATAACTTCCACTGTTATGTATTTAATAATTAGAATGCACTTATGATCAGGTTCATTACTCAGAAATTGAGTGTTAGCCTTGTATGTGAAGAAATTTTGATGATAACTTTGATTTAGTAAAGAACTGGAGATCTTATAGCTACTAGATGTTCTTATCTATGAACAAGAATTTTATTATTTAAAGAAATTTATTGCTTCATTAACATTCAATTTCTGATGTAGTCGCCTAAAGCTTTTGCTTGCCAAAAATTTTGCATTTTGGAAACCACAAGTCCTAATCACTCATCAAATTCCAAAAATCTTCCTATTCATCAATTTAATTTAGTTATGCTCCCACGAAATAAATTAATTGATTATTATTGCCTCCAGAGCTGTATTTTTAAAATATTTAAAATATGGTGTTACAATAAAAGGTATCTGAATTAATCTATGTGCAGGAAGAAGAATTTTCTAATATTATTATAAACCATTATTTATTATGATATAGCTATACTTAAAGGGTAATTTTATCTTTAAGGGTGAGGATTCCTGTTTCTGATGTGGGAAAACATGATTTTACAGTTCTACTTAAAATAATTCTAATATTTAAATTAATTTAAAATATTATGCCCAAATTTAATCTATTTTAAATTCATACAATTACTATACTTAATGCATATGCATGAACATGCAGAAATTTTTTTGTATTTTACATTGATAAATGTAAAGGTAGAATACATTTTAGCATATGCAAGATGTATTTAAGTGAAGTATTGTAATTTAGAAATAACAGTTAATACAGCAAATGAGCACAATTACATATTCTTCTTCTTCTATCCTTTTTATTTGTGCCTGTTTCAGATATTGTATCATTAGAGTGCATATGAATCTTGCATGCACATTATACTCTCAAATTCTCTTGTGGCTTTCTGTAAGATTTGGAATGCTGACACTGCAAGTCACCAATCAGCTATTTCCTGGATTCCTGCTGCATTTATAGTTAAAACATGAAATTTGCTGAATGCCATTTACTGGAAGATGGCTATTTTTTGAGTAAACGTTTGCTGAGTATTTGTAATACCAGGTGCAGATTATGCAGTAATACATAGTATGATTAATTAGCTAATTGAAATAATGTGTATACTTCCTAACTCTTTCATCCTCTCTTTATACCTAGGAACTTATGGAAAACTTAACTAATCTGTTTACACTTCTTTGCCTTTGATGTTTGCACCTCACTTTTGCTTCTATTTTGTTTCAGAGAAAATTGTGCTTGATTTGTAAGCAAATAGTGCAACATCAGCAGATGAATTGTCATACTGCTTATCAAAGCATTTCATCAATTATGTTTCTCTATCCAAATCCAAACAATGTGGTGTTTGACCTGCATATTGATATATTTTGATGGAAGTTTAGGATTTACTTTTTTATATCACCTTTTGTCATCATTGCATTCCTATAATTCTAGTATTCTTCAAGTTTTTTTCTGAAAGAAAAACTTTTGTTATTTTTATCTGCAAATTTAATATCTTTACTTTTGCTATTTTCATATTATAAAAATTTAGTAATTCATATCTTATTTTCATTTTTTAAAGTCATTTAGTACATAATATTATATATTATGAATTATTAAATTTACCATTATTATTTAATGAACCATTAAAATGTTCAATTGAGTTGCATTGTAATAAGGGTTAAAATAGCTTTATATTACTATTCTATAGAATTTGGTTCTATCATATCTATCAATATGAATTAAATTCTCTTCAGATAACTTCATGAAATTGGATTATTAACTATATAACCACAATTCAGAATACTACAAATTTATTTCTTGAAACTAATCTTGATTTGTTACAATGAGAAATAAAAATTATTATTTATGGGTAAAGAAAAAAGCACTCTACAGTTATCATATTATTTTCAGTCTGATTTCATTGAAGTATACATGTTAATTAAATTAATATTAAAATGTTAATGCTTTGATATTCAGGTTACATTCAGTTTACAAGTGTCAACTTTCATATTTGCACACAGCCTTGCTTCTTCACTGTTCCAGCACATCCAGAACTAAACCTTTCAAGTTGTTACTTGGCTCCAGATTGGAATAAACAAAGTTATTTCTGTTTGTGGATACTTTCAGGGGACTTGCCTTTAACTCCATTGAGGAAAGATTTGGAATTGACTGAAGAAGAAGTGGAAGAATATGCAAATGCTAATGGAGATGTACATACCGATGGGAAAGTGAATGGAGAAACTCATGCAACTAACACTTTAGGTGTAGATGAAGCTGGGGATGGTGCCAGCCCTGGATCACGGTCTAATTGCATTTCACCAGCTAGCTCAAATGGTGGTGTTTATTCTGTGAGTATTTCCTTGATTATATTTCAGTGACATTAAGGCATTATTAATAACTAATACTCAGAACATGATTTTCTTTTGTCCTAAAACATATATCATCACACTAACTTGCTTCCTACCCGCACATATCATTTTACAAACATGCCTTTTACATTAAACAGCATTTTGCTTTGTCAAAAACTTGGGTGAAAGTGATATTGGCTTATCTTGTATTGTGTAATAAATGGTAGATGGAAATATTGTAATACTCTTTAGTTGTTGAATTGTAATTTTGTTTGTTGATTATTTTTTCTCTGTTTTTATAACTTCTTTGATTCTCTCTTAACAGTTTTTATCACAAAGAAATATTTTTGTACATTTGATTTCCGTAAAAAATAAAATTGTTATACTTTTTACTTTCAAAAGTATATCAAGCCTTTATAGTTTTAATAATTGTTATTTTAGTTTATAGCTGTATACATTTACCTTTAAAGTTGTTTGAATTTTTTTAAATTAAAAGTTTTAATGAAATATATTCCTAATTTTTGTTAGGGTATTATTATAGTAAAATCAATAATTTAATTACTGAAAATATTACTCTCCTCTTGTATCAAGAATTAGTATAATCAATCTTTTTCTTGAATCATGTTACAGACGGAACTCCTTGAAAATTTTGGATTAAACCTTCATCGCATTGACAAGGATGTCCAGCGCTGTGACAGGAACTACTATTACTTCACTCAACAAAATTTGGAAAAGCTGAGGAATGTTATGTGCACGTAAGTTTTGTATTTGAGACTATAAATAGTGCAACAGAGTAATATTGTTAATAGAATATTATTATAATGCTCATAAACACATATTTCAATAGCTCAATGTGAACTGCAAGTAAAATTACCTACCCATTTCCTGAAATAGGTATGTCTGGGAACACCTTGATGTTGGATACATGCAGGGTATGTGTGATCTAGCTGCCCCTCTCCTTGTCATTTTGGATGATGAGGCAGCTGCATATTCATGTTTCTGTCGTCTCATGGAGAGAATGCAAGCTAACTTTCCAAATGGTGGAGCCATGGATACTCATTTTGCAAACATGAGGCTAGTATTAATTAAAAATTATAGTTTAAATGAAATGAAATCATTCGTATGCAAACTTATCCAAAGAATATATTATTAAAATCAGCATAGGTGTAATGTTATATGCTAAGTATCATTGTGTTTTAGTACATTTCAGCTTATAATTAAATTCAATTTTATAATTGAGAGTTTATTATCCAGCTTAGAAAATATTTTTAGTTGTAGAAAACCTTTACAAACCCAGATCTCTTATTCTCTGTCGAGGTTTTCAAATTGCTCTCATATATATCATGTCAGATTTCTTCAATCCCTTCAGTAAAAATCTTTATCACTATGGATTAACATATGGAATGTAATCTTGAGATATTTTTAGTATAGCCATAATTTTATTTCTGATTGATGAACGTTTTTCTTTCCAACCCAAGATCACTGATTCAGATCCTTGATTCTGAAATGTTTGAACTGATGCATCAAAATGGAGATTTCACTCACTTCTACTTCTGTTACCGGTGGTTTCTTCTGGACTTCAAAAGAGGTGACTTAGACCATAATAACTCTATACTTCTTAAGCTTTAAATCGATAATTCAAATGTTTGGCGTTTTTAAATAAAATACCTTTTCCATCTTGGTTTTTTGATTTACTTTAAAAATAGATTATCTGGTAATTAAATAATGATCATCTTTCTTTTCAGAACTTCTTTATGATGATGTTTTCAGTGTATGGGAAACAATTTGGGCAGCTAAACATGTTGCTTCAGCACACTTTGTTTTGTTCTTGGCACTTGCATTAGTTCAATCTTACCGAGATATTATCTTGGCTCACTCAATGGACTTCACAGATATCATCAAATTTTTCAATGGTTAGTGAGAGCTGTACAATGAGTAAATATTTCCTACTATATTTATAATCTAGATATACCAATTCTAATTCTTCCTTCTAATCCTAATTCACCCTAGAATAATTACTATCTTTAAAATCCTATGAACTGCAATTACTCCATGGTATTTCTTTAATGTACAAAAGTATAAGGTAAAATAAAATAATGGCTGTTATTATAAACAATTATTTCATGGAATAGGTTGATTTATATGAGCCTCTCTTGGTTTTCTTTACAAATTTCTGTATAATCGACAATTATTAATTTGTCATGATACAATTTTTCATTCATTATTTTGGTTTTTATAGTAAACTATTCTTTTTGTTTCCAGAAATGGCTGAGAGACATGATGCAAAAGCAGTCCTGTCATTGGCCAGGGATTTAGTTCTACAGCTGCAAACACTCATTGAGAACAAATGAATAATGAGATTTGAAAGATTAACTTTCAAAGAAAGTGATAGGAGATTTAAAACTAGAGGATAAACTGGCCAGGTAGAAAACCTTTATTGACAATGCATATACTTGGAAGCATCTCTCAGATATCATATAACCTTGTTGTCCCTCTTCCTTGTCCTTTCCCTTCCATTTTATTTAAAAAATGGACCAAGTTGGAACTTTGGAGAGATCACATGTCATCTCTACCTGTCTCATGGCATGCCTATATCCTCAATATTATCACCAGCTTTGCTGTTACCTGTAAATTTTTGTTAAATTTTTATTGATGCAGTGTATTTTTAATGGCAAAATATCATAAACCCACTGCATCCTATTAATTGATAAATACTATTTAAATTTTATTGATACTTCTAGCAGGTTGTTATGATATGAATGTTGGAAGAATTTACTAGGTATGGCATAACATTTTGAATGTACCTGTAATGTGTGTTTGGTGGTATTAGAAAATGATCTCCGTGCCATAGAGATAATGATTGTTGTTAATAACAGGATGTATATTCTACACTTATTTTTAAAACACAAAAACAAAATTTATGTATATCAATATATTGTATACATATATCACATCTAATATCTTTACATGGTAAATACGTATATTTATATATATTTTTGTGAAAACTGTTCTACAAAAGTAAGGTTTTCATTTTAGAAGTATACAAATTGAAATAAGTATTTTAGCAGACTGATTTTTACACTTATGCTCGTTTTTAAATTAATCAAGTTTTAATGAGTTATTATTATTTTTAGCTTTTTGATTTAATGTGTGTGTGAATGAATGGACTGTTGTGAAATTGAGAAAGTTTTAAGTAACAGCTCCTCAAGGATTTATACAAACATACAGTATTTCTCTATGCATGCAGATCTCAGTGTATTTTACTTTGTTTAAAATATGTCACAATGAGATCAATCTACAGCTCTAATATTTTGTAAGGACAAGAGGAACTGTTTCTTGAAAATATGATCTGACTGTATGGTTATAGTGAAATGCAAAGTAAGAACTGTTTTTACTTTATTTAATATATTTAACATATATTTACCATATGATCGTATATATTGGCATCATTTATCTCTCTGCTGGAATATTTCTTTAAAATTGTAATTTATAAATCTCATTCAAATTTTTAACTGCCTATAAGGCTTTACAATTATGATAATGTTGTCATATATCACCTGTGTTATTTATAAGGTAAAAATGCTTTATCATTCAATTTTCATCTATCATATCTCTTTCATGTCACACATTCGACAAGATTGCTCTAAAATTATAGAAGCCCATACTATAGATAATATAGAAAAGGCTAAATATTCCAATGACACAACATGCACCAATCATCATGTGCACATTTTATAATCTGTTCTATCTTAAAAAAGTATTATCAAGCTCACTTAAAGTATACAAATTAAAGTTTTCTAACTTCTTAGGATATAGAATACCTCCTTGAGAAACAGGTTATGACTGAAATAACAACTTATAGGAAAGACTTTTGATTTTTTATGGGAAGTAGACAAGTAAGAAATTCCATTTTTGTAACTAGTAAGCTGAAATTATAACTTGTCTAGGTGGTCAAGTTTAGAAAGCAATTGGTAATTAATATACTGGTTATATCTTACCAAATTGAACTTACACCACCATTTTCTCTGTGCCTTATTGTTAAAATTCACCTCTACCATCAGAAAAACTGTGTAGTCTATATCTGTGTGTACTTATGCATGAATGTAACATGGAAATTGACAGAAAATGATAGATACATTCTGAGGAACAAGATACATTATATATAAGCAAGGAAGTGCTTAGAATCTCAACTTCATGTTGAAAAGAGAGAGAGAAATTTTGATCATTTTAAAAGATATCACTTTATCAAACCACCTTGACCCTATCATCAGAGCATAGTTAATTGAGATTCATTTGTGTACACAAAATTTCCTTTTTTTACTCAGTAAGCCAAATTTATAGTAAAAAATGTAAAAACATTATGTAAGTTCTAGAAATACCTTCACTTCACAATCATATATTCACATGCTGTTGTGTTTACAAGTAGACAACAGTCTTTTGGAGAGTAATAATATGTATTATCAAACTCCTCTCTTAAAGGATAATACCTCATATAAGAAATCGCATAAAAAATATTAGTATAAAATGTTTTCAATTTTTTGGAAACTAATGGTAAAATTTGTATATGTAAGTCAACCAATGTAATTTATTGCCTGGTGTGATAAATTTCATCAAAGAAATACTTCATAAGGGAAGAAGAGAGTATAGCCTTTGAGATTTGTAGATCACTTGAAGCATCATTCTTAAAATGTTTTACAGAGAAGTTATGCTTCCCAATCTTCTAAAAAATTATCAGGAAAAACAATGTAATCATCAATTACTGCACCAAATATTCCAAGATCTGAGCTATGATGATCTATCCTTCAGAGAGTAGACTCTGCATGAATGTGAGTCATTTATAACTACCTTTAGATGCATATGTATTTGATGAAATGTATTTAAATTGCTACAAAAACATCTGAGAATGCATGCAAGTGTACATGCAAGTGTACTTATATATGTATATTTTTGTGTGTACCCAATGCAAGGAATAAAAGGTGCTTAATGCAGGCAGGCCTACTTTGGCACTTTTAAGTCCATGCATTTTAATGCAATGAAATGTTTTTACTTGCTTTTAAAATGGGCAGTAGAGCAACCTTGTCGAAATGAAGGTGTGAGTGATCTATCATTCCATAACTACTTCCTACTCACTTTGCCACAAAATTCATATCATTTTTCTGTGTTTGTGTCTCAGGTTTGGCAATTTATAAGCTGTGCCATTGCATATGTTCCTCAATAGATGCAGAAAACCAGTCATATCATAAAAAAACTGTACCCTACATAGGGATACACTATGAACAAATTTGATGTTGCTTTTGATATTTTATCAGTCTGTAAACAATTTGGTGTTATGCAACCCTTCATAGTCTGCTGTATACTTTCTATGTCTCACTTTCAGTGGCAAAGAGTATTCTATCATCGCACAAAACAAGGCGCTAATTACTTAAATACCATTTATTTCAGTGTTGATATTGGGCTAAACCAATGTTCAGAATATCAGTGTTTTGGGTGACATATAGTTGCAAACGAAAATGTATCAGTGTTTCCAATGTTTATCCCTTAAAAGTGTTTTTCAAAGAGATATACATTCCAATTTCATTCCAGACTAATGACATTACTTATTTGTCAGAGAGTTGAAGATTAACTCCACTGAACTTTCCTTCATGATGGAAATAGCTGAATGGCTACTATTAGAGTCACTAACGATTAGAGATAAACACCTTATGCAACTAAATATCTACTTTCATGGATTCTTTTGAGTTGACGACCAATAGTTTTAAGGGAGGGTACAGGTTTCCCATTCATCTGATTTGATGATTTCCTTTTTCATGGAAAGGAACCTTCCAAATAAAAAGCCAAAGATAATACAGTACTTATGTTTAATTTACTGCTATGTACATTTGTTAATTTTTTTATTTTATCTCTATTCCTATAGTTAACTGTACAACCCTGAAAAAGTAATTTCCTTTGTGTGCCAAATGTCAGATATTAAATCCTCTAAATGAATCTCTGTTGAATTTATTAATAATTATTATAAAGTTTTATCTTATTAACCTAATACACCATTCAAAATATCCTGATCTAGAATCACCAGCTTAATACTCCAGGTACAAATTTATCTATCAGATTCTGATAATATGGCATCAGGCTATCAACATCTGGATGCTCTTCACTCTTGGTATACAGGTCATATTTGCTGAAAATGACAACATAATTAGTCATATTTCTATGAAGTCCAGAATTATTTACAGGAATCATCGGAATATTTCTCTTGTTTAATTTAAGAAAATTAAAAACTTAGTATTCATATTAGCATATCCATAAGAATGTGTAAGTATAGATATTATATTTTTATATATATTTTATTGGAATTATGCTGAATTGATGGAATCATTTTAAAAATTTATCTTGAAATCTAATGTTTTCTGCGATTCAGGACTTCTGGCAGTGAATTCAATAATTGTTTTATTAATCATGCATCCCTTTTATGGTTGCTGAAACTGTATTTAAGTAATTTTAAGTATAAAACAATTCATTCTAGTAATATCAATACTAGCACATGTGATGTGTGTCCAAACTACGTCCATTATTTAAAATTAAAATAGGGAATTGAAATATTTTCGGAATAAGAAATTTTGTGATTGTATTCAAATGTGCCTCACAGAATCCAGAAAATTACTTACTTAAATTCCAGGACCCAAGGAAGCATTTTCATATCCTTCTCGTTGCATAAATGCATGTAATCTTTTCCTGCATGCCATGGATAAAATGAATGAAACCTGGAAACAGTTAAAAATTAGAGAAAAATCATCATTTAAATATCCATTCATTCTCTCATTATTAGTTCTAGTAGAATTTTAAACTGTCATATATGTTGATGCAAATAAGTCATGAAACATTCTTATCATATTTTGTTAGAAATTAAGATAGTTTACAAGTCCCAATGTCATGTCATGAATAAAATTCAAAATTCATGTTGCCTCCATTATTCCTCGTAGAACATTAACTTTCTGTATTTTCGAAATAATAATACATTCATTGAATATATTTTTAAGAAATAATGACAAAAATTTAAATAACTTCTTTAAAGTTTTACTCAGTTGAGGTTGAATTTAATTTAATCTAAATCTCCTTCATCTCACTTTTTAGTGGTTGCTAGTACCCATACAAAAATTGTTTCGCTTAAAACTTAAGTCTTACCTTATCATATACAGAGCTTCTTCAGGAAGATTAGCATTATTATGCTTAAGTAATCGATAGAGATACTCATCATGACCCCAGGACATAATTACGTTTTCTAATCCACAATTTGGTTTGTATATTCCATATTTGGAGCTAAATAAAATAAATGATTCAGAATTAAAATCTGATTTTATTGAAATTGATGCGTGTTAAAGTATGTAATCCTTTATCCTCATGAAACATCTCAATTCTTTCTCTGTATGAGGAATAACTTACCTATATTTTGAGTTGTATGTATCAGGATTTTTTTCAAAACTACCTTCCCTATAGACAATGGAATCAGCCCATGCACAACCCATTGGAAATGTGTCCCCAACTACAGCCCATTGAGGGTCATCATAAAATGCCATCACCTTAAAAGAAGATTTAGATACATAGTTGTATCATCGACAACTGACTGAAAGCCAAAAGTACTTTCGTGGAACATTTAAGAAATTTATCTTAATATTTTAGTCAAAATAAATGTATCAGTTAGGCCTTTCACTTAATTTTACAATTCAATTGCTGCATCTACTTCTTACTTTTCCTATATCATGAATAAGTCCAGTTAATTGAAACCACTCCTTGTCTGGATGCTCTAATCTTATTCTCTCTGCTGTTTGAAATGCATGTATTATGTTAGGAACATCAACATCTGGATCTGATTCATCCACCAGGTTGTCTAACCGCTTCAAAACATCCATTACAGTAGATTTGAAGGTATTGAATCCACACCACTTCTCATGCTGCTTCTTTACAAAATCCATTGTCATGTTTGTATGCATTGCATAGTAAGTCTGCCTGACTCTCTCCTAATTCAAAAATAACAAAAGATCTTTTAGAATATTATGCAATATATTTCACCCATACTTATATTCTTACTTTTCAATCTGTTTATATTACATACATACACTTTTCTCATTCAAGTGGTATTTAGAATCCAAATATGTTTTAGTACTAGGTTGAATTCATTATGATGAATAAATTTAAATTATGAATTAAAATAATAGGATGAAAAGTACTTAATTATTTTCATGAACCTACACATTTTCTTGGCAATGATTCTTGCTATGCCTTTGAATGAAGGATGACATATACTACCATATATATTTTTTATATTATTATTTTGAGTAAGTTATCATAACAATTATTTATTCCTTAGGAGAACTATGCGCATGTTAACATGTGGGAACTTATCAGACTTTGAGCCGTTGAAACTGATAATAAGGATCTTAATAAATGCTTATTTCTATTCATTGCTCAGAAATGTATTATGTACCCATCATCTAATAGTAATAATCATTTAGTATAAATGTATGTTTGGATTATTTGTATGAATGGATGAATGGAATTAAGAAATCATACATGACCCTGAGCATGGAGCTAAATGTAAATTGGAACATATGCTAAAATTATCGTTTTGATTTTTATTCCCTTTAAAGTAATGGATGGGTGTCAGTGAATTAGGGTGATATAGACTTGTTCAAAATAATAAAAATAAGTCATCACTTTATCTGCTTCTTGTAATATACCAATGTCTACTTGTGAAACTCGGAGGAGTAAAGGTAGCTTTATTAGTTACTAATTGACTTATACAGGGGAGAAACTTCAAAGATTGGAACCATGCAAGAATTGAACTTAAACCCAAGAAAAAATTCAAAAACATATTGAAGAATTCTCAATCTTTTTTTCTCTTCTGATTATTTCCTCATGTCTATTAATTCATTTGAGGATAGTAGCATAGTGAAGGCAGGATTTAGGGTTTCACTTCTTATAAGAGGTTTAAAGTCTTCTCAGAAGATATCATTTTAGATGTATCACATACAACTCTGCATTAAAATTATCCCTTAAGTGAACATTTTTTGTTATTACTGTCGAAGATAATTATACCCAAATCATCAATGAGTCCTACGCTGATAAAGGCACGAAAATACCTTGCGGGCGATATTTCCAGATTGTTCAAAGAAGATTCGAACTTGCTCCTTAAAAATGATTTAAGGTAATGCTAAGTGTTCTGTCGGGTTATTCTCAGTATGTCTCTCAATGGAATATGAATGAGCATTAGCGTTCGTGTGAAGCAATTTTCTAATAATCGACGAGTGCGTTGTCTGATATACAGGAATACAGAGACTCTTCGAAAAGTTTCAACCGGATAGGAGTACATAGAGACCTTCCTCGGATAAACGAGAGTTGAATGTGTGCACCGTAAACCCCGAAGTAACTACTTTAAGATGATGTAAATAAGATTATCTTATTTACGGATTTTATCGTAGGATACGGCTGAATCTGATGTGCATGAAAAATCAATTTAATTTTTCTATTGTTGTCCCGATATTTTTTCAACTTCGGTGGAATTTACTTTCGTACTTCCCTGACGAGTGGATTTAGAATAATGCACTATAAGCTTAATTTCGGGGAATTATAACTGAACGCGATAGGGTTAGATAGCTTAGGTCAATCTCAACCAAATGCCGAATTTCTTTAGTTTCAATTTTCTCCAATCCAATAGCCAATACATCCATCAAGTAGTCATTAGAAATCTAACTAGTTTCTAAGTGTCATAGTAAATATGTAACATTAAACCAAATCAATACTAAAATACACCTGATTTCAAGTAACTCGAACTTTGATGTAACGTAAAAACGTGTTAGAAAAATACGCTAAAACTAACGTCATTCAGTCGGAAGGCAAAATTTCAGGTCCAATGTGTCGAACTAGATGCACTTTCTGTACGTGCGAAGAGAAAATGATAACGAGGCAATAAATGAACAATGAGAGAATGAATGAGTTACGATTGTCCTTATCTGGATGACATAATCAACGGATACACCACTCTTAATGTGAATGACTCTTATTATTTCGCAAAAGAAACGATTTATTATGCGACACATGTCGATAAGGTTAGTGGATGTCACCAAGTAGGAAGAAGGAATCGATTCCAACTTGATTTAATGTGACAAGTATTTATTTTATGGATGTTCTAAGCTAATAAATATTTGTTCGTAGATTCGTGGCGCCTTATCAAACGTCCCTCATTCCTTTTAGAGATTCTTAGGGGAATAAATATCTCATAATTTATGCTTCATTTGATGAATTTCCGATTATCTAGGAAGTGTTCAACTTGGAATGAGTTATCAAAGCGATTAGTGTGAAAAAACCCTACGACATTTTAAATTACATCTCCTTTCTATCATTGTTACTTTTATTCTAATCATTGCTGTCTTTTAACCACCCACATAGAAACCCACAAAAAGGATAAAGTATTCAAATTTTATTAAGATATTATAAAAAAGCTCATTTTCAAGTATAAATAGGGAACATTTTGAAATAAATGTAGGAAACCTTTTTTTATAGTTTGCAAGTTTTAAAGTGAATAACTTTATATCATGAGCCAATTTTTATATGTGGAGTGCTCAAGTTAGCTCTTTTAGATGGGGGACATCAAAATTCTAGCCACAAAAGTATATTACTTATTTGTTCCAATACAGTGAATGAAGAATTTTGAACTGAGTTTAGCACACTGGGTGTGCTAAACTGGTCACGCAATGAAATAAATTGCGAAAGTAACCTAGAACCTAGTGTTTCTTGAACCATGAAGAATTTTTGACCCAAGAAAAATCGACCGAAAATAAGTAATAATAAGCGACACAAAACTGCATTTTTCTTACGTATAGGTACTAAATAAGCTACTTTATTCGCTTCAATTTTAAAAATTGAATCCATCCAAGCTGACGAACTGGACGCTTTAAGACCACTATGTCTGACGATAATGTCACGAATGTTCACGATGTTGCGTCGATGATCACCAACAGAACAGTTTGCTAGTATTGTAAACACTTATGTTCCCGCTACAATGAGAGGAAAGCGATAAGAGCCGCGTTTGATATCCAAAAATTGTTTAGGATCGAGACTCAGTAACAGTTTTTAAATCCAATGTAGCTCGTTTACTTCTCGTTCCTTCCACTTCTAATTCCAGTGGATTGTGAACATGCATTCAAACGCCAAAGATGAACATTCTGGTGCCCGAGTTAATGTATACCAAAGGATAATGAAAATATTTCATCTGCCGGAATCACTAAGTCAACAGTTGTCGTAAAACAAATTCGTGCAGCGTTACCAATCAATTATTATTTTTGTATTTTTATTATAGCAGAGTTTCAGTCCTACCATCCGATATTAGTATGCCTCAACTCCAATCCGTACAATCGTTTTCTTTCTAAATCTAACGAAATAGTTATATGGATTCATTTCATATATTGAAGATTTTTATCATAAGGAACTGAATAGAATAAAAAAATTCCGTTAAGGTTCCAGTCCTAAAGGAAGGGAAATATCCAATCGCACCTGCTCGTAGTAGGGGATGGGTATCTTACGTTCGGCTAACGCAGCTATGTGAGGCCAATGGAAGGCCGGTTTAAGCCAAACCCAAGCTTACAATTGTTAGAATATGTCATGGGAATCCTTCTTGCCAACGGATCTACAAACGAACCATAAAGGCGGATCAGCTGCACGGTTGGCCAGTGGAATTGGAAGGCAATCGGGAAAACAACGAATCTTGTGATTTTAATCATTCAAACGGATAATGAATCATTAGGTTGTACGAATATGCGAATCTGAACTGTTGATTTCTACGTTGAAAGATTCCGAAGTCAAAAATTACCCGCAATCTGATCACCAGATGTGTTGCATTACAAAACTGATCACACATCAGTTTTGTAATACAACACATACTTCAATAACCCTGCAAGTCCCCTAGGGCGTGTGGCAGGGAATGAAAACGCTACGCATACCGACAAGTTTTTTAGCCTTATATTATTGTGTAGTAATTGAAGATAGAATAAAATATTTAGACGATTGCTTCACGCATTTATTTATCTTGTTTACTGAGGCATAGTACGGTATCGCCTAAGAAAGCAGGATTCACTATACTATCCACTATATAGATATTCGTTAACGTCCTTTCTCTATAATTTCATTCGCAATCAACAAATCAACAAAATTTGATGTGGAGATTCTAAAATTAAATTGCGATTTACATACTTTTATTTACTTTCAGTTCAATTCAACACCAGATATTTTAAATGTTGAACAATGATTACAGACGATAAAGAAATGCTCAAATTATACGATCTAAATATTTTTGGATGGATAATTAGAAGTAATATTTTAAAATTCTAGAATATTCCATTTCATTATTGATTTGAATTCAAAATTTTAATTTATGTTGAAATTTACGAGTAGTAATATGCGAGACAAATTTTAGAATGTAAAGATAATCGAAAGAGCAAACGAACAGGATTTTGATTAATGACATACATATGATTAAATTAAGACACGATTTTCCGTTTAATATAAAATTCAGTGGTTTATTTATAAAAATCAGTTTCTTACCTTGATAGGATCTTCAGGGTTTATCGTGTAGTCTCTGAAGGACTTATTCGCATATACTGGCTCTGGTCTAAGATGTTCTGATGGGTCCAACATTCCCACCTTTTCGGGAATCTGTAAAACAATTGATACAGTTTTACAGAAGTGTTCTATTTTATAGACATTATGCTATTGAGAACCTCTATACGCATAAAATTTATCATATTTTGATGTATGTAATGAAAGCTCAACTCATGATATGATGATACCAAAACTGTGAACTAAAGTAATTCCCTTCATTATATAGGTTTGTAAATTATTAATTTATCGAATTATAAATTAACGTTGATCATGCACGAGTATTGAGACGAAGTCAAATCTTTGAAATAATATTTATTTTATTTAGATGTTTTAATATTACAATCACAATTTCTTTAATGTCATATTTTTCATTATATCGTTTAATTTGATTCATTTTAGCGTACTGAAGAGTTGTGTTTTAAGTAATCTATAATATTTGTTTTACCAAAATTATTGGAATTCGTAATTTACTCATTATGAAATAATTATTAAATTAATGGAAGTATTTCCTCCGAAACTGTAAATATCAAATAAAATAATCCATTCGATAGTTTGGAATTACCATTAAGAAGTAACGGGTGTCTTCTTTCAATTCTTTAGATATAATTTTTAAATCGAATGAATTGAAATTATAACGCTCATTAACTCTCGGTCTTCCTATTGCCATATGAATGGGCACAAGTATGAAAAAAAGGTATTGGATTCCAAAGTTTTGAAATATATTTCTTCAACCGGAATGATTCGTCATTTATATTCCGAAAAGGTCAGATAGGAGGAAATTGATGAATTTCTTTCGGGTACAAAAGTCATTCATTGCATAAAGAGCCGTGGTTATCCCGTGTATATCGTTGTTTTTTATCCGAAACAAAACAATGACCTTTGAACGAATTCGAAAGAAAAATGTAAGAAATTGACTTAAAAATTGAAAGAATTGAAGTCTAATCCATCTCTCTTGGTATAATTTATGTCTTTGAGGTGATATGATGAGCGAGAAAAAGCGCTTTATATATATTTTCGTTAAAATATTTATTCTTATGGTATCTTTTTCCACATTTTACCTATGGTGATATACTCTCTCTGCTACACATTTGGAATTGAGGCATCATAGGTGATGGCTAAAAATTGAAAGTCATCCACTGAATTTCTATTTTTCGTTGATTTTTTTTATTTATCTCATGAAGTAGCATTGCCGTTTAAGGTTACTTCAGAATACGTTGTTTTGAAATTTTTGCCATTACTAAGGACTGCATGACTTGTGGAAGAAAGTTTATATTTGCGTGTGATTAGCCTTAGGAGCTAAGGAGCTTTCATGCAAGATGATAGTCTTACTGGTATCGTTAAAGAAAAATCTGGGTATTATATTATTACAGCTGAAAAAGGGGATTTATTTTTCATTATATTCCACCCATTAACCTCTATTAAAGTAGCTATAAAGCCTTAAGTAATAGCATAACAATATCTAATCAACAGTATTACTAAATTTAGCTTAATAACAATATTAAAGATTTTCATAAATGTGCAGCTCAACCATTCATCAATTCAAACATTCTTGAATAACGAGCATTTAATATATTATTTATTCATTATTAACATGGTAAATGGCTGTTAATTTTTCATTTTCACATTGGGAATCGTTTTATTATTCCTGTGAGTCTTTAATGGACAATTACAGCATTACAATACGTTGAATGTTAATTTCTTATATGGTGCGTAATTGTTCTTTTTTTAGCAAATCGATATAATTTTTTATTCTTTGGATTGGACTTAAAATATATATAAGGGTTCTACAAAAGCGTTGTTAATTCAGGATAAAAATATTAATTAATAAAAGAAAAAGCAAATTTTCCATGAAACGTTTAATTTCGTTGAATTTATATGGCTAGGAAAATATGAATTTGCTATTTTATTTCATATTTGTCATTATATATTTGACTATCATCTCATTTAAATATGTCACGTGAATTAAACAATATTAATTGTAATTATTTCATATTGTATTATTCATATTGTAATATGAATAGTGTTTGTATCCGTGTCTTCTTGCAATAGTATCTATGACGTCGTGCAAATTTTTCCGCCGAATATTATTGTGGATGGTGAAGGTCAAAATGTGCGCAATGCCATTTATTACGATTTTAGAATGGATGGCCTTCATAATCTCTGTATAGATTAGAAAAATTACGATTAAGAATAACATATGTCACTTATTGAAAATAGAACCACAGAATATTTTCTTTTTTGGAGGATTTTTTCCCCCTTTTTCTAATATTATCAATCAATGTCCATAACAGAGGGAGGGCGCGTGTTGCTGATAATCTAATGAACTATTTTGACGCTAGTGAATGTTTGAGACGTCTCGACCCAAGATAGACAACAGAGAGAAAATTTCTCAATTTAAAACAGATTAGTAATCTCGGGGTCAATTGTTAACCTCGGTTTAAAAAATGAGCGAATGAACAATCATGATTTTTAAGAGTAGATAATATGCTTTGGTGGCTGAACAGAAATTAGTGATTTACACGTATATAACCAAATGAAAAAGCCGTTCATATGAAGAATATAAATTTATAACATAAAACGTAATAAAAACCGTTATAGAGAGACTTGTACATTTTATACCAAAAAAATAATTACGAGTTAATAGAGGTATCATAGTATTCCTCAATAATGGAATTAATGCACAACTATGATCTGATTTGTTGAGGAAACGACAGTATAATTTTTGCTTAAAAGGTTACCTTAACGTGCCTATTGTTAGGTAACGTAGAGTCTTACTTTAAAGGCAATTTCAATAATGAGTTATTAAAATTTTCGTTTGATTTATCATCCTCTGATGCTGAATATAAAATGTATTCTCTAACCCATTAACCAACTTTTGATTGAATGAAAAGTATTAAAAAGAGTAAATATTACCATTTTATTGCTATTATTATTCGATAACTTTATCTTTATTGCTTAAACTGTCTGCTTAGAGCAGACTTGGAATAATCGAAGGTCACCAAGCTATTTTCTGCCTGTTTCCTCTTCTAAGTATAATCGGATATCAAAGATTGCAAACAGCATTTTTCATCATCCCCTTGATATTTATTTGTGTACATTCTCTTTATCTCAAATCTCGCAAATTGTGTTTTGAGTCTATTTATTGATCAACGATAAAACGATTTGAATTTTAGTAAATTATTATTGATTAAATATTAATTAAAAATAGAGTTTAATATTTTAAGCATTTATCTATTAATTATGATTTTTCACGAATAGGAGACAAAAACTTTTCATTCATTTTCAACTCTAAAAATAATTTTAATATTTTATGTATTTTAACGATCAATTAAACAGAAAATATTCTAATTTAGTTACCTTGAAATAGCTTAGATATTTTTTGTCGATTATAGTTACTTTTATCATGCAATCGTTCGATTAAGATAAACCATAAAGATACGTTATATACTTTCCGCCTTAGTTCGTCCACATCAAAATTAAATTAATTAATTCTATTTCTTAGGATTATCATACACGACATACATAACATGCATTAGTATTAAATTTCTTATTTTTAATTCTGTTCATTCTGCAATTAATTTGCTTTGTAACTTAAAGGAACATGTAGAAGCAAGGCTTTGAACTTAAATCTCGTCTATTTTACTTCAGCATGTTAATTACATTAATGAACATTCATGTTCATCCCGAAGAATTATTTTGGAGAAATATTTTTGCACGTAAACGTTAAATGTTATTAGCTCAAAGGTTCATTTGGTTCTCTGCCAGACGCAGGTGCTCTACAATCAAACCTTCTGAGTTCTTTGCCCCGGAAGAGCTTAAAGATGTCTCCATTTATAGACTGAATGCCAATCAATTATCGGAGAGGCTGACTTAAATGCCTATGAAAATAGGAATGAAGGGAGCAATGGAATAGTTCACCTACAAATTCGTAACATAGGGTTACTACTTTGAAATTTTTTTACAGTGATTTTAACTTAGTCCGAGCAGTTAAGGCAAATCAATATATTATCACCTGATTCTTTAAAAATTATAGTACTGTGATTTTCACTTTGTTATCTCTGGGTGACTTATAGGTTGAAAAGTTAGATCGTGAATCAAATGTGCATGTTTTTCATTTCATATGTGTACGGTTGAGTATTTTGGGTAAAAAAAGAAAGAGTAACAAAGAAATAAGTAAAGAATTAAAGCAGATACACTTACTATTCCTTTATTTATTATTTGATTGAAACTTTTACAATTATTCATGGATAAAATACTTTCTGCAAAAATGAATTCACTCTCGAATACTGTAAAAATTCAAACAGGATTGTTTAAGAAACCATTTTACCTGGGACAACGCAATTTTTTGTTCCGAAAGATTATAAATAAATTATTATTGATCGATATTTTGATTTCTTCTAACAAAGTTCTGAGATTTTCTTAGGTTACATCATCCGATAAATTATAATTTCCATCTATCGGACTCGGTCTTAAGTGTCTTAAAATACGTAAGAATATTTTTATTTATGCAATTCAGGTTTCATAACCCTATACTGTTTTTTTTTAATATTCCTCGGCACGAGTCTTCTTATCAACTCATTATAACGCAATATACACTGCAGCCAATAATTCCGTCAGTATTTCATTATATAAATAGATTTCCTTCAATTTCAATATGAACAGATAATCGTCCATTCTTATTTCATCGAACCACCTCGCTGAATCTATATTTCTCCATAATCGCACATTCAAATTTTTCGAAAATCATCCATTTTGATATATTTCTCGTCTAATTATGTAAATTATCTTGCTTAAATGAAGGTTTATAAAAACGACTTTCCCTGGAGACGTTGGCTTGCATTTCAGGAAAAGGGAATCTTAAGTTGCGGTTTCCCACCTTAGATAGCTTTACGCTTAGCTTGGTAACGTTGTAAAGTATCAAATATAATGGATTAAAATAAGAAAAGATAAAAAAAATACTTTGAGTTAGAGACGAACAGGATGCTTATTGGAAGTAATGATAAATACTAATAGATCATATAAAGAAATAGTTTTCGTATTTTATCAAAGCGGGCAAACAGCCAAATCATTTTTCGTAAAATACGTCATACAACCACTTCTTCCGCGTCAAAGCCTTATCTTCTATTTATTACTACACACATATCGAATCGTATTAATGGGGGATCAAGAGGCTAGTATTATTATGCTATAAATTTTTATTATAGACATTTGTTAGTAAATAAAAACTATATTTAAAGCCTTAATCTTTACGGAATACCTATTAGAAAGAAAACTAATATAGGATTATCACGAACTTAATCACTTCGGTAGATGAAGGGATTAGCTTCCTATTTCGCAAGATAACGTTATGAAATAATATAAAATGAATGTTAAGCTTATGCAGGGAAGATGCTTAAAATTTTCCTTCGAGGAAAACCTACTTCAGGAAAATTCTTAGATCAAAGAACTATAAAATATTTATATGCGTTCATTTAAACTAATTTACCGCATATCAGTAATAATATTAATGTATGATCGAAATTTTCAGAAAATCTCGACAATTATACATAGAAATTTACCTGCAGTATTAACTTGAACATTCTTGAAAAAGTACTTTTCGAGGAATATAATTTTATGCTACTTATTTGCGGAAGTATTCTCAACAAATTTAAGACGTGTGATAAGGTCGGTGTGATAGAGGTATTGAACGGCATGCATTACAGTACAGCAGTAAAACATGAAGTATTAAGATGTTATCATGTAGAATATAAGATAAAGTTGCAGAAGCTCTTACCATAACTTTGGCGCTCATGCTGCAGCTGTTTCCTCTAATAAAATACAAGTACTACTGCCTCGAGGTGTCTCTGAAGCACGGGATAGTCCGCGGAGTGCTGTCGATGGGAGTGTCAGTAATTTTCTTCAGCGATTAAAGAGCGCAAATTAGCTTTTGGGATATAAAACTTTCACGATCAAGGACAGGGTGGGGAGGAGATCAAGAAGCCACGACCTCTTGTGCACTTATTAAGATAGGGATTCTCGCTCAGAGGGGATGACAAAATCTGGCATAAACTATTCCATCGACAACGTACTCCCCAGAAGGTTATAGGGTGACGTTGTCCGCGGATGACGCGGTTTAGATCAATCGCAACTCAAGGAAGTCACGAATGCACTGATTTGACGACACGTGTGATTAAAGAGCTTATTTTCGTCCGAAAACGGGTTGATTGCCCTGAAAGCGGCAGTCAAATTGGAAAAATGGAACGCAGATTCTTCCACTATCTTGTCAACGATGAATCAAACTTGATTTGCTTTATGGGGAAACGATCGCTTCCGTTTCGATGAATAGCGTGAATTGTAGGAAAAACTCACGAGTGCAAGGTTCGGATAAGTTCTCCGAGACCTCGCACCAGAGTTAAAGTTAAACTCCAGGTCGAGATAGAATTGAGTGCGAGAGTTTATCAATCATGTATCAATCACTTGTACTAAAGATGAAGAACAAATCGTTTTTGCGTCACCTGGCAACATGTTTTCGGGTAAAATAACTCTACAGGATACGTTTGGATGCTAGCTCTTCTCCAAAATTGGAGGCTAGTATTTTTTCAAGGAGGGAATGATTCGACTTCTATATTTTTAGCCGAAACACTTCGATGGCAAAGGTAAAGTAATAATAGCAACTGATAGCAAAAAAATTAATTTTACTTCTGTTGGATGAGAGACTTGAGCGATATTCGCAGAAAATATTATAAATTCATAGGCTTTTTGCATAATATCTCTCTCTGGTCAAAGTGGAATTGATCTTGGTTTGGATTTCTGAATTACCTCTGCTAGTCGCATCACATTTTAGTAAAGATAAATGTCATTTTTTAAAATGGCTCTCATCTATTTAGAGTTTAATTCTTTCCTAGAGAAGGACATTTAACAACAAGGAATCAATAACTAATAGTAACATAAATTAAGAAGACAACAGCAAAAATATAAATAAAAAGTTTTATAAAAAGCTTTAGTTGAAAGTCTCCAATCAAAGACATAACCTTACATGTAGTCTATTTGTTTTTGGATTTGGTGACATTTGGTTGATTAATTTTTAATAATTTAGTTTATTTTATAATCTCTAAAAATGTAAAATCAGCAAGCAGTGGCAAGTAACTACATACAAAGATTACATTGAGCTTCATGAAAATACATTTTGCTCAACTAACTCATAACTAAAAATACTTTGAAATTATTGCAAATCGAAAACTTATCAATGTCAGTTTGTGGAAACAATATACTAATTTGCATTAATCTAGATCATACTAGACATATTAGTTCAACAATTAATTATTGTCATTAATACATGCTTAATTTGAATACTTACCATGGAATGCTTGCTGGAAGTGGAAGGCTGTTCCACTTTGGAGCAGCCTTCCCAATACTTTCTAGTAGAATGTTCACCAATGTATATGTAGAAAGTACATGTACTTGTTGGGGATGATTTTCCACACAATTTCACTTACTAATTTATTTAAGTACTGCAATATTTTCTTAATACAATATTTAAAAGCTGAGATGTGGAGCATCATTATTGCTTTTCTATCTTAAGATTTGTATGCGACTATTTGAAGATGAGCTCTCCATTTTTTCCTATTTTCTGCTTTAGTCTTGTGAACCTGATAATTCTCTTTTTCTTAAGGTTATACATTAGTTTTCTGAACCCTTCCTACCTATTTTAATTTACTCATTGATTGAGCACTCTCTTCTAAGAGTGTGCCCTATTGAGTTAGCTTTTCTCATTTATATTTTTTTAATATTAAGCTCATAGAGATGACTATCTTGATACCCCAAAATTTCATCCAATGACTCATTACAGATAATAGAGCAATCATTAAATTTTGGAGTCTTAGATAATTATCTGCACATGTAGCAGACTTTCCATAAAGATTTCCTGCTGATAACAACTCAGATATTGTGATTCCAAAGTGAGATCATGAAAAATTTTGTATTCATTAGGACCTTCTTTAAGTTTCAACTACAAACATTATCAGGGATATCATAAAACTCTCTATACACAAAACACATGTAATAAAAAAGAGGGCATAGAAAAGTAATCTAAAGTATTACCTACTTGTGGGAGAGAACTGCTTACAAGGAGAGGTTTTATTGAAGAACCACACTAGTAAAACAACCAGTTCTGTAAATCACCAATGTATTAAAAACATATTTACAAAATATGCTCAAATTCACATAATTATTAGATATTGAGCGGGAAAATGGCCTTGGTAATCATAGTTATTACTTCCTAGGTTCACTCTTAAAAGAGCTTATATTATGCATATGACTCATCTTTAATTAAATGAATCATAAAATAAACAAATGTTGGTAAAATTTCCATTTAAGTCCACACACGCAATCTAAGTTTTTTAATTGTAAAGAAACAAGAAACATATAACAAATCATCACAAATACATACTGGTTTCCAATTCTGTATTTAATTAGGAAAACCAAGGTCTAACAACAAAAATTACAAGTGAAACAAAGGGAAAAAAGGCAGTACAAACTGAAGTGAAGAAATACACAACAATAACTTTGTACAATGGATGAACACTTTTTTGTTATGTTCTTGCATTAAAGAATTTCATACATAGAATGGCAGATTCATGCAAAATGAGATGATATGAGACCTCATTTGCTTATTCATAGAACACTGCATCCTGATATATTATTTTGTACATTTCAATCCAACTCTCACCTGGCTGAATCTCTACTGTCTGAACTCTCTGATCCGCTGGATCTATCATTGCTACTTCCACCAGAACTTTCCTCCTTCCTCTTTTTACCAGCCTGACCTTCATCCATAACAATTTCTGGGGTCTTCCTCTTCTCCTTGTACTTTTCTCGACTTCTGCTTCTGTGTCTTCTGTGATAATCCTCAGCAACTTCGAAATCTTCCCTCTCTCTCCTTCTGCCCTTGTGTCGACTGTGATGTTTGCTTTTTTTGTGATGGTGACGACTTTGAGAGGAGGATCCTGGCCTTCTGCCTCGTGACCTAGATCTTTGAAAATATTAAGAACATATGGACATTAGATTTAATTTAAATTAAAAAGAATATGTAGATGTACAATTGATTTCCGTCAGATGAATTAGTAATTAGAAATAACAGGAACTGTAACTATGCTACTTATTTTCCTAATATTATTATAAAATTTAATCCTAATATTATTATAAAATTTAACAAAAGAAAATGTTACAGTCAAAATTAGACAATCAATATTACTTTCATCAAAGAACCTAAATGGATATTAAAGTTAACTATAACAAGGCTAACAGAAGTAAACAAAATCAAACAATGAGCAATCTTTCTCCAGTTTATGAAACTATTATCTTAATGGAGTTAAATAAAGAAATGTGTATTATAATATTGTATTAGCCTTCCAAAATCTTAGACTTAGTAATACTTAAAATCTTAATCATAGAGACATCTTACAAATAGTTATAAAAACCTTAATTTCATAGTGGTAGACAAGTGAGGACTTTTATTATACTCAAAGGTAAAATAATAAATAAATGATTATACCACAGTGGAGAACCTTTGCTATAAAAAATTTACTTTAATTATAAAGATAGCAATTTTTCCATATTTATTTCATTACATTTAAATAATAGTCTGATAAGTTTCTACAGCCAGTTTAAGACTTAACTAGGCAAAGAAAGAGTTAATCTTGTTGAAGTAGCTTATATATTTGCAGGAATCCTTGAAATGATATAGAATGAGACCAAACATTATATAATAATTTTATCTAAAGTATGTTATTAAGGAAACAAATGGCATATAAAATGGATTATTAGCACTTATTATTCAATTGTAAGAAGAATTAAGATAAATCATCTTCCTTATCAAATACTAACAGGATGCAAACCTCCATTATTAGTGTAGAGGTAGGTTTCAGATTAACATCCTGTCCATAATTTTTCTCTTTAGTTGCATCTGCATTATAGAAAGTCTGAATTGTATTGTGACAAGAAGTTCAAACATTCAACTCTATTTTTCTGCTAAGCAGTTTTGTCTCAAATTAATTTTTATGATCAAAAATATCAATTGACTCCCAAATACATTTGAAATAAGTGATTAAATTTTAATATAAGATAGCAATAGTTATTCTGAAATATCTTGCAGACTAAAAGGATTGAGGCAAGAGAATTCCAAGCGGAATAACTTATTTAAATTTACAATTAGGCCTATCTTGAGTTCCTTAAACCTTTCATTGCTGAAGAGTTCAATACAAACTTGTGCTAGTGGCAGACATTTAATTTCTTGTTATTCATAAACATCTTGATTACCAATTGCAAGATAAACAACAGCTTAAATTATGTCAAGCTATAAAAAAACTGCCACAATCCTTAAAAATCCATCAAAGGCAGAAACAAAGTAGTTCTTCAGAGATATCAGACCCTCACATGCCCAATGCAACAAACACCCATGACTACCCAAGTCAGCCATCCACATTGGAAAGGTTAAACTCAAACAAGAATGAACAGAAAATACAGAAATAAATCTTCTGGTGTTTAAGTACTCAGAAGTATACATAAATAAATAATATTATTCAGACATAATCAAAATATGAGGCTATGTTGAAATTAAATTAAATATCTGAAGAATGAAGGAGACAATGTTGTTACTTTTTACACTAGAGATTGATAGACAGTACCATTGTTGTCTCTTTCATTGTAGATGATTGATTTCCACCCTTTTTTCCCAAATTCTGTGAATTTTAATTTATAAACTGCTACTCTAAACTGCAATCTGATAGCCTTGCTTTATCGACCCCATTATTAAGAAAAAGTAATACTGATGAATAAACTCAAGACGTTCTGCCCCAATATTTTGGAAAGCTACATTTAACGAGTACTTTGTATTTCAACATGTTATTAATCAACAATAACCGGCTTTGATCTGCTTTTGATGTAGGGGACCTGAAGAAGACTGTCCAAGCAAACTGTTACTAGTTGAAAAATAAATCGGGGGAAAATCTGAAGTACTCTCCTTAATTTCTTTCAATACTGATGAAATTCATTTATTAGTAAGCAAAATAAGAATAAAAATAATTATTCAAAAACTTATAAAAATTTTATCAGTAATTATAATTAATCTCAAATAGAGAAAGACAACTAGTTCAAACCTCAGTTACTTGAGATGTATGCAATGAAATGCTCTTGCAGCCTTTGTTTTCCAATAGTTATTTCAATAGCACCCAATCTTACTTAGATATCTCTTAATGGAGTTGATAGGCTAAACAGCAGTAAAAGAAATAAAATTAGAGCCAGTTAACCATAGTTCAGGAGGAAAATCAATCTTTAAAGTCAAGAATCATAATTAGATGAATTAGCAAAGCGTACATCAACTACAGATGACGGGGTGCACAGAGAAGGGCAAGGAGAGAGCAAAACTGAATGCTACAGTGAGGCAATGACAGTGATTAAAGCAAACTAAGATACAAACAAGGATAAAGAACAACAAGTGCAACAACTTTTAATTGATATAATCCCACACAAAAAGTGTCAGGTGACTTCATTGTTGACACTAAGGTGCAGTAAGGATTGATTTAGCAGAGGCATTTGTTCTGGTTGATCATAATTCATTACTGCAAAAAATATTAATGATGAAGATAGATAACCGGTAGAGAAACTTCAGGGGTATCAGATGATAGTGTACTTAAACTGTTATTCTTCTTAACATTTATCAACAGCATCCCATGTGTATTAAATTTTCACATATGATTTGCAGAGGAATGTATAATTTACAGAGTTACTAAAGGGAATGAATACAGCTTTCTATATATAATTTTATATTTTATTTCGTCACTTCAAATAAATTAAAAATCAACACTAGTAGGTAAAGTAATTAGATATTTAAAATGGAATGCAAACAGAGAAAATCATAGGTGAAGTTGATGAAAGGTTAAATTTTGTTATGTATTCACTTAAAAAAATCAAAGAAAAAATAAAGGAAACTGTGTACACATCATTGTTTAGGCCTACATTAGAATACTGCAAATAATTATAACATTTAAATCTAAATTCTGCAGAAGTCTTTCGGCTATTCCAAAAAATGCAATACAATTTAATTATTGTTAAAGGAATTGTAATGAATATAATTAACTAATAATTGATTCATAAAATTAATTACTTGAGAATTGGGTTTACCAATAAAGAAAAGTGAGATCTGTAGAGGTTTGCCTGGAGGGGTAATGTAGGAACTTTGTGTGCCCTATAGTCACTAAGGTAGCTTTTAAGGCTTATCCGGAACAATATAAAACCTCACACAATAAGTTACATATGAATATGTAATGGTACAATTATTAGATAGGATATTTTGAAAATTTTATAATTAGGATTTGGTAATTATGTGATATGTTTTAATAGTTGTGTGTAGTGATGTCATCACCAGTCCTTAAGAACAAGAGCAAGAACAATAAATTGCATATGAGTAATATATTCTTACAATTTTCAATTGAAGGGTTTACGGTACATCATTTTTCATATCGATTACTATTCTCAGCTGCTAGTACACTAAGGTTGTGTTAATAAGTTCAATTCATTCTTTCAATCACAAATACAATAGAAGTACAAAGATACTAGCTCAAAGCAACATAAATAGATCACAGAAAAAGATTAGTAAGTCATCCTCAACCTCAAAAAAAATAACAGCTACTTTAAGAGAAATTATAAGTGAAATATAAATCTCTAACCACGCATAATTTTACTTGACATTCTGCCTGTAGATAATTTCAATTAATAAGTATTAATAATCAAAATAATTAAACTATAAACTACAAACCTTGATCGAGCTTTCTTCTTTTTTCCCTTTTTATGCTTAGAGTAAGTTGATCCATCTTTCCTAGGTCTATCTGATCTTGTTTTGGATCGAGACCTAGATGTTGACCGAGCTCTAAGGCCATGAAATGAGGAAGATCATTCACATTCATGGTTAATACAGTAAGTGAAGTACTTTCACATCCAAATCAGATATAAAAACAATTTGATTGAGTGGGAATAATTTTTAGGAAATCCAAGATGCATGTATTGCAATTGAATTTTCATAACTGAATTAAACTGAGCAAACTGATAATTAAAATATTCAACATAATTAAAGATGCACAGATTTGTTACAAAAGCCATTTCAGAAATATAAAGGGAATTTTATGACAAGCAAGCATACAGGAAAGGTTTCACATGCAGCATATTTTATACATTTTGTATATATCTTAATGAAATCTCAGTCAATCACATCATTCCACTCTGTATCACAGATTATTTTCCTGGCCCTGTTCCTACCTTGGCATTCCCACGAATCTCATGCCCAGGTCTATTCCTTTATTTTTTCTGTTGATTTTGTGTCAAAAACAGTTATAGTCATAAAATGATAGTTAAAGCAAGCTCTGGGAAGTGACAACCATATATTTTAGATGCAACTGATGATAGGTTACAAGTGTTATGTCAACTACTAATAAAGGAGATTAATGAAAAAGAATAGAATCAGGCGATGGGCAATGCTAAAAACATCAAGTAGTGTAATAAGCAAACAAATATATTATCATTTATTATGCTTTATTACATAAATCATGCTAAGAGATGAATAACATTTTTGTATGCATGCGATATTGAATTCTGTGGAAGAGGATAGTACAATGAAACATAATTCATTAAAAATCGACTAGCTTTCAGATGATTATTCTAGTTAAACCAAAATTAAATAAAATTTTTGGCAACCAAATTTCATTTTAGCACCATCAGAAATAATGAATGAATATAACATAATTTGATCAGATTAAACTTCTGCAAGTTAATTTTACAATGACCAATCAAACAAGCTGATTTTCCACCCTTAACAACAAAGAAATAGTGATAATATACATGAAAACCTAAAACTATGGTAGGAAATACATGAAATATATGCAGCTTGTAGACAACAAAAGAAAATCATAATGAGAAACTCAAAGAAAAAAAATCTACAGAATAGGAAGAATGAAGTAATAAAGCAAGCATGTTGATGTATTGATATATTCATACTGATTTCATTAAAAATAAATCAAAGAACAACAATTATTGGTCTTGCTTTCTATTAAAAGTTCCTTAAAAACTAAAATACAACTTGATATATATAATTAAGTTACTGAAATTCTAGGTTTATATTATACTATACTATCAATGAGAATATTTTAAATCATCCTAAGTAAAATTACCTAATAACAGAGATTTTAATATATGATAACAAATTTTCTACACAAATATTTCATAATTAATACTTAATAGATTTTTAAATCTATTTAAAAAATTTTTGATAAACTTAAGTATAGAAAGCTATCAAGCTAACTTTACTTTGGGGAAAGCAGATGATCAAAATGTACTTCAAAACTCAATGCATACATTCCTTGAACTAATCCATTCAAAAAAAGTGCATCATAATGAGAGTAAATTCCTCAGGTATATATTTCATAATTAAATCAACTAGAAAGTCTAGTATGTAAAGTAAGTCAAAGTTTATTTTTAAAATTAGACCAAAGGAAGACTTAAAAGATATATGTATTTCTATATTTCTGCAAGCTTAAAATTAACATTGAACTTGAATTTTTATTATTTTAAATGATAAAATTAGGGAAGAGTAAAATTAATACAGTATTTTTAATAGACTTTAGGAAAGATACTAGCTTTTTTATAGAAATACTAATAATGATAATTAATAGATTCATGAAATCAATTTAATAATAGAACAGGAGCTAATCAAATTGCTTTAATAGGACAAAAATTCATAAATGTCACTAATTTTCATATTTCTAATGATAAAATTATGGAAACATTTGCTTTGCTAAAGGATAAGAAAAACCTCAAATTAAAAATGTGGATCAAGGAAAATGAATGATGATGAGTGATGAAGAAATTAAATTATGTAAACTACATATTAAACATGATAAAGCAACTCTAATGGCTATTTAACTCCCAATTTCTTATCTTCAGTAAGAGTAATATTAACCTTTTATGTCTGGATGGAGATAAGGGAGAAACATCTTTCTTGTGCTTATGTTTGTGTCCGTGGTGATGATGGTGGTGATGCCTACGATGGCAAGGTGAATTTTCACGCCCATCATTCTCAGGTGGATATAGCTTCCTGTACGACTTATCTCGACTTGAGTAGGAGGTGAGACCATTTTGTCCTGCACCACCTGGACTAGGGTAGTTCCACTCATCTCTAAAAGACAAATTTATCAATTATACTCCTATGTAGCTTTGAAGAAATTGCTACAAAACAGGTATTTGGTAACCATTGGAAATCAAGAAATTTATTCATAGGTGGAGCGATTGAATTGACACGAAAAGTCTATTACTACAGAGAGATAAATCAGCTTGACAGAATTGTTAAGATTAAATCAAATGATACAATGAAATGAATATGATATGTGAATAGAAAATGATCAATCATCATTTTCATACAATAAAAATAAATATAACAACCTAATCCATTATGAATATTCACCAACCCTATAAACTACTGACACTCATGTACCTGACATAGGCAATACTTTTACAAGCAGAATTAATTATCCAGAATTTCAAATCAAGTTAAATAGCTAGTTAAACTTCAGAACAAAGAATTTGTTATTGATAATTTTATACTTCAATTAGATGAAAAGCTTTTTAAAACTTTAGTTCTACAACTATTTACATAGTAACTAAAGTATACAAAATTAAAAGATAAACATGATGGATCTAATCTTGACTAATGAAAAAGAAAGAAGGGAAAGGAACAAAAATTCAGGTTTGATCTGAATACTTACTTTTTCATTGCGGTAGTAGATGTATTTGCTTTAGATACAGTGACTACAGGTGATGGAATGGAAGAATACGTATCATCATCGTCATCCTCAATTGAAATTACTGCAGAGACAGATTTGGCAGTGGGGTCTGGAATAAGATGAAGGTGCGATTGACAAGAAATAATTATAAAAGCTAAAAATAAAAGCATTCGGTTACAACAGAGATAATTGACAATTGGTAAAATAATTGAGTTTCAGTGAAACAATTATACTGAAATGCCTTAAGAGTTCATTTCTGTAATAATAAGAAATTAGCAGCTATAATATAAAATGAAGCATACCAGAACCTGAAGAGGGTTGAGATGATTTTGGAGGAACATCAGAAGAATGTTCTTTCTTGATCATCTTCAGGAACAATGCTGCTTTTCTTTTTCGTTCCTGCTGCAAATGTCTTTCTCTATTGGCAATAGAAGCAGGAGAAAGACTTCCTGGAGAAACATTCTCTCCTAATTCTAAGAAAATATCTTTATCAGCCTCCAAATCTTCAACAGGAGCTTTGGCTACAGGTTGTTCTTCAACTTTCGCCACTTTCAATTCTGCGGTAGGTACAGGACCATCCACCATCACAGGCTCTTTTTCTACCACCGAATTTTCCTGCTTCGTAGTCACTATTTCATGAGGTGGCAATTCTTCTTTCTTTTCTTCTGGTGGAGGATGAACATCTTGGAATATTTTAGAAGAAGCAGGTTCGCTAGTAGCTTCTGCTTGTGATTGGTTTTGTTCCACTCTCTCTAAAGCTTGCTTAACTTTTAGCTTGCAATCTGTTTCTTCATACTGCTGATCAGCTTTACCTTCAGACTCATCTCCGCCTTCTTCTTCCTCAGATGTTTCTTCTAAAAGCAATGCGCTTCTTTTATCTAAAGGCAGTATCTCAACTTCTTTGGGTTTTTTTATTGAGAAGCATACAGGGGCTGTAAAAAATTAATAGAGTGTTAAAACAGCATTCAGAATCATCCTTATACCTGTAAAAAATAATAAATTTCTTTACATAATATGATAAAAGCTGTAACCAGCAAATTGTTGCTCATTTGATTGGACAAATGGCAAAGAAGAAAGCAAAAAATATTGAAAAACTAATCAATATTCACTGAGGCGCAATTTGATTAGATAATAAATTCATGTCGTAAAATCTTAGGATTTCTAAAGTTATTCCTAAAATTAATTTTATGAAAAATATCTAGCACACATAGTCTCTTCATTCTAAAAAATGGGAGATAATTTTCCTACAATTTGAAACAATGGTTTGTAGAAACAATTAAAACAATGGTTTCTACAAACCTGAGAAACACAAAGCTGTTATATTGCATGTTTTATGTAAGAATGTTGTAATCAACTGGAATTTTATTTGGATGAAATTGATGCACAATGAAATTTTCATGGTCTTCACAATGGAAAATAGAATTTTCTGCTTCTTTCACTGCCTTCATTGTAAGTTGAGTAAACTAATCAAGCAATACAAATTACAACTTACATGTATACATTATTATATACTTATACAGCACTTTGATCCATAAAAGCCAAGATGACAGAAGATGAGGATGAAGAACATTTACCTAATTTAGTTGCTGATTTGTTTGATTCTCTTTCCTGACTAGCAGTTTTTGCATGATCGGGAGATTTTGCCTCGTTTGATGATTTCTCTTCATGTGGTTTTTCTGGAGCTTTCTTTGGTTTCTTAGCTGGAGATGGTACAGGATTTTCTTGAACAGCAACTGGAGGAGCATTCTGTGCTTCATACTGTTGTAGTCGTAATCGGTAATAGGAGTTATACTGATGTATTGCATCCAGAAAAGCAAAACGTGGATCACCTGATTGATGTATAAAAAGAATCCATCATTACAATAGGATTATATTGGAACAATTTTGTTAAAATAAAGTCTCACTGAAGTAAAATAGTCAATGAAAAAAGTATAAACACTAAACATGCAACCAAAAGTAAAAAATATTTAGTAATAATAAATAGTTAATAATAATTACTATCACGATTTAATCTGAATCTGATAAGACAAAAAACTGCCAAACACAAATTTAAACATCAGCAAATAAGGGATGTGAACAATTTACTAGGTACAATTCTAAGTTCAGGATACTAAGATACCATTATTTCATTATTTAAGTTCATAATCATAGGGTAAGGGCTCCTTGATGATCAAGACATGTATTTCTACTGATTTAAAGAATTTATGATAATTATTTGAAATTTCTACTACATCTGATCTGACGGAAAATGACACACTTGCCTTTACTCTTTACTATGGTCTCGAAGTCCCTCCCATTCTTGGCAACATAACTTGCCATTTTGTCAATGACTATCTGCATTTCTGGAGGAGGTTCTACCATGGGTGCTGCCATCATTCCAATATCTCCCTTCTCCATGCCGCCACTACTTCTTCTCTTTCTTCTAGCCCCTCTTCTCTTTCTTCTCTTCCTTCCTATCCCCATTACTGGTCCTGAGCCCATGATATCGGTCTTCCCCAATCGAAGAGCATCATCTCTGATTCCCCTGTAACCTGGATATGAACTTGAATCACCTTCTTCTTCCTCTACATCTTCTTCTTCAGCAGATTCCTGATCAGATTGTGCACCAGTTGATGCTGCAGAAGCAACAGCAGCCACAGATGCATTCATTGCAGATTCTGCAACAAACGCTGCTTGTTTGTCTCTTATTTTGTTTACCAACATAGAGTAGGCACAATCAGCTGAGGGTTTATAATTTATACTTGGTATGGAGGGAGCCTAAAATAAATGAATGAGTAAAAGTATACAAATATAATTAATTGATGGATCCATTCATCATCATGAAAAATACTTACCAATTCAATTCGAGAGACACTGGATGCCAAACTAGGGTGCAGATAATATCCGTCATCCTCATCCTCTTGATCAGCTAAAGTGATTATAGAAAACTGAGTGAGTGATTTAGCAAATAAAACTACCAGATACAATATTAGTCAGTTACTATTTGCAAATTTATTATCTTTTGGCATTTTCTAGTCTATATGTATATCTTATTACTTTGTGAGCTTTACTTCTATTCTGTATATAATGTACATTTGTTCAGAATTGGTATGAGCAGGATTACTGAAATTTTTGATTCATTAAATGGATGATCCTAAATTTTTATCTCTAATAAGTAAACTTTCTCACGAAAAAAGGAGGAAAACAGAGATAAACACATACATCTTTTGATGAGCAATTTAACTAACTCTTTTGGCACTAAGTACTATTTTCATCATACATTGCAAATATTTAGAATCTTGAAAAAAGCTATCTCATAAACCTTATAAGCTGAAGTATATATATTTAAACAGCCTTTGCATTTAAAAACCATAATCCAACATAGTTAATTTAATTCTGAATCAAAAGAACAAACGCTATGGAATGAATCAAATTTAATTATTCATACCATCATCTTCCTGTTCTTCTTTGGGAGGCTTTGGGCGATAACGGCCTGTTTTAATTGCCATCAGCAAATGTCGATAATAATTATGTAGAGGATCATCAAATGAAAGGAATTGAAACTGTGGATTTTTGGCCTGTTTCATCTTCAACAATATCTCCATTTGAGCACCTTGTTCATTAATAAACATGGCTGTCTTCTCAATAATAGCATTTGCCTTCACAGTTTCAGGCTGAAAAGTTTTAAAAAAATATTTTAGAAGATAAAATCATGGAAACATGGGATTTAACATCTGCTGAAAACCACCTCATGTTAATAACGCAATTTTAAAATGGAAAATATGGTCATTAGTTTTAATGACGCAATAAACAATAATGACAGCTTCAATGATAAAGCAATATGACTGAGTTGAAACATTAACAATTATGAATACCAAAGAACAACCAAATGCTTACGTGCCAACTGATCCTTGGTAGCAGGTTCAAGAACAATTTCTTAAAAAAATAATTAAGTACATTTATGATGAATTCAATTACATTGTTTACTGGTTAACACTCAATTAAAATATTATTTGCTAGCAGAAAGAATAATCTTTATTCAAGAGAACAATAAGAAGGGTACACAGTGATCAGTAGCAAATTTATAGAAGTGGGAAACATTTAAATAAAAAATAAAATTAGACTCCTCCTTTTCAGTAAATTCTTTTCCTTGTGAAAGGTACGCTGTAAGAAATAAAATTACTTGTGTAAGCATTTAAAAGATTTGTGAAATTAATAATCCATAAGAGATGCCAGATATTTAGAAACAAACCACAGAATAGGCTAAAACAAAAAATTGAATTAATTCAAAACAGTATTGATGGTCATAAACTGGCATAATTAATGAAGCAATAAGATGTACATGTGAGATGTAATTTATCACAAGCAAGGTATATGCAGCCTGTAAGTTAAATTTCCACCCAAACATTTTACTTAGAGAGCAATACTAAAATAACCATGTTGAGGAGATGTTGCCAAATTTCTGGTTAAGGCCAGTATGAATAACATAGGAAGTGAATTTTGGCCATACTTTTTTTAATTTACAAAAGAAACTTGCCAAGACAGCTTATCCACAAACAACACCCACAGAATGGCTAAGAAACCATGTTTACACCATCCCAAATATCTTGGACAGCTTCCAGCTCTGCAAACCATACAGAATTCCAAACTTTAAATCATGAAAGCAAATTAATGATATTTGAAAACATATTGAAAGATGAGGAATTCAAGTATTCAAGTGAAACTGAGATTCAAAAACACATGATCTTTACATAGCATGTTAATCAAAGAGAGCTTTATTGTTTAACTACAGTTGATACACATGATAAAGTTACTTAAAAAATTGAAGAAAACTTACCAAAACCATGTTCAAAGGTATGTCTAATTCTTTTGGAGCAACAAATGGTTCGTCTTCTTCTGCAACAGCACCTCCACTTTCAGTGGCTTCAGATTTTTGCTCTCCAACAGGTTGACCACTTTCATCATACTGATATGCAACTTGTCCATACGTATTTTCAGCACTCAATGCTTGTTGCAATCTCTTTAACTCTTCCTCTGCCAAAAAAGAATTTCATTCCTCATTCAGAAATAGACTAAAGGTCAGGATGATATCAGCAATGATTATACCAACCAAGCTACACATTACTATATGAGAGCACAAGAAATTACTACAGTTTTATAGATATTTTTTAAAGGTTGCTTTCTATAGAAACCTGATATTTCAGATGAAGAATAAATACTTCCTACACATGTCCTTAGAATCCATCAACTGGTCTTATCTCTTCAATTTCAGCAAAAAACTAAACTAAAACTTATTATATATATTTGTCAGTTGTGTTTGGAAAATTCTTTCAGGATACTATCTCTAGAATTTTAGTCTTCTGCAAAACCAAACAAAACTGTCTGGTATTTGTTAAAGTTTTGACCAATAAGGCATGCTTTCAAATTAACTTGAGTTTCTAATCCTTTGGCAATAACCATGTAAAAATTACACATTTATGATATAATTATCTATATTGGACTTAAAAATAGCTCAGTTTTTGTACAATAGTATGCCCTAAAATTTACTAGAGAAAAGATATTAGGGACCAATTACCTTGGTAGAGTGCCTCTTCTTCCTCATTGTGAGTGAGGGCTCGGTACCTCTCTTCATCGCAGAGCTGCTCCACACGCCTCTCTGCATCGGAAAGGGTGGCCCAGAGTTCATATCCTCCAATGGGAGCTTCTAGGTCTCTCAGGTCGCCCAAAGCAGCACGGCCATCATATCTGGTCCACCACGGAGAAGTGCAGGTTGGCAGCCACCCAGTCCATCAGATAGGATCCAGAGGATAGATGGAAAAGGAGAGGAACAGAAAGAGATGAATGAATACCTGGTATGAAAATGTAAAAAAATGGGCCTTGGGCAGGCCCCCTCTTATGCCAGTCCAGTTGATTTCCAGGCAGCAGCAAAAGAAAAAGAAACACCTTGATGTTGTAGGCTGTATGGGTTGAAAAAGAAATGTGGTGTGTAGTGAATGAGGCGATGGTACTGATGGATGAAACTATTCTCGTTTATGATGAGGAGAAGGGTTGATACTTCGGAGAAACTAGAGAGTGTAACACAAATGGTTTGAGCAGAGGCAAAATGCTTTGAAAACTTACAAAAGAAGATATTACTCATGTAATTCTTACTTAAAACTTTCCCATATAAAGATATTTTATAATGGAAACTACTTTGAGGGATATACTTCACTAATAATTTCAAATGAAAAACTGAGATAATTTTATGCCAACTGCTCACACTAGCTAACTTCTACGGTGTATACCCTAATCACTCAGCGGGTGTTGATGAAAATTAACAAAAATGAAGTTTGAAGAAAACTAACTGGTGTCCAATCGGCTTCCGATTTTTAAGAAACGTTGCTTGTAGGAATTCCTACGAATTGTGGCTGTGAAATGTAAGAATGAACATGTTGGTGTCTGTGATGGTGTTTCCAAGTGCGTAATGACTGGGGGGTCATATTTACGCTGGCAATTATACGTACAAATGTTTCCCTCGGTCGTGTCTCACCTTGGCACAGCTTGGAGGGGCTGGTGGCCCCAGCATCCATTTTTGTAGGCGCGGGAACCGCCGCCAAACTAGCAAATAACCTGCGGGGGGATAGGCGCTTCGAGGCGGTCCGAGTGTGTGTGCGATCGCGCGCGCACTCTCCCACTTCGTACAATACCTGCGGAGATCTAGATAGGTTAGTGGATGAAAGGGGTGGTGGTCTCCCCAGCTCTTGTCCCACACCCTTATCCAGGATCAGGGAAGGGATCCACGATCACCCACTTCACAGAGCCTTCTGCTATAAGTCATTTTCACTGAACACGAACTGTCTTGGCACATAACTTAGCATTGGCTGTTCAAAAACTTCATTGGCAATTATGAAATGCGCCTCCCAAGTGATAAAATCCATACAGTGCTAGTAGAAGAAGATTCAAATGAACTGTTTAAATGAAGTGGGAGGCAATCACTTTTCTTGATGAAACATTAAATGCCTAAAATGACAAACTGATATCCTATTCGTTTACTGAATCCTAGATCAGTCATACACCTAGTGAGTAATTGTACATCTAACAAAACGTAAATGAGTAGAGTAACAGTATATACCTGTCAATTTTCAGAGATTCATCCCCCATCCAAGGAATCAAATGTTTTCCTTGATCGATGAACAGTGCCTTCTCATCATCACGGAAAATTTTGCAAGAATAACCGAAGACGAGTAGTTCATCATCCTCCTCTTTTTTTCGCAGAATTCCGGCATCGTTCAGGTGCCAAGACTGCCGAGGGACCGCCATGTTAGCTCGCTGCACATTCAGTACTACCAATGTACGACTTACAATTCGCATGCGAGCGTGTTTCCTTGAGCTACCCGGTCTTCTCTGTGGTTAATATTTTATGAAAAGAAGGGTGGAAAATCAAATCGAACGGCAATTTTGTACTGTAATTTATACAAAAAATCGGCTGAATTATCTACACCTCAAGGTTTAAAAACAGAAAATTAGTGGTGATACTTCATTGTCTCTAGATTTATCTTCTTGAGAGATGTTTACATTTAATGAGTGAAATTATGGAGTTGTTGGATTTATTATATTATTATGTCTCTGACTATAGATTTTTGATGGTTTGAAGCATTAATTAGGCTTTCTTGCTTAAAATCCAGTGTTTATGGATAGTTTAGCAAACTGAACTTTCATTCCTTTCATCCGCTGCCCGAATGCTAGGAAGGCAGTGATGTAATTTGTTATGTTGGTATATAGTAGTTACTTCCGGTCATATATGTTCCTTTAAGCACTTGATACTACTTAAATTATCCATTATTAACATTTAGTATTTTTAATAAACTATAAAATAAAATTTTAAAGCTTAAATTGAGGTACAAATTTCTCTCCGGTTTTCTACTAAAAATTTAGGATTATCAGTTTACGTTTTTGACTTCTACTTCCTCGCAAGAGACAGTAACCGCCAAAATCATTGTGGTGCACTCGTGACGAACTTGCAATACGGTGCAGAAGAATGCCTCCACGTGGTAAAAAGGGCCGTGCTACAAAAACCAAGGAATCGGCATCTTCCGAAGTTCCTGAACAGGAAACCGTTGATAAGGAGGAGATTACCGAAAAAAATGGAGCTGCTGAGCAAAGTAGTAAAGCGGCCCCTGATCATGGCGAAAATGAGCAACCTCCATTGAAGAAGGCCAAGGGCCGTCCGAAGAAGGCTGAAACAGCTCAGAAAGCCGTAAAGGTTAACTTAAACTCTTTTAATTCTTACTATTTTGTATAAATAGCCAGTTTTATTTTATTAATATGTATATATATATTTATTGTGTAGGACGAGGAAGAGGAATTCAACGGGCAAGAGGAAACAAAGGAGGCGGAAAATGAAGCCGATCCTCCTGCAAAAGAAAAGGCGCGACGACGTAAAAAGAAAGCGGATGATGATGTTGAACCTGAGGTAAGTCTATAAGTTTAGAAAGTAAGAATAAATGATTATAGTGCGACCTGATATGAATTTATTTCATATGATATAAATCAGAGATAAACTTCTGCAATTTATTTCATCCATGAAATTTTCATGCTAGAATAATTGTGTATTTATATCTTAGGTGATAAGTAAAAGAAAGAATAGGTCAGCGAAAGCGGAATCTCCGGCTGAAGAGGAAGAACCAGCAGCGGAGGAGGTCGAAGAAGAGGTGAAATCGGAGAAAATTAAGCGGGAAAAGAAGGCACCAGTGAAAAGAGCGGGGCGGAAGAAAAAGGAGGACGCCAAGGCGGCAGAGGAGGAGAGTGTAGAAGAAATTGAAAAGATCTCGGAAGAGGAACCGGCCAAAGAAGAGGAGGCAGAAACTGCCGCGCCCGCCAAGGCGACCAAGAAAGGGGCCGGCAGAGGCAAAGCTGCCGCCGCCAAAACCGCGGAAGATGCCCCACCCTTGAAGAAGAAGGCTCCAGCGAGGGGTAAAAAAGCCGGGAAGGGAGACGATGTCGCAACAGATGAAGTCGAAGTAGATGGGAAGAAGTTGAGAGTTAACGTGGAACACTGGTATTAATTTAATCAATTTTAAACACGAGAAATATTTTACAGTATGGATTGGTTTTGATTTACATAATCTTTTACAGTAAATCTTGACAAGTGTATCCTCGTCGTGCAAAGGAGCTGGTTGGCTTCTTGCAGAGAGAATACCCGGCTCTTGAGGTCTTTTACAATGTTAGTCCACCTAGGAGGAATTCTTTCGAGTTCAAGCTTGTTAAGGAAGATGGTTCAGGTGGGTTATCATCGCCAAATATTATATTACTATCACTAGTAATTCGTATTCCGGCATTTTTTCTGCATTATTCGACTCACTCTCAGAATTCTTAAAAATATATAGCAGTCAATGGTATCCGCGTTAAGGAGACCCCAGATGTTGAAGTTGCGTTCTCTAATGATAAATATAGGTTGGTACTTGGGACTCTGCGTCGACTTTGTGGAATAATGTCTACTGAAAATTGCTATTATTGTTTTATTCTATTTGCCGTTATCAGTATATATTGCTGATTCACCTACTTTGCATCGAGATTATCTTTTAAAGTTCACTAGAAAGTTCTGTAGAATGTTCGGTACTGTATTAATTATTGTCCCGTCCATCTTGGTTATTTTAAGTTTTCAAATCAAGGTAAATATATTTGTGCACCTATAGTGTTCGGTCATGTAAATTTAACCCCAATTGCTGTATAAAATTTAGTGCCTTAGAAGCTAAAATTATTTTTTTCAGTCCTGGAAAGCTAATGTGAGAGTGAGAATTAAATCCATTATTATTCATTATGATCTAATGAGTAATTGATTGAGTTTTGTATACGTTTCAGTGTTCATGATATCCCGTAATGGTGTATTGTGATGCCTCTCCACTCCGCATACTCAGTTAACTAATTATAAAGTTTCCAAGAGTTTTTCAGCATATGAGATAAGCTAGCAGGCAGACAATCGCATGTTTAACCAGATAAATTTTTCAAACCAGTGGCTATTAAGCAATTGATCACTTAATAGGTTCTTAAGATCATTCGATCATAGTCCAGATTATGTTCCTGATGAAGGCTATACTATTAAATCTGGTTTATGGAAATAAACCTTTAGAAAATACATTTGCTCACCCATCATGTACTCTATAATTTACTTTCAGATGACTGTGAAAAATAGTAGGCCATAACATATTGCGATTATAGTGGCTGGTTTTTTAACTTAAACTTCATTAATGATTAATGAAGTTTAAGTTAAACCAGTACTTCTCCAGTATGAAGTTTAAGTTAAGCCAGTACTTCTCTTTTGCAGCTGTGGGCTTTTCTTATGATTTATGGCAAAAATTATTTGGAATCTGTAATGGTATTTATTTACTAGACAATTTAGTAATAACTTGGAACTTCAGGTTTAAAAGCCCAAAAATCCACTATCTCTTAGACAATGATTACACAGACAAGATGTTTTAATAATTTGTATCAGTTTAATTTATCTAGCTTAATGATTTGATTTTCTCTAAATTCTCTGGGCAAGTTATAACTTTCATTAAACTTTTTCTCCACATTTTCAAAATACCCTTATGATAGATGTGATGGCCGGTGTAAATTTAAGGTACCAATTTCATATTGTGTAATAAAAACATTGAAAGACCCTAAATATGAAATAGTATACCATTTACAATAGGCATATAAATGCTATCCATTGAAATTGGTTTCCCTTGAATATTTTAATTTTCTTATGTTATTGAAAATTTTCTCTTAACCTTAATAATCTATAGAGGAATCTTGTATTATTCCTGTAGTATTTACTGTTCATTAGATGAAAATTGGTTCTTTGCAAGATGCATGTTGTGTAAATCATCACCTTTAATTCCAGTACAGTTTTGTATCAGTGTATCTATTAGAACTAACTATTTCATCATGTGTATATTAATTTTATTGATTTATAATAAGTGTAGTAATTAGTAAAATGTACTAGGTTTGGTAATTCACATTCACAAATTAAATGTGATCAAATGTTTTACTTGACTTGCCTTAACAAAACCTCTAAAGGAAGGAGTGCATTGTTTGTAATTGCTTCATTACAAGTCAAGAATTTCAAGTTGTGCAGTTGAATGTTCTTTGCTTATTTTGTCTACCTCTTTATTCAAAGATCCAGTCATCATCTGGATGTAGAGTGTCCCTTATTACTGATGCATAAGTAGAAAGCTATATAGAAACGTTTCTGATACATTTCACCTTAAATTATTTTTCTGTGCACTTGTAGATTTTACTTTAATGCATCTTAGATGTTATAATATGCATCACCGAGTCAAACTTCGCATGGAACAGCAAAGAAGTAATTTCTTAACTTACGTCTAGTGTGGAACATTTTAATACCCAATCTGTTGTAATAATTTTAATTCTCTTTCTCCAAGGTATATCACTGGACAATTTGAAACTAATTCATGTTATTTTTGTTTGCAAGTAATGCTATACCATTGCTTCCGTTATAGTTAGTACTCTCAGTCACATTATTTAACCATTTTCTGTTGTCCTTTGTTTAGTATTGAGAAATGGCGTTAAATGTATTGTTAAAAAGCTGCAGAGGCATCCATATCTATATTTCCTTCATATTGTAATTAGAAGCTTTACCTTTACATTCTTGCCGGTTTTATTATATTTGTATAATTTATCTATTTACATTCTATAAGCATTGTTAACTTTACTAATTCATTGTTATTTTTTAGTGAATCATATCAAGGAATAATTAAAAAAAACATGGAAAATGTTGCTATTTGCATACATTATTCAAGATAAATTAATCGTTTTCTTTTTTTTTTCTTAAGTTACGCTGTGAAAGTAAGTTAGTTATGGTAATAGTGAAGGTAACATTCAGAAAATTTTAGCTTTAAGTTTTGTTAATAGTTCTCCTTTACTTACATCAGTTTTATCTGCTTGTAGGCTCCGCTAAAAGTTTATTTCATTCTTATACTGCAGCAGATATTGAACCTTTAAAAAGGAAATTTGTTTGAAAGTTATTTTTCTTTTATTTTTGAAGATGTACCTAACAGAGATATATAACTTTCATTTTTATATGTTAAAGGATTTTTATTTCTATAGATCTCTCAATCTAGTTGTGGAGAAATATAAAGATTTGGTTTTGGGATTTTCCATTCTTCGGTGAAAGTTTCTTGCAGTTGTTTTGTATATGTTCTTGGGTTGTTTGTGAACTGCATTTTTGGCAATTTTTGCAGTCATAAGGAAAAAAAATAAATGACTCCAATTAACTAGTGTGCCTGAATCAAGCTGGTTGATTCAGGATGGAAATTGAAGATCATGGCTGTAATTAAGTACTTGTCAACTGGAAAATGAATAAAATTAAATGCAACTACTACTTATAGCTAAAAAACAGCATACAATGTCTAAGTTAACAGTTTTTAGTGTTGCAATAATGAAGAATAGTAAGTAAATAGTACCTAGTCTTAGTTCCACTAAGTTTTTTGTATTATAAACTGTGACTGTTTACAACTAAGATCTTCTAAACTAACATTAAGTATTGTTTTCCTTACTATTATGTCTACAAGGTGACACAGTCATTGATGGATTATATAATGAAAAGTAATTATACATTAGAGCTTAATTTTAAATTCATTGAAGAGTCTCTTTAACTGAGTAATATGAAATAAAATTTTAATTATAATAATAAATTTTTAGTTTTAATGACATTGTTTCCTGTAACAATTTTATTTGTGACTTTCATTGGTAGATGATGTGATATGTACATCCAAGATATCATCTTCCTTTTACCCTGAATATTTTTATATTGTTTAATATCAATTTTAATGTCTCTATATTTGGTGAAATGACCTGTAAAAGAACAGAAGAAGTAGATGCTGGTCACAATTTTAGTCAGTCATTTTCATATTAGATTTGCCTAAGTTGTGCTGCTAGCATCTTTTCTTTTCATTTCTCCTGTAAAATGCATCTTGTGCATTTCCTTCCTCATATTATCAAAAAGGTTATATAGTGGCAAGTGTATTAACTTAGCTGTATTTAAAATCGTTAATTTCCCTAATAATCAGGATTAATTTTTTCATTTCAGATGTTCTTATTTGGAGTGGTATTGGAAAGGGCCCTCCTAGGAAGGAAAAATTCCCTGAGCCGGAAGTTTTGGTGAAAGCATTTAAAAATGCACTTTCATAAATCATCTTGCTTAAGTGAAATGTATCTTCATGCACCCAATGACGGTTTTTGTGTAAAGAGCTCTTGCTCCTCCTCTTACCCGATGCTAGTGTTATTTGGAGTCATTTCACTGAAGTCAACGTGATTGCTGGAAGTATCTTGAAAATTTTATACGTTTTACCTTGCATCACTAAGTACATTTGTTTTTTAATTTTGGGTTTTCATCCCATACATGTTCTCATTTTGTAATCAGCAGTGTTCAAAGTGTTTCCCCAGTGTGTGAACTATTCTTTCACGAGCTGTATGAAACTCTGAATGATTCAGATCAATAACATTTTATGCGAGTTAAGTGTCGTTATTATAAGATGTTTAACGACAGAGGTACTTAGATAAATCTGGAGGAGTGTGTTCTTCTTAAGAATTTACTGCTGTATTGAAATGTATTGAAAATAAAGTGTTATTTATCCAAACTTAAACTTTTTCTTAAACCCGTACCAAGTACACGAGTAAAATATATATACTGCCTCATGGTGGTATCTCAAAAATGGCGCCAAAAAGCGTGGCCTAAATAGTAAACTGACAATATTGAGTATCTACTCAATTTTAACGTAACAATATATGCTTACTTGCCAAGGCTAAATTGTAGATAAGATGACGTTTATTGTTTTCGCTTGGTTATTTTATTGAGCGATTTAGTGTTTTTATTTTATGGTACTGAAAACTTCGAATAGATGTCGTTGCTTGCAATATTGCTGTTGTGCTCTGACATCCGGGGCTCAGCGGACATTTTCTATTTTTGCATCTGTGGAATTGAGTGTCGAATTTATTACCAATATTCTCAGAAATGCCTTAGTTTGACTTTATGTGATTTTTGCGTGCCATATAAACATCCCCTTCTTGGTGTATTTGTCGTGAATGAGTGTGTGTTTCGAATTTTTAAGTCTGTGATAATTATCTTAGCAGAAGCATTATTGAAAACAACCAAAAACTATAAACTGAGGATGGCCTCCTTTTTAAGTGCATCCAAAATGCAGGAAGAAAGGTGTACCATATCAGAAGGTAAATTAACTTAGCTATTTACTTTTCTTCTTGACTACGTGGAAACGAACAGGTCAGCTGTCAATAATCTCATAATTTGTTTTATGCCATCTAAAGCACTCTAATTTTTAATTTGAGTAAACTTATATCTCTTCACCAAGCTTTGCAATTACGCCGTGTCAAACCTTATATTACAGAAATTCAATATAACATCTGAAAACAGCTACTGACCTCGTTTACATGCTGTTGTTTTTCCTGAGTCGAACCTTGAAATAACGAGGTAACTTAACTGTTTACGTTTTGATGGCCACAGTGCGCCAGTTAAGGGTTTACATAAGTTATTGAAGATATTGATATTATTTTTTTTTCATTCTGCTTATCCCTTAGTAAGTACATAAGATCTCTCTCAGTAATTCGATTTTGCGAATAATCATTATTTCAAAACTTAACCTTTGTGAGTTTCGAACTTCAGTACCAGAATTTAGGATATCATTTCTATATATGGATCTTTCATTCTTCTCGTTAGTTTAATGTTAGTATATTGCCAGAAATAAAACATAATCGGAGTACGCCAATGGCGGTTACGACTAGGAGCACAGGTCATGGATTACAACTAATAATCAAGACATGTATATAACCAATTTAGTGTGGATATTTAAATATTTTTCTTTTGTTATTTTAATTAAGAAGCAGATAAATGTTTCCTCGCCAAATTCGACCCAATTCTAAAATTCGTTGTAATACTCATTCAAATTCTGAATTGTAGATCGCTTGGATATTGTTTCTGGATGTTGTATGGAAAATGTATGGTTTTGGTTTCTTTGTAACGTTAATGTATTCATAATGTATCAAAGTATGGTGTTGGTAAGCAGATTCGGAACCATTTTGTCTCGATGCAGTGTAGTTGGCGGTGTTTAATAGTCGTGGCAAGTGTAGCCGCAGATCTATGTAACGTATGTTTTTCTATCTTCTGGTACTGATTATTGAAGCGACAGGAATGAAGTCATTGCGATTTTTCTGACGTAAAACAAAGTCCACGCTTAAGTTATGATGCTTTAGAGTTTATTTTTTCCACTATCCTTTGAAACGTTCATGCGATAGAGCCAAGTCAAATTTTGAGAAGTTTTTATTGCTATCCATGATTTTTCCCAATATGCGCTAATTCGGAGCAGTAAGTTCGATACGCTGTCAATCACTGTCTTTCACAGCTGAGTTTACGAGTGTCGAGAATTCAGTTTACTCATTGTCAGTTAAGTGTCTTTTATTTGATATGAGCCATATACTTGCTACCTATTCCTTAGCCTGAAGACCATATGTTCGCTGAATAACTATTCATTGACTCGCCGAGTTGGATGTAAACATTGTGGTTAGTTTAGTACTCCATGCTCGTCTCGAAATAAATGACAATATCCCCATATATTCTGCTCTGATGGAATGATTTTTATTTCATAGCCTTTCGCCGTTATCATCCTTTGGAATTTCTTGTTGTTCATTGGAAGAGTATTTCCTTGGAGAACTCTTTGGGCAAGGGAGCTTTGGATCAATCAATGAAACTCTACTGTAGCGTATATCAAAAAATTCCACAAATACGCTCGCGTAAAGTGAATATCCCCAGATCTCATTTGAATTATATATTCGTCGAACGATGTTTACCCGTTTATTAATCTTTTCCGGAAATCACTATATATTGAGAATAACTCATATATTATGTCGTCACTTACTTAACTGTTCTCGGATTCCTGTTATGAGAGCAGGAAGAATCAATAAATAAATATTATTATCCACTGTGTTTATAATATATTGATAATAAATAGAGTAATGAAGAAGCGTATGTTGTCTAATCAGTGACTAACATGCATTTCATAGGATAGTCATCTTTTAATCTTATAAGTAGGGAAAATAATTTATTCGTTCTATGACGATAAAAGCTAGTTAACTGCAATTTGCAAAGACAAAGTGAAACCTTGGTGAACTTTTTAGAAATATCCTTCATGAATCAGGTTCATCTCCTTGAATTAATAGATTAATTTGAGGTCTTAAATAATCATTATGAATTCAATGGCCTGTGAGCTTTTAATTCACCCTAATGCTGCTAAAATAGTACTTCATACATGAAGAATGTTGAAAGCAGCTAGCATCAGAAAGTTATTTGTAATCGACAATGGAAATTGTTGTAAATATTTTTGTATAGATATTATAATTGGAAATAGATGAAAATACTCCATGGCAGTTAAGCAAAGTTAAATTTTCTAATAATATATAAATAAACAGAATCAGAAGATAATAATCTGTATGTAGAAAATAAAATGGAAATTCAGACTACCATATTGAAGTTTATAGTTGTGATTGTAATGGTGATATATAAAGTAATTAAAAATAATATATCATTTGGATTTTTTTGTAGTACTGGGCTGTAATTTCTATAATTAATTTATAGTTCCTTTACTTTAATGTGGCTAATGGTTATTTTTAAATAAGCAGTATTCAGAAGTAGTACTTATGGCAATTTATTCAGTTATATTTATACTCTTTTAGTCCTGAAAACCTGTGTATTAATTGCATGCAATCCTTGACCTGTCAACTATATCCTACCATAATACTGTTCTTATTTGACTTAAATTTTGCTTTTATTTGTATCAAACTTGTAATACAAATGATTACTGTCTTTCATTTTACATTTTATACATCAATACATTACTTTTTCAATTGCTCTCTTCTTATGAAAATATAATGAATTAAATCTTGTTTAAATTTCTTAAATATACTCTGCAATAATAATAATAATATGCCTTTATTAAATTATGGCAAAATTTAGTCAATATCACTCTTACATTATACAATTTAGTCAATACCACTTTTACATTAAACCCCTGTGGACAAACACCAATACATCCCATCTCAGATCAGAAAAGTTTGTGATATTCCATTCAATGTGCTGTGTACTCGGCCATTGTTTCGAATGATATGTTAATTATTTAGCGCATCATTTGAATTATTAATGGGATTTTGCATCCAACATTGAGTCTGATATAAGAGAAAAATAACCTAGACATTAAAAATTATTAGAATTAAATCTTCTCTCTTCATTGAAAATCTTTTACAAGCCTTTACTTCTCGAAGTCAGTCTGGCATGTTTGGGAAAAATTACATACCCATTATTTTTTTAAATTCAATCAAAAATATGTATTTTTCATTTCTGAGTTTGCATCATAACCCTGAATAAATGCAACCTTACTCTACTACCCACCATACTGAATTTTTACTTAGAACTTTTTTTATTAAAATAGAACAACTCAGGTTTCAACTGGTCAAATTATCTCAAGGTACAAACTTCATAAATTACTCAGAATATATTGTCAGTAAAGAGATGGAAGAGGATAGTAGAGGAAACTATAGATAGATATATGTTGGAGAGAAGGTAAGTTATTAATTAATTGTAGGCTAAGTTGTATACCTTTGTATTTATATGTAGGTGTACACAAATTAGGTCGTGGTGAAGAGATAGTGTGTAGATAATAGGGGAAAGTCAGTTAATCAAGAATCAGGGAATTATTAGCAAAGCATCTCAATTATCATCACTAATGTTTGGCAAATGAAGACCACTGAAATTTTATTTTTTTTAAGCAATTAATTGTTCAAATCAACCTTTGTTATAAACTTTACGTTTAAATCAACAAAATCATTATAAAGCCTAAAGATCAGTACACTGTTCAAATCTAGCCACTGAACTTAAAGTAAAATTACTGAATATACACATACTCTTATTCCTGCATGTATGAATACATTTTACCAAAAGTAGTTGTATTGACAGTGGCTTTTAAATGTATGCATATCTTTTCATGTATATAATTCATGGTGTAATTAAACATATGGAATGTGGATGAAGATTTATTAGAAATAGAGTAATTATTATTGCAATTTATTTGGATTGTAGATTTATTTGAATTTCACAATATAGCAAAGAAATCATATAAGGTAATTTTTACTCATACGGATTATATTTTAAATTTTCAATGATATTTCTCTCGCCTCAAAAATTTATTTTATAACAAATATGAAAGTGTAAACTTATGTTGAAAATAGTATAATTGTAAATAAAATTAGAGTTGGGAATTAGGTTTATACCCCCGCTATCTTCCAATGCTGAATTTTACGTAGAGCTAGATATGATCAAATAGTTAGTTGTTTATTTAGTGAAATTTATTTGATTAGGATATTTTTGTGATTAATCTATCAGACTCAAATTTACACAAATTTCATTTACATTAAAGTAGGAGTTAGTTCCCAAACAATTTTATACCCTCATGCAACGTGAGTGTAAAAATATGGAATTTCACTGATGTATTTGATTTCAAGAGAGAAGAGAGTTCTTTTTTTGTTAGAGTTTTTCTTCAAAATTCAAGATCCACATTTTACTTTACAAACAAATTGTTTTCCAAACTCTTTATCATATTTCTTTTTGAATATCATGACCTATCATCTTTAATCTAACTCCAGATTAAGTTTCTCTGAGCACTATCCAATTTTTTTTTTCTGTCTTTATTTGCCTTATCACCCATAAGCACTTCATTATGCATCTGATCTAACTATCAATTCTGGTCAAATATTCTCTTATGTCTGTTTAAATTTCTTTTCATCCAGTTTGGAAATATTAGCATCCAAAGGTTATCCTAAGGTCTACCCATATATTTCACATTGATACCACTGTTTACCAGAATGTCCAAAACTCCTGTAATAACCTTTACCCATTTTTAACGTTTTGATTTCCTCTTCATAATTCTTAGCAACAGCATTCTATACTCCTTCGTGTTGTGTAGCGTGTTAGTGATATTTTAAATTTAATACTAAATTTAATTATATACACTAGGACAGGTAAGATAGATTAGTAAGATCAATTATCAACAGTTCAATAGGTATTCTCTTTCTCCTATTCTTAATAATATTCGAAATAGGTGTATTCTGTATTTATTATGTTCATCATTACTATGATTGTGCTTGTTATATTTATAAATGTATCTTTTTTCTTGCTTGTATATTCTTAGAAGAATCAACATTTTTTTAGTCCCTGAAAAGGGTAATTAATTGCCGAATTTCATTTCCGTTGAATCGTGTTATAAATTTTAAGAACGAATGGATAAATGAAGGTGGAATGGATTAATTAATAACGTACCATATTGTCATGGATAACTGATTTGGGAGCAGAATGAAAATCAAGGAGTACGAATTAAGTATAAACGTTTGTGCTACATTTGTCAGATTTACGTAACTAAGTATCAAATTAGAAATTTTAATAGGTAGATTTCGAACTACCTTGGATTTCAAAAATATATTTTGAGCTATGCACCCATTTTAATCTATCACACATGATAAAAATGGAAAAATCTTTAATTTCAAAATTATTCAGATCGTTTTTGTGTTCAATGAGATTATCACATCAATATTCAATCACCTGTGTTTAATTAGGAAAGAATTGGTTTATATCGTGTTTATTTTTATTGCCCGCTTCGACAACATCGATTATGTATTCATTATTTGTTGTAATAACCACATAAATATATTTTTCACGGTTGGTTATTTTTAGAATAAAATTGGGCTTTCCACGCTGGATGCAGATCATGAACGCACGATCTCGTTTATCGATTCTTGATTTATTTGATGACGGAGGCTTTTTAGCTCTTTATTTTATCGAAGTGTTGTCATGGAAACGGTTGTTGCTGAATTCCTTGCATCTACCTCTCGAGTGTGCACGGACGGCGGGTTTTCTGCTCCCCGCTGCCGGTATTTCCCCCGTTTCCTGTGAGGGAAATTGACGGTAGGGATTGTTAAATTGACTTCGGAAGTTATGGTAAATAGTCAGCGCAAGCCTCGGTTTTTTTCATAACCTGTCTGAAGCTGTTTCCTCCCACGAAAAATTACCTGTATGCTTTAAATTATCCTATTTTCTTTGTTAATTTTATAGATTGAGGATATTTTCTCACGTAGTGTGTGTGCTTTTAAGATTTTTCATTCTCCCTATGTCCGGATAACTATTCGTTCGTGAGGGATGATTTGAAATCGATGTGATCAAAGTATAATTCGATTATTTTTTAGTTCTTTCGAAGTACTCCTACTTCGTAACAGAAATCAGTCTTATTTTCTAGGAGGTGGTTTTTTCGATATCGAGAAGTCCAGAATCTTCTCTTTTCAAAGCAAAGGTTTTTTTGCACTACTTATGATATCTGGTAACGTAAATTTACTTTGGTAAGCTTATATTCCAAGAGGTTAAGCGTTCTCAAATATTCAAGCCACAGGTTCCTTTTTGTGTGTCTCGAATGATTTCAGGTGGCTTTCTGTCACCACCGCTGTACAGTTTACCAACAGATGCGCATTGATTTGTTATGTCAGTATTTTGACGTCCAACTAATTACGATTTCAATAAAATAATGTGGATTGTTACTTTAATAGTAAAATATCGGTCTTTAAATGGATGTTACCTTAGAGTTAAGCGTTCTTAATTGAGTGAAAATAATGGATTCATCGTTAACAGTCCTGATTTACCGAATCTGGCACATTTTATAAACAAAGAAACAAATACTGTTAAAACGTCCTTTATTAAAAATTAGCCTCCCGTTTTTAACTTAAGTAAATTCTTCATTTGCGGAGGAAAAATTTCCCGTAAGTTTTTATCCAAATTTGATTGATATCACTAGATCCCACAATTAAGCGTTTATATGTTCATTTCTGTTGTATATAACATAGATATTTCACTTATCTCTTTTATAAATATTATGAAAAATTTACATGTCGAAATTATTGATTTTTCTTACTTTTTTATTATTAAAGATCGCTCCCATTTCTTTACGAAATGGTCTGTTAATTCCACCCTAAACTAAGTAACCTTAACCTAAAACCTCCCGTACGATATATTCACGCGATATTCTGGTTTCAAAATCTTATTCTAAGACTTCTTATTAGGTAATAATAATAATTTAAAAGGGAAAACTTATCTCTAGTGTCTAGTCTAGTTAAATTTCCATTTTTGGTCCCACCACTGGATGGAATCTCTGATGATAATGAACTATAGAAAAATACATCTGTATTTATATACACACACACCTTGACTGCATGTTCATGCAGTTACATTACATTCACATGCTGTACTTAGTTTCATTACCTTTCCCTAATCTGAATTAATTAAGATTTTATTTATGTTCCTCTAATGTGAGTCCGATATCATTCTCGAGCTCTGATTTGTTTGCATTTTGAACAGGTTTTATCAATTTATTTACCTCCCGAAATTATTTAAAAATGTTTTTCTTCAGTAACGTGACGTTAGAAACGTAACCTAGTCATTGACGTTGGCGGGAAATTCATTGATTCATCTGTACTCGGCAACTTATCCCATGTTAGCCAATGCGAATTATTGATTTTGGCCCATCTACGACAACAAAGTATCTAAGTGAACTATTATTAACCCTGAACGTAGCAACAGTTAAGCCAGTAATGATTCATTTTATTTTAATAGTACCCGATTGACTTTCCTTTTGCATCCATACGTTTATTATTTGTTGTAGAATGTATACGCTGTTTTTTCTCAAAAGGAAAATCATTCCAGTATTTAAACATAAAAAAGTTAAGTGATTTCGACTTTTATTTTAAATAGTTTTCATTGTTGTTTTTTTTTATTCCTAAACACGACTGGGGATACAAAATTAGAAGCTAATTCGATTAAAGGAATGTTCGGAATAGGGACTTACCCATGTAGCTGAAAATTAGGGCTGGTCAGTGACATGTGTTTATCTTAGCATCTAATGCTTGATTTATACGAACTGAAGAAGCCGTCTCCCTGTATCAATTCAATATCTTAGAATACAAAAGCTGCTTAAGAATGAAAAGTGTCCCCTTTATTCTTCATCGCTAGACGAAATAAAATCTCTCATAAATGTAGTCAAACATTTTTGTCGTTTCAGTACTAATCCATTTCTGTTTTTTTATATAGACATTCTTTTTAATGTCATCAGCTTTTAAAGATAATATTAACGCATTACAATAAGAATAATTGTTTATATTTCAGTCACTGACATAAAAATTACTGTTAGGATCAATTCAACATTAACATAATATTATTCCTATGTATCTTTTACTTGTAAGGATGAATAGGACATGAAAAATGATTTTAACATGCTCAGTTTACATCCGTAAGTCGTATTATTTTTGTGTGAAACGTCACGAGCCCAAGTCGTTGGATTGATAGCTAGCGTTCGCTTCTCCAAAAGCCTTCCTCCCTTCGCTGCACACGGACTCGGTGGCGATCCGTTACGAAAAAAGAGCGATTCAAAAATGCAGCGAGGGACGTCGTGGAAGCTCTTGAGAGAGTCGCTCTGCATTTAACAGTACAGGGCGATCTTTCAAACCGATGTGATGGTCTCGGAGAAGCGACCGGTCTGCGCATTAAGCGCGGCAGAGAAAGATAAAAGGCTAAAACTGGTCCAGAGCGCGTATCACCTGGTTGGTGGAGAGAGCGTAAGATGCGACAACGACGATGCTCTTGAGCTCTCCTGCAAATATGAATGGAGGAAGGAGTACTAGAAAAGGGTCGGACTTTCGCTGCTCTAGCGGTTGTTCGATTTTTTAAAACTCGTTTCCATTGTGGGGGATTCACTCCTTGCAAGGTATTCCGATCGTCGAATACAGCTCGGCAAACTCGGACGTGATGTGAAATCATCATTAAACGTTGGGCGAATGCGTTTTCTTGTTCGTTTTGGGACGTCTTAGAAGTATAACCGCCTAAAAGGATTGTTGTGTCTAGAACTTATTTTCGCTTAACTTCGTAGTAACTTATAGTAGAGAAAAATGAACGTCGTTAATATTAATTCACGTAAAGGAAAACTCCACTTGTTTCGTGGGATATTGATCTAATTCTAGTATCGATGGGAATCAAAACACGCTAAATATATTTATTTTAATGTTTAAGTTCAAGCGTTAATAAGTGTGAGAGATGATTGATATAAATATAGAAAATTCTTTGAATTGCTGTTGCTTCATTAGAAATATATTTATTGGACAATTGCATAGTATCGTATATAATATATTTCGTATTATTTCATAAATATTATATAATGCAAATACTTAAATCAGTTTATCAGATATTACATATAACCTACTTCCACAATTTGGCAAGAATAAATTTACTATACTGTTTGAAGTTTGCTTTCTTCAGCCTAGTCTGTTTGCATGCACTCGTATGCTAAAGCAGGCTCATAACCAGTAAGCGGAAATATCGAGTACAAGGTGGATCCGTGAGATTTGTCCCTGCATCCTCCTAATGCACATTCAAGGATATTTACACCTCCTGCATCATCCATTAGAGTAAAGTTTCTTGATTGTTTCATAGCTGTGATTAGAGGTCAAACGTAACAGTACACATTTAATTAATATGTACATATTTTTAAGGGAACGAATGCACTACTTGTTGTATTTCTATTGGAGGAGAATTGATGATGACTGCGGATAAAGGGAGAAGATTTTCAACTAACAATATGAAGTGTTAGATGCAATGGAAATCTGAATATGAAATTGATCGAATAGCGTTAGAAACCACCTCTTCTGGTCACGTTCTAAGTAAAGTTGTTCACATTATGAAAAAGAACACTGTTACGTTCTATTTTCAATTTATAAATTTTAGATATATCTGTTAAGTATGTTAAAGTTGTTTAATAATGTCTAGAATATTTCGTTAACCGAAGTCGCTCAGAAACCTCAGTGTAAACTGAACAGCTTAAATAGTATTAGCTTTTATTTACTATTAAATACTAGTAGCTTAAATACTATTTTACACTAATTTCTGCATTGTTATCTCAACAATATGTAGTTTTCTTTATTGTTATATTTTAGGCGAGTTGATACCAATGGATTTACTGTTTTACGTATTGTATATTATGTGTATTGGAAGAAACAGTCTTGGACTGTTGCTCTCTGTATTTTTTTTTACCGGAGGTCATTTAAGCTACGAGGCTAGAATTTGAGTATCTGTTTCATAGACCACTCTGGTTGCTTCCAAGGCGAATACGTAATTATGCAAATTTGCCATCGACAGTAATCACCTCCCTATTTCATCACGGACTTCCAAATTTCGAGTCATTTCCTTTGAATGAGCTTTTTTTCGGACGAGAGCGTGACAAAAGGGGCGGCGATTGGGAAGCTCCATTGATATTTCGCCGCAACTTCTTGTTTCAGGAAGGAAGTGATCGGCGTTAGGGTCTGAGAAGCGAAAAATTGCTCCCCTACGCCCATTGACTCTTAAGGCGGAAGAATCATACCAAAGTGGAAGTATGAAAGAGATAAAGCGGAGTGCTCTTAGCTGAAAATTGTATTGTTAAAAATTTACTAACTCTCTATCTGTTTGAATATTAAAATTCACTATCCGTGGATTTGAAAGTTATTAAAGTTTAGTCTTTTATATTTATTTTAGCCAAAGCCTATGCTCCAGATGTATTTTTAAAATTTCCTTTCTGATTATGTGTAAGTTTATCTGCTCGTCGGGGATATTTTTACAACAATTTTTCATCCTGCAACATTAACTTTCGTGGCATTAGTTATAGTGATAATATTTAATTATTTACTAAGAAACATCTATCTGAAGCGAATGAATTCCATGGATCGTGAGACATAAATGGCTATTAACCTATCCAATTTATAAATTTGAGTAATATTCTTTTGCTTCAATGATAAAGTTACTTCGTTAGAAGTTTCACTTCGTAATGGAATTGAAACTTTTTATGTAATTTGTAGAGCTAACCGAAATAATTTTAAATGCCATTCTTAATTAAATGATAAAACATCATCTATATGAGAGGTATGTGTATCGACAATAAAATTCCACGAAAATATTTAGTTTATTATTTTATTCTGAGAACAGAATACCTTTGTTTTATTCAGATTGATATCTTAAACTTACGTTTTTATTTCGCATTTCTCGCAGTTGATGTGATCTAATAATCTCAGTTTATGATAATCATTGATCATCACTTTGTCACTATAATACGATTCATATTCAATTAATTATTGATTGATTTATATATTGGAATTTCAACTCATATGTAAGCATAAGTAATCTATAAATCGAATTCAGTTTTTGAGCTGCTATCATATTGCGAGCAGTGTCAAATAGCCTTTTTAATGTTTTCTGATGTATTTTTGTGCTCCATATGAAAATTAGCCCCTGTACACTCTTATTGAAATCATCTGAAAGGAACAACTTCAAACAGTGATAACGTTTTAGAACTTTTAGGATTTTTACTGCATTAAATTGAGTAATATTTTATTTATTAAGATCAACTATTAGTATGATTATACTTATTAAGAGTGGTCAGTTGTTATTCTACCGCATTCAGGATTCCGTTCTATGTTTGGACATTCTCCCTCGGCAGTAAGTTGTTAATTTTCAGCGATAAAACTATTGTTATTTTTAAATTATAATTATCATGCAAATCTTGTCATTCAATTTTCCGAGCTTAATCAGCTTCGATTATTCACAATTATTGGACTCCATCAAGAAGGCTCCTCAATTTTAGTAATTGCATTTAATTGAATTATTGAATAGAAGCACCAAAGCACCGTTGTAGAGTAATCGCAAAAGGAGCTATTTATATCAGATTATATTCTCTATTGAGATTCTAACAGATTGATGAAGTTGATGTGGGAGTGCATACTCCCACGAACTCCTCATGGCGGCCTACGCAGTGAATGTCAAATGTCATGTATATTTATTTCGCACGCATCTAGATTAATTAGCACCAGTTTCTCTAATTATAACTGTATATTTTGTGTAAAAATTAATAATAAATTGATACCATTGTTTTTGCTAAGTATGTACCCTTACAAGTTTTCGATTTTTAATGCCTTCTTCAAATGGATTAGACACACCTTCTCATCTTTTTGAGTGTTCACTGCATTTCAGTTTTGCGCGTTTCGTAAATAAATGTTTATTTCCCTATTACTTTCTGTCACAAAAAGAATTTTATGAAACGGCTTATAATTTTCTAGTACAGTGGAAGTGAAACTCGTTCAGACTTAATAACTATTACGGAGTATTGAAATCAATATGAGAAGGCGTGACTTTGTGGAATGCCATAGTAATAAAAACAACTTTGTAAATTTCCACAGAAAATCTTTTGTGGATACTGAGTATTTTATTCATGTGCTTCGTTTTCGTCTATCGAATCGAAAAAGATGTTTAAAAATTTCGAGTTCATATTTAGACAAGCGATCCTTAAAAATTTGAAACCATTAGTGTTCATTCATAGAAATGGTCAGAGACCATAATTTATAATTACTCTTGCCGTTCACTTATTTGATGAATTAATGTACCGTATCCGAAAAGGAAGCTGCAGTTTCAACTGAATAGGTGTAGTCTAATGTTAAAAATTTGACTATGGTCGTCATTTGAAGCATCTTACTGTTAGCTGAAGAATTTATATATGAATAAAATTTACTGATATCTATAAAATACTATTATGAAATATTCATGGATATGCCGGCCTCGGGTTAGGGAAGGTTAGGATGCTATACTGTCGCATTTCTAATGCTAAGGTTACGGGTTCGAATCCGGGCTAAGGAGAAAAGTTTTCCTATCAGTTGATGTTGGAATGGATGCCTAGGTGCATTGTTGACTTGAGTTCTTCACTGCAATTGTCCTATTTGCCGGCCTCGGTGGCCGTAGCGCATTGAGTGCTAGTTAGTGCGGATCGAAAAATTTTCTGGTCCTGGGATGGGATGCATTTGTATTCGTCCGTAGGGGTTCAATGTAAGAGTGGTCTATATAGACTAAATTTCGCCCTGATTCAATAAAGGCAGATTATTATTAGTATTTTGAATATATCAACTACAGATAAATTACCTCGGTATTTCGGTACGGTTTAAAGTTTATACTCTATAAATTAATCTTAAATTTAATACAAGAATTTTACTCCGTTCTGGATTCGTATAATCCGTTGGAATGATGTATATAGAGGAACAGATTACACTCGAATTTTCGTGATACTATAGCTCTTTTGAAGAGCAAGTAAATATCCCCAAGCAATACGTGTTCAAACAGCTATTCGATAAGGACATTTCGACTTTTTTGCACACTTTCAGCCGATAATGATTGCTGTACCATTATCACGCGCTTCAAAAAGTTCATCGTCGGAAAACTTTACAAAATCTTTTGAAATTCAGGTAACTATAGATATTCCTTAACACCCTGTCTTTAATCCACGCTGGAGTCGGTGTGTTCGTTTGAGAAGGCTGTAAAATATTAATAAATGATTATAAATGGATTGGAGAACTATAAAATATTAACCTTAAAGCATGGTGTCATCTTAACTTCACGAAGTATGTGTTTTGCGTGGAAATTTCACGTATCACGGGATTAGGGAATTATTTAGTCAATTAATTTAGTCTCTTACATCGCCGTTATATTTTTATTTCTTTCTCCTATTTTTAAAACTATATAATACTTATTCACCATCCAGATAACGCTTGAATTGATAATGATTTTTTTCCTTTGAAGCTTGCAATTTTTTTAGGAGTTTCGTTGGCAACCCTTAAGGACAAGGAAAACTAACTTTTAATTAAATTACGATGTATTTCCTTTTTATCAAGGCACAGGAAATTATCCAATTCCTAAAGAACGGAGTGAATTTCATATCGTTCAGCTGGAAAGTTGTTTGAAAATAGCGCGATTTGCGTGTTTCTGTGTATATACCGTTGAAGGTCCCTATCCTTATATATCCTTAGATCCCCATTATTGGTATCCCAAAATGTGCCTAATAATGGTTAAAACAGCATGCAAATTTTATCGAATCAATTTTTTTGCAGCATTTGAGAGAAGCGTAATAAGTATTGCCCACCATTGCATCTTTGGGAATTTTTACGAGCACAATATATCATCGACTGAGGTTAGCTTATCTACAGTGTATCTCTGATCTGGGCACTTACTGGATTGGCGGTATCTGATTTGTTAGCTGCTTAGACTCTGATAAAAGAGTTTCGATTTTCGAAAAATGTCTGTAAAGACTTACGTTCCAAGGAAGGCGAATAACGGCTTTCTGGGATGGGTCTTTTCACCCCTTTTGCCGAAAGATAGACTGCCCCAATCACTGAGACGATAAGGACACACGAAAAGAGATTCGACCGCTGACTTCTTCACATCCGCCATTTCCGAAACTTACGAGCGAAAATAAAAACTTCTTTAAATAAAGCCATTTAATTGAGGTTGAAACAGGGTCTGTATCTGACATCATGCCTCCATCACCCTACCTGTGTACCTCTAATCATTCCACTCGCGAAAGAGCAATAAGAATTTTAAATTATATTTTTATTCCTCTAATTTTATCGGTCTCTATAACTATTTCGCTCCGGCATTTGTTTCTGTATGAATCTTATATTTTTTTCTGTATAATCTTAATATTTTCGTAGATAAAAGTTTTTTGTACGGGAAATAGTGGAGTATGTATTCTTATTTACGAAGTGTAATAACGTCTATCCACTTTTGAAACTGTGTAGTAATTTAGTTATTTATGATGACGAAATCAAGTTTCACTATGTATTAATTGCTAACTTTTGATTGTAATAAGTTCATCATTTTTTTATTATATTTGTCATATTTTCCCTTCAATCCTGATGAACTTCAAATAAAATACATGTACCATACTTACGTTCTGTTCACATAATATGCGTTACGAATGGTAATTTGGCCTTTAATTCATTAAAACGTTCACACATCATCGATTCTCTTGCCAATCAGTAGTTTCGTGTATTCTACTGTTTCTTTTCCTCTGCGCACCGACTGCTGAGGTGAATTTTACCATGAAATCAGAGATATCCAAACTCCTACTTTAGTTTATCCTAAAATAATCATCCGTCAAAACTCGATTGATTTCTAAATCTGGAGACTCTTAGGTTGTCCGCGCATTGCAACTTTAACCCGCGGAAAACAAATCGTCATTTTGTTCGTATGGATTTTCAGTGCCGTAATCCTCCCTGTCCATTCAGCACGGAAGAAGTATCCTTCGGATGCGGGCGAGTCTGACAACTTACAGACTTGATGGTCTTCCGTGGTAATCCTCTTGTGGTCGATTTTTCTCTGGTTTCGAGCAATTCGACGTAAAAAAATTAAATCTTCTGAAGTCACGTCAGTACGAAGGAGAGCCATATTGACGTATATACGCTTCGATTTTTATAAACATGCATCACCAATACAACTTTCCTTATTTGGTCCCAGGGTTTTTTGCGTTTGTAATACGAATTCTATTACCGGAATATTTTATTTTTTTGGTTACGATCCGATAAAATATGGAATTCGGTTCTCTTATTGTATTTTTTATTAACTTGAGATTCATGTAGACTTATTGAAATATTGTGGAATTAATCCTTCATCCAATAAATTTCACTTTTTCATCTTTCTATGATTCTGAGACGGTAAATATTCGAAGTTTTTTTTTAAATCAACAGATATTTGTTTGTAATATTGTTTAAGTTTTGGATCAGGTATATCTAGTAATTCATGTTTGAAGCAAATAATTAATCATCGCTTTTTATAGAATCACGTCGTTTTACATCTTATCTCTATATTTATCACATTTATGATATGAGGATTTATTTTTACCGTTGGGCATTTATTTCTTTGTTCACTCTCATCCTTCTAAGGTTAACCGAAGTTACAAGACGTGTTACAGTCCTTTATATATCAGTATTTATGTTTCAATCTAAAAATTTTTTATAAGATTATGCTTTGGAAAGCTTTTATGGTAGTTAAAGTTGCAAGGTAGCCTGAATGTTCAGAAAATACCAAACTGTCCAAGTTCGAGTCCCGATTCAGTCATATTTATTTCTCTTTTTCAAATCTCTATGGTTGCTCCTTTATTTTAAAATTATTTTCTTTAGATATTTTGATTTTAGACCAGCGTTGATGAGGGTGATTTATCTCAAACATTTTACGATAGTTATCGTTTATGGTTATAATGAATTGTAAGGTCCATAAATGAGTGATTCACCCCAACAAATATGCACTTTAGTTATGATTTTACATGAAAATATTAGTCCCAAGCTAGCGTGTGGTTGTCCAAGAAATGTTTAAGAAGCACTGACCGAAGGCATTTGAAATTGCCATGTCGTATTTGAGTTGCCACTTTCTCACTTACCAAACCCTCTTTTAAGTTGAAAAAATTCCCATAGTTTCGTTATACACATCAATATCTCATAGCGACGGGAATAATAAAATCTCAAGTGAACCAATTATGTTCTAAATTATATTTCGAAAGATTAGAGATTGTCACATTCTATTAATCTATGGAATGCTCCTCATAATCAAGAAAGATCTACGATATCCAGGTTTATCTTCAATCGAAAACTCTATATGGCTTCATCCCATGGAGGCATTTTTATGTAGTATTTTTTCTTGTCGCTAGGAAGAAATAGCTCCTATGCAAGAAGGTATTTAAAACGGTGCGTTCTATTTTCATCATCAAAATAAAGCACGGCCAGAGCGGTTCGTTTGTCCTTAGTCTTACCGCCGGGTTTTAAGTTTCAGTAAAGGATGTTCATTTCCTTGAATGTACATCGGTCTTAAATAGTTCCTAATAGCTGAGATTTTCACGGTAACTCCAATATATGATCTTTGAGAAGATAACATTAATAAACTGAATTGGCTTTAGCGGAAAGAGGACGTTTTGAGTGCGTGATTTCTGTCTGTACAAAACATTTCATACAAACAGATCCCCTGCTGCATGAATTGTCTCTTTTACAAAACGTAGTGTACCATTATTGTGCCTGCTTATATTTATTACACTGGTCATATCTAACTATTTTATGATTACTGTAACATTTTATAATTTAGTGTAATATTTTGACTCGTAGAAGCCAAAAGCTATCTACACATTCGAATGATGTAATTAGATTCTTAGTTCTGTTTGTTATTAATGGTTTATCCAAAAAGGATTGTTCCGAATAAATTGAAAGTTCTTTAAAGACAATATCAATAATGTTTACGCCATGCTTGCATATACTAAAAACGAGAAAGTTATTTGTATTAGACGATGTGGTATACTTCGAACCAAATTAATGGTATGATATGAGTAAACAGTCTTCCAAACTGTGAGAAACAGTATTTCTAAGTCTCTTCGTATCATTTGTCTCTTTCTGTATGGCTATTATTAATATTCTTTTCGTATCTTCTTATCAGGGTATGCTTTTTACTTTTTAATTATCCTTATTATATATTCACTTAATAATTAGATATTCTGAATTAATTGTAGATTAATTTTAAATTTCTCCGTTGATTGTCGTATATGTTATGGTTACTGTATCAGTAGCAGTTTAACATAGCCTCTTTTCTTTTAAGGGAGAGTTTCATGATGTCTGTTCTATTTATACAACCTCTTTTGACAAAAATGCATGCCAATATCTTCTGCTTTTTTGGGCTCTGATTAAGAAGATGTGGAAGAGAGTAGTTAGAGCCATGTTGTGAATCCTTCTTCAACCAAACCAAATATCTTAATGGACACGGATAACGGAACCAAAACTTGGTGACCGAACAGATATCGGCTCATTTCATTTGAAGATAAGTCAGGCAAGGTTATCCTTGAACCAACGTTTCTACTTATATATATAAGGGGCTTTATGAACTTGAACCCATTTATTCTTTTCTGCCAATTATATAATCGAAAAAAGTGATAAAAATTTCAGAATTACTTTGATTATCCTGCCTTACTATTAATCCTACAATTTTTTTACGCTGTACAGTGTGTGAGAATAATTAGTTTCTTCGATATCATGAACTCCATTATGTTTCGGAACAGTTTTGACTCTTACTGTAAATTATCACTGCTCGAATATATGAAAGCTGTTTGTTAAATAACCGGTTTCATACAGAGAATCGTCAGTTTACATCTTTATCTTAAAATATACGGCATTGACCTCCGTCGTTCTTACGCCCATCAGTTTGATGTTCATCGACCATAAAATATCCAGTCTGCACGCAGTAGGTTGCGTCTGTCTGCACGAGAATTAGAAATATCTCAAACCCTATGAAAGCAGAGAAATATACACGATTCTTACTAGCGAAAATTAGAAGATATTCAGTCCATTTTTAAAAGATATTTTGTGTAACTTGATAATTGTAAAAATATTAGCGGTTCTTGTTGGTTGCTATAACACCGTATCCCTGTGGATGTAATGCTGCGTCAAGAGATATCCCTTCGCGACAGTGCAAGGTTTTTTGTAAATCACGCGTGCAACGATCGCAAAAAGTTAAACGTGCATTTGCGGTCAGTAATCACAGAGTCGCCGTAAGTCATAATCCTTGATGACTGCAAAATCCACTTTTTCTCGTGTGAATGACCCCCATCGGGGATTCAGGTGAATTCGGGATGGATACAGATTAAGAGATGAATGAACAAGCGGTGGTTCGGTTCGTTAGCGGAGATTTCAGGTTCGAGTGCAATGACTCGGTTATGATTAAGTTCCTCTGGCATCATTTGCCCCAGGTTAAGAGATCGGGTCACCAATGCTTTTCAAATATTCGTTTCAACTCGAATCGTCAGTCTGAATGATCAACGAGCTACCTAGGGAGCGATAACTGAAAGACATTTAAGCTAAATCACTGGTTACAGCGTATATCTTTCTGAGTATATTTTCAATGATAATAATAACCAATATATTTGGTTAGCCATTTTGATGTACATTTTTACATTATGTGTACAAATTTATTTATGTACAACGAAGGAGCCAAAATTGGTACTTTTTCCAGAGGAAATTTTCCTGTGCGTAATGGAATTCCACCTCATCTTGCCGAATTCTGTAAATTTATTAATGTCTCTTCAGTATAATTGACAAATTTAAAGAACAAGTAAACTGTTTATTTTCAGTTTAGCATCACTTAAGAATTCATGATTTATTTTAAAGAATTATTTCATTTTTTCATTAGTTGTTTACTCTTTCCGAGGGGACTGGGAAATCTATACACGAGAATAAAGGAAACGTTTAGAGTGAATAGATCTTATGCGTTCCCTTACGTTAAAATTAGAATTTATTCCTTGATTTCACAATTTTCAGGGTTGGCAGTAATGCACGATCGATAGAATAAATTAATTGAATGTGTGATTTTCTATTTATCTATTGATTTTCCTATTTTAGGTTTAAGGTTTTTGAATTATTTTTCTTAGTTATGCTTTAAATTGAGTGAACTAGAAAAACTCTTGCGCGTAATGTAAAGCCCAACGATAGGATTCTTTTTTGAAAAACAGAGCGAAAATGACGGTAAGCTAGATGAGCTAAATTAAATTCCCGTTTAGCGTCGATATTCACTTTTTAGCGCTCCATGAATTTCCCTTTAATTGGACACCCTGGATACTGTGGCGTCAGATAATAATTTACGTACGCACCTTCCCTTCCTAGAATTGGTCTATCGAATCGATGTTTGCCCAGGTACCGCTGGGATTTCTCGGGTAATTGGGATTTTTTGGAAAATCAGTTCAGCGAATCAAAGGAGACCGTTTTCCTCGTGACTTCGAGTACAATGGTGATCGTGGAGAAGCAAAAATCACGGAATTTTCATCCCGTTCTAATTTGGTCCGGAACAAGGAAAACCTGTCGTTATTAAATTGACCTAATTAAGTTTCCGGTGAATTTGCTCATTCTCTCTTATCTGAAATCCTCTTATTGAGTGGGTGGAAAGTTTTTTTTTATAATTTTAATTTTTAATAAGGGGAATAGGAGGATCGGTAACATCTCTTCTTTGAGGAAAGATCTCTAGGAAGTGCCGGTTAAAGGAATTGAAAGTGGAGGTCTAGAGAGCTTAAAAAGGGAAGATATTTTGGGGTCAAACTAGAAACGGGTACCCTAGCACAGATGGAAGGGTTCGGCTATTTTGGGACTTAAACTATCGGCAATTGAAGTTCTAAAATACACAAGTGAAGACGAATACTCAATAAGGTTGTGTTAAGTATTTTATCGGAGAAAATAACGAAGACTTAGAATAGTGGAAGGTTGGTAAAATTCGAGCAGACCTTTTGTATGAAGGATTATTCTTTTTTGTAGCGGGGAGCGCTATTAATTTTAACGATACGTCTAGCTTAGATATTAATTCAATAGATATATAAATATACGCAATAATGTCGACTATTATTATGACTGAACGAATTGTTAAATTGAGTATTTAAAGTGAAATGGAGCAGTTGGTCTGTGGAAAACATCAACTCAGGAATAATAATAGTTCAGGTATCATTGTATATTAATTAATTCTGATGATAGTTCCGAAATAAATGATGGAATGGATAACAGAAGAGAATGAATGTGTAGCATGATTTGTGTCTCTCGTATCCTGAAGACTTGCGCATTGGACAGATTCTGGTTTGGAAGAGTCCACTTTCCCTCGACGGGGGGTTTAGGTGGCTGTTGCCTGCCTGCCTTTGTTGCTCTTTGTTGCTCCTTCCATTGTTATCACCATCCCAAATTGCCTTCCGAGCGTCGGATCGCTCGTTTTCGCGGAACTTCAGATGCAGCCGGTGCGCCTTCCTTTCACAACATCCGAACAGGGAAGTTAATATCTCGCTGTACGCATCAATTCAACGCATGGAAATTTGCTTCTCATTCCGCTCATGGAATTCACATTGAACATGAAACGAGATCATATCCACAGAGTGCTAAAATTAATATCTCAGAGAAATTGTCAACGTGGTGTCGAAAAAATTGAACGACGTTTTACTTCAGATGCAAATTTTCTATCAAAATATGTCTTTCAACGATATTTAGAATAGATTGATAATCTGGTGAAAATGTACCTATATATTACTTTATTGTCATCATATGACACCAGTATTTTATTAGTATTTCAATGTTCAAAGTACATACCATCAGTAAAAACAGACCTTTCCCCGGCTTGGTTTACTGCATTTTATTATCACGTGTTATTAGAAATTGGTTTCATAATTAATAGTTGGCTTCTCCATTGATAGATTATTAATTATCATGCCTGTATTTTACGCTTCAAACAATTGGCTTTCCAGAAACATCGTTAATTACAATATCTCCCTAATTACAGAGGTAGGTCATGTCGGAGAACTCAGCTCTCAGAGAAAATTGATGTTTGAATTGCATATTGATTCATGGCGTACTTGATGTTTGTTATCATTTCTCGACTTCTCTCTATTTATCCCTCCCATATTCACGGCTTATTTTAGTTTCACTGTCTTTTTTAAGAGTTCAACATGTCAGCTAATCGTGTCTGTGGTTTAGCAGGAAGTTTCCACATGCGGTATAACTGACATTCTAGCTCACAAATCTTTTAATTCACTTTTTGTGCGTAATTCCATTGTATCTGAGTTTTGGCTAGAATCGATCACAGATTGCGTATAGTTTAATAATTTTAGTAATAATTTATTGATACGATTCTTATATTTTTTTATCGTTATTTTTTTGTCATCAAAATCTATCAAAAATATATATCACTCGTAACTTATTGTACTTTCTCGTGCACGTACCTCAGAATTAGATGGTCACGTGATAGTTACTAACATTGTATAGCATTGAAAAACTTAATTTAATCATTTGTTTTTTTAGTTAAAAAGGGATAACTTAGCATAGCATGATATTCAAATCCCCGTATCTCTGTAGCTGCCTTGCTTAACTCTCGACTTTTTTTTAATCATTACGTGGATAAAACCTTTTTAGCACCCCTTTTACCCCAGAAATTAATTTCCTGCAAATTAATTTCAGCCAAAAATTACGAAGGGATCAGGTATTCACCATTAAGTTAAATTACTGCCACTAATTCTCGGCTGGGATTAAAGCAGATGGGAGGAGGAATCTTTCATCTCTTTCTAAGGGTTCATGTTGTGTTAAATGTAACTACAAAAGACTCAGACAGATGAAGATATATATGAAAGTTTTTATTAAATGTGAGAATTGATACAAATTATCTTTGTCGTAATTGAAAAGAAAACATTGTTAATCAAGATTTTAGTCCTTTTATAATGGAGTGGAAAAGGAACAATGAAAAAGTAAAAAAAACCGAAGAATTGTAAACAAATGTGGTACATTTTTTTCCGAGAAAAAGTTAGGCAAATTGCGTTCATTTTAATATCTTATAATGATCTTCATTCTCTCTGTCACTAATGGTTTTTAGAATTCCTAGTCTTTTAACTTCGAAAATAGTCGTTCTCTTGACGAAAAAGGAATCATCCGCCCTAAGCATATAAACCGATCTTATAGTAAGTAGCCGCGAGGAAAACATACCTTTAACCTCTCAATCCTCAAGACCAGTTTCTTTCCAAAACATTGATTAATCCTCTATTCGGTATGTTACAGAAAAATATCACGTCTTTTGGAATATATGGTGTTAATCGGGTCCCCGTGGTAGTAGTATATTTTTATTTTCATAAATAATCGTCTAATGATAGGCTTAATGCTCTTAATCCGTTGGGCACTGCCCATTGCTAAAATCGTCACACGTTTGAGGTAAATTCTCTTTATCGCAAATCACGCTTTACCAGGAAAAAGAATCTAATCATAAAGTATTGGATAAGCTGTTATACATCGTAAATATATTTATAGGAGAAACAGGTGGGATCGAGTGATGTGATGCTCTCGGTGTGACTGTCTGTTTCCATTTAATTTCATAAACGACATTCAAATGTTTCAGTAATGATTGTGCGAATTTTAATCTGCTCCTTAAGTTGTTATTGATTACTTGGAAAGTTTAAGTCCAATTTTGTTAACCTAGGAATGGGGTAACCATGTGCTAGAACGTCAATGCTTAATAGAAATTTTGGATTACGTCCTCACTTCCAAATGTTTTTTCCTTGAGTTTTTCTTCCGTAGAAGTTTTAAAGAAAAGGTATGAAAAGTGAAATCGTATCTGTTTATTATAAATAGCGGAATGATTCGTGAGGTATGCTTACGCGTAACATTGCCGTATATTTATCTATAGGTCAAGATTTTTCCTCCGCAGTTTTTGCTGTATAATCATGATTTTTAAAAGAGGATTGATCGAAATACTTCAGGTACATAAATTAGAGTTATATTAGAAAGCAAAACCGTTACTTAAAACGAAAAATTGGATTGGCCAGACACGAACCCTTGAGCCTTGGAATTTTAGTGCTTGCCTATCTACCATCGCGACCGGCGATAATTTTATCTGATATTTTTGGTAAATCTTAGAAATAGCCATTGCTTTCGCGGTATACTGTTGCTATGGCCCTATTTAGAATCTAATTTTCCGACAGTTTCAACCTATAGGAGTTAAGTGTACTCTTTCCTTAAAAAAATAGTAATGTGATAAGAATTTTATAAGAGGTGGAGTTTAATAATATCTCCTTAAGTCCATGAATCACTGTAATATAAGGAAAAGGAAGCTGGATTTTATGTTGTAAAGACAGACAATTACAGCAAATTAGGATCGTCAATTTCATCCTAGCTATTGCGGAATGGCGTAATTTTTAATGGCCATTTAATTAGAAATTCGTTTTTTTATACTAAGGAGATACCAGCGGCCATTCTGAGGTTTAATAAAGTATTTAGTTTTCAAATCCAATTGAGTGAACGATAATAATTTCCATATCTCTGAAGCATTTTAGGCGCGCAACAGTTGTTTCTTTTGTAAAAAATTCAGTTGATGGTGACAGTCGTTATTCACACCCTCTGAATTTTATGTATTCTTTCCTTTTGCGATTTTTACAATAAATCTAAAACAAAGGAGGACTTTCTGAAATATTGGCTTAAATACAAGCTCTTGTCCACTTAGTTGCCAAATCTATATATTTTTAAAAATTGTTACCCTATGTTGTTTGTAGAATCTCTCATTGATAATAAATGATTAAGACGTTCTCATAAATTTCGTTTAAAACTCAGAAATTGAGTGTTTTACACCCTAATTTTACACCTAAATATTTAAGGGTATAGAAGTCACTCAAAAGTATAACCTCTTTCATAACTTCTTTGAATGGAAAAAAATATTAGGGGTCTCCACCGTGGAAGTGAAAGAGAAGAATAATGAAGAATATTATTCTGGGTTTAAACAAAAAATTCTTCCTTAAGGTATTTATTCCGTAAGAATTAAAAAGCATCTTATATAACATGGGACTCTTAAGATCTGGCGTTCTCAAGAAAATATGTATTTTTTATCATTAAATTATGTCCGATTTTTTGTACTTCCTTAGTATTGTATCGAGTAGCAGTCATCTTTTCAAAGCGAGGACGTCATGGGTTTCCGTGTAATTTTGATTCCTCTATTCACTGATTGCTTCAGTCTTTTTCCGCTCGGGATTGAGTTTCTATATATATACTTTCTGATAGTGAGTCAAACTGAAACGTATTTCATCCGAAGGCTATATGCGTACTGCATGGGCCCACGTGACCAAATAAGAATATTTTCCCATTCTATTTTCTTCCTTTATCATGTGATTGTTTGGGAGAGGACGATAAAAAAATTGAGTTAGTTTGCGTCAAGCAATCCTCGATAAGGCCGCAAAATTCTCCGCCTGTCTCATGAAGACCTCGTTACGGGCACAGCTCTTATCTTTCGTTGACCTTCCGATAATCGCATGCATCGATGAATAATTCCGAATGTAACATGGGTGTCATAGACGTTCACCTTCGAATAGTCTCATTTCGTAGCCTCCTCTAGATTCGCTTTTGAACGCCACCAATAGGTCTGGGGCCCAGCAGTCTCTGGCATCCATTTTCTACGAAGTTCGGTAAAGCTTCGTCAGACCTCCCCTCGGTGGTATCATTGTAAGCCTTCCCCTTTCTCCTTTAGCCTCGCAAAAATCTTACGTCAACAGCACCACCTGCCCAATTGAATTGCTCTAGCGCTTGCACGCTCTCTCTCGGGCTTTGGCCAAGGTTAGATTCAAACGGGCGTCCCTTTCCGGAGTCCTTCTCTACCTTTCGGAGCCACTGAACCGCTCTCGCCATCTGACGTTGCCCTTGGCTTGTATACCCTTCGAAATTCGGAAATGAAAACCATTTTCTACCACCGGAAACATTTCTCACATACGTCATGATCAGCCTTAAAGCACAGCATATGAATTTTTTGACTGCTTAACCCATTTCAGCATTCTTTTCCCTTACTACGAAATTTCATTAACCTTTTTATTGTTCGAAATTTGAACTACAACTCATTTTTAGTATAATTTTTTTAAGGTCTACCTTTTACCTATAATCAGCGTAATTTTTTCAAAGAATGGTTCAATAATTTGATGGATAAGCTTCAACCTAAAAATGGGAGAAAGAAGTGCTTGCTAGTTATTGTATGGATGCTAAATTCAAATTGGTGGATAAATCCATAGTAAAAATTTTCTTCTCGTTTTCGTCAGCCTGGTTCTTATAAAAGAGCATAAGAGGTAATTGACAGAAATTCTTACAAGGCGTAATTGGTCATTCTATAAGTAAACCGTATAACAGTTTCACCTTGTTATATAGGCCGATCTGATAATGCGCGAAAGATTAGAGAAATAGAGGCGCGAACGGAACGCTACAAAAATTCATTTTTTCCGTGAACTATTCGCGAAAATAATCGCCTAAGGAAAAAGAGACATGGTGCATGCACCCCCTGCCAAACGCCGAAAGGCGGCTCGCAGAGTAAATATGTAGTAGATGTAGTGTGACGAAAAGAATATTTTTGTGGTAGTGGTTGGACAAATATATTCAATTATAAAGTTAATATGATTAAGCGTTACTTGGTGGAATGGTAACGTAATGAATAAATATGAAACTATTAAGCCATTTATTCGTTATATTTAATTGTACTTGTAAGCATAAGAATACCTGTGAAATTGAGAGTTACGACTCTAATAATTAACCTAGTCACCGCAATAAACTTACAGATCTCTTTACGGGCTTAGCTAGTTTTTAATAAGAATTTTAATAGAGCTGAGTAAAACTTTCTACCGAAAACGGAACCCTAAAATGACAGCTTATGAATATTATATAGCTATCTTCCATAGTTTTGTGTTCTAATTTAACGATTTAGACAATCGCCCTCTTAAAATATACAATATATTTTGTATAATGGTGGTAAATTTTTGTAGAGATTTTTTTCGGTTTTATTTTGATACCCTGGTCATGAAAGTCAATTTTAATTGCAATAAAATACTCTATGAAAAGGTAGACAGGTACTTTTTCTTTCCTTTTTTTGATTTTTTCCTGTTCCCCGTGTTCGTAATTTTAATTGTTTACTAAGAATCGATAAATAGATTAAACTTGCGGAACATTATATGTTATGTGTAATCTTATTTTAATTTTTCTCTTGAAGGGAAGATTAATTTGGCACCCTTTGCTCGTTTTAATGCAGCTATTCCGAAGGAAGGGAAAATTATTAATTTCTGAAATTCTATTTTAAATTCAATCTATTTTCGTACACGTGCGTCTTCTCCTTTCATTCTTTCCCTATAATCTTTTAATGCTGTGTATGGTCGGGGCAATTATAATATTCATCCTGATATAAAAATCTTGATTGAAATACGTTTTTAAAGGCATGAAATAAAATTAAGTTATAGGATGGAATTCTATGAAAATATTTCGAGGTTTTAATTTCATATTTCAGGTAAGAACACCACGTAATCCTTATTGCCAAACGCATATCGTACTGAATCAAAATCAAATTTTCCCGCCGGCGAGTGTTGTCGCATATCGTGCTTCAGCTGAATCGACTGAGCTTTATTTTATAAAAACAATTTATTATCCTGAAAATTGTGGGATTTTGAAATATAAAGTGCACAATTAGCAGGATTTATTACTTTAGATTTCATATATGGTGGATCTAGAATAATTTTTTACTGCTTTCTGTAAACGTCATTCAATCTTTACAGTCATTGTAGAACAGATACGATACCTATTTGAATGTGCCCTGAGCAGTAGGTCATTTACTTCGAAACCGTGCAGGAGTGCTTAAACGCCTTGCTTTTACGATTGACTTTAACTTTGACTAAGATACTTTATCATTATTTTTTTGATTTTATTAGTATATTTTAGTCATCTTATATGTGTATATTTTGTGAGATTTAATCGCTTGTGGAATTTCATAACTTAGTAGTCGCCGCAATATCGGAAAATCCTGTTTTAACAGTATTATCACCGTATTGCCTTGGGTAAGTACTTTACGAAAAGGTGTGGTTGAATCTTTTATTATTATTTATCTAAATAATAAAGCATTCTTTTCTAATCCTGCGGGAGATAACGTCCCTATCCATGATCCTTCGTAATCATCGTGTGGTTAGGTCATATTTATGTTTTCATGTTTATAAACAATGTGATTATATCTTATATACTCCTGTCGCTTTCAGGTAAAGAAGAAATGGTTGGTCTAACTGTTAACGCTTCACAGGAAGAACGTTCATCATCTCCAAGTGATAAGAAACCTGCAAGTATTGGAAAAAAGTCTGATTCCCAGTATTCCAAGGTTTGTCTATGTTATTTATTATTAACATTAGATCCAGGTTTAAAGATTGCTTAATTCTTAGTCTCTGATACTAAGCGTCATGTTCAATTGGTAGATCATAATAGTTGAGCCTGAAACCCAAACGGTTATAATTGTTTTATTAATATTTTGGATCCTGTTTCAATTGTCAACTTCTATTCTTGATAACTTAAATAATTGGATTTAAAGCTCTTCGATAAATTTTACTCCATTGATTGTATTTCAATTAGAATGTCATTGATTTGAAACAGAATATTATCTTCCTATGTCCTACTAACATTTCTTTCAATTTATAGGAGCAGATAATGGAGTTAAAGAAAAATACTACAAGTAAACAAGGAAATGGTGACGGCTCAGGTAAAAATCTCCTGTATTGTCATGATTTTTCAAATATTTTAACCAAAATTCCTTCAGTTAACGTATGTTAGGTGTTGATTTGTCAGAAATACTCTTGTAAGTATAGTAGTCAGTTCATCTTAGATGACTCCAGGGAAACAGGTTATTTATGAATGTTCTTTAACGTTTAAAATAAAAATTATAATTCATAATATGTTGAAATGGTAATGTTGAATGATCAGCTTTTATTGATCTGATTGCTGATTTCAAATAAAAATCTAACTTTCGATTATAGAATTTTACAGTTTTTGGTCTTACCCTGAAATACTTTTCTTTAATCCTGTTTAAAAAAGAAAATTTGTTTATAAAAACTATTTTGTGTGTTTAATAAATACTTATATTATAGCTGAAGACGATGCTGGTGGATCTCGTGAGACTGAAAACCCAGTGCAAATGGATGAGGAAACTACTGAAAAGCCTAAATTACCTGGAAAGAAGCCCAAGTACCAATATACAAGGGTTAGTTCACTCTTTCATATTATGTTAATTTGAATCCTTTTCCAGACTTGACTTGATGATATGTGTACTGTGGAAAGAAAGATGATCTTAAATGAGTATTGTAAATAACGTAAACCTTTATATCTCATTGTGAATTGTAATAATGCATTTTTGGATTTATTGGTTTTATATTATAAAAATATTTGAAGCCAATGCTCTGATTATTATCTTTTAAATTAGGGACAATGCTTGCATATTGTAGTAATTATATTTAATTACAGTAATATTCTCATGTGTTTCAAATTTTATTAAGGGTCAATTGATTATAATTTTTCTTATTGGACAGGAGCAATTAATGGAACTGAGGAACCATCCTTTATCCAGACAAAAGCCTTCAATACCAAACAAGTAAGCTAAAATTACATTTTTAATGTTTTTAGTGTTCAGACCATAAGAGGTTATGGTCCACTCTACAAAATATTGTTTCAGTTACTATTGAATAATTGCTCAAGGTCATGTTTATTATTTGTTAGCCATGACATTTACTTAATATTAGTAGAAGTGAATCATGTGTACCATAAATTGTTTTCCGATACCCTTACTCATAATTTAATTTGTAATTATGCAAATAAAGATGAAATTGCAAAAAATTATTAGTTTTTGCTTGTACAGTAGCTAAAATATGTGATAAAAGTTTTTTTTTTATTTTAGATTGTACAGATTGTGATATTTATTTACACTTCATTTGCGTTTGTATTATAATTTTGCTGTATTTAATTTTCTTATTTTGTTTGACTGCTCTTATTACAGCGCTTCAATTTTTTCCAGCGATGCTCTCCCATTCCACCGAGGAAGAGCTTGGGATCAAGAACAGTGGCACCATGGCTCACGGCATGAGAATGCTGCTGAAGAAGATCGGGGAGGTAGAGGAGATGGACCTCATGAAACTCATAAAGTAAAAAAAAAATATTTATTTTTTAGTGAACATGAGCTTTCTTTCAAGAAGCTAATTTTCCCTCGAATTGTTTCTTTTTTCATCAGAGGAGATCAGGAGATCCTCGGGAAAGGATAAGAAAGGAGCAGGATGGAATAGTCTTAAGTCCCCAGCGGCGGAATTTCAACTGTGGTTGCTTTGTTGTCCTATCTCCTCAGCAACAACAACAAGGACAGCAGTCTTCCCAGCATCAACAGGCATCCTCCAATCGTCGCCCAGAGAGTCCTTTGGGAAAAGGAGAAAGGTAGTAATTTTTAAACAGATGTGTTTTAGAAATATTTCTTCTTAACTGCACTGGTTGTGTTATTGAAATTTTTTAAAACTCTATGTCATTTCTTTGATAGAGTTTGCCAACAACCATGAACCTTTTTAAGAATCTACTATGATAATGAGATTTAGAAAAGTGTTACAACAAAGTTCATACTTATAGATTTTATGGTTTTCAATCAAACTTGTGAATATAAATTGAGGTATATAAATCAAAGAAACCTTACCCTTCAATTGGAAAGGTATTTTTTGTTCCCTTTTCTTAAAAATCAGCATTAGGTTAGGTGGAAGAGGAAGGCTCAACCATGTCTAACCTCTGTTATGAATAGTTATTCTAATTATAAATGAAGAATTACTTAGGATTCTATGAAGATCCCAATTATCTGAGCAGTTGGCTAAATTTATTTTTAAATATCCTGTAAGCCAACAATAGATTGAAGATATTGATTATATAAATTTTTCTTGCAGGGAGGGACATAGGGAAATTGCTCCCAATCGTCGTATTGGCAGTGGCCGTATTATCAATAGGGAAAGGGATCGTGAATACTGGGCAGATTACAGGGTAGATCGCGAGAAAGATGCCGATGGTGACTTTGGGGGTTTCAGGGGAATAAGGGATCGTGACAGAGAAGAGAGGTAAGTTAAATACAGTTGAGTGATTCATTTTCAATGCAATCAATTATAAGTAACAATCATATTAAAATTAGAATTCAAGTTTCAGTGCATGTTTAAGGACAAATTAGATACAGAAAAAATTTTTATTCTAGTGATACTTGCATGTAAATGTATAAATATTTAACCTGAAATTTTGTATAAGCTTATGTTTAAATTTGATTATTTCAGAAATATAAGATCTGAACGGAGACCTTTTGGGCGAGACTTTGATAGAGATAGTGGTTTTGGTGGTAGTAATGGAGGGGTAAACGAAAGAGGTAGTGTTGGTGGTAAAGGTTCATCTGAAAGGAATTCTGGTCGATCTGGGCGTTACGGTAATGACAGGCGAAGATCCTTCAGTGATTCAAGGGGCGAGGAGGAACCTGAATGGTTCTCAGGTATATCATTATAAGATTATAGAGGTTGACTATTTGTAAATAATTCTCTTGAATCAAGATTTAGTTACCCTAAAAATTTCTGAGTGTATCTACAAACTTTAATTGAATTTTAAGTCCTCATTAAATGACATGTTTCAATCATAAATGGATTGCCTTTTCAGATATTCTGATAACTGAAAGAATTTTTGTTAACTGAATAATTTTCTTTTAATTTTATGAATAAGTTACTCAAAATCAATAGTCCTACTTGTTTTATACAATACCATTATTCATTGCTCTTAAGTTTTAGTTCCTTACATGTCCATTTACTGTAGAAATTTTTCATTCATGATGAGTATCACAATTGTTTTAGGCGGACCAACATCCCAGCATGAAGTGATTGAGCTTAGAGGGTTTGAAGATATTCCAGAGGATTCTGTTGCACCCAACAGTGGAGGTCATACCTCGCAGAGAGCTAAAAAACAATCTCAGAGTAATAAATCTGGACAAAAATCTGGAGGTAAGAATTGGTGCTCAGAATTGGTAATGTAAAAAAAGCCATACCCAATTTCCCATAATTAGGTTTTCATTAATATTTATTGGTTCAGGATCCAAGGCTGTTGCAGCTCCCAAGAAATCCCCTCATGGATCTGGTAAAACTTCACCTTCTTTAGCCCAGACATCTGAGATAATAAGTGCAGTATTGTCTGGACAACCCTCTGATAAAGATCAAGAAAAATCATCTCATCCTTCTCCTAAGATCTCAAAACCAACATCTCCCGCACCAAATGCATCTAATAAAGCTGACCAGGGTCAGCACCATCCCAATGCTTCTGGTAGTGGGGACTTTAATTTGGATGATATATTGAAGATGGATTCTTTACCAGGATTACTTACTGTAAGGTTTATTTTATTCTTTTTCTAGGATAATATAGATTGGGCACTATTATATCTTACTATGAACATTATTTATTACAAGTACTTTTGATTTTTCTGTCCTCTGTGATTGCTATTTATACCAGTGTGGCAAAATATTGTTCAATCTATTTTTTAATGTCGGCTAGTGGTGTGCCAGGAGGGCATTGTTTGGAAATACATTCTTTCCTGTTCTTATGAATTAAAATATCAAGCATCTATTTCACTTATGTGTGGCATTCTATTTATAATGTATTAATTCTGCCTCAGGAAACTTAACCTAATCTAAAGCTTGAGTTTTTATTCTTTATAAATAGATTCCAGAAGCCTTATAACCTAATAATTCTACTTTTTAAAGCATATATACCTCAGTTATTTTGATGCAGAACTGCTAACTCATTCTATGGGATGTTTCATTTGTAATGTTTCCTATCTATTATCATCCTAAAATCTAATCCTTCGAACATCATCATTGAATTATATTATCTTTGTAGTCCAACATAGATATTATATAAAGTCCTACAGTAAGAAAAGATACTCTGAAGCTATTCAGCAAGACATCGGGACGAAGCAGAGGTTGATAAAAAGTTATGCAATTGATTAGTTTTTCAGTTTTTGTAAATGATTTTTTCAAGATTTATCTAAAATGGCATGGATATTTTAACAGTTACAATAAATTGTAATTAATAGCTTATTATTTATCAAAAGTATATTATGAAATTTTTTCCTCAAATATTTCATCATATTTTGAGAAAAATTATGAGGGAATTCAAGCTTCATGAAGGCTATACTAGGTTTTTAGTTTATTAGTTTTCTGGATAATATCTAATTTTTTAAATTACTATATGAAATTGATTTACTAGAACAAAATTTGTTTTCATATTTTATTTCATAGGCAAATCATCAATGGCCTTACTTATTCGAAATTAATGTTAACCAAAAGATTTTTATTTATGATAGAATGGCAGTGCCACTGAAGGTCCTGAAGGTGGTAGCTCAAGGTTTTGCCAGTGGTTTAGAACAGAAACTCCTCCTGCTACTGCTATGATGATCATGAGCAGCCAGCAGAGTCAGGAAAATAATAATACTTCAGATACCTCAAATAAAGCACCAGGAGCCGCTCTAACTCAGGGTCCTGATAGTCGCAGGTCCTCTCTTCACGATGAACTACTTAATAATATGATAAATGGTGAGATGGTTGTATTACATTAAGATCCCATGTATAAATTTTGGAAGATAATTTCAACAGCTATATAGTTCTTAATATGGCTGGCTTATATTCAAAGCATTCAGTTTGAGCTTTTAGATATACTGCCTTTTCATACCCTCAGTTTATTACATTCAACACTTTAAAAAGTTATTTTTGTGGTAGTGACATGTAGTTTAGTTTTATTTGTCAATAGACTTTGTTTACCACATGCGGTGGTGTATTTTGGCCTTTATTTACGAGCCTTCTTTTATGATGCGCTTGGTAGTGCATTTTTTTTGGCAACGTGTTATAGCTATTCATCAAAATGGGAAAAAAAGGAAAATTTTCTTTATCAATACCTCCTCAAAATTCCTCTTAGCTAAGCCTTTGTAGTATTGGCTGTCAAAATTTCTAAATCATTCAAAAAGATTTATTTACCTATTGGCAATTAAACTGAGCTACTCGTTTTTCCTGTCACCTCTTGGGCCACCTCCAATTACCTATTCTTATCAACTCCAATGTAACCTGACCATCAGAAATCACTGAGCCTAATATTGTGATCCCATCTCTGGGTGGCCCAGAATCCTACTTCGCTCCGATATCCCCTGCTGCAAGCACCAATTTAGGAGGTGGATCCTCAACTCAAGATCAGGACTCTGCCAGCAAGTCATCTATGTTGTTAGAAATGCTTCATCGAGGACTGCAGAGACCACAGCGACAGCAGCAATCTGATTGTATTGCACCAGGGTTAATTAAACCGCCTAGCATCAAAGACCTAGGTAAGGATAATCCAACCACTAATTTTGTTAGTTTTTCATCGTGTCTTACACTTTTGATACAGGTCACAATAGGAATTAATAAAATGGGTTTGATTTTGTTTTCGGCTATTAAAGCAAAATAATTTCTGTAAATGAACTATTAGAATTTTAAATTTACTATTCATTTGCTTTAATTGAAAACAGCCTCTAAAGATACTCTATTTTTTTAATAAATATCTTTGAAATATATTTTTTGTTGTCAATAGTTGATGTTGTTTAATAGTTGATGTTGTTTAATAGTTGTCTAGCTTTTTCAAATTTTATTGACAAGAGCAAAAAAAGTTTAGCTGTTAACATACAGTACTGTATATAAGCTGTATAAGTAAGTACTGTAACTAAGTATATCTCATGTTAATTTAAAACCAGTCAATTTTTTAAATATATAATATTCAAGTAAGGTATTAATTTCTTTCATTTTAGAGATAACTGGTAAGTTACACAGTGTAGAGGAGCTTGAAGCTAGATTAAGGCAGAATTCTGCCCATGGAGGAAGTGGGCAAGGCAGTGGAGCCAACAGGAATTTTGCTCCAGGTGTTGGAAGAAATAGAGCAAAACCTGAAATAGCCGATTCTGATGCAACTGCTCCCGGTCACTCTGATGAAGACATGGCTGCCTTTAAAAAATTGGTATGCTTTTATTGTTATAAAGCTTTCATTACTTCCTAAAGTTTTTTCTCCTTTAGGGACAGGAATAGAGGCACAGGCCTAATCTTCCACTTTCTTTAATAATGCAATTTCAATTTCTGTCATTTAGGTAGATATATTTCTCAAACAAAAATCCAATCATAGTCTAACTAAAAAGTTCAAGAGGGCAAAATGTCTTATTTCATATTCTTATATGTTGGAATTTTATAATATATTGAATGTGTATGTGAATGTTTAAGCACATATGCACTCATGCACTTCTTAATATGTATGTTGATTATAGTGATCAAAATCAAAATACCAAGCGGTGTCTTTTAACACCTTCGATGCAGATATTACCTCAGGCAGTCATGGGTGTCTTACATCGGGTGTATGACTACCTGAAGCTAAAAAGACCTCTTTCTGAAGAAGTTCTGCCCTTTAAATAGCTAGCTGTAGTTCTAAGTCATAATTTTTCTGCAATTAGTAATCAAGCTAGGTATGAATAACAGGAAATTTAATGTCAGCCACTGGCAAAGCTTTGGATTAAATCCTATGGTATTGAAAGGGTTAAGAAATTGAAAGCAATCTGAAGATGAATTTCTTTGTTAGATATTTAATCATCAGAGAAAACATTATACTTAACAAAAAATGTATAATTTTCATATTTCTAGTTTATTTTAAGATTTTTATTTTTTAATGTTAATTTCATAGATTATTTTCTTCTTAATTTTGAGATCATTTTGTGTGTAGTAAACTGGGTATATTTGGGAAATAACTTTTATTAATTAAAAAAACATGATAATTTCCATGTTATTTTCAAGTCCAGAAATATTACTACTACTATTTGCATTTGTACTTTACTATATTTATATTATCTCTTATTTTGTAGAGAATATTTTCAATAATATTGATAAAATATTCAAGTCATTAATTAGGTTAACTATCCCTCTCTATTTTTTAATCATAAAATCATGTTTCAACAATCAATGAAAACCTTTTAACTTCCAGTGATAGGTTCATGAAAAGTATGTTTCATGAATCTAATGCATTAAGGTAGTTTTCATGATTATATTTTTTACTGTTTAAATAAGGAAAAATAATTATGAAAGATAATTTACGAAAATGATCAGATATGTCTAGTTATAATGAGCCTGACTTGTTCACTACTGATATTTTGGCAACATTTGGCAACATGTTCTTTTTGATCACTATGATTTAGTACATTTTCTCAGTATCTATGAATGATATATTTTGTCCTTTTTGGAGATCATCTCTATCCTCACGTAAATATGACAGATGTTGTAAGTTACTTCTAATTATGCAAATATTGAAAATTTTGCCTTCTTAGACTTCTTTAATATTATCTTGAGTTTTCATTGCTTATAGTACACAATAGCTGCATGCCCGACTGCTTTTAATTAAGAAATTTTATCCTTGCTGCTTTATATATTTTCTTCAACTGCCCTCAACTATTATATATTTAAATTTGTTATCCGGTATAAATTCCCCATTTTCGCTCCTTGGTTTTTTTCTATTTTAGATCAGAGGACATTTCTTGTCACTTATATATGACAGATTTTCAATTCTTTTCTACAAAATAAAGTTTTATAAATGCCATTTTTCTATTTTCTTAACTTTATTCTGTAAGATAGTACAAGTAGGTGAAATATGTCATGGGAAGGTTTTTCTGTCCAAAATGGTGATCAGCTTAAGCATAGCAAGAGTAAATTGGAACATTTCTATCAGTTATTTGCTTCTTAGTCAAAGCAATAAATATCAAGTACTTTGTTTTTGTCTTTTTTAAGTCTCATATTTTTTCTATGTTGACTTTGTAGTTTCCTTTTTATTGTAAAATAATTAAATATTCATTAATATTCAATAGAAAAAATTACATTATACCTCAGTTCTATTGCCACTAAATTATTATGATTAAGTTAGATTTATATTGTCTCTTGAAATGGATATGTGAAGTTTTTAGTACTGCAGACTTCATACAAGTTTTAAAATCTTGAGAATTATTACTCATGTGATTGAAATATTGTTTTATTTGGATTTAGAATTGCAGCATTTAGTTGATCCTTCTTGGAGAGTCATTATATTGAAATAGCTAGTTGGTAATTAATAACACCCTCATTCTATTGAAAAATATCCTTTGTAGTTTCTATAGAGCTATTTCATAATTATTTTTTATACAACAGATCTAGAGGGAGTAAATAGTTGGCTATAGCTTTATAAAACTCTTCCTGTTGAGACAATTTCTGGGCCTATCATTAAATACATCAAGCATGTTCACTTACTTTCCTATTCATTTAGCCATATTTGCTTTTTCTGCTTCTTTTTGTTATTAGTTATTAAGTTGCATTTTTAGTTTCATCTGCAAGAGAGAATTTTTAAGTTGAGATCCGTCTGGTGTACGTTTCTTTCAGCTTGCTCAAGTCTCAGGGGGTCAGGCCATCCCGGCCGCAAATGGAGTTGGTCAGCATATTGATTTACTTCAGGTAAATTTCTGAAAATGCTGCATACTGCAGTGAAAAAATGGCTTTACATGTGAGAGAAACCGCTTTAAAAGAATTAAAATTCCACCTAATACAAATCCTTGACTTATTACACATCTCAGATTTTTTTGCTTTATTAACAAACAAGTGAGAATTTCCATTAATGCATATTTAGTGTAGAGGTGTGTACATTTCCAAGCTCTTGCACTCTCATGAAAAATGACAATGCACTAAATGGTGTGAAAATGGGTAGAATTTATCTTCAATCAGGTTATGCTTATATTAGTAAGTTACTTAAAAGAAAATCCTCAACTTTGGCTCTATAAGATCCACCAATTTCTAACCCTTTTGCAGATTCTTAACCTTCACACAAATATAATATTATATTTATATTATAATATTTGCTTTATGGAAGCTAATGTGAAAATCTTGCATGACCAAAGGCCTTCCTAATAGGGTCTATTTTTTGTGATCATTAACATTTTGAAAGTTATTACAACTCTGGGGTGGATAGGTAAATAATTGTGATTGGATTAATTTTTGTGGAAATGAATACCCCTTCGCTTAGACAAAGGTTCGGTATGATATTTTACTTAGATGGATAGTTTAATCTGAGAGCCAAAAGGACATAGTCTGCTTAATTTTGTGTTGTATATATTTAATATCTTTAAAATTTTTTTTACATGGGCTTTAAAATTTGTTGTTTTAATGCTAAGGATCATATTATTATAGCATTTAGATATCTAACTAGTAGCTCTTATATGGAAAAATTATCTTATAGAGTAAAAATTTTGAACCTTTGCATAGCTAAATTTCTTAGGTGCCTTAATAAATTTTATATAAGTGGGTTTTAACAAAGTCAGCCGAGTACATAACAATTAGATTAATCAGTTAACACTAAGTTTCAAGGTTTGGATAATGTACAAGGGAGATAAACATGCAAGAGGTTGTGTGTAAGGATGCTTGGCTTGCTAAATATTGCTGGATAATCTGAATTTAATTTAAATAAAAAAAATTTACCGAATGTATTTATTCAAGAGCAAATTCATTTTTTGTATGCATTAAAGAATTTCTACTTGAAGGCTGAGGAATTATTTTATATCTTAATTTATTTAAGAGTGATGAATAATTTTTTCATTTGCTTTAAATAGGCAAAGGTAGTATCCTTAGCCTTAACTTTATAAGTCATGAGAGCCTTAACATGTATTTTTGTGCTAGTTAAACGATCAAAAATTTCAATGAAAGAACCTATGGAAAAAGATTTATGTATTACAAAATTATTTTAAGCCATTTACAATTTCTGTAAATATCTCAAAGCAAAATTTGATTTACTCCTCCATTTAAAGAATTTTATTCTGCATATTTCTTAGAAGTAAGTGGTGATTTTTATCTTTTTGGTGTTAAGTGCATGCATCTTGTAACAAGCATTAGGCATTGCATAAATTATTCTATATTGTGTGTTCATTTATGAGAATTTAGTTTGAATTTATCTGAATAACCTTTGTCTTCATATAGTTGCATGTTTTTTATTTTTTATTCTTTAGAGTTTTTAAATGTTTAGAAGTTTCTTTTTTAATTTAATTACTCTCTGAAGATAGTATAATGCACTTCATTTCCTGATCTATTTAAATGGAGCAATTGATATTTGTTTGTTTGCATGTATGAAATTTACTAACTTGAAGTTGCAGTATATCTTTGTAGTAAAAAACTTGGAAAAATCCTTAAAACTTAAAATATTTTTGAGAAATAGAAGCTGGACTTGCACAAGATTTCAGTTGCATGAAATCACTTTCATTTCCACCATCTTTATTTATTAACAATAGAGACGATTGATAATAAAGCTTTTCTTTGCATTTTTGTTGTCATTTTAATGAAAATTGTTTTTAGAATATGTAAAATAATTATAAATTTCAAGTTATTATCATCATAACTCTAGATATTTTTTGCTATGATAACCTCTTATCATAAAAAATAAGTGAATTTCTAATGATAAAATAATATTTTTTAGGTTAAAATAATAAATAAAAATAGATTTTTTATTTTGCTTGAAATTCGAAGGAATTTCTCTTCCTAAATATCATTCATAAATGTCACAGTTTAAGTCGAACATTTCAAATAAGATTTAGTTCGTTTGGTGTTCTATTGTGGTATTGTCATTGAAAAAAATCCTCTCATTGCATGTTTCAGCTTAAGCTACACTTGCAATGTATTTACGACAATTTTGAAATCATATTGAAAATTTTAACTAGCTATTCAATTAACTATATTATACATTTTTGAAAGTTCTGAATTATTCATTCCTTTATATTTTTAATTAGATATCAGTTTTTAATGAATTTTGAAATGTAAGCTCATTTTGTTCATGATATTTAATAATTTTGCTTTGTCAAATTTTATCTAGTCCCTTCAGATGCTGAATAAGGATGGTTCTGCCCACCAACCCACTAATCATACTCCTCAACCTGGTGTTGCAAATTCTGCTGTTCCTACTATAAATGATCCTGGAATCCTTGGAGGTAAGTCTTATATACCTTGTTCATTGCGTTCCATATTCCTTACTTAGATTGTAAAAATAATTGATTTCCATCTATCATCATCAAATCTCATTTATTATTTTGGATTTGTCAAAATTTTTATTTTCCTATAAGTATGTTACCAATCAACTATGTTTTCTAGGTATTGGACAGAACTCAAATGAATAGTCTGTCACAAGTATGGCTTTTATTTGGCATAACAGAATTTTTGGTTTTTTATTTATATAACCTATATATTCTCACTCTAATGATGAGAAATATTCAATTGCCATGTTTAAACCATGTTCATCTCCTTAGGAATTCTTGGTGGTAATGCTGGTCTTGCACCATCTCCAGCTCAGCTTGGCTCTGGTCCATCACTAGCAAGACCTTCTCCTATGCAACATGTGATACCTGCTGATGTTGTGATGAGATTGCTTCAGGTTCAACAGGTATTTATTAATTAAATCAATTAATTTTTTATTCAGATATTTTTTCTATGTATTACTTATAATTGGTATTATTAATTAATAATGTCTTCATTAAATAACATGAAGCATGGTATTAGATAAAAGATTCTTTGGTTTGGTATTCAAATCAGAATATTTATTAAGGAGCTGATAAACAATATTTTTTAAAATTGATATCTAGCAACAAAATCATCAGCAGATGCAACGACATCATCATCAGGAATGGTTTTCTAAGTTGAATGCTGCTCAACAGCAGCAGCAGCAGCAGACTGCCCAACAAACAATGCTCATGCAGCCGCCTCCTCATTCCCACATTCCGCATTTGCATCATACTGGACAAACTCAAGGAATTTCCCAGAGAGTTCAGAGTCAACTAGGTCCTCTTCCTGGTATTCCAAATCTACCAGCATCTCCTACACCTACTACCTCGCTTTCCCCTCTTCCTCCGGAGCTTCAGATGGTCATCAAACAGGCACAGCCCCCAAGAGATCTTCTACAAAGACCAGAAGCACAGAACATGATTAGAGGTAGATTTTCTTTCATTGTTTTGAGGCATCTATTAGTAGGTTCTAATCATTTAATCTACTAACATTACATAAATATATAGGTTGCATGCATTTGTATTAACTTACTATTTATATTCTATTACTATTGAAAGCACATTATGTCATTTCTCATCGAAATTTTCATGAAATATAACATTAATATGCTCTTCTAGATTCAAGAGCTGTGAAATATATTTTAATCATCAATACATTTGATTCGTAGATTGTCATTTATCACTTATTTAAATTCTCAAGATGTGGAAGTTAGATGTTTTTCAGAGCCATAAGGTAGAAAATGTTAAAATCTATATTAAATAGTAATAAGGTAATTATGATGCTGTTGCCTACCAAATAATCTCTTTATGAATTCCAAGCAAATTTTTCTACAGTAAACTATTATTTAGGAAAATGAATAATAAATCCATATAAATTGTCAAAGATATTAGCATTCAGTCCAAGATAACTTTTTGTGAAATAACTTGCCCCTTGGTAAGGGTTAGGAGGCACAGCTCCTCCTCATCAAGCTCCAATGTCGAGTCAGCAGCAACAAGTGGCAGCAGCAGTTGCGGTGGCTGCTGCTGCAGCAGCTGCAGCTTCTCCAAGGGCTGCTTCTCCTCATTCTGACTTTATCCACCAAATTTTCCTTCAGCAACAACAGCAGCAAATGAGAATACCATCTCCTCTTAACAATGGTTGGTCTCAAGTTGATTGTTAACCAATTGTCTTAAAGAAAAATTTGATTCCATAACAGTTTTTCTTATACTTTTTTATGTCCTTGCTTTGGGCTTTTTAGCGTTTTGTTGCAAATCACCTTGTTTGTTATTACTTTATAGATAGGTTATGTATGCATGAATTTGATTTATCATAAATTTATTTACTCAAAATTCAGAAAAAGGCCCATTCATATTTCATATGCCTGTTCCCAAAATTTTGGTGTGCTCTTTTATCTTAATGAATCTTTCAGTAATGTTGTAAGTTCTGTAGTTAATGTTGTAGGTTTAATAGGTTTTAACATATTTAGTTAAGTGAATCAAATCTTGTAAAGAAAAGATTATCAATATTTTATGAGCATTCTACTCTTTGAAATTTTGAATTTGTATTGGATAATATCTTTTTCTTCTACAAATTATCTTCTAACGAAAGTGAGCTGGTTACCAGGATAGATTCTCAGACATTAAAGCAGGAAGCGTTCTTTTGCAAAAATTTTATATTCAAATTCTTTTTTCTTGAAACATATCAGTTGTTATTGAAGAAAAGACTTCATAATTAGACTTGTCTGTGTATCTTTTGATTAATAGGAGCTCATAATAAGATCCAAGGTAAATTTTATTTGGAATATGACAAGTACGTGAGATATTCAAATTCAGATCAATTTCTCTCTTATTTTATTTAAAATTACAAGTTGTAAAAATCTTTTAATGACATTTTTGCATTTTTTGCATTTGAAGATATGTTTAAAACCTTGAAAGATCTTTAAGATTTCTTTCGATAGTGAATTGGCCTGGGTTAGATATAAATTGGTCTTATAATCAGTAAATAAACATCATCATGAAATAAGATGCTATTGCTAGTTTTCTTTAGAGCACCATGGACATACATGTTTCCTTCATAATGAAAATAGGTACTGTGATTACTTTCAATTATAATTAAAATATGTCGAACAAATTGTACTTGTGTAAAAAATGGAAAGTCATTGATTTTGATGAGTATAAACGAAGAATGGCATGGATCATTACTTTTTGCTCTACACTAGAGTATGAATTTTTTCTTCTGTCATTAGTTTGTTTCACAAGAATGAAATTAATGCAGAATAATAATCTATGTAGATCTTTAGATACACCTTTTACTTTTAAAAATGTTCCTTTGTTGTGATGTGTTGAACATACATTGTCCTGATTTTAGCTTTGCTGTATCAAACACTCGTTTGCTCACCTTCTTTTGTTTGGCTTTACCTGCTATTTTTAATTGACCATATTGAATTTTTACCATTATAATGTTAAAATAAGGGAAGAGGTTAAATTTTTTATGTATCATTACCAAAAAAAGGTTTAAAAATAAGCTTTCTTTTTCAAAGAAAATGTTTTTAAATTTTAAAGTTTCTGCTAATACATTAGGGTTGTGCTGAAAGTAATTGTCTGGTAAAAAATATTGATCTTTCACATGTTATTTTCTATTATTAAATCATTGGATGTCTTTCAATCCTGTAAATCTGATAATTAAAATTATTTATTGTCATAAACTCATATTTCTGACGAACAAGTAGTTTGATAGTATTTTCTTATGTTCACAGAATGCAAAGTTGAATAAATACTGAAGCATTATTGATATCACACATAGTTTTGAATTAAACATCATGAATCTGAAGCACCAAATTTTGCCTTACATTTTCTAATATTTGAATTAGACAATATAAAGAGGAAATCATTTCCTTTCAGCATATTGTCAACAGACAAGAGTGTTATCCCCTAGTACACCTGTCCACTTGGCCAGTGCCAGTGGTCCTTCTAACAACACTAACCAGCCCTTGGTGACCTCACCCATAGCTAATCACCCTAACACTTTATCTATACAACATGCAGCAGGTAAGGTCCACTAGTATGCCCTACAATTACTTTAATTTATACTTAATAAAACTTTTGTTCCAAGTGTATTTCCTAACAGCATGTTAAAATGATTATCTTTCAAAATTATTAGAGTTTGGTTTAGAATTTATTTATGATGGAGTGATGTCTTAAAATTTTGTTAGTTATCTGCTTTAACTTTTTTTCTGAGCTGGTTTAATTCTATAGAAAGCATGCTCTAAACAAGTTAGTAGCTTTCCTTTAAGTATATTTTCATTCATGAGAGGATTGATATCAATAATTTCCTGTTTCCTTCACTGTTATGTTTATTTATATTGCTTATCTCTAACTTATCTTAAAAGTTAATATTTTAAATCAATTTAAATTGAATTTCCCCTAGTTTATTAATTAAATTAATTTATAATTTCTCCTTACTGTTGAGTGTAAAATGGAATAGATTAATGAAGGTCTTAAGTATTTTTGATTTTAGATTAATTATGTCAGACTTTTCTTGGCCATTGTCTCCAAATAGTTTATTATATGTAATACTAATATCATCAGATTTTCTTGAATCTAAAAATGTTTTCCTCTGTTTAATATTACTTAGATCTGTGGCTTGAATTAAGACAGAAATTAAAAACTTGATTTTCATAGGCAATGCTGATGTGGAAAATATCCATTGGTAGATTGTTTTATTATTTTGATCTCAATGGATGTTATCAGTTCAATTGTGTTCTAAGTTTACTACTCTCAAGTTATCAGGTTTTTCTTTTATATTTGATGCATAGGTCTATATTTAACCGAAGTGGCTACTCTAAATCTTATAGGAAATTATGTTTACTATAAATTACATTGGTAAATATTACTTTAGCCTGCATGAGCTTTATTAGACTTTTAATTTCTGGTTGTATCAAACATGAAAATTTTAAAGATTGTCTGAATCCAGAGCTGCTCCAGAGGTATCAATCTCATCAAGATCAAAACAAATCTTGTTCAGCTTGATTCTCGAACATATTTTTAATCAAGGAGAAAATTTATCCTGAGTTTCACCATGATCCGATTAAAGTCTTATTTTTGGAAGTGAATATTGAAGTAGATAATATTGAAGGTAAACTTTCATTTTACTTAGGAATGGCTCCTCATAGAGTACCATCTCCTGGAGAACTAAGAGCTCACACACAGCAAATATTACATGCAGCTCTCATCAAAAGAAAACTTGAAGAGCAAAAAGAGAAATATAGAAGGCGTCAAGAAGGTCAACAGATGTAAGTGAACTCATTGTTATCCATTCCTTCTTTTTTTAAATTTTATTTTCCTATCAGTATCATTACAGTATGTCTCAAAATTTTATGTAAGTATTTATTTATTTTTTCTATTCTCATTAATTTGTTTCAATATATAGGTCTCATTCACCAAATCCTCATACTGGCAAAGTTGAACCCTCTACTCCACCTGCTAAACACTCCCCAACTCCTTTGGCTTTCACTCCAACATCAGTACTTCGCAAGATGACTGCTGAGAAGGATCCATTGGTCTCCTCTGAGAATTCTGGTGGTGCATCCAGTTCCATTGGCAAGGCTGATATAAAAAATCAAGGTATTAATACATAAGTTGGTATATTTACCAACATTTATAATTTTTAAACTTTTGGAAAACATAAAACTTTCATAAGTTAATTCTATCTAAAGAAAGAGGCTTCCGTAATGAAAACTAATATTGTACTGTTTTATATTTTTTTTTTATCAATTAAACAGTCTTTTAAAAGTTACTTATTATTGGATGAAATAATCTTCTAATAAATACTAAAAATTATGGACACCTCTCAAAAAAATTTGGCTAAGTTCATGAAAATCTTCACTACTCTACAAGTAGAACCCAACAATATCCTTGTAAACTTCAACATATTGAGACAACACAAGAAGCCACTGCAATTTGGCACAGGTCTGGTCCTTCCCATTATCTCATACTCAGAGAGCTCATGCTATCTCCTTTAAGGAATCCTTGGAGTTTAATTTGCAACACCCTGTTATTTTAAGCATTGAGAGTATAAGAAAGGAAGAAAATGCAGCACTATGAATAAAGTCCAAGAAGGAAAATAGAGAAAAAGAAAAGCCTATGACATGCATTACACATACTGGCCCAACATAAAAAAAAATTGTAAGAATCATGGAGTAACATAACATAAGAATGGTATAACTTCCTAAGAAACAGAGGAACCTCCTGAAACAAGAAAAGGACTTCCTTGGTTCTTGATCTTACTGAAAATCTCGGAGGAAAATAATTATTAGTATTAGCAACATCAGCAGACCAACAGAAGAGGTGGTGGAACTGGGGAAAAAAGAATCTCCTCTATTGGCTGAGTGTCTTAGTGAAAGAAGGCAAAATACTCCCAAACTCCAACAACTTGGGGACAAATCCCCAATGAGATACTCTTCATTGCTTAATTCTAAAGATGTATCCACAGTTAGGATTTGAAATGTTAATAGTCATTGAAGCAGCCACCTGGATGAAAACCAGATAATATCTCATAATATAAGATTCATTGGGGAAATACCAGGTCTTTTAATTACATTGTTGATGGAGTGTTTTTCTTTTAGGAAAATGGAAGACATGAGTATCTTTAATCCCAAGAGCTATTATATTTTCAGTTTAATTTTTAAAAATTCCTGTATACACGCTGAGAAATTTTCCTCATTTTAGTTAGTTAAAAAAATTGTATATACTAAATAATTGTTTTAAAATCCATCTGCAGTTCTCTAGTAACTTGATCTTATACAGTTTCAGCTGATAAATCTCAGCAGGCTCAAATTCTAGCCTTGGCAAATCAAGGTCAACAGCAGCCTTCGAACCAGTGGAAAAATGACAACATTGTCAAGGTTCAGCAAGGTATTTTTAGTTTCACGCAATTCTTAGAATATTTCTTAAATAATGTATTGTTTCATAATATTGTCAATTAAATTGTTTTAGGTCGTGCTATAGTGAAAGGAAGTGGAGGAAATTCAATGAGTAATCATTATGGCAGCTCCCTCATGGATTATCAGGCTCAGAAGATGAGCCACATGATAGAGAATCCTTCACAGGCATCCTCAAACCTTATGCAAAACACTGCCCATGGGATGCCTGGAAATCAATATCCTATGGGAAATCGTCCTGTAAAAAATATCCAAAGGACTGGAATGGTTAACTCAAGTGCAAGTGGCGGTATTTCAACAAATAATGTTCATCAGCAGTTTATGAAACCTCCAGTGATGCTGCTAAGGCCTTCTGCAAGAGGTTAGTTGTTACATATTTCTGTTTCAATTAATTAGATTAAATTTATTGTGATAATGAAATACTTGGTCATTATATCTCTCTTTCTGGAAATTACTTGGTAGATTAATTTAATCCTCAAATCAAGTTTTTCATCTTTTCCTTCATTGAAATGTTATGAAGCTTCTTTTTTTTATGTTTATGCCAAATTATATGTTAATCTTAAATCATGGTTTTTTCATAAATTTTGATAATTCTCTCATCTTGTACTGTTTGCCTTATTTCTTCCAGTCCAATCACTACAAAATCAGGTGTCCGGGATGCAGAATAGAGGAGCTGTGAGTGGTGCTGGAGCTCGTATGAATGCTGGTGGTTTTCCAATGACCCATGGCTTAGACCCATCTCTTCAGCAACTACTTCTGAGTCAGAGTTCTTATGTTGGTATGAGTGGAAACATGGGTGGTGCTATTGGAATGGATAGGTCTCAGCATCGTTCACAATTGGGAGTAAAGTCTGGTTAGTCAAGAGTTATATAGTCTGATATTTTCCTTGTTATATATTTTGTGATGTTTCTTTCTTAGCTTTCTTTAATGAAATGTCTGTAATACTGACAAAATACGGACAGAACAACTACATTCTCACAATATTTTATGTAAATTCAGCAATGAATTTAACTCCTCACATTTGTGTTTATTGTAATGTGTTTGAGAGTTGTGTGAGTGCATAGTAACATAAAGAGTCTTACTTTATAATATTCATCTAAGATTTAAAAGAGCTAAATTAAATATTCAATCAGCATCATTGCATATGCTCTCATGGACTAAATCATAGTAATAACAAAGGTGAGTCCATACTCTGCATCAGCTAGAATTTGGGAGTAGAAATTAAGAAAGTGGGTATGATATTTGTAGGAATATCTGGTCAATAATTTCTTTTCCTTCCATAGAAACCAAGTAGAAAATATAGGATCCAGATAAGATATTTTCTAATGCTAACTTTGCCTTCTCTTTGTCTTTGACAACAAATTTCTGTGTTGTCAATTTAATTAGTTCTCAGTTTAATTTATGAATTCTCATATATGAATTTTGAAGTAAGTAAGTAGATTGTAAGTCTTCATAAGTTTTTAAATTAAATATATTGATTCAAATTCTTTTCTAAAATAACATAAATGAATGTCTATTATTTTTTTCTTCCTTATAGTTTGAATTTTTTTCTTTTTTGGATGCTTTTCTTTCAATAATTCATTCACATAAATTAAATGAACTTTCTTTTCCATGTTATATTAGCATTACAACAAAGTTTTTAAATTTTGAAACTACGAATCCTTGATGTTTATAATTTTGCTTATCTTATAAAATAGCATAACATAAATGAATATTTAAATATGAATTATCTTAAATATTATATTACTATTGAAAATAATTTTGGTGAAATAAAATTACATACACCACCACATACTTAGTTTTTGATAAAAGATGAATAAGAAAGGAACATTATAAGTCTAATGGTATATATTTAATTTTATATTAAATGGATTGAAACTGTTATTATTTAAGCATTGTTTTAGTTTTGGTAGCATGTATACCTTTGCATTTCATGATTTTCTTTTCGTATCTCTCAGGTAACTCTGGCAGTAGGTCTGGTTCTGCTCAATCAACATCTCCAACAAATCAGCTGGCACGATGGTTTACTCCTGAGCTCTTAGCCCAGGCGAGAGCAGGGAAATTACCTGACATGCCTCCTGTGCCCACTCAAAGAGCTCTCAGCCTTGAAGAAGTTGAAAGAATTCAACAGGCTGCTACATCAGTGAGAAATTGAGTTTCAATGCATTGGATTTGAAGAAAGTTTATATTTGCCCACAAAATGTGGTTTGGTGAAATTTTTCTCATCGTAAGGTCAGGAAGGATCAGGGAGAAGATAATTGAGTTAGTAAACAGTTGCTCAGAACAGTAACCAAGTAGGTAACAGGAATTGTGCAACATATATGTTAAATGTTACTTTCCCTGCAGTCTCTTGTGACAAATCATTTCTTTTTAAAGTGGTTGTATAGTAGATTATAAGATCTGTGGAGCTACAAATTCCAAAAAAAAAATTATTCATGATGAGGCACCCTCATTTCATTATGTTTCTCCATTTATACTTTTGAGTCTTTGTCTGGTTTCCTATGGAAAATGGTGCTGCCATTCATGAAATATTCCCACTTTTGGAGGTGAACTACTATAAGGCTGTGTAGCATGGTAAGGAAGTTCAAATGAGTTTAAGTCTAAGTCCAGAGAAAAGCTACCAACTCGACCATCTTCTCTCCTGATGTTTATGCTATGAGATGAATATTGTTTGAAGTGAAAATGACTTCGAGACATGTACATATATAAATATATATAAAAATGTTTGTGAAGTTGCAATGTATTGCATCCCTGTAAAAAAATTATCATAGAAAATATCAATGTAGGCCATTAGGTGTGAGTTGCATTTAAGACTGCTAATTATGAATGAAGAATGTTTTGTGAGCTCTGTGTGTGTGCTAGTTACTTTCTTTTTTCTTTCTGTATTCATTGTCCCACATGCTCCTTGGACTAGGGGGTGATATTTCAGGGGTCCTGAAAAGAGCTGGTCTATGTTCAATATGTCAGGTGCTGCAGCATATGTTTTCTTTTGTTTTTATTTTCTTTTTTTTGATTGTATTGATGGTGGAGCTAGTATATTTTTGTAAAAATTCTGTAACTATTGTGTGCTTGTTGCATGTTTGGAAAAGAGCTGCAGATGATGCTCATGAGCCCCTTTCTCGGTGTTTGACATGCAAATGTTTGCTCTTTGATCCCACGGGAGTTCCATTGTGTTTGTCAACTATTCACCATGTGTGTGAAGGAACTATTATAATGAAGGAAAGATGTTTAGTTGATGGGAATTGTCATTGCAAACTGGGAAGGTGCTTTGCCTAATTTCTTTTGTACCCACCAGCACAACAGGGCAAAAAATATACCAGTGGTTATTATGGAGTATACATTTTGATTCCTTTAATGCCTAGATATTCGGTTTGTTCCATGGGCTTGCCTATTTAAGCAAATAAATGACTGGTAAGTATATATGTTCAGTTTAATCTGTTATTGAAGAAGATTTGAGAAAAATAATTTTGGTATTTCCATTCCCATTTTCTGGTTGTTGCACTTGTAATGAGAGAAAAAAAGAATATACATAATCATGATCCAATTGTGACAACTTCACTTGCTTGAAAGTAGTATACATGATTTTGTTTTTGGAGTAAAAAAACTGTTGTATTAGCGCCCAATCATGAGCTAGTAAAGCACAAAATATTGTGATTGTGCATGCTTGTGAAGGCCTGTAATATGACAATACTGTTAGTAAAACGGCTATTAAGTTCGATTGTTAAAACTCTATGCTTATTGGGATACTTTGAACCAGTGATATCGCACTGTAAGCAAATTAACGTACATTTCTAATTGAGTTGTTCCACTGCCATACATTTTTTCACAATGCAATGGAAATGTATTGTCCATTAATGTCAAAATATTGTTTTGCATTAAACGAATAGACATTTCAATGAGTGATTATTACCCCCCCATGAAGGTCTTAACCGCAATCGAGAGAATTTCCGCGAAACTCGTCCTCAACTCCATGAAACTAAATCTGATTCTCGCGATCCCATATTTGAAAGTTAAAGCTTTTGCACTATGGAAAAAAATTTCAATGAGAAAAGTATTATGCATCAAAAAACAATGATAATGCCGTCCAATAAACGAGATACATTCCATTAACAATGATAACATACATGATCACACGATTGCCTTAACTATTACCTCACGCGATTTTACCTGCACGAAGTGTTCCCACTCAGTTAAGAGTACCTTAATCGTAATCGCTTAAAACATCGTACATTCCCATAAGAAAGAAAGCTTTTCTTAATGGTGACTGAACGTTATTTGAATTAAATATTAGAATGATGTTCGCACAGGATCATAGACTCGACGAACCAACCGACTAGGACGGCAGCAGCCTTGAACTGAGGATCCTTCCAACTTCCTTAGCGTCTAAAATCCTGGAGCGCTTGCATGCTTTCAATGCGCTATCTGTCGGTAGCAGAATGTTAACACGTTTCCAGAAACCTACGTTTCTTTCGTGCGGAAAGCGATGGCTATGAAGCTATTGCCATTCCACTCATACTTAAATTGTGCAAATTTTCGCCATGGTTTCTATACAAGAGACAACCTTCATATAACCGGATTTAAAACGTTTTAATTTTTGAGAGGTAAGTTCGAGTAGAGCCCGCGTGAGTTTAGTTGTGATTTCCTCGTTGTGGTTATGGCGTGACTGATATATAAGCCAGTAACACCACCAATGGAACACCACCCAAAGTGTAATAAACGTCTATGTTTATAATAGTCTATTGATTATTATTTACTATATTTGATTTGTGAGTGCTGCATCTATCTACGATTTCTGTGGCGGTTGTTGCTCGCTATGTGGAGACATTTTTCATTGCCCAATGATTTTCTTGTTTGAGGAGAAGATGATAGAATGTGAATAGTGACGTTACACATTAATAGATATCCCGTCATCTATGAATTCCAAATTTTTTCTGGATTCGCTCATCATCTTTAAACAATGACAATCAAGTTCCTGAATTACTGCTAGTTAATAGCAACTACCATGAAGAATTCGGCGACAAGATGATGCATCAAGAAACTGTACTCTACCGCAATACATACTATGTTAACGTTCAGATACAACAAGAGTATCGTATTGGAAAATCGAAAAAAATTCAATGAAACTGGATTCATTTGTTGGCCCAGGATAAGTCTTTCAGCATGGAATCCTGGTGATGTGGAATTACCATGGATTCTGGACAATCTTTCGATTACATCCTATACGAATCGTAAATGCAGTTCTTGCATGGAAAAAGTAGAAGATGTTTAATTGAAGAAGATTTTTAATCATATGCTATTCATTTGATAATAATTTAATTTGTGAGACCGCGTCATTTCAGGCTCGAGGCCAGATCTCCTCATCAGCTGAAACCTCTATATCACCTCTGATAAGATTTACGCAGTCATGGAAAACTTTTCGTGTTTCATGGGAAAACGCTCCTGCATTGCCATAAAAAGGATTTAAAAATTCCTTTGCATTGTCACAATTGTTGCCATAGTCAACCATTCATCTTGGAAGTCTCGCTTGAACTGATGTTACCCTGCCGCTACGAAACCGTGAGAGCCATATTGGAGTCCTTGCAGAAAATGGCCGGCTTGTATCAATGATATTTCAGGTTATGCGTAGTGAGTGAAAAGGAACCTAAATCTCGGCATGGTATGAAAATCGCGTTCGCATTTATTGCTGCACATCTCGTTCACTTGAAAACAATCAATAAGAAATTTACAAGATAATTTCTTTCATAGTTAGGCTACTTCAATTTTTTGAGTGAGGATCTGTACCATTCAAGGTTAAAGGATACATTATTCAATAGAGGAAGTTTTCAGTTTCCTTGTTAATCCGCGCTCATAATTCTTCCTTTGACCAAATCCGATTTTGGCTTCTTAAAATTGTCTCTATGGCCATGTTTATACTTCCCAAGACCGACTCTGAGTGAACCCACTTGAGATCGACTTGTCGGCCTGTTTTATATGGTTCTTATGTGTATTTGAACAAAGCTACTCATCGAAGAAATTCTTCCCGTTTCCAATCTCTTATCAATCTCCAATCAAGCTTTTATTTGATTCATTGACTTGGCTTTTTTCAACATTTGCCTCGCTTAGTCATATATGTCCATCGATTGAGCAATTGGGTTCATCAAAGTAGATTACGGTGTCTGAAAGATACCGACGAAGATATGTTGATGTTCAACGAAGAGTTCAACAATTCTTAGCTTTAACCATTGAATATTGCGTCCCAGGCTTCTAGCAGAACACTTGAGTCTGCGAATTGTAAAACCTAGTATTCGCTGTACTTACAAACTGTCTCCTAGGTTTTGTGTACAATGTAGGTCTGAGACATTGGCTCCATATTTATGTTTGGAACACAATAATGCTTTGGTATGGACTTAATTTTGCTATGTGGTGTTGATAGTTATTGACGTCTTAATAAATGGTTATTTAACATAAGTTTCAGAAATAGAACATGGACTTCCGAATGACAAGCGCATTAGGATCGAAGACTACACGCCGCTAAACTGGTTTCAGATTCGAACAAATCGTTGCCATTCCATTGGATGTGATATTGAAGCAATTAAAATCAGCTCAAAATATTTACCTATAAAAAAACATACTTGTATGCGTAAATGGTTGATAATGAAGCGAAATAGCACCATCTTACAATTCAGGGAGCTCTTATTGAAAAGCGAAGGTTCCATGGCTGCCGGACGGCATCATGTTGAACGTTCTTCAGTGTGTTGGTGATAACCCCATCGAGTTTTACCTCGTGATTCCGTCTCTGGATTCCCGTGCTCTCTGGATATCTGAGATAGAGCTTACGGTTTCCAGCTCCAATTTATATGATACATAACCCAATTTATTCATACCCATGAAACAATTTTAGGTAAATTTAAACTGTAAGGTTGTTCCGAGGATCATTCGGAACTCGGTTCGATTCTCTGGTCAACGCCGTTGCCTATAGCCGCCATGATGGTAGAACATCATGTATGCTTTGTTCTAGAGTCTACCATCAGTACCTCCTACAATAGATATTAATATCAATTGTACAATATAAATATTGTACCTTCCACGGTAGATATTAACATCTATTGTAGAAGATTATACATGACGATAAATAAATACATATATATATGTATAAATGACGCACATATGCACGGGATGATGTGCTGATCATTTCACCTACTAGGTCTCTGCCATAAGTTTGATATTCCGTCTTGGAGTGTTTTGATGGCTATCAAGCAGTTTGATGTATATAATACATTTATGTGTGTTAGTGTGCGTATATATATTCATATGAGTGTGTGTGTGTGAAATATGAGACCGTGTTCTTAGGTCTTATTAGGAAACGTAATTTTGAGTCAGAATGCGGTACATAAGTGCACCAATATTGTTAAAACTTTAAAGGTCATTTGCTGGATGCAGATGATGCATGATGTTCCTGATGATCGTCATAGATTTTTCACGCACATCGTATATCCCTAAATTCACCCATTACCCAGCTCGCGCGTTGATATAAGGTTGTTACGCCGAGGTTAAACGATTGCTCGTCCAGTATTACCAACTACAGTGCCTATTTTTTCTATCGCATAGATATCTGACTTTATTGTCAACGAATCTGATATTCACACTGCTACAGCTCCATAAAATTTTTACTACGTGATCTATTTGTATACCCGTTCGCTAAAGTGCGAACGGGTATAAAAATAGGTTTGAGTACCAAGAAACGGGAACAAATGCATATACTTACATTAACATAATAATATACATCTTTGTTTTGGCGAGATTGAGGCTAAAAGTCTCTTATTCTATCTAACCATTACCATTCTATCTGAACATACTGAATACCAGTGCTGACCTATGGAAGTGGAACATGGCATTAAGAAAAAAAAATACCACAGCAACTTAAAAGATTATGAAAAGCATGGAATGCTTTGTAATATGAAAATTGAGGAAGTCGAGGAACAGCAGTCCTTGGGTAGGAATAGTGATATGTGTAGTGAAAGTAAGATCACTGAAACGTGGGTGACCAGGTTGTGAAGTAAGAGGAAAGGACAATTATTGGTTGACTTAAGAGTAGTTCTTAGTACACACAAAAGATATTACTTCTCAGTATGATATGTGGAACAGACCTTATCAGTTATTTTGGGTTTATATAGCAAAGGGATGCTTATAATTGAGAACAGTGGGTAGTTGTTGAAGAAGCCCTCCAACTGAGGTCGCATTGAAAATTGCTGATGATGAATATATTTACATATAAACACTCATACCAATTTACATTGACAGTAATTTTTATACATGGGAACTTTTATATGCACATGTGTGTAATCATTCTCCTACAAATACTGACAGTAAATTTTACCTAGTTGTGATGAACAAAAATGCCTACAAAACTTTGAAATGAATTGAGAAAGTGTTACTTCATTGTCTAACATGGAAGTAATCCACTCATCATTAGAAAGATATCTCAATAAGTAAATGATAGATTATTGCAATTATAAGATTTCATTACTTTTTATAGAAATGATTGAAAGAAAATTCTATTTTTGCAATCTTAACAACAAATGGGCACAACCCTTGAATCCTATGTTTCGTTAAGATTGGGTTTGGTTTAAAGCTTGGATGATGAGAGATCTTAATTGCTAATTCATGTATATTGTATATATCTTGCACTTAAAGACTAAATTTATGAATGAAAATTAAGTAATAACAATATAAAGACAATCAAACTGCTCAAATGATATTTAGTGGAATTCCATAAAACAATTTATTCTATAAAGCTATGAATGTAAAATAGAATTAGTACAAATTTTACATTATGCATCTTGTTTTACAGAAGAAATTTTTTCATAAATACAAAGGCACAAACTTTTTTCTGTTTCTTCTCCTGCAATTGCCATTTAAAATGGATAAGACAAGGGAAACATTTTCCTTGATTGAAAAATTACTGTTGGTTACAACGTTTTTCATAATATTAAAAGCAAAGCTTGATAAGTTACCCCTGTAATTCCAACATTTTCTTCTCCCTTACATTTCAGACAAAATAGGTACAAGTACTTCTATTCAGAAGAAATATGGATGATGATTATGATAATAAATTTGGAATGGAATTGACGATGCCATTTAGGAAAGAGATGGAGTGTGAGGAGCGTATCCATCAATTACGCAAATATGTGCCATTTCTCAAGAAGATGATTCATCATCTTGAAGGGGCCAAAGATAGGAACAGAGATGCTCAAATGAAGAAAATGAGATCACTCTTAAGCATCCTGACTGATTCTAATAAAAAGTAAAGTATAAGAATAATATGTGTTTTTTGATCTTTTTTGGGATTATAGTTTTGTTATTTTCATTTAATGATAAAATGTTATCAATTCTTATGGACCCACCCTACCAAGGAAAGTGTTCTCAAATCAAGAGGGATAGAACATAGCATAGAACACCTATATTAAGTTCATGTTTCACTATGTTTAATATTAAACAAGAGAAAGCTACTAGTCAACTACTTTCCATATAGCAATTCTTAATATTCCAAGATTTCAACTTTTTCATATAATTTCTATTTTTATTCATTAACTAATACATTTTAATTACTTTCTAGGTTGAGGTTGGAGACTATTCTACGCTGTGAAGATGTTTTAAAAAAACTTTATAGTAAAGTGGAAGGGGTGGGTATTACATTATGATCTGCTTTGTTTATGAAAGTTGTAGAAGAAGAGATGTTTATTGCTGAATCCATTGATTGATTCTTTGTTCACTTAACCTTTAATATGCTAACATTATTTTTTAGTTAGATTTAGTTACTTTCATGTAATTCGCTCTTCTTTCTAGTTCAGATGATTTTGTTTTTATTTTTATTTCATTCAGTGTATTAGTTTCAAAAGAAAATTTACACTTTATCTCATCCCACATTATTCATAATTTACAGGCCATATTTCAAGAATCATCATCTTTGATTACGTTTGGTTATTAGTTAATTATTTTGTTGTAATGATATAAATTAATACATTTTCAATGTTTTTAATTAAATAAGTAGTTTTTTAAATTACCTGAAGTATTCATAATTTTCTCAACAAAAGGTTTAATATTTATCAAATAATCTAATATATATACATTTTTTCAAAGTCACTATGTTTTTCAGGCATTTGAGTGGTCCTCAGGATTAGTTGATGAACATACTAAACTATGCCTGGATATAGACAAATTAAATGCTGATGGATGCTTGAAGAATCAATCTGATGGTCCTGAGTAAGTTACTTCCATAGTATTGTATGAATAAAGGAGTTACATATGGAATAAAGCCCTAGAAAGAATTAATTTATATTGATTTATTTATAAACCTGAATATAATATGTTTAATTAGAAAGAAATTTAAAAGATACTTTCCATTTTTCATTTCAGATCTCCTCCTCTAGAATCTTCTGATAGCTTATATAAAGATGGGGATGGTGGTGATCCATGGAAAAGAAGAGCAGATTTTGAGGAAACTCCACGTAGTCCTAGTCCTACTACAGATACGCTTGATATTCCAAACCCAGTCACTATTCCAATGGAAAGAAGAGAACCTTCTTCAAATCCCATTATTATTCCATTGGAAAGGAGAAAAGAACCTATCACAATACCATTGCAGCGTAGAGAGGAATCCTTAGTATCTAAACCAGTTATTATTCCTTTGGAAAGGAAAGAAGATTTTGCATCAAAGTGGTATGAAGATATTAAACTACCAGAACCTGTTTCAATGAGAAATAATTATGGTCAATTTAACTCATCTTCACCAAATGATACTCCATTAAATCCTTACTGTAGTTTTATGCAGCAAACAAAAGCATCTCATGACTCTTTCTCCCAACATGGCATCAATAGGGCTGATATTCCACTGCTAGAGGAGATGCGTTTGTATAGGAAACGAGAAGATTACCTCAGCTTTGAAACAAATGCACACATTCCAACTAATGATGGTTGGCCTCAAGATTATGGTAGAAGAGCTATTAGAGAAAGCAACAACTTACCTTTTGAAGGTAGAAGGGCATCTTCAACTGCAATGAGGCCAACTGAATCTCCACATTTTAATGGATCAACTACTTTATTTGACTATGATCATGGTCAGTATTCTCCTCATAAAGATCTACCTGAAAGTACTAAAGAACCATCTGTTGATGCAGAAACTGAAAAGCCTGTTGCTAAATCTCCAGCTAGTCAGCGTGCAAGTATTCGTGAGAAATTAGCCATGGAAATAAACAAAGTTCATCGTGTTGGTGTTAGCACTGGTGGAGCTCTTCGAACATTAAGTAAAGATCTGACAAGTCAACCTATTCAAAGAACAGCACATGGAATTGAACCATTTGTTCGAAGGAGCTCAGGGGGAACAAATCCTATCGATGATGACTCCTTAAAGTCAACATCAATTGAGAAAGAGCAAAGTTTACCTGATAAGACCTCTGAAAGTGTAACTGTTAATGAAGTGGGGAATGATGTTAATAAATCAGAATGGAAAGATGTAAATAATTCAAGCTGTGAAGATAGTTCTCTCTTAGAAGAATTTTCATTTAAAAGGCAACATATGCAGAAAGTGCTTGCCAAACAAAGAGCAGGACAATCATCTAATGCCAATGAGGATAGAGTTCCTGGGTCTTTAAGACCTTTAGAGGAGGAAAATACTGTGAGTGCCATGACTATTTGTGGTGATGATTCTGAAAATAGAGTCATGTTACCATATTTTGGTTCAGTGCATGAAAGAGATACTCTAGTTACCTCATCTCCTATTCATTCTGACCCCAGAATCTCTAGTCAACATAATTCACCTTGTAGTAGTAGTCCTATCGTGCAGCAATTTGTTAACCCATCAATGTCCAAAGTAGCTCCCGGAAATCAAGAACCTATTCACCAAAGGAACTGGGGACCTCAAGGAGCAGCAAATAACAGAGGTTATCAACCATGTTACCAGGGAAATATAGCACAGCAACGAGTTAGTTCTCCAGCTACCAAACCTGTCCAGTTAATGCAGCTTAAAGTGACTCCTCCAAATCATTTAGCTCAACAAAGTATTGGTGGTTCTAGTCAACCTTCTTTGATTGAACCTTCCCATGGAATACAGTCTCATTTTATGGGAGTTGGTGATAATTATTCCCATAATGTTTCTTTGACTAATGCTATGCCTTCAAGGAGGCCACCATTGTTACCTGCTCCATCTCTCACATTTAGGTCTGGGCAGATGCCAGAAAATGGGCATAATTGGTCTAATGTACAAAATAATCAGAAGCCAGGGCTCCTTCCTCACCCTACCTCTAGACAGCCTTGGAGTTATCCCCGGCATGTTGCAAATCAACCAATATCAGAATCAAGGCATACATCATCCAATTCTGTTGATGGTAGACCTCACTGTGGAAGAGGAGGAAGTTGGAATGCTAGGAGAGGGAGCTATTCAAAAGTAAATGATCCAAGATTAAGAAATAAGCCTCCAACAAGACCCCCAGATAACAAATATCAATGGAAACACCCCAATGACCCAAGACGAGCTTCTCCAGTTGCTCAAGAAATCAAAAAGGTTCATAGGGAATTACAAGAAGAGAAGGAAGAAATATCCTCTCCATTAGATTCTTTGTATGAAACGGAGCAAACTCCAAGAACAGGGAAAGGATATGGCTTTCAGACATTTAGAATTCCAAAACTGAAAAATCGAGACCCAAAGAAAGAAGAGACAATATCCAAAACTGTATCAACACCTCAAGTTAGTATCATTCCCAATGATGAAAAAGTGGTAACAGAAGAACAATCTAAGGTAGAAACTGAAGAAGATAAGGAGAAAGAAATGACTTCAGAAGAGAGAGCCAGAGAATTATTTGAAACTCTTTTGAAAGTGTCTCTTTCTTCTGCCGAAGGTACAAAGATCTTGGAAAATTCAAAATTTATTGAAGAACTTAGGGAAAAATTGAACCTGAATAGACCAAAGAAAAGCCGACCTATCATAGAGTCTGATACAGAATCTGAGGAGGAAGAAAAAAAGCCTGTTGTTACTTCTGATGCAGGGAAAAAGAAATCTCGGCGCATAATACAGTCCTCTGACTCTGAAAGTAGCGCTGAGGAAATAGTGAAACCTAAAACTCCTCCTAAACTATCTGAAAATAAGAGACCAACTCGTAGATGCAAAGTTGTTAAACAACTATCAATAGTGGAGGCGTTTGGTGGAAGACCAAGAACAAGAAGCCAGCGCAAGCTGTTTACAGTTGGAGATGAAGATCCTAAAGAAGAAAATGATGAAAATAAGAAAAATCAGGATGTTGATGATGATGATGGATCTGATGAGGCAGAAGATAGTGATGTTTGCCACAATTCTGAGGAAAAAGGTGTAAAAAATACAGAAGTAGAGGAGGAAGTGAAGAAAAAGCCAATGAGGAGGACAAAGAGGCGATCTTCGCTGGAGCTCCTTCAAGAGGATATCCGTGAGATGTTCATATGTGAAGGAGTGATGTCTGCTAATGGTTTGAGAATGTGCCGTCTTCTTAAAGAGGCTGCTGCTGTTTCAAAACCTAATGAAGACTCATCGTTTGAAAATGAAACTATTAAAGATTCAGAGGATTCAGGAGAAAAATCAGATTCATCGATGAAGGAAACAAAAAACGATAATTCTGATGATTCTTCTGATGACTCTTCTGATGTTTCTGATCTAAAAAATAATAGCAAAAAGCGAAAGGTGCAACAAAAGAAGACCAACTTTAGTATTCGTGAGTCATCAGAAGGAAGTCAGACCTGTAAAAGAAAACTCAATTGTGCTAGGAGATCTAGGAGGAAGAATGTAAATATGGGCAATCGCGGGCCTTGTAGTAATGTCAATTCAGTGAATGTCATAGCTGAAGAAAGTGAAAATGAATCTGATTTGGAGACTAAGCACGAGGATGACAAAGATGTTAGATCTTTAAGGGGTACAGAAAGTGATAGCAATATGAGCAGAGATTCTGGAGAATTTAATGTGAAGCAACAGGATAACAACATAGAATCACAGTGTAGTGAAAAAGAAAATAAAGAAAGCATGGACTCCAAAGATACTAAGAAGATTGAGGGCCTTGAGACCAAGGAAAATGCAACTAATGAGGAATCTAACATTGAATCAAATGAGAATCAGAGAGATAAGACTTTGAATGATAAAAAAATTGAAAACAGTCATAAAAATGTTTGTGTCTCTTCAGAAGAAAAGAAAAGTAATGCAGATGATACATGCAGCGATAGAAATCTGAGATTTAAAAATAAAATTAACAAAAAGGTAGGATCATTGTTAAGTAAGATGGAGAACCAAGAAACGAAGGAATTAAGTAATCCTGATGCTGGCACAGAATCCTCTAAAACTTCTGTCAGATCACAAATTAATGCTAATTTAGCAGATATCAATTATTATTCCAATGGCAAAGACGCTGTTCCTTGCAAACTATGTTCCTATAATGGTAAACAAATTGTTGGACACTATATCACTAAACATCCTGATTCTGAGATTTTGGTATCTAGGCTTTCGCAAGAGCAAGCTAAAATAGCATGGAGTTGGAATGAGGCTCACAAAGGTGCTGTAAAATTTTTACAAGAATTTTCTAATTCCTCTGGATCATATCTCTGTCTCATTTGTGAGACAGATCATCTTGGCTTTGTTAATTTTTTTGACCATGTCACCACACACACTGGGGAATACCGATATAGTTGCAGCTACTGTTCTTACCGTAGTTTTAAAGATAACAATGTGCGAAGTCATTCATATTATGTTCATCAAAAGAAGTGGGGTGATAGCTCTTACAATATCACTCCCATAGAAGAGGACATCAAGGTTAAAGAAACAAGTTCATCTGAAAATTCAGCTGTTGTTACTACTGGACTATTAGCACATATGTGCTCAATATGCAACTATGTGCAGATTTCTGAAAATCAAGTGGAAAAACATATTGCTTCATATCACAAGGAAGGGGTTATTGCAAAGGTAAGAGCATTAAATGTCTTGGACACATTGAGGTTGGAGGTAGAGAATTTTGGTGTTTTATCCCTCTCTGTATCTTTCATATTTTTTTAATTTAACACATTTTTGGAATATATACTACAAGAGGCTAGGGATTTAGATTTCCTAGTGGTTTTCTGAAAAAAATTACTGTAGAGAATACATTAACTTTTACATGATGAAGGTGAATATTTTTATTGTGATAATAACATGTTGGCTTTTCCATCCTCAATGTGTCAGTTCTCTTCCTAATCAATAGATTGTTATCTACTTTTTAATTCTGCACCTTGTAATTTTATTTCAGGTTATAAAAATTGATCTGTCCTTGATTGCTCCAGAGCGGAATACTGTTAGTATTCCAGATGATGGTTCAGAAATGGAAGAATTAAGCCAGGACACATCAGTGAGTCAAGATACCTCAGTTAGTCAGGACACTTCAGAAAGTCAAAGACTTCTAATACCTGCTAGTGAAGCAAATATTAATGAGAAAAAATTGTCATCTAATAACCATCATGATGAAATTGATGATAACTCTGAGACAAATACTGGCATCTTGAAAGACATAAAGCAGGAGAAAGTTGACCCTTCTAATGAGAAGGAACTATATACTGTTGATACAAACCTAGATACAAGTGTTTTTATGATTGTTGATGGGGTGAGTGATGATATTAGGCTCTATGATGATTCTAAGGAAGTCTGGGATGAAGTACTTGAATATCCAGAATTTGATGAGGAGATTAAGGTCATTTCTCTAAAACTGGATGTCAAACTGGTGGATGATGATGAATTCTCTGCTTCAAAAGTGAAGAAAGAAAAATTTGAGGAAGAAACTACAAAAGAGCTTAATAATGAAGAGGAAGGGATGGCCTCTGAAAAAGAAAACTCTGAAAAAGAAGATGTGTCTAAGAATGGAAAGATCTCTGAAGAAGCAAATGTGTGTGAAGATACTAAGGTTTGTGAGGATATGAAAGCTGGAGAAGAAGATAGATTAATAGAGGAGAAAAATATTGAGAAAGATAACAAAGAAAACCCAAGTCCTTCTGAGAGTGAAGATGTTGTTGCTGTGCCTTCTTCTATTGGACAATCTACTTCAGCAATAGAAGTGATTGATATAGATGACGATAGTGATGAAAGATCAGGTTCAGATTCTGCATCTGATTCTGAGAGCTCTTCTAGTGATGATGATTGTGAAATTATAAATGAATTGCCTGGAAAAAATGCTCTTTTTACCTTTAACATAATTCCAGAAGTTAAAGTAGTAACGAAAATCGCTGATATAACAAGCAAGGTTGTGAGCCAGATACAACAAAAGAAATTAAATGAGATTAATTTTCCAATCCAGAATACGAAAGAGGAAAAGAAAATTTCTGAAGTAAATGTGGAAAATGCTGACCAAGATGAAAAGATGAATGTTGATCATGACAATAAGGAATCTGAAGATAAGATTTCTGATGAAAAATCTACCCCTAAGTTTAAAATAAGAGTTCGTACATTAAGTGGAGATAGGCTTTCCTTAAACAAGAAACCAGAAGATGAGAGTAATAATATGCCATCAGGTTTGTAATATTCTTCAGTTATACAACGTTAAATTATTTTTTAATTGTTTTCTTATAAGAAGTAATTATGTTTATTTTCATGAAATAAATAGTTTGTTCTAAATATTTTCAACAATTTATGGAGCTAACCGATATATATACAAAAGTGCCAATAGATTATCCAATTCAGTTTTTGTAAATTTGCCTGAGAAAGATAGAGGTGCTCTTATACTACAATGATGGAGAGAATGATCATTGCAAACAGTTTTGGCAATAAAATCAAGCATATGTAAATCCATTAGCACCATTTATGCATGATGATTTTTTGTTTCATTATTTATTATTCAGTATATTAATTTATCCAATCAGTGGTATAAACAATTTCCATAGATATTTATTGACAACTTATTTTTACTTACACCCTTGATTTTTTGAACCTTGAACATCATTACTGTCTTGTAATTTGATTTATGTGCATAGTTTTGCATATGATTGATAAAACTTGAAGATTAATTACATGAAAACAAATTTTGCAGATCCTGATCCAATTATTGACGTCATTGGTGGAAGTTCTCCAATTTTTGAGTCTGATGCAGATAACACTCTTTGCCAAATTTCCAGTGTATGTAGTCTACATCCAAATGAGCAAGTGGTAAGTAAATAATTCAACAATTATGTATGATTGATTTATATACCATGATATATTAACACTTAGATGAATAAAAGTTTTTTTTTATCACACTATTGACATATTTCATGTATACCAATCTATCAACAAGTGGCTAGTGACAAAAAATTTTCTTCCAAATTTTGACTTTAAACTCAGTTGAAAATTGATATCAAATTATAAAAAGAACAAGATTATTTTTATCATGAGCATTGACACACAAATAAATGTTTGAAATATTTAAGTTTCAAATTACAATTGAAATTTATATTAATATATTCATGTATTCTAACAGAAATAATTCATTTTCTCTTCTTACAGCCTGATGATTTCATAAAGGCTGTTTCTGAAAGTGAAACTCCAGATTTAAAAAAGTTGGCAGCATATGACACCAGCCCTAGCCCAGCACCAGTTTATCTTATTGCTCCACCTTTTCAACAATTACCAATGGCTTCAAACGTCCAGACTTATGGAATTGGCATGCCAGTACCAGGACAAAATTTTCAGGGACTTATTTTGAATCCATCTTCAAATATATTGGCCCCCCTTGGATTCCGTAAAATTCTACCTGCTCCACTTCCAAATATTCCTGCAAATCCCCAAAGTTTTCATAACATGGTTGCTCCCAAAAATCCTTATATAAAGGATACAGCCAATAGTTCAACAAATCAAGAGCAAGGTTCCTCCCCTAATGGAAGTGTTAGTTGCAACGAAAGTGTAACGTCCTGTATAAATTCATCTGGCGAGAATCTTTCTGCACCCCAAGCCTCTAACCAGCCTAAAGTATGTTCTATAACAAGGGCTTCCTTGTATGCTAAGGCATCGAAAACTCCTGCAGTTTTCAACCAAGTCCTCATCAATAAGATGAAATTGTGCCATATATTCAAATGTATGGGTCGCCAATGTAGCTTTACAACAGATGAGCCTGTGGTATTTTTGTCTCATTACTTGGGTCACGAATCTCTGGAAGCTGGTGCTGCCTCATCTACTGGCCCTTCATCAGGTGAGTTGCTAGTATAAAGTAAATTTTGGAAGATATATATAAAAGCATAAAAAATTAACCATTTTTATATGTCTGTATTTAAAACAAGAACCAATACTTTCATATTTGATAACATGGAAAAGGGTCTCTTAGGTATACAAACTGGTGATGGACTGACGTTTTGATGGTGATATAACACCTCAAGCTAGCCTACAACACCTCGCTCGCGAGGATGGCTCGATATTTAAATGTCAGTCCACCAGCCGGAAATTATCTGCATGTGCATGTGTTGAGAAAATGATAGGAATTTTCTTTTTTTAATAAATATTTATTTATTCGTGTATATTAATATTGTCTCCTTCAAAATAGTCCTCATTTGATATTGTACACTTGTGCGAGCGCTTTTTCCTATCCTCGAAAAACTTTTAAAATTCCATCTTAATGATAATCTTCAGTTCTTTCAGCGATGCGCGTTTAATTTCATCTGTGACGCTAAAATGACGGAACTTAAAGTTTATCTTTATTATTGGTAATAGGAAAAGGTCACATGGAGCCTTGGCTGGTGGAAAGCCAGACTAAGGCTTCATTACCATTATCATTTTTGGCCAGAAATTACCTACAAGCAATTAAGTGTGAGCTGGTACATAATCTTAGCGAAAAAAGCAAAAAAAGTGTTTTTCATATATTCCGAAACAGTTTTATGGCATGAACTAATCAGTACGTCAAAATTGTCAGCAAATAACTTGATTTTCATTCAAATATCGTTTATAACAATTTCTTTCTCTTTATACATGTTTACGTCGGTTTTTTATGTGCTTGGGCGTCCGGGGCGTTCGTTATCTTTAACGTTTTCACGGCAACCCTGAAAACGCTTTAACCTCACGTTAACTCTTATTTTATTCATAATATCGAAGGGCTTTGTTAGCATATCGCACCCTTTGCTACGCTTAATTTCATATTTAAGCTAAACTTTAAACAAATTCTATGATCCATTTCTTTTAACAAACGAAAATCGCCGAGCTCATAGAAATACGTCTAACCATAGCGGCGTCCATAGACAAAGTAAACCACAAACAAAGGTGAAAATTTTATCACACTTCAGGAGCATATGTATCAACATAATTTTTAAAAATATCGGACTCCCTATGCTCGTCAAATTTTGAAGTGCTCGTTTTTTTTAAACAGTTCGTACGTGAGAGACCCATCGTTCGGTGTGTATCTTTCTTTATGTTATCGTTAGTTGCCATTCAGTCCTCAGTCATTTATCAATTTTTTCACAACTTTTGCCTATGTATTTTCTTCTTACAGGACTCATTAATATGATTAAGTTTTCATTGCTCGTTTGGAAGGTTTGTGAATTACTAGATACGCCTTTGAACATAATTCAAAGACCATTTTAAGGAAACAAATTTTTATTAATAGGTGAAGCTGAGAATCCAGAAAGAAAATTTGATTGGCAACAATGTTGTTACTGTGCAGAAATGTTTTCTTCTGGAAGTTCATTTGTGAAGCATGTACAGACAGAACATGGAGAATGTACCTTTCAATGTCCTTATTGCTTTTATCGTGCTGCTGCTGTCAGTTATGTCATCTTACATCAGGTATGGTCATCATTAGTATCAATTTTACAATTTTTAATGCAAAACAGGTTTTTATAATTGGGCTCATGAGATAGGCAAGTGTCTGGTGATCTAAGTTATTGCTAGTTAATCCACGATAGGGGAATGATTCCTTGAAGCAACTTAAATGATCTTTATGACAGCCCTGTAGTAACTAATTTAGCTTCGTTTTAGATGTATTTTTTATTGGTTTAGGTTCATATGTTTTATTATTTTTTTACTTTTGCATTATTCAACATTCTATTCACTACAATAAATTAACAATAAGTCCTTTAAATTAACAGAATATAATATTCATTCGCTTTTATTTTTTACTAGAATTCAACTCACATTACTGAGAAAGTCAGTGTTTTGCACTGTAAATCACCTGTCAAGGCCAAGAAAGATGAATCTCCAATAAATCCAAACATTGAGCCTTATATATGTTATCAAGGTAAGTAATTGTTATTACACCATTAAATCTTCTTCTAAATTATGATAAGTTTGTCTACACCTTTATATTTAATTAGTGCCATTTAAATTTTTACTTTTTTGGAATTTTAAAAATATATTATTATTATTATTATATATATATATTATCAAAGTCTCTTAAAATTTTTTGTACCTTTTCAGGAAACTGTAAAAGATCATTTTTCAGTCCAAACAAGTATCTTTCACATCTCCATTTAGAACATTCTGCTGTTTCAATATATTGTTGCCACAAATGTAGCTACCAATGCCTCAAGGCTGACCGTCTCTTGCAGGTGAGAAGGATGTATAGATTTAAAAAATTGAATTAATCTACAGATACTAATAAGTATGTTATTTTGCTTGGTTCAGAATTCCTTGCAGATATTCTGAAATTTACCTTTTCATTGTGCAGCTTTGATTATAATTGTATTGAAGGAATTTATTAATTACTTCTTTTATTTAATTTTTTTAAAAGCATACTGAATATGTATATGGTTGTTTTCAACATTAAAGCTATGAATATCATGGAAGTAATAATGTATATAAATTAACATTTATTGCATAAATTAGGTTTTTTTATTTAAGTATTTTGAAGTTAGTGTCTATAATGTTTTGAAATCCTTTGCAAATCATTGTTTAGCACTAACAGAATTTTATTTTTTGCAGCATTACAAATTCCATTCATTTTATCTATATCAGTGTGTATACTGTGAGCAAGGATCTGATACATCTGAAGAAATTCTACAACATTTAGCTAGTTTTCATCCTAACAAAAGGGCAACTGTTTGCAAGAGAAATTCTCAGGTAAATAATTAAGTTTAAAACCTATTGGTATTTCTAAAGACACAAAATAATATTTACAATTAAGTATAATTTTAGCAAAACAATAATATAAAGTTAATATGCTATCATTTCATATGTTGCATCCTACTCTGTGATTTCCTTTACTAGTTTTATTTTCTTATGCTGGGTATGAATACTTGACTTTTAAACAAATGTCTAGCAGTTTTTTATATTTTTTACTCTTTAATAAGATATAAAACAAACAAGTATACTTGTGGTGATTGGTGGTTCCTTTTCTGATGTGGACGAGTTAACTCGTCTTTCGTGAAACTTTTGTCTTTGTACACATTCAAGCCGAGTATACTTGTAGGATGAAAGTAGTTATTTTTCTAATGCTAGATGCTGTATTTACTTAGGGTATAAAGCAGATATTTTTGAAATTATCTTATTTTTACTCTGGGGAATTTAGGCAACCTGCGATGTAAATTTCATCCAATGAATAGCAAGAAGTAATTGCAAGTATATTTTTTCTGAATAAAAGAGAAAATTCATCTTTAATGAGTAATCTTGAGAAACTCATGAAAAGTAGACAAAACTGTTTACAACAAAGCTAAGGATAAAAAATTACATATAAGCTTAAGAAAAAAAGAGGGACCAAGTACTTCTTTTTGAATTCACTAAATAAAAAGAAAAATAGAAAAATATGACATTTTCTGAATGAAATTTTAAAAATAATGCAACAGGTTAACATCCTTCCGTAATTGCTCAATTAACCTTATATTGTGAGGTATGAGTTTGAGTTGCAGATTATATCATAGAACCAACATTTTTCATGTTTTTCTTGGGAACATTTCCTGGTAATAGACTTCTTTCTTCAAGATATCTAAACCATTTAATTACTTCCTCTAATTTATATTTATCTAGGCTCATTGTATTTTATCTCTTCCTTTAGATGTTGAGTAACGGATCAGCTCGAACATCTGGCAGACATGTTTATACATTGTATGAAGACATTGAACTAACTGAATTGGATGATGTTGATTTAATTCCGGCTGGACCTGGTGGAACCTCTGAAGCTTCTCGTGAAAAGATGGAAACTCCTGAAAATAAATCGAACGAATCTCAGAAAATGTCTGATGATGGAATATCAGATGATGATGATGATGATGATGAAGATAATTTAATTATAGCAGAGGATGTTGAGGACCCTGTTCTGAAAGTTGACCATCAAAAAATGGATGATGAGAATGAAATCGTAGAATTATCTGGTTCAGATATGGATGAAGATATACCAGTCATTGATTCTGAAAATTTAACAGATTCTAGAGTGGATGATTCAATGGAACAGGAAAGTAATGTAACTACACATGACAGTATTTTGGAATTTACTCAGGAGAACCTTGACCAACAGGAAGTTAATACTTCTAAAATATCAGATTTACATGTTGTGTTCACTCATAGTGATGCTTCAGAATTCACATCTGATTATAGCAAGAATGTCAATATTGCATTAGAAAAGAATACTTCCTATAATGTGGATGATATAATTGAGGTTGATGGAGATAAAAGATTAGATGATGATGAAAAGCTTCCAAAAGTTGATGATGCACCAAAGGTAGTAGAAAGGGAACGTGATAAAAGACTTCGTAGGGCAAAGGTTGAGCAAAAGATGAAAGAAGACATTGGGAATGCAAATAAAAAGAATGTATCCTTGAGGGAGTCAGCAAATAGCAAGGTTGACCGTGCACACTTGTATGTGTGCTGTTTTCCAGGCTGCTCTTATTTGGCTAAAGATGCATTCCAACTCAAGCATCATGTTCGAGATTGTCCTGATGGAACTGATTGTCATCATTTTGCTTGTCCTCATTGTAATCGTGTGTACAAACATTTACCTTATTTGTTGAAACATTACAGAGTGCATGGTAAGAAAGTTTTTGTATGTATGATATGCAAATATCATGGCTCTTATGCAAACACTGCTATCCAGCATGTAAAAACAAGACACCATTCAACTGCCACGACTGTTAGTCCATTGATGGATTGGCAGGAGACAGATGATGTTCCAGTGAACAGTAAGGATCAAAAGTTTATTGTGGTTGCTCCTAAGGAAGTTTCCCAATCATTTCTTCTCCGCAAGCGTTTTGTTCCAGAAGATGCAGACTATCTACCTTTTCCCTGTGTATATAATCGAGAAGCCAAGTGTGCACGTTGTTCATACAGTACGAAAATACGAAGTAATATGAGGAGGCATTTGCATTTGCACTTAAAATTCAATCAGGATATACATGGAGGGATGCCACTCACTGATGGCCCAAATTCTAATCAGGTCACATGGTCAGTTAGGGATATTGTGAACCCTATGCCATGCCTAGAAACCAAGGAAATGATGTTTGATAAAATGACTAATTGGGCAATTAGTAGTCATTTAGATGAGAGTATAAAAGAAGAAGAGATAATTGAAGGAAGGAGAGATTCAGTGGCATCAAATTATGAAGAAGATAATTTTATTCCTCGTTTTGTTCCTGAAAATGAACGTTATGTTTGTGGAGTGGTTGGTTGCCATTATCAGACAGTAGATGACACAATGCTTCGACATCATTTGCGTGCTTTGCATCGTGAAGAAATATTTTTTCGATGTGCCCACTGTCCTGATGACCCCAAATTGGTTCATCAAGTTCCTGTTGATAGGCTGGCTGCTCATTTGAAGATGCATGATGATCGCTTGTATCAATGTATCCATTGCAATTATTATCATTTCCAGCGACGGTTTGTGGAGCGTCATATATTAGACAAGCATCCAGAAATGAGTCAAATGGTGAATGTAATACGAGAGCCAGAAACTATGGTAAAATTGGCAAGCTCTTCAGGTTCTTCAGGAATGGCAGGCACAAGTGCCAATGGTTCTATCAGATCTTCCAATCCCTCTCAAGGTGATGGCCTAGTGGAGGAGGATAATCTGTGGCATTGTAGCATGTGCAGTTATTCCTGTACCAACAGAGAAAGCATCTCTGATCATGCAAGAATCAGTCACTCAATTTCCAGCCAATATATATGTGGCATGTGTCCATTCCGTTCCGCCTACCTTTCGACATTTAATCCACATTTCTCAGTGAAGCACCTTGGCTATCCTGTCCAGCTGATTGCCAATTATTTTAGACATAATATCTCTGCATTTGCCTCACCTACCATTACCATCATTCTGCCCAATGGCAAAGTAATTCATCCTCCAAATCCTTTGTCAAGTAAGAGCGACCCTCGAAGTGAGCCAGTGATAGAAATTTGGCCATATGTAGAGAAAGGCTTTGGAAAATCATCATCTTCTTCTGTTAGACTGAAAGAATTAAACACAACTTATCCTTGGCAGAAGTGTATGCCCAGGGTGAGGTATTTGCGTGGCATTCCTATTGCAGATGAGGGCGAGGAAATTATGTATGACCTTGCTGAAAGTTTGAAGCTGAATGATGACAAAGAAGGAGATGATGGAAGCACCTCCTCTGAAACAAATGCTAAAAATTGCACCCCTCAAGAGTTAGTGAATTTGGATGAGTTGAATATAATTGAGGACAATGAATCAGATCTTAATATGCCAAAAAGTACTGCAAACACTGAGATCAAATTAACCTCTAAGATAAAGAAAAGTGATATGGAATCATATAGCTCAGAAACTGTTGTAATGGAAGGTAAAAAGATGAAGAAAACTGATATGGAACCATCAAATCCAGAAACTGCTGTTACTGAAAACAAAAAGAAAGCTGATGATGTTAAAGTTGTCGATTCTACTAAAAGTATTGTATATAAGAAACCGCCTCTAGAGGTTCAACTGTCTCCAGCAAAGACTCCTAAGATAATGCCACCAGATGTTAAATCATCTTCTAAAGCGGTTGCTGGGAAGCCATTTGAAGGAAAGTTAACTCAACCAAATAGCAAAGCTGTTGATTCAAAAACAAAAACTGTTGTTCCAGATGAAGACCTCGAAGAACTTAAAAGACAGTTTGGAGATTTTGGCAGACCAGTAGGATCATTTTTCACATGCCCTAAATGTTATCACAAGAGCAAAACAAAATCCGACATGAAGGATCATCTTTACCGGGAATTTAGCTACAAAAGGCAAGTATGAGATTTACTTGTATTTATCTAACCTTCGACACACACATTTATTGCTCTTTTTACATTGTATTCATCTAAAATGTTGCAAGTATTCTAATTCATCTAAGTTTTTAAGTTGCTTTATACTACTTCTTAAAGAACTAATGCAAGTATTTCTCTAAAATATTTGTATTTGATTATGTTTTTTACAGATATGTTTGCACTCACTGTGGACTTATGTCACCTGCAAGAAAGAATTTGCAAAAACACCATTTAAGGGTTCACCAAAAAGAGGGTAAACCTGAGGCAATAGCAACTCTACCTCCTGATGATAGTATTGAACTTTGGGTAAGGAAGTTTATATTTGTGCACTCAGTACTTAACTCAAGTATGAAAATGTTTTTATAGGTACAGCAAGACCCCGCTTAACTCCAGGGATACATTCCAATAAGTTCTAGCACTAAAAGAAATAGCATTAAACAAGGCAACTTAATACGTACATAAGTAAATATGTAATAGAGAATAGTGAAGTAGAACAGGGAATAAGAAAATTTATCAGTTCTTGACAAATTTATCACAATAAAATAAAATATTATGTTTGTATCTCTATGCACCTATTATAGTAACGTTGATGACAGCTAATAAATCAACTTTGATGAAGGAAAGATGCATTTATACTGTGATTGTAACTTCAGAGAAAACAGTTGGAACCTTTATTTTGGACAGACTAATAAATGAGAGTTGAAAAAGATACATAGTATACACCGTCACTATACAGTGCACTGCTTTTGGTTGGTGCATGGCTGTTTCATTTGCATACATATACAACAAGTATCAATACAGTGTGCGATTTAGGGTATCCCAATAATACCGGGTTATACTGAAACAGTGTTAAGCAGAGATTTCTGTCAAATTTACTTCATTTGCTGTATTCAAGAGTTATTTTTAAGTATATTTGGAGAATAAAAGTCTAGATAGTTATTATATTTATAAGTTTCAGCATCTTTATTGTCGACAAAAAAGTCTTTCCATGCCAAATGCTATGAAAATTTTATATGGTGGATCTTGTACATTTTTTGCTTCAATACTGTCCCCTCATCTACATTATGGTACACTTGTAGAGGTTTTTGAAATATGTTGTTGTTTCTCTCTCAAATATTAATGCAGAGTAAATTAGTTTTTATTTATTTTCTTTGAATTTTATTAGAATTTCATTTTCATAAATAAATGTTGCATTGAAATTACATGACTTATTTATTGTAGGTGAATCAAATGCTTACAACCCAATTCGATCTAATTAAGCGGTTCCAAGCAAATGGTGTGACAAGTAGGACAGATGGAATGGATGAAGGAGAGTGTTTAGTCGAAGCAAAGTCAAGTTCTTCCAAGATTCCATCAAATAAAAGTAAGTAATTACAATTGATTATTTTAGAATTGTCATCATTATATTTCGGTCTTTTGGAATAAACGTACTTGGTCCCTTTTTTTCTGAAGCTCATATTTAATTATTATCCTTAGCTTTTTATTGACTATTTCTTGTAAGTTTCTTAAAAGTACTCATTATTTTATAGAAAAGAGCTGAAAATATGACCTTTACTATATCATGTGATGTATAAATTATCAATTTAAAATGAATTTCCCCTTTAATTCAAGAAAATATGTTTGTTATTACATCTTGCTACAGATTGTAATGAAATTTGCGTTGCGGGTTGCCTATACTCATTTGAGTTAATTTAAGATAATTTCACAAATATCTGCTAGATACCATGAGAATTCGGTCCACAAACAGCATCTAGTAATAGAAAATAACTACATTGATACGACGAGTATATTTGGCTTGAACGCAAACTAAGACCAAAGTTTTGGGTAGAACGAGTATACTCGACCGTGACGGGAAAATGACCCACCTATCTGGACGAGTATACTCGTTGATGTCAGGGAAGTGGTTAAATATAACACTTTCAATTTTTTCTCCAAAGATTATTTTGATTTCTATCGATAGGCTCTGAATAAGTTATTAGTATAATTAAAGTTCCATAAACAAATTGAATTTATAAATTTGAAGTCTTACTCTGAGTGTAATGAATATGTCACTTTAATTAATTCTTTCGTTTGTTTTCAGGTATTTGCCAAGTATCATTCAGCTGCAAATTTTGCACTTTAAAATATACTTCTATTCGTGGTTTAAAGATTCATGTGAAAAATTCTCATCTCAAAGTTGGAAGGTAAACTTCATTGGTTTTATAATCTTATCTGCATGGAATCTTTGTCCTCTTTACATTTATTATAAGTTCATAAATTTTGTTTCAATTTTGAAACATAATATGAGTACTTAGATTTTATGAAAAAATATTAATCATTCTTAAAATCAAATAACTATTTTAAGTGTCTAAATAACTTGTTTTGTTGTATTTTATTGTTGATAACAATATTTATTTTAATTTAATGTGTTAATATTTTGTATTTTTTTCTAATTTTAGCTGGATATGTGGACATTGTAATATGACAGCTAATAACCAGGCAATAATATCCAATCACAATAAATATTCCCATCCAGGAAAAGAAGAACTAGTTATTAATAACAACTTGGGAACATTAATGACTTCAAAGTTCTGGGAGGACTGTGGTCTTCTGTCATACATGGGCTTAGATACTGGTGATGCAAATCCTGAATGCACCTTTTATAAGTGTTTGCTTTGTAGTTATTTGACCAATAAATTAGGTGATTTTGAGGAGCATAAGTTGAAACACTCAGTCCTTAGTGATGACAGGTCTGAGGGTGAAGGTGGCAGTAAAACTCCTGATTCTTCTATGGCGAGTCTAATTTCAGAGCAGGACAAGATGAAAATAGAGGGTGAAGGTAACTGTTTGAAAAAAGGTGAAGTTGGTGAAGAAAGAAGTGAGAACACTGGTAATGATTTAGAGATGCATGATGAAGCTTTCCTAGATAGCGATATGTTAATCACTATGGACAACAAGAATGATTATGGAAAAAGCAATCCTCTCTTTGAATTCAAATGCTACTATTGTAGAATGAAATCATCATCTTGTGATGAAGTATTTAATCATTGGGAGTATGTACATCATAAACCAGCATCTGGCATTCGCAAATTGCGTCCTTTTAAATGCAGAAGATTGTCTGTAGTTACATCAGAACACTGTGGTCCTACAAAATATCATTGTGCATATTGTGGTTTAGAGGGAAGTCTTTCTATGCTTAAGGAACACTGTGATGATAAACATAGCGATTGTGACTTTAAAGTGGGTAATGTGAACAACACATCATTTTATTGCTTGATTTGTTCCTATTTTTGTAATTCATCGGCTGCTCTTCGCCATCATTTTGATCATATGCACCGTGGAGAAAAACCACGTTATGAGGTGAAGAATATTGAAAATAAAAGATCAGGCATTCCTGACCCACTGGAAGTAAGCAAAGTTCTGGATGAAAAAAGCACAAGATTGAAAGAAGAAGAATTTTTGAAAAACTCACTATTTCGATGTTATTGGTGCAATGAAGAATTCTCAGGCTTAAAATCTGTTCAAGTCCATCACAATAAGAAGCATGGCAGTTGTCCTTTAAAGTACTTGATTGAGATGAAAACCACTGAGTATATTGATGTACCTGAGAAATCTGATAAATCTCATTCTGTATTCTATTGCCCCAGCTGTTCTTACTCTTCTGATTCTTATTTGTCAATATTCAATCATCTACGGGAACATAAATTACCTTTTAAATGTGGCAACTGTGATTTCAGAGCAGAGTTCCCTTCAAAAATTTCAGAGCATCATCTAATAGTGCATCCTTTGATCACTCGTCCAGACATTCATTCTGATAGCAATGCTGCATTAGAATTATCTAAGCTGTGGAAACAAGTAAAATTGATCCCTGGAAATGAGCCTACATCATCTCAATTGAAGCGACCAGCACCCTCACCTTTAGCAAGTCAGCCTAAGAAATATTGTGCTGTGGCACGGAAATCAACTACATGCATTAGCCCAATGCTAAAAGCCACAGCAAGGAAGTCCACAAATCCATCTGCATTATTTATAAAAAATTTGAAGAACTTGAAGGAATCATCTAGTGATGACGTTAGTTCATCAGATGAATCTCGATCTGTTGAGGAATTGCCAACTAACCCATACTCTGAAGCAGTATCTAATTCTGCTGAATTTTCATACTATAATGGTGGAAAAGGTGTAAGAAAAAGTTCTGTGGACTTATCACAGATAACTGTGTGTATGACATTTGGAGGATGTGCTGCTAAAAGAGTTCAAGTGTCCAAAATGGCACAGTTAGTTGATCTCAGTCCTCAATTGATCATAAAAGACATTGGATTGAGGTTGACAGATTAAGCATGTTTTATGTATAGCTTTTTCTCCTGAAACACTTTTATGCAAGGCAGTTTTTTTTAATGTTATTCCTTTTTATGATATATTCCATAAAGAAACTTAATAAAAGAAGCTTTTGAGACATTTTTTTATAAAAATTATTCTTCATTCCAGTTATGATTTATGCCTTTGAGTTGATATCCTGAAAACAATTTCTCCTATCTTCAAGTTTTGTTCAAGGATTGTTTATTCAGGCATAAAAAATTTTTCTCTGAAAATTCAGATGTGTATAGTATAGTGCTTCCTTTATATCGAAGTGTAAGTTTTGTAAATGTGTATATTTTTTTGTAGTTCCCTCTTTTAAAAGAAATGTTGACTAGTTCGGCAACTGAAATTCTTTTCAAGAACTGGTGTTGGGTTTCGGCCCGTATCTGATGTTCATATACCATGACAGTTGTTGTGAAGATGTAATTATACGTCATGTGAATCTGTATTAAATATTTGTTTACTTTTGTAAAGTTATTAATCTATTTATTTAGTTGTCTTTTTATGAGATAGTAGAAATACAAAACCTTGAGTATTCCTCATTTAGGTTTGGAATCTGTAACACTGGCTAAAAGCTCAGTTTTATCTCATTTTATATACTATAAAAATTGTCTATAATTTAATTATAATTAGAAATATTGGTCTTTTTGTATTAATTAACTAGTTTGAATTTATTTTATTAAACTAAATTACTTCATGGTAAACGTCTATATTACTATAGCACAATAAAATACTTATCAGTAAAAAGATTGATTCTGATTAAGATGTTATGCAGATTAATTATAATAATGTATATAAATGCTCCATTGAAGATCGTTGATTTTAATCTCCTTCTTTCCATACTTAAACATTCCGATTCTCGCAGATGAAATAAAATATTTGTTGTTGGGGGGTTGGAAAATATTTGGGGTTGTTACTTGAATGTGAGAAGTTTATTCATTGATGCTAGTAATTTGGTTTACGGTTCATTTCTTTATGCTATATTCAGTGACTTTAAATTGCATCCATATCTTCTAGTCTTCAAACAAAACTGATGCGTTAAATTAAAAGTGCCGCAGCTCGATGAGACGATATCAGTAAACGTGATTTACTTTTCATTTAAAGTTACGTTATAACCCAAAAATGTATTTTTATCGTGCAAGAAAGAAAATTCTTTATATTTTATTGCTAAGTAGTATTAATTTTTCAGTAATGATGGATCATGACATTTTACACAACTCTAATTCGCGGGCTATCGAATATTGTGATAGATTCGATACAATACATCGTTTTAAGAATCTGGAAGTTATAGTGGAAAATTGTTGTCAGTATGTCTCTTATAACTGTGTCAGTGAAAACATTTGATAAGTTAACTTTAAATTTCCGGTACTTCTTATTTGAGGTGCTTGTAAAATGATGGATCTTTAATTTTCTATGTGTTGTAAATATGTTAGATGCACAGTTTGAGGAATTTGAAACTCGAGAAGTAAGTTGATGAAATTTTCATCTTTCATTTTCCGAGTTGTTGTGGACAAATGTGTAAAACCTAAGTCTATTAAATATCGTGTGTTTGTGAATTTGAATGGTTTTATTATCCTAATCTCCAAAATTTAATTACAATCGTAAGTTTTTGACGTTTATGAATGTTGGGAATTACATTATTATTGTGAATTAAGTTTAAGTTTTCTAATGTCAGTCTCTTATAATTTCCACGAATCGTTCACCGATTTTACAGATTCTACTAAGAAAAAGTAAACGAACTTTGTGTGTCAGGAAGGCGAAAACAGTTATGTATGAATGTATTGGAATTATCGTTCTTGTGTTCTAGTTAGAAAATGTGAACCTTTCTTAAAATATTTTCCGATTGCAGTTGATATTTTGTGGACAAATGATTTTTAAAAACTTGACCGAACTTTAAAGATCAGCGTGAACGTTTTCGTTGTATTCAAATAAATTCTAAAGAATTCCGCGTAATAATTTCGAACCATACTTATGAATTACATTAGTTGTTCATTCTTTAAATGTTTTGATATTATTGCGCGTAATTTATTCTTCAGGTAATGTTTAACGTATACTGAGGTATTTGTTATCGTAATTGATCCTTAACTTAGTCTCATTCATGACCTTACGACGGCTATTATGTTATATCTAATTTTTGATGTAGGTTTTGTATTTCAGGGAAATCCTGCTTTTCTAGAATAAATCGAATTGTGTGGTGTGTTTGTGTTTTCGGTAGTAATCATTGTCTATTTTAATCACTAACGCATATTCAATATCTTTCATGTATCAGTTATTAAACCCTGCATATGAGTAGACAATAATTCAACTGCTTAATTTTAAATCTGATAGAAAAGTAAAAAATCTAAGCTTTTGTAACTATAGCATTACTACCCTGAAAAATGCCCTTTTCTCTGTATTCATTGTATAATTTAACCTCTTCTATATTTGAGATTTTATCATAATATCCCTTCTTATTTGTAAGAAGAAGGCTTTGGTGTAATTGATGAATCGATGACGATGGATATTTTCTTTTATCCACTTGAAGAGGTTTTGAAGTATTTATCGAGATTTAGTGTATTGAACTATAATCTGTAATACTTGACAAAAAATAATGAGAAAATTTAGTTTGTGTGGCATCTGTTTTCCAATCATGAATAATTACCTTAGGTTTTATGCATCTGTACTTTCCTGTTCATGTTTTTTGATTCCTTGACAAGTTACTTTTTCTTTTTAGGTGCTGTTTATCAATCTAATATGCTGAATTAAGTATGGCCAAGAGACATTTGCCAAAGGTTGTTAGAAATAATGAATCCAAACCAAATGTGTATATAGGTAAAAGATGGGTCAAGAATGTTTTGTTGGTGGACATTAGAAAAGCAGGTCTTATTCCCTCTGAGTTAGAGGTAAATAGTGATCTAAAAGTACAAAGGATGGGATTGGAGAAATATAGAGAAAAATCAGCTGTATGCTTACAAAATGCAGATGAATCTATTGAGGAATATGTTCCTCTCAATAGGTTGGGTAGATGTTTTGTGACTGGCTGCTCCTACAACACAAAATCATTTGTCAAGCTAATGCACCATGTCTTGTGCTCTCATAAAAGAGTAAAAAAATTCAGTTGTCCTTTCTGTTGCCACACTGGATCCTTGAGTGGCATGGTAGAACACTTGAACATGCATGGCCCAACCATGTTTCAATGCAAATACTGCTCACACTACAATTTTTCTCATCTGAAAGTTATTCAACACATTAAATCAAAACATATTGGGCGTCCATCAGTTGTTGTTGAATTGCGTGACTACAAGTCAGAAGACGATCTTGTTCCATTTGCAGATGAGGAGGTGGATGTCACTGAGTGTGTGGATGTTGAACCACCAAGTTTCAAACCAGATTCTGCTGAATTGAAAACTCAGGGAGAAGTCAAGGTGTCAGACAATGGTGATATTGGGTTGACTGATGCTAAAAAGTTTCCCAGATATTCAAACAATGTGTCGTGTAGTAATTTTCGTGATCTGAGAATTTTTTCCACTCCATCAAATGGGTTAAAAGTGAATAAATTGAATCAACTTGGTATTGAGTTAAACCCTGCAACTGATGTTCCTATAATTGTTGATAGAGATGGCTCAGTTAATAATGGTAATGGCTTGATGAGTTCAGAAATTGAGGATGGCAAATCAATGAAAACTTCATCCAAAGTTACAAACTTGTCTTCTCAAACCTTTGGGTTATCTTTTGAGTCAGCTATGAAGCTTCTCCCAAGTCATGCGGAACTCAGATCTTCTGCTTACTATTGTAAATCTTCTGAAAAAAATACCTGTGAAAATACTTTGATGGCGCATTGGCAATGTGGATTGTGTGATTATATCAGCCTTTATAATTGTATGGTTTTACATGCACAAGTAGCACATGGCATAAAGTATCAATTCCAGTGTTTAAGGTGCTCCATTTTCATAGCCTCTCAAAGCTACATTGAGAGTCACTGTTTGATTTTTCATCCCAAAATTCTAGTTACATTAACTGCTAATTATTACTTGCCTGGTTCTAGTCTTCCTTATTGTGGTGTCAGTGTAGAGTTACCAGATGGTCAACAAATATTTTCTCCAAAAAATCCTATATTTTGCCATAAAATTCCAAAAATTTTTCACAAAGATGGTGATGATTGAAATTGATGGTTCATCCTGTGTGTGTATCATTTGTTTGTACAACAATTTTCGACTTGTTCTTTCAAGTACTTGATTTATTGCTGTGTACATCTTTTGTTTTTATGTTAAATGGATGAACTTGAATATTAAAAATTCTTTGTTTTGGTTGGATTATTCCCAAGGGAAATATATCAGAAGTTGAAAAAGTGTACAGGAACTCTACTACTTCAATGTTGAATGTTAAAAAGTGGGCAACTATCTTGGTCGCATGCCTCTTGAAGATGACCTCCTTGGAGGATGACTGAAAACTGCAACTGCTCCAAAAATCATCAATAAGGTGCACAAATTTGTTGAATGATGGGCAAATGAAAGCGAACAAGATAACTAAAGGTGAAGGTATTGGAAGAAAGGATGCAAAAACTCTGAGCAAAGAGGGTATTGGATTTTCTGAGTGCTGATAAAAAATAATGGTGATTTGTGCTGATTTTTCCCTGTATTGTTCCACGTGTTAGAAACAAAACAGTATTCTAAGCAGTGGATGGAAGCCTGCAGTTCAGCTCCAAAAAAGGTGAACTTGATCCTATGTGGTGGAAAGTTCATGGACAGTTTGTTTTGTGATCCAAAAGGGATTCTGTTCATTAATTACCTTAAAAAGGAAGAATGATCAGAAATTAGTAAAACTCCAACTGTTTTTAATTCTTGACCAGCTGGATGCCAAACTTTACCGAAGGTCTGAAGAAGAAAAATTCATATTTCACCAGGAAAACTGAGCATTCCATCCACTCACTTTTTGAAGTCAGAATGTTAGAGAAATGCTGGACCAAGTGTGTTGAAGTAAAACGAGATTACGAAAAAATAAAATTATTTTTAAATTGATTATTGCTGCCTTTCAGTATTAGTCCTAGCTTTTCAACTCAGTCTTTTGTATACTGTTTGTGACTTGTGTGTGAGAGTGAAATGTTGGAATTAATTTTACAGGAGTGTTTATTCGCAAGTAAAGACTAATAGGAGTTATTAATCCATCAAAATCGTATATTTATTTTTCTAAAATATTTTTAACATTTAATCTAATATCAGATTTTCAGAATCTCTAGGTCTGAATGTTTGTAAAAAATCAAGTCATCAAATAATGAAAAAATTGACTAATCAAAATTTTGGGAGTTTAAATCCATTTGAAACCTTAACATAGGTAAATACATATGTATTTGATTTATTTCTATGAAAGTAAGAAAATTCCTCTATCCTATCTATACTTATTCAAATAAATATGCATTTATTCTTATTTAATATGAAACCTAGGTGTTTTGATGTTTTAATGTCAATCTATTTATTTTTCTGTGTTAACTTAAATACAAATCAGTTGTGGTTGAAATTTTTTTATTTTTTATCCTACTCTGCTTTCACCTCCCTCACAAATGGCAACTTATGGGGTACTTATATGTGTAGACGTTTATTTTATAGTGACATACAGAAAAAATTTTTGTAAAATTTATGCTGATACTAAATGCCTATTGAAACACAAAAATCTTTGTTTATCCTAATTGGATGATTCTTGTTTGGATAAATTTCATTCCATCTTTATTAATGAGCAAATTAATATTAGTTTTGTTTATAATTGGTTGAATCTGATGCTGCTTAATGGAATTTAATGAAGGGGAAGAGAAAATACCGAGACTTACAGAAAATGCCAATTTCCTTCCATTAATATGGTTCATATACATATATTGTATAATGTTTACTCACATATTTAATTTGAGTTTTGTTTAAAAATATAAATAGAAGAATAATACAAAAAGTAAAACATCAAGATTAATTTACTCCTTAGTCACTTATTCAAAGAATCACAGTATATACAATGAAAAGTATATTCTCACAATTTTCTGTTTTATTTATCTTGAATTCCTTTTTCATCATGTATTATGGCATTGCTCTGCACTTTAAAATATAATGCAGTTTTGTTTGTTGCAGTTAGGACTCACCTAGCAAATTGAATCATATTTTATGCAGTGCCCAAAAGTTTTTGAATGTTGACATTTGGATGAGGGTGACTAAAGTCTTGAAAGGCATCTAATTCCATTAATAATAACATTAAGTATGGACATAGAAAAACATTATTGAGGTATGTAAGTATCATGTTAAAAGAAATGTACCAATTTTTTATGAAAATTGTGTACCAATGCAAACAATATTGCATTAATTTTTCATTTAAAATGTTAGGCTTCAAATTCCAACAAGGAAAATGAATCTGAGATATTAATGAAATTGTGGAGCTTAAGCATTGAAACACACTTCCTAAGGTAAGTAAATTAAATGAATTTATATGTTATAATAAGAAGAGAATTTGTTATCTGCTATTGCTTTGGATAATGTTACTTCCTTACTTAATTTTAATTTTTAATTAAACGTTGTCCAAAAATTTTGTATTGAATTATATAAAGAGTAACCAGCAACCCTTTTTGAAGGTAGAGCTTTAGCATAGTTAAAACAATCTTCAGCCTTTAGAATTTAAACTAGATTTAAATGTTTATCTGCTTAGTTCAAGCTTTTTCGGCATTAAAGAGACGAAGGTATTTATGTATAATCTACGAGTTAAACGAAAGTTGAAAGTTATGTTGATTTTCTCGAACTCTCAGGTGTTTTTACAGTTTAGATATAGAAGCGTGGTACTACTCTGCCGATATTGATGTAAATTAGAATATGATAAAGCATGGCTGGCTATCAAATCAAAAACTATTATGAATTTCTTTAAAGATCGTGAAAGCTTTAAAACTTAGCGTCCGGTGCCGTTGTTGTTTCGATTTATTATGGTTTCAAATAGAAAATGTCCATAAAGATTGGCATTGGTCATTTCGGGCATAGGATACAAAAAGGCCCATTTAAGATTTTTCCCATAATGCCTTGCGCCCTTCTCCAAAATTTATTGTTATATAATACTAAAATTATTCATTTATAAGTAATGCACTGGATCGCAGGATAAATATTATACATCAATTACGTGTTGATATGTTTATGATTATCCTTCAAAGATTAGGAAACATCCTAATTAATCGTTAGGGTTTAGCTCCAGATGTAAAAAATTTCTATCATAAACGTATAACATAAATATACATACATACATACTTACATATATGTATAAATTTGTGTGCAATGAATAGTTAAGAAGGTTATTTCTGTTGAAATTATTAAAAAAGTAAAGAATCTATGCTAAAACGAGTTGTTTTAAGATTCCGTTTTTTACGCGAAAGTAACCGGTTAGGAAAAGAGCGTCATGGTGCATGCAGCTCCCTGAATTACTATTTAAATACAATGCTAAATAACATTTGGCAAGCCAAAAACATTTCAAAGGGAAGATTCGTATAAAGAACTTGTACTTTAACCACAAAAATGTCTTTAATACACAATTAAACTTAACAAACACACGACCAACTTCGACGAATGATCGTCGTCATTATCAGCAAGCGATTATAGTATATATAGTAATTATATACATATATAGTAATTTTCATTAGCGAGCGCTAGTTAAAAAGTCATTTGATGATTATATTTTTTCGTCTTGCGTGATATCTCTCTTCATTGATTTCATAAGTAAATCCGTGAGTTGAAAATGAAAGTAAATCCCTGATATTCTAAACTGACTGAGGTCTAAAAAAATGATGTGAGGTTTGTAGGTAAATAAACTTGGTGAGCCAAGTAATGTTAAAGCCACATAGCTGTACAGCCCAGCCAAATTTAGGTAATCTGCAATCTATTACGAAAGAAAGGAATATTCTTGAGAGATATTGAAAGTATTTTAAAAGTAAAATAATTGAAGCAATAGCTGGGATGAAAATTAATCATTGCTATTAATTTCCAGTCCTTTGGCCATGTGCATTTAAAATATTGCATTTAGTTATTCTATTGCTATTAAAATATTTATGTGCGCATATTGGAAAATATTTTACTTTTTATACCTTTTATTTCTGGAAATATCCAAGCTGGGTCTTATATTAAACTAAGAAAATTATAATAAACTTCACTGAAGTTTTTTTATATGAATCTTTCTTAGAAAATTATCTTATTACCCTTGAGAGAGGATTTTATTTCACGAATACAACTAATAATATACTTTATATGTCTTCGTTAGGTATCTGGTTTGTCTCTACTTCTTTTTTCTCTTGTTTTGTTTATTTCATGTCGTAAATTCGTGGAATGTGGTATGGAAATTAAATGAATATGGGTGGTTTTCAATCATATACTCTTTAATCAATCTCAACGGAAAAAACATATAAACAAATTTCCCGTGATATTTAGAAACCGCGAGAAGTTGGTCGCATAGGTGACCCAAATCATTTTAAGCATTCATTAGGATTGCATACTAACATTTTAGAACTAAAAATTAAAATATATTAGAGTACGCATCTATTACGATTGAATTTTTTACGATATTATATCTATAATGCGGGACCCGTCCATATGACCGACTATCATTTCCACGACGCTCGGTTCCTCGACGCTCAACTGACCGACGGACCGCTCGCCCGACAGCTCACTTTATCGACAGCACACTCTACCGAAAGCTCACTTTACCGACGGATCGACTGAACGACAGTTCCATTGACTGACGCTTAAATGACCGACAACTCGCTCGCAGAAAATAAATAAAAAGTTATTTATTCACGAAATTCTGAGTTTCATGAATTATCTGTACAAAAATTGTGGTTACTTAATTGTAAAAAAAACTATATTTTGTACAATCACATAAAAATTTATATTTTTAAAATACACAAAATTAAATATTGAAACTTCTTGTACTAACTTCTTTAAGCTTGAATTCAAATTAAATTAATATTTAAGTATTTATTTTCTTTTTATATTAAATTTATATACAACTGTAATAACTTTCATGTATGTAACAACTCGATGTAGAAATCTGAAATTTATTCATTATCTCAATAAATGCAAGTTTGATGCTTCAATATAAAAATTTAAATTAGAAGGGAAAATAAAATTACCTTTTTTAATAATTATAAATTAATTTCAAATAGAAAATAATCTTAGTGAAAAGTGCAGTAAATATCTTTACATACACCTCTAAAGAATTTTCTTAATTTAATATTTCAATAAATTCCGTAAATTTAAATAATAATAAATTCTTTAAATTTATTAACTTTTGTTAATGTAAAATTTCGATAAAGTTAATAAAAGATGTTTTAAAACTTAATATTTTGTTCTTCGAAACTTGTTAAATCTTTGCTCTTTCTCAAAATATATAGGCAGATACAAAATTCACTCATTCGGCACATAAATAATTATATTCAAACGAGTTGTCGGTCAGTTTTTTGTCGGTAAAGTAAGGTGGCGGCGAGCGGTCTGTCGGTAAAGTGAGCGGTCGTCGGTCAGTTGAGCGTCGTGGAAATGATCGTCGGTAAATAGGAGTAGACCCTTATAATGCTAAGAATTAATGTTAAGTCCCTTGGTTCAAATCTCAGTTCAGACAGCTTTTTTTAAATTGAATTAGGTAGAAAAGATCAGTTCAGTATACGGTTAGTTGGATTAATCTGAATCATTTAAGATTAGATATGAGTAAACTGATGTTTATATTTTGCTCAAAGGTTCACGAATACATCGAAGTTCGTAAGAATCAAAATCATTTTTATAAAATAAAATCTTTCGAATTAACGACGTACCGAAAAAAAATAATTGGCAAGTCGACATTATTTCCTTATTGAATTCAAGCCCCCAAATTGTCATATAAATTAAACTCTGATAGGCCTTACCTCGACAATGCATAAGTTCTCTGGTATTCTACAGGAGGATATTTCATTGTATATTTTGGAGAATTCCAGCGAAAAATCTGTTCGATTTATAAAGAATTTTTACAACAAATTCACGAGCTTTACCAGCATAATATATCCGGAAGCAGGATGAGAATCTTTCGAAGTTAGTTTTAATGAAACAAATATATTTGTAAAACTTACTCAGTCAATGAATTGAAATCATCATCCAAGAAGATAGTGCCAATTTTATATATCCTTCTCATTATCTTCTGGCACTCCTGAATTCGCAAAGATAATCGGAACATAATATTAGTAGCAGACGATCATAATTGCGATAACGGATTGTTTTTAAAAATTAATATTTATGCGGAAAGCATCCAAGAACGTTACAGTTACGAAGTTACGGCATTAGTTAGAAACGTGAGTTAGAGCGATGGACTCGCGATTCTTGACCATTCTGCCACAGTGAGTGTAAGAACGATGGGTTGTTAATGGGGAGCGTATGTGCGCGTGGAAACTTTTGATCACATTTTATGATTTTATGAACGTATGCAAATAATCTTGTTGCTTAACTTTTAAATGGGGAACAATGAATGAAGCGAACTCCAGAATAATAATTTTCAATTAAAGGTTTATTTGAAGGTTAAAAAAATTAAGTATGTAGCGTTGATTATTTTTACACCACAACAAACACTAATGTCGTCTTTTTTGCTATGTTAGTATGTAACAGAGGGTATTCGGAATGAAGCGATTGACACAGAACTACCATATCGCGAAACATCTTCGTGAATGACTTTTTAAAATAGAAAGCAATAGAAATAATAAAGAAATTAATCTCGATGTTATTAATATCGATGTTATTGTTATATAGAATATAAATAAATTTATAAAATCTGGTGAAATTATTTAAGAAAGTCGTCGCAAAGTTAAACTGAGAGAAGTGGTATTTAAATACAAAATAATTCTATAACGTTTAAAATTAAGTTCACGACTAATCCTTAGAACATATTTCAAATAAAAAAGATATCTTTAATTATTTTCTCGCTGTGGCTTTGGTATTGTAATCTTCAATTTTCAAAAAATTAAAAATATTAGGGACAGTTTTGAGAGAATTTTGGAAAAATCAAAATGTTCTGATAATATATCGTCGTTTTTCCCTTTTATTTACTTGTTTCAAAGAAATGGAATCAACAATGGTACAGTATTATTAGCTATCGGAATTCTCGTACGGTCTTTTTTCGTCTGTCTGTCATGTTTAGTATCTAAAATTGGGAAATTTAAATCAATAGACCTATATCCTGATTCCTCTTCGTCAGGATTTATAAAATTTAATGATATTTATATCGCCTTTGAAGTTAATTGTGAGGGATCACACGGTTACTAGGGTATTATTTTTTTCCAAATATATCATAATGCACAAATGTTGCGTACTAGACGGTAACATGTAAAGTAAGCGATTCTTTTTCGCTAATGGGTAATTTAATACGACAGAGAGAACGTTATTAACTCTCCTAATTATTTATAGATTGTCTCACCTCCTGTCAAACGCATTGAGTTAGATTGTTCGGCTTTATTTATAAATTGATCATTACTATATCCTTCGTCATTTTTCTTCCCTCAGTCCTTTCCCGCCAATGTTTCGAATCCCTTCGTAGTTCTCCCACCCGCCACCCCGTACGTCAGCGCTCTCTCTCCCTTCTCCTCAACGCCACCCCCGTAACTTCCCCTCCGCCGTCTAACTTCCCCTTGCCCATGCCATCTCTCCCTCTGAATCTTCACTCGGTTCGTTGTACCTACTCGGTTCCCGCTGCCAGTGTGCCCGCGATCGTCGGCGGTATCGGATTGTTTTACCTTCCAACACTTCATCACATACAACCTTCACGCGACAAGTTAACGCGGAAGAATTCCAAATCATTCACTAAAACCCTCTGAGGTTTAAAAAGCAGCAACCCCTTCTGAGAAAAATTTTCCAGTCGGCACAGGATAAAGGGTGGAAGAATGTATTCCCCTGGTTGTATCTCCATTGCCCTCACGGTGCTGTTGGTCGTGGTGCCTCCGGTGTTACTATTGGAGGATCACCACCACCATCATCACCATCAATCCAACTCCCACAGCGACTTGGATGGTTCCATCTCTGCTTCTCCAGCAGCACCGCCGCCTTCACCCGTTGCTCCCCGCAGGAGCTCCGGCAGTTGCAGGGAGTCGAGGCTCTGCTGCCCCGGTAGGGATTCCTCGTGCGTCGTCCAGAAGGCGCCTTTGAATGCCATCATCGAAGACTTGAGCGACGAACCCTGTTACTGTGACCACGCCTGCATCAAGCTGGGAGACTGCTGCTCTGATTTCAAGGAGGCTTGCGGAGGTGAGTTCTCGATGGCATTTGGGGGTCCTATTGGTAGGATGCAGTTGTCTGCATTTAGGATGGGATTGGAACTCTCTTAGCGTAGTCGCTTCGCTGTTTCGGAAAATTTCGCGTATTTCTAAAGGTAAATGATTCGCGACTGTATGCAGAACTAATTTTGAGGTTTGGACGTCACTCTACAAGTGGCTAATTGGAAAAGCCTTCACACCAATATCGTTTGAAGAAAAATAGTGCGATATCCGCATAACTTTATACCTTTTATTTTTTACTGTTTCTAATCTAGTATTCAAACTGTTATTAAGAAATTCGGTTATTAACCTTTCGTAAATTTCATCGAGTCTGTTTTAAGCGTCGTTCTATTCATAAGAGATATACCGAAAGGGTTAAAAACTGTTTATATAAATCCAGCTCTTTTCGGTCAAGTAAATACCTCCTTCAAATACATGATTCAAATATATTTTTGTACTCCAATGTCTGTATTACGGTAAGTTGCAGAGGAATATTGCACCTTTAATTTTTTCATCTAAAGAAAACCATTCTGTCGAAGTAATGGAAACAATTTAAGAGTTAGTGTCCGTGATAGAATTTGAACCGTCGTCTTTTGGATCGTTAGAATGGCAGCATGTAAATATTTTTGTGTACGTTCCTTCGTTTACCGGGAATTTAGGGTGGAATTCCTTTGTAATCCCAAGTTGATTTTTTATGCAATTTAGGGGAAATGGATTTAATTAAGTTTATTCGCGAAAAATTATTCTTCACGATGCTTTTCCACCGTTCTTCGCTCGTATAACCCGACAGTTTTTAGATTTCTTTAAGATTCGGATATTGTTTTTAGATTTCTTTAAGATTCGGACATTGTTTTTAGATTTCTTTAAGATTCGGATATTGTTTTTAGATTTCTTTAAGATTCGGATATTGTCCTTGAGAAGAGACTATCTTCTGTGTTTGTAATTACAGTTAACTTATCCCAAATCCGTCTGCGTATGGTGTTGAAATTTACGAGTGAGTTTTTATTGAGTGAGTGCTTAGATATTAAATTCGACCATCTAATCGAGGGGCATTTGATTCCATCTTCTTCCATGCTCGTTTGATATCCATCTGAATAAAGTGAAAGGATCGGTAAGAAGGGGTAAAAAGCCAGTTTCGTTCGATATTTAAGAATGGGAATCTATCCTGAGACAGGTCGACTTAGTGAGGGACCACCATTCACGACTGGGGGGTTTTTTGTCGCTGCCGGCGTTGCTCCGTTGACCTTGTGGAGGAGTTCTAACCCTCCGGGGCGGTTGACCAAGGATGTGCCGTGCGCTGGGGGGTCATCGAAAAACGCGCTATTTTTCATCACCTGTCACGATTTGCGTTAGTTATCGTATCGCGTTACGTTAGGTTTATGTTACTTCAGGAACACAACTTGTAATCGGGAGGTACACCTTAAAATAGTCGTAAGTGTGCCGTAGAAAAATGTATTTAATAAATTTGAAACAAATAATTTATAAGTGTGCCTTAAATTATATTGCTAGCGAGTAGAAAATATATTTTAATATGCCGCAAGTTGTTTGGTGGTATATCGTAAATCATTTCTATTAGTTTATAAAATTGGTGTTGATATTATTTCGTAATCAGACACAAGGAATTTGTACGTTTAGGTACTTCTGGATTACGGAATTTTTGGGACAATTTCCAAATATTAATCCATCATCTGAAGAGTTTAATTGATTTGCTTTAACACGCGATATACTCTCCGCAAATTGAGTGTTACATTTATATTTTAAAGTCGGTATTGACGGAACTCGAATGGTTTCTTTTAATTTAACCCTTTTTATTAGTATTCGTAACCTTGTCGGAAATATAGAAGACATCTAACTTTAACTCATCTTAAAGGATTTTAATTCGATAAAAAATTTTAATCTTGACGGTATACTCATTTTGATATCTTATTTTCGTAGTATTTGAGTGATAAAATTTACTCGTGAGATACGTGCGTTAATTCTTGAACTCGTAAAAACAAGAATCGTAAGGATAAGACAGTTCTTTCGGCTCAAATTTCGCAGTTTTACTTTGAAATACGTAAACTTATATGTTTCTCGTGGAGGGAGTGAGCTATGGACATTCGCAAGCCAACTGAGGTGTCACTGCCCTATGGATTCCGCAGGCGTGCGGGGGCTTATTTTAACCCCTTCCTTTGGGATTGGATCGCACTCCGAGATATGTAAGCAAGGGGCAAATTACACCCAACAGCTCGGTATAAATTTCTATTCTTCTGTTCAACGCAATCTTAATGCCATCAAGCTTCTGTCGTTGCCTTGAAACGACTTTAGAACTTCTACATAGCAACCGTAATTCGGAATGTCGTTTGTTCGTAACTATCGTATCGTTTTGTCGTCGAACGGTGTTTTATTTCTAACTGTATGGTAACAGGTGTTGTAACATGATACGGAATGGATCTGATTATCAATCCTATCCCAGCCATGAAAATGAGTGCAAACTGTTTTGTTAATATTTTCGTTTTCTTCTAACTATGATTTTGACTTATGAATGAGAAAGAAATGATAATTAGGCATTATTTAATTCGATTAATATATTTATGCAATTAAACAGAGAATTCACATTTACCAATATCTTTAAGATTAATTTATTATTTCACGGAAAGAAAATTTGACTTCAACTTAAACTTATTTGATTGAGGTAAATTTCACTTAAAAGTTAGTGATGCATATCTGTTTTCATTGTAGAATGATAGGTTTGCTGTTTTTGTGCTGTAAACTTCTCACAGTCTTAGTCGTATCAAATTCCCCTGCTATATTCAGGTTCGTTTAAGGGCCTTAACTAAGGTAATAGAACCCTTTCTCAAATTCCTTCATCGAAGCCAATCTCCGAAGAGGCTGACAAAGAAAGACATTGTTTTCGAAAGTGGAAGGACTTACCTCGAGGGCGTTCCTGTAGGAAATCAGGAGGGGACCTGAAGAAGTGAGGAAATTTCCTTCCCTCTATCTCTAGGATTAAAGTGAAATAGAATAGCTTTCTGAAAGCCGATCGAGTGTCAACTTCTACAAATTCGCTGTTTTAGTTCCAAAGTTGCACGCCTTTGTTTATTCATTTTTTATCGGTATCGCTTACCTCGAAAGTGACGTCAAATATTTCTGAAAGAAGATGGTAATTTGTTTTCATTTTTTAAGTGAAATGGAAATTTTAAATGAATGAGGCACGTCGGTGAATTTTATTTGCATTTAAACGCGCTGTCGCGGCATATGGCATGAAAAGGCGCTAGAAAACAGAATTCAAGATCGCCGTAGATTTAAAAAGAGCTGGGATTCGTTAAATATAAAGCCGTGACGGTGAACGCTTGAGTGGATTCGGTAGATTAGCTTTTAGGTACCTAAGCTATGTTGTAGATTAATGAATAGGTTTTATCGAGAGCGAGATTTTGAAATCGTTCTTATTTTTAATTCATTATTTTCATCTTCGAGAAATAAAGAATTTTTCTTCTTTTAAATGTTTTGTCTTTTTTTCTTTTTCTTTTTCTTTTTAATTTTCTTCATTTAAATACTTTGTCGACGAATCAATCCTATTCACGATAGAGACATTTCGCATGCAGTGTATATGCTGCTTTAAATCGAATATCAAAACAAAAGTAATTGATTTATCCCATTCACTGGAATCCGCGATGGAATGACGTGGACTGTCAAGCGAAATTAAGCCAATGATTGCTGAAATCTAAAAAATCAGTGCTGGAAGAAAAAAGTTCGATCAATAGCGACAACGAGTATTAAATTACCTATTAACATGCATTGGATTAATTTGTTCGAAAAATATTCGTCAGCAATTCTGAAAAATACTCATTAATAACTGTATTTAATTTTACGAAATTTTATCTATATTTTACGGACCTCGTGAAAGAATTTTTTACATCTGGGTTAATTTTTAATTTATGTGAGTTAATTATTTTTATTTATGCAATTATATAATTATATATAAATATTTATAATAAATATATATTTATATATTATTATACACAATTAATTTAATTTTGTATCCTGTACAATGAATGCTTAACAATTAGTTCTATAAAATAAAAGAGGTATATAGTCTTTTGTAGGGAAAATCGACCTTTTCTTCTATGCCCTAAATGTTCGGCTTCGACTAATTTATAATCGTATCGAATGTTACTACCTTCCTCTGGGAGGAATTCCTTTCTCAACCAAATAAATTCCTATTTAGGGAAGTTCAAAAGGGGATACTATGTTGTTTTTTGAGGGAGTAGCATACCAAAGTTCGGCATGGTTAAAGAGTAAGAGTATAGTTTAGTGATTGAATATTTCCTCAATTGATGAGTAATCTAAATCATCTTTTTATACAAAAAATTTCAATTTAAATCCTTATAACTAATTATATTCGTCTGCTTTTAACAAACAATATAAATCAATAAATTCATTACAATCAATGCAAAATCTTTGAAACAATCGAACTAAATCAGTCATTGTTGCATACCTTCGCTGGCTCATTAATTTACCTCTCTATCTTGATACGGAGTTAGTTCCCGATTATATTCTTTCAAGATTAATCTTACTTCCCCGTTTTGTGATTCATCGTGAATACGTGCACGAATGAGTTTTTTTTATTCGCTGATGACTTATTGCATTGAAATGCTAGTCACAGAATTGAATGCTCATTATTCATTCTTTTAAAATGTCATGAATCACTTTCGTTAAGACTAATCAAACTTAAATCGTGCTGTAACGCACTTTACAAAATAACTTTACAAAACTATACTTTCACTTTACTTTACTAAAGATTTCCCTCTGCGATTCCTTTTAATTTAAAATAGAACTTACTGTCTGTAGATAAATAAATGTTGACCATTCTTCTCATACATTTTGTGATCATCAATTCTTGAGCAGGGGATTCGTCTCCGAAAACAAAAATACACCAGCTCCTATATAATCATGTCTCTATGGCAACAGAATAGCCTCTCTCGAACTAGGAGATTACGTATTCTCATTCACTTTCAATCATAACAATCGCCCGGAGTTGTGTATATCGCGTTTCTTTCCCTCCATGGCAACCGATGCGAGAAGCTGCTGCGCCCTACAGGCCTCGGGGAGAACTGATGGATGGATGCGAAGGATTTGGGTGCATCGAATGGGAGAGGAACCTCGCCGTCCATACAGATTAGCTCTCTCTGTTTTAGGGTAAACTCATCCTATGGCTTGATTGATTGTCTCCGACTCCGTCTAGGTGGACTGGGGTGGGATTATGACTCCACTGGTTGAACCGGCTGACGTACAAGGGGCAATTCCAGCGCTTACAAATGTCTATTGAGGTCCACCAATCGAATTTGGTTATCTCGTATCGGCGCATAGCAAAGGAAATTCATAGTGTGGGTTAATCTAGTAATGGCGTTTGGAATGAAGAAGAGTGTTGGAGGATTGTGCTGTTAATTTTTTTGATTGAAATGCAAAATGTGTGTCCGATGGGAAGAGTTACCGATGATAGAGAAAACAGAAAAAATACTGGCATCTGTGTACGAAATTTAGATGCATTTCGGAAAAATCCCAAAGTAAAGTTTTCTGCAAACAGATTATACTGGTAACAATATGAAAAGATATCTAAATCGGTCTTAAATTCCTCAATGGTTGTTTAAATTTCGCTAATATCGTAATAAAGACCAAATTAACACGTACTTCATTATTGCATTATTATCATGTTATAATTATAATCAATATAATATTAATACAGATTTAGCTGCATCTCAAACCCTGTTTTCTCGCTTCCGGGGCTCTAAACTTTATTTATTCTAATTTATGAGAACATTCTATTACTTTATTCTAAGTGCAATCACTCTTTCTGGTTGAACTATTTAAGGAAATTAGTGATTATACCATTAAAACATGAACCTGTATCAAAGTATGCATACTTGATTAAGGGTGCTGCCATTATGTACGTAAAAGTTTATTTATTCCGTATTTATATTTCGTTACTTGTTGCTAAAATACGATCCTATCACCGTTGTATTTAATTATATTTCGTAGAAAATACTCCAATAAATGAGGAAATTTCACGCAAACAAAAATATTTAATTGAATAATTTAATTAAATGATTGGGAAAGATAATTAGGTATGGTAAAATACACTTCGAGATAATTATGCGTTAATTAAGTTGGAAAATTGGATCTTTCTTTTAGAAGAAAGAAAATTCATTTGAATGCGATCAGTAAGTAAAAAATATTATACATAAAATATACGTATTTTCAAATATTCCACATCGATATTCTCTTAAGATCAAGGGCATATACTTAGAATTTTCATTGTAATCACCTTAAAGTGTATTTTTAAAATAATCGAAGATCTATAAGACATAATAATTATATTGAAATAAACTATGTCAATAGTTTTTGACTCCGATGACTGATGATATATGAACAATTGCGTATAGGTGAAACAGTCCTTAATATAGATATATTGACGCACATATACATGTATATCTATATCATGTTTATGACTGAGATTTTATAAAATTTGATTCATTAATCAAGAATAGTAAATAGCATATTCGTCACTGGAAATCTTTAGAGTGATTCATCATTGCTAATCTACTCAGTGCATGCGAACCAAGGTGTCTATGATGAAAGAGGATATCAGCCTGTGAATCTTCGAGTTTCCAAACTCCACTCAAAGCGTTCCCTTTCCCAAAATCCTCACCTCCACTCTGAATAGAGTTCTTCAAACTCGCCATTTACCTTCCGTGGAGTCCATCATCGCGTTTCACCGTCCAACTCGTCACAAAGGGGGAGCCATTTGACGGTAAATTGTGGAGCTGCCATGACATCCTACTCCCTTTTGTTAGCCGACCCATTGTCGCAAGGTGGAAAAAGGGCGGGAAACAAGGAAACGGGTCACCCGCTTACACTACCGTTTTACATTTTTTTCTATTTAGAAGCACGCGCTCTTACGCTCTATCTCGGATAAGAAGCCGACATACCGAATGGCTGTCGATATATCTCAGATTCTATGTTTGCACGTGTTGTTAGCACTATAGGGAAAAGCTTTTGAGAATTTCCTTGTAGTATCGGATTATTTTGCGTATGGCAGGAGATCACTTAGATGGTTCTATATATTCATGCATCATTCATTCAATACTAAACTGAGTATGTGGGTAGTATGGAAGGGATTATCCAGTATGTATCTCCTTGTGCCGTGATAATTGTTGATACTTCCTGCAATGATTGATAAGTTTATCTTCTTTGATTTTCGAACTATTTACGAGCAGAAACGGTATTCATTCACATATTAAATTAGATATATTTATAATTATATCATATAAATTTTTATTTGGTTAAAGTTAAAGTTATAACAATGTAATGAATTCATTTTAAATTTAATTAATTCTAATTAAGGGTAAGATTTCTTCACAGTTAGCAACCTTTAGCTACTCAACAAATCACCGTCTACTTTGTTTGCGATTATATAAAAACCTTCTTTCTTATTTTGATCAATTTATCAAATTGCTTTTATGAAATTTATATTGTATCAATTTATGAAATTGAATGGTACATATACTTACTACTTATTTTTTTCGAACGTGTTGCATACAAAGTTTGCTGCAAACGAATTCTTTGTTGGATTAGAAACATCAAAAATGGGTCAATCAATTAGTAATTAAGAGCACATGAATCTGCGTCAGTAATGCTGCAATAATTATAACAATGAGAATCGTATTAAGTGAACAATGGAGTAATTCCATGTAAAACGTATCGTAGCGGAAAGTAGCATTCGTCTTCCCCCACACCACGTCAACTGGAAAGGGACAGTAATAGGGTAGGGGTTTTGGACAGCAGGTAGTTCTGTGCGTAGGTCGGTGAGGGTTGGTTTCATCGGGAGGGTCTCTAGGTGGGAATTAGGGTTAGCAAGAATAGGGATTTTGTCGGATTTCCAAGGATTTTTCCTACCGTTAGTGAGACTTCCAAGGATTATAAACTACCGCAAGGGAATCCTTTTGTTAGCACTCGATTGCCCGTGCGGAAAACTTTAGAGGACAGAGGTTTGAGGTTAACTGGTCAATAAGCTGGAGAGTCTTAGGTGCGACGTTAAAAAATCCCTCGGAAAAGATAGCTCGAAAACTTCTTTGACTGCTGTCTTTCGTTATTAGGGTTTAAGTCATTCTGTCGTAGCATAACGTGGTATTGTAATGTAGTTATTTTTCCCTTGTTAATAAAATATTAATTTATGAATTGGAAAGTGATGTTTATGGAATGTAGAGATGTGTAAATGTACTAAAATTTGATAGATATATACTAAAATTTAGGTATACATAGAAATAGTTGAAAATATTGCCAGATTTTTCTCTGCTGTACAATCTAGAAGGGTCATCATCAACGCAATGAAATAGAGTCATACTAAATGAATGCAGAACACTTAGAAACTTCAACGCATATATTTTTATGGTAATATATTAATAATGGAATGCATTTTCTATGAAAATTATTTTTTCGTGGAATTTACTAAGTATTCTACGTTTATTTAACCCTGTATAATTACTAATATATCTCAAAAAGGTTAGAGATACCAAAAGATATTGTGCGACTCAACTAGAAGGTTAATGTATTTGATATTAACTTTTGTGTAGTTCTTCTTTAAGAAGACTTTGTTATCCATTTCTTAATAGGATGTGATGGAGGATTAAAAACTACGAATCTATCCTGTACCTTTTTCCCTTTAAAGTTGGTAGATCCTAGGGGTAAGGAAGTCCCCGATTTCACCCTTTCCGAGATAAAAGATTCCAAATCCTTTTGGTCATTCCAAGTTCTTTTATTCGCCCATAGGCACGCATTTTCGGACCGCCGCAGTTATGGCGGTCGCCTCTTTAATTACAAACGCCCACGTCGGCAGGTGAGCAACTTCGGAGGGGAAAATATCTGAAATGTTTTTCCGCGATGGAAATTTCCACCCGCGAAGAATTCCGAAAGTTTTGCAGGGGTGAAAAATAATTAATCCAACCTCTCCTCGGAATGTTTTGATGAACGCTTTTTCCTCTTTTGTTTGTCGGATTCCGTTCAAAGTTTTCCACGTCGCTTTTTGTATAAAGCAGCGGTTGGCGTTCCCCATTGTTTGTTTGAAGGTGCGGGAAATTCGATGAAGTCTTAAACAATTCCTACGGAACCCTTTTTAGGGCGCCGGATTCAACTGGAGGATTTTTCTCGTATCCTCGTCTCTGTGTTTAGAGACTTGTAGATTAAGTTGCATCGAAAACTCGTAGTTGCACGTAGAGATGCGACGAGGTAAAATAACATTGTCTGTGAACATTGTCGAATCTACTTCTTTTGAGGGGGGGTTGGAAATTCTCCGTAACTGCGGACCGGTAGTTTTACAAAGGATGCATGCTGTCTTCAAAGTATACTCCTTTGTATCTGTTTTATTCGTTTTCACATCGGTTTGGATTATTTATAAAGTTTTTTTTTGTTACAACAATGTTTTTATGGTCTTTATTGTGCAAATGGTCTATCAACATTTGCAGACTAATTAACAAATTGTTCTTAAATTTAAAGCTTCCGAAATAGTAAGCTTTGTTGTTCTATTGTTACAAACTCTACGACAATGAAGGCTTTTTAGATATATGTGTGTACTATCGAAAGATGATGAAGCCTTGTTTGATTATTTTGCGTTATGACTCACCTTTTGGTAATCTAGATAAGGCTGCACGGCGTGTAACGAAAAATGTATTGAATGAAAAGTAAAATTCCTATGACGATAATTTACCCGCGAATGTTACTTTCGAGGCAAAGAACAAATCTTCCCTGGATGATGATTAAAAAAAACTCTATTCTTTATTTGTACGTATCTATAATAGTATAGTTTCTGCTAATCATCCAATGAATACTCAATAATTAGATGCTAGGTTTCATAATAACATGATCTATCAGATTCCAAAACTCTTCTCCAAGCCTCGATTGCCAGTTTTCTGGTTATCTCAGTGCTTTACTATCTCTATTCCGGATTGGTCATCTTAAACTTATTCCATCTCGCTATTTTTCACTGAGGACCATCACGCAGTCTCGATCGCTTCCCTGGGCGGTCGCCATTTATCACTGATCCTACGAAATTTCCTCTCGAATTCATAAATCCTCTCCCTTATTATAAGGATTTTCTTTTTCTGATATCTAACTTGAGCGTATCCCACGAGAGTGAAAGGTAGCACAAGCAGACCAATTAAGCCGGGTTCGTCAACCCCTACCATTAGATTCATCTTAAGGAATCGATCTTCCAAATTCCTGCGATGAAAATTCTCCCTTGCGCGTAAACAAATCGTGAGCGAGATATCGAGCGTAATCGAAGTTCGATATTTCAGATATCGGCTCCCTCGCCTCGTTGGCATGGAAACGATTGTTGCGACACTGTCTGGGTGCGGAATTTCGACCAGCAAGGGCGTAAATGGACGTCATCGACACATGAATCGCTCGATAGCGCAATGCGATCAGCATTTGTTTCTTTTTTTGCAGTATATCGCTCTTTTTTCGAGATGCGGTATCTCTACGCGGATTTCTTGACCTGCAGGTCAAACTTGATGAGGTTTTGTCTCAGCACGAGACGATTAGATGGCGATGGAAAAGTTTGTTGTGTAACGTGCCCTTGATTTTTATTATTTCTTAAGTCTTTCTTCCATTTCCGCATTGCGAGATTCATGAACTACTTCATGGTTCACGTGTTTTAGATGACTTTTGAAGTATTACTCATTTATTTGCGAGAGATATGAATTGATTTAGTCGATGTACGCGAGCTGTAAAGATCAGGCATTATATACATTCTCATGTTCTATAATAATATCTTACTTTGTTTTCTTTAAGTTTTTTCGTTTAATATACCAGCAATATATATCAGCAATATACCTTCGATAATGTATCTTTAATGATAATGTATGTGCTTCTACGTGATCAATTTGGCAAGTAATTCACATAGTAGTTAACTAAGTAGATTTTACACGCTTCCAATAATGTTTATGTAAAATTTTTATTTAAAGGTATAAAATATATTATTAATCATTACTGCCCGCCCTCTTCTGTATGATCCTCTGTTATGTATGTCTTCCGCGCAGGTGAGCGATTTTTATGATTATCTTTTGTGAAAGCCTTTAAAATATGCGTCAATCTCATTCTGAATTAATTTTCAATGTGGATTTAAATAGTCTGACAAAATTGTGCGGACGTGTTAGCAAGAAAGTTGTAAAGCTTAATTTACGAAGGCTCGAGAAAAGCTTCAAAGTTGAATTTCAAATCTTTTCCTATTGACAAATGAGCGATGTCAGAAGAATAGATTCACCTCATCGACTATGTTCACTTCGTGTTTCAGATGTTAAAGTTGTAGTTTTAGTAGACTAGTTTCGCAACTAGAGCGTGAGAATCGACATGGTTCGACCGTTAAAACTTGACCTTCAAAGAAGTTTTTTTTCGCCAAGATCTCCTTCTTTCCCCGATTCATTCATCTCCCGAGAGGGGCAATTTGCATCGCCAGCTGCGCGTGAGACAGTTTCCCGAAACTCGCGTCCGAGTTTCGTGAAACTCCGTTCCAAGTGGGGTAAGTCTCCTCAGTAGATATTCTTCGCTTCCCCCCCTATAGCTCCCCCCTCGAGAGATACCTCCACACCTACGCCCAGAAATGCTTCGAATACCTCGGCTTTTATGGCGTGACGAATTCCCAGCGACAATTCCCTCTTAAGGTTCAACCTATCCGAGCAGTCAATTTACCCTGTGCTTTTAAAACGCACCTCAACATCGGAGACCGGCTTTCTCTCTCGTGGCTTCTTCTTCCTGCTCGTTGTTTTTAAAAGTGCCATTTTTATGGGTTTTTCGTGGTATAGTTTCCGATTTCGGAGTTACTTTTTTATCCTTTATCGAAGGCATTCGATGCATCATCGGTTTTGGATGCCGAAGGAAAAGTGGTTTTCGGGAAGGATTGGATGTCACGATGGCTCGAAAGATTCGATTACAGGGGACTTTTTTGGTTTGCCCGAGGACCCTGAAGAATACTAGAAGGCAGTGTATCGAATATTGTTCTTTTGTATAGGCGTGCGCGTGTTTTGATGCACGCGAAATGTTTTCCTTTTTTTCGTAGGTTTTGGTTTACGTGAGGGTTAGGGGAAAACAGGGTTTCGGAAGGAATGCAGACACCGTTTTCATAGAATATATTTATTAAAATGTGTTTATTTGACGAATATATATTGGTTATTATATCCCTCGCACGTAAAACGAATGATTTTAAATGATTTCTCTATCATGTATCGTGTATCTGCAATTCTCCCTGGCAACATTATTTAATGATATTCAACTATTTTGAGCGATAAAAACATCCTAATATTTTACAAGAATATCATGAAACTATGTAAGATATCACGTAACGATTTCGTATTACCAAATCCTACAACATAATTCTATAATGATATTAGGAATACAACATGGTTAAATTTAATAGATAACGCAAAAATTGCTGTGCTGTACTATAATTAGTTTTAATTATAATTGTTCGAAATTTGAAAATCTATACCTTGATTACATGTATCTTTGTGTTGTTTAAAGGATGACAACCGTTAAAAAAGTAATGTATATAGTATAATTGATTTCAGTAGGAATACGGTTTTGGAATTATAATAGCGAATTAGTTACGGAGAAGAGCGTTTTTTAAGAGAAGCCTGCATCTTTGGTCCAGAAGTAAAAAAAATCATTTTTCTCCGGCTCAATCAATATAAAAATTATGGTAATCAACCATTATAAAGAAAAAATGGGAATCACCGAAGTTAGTCAACGCCCTGTTTTGGGCGTGTTCCATTTATCCTCGTATCTCATGCGTCTCATTTATAAGGATTCTGTTTCATTCAAGTATAAACACTCCGAAGCCAACGCGTTTTCTTGCGAGAAACATCTCCGGCATAAATTAACCGTAAAATCTTCCGCAGTTGCGGCTCATTAGACTTCCAAAGTTCCCATTTGACCGAAACGAATTGTTTTGCATTAAAGTTGTTGAATCATCGCCTGGATACAAGTGTCTCTCTCGCGTCTTCCCAATCGATTCACGCTTGTGCACGGCGACCGCGTGATTCCCAACTCCTTCAATTATTCAGCGCTTAATTAGGGACGTGTTTATAGTTTTCGTGAACGCTCTGATGAAATTACACGGATTGCCTGCTGGGAAATTAAGCCAAGGTCTAATCCATTTCCAATCCTTGCGCGTGTTCTCCACTGCGGAAGGAGATGCAAAGGATTTGTGCAGACGTGCAGAAAAGACAAAGTAGTCTTCAGATTGAACGAGGGAGTTTTGGCGCGAATAAAACTGTACAAAGAAACAAATTGAACAGTCGTGCTCGATTACTGTATCGAAAACTGGGAGTTGATCTATCAAATAGTATTCATTAGGAGTGATATCAACTTTCGATTCATGAAATATTAACGCGATATGAAGCACGTTTACTCAATCTTATGATCTTCTTATTAGGGCATTTTAATTGAAAATACTTTTGTTTTCTTTTCACTTAATTTGATGTGCAATTTTTATTATCATAGCGTAACTTTATTCGATAACAATATCTGTTTAAATCATGTCTATTTCTACATAGTAACGATCGTTTATTTCCTAATAATGCTAGCAGTTCATCTTTATTTATGAAAATGAGTCTACTTTTGTATGTAAGTTATTGATATATTAAAAATTATTATCACCTTATGAAGGAAAAGAATGTTAAGCATCTTAAAAATGCTAAAATATATTGAGTTTCAATTTCACTTTCTATTCACCCCATCTTCAATCAAATCAGACCAGTATCATGTTTGTTTTCAGAAGAAAAATTTCGAAAAAAACTTCATCTCATCCGATATTTTAATTTCGAAGAACTTCCACGATAGTTGCGGATTAATCCTAATGGAATTTTCGCCTCAGTTCCTTAATCTCGCCCTCAAGTTCTTATCGATAAGTAAACCCCACTCCCCTAAACCTTCGCAGATGTCTCTAGGAAGATTCCTGACCCAATTGTTTTCCTCTACATTTCGGAGTTCTTTTTGAAGTTTCGCATAATTCGGGCGAATATTTTCGTCCACGTAATTGACTCTCTGCGGTCGTGGGTTGCCAAAACTTTTGTGAAAAAGCCTCGTTTGAAGTTACCGCCTCCTTCTTGGCGAATACTTTATCGGGGAGAGTTTTAATTGGTCCTCCGGTCGGAAGAAGAGAAGGGCCCGGTCGTCGCCTATTGCGGATATAAACAGAAGGCCCTCGCCGTCATTGTCGTATTGCCGCGGCTCCGTTCATTTTTATAGGTTATATTGTTTTGTTTATTGCTGAATATAGGACTCAGAAGTTTTGCAATTAAGTTCGCGGAGAGGATACGGGGCAGTTAAACCACTCGAAATTGCACACAAAGTTATTTTATGATGCAACGGAAAAATCTATGCGAACTAGGGTTGAAGTGTTGGTATATATTCGTGAGGAGGTTTATCTACCTAATCCTTTATTGCTTTGAATGAATTATCTCGGAGGGAATCACCTCGAGAACGTATTTTAAAAATGCTTGTGTAATAAACTATTCGGTGAGAGGTAGAAGTTAGTTTGAATTTTACGGGAATTTTTAATATAATTAAAATCATTGCTTGGAATTTCTATGAGTGAATTTAGTTTATGTTTGCCGTCTTCTATCATTCCTTTCCCATATAATGAAAAATCTGTCGATTTAAACGATAATTTTACTGAAACTCGTAATGATTTAGTAGTTAAATGTAATTTTTCTGCTTTTTATATAGTTTCGCTATTGTTTAATATGAAATCCAGGTGGTAGATGTACAATTTTCAAGAAAAAAGGTTATCAAGTATGAATATAAACCTGAGATGAAGGTGGTCATTAGATTAAATTAATTCAATCGAGAGATATTTAGACTCGTAAAATTCGACTTTATAAGGTTTCGACTCCACTATGCTAACGAGAAAGTAAGAAAACTATGTATGAAATAACAACTCTATACTTCAGTTCAAAGGTGAATATCCGACTTTAATTGGATCATGTGCATAGGAAATATTTACAAGGAGCTGATGAGAGAGAGTAGTTGATTTCTTCATTGCGGAAAACGACTATCTCAAAGAAGAATCGAAATGTCTTTGATCGGATGCTATAGAGGCCAAGAGGGCTACAGAATAAGAGAAACACACATGGGAACTCTCAACTTTTTGTCCCGCCATTTAAAAAACACGGAGAATGTTCGAAAAAAAGGGATGACATCCTGCTTTAAAGCGGAGAGATGCCATGCGCTTTGAAAAAAGGCATTAAAGCGGAAGAGAGCTGGAAAACTTACGAGCGTTTATCTTCAATGCCTCCAGTGCCGACGGTGTTCAAAGGCATCGTAGAAATTTTTATTTTACATTTTCATTCAATTCTTTCTTTTAAATTTCTCTTTTTACGTCATTTTGACCCGGTTCCGCGATTGCAGCGCTGGACACTTGGTTGCAGGTTGCACGCGGGTATGCACCAAGGGATTGTTTTATGACCCACTTCGTTGTAGGCCTTTGTCTGGCGCACGGTTGTCCCTGCGCGTGTGTACTTTATATGGAGATACCGAAGGTGTAAAGGGTGAGTTTTGTAGAATATGCGGCGACGTAAGTTTTGACTCGTACAAGGTAAAGTACAGAAGATTACAGAGGGTGTTTTTTCGTTTTGAATTCGATTTCATTATTTTTAATGGCACTGAAATTTTTATGCTGTCATAAACACCGCGGATTTTATTTAATGCTGATCATTAAGGCTCAGAGAATCCGACAAAAGGGCAAGGTTTGAGTCGTTTGATGTTTTTTGTCACCCATAAAATATATGCATACGTACCACGCGCATCAGCTTCAAAAACTGAGCTCAGTTTAACACTTGGGTTTTCCAAAAGCTCTGAAGAGGGTAAAACGAGAAAAGAAGGTAGTTTAATTGAGTGAGTCATAACCGAATAACTTGGAACTACCGAAAAAACTACAAAAGTATGCAAAAAATTGTAAAATTTGCTTAATGTAAATTCCTTTGAGCATTTTCAAGGCAGAGTTGTAGATTTTGTTTATCACTCAACCGATCCGTATTGTATTCAAGCTGAAATAAGAATATATCGAAAGGAACATGCAATAGAAGAATAATATTTAATGAATATTTACTCCATATCGGCCCAACGTGCCTGAAATACGCATTATTGATAATATCGCTTTTTCTTGTTTCATTATGTGGAAATGAACTGCATTCTGTATTGATTCCTTTACGAAAATATTTGAATAATTAATAATTTTAATTAAGTAATGAAATTTTGAAAGCATAAATCTATATAAGAGTAAATTAAACTAAGAACAGCTCTATAATTTTGGGAAATGACATTTATTTATCTACTTGGAACAACATCGTAATAATACTGTTGGTAGAGATGCCATTTTAATTCCCTGAATACTTCTTCTCTAATTGCTAGGTTTTGCAGGGTTTTAAGTCTGGAGTAATTGTCTTTGACTCAGGGGGTCATGGATGGTCCTAGGAAGTATTTTATGATCGTAGCTGACTTTATCGCTCTAGTCTCCATACGGTTAATTTTATTCCTGCTTTAAGAGGCATGGATTGCATCAATTGCCCCTTACTATAAAAATGTGCCCAGAGCATTCAGAGTGAACCGTCCAATGTAATTAGTCTCAAATGCTTTAGGAAATTACATGTGTGCAATCCTAATTGCATTGTATCTCTTATGAATGCAACTAATGCGCATGGAAATGAACCTGCCCGTTGGAAAAATTAAACCGACTGCCATTGCATTGTCTCAAGCGTATTTATCATTTTGCTCTTTATAAGGGTAAATTCGAGCTATTCATTCTGCTATTTTTTGCTCTACGGGGATAGCTAAACAGGACGACCATAAAATGGTGTTAATCATAATTAAAAAGGTCCATTCAGAGCTTTTCATTGCGGTAGCCTTGGTCTCTTTTGTAAGCTTATAATAAATAATGTATAAAAAATATTTAAAATAATTTTGGAGCTTAATAATTTAAAAATTTAAGGATGCAATTTAAGGATAAAAAATAACTGGAAATTTGTGAGAAATTTTATGATCACTAAAACTAAGAATAGTTTCGATTCTAAAAAATGGATATCGTGAAATAAAACTTGATTTGATCCTGAAAATTCTCCTTTACGTCTTTTGTACAATATTAGTAGTTATAAAGATGGAAATTTCCGAATTAAATTTTAAATAATCCAATATCTTTTTCTTCAGTTTGAAGATCTCCTGAGTCAAGCTTGTGCAAATCGTTGTATTATTTAGTTAAAGTTTGATCGATGTACGTAATATTTTCGAAAAGGATAGATTTTTCGCGCTTTCTATTATTCTAGAAAATTCAAATTCTTTCTCAGCCAATCGCTAGAATTCCCATATCCACCTCGGGAAAAGATAAATTTCGAATTTCCATTTCACTTCGCACTCGACGGCGCAAGATTCACTTAAGCAATTTCAATCTACGCTCACTTCGACTATCCTTAAGCTGGCAAGATCCATAAAGCATCCGTAACGTCTTGCTCACGCTAAGCATTTCTCTTCCTTTGCACGGAAGCTTAATAGTAGTATCAGTTGCGATGTATCCGTAAGCACTTTGAACGCCTTCCGGTTATGGTTCTCATTACATCTCTTGCGAAAGAGAATTCCTTTCCGAGCCATACAAAGTTAGTGCCGATTCGCTTTCTCGGTTCGCCATTCTTTCCCATCTGATGGCAGAACTTGGGGAAATGCCCTTACGCTAACCAAAGGCCTCACTACAGTCTCCTCGTTGAAAACGTCTTTCCTAAGATGTAAAAAAAGGATTGGGTGTAGGTTGGAAAAAAGAGGTTCTAAAAGTGCTATTCAGCCAGAAGAGATTTTTTCGCCCGAATTCTCGAAGGGGCCCGTTCGCAGTTTACTGCTTCAATTTCCGTTTTTGAGATGAAATTGTATCGTAAATCGCATTTCGCAGAATAGTTTATTATTTCCTGTTTTACGGGGAAAATGGAATGTAAGATACAGGTGAAAATCTGTTTAGGATATACGATAATTAACTTTTAAGGAAAGATGTGCTATCTATAATTCAAGAGTTCTGATTGGAATTAGATAATCTAGTTTTTGTTTATTCAAACACTAACCGTATTATATTGCAATCTTCTTTAGCATTTAGAGAATTCTTTGCTATGATCATTTTAGGAGGCTTGGTTAATTCAGATTTTTTTCCTATTCTTTGACTAAAACGATGTTTAATTTACGATTTAATGCACGATAAACTGGAATACTTATTTTTTCAGTTTGTTATAGGCATTGATTTTAGTTAACGCTATTCCCTACTAACAAATTCGTAATAGTTCATATCTATTCCTTCGGCAGTATATATTCCTCGCAGTTATTTGGATATGAGTCGTTTCTTTCACACTCCTCAAATTTTCCTACTTTCACCGAATTTCGATGCAATCCCTATTTCCCGGAATTTATTCTCAGTCATTTTTGTAGAAATCGAACGCTCTGTGGCGAGCATTTTTCGTCGACGTAGATCGTCATTATGGCCGTGAATGGAACATTCCCATCACTTGGCGATCTTTTACAATAGAGGGCGAAATTTCAGAATGATCCCCTTATTTACGACTTCCTTCATTTTTTCCCCGATTTTCTCCCTTCTTTTTTTTCTCGTATTTTATGGGATTACCTCAGTTTTCTCTCGATTCAGCCTCATCTCCATGGATCCCAGGAAAATCAATGTTCTGTCAGCGGTGCCAGAGGCGTGAAATATTTCTACGTCATGTAAAAATGTTTTCGCCAATTTTAAACGGAAGAGGGGTGATATTGTTTTTTTTCACCTTTTTTCGTCTATCGACGTTTTCGATGCGTTTTTTTTATTCATGGTTGAGAATGTGCTTCTGTCGTGTCGCGGAAAAATATATGGTACATTCTCTCTTTCTTTAGCGGTTGATTGAAAGTTTATTGTGTTTCAACTCTCTCTATCCGTGTACATTTTTGAATTGTTTGGATGAATGGATGGTTTTTGAATCGAAAGAAATTGCTATTCAGGAGTTTATTGTGTCGTTGAATGTATTGTTTGACCGCGTGTGGTAATTTATCGTAATAATGCTTACATAATTACGTATTTTCTTGCTGTTCATTCTTTGTTTTCCAATCTTTTTCACATTATTATTTTTACAGTAATTAATAATATAAGTGAATAATCACTATTATTAAATGTAGGATTTTTTAATAAATGTATAAATTCGATGAGATATTAATTTTTTTATCGAAGATAGAGTTCCACAAAACTAAGCTTTCCTCTGTGGAATCTATCATAGGATTTTTTATCGTTTTCTTAGTTTTTGCTTCCTAACGGAAATTCTGTTATCCAAAATCTGCCACGAAAATATAAATTATTTTATTAACGATGAATTCAGAGTAAGATATTTCCGAGATTATTGGTTGTAATACAATTTTTTTGAATTTTACCCATTGTTTTCATTTAAATTTTTTTTAAGAGACAGGTTTAAGGATAATGTCAGCTTTAACTTATTGTTAAGATATCATATGGAAAAGATTACTTAAAAATTATTCAATAAAAGAAATAATTTGTGGATAGAAATTACTCTGAAAACCAACCGTTTTATTTCACTGAAATCAATTAATAAAAACTTCAATTTTATACAGATGCTTCAAAAAAATTCAGAGCACGAAAAAAATTAATAAAATTAGAAAGTATACTCTGGTAAAATTAAAAAAAACGAAATGAAGGTTATAAAAATTGAGAATATCTCTTCGTTTGTCATGAATGACACAGTTTATGAACTAAAACTGTTATGTTATTTTGCATTGCTAAAATAGAAAATTGAATGTGAAATCCACAGCAACGGTTCAATCTCTCCATAATAAAATGTATTAATATTAATGCTTGAAATATTTACGTTTATATTTCGCTAATTTAATCTAAATTAGAGTTAAATTATTCCGTGAGTTTATCCATACAACTTTTATTTGAGGACCGGAAGTAGACTTGGGCATTTCCTTTCCTGAGTTTAATGAGAAGGTTCTGCAAGATTTACGCACGGAAGGTGGAATCTTTATGCATGAGCGGAGTAATTAGTCATCCTCGGAATCTCAGGCGCAGTTGACGTCATCTTTGGGGATAATATTCTCCGGAGGTGTGGAAATAGAATGCTTTTGCCCTCTGCGGCTGTCTCGGCTGAGGAGGACATCGCTGCTACTCGGAGAAACAGATTTACAACTTAATCTCTCCTTTGTACTCGAGGAAGATTCTCCTTGCATAGCACTTTGTCTTTTCATTTGAAACTGCAAACTTGGAGGTGTGGAGATATGGATCTTAGTGGAGCCATCTGATGGTTGAAACACTTAAGTTCTGATTAAAATTTTCTTCCACTTGGTTTGAAAGAACTAAAACAGAATAGTCAAGTTTTAAGAAGAATTAGTTAAGAACAATTAAGAATTATATTACTAACTAAGAGCAGTTAAGGATTATATTTCCACTTCTACGTAATGAATAGCGAAGAGAATTAGATTATTTGATTAAAATAGTAAAATACGCTAATATAGATGACATTGTCTAAAATATGAATAACAAGCAAAAATGCTCAAAACTTTCCCATGCCTAAAATTGTAGTAACGAATTAAGTCCATGTTATTCGGCATAACTTAGTGGAAAGCCATGATGTATTGAAATTGAATATAAAATTAAGCACGATGTATTTACTTTCATTTTATTGTATGATTTGAATGAGGCAATTGATTACCTTAGTTTTAGAAGGGTCAGGTATTAATCAAACACAAAAGTATTGAAAAATTAGGCCCGATTCACGAAATTTTCAAGAAGTTGGAACTTAAAATTATATTCTCATGAACCAGAATTTTTGCGCTTTCATACTGTACCGTACCACCTTACCAACTGCGGGAGCATAAAAGGCAAGTGGTGTACCGTATTGAGTCGGAAATCACCGCAAGAGAGGGTCTGGGTTCGAGTACCGACCATTTGGATTTTTTCCTCTTCTATTTCATATTGAGTTAACTTTGATTATAGCGTTTCCTTATTGAGCTAGTAGAATTGTTTAATGAACAAATATGCTTAGATTTATCATGGATTAATTATAATTTCATAAGTATATGATGTACGCCTAAGAAAAATCGGATTCCATTCAAAATAATATTCACCCGAAACATACATTCTACGTAATTATTATTACTTTCGACCGTTCATCATAACAGTTCAATCTTTGTTACATGTTTGAGTATCCTTTTGAGATGTATACATTCTTAAGGGAATTCATAAAAAATAATTAATAAACACACCTCAAGACCGCCAGGTTTTATTGACAGTTCAACAATAAATATTTGTGGAATCAATTAATCTCAAAGTTGTGAGCAAACTTTTTAAAGCCGATTCCAAAAAAATAAAACTTCTAACCCTTCAGGATATCTTTTCAATTACTTCTCAAAAAGATCGGTAACCAAAGAATTAAAAAAAAATAAAACGTTTAATTTTCCCCGACTCATCTTCGGAATTCACCCGAAACACTCCCAAAAAAAACATCAAAAAATCGCAAAGAATCCTTCTCGAGAAACCCTTTCCCATAGCAGATCAAAAGGATGGTCTATAAAGGACAAAAAAAGATTCTTTCCTCTATAAAGGGGCGGAGGCTTACGTACCTTCTAAGGCGCGAGTCATAAGGGAGGGCTTCCTTCCTTAAGTTCTCATCACAACACAGAAAGGGAAGGTTCCACCTTCGCCGCAGCAGGTTCTTCTCAATCATCAGACACACCTGATTCCTCCCCTGCATGCCTTCTAAAAAGGAAACAGACTTCCCGCCTTCCACGCTGGAAACTCCTCCTAGTCATCCTCAAGGCGCACCTCAAACGTATCCAACCCATCTGAAGAAAACTTTTCCTCTTGTATCTCTCTCCATCTATTTCTCGTTTGACCTCTATGCGCTATCTCTCCACCTCTGTCCGTCTTTTGTCCCGATGACTGTGAGAGTCGGTGGCTGTTATCTTCCTCTCGTTTAAGGGCGTTTATTTTCTCGTCTCAGGCGTTCAACCGTTGCGTTCGTTCCACACCTCTGGATTCTTGCCCTCCTGACCTCACTCCCTCTTGGGCTTGCATCTTCCGGGCGCTTTGCCGCTGTTGTTTATGATACGCGTGAATGATTCGACTCCGTAACTTATGATTATGTCTACGTTTAAGTTCTAAACGCAGTAACTTATGACTATGCGCATGATGCAGTTCTAACCGCAAGGTTTGTGAGAATCGTACAAGCTAATGTCTCTGATATTGTTAAACTATATTCGGGAACGTTAAATACTTCAGAAACACTTTTATTTGTACAAAATTTATTTGGAATGTCAAAAGACTGTTGTGTTAAGAAGCTGTCGAATTCTAGTCATAACACATCAAAATATATTCCGTCTTAGGTCAAGGCACAGACTTCTTTAAGGCTTCATTCATCACCTCTGAAAGAAATCTACCCCAATATTAGTGTGAAGAGAACCTTGTGAAGTTGCCAGTGTTCAAAATTTAATGGCATGCCTCCCTTATATATACCATAGATCTGTGCTATGGTATACTTGATAATACGGACGGATTTTATTCTGGGTACCTTATTGTATTTGATTACTGATTGTTGAATGTTCATATGGTCTATTACTGCATTACTGTTGTAAGAATTATTATTGGATGCAATAATAGTACTAAATGTGTTTTAGATACGTTTCTGGCGCATTATCAGGTCGAAAGTCTGAATCAATATTTTTAATTCCTGAATAATCCATTCTAACTTCAAAATGAATATTATGAAAAACAGAAAAGATAAAAATCCTTGTAGCGATACGTTCCCAGATATAGTTAACCGCATTACCAGTAAATAAGCTATATGGAAGAATTGTTATCGCTTAGAATTTCTTTCCTTTGGTTTTACAACTATCGCGAATAAGTACTTTTTAATAAACGTAACTTACATATTCATCCGAACAATAATATACTTCAGGATGTAATAGAACCTGTTTGATGTTCATCTGAATATTCAATGCCAGTTAGAGTTTCTGAACAAAATAGAGAAGCAGTCACATCGATGTATGTAAATTTCTTCTGCCTAAAGATATCGGAGTTTTCATGCGAATTACAGCAAGCTTCGAGGAGCTCGAAGCCTTCTGGAAAACCGTTTCAGACAATCGAAATTTCCGCTCCATGCCACTCGTCGCCCCGGTTACGCGATGGGTATTTTTCGTGAAGCCTCGATGAAAGCTCCTGTCTTATTTCCACTCATAATCCTTCAACGCATTCTCCTTCCGTGCCCCGCTTCGGAAAGAGTTCTGTCTCCATGGGGATATTCACGGATCAAGTGATACGAAAACGTTTTTGTACATCCCTTTATCCTGGCCGTCTTGGAATTCCCCGAGGTGACGAGAGCTAATACGACGTTCTACGAGTCTCTTCCCTTTTGCCCGATCGGTTTCAAAGACGCTGCTCCATCTAACCCTCCATCCGCGGCATTTAACTCTCGGCGCAATGCGTTAGTGTTTTGTCTCTTTTTATATTCCCGCCCTTTTTATTCCGTTCGCTACCGTCCCTCTAGGAATGCGATGCTTTCGAGCGGAAATAGATTCTGGATGGCAAACTTAGCGCGGGAGTGTACTGCTTGATCCGGACCTCAGACACATCTCTATGAGAGCCAGTGTTGATGTGTGTATGGAAGGAGGTGTGAAGGGAAATTTCTTAGAAGTGGTGATTACAACAGGCTACTGTCACATAACAGGCTTCTAAATTACATGAATGTGTTTTATATTCTACCATTATTGAATACATTCACTACCTTTTTTGGAATCTCAAGGGTATGTTGATTAAGAATTTTTCCTTCCGTTTAGTGATTTATCGTTAAAACTGTTTCTGATCATTAATTGTTAACGGTTTTAAGGGTTTATTTAAGGATTGATAGTTACAATAATAACATTTTATAGAAAAAGAAACACTTGGTCAGCAGTTCATTTGAACTCATTTATTCTATCGTTTGAACTGGGGTAGTATATAGCTTTTCATTTCCACTGATGTAGGTAAATAAGGCCATAAGAAACAAGGTTGAAAAAGTTCAAGGGGAAATAATGATTTGTATTTCATCATTGCAATCAGTTCTAATCGGCAGTAATTTCAGTTACAGTTAGATTTGAGTTATGTGGGTTAAATATCTGCGTCAATGCATTTGTCATCTAAATTCCCCAATGAAAGGATAGAAGAATAGAGTTTCATTGCCAAAGAATTCCAAGGTTGTAGTTAGAAGTCAGAATTCCCCTTAAGAAAATACTATTGTTTTTTCATACTTAAGCCCTTGAAAGTAATCGCTGGATTATAGCTAACTTAAGGTTTTTTCAAGCAGTAATGACAAGTAGAAACGAAGAGAGTATGTATAAAATCTAATACATACTTTTCTTTGATTCATCTTTCTTTGAAGATATAATCTAAAATCACCCTAAATATTACGTTGCAATGTTTATTCTATAACCGTTCAATCTCAAATCCTGTACCCATTGATTGTAATAGAAATGTCAAAGTAATTGATTCTGTATAGTGATAATATTTAATATCACAAAGATAAAATTTATTATACTTGATTTTAAAATTGTAAATATGAGCGTTATATGAGAAAAATGAAATTAGCTATGATCATACTTTTCTTAAAAAAGTATAATACAGTTTTTATTTATTTCTTAACTTTGAATCTGAAGAGATTAACTTCACAACTTCTGAGAAAAACGGAATTTAGTTTTTCGTGATAAAAACTGAGTTTGTTCATTGTCTGGAACTCCGTTAGTCTTTTGGCAGATTTTCTCTCTTTGTTTACCTCTGACTTATGATCCTACTCAACCATTTCTAACTGGAGCTCAAGAATTGGCAATGAAATACTAAATTAGGCGACAAAAAGATTTTCCGCAAATTTCGCAATCGTGGATTTCCGACTAGGAATCCTCTCCTATCTAAAGAGACAGAATTTACCTTTCGGCGAGACTATTTCTTTCATTATTTTCACGAGAACGTTTTTCTGCTTTATTAAGCCCCTTCCTAATCGCCGTGGTATCCGCACAGCTGCGCTCGATAAGCCTTCATTTGTTTTTCTCCTCTCTTGAGCCGCGTATCAAATCGGATCATTAACTTTGATGGCCCATCCACGGGAGTTTTCCTTACCTCCGGCTCTGTTTCGCGTTTACGCCGCCAGAGGGACTCGCGCTGCTTTTTATCCGGTCGTCATGGCAGCGCAAAGCGTCCATCATTCATTGTCACGTCTCGTCGGCTCCCAAAGAATATGGTGGATCGTAATTGGGGTGATAATCGATGAGTTTCTTATGCGCCCGTGTCACATGAAATTGAGTCGATGTCCGTTGAGCATCAACTGGAAAAGCCGCCGTGTTTAATCACGTTTATGCCGATGAAGGTTTTTGATTTTGTGATCGCGATAGGACTTGTCTGGAGGGATATCTGTGTGTGTTTTGTTTGTGGTTACATTCGTCTATTATGGTTCAAATTTTGGTCAGCGCTACCTTGATTTTACGGAGATAGAGGTCAGGTTTCACTTTAGAACTGTATATGGAAGGAGGGTTTGGTTTCAAAATAACCTCCAATTTTTTAGCATTTAATAGCTATTGAACTCTATAATATAATATATATAACTATATATATATATAACTATATATATATATAACTATAACTCTATAACTATATATATTCTCGTTGAAAATTCTACGAAAAAATTTATCCGAATATCTAATGAATACGTAAATCGTAATCAAATTGAGTTTGCTCGAAATTCCATTCAAAATCTTCTCGTAACTGAAGGTACACCAATCTATAAGTCCGATACATCAATACCTATTAATATTCCGAAACGCTTTCAAACGGAAAATTTTATCTCTCATTACGATCTACCTCACGCTCTCCCGATTAGATTCTTTTTACTCACGCTTGACTTGTTGCACATGCGAACAATTCCTTACCGATATTCGAGGAATTCTAACCAAGAGAATATTTTTTCGCTTGAAATCGGAAAATATCTTCTTGGTATCGAAACTTTCCCTAAGGCATGCTGTATCAGTCGATTTTCTTCTGCTTATAAATTTATTTTAGGAATCAGTTTTCTGGCTCGGTACTATATATTTGTGGAAAATAGCAAAATATTCGTTGTTTCAAAATTTTTTAAAATGAATTTTAATATATAATTTTTATTTTTATCGCTTATTGATTTGAGGTAACCATTATGTTCTTAGAAATTTGTGGTGCCATTTATTGTGCTTTACGGAATTGGAGTATTTCGGGTTAGTTTATCGGTTGCTATGATACGCCTATAATTGGGTTTTTGAGAATTTACCGCGTGGGAACCCAAGAAATTGAAACTTCGTCGTTCAATGGAATGGGATTTGCAAGCAATGGTTTTCCATATATAATTCTAGATTTGGAACTTAAGCATGCAACTAAAAATCCTATTTAAATCTAGCGATAAGAATGATTTGAAACATTTTTTACTTTATTTATTCACTATTAATGCTTTTGCATGAATAATTCTCATAGTCTATTCAAATTTGCTTTTTTTCGGATCATGCAAACTAACCCTCATTTGTTATAGATATAGTCATCCTGAGCGGGTTAGAGATATAGTTATTCACTTGTTTTTGCTTCTACCCATATGTAATTTATCGATGATCGTATTTTGTTGGAGAGGAAATGTTTTCACTCGATACCTTGAGTGACCTTACCTTGGATCTAAAGCTAATCTTTTTGCTGTTTCGAAAACAACAAAAGCTTTACAGTTATTCGTTGCAAAACTCAATTCGTATTGTAAATAAAGAACAAGCTATCCTTGAGGTGCTCGTCAACAAGAATTTATTTCAATCTATTAACTTAATTATTGTGACGGTTGGTTAGAGAACTATGCTTTCATCTCCTTCCAATTGAGTCAATGAGTTCGTGATTGAAGCCTTGCAATTTGTAGCGTGGACAATGGAGGATTTAGATAACTTAAGGAATTAAATTGGGTTATTTTAATTTACTCTAGACTCTCATTATAGTATGAGAAAGCTAAATCAACTTACGATTGTTGGTAAAAAGAGCGTCTAAATACTTTTTATTCGATTTTAGGACTTTCCAACAATATTGTTTGACAATATGGTTCGGAAACCTGCCAAGAACAATATATTTAACATAAGCCACTCATTTGGAATTATTAATATTGTAATTTAATTTCATACTACTTAAATATGCCTATATATTTAAGTAATGTTTGGTTGTTTCTTTTCTTTATTTTTCTAAAAGCTGAAGTTATTTTAAGTAAAAAGTTGGTGTGTATAACATGTGTGAGTGTTTAGCTAAATATATATAACTTAATTTCATTCAAATACATTATTTACTTATTAATGAATTATAGATAAATATATATGGAATCCGTAATTTTAATCTCTGACGTCTGTGAATGTACGACTTTTTACAATAAAAGATCGACAAGCTCAGATCGCAGGTATGTTCTAGATTACACCAAAGGTAAGACTCGTAGACATAAGGGATTAACAACCTGTGATTGATCACTTCTGCAGGAGCGAGTACTCAAGACTTCGGCATTTTTCTCTATTTCTCCCGGAAACATTTCTACTCGTCTTGAGAACTCCGCAAAAATTCCTCCACAAAAACATTCTTCGGTAGGAAAAAATCCAATCCATCTTCGCTCAGAAGCCCAGAGCTCATTTCGGGAAAAATCCAAGCAAACCTCAGTTGTGAGAGGTAATTTCTTCCCTGCAGTACTACGGGAAGCAGGGAGCAAATATGCCCCACGAAATGTTTTCACTTTCGGGGGCTTATCGGAAACAGATTTTCCGCGTTGCTTAGCCTCGCTCCAGGGGTCTACAATTACTCTCCACCCACGGATTCCAAGCTTATACCAACTGCTACCTCTTCTACTACCGCCCTAATTTTTTTCCCGTAAAAGTGGACCCACCTGCACCTTCTACATGGAAGTAATGAAAAGCTACTTAAAAAAGAGAGGTGGAAAGTTGAGAGAGGGAACGAGATGGGAAATTAAGGGTTAGGAATATGACATATAGGGATGCGGAAGAGATGGATGGGTACAGAAATGGTTTGGGTTAAATGAAAGACAGCCCGTTGAGAAGTGATAGACTCGTTAACTCCCGAGACTGATAATTACACGGTACGGTTTTGATGAGGTGCGTTGATGGAATGATTGTTGCATGCATTGAAGCCATTTTTTCGTTACTATAACAGTGGATTTTAGATTAGATCTAATTAAGCCATTAATTTGAGACATTAACGATTATTGTTGATGTGTTCTGTGCACAAGTACCAGTCGTTGTTTCCCTAACGTGTGATTGTTGTAGTTTTGAAGGCTACAATGGAGAAATTTTGGATTATTATCGTTTCTAAAGTTTTTTTTTTGTATTTGAATAGATCTCTCATCTGACTTAAATACTTTATTTAATTGTAATATTTATAATACTTTAATATTTCTTTATTGTGTGTTTACGAACAGTATGTAAGACAATTCACGTAATATATGTCATGAATGTTTTATGAAAATAAGTTTAAATATTGGATTCCTATAGTGTTTTAGAGAGTATTTCTAGTGCAACATTAGAATCAGTTTCAATCGGCAGTAATTACGGTTCTGGTTAGTTTTGTTTTATGCGGCTTTAATGTCTGGATCGATGCATTTTAAATCAGGCAATTCTATATTTTTGTGAAGAGTAACAACAGAAAGATCAGGCAATATTATAAAATATAATTTTTGTTACTTGTTGGCAATAACGTAGCGATTAGTTCTAGTATTTTCCTAGAATTTCATAAAATATACATTTTCGTATTTGAGGAAAGGTTTTTCTTATTTCTATCATCAAGCTATCGAAATACATCCGATTTCATGTAGAAATATTCCATCTAGGAACCTATGTTATCACGTTTCAAATAATTGAAATCTGGATATCGGTTACATTTCATCGATAGGGAAACATGAATCTTTAAGACTGATGACGTCCTTTCCCATGAAAACATGAGAATTATCGACAGGAGAATTCCAATCCATAAAAAAATATAAAAATTCACTGAAGTCTATAGATCAATATCTTTTCAACCAACATTCTTCGGGTAAGCGGAGGCAGATATTTAAATTGGTATAAAAGTTTCAGGAATTATAATAACCTCATGTTAAATCCTTATTCGCATTTAAGTCATTGATGTCAACCACGTACCAATCTCCTCAAATTACATTTCCCAACGTCTAGGCAAAGATAAATTATAGATAAGCAAGCTCTAATACGTGTTTTAATAACTTAGTACCGTCTTACGTTACAAAATGCCGGCGTAATCTCGAAAATAAGGAATTCACGCGGGATTTTAAAGTAATCCAACGTCAGCTCCTTTTAATTTAGTGCATTTCTAGAAAGGCCTCCATCTTGTCCAAACATTTGACGCATTTTCTTTATTTTCTCTCTCTTCCGGAAAAGGTTCAGAAGATGTAGATTAAAAGGGAAAAGGATACGAAACAATTTGGCAGAGAGGGAGTAAGCGGGGAAAGGAAGAGTTTTAAATGAATGGAGCGCTCATTCTAAGTGTTCAACACGTCCCACTTCGATCCGATTCCTTCCCAAGAGAAATCTCTTAAAGATTCTCATCACCTGAACTCGTTACTTAAAGGAAGCGATTCCTGTTTGACTCATATTCCGCACTCGAAGGATAAAAAAGCACCGTTTCGCGGCACTTGAAATTCGCGGTATAATTACAACTTGGGTTTCGAGTAATTACTGGTAATTTTGCGTTCTACAAAACTGGATGAATAATCTAAGTATTTCTCTAGCATTTAATAACGTAAATTATAAATTTGATGACCTAAAGACCAATTCGAATTACCTTCGTACGGTTAACAGTGTTGCTACCCGGTTTCTATGACTAACTTCCCATTGTTAAAGATGAGCCCACCCATAAATATTCGTGACCACACCGTATAAGTTGAAGGATATGCGAGAAAATATGCTCTTAGTGTTCGTCACTGTCCATAGATAAATATTTATTGGTAATGAATGAATTTGGTGGCATTGAGAATATATCTTAAAGTCGTACCTTATGTTGAATACGTAGATAATATACGTTACGTCCGTAATTAAAGCGATTATGGAGTGGAATATGTCAAGCTCAGTTTGTCTCTTTTTCCATCAAAATGAATCAAGTACTTGAGAGTATTGTCTGTAATCTGGCCTCAGTTGGCGTTCATAAGAGTGGTATTATTATATTATTTAGCTCATTAAAGCACCTTATTATTCCTTATCAGTTTAAAAGTTTCTTTAATTTATTTTGGGTATTTTTAGAATGAATATTCAGTTAAACCAAATATAAGATAAATTAATAAATCTGAATTGTTTTGAACAAGCTAAAGCATGTTCTGTAAAGATTGAAGAACTAATTTTCATTTTGTACTAAAACTATAACGATCTTTAGTATAGATATTATGAAAAGTTGTTATGAAAATGATGAAAAGTTAATGGACCGGAAGTTGGTTTATTAAGATGGATTAAATATTTGATTTCCAACCGATGATCTTTATTCTCGGAGAACTTTCAATTTTCATTTCCCGACGCCCACGCCTTTCCCACGGGAACCTCAAGATGAACATCTCCATTATCAAAACGTCTCCATAATTTTCTTCTCTTTCGTCTAATTTATGGCGGAACTCGTCTTTCTCTTAAACTCTCCCTCTACTCCATTCTATCTCGATTTCCTCATTCTTTAACTATCTCTACAACCTTTCTCTTGTTAGCTCTCATTCGATCAAGTCTCCTCTGATGTGTCCCAAGTGGTACTGCTTCGGAATCGAGTTTCATAGAAAAGTGTCTTTTGTTCTTTTCCGGATATTAACAACTCCTTTCTTAATTGAGCAGTGCGGGTTTATCCTTTCCAGACATCTTACCTTTCACTTTTCGGAACCACGTAGTAGACCCCACCTGACCCCGAATTAATCAAATATACCGAGGGCCTCGAAAAGTTTCCGAGGTTATCAAAGATCAACACAGAGCCGTACAATTGTTGAGACTTTTATCGCCAACAATGTGAAAGTATCGAGTATTATTTATTAGATATATATTGCGTTCAAAAAAATGCCCATAATGGAAATGCAGGGAATAGGTGTGGGTTAACTTCTCAATCGAGAGTTTGTTCAAATTTGTGTAAATATTCCGATGAGTTACAAGATCTTTTTTGGTAGTAACGGGTTAATTTAAGGCTGAAACTAGCCCTCGATTTTTATTTCGGCTGAGAAAGTAGAATGGACTGGAGTTTCGCCCTTGAGTTTTAAAAGTTTTAAAGTTTCAGAGTTTTACTAAACGGTGTATATTTTACGGAAAGTTTCGTAACCGTGATAGTTTTGGGAAAGTCGTTTTGTAGTTTAAGTTAACTGTATCCCGTAATTTCCGAGCCCACCTTCAACGATTTCCACTTACCTCTTTGGGAAGTGTATCATATTAAAAGGCATTTGAACTCCATAAATATTCAAATTACCTTTCAAAACCTTAATGGAGTCAAGTGGTGCCTCGTTGTAAATAACGAGATGGAAAATCAATTCATCAAATTATCCAATTAAAATGGCTGCAAAGTATATATCTTTGTATGCACTTGCAATTAATTTGGAGGAAAAGTTTGCTCTAAGTTCTGCTGATAACATTTATATATTCCACATTGTTGATTGTTATTTTTATTTTAGCGATTCACATCGTTACTAAAATCGATGTATTATTTCTAATCCAGTTTTATATTAATGTGATATATATTGTACTACATGTATTGTCATTACATTGTTTGGGGTTTTTACCATTAAACTACTTCTATTATTGATTATTGAAATCAGCAGGACAATCAGCGACCGGTTGTTATGCTAACAATCCATTGTTTCTCTAATTGTCACGACGCGTTCAAGGAATTTATCACCCAATTAATAATTTTGACACTTTTGTTACCTGTGGCTGGGGTCGTGGGTTTCGGCCATAATTGAAAGTTCTCCGGAAAAAAGGTGATTTATAGTTGAATATAACTAACACCTGGAGCAAATTGCTGAGGTTTTACCATGATTGATCCGTTATCATCCATTTAAGTGTAACGTTTTGAACGTATTTTTCTCTTCCAAAGATTTCGTATGTATTTCCATTCGAAGTTGTGAGTTAGCATACGGAGATCAGGGTGAAGATATTGATGGATTTTACTCGTTAGGGGAAATTTGAATATTTAACAGGAGTTTAAATCAAAAACTAGAAATTATTTAATTTTTTTTCATGATTATTGTTGACTCGATTACTGTGTAAGTTTCCATAGAAACTGATGTTATACGAAATATCGGAGCAATTTTATTTACAGCCCTTATACTTTTGATAGCTAAAATTAGTCGAATATCTTCTCATTATTTTTATGAAAACCGTTCTGAAGTGTGTGAAAACACCTTAAATCAACTGATGGTAAAAATTCGATTCATGTAAAGGACACGGTTTCTAGGGTAACGTATCTGTTAGAAGAACTCGGTCTTTGAACAGTGCCATTATTGACCAAGAATCCAGTCCATCGCGAGCTCAAATGGTAAAGGGTAGTGATAATGGCATGCAAACAAATTTTAAGAACTTCGATGTGAAAGATTTCTTTTGAATCGGACCCTTACGAGGACAGGGAGTTGCAAACAGCGGAGCCTTGCGGTCGAGTATAAGATGGGATCTATTCAAAGCAGAATGGTGCCACTGGAAAGTCATTCCAGGGAACCATAATCGGGCCAAGCATTTCCACTGCCAGACGGTGGGTGAGGATTCCGGCGGTGTTTTTCGTTGCCTTTTTGTTTCGAACCATTGACGTAGTTCCCTAGACCTCGTCTCCGCTATATCCCATTTCCCTCGCTAATTATTTCATTTGTTTCGTAACTCGCGAATGCTCATATCAGAAGCGGTGGTCCTTCAAAGGCCCTCGGGAGGCCAAATGGTGGCGCTGTAGGTCGACTAATTTTGGAGAAGGTTGAATAGGTCATTGTATGCAAAAAAATCTGTATGTGACTGAATGTCTAAGCTGGAATAGCTTTCGGTATATTCATCATGTATGGATGAGTAATAGTTGTACCTTTTCGTGTGTTTTTATTTTAACTCGAATGCTTAGGTAAAGGGTTAAATTATTATTAAACTGTATTATCTCTTATGATCAATCATTTTTTGAGCTTATCGGAAATAATTTTAAAGTTCATCTTTCTCCACATTAGTGTAGTGTTGATTTATAATTTAAAGTGTTATAAATTTTAGGTCATGTCGTCGTACTTACTGTATTATAAGATGGAAAACTAAGAGCCTTTAATTTATTTTGATAATATGATAATTGTAGCTAATGGTTATTAAATAAAAATTAAGGACTTGAACGATCTAAAATAAAATGATCCATTTATAATAATTAAAGCACCATGTAAATATTAGGCAATCTTCGGAAAGGGTTTATGTATATTAGAATAAATTGAATGTAGTCATTAATATTAGTTACGAGCAATGCACCGAAACCATAGTCTTATATGTATAAAACTAACCAATGAATAATTATGTAATATGATGGTATTATGTTATGGTGTATTTCATAAATTAAAATGTATAATTTTTAATAAAAATATTTAAAGAACAAAATAGACTAATATTCGAATAATATCCTGCCGCATTATTTAATACACTTGTACCCTATATTAATGTGGAAATAGCTGTTTATCTATATTAGAGTATATCTATTTGTAATTAATATATATTATACCGCACATTCCTTTTATTTCCCTTGAAATCTCGAATCAACGTGTTGAATCTCGTTAATTAAGTCTTTATTTTTTTCAGGTGAGTACTCTGGAATATTCCACTCTACCACTCGCAATAGGATGACCATGAATAAATGCAGGTTGCGTAAGTGTAAAAAAGAAACTGTATCCTGAAAAGTATTCATTATTCAATGTCAGAAAGGGAGAGAAAGTCCAATTTCGATTCGCTATATACCATTCATGAAGGTACGCAGGATGGTGAATATTGATTCAATTTGAAAAATGCATGCGAAAAATAAGAGTTAAAATCCGTGTTGCAATTTATAGTCGCATAGACTTTCCCCGATGGTTTTCAAATTGGAATCCGCGGATTTCCCACCCATAAAGTATGATTTCCAATCGAGAAAGTAAATCGTAAATATTAAAAAATACTCTTAACCGACTCGTAAGTAGTCTCAATTTATGATTCAGTTGCACTCTTTTATCGATGTATTTATAAAACAAACTTATTGTAAAAGATACCTCGTTGGCGATCTCTAAACGCAAGATAAGCTAGTTTCGCAGTTATTTCGATTTATCTATGTACTTTTCGCATGTTACGATGCAATTATCGAGAGTAAAAATATAGACCATAAGGCCATTCAAGGCTTAATCTGCAATCTCAGAACAGATAGGTTGGAACGGATATCGCGCTATCGCCGCGTTATTTTCGTTCTTTGATCAAGCAGATTTAGCGATATTCAATGGATAACACCAAGTTTACGAGTATTTGCTGTCGTAAGAATTCTTAAAGCTTAAGCTATATAGCCCTTCGTTAATGAGTGCTCGTTCAAAATATTAATTTTGCATTATTTCCTTTCCTATCAAATAGGATATTAGCTTAGAATAGTTCATATAGTAATTTCAAGTTGATCTGTTCCTGTAGGTTTTTTCTACTCTTTAGTTATTTACCTGTTACTATGTAGATGTTTTTCGTTGCCATGTTTTACTTTCTTTTTTCTGATTGAATGTTTCACTTACGATTATCTTCTATGTAATTATTTATTAATCTTCCTTTCACCTCTGCATAATTACTGTCTGTGGTTTTTTTTCTTATAATCCGATTCTATTGTTATTTATTTCGATTTGCTTCGTTTTTTTGTGTGTGGAATTTTTTGTATTTCTTGTTATTTGCAAGATCTATTTATTAATTCATCCTTTAAATAATCGATAAAAACTAATATAATTTACGAATAAATAAGATAAATATTTAAAGATAAACGTTGCAATACAAACCGAATAAACTTTTCTAATTATTATCGATTAAAAGTTAGCGATGGGGCTCGTATACATGGAGATCTATACTTGAATTCAGCCCTCTGTCTCGGTTTATTTCTTCTCCTTCCGAACAGCAGTAGAACATTATTCATAGAACAATCAACGGCGTGCAATCCCAGCATCTTGCGAGATTTCCTCGCGGTGAGGTAATTATCCGTATGCGGTATACATTCAGAACGGTAATCACAAGGAGATTCCCTCCCACGGACTCCCACGTTACTCACGGCCAAGTTTTAGAGAACTTCTGGGAGACGAACTCGTAATCGAGTTGGTAATTACAGCATACAGAGGGCGGAAGTGGATTTCGTCCTTCCGATACACGCAATAACAATTACGCTCGTCAAGTCGTAATCAAGAGATGGAGGCAGATGGTCACAAGGGGTCATTCGAGCACTCGGAAGCATTCGAAAAAATTGTGCCGGAAGTCATATCGGTCATTCATCGCTACTTACTCCTTTCGTTGAGGATTTTTAAAGACCCATCGAGAGCGTTTTCATCGCTACAACCTGCGGTTATCAATTCAATGATTTTATACGTACAGTACTTTTGGATTAAACATTAGGAACTGCCGTTGCCATGGTTTGTTTACTCTACTTCACTAAGTATCAACTCACTGGTTGCCAACGAGTAGACACTTGTTCGAGTGGCAATTCAGCGATGTATGCTTATCTGCGCCTTCAAGAGCCTCGTGAACCGTTGAGTTGTTAGCTTACATTTGCCATATAGTTGCTACTAAAGGTCAAAGAGGTTCGCTAATTTCCTAAGCATCTCTTATAGTGAACGGAGTTGTTAGTGAGGGTTACCAAATTGAAAAATAGCTCAATTAAAAATATTTATTATTTTCTCTGATAATTTTTGACGAGTAAAATTACCATCAGAATAGAATAAGGATTTACTGAAATAATTTCTTTGCAATATGCTATTCAAAATCTTAACTTTAGGATTTTAAATTGAAAAACTTTAACATGCACTATGAAGAGAGCTGTTTAAAATACATGTTTGTGTTCGTTTGACTCTATTTAAATTAACTTCGACGACGAATTGTAATTTAGTGGCATAATTATTCATACGTGAGCTGAATTGTAATTTCTCAATCTATATATTCTCTCTTGAAAGAACTAATTATACTTTTTATCGATTTAAAAGAGAGTGGAAACAGGTTGAAGTTCCATAAAGACTTTTTTTCTCTTACAAAAAGAGCAATGACATTTGTATAATACGTCACTACGCTATAATTTCATCATTCCTCATCATAAGCAAGATTGAACCGAATTCGTTTTGCGTGCCAATGAAAAGAATCACGGAATACTTGAGACGTGCTTTCGTGACCATCAAGCTTATTTCGCCAAAAGGGATTGGCTAATTCATCCCTCTCGTTAACTCGACAATAATTTGATTTCACTGTCGTCTCATTCAGGTCCGTGCTTAGCTTTACTGTACCAACAATGCAGCTTATGATCTCTCAATTGCCAATATTGTTACTCATTCAGAGCATCTTTTCTAAGTATTCTTGTCTCCTTAGCGACGTGCATAGTCATCCATCATCCTTGCATCCTACAGCGTTAGGATCTTCTCTAAATCTTCTTATTTTTAATAATGCTTTTTCTTTCGTGCGGAAGGAGTTGACTTAAGAAAGAGTTCTTGCACCTATTTAGTCGGAAAAGTTAGTATCGTTGTCTTGACGAATATTTTTATAATTCTAAAAAAATGTCGTTTTCTCTCAATAGCACTCGTACCTTAGTTACCAACAAGAGGATGTCTCTTCAAGTATTTTCTTTTTATATGATGCGATGGACATCCAGTCGTATGATATTGCGGTCGAGGTATTCAGCTATGTATTCATACATTCATTACGATTACTTGGAACTCAAACTCTGTATCCTAACGTTGAAGCTTTAGAATATCATTTGCATCAATTTATTCTATGCATGCTAATTATGCGTGAACAGATATTTACCGTAGAAAGTCAATAGGTATAGAGAAGGGCTCAAGTACATTTGGAATTGGCTTTATAGTTGTTTCCAAAAGCTGTTCATTTGCTCTGATATTAGATACTGGTAGTATCACACGGAGATTTTTATTATAATTAAACTTTTATTACCACATTCTCAAATAACTGTTCTAAGTTCTGGAAAGGAAGTCTCCCGCACTCATTCTAAATACATAAATAATCCATTATCTCATAGCTTACTTTCAGTGAAGGAGAGAGGTCTTTTTAATCATAGTTTCCTAACTCGCATACGAAGGAGTTTTGAAATTAGAAAAGTTGTGAAAACTTCGTCATATATTCTCATATACGCTGGATATGTTTATCTTCTGATATGGTCTTAAATTACTTGCTATGGAGATCATTTATTAATAATATTTAATTTTATTTCTGCCTAGTTCATTCTTTCAAGTAACCCATTTGTAATTTTTTTCCGTTGAAAAATCTAATGAAATTTTAACGCAGGTAATTAGATAAAAGTCTTCAGGTTTTATTGAATTCAATAGATACGTGTTGCTATGGTAATGAATTTATTGAGAATTAGATAAATTCCATATGATAAATTTAGCTTTAATATCTGACGTACTCATAATCTGAAACATAATGACGATACGTAGATTATATATTTAACGGAAAGAAATTCAGTTAATCGGAAATTGGCCCAAATTCGGAATCCATAACTCATCGTGGGCAGATGTCTAATTAGTTTCCGAGAACATTGGCCAAGTTCCACGTATTCCCTTTAATTTAATCATACGTTGCCAAAAAGACCGCGTAATTAACGCTCGACATCTGCTTTGAACGAGATATCGCCATAAATTCAAGCAACGTAAAAATTTCGAAACGACGATCTACGGACGTTGAACTGAAAGTTTCCCCGTAGACGATCCGTGCCTTTGAGTGGGATTCATCGAATGGTTGGGTCTATGAACGGACTCTGGATATTTGCGCATAGTTATTTATATTAATGAGTAATTAAAGTTGTGGAATGTAGATGTGGAAATGTCTATAATCAGGGTGACTTCATGTCTGCCTTCCATTTCCTGTATTTCATGTTCCGATCTAATGCTATATTATTGGATTAAGTATGATTATTGATATTTTAACACGGATACAGTCGAAGCGGTGATAATTGGGAATCGGCGATGTTACGATTATCAATTTGTTCTGCTATTCTCGTGGTAAAAGACACACGTTGTTAATTACAGCCACTCCTAATGTGATGCGTAAATAATTCTGCAACTGATGAGTGTAAGAGTTAAGGATTAATTTGTTAGTATGGTTCATATCAGTGATGCCGATTTTAGTCCACTCTTGTGTATGTAATGAGGTTCGTTAAGGCTCTTCTTTCAGCAGAGAATTCGACGTTTAGCACGAATAATCTTTCATAAAAGTTTTCATACTCGGGTGACCTCAACGACTGGTATGCTCTTTAATGAAAGTACACGTATTCTTGTAATTTATTGGACCAGTTCGTGAAATTTTGAGCTCGAATTTATTCATCAACGTAACAAGAACGAAATTTATCGTTTCCCCTACCACAGACAAAAACGTCACACCAAAAAGAAAACATTCAAAGATCGAAAAGACGAATTTGAACAAACGCCGGCAGGAGTGGCAAATTCTGCCTTTTTTGCTCATCGTTGCAAAGCTCCTCTTACGAGGCGAGGGAATAAAAAAAGTCCATCGTCCCGATACTTCACCGCCCACCGCCGCGTTTTTCGACTCCTTTTCCCGCGAGATTCGATGACCTATATTTGTCTAGCCTCACTCCGCCCTCACCACAATTCGCCAACTAGTCTATAGGGCTTATATTTGCAAAGGAAAGGGCTTCTCTTTTGATCCCCTTTTCGCTTAAAATGGAAACGTCGTAAGCCGTAACAAGGGTAAACTCGGAAAGCGGTAATTTTGGCGCGTTTTTTTTCTAACTTCGTTTTTCTCTTTTACGACCTTTCTGATTCTGTATTTTTTTCCGAGTTCGGTAGCTCTAAGAGGTGTGCGCGTTCCCGCTTCGACTTCTCGAGATGTTCTTCCAAAGGATTCGGATAATTTTTGAGCGGACGAGTGTCGCACGTGGGTGGAAGACGTATATACTCGAGGATTTATAATGCCTTCCGGAGATTTCGGACGTGCCAATGAAAGGAAGAAATTTGGCGGATTTGCTACCGTGTCAAGGGTGTTAACCAGCCGCTTTGAATGGAAACTTTTTGGTATTCAGCCTCGATGGACAATTCATATTTATTAATTTAGTTAGCGATTGAATGTCATGAATATATTACGATGATATTTCGGCTCTAAGCTTGACTTTCAGAGCTTTGATTCTTTCTTAATCAATTCATAATCATCAAGAGGAATTAGGTATAGCATGAAGAAATGGGGTGTGAGACTATATCCCCTCTCAACCTCACTTATTCTGTCTTCACTGGTATCGGAAGATTATATCCATTGTAGGTCAGGACAGTGATGCGGAAGTTATCTCTTTGCCAAGCATTAGCTAAAGGGTGAATGTAGGGTCTCCTGAGTACTAAGGTTACGTACCGGTTACTATTTCTGGTCGGTTGCTCATACGCGTTAAGTCACCTGTCGTATCTATAATAGAGCTGCATTTATCTTTCAGGACCGAGAAAATAATGTCATCAGTTGGTGTATTTAGAATGCTGGCTTTGTAAATGAATTGAATACCTCTAATCAAGAAAAATAGATGTCAATTTTTTCACTTTTGTGATCTATTTGGGTCAAAGAGAGTTGGGGGATTTCTCAGGTGACCAGTTACCTGACATTTGTAGTTAATACTTAACATGTTAACTACAGAACTACAGCTGAATATTTCATGTTCTGATAATAGATAAATTTTCCTAATAACATCATACGAAGATCTATTTACTGCGCTCTACGTATTTTGTTAATAAGTTATTTTGTATCTTGATTATGAGCTACCTCTTTTAATGCGAGATTCTTTACTCTAAATCATCTTCATGTAAGCTCAAAAAATATAACATTACTTTCTTTATTAACTTAAACATAAAAATGTATATAATTAGTTTAAACTTTAGATAAACCTCGAATGGGAAAAATATCACATATCGAATTCTCCCTCGTTTGACGGAAGATGAGTGATTCATTTCGCGGACAATCTATTCTTAGCTTTCTTCAGATCGTCTTTTCGGTCACGAACCCTTCCCCCATTTCCGTCGGCATAAGAATCTCTATATCCGGACCCGCTTTAGCCTCCTTCTTTTATTAAGACCGGCAAAAATGCCCGCGAGACGTGCGTCGCCATGGTGACGCACCAGGGAAACGGACGTGACCAGACATCCGTCTCGATGACAAAAAATTCCCGCCAAGGATCGCCCACGCGCGAAAAAAAAGAAGGTCGTTCCGGCGCTATCTGCACGAACTCGGAACTTCCGATAAAGCTCTTTTTTCGCGGCCGTGACGTAGGAGTGATTCAGAGTCGTGGCGTCACGATTTATCGAGATCGGACTCGGTCGAATGGAGCAATATCGCACCGTCAGCTCGCAAGAAGTCGCGCGCTCCATTGTTGCGCGTCGCCCTGGGCGGAAACAAATGAGAAACGTGAGGCGAAGGGTGGCCTTCGGGAGACCAAGGTCGATGGCTCCGTCTGTGCACAAAAAAGATGACCTATTCGCATTCTGAGGAGTCGGTGGTGTGGGTGGATGGAATCGGCGGGAGTCGCTCAACTTTCGAAGGATATCCCTCTGGATTATCGAAAGGCAAGGGCGTACCTGTCGTGGTCGTGATTAGGTTCGGAAAATCACTACATTGCTATTTCGGTATCCTTCCTTTGCCTGAGTGGAAATTTCGATATCTTCTTACTTGCGTTGCTTTATAATAAGTCATTGTCTTTAACCCTCTTGGGAAATTGATCTATGTACATAACACTCTGTTTTCTGTTATTCGGTTCTAAATTTTCCATAGCAACCAATATAAGTACAGATAATAGGTAACCCTAAGTAAAAGTTTTGATCCCATTTCAAAGGAAATACTAAAGGTTATATACTTCAGTTCCGGTTTATATGCCAATCAAACACTGTTACTGGTTATTGAAGATATTTCCAATTTATAAAGGCTAATATAAAATATCCTTACTGCATAGTAGTATTATAAAAATGCTTCAAATCTATGTCAATATTTACAACAAATTTTAATTCACATCTACTGTAATTTGCACTATGAATCGGGTTCGATAATACTGTATGTTGTTGGAAAATTGCAATTATAATACGGTAATCGATTTAGTTGATTAGTCAGGAGTTACTCTGGTACCAATATACCGTCTTTCGTTTGTGGTATCTATTATTTAATTATCCCATAAAGGCGTAAAATAATTATTTCGCGACTTAAGCAAAAAGGAACAAAATAGGAATCAATCTGAATTCCAGCGTAAAGGAAATCAATATAAACCCTATTAAAACCTTAATATCATCTCTTAAAGGCGATCAACCTAGATCCTCCATCCTGTTGAACGCGGAAGAATTTAGCCGTCGGTATGCTTCAATAATTAATTTGCGTTCCTCAATGGCTTAATGCATTTACACGGATAGCTACAAGCAGCGGTAGTTGGAATCTGTTATGTGCTTCCTCTTTGTGAACTCTCTCCTTTTGGTCCTCCTGTTGAGATACCAGTAAATCCATTTATCATGACGCGAAGAGACGGCTCGTTCACATCTCTTAGCGTATCGATTATTACTCAGAAGAGCGCTCGAGGGTTCTTTTCCGCAAGGATTCCCGGAAAACCAATCTTAAGTCATCTTTCCTGACATCTCTCTTCATACGAGGACTTCATGTAGTGACTTAGCATTTCTGCTCCCTCTTTATTATTCTCGGAAAGGAGGTATTTAAGCGACTACGTTTACGTAAAGTTCCAGCGACATTTTCAATTGCGAAAACTTTAATTAAACGTCATCCGGTTCCCATTGCTTGAAATCGCTTCCTTATGTGTTTATTCCCGCAATACGATGGAAAGATTTCCTTAACCTGTTGACCGGAATGTGAAATTGCTGTTATGCATAATTGAAAAAATATCGGAAATGTTGTGGAAAAATGTTTCCTAGATATTAATTTAAGGAATTTCTGTTTTTTGCTATCCCAAGAACTTGAATCTTAATGAGGTGTCTTGTTTTATTTGCGAACCATGTTGAGACAACAAGAAGTTAAGTTTGTTAAGTTTCCAATGTTCACATGGATTACAGATCTTGATGAATATATTCTAGGATATTTAAATTATTGATACCGTCTATATATTGTGCATATTAAGGCAAATGTATTAATGTGCATATTAAACTAATGTAGGGTTTCATGAAATACGTGCACACTTGGTGATTGATTTTTTGAATTAATTTCAACAAGAGTACTAAAATTTAGATTTTTGATAAAATGTCTTGATGAAAAAATTATGTAACCAAACTTAATACTTAAAGTTTCTTTAATAATTTTTTAGAGTTTCATGTTAGGTGAATCGTAAAAATTTTGCTTTAATTTTTGATAGGAGAAATGTTTTCAATTCTGATATAAATTACCCCTCTATGAACATAGTTTTCAGCATAAAAAGAAACTTTTGTGTTGGGTACTTAATACTTCTTACAAATTTTCTTTCGATACAGTATTTTATTTATTCTATCAGTCTAGTATAGTTCATACAATACTATATTTCTGTTGAGCTCTCCGTTGTAAAATTCTGTACTTAGCATGTAACCCCAAGGAGCGCATGAAATTATGGATTTTTCATTTAGTTTAGGAAATGACCGTGAATCGTGAAAACGCAAATAATAATTTATTTGCAGTTAATTGGAGTTGGAAAATTTTTCTGGTTTCGAGAAATTGTCCAAAAATTTTTTTTTCAGTTAGGTAATACTCTCTCAAATTTATCCGCTCTCTGCAATCTTTATCCATGTATCGATCCTTATTTTCAAGGCCAACAAATGCTAAACTGTTGTACCAAACCTTTTCCTACCTACTCTGGAACGTTGCGGGTACTTACAATTCGTAAAGAAGTTTTGTAATTTTCATGTAATTCTGCAAATCCTTGAATACGTCTCATCCCGGAGCCTCTCAGTTTTTTTGCCAGAACCCTGGTGGCGAAGATAAGAAATAAAAAAAAATTCCGACCCAGTTTCCCGCGTATTCCGTCGGAACAGGTTGCAGATGACGTGGAGAGCTTCATAAGTGGTCCCTAATCCACGAAATGGACAAGCAGACGATTGAAACGGCTTATTTATCTCGTCGAGAGGTTTACGTTCCGGACCTCATCACACATTCTAGCGTCTCTTTTCATTGGAAAAGCTCGCGAATCCGCGCCAAAATGCCCTCAACTGTTTTTTGGGGTTCACGAAACGGGACGCAGCTGGAATCCCAGTCTTACGTCCGTGATTTTCACGGACCGTTTTCCGCTCTTTTATCCCAGTAATGTGTTCCTCCTCTTTGCCTTTCAAACTCCAGGCATTGAAGGCCGTTTCGTTTTCAACGTTCACCTAGCGTTGAAAAAGGGCGCGGATTCAACAATTGACTGGCTGCCCGAGTTGACAATGGAGGCGTTAGGAAGTAATTCGCGCCTTTTTTGTGATTTTTATTACGAACAGTGAATCCTAACTCGGGTGTGATAGCTTTATAATTAATTGAGTTTTAGAAATATTGACGTTGCTGTGTGGGTCGCTTAATTCAATGCTTTTTAAAGGAATTAACGAATGCTTTTTGAAAAGTTCAACTATAGAAATCTGATTTTAAGTTTCTCAAAACTTTCAGCGTTAATCTTAAATTCGTAACAAATGTATTATTGCTTAGTTGCTTGATTAAATTACTCGAGGTTTTTTTTATCTGAAACATCAATTTTTGTCACAACTTTATAAGACAAATTTTGAATATGATCAAATATCTACCACGTACTTAAAAGATGTGGGTTTTATAGTTTTCATACACTTTAAAAATAAAATTATATTTTTTTTCGTGATACTTTACCTTCCGTTATATACCTTCGAGTGAACGATGTAGGATTACTTTTAGGATTTCCTGATTTTTTTTTACCCAGTCATTTTTAGTGCATAAATTATTTTTACTAGTATGATACTCTACCTGGACTAGTATTTTCAGATTTGAATACCAGCGTAACCCTTGATGCATGAGTTCCTTAGGTTATATGTTGCTCTTGAGATATTCCAGTCGTTTCCATATCCTTGTACGTAGAAAGAATCAGCATAATTTCACAAGAGAGTAACTCAGCAAATATACGTTTTCCTTCCCAACGGAGCTATCTAAGATCATGAATCCACTCTATATGAACACATTCTATGTGGTTGAAATTATATTGGCCTGAAAACTTCTTAAGAAACTTTTTGTTAAAATTTACAATTGAAGTATTACGTAGATTAATTATTCATAATCAAATTGGTGATAATCACTGTTTGGAAGAAAAGTTTATGAAATTAAGAGAGATAAATTTGCAATACGAAGTGCTCAATTATTGGTGAAAATATGCTTGGACTTTATCAAGGAATAGTGATTCTAAATCGAGTAGTTCTTTCAAAATAACCAAAAGGAGTGAAATTAAAAATGTGTATAATATAATATATAATATTTTAACTTATATTATAATTTTAAACAAATATTTCCATATGGAAAACACGGAATTTTGGCCTACAAAGCATCAGATAAAGCTTCGTATTATTTTAATTTCTAGGAACGCTTTAGAATTATTTATCGTACTATCTCGTATGTTGATATTCTGATGATATGCTTCTTGGATAAAGCTTGGCGGATAAATTTAATTCAAGTACAATTTTATTGTTGAAAATTGTCACGTAAATAATAAAATTCAATGTAATGTGTGTCATACACGAAGAGTAATCTTACGTCATGCCACCCCTTCGGCTGTACACCAATTGGGGCTTCAGATGACATTTAATTTTCCCGAGGTTATGAATCGAGCTAAATGCGACATTATGAGCAGATCTTAACTATGCGTCTCCAAGCGGATCTTTCATTGTTGAACATGGTTGCCAAGATGGCGGAGTAAGTTTATCCAGGTGCGCGTGGGTTATATCGAGGGTTGATATACCGCATTGTGTCCCGAAGGTCAAGAGGTCGTTCCCCGTGCTTCACTCATTCAGCACTTCCTCCGTATGACGTAATTATTGTAATACGAGACCTTTTATTTTCAACCCCATTTATGGTCCAGAGTATAAAACCCGGCGTTGGTTTGCTTAGGTCATCGATATTTACATTCTCACCACTTAAGTATTCTCGATGTTGTGAAGAGGGTTAATTCATAAGCGTTATCGTTTAAGTATTATATACCGAAGGTGGTAAATAAGTGTAAAAAATATAAAGAGGCTGCTTTAATTAATATATTGTTTCAGGAGTTGGAAAGGAATTTATAGTGATGTTTTTAAATTTTATCTTCAATTAGGAAGTATTGAATCATTTAATTACCTCGTTCACTCAATAGAATCTCTAAGAGTCTTCGATGCATCGTTTCTCTTTGAGGAATAATCCTTAATTATTATTTAATTTATTATTATTATTAAATATTATTACTTAATTAAATATTATTTCAATAATGAAAAATTTTCCTATGTAGTATTTTACGAAGAGTAATGTATTTTTTCGCTTGATAGTCTCGTATAAAGTTTTTCGCTGCTAAACCTATATAATTTCAAATGAAAAGTCGCTTCTTAGCATTTATTACTGTGAGTCTTAGGTATTCTTACCAATCTGATTTTTCATTATTTTATATTTTTTCACATCCTGAACTATTCACTGTATTAAGTTTATGGAACGGTAAACTTTTAGCCAAGACAAATTGATTGAATACTATTTCGTTTCATGATTTCAGGATGTCACGTATCGCGTAACTCTGTGTCAGTAAAAAACAAATAAAGAATCCTATATTATCGAGAATTATGTATAGATATGTATGTTACTATCACAGTTTTAGATTTTACGTATTTAATATTAACATTTAAATAAATTGTCAGTCGAATGGGAATAGAACTAATGGAAAAATAATTATTAATTTCGCTACTGAAGCTGAATCTCAGTGATTTTTACAGCAACCAACTATAATTAGAATGTTAGAGGATAGATATAGAAAGAATGTTATTTCTGATTCCAATTGTTAATTAAGAACTTTCTAAGCAATCCGTTCTTACATGTTTAAAATACGTTAAAGTTGGTCTTTCATTTCACGTTTCTGGATAAAAGAACCGTCGCATTAAATTAATGAAAAACTCTGGCAACTAATAAATACGTTCTCTATTTAGCTTAATTACATACCCATTCGTGCCTCTCGGAGGGTTGATGACTACCAGACATTTCAAGCCAATTAAGGAAAAAGTCTGCGAAAAAAAAGAAAGGCTGGATTCGCATCATTTATGTTTCTTTCCCTCCATATCTGTCGCTCGCAAACAAAAGCTTCCCATCCCGCGCTGCGGATGGAAATAAAACAAGAGAAAAACAAAAAGAAAAAGCGCGTCGGTAAGGGGAAAGGGATTAAAGAGTAGAGGGAGGGGGGTGGTGCAAACACGCGATCTTTCCTCTATCTGAGGCTTTACAGCATCCCTTGCGGTCCAGCTGTGCTAACATTGCATCTGCGCATCCCTCGTCCGAAATCTAAAGGGTTCGAAAACAAGCGCGATGCATTCCAAACAGCGGAAATCATATCGTGTGGAAATATTATTCCACTATTCCATTTTCTTGGCGCGAAATTTATAGGTTTTTAGTGGATAAAGGCGAAGATGACGCTGTGGTCTTTTCGCTACGTACTCTTGAGATGTTTTTATCTGCCACGAGTTGGAGATGTTATCGCCAAGAACTCGCGATTTTTACGTTCCCGTTAAAAAAAAATGTTTCGGATCTTGAATTGTTTTGTTACGTTGACATTTATCGCGTCCTATGGAAACTTATTGTTGCGGGTCATAAAGGAAGGTTCTGTGTTTGGAAAAGGCTGATTTGGTTTCTGAATAAGTTAAGTGGTAGCTTCTTATGATGGAATATTTTGACTAAATTTTAGATTTTTTTATACCCGTTGAGGCACTCTGAATAATTTTTATATGTCACAGTTTTTCATAGAATATGAAATCATATAGTACTTATAATTAAGCTTCGACTATAATAATAAAACTTACTGCTCATACATAAAGGGTTCTAATAGAAATAGATTAACCTTATATAGAGGATAATCTAGCCACAATTGCTTATCAGTTCCATCCATGTTGTGTTCCAATTATAATTTTCCTGTGAGAATTAAAAATATAATTTTTTTAAAATTATCTTATATCATTGGGTTATTGAAGGTATCGAGTAATCGCTTTTACACTCTTGTTTAAGGTTATTTTGTACGATAAATTCTATATTTAAAATCCTTTTGTTCAGCGTTAATTAAGGAACATTTCAAACTATAACAATAAGTAATAAATAAATATTAAAATATTTCAGAATGCATCTAACATTATATTGATATCGGCTTCACGTATAGTAGACGGATTTGAAGTCTCTCCCAATATTTTTAAAACTCATCGCATATCCTAGAGTAAAAAATACCCCACCGAAGGTAAACGCAATCTTGTTTGCGTATAAAGAGTGACGGTTATTCAAACAAATCAAAATGCACGGCCTTTGTACTGCGCGTGTAAGCGAAGCGAATATAAATCAAACATTGCAACCAAACGGAATTATAGCACGCCCTTTTTAACTCCACGCATATTCCACACGAAAGCTCGCCCGCCTAGGAATATCGTCTATTTTTTTACTTCGGACATCCGGAAAGATTTTTTTTTTATTTGTAGAGATTCACGATCACGGAACATCCCATGATGCATCGCGATTAATTGAAGTACGTGCACTTGTGCATTTGAAGACGATTTATTGCCCCGTTTGCTTGTTATCTCCGCTTCGTGTGTATGAAATAAAGCGGCACTTTTATCGGTAGATGGCACTGCATTCGGGATTACACTTTTATTTCGACCAGAGTAAAAAGAGGCCGAATATTTAGTTTGTGCCGTAAAAAACTGGAATGTATTCCAGTTCGGGCGAATGCAATAGAGAGAGCTCCCTTAAATGGGACGAGTTGTTTATCGCCACGGGCACGGAATTTTTGAAAACGACCACATCCAAGGAAAGCGTTGAAAAATGGGGACGTTCAAAATTGCAGCGAAAATACGCCATGTTATTCCTTATCAGTTCCTAATTGAAAGTATCCATCGGATATTTCGGTATCGATGAAAACGTTTAATATAGTTTTTGTTGATGATCTCGTTTTCCCAAAACGCTTTCCAATCACGGCTGAATTAGTGAACAGCCGTCGGCGCTGTTGTCCGTAGCCATCGGAGACGGTTTTAATTATTGCCGTTGCCGGGTGGCGTAATTAGGCGAAATAGCGGAGGGAATTTTATTTTATTGATTTTGAGGCATATGCCCGTGCTTTATCATTGTTATTAATATTATTTTTTATTTCGGATTCTATCAGGGGTTTTATTTATTCTAATAAATGAGAGAGAGCTGGATGTGTCTCGTGAATATTTAAATTATAAGTTATCACATTTACGTATTTTTCCAAATTAATTTTCGACCTATCTTATTTAAGGAAGGATTTGTATAGTGTAATTTAAATTTATCAGCTTTAACTTAATTTAGAAAGAGAAAGTAATTTTACATTTTTTAAAGGAAACATTTACATTACTAAAAAAATTACTTATCATACGTATTTTCAATTTTTCATGCGACTTGGGAAAAATAAACTTCTCGTGCCGTGGTAGAAATTTATATTTCACAGTGACCTTTTTACATTTCGAAATCTGATCAACCTTATGATATACAGAGCATTAGATGTTAAAAATAGAGAGAAATTTTCGAATTGTTTTTTTAATAAAACAGGAGTCTAACCGGAGTGTTTGAATATATTTTGTTGTTTCTTATTCTTAAATTCTCAACATCATATCAAACGATTGTTGATTTCTGAAAATGATTACGTTTAAAACAAATGGAATTTTGTTAAATCTTTTAAGTCTCACTTGCGAAAAATTCGCACCATATTCGCGTAAAATATTCCGACACTTTTCAGTTCGCGTGTTACAATCGGCAACTGGTTTCACATAATTTTTCGCTCAGGCAAATTCTCACTTTTGTTTGTTTAATAAAATGAATATTAATGCACGAATATTTCGACCCGTTGCGTGCAACATTGGACATTAAACCTTCAAGCTCTTACCCTTGCCCCCGACAACGGTCGCGATCCATAGTTACAGATAAATCTTTATTCTTATTTGTCTACGTACGCATGCTCTGAAGCACTTAGAGTTTTGGATATCGTTCGTATATTAAGGCAATTTAGAGATATACGCAACAGTTTCTTAGAGTTGATTCATACCATTACCTTCATTATTTTTTCGTAGGACTAATTAATAAAATTTAAGACCAAAGTTTTTTAATACTATCTCAGGTAATATTCCCATCTGGGACGATTGATATAATCTTTCAAAATAATTCAGTAGTCTAAATTACCCTAAACGTATTAAATGATAAGAAAAGGGGGGTAATAATTTTAAGATATAAAAATTCTGCGTATTTGAACTGTCACGCAGCTCTGTGCATTAAAATTAGTCAGTTCATAAAAGTGTACGAAAGTATAGCATTATCCTTGGTTTACACCCTGATTCGAATACAAGTCGAAAATATATTCAGTTCAGGTTCAATTATCTAAAAACGTCGACTTCATTGAAATTGATCACAAAAGTATGAATATCCTAGCGTATATTTGGTAATGGTAACTTGTTTGTATACTACCGACACATATGTATAAAATATTTCTTAAATTAATTTTCAATCAAGTTCATTTAATGACCAAAATTCAAGTTTCCGATTCGGTCGCATTTGATACGGTTTCATCAATTCAGAACATAATTAATCTTGATTGGTTATTTACTCGAAGGCAATACTCATGAAAATCATAAAGTAATGTTTGAAATTTGGCTAGAATTAGTATAATAGAATTATTTTTCTAAAGCAATTGTATGATTATATGGAAAAAATAAGTTTTGAGCTCTATCCTTACCATTGAAAAAAATATTAGCCGATTTAAAACTTTATCTGGAAATTAATGAGTTGTATTCGTAAATCAATATCGTCCTGAATAGAGCTGCTTTAAACTAGATTTGTATTCTAATTGGCGGAATGCTTTTGAGTCGGGTCACCTCTAACCTTCGAAGCAATTGTCTGTCCATTGGTGGAGCCATTAGCATTTTGGATTCGTTCACACCACCCTTGTTAAAGCACACCCCATTCGACGGGTTGATTAGGAAATAATTGGAAAATCGATTTCATGATCTTATTATTGGAAGTCGGAACGAATTTCGGCGAATTTATTTTCTTTCTTCTCTAAATGACGTACCAATGGAAGTCACATTCTCGTTAGAAGAAACAGTATGGGATGTAAACGAAGTAAATTAATAAAGAATTAGAAATAAAAAATGTTTGCTTAGTTACCGGATTATAACAATAATTAGTAAATAAACACGGTTGGCTGAGAATAAATACTTGATAATGAGAGACAGGTTCCTAAGCAACTGCCCGCTTTAGTTCTAAATTCCCTCTAATCGAGTGCTGATAAACGATAAAATATTAAAACCCCATTATGATATGAGGAAAAGTAAGATGCGGTTACTATGTCCTTAAAATGTAAATTTTCATTGAAGATCATTTAAAGGGAGCATTTAAAGTATTCTTATTACTCGAATATTGAAACTTAATTTTGAAAATTTATGATAAAGATTAAATGATTTTAAAATGCAAATCCAGCCATCCTTTAGTAGATTTATCGCTTTTTGATATCCAGAATTTTATTCCTTGAAATAAAAAAAGTATTCCTCCTTTTTCAAAAATTTTCAGTAGCGTAATTTTAAATTCCATTTTAAGTATGGAAAAAGTACTGAGTAGAGGGAGTTTTTTGTTTGTAAGTATCATTACAGGGTTACAATTTTTGTTTACATCTCGAATCTGTAATAAAAATTATTTTATCGATATAAATTTTAAACCTCCTAAAAAACCTCGAGTTTGCTCTAAAAGTACTCGGTTTAAAAATTGAAATACGTCCCTCGCGTGAGTATTAACTTTAAAAATAAAACCTTCGCTCTAGGCAGTTTGACAGAGTGCTATCAATAAGTCAAATCTTTTACTTGCGTCATATTTAGCGCGACTGATATTTTGGGACTGATTTGAATTTTGAATCTAGGCTGGGATTGCTTTCATCTATGCATCCGAGCATCAAAGCGCTTTTTTATTTTTTGATTTCTAATGGAACTCCATATTAATGCCCGGCAGTAAATTTTTATTCGACTCGGGGATTTTTAGAACCTCAGGGGAATGAATACGATTGGACACATTCCATCATTGAATATTTCTCTCGAAAGTAATATATTTTACTTATTTCCTACGGCTCTTATTCATTGGAATTATTTAATTTGTTTGCATTACTCATTCTTAAAAAATACGTTAATAATATGAAACATTGAAGCATTTTCAACAATGAGTTAATGAGATGGAAACAATGTTCTATAAAATTATGGAATTAGCTGAACGAATAAATTTTGGTTATTGTTGGCTCTGAATATGCTCATTAAAATAGGACGCCATGAAACAATCATGTACACAATGATGCTTTTATATTCAATGTTTACTTTTTAAGAGCAAGAATCGGTTACAAAAAATGCAGGTATATCTCCGTTCATCTTCCTGGGGACATTATGTCTCCAAGTGTCCCGTTCCTGACCGAACATGTCCCTTAGGATTCCTCCATCCATCTCAGAATTCCATTCCATTTATCCGTATTAACGTCACATGCAATTCTAAGTGGAGTTCTTTTTCGGCGTGATAAACGCTAATGGTTTTTCTTCCCTCACCCATAAGGTTATCATTTCACCTCGTACATTAATCACGCAACTTTCTCTTTCCGTTTCATACACTTCTTACGTTCTTTTCAACCGGAACCTGTTCCACCATTCTTATAATCACTTTGGATGAATCTACCGCTCCGTAAGAGTTTCGTGATGTTTTTGTTTTTGGAATGTATCGTGCTAGGTAGAGGTGTATGGAACCTATATTAGCTGTTGCTAAGATACAGATGTTTATTGAAGTTTACAATGTAGGTGGGCTTTAAGCAGTCAGGTCTTATGAAGAATATCATCAATTGGTAATTATCTATTTCCCTCTCAATATCGCACGCACTCTGCCCTCTTCCCTTGTTCTTTTCTCTTGTGTTCTCCTCTTGAATTTCCATGTTTTCCAAGTCATCCTTCTCTGAGAGCTAGAACATCGTGTGCTTTGGAGTGTAGCAACTCATTCCCCCTGAGGCGAGTACATCACTGTGACATAACCTTTCTCACTTCTTCCCCTAACTCACCCCTCTCTTTTCCCTTCTCTTTTACGCCCACTTTCTCCCCTTCCCGGTGAACCTACCGCCCCAGTCCGTAACCCTCCCTGGGCGGTCTCCGTATCGCTACACCCTCTCACCCGCCGTGGAATTTTTTATTCTTATTTTACTTCACCCCCATCACCTCACCTTCTTTCAATACACGCCCCTTTTAGTGTATCTTACACCCTAGGCGGTCGCCTCACCCTTTTTACCCTATCCCTGGGTATTATTTTACACTTACTCCCTTACTCTCCCCCCGCCCTACGACGAACCGCCCCAGTGTGTCACCCACCCTGGGCATTCGCCCCTTCAATCCCCTCCAGACCCTGGATTTTTTTCACATTTTCTCCTCATTTCCTTTCCCTTTTCTCTCACTGCTAACTTTCCCTTCACTCTCTAAAACTCGTTTCATATTCAGAGGAGAAATTTTCGACTGCCGTGTAACGCACCATCTTTCACTCCTGCTTTGCATCATCGAGGTGGTGCCAAAAGTTATCCCTTCCCCTCCCCCTTACTTAAAGCCGCATGGCCGAAAAAAAAACCTGCGAAAACTTTTGCGCGAGGGGGTTTGTTTTTTTTCTCTCTCGTCGGACCTTTTTTACAAATTATTTTTTTTGTTCACCTGCGGAAGTACACGGTGTCGCGAAATGTTACAGGAAGCGTCGCCTAATTGGTCCTCTAGCGAAAACATCACGTTCTGCAAAAGTTTTATTCCGTGCCCTCGCAGGGCGTTTGTCATTTTTTTTAGAGTATCCTGCCGGAATGGAATATCTATGAGCGTGAAAAATTCAGGGGGACAAAAGTTTCACATCCGAGCTGTTACGTAAGGTTGGTAAGTCGAAGGAGTCAAGTAGAATGGCAATTTTCCGCGAATTTTTTCTCCTATGAGTTCACTTCGCTTGTCTCCCAACGATATTTTGCGTCTCATAAAAACTTCGGGAAGCTTAAAAATTGAGCAACGGAGGAAGCGGGAGCTAAAATCAAATGCACCGAGATTTTTTAGAAGTTTGACACAGTTTTTTACAATGATGTTTTCCTCATAAAATTACTATAAATAAAATACGATAGATTTATAGATGTATTCTCTTAAGAACTGCCTCGTCCGATCCCTTGTTTTATTATTATTATTATTAAGAGCCAATTTTCGATCATCCAATAATGGTAGTATGAGGGTTTAAAGTTGGTGAAATTTCGATTTTTCAGACATTCTATTCGTATACTCATATAATATCCATATCACTGAATTATCCTACATCTACGTTCGTACCATGCAAGCCACCTGTCAGCTTGTTGCAGGGTCTGCAATCACAATGCACCCTCACACATCTCTTATGTATTATATTTGAATATATTCCTTGAAAATAATGCATTCTTAGAACTATATCTTGTATATATATACATGCATTTCCCCGATATGTCTCGTAGTTTTGTAACGGAATGTATAGCAAGCATAGCTCATACTTTTTATAATTTTTATTTTTAATTATTAGTTATGACGTTTTGATTATTCTATGAACCCTCTCGATATTATTTTCTTACATAAATTGCACACGTAAAAAAGTTATTTTTTTCGTTTACTTTTCATTATTACATATACATTACGTGTGTATTATATACACTTAAAGAGTTGTTATACGTGTGTAGTATAGCAAAGTTGTTATTTTCGTAGTCATGTTGAGTAACAGCGCTTTGATTCTTTTAGGAGAAATTATCTTTTATACGTATTTTGCTAGTTGGGTGAGAGCTTAATATTTCTCTTCTAGTTAGGTTCCGTGTTAATGATTTTTAAAGGTTAATGAGCAGTTAAAGGAGGTTAAGGAAGGTGTTTATTAAATGAGTGCGGAGAAGGATAAAGTTAAGCCTTCCCAGAGGGCGTTGCATAAGAAACGGTTATTAAGAAAGTAGGAAAAGGTTCCGCGAAAGAAGACTTTATCCATGAACTTTTCGGCTTACTGATACGGAAGGTAATTCAAGATCCAGTCCATTAGATGTTGCGCATGAGATAAGATCTGATGCACTCATAGCGATAGTCACGAAAATTTACTCTGGAACTTATTAGCATTGTTTCGAAAGAATTAGAATATTTTAAATTCAATTTGATTTCTGTTGAAATCAGTTCATAGCTTCAATTACTATCTTTAGCTGCCGAAAACTTTATTAAAGTGTGTTCATTTTTATTTAGTTCAAGTATTGCATTTTTTCATTTTTTTGTAAAGCTATCGATTCATTTGCTTAGACAGTTTCTAACTTTTGCTAATCAAAGAGAATAAAATATATTTACATTCTGGTTATTAAAAAAATTAAAACGAATTAATGGTCACGTTTTTCGTCAAGAAAGGTGATTTAAGTCCAATCTATCAATCTATCTTAAATAGTTTGTAATTTTTAGCAGTGGATTCAATAAATTTCGCAATGCAGCTAATAGCGTCAAAAATTGTTTTTTAATAACACAATCATATTTTCCTTTAACTCATGTATAAAGTGTATGATTAGTAACAGCTTTTTTAAATTCATAGTTCACTACAGATCTTCGATGTTCAGATGTTTTACTTTTTTGCTGTAGAATATTATGGTTGATTTCATTTAATTATTTGAAGGATTGATATAAAGTATAATTGAAATTTTCATTTTAATCAAACGACTATTTTGAAACATTAGAATTGACCAATGTCTATATACGAATAATACGTAAATCACAATTTTTATTCAATAATCACGTTTTCACTTATTTAATAAAGAATAGAATCAGCTGAGGCTCAAAATGGTTTAAAACAGGGAAAAATTTTCATTTCCATAAATGCTCATATTACTCTATTTTTTCATGCATTCCAAAAAAGCTTTGTGTATTTTGCTCTCCTAAATTTTCCTTTCGAATTAAATCTCTCGGCGAGTGCATTTGCAGTGAATGGAAAGCGGTAGCCATGGAGATAATTTTGCGGTCCCTTTATAAAATAGGTCGAAGAATCAACGGCCTGGATCGGTCTCGTTTGAAAAAATGCGATGCAGTGAAACTTGTACGTAAATTCATCCCATTCACCGCATCTGAATATCACGTGCACCGATACATGGGTCGAGAAAGTCACGAGTTCATATTCCGTTGCATTGAAAGGGAAGTTAGTCTTCGTAGTTACCTTTCTTCGTAGTGGCTCATAATAAAATGATTAAAGGTAAAGCATTAAAACATGATTAATTATTGTAAGTATTATAATCTCATCATCAGTCCATATAAAAGGATTGTGCACTAGATGTTAGTTATTTCTAACATAATATCTGATCAGACCTTATGGAGCCATTCGTTTACATCTACGAAACATTAAAAAAAACGGTTTGAAAGTCCAAAATAGAAATTAGAAAGTAAAATTTTTCTAAAATGTAAATCAATGAAATTCTATCGTGATTAAATAATATAAACTTACACTTTCAAAATGTTTTTTAACATTTTAAAAATATTTTAATAGTAGCATTTGAAATATATTAACGTTAAATTTCCAACTGAAAATTCTTATTTCATATAAATAAACACGATTTCTTTTAAAAATAAATCTTAAAATTAATTAATTAGTTACTTAATTTTTATTTTCTTGAACTGCATATTTCACTTAACTTTTAAATAGTACGCTGAAGGGGAAATTTATCGAAAATTTTCCTGAATTCCCTTTGCTCTTATGCAGCTTCCGAATTATTTCTCGTCAAATAATTTCTACGAAAACAAAAAATGCACTTTCATCGTCCATAAACTTCCCCTTCGCATGCTTTATTGCGTCAGAATCGAAGGAATAAATCGAACGGCAAATATTGGAGTAAATGCCGAGAAATATCACAATGTCGACGCGATCCGGAAATAAACTTCGACCGAAGGATTTATCGAGCGTATTATTTTATCCATTTAACGGTACAGATGACGCAGCCGATATCATTTCGCTGGCATTCAATCCATTCAAATGACAAAGCTCGCAAATACACATTGCATGTATGATTCAAGCACTTTTATTTTTTAAAAGTACCGTGAGCCCTGATTTAATTGCTTCAATGCATCATCGATCTCTTCATTTAGTCTCATCCCCAGTTTTACACATCCCGTTCCAACACATATCTTATAAATCTCGCTCCATTGTTTCCGGCTATCCTAATAAATCGATTCCTTTGTATTACCCACAATGCACTCTCGAGAGGGTCAGTAGGCGAAGAAAAAAGGGAAGGAGTGAGGAAATTTGATTAATATCTTTCCATTAAATAAATTTTTCCAAACCCCCGTCCTGTCGCCCAACCCCCCTGCCGTTGCCTAGCAACCCGTAAATATTTCCATAGCAACCACGTCTATCCCTTTGACCGGTGATAATTCTTCTCTATTTCCAGACGCTTTAGGTTATTAATTTTTACCTGGATGGAAAAGTGAGGTATGTTTGGTTGTTTTATTTACGATGGGCTTTACGTATTAATTTCAATATTCAATTGGGAAAGATACTTTTATGATTTATGTTTGACTAATGAGTTTTGTTAACGCGTTCTTTTTGAAATGTTGTACTCTAGCGAATATTATTATCATCGTGCTATTATATGTTTCCTTTCTAAAAATTCGTTTCTATTGAATGTTATTGTTCCTTTAATGTTGATAGCACTATTTGAATTCTATTAATATTTTGTTTGAAGTCGAGTGTGATAATTATTCTGTAAATTTACTGCTGACACCGGTATATTGACCAGAGTTAGAAGTATCCTTTTGTGTAGGTTTAGATATTGTATCCAAGAGATTGTTTACCCTGAATTCTGTATCTAGTGGCGTATCTAATGGATTGTTTGCAAATTAGAACGACTCGTGTGTGTTATGATAGCCTTCAGAATGTTACTTTCGCACATACCGTAAGATCGATGAGCTGTAACGTAATACCTTGCAGTTCGTTGCGTTCAAATTACGTTCAAGAGCAGACTTTAATTCATCTAGGCGTGGGCAGCTGTTCTGAACGGCGAATAATGAGAAAGTTTTTCGATATTTCTATTCATTCTATTGTTGAATTGAAAATTTTATTCGCTTAGTGATAATAGAATGAGGCAGTTAAGCTTTTCTACCCTCATTGCAGAATAATTGGTATATGAATAACGAAATAGTATTATTACTTCTTTTTAAGTAATTAATTTTTTATATATCTTTTAGTTTACGTATTTTATTATCCAAAAGGTTTCATTACGGAAATGCTGAATATAATAGTATAACATAATTATTATCTTCCAGTAATGAAAATTCTTGAGAAAGGTATTTAAAGGCTGCTAACACAAACCTAAATCCTATATCACCAAGTTGAAATATGAAACGTATGTTAAAATTTCAAAATTGATTCTGAAATTCCAGCTTTATGAAATTTGAAGTGCTAAATAGTAAACATTTGTTCCAAGAGTTAAAAATACTTCCCTTATATTACTATATAATTTAATGTTTGTATCAATGAAAGTTTAAGAAATAATTTTCAAAACTATGCGATACGAATCCTATATTATGAAATTCTGTAATGATCTCTTACGTATAGATTAGAACTAGAGTAGAGTGATACTAAAGATTTCTAGTGAACTGTCAATCATCTATCCTATTATGATTCAAATCACTTAACCACTTTAGGGGAAACTTTTAAATCGATCCTCGTGAATGGGTACTATACCTCATGAGAGCATCCCTCGACTCCATGAAGGAGCATCCGAGTATCGGAGAGAGATGAAAATCGACACATTCCCTTTCTCTGCAAACGACTCCTCCTAAATAATTTATTTGCCCGTCTTTTTTCCCTCCGTTCGGCAGAGATGTCCTGGGAGATGTGACGTCAGAAACCTTTTTTTCTTCATGCATTATAAAACAAGAAGTTAAGAGTGGTGAAAAGTTAGCGAACGAGTCCAAGTTCTCCCTCATTTGCACACCTTCTCGTGTTTGTGGTTTAGGACTCTCTCGTGCTGCACCAACCACGTCGTGTTTTAAAAGGTTGCTGTGGTGTCATTCAAATTTCGTGACCACTGCTCAGCTTTCCCAGAGAAAGGGATTGGGTCAAGGAGGGCGGAAAAAAACACTCGGTGGTCACTCATTCAATACTTTTGGGTGAACTGTCATTTGGTATGTGTTACGGTGGTGAAGAGTGCTGCTACATTAAGGGAAAGTGTGTTATTGAGAAGTGCTATCCCCACGAACACGTAGCTATATGAGGTCTAAGAGGTCTACTGTGTATTGAGTGCATCATTGAGAAGTTAAATGCTGTCCCTACGAACACGTAGCTATATGATGTTTTAAGAGGTCTACTTAGTTCAATATCGTACCTGCGATTACCTACTATCATTCTAGATAATATAATACATATTTAAGATGTATTGTCCTCTTTAAGGTAATTTAATTGTTTTTTATTTTATTTACTGAAATATATACTTGAATATAAACGTAGATAAGCACGGTTTTCTTTGAAATGTGGACGATTTGGAAGTCAGAGATAAGATTAAAGACGTTCTTTGAGCTACAACTGTGTTCTCATTCATAGCAAAGTGTTCGTAGCAATAAATATCCTTAGAGTCGAATATTCTCTTTGATTAACGATTATTTTATGGCTATCAAATATATCTGAGTACCAAAGAAATTGAATCTTTGGTAGCTTCAATTCTATTTTCCTTTGTCTCTTTGCAAAGGATAGAGTTGGGTTCGGTCTTTCTACTACGAAGAAGTTTACTTTACCGAAAAATATTCTTTGGCGTTCTTTGTACGTAACTCTACGTTCTCATTAGCTAAATTCGTGAATTTCTTTCAAAACGTCTTTGGCTGGTTTGGAGGTCTTAATTGGTGTTGAGCTAGTTAGCACCGCCTTTGGGGTGGTAAAAGAACGAATTAAAATCCTCACATCTTTGAAGATGAGTTGCACTCCATCTCATTAACACTGTGTTGCGCAAGGTAGCCTTCTGATGGATAATTAGCAGAATATTTTCCTAAATGTTTTGCGTCTAAAATCTCTTTCATGCCTCTGACTTTAAAGCCATCTTGTTTAAGGTTATGGCTTTATAAATATTAGATTTTATGTCGTCTCGGAGAATAGAAATAATTTTAAATTAGCTCTAGAACAAATTATAAGTTATAGGACTCATCAAGTAGATAATTAAGGGAAGGAAAGAATAATAAAGGTATTTCAATCCTCGTTCGTGGACGTATGAAAATGCTTTGGGAATTTCCCTTATGGCTCTTATAAATAATATAGTTCCTTTCGCTATTCAAATCAAAAGATGAGTTATTGGCGTTTTGGGGCGAAAATTCAAGTATCTGAAGGCCCTAGGGAAATCGTTCGTGAGTTTAATAGTTCTTCAGGGACTTGATTCAAGAATCTCCAACGCAGATTTCCGAGAAAAGATAATTTTTTTCAGTTGATGAATGGATGTATCCCATAGGAACCGTTTTCGTGAGTTGATAGCTTTTGTTTCCTCTCAATACACTTCAATCTTGCGCGATTAAGGACGTATATTGCTTACGCTCGCAGCCACTCTTTCTCCATCTAATGATTTTTACTTTTTCCTCTTTAAAAGAACCAGAAGTGGATAAACATCGGGGTCAGAGAAGTGCAACGACTCTATCGATAGAGGAAAATGACTCGATCGGGAGTCAAACAATCCGGTCATTCACTTTCGTCCCCGAGGCAGCGCCTTTCCCCAACGCATTCAATTGTCGATAAACACTCTCTTTGCCATGGTAATTACACCAGCGAAAGGTGGTATTCGGGATTTAGAAAAGGCATTCTCGGTGCAGCCTTGTTTAATGGGATCGTTAAAGGTGTGCTTTCGCAGTCACCCGGAAGATGGCTGTTCATTCACGAGGAGTGGATGTTAATGGCCTTCGGGAGACGTAATGGTATCGCACTTGTTTGCAGACGTCTTCGCATAATCTCCGTCGTCACGTAGGGAGTCGAGGGGTTTGAAGTGCCGTCGAGAGGCGGGTAATTTGAGGCAATTTTCCGCTCCACAGTGGAAGCTTTTAAACGTCCAGCTAATGAAATAAATCCTCGATGCAATTATCGCGATGATTTTCTGGTGAAGGTGTGTTGATTTTATTCCATAAATTATTTATATTCGTAATTTGAGAGTGGTTTAATTTATTTGACGATTTTTAATGGAATTTTAAGAAATATGTTTTATACTTTTCACCTCACGAAGAGTGATTCAAGACGAAATTAAACATAGACAATGTACGTATCAAAATATTAAGAATGGATCATCGGGGATAAGATTTTATGCATTAATATATAGATGGAAAAGATTCTACGTTAATCTTCCAATGAGACATTTTCCTCAATTGATAATTGTTGGTATGATATTCGTTGTTGGTATTTTAATGAAAACGATAAGGATGATAGTAATGATGGGTTTTGCGTTTAAAATGGTCCCATTTATGATATTATTATTTTTAAAAAGTCGAATACAAGTAATATAAAGAAGTACTTCACTTAACCAATATTTTTTGTGACTTATCTGGAAAGATTTTTGGTAAAAACTTCTAGGAATTAGAAATCTAACTTACAATTATGGCACTGTGTTATGAATTTCTATTTTTTATCTCATTGTTAGGTGAAACAAGATACTTACATCCGAGTAACTTATTTTAACACGTGTTGTGGTCAAATAATACTATCACAAAAGAATGCTACATAATCGAACGGAACTATCTTTCTTCATAAAAGTCTTCTTTGTCCAAATTTATAAGTATCGATTGGAACTATTGGAATCGGAAAAAAAGTTATCTTCTTTTCTCATCAGCTATTCACTTCGTTACGGACGATCTTTATCTGCGTAGTCAATCTGAAGAAAGAACGATTTAAATGTTGTCTGATTCTATTTCGAAGAAAGGGGATTTCATAACACTCCCTTTCAGGAATCCATAATAAATATGGAAATTCTGGGAACGATCCTTAATTCTCAAAAAAGGGTACACTTCATATCCTCAATATTTCATACTATTTACTTCATTCTTAATCGGCTAAATAAGAAAAATGAAATTCTTTCTTAGATTAAACTCTGGGTTTTATTTCGTAGACAATCATTATTCTAGTGAACAATGTTTAAATTAAAAAATCAGCAATTCTCTTCGTCATTTACGAGTTCAGGAATTGGAGTTTATATAAGCTGTTTTTAAGTGATAAGCAAATATTTACGAAAATTACATTCTTAAATGAATAATATGATCATTTTAAAGCTACATTATGCTATAAGTTTATTAAAGACGTATAATCATAGTTACATATATAATGTATGTATATATGTCTGAACGTGTATTTATAAATATAGACACACACGCCTCACTCATCTTCATCGTCTCGGACAAGAGATCCCTTTCGGACGAAGTATCTTCTTCAACCCTCTTTTTCTTTGATTCCGGATATCTTCTTTTCGACCGGAATTTTCCCCTTTTCTCTCTCCATCCTCTCACGTCACTTCCGGTGGGTTCGTTGGATATAAACGAGCCCTAGTCACGACGCGAGTGCTCTCTCTCCTACTCTTTGGTCCAATGTTTTCTTTTCACCTCTTTCTACAAACCACGCTATCGACCCTCAAAATGGGCCCTCGATCTATTTGCCCCTATCTCCTACATATTTCCCTGAGACCCCATCTACCTTTGTCCTCGGAGCTATTTTTCTCCCGATTTTTTTCCTTATCGCTCGCACGCTTTGTCAACTGTAACACCTATGTTCAGAGGGTGCCTTTGTTTGATGTCTTTGTTTTCGTTCGATACATGCAAAGGTATGGCTTTTTTCCTCTCTTTACCTACCTCTCTACCAAGGTGCGTCAACCGTAAGTGATCGACTTAATATTTATTGAATATCGCGTTTTAATTTGACCGAGGAAAATTTTATTTGGGACAGATTAAGTGAATGGTTAAGACCAAAGAGTGTCTTAGGTTAAAGAGTACCGCAACCAATAGATGAGGGGATGAATTATAAGTTCTCTTCATTGTCTTCTTAGTATCCGTAGGTAGAAATATGAATACTAAGGCATTGTATCCATAGGCAATGCGTCAGCAAGCGCGGGAAGAGATCCATTGCTGATTCGTCACTAGTGTGTTTGGCTAGGGACTCGTAACCCTTAGTGACCAGTGAGATATAATTTGGCAATTACTTAAGTTTCATGTTATCATTTACTCCTCTTTATTATTGGTCGAATCCTAACAATGACCCATTTTTAAATTGATTTACCATAAAATTTTGATGTACTATTTATGTTAAATTATAAATCTCTGTGTGTTTCTATGTTTCATACCTTAGTTGTGTTTGCGATCATTTATTTTCAGCGTACAGTATTATAACGTGTCTGTACTTCTTAGAGTGATTACTCTGATTCTGTTATTTACAAAATTCGTCCCATTCGTATAACTTTCACTTTTCATCACAATCAAACAAAAAATATCACACAAAAAAGCTTATGCATCTATTTATGTCAAAGCAGATTTAAATTAAAATTGTTATTCCTAGCATCTATTCCAACTGTTTATCTCCTGCGAGGAAATTTACTTTTTAGCATCGGTGTAAATCCTTTAAAGCTATTCACTTTTACCTGTGGGATCCGTTCATGAAATATCTTTGCGTTAAGTACGTGATGCAATTCCAACGAAAAGAAGTGCTCTGGTTCAATCTCTTTTGTTTTGCTCCATCGTTATCTTCTGCACGTCTTGCGCTCCTCCCGCAGCCTCACTCTTCATCTTGAAAATTTATCTCCGCCATAAATCATTCCCAACGCAGCGAGATCTATAGGTGTGTATTTCGCCTTGTTATCCTCTCCATTCGTGTTTATCTTTCTCCCGATGACTAATTCCCCACGCATGGATGTTCCTCTAGTTATCTGCGGAGGCCCTTTTATTTGTAAAGGGAATTCATCAAAGTGCTCGCCAACATTTCCCTTTATGCTCGACCATCATAACGATTCATGTACACGAACCAGAGTAGTTCTGAGGATTACTCTCTCAAATGCATTGGTAAGACGTGCGACGTTCTTCTATGGAAACCATGGCTACCAATTATTTAAGCGCTTGATTGGATTCAAGGGATAAGTAATTTAACTAAACTATCATTTATATTGAGAATAAATTGAGAATGAAAATTAAGAACTGAGTAAATTTTTCGATAAACGTAAGATAATGTTTCTATAGTTTATTAATATTTATAGGTTTGAATCTCCTTTTAATATTTTTCTAGGATTCTTTTTCGTCTATCTAATCATACTCATATTTCGTTTCATGCCCTATTTACGAACTAAAATGACAAAATTTAATTTTGAACCTTTAAAGAGACTGGAAATTCGAAATTTAAGTTAATTTGAATTTAATCTTCTTGAAAAAAACCTTTTATTGAAAGTATTCCAGCTAAAATTATCTCTGATAAATATCTTTGATAAATATTTGTTGGAATACTTTTGATTAAAACTCTCTCAGACTTTCTTATCGTTCAAAATTAAAGAGAGGATTAAAACAATTTTCATAAAGGATGAGTTTATCTCTGGATGATGAATTACACCCTGTCAGATTTCCATGAGCATGGGGTGAATTTCAAGCGATTTTGATCCGGATATTCAGGGACAGTGTGAATATTTATTGATGACGGAAACCACCTTGGTTTTACTTTTGTTTATTAAAATGACTAAGGGTGCCTGTATCTTTGTAACACTTGTAATATAGATACCTATTTTATACTATGTACCTACCTTTATATTATGTATAAAACAATTATTCTGTCTCTTGAGAAATGCGCTCTTAAGTCAGTTAATATTCCATCCTCGATACATTCAGTCAATACAAGATAGCTTATGAAATGAGGCTTAATGATAATAAGGGAGAATTAAGGTAATTTTATGCGAGAAAATGTGTTAATATTGCAATTGGAATAGAAATTAGCAGTTTCTATTCCTCAGTATTACATAAAAGACGAATTGAACTTGATAATACTATGGATGATACTAATGGAATCTTGTACGCTACGGAGATTTTTCAAGAGTAGAGCTTTTGGTACACAACGGGTACCTACTGAATTTAAAAATAGAATCCCATCCTTTTGTGATATTTAAGCGGAGAAAGGCGAAGTTTCGGATTATATCTCGCTAGATTCCCATTGAAATCACGATGAACAGTTTCCGGGACACGCGTGAACTTGGGTTTCGGGTCTCAACCATTTGCATATCCGACCCATGCCCAATAATAGAGGTCAGCGTAATGCAGCTGAAATCCCCAAAATAGGCGAATATTAAAGGGGAAGTCACGTGATCCAAGGAATCAGTCGAGTGTCTATCCCTTCAGAGGGTCTTTTGGTCTGAGGTCAAACGGAAGTCCGGCTCTAAAATGATCAGTGGTATAAGTTACTATGGTAATCAGTGACGAATAGGATTGCTATCATAATTATACAGATTAAAATTCATCTTAAGTATAATTCTTGATACGTCATAAATTCATTTTCAAGCTTCTTCTTTCTTATTTTATATTTCCCAAATTTAATATTAATTTCAGAAAATAAATTTGAAGAAATTCTCACTAAAATACTCTTTTCGTAATTATATCATTATACAAATTTATTTCGGATATTTAATAGGAAAGGTTAAAAGTCATAGAAAAAAGGAATGATTTTCGATTACTTTCAACCTTTTGGTGAATTACTTTGACGCTAAATACCGAATATCAGAGATGATGTTCTTTCTAGAGTTATTCATGTTCAGGTTATCTGCACAAAATAAGTAATGAATTGCTGAACCTTTACTCTGTGTAAGATAGATATTGATTCGTTCGTACGCACTTTGTTAAGGAGATATCAACGCGGGATGGGGTGAAAACCAACACGGGCTGGCATTTACAAAGGTGAATAAAACTGGCCACGGGATACCTTCCTCCGAGGGAAGTGCGATAGGAAACAGTTAACCGTAACACAGGGGCAGTTAGCGTCAAATGGGGCCAATTGAGTCCATCAGTTCCCGTCAATTCCCAGCGCCCGGAAATCGCGACAAAAGAACCGCGTAATTAGTCACTGGAAGAAAATATCGGCGTAGCATTTTAAGCGGGGTCAGGTCGCACGGGAATTCGGGGTCCATTCGGTTTGGACCCGTGCGGTTTCAGGCCTTTTACTTTTTCCGCCGGAGACCACATTGGTCAACCCGCAAAACTCCACCTGAGGTTTCCTTTCTCTCTCTACCCACAATGCCCTTCGGTTTCCGCTAATATTTCCGTGGATTCTTTTAATGCACGGTCATTCCGGTGGTGACCCAGAGTTAGTTTAACTGGGGAAAGGTCAACTGGGATGTATACGCTACAAAGAGAATTCCACCCGAGTTTGCGTGCTCTTACTGCCAAACAGAAAAGATAGCCATAATAAAGATACATGCCTTTATGTGGTCAGACTTTAATTTAGAATTTGTTTACTCGATTCTACAGCGCAAGCATGATGCAACGAATAAAGGTTTTTTTGTTTTTGTATGTTTAGTAAAATGTTTCCGCAACTGTTAGAAAAACATGTGTCCCTTTAGATTTGTTCCGATCACCACGACAATTGGCAATTAATTAGAAATACTCTATTTGGATTTTTTCGATTGAATTTGTCTTCCTCCAGGAAGTTTGTACATATAGAATTGAAAGCAAATATTGCATTCATATACGCCCTGATTTGATTTATATTCTGTCTGTTGACTTCGCAGTCTGTCTCTTATTCAAACAATCCAAATTGTATGTCTACAATTACTAGATTAAAATGGTTACCCCAAATTTTACTCTTTTCTAAGCCTTATTAATATTCCGCATTTTTTAAATTTTTATATATAAAACCCCGTATACAATTTACACCCATATATTTATTTTATATTTATTTATATGATTTAATCATTTATCAAACTTAATATTTTGAAATTTTGCTATTTAAATCTCATATTAATTAATTTTCTCGGTTTTAAATAAATATATTCAAGAAATAATGATGACGTTTAATTGTAATTATGATATTTTAGTATATATATCGAGAATAATGTAAATTATGGATTATAAAAATTCTAATAATATGTTTCTCTCTTTTCAGGTGAGTCTAATTTCCTTCCATACGATGTTATTTAACGAGAAAAACGCGTATTTGCTGTGGTGAGTACAAGAGCCCTTAGAGTACCCATCTTCTCGTGTACCAAGCTGTTACGTTACCATTTAGCGTGAATTAAATTCTGGAGCATTTCCATACAAGGCTATTTTTCGTCATTTCTGTTAAATTTTTTTGGTACCATGTTGCATTCTATCCAGTAATGTTTGAATCCATTCGTTTTGAAATGAATTTAAAACGGTTTTCTTAATGAAAATGGTTTTCGTGTCAAATTTGTATAAAATTTTGTTGTTGGTATTATTTTGAAAATTTCGTCTAAATATAATTTCAACATATTTCATTTCGTCGAAAAATACATACAGATTTGAAAGGTTCTAAAAATATTTTCAGAAGACTGATTTTAAGCTTACAAAATCTATTTTTTTTACAAAAGTCTCTTGTGTGAATAAATAAGAATCTGTTCATTGTAAATCTATCATATTAATATTGCATCGCTATACTTTTTGTTATAATCATCTCATAAAAATGTCGAAACTCTAGGATCGTAAGATTTCTATTCAAAGACTTCGCTTCTTATAAATCTCACGAGTCTATTCATGTGTCCACCTATTCCCATCTCAGTACTTCATTCCTCTTCGATAATTCCTTGAATATATATGGGAACATTGGATGGAGATGTAGCAATGCATCTAAAAGAGTATGCGCATATCAAATCAATGCATTGAGGAAAACTTTCAGATTTATGGGAAGAATTTTGTGGAAGAATCATAGCGTCGTACTTGAAAAATTTCGAAGGTCATGTGCAAGATTAGGTCATGGGGAACCGTGTGAAGGGGTCAACTTTGAAATCTCTTACCCAGGGGCGGTGTTTGAAAAGAGCAATGGGAAGGAAGCGGGTCAGAAATAAATAGATGCATCTTTATTGGCGATAGTAGGAGCATGTGAGTATCTTTTCTTTGTAGTTTAAAACATCCGTATATCACTCACAAACTTTAATTCTAAACAAAAGGAAGTGGCGCAGGTTGGTAAAATATTTATTGTTGAAGGTCCGGAGGGTAAAAATAATAAATGAAGATAGGATTTGTGTTGAAAATCAGAATTGGGAATTTTAAGAAACTAATGTTTTTCACTCATAAATAAAAGTGGAAATTATGAAGTAAGATGAATTAGGATTCGGATCACTTCTTTGTGTTTAAATTTTGAAGAGAGGAAATAGCATTTCTGGTCTTTGAGGGAAGCGTGTATTTTTATACATGCCATCAAAAGAATTTGTGATGAAGGGGCTGTTAACTGTGAAAAGTTATCATATTGTGCTATGAACAGAGGAGTCCTATAGCTTCAAATAAGGAGTTCAGTGAAATTATGGATTATGTCTCCGAACAATAGGATTTCACGAGATAGTAATCTACAACAAGATTGTGCATGCGTGAATCGAAAGATAAGATGTCTAAAATTAACTCTGTTACGAAACCGAATTACGCCAATGCTTAACCATCACCGAAATCGGAGGAGCCAACAATAGAGTTGAGCGAGTAACAATCATTGTAAAGAATGATTGAAATCATTGTTGACTTCTTGGTAAACCAATCAAAGCTTGGGGGACTTGTATTTTAAACAGCGGGTCACAAATATATTGTTTTATCGCCGAAGAAATTCAGGAAGCTAACTGGGTTTTGGTTTATTCTGAGGACAATCTTATCTTGTTTCATTTCTCCCTTTATCGAATCCAAGTTTGTTAATTCTGCGTATCTCCTTTCTTATTAAGATCATTAACATTGAAACCTTAACCCTGTGCAGATCTTTCCGCTATAAGCCGCTAAACAGATTAGACAAAATTAGTCATATGAAGTGAAAAACACAGTTTGTTACCTTATACAACTTAATTAGCCCATAGAATTGTCGATGATTCTAATTAATAATTTTAAGTATTCAATGGTTTTAAATTTTCTTTTACGCATCTAATGATACTAATTCGCTTTAATCATCTAAATTAATCATTCTTGGTAGGGGTAAATTCAATTTTTTACGAATAATGCATGTATAAGTTCTTTTATTATTGCTTTCCGGTATAACCTTGATTTATTTTTATTTATATCTTTATTTGGATTTATTTTAAGGAATTGAAACGAAATAATTCACAAAAGAAAACTAAAATTTCGAAATAAATTTAAGTAATAATTATTACATTTATAGTTATTGAAATAACTCAATATTTACTGAAAAAACATTCGAAAAGATAGATTCTACAACACGTATCTATTCAGCATATATAAGCGATCCTACCGCAGTAGAAACGTACTATACAATCCAGGAAATCTGTAGGCAAACAATGAAATTTCCAGAATCCCGCAAACTTCCCAAACAAATACGCTAGCGACCACTCCTTTTTACTAACCGAGAGAATAACATTCCTCACAATCAGTTTCCCTTTTATCTCTCGCATTTCGTCCAAGTTTCCGGCACGCATTAATGTCTCCCGAGTAACCACTGTCTCGTTTTAAATCTTCCCCGAGTCTTTCTTCGTAATCTCCGTTCCGTGGAACCTCTAACCAGAAGAACCCACTCTAACGAACCCTTAACAAAAACCCTTTTTCACGCACCCTCCCGCAATTTCACAAAACAGCGTAAATCTCGCGCACTTCTAAAACTTCTCCATAACCAGAACTTCTCTTCCTCATCCATCCCTTCCTTCTCTCCCTTCCTCAGCTTCTTATCTCTTTTATTCATAATTGACTTCATTTCTTATCCTCTTCTTTCAACCTCTCTTTTGCTCATAAGAGAAAAGAGGATTTTTTTCATATAATTTCCTTAAAACCCCTTTCTTTCAACGCGCCTTTTATAAGTACGAAAGAACCTCAGGAAAATAGGATTTTTTTAATGAGCTGAGACATAAGTGTTCACACTCGCTTGATCTCTGCCAAGTTAAAGGAGTGTGCACGGAGCTTATGCTGATGAGGAACGTTATAAATGGGTGTTGAGGAACTCTCCATTAACTTGAAATGCAAGGGTGTAATATATTCGGTCTTGGTGGAACCACAATCCCTCCCACCGAAATACCCCGTGGAAGTAATTAGGGATTGCTAAGAAAGTTTCTTTCCCGCCGTGTTAATTCGCCCTAATATAATTTTATACAGTTGTGGGAGGTATGGTTTGTTTGCTTCCGTACTCTCTAGTTTATCACGTAATTTTTATGCTATCTATCTCACGACGTGAGTTGCGAGTCAATCTTCGTTACTTTCGTGTTTGACTATTATATTCGACTAATAAACGGAAGTATTTAGCAGTGAAATTCGTGAATGAGATTACTTCGAAGAAACTCTTACTTCACTCAGCTTTTAAGTACTGCATATTCTCAACTCGATCGTTAATTACTTTTCAGAAGCTCACATATTTTTACATTACAGATGCTATATTCTAATTTATTACCTCACAGTAGTTTAGTCATCACTCATTTATGAATCGTATGTTCTATTAGAACTTAAAGGACTACAATTTCTATAGTACGAGAACAATTATGATTTAATTGTTTTCAATAATTGTACCCCGAGAATAAACAGAAGTGTTAACTGTCAACTGATTAACGTACAACATATGCATTTAAAGCCATATACATGCTAATAATAATCATAAAAATGATAAATAAGCAGGGGCATCATTAAATAATCTTCATGAAAGTTATGAATTCGTTGTTTGATCGTGTTATTATGTTGCCGAAGAGATTTTTACTATTATTATTATCATTACTATTAATTCTATTTCATGCGAACGATACAATAGTTAGGTAAAGCGACCTCTGTGATACTGCTCTTCTCGTTTGCTTTGCTGGTATTCTTCCCACACCCTGCACCCGCCCCCGCCGTGTTTTTGTCGGCCTAAAGGGACCAAGGTCACGGACCTCTCCTTCCTGAGGCTCGGGGTCACGGGAGATGGTTCAAGAGAGTGCGTCGGGAATAGAGAAAGTTCAGAGAGATTGTTGCCCGGAATTTGCATTTAATATCCCGGCTAAATTAGCGAGCATTTTGTAGGCGTTTTGCTCTCCCATTTGACTATGAGAGGAAATGGGATGTCTCTGTTTATTGTCGTCATGGAGACGGATCGCTCGGATGTCGCCAAGTATTACTCCAAGTGTAGGGATTTTGAGCTGAATTCTGAAGTTGGCAGACAAAAATATATCCCTAATTAACTTTGCGTGTTTGTTTTAGTTTCGCAATCGTAAGGGTTTTAATTATTTCTAAAAATCCTTAAAGGCGTGTTGATGGGTATCAATAAAATCAAAGGTACAGTATTTGTGACAAAAATCCTTATCCTAGAGTTAATTATTCGGTCCATCCATTCGATACTCGTTACATTATTAGTGTCTTATAATGTAACATATAAGTATAATGGAAATACTGGAATCCTTGCTCTTAAATTCTATTCTCCCATTCATTTTACTTTGTATTAAATCATGGTTACATTCCCCTTTCGTAGTCATTTGTACGATCAGAGAATGATTGAGTTCTCATACATAATTCCATTAATTATCAAATAGCCATTTGAGATTTTGATACATTCTTAATTAAATTGGCTAATTTTTTATATCATCGGAGGATTTTTTAAAAGCTTGGAAGGTTTCAATTTTTGAAATCGATATTCCATTATCTAAGTGATTCGTATCCCCTTAGGGAGCTTATTTGTTTATCATTATGTAATATTATCATTAATGTATGTAAATTCCACATTTTTGTGTCCATAGCCAAGGCAAGGAACTTAATTATCCGCATACGACACCATAGCAACTTTTCCAAACGCCCCACTTTATCGTAATATTCTAAAGCAATCTCGTATGGGGCCTTTCAACACGGGGAGCGTAAGTGTCACTTTCACCATGGATACCGGATGTACTAAAATCGTGGGAGAATAAAAGGACATCATAGGATTTATTTTCCGCGCAGATGTCGGGTAGTGATTGTTTCAGGAGAGCAACACTTCCATTCAATTCGCCTTTAACGAGAAAAAAGTGAATGGAGGTTCGATGTGTGTTTTTATGGAGTCCAGCCAAGGACACAAGAGAGGCAAAAAAATGACACGCGACAGCCAAAGAGTGTTGCCAACTTTCAGCTTCAATAAGCAGCGAAAATTAATTGAAAGAATTGTCCAATAGTTGTTTATGGAAGGAGGCTGAGGATATGGGACGGCGATGAATGGCTATTGCTAGGAAAATCGATGGCTGTCTTCTTCTATTTCATACTGTTTAATAAGTGTAACACAGGATTCATTTGAGAACCATAAAACTTTGGGTTTATTAGTATACTAGAGAAATTCCATCTATTTAAGAGGAGACATTAGAATAGTGTATTTAAATTTATTCCCTCGAAATGGATTTATTTGAAATATGCGTAGGAAAAGTCAATTCGTTCGATAAAATTTTAAGCTAAGCAGAATCAATTATCGTAATTATAAGTAGTGGATTTATACAAATTTGAAATAATGTTCCATTTTATGAAACTCTAATCCATATAATTCACAAACGTATTACTAATTTAACATTAAAAAGTTTTCCAGGGATCGAGTAAACTGAAAATTTGACACTTGCACATTTTTATCTACATGTTTTTCATTTGTTAAATGAATATACGTACATTACATAGCTCCATTTGGCCATTAAATTATTAAAAATATTATCATTCATGTTCATAATTCTGATAATCAATGTAAAGTTCGCATAATAATTAAATGTAAAAGTAAACAGTCAGATGGATTGATTGTAAATAATGAGGTACGTTATTTCATCGCCGTTAAATAATGACTGGGATCGTTCTATTGAGTTAAAATTAAATCATAAAACGTGAAAAGATATTTTCCACTTATTCTTTAACCTCAAAAAATAAATCGAAGACTGGGTCTCAATGCGGATAATGTCCTCTTTAGATAGCGAAGGAACGTATCGAGTGATGAAAGGATGCAGTTATATCGGCAACACCGCGAGGGATATTGAGTGCGGAGACAGAGGGCGGCACGACAATATGTTTATGATGAAAAGTTAAGAAAGAGTGCTATTGAGGAACGGAATAAGAGCGTGGGCGGAATTGGGTTTCGTGGGCGAAGTCTTCCATTCAAAACTCCACCTACGACTTCCAGTTTTTTACCCTCCTGCCCAACGCCGCGGCGCGACTTGATCTGTACGTGTTCTGCTTCCTGACAGATTTTTCGTAGGTAATTGAATCAACGGAGCCCTAGATTCTGGAAATGTTAATTTTGGAACTTGTTTCCGAGGGACTTTCTTTCCTTTTTTATCGTATTCCAGTTTCTTTTTATGAAAATCTGCCCCGTTATCTGATTTCGTCTGGTGGTTACCGACATTACGAATTCTGTCCTTCTACAGTACTTATTTTTAGATTTTTCATCGGCGGTATTTTATTTATTTGTGACTATATATCAAAATGAGATATTTTACTCATATATAAAATGAATAGTTACGTATTTGAAGCAAAATTTGATGACTGCCATAGATTTTCTCTATGTTACTTTCTATTCTCTATTCTAATGTTATCACAATCTATTAAGTTTATTATTATTATAATTTACTCGATTCTATTTATCTATTCTCGTAAAGTTTTTCAAAAAATGTGTAAAATTTATTCTCAAAACATATTGTCTTATCACCTTTAATCTCCTTTTTATCAAATAAAATTCTAATTTTAAATAAAGTTTTAATTGAAATTACGTGGAATGGTCGTCAAGGTAACCGTACAGAATTTGTTTGATAATCTAATTTTGGTGATTCTCTTTTCAAAATCATTATGAAAAACGCATGTTGAAATGTTTGAAATTCTTTTTACACCTTTGGTCTAACGTGTAATTTAATTAATTTATTGATGAATTAAGATAAATTCCAAATATAATTATAAAAAATCGGTGCGAATATGAATCGGCCGTTCTTTCAGTAAAATATATGTTGAAGTAGTTGATTTCATATTTCCATTAATCATATTTGTTCTATAAACGACAGGTGCTAAATCCTATAAACAAAGAAAGGCTACGATTATCTCATGGATTAATTTCACATTCCATCATTGAGTATATAATATCCAATATTGATACTTTCACGGCAGTCTAATCGAATGATTACGATCTTTCATCAATGTTTACTCGCTTTATCTCACTGTTCGAGAGACATTGCACTTTCATTCTCCGTGATCGATATCCACTTTAAATGATAGATGTAATCTAATCTTACGCATGCCTTTCAAACATGCATCCAATACAATGAGCCGACTTTCCCTCGTAATTACGGTGCGAATTTATTTATACGGAAGTTTAGCACAAAATGAGGCCAACGGCTATGCATCACAGAGCTCATGTTCCATGCAAACTTCGGTTTTGTACAAAAACATTTTGCTCTCAGTATCTATCATGTATCAACCTCGGCGAAATACAAAGTCTTTCTTTTCATAAATGTTTGGTTTCGAAAACCACGCCCTGTCGCATAGCTCAGGTTTTTCCCTCAATCTGCCGTCGATTTTGAAACGTTGCATTCGATTCCATACGCCATCGCAAGCTGATGAGGAGCGATGTATGGAAGTATGCAGCCATGGTGCTGGGCTTAGAAGCAGCTGTTATGTATCAAATAGTTTTGCACTCTTATTCACGAAGTTTTTACCATGAAAGTCCGTCAGAAATTCAGCTCACAAACTATCTAAAAGTACCCATCTTCAGTACGGAAGAATATTTTCGGAGATGGGTTTTTACGAACAGTTTCTCCCGGGTATCAGTTGTGAGCACGACAAAGATCTTGCTAGGAGTAGCCCCGGGTAACAGGGCGGGAGTTATGCAGTTCTAAACTCGCTCATGGAGTGGGATGAGAAGGCATCAGGAAAGCATTTTAGACGGAGAGAGCATTACACGGCGAGACAGATGGCGTTACAGTGGAGTTTTAAGTTTGAACCGAGGTTTTTCCTTTTCTTTGCTCGCCCTAGGCTATCGTTGGGCATGCATCCTTCTTGCTGGTAGACCACGTGTTGGAAAAATTCATCTCGGTAGCTTACAGGTATTGCGCGTAACTCCAGTGCGATGTAATGGTGGAGTTACATAGAAGTTGATGACCTTTAGACTGTGGTTGGGTATCTTGCTGAGTAGCGTTAGTGTTCATTACAGAACATCAGTAACTTATTAGTACATACTTTGTGAATTACGTGATGGAAGTTCAGATGGTTTGGTAATGGACCAATATGAATGACGAATCTAGAATATTTGGGAAATGTATATTTATGATCATGCAAGGTTTGATGAGCTATAATATTAATAATGATAATAATTTAACGTTCTTCCATTGCTGTGATAGTTCCGCATTCATGGAATCTACGGGGAAATGAACCCTGGAGAGATTTATTAGATTAATCAAAGCCGAGAAAACGTAATGTGTTTAAGTAATGCATACTGCCTTGGACAATATATTTTCTAGCTATTTGCTGTTTTTACTAACTTTTTACTACTTTTACTGTTTTTTTTATTCAAAGTCCTATGTTGTCAATTGGTGCATTTATGAGGAACGTTATGGTATTTCTATCTACAAAACTGGTTGTGAAAGAAACTCGTGAACAATTAGGATCTATAATATTTGAATTATATTTGTTTTCTTTCAAAAGCGATCCTAGATATACATTGCTAAACACTGGTGGATTATGAATGTTGATTATTTCAATTAAACTTTTAATTTTCTTCGTATCTTTAACTCGTTCTTCGTAGCTTCGTTCACAAATAACTTCCTCCCGGGTTTCAGATATTCCCCCATCTCCCCATAATCTCAATGGCAATTCCTCCACTTCTCTGAAAGAAACAAGAGAAGGACGAAAGCATGAAAGAAAAGGGGAATGCCAGGTCAGCAGAACGAACGCCCTCACCCGCCTTATGGCATAACTTCTCTCGCAGTTTGAGTAAACTTTGGTCAGCACGGATCTGATGAATGTTTTTCATGGAGAAATGAATGTAGCAATGGAACTTGCTTCCAAAGAGGAGGTTCGGAAAACGAAGGGGGTTGGATAACTGGAAGCTAGAAGTTTAATAACTGCTGGGGTGAGATCACTCCCTCCACCCCCTGTCTCTGGACCAATTCATCCTGCCCTTGCCATCCCCTTCGCTCCTTCCCTTTCTTTTTCTCTCCCCCGGAAGTTTCCTTTTATGAAAACTTTCATCACTGGCGTTTTGACACCGGGAGGAAGTATATTGCTTATGATGATAACAAAATGGTTGTCACTTTTGATGGAATCATTTCCTGGACAGTCCAGTGAACGCAACGTGTGGAAAATCGATATATTTCCTTTATTAGGGTCGGTTCGTATTAGGAGGTATTGTTATAGAGACGTACGTCAATATGGGGGTGCTAATTTTTAGTCGCAATTATAATTGAATTATGCTAATTAAGCTTGTTTTCGATTTCCTAATGAAACTTTGATTGTATTGAAGATTCGATTTCTCATTGTGTACAATTTTGATTGACATAGTCATCATTCCTCTACTGTCTGAGTCGGTAATTTATTCTCTTTGTTCTGTGTGGTATACATCGATCAAAAGGCCACGCCTGATATTTTTCGCATACGTGTTTTTGAAACTAGCTGCACAGGTAATGAGGTACGCAAAGTTAATTTACTCCGTCCAGAAAAATAGAGACTATTAAATAACATTATTTCTCCACATTTAACTACTGAATTTGATTTCCATTTTAATTATAAATTGTGTTTTGAATTTATTTATTTGAAAGGGATTTACTCGCGAGTAAATTAATATACTTAAACGGAATGATTAGAGAACGGATGAAATGCACTTTTCTATTACGAAACGTAAAATTACGTTGCATAAAAGAAAATTTTGTATTTATCGACACTATTTATTAAGTTATTACTCTGCGATAGCCTTACATGATGTCTCGCCTGCCAATGTTGACCTTATTATCTATCAGTAAAATTACGTTCATTTTTGTATTAAATCATCAAAATTTTCTACCATTAACTGGTTAAGGATAATAAAAATATATATAAATAAATTTAATGCTTGCATACAATTTCTCGCTAATTTTTTTTAACACTGATATGATGGAAAATATGGTGCAAATTCAATTTCTAATTTTTCTGACAAAGTTTCACAAACAGTGTAATAATTAATAGACAGATTCAGGCAGATGGTCAAATCTACTCTCAGACGATATGGACCATTTTTCTATAATTCCTCTTTTGTCTATCTGTCTCCAACATGTCCATATCCTCATCTCAACCCAAGTCCCTTATTGATTTTTCGCAAGATCCCGCCAAGTAAATGGAAATTTTTGCATCTTTATTCTGGAGGAAGAGTCTTTTGATGTCTTGCTGTTAGATGCTGCATCTCCAAGCTGCATTATTCCGTCTAGTTTAGAATTTATAAAGAAGGTCGCTCTTGTGAAATGGGTTTCGCGAATCCATTAGATTTTCGTGTTGGAGAGATTAGGCTTGAAAATGAGAATATCCCATAGCAACAGCTCCAAACTGTGCGCGAAATCGGTTATCATTTTATGCGATGGAATTTTTGCACCCCATCTGAAGTAATATTTTTTCTGGATTATCTATTCCAGCGTTCATTACCATAGATATGACCGTTGCTATATAGAGTCTCAATTTTCTAGTAGTATCTTTAGGGTGTGGGCTAGATTTTTTCTTATTGTCTTCTTTTGAGTTTTCAATCAATTTTACAGTTTCTCCATTGATATATTATCGCGATTCCCAACCAAATCTTACTCTTTTATAAGATCTTTCTTTCACATTTTCGGACAAAAAACTAGCTATCAGAAGGGCATGACAAAAGGAAGGAAGACAAAAAATTTACAAATATCCATAAATTTATTATAACAAAAGTATCAATGTTGTAATTAGCCAGAAGATGTCGATGAAAAAATATATCATCCTTTCCACCGTACAAATTTCGGCCACAATCTGTAATGGATTTCGGAATCTTCGTTTTTAAAATTTATTGTGAATTCATAAATTATCTATTGCTTATTATTGAAAATATAGATCCGGGAAAATATCGTCACCAAAATTTCGTTTAGAGTTTTCATATTCTCCGAGGCAAAATTAACCTTATATAGAAAACCGAAATCATATTTCCGTTTTCATTTGCTCCATTCCCCACATCCTCTTCATCACCCTTAGTTTGTTTTGGTAACCATTTCATCCCAATTTTGATTTCGCTTAGTCGCCTTAATCCCTTCCCGAATGGAATACAAATAAAGTTTCTCCCTCAAGTCCCAAATTTTCGCATGCGAAATACTTGCCAAGGACAACATTCCGCGATCTTTCTACAAATGTTTGTCATCATTTGCCAATTTCCTATTTAATTTCTGCATTATACAGGATGAGGTTTATTTGCGGATTACCCATCTCTAAAATTCTATCTCTTAGCTTCGTTTAATTGGTTATGAATTGGACTCAAATAAATGTTATCCCTAAAGAGGAATATAATGTCCACATTCCTTCTTTGCTACACGCTATCAGGTTTTTCTCGATTCCAAACTCGACGGACCTGATTGATCGATCGATGTTTTTAAGTCGGTTGCCTTGACGACATAATTTTCTACGGAATCCAGTCGACGAGGGAAAAACCTATGAAATGGAGAGAATTGAAAACATTCTGTAATAAATTCAGTAATTTTCTCTTTTACAACATATAATAACCGTACTTATGCTTTCATTTAATTTTTAGTGAATGAATAAATGAACAAAGCCAATTACTTTTGACGATTAATAAATACTAATTATAATATATCAAAAATAATATTCCAAACGTAAAACTTATTACTTTATCAGTAATTTGCGATAATTCTCAATACTTCAATGATTATTTATTTACATATTTTTTTACGAGCGGTATAGAAGTATTATACTCTGTGATATCGTTTTATTGAGTTGAATTTTTGAGGTCAATTGGCAACCTAAATTATTAGGACTTAAAAAATTAAATGTGAAAATACAAAATATTTTGCTTATTAATATGGCTTTACAAAGATTCGGGTCACGAAACATTACAATAATCAATTGTTAACGATCTTACAACTTCATGAATACCTCGCATATTAATTAATGGTGTATGCTAAATATGTAGCAATAAAAAATAGGGACATAAATATCGTGATAGATTCACTTGTAAATGGAACTGATGTATACAAAAGAATATTGTAAAAATCATTATATAATCATCAATTTAGTTATTTATTCCGCATGTTTTATGAGATGAAAATTACATTCGTATCAATTTTACATGAAGCTTTTAGGTTTCATTGAATGGTTTACCTTTCTAAAGCGCATTATTTTTAAATGGTGTTTTAATTAATGAGCCTCAAACTGTATTCTTTCCTTTCATCATGGTTTCCCATACGTGTATTTTATTTTATCTTTTATTTTTCTCATATCCTTTGTTCGACCTTAAACCTAGAGCATTCTTTCGTTACGTACCAACAATATTTTCTACAAAAAGCTCCTTTCAACTATGCCAACTTAACAGCTCCTTGTTCGAATAAATTTCGTTTAAAATGCCTTCAATAATGACTTCAGATCTCTTCTATTTATGCACCATACCCTTTCTAAAAAAATCGCACCTCTATAATTTTATTTCTCAAAAATTTTCGTTGTCATAGAGACTCAGGTTAAAAACAATTTAGCCTCGATTTTCTAGTTCTGCGAACCGCTCCTAGACGGCGCTGTGAAAGAATTTTAAATTATCAAGCCAAAGAGGGAGTCTCACGAAATTAGTGTCTGGGGTGGAGGCGTAACAAAGGGACGCGACATTGCGTTCAACTTGACCCAAATAACTTGTAAACCTCTCTCTGGGAAGCGGAGAGCGTGTAAGGGCTTGCGTTGTAAATATAAATGTGCGAGAGAATTCCTAAACTAACCCGCTTTCTGCATCTCAGACTCATTACGAACGAAAGAGCATTTCCATTCTTCTGTGACGTATTCTCAAAGCTTGTTTAACTAATAATTCACTTCTCCTCAATTAGATTTTATGAGAAATAAGCTTTCTTCTATGATTATGTAAGATTTTACTAATGAGGTAAATGCTTGAGAAAAGCTGCTGGTTGTGTGGAGGCGTGATGCTCCTAATTGGTTTCATCGATTTTGAATTTTACGTCTACAAGTTTACCTCTTATAAATCAAACGTACTTATTCATCATGTACCAGTTTGATTTATTTAATAATTTTAAGAAATAATTAGTGGATTCGTCAATGTATTAATGAGATATTTTCCTTTTCAACATTTTAAGTTACTTTCTTAGAAATCTCGTAAATAATTTTAAAAAAATATTATTCGCTCTATCAAAAATGTTAGTAGCAATATCAACGGTTAATGAATTTTTTTATAGTTTTTAAAAGTATTTTTATGTGTAGATCATAATGTAACATTAGAAATTACCCAAGTAAGCGAAGAAAACAATTATAAAAGACTTAATTTATAAACTCTGATGCATTTTTTGCTGAATGTGTTGTTAAATGTTAAATTATGGCTTCAAATTGAACGCTGTACGAATTAGAAGTGTTTTTTATTTAAAAGTATCACTGATGCTATCATAATCATTGATCCAATGCCGAAGATGTCTTGGTTCTTACCCTGCGTGGGTTTGATTTACAATATACTGTCGCCCTCGTGGGTCTGCAGCGGAAATTGGCGCCGTGCCACGTTGCATGTGTTGCAATGACTGAATACGGAAGTCACGAACGTAAATTATGGGTTTGGTTGGCAAAATTAAGGTTAAATAATCGTCACCACGTAGATGAACTATCCCAATTTTTGGACCACTGATTTATTCAGCGAATTAGGGCTATCTTTAGCATCTATCAATAATGACGTATAATTGTGTGGGCACAAAAATTTTATTGTAAAAATTCCTTCACGTAATTTCTTTCTTTCAGACATTTTTAACACGAAAACGCAAATAGAGTAAAATTAAAACTTTTGAAGTTTCGCATGTTTTGTTTATATTACGTAAACTTTGTAACACAGAGAATAAATGTCAAAAAAAAAGTTTTCGAAGTGGTACAATTTAAATAGTAGTGACTTTTATTCAAAATCATAAGTAAAAATTGTGAGAGAGAAAGGCATCTAATTCTCATTTAAGTAAATTATTATAACAACCCTTTCCCCAGCCCAAAGTATCTTCTTAGTGCCTTTGCCAGTCTCAGTACAACCCTACCCATAGAAATGCCTCATTATTTTGCGCCGAGCGACCCGACTTTCAATAATGTCCCAGAAGGTTTTCGTTTGATGTATTGTTTTGTCCTAGTTTCGTAAGAAGTGGAAGGAAGACCGAATTGGTTACCATAGAAGCGACAAGTTACGACCTCCCGCTTTTTGTATTTTACTTGCAAGGTCAGCTTCCTAACTAGGACTCGAAAACTTGGTGAAACTCTTACAAGCTTACATGTTTACAAAATTGTGAAATTATCGCTGTTTATGGAAGATATAAAATAATAGTTTACGTATCGGAGGTTAAGATAGGAGTTGTTTCAAGTAGGGAGTAGGATTTTACCTCGTCTTATATTCTGTTGGTATTGTGATTGAATATCTAATGAAAATAGATTTGATGAGAAAGTATTTTGTAATTTTCAGCGTAACCTCAAGCCTTTTATAAGCCATTCAACGCTACTAATCAAGGAGTTACTAAATATCATAGAGAAAACATTAACTTTCCTTTTAAAAATACGGAATAATTTCACTAAAAGGTTGCACTATAGAATTTTACCGAAAAATTTGTACGAAAAAGGAATGTAGAGTGTACCCTTAAGTCTTTGATGACACATTCTTTTCAGAATCATGGCAAATAAACATGAATAAGTGTAATTGTACGATTAAGATTTAACTAAATCTAGCAAAAATGTTTAAAAAGTAATGTTACAGGATATAATTTTAAGCGTTCGGAAACAAAATTCTTCGCGATAGAAACCCGGATCGTTTATTATTTCATAATTAAGCCATTACCGCATTATGCAACCATTCAATTATAAAAATCGAATTTGAAATGATTACTTGAATATTTTCTTCACTGTTATTTTATAATTTCATATATTTTTCCAACAAATGTAATTTCTTCAAAATATTCGGCGAAAATATTCTTCTCGGGAACAATAAATCTTTCCTATTATTCGGAGCAACTCCGATCTTAATTTTTGAAGCTATTCTTTCGAAATTTGTGCTCTTAACTTGATTTGACGTCTCACCTTTTCAAAAAAAGAGCTTGCGGAATTTCCCACATTCTTTTGTTCCTTCGCTGGCGACACTTACAGGTCCTTCCTCATTCAACAGTTCCGCGAGATAAAAAACAAACCGACTGAGATGCATAGCAAAGGGAATTTACGGACCATTTGCTCTCCGTTGCTAGAAGGACTGCCTCCGTAAAAACTTAAGCAGCGACGCACCGTGACGCCTTTTTCTCTCTCAAAGCAAAAAGAGAGACAAAAAGAAAATTAGACAAAAAAGGGAACGTCTGGAGAGCACACGTGATGTGTGTATAAGGTCGCAGTGGTGCTCGTTTATTCCGTGCACGGGCGATGGGGTTTTAAGTGACCAAGCGGTTTTTTACACAGCACACGTGCACGCTTGTATAAATTTGGTCCGTAGCTTACGATGCATTTAAATGGCGGTAATTGCGCGTGAAACGGTAGATTGTGACCAGGGCCGGCTGGTAGACGGTACGCTCAATTTCTCCGAGTAGCAGATGCTGGGTGCATCCTTCCCAAGGAGTGTGGGATCTTCATAGAAAAGACTATCTTAGTAATATGATTTCTTTAGTTTTAGGAGCGAATTCAAGACTGTACCTACTGAGGGTGGTTTTATGTTTGTGAAAGAGAATTGTTACAATAAAGTAGGAAAATTATTTAGGAATATTGTCGAGGGTTTTTACAGAAATAGTCGATATAATAATGGTTTTACATTGATGCTTTATTGCTGGAATTCTAGATTAAAGTATAACCCATAAATCTGACAATATCCATATCATGTACATCTCAATTTTAAGTTTTATAAGATCAATTACCCAATAAAATTTACACATTCAGTTTGAAATTTGTTAAAAAGTATTCTATGAATGACTCTTTTTGATTTAAATTAACCGTACAAAGCTACAAAAGGTTTGATTTTAGTTAATTTTCTATTTAGTCTTTTCAAGACAAGTTTTTTTATATACGTACTCTAGAAAGATATAGTAAGTTATAGGTCCCTTGCATGGATTGTTTTTCTGCCGATAATACTTTACTGTTACACCAGTATCTCTCTTTGACTAGTTTGATGTTGTATCTTTAAATCTAAATGCAGAGTAATCGAATGCACGATTGTCTTCGTTCCGCGTAAATGCCTTTTCAAATATAACGATGCCTCGATAAACATTTAAATCCTGAGATATTTCAATCAACGAAAGAGGGTGTAATCTCATCGAGTGCTTATATGACTCGGCATGAATTGAAATTCGTTCCTCCAAGGGTGGTTTTAGAATTTTATTTTGCGTAGTATATAGATATAGTCAGATTTTAATCGCTTCAGGGAATACTCGCTTCAATATCTTAATGCACAAAGAGTTCTATTATGTTACGGAAGGTTTGCTTTGGCTTAAAACAACAGCTGACAACGCTTTTTGCTTAAATCAACTACGCAGCGCATGCAGACAAAGTAAACCTTTTCTTCGGAATTTTAAATAATTGAACTATTCCATTCTTCATTACGGAGGAAGCATACTGGGAGTTGAATGGCAAGGATGAATTCTTCGCTTCCCATCAGGGAATTATACTTTCTTAGACAACAGACACGGAATATGTATCCTCCCAACTGTATTGTTTGGCGATTGCCTTGGTTGCATTTGAAAACGCAGGGGACACTGTTAGATAGGAGAGCAGAATATTAATTAAAACTGAGATTTTCACCAAAGATTTCTCATTTCCTACATAACGAATTGCAGATCTGGATTCATTCTAAGCTGGCAGCGAGTGTAAACAGAAAAAATATTAAAAAGTCACGTTTCAATACTGGTGCACGATTGAGATATATGCATCTTTCAGGAAATTATTTAAAGTTTAATTTTTAAAATATTTCCGTCTGAATTCAAGCACGGAGAAAGCCAAATCAGTAATAAAGCAAGTAAAAGTATTAAAATATTTTTTGGAAAGAGAAAAAACAATTAAAAAGAACTTACTAACTACTCCCTAAAACCTACCTGTCGGAGTGTGGGTATGCATCAGTTCCAAGGCGCTGCGTTACTTGTCACTGTAGCATAATTTTTTAGAATAAACTCCAGTTGCTATGACGACCTCCATCGTCATCTGCAAATTACGTTTCCCTCCTTAGAGAAGGGAGGATGGGTCCAGTAAGGTTAATAGAGGGACTCGAGTTTAAATTGGATGGATAGGGCAGTTGCGGAAGGGACTTAGCTACGGCGAAGAAACTCCGTGTTTTCCCCGAGATCGGAGATGGACTTCCGGGCGGAAATTGCAATTTTGGTAACTCGGGTGTACGTTCGATTTCCGTCACAACGTTTTGAGTTAAATGCGGTATTCATTTTACTCAAGCACGTTCTATCGAAGCGGGTGATTGGGTGGCTCGTATATGCTTCAAAGTTAAGGGAAACATGATCATGTTATTACCGTTTCATTTCAGAATCATGCATAATAATATATCAATCATTGATTTATTTAAATATTTAAGACGCTGGACTTTAGTCTGAAATCGATAAATATCAGTATGCTTGATATAGATAGCTTTGATCAAAATTAATATATAGTAGGGATACGTAATTGCAAATAGTAAGGATCAATATGGCAAATGACTAGTTCAGTGTTTTGGTGATCATCTACAGCTATAGACCCGTGTTCTTTTAATTTATATTCCAAATTAAACTATATGTTACCAATAGTTTCATGGCTTCAGTTATTACTAGTATGATTATATCGGTATACATAAAAATTTTTCATTGCTTAATCGAATATATAATAATATTTTACCGCTTTAATGATATATTTATATTTATAATATCACATTTTAATTCAAAAATCAACATTCGATGAAATATTCGATTGTAATATCTAATAATTTCGTACGGGTGTAATTCACTGCTAATTGTATGGAAAATTCCTGATCTTAAATATACACGATTATTTTATTATTATTTATATTTTGTTATAAGTTTCTGATTTAAAATAAAGTATATGTATTTTTTGGATATATCCGTATAAAATTGATATCATCATTAAATTCATAACGTATTAAAATTGGAGGGAATTTCCGTACTTATATAGGTTCGCATATTATGGTTTGTCGATATAATCGCAATCTATTCGAGTCCAATAGCGTCGAAAGAACCCTCGTAATCTTTTTAATGCTTTTCAACGAAACTCACTCACCCTCCGCTGACGTCATGCCCATCTTAGCGTATAAGTATCGGATATGTGATACTACTTCTAAGAAAAATACAGATAAGCATCTCTTTGAGGATGACGGAGCTCCAGGGAGTTTATTTTCGCCATTTTGTTTTTTATTTTCCCCCGAAGTTTTCCTTCACCAAGAAGCCTTTAGTTCCCAAACTTTTATCCTCGGCTGCATCTTTATGAACGCGCTCTCTTGGCAGTAAAAAAGATGCACCGGAAAGCGTTCGGAAATCTAAAGCCGAAATAAAAAACGATCTCGATGCGCAACGTACGCTTTTGCCGAGATTCCGTGGAAGTAAACGGGATACTATATTTCACGTGTTTTTGGAAGCTGCCGGCTATGTTGACCATGGAGGAGCTGCGGTGACTGGAGCACGGACGGGAAAAAGGATTTGGGAAAGTTTTAAGAGAGGGCGTGCCTAACTGGAAGTGTACGAAAGAGTGGATTTTGAGTTTTGGGAGATCACGTTTTGGAAGCGGTCATAAATATATTCTGACCTCCTTCCGAGGTCTTTATTTAATGTACTTCTCTCGGGTAAAGTGTCCTATAATTTCGTTTGGGTGCTTTTCTACCTTCGTCGTTTTTAAATCGGAGTTCTTGACTTTTTATGTATTTTTAGTCGTGGTATTTTATGTATTTTCATTTGTGACTATATCTGAAGATTCTATTCCAAAGTAGGATGTGACGTTGGTCCATGAAAGGAATTTTTCATTGAAAGGTTTTTCGTTAGTTATTTGTTATTTGAGTTTATGTTCCACTTGAGGGGTGATAGATGTGATGAACTTTTACGTATTCAGTCTCACGCTTCAATATATTGATAAACTAACATAGCTCATGGGTGAGGTTATTATAGATTGTGTTTTTTAAAATTAATATGTTTTATTCATTATCATTTTATTTTAATCTTCGTCGATTTTTAAATCACAATAGTCAATAATAGCACTTTATATTTATAAGTCGGATCCTATTGTTTATTCGATATTCTACAGAGCTATTTATTTCTATAGCAACGTAGTTGACCCAGGAGATATTTTCGTTTAATATACTTGGGAAATAAAAATTCTCAAGTTATAATTCATTTGAACATTGGTATAACGCAGCAAACTTCTTTTACCCAAGATATTATTCTCCAGTCTCGAATTTAACATCTTGTTGACAGCTCATAAAATTTTCATCCTAGAGGTAAAACTTTCTAGATAACAGTTAAGGGCATCCTTTTATTTTGTAATATCTGTTGTTTTCGAAACTAGAAGCGAAAAATGTTTTATTGTGAGGATTCTTGTTTCTCCGCCAAGCATTTCTCTATTCCGCTCAACAAAAAAAGGCTTTCTTATCGGACAGTTTTATTAGGTTATGAGGCTGTGCTAAAATTCCTCTTTTCTCCAGACGAGAACAATCTAAAAGTTAATTTATTTTCCCTCGGACGCCTCGCATCTCCCACCGGTCCGCCGAAGGTTGTATTACTTCGCCATAAGAAGCGGTCCAAATAGACGTCTGTGGATACTCGCGTAATTTTTTTGAGATGCTGGAAGCTGGACGATGATGTATAATCCCATGAAGTGGACCGATTTTATATTTTGGGTTACGTAACGTAGTAATTCCATGGTAAATGAAGAAACCCTATTAGATTTCTTAGTCAATTAAAGAACTATCTCAAAATATCGATAAACTGGTTATTACTATATTTAACCGTCAGCCTATTTTATCTCCGATTGATACAAATATGTAGAGATTCAAATTATTATTGGTGTTACTGATGCTAATTTGATATCTGATTGTAATATATTTTTTGGGTTGAGGAGTTCAAATTATTTCATTTTCATCTAAGCTCATAGGTGAAGGTTATCTATAATGAATCTCAATGCTTAAAAATATCATAATGAAATTGATTGATTAAAAGACTATTTCTAAGGTTTGGTTGGTGCTCCAACTTGATATGATTATTTTTAAAGGAAAATGTTTCAACTTTTTTGACAAAAATTTCTAATTAAGGAACAATTTATCTTTTATTGGAGGCATAATTCAGTTAATTTTCTTTTAAGATAAGTTCAGAAGAATTTCACGAAGTAAAACTCGAATCAAAATATAATATATGTACGTAGTTGGATTCGGGGGAAATAACATCGGTGGAGTAGTGGAAATGATAGCCCATTGGCAATAAAATCAATCAGATACGCATATTTAATCAATGAAATGAACAAACAAAATACTCAGGTCTACCAATATTTAAGGAAAACTTCAAAATGATTTTAGATAACATCAAAATTGCTAAGGGGTCTCATCTAATTAAAAATTCCCAAACATGAATTGACGAGTTATTTCACTAGCTAATTTTTTCACATTCGTAACATTTCCGGGTCGTATTTTTCCTTCAGCATTTCTCTTTGATATTTCGCGAACGTAGGATTAATACCTGGCCTCGGGCAAATTACTGAAGAACATCCGCCTACCTTTAGAAAGCGTTCAAATTGAGGAAATCAAGATAGGAAAATAAAAATCGTACTTTTCGATTTTTTGAGAGGAAATCTTTTCATCGGCAACGAAAAGGGCAGCTTTTTTGAACCCATTTTTTCCTTATTGCGCCTAATTAAGGGTCCTACAGTCTCCTTTAAAATGCCTGGTCCAGGGTTGCGATTCTGGCGTCCCTTTTGATTGATCTTCTCTTTGTGAGAAGATGAATTCGTGATTAGGGCACTCGACTGCCCTCCGTGATTATGCGAATTAAGCACTGTGGGTGTGATGGAATCATCAGAGTGGATATAATTGGATGCTGAAGAGGATGATTATAAGCTCTGCGTGGGTATGTATTCGGAACTTTTGGCAGATAATATTTGGCCTAATCCTGTTCGCGGAACCTCGATTCCATCTTATTCTTTTAACAGCGTGGGAGATTTACGGGGTGTTTCTACGTTACGGAATCCGTCATTGTTAATTATTTGGTCTATTAGGCAGGTTTATCTAACCAATAGTGTCAGGATGAGCGCAATTTTAAGATATATTATAAAGTAGGAGTTCATGGAAGTAGGAAGAGTTTGTCCCGTACATAGTCACATCCGGGTGCAAGCTTGCACACGGATGGAAACCCGAGAACTATTTCTTCAGAGTACGTTTCCGTTGTACTCAAAATCTCAGAATATTAGTTCTGTCAGCGCTTTAATGCGAGGAGTAGATTGCGTTAAATTATAAAGAATGTAAGAAATAGACGAATTCAAGTACTGATAGTTGTAAAAATTGATCTATATCTTTATATTTATTTAAATACAAAATAGTTATTAAGTTCTTCGTTTTTGAGTCCTATTATTTCTATTATCGTTGATATACTTTTAGGATAAGTAACAAATTATTACCTTGGTTTTAGAATTTTCAAGTGATGGCTATTATAATTTCAAATGTAAAGCCATTCTAAGTTTTTTTAACAAGGAATGCCTCAACAAAGGGCGTTACTCGTAGCCTCGTATTAATCATCTCTCCTTTAAAATTTTGAAACGATTCAGTTTCATTGTGGTGACAACAAAAGGAAAGAAAAACGTATAATTATGGACGGAAAATAATTGGATACCATACAGCTACAGGAAAAAAAATCGATGGAAAGAATAAGAAACCATATATAGCACAAATGAGCGAAAAAAGGAAGTTAATGAAGTAAAGGGAACAGTGATTTTGCAGCATCGGACCATACGAACTCAGATTTGTTTCATTGACATATTTACTAACTTAATCAGCCCCTTTATGAAAAATTAGTATAAAGAAGAATTACGTGCATTTTGATGTTAATTTGCTTTACAGTTTTGTGAACATTTTTGAATTACTAAGTTAATCGTTTGTTACGATCTGAATATTCCTTATTCATAATCCCAATTCCATTCGTAATTTTGTAATTGCTTACATCATGGATATCCACGACTCCTAAACGATGAGAAAAGCATTGGAGTAGCACCACATTCCACAATTGGTTTCTCTCTTACTCCCAGAGGCTTTTGAATGGTAATGGTGTAAAGGGGTGTAGAGGGTCAAACCTGCCTTAGGGTGGAATACTTAAGAGACCATTAATAGAGGTGCTTTCAAAATCACGGCAATACTCAAAGCAAAGATCCCCTTGTTATGTATATAGGTTGTCGTCGTAGGTTTAGCTTATCGTCTTTAATTTCATTGTTTTATGTCACTAAAGCCTTTGATGGTTCTGAATATATTAATCTTAAATGATATATAAAATGTCCATTTCAATGTCAATTACGAAAAAAGAAGGTAGTATTTCTTTTGATTCCCGTATTATAATCACGTCAACTCTTAAATCATTCTGAAAATTTTCTTTTTGCGTAATTCTGGAAAGGAAAGAAAGGAAAGTGAAGCTAACATAAAAAACTAAGTACTATCTGGCCCTTATTTATTATTTACTGAAGTACTAAAAGCAAATTTTAATGTTTTTTATGGGATATGGAACAATACAAATATACTGAATGTCGTCTTCAGTAATCGCATTTCAGTATTTAGAGCTTAGTGTAGCTAAAACTGTGGAATTTGAGTATCACGCGATGGGTTCTAAAGAAAAACTACGTGATTCCTCACCTTTGTAAGCGTAATTCAGTCGTCCAACATCCAAAGCTTTCGGTTGCTAAGGGCATGGGATTTATAAAGTTTCATCTCCGCTCCGATCCAGGCTTAAGATACAGACGAGTGAGAACAGATCGTTCCAGCGTAATCCCGCACCGTTCGTGGAATTCGTGAGTGGAAGATTCCATCGTCGCAAAATTCCTTCCCGTGCACGTCGTGACTGATTGATGGACGTGATTGATGAATTCTGACCGTTCGGCGTTCCGAATATGTCCACCGCCTGACCTCGGACCCGGCATTAATGCACGCGTTTTTTATACGTGTGGTCATGAAACCTCTTTCGTGATAAGGGGTGATGAATGTTCATGCGAAGTGAATGATTCTCGTATGGTGTGGTGGATCAAGCCGATGAAGGTCGATTTCCATTCTTTCCATTGGCTGCGGTCACTTTTCGTGCATAATGGTGCATTAGCTGTCGAATGCAATAAGCTTCCACAATGGTTCGGAATTCGTGCTCATTCATTGGTCGAGAAATTGATGGCATTTTCAGGAGAAGCCTCTATGGTGGACTCGAGGAAAGTTTTATGGTAAAATTCATGGCGGTTTATATATTTCTTTTCGTATATTGTTTCATAACAGTAGGGGAATTTATGTAAAGTGAAATTTCGTTTTTTATTCCTGAATATGATACTGATTATCAGAAATGTATGTAAGAGATAATTAGTTGCTGATATTCTCAATAATTGAATTGAAACAATTGAAGCGTAAAGCTAAGAGCTATATATTAAAGTATTTAATAATAATTCAAAACTTCGTAATTATAATTTTCTAGAGAAAAAGGACATCGCCTATTTATATCTACTGGCAATGAATTGTGTTAAATATTTTTTGAGGTACTTGTTAATTTGTTTGCAAAACTCTTTCACCGCTCAATTGTCGAAATCAATATTAAAGCACGATAAAGCACTTTCGATTCAGCATAAATATTGAAAATATCCCATTCTGATAATTTTATTTTTTTAAAGGGAAAGTGGATTTGCATTGTATTAATCGTTGCAAAATAAACAGTCGAATCGATATTCGATATGGAATTCCTAAAATATCTTTCAATTTCGAGCATTTGATGAATTGAATATGTTTTCCTTCATCGTGATTTAAAAATATAAATATGATCGTGTTAAACTAATTTGCATTTCCATCAGTTTATTTATAAATATTTTCGTCTCGAAATTCCTATGATTACTTTCCGTCTATACTTTTTGTTCATCCTTTCTTTTAATATGTATAGTATTTTATTATTTTTATATATATATTTTTTCTAAATTATACTTTCAAAACGGCTCTTTAAAAATTTTATTTTCGTTTGGACGATAAAATGTTGATTAAGAACAAAAAATGCAAATATTCCATATTTTATCGGATCCATATTCACAGAAACTGCTTTAATTCTCTGAATCACTAATATTTATAATATTTTAATATATTTATGTTTTTCTTACCTTTCACCAAAATATAAGATGGTATCAGGGAAAGATTCCGTAGTTTTTCAAAATTTCAATACTTGATTGCTATTAATATAGATTTTGTAAAAAATCAGATATTTTGTAACTTTTCCTATGACTTGATAAATTTATTTATAATCGGAGTTGGAGAATTTTTCACTTAAAATTTTTCGTGCCATATCAAGAGTTAAGGGCTTGTTTGTTAGTATTCCGTATACTATTATTTAAACACTGTAATTTATCCTAAGTTTTGATATGTTTGAAAAATTTGGCTGGACGATACTTTGAAATGTATTTTAATGGGAAATTTAACTTCAGTTTTAATGTTTCGCGAATTCTAAGAATTATAAAACAAAAATCTAAACATGAGGACAGAGAATGTTTTGACCGTGTTTCTACAAAAGCTGTGTTGTTCAGATGCAACCATTGGTACTATATTCTTAAATTAAAATCCGTATCAGATATTTCATTTCACTCCGGGAAATCGTCGACTATTTGCGCATCCGATTCTATGGCTCTTCGCCGCTTAAGTTTTTAATCTCATGGGAATAGATCGTCTTCTGCAGGTGTTAATCAAACACCGAAATCCAATCTTGATTCTGTAAATTTTACTTCTGGGAGCCTAAGGCTTTCCAAGAAATCCTTTCCACCGAGTAACTTACTTTTCAGGGAACGATGCTAAGTCCAGATATGCAAAGCGCATTTGCTTTTTCGAAACAGGTCAATTGCTTCGCGTAGGACGAAATGCTTTCAATTGAAATCCAATTTTGCGCTCCCCACCCAACTCCCGATTAAGCGATCCTGTTTCATAAAATCGTTGCAGTAATCTTCCAGGAAAAAACTACCGTGCGAAAAAACGAGCTCGTGTGTAATATCTGTATCAACCCTTATTAGGAATAGATATTGCCTAACGCTTCCGCAGTTACTGGCACGCCAAACACCGCACAATTCTTTCCGAGAAATATAGTGTTCGAAATGTCTTTTTTTGTCTCTCTCATTGGCCTCGATATTTTTTAGATCGCGAAGAAAGGAATGGTTTGTTTGAGGTTATGAATGGAACACACAGATTGCCGATATACGTTTTAAATTGGGTGACGGATGGCGTTAAGAGATCCAGTTCTTACGCCAGAGTGGATAGGAGCTCATCTCTTCGAGCCATTTACTTTATTCCATGCGAAACGGTTATCAACAGCATCTCTTTTCCCGCCTCAGTCCCCGCTGACGGTTAGTCTCCTTTCACATATTTATGTGTGTCCGTTTCCATGAACAGTTGCTACCATGACTATTGATTTTTGTTGCTAGGACTCAAGACTTGGACTTTTATTGTTCGCTTCTCTGTTTTATGCTAGAATTTTTTGAAAGAGTTGCCAAACAAATACGCTTGCATAAAATAACTTTTCATAGTAATTTTAATACACAACTTTCAATTCAGTCGTAAAATTAAATACGGAAGTAATTGTAAGTAATAATTTTATTTGAGTTATTTACGCAGCGTGGGAACTTCCAATCGTGTTCTCATGGTAGTTTTTATGAAGGCTTAAATGGGAATATTGTTCATAGAATTTTATGATATTAAATTTGCCTACAAAAGTAATATGAGATGGCGTATTTTTCCTCATAATTTTAATAATACTCATTCATTACTTTATAGATTAATTTCTCGTTGAAATTTTTTTATTTGAATCGTTTTATGGGATCGTTTTTATAATAGGATATCTCTCTGTACAGCCTTCTCAATAAAGAGTTCTTTTCATTTCCTGGAATTATAGGAATTTTATATAATCGACAATCATATAAATGCTTTCATTAATTCTATTCATATCATTATCAGATCTTATTTATCTGTGTTTTCAAAAGCGATTCTATTATTTTTTCTTCGGTTTTACTCTACTATCTATATTTATTCTTTTCCTAAATTACCTTATTTAATTTGAAATTGGATTTATTTTACCATCACATGTCATTTGTTTCTTTTTCAGTCCCGAAGATTTTCATTGATTTTCTTATGGCGAATATAAATAGTTATTTTTTAAGTTTTGATTCATATTTATTTCATTTTTTCCCTTGCTAAATAAAGGGAGTTCATATATGGTTAGTCGATAACAATTTTTTGATATGAAAAAGAAATTTTTTTCCTACAAATATATTTTTAACGTTTTATAAATCATTTAACTTAACCGCCATATAGATGGTTCAATAACCTCGGAAAGAATTAGTTACAGCACTAAAATGAGATTTAAGTTACTCTCAAGTGGGTTTGGAATTAAACGACCCGTGAAATTTCAATAGGTCGTTGCCATGTCGACCGTTGCGTTGTTTATCCCGATCGCGATCCTTCGGGAGCTCCAATTTTCCGTCGTCGTGCAGAATTGAGGATTTCTCGATGGAATTTTTTTCCCAGAGTTTGTTTGCAGCATCGGAATCCCCGATGGAGACAAAATATACGGCTGCGGGCTGTTTTCGTTGCATCCATTTTCGCGACCTCCGATTTTGAGGAGCGACTTATCATTTCGGGGCAAGTTTTTGCCGGGATACTTCGGACGGATCTTATTTTATCCAGCGTCGGCTGTCCATGCGATTCTGTGCGGAGTGAAGGCGATCTCCCATGGAGAAACTCATAGCGGAATGTGTGTGTACACAGAGGCTGGATTTTAGAAGTGGATCCGTAGTCCTCGATATTTACTCCAATTGCCTTGCCTTTAGATAAAATAGAAGAAGAGCAGAGTTGTTTGATCGACTTGATTTGCGAAATGGTATCGTATAGACTGTCGAAAAAAATTCTGGAAATTTAATAAACCTAAGTGGGGAGTGCAACAACAAACTGAAGGCTATGTGTTGACTGATTTTATTTTTATTTTTCTGTACATAACCAATAGGAAAGATTGAGATTAAATTTGACGTTAGATAACAGAGCGTGGTATAAGTTCCTGCGAGTGTTTTAGGTGGAATTGTAACGTATCTAGAACCTAATTTATTGACTTTCTATCGTAATATTTAAAAGTTTAAATCCCTTACGTATTTATTTTTTAACACATAATTTGTTCAATTGCAGTATTTTATTGTATATCGAAAATAGATATATTTGGTAATTTTATGATTCTTAACTGTAATAAAGGTGAAAAGAACTTTACAGTATAAGGAAAGAGTAGGGGCAAGTGAGGATATATGATAGGATTCATTTTGGAATATGTGTTATTCAAACATCATTATTGACACAAATCCATCATCTTTTAAAGAAAATAAGCGTTGATGATTTTAGGAGAGGATGGATTATGTTTTCAATGAATACGAACATATTGAGTTAAGTCTTTTGTTGTTTCCAATGGGTTTTTATGTAAATAAAATAAGTTAAAATGTATAAACATTGTTTCTATTGTAGATAAATGATATAAATGGATGAATTAGCGATTAAAATATGAAATAAATAAAAAAAATCAGATGGACTAGAAATATTCTTAAAGCGATAATAATTTCGTTAATAATTAATTGTCATCGAGGTTTTTGATTGAAAGTTGAATGTTCAATTCAATGTGCTTATTAATTAAACATTAGTATACGAGACTATATTACTTATTGGTAAAGCTTGTTACTTTGTAATAACATTACTAAGTTAGTAGAATTATTCATTACCGTCAACTTCATTTTTAATTTATTGCTGTTTCTTTGTATTATCCGTATAATACAATCCCATCTTCTGGTATACATTAAACTTTCGTATTGCTCTAGTCATTGTCTCAGAAATTCGTGCTTTTTGATGGATAGGTGTTATGCATCGCGTGCAATGACGGTATCCTTTCTAGTGATCATTTTGCTCTCGTCTATTTGTTTACAGTGCCGATTGTTGGCATCGTAGCAACCGCGGAAGTCATCTGAATTAATGGGACTTGGCGGTTGGGAAAAAAGAGATGCGTTTTATACGACAAAAGACGATTCGTCTTTTTCAGAAATAGGGAATTTTTTGCGAGCGCCCCTCCGAAAGGACCTAATGAGGGAAAATAGTCCTTTTGACTCAGGTGTCATGGAACGCGATAAATCATCATGAGTAATTGTCCGCCTTAATTTTTTCCAATTCTTTTACTCGCTTTCAGGTTCAAACTCTAGGATAAAGTTTGCGAAATTCTTTTCCCTCAATGTTATGCTTAAAAATGGAGAGCGATTTAAAGTCTGTATGAAATATTTTCTCTCTATTTTAGATTATTATTATTGCTTATTTGCTTCAGGCACTGGAATATAGTGATTGGGGTACATCCTGTGTCCATTTCCTATATTATTCGTATATAAATGTCTCACATTGATTCTTGGAAAATAAAATATTTGTAGACACTAGAATTGGTTACATTTACATATAGTAATTAATTTACTTACGGTTTGATATCATCATCATTAGCGTAGATATCAGTTTAAATGTGGAAAACAAGTATTTCTCAAAATTACTATATTCTGAATACAGATGATCTTGTTTTAGGGGGATGATATATAGGTAATTTTTGCCTTTAAGTCGTCAGTATGTAGTATAAAATTTCCAGACAAAGTAGAAAAAAGAGTTAATGCATTTTTCGTAAAAAATTTTGAAGAATTCTTGGTAATCGTAATTCCTTATGACGAGGCATTTATTATAAAACATCGCAGGGAAAGTAACTTACATAAAATGCGTGTGGATCATTCTTTATTTCAGAGTGGAGAAATACTTCAGAAAAATTATTTTTGCTTCTTAAGAGGGAAAATATAATTCATTGTTCTCCGTTAGCATGTCTCCTAACTCAGCAGTTCACGTGGTACAAAACTGGGATAAAATTACTTTAATGTTACATTTATCTGTGTCCTTCACATGGAGTAAAATTCTAAATACTAAAAATCACAAATTTTACGTTGAGTTTATAATATATTTCCAAAGGAATAGACAAATCAATATAAAGTTGCAATATAGCATATAGTTGACTAAAATTATAAATTCTGCCTTATAAAAGTTTTATTAAAGCCATTCATGCATACTCTCTCCTGTCGAGATCTACCTAGGATTAATTTAGTCGAAATTTACTATTCACAGTTCAACCAACGATTTTATTCGCTTCCGATGTATACTTGCTACAATAGTTGTTTATTGGTTTCCATGAACGTCGTTGCCACGCTCTTTTAAAAAATAATCAACATATCTCCGTCGGGGGAATTAATGTGGCGATCGTACTTCCAAACACGTGATTACTATCCCATTAAACAGCTAATAACCTAGATTCTCACCTCATCTAACACGTGAGGTAAAACTCACCGCGGGCAATAAAAGGTCAAATACCACGGGAGCTGTAGGAAACCAGAGGGGATCCCAGAGGACATAAAAAAAAGAAGTGGAAACAGCCCAGGGCACTCTTCTTTTTCAGCCACTTCTTCGCCTAACCCAATAAAGCTGGGTTTCAATTTTTCATCCTCAAAAATAGGTCTTCCATTTCCTTCTTTCTACAGTCTCGTGGATTCGAAACTGTTTATTCAGTCGAGGGATGTCGTTACTTTAGTTGAATTTTCTCTTCTCAGCTCTTCGCTGGAAGTGCTTCGGTTGGCGGATGATATCTGAGAGCTCTACCTTATAGAGAATTTATTTCTGTTGGGTATAAATTCGCATGAGCGGGAGTAAAAGCAGGGGTTGTTAAAATACTGAAGAACCTAGCTCAGGTTGAGGTGTCGTAAAGTGCTGAAGTTTCATAAATCGGCATGAATAAGTATGGGTTCGTTATGACCTGATATTTGCACGCTAAGATGTTGGAATTTGATTTTCCGCACATTTATGATTAAAGAAATAAACAGATTGTGATAAAATTTTGTTGGAATCGACACAGTAGCTAAGCAGAACCAATTTCATAGCTGAATAAATTCTCATTGATATTTTAAAAAGTAATAATCTATGTGGTATAAATGGCAAGTGCTTGAAGTATACACCATTATAATTCGTGACACGTTGCGTATATTTTAACTAATTCTCTATAAACAGACATGTTTAGTACGCTGGCAACTTTGGGGAGTAAAGTAAAAAAAATTATTCGTCCTATGAAATGTGTATCTCTGCTTCGTAAACCCTGAGCATCATGACATATATGTTCTTTCACATTAAAAAAAATCATTGATTTCTCTGTTCTATTACGTAACATATGGACTCAATGATTTGTGGTTTCATTTTTTCCATAGCAACTATTCTTGCAATATTCTTGTCTCCATATTTTAAAGTTTTTATATCTTTACGTTCATTTCTGACGCCAATTAACCCAAGAGAAGCTAAACCTTTAACATTGTATGAAAAAGGAATAGTTATTTACAAACTTAAAGAAAATAGTAGGTATAAAAATAAACGATGAAACCTTTCAATAAATTTTTTCGTAAGCGATTGATTTTGTTTTTTATTTGTTTTCAAAAGAAGTTTAAGCCATCCATTTGTAGTAGAAAAGACAATAAAAAGCATAATCCATCATTTAATTTGATTTATGATCAAAGGTTGCATATTAAAGATAATTGAAATCAGGAAACTATTAGAGACAAAGCGATAAAAATGGCACTAAAATTTTAGCAATTCTGTACCTTTACCTAAATATCTTCATCCTTCTGCAACAGTTGTTTAAAATTCAGTTATCGACGCCATGGATACAGGACTGAACATCTAAAACCCTAAAATTCACGACAATTCGGGAACATATATACATTCTCTCCTTATCACTTTGATATCCAATAGAAAAGGATACCAATTCGCTTATCGCTTGCGTCTGCTCTTTTTGATGGCACCGCATGATTTCTCCCTTCGCTAATACGTGTAATTCCAGACGTAACAAACGGGAGCGAAGAAAAAAAAGGCTGTGGAGGATTGATGGGGCCATTACCATCCCTTTCCCTGTCGTAGCATTCGGGAAAAGAGCATTATACAGCCATTCTGGGCCTCCGTAATGCGCGAATGGTTTTTTTCGGTCTGCATTCGATAGTCCAAAAAGCGCTTCTTTTCAAGCTGTCCGTAGCGTCTGGCGGAAGAAAACGACGTGTTTTATGGTGAAAAAGTCACGCATCCGGTGTCGACGCGGTTTTTTTATTTTTTCGAACGTAATTTTGGTTATTCACGACTTCCCTCTCTCCCTTTTGCCATCACTTATTCACGCACTACTCTCCGATGATATCTGAAATCGGTCCTGAATTTTTGAAATGCTCCAAGCGCTGGTTCATGTTCGGCGATCAAACTATTGCCACGTGTTGATTTATGGACCGTTTTTTGGGTCGTATTTTTGGTACAGAGGATAATATGATTCCATTTCCGTAATAATGGAAATTTTTCATGACTTTTTTTTAGGGAGGAAAATTTGTCCCTTTGGCTGAATTTCCCTTTTTTTAAAATTACCTTTGGTATGTTTGACGCTAAATATGTATTATTTTTAAATTGAAAATTTTCCCCCAGTGGTTGCCATAGCACTAGGAAAATTGATTGTTATCATAATGAATCGTCCCTAGCTCCTAATATTTTGAATCGTGACCTTTTTTAAATTAGATTTTAAAATTTGCAATTAAAATTAATTTAAGCAATTGAAATTACAAATGCGGTTTTTTGTCTAACAATTAACGCATAAGTTTAAATCTTTTCAGGTACTTTTTTCGTTGTTTAATTACTCTCATCAAACATCTGGTATATGAATTTTTTCTATTTTGAATTAAAAATTTATACTTCAGTTGATATATTAAGACAGTCCTTAGCCATCTCGAAGAGATAAATTAACTGCTTAGGAATTTTAAGAAATATATTTATTATCAGCATTTGTAGTTTGTGTTTTATCCCTTAGGATATTCGGAGAATTATCATGTAATAATGAAAAAGTAAAACATAACCTTAAAATGTATTAGTACATTAGTGCGAGTACAGTACAAGATGTGCATTCTAACATTCAGTATAATTATCAATATAAGGAGATTGTTCCTTTTTCTCACTAAATATATTACAGAGTTTTTAAACAACACCTTCAATGTACCTCATTAAGTCAACAAACATTCCCAAATCGATGGAGAAATCGAAAACAATCAAAGCGTCTGCACAAGAGGCGATATCGTCTATTCAATCACCTGCTGGGATGAAATAATGCACTCATAAGCGAGTTCAGTCGAAGTTTCCAAGTTCAAAAACGCCTTCTAGTTAAGAGCGGAAGTGATGGAAAATGTTTAAGGTTTCGCTTTGAAGATGATCAAGGGCTTAAGAACTCGTGTGTGGAGGAGTGACTGCTAGGGAATTAGGTGCCGAGGAAAGTTTGAGTGGAGTGCGACCGTCGTCAAGGGAACGGAACTTCTTCGCCGCAACGAAGTGTTCCACGGATCGGTGGGAAGATACAGATTGGGAGTACGAGGGGAAGAGGGCGTAACTTAGCAACGAAGAATCAGCGCTTGATACCGTAACTCCACGTTGGTGTATGCTGCTCCGAGTGCGATACATTTCCTACCGTAATTCTAATTAAAGAAGATGTAGAGATGGAAACATTTTCCCTTGATTGTGTTTTAATTCGTTCATGACTGTCGGCGAATCGAAAGCTACAAAATTCAAACTTTTAATTTGTCCTCTTAGATTATAAAAATACGAAGGCATCAACGGTTTCCAAAATTACGTATCACAAATCCTTGATAAATACTATGGAAAATTTATTTAAAAAGTATAATTTTTAGAATATAATAATAATTTATATGTTATTCTCTCCTCGACTACAGTAAATAACACAACTGATAGCTACTGCTTGAGGTGTTTTGGTTCAAACAAGCATTCGTAATTAATATTGAGAAAAAGAATGGAGCTTAAACCTTTCACTTGCAGACAACGAAAGATTCTGTTTCAGAGTTAAATTCTCGGAAGATAATACAATATTTTTATTTATTTATTTACAAAGGATTTCTTCCTATACAGTTTGAGCATAATTTATATATATTTTGCCCCCAGGATTTTCATTGTAACAGTCTATAAAAAATATTTAATTTTCTTCTATCTGATCCGTGGTAAATTAATAAGAAGTAAAGGTACATCTTTTTCTCCTTTTTTTATCCATAAAATTCATATGATGATTATTAAATTTTTAAGACTCATATAACTTTGCTAAGAGGTTTCTGTTTGAACAGCCGAAGACAAAGAAACTGCGTTTGTTTGCTTTTCGCGATTTAATAACAAATTTTAAGACTTAAGAAATTCTTGTCAAGTTTTCAAGGGAAATTTTGTTTGGAAGTCTTTGTGTCTCCATTATGGAGGGAAACATTTCCATTAGATAGGAAGTTGACAAAAGTTCCGCAACGACTGACAAGTCAACCTTTACTTTAGGCATAAATAAGTGGAAGCAGATATGCCTTTTCCATGTCACATCTTTATTCATAGGAAATTGGGAAGTTGTCATTATGGTCCTTACAAGACCTCAGGTCCTTGGATACTTAATTTCTTTTACCGCGTGTTCGAGAAATTAATTTTTTAATAAGCCTTTATCCTACAAGAAATATAAGGATACAATTCATAAATGTATCATTGAATCGAGCTCTGATAAGTGGTAAAAATATTTTTTCAAGAACCGTAGATCTGGGACTAAAATGAGAATGGAAGCACGCCTCTTAGCTATACCTGGAAGCGATCCATCCTTGTAATTGCAATTTCCCGTTTCCATGGTTCTCCCATAATTTGACCAAAATCAGAAATTCACATTTGCGAAATTTCAAATTCGCAAAACTTGGGTGAAATAAATGCCCGCGAATTTATTACGAGACTAAAACGACCGGATTCGCATCCCTGTTTCTGGGAAGGCTATATATCTCGCGGATTAGAGCCCACCTGGAGGAGATTCTAGATTAAAATGGAATACCGCGGAGTTGGAATAGAATTCCCACGTAAAGCTTTCAACATTTAAGTATCGAATCACTCTCGAGGGATCGATGCATTAGGATGGGGTCAAGGTTTCACGCCTTCTGATTAACAAGATTGCTGATGAATTACCTATCATTACTATGAAAAAATACTATTATATATTAATGCAATGATATATCTAATTATTACCCAAAGTAATATGATTACATATAAATTGATTTTGAATAGCTTTCAATAGAGGCCAATTATATATTTTGTTCTTATATCAACCATTAATTAAATAAAAGCTTTCTGTAGCTAATGATCCGAATCTAGGGCACGAAAATACATGGAATAATGTTTTCAATCGTCCAGTATCGTAGCACACTTGTATGAAACATTATTATTGTATTATGAATGTGGAATCCTCATAAACGTTTAACAAAATAAAATAGCTTCTCGTAAAGTACGCTTTCCACAGCTTAAACACCCATTTCCATTGTTAAAGCATTTAAAAACTATAAAATACTTCAAGGTAGTAATAAATGCGCTCCATTGTTGTAAAAGCAAACCTTTTCGCGCATCATTGTTGAAAAGATCCGATAAAAATGAGTCCTGCCAATTAAAGTGTTTTCGGAACAATTACACCTGTAAATTCCTCCTTTTGCACGGCGGTTGTTTAGTTCACGAGAATCCACGCAGAACTTTTTGAATGTTTCCCTTTCCTTTGACTGCATACTTTCTCCATTCTATTAGCAGTGAGAGGGTATAGAGTTGTTTTCTTGGGGAAATTGTACCGAAATTTTCCGGATAAACTTCGGGTGGCGCCATCAAAGAACGGAAAGGTACAGAATGTTGTAGGAAAAAAACGTCAAAATAAATTGGAGAACAAGAGATTGGAACAGGAGACGATCTGAGGAGGGAAAAGTTTTGGGAAAGCAAAAGTGAGGGAAGTCTATCGGATAACAAAAACAAGGATCAGGAGATTTCGCAAGGGATTTGGAATTAAGGAGGGGAAGTATATATGGGAGTGAATCGGAAGCTGAGAAAGGATAAAAGGTTAGAGGGAAAAGGTGAGGATGGGAAAGTCCTCGAAAATATAGCAGCTTAACGGTGGGATATGTTTCGATCTTAGTTGTACAAAGGAATTCTACTTAAGAGGATAAACTGTCACTCGGATACTGGCAAGGATGCCCCCCTAAGGATTTAATCCTTTCTCCAAATTCCCTCAATCGATGTTTCACCCGAAAACATTTAACACCAAATGAGGATTGGAAAATTGACTTGTCTTTAAAATAAATTCTATTTCATTACTTGTACTCCCTTAGTGAGCAATTACTGTATATTATTCCAACATAAATTGAATCGCTATTCGTGTACTGTTTTATGATATTTGAAGAAATGCTCTAGTTGAATATTTTAGATATCGTTAAGTTCCTTTAACGTATCGTTTAACAACGATTCATGCCATAATTTGTGAATGAATTAATCAGAACGTAATTGATATCTATAATAACTAACAGTATCTAATCAGCATTGTTGCAGTTTTCTCAATAGTTTCCATTAAAACATACATAAATATGTCACGCTATAAATTGTTGTCCGACGTGGCCTTTTCAATCTTGCCCTATAAAAAGGATGACTTCATCCAGTTCATGGGGTAGTTGCGATCTTATGAGGCGTGTTTATGTTCTCGTTAAGGTTCTATAGCTCTCTTTGACGCATATACAACTTCTCATATGTTTACGTGTTCATTTAAGCTCGTGTAATAGGGCAACAAACACTGTTTCTCTATCGTTTTTGCGAGGAAAAAGCCTGTCTATACTTTATAGAGAACATTTAGGTCAGTTCAGAGATAATATAATTCTCATGGCACAGTTTTAAAGCGAAATATGGAAACAAAGACAGATGGCGGTGCAAAATATATTTTCCCACGCCCCATTTGCCCAAATCTAAAATTTACGTACTTCACTTGTCGTATCCAGAGTTAAGATCTCATTCCTCAAGGGCACATGAAAGTGTTAAAAACAGAGATACAAATGACTCATTTTGGTTCACGGCCGTGCATCCCGATTAAAGTGCCTCATCACGAACTGCTCTTTGTTTCATTCGGGTGTGAGTTTTTAACCTTAATACGAGAATCGTAATCGATGTCTTTATAAAGCCTTTCACGGTTCGTCCCTGGTAACCTTCATTTAGAAGTCAGGGTCAGATTGAGGATGAAATTCAGGTAAGAGCATTAGGAATCGACTGTGATATCGATACACAGAACTTAAATTGGGAATTCGTGATAACACACCGGAAGTTTACATGTATCATACGGTGAAGCCTCCAGCAATCGATTCTAACGAGATCATCATTATTGAATGACAATAAAAATTAAGGTGATGAGTTTTGCATTTGGAGGAACAGATATCATGTGCTCTATCCATCAATGATGTCATTGGGCTGGTAAATAAATATACATCTAAAATGTATGCTGAAGAATTCCCTTTATGGTTCTAGAATATAATTATCTCGAGCAATATGTAGTGCTTTTTAGTGGAAAGGCTTAAATTGGAAGTTTCTGGAAACAAAAGTAAGAGTAGTATTTGTTGAATTAAATATCGCTCTTAATTAGAGAAAGACACATTATTACAATTAAAAAATATACTTTCTGAGTAAGGCATGTTAAGAAAAAACAAGTAGACTTCATGTAAATGTTCATTCATTAATATAAAGCGTAATTTGTAACGAAATATTACGATTATTGTGTTTTTCTGTACAAACAAATTTAGTTGTGAGGGATTATAATAAACTTCTGACATTATACCTATCTGATAATCATTTTCTCCGTTAAAGTATGCTTTATTTCATTAGGGCATGCAGAACTAATAATTCTTAATTATCATCAATAAAAAATTATAGCTAAGGCATAATGATAGGATTACTAGTTTGATATCCTGCAGTTTGTCTTAATTCGTAGCCAAAAAGCCTTTTTTAATGAAACTTAGGGTACATGAAGTCATCATAGACGAATCTACCTTTCCGATTGCCATGCTCAGTTTACGCAAACTTGGCAATTTCATTTCCGTGGTCTCGTAGGTCGCCCGGGTGACGAGGGCAAGTCTAGACCACAGCAACCGAAAGTTACGATAGAAACAGACCGCTTAAGTCCTTCATCTTCCTCCTCTAATCCCGGGAGGTGGCAAGTATTCCCTTCGGCTTCGAACACGCTCTCAACATTGGGCGGCTTATCCGCTCCGTCACATGGACACACGCTGCTTCGACCGCAGGAGTCCATAAGAGAAGGCGGCTGCTGCAGCGGTTAGTCCGTCCTGAACATGATCGGAACACTCGCCGATGTACAGCCAACTTCTCCCGTCTCAGGGGCGTGTGTTTTGTGACCATGGATTGCCATGGTAACCACCCTCGTCTGTCGATGCCGAATCGGAGACATGAACGCAACCTTTTTTTAGGTTGGAAGTCATTACTCCGTAATGTTGTTTTGTTTTTAATGGATAAGAATAGTACCTAGATAAGTAAAGTTTTATTTTAAACAAACCTCGTTTGTTTGTGAGATGTCTTGGATTCTTGTTAATTTAATTTATTATAGCTGACGTTACCTGTCAAAGAAGTATTGTTTTAAAGCGATCTGTTAGGATTTATTCTTGAAAAGTACTTGTATTTCTATGTTTATCTTTATAATGATTTTGTTGATCAATATTTTATTACAAATGCATAATAACCTTTGTAGGGTAACATAACGGAATGTAGTATTAGATATTTGGAAGGTATCGAATGCAGAATTGCAAATTTATAATAGATATCAAACTATAGTTTACTCTCTTGAAATTGTCATGAATAATTACTAGCTTCAATAGTATAGGCGTATAAGTCTTGAGGGATGAGTTTGATCCCTCGTCGTAGTTTAGCAAATCATTGGCTCAAATATTCACGAATTATAGAAAATGTATCGATAATTTTGATAGGTTCTTTACTCTCAGGACTCAGTGATTACAGAATGACAAAGAGTTTTTATATCATATATGGTCGATCTAGGCGTTAGTTATCATGATTCCCCAAGCTAGTCTCATCCATTGTTAATGATGATACAAATGGTTTTAAAGTTAAACTTACTCAGATGATTCTGCAAAACGATGCATTTCTCTATTAACAGTATGTAGGAGACATGGTTTTAAACCTACCGGCGAAATTTATGCTAGGAAGGGATATTACCCAATGGATGAACTATCTAAACATGTACTTTGAAACTGCTCGTTGACCCGACAACAATCCCCTGGAAACGGACTCCCTCTATTGGATATTCGACGCAATCCATTCCCTTTAGGAATCATCTCGTTCTCAAAAATCGCTACATTTCGGTGGACTGCAGATCAGTAACGCGGCGCGAAATCGCTGTGCACGATATGTTTAATTCCAACTGCGGCGGATTAGAGGATAGGGGCGTTGCCGTCGATGGGTACCTCAGGGATTAGCTTTCTGACCTCCCAATGTTCTCGGAGATGTACGACTGATGAGGATCGGCCAAAATCTGCAGATGGAAAGGGATAGCACGTATCGCGAAACCGTTGGACATTTTGAATCGGAAAAAGAGATATTGAATGATTTTAAGGGGAGACGTAAAAGAATTGAGATAAAGGGGTATCGAGTGTGAAATATATTAACACGGTTTTCGATGTTTTTGCTGGAACAGTGGAATGGGATTGCTGTTATTTATTTTGAGAAAGGAAAACAAAATATAGTTCAGAGTAGCTTATATAGTTTAAGGTATACATGTGACAATAAATAATATTTTCTCCGAATCAATCGTTCTTGATTGATATTATATTTCAATACCAGTCGTATGAAGTAGTTTATTTATTTTATACCAGTCGTATGAATTGTATAATAACAATCGTATATAGTAGTTTATTTAAGTAAAATTTATCTTTATTAACTAGAGTTAAGTTCTACTATAAACAGGACCCATTACAATGACGATAGACATATTATTTGTCTCAGTTGGACAGTTAGGTTGTCATCAATTAGATAATGAAAATCCCTTTTGTTTAATTTGAAGAGTGACTTTTTGGGTTCAATTGTGAAACGGTAGTAATTACAGCTTCAAGAGAAGCAATTAAAGAAATTGGATTACAATTACACAATCTATTTTCGAGGAGAAACAATGTTGCCTCAGACAGTACTGTTACAAATAGATCTGATGAGAATTCAGTTGTACCAACAGCCATTTGTAGGATGTGTCATTTGCTATTGTTCTCAGTTCAAACTTTCTCTGTAATATCAAAATATTCTTATTGAGGAAAAAGTTGAAATTCTTTGTTTTCATAGTTCTTGTAATTGCATAGTATTTTCAACAAACGTTTTCTACTTTTGACAGGATAAAAAGTATAGCTTAAAACTTATAGCTAATTTACCATAATAAGGAGAGTAAATTATAAGCAATAGTATGAATAGCACCTTTGAAACTGATGTATAAATTTTGATGGAATCAGTTCCCAATTCAAGTATGATAAAGTAAAAAGTTTAAATTTAACGATAAATAAAATAATATGTATAGAAAGTGCTCAAAAGACACGAAAATGCTGTCCAAAATGTGGTTTAAAGTTTAAAAGATAGATATATAAAAAGAAAAACATAATATTTGAATTAATGTCAGACATTAAAATTTAAACCAGATATATATCTCTTCCTAAATATCATTCATTAACTTGATTAATAATAGTAACCATTAATTTCACTTTAAATTTGTAAACGTCTCTATTTACGGTCAAATCATTAGGCCCAGTTAAAATTTTTGCGGGGGTTATCAAGTTCCATTTATTTTCAGCCAATTAAATATTAATCCAATCACTGAACTGCACATCGATGTTCAAATAATTATTCCCCTCGAATCTTTTTTTTTTTTATTTTGACTCGTTTGTGGGAAAAATGCCACCGGTCTCTAATCATTTAGACGGATTGGAAATATGCGCCAGCGAATGCAGAAAACCGCCCTCCGTATCACATTATCCCACTGAGAGAAAACCTTTCCGCTAATTACTTCTGATTTTTCGGGAGTGTTTTTCCGTAACAAGCACCCAATCAAAATTTCGATTAGTTCGCCGAAAGAAGCGAGCGATTGCTGATAATGGATTATTTTTGGCGGTTAACGAAGCGATTCGTTATTTTTTAATGAACCCTTGTTCCTCAGGGTCATCTCCGGCAGTGAAAAATTGCAGCATTGCCCTTCTATTACCGCATTAGCTGAATAAAGCCTCGTCAAATTGAATAAATTGGGTGTCGCCGGTCGATTTACCGCAGCTCAGCCATCAAATAATGATTATGCTCCGCTAATTTGGTTGGAAATGGAGTAACAACAGTCGCTCAGATAACAAATTACTCGTTTTTTTAGCCGATTCTAACTGGAATATAAGCCCCGAGTAGCATTTTTTGGGAGGGTGAAATAACTTTCCAAACAATGAAAACAAAACGTTTCAGGTATCATTTTCTTTTTCAATCATGTAGGAAGTATGTTATAATTTTATTATATCAATCATGTTTAATCATTAATTTTAATTGAAAGACTCCCTAATTAGCCAGAAGTAATTACAGGGTATCATTCATTAAATATTTAGTTATCGTTAGCTGTCACATTTTTTTCTTTTTAGAGGTTTTTAAATGAGTAGGATTTCGGATGCATAAATATTTTTAGTAAATTTAAATTAAGAGGAACAAATTAAAAAGTGTTTATAATTTAATTGAAAAACAACATAGTCAAAAGCGACAAATTCACTCGATTATAATCCAGAGCTCATACTGTTCTGTGAATTATAGAATTAGCTAGTTATTTTTATTTTCGTAATATTTCGGTGATTTACAAGTATATCCAAGGTCTCTTCGTACTCTATACTTATAATCCTGTTGTTCTAATAATTTTATCATTAGAAAATTCTTATTTTACCTTAATATCATAATTTATATAAATTTTCTCCTGTAGATACTATAATAATAGATATATGAATGCTATTGTTATATATATGAATTATATTGTTCATCCCTTCTCTAATTTGGCTCAATGGAAACCATCATCAGCCAACTATTCACAACACCTCTACCTTTTTAGGTATATATTCACAGGTATTTTAAATACGTACACATTCTTTGTTTGTTATCATCCAACATGGTACATAGTTCATTCTTCCACATCGCATATGACTTCCTCGCTCATGAGATTTATTCATCGGTGCTTTACCGGGTTGCTACCCTCAACGTCCTTGGTCATCCGAGTGACAGCAAATGGGATACGCCCTGCCAACAACCACGAATAACTCCTCAGCTCTGCACGAGGGGCAGTAATCCGGCTTGCCGCGTTGGATTCTGGGAATGCGAAGGGGGTGTTGAAGAATGACCACCCTGAGACCTATAGCTCACGTGGGCGTTGGTTGGGAGGTCGTTGCTCTGCTAGGCCTCCGGTTCAATCACCAGTGGCAACATATTCTTCACCTGCTTGTTGTTTGACCTCTCCGATAACCGGATGGACGTCGTTTGTCTTATTAAGGTTGCCCATTCGTATTGCGAGGCCATGATTATTGGCTGTCACAACTGCTCCTATGACATTTACCTTTCGCAACGTTGAGGGATTCCAGCCGATCGTCATCTGCTACACGTTACTCGGTTTAACCTCCCCACAGTTCGCGGGAGATGTTTGGAAGCGATCGGTTGTAATACATTTTCTTCTGTTGCTATTTCTCTCCTATGACGGGGGCTTATTTTACGAACGCCCGATGGTAAATGAACATCGTCCCTAGAAATATGTGGTGGTGGTTTATGCTCATATCTGTCCAAACGGTCTTATGAGAATAATCGTAACATCTATTACTTCCCGTGCAAGTTCGTATGATTTATTCGGATCGGACTCGTAAAAGGGCCATATTGTTATAGAAGGAATAAAATTGAAATTACAGGGATTGTGAGAAGAACCAAAGGAAGTCAAAGAATGGAAAGAATAATCATCATTGTTTAAGTATTCATTGTTGCGAAAGTTAGAGAAATGAGATTGTAGAATGACGTATACTTATTTTTAAGCTATTTTATTTTCTCTTAACACCTTTAGATATTATGGTCATTAACATGCAATACAATAGCAAGAATAAATAAAGCGATATCATTTGGAAAATTAATTGAAAGTAATTGGCAAAAATTACAGCTGAACTTTGTGTTATTCGTTAGCTTTGACTCGAGCTAAATCACATCAGTCAACTTCAGCTATTGATTGGGCTTACTACGTTTTTTTTACAGTTTTAGGGAAAACGGAGAAATATTCCGCTGCATGAACTCCGAAATTCGCCGTATCTTTCTTCTCATATTTATTGCGGGCAATTTTACTGCACAAAATTGCTTCCTATATCTCGACTTGAAATCGCTGCATTCGTTACGCAACGAACTGAAAATCGCGGCCCATGGATCTGCGCCGTGTTACTCTGATAGCGATCCTCCCCGAGGGCGAATTCGAAACCCCTTCTGATCCATAGCAGTTTATTCGAAAGAAATCTCCTTTAGGGAATACGTCACCGATCTCGCGTTTGATTGATTGCACAGCGCAAAGAGAATCTATGGAAACGCCTTCTCTAATTGCCATGGCAGCTTTCTCACAGTCGCGCACCTCAAGGGAATGGGATTTAACCGTTATGCATCTTTCTCTGTGTGTATTGCTTCGAAAGTGTCACCCATCTCCATCTGTAACGCGCATCGATGCTCATCTATTGAATCCCCGTAGAGGAATCGCGTTGTGTACCCATCTGCGCTGCAAAAGGAATTCCGATCACTGATTTCCGAAGATGACACGATCGTGCCGGTGACGTGTTCATACAAGTTTTTAGGAGAGGGATTTTAGAGGGAAATGAATGGAAATATGGTGGTTTTGTACACATTAGATGCCAAAGGAGTAATGCTTCCAAGTGTGCCGTGATGTTTTAAATGGAAAGATTCCCTTAGACTAGTTTCAGACCTTCCTAAATAGGTCTGGAAGCTTGAACATCAAGTAACTTTGTTACGGGTTTAAAAGGTTCTGAAATAAATATTATTTACCGTATCTGTTTCCCTCTGATGGAAGTTAATTGGTACTTTTGAAGATAAGATATTTTTCAGATTCAGGAAGTGAAACAGAATGCTGTCAAAGAGTAACGAAATTACGCATTAATTAGGAAACTAGTGTGAAACAATGAGAGTTCGAATGATAGTTTCATTCTACGGCCTTCCATCGTCATCGTGCGTTCGAATAGCTTACTATTTCCTAAGAACAATCTTCATATGCTTTCATAGATCTTCTACGATAAAACTAACGATTTAAATGACTATCTTATCAATAACGTCAACTTCTCTTATTAATATATGCAAAGGAAGAGCTATAAATCATGTCGAATGCATTAGAATTGCGTGCATATATAACTCATGGTGTATGTTAATCTCGGAAAAAATTCCTTCGCAATTTATCATTCGTTTTTATACATTCCACAAGTATGAGATACGCGTCGCTTATCTTTCTCATAAATATCGAGAATGCATCTAGGAAAAACTATAAAGTCACGCTCTTCTATATTTTTATTTTAGACGCAACTCATCCGTAGAGCGAATGCATTTCCTAAAAACACGAAAAACTCACATAAGGTTAAGTCATATTTCTCCAAGTAGATACGGCAAGCAGCACTACATCAAACGGGCGGAGCATTTAAAAGACCCCACTCGGTGCACCGTGACTGTTCACGTATCTTTCACCCTCGGAACTCCCGCAGCGATACAAAAAAAGTCGTCGTGAATGAATCTCGGGGAAGATGCATCCGAATCCACTGGAGTCGCGTCATTTGGGGAACGGAAACGCAGTGGGCGTTGATCAAAAGAAGAGATAATATATACCTTTCCCCTTACACCACAAACCCTTTTTTCCCCTTTGTTGTTTTATGGGTGAACCTAGTCGAGGCTATACGCCCGAGCTTTTTTTCCTAGAGCTGTGAGTTGTATCCATGGGAACGTGGATTCAGGATCGCGTGTATTTTTCAATCCCAGATCTCCATTTTTTCACTCCACCATTCTTTTCCCGATGCCTTCGGGGCTCGAATTATGCGGTCCTCTAGTGGAAGGACTTGACCCTGCCGAAGTGTGGGCTGTGGGAAAGGTTACGTTTTTTTTTATTCGTAACACAATACCATTAAGTCATCTTCCGCTATTTATGGCTCAATTTGGGCTCTTTTCCGTCTCCTTCGCGCGTTGATCACGAGAGGGAGTGATTTATTAAGGGTTTGATGCGGAGGGTTGGGTTAATTTCCTAAACGTTCTCGATTATTAGAACCCTCTATGGTCATTTAAAGGCCGAGATTTTGAGGTAGATAACTTTTGTGAGGGTTGGAAAAGATTTCTATCTTTCCATCCTCTAAAAGAGGGAATTCGATTCATTTGAGGGTGGTGTTGTAGCCTTAATGCGAGTGTTTATGGTAATTGGGCTAAGAACGAAAATATTGAATATCTCATTCAATCCTTCATTTTTGTACGTCTTCTCAAGTATTCATATTTTTTTGTGGGTTTGTTTCTGTAGGTAAATATAGGTTCGGATTATTGACAGCTACTGAAAATGGTAAATCTGAAACTTGAGTGATTCTCTAAGGCGCGAATTGAAAATCTTTTTTAAAAATGCTTTTTACTCACATTTTATCATGATTGCAAATAAATAGATAAAAAATAATGATAAATGAAGTCCTAAACCTATATGCTTTGTGATCTCCGTGACGAAAATAAAATAAAAATTAATTATTTAACAACCTTATCTTCTACCATGGCCACATCAATGATAATTTGCTTAATTTTATATCTTATTAATTACATCAAGGATGTATTTATATCGATCTACCTAGTACAGTGTGATTTTTAAGTACAAGTTCTATGCGTCAAGCTTAGTTGATAGCACTCTGTTGGTTCCCATTCCTTTACTGTAAGAAGTAGAACTATGCATAATGAGATGTTTATTGGAATATATATATATATATATATATATATGTTTATTGGATTCTAATATCCGCAGTCGTGGCCGAGTGGTTAAGGCGACTGACTAGAAATCAGTTTCCCTCTGGGAGCGTAGGTTCGAATCCTACCGACTGCGAAATCTTTTAGCTTTTAAAGAATGGAAAACGAAAGATGGTGAAGAATATTGACATCTGTTATAAAACTTACATATAATTAAAAAAGTACAATATCATGATATTTAACTTAGCTAATTTTTCTCATTCTCAGTACTCATTTTTAACTTAAAAAAGTTGAACTTACTGCAAAATAGTGTTGGAAGAATCCTGCATTCTGCACGAATTATTGCATTACCTCAGTTTTAAACTAGTTTCAGAGACACTCAATGGAGCGTGATCTTTAGGAAGCTATGCATCCTTCCATCATATAAACATTAACCTGTTGATTATCCTTCCTCTATCCGTTGCTATGACTTCCAGCATCGCGCTACACATGAAAAGCATAATCAATGTATCGTAGAAGACAAAACCTGTATGATAGGACCACTTATTTTTATTCCTCTACAGAATGCGAGTCTTTCTATCGGAAATCTTTTCCTCGAATTTCAAAGGAAGTAAACCGTGATGAATGCATGTGTGCGTGAAAATGAAAGCGGGAGAGAAAAGGCTGATGACGATTAATTTCTTTACTTATCTCACTACGGATCAGCTCTCAACCCTCCTTAGGGAACTCCAGTCCCTTTGGGGAATGTATAAAGGGACGGGTCTTAAAGAGGATGTACCTTTCTAAGGCTCTTCCTTAAGGTTTTACATACCTCACACTTGCCGCCCTAATACGATTGATACAACACACTATAACAATGTTTGATATAGTAATATAGTTTAATCCTTACACTTGCATATCTGATCTGAAGATAAATTTGTATGAATACTTAATTTCTTGAAGCAACATTGAGCGATAAAATCAGAATATCGTGTTCATAAACTCGTTACATCGAGTGTTGGTATGTATCTATTTTCTTTTGGTAGCCATAGAGAAATGCCGATATCACGAGTATCCTAATAATATGGCGTTTACGATAAGCGAAAGAAAGTAAAGTAGCTTTCCATCTCATTGATTACTTCCTGGGAAAGCTTCCTCGATATCTCGTGAAGCCTTCGTTGTTGACCGGAATTGCAACGTCATTTCCCTCGTCAGCAATTTCTAACCGATGAGTTTCCCGAAAGCTTCCCTCAGCAATCTGATCGTAGCATCTGGAGCAAATCCCACGCGACTTCATCATCATCGATGCTATGCTTCGAATCTCCGCTCACGGTCATTGAACTGATAATAAAGCTGAGATTTCGTCCGTATCCTTAGGAGGTATGAATAAAAGGGATATTGATACTTGCGAAAGTACGATATTGTGTACTTATGTTGGAGGATGTATAGCTTACGAGAATGATGAAGTTTAGGCTGCTTTTTCTGCACGTTCCTCACTGTAGTGGTGTGTTTTACGTTGCACAAGCATGTATTTCAGTGGATTATCATTTATGGTAGACATGTAAAATATGTCGCTATTGTAACATACCATATAAAATTTACGCTAAATCCTAAAGAATTGTCATAACATATTATCATTACGTCCACAATGGTTACTATAGCTATCGTAGATGAAAACTAAATAATTCCTTTCATCTTGTACTGATTAGCGAAAGAATCACTCGTAGGAAACAGTATGTAGTATCTGGAAGTAGTTTACAATTGCGAAAATTATTTACGGAAAATTTAAAATGGTAAGAGTCTTAAAGGATTGGAATACTTGTAATATCTTAATATAGATTGTTTCTATGATTTGACTTAATCTATTTCTTGTTCTGGGTGATTTTTCTTTCGTACATCATTGATTATGTATTTAATCTTACGAGATATCTTCCTAAAATCAATATAAATTTCTTTTTTAATTCTTTAAATCGTTAACTTATCTTTTGTATATCACTATTTATTATACTAACCATCCCATTCTTTTCTTTCCAGGTGAGTACCGAAATTTTTCCACTTCGCCTCTCGCTTCAGGAATAGCGACACCCGCAAATTTCACGCAGGTTCGGTAAGTGTCAAGGCAAAAAAAAGAGAGATATTCCCCAAAAAGCGTTCATTATTTACGTCCAGAAAGGAGAGAGAAAGTCCAATTTCGATCGGCCATTTCGACCTCTCTTCTTTATCGCTTCGAATTTGTTTTCGATTGAATTGGCCCTCTCTCGGCGGGAGAATTTCGTCGAGCAATTTAACTCCGGTCGAAATTCACTTCCGAAAGGAATTTCCCTCTTCCGAAAAGAGTTTTTTTCGTGCGTAACATTGTGGAAAAAGAACGTATCGTCGATGCACTAATTGATGAGAGCACTCTGCCCCCTACCGGGAGAAAGGAGTAATTGGACGCGGATATCCCGTGTCGGGGACCTTTGCTAATGACGCGGGCATTCGTTCGTCATCTGTTTTTAATACTGCGGACCAAAAGACTGCAATAGTCTCGGCTATGTAATCGCGCATTGTAGTTATCCCCACATCCGTAGAAGGGCGTACTTTTAAGCGTCATTTTACTTCAAAGTGTTGGAGTATTTATTTAGCATATTGCTCGCCGTTCTTTCGTAGCAGTTCTCTACGTCGAGTTCTAATGAACATGACGAACGATTAAGGTTTTAGAATATATGAGTTTGATTATTCGACTTTCACTTAATTATATAATAGAGTTACAATTTTAAATTATTTGGTTAGATTCTTCGTGAAATAAATCAAATTATTCATAGAAATATGAATCGCTGGTCTACAAAGAAATTTAGAGCTTACATGTTAATGAAACCTCCACTCATTGTGGTAGTAACTTAAATGAAGCAAGTTTACTTACTCTAGAGACAGTTTTTTTCTATGTACCCGTATATAACTGTACTGCAAGGGCAACATTCAGTTCTGCGTGTTTCATGTGAATTTAGTCTTACGAATGTATTTATATTCTCATATTTTTCACTACCTATGGCTTTTAATACCAATAGTATGACATCCAGATTCTGCATTTCCATTTTGTATGAATAACATCATCAGACTCGACTAAAACTAAAAGAAAATTGCTCTTAATATTTTCAATATCAGCTGCAATGCGTGATGAAAATTTAAGTCATCAAAGGCGTTTGAAGTTTCAGTCCATCAGTAATTTTCACGTATATTTTTATGAATGTAGGTACAGTGATTACTCCATCCAATGTCAAATTCGATAGCTTTGAGCTCTGAAGGTTAAATATCGCACGTGTTATTTAGCATATTGCTCCACATACAAGCCCATGGAACTAGAAGTCCTATGAAATATTTCCGATCGTGATTTTGCAGCAGATTATCATTTTGGAATATCTAACCATATCCAATGATCAAACGAAAATCAATGAACTCCTTTTGATTTCTGATTACGGAAACGCTTTCAAAGTCAGGTTTAGCGAATCGACGGATCGGAGCCGATTGGGTGTCATCTGCTATCGAAGTTTGTATTTTGTAGAAGGGCAAAAACTCTTCGTTTTCCTGTTCAATATGAAGTATGAAATGAGAAAATTGCAAAAAATGGAATTCAAACTGGGTTTTTGCTTTACTCATTATTGTTTGAGACTCAGGAGTAAACGTGTTCGGGCGGTAATTTTGCGAATATCTCGATTTAACTGAAAGCACTCCGAGTCCTTGATTATTTGAGGGGTATTTGATAAAACGTACTGCCTTAGGTCACGCAAGTCCCAAATTTGGCTATTTTATATAAAAATAGACTTATTTTTACTGGATCTTGAACTTTGCTCTCAGTGGATATTTCTAACCTTGTCCTCGTTCACTTCGTTTTCACGTGTACGGTCAAAACTATACCTTTGTCTGTGTTTTTATCATTAATATTATTACCTACGATGTATTCATGTCTGGTGTACTCGGTATGTTAAATTGCAGTGGATGAGTTTTCTCACTTGAAAGTGTTGAGGGTATTTTGGTTTTAATCATCCGAAAGTATAATTATTATTTTTCATACATATTTTCATAACGTAAATAGTAATATAAATTAATTATCATAAATAAAAATAGTGGAAAACCAGTAAAGATTATTTTTATTTCAAAGATACATGATTTACAGTCTTAACAGTCTTATAGTTTGTTAGGATGTAATAATGTTTATTTTAGTCATATTTATCCGTGAATTGTAAGTCGAAACTTAAAGTACTCTAAACATCTGGTACTTCGTTGTAACTGCTGAAATCAGGGACATTGATTGTTCAAAGGCGAGAGATGAGTTTCAGTAAGTGCTGTAAGGAGCTGAAAATAGAAATCAAATATTTGTGCCTAGAATTTAAGTCTAGTATTTTTTTGGTGTGTAAATATAATTCACTGGTTTTGGTAACTCCTTTACAAGAATCTATAAGGTAGCATCTAGGTTCGAATATAATTATAGATATTTGAGTGAAAGCATATCCTGGTTTAATCTATCCAAATATCTTAGGCGTACAATAGAAAAATTATTTTTAAAGTACTTCTAAGAATACTTCTCAACCCTTCCTTAAGAGTTAACCCTTCATTTACGAGCAAGTTTCTAATTTACCTCCATCTTTACCACAAGTTAGAAATAAATTTTCTATCTAGTGCCTTCTGAATGGATTTGTTTAATTTTAACTTATTTCAGAACATGTATCAGCGGGTGTAAGTGCAGAGCACACATCGCTGCGAACTGAAATCTGTTCGTTTTTCTCATGTTTATCCGAAAATGCTTGAAAACCCTTCAACTTACCAACTCGCTAAAAAATAAAAGCCTTTAGAATGACATAAAGAATAGTTTTAAAGCACTCGCAGACCGTTTAATTCCAACTTTTCTCATTCCCCAGGAGCTTTCGCCCTGCACTCCACGTCTTTCTCCCCAAGTCAGCGCCATCTTGATTTTTTCCTCTTAGGGCTTCAATTATTTTGTTAGGTGCTTGACCATTCGAACAAGGCCTCTTCAGCCACTTTTATTTGCCTTCTCACGAGAGCTCCAAATTGTGCTAGAGAGCCGTTTCTCATTTGTTTCCTTCCTAAGCATCGACTTGTTTGGATCTAAAAAAATGCCTTCCTAGACATACGAAATTCTTTCCGTCTCCGAACCTAATTTCGCAGTCTTTTATTCGTCTGTCGTTCGACTTCTTTTTTTCCTTTGCCCTTCGCCGAATTTTCTGGGCGATTTTTCTAAAAGGAATTTTCTTGCTTTTTTTCGTTTGTCGAATTCGCTGCGTCCTTTGAAAAGCGGGCTCTCCCGATTGGTTGCTTGGATAAAGTGGCTAATGGCGGCAATTTAAAAGGTAAACTTTTACTTGACTGCGGACTCTCAATCAATAGGCGGCGTTTGCCTCACAAGATTGGGAAGGTTAGGAAAAAACTCAGACGGGATTCGAGCAAGGACCGAGGGAACAATGTATCTAAGGCTTACGCTGTAACACTTACGCTTTTAAAAAGAGCGTATTTTCCCCAAATATGTTTATGGGGAACATTGAAATCGATTAGGGTTTAATATAAGACTATATATGTATAGTTTGTGTTTTTTTCTTTCCTTCTTTTCTACAGCTGTAGCTAATTCACTAAATCATGCTCTCATATTTCATGAGAGATTTCATTAATTCATTCCTTTAAATGGAGTTTATGATGTATATATGATGACTGACAATGTACCGAAATGAGTATTCTCCTGTAAAGTTGAAAGGGTAATTGATACATTATATAATACTTTTTATTGATAAATTATAGTATGCTTCTTTGCTAGATTTTATTTATTCGTTTTATTGTTGAATTCAGTCAATTTTTGTTTATAGTAAAAAGACTTATGACATTTCAATAACAATGATTCTCCAATTCTTAGTATCAATATGCCTTATCCAATTATAATTCATTTATTTGTTCCCTTAGATTCCATTATGAAATAAAATAACAATTCCCAAAACTTCTCCATCCTCGTTCCAAGTTATTCTAAGTTTTCGCAGAAAATTTTAATTGGAAAACCGTCGAACGGAAAACTCCCCAAAAAACGCGAAAATGTCTTTAATGATTACGCGTTTGATTGAGTTTTCTATCGACAGCGTCTGAATCGTTGCCTTGCCTTCGATGGCAGATGTCTGCTTTCCCCTTTTGGGTTAGGAGTTATTAGTGGCACGTTCTGAGAAGGGATGATTATACGCCTCGTCTGCTCATCTCTGGATTTCGCATCTTCTTATTCGCCTCTATCACTCATCAACGTCTCCTCCAGGACCCTTTTCCTCCGAGGAAAATTATTTCCCTTAATGAAGATCCACGCCAAGCGCAGATTCTCTTTCTATCGTGCGTAACGGATGCTGTTAGCGGGCGTAACTCGCTCTTTAAGGCCGTTTCCTCCTTCCCTTGAGTCATTCCGCATCGTGTCGTTAACTCCTTCCTATTGCTTAATGATTAGGGCCTAAAACATTACCTTGAGGTGCCGCTCGTTGAAGTCACCGAACCCTGTAATTCGTGCTCGACTTCGATCGGGTTGTTATATCGTGTGGTTTTGAGTAAAATAAAATTAAACAGAATTTTGAAACTAGATTTTATGTAGGTTTTCCTTAAACTGATAAAAATCTCAGGGTTAAGATATAAAAAATTTAATGTCTTTGCGGTAATTTAGTTCTTACGCTGGGTTCACAATTTAATTTAGTTAAGCATTGAACATCCAGTTGAATTAAGTTTGAAGATTAAATACTTTTCAAGAAGAGTTTTTGAATTTTTCCCATTAGTAATGCCATCCTAGGTAGAAGAGTATCGTAAATATCGTGACAGATCTATACACAGCCGTATTAAATGAAACAGGTATTTCACAGTAAAAACAGTTTTGAGCACAAAGATTGTTTTTCTTAAGCTGAAGTGAGTAAATGTGAAAGTAATTGGTTTTTGACGAATATTATTTGTCATAATAATTAGGTATTAAGTTTCTCTAGAATATCCATTCCTTTAATTAGGAATGTATCATGGCTATAAATATTCTAGGTAGACGTTTGAAACTAAAAATCTTCCAATTTTGACCACGGTAGCCTTTCGAAGCAATTTTGTCAGCAGTTAATTATGGTTTACCAAATATTTAATTTTAAATGAGAAAATATGCCTAGTATCTTTGAATTATTTTCTTCTGGCAAACTATTCTTGTATCTTACAATCAGAATGTCCTCTTTTTTCGATAAAATGGCAGAACCTTCCAAATACTCTCTTCGTTTAGTAATTTTCATTGATTTTCTGTCGTTAAAATGATATTTAGCTATCCTGAGTGCATAATTATCTCCTTGAAAACGAAACATCTGGCATTATCCATCTCTAAGGGTTCTGATATTCCCAGAAATGCCAAAATGCGCACATTATGGACCGAAATTGAATATATTAATCAAGAAGGAGGTCAGATGAGTCTCTTATCGCGAGACGCGCTGAATGTTATCTTTAGGGATAGTGAGGAAGACGTCTTGGCGTATTTGAGAAGAAGAAAATATAAGTGGAGCTGAAAGGATTAAAATTTGAAATTTTAATGCATTAGACGTAGGAGAAGATAGGCCAAGACTTGTTACATAAGACTGGGAAATACGGCGAAAAAGGAGGGGTATTTCGCTTCTTTTCTAGCCCTCTCAAAGTTCGCTCCAGTTCCCGAGGCAGAGTTTGTGCACGAGTTGAAGTACTTTTAATTTTTCCCGAGATTTGCGCAAGCACGCTGCTTATCAGAATTTAGGGATCCGCCGTAATCACGGGGTTTGCATATCTCCAATGCTTCGGTCGTTACGTAACGGACGCAATCAGTGAGGCGAAATATATTTGAAGGCTGAAAAAAGGCAGTGGTGGGCAATTAAGTATTATATAGTTACCGAAATGAGGATAGCTCCAAATGGAGTTATGTTTCCTTTCGCGAAGGGTTCTTTCCTCAAGACTTACTATGGCTTAATTAAAATTCAGTTGATTTAGAGTAACGTCTTGGTGAGTGTGTGGAAAAAGTAATGGAAATTTACAATCACTCACATTCTTGCATAGAGTTATTTGTATTTTAGAAATGTGAAATAATGCGTATAAATATTCTAAATTAAGAGTAATGTTATATTTGCAAGATATATATTTAGATATTATGTATATACTATAATGTCTACATTATGACTAGTAGGTATGCTTTTGATCAATCAGCACAATGGAAAATGATTCTTCATAAGTTAATCAAGTTACGCTTAAGTGACAATAAAATTATTTCATTGTCAAAATCCTGTTAAAAATATCTAATGAGAAATATAAATCTAAAATTTTGTATTAATTCCTCGATGTCATACTAATACATTATAATCGTAAAGTTTAAAAATGGTTATAATATGTAAGGCAAGATATATTCAAACTTTCTTTGTTTATTTTTCTTTGTTAAAAAACATAAATTAGGAATCTCGAAATTAATATATTGAAAGGAAAAATAATTAATGTAAGTCTTGAAGGATCGTAGAGATGGTTTTTTTGCAATTTGAAGTGTAACAATAATGGAACGCTTGATTAAAAAACTGAAGTAGCATTTCATTTATAACGAAGAGAATTTACCCGAAAAATTAATTGGTTATGCAAGAAATCGTAAAGGGATTTTAATAATTGATCATATTAAATTCTTATATAGATATCGTAGTTTCGACAGAATTTTATTATTTATTTAATATACCGAAGTAAATTTTTTTCATATTGATTTCATTTATTCCGATGTTCACTCATAGGGACAAATCATTTTTCTTTCGCGATGATTAGAAACTGTAACTCAACTTTGAGAATTGGAGGTCTTAATCTTCAACCCAAACTCATTACTCTATTGACCGTATCCATGCCGTTAAAAATGAGAGGCAAATTAAACTCTATTTCCGAAGGTAAATATTTTCTTTATATTCGACGAACCGTCTCAAATTGGAAATCCTTCTCAAGAACCTCTTCTCAAACTTCCACCACAGCGATCCCGTTTATGCTTGTGGAATAATAGACGAACTTTGTGCTTCATTCATTATGTATCAGTGTCTAAAAATCTCAGCTATTTCCTAACCCGCCATTTCCCTTGATTCAATTCACAACTTGACCTAAAATATATTCCTTTGAATAGTCTCTTTCTATGGCCCATCCCTCAGAACCTCTTCTGTCCCAATTTTTTTTCATCGTTTTCCCCTCTTCTGCTTGGTCTTTTTCTTTGAGCTCATGGCGACCCAAGAACCTTCGAATTATGCAGAATCCCTTTCAGGGAATCGGTCTGCTAATTAGTCCGTATAGTCTCATCTGCTATTCCGCGGAAACTAGACGCTCTACGGTGCTTCCGATCCTCGCCACAGCCGTGGCGCCACCTTCGTTGTCTTGCGGTCTTCGGTTCACGGTCGTTTTCATGCCCTCTTCTTGTAGATGCGGTTTTGTATCCCTTCATCGTCTTCAGATGCTGGCCTTGTTTGTCCATCGTCTTTTTCTCTGGGCTTAAATACGTATCACGTGATGTCTGCGGGCTTGTTTACTTTAATTTTTATTATCTCTGATTAAGTTGCCTCAGGAATTTTAGTTTGGAAAGACGTATTGATTTGATGCGCATCATGAATACTTTTAAAAAGTACTTAATTATAAATATTATTCCTCTATTTTTAACAATACATCGCATACATAGCCTTATTCCTTAGATACAGCTAACAAAAGTGATATCAAAGGTCCCAACTCCTTTCAACAACAATTCATTATTAACACGTACGTATTTTTATCGAAAGTAATGTATGTCAACGAATGAATTAAATATTTTGAACGCTTCATTATAACTCACGTAGATATATTTCAATATAAAATGAGGATATTCATCTATCAAAGGTGAATTATTACTTGTTGAGTCGAGCTGAATATATCTATTGACACGCGAAGCAGTAATATTTTCTTAATATGCACTGCACTAAAGGTCCGAAAAGAGGAGAAAAGTAGATTCAGTTGATCTTTTGTTTTTAGGAAATAAGAAATGTGATGTAAGTGGAAATTAATAATACTATTAAATTGTGATCAATCGCTTTAAAGTTTGATGTTATGATTTATATCAAAATCAAGTCATTTTAAGTCTCATTCTAACATAAATTATATATGTTCTCAGAATTTTATCAAAGAATTTTAGGCAACACTTAAAACTTTCAAAATCGATATTTCCTCCCGGAATTTAATAAACTTTTGTTTGAACTACATCTACTGACACTCTTGATGACACAGTGATCGGAGAGGCTGTCGATTTTTCAAATATTTTAAAGCTATTTGTGTCATTTTTCACGAAACATCGTTCCCAGCGATATCGAGGTCGTGGCAACACATTGATGGAAGGGAATCGATAAAAATGTCGCCGTATCATATACACACTTCCAGGACTTCCCTTTTTCCCCGAAAAAGGTACACAAATTTGTGAAGGCAAATGGGAACGAGGGAAAGGGACGCGTTCGACAAATAGTGTTACGTAACAATCGGCAACATTAGTCGAATCCGTCCTGCGAAAAATTGGCGTCCTTTGTAACCGATCTCTCACACCCTTAATCACAGTGCCGTGTGTTTCGATGCATCGAACGATCTATCGACAGACTCATTCCATTGCGATGACATTAAACATCGGGCGAACATTTTTTGCGCCTATCGGGAAAATTGCTTCCAATTTGAATCCTTGTGTGTGCTCCTTTTTTCGAAATCATTCCGATCTCGTACCTTTTTCCATTAAAACGTGTCCGTTTTTAGTTTCCATGGCGACATTGATACGTGCGTGATACAGGGTTTTGGCGAGTGTGCCATTTCACGGTAGATGGAGACGCTAACGATGTTGCAGAGGCCTTTAATGATTCCGATGCTGAACGATACGTAGTTATGAATTTCACGATCCTTCGAAAAAATAAGAGGTCCAAATTTGGGGTCTTTATTACAAATGAGAGCAAATCGTTCTGTGGATCGTATTCAGTGCACAATGTGTTGATGAATTGGGTACTTTTTCTCTATAGGCTAACTGCATTAATTGGACAGTTCCAGCATAGCTGAATATACGCTCTTTTTACTTTAAAAATAGTAATGGCTTCCTTAATTAAGGGTTTAAACTATCGTACTCGATATAATCTGGTCTAATTCGACTTAATATCAATAATTTCTGTGAATATTAGTTTATCCATTTCCGACCATCTGAGAAAATAAATGTAAAAAATAAGCCAAAAGTTTGCTTAATTAATCAAGGATAAATAATAAATTAATTAATGGGAAAATGTAATATTGTATTGACCAGTAGAAATATATAGGTTTCATGCAAACTTTTATTCATTGTAAAAATTTTCTTCACTAGTATTTATATTTCTAGATTTTTTATTTATTCTATCTATAATAATAATCATTTAATAATTATGTATATGTTTTTAATTGACTTGATTTTTTTCCTAACAAATATCTATCGGATTTTAATTTTTAAAGTTATCACTGTTACACTACGCTGCTAAATTGCATGATAATAAAATGCACATATTTTTAAATGGTGAAAAAGTATACTTTTGCAATATGTACTATCTTTCTCATCGTGAAATCCTAAACCTTGTAGAGTAGGTTTCAGGTTCACATTCCATGCGCATCGCAGATTCGCTTACCTTAATCTCGACTTGAAACTTAAACACGGACCCACCGCTTTGTTTGGATCTTGTTCCCGATCGCAGCCTTGTTTCGCTGTAATGGGTCCGCCATCCGTGAGATAGATGGCGCGAGGGGGGGAGGGAAGTACAAGTGGGGGGTGGGGGTCAAAGGGAAGTATCTGCGACCGCCACAGTCAATATCGGTCGTGTGATCTCCGTTAACGCCCCATGGACCGCTCTTCCATCCCCCATCCGGTATGAACTTCCTCTTTCCCCTCCTCTAATATTCATCCCCTTTTGCACACATATGCACTGCACTATTTTTGTACCTATGTGCCGATTTTTTGCATTAGAAACTAAGTGTAATGTTTGTAGATTATATTAGGTTGGCACAAATAGAGGAATTTTTTTTGAATTTGAATTAATGAACATTCATTGGTTGATTAGTTAGGTCTTGGAGATTTTTTTATTACGATAATTGATTGATAAGTTTGTTTAATATTAAACATATAAGAAATTCGACGTTCAGACGTTTATTAATGCTTTAAATATTTTTCACCTAGAAATTTACATAAATCTACAACAAAATATGTAAAATTTAGTTGGTACTTTAAAGAGTTTGGTTCCTTAGTAAATTATAAGGTTGGGCCAATCGTTAATGTTTTTGGAAAATAAAAGAAAACTTATATTGTAATTCGATAAACGATTTTAGGGATTTCGTAATCAAAGATACTGATTCATTATCTATAGTATTCCATACAGACTTTATTATATTTAATTAAAATTTTGGCAACTTTTTCTCTCAAGAACCTTTTTTATTCATAAATATCATATAATCTAGCTTCTCTTGAATTTTTACAGCATTAAATTTCAATTTACTCTATTTAATTTGCTTCCATTGTGTTATTTTTTCGTCAATTTCATTGATACAAGGACTTATCGCTTTTCAATTTTTGAAGTCATGAAGAATAGAAAATTTAAACAAAACAGTTTGAATTTAATTTTTTCTCTATGTGCGATGTATTCAAAACATGGAAAACTATTTCCTTTTACGAATTTATATTTATAAACATTCAGAATTTTTAATGCACCACATATCACTGTCCTCCATCATTTTCGTGTGGACCAGAGAATATTACCTGTTTATTTGATCTTCACATTCTAGATATTTTTGCAGCATCTTCTTGGCCTATTTCTATGTCGAGCCACACAATACTGAGCCTTCAAGTACGATGTCACGCCGAACACGCTATCATAGATGGCCTCTACAAAAATGGTCCTAGCGTATTCATCTTAATGTCTGTATCATATTCCTGTCTCAGATTATCCTTTAATACCTTCCGCCTTATCTCACCCTTTGTACTTCACCCCAATTCCTCTTACAAATGCAATCTCTGTCCATCATCTGCAGCATACTCTGAGTCATTACCGACAGATACCAGCGCTCGCTTCGAAGCACCGGTGCACACTTCCCCTTGTTTCCATGACTACGATCTCCGTAACGCTCGGAATAAAAATAGGAAAAAAGCGTGTTTCGGTCTCAGGTGAAAAGGCAGGATAAAAAATTGTCGCAGAGGATGATAAAGAGTGTCCATGCGATTGTCAAGGACGACGATTGTTGGGTGTTTCCGTGGGAACGGTCGTCAAAGGGAAGAAGCGTGGGTGGGATTGAATTTCCCACGCTGCCGTACCCCACGGGCAGAATATTTTCGCACCAAACAGGACGAACGCTTTGCCTTCATTGGTGTTTTCCTAGGGTGGAGTTTTTTCATAAGAAAATTTCAATAGGATTATTTTATGGAGATTTTGATTTTGTTTGAGAAACCATTGTTCATTATGTTCAAATGAGTTTTAGAACCCAAGGCGTTCAGTCGGGCTTTCTATTGTGTGATACGATTGAGGTTGGAAATGTATAAAGAAAAGTTACGTTAGAATATGTGGTGTTTTCAGAAAATATTGATTGATTCATTTCTTTATTAGTTATTTTTACAGAAATATTTTGAATGTGTTCATACGTGAATGTAAAATCATTAATAGTACAATTCTATCCGGTTGGATTAGATACGCATGTAATGTATTAGGTACTCATACGCGATTATGGACTGGGATGTATATAAATAGATAATTTGACTGTAATTGAAAATAGATTTTCAAATAATCTTCTTTCCTTTTATATATATTATTTATTAATCCACGAAGCTCTGAATTTAAAAAAATTGTACATCGTCATGGAAACGCAATTCGTTTCCCATTGTTTACCTTCGTTAAGCTCCGGTTTCGTTTGAATTGAATACCTTATTAATCTAGCGAAAAGTAAACATTTTGTTCGTAGAGAATTAAATCGCTTCCGGCGAATGACATTTCATCCATATTTCGAATTTGTTAATTAAAATGAATACCCGTTCTTTATTTAGAGCTCGAACGATATTTTTTTTCGTTGTTTACTTTTACTCTGGATAAAATTCAAACGCGTTGAAAAAAGAAAGGAGAGGTTTTGTTCAAGATCACAGATGCTAGTAAACATCCGATTTTCATTCACTGACAGTTTTGTGTTTTATTACTCATTCTTACGGAACGTAAGCTTTAACTAAACCGTAGTATAAAATAATTTAGCTGCCGCATCATGACGCTAAAGTTAGATGTTCAGGTGATGTTAAAGGCCTGGAAGAGTGATATAGGGGTAAATGACTTCTGCAGACAGTTTTTTTTTCACGCTCCTTTATTTCCCCTAGACATCGTAAAAATCTTCCGAAGATAATTTCAGCTTTAATGCCCGGAATCTACTCTCGTAGTGTACGCTCCGTGGCTTATTGCGATGCGCGTCTCGAAATGGGCTTTTGTAATTCACCAAAAAAGCTCTATCTCTTTCAGCTAATCTCCGTTTTTACCACTCCCCGCTTTTTCTTTTGTTCGTAAGTATCTTTGGACTCAATGGCTACCGGAGATTGCTGTGCGTCGCAGTCACGGTCGGCTTTTGTCTGGAGATAATTTTAGCTGTCACATTATTTCAGTGGAGTTAAGACTCGAGCTTGAATATCGGTGGGGATGTTGTAAGCAATTGGATTGCACCTGCTTTGGAGTGAGATTGGAGAACGATTTTCTGGAATGATTGCAATAAATATAATTATGAAGGATATGTTTATAACTTTAGATTTTTTTATAAGAATACTTCAATGGAATTCCTATATAGTTCATCCGTCTTATTTCATCGCTTTAAGCGCTTTTACATTCGTATCTCTAGTACCCTCATACATGATGACGTTTATATTAGTACAAGGATCGTTTCCTGGGAATATTGGAAATAATAATTATTGTATATCGACACGGAAACGAAGTCTATGACTTGTATTATTATATATTTAAAACCTATGACTAAATGACAGCACAAAATACATACATTCTGATTTCAGGAACTTTGAATACATTCAATTATAGATAATAGATAATATATTGTTAATTATTAAATACATTATTTATATGATGGAATTATTAAAAGCAGAAACTAGTTTCTCGTTGATCAAAGGAATCGTTTATGTGTATGTAAAGTATGGTATGAAAATTGAAGTAATATCTCTTTATTTGTTATCACTAGAATTTGTTTCCATTACTCGATTATGTGTCCATGGATACATGCGAATTGGAGAAAGAATTGTAAACGTAGTGCTATGGAAATGAAGCATCGAAGCATATCCTTACACCTCGGTTATATCAAATGCCACGTCTAGATAACGAATATTCGTATCGGTGGTGCTTAAATTGTAGAAATCCATCAATTGAAAATTGTAAAGCTTCAACCAATTGTATCTTTCATAGAATTGGTAACTGCATCCCTACTGCTAGAAACTCCGAACACACCCGACTGTTTTCATGAAATTTCAAAGAATTTTGCGAACTAAATGTCTCTAATTGGTCGGGTGAAGCCAGATGCGAATATTGTCCCAATTTTTTCCTATAATCCCAATTAAATTTAAATTTAACACCGATTGATTTAGGATGGATCCCAGTTGATTTTACCACGAATAAGATCGCTAAAAAATCCCAATCGGATTACTACGGATGATGCAAGCTAGGCTCGAAGTGGCGGACTATGCACGAAGAGTTTTTTTCCTTGAAAATCCTCCCAAAAAAGATCTCCATTTTGCAAAATTGGATTGGCTTTAGGGTTTTTTATGGCTCTTCCACCCTCACTCGTCTCCATCCCAGAGATTGTCTCGTTTGTCAAAAATAAATCATAAGGACCCATAACTCTCTCAGCATTAAGGGGCATTACGATGATGAGAGAGCCGCAAAAAAAAGCGCGATTAAAATTTCATTGTCGGAAGCGGCGCTTTCTTTGCAGATAACGGGATTGTTGCGTTATTCTTCGGAAAGCGCTCTAAGCTGTCTTTGTAGGGAAAAGGGGCGTGGCGCGCAATTGTTGTCGATCCATTTAATTCTTTCCTTTGTCTTCCATTGTTTAATATCCATATCCATGCAACAATGAATCCTTACCAGCACTCTTAAGTGGATATAGACTGTTAAAGGTACCAAAAGAGATGACTAATAACTCAATTACTATTCTTTAATAATAAAATTTGTGTCTTATTTTTTGTAGTTTAATATCGTATATGTAACCGAGTGAATTTTTAGGTTGTGAAGCTGTTAAATTTTTCTCTAAAAATCACGTACTTTCTCGGAACATTGCTTTGAAGTTTATATTAAGTACGTGGCGTAAAATATTTTCTAGACGGAAGTCTGTCCAAGCGTAACTCGTTATGGTTGGCAGGTGGTCAAAGGTTCGACGCCCACCTCTAGTTATTTTATCCATAGTATACTTTTTACAACCAAGGACTGCTTTAGCCAGAGGGCTTATCCTCTCGTCTATCTATTTGCTTAGTCAATTCTTTCGTTCTCTAACGTTATTTATGTAGGATATGTAATATTCATTCTCGCTGCTATGGATTGCTATGAAAGTACTTTCTCATTTCCATTAATGGTTCTTTCGATGTAATCGCGTGCGTTTTACGAAAGTTTACATTCCGCATTCGATTAACCGGTCGGAATGTGTGATCCCTCACACGCGGCAACAGAAATAAACAAACGAGCGTAGCCATGGTTAATACCACAAACAAACGCAGATACAGACTCGATTAAGTAAACAAGGCGATTCCCTCATTTGAAAATTTTGGAATTCTCGCTTCATCACGTAACTACGTGACGCTCTAGCATACATTTTATTAGAAACGTTTTCGCATAAATTGGATTTTTGTGAATTCTGAGCAAAATTTCAGTTTGTTTGTAATTTTTTTTGGTACACGATGACTACTTGCGTGGTGCACAACTTCCACTGAATTACTGATTCAATATCTATACGGATTTTTTAAATGAAATAATTTAAAGCATTTATATAATTCTCCATTTTTCGTTTTTGAGTAATTATATATGTATTGTATATTATATCGAATGCATAATTATTCATGGTATTACAGGATTTAAAAGCATTTTGACACGTAAATTAAGAAAATTCTTGTAATAAAATAATATTGAACGATTTACGTACTTTGAGCACATTTTTAATATGATATTATTTTTATACATCTGTATATCCAACCAACTTGCACGTGTTAGAGTCAATTTCGAAGTTGAAAAAATAAAAGTTCTAACTTGATCCCATCTCTTGGAGGATGTTCATTGCACGACCATGGTGTTTCGACCCTTTGGGTCATCATAGAGAACAAGGGCATGACATAGTGGAGAGTACACATTAAAGGGAAGGAAGGGGTGAGTGGGTGGATGTAACGGGAGAGAACACGATAGGGCTGTTGCTATGGAGATCCGTAAATGGGGAGAGATGGTCATCAATGGAAAGGACTTTGGGGCAAGATTTTTGATGAAAACTACAATTTATTAACCTATTTAGCTCTTGATTTTTCTCGCAGATTCTCAATTTTTTTCTCATTTAATATTCATATATTTAATTCAATTCATATATATTTATTTCTCGTAATAAATCGTTAGGCTTGCAGATTGCAGTCGCGAAGTGAAACGTGTCACGTGATCACCTTCGAATTCCTCACTCGTCACACAGCCGATGACTCGATTAAGCGAAACGACGGCTAAATTAAACCGATAGCCGAAAATATCGGATTGAGGAATTAATTCAGATTTTTCCCACGCGCGGCGTTGAATATAATGGATTTTGCTCCTCGTAAATAATTCGTCGTAATTGAATCGCAGAATTGTCATCGGCGGCGTTTGAATGCTTTTGACCCTTTCCCAACTCCATTCGAATAACAGACGATAATTCCATTCGAAATTTCGGCGCATTTGACGGAATATTAAAAGAAGTAATAAAAAAGATTCACACGCACGCGTAGGTTGGCTCTCTCTCTTTAAATGTTTATTTTGAGCGGTGAATTCCGCTTTTGAGTAACTATCGTGGGAAAGAGACATTCTTGATTCAATTCTCTTTTTAGGTATTAGTCTCTCTTTCCTTTATTGTATTCTGTATACAATAGGATGCGAAGGAAAGGAATCTATTTTTTTATTCCGGGAAATATTGCACGTGTCCTCGTTATAGAGAAGCGGCAGAATGGCCGAGGCTATTTATTCTCTGCCATAGCAACTGATCAATCGATATAGCGTCTATTTTTGTTCATTCTTTGAAAGCGATGTCTATAAAGGAATATTCAAGGCTGACTGTTGATTTTACGTAGTAAGTTTGTCTAATCAATTTGGTATATTGTGTATGGATGCCAATTTTTCATTCTTTCTCTGCCTTTGCAGCAAAGATAGAAACCTAACTGTCATATTTACAGCAATTTATGCAGATAATTTATTGTTCAAAGATATCTCGCAATAAACGAGAGATCTATGGCCAGTAAAAATACTTCATGCCAAGTTTACCTTTAATGAAAGTGTATGATGTTTAAAATGTAAAAAAGTACGACGTTAAGAAATTTGTAGTAATGATTCCTAATCACAAAGGACAATAAAGATATTTCAAATATTCCCCTTCTATATTGATCGTAATGGAATTATATTCTTTTTGTAAAATCAGCAAATAACTTCAGGGAAGGAAATTCGTGTCATTCTAAAAAAGTATAAGGTAACCTTTGTTTATTTGATGCTCAATTCTGGAGCAAGATCGTTATGGGTTAATAGAGCAATATGGAAATTCCTACAGCTGTGAAATGTTTATAGTTTCTCTCATGAACTATATACATAATTAACAAGTTCATATGTTAAAGACGAAATACTAAAACGATGGTGCAAGAGCACATCTCTCTCACAGTGAAATCCAGATGTCCTCATATCCGCCACACCTCGATATTTTTGTCATCCCATTGTTTGGAGGCGACAATTAAAAAGATCATTAAAAAGACTCGAGGATCATTTCCGTTGCATCCTCAGACCATCTCCTCGGATGCAATCTACATGCAACAATGGCCCTCACTTAGTCCATCCCAATCCTTCCTTCTCATCCTCTCTTCTTATTCATCTCCCATTGTCTCGAATTAAAAAAGGAGAGGAGTTGCCCTCTCCAGAAGGTAAGTGCTGCTAATGGGTTGACGTGTCGAGGGGTACCACCTTCACGTGAAACAAAGGGCTCTCTCCTCTTTCTTGTTTCCTCTGCCAGAACCTCCGACCCCATTTGACTCCATTCTGTTTCCATTTTACCTCGGTCCGTTCTGTGATCGGATGACACGGACCTCTAACTACGCTTCCCTCGTGAGCTTTGGGGTCCATGGCCTTTGACACCCGCTAGATTCCTCTTCTCCATACGTCTTGTCCTATGGTACCGCTAACTATGTGGTCCTAGGCTCTCAAACGGACGCGAGCACGGCAGAGGTTTTTTTCCGTGCCCAGAGTAGGACATCTGAACCTGTGACACTTTGTGGCATGTCCTCCATGCGGGAGACGGGCCCTATCCATCTTCCTTTGGGCGTTAGGTCACTGTTGCGTCGTCTGAAAGTGTTTGTCTCACTTTGGCCGTTTTGACGTTGTGAAGCTCTTTACAGCCACTGTAATGCTGATGAGGGATTTGTTTCGGAAGGTTTGAATAGGGTTTAGCAAGGTTGCTTGTTATTTTGTGGGTTTCCCAGTATAATGAAGGTCTATTTTATATGTAGGCACATTTGAATTTCCAAGGCAAGAGAAGTGGTTTATCCTTTTAACTATTCTTCGTGATCCATATCCTGTTTTCGTTATTTTGTTTCGTCCATAGCGTTCAGTCTACATGTTTATTTTAATCACTGAAGACATTAACTGATTTTAATATTGATATTTTCTTTCAATAGTTAACCAGTCCACCAGTCAGTCTACCAATACGAGTAGGCACGGGTTTCATTTTTTGGATTAAAAAACAGCTTGCGCTATAAAGATCAATTGGAAAACTGTTGAGATGCAAAGTTGTTTTTTTCTTTTCTCATAAGGTGCGCACTTTGATGGATTAAGTTTTGTGAGGTAAACTTAAATATATATTTCACTTCTTTGTTATGTTGACGTAGATTTTTATATAGCTCCGGTTGCCAGGATACCGATTATTTTTCTCGTCCTTTTATAACTTCCCTTTCGCAGTCTTCCTTTTCATCCATCCTCGAATCCGGATCTTACCATCTCTTCCTTATATTCCAGGATATTATTTACGATCCATAGCCCTTCCAATTTTTGCCTATACATCTCTATTATTTCAGCTCAAAAGCTCTCCAAGTTTTCCTTATTTCTATTTGCCATTGGATACGTTTCCTTCCGCCGTTTTTTCCTTCCCTCTCTCTTCTCCTCTCCCATCTTTGACCTTTTTTATTGCTTTTTGAGAAGTATGAAGAGCTACTTAAGGTCTTAATGCACTCTCATATCAGTAGTTATGTTTTTATCGTCGTCTGTTGGGCCGCTACCCGTATGGATTGCTATTAATGCCTTTACCCCTTAATCTTTGGGGTATCTCAATGGATTTTGTCATTTGTCTCTGTCTCGCTAAGGATTTGAAACCTTATTATCGAACCTCTCCGCTTTAATGGCATTGCGTGATAAAGTCTTGTTGCATTTAAATGACCGAAATCTCGGATTGGCGTAACGATATCTCGATCGCATTACTGAGGTTTATTAGAAGAATTGCGTTGTTGCAACGGCTATGAGTTTTCTCATCTAGTAAATAGAACATACTGTTACATGAATTAATTTCTTACTCTTAATGTAGTAATTATGCAAAATTTCTTAGTTTACTTATTTTTGTTGCGAACTTTGAACACTAAAAGGGAAGGTGAAGCACTTTAACCAAACGACAAAAGTATGCAACTTGAAAGTTAAACAGGAATTGAGTTGTTATAAGAAACTTAATTAGACGTGTTGAACGATTCATACTTAAGATTTGCTTAAATAGCATAAATAATAGAGTCGGATTATACAGAAAGACGCTTAAACGTTGAAATTTTTCATAGAAGCCGAAAGGTATTCATGCTTAATGTTATTCTCAGAAGCTGTCCGTTCCTATATCCAAACGTAAATTTGATTTAACATAAATGGAAGATAAGAAGCCAACGATAAGCTAGGCCTATCAATTCGCAAGGCCTTTTGGCAATTTTGCTTACTTAGGGAGATTGGTTTCTCGTATCTCTATAAAAACCTCCACTTTCATCCCTTTTACTATCTGATACCTTTCTTTTATTCCTTTCTTTTCAAAATATTATCCCTCTGGCGATTTTCATTGGATTCCAATCTTATCCCTCCTGTTTTCCAAACTTTGCTGCCATCAATTTCCTTTATCTTCTTTGTAAATCCCTCTCTTTTTTCTTCTTTTACACCTCATTTGATTCTCATCCCTTTATGGACCACAGACAAAAAAGGTTCGAAACTTTTAATTTCTGACGCACTCTTTGTCATCTTAACAATTTTTGATTTACTCTGAAAGCTTTCGGTTTTACTTTTATTAATTTGCTTCTTACTTCACTTCCACGATCCATCGTCTATTTTATGACTCGATCTTCCCTCAAAATATTTTGCACATTACATCAAAAGTGGAAGTTCGATTTTAACGAAGTACGTATATGTTTATTTCATGAAATGTGTAGTGTACTGATTCAATGATAAGTAAATTATAGTAATTATTATTATTGAATCTTGGTCTTAAAATAATAAAAATTGTTCGTATGGCAAACTAGAGTTTTTGATTCTCAATTTCGAATTTATTTTTTTCAAAATTAAAGATGTTGACTCTTTAAATTATGAAATTGATGTTATTTATTCCTTATATTCTGACATCAACTATAAGATGAATTCAGCTGAGAGAGATTTCAATGTCTTACTGTTTCTTTAAACTTTCGTTGTATGAGAAATACGAAAAACATAATAATAAATAATACTCATGCTAGATTCTTAGTTCATCGATAGTTAATACAAAAAATTCTTATCTATTAGGTATAATAATCGTACAGTATCGTTATCATGACTAATTGAAATATTTTCTTAGTTGTTTTTTTCTATCTAAGAAATATTTTTTGTATAAAGATCGTGAGATTTATATAATCAGAGAAAACAAATGCGAAAGCGAATTCTAATTTTTATCACCTCCTTTCTCTTTAGCCATTATTTTCTCATTTTTAGCCTAATACGTCAATTAAATCCTCATGATTCTTCCCTCTTGACATTCTCCGCCTCTCACTTCATCTTCCTAATTTATTTTCCCTCTTTAATGCCCCTTCGATTCCCAATCGATTCCTTCTCTCTATTCGTCGTCCCTTTGATGGGAAAATGGTCAAAATTTCAGGAGTTCATTAAGAAACCCTTTCTCGGACCCTGTTACGTCCAAATTTATCCCTTAATTGATTGCTACTCGTAATTCGGGGAGAGGATGCTGGATTTTCGATAATTAAGACCGGGATATCTTCCGAAAATTAGTGAAAAGCGAGTGAGAGGTCTGTTACTCTATATGAATATATCCCGCATGTTTCCATGCAACCGAATTTCATGATGGGTGCTCCAGAAGTCCATCCGAATGTGAATATAACGAGGTGAGGTTCATGTATCAGTACCATTGTTTTCATGAAAGAGGATCTCTTTTGTTCTCTAATTTGGTGGCAACACTGACACGAGAAAAACGTATGTTGTGACATTGTTTTATGATGTTTTACGAAATGTTTTTCTTCTTAGCGCTGTGTTTTGAGTTGTTATCTGAAAGTTATAGATATTTATCTAGCTGTTCTATTACAAGCAACTCGATTTGTTGATTGAAAATACGTTTTTCTTTCTTCTCTTTGTCCTTTTCAAGAATATTGAAAACTTGTCATAGGAAAGTGAACCTTAATCGATAGTGTATTTATCTACATTTCCAAAGAATTTTTATAATTTTCAACTTGATGAATCATATAATTAAACACTTGATATTTATCTTTTACTATCACTTAAATTTTAGTCAAAATATCTTTCACATCTTTTATAAACTTATTCTAATTTCCAAAACTATAATTTTAAATTTTAATAGCAACCAAAAAGTGCTAATGACGTTCAATATTAAAAATTATTATTAATTAATCTTCTATATTAAATCTACGACCTGTTTCATTTACAAATAAAATATCTAAAAATATGAATATTTTACCACAATATTGATCGACTCATTTACTAGTGAATGAGCAAACTCAAGATACATTACCAGTGTCCTCTTGGCAAGGCTGGACCGATTACCTTGGATGATGTTGTCCGATCCTCATGGTTATGAAATATACGTACCAGAGGAGATGAAGGGTTGTCGTATGCTTGGTATAGCATCGTAAACATTGATCACAGGAATGGACCTAGCAGATCTATGAGATATGCTTCCCCATTCCCTTGTATTTGATTAGCCCTCAGAACCTATAGCTGTCACAAATCTCTCTTTGCCAACAGATTACAGCTGAATGTTAGCGTGCTTCGAAAAGTATACGGAGGAACTTCCCTAACTTATTTTACTAATTGAATCTAAACCGAAAAATACAAAATAAGGCAATATTTTGATAAATTTGTTACTGGAAAAAAATATTTTTCATTACGTGCGTACATTTAAAATTAATTAATACTAATAATAATTTAAAACCCATGTATCCTGTCTTTTGTATCGTTACGTCCTTAATATCATTTTAGATATATCGGTTATAATTGTAAGCATATTATTGGTCCATTCAATTACTATCCGTATGATTCAGGTTTGACGTATGCATTTTTGTAATAATACTTATCAGTTCGTATAGCTTTTTGACTTCGATTTTGTTTATTTTTTTATAAATATGAATTCTAAACTAATCTCCTATAAAACTTGATTAAAGTGATATAATCTTGATATCCTTCTATTTCCTATAAAAATAATTTTCATTTCGAAAGTATCTTAGAAAAACTCTCATTATTCTTCCAAAAAACAATTAAAGCAGAAATCAGAAAATACAAGTAGACAAATGAGTTTCTTGAAAGACGAATAGGGAGGTTGACATCCTACTGGGTGCAACGACCTTCTGCTCACTGTTAAAGCTGGATCATGCGCTAAAGTCTTGCAACAATAAATAACAACGTAACAGAAGGGCAAGCAAATCTTTTTAATCTTAAGAGAGCCCCCATTTTGAATCCTAAAAGCCTGTACAACGCCTCTCATTCATTTGGGAAACCACTCTTTAAGTGGCGGAGAAAAATTACGGAACACGCCTTCAACTGGCGTCCCTTATATAATTGCGATAGAACAATGGGCCAACCCCGAGCCATTGTCTTTCATCGAAGGCGGCAAAGCGGGGGTATCCTAGCAACGAGCACAGGATGCGTTCAGGTACGGTTCCTTTATTTTTTATTTGAGCGTTTTAAATCTACATGCATCCACGCCGGGGGTATTTTTCATTCCGGAAGCGGACGGGCTGTCCCGAAAAATAAAGAAAAAAGCGCGCGAAAAAGAGGAGTTTGCCACGGGCGTCGCCAGTCACTTGTTCCAGTCTGCAGAGCCGTCCCGCCCACGAAATTTCGCCGTCAATTGGGAGGAGATTGGCTTCTATTATGTTTCTCGCATGAAAAAGTTGCCCCTTATACCTGTATCCCTTCAGGGCACGGCCTTCTTAACATGTCCACTTAACTCGGTAATGTTGCGCCTAGTCGCGGTTATTTTGTTTTCCGCTTTTCGGATGTTTCCGCCAGCGAGGTCTGCTACCGAGAGCTCTCTTTTTATTATAATTTACTGCTCTACATACAAAATGATGGGCTATGGTTTCCAACATGGTGGCTTGTTAGCGTTTTATTTATTTTCGTGCACAATGAAGCGATTTATATGACAAGTCCTTACTCACATGTAATTCGCGTTATAAGAATAATGGTTAAGTTATGGTAGACATGGAAATATAATCATGGAAGTTGAGAGGTACTATCTGAAATAAGGAATAGATTCTCTAAATGTCTCATAATAGTGTCCAATTTATCCTACAACGTATGCAATATTGTACGCAAAAATCAAACCGCGTATCTATTAGATGGCACACGTATAATAGATAGGAATTTCATGAAATCGATCCTAATATTCAGAAATTTTCCATTTAAATTTCTAAAAACTTCGTGAATATTGAGGTCAAAGATACTTTGGTTAGAACGATGATGTAGTGATGTCTAGGGATGAGAACTCAATGAGTAATTATAACTATAGAATTAAAACGCGCTTTGAATCATACTCAGGATATATATATATATATATGTGATTTTAAAATTTCATGATCGTTTGTTTAAATATGTTTTTAGTATATTCTCTTAAATGTATGTATTAGTAAATGATAATTTTATAATAATGATATATTGCATAAACTCTTGAATTTTGTAATTATTGAAGATTCGGACTACATTATATTTATTATATTAGAGAACTAATATTATTTACTTGATTGTATCTATAATTGTGATACAAATTCAAAGTGAAGCTGTAAACGAGCGCAGGTTATCTTATTTACTTTATTTGATAATGAAAATACCAAACGAAAAAATAATAAGTAGAGTATAAGTTCACTCAGATCTATCCTAAATGTTTTAATTCGAAATGGTGTTATAAAACAATTCTTTTAAGATTCAAGACAAGTTACCATAGATTTTTAATCGTAGAATCGTAGATTCAAACATCACAATGTGGTAACAGAATTTCATGAACTTTATCTTCTAAATGTGTAGATAGAATACTTAAAAGAAAGCTATCCTTACTTTTACTTATTTTCATTATGTGCAGCTATAAAGCGTAGGCTTGAAAGTTTGATATACTCGCTCAGTATATCGTGCATATGGTATTTTGGGCGTTCCGTTTGACAAATGTAAATCGCAGGCGGATATACTTGTTGGCGTTCGGGAGAGGGGTAATTGAGGCTATATGTTGACGAAGGTTGATCGGTGATTTACGAGCAAAAGTATCCCGTCCTTGGGAAGGCACACTCGAAAAATTGTCGGTTCAAACGTGTTTATGCCGCCGACTGGAAAATTCACATCAAACTCCATTTATTTCCAGCAGTAAAAAAAGAAGCAGATGTCACGGAACAAGATGAAACGAGGGTATAAGCTTTCAGGATAGTGAGTTTGGATGATGAATATTTAGGAGGAGTGCTTTTTAAGTTTCTCGTCGGAGATAAAAATGAGTCCGAAAAAAGGTTGAAATTGCTTTCTCTCTCTGAAACAAAATGGCGCTCTTGCGAAAGCCAATTAAGAAATACATGTCCTCAAATTTGATAATTTCCATCCCGAACGCTTTTTTATTCTTTCTTCCGTATTTATGATTTTTTTGGCGATTTGCATTAGGGAAATCAGAACAGATAGCTTTTTCAACCTTGTTTTTGAATTTATCAGTCCATTAAAAGGTTTTTTTGTATCGCTGAAAATGGCAAGAGGAAAATCTTCGTCCAAAATTTCGCTTTTGTAAGAATCGTAATATTTTGCTTGCAAAATTACTTCTTTTCACGATACGGAATTTTTTGAGCTCAAAAGCTACTCTTTTTTAATTTTCCAAATGGGAATCCGTTCTCATTTATCCCGTAGTCTATTTCACGATAACGATTTTCGGCAATGGAAATGAAAAGCGTTTTTTGATTCTTCTTTGTTCTTTATCCTCCTCCACTTAAAGAATAACGTTATCTAAATGTCTTTGATTTGATATCCGTTATGTGACTGTTTCGATTCAGGACTTGTACAAATGATTTTTAATCGTAAAAAGGAGTTTCAAAAATTCTTTTTTTGATATTTTTTCATCTTTGTATCGATTTTTATTTACATGAATTTTATTGAAAGTTAAATGTCAACATGCGTTTTAATATTAAACTCCATTTTAAACTACATTTATTCAGCTATCAGTAATTGATTTCGGATGAAACCTTTTATTTATTTTCGATGAGGAGCAAATGTATTTAATCATCACACTGCCTTATTATCAAGTTATATTTGTATAAATAACGTTTCTTTATTTATAAACTTTCGAATCGTCTTTATGAATTAAAAAAAAATAAATTAAAACTTCAAATATACTCTTCATCAAAAACTGTTACTTTATGCCTGCATTTTTAACCATCCTTTATGGTTGACGTAGTAAAATATTTTCAGTAATTATAAAACTTTCAATGTTTGCTAAAAATAAAACTTGATCTTATAAAAAAAATATAGAATTGAGAAGAGATATGAGTAATTGAGGAAACAGAAACAAACTTTTTCCCGTTTTTTTTTCATGGAACAGCTTATCAGAAACATAAGGTCGCATATGACTTGAGAATTTTATATTTTCATTCGAGATATATCCAATTGATATCGCTTCTGTACATGTCGATAAAAAGGCATGTTCTTTCGTGGATAAGGATGTAGGTTGATGTAATAGTCTCACATTTTACTGCTTCCAAGTTGCTTATGAATGTAGATACAAGGCTTCAAATTGGCTTTCGCTCAATTTTCTTCAAATCTTGTTAGTTTTGAACACTCTCATGATATGTATCGTATCCGTTTTTTATCAGTATGCTGTGTTTTTTGTAGAAGTCTGTTTCTTGATTTTTCAAGCAGGTTAACAATATGTTAACAAACAATATACTTTCTATGATATGGAGTGCCATTTGTTGGATCTTCGCAATACTTTTACTTTTTTGTCCGCAATATAAAATGCGTTGTTATAGAAACGGACGACTAATTCCAGTATTAGTCAAACAGTTTCGGAGTGGACTGTTTTGTATATCTTAAGGATACGTCCACCAAGTTACACCTTATCGATTCTCAGAGACAATTCTCAACTCTTCGTCTTCATGCGTCAGAAATGGAACTTTTGCGTGACTTATGCACGTATGATCGAAATATCCTCCTTCGAATTTCCATGAGAGAAAGTATCGGATAAGGCAAGGGAACAAGAAAATGTTCGGGAGTGGATATGCTCACTTTAGCGCATTTTACAGGGAACGGTTTCAGACGGAGAATTAAATCCAAATAAAAAAGAACGATTTTTTCGGATATCTTTTGCGAGTGATTTATGTCTTAAGAGCGTGTTGCCTCGGGGATGGATTGGGTGTGCGTATTCCGCCGCTTTTTTGTTTCATTTTTCCGCCGAAACTTGCATTACCTGCTAGAGACAGGGAATCTAAATTGATGTTGTGTGAGTATCCCTGCAGATGGTGTTGAAATCGACCAGACGTTTTGTTCGGGTGTTTTTTTCGGGGGTGGAGAAAAAGGAAATCGTAAATCGGAAATGCTTTCTTCCCCTTCTTCGAATTTCGCTTCGGAAATTTTTTTATTCCGCCCGTTTATTTATTTTTTTCATTCTCTGCACGTGTAATTCATTTATCAAGCAGAGATTTGGTTGGATTAATGGGTTTTGAAAACCGGAGTCGGTAAATAACGATGCGATTTTTTTAGTTCGTTTCGCGGACGATTTAGCGCCGAATCGAACGGGAATCGGAAGGATGAAATTCGAACATCTTCTCCAAGTAAATAAATGCGTCGTCAAGGCCATGTCTATTTACTGTGTTGCTATGTATATTAATATAGCTTTTACGTTTCAGTATCATGGATGCCATAATGTGTAGCGCTGTTTACTATTACTCATTTCATTTATTACTTAACAAATCTATCTAGTGTATACGTCACATATGTACAGTAAGAGTTGCTCCAATAATCCATAGCGATCTCTAATAGTTTACTATTAATGTACTGTCATAGTATTACAACTAATATATAAGTAAGGACAAGGGGAAAACCTTTTGAGGTCATTGCAAATAAGTATAAAACAAACTGTTACTTCATTATAATGTAATTGCATCTGATTAGCGATTATTTATAATAATTCTCTCTATGAAATAATATTCTTTTGTACAGTTCCATTTACCTCTTGAATCTTCATTACGTATCAAAATAGAATATTTAGAATAGAACGGTTTTAGCTAGCAATGAATTTAATTAAAATTTCTCATGTTTGGTCAAGGCGTTGGTTCGGCTTCTATTTACGTCACAAAGACAAATAATTATGATTGGAGTAAATTAAAGGTAGCGATATCTACTCCGTTCGAATTATTATAAGGGACAATCTGGACGTTTATGAACTCTTCAAATCATGACGAATAGTAATCTCTACTCGAATTTGATTCCTATATCAACATTTCAATCCATTCGGTTTAATCTTTCATTTGCCGACGTTGACCTGGAATGTCTGCATCAAACTTTCACTTGCTTTAACTTCAATTGCAGAGTTTGCCCTCAGGTTGCGGTCGAAATAGAGCAACCGCAGAATTTGTAGCTTTCGAATTATTCAACCAATTTTCTCGTTAATTTAATGCACCAGTGATCCACGTTGAGGCTCGTCTCTCCATCAGCTTTGAGCGTGATTCCATTTCATTCATGAATCTGCCGCGGTTTATGAAATAGGAATATCCGAACAATTTTACGAAATAAAACGGATTAACCTTCGGGAGCGAGTTTTTAAAGCACTAAAAATAATAAACGGAATATTTTTTAAATATGAAGGCCATGAAATTGATTTAAATTTTAGTATAAATGAAATCACTCGATTCTATTAATTGCGAATGAACGTTTAAATTTCACCTTTATTCGGTATTTACGACGGAATCAGAAAATCCATCGTCGTATCACTTTATGCGATACCTATCCAACCAATCTTGGCTTATTTATGCAAAGCGATAAAGTCGATCCATAAAAAGGAACGATTTTCAATACTCCACTGGTTTTCCACACAAAACAGCTCTATAGCATTTTAATGTCGTAAATGTTTAATCGATAATTCAATCGTAAATATTTCCCCATAACGCCGTCAACCGTAAGAAAGACAGCTCACTTCTTAAATCCAACTTTTATCCGATGCGCCCACGTTTATGGAATCGTGTCAAATATTCTATTACCGTTCTCATGGGAGAGACGTCGTAAAACGTGAAGTGATACTCTAAATATCCAAAAGCCACGGGACCTTTACGTTTTCAAAAGGATTATTGAATTTTATGGAGGCGTTGCTATAGATATTGGAAATGGATGATCGTTCTGAAATGGCTTCAAAGGTTTTCTCAATTACTCGTAAAAGTTCCTCGATATCGCGTATTTACCTAATATGGCGTATTTACTTAATATCGGGAATATTTTTTTTGGAATCGTTAGTATATTCAACTGCTCGACCTTTTTGGCGGTATTTTTTTTATTCAGGCTAAAACAAAATGTTTGATATACATTCCATGATTATCTTGGAAAAATATACGAAAATGAGATGGTCATTAAATTCGCTAGTCCATTCCAAATTTTTTTTTGTGATTGAATAAATAGTTTAGGGGGAATTTTGGGAGGTATAACTGCAAAGTTATGTTTTAAATTTAGGATTCTGATGTGGTATTATTAGTTCGCTTATTTAATCTTCCATATTTTCTTATTCAATTAAAAAGCATGGAATAAGATGATAATTTCGCTCCCTAAGAATAAATTAGAAAATAGCTACGAATTCAAAACTTAAAGAGATAATTAAATGGATAGAATTCTTATTCTAAGTATAAAAAAATCTATTAGTATAAGATAAAGTTCGGAAAAATTACGTATGTGAATGGATTATTCATCAATACAATGGTAGAGATTAATATTATATGTATTAAGAAGAATTCTTAGAAACATGCGTGTTTCCTAGCAACATGTATTAGCTATGATTGACGATGTAACGTGATAACGAATTTAGGCCGACGTATTCCTGAGGTGTATAATACTATTTCTTTTTTGGATCATATTTGAAAGAAATATTACAGAAATTAAAACATCCAATCGCTTGGGACCGTGAAGTTGATTATAAAATACAGTATGACGATTAAGAATAATTTTGAATTATCGAATTAGCTGTTATGAAAAGCATTTAATAAGGATATTGCATGTTAAAGCGTATTAAGTTTAAACGGAAGCATAATTTAAGGATTCCGTGGACGGAAAATTTTTGTCGCCGTTTAAAAAATTTGAGAAAATAAATATTTGCTTTCACTTCTGGATATCGAGCGTTGAACCCAATTCTAAGTGTCAGTGGCAGTCGCGTGTATTAATGTGTCCACGGCCTCAAAAGCAATTTATCTTTTTAGACCATTCAAGGCTGGAATGACGATACTATTTTCCTTGCATGAAACTCTCTCAAATCGAGCTGTCCATGTCAGTAGCAAATCCTCCTTCGGAATTAAAAGGCGCATGCATTCCAAAGGACAGTGGATGGACTCTGTGTTTTCTCTCGTTGGGTCGTTAATCATTCATACATCCTCGGGTATGAAAGCGAAGGAATGCCAACTCGAGAGTGGATTCTTTTTTTTTATCGGAAAGAAAATTTTTGAGTCACGAACGTTTGGGCTCATTCAGTTTTCGGTAAAAATATATTATCTTCGAATTTATACTTGTACGTATTTCCTCATATTTTTGTTATGACGAATTGTTTAGCTTTAAGATGCTAATGAGGGATATTGGTGCATTGCTGACGAGGGCTTCTACGTACTTGCAACTTGTAGCACTAGAAAGGAATGTTTTTGTTGAACTTGAACCTTCAGCTTCCATAGTGATTTGGTAATGATGTTTCGACGTCACAATATATATTATTCTTCCTTTGTTAGTTATTGGTTTATAGTGGATCAGCGATCTTTTTAAAATCTTTAAAACCTCCTAAGGTGATTTCTAGGATTGCTTTTAAGTCATTTAATTACCACAATTTTATAATATGTTAAATCAAGTAGCTTTGCATTATAATTGCGTTAGAAAAAACTGTTCTAAATTTAATATTCCTCTTAAAGTTTTACTTTTATGTGTACCATATTATGCACCTACAATGTTAGTGATGCACGTTAAACCTCCAAAATTAATGGTCGATTAGGTGACATTAATCCAGTTATTCAAGTTCTACATACGTTAAAAATATCGTAAATAAACCTCTGTGACAAAAGAAAGAAATAAAAGGTTTTGGATAAAATATGACCTCGATTTAACGTTATGTCATCATTTGCGTCTCCACGTTTCAAAAAATGGAATCAAGCTAAAGATACCTGAAAGCGATCGGTATATATGTGACCCAAAAATACGTATATCCACCCCATTTCAGAGAAAGAATTCTTTGCAAAGTCTTGAAATTGAAAGCCATTATCATCCATTCCACGCGATCGGTCCAGTTTCCATTGCACAACTTATTATTTTTGGGTCAAGAATATTCCTCACAGCAAACACGTCCACCGCATGAATGGAGATATTTTTTCAGGAATTCAGAAAAGAAAAAAAAATCCTGGAATCCGTAATTTGTTTGTCGAAGGGGAAGAAAAAAATGGAGCATTCGATGGCTGTGGAGCGGAAACCGAAGGGGGTAAAAAAAAAAGAAAATCGAAAGAAAATTCCTCCTAAACTTTATCTACTTTGCGATCATTTTTTGTCCTCGAATTTATTCCGATTCCGTTGGGGGTTTTGAAGAATGGGGTGTATCTTATTGTCTTCCCTTTAAGAGTCGGATGAAAAAATATACAAAAAAGACTATCACTAAGAAGAAGATGACGATTCGAAGCAGAAAGATGCAAAGTTATTAAATTCCCTCGTCCGAGTTTCTTCCCGGCAAAGTTGGACTAATATCGCTCCGTCATTCAAGCGCTTCATTAACCATATGGGGATCTTAATTTTTGGGAAATAAGCGCATAGAAGAGGAGGAGGTTATTAAAATCTTTCAAAGAAGGATGATGGAGCGGCTAACGATTATTAATTAACGCGTCGCTTGAGCGGCTCCGTCTTCATTTACGTGCATCGATAACGGCCGGATTCCCGTCTCTTTTCCATTAGGCGCCCATTAAAGAAAGCTAAAGGGAACTTGCGGTTGTTTATGGATACAAAGTTAGACGACAATGTTCAGTCGACAATTGGATTACCGAGCCTGAATTCAAAACAATGTACCGAGCCAACAATTATGTCATTATACAACAATCGATATCATTAAGGCTCTTCATGTCGACAATCCCATTAAGAATTGACAGAGGGGAATATTTACTTTGTACCCATGGAACATTTTCTGGGTAAACCACGATGCGCTATGACATATCTCCATTGACGTCACAGAGCCTCTATGCACTTCAAATCCTAGTTGAGTGCATAAAGGTTCTCGCCTTTGATGTGTGGAAAAATAAGAACATTATGCTGGTGGCTCAAAGGAGGATGAAACCTACCTGTACTCGGTGGTAAGAGATTTAGTTTCATGTTGTGATGGATTTATTTTTGTTGGGTGAAACAACGTATGGAAAAGCTCTTTTTCTTTGTGGGCTCACGTTAGATTCATGAATGTGGGCGTTATTTCGTGGAAAGACATAATATTATAAAGATTTAGTAATGGGTGTAGCTTAATCATGTTTTTGTGAAAAATTAGTAAGTCTTCGCATGTAGAGGTTTCGTCATATAGATCTCGCACTTTTTGAAAGTTATATTTTCTTTATTTTATCCTAGCTACTGCGTAAAATGAAAATTTTAAATTCTCATGTTTTCATCCAACCATTTCATGCAATTTTCTTGTGATACGAAATGGCAATTAAATTCGAGAAATATAGACTGGGTTTAAATGAAGATGTTATCAACCGTCTTAGGTCGGAAACTTTATAGTCCACATTCCTCTCAGGATGAAGTTATAAACATCTTGAATCTAGATGCATTTAGAATTAATGATCAGAAAGTCTCAACCAAGTTTAGAAGTTAAAGAAGGAGACATAAAGGAAGAAAATAGTCCAAAGATTTTAATCATAGGAGTCATTCTATCTAATATATGTACTACTCTCTTTGTTTAGCAAATTAATAAACCTAACAGAGCTAAATTATGGATACGTAGAATTCATGAAGAGGTAACGTTGACAGTAAATCTTTTATTTGGTTCCCAAAACAGTTATTGCAAATATAAAACTACCTGTTTCATTTCAAGATTTGTGAAGTTTAGTTCTAAAATTTACTACATTTGTACTTCAGTTGCCAGAGAAGAAGTGCATAGAATTATCTCCCTTCTTGAATGCCATAATCTGACTTGTATCTCAACTAACTGACACAGCATTTCCCTATCCGTGGTTAACATTCCTCTTTTTCCAAATCTTCATTTCCTTTTATTGGGCAAATATATCTCTTGGATCCATTGCTGCGGATTACATCTCTTCTTTTTCATCTGGATAAGTCCAATTCATGATATCTCTCCAAGAGATTTTACCTTCAGTTGCAGGATCTTCCTCCGCGCTACGTCGGATTCAAATAAAAGGTGCACCGATGCCCGAGTCCGAGAAATCACGGATATAATCGGGTCCCTTATCCCCTCATCTCCTCTGTTCCATTTGACCGTTATCTAAAGCCCTAGTTGGCCCATTAAGACTCCGTTTCTCTCTTATGCTGAGGAATGCGTTTTGCCCACCTCCGCCGTGAATGTACTCAAAACTACCCACCTTGTCCTACCCCAGAATATTTCCATTCCCTCTTCAATTTTTATTTTCTTTGTTTTAGAGGGAGAAGTTTTGATTCTCGGTCTCGATGGAATAGTTTGCCGTAGTTCTTGAACTTATTTCTGTCTATTTGTCCATTTTCTTACTGAGTCGAGGGAGAAGGGTGATGATCGTCGTGGAATCTATTGGTTTATTTTGATTTCTTTACTCTCTTTTTTATGGTGCTCAACTTTTCCGTGAGTGTGGTGTCGAAATTCTCTATAATAACTTGTACAAGACCATATTTTTCACGAAGAGAAAATCCTTAGCTTATTTCGTAGATAGAATACTGAATACATAAAATAATTTATATTTAATTTTACGTCAACTTCATTTTGATTTATAAATTGCTTATTTTTAAGTTGAGTTTTGAGATTATTTTTAAAATTTTCAATTATCAGAAATTTTTTTCACCAAACATTTTTCTTTTAAAATTTATGTGTCTTGAACTTAATAAACTTATTATTAATTATTGAAACATGAAATACCTATTTTTATGATTAGCTAGAACTCTCTACTCTTTATAAAGGAGAAATGCTCATGTAGTACTTCCATCGCTTTTCCATAAAATGGTTTTTAATTTTAAACTTAGGATTTTTGAAATGTTTAGAAAAAGGACAAATTATAATGTGTTTATCTTACTTTTTGGTTTCTAATTCTGCTTTCTTTTTATTATTTCAGGTGAGTTGTCAATTACCACAAATCATTATGGGTTTTGGGCTTAGGAAAGATATACTGTAGAAGTCAACACATCGTAAGTAGCACAATTTCAAACATTTAACATAGAATTGTATTATTCTGCATATACTTCTGCGATAAATGAATTCTAATTAAAAATTTATAAGGACAGAATTTTGAAATAGTTATTCCCAATTTAAATATATTATTCTTTGTTGTATATTTAAATTAAAGTAACAGGATTTTTAGTGATTATAATAAGCTTCGGGTTGCATAAACTGGAAAATTTCTTTTAAATCTTACGGCTATATTCTATATAACATAATTGCTTGCACGCAATCACCTACCTACCTCTATATATTCATACATTATCTTCCATGTTACCCTTGTTTCGTATCATTCTTCTCGAATAACTATTGATTCAGACAACTCTGCGGCATTTCTGTGCATTAGGATCCTCAGGGAAAGGTACCTTCCAGACTTCTGAATGGGGTATTTTCTGGGCTACATAAAAATCGTTGTTCAATGATTCGTGGATGTGTAATGCACTCAAAACCATTCGAGGAACTTCTTTTTTTTAGGAAGTTGAATTTCCCATCCAACGCCCGCTGCGTTTGCACTTTTCCAATACATTTGCCTTCCTCACATTTTTTAACGAGGAGAAGAAAATGCCGGTTTTTTTCCTTCACAGTTTCGTGGACTGAAGAGAATTTCCTTTCCTATTCCTTCCAGCATTTTTTATATATATTCCTTCCTTTTCCTCTTCTTTCTTTTGTTTTGTGCCTCATCAAACGAGAGTTTTTCACGATCCATTTCTTTTTGTCTCCACTTTCCCATTGTACTAATCACTCTGTTAGAGCTATGCCCATTTACTTTGCGTTTTAAAGGAATTCCCTTTATTGACTTCTTCCTGCAGATAAAATTTATTTTTTTCATTCCCCACTTCATTTTTGGCGCCCAAAAAACCTCTCACGTTCCGTTTGTCTGCCCGCTCTCTCGATTTGCTTGTTATCCGACTTGATGGGAAATTAATGGACGCAAATGAATTCTTAATTGGAGGATTTATTTTTTTCTTTTACCAAGTTCCTGATTTAAAATAATCGACAAGTTTTTCAAGGGATCCGAAGTTTTAATTCCGGCTCGGAATCGCAGTTTATGATTCACTGAGCTAATTATACCTTTGTTGGGAGAGAGAATGGCCACTCAAACAAATAATGAAGTAATGATGTAATTTGTGCGACAATAAATGGAATTCGATTATGATTACGCCATAAATTGTGGAAGAAAACAGTGATTATCATAATTTGTTTACATGCATGCGCATTTGTTTCGTAATGATTTATTTAACAATTCCAAATTTCATTCAAATTTTCTCATTATTGATACCTGATTCATAAGTAATGATATTTTCATCCCAGAAATTAATTTCCCTATATGAAAAATACGTATCATTTCGCCCTATTTAATTTAATCGAATATTAATTTTTAAAATTAGGTTTATCAATAGATTGTGAAAACCAACTTATAAATATAGTATATGTATAAATTTTTCTATATTTAACGCACATTTTACTCAATATCCGTGTACAATTGGAATTTGTAAAAGTTCAAAATTTATCGCAGACAAAGTTCACTCTAACTACGTCACGAACTTAAAGTGAGTTCAGTGGAGCTTCAGTACTCCAATCATACGAACCTTGTTTGTCAGTACGATCATATTAACGTAGGTTCGCGGTATTTTAATGGATGGTGAGGTACATAACACGTCCCCGTTTATGGTGATATAGGTATGCTCAGGTCATAGAGTAATGCCTGACATTTACGTGTTCACGTGATTATTATCATAGAGGCTGTTTAAATGGTACAGAATAGTAAGCTTTTCGTCATCTTAATCCACACTACTACATGCTCTTTGAGGTACATCACCATGATGGTTTTATCGATACATTTAACATAGTTTAAGCAAGACTAAAATCCTTTGATTCATATAGTCGCTTTAAAATTGAAATAAATTCCTCGTACTTATGGAACGTTTTGTTTGAAGTATCGTCCAGTTAATTCCTTCCCGATATACTTTAATCCTTTCACTTTGTGCTAATGTGTTTCCTTTTCTTAAATTGTCGATATATTTACTGATTCATTTTCGTGGAAATCCTTTAAATTTAATCTAAAATAGATTGACATTTACTAAAGAGAGTACGAACTTGATTCAACCTACTGTACAATATTTACACTAATTTTCTGCTCATTAACGTATTCTCTAATAATCGAAATTCCATGAATAAATTTGTTCCAAGAGAAATGTTGTAACAATGTATCTTTGGGCTGTTTTTCTAAATGGAATGACATTTAGGAAATGTCATTCCAACTAATGTTGAATGTAAAAGTATCTTGATTGTTAATGCATCTTCATTTATTAATGAACTCTTTTCCCTAACTTTGACATTTCACCTCTCTTTACCTTTTTTTTCGAATCCTCATTTGGTCATATTCTTTTGTTATCTTCAAAGAAAGAAACGTTATTCACTCGTTTTATTTCTTTTATCCATTCGACCGCTCCATTCGAATTCTTTCTTTTTGTGCTCCATTTTCTCTCCTTCCTAATTTCGCTTCAAAGGATCATCCCCTCCTTTCACTTTTATCCCTCCCGTAACACCTCCTTTCACTTTTATATTTTAACCTCGCCTCTTCCATCCACTTGCCTTTGTCACGATCCTCTTCTGAACTTTTGACATCTCCTTCTCACTCATATTTCCTTTCATTTTTCCTTCCCTTTTCAACTTCGACACTTTTCTAGTCGCTCTTCTCTCGCATTTATATTTTTAGGAAGAGGTTCTTCTTGTCAATTATTCAGAGTATTTTGCATTTCCCTCTAAGAAATTCATGCGCTCTATGAATGTATCCAAGTGTACATTAATTACTTTTGTTGATCGGATGTTGCTTCTTTCTACTGAATTGTATTCTTTCTCGTAGTTATATGACGTAGGAATCTGTACTGTGGGAATCAAATACTGTTTGATCTCTACTATGATCCTTACTTTCTTGGATACTGTCGTATCTTATTGTTTAAAGCTAGAGCTTGTCAGAGTCACTCACAATATTTTAAAAGGGGCGTCACTGTTTAATTACAAATCGCTTTATATTAGTAATCTTTTATGTGTAATTTATGAAATACGAATTGCACTGTGTGTTTCACTTACTATAAAATGTTAAAGTGTGCTACTTATCAGTAAGATAAATTATATCTCAATGAGCATATTTACGCGCTCTCAACGCATCCATCTCTGGATTAAGAAACCACTGCGAGGAAATGTTTTGGAGTATTTTTAGCCTAACCTAATGTTTAGGTTTACTCACCCTTGGCGTACGTAGATTTAGTGCCCTCTGGAGTGGTCACTTAGTTCACAACCCCATTCAGTGCAGAGCAAACGTACTGTAAGACAATGGGTTCTTCAAATTACCGCCCGAGGTGGACTATCAAGTCCTCTAGTTACGCCAGAAGCCCTCGGCTTCTCACTTATACGGCCATGATACTTACGTAAAGATCTTCATGTAAGGGTAGTCATTTGGAGTGTTCATCTATCATAAAGAAAAATAATCAATCCATAGAAACTTATAATAATTATGCTCTCATAATCATTGTTCGGTAGATTTAAGAGTAGTCTATTTCAGTCATTATATTATTGTTAGTAATGCTTTCAATGTGGAAAAGAATTATAACAGTTAAGGGTTCCGTTTAATTTTCGTTTTCTAAGTTATAAATTTGAAAATTCTCTACTTGGAACATATACCATACATAGTTTATCACACAGAAATATTAAAGAAAATAAATAAGGTGAATACTTCTTTTAGGTAATAAATTTCAAAATTTTTGTTGTTGAATGGGTGTTGTCATATCATTATATTTTCTGATAATACTTGAATTCTCATTGAAATCTCAAATATTTTTCGTAAAATAATTGTGAATGTATTTATTCGTATAATATGGAAATTAATATTCCATTTGTATAACTTTAAATAGTACATAATTACTCTAAACGAATTCTTTATTGGTAGAAAAATACTAACTCAATTGATAGATGCGTACAAAACAAAAATGCATACAATAAAGTTACTTTATTGAACTAGAAACAAGAATATTCCCGATCCAAATCATTTTGTAAAATCAGCGAATGGATTTCTCCTCTTTCACTCAAACATTTCCCAATTTTCACTTTACCTCTGAAATAGATTTCGTCTGAGTGGGAAGGCGTTATCCTTATCACTCTCTCCATAATGAGATCAGTCATCTTAAGCTTTCACACCTTTTCGAACAAGACTATTTTCTCCCTCGGTCTATTCACCTGATGAGAGTGGGGTACAGAATAGATGAGATTCGGTCGATGACAAAGTCATCCTCCTCCACTACTGTCTTCTTCGTACGTGACTCTATCCATTTTGTCTCTTCGCATGATTTCCCTTATCCTTCCCATCGTTGCCTAGCGACAGTCTTCAATAATTATCCCCTCCAAAGAGTCTCTTCTCTAAATGTCCCATTCCTTCCATTCACCCTTATCTACCATTCCATCCACTATCTTGATTCCCAACTCAATAACTTAGCTTTATAATGGCTCCTTCCTTCTCCTTTAATTATTTCAAAGACCCAACCACATACTTCTGGTAAAATCGAACGTTTTAACGTGTTTTTTTATCTCGTGGAACAATAAACTGCACGTTTAATGTTAAGCACTGGGGTTCATGGGGGTTGATGTTTACATTGTCACCATTGTCATCATACATTCATCATTGTGTCGAATTGCTTATTTATCTAAGTATATCATACAGTGTTTCAGAGAAGAATTAACTAACTTACGGTTGGTTATAATATATAAGATCAGTGATGGAGTATCTTCAGACCCTAATACTCTGGGTTAAAGTCATGGATAATCAACAGATTTCTTTAATCAACAGTTTAAGCTTCTTTCAACATCAATATTATTCGTATTTGCACTGATTGTAATCATGAAAAATATTTATTATAGTGAAATATTTACTTTATTATCATTTCAGATTTAATTACCATTCATAATTTATTACATTTAAATATTATTAATTCGATTATTATTTAATATTATGGTTTAATACTTTACTCAGCTTATTCCAGCGAAAGTTACAAGATGAATGTTTAAAAATTATAAATGTATTAGTCATTCATTAAGCCTAAAATTGTGTGAAATTCGGTCATTGATACGTAAATGATCGACGAGAAATTTAAGTGTCATTTTACTCCATTTACTTCGAGTAAATCCGCTCACCCCTTTTAACCCTTTCTTAACCCTACTCTATTCCTTCTTTCCGCTTCATCTTCTTTCTCTTCCTTCCTTTCCTCTTGGAGTGGCTCCTCGAGAAAATACACCTCTCTGTCAGCCAGCACTCCATCCTCCGCTTTTTTTCTCTCTCCCGTAAGGTTTTTCCCCCCATTCAATTTCCCTCTTCAATCACTCTCTTTATCTCTCCATCTGCCTCATCCCAACATTACCTCTGTCCAAACCACTCACTCACCCACACGCACACCAACTTCCCAATCTTTAGCGTCCCAAACCCTTAGCCACATACATTTTTCCCCATTTCCTATCTGTTCCACGTATCTCACACCTTATCTTCTCTCCTTAACTGTGATTCTTACTGCCTCGATATATTTCTCGCCCGAAACTTTTCACCTTCTTTTGATGACGAACCCTTCCGCTTCGCCGCTCTTCCCTCCGTTCAATATTACGAGTGCGTAAAGGCAATAATCGTATCTATGGAATTAACCGCGACGTTACCCTAATTACCGCATTTTAAGTACTGGACTATTGTATCATCTCTTACATCAGGTTTTTTTATTCACTTATAGGTATACTCATTAGTTGAATGAAATAATTAAAAGTATTGGTACAACAATCTTGCATCCCAGTGTTGTGATCAGTATCCAAGGAGGCGATGAATTGATTATATCAAAGTATATGTTATTTATTTATTATTATTAGTTCTGTTCTTAGATTTGACTAGTATTTTGATTGAACATGTCGCTATTATAATTAATTATATAAATTTAAAATTAATTAAATAAATATAAAAAATCATCGTTTATGGGTACTAATCTAAGGCATAATCATTGATGAATTCAAAATAATTTGGCTGGGAATCTTCCTTTATTATAGTGTGAGAAACATGGATAATATGATTATTTCTCTTAGGGATAAATAAGATTTGATAACAATATTGCGTCATTTGTCTAATTTCCACTTCATATTTTATGTTACGTAACGTTTCCTTTACTAGAGAACGTTGTATCAAAGTTAAAGGAAAGGAAGAAAGAATATTACAGATGAAGTATGGCTTCGCCAGTGGCGAGAAACGGGCAACACAATTCTTACTTTTAATTTTGATCCAAAACAAAGCTAAAAAGGAGAGACGATATTTTATAGTAAATATCTTTCGAATACACAGTAGAGAAAGTTGGAATTTTTAAATGTACAGTTAATTAAACGCACGACAAGTTTATTTATTTTATACTTATTTTGATTTATCTGTTCAAAAATACCGCAGTGTGGAGACCAAGTTTCACAAGAGGTGATTAGTAATTTAAAAAGAGGTGATTTATCGCTGAAAATATGAATACGAAGTAATATTTCCATTTATTAACTTTTGACGTCATTAAATCTAGAGAGAGAAATCGTCGCGTTTTCGGATTTTTGTTTGGAATGTGGATCGATGAATCCAATTATAAAATAACTTGCGCTCGAAATATGTATTCAAATTACTTCAATCTATGAATGTATGTTATCTAATTAATTATTAGACAATACCAACATTTGAACTTGAAAAGGCTAGAATACGGAAATAAGCTTTGGTTGTAATATAACGCTTTCATTCTTTTTTTACGGAAATGAATGCGGTAATTTTTAAATTGTAGTGACATTAATTGGGTTATCTTCTATCATTCGCGCTGAGATCACAATGAGAATTTTTTTATGAATATAGTTGTCAAGAATATAAATTGGCTATTGTAATTTACGTGCCTGATAACGTTGATACAATTTTTTGTTGCTATGGATACATTATTCGTAAAAAATCATTACATGTTCTCGAATACACTTATTTATTGCAACGCTATGGGTTCTATTATTCGAAGAAAAAAGTGAACGTCACAAGAATAAATTACTTTGTGATATATTCATGCTGCAGGAAGATTTTTAGCGATAGCATTAACAACGCTGTATATTGGGGTTCGAGATAATGATCTGGAACGACAGTGACACCTTAGTTACTGCACGAAACAGATCCTCGTCACGGGGGAACACCAAATTTCTCTTGATGAAGCCGTTGTTCTATCCCTCATTTTCTATTTGCCTCCTCATTTCGTTCCCTTTCCATCCATCACAGCCTCACTTTCTCTCACCCCGCTTAAAGGACCGAATCGGCTCCTTGTGGTGATCAGAGCGCCGCTGCGGTTTCCCCACACCCTTTCACCGCACCCTCTGCTCCCGCCTTGTTCCCCCGTAACAAGACCACATGTTCTCGCTGCCATTACATTAACCCTATCTCTTCCCCCTAATCTTTTTCCTCTCTAGCCCCATTCGATTCGCGAGAGTGGTCTAATGCTCCCCCTTTTTATCGTCTCACGAGCGACTACTCTCTGCTTCCTCCGTGGTTATTCTTCCGTTTATGCTGTGATTCCTTCTCCAGAAGCTCGTGTTGCCCTTTTACTTTTACGGTGGCCCAGGCCCAGGAGTTTCCGCTTTGGTTGCCGCTGGCAAAACGGAGTGCTTGTGGTCTCTCTCTCTAGATGGTAGTACGTCGCTCCAACGGGTGGTGTGTACTTAGGAATGGGGGCTAACATTCCGGTGTCGTTGTCATGGGAGTGTAATCATAGTTAAGGTTGACGCGCCTTCTGTTGGGTTTGATTAAAGTAGAATATTTTAGAGTCGGAGATTTTTTGAATAATAAAAACTAATACCACAAGGTTACCTCAAAATTAATGTTATATAGTTTCTTATGCTTCTGAAAATAATTCATTCATTCTCATATAATGAAAGGGGGGAACAATCAGTACCTTATAGCAGAGAGTATCATTCTCATATCTTAAAACTAAATTATTCTTATCGTGATTCATCTGAATGCATTTTTGTGGTGTACAATTTTTTGTCACAAGATTACTTTTCAATGGTAACGTGATTGATAATTTTCGATTTCAATGACTATGTTGCGTATTTTTGGGCAATAAGGAAAAATAATATCGAACATCTACGAAGAAAGCCAAATATCAGTCATTATGAAGTGCTGTAACGTTTGGAAGAAATCATTTGAATTACAATGTAATTGATTTATAAATCGAATTCAATACTCAAATTCTAATTATTAAAACAAGATTTCATCGTTTATTTGTTGTCAAATGAATAACATGTTAAAAATTGAAATATTAGTTTGTCATAAATTTAAATTAAACTGATTTTTCTTCTTTTTTATATTGTCCTTTGATGGCACTCTAAGCTGTACGTTCTTAATTTAACTGTGCTCATTGAAAATTTAGTCGTCTGTTAATCCCTCCAGTTAATTAGCTTAAATGAAAATAATTTACTTCTGCATCAACTAGTTCGTATCTATATCGCTTCATAAACATTCCTCTTTGGCAGATATAGTACTAGTGTTCGCAGCAACTGGTATTAAATTCATACTCATGATTGCAAAGGTATAAAATCTTTAGTGGACTAGATTTAACTCAAATTAGCAATGTTTGCTGCTGATGATAACGATGTTTCAATTGTGCATTTAGAAATGTTCGTGCCCTATCGCAGAGAGGTATGATTTTGAGTTTAATTTATTACGTCTGAATCATTAGAAGTGCGATTGGTCTAAATTTTCAAATTAGCATGTTGTGTCATCGGTATTAATTACCTTCATCAGTGATAACTAGGACTAAGGACTAACAGCACAAATGACAATTTTTCTTAGTTTTTATTACAGAATGAATATTTCGATTAGTTATTTAGCATTATTTGAATAATAAGCGTAATGAATAGTTCAAATAGAACACAACTTTATGTAGTGCGCTAAAATGTTAAATGATTCGAAAGAGCCAATTTTGGAGTACACTAATAGGGATATATATTTCGCATAGATAATATGGATCATTAGAATCATTTTATGGACCCTTAACTACCATAACCTTATTAAACGCTATAACTCCTGATATTTAGCAAATAACTCTAATTTTCATGATCCATGAACTAGTTTCGCCTTTTTAAATTTTCCATAGCTAATGTGAAATTAATTCGTTTTTTTGCTACACATCTTGAAAGTACATAAAGCTGAGTACTAAAGAGTATTTAATACGCATAGTTTTATCAATTATATCACAGAATAAACAAAAAGAATAGTGAAGGAAAAGTAAATAAATTCAAATAATTGAAATTAGCTTCACCCGATCCACAGAAACTGAAAAATGTGCTTTTATAATCTCCCTTGTTGTTCTCGTTGTGCTTTGCATGGAAAAGAAGAGAAAATGGAGTAAAAAGGTTCAGGTTTTATGAGCATTTCTGCCTTCAATTGATTTCATTAAATGACGTAATGATAGCTTACTTCTTTAGGGATGAAGTGGATCTGTAAGACTAACAAGATATATGAATGATATGAGTATAGGATAAAGGATAATATGAAGATGATAAAAGAGCAAAAATGAGTCAGATAATTATTAATGAGGTAATAAAGCGTAAGGAGGAATGTGTAATATGTAATTATAACCTATAACTTGAGTAGCACACGAAAATTATCAAGGAAAGATTTACGTACGTATTAATTTCACATCATGCCACACTTCCTCAGCCTCCTGGCGAATTCAAATCAAAGTTATTTAATGACTACAGTCGTCAAATTATCGCAATTTAATGGATTGGTAATGTCGTTCTTGATATATCATTTTTCTCACGCGATGGTATAATGTTTAAGACTTAAGGTGATTTTTATTCTTACTCCAGCGTAAATTATTTATTTTAAAATGGCAGATTGAATCAATGACATTGATCTATCTTTTGATTAAATAAAGTACGCATAATCTAAAAATAAAAAATGAAGGTTTTTATGTTTAGTAGCATCAATACATTTTTTAGTTTCTTCCTATGCATTTGTCTGTTAATGGATTCGAAGACTTTCCTTGAGGAATTTTGAGGAGTAATGTATTTTGTTTATAATCATTAGCTTGGAGTCCCTTGGTCCTTTGCATAACTAATTTTTAATCAATAAGGAATTTATTCAGATGTATATGATTCACTAAATTACACATTTTACTGGCATTAATCTTCATTATATGTATTTAATGTATGCTTCCTATTATGTTTTGGCATCCATCACTTCCAAAAACCCCTCTTACGTCAACATTCTAAGAAAATCTTTTTGCCAATTAAATCCTTCCTCCTACCCACATTCATACTCTTTTTATTCCGCTTTGAAATTACCTCATCTTCTTTTATCTTTATCTCTCATCTGCGGTCGAGTTTCTTACCAAACTTTGCGTCACCATCTGACGCAAGGGCCGAATATTTTTACGCCGTTCCTCTTTAACATTGACCCCTTCCGCATTGCGTTTCTTCTGTTTAATTCTACGCCATATTTCACCACGCCTTATCTCCCCCTCCCTTAAATCCAGCCCAACTTTTCTTTTTATCTCGTACGCCTCTTTCCACGAGCAATCATTCTCCCCCCGTTGACCAACTCCATTACCTATCTCCATCAATTCCGACACGGCTCTTTTCCTTCCATTTCGTGCGTCTTTTGTTTGGTCAGATGACGCCATTTATGACTTCTTTTATTTCCGGTCCACCTTCAATTCCCTCCGAGGGCAATTTCCCCTTCCCTCGATGGCAATTAATGCTCCTCGGAGCGATTAAAGCGGCGCCCAGTGGTTTAATCACGAACTGATCGTTGTTTCCAGATTACAATTGGATCCTTCCAACGCCGTCTTCTGAACCGGAAACGGGTGGACTCCGAAGTCTTTTCTGTGTGCGCTCACTGTTTCGCTTTTTTTTGCTCAAACTTTATCAATTTCACGGGCAATTTGTTTCCGTTTTGGAGGCTTTCAAAGGTAGTGAAAATGTAATTACGCCACGAATGGGAGTTGCGATGGGTGTATTCCTGTCGCTAGCGATTTCTATTGAACGTACTATAGGTCTCTTTTTTATAGGTTTACTTGACTACTATCGGTTACCGATTCATTTGATTAGTGGACTTTCTAGTTGATTCGTTGGTTGGATCTTTATCCGCGAGTTTCAATTTTTAGTCTCTTTCTACGCAATTTAAAGGAGATGTCTAGCCATGAATGCGATTTTCAAATGGGTGTTCCTATTAGGAATGTATATTTATGCTTTTATTTGCATATGTTTATGATTTTATACAGGGTAATATTTTTAAGCTGTTTCTTATTTATAGATTATAAGGCTACACTAAATATAGACGCATAATTTAAATAGCAGGCTAATTAATCTATAATGATATCGTTCGGATTTTGTTGGATCCTAGCCAATTTTTTTATAGTCAAGATAAACAATCTAATCATCTTTAGATTAACTGATGAAGTAAAAGCTGATGCTTTGCAATGATTTATTGATTGAAAGCATTTCTATTTGGCCGTATTTCTATGATTTTTTGGATCATAAAATATCTATCAACGTTTACAATGTCAACTTTAATTAAGCTATTTAAAATAATAAATTAAGGTCATAAAATGAATGAACTTTTGAATAGATTTTCTCATGTTATTGCACTATGATATTAATATGAAAAAGTTCAATCTAAAATTCTATATTTCTCGTATTATTTTTTATTCTAAACTTATAAGGAATTCGTATTTACTAAAACACCTCAATCCTTTTTCTCTGATAAAGCAGCTTCTCGTCCCCATGCATTCGTTGAAATACGTGTTCCTTTTAATTTCCATTAACTTTTTTCAATTCCTCTTCTTTATTCATGGAGGATTTGCTCAATTTCCCTCGAGACTGTTATTTTTGCTTTATTTTCCGAACATAATCCCCATCTTAGTGATCTTTCGCATCTTCCCTTATTTTGAGGTTGATACATTATTCCATCCCAAGAGGTTTTGTGCTCTTACGTCTCCTAATGCCCTTTGAACGTTGCGAAGACGCTCGTTTTAAATTCCTTCCATCCGCAAGTTTCAATATCTCTGTTCGTTTTGTTCTCTCTTTTTTTCTTTTGATGTTTAAGATCTCCGAGTCCTCCAGTTGCAAAGTTGTATTCCTATTGTTTCTGTATCTCTGAGAATACAGCTGATTAATATAAATAGTAATATATACGTGTGTGCTAGTCGTATGTCAATTTATTCGCTCAATGCTGTTGAATTAATCTAAGAGATTTACTATCTAGACTGAAAATGATCGTTTTAAAATTCTCCCTTTTTACAGTCCTAATTGATAATACATATAGTTTACGAATACTATTCAATTAAAATAATATTAGTATATTTATATATTTCGCGCGATACTTCCGTATGTTTTTCATTCTCTTTCATCTCCATCTTGGCCACATAATACCCTTCATTGTTCTCTTGCTTCCCTTCCAATCATTCCCCTATCTTAGTACTCTGTCTCCGCACCTGAGCAATCTCCTGTCTTTGGCCGAGCAATTTCTCCAGGTCCTACGGACAGCTCTGCTATTGGATGAGAATTCCCTGTTAGAGGTAATGGTACCACTGCACGCAGGGTTTGCGCTGAGAAGGGGCTCTTTGAAGCCGAAACACGATGGATTAACACAATCAGTGCCACGCAAGAAGGGGTCTAAGTGATTCTCGAAGGGAATATGTCACATTTCGGAGACGGATATATGGGAAAGGACCGAGGATTTGGTGGAGAGGAAATGAAACCTTGCTCTGGATCAAAGATGTAGTTCTCTATTCGGAGATAGATAATTCATTAGCTCGTTAAGTAGTACTGATGGATAGGTCGCTTTAATAAGAGGAATTGAATGTTATTATCCATTGCAGGTAGTTTAATTTCGTTTGAATGTTTAATTTTTTGCTTATAATATTTGTAATCAGAACGGGATGAATTGAGGTACTAAATGATATTAATATAGGTACTAATTTATTTATTTATTTATTGTTGTTAGAGCCACAAATTTGCGTAAACAATATATTTTTGGATAACGTGTTAATAGTAATACTTCTATGAGAATTCCGTTGGTTCTAGTGTTATAAATATTCTATTTCGGTTATATTTACTTCTAGTTTGGGCAGAGAAGAGAATAAAAAGATCCTGTATATTTGGAATTAATTTGCGTAAACAATATATTTTTGGATAGCGTGTTAATAGTAATACTTTTATGAGAATTTCTAGTGTTCTAGTGGTTGGTTGGTTCTAGTGTTATAAATATTCTATTTCGGTTATATTTACTTCTAGTTTGGACAGAGAAGAGAATAAAAAGATCCTGTATATTTGGAACTCATTCTCATCATCATTCATGTTGAAGTGGAAGTAAATTATTCATAGAAGGTTTGCAGATCTGCACGTATCCCTCCTTTACATTGATTATGGAAAACTCAGGACGAATTCCTGGAACGGGTGTGTTTGAGGACTACGAAATACTAGTTTCATTAATATTTAAAATATTTCCCATTTCCCAGTTATAAAAAGGAAATGAAAAATTGATAGAAATGGTAAAATGTCTTTTCTAGATTAGATTTTCTTTTCTCACGTTACTGTTCTTGGAAATAGTCGTATTCGTATGTACTGGAATTCATATATTAAGATGTTTTAGATTTGTATTAAAAAATCCTTATATGATGATAAAAATTATACCTCCATATCATAAAATGATAAGAACCTAAGTCAGAATTCCAGCGCAGGAATTAATGTAAGATTTTAAATTGAATTTAGAAAGCTTCCGCGAATTCGCAACTGAATTTCCTAAAATTACCTTTGTAGACGTAGTTGCAAAGGAAGTATGCTCATTCTATTTCTGCGGGAGAAAATACGAGCTAACACTTTTCAAAGAGTTCCTAGTCGTTCGGTGATAAACCTTTCTCAGAAGTCTGTACTCGTCAGAGTCGAAGCAGTCCACAAACTTTATGGCAAATCATCCGAAGTCATCTACGTTCGCGGTGTTTTTATTTATGGAAAAATTCGGTTCCTTTGAGCGATTCATCGAATTTGAGTTTCGAATTTTCCATTCGCCTGAATATTCTCAATTTTTTTCGGAGGAAAATTTCTTGGTAATCTTAGCGTGTCTCCTTGTTTCGAGGAATCTGTTTTTGTGAGAATTTTTCGGAGGCATTTCGAGGCGAAAATTTTCATCCTCTATTTCGAAACAAAGTAAATTTTCTATCTTACTTGATTCCGTCTCTCGACTGCACATTTGTTTGCAACAGCGTTACTGAATGTACCAACTTTATAGTGGATAGAGTTTTGAATGCAACGAGCGTGCAAATGATCAATATTTTGTGTGGCGAATGTTGGTCTGTTTACACGGATTTGGATGTGTGATTAGATTTTAAAATGTCAATAGTTAGTAGATTTTTTATCGAAACGAGCGTAAGAATTTAATGATGAATATTTTATACCTAATAACGAAATATATATTAGAAGCTGCTTTCAGTAATTTGCATAGGTATCCTACAGTTTTAGCTCATTATATATTGACACAGGTTCTTTCCAAGGGGTTTTAGTTAAAATTCATCAACTATATGATGCAGATTAAATTGAAAAGAATTGCTTTATAAAGAATATCCAAAGAATAATAAAAATTTAGTTTTCGTGTAAATAATTTTAATATCCCTTTCTCTCAAGCGGTACGTATTACGTGAGGAATGTTCCAAAACAAATAAGTACTTCCAACAAATATCTGTGGTTCGTCTTACGTGACTTATGAAACTAAAATTTAAATCCACACTCAGTAAATATCTATATCTTTCAGTAAATAATGGCTCATAACCACGTAAGAATAATTGATGTCTTATGAATTAAAGTTTTTAAAATAGAGTTTTTACACTTTCCAATTAGTGAACTAATGTAGTAGAGAACAATTGATTCATGATTTTAATTGCTTAAAATTTAAAAATAATTCTTGGTGAAGATATCTCATATGATTAATTTAGCGTATAATCTTTTATTGGCAAAATTGGCTTTAATTCTATCAAATCTATTTTTTATTACCTCCGTCAAAATCGCCATCGCTCGGTTCTTCACACGAAAGAATAGCTTTCCTATTTATCGTTAGATCATTCTCTAGATAAAGCCCACCGTCTGTACTACTGGAATAGAAAACGAAGTCTAGATGTACTTTTTCATCTGAAACGGGGGAAGAGTTAGAACACAGACCATAATTTCCCGTCGTGCAACGGGGCAGGAAACAAATGACACCGAAAACTCAAACCATACACGTATTTTTTTTCCGAAACTGAAGAAACACGAGAAACTTCCGTCGGCTGGAATGGATACAATTCCAAAGATTGATTGGCTTAAAAGAGTTTCACCCAATTCGATCAATCTTAAGGGAGTATTCTTTCCCGGTGAGGACCGCCTCCTCCTCAATAGTAACCCCTTCCGAAGCACCTTCCCTCACCGCATCCATCATCAAAATTCGACTTCGGGAGGAATGGTTCAAAGGTTGCAAGTTAGAAAAAATGGTTTTGGATTTGGAAGTCAGAAGGTAATGGAAAAAGGGTGCCAAAACACAAGGGGAAACGCAAGTTCGAGAACCAGAACTTTTTTCTGGACAGGTCATTGATAATATTAGACGTACTATGGGTTTCCAATTTTGTTCGCGTGTTGTCTATTTGTAGAGTAGGGAATTCGTTCTAAGTTACTAAATCTGGATGCCTTTTTGCCGTATGTTTCTAGTTTCCCGAGAGATTTCTGCTTTATGATCCCATAGAAGATGTATCTCTTACTTGTTCGCTTTATTTCAATTGTAGTAATGGAAACAAGAAGTTAGGCCGTCTACAGAAGATGGATACTCACGGTCCTTATCTTTTGTAATATAAAATACTTCATCGTCCTACTTTCAAAGTGCTTCCAAAACTGTGTCTTGCAAGGGAGGAACAGATAAAATAATCCCTTATTTCCATCGTAATAACTAATATTTTACGAACAATATATGTGCCAATTTCAGATTACTATCATAGTTAAATCAAAGCTAAATAAACTACGTTCATATATCTATTTAGCTTAAAAAAACTACCTTAATTATTACCGCGTGAGCTACTCTAATATAATAGATATGCATGAAAGGAATAAAGTCTAATGGCTGCTAAATCAATCAAATATTACTAAAATCATGTTTATTAATTAGCGGATATCAGGTAGAATTAAAATTAATGGTGTCTAGTAGATGATGGTTGTAGATACGAATGGTTGCTGCTGGTTATTAAATAATTGATAGCATTTGTAACATGTGAGTTATTGTGCTTGTAACTAGTTCAGGATCAATCTCTCCTCAGTAAAACATTATAACTCATTACTAAGAAATAAGAGCTTCATTCACATAATGCTTGAGTAAAGATAAAAAGAGAAATAATCTTAATTTAATCTATAATCATTTATTTCATTTGAGTAAGACATCCAAGTATAACAGTTGAAACAAATAGACCAATAGAGGGAGTTGCGCTGAGGCAATTTAACCACTGCATTAAGTCTTCCGGGAATCCTAAAGACGCTAATTAATTACGGATAATAGTACTCCACCACTTCAGCAAATCCTCTGGAAAAGATTCCCGATTTTTAAGACGAAGGGAAGTCTTTATTCGGATTGGAATTAGACTCTCTTTAAATGATCTGTAATTCATCTTTGTCTATTGGATAAGGGAATGTCTTCAGACCTTCCTGATGGGGTAACTTGGGTCGGTCTATCTAGTTGAGCTCATCTAAGCGTTATGCGTTTGTCATTCTAGTTGGAGAGATTTTTCCAAAGGATTAGGGATATTCTAGCACTGCACATTCAGGTCACGTGATGTCCGTGATTGCTCGTACGTAATCTCGTAAAGGTTATCTCTGTTAAAGTTAGTGATACTTAAAGTGCTTTTACATCGGTCATTAGTGTGATATGGTCACTGAAGTGCACCGGAGTGGTTTAGAATGTATTTGATGATTGATCTTTGTCCTCTTCAACTTTTTTATTGACTTGAAGAGGTGAATGAATATTACGATACATTTATATGAATGTTTAGTTGATATGCTTTAAATATATAAAGAGCATTTATTTTAGTACTAGATCACACATGAAGAATTAAGTGTCATAGTTGACCACTGTAATTAATATTATATGCATGATTTTGATTATAATTCTAACTTAATAACCTTTTTATTTGTTAAATACGCAGTTAATAAAAATGATACTTTCCGGGAAGTTAATATCTGATTTAAAGATCAGTTCTCACATGATTATACATTTTTAAATTAATGTATGAATTGAATCATGTAATAATCGTTACATATGATTAAACACGTCACGATTATATTTAATTATAGTAAAACCATTATCATATTGTATAAAAGTAGAAATTGAAAAAAGTATAAAAGTGAAAAGTGTCAGAAAAGAATAAATTTCAATTCCCGTAAAAATACGTAGAATCAAATTAAACAGATATTAAAATTGAACAATTTAAATTCAAATCATTCAGATATATTCCAAATAGTAACATTCAAAATCTAAGAAACTTTTAGTGGTTTATGTGGTCCTCGCTTTTAAAACATCATCGTTGGAAATGTAAAATAAATACGTGAAAACTTGAGAACAATTATAATTGTGGAATTTCCATCAGCTAATACTAAAAACTCAAATAATCTTTCTTATTGGTAAAAAATTTAATTTTCAATTCAGCATCCCAGCGCATTTCGTGAACGTCAAAAACACACTTTGCAAATCTTCCAAATCCGTCTTGTTTTGGGAAACACCTTGTGAACGGCGACAACCCACTCTTTTCCAATACCTCTCCAAGTACGCAGTTGAGCCATTCCCATCCACTCCTTAACAACCCCACCTTTCAGTCCTATAAACGCACCCATTGGTTTATACAAACCCTTTTTCGCTTCGGATACGTCACATCCTGGAGAAACGTTCCATTCAATTTCTCCCTCTCTCGAACCCGGAAGCTCGGCCAAGCGCGAAAAAGGGTCCATGCAACAAGAGGGAATCCTTCCTCGATCTGTTCGAAGCTGTTTTAAATTCGCTACCGTCTCCATTTTCAAGTGCCTCCCGACTTTATTAGAAAGGGGAAATTGGTTTCAGGGATTCTTTCGCGTCTTTAATGGGAAGGGTCAGGTGAGGCTGTTTCTTTCCAAGGGTGCGAATGGCCCCCCGGCCGTAGCGACCGTTGCCAAGAGGACGTATTGAAAAGAAGTGTCCGATAACCGACTGTGTGAGTTATAAAAGGGAGATTGTTGGATGGGTGTGGCGAATTCGATAAGGAGATAGGAAATTGCAGAAAAATAGGATTTAATTGCAAACTGTATTCAGTGTTATTGTGGGAGAAGTGTGATTTTTATAACACGATAGTCGTATGAGAAATAAAGTAGTTTAAACTCAATATTATTATTAAAAATATTTCTTCTCTCATGTGTATTCAGGTGTACTGAATTCGAAAAAAAAGTTTCCAATTTAGAGGACGATAAACATATTTTAACCAGATAGACGTTTATTTATTCTTAATGAAATACATGTATTATTCCGTTGGGAGTGTTTTGCTTTCCGCGGACTGAATATAAAGTAATTATATTACTTTATTTACGAAAAACACGTATTTATACACGGAAAATAATTTAATAGATTGGCTAAAGAATCGAAAATTACGGATATAAATATATCCTCGTTATGAAACCGAGTAAGTAAAATAGAAAACTCATCGGAGATTACAGATATAGAAATTGATTTACTTTTTTAGTCGGATATTTTATGGCGAACATGGTTGTTATACAAAATAATTAGTAAGGAAATAATTAATCCGAACCCGTTAGTGAAAAGAGAAAGGCATCGTTGGATCTTCTCCATAGATAGGAAAAGTAGGCAGATGTGAAGAAAGACCCACGCTGTTGAATAGGAGTGAGAGATAAGCTCTCTTCACGAAACGAGCAAAGTTTTCGAGGTTGCGTGTCTCCGGGAGATAGTCGACCTGCGATCGCTGGGATGATGCAATTTTAAAAGCCAATAAAGCGTCAGGGGGCGCTAAATTAGTCCCATGATTGATCCATCCATCACCGCTTAGGTTAAACTCCTTTCTGGGATTAGAAAAAAAGGATGAGTTATGCATGGAGTGAAAGGAACAGAGGGACTGATTTGCACTTGGAATTAGTCCATCGCGCCTTTATGATCTCCGAGAATGCGATGGGGGCTTAATTAATTAGTTAGCGTGCCCTCCGCCGGGTTGAATGGGTCGCCTCGAGGCGTAGTGGCTCTGTCATCGCTCAAAAACCTGGCATTCGGTGGTACGTAATGACGGTAAATTTCTGTTGGAGGGTCATCCGCGGAGGTTATTATTCTTAATGTGAGCAGTTGATGTTTCTGTCCGAATGGATCGCTCGTTAAGTTCGCTCTATAAGCTGTTGAACATTAAATAGATGTGTTTTTCGTAATGGAGGAGTCTGATTTATCTTTATTGTTCTGTGGATTCTCGACGGTATGAATGATTACACTGACTACTACTGTTCATGAGAAGTAGATGTTTTGATTGAAGTTCGTCGAAGCATATGGATTGATCTATTTGGTAAATTAAAATAGATTATTTATTAGGAAGGAATTTAAAGGTATTCTTGGTTCTTTTTATACTATGAAATAATCACATAAATATACCATGAGACTTTATGTCACGATTTATTTCAGTGTGGGGGCCAATAAAACGATTCAGTAGGAAAAGAAAGAATAAGGAAGATAAAGTAAAATTAGGTGGATGTACCTTTCAATGTACTCTATGACAAAGCTCTTTTGTACGTATTGTAGCGGACAAGTTTTGGAATAACAATCAACAATACCATTGAAGTTTTAGGTGATAGAACGACGAAAGTGATAAAAATTTATCCCCATCAAGTAACAGAATCACAAAGCTCGTCTTCTCTACATATTGTCCTTTTGATGAATAATTAAATTCTCAGAAGTGTTACTTTCCACTCTAAAATGTAGATTTCCTTTACCTTTGACGTTACTCGTTCAACGCCTTTGTCTCCAAGTTATTTCGATGTTTGATGGTTGGGGATAATTGGTCATTCAAATCGTTCGTTTGGTTTCGAATTCCCAGAAAATATTCCCTCTCGATTTTCCGAAAGCTTTGATTTGATCCCTTTCCGTTCGTAAATACCAGTTAAGAAGTTTTGATTCGAATTTTTCTTTAATTTTGAAGTGACCACTTCAATGAGATCAGGCGTCCTTCTTTGTACCCAATCTGATTCCTTCTATAATCGCTTTACCTCCTTCCAAGAATATAAGATTTATATCAATTGCTTCAATTTTTTCATAATTAATGCTTTTATTCGTAACTTATTATGTTCTTTAGTCAAAGAGATTTAATAACAATTATAATCGGTTTTGTAAAAAATATCGTGGAAAGAGTCCAATTTTTTGAAACAACGTAACAAAGAATAAAGCTACTACTGGCTACTGTTATGTCATATAAGTATTACAATTACAGTGCAGCATTTTATCATGAGATATAATTTAAAATAACTTTTATTTTATTATTTTATTTTTTTAAATTCCCAGGTAATGACAGGGGCAAGGAATGTTGGTGCAGATACTTATATGTATTCAGATTCCTTTAAAGAGTCAAATGAATTGGATCCAACCTATAACATGCTTAAACTAAAACTCTTCGCAGTTTATGTGTAACATTTTCTCCATGTCTTTCGAAGCCAAAATATCCAATTTCAAGAGTCATCAACTGAAATACGCAATTATTTTGGGCTCTGAAATATCCTCTTGTGAAACGTTCGCATGGTACGTAAAGGAAATTTCTTACCATTCCCTTATGAGGATTTTTCGTCATAAGGAAAATGGTGAAATTACAAATTCCCACGTTATTAGAACGTGATTTTTGGTGAATAGCTGGATATTGTAGAACTTGGTAACTCTTTCTCCCGATATTATTGCACGACTCTGAAGTCTCAAAAAGAAAAATTTCTTGGGCAATTCCGCTGGTAAATTTGAAGTTCTTATATAATAGGATTTCGATAGATATAACTTTGTTCAAAAGAAACTGATTATAAGAAATGGGCAGCGAAAATAAAGGAGGTAGAATATCGTCTATAATTGAGAAGCGAACTGATCGGATGCTGTAAAAAGTACCATTTACCAATCTGCAGTATCTCTTCCTTCACAATTTATTTGGTGCGTAATAACAAACACATTGCCCTATCGTTACACCATCCTACTATAAAAGGTTATCCTATCATAAAGTTTAGAGGTTTTAATGAGTTGTAAATAGCAGCTTTTATAGTTATTCTGTAAGCTTTTTAATATAGAAATAGGTCCATACAAAGACTGAGAACGCTTCAATAGCATCCATTCAGTCTTCCTGTCTTTTATGAATCGGAACAGATTTAATTAAAAACATTTTCAGCAGTGGGTGTAGCATTGGTGTCTCCTCCATTCGAAAAGCACTCACTGACCTCTTATCTTCGCGTTGTTTAATTGTTCCCTCGCGTAACAACCTCTCCTCTCTGGTAGTTGGCGAGGGATTAACTTTGTTTCACGTTATCGAACTATTCCGAGGAAAAGACCGAAAGGAATTTCGTTCAGACGTTCGAAAAAAAGTAGATTCTTCCAAAAATTAAAAGAAGGGTATTGGGGTGGAAGAGAAATGTTGGAGAAAAGTTATCCTCTGAGGAAAAGAGATGGTTACGATACTTAGTAGAGAGTTGGCTTTAAAACTCTTTCCTCGGAGGCGTTGTTAGGGTTTAAGTGGAACTCTTCTTGCGGTTTTCTCTTATGGGAATACGGAAGTGGCGTCGGTTTGCAGATGAAGGGCGTGGTGAGAGGGATTGCACGGGAGATGAAATGATGCAATTCAAGGCAAAGTGGTCCATGAGAGTAATCCCTTTAAAGCACGTGGTCCCCTGCAAACGAATGAGACAGCAAACTGTGTATGCTTAAATGGTTGCGTTAGAAACGGTCAAGTGGATACATAAATATGTTTTTAAATCTACCGATTTATAAAATGCGAGATTGGCTCGATGATGCTATTGTTGTTATCTTATATCCTAATTAAATTCAACTTAAGAAACGTTTAATTCTAATTGATTCTACGTTAACTCATTAGAAATTTTTGTTATGATTGGTCATTCAATTGGGGAATTAATGGAACTCATATTCTTTCTGCGAATAGTTTGGTGAGTTTTTTGCATGTAATAGAAAGAGAGAGCAGATGAAATAAAATAGAATATACTTAGAGACAACTGATCCAAGAACCTTTGGTTTTCAGTCTTGTTCTGTTCTTCGTACGTAATTTTTTCACTTGCAAAACCTAAGTATATTCCTAAATGATATTTTTACTTGCATACGTTAATTTCTAAGATATATTTACGCATGTGCCAATCTACTTATTAGTTTTATTCATTATCTAATGATTTAATTCTACTGAGAAAGAGTTTACCAAAGTTTTTTTGCGAATTAGTATAATGATATTTTGCAAAACTATATCGTTCGATGCCTTTTAATATTTATAAATTCTACCGAAAACGAATAACGCATTTTTTCCAATCCTTTGATGTCCCAAAAAAGCATATAAGTTGCGTTACTGAACGTTTCCCTAATAAATGCGTCGAATAACATTTACCGATAGCGAAACGTGTTTGTTCGCAGTGGAATCGACGATTGTGGAACTTCGCTTAAAAATACAGTTGCACGTGAGAATGGAGCAAAGGATTCTGGGATGGAATGTAAACAGGAAGAGAATGAGTTTTTCGGAATGGGAGCTATTGGAGACGGGGGTGGAGGACGCGTCGGGAGGAGGTGATGGGTGGTTCAGTGGAGTTGTCACCACTCTGGAAAAGCACGGCTACTCCCGCGGTCTACGTGACTTGGTTTGGGCTCTCCATCGGACGTGCGAAGGAATTCCTCTTCTTTTCCGAGTTGGAAAGGTCTCATAACATCGTATATTTCTTTTCTGTGAGAGTGGCTAGAGTAAAACATCTTAGACCCTTCCATGGGAACAGTTCCTTGTCGTAATTCATTTCTGTGTTTGTCTCGAGTGTAGAGGGGGTGCGGGTCCGTTGCGGAAAAGTGAGAACCTACGGAACGTTATTTTTTTACTTTTCGGGTTTAGATTTAGTGGCTTTTATCGCGGCCCGAGACGTGCGAGATGGTGTATCTTTTATGAGGTGTAAAATTTCCGCTCGGGTTGGTAGATTGGTTGCGTAAAGAGATGAGGATATACTCAATTTATTGCGCGAATTTCGAAGAAATGTATGCTTATACCATTACGAGCTCTAGGATGATAAAGAATTACGATCCTTCTGCTGAACGAGCGCCTCTCGTAATGTTCTGTAGCGTAGACCTTGACCCAAGATTTGCCGCTCATTAAAATCTCCAAATTATGACTAATAGTTTGATATCTTCTAAATTCAACCTCAAGAAGAGAAAAAAGTACCAAATGGGATGCATAATACCTTTTCGGTATCCTAGTAAACGAAATAATCTCCCTAGACTTAATGGATGAACTTGTGGAATATTAAAAGAACATGTCTCCATGAAATATTGTTTGCTATTTTGTATTCTTCAAAATTTATTTTGGATATTGATATTTTGGTTTACCTGCCGTTTATTAGTAATCTTTTAAGATTGGCATTAAAGTTCGTGCTTAAGTGAAAGTTTTTATTTTTAAGCAAAATAATTGCTCCGAAGCAAAATAATCGTCATTAGTTTCCTGTAAATTAAAATTTATTACTTAGAATGTATAGAGGCCCAGCTTACATGTACCAGTATTACTAGCACCATAAATGATACTTATATTTAAAAAAAAGCTTGTGGGAATCTATGATAGCTTGTCGAAACCTATTTTCGAGCCATGCCACATAGTTGAGATGTAATTTAGGATTTTCATCTCCTATAAGGCGTCTTAACACCCCAATCAACCGGATCTACACTTTCTCTTCACATTCACATGCTTCTTAAGAAGATAAGCCCGCCTTTCGCACGCTAAACCATCAACAAACATCTTTCCCTGTGGAGAGAGAAAAGAAGTTTCATTCTACCCCTTTATCTGCAACTTTGGAGCAAAATCCTTGAGGGGTCCCTTACGAATTTAATCTAGGCGGAGCTCAACCGTGGAAATAGGAATGGTCGAATTGGGTGTGGTCATTTATGTGCCCTCATGTCCTCTCACTCGGAAGAAAACCCTTTCTTCTGCCCCCTCGAGTTTTGGGGGCATGCTTCCCGTGGCCAACTGTTACTCCTTTCCCTCAAAGAAAGGAAAATCCAAGACCTTATGAGGGCACAACAACCCCAGACCCAATTAAGATTCATATCGATGGCACCCTTTTAGTGCCTTGGAAATTCACTTGTGATGTTCTCATTCCAGAGCGGAGGGTCTGCACGGGGGACGTGAGGTACTTCAGGGTACCTATCTTGGTCTCCAGTTCTTTTATGGAGAAATAAGGTTCACTTTTTATGAAGTTGGTTAATGTCTTCTTTTCTTGTCGCACTCATGCTTTGGAATGGGAGAATGGTTGGTGGAACTCACTTCTGTCGAACTGCTGTAGGTCTCTTTTTTGTCTCTTGAAAACTTTTGTCTCCACATAAAGGACTAGAGCTTTCATGTGTTTTGGTTTGTTATGTGATCTATTCTCCAAAATCACTATTTCATCATTCGAGAAAATTATTGGGGTGGAATAATTAAGAAAGTATATTTTATTATAATTTGCGATTATTTTAAATATAAATTTTTGTTCTTTCAGTTTAATTGAAAATAAGTTTCAATTAAAACAAAATAAGTTTGAGCGAAAAAATATTTAAAAGCCATTATATTTATATTTTATGAACTAGTATTTATATGCAATACATACTTAGAACAGTAAAACGATTAAGCTCTTCGGGAAAGTGTTAACCTTGTGGAGGTTATAATGTAATAAAGAAATGTAAAGAAACCATATTCTTTTTGTAAAATGGTTTTTATAAGCCTGTCAACGTCGTTTAACATTTTTTTAGCATCATTCCTAAAAATTCTCATACACATGCTTGCACTATGAGATAGCGAATGTTCAACTTCATTTAGTTGATTTTGAGTCGATCTCTATATATTTGATAAATGATGAGAATGCTTTTTTTTAAATCCATTTTTATTTTCTCTTTCTATTGAACTCTTTTTAGAAACACTTTCGGGTATAGTAGAAATACCCCACTATCTCCTATTCTTTAAGTATATCCGTTTTCCACTTCCATTTACGCATTCAGCCAAAAGGAGGGATTTTATTCTCACTCGAACCAATCAATCAGGAGAGCACTCGATCCCCTTTTATTTCGTCTTTTGTTTTTTCGGATCTTCTCTTAATTAAAACTCTCTGTGCAGGGATTGAAGCAAATAGGGTTCCTTTGGATTAAAGGAAGAGCAACGCTTTTCCCGTATATCCCCCTCGCGCGGCAAGTGAAAAATCTCCCTCACTCGCACCCTTTCCCCGCAGGGAATTTCCGGGATCCTTACCCGGAAACTCCGGGGACGAGGACTAATTGGGCAGCCATCTATTGTCACCCGGATCAGGGAATCTACCCTTTCTACGGGAACATATCGCGACCCCAAACCCGCAGGAAATTTGCCTCTACTTCTCTGTCTCGTTTAACAGCTCTCTCTTCAGATCCCCGCACCTTATATTCGTCTGCATTAATACCATTGGTATATTTCTTCCCTATTCCTTCAAAGCCCATCTACGAATCTCTTCCTTTACGCTTGCTTAACTCTTCACACCTCGCTTACCTTCTCCTTTCACTCTTCTGGAGTTATCAGTTCGTTGGTGGGATAATTTTCCTTTGTTTATCATTCGTCGTCATGGTATTATCTTGAGACGAGCTGGGAGCGTTATGTTATTTCCTAAGTATACTTTTCTCTTTGTTTTTTATATTATAATAACATATGTAATGGATGACAGATGTTTTTAATGGTGAAGATGACTTATTAGGAAATATCCCCGGAAAACTTTTATGATAAAGTCAAATCGGCTTTAGTTTTTATACTATCATTATTTATATTATGCGAGGAAATTATTCTAGTTTTGACTAGAGATTAGAAGTCACTGCATAGAAACCCAGCCGATACTGACTTCGTAATATTTTTTCTCGTCAATACACGGTGAAAAGTAAAAGAGAAGTTTTGAGTTGTAAACTTTCTATGCATATTATCTGATGTATTTGGTTCAATGGAATTGTCATTTAAGTTTCACCTCTTTCCTTCTGCCATTTCTAATGCTAATTAGTCCTATTTAGACAAAACATTTTGTTTCTGTATCGTATCATTGATAGTGAATGATTCAGATATCTTTATAGATTAGGTGAAAAGAATACTTGAAATAACCTCAAAAAATCTGAATTCTGGTGCTTCCTCATAATAAAAATAAGAGAAAGGAATAAACTTTATTTGTATTTGCTCGCAAACGTTCAAAGCAGAGGAAATGGTTTAAAATACAAACGAATGAGATGAATCGAAGTAGAAAAAGGAGATGAAAGGAGATTTTGGGTAAACATTTCTTCAAAAACGATACACCGAAGTATTTTTGCTGACAGTTTTCAGTTTTCTCTTGGGAATGAAAATTCGAGCTCTGTTTTCTCCCTTGGGATGCTTATCGTATATCTCACATATTTGTTGTGTTTCTACTATTACAGTTTACTCAAACTACTGATTCTGTTTTCCATATTATTTTCAAGGACTCTCTAGATTTGTCTGTCTCTTGTGCTATTTTTAATGAATCTGGAGCTTTTATTTTGGCATCGCGGATAAAATACAGATTATTAGATAAACAGAAACAGTTAGTTAAATATTAAAAAGTTTGAAATTATTGCAAATATTACTGATATGCCATTCAAATTTAATGTACATGAGATCATCTTAATCAACTCAACATAATTACAGGTGAAATAATTCAATTGTTATTATTGTGTTTCAATGGTGTACCGGTTAGTTGAAGAGGTTAAATTAACCTCAGTTTCAGCTAAATTAAACAGTTTAATGAGAAGAGTAGCACAGTTTTAAAGAGTATATTTTTTTGAAAAATTTTGAATTATTTGTATCAGCGATCGCTCAGTTTTATTTTATATTGTACTACTTTTTTCGGATTAAATTAATTAGGATGATAATACTTAATGGTATGTACAGTTTTAATTATATTTATTCACAACGATTTTATTTGTGTTAATTATAATATATAATTAATCAACAATTTTTTGTAATTGCTAATAACTGTATAATCAATGAATATTTCTATGCTCTCATCGAATCGTAACATGTATGCTAAATTATTTTTCCTTTCTGTTTACAGGTGAGTGCACTTGACATTATTCTGCGCTATGTCTTCCCACCTGGTTTTTCCGTTAGCCGTACCGTGAGTATGCATCTGTGATCTTAATTCTTCCCAAATGCGTTGGCTTTGTGTTAGGTGTATATGAAAGGGAAGTGGGAAGCATATTTCAACTCGTGCTTTCTTTTCTCTTACGCACTTGAGGGAAACAGGCGCATTATAAGTTTTAAGCTGTAGCGAGTTTCAGGGCCTTTCCCTCGGAAGACATTTTCAAAAGAGGGAATTTTCCTCGCTCTGGAACTTCTTGTATAATTTGCATTCATGAGGTGGATTTTTTAGGATTTCTTTCCTTCCTTTGAACTCCTTCCTCATCTTGTTTTCGTTTTAAGAAATCCTTATAATTAGCTTTATTCAAGGCCGTATTTATGGGTGGATATGTATGCTAGAGAAGTGTAAGAGCTTCTCGGAAAATGAGTTCGTTATTTAACATTCTAGCGCGTATGTCTAAGATTAAGGAAATATTTCGATATATAAAGTTGGTAATGTATGCCGTATGATATTCGGATGGCTAAAAAGTGTCTCGGAATTTTGTGAGAGGTGAAGATGTACAAATTTTTATCTGATAGTACGGGTATTCAATTTTATTTAAATTTAAACTCTCCTATGAATTATAAAATACGTCGGAGAAAGCATCAGGTTCAGTTTGAAGGATTATGGATATTTTGCATCCTTGAATTCAAACTTTTAATCGTGTGAAAGCCTTGTTTAATATAATCTATAGTTTAAATTTGTAATTGATAATTTATTTAATATTTGAATTTATATATTTTTATTATTTTGTAATGCCTTTAAAAAGTTTGATTTTTCTGTGAGATAAGCAAAAGATTTAATGCACACGCATAATATAAAATCAAAATGAACACAGAATCTACGTTAATTTATTATAATACTATTAATTTAGTGATCATTCGTAGCTAATCTTAGTTATTCGTAAGGTAGCTTATCATAATTGTAAAACTTTCTAATTAGTTGAAGGAATATCGATCCATATAGTTCTGAGAGAAGCTGAATTATCAGGAGAAATAAACATTTACTGCAGTGCGAGGGAATTGCGTGATCACAGTTGAGAATGTTTGCTTCTACTAGTAGTACTTCGAACGTGGAATGAACTAGTTGCCGAGACCTAGCGTTAATTAGTAAGGCCATCATCTTAGTACAGTTTCCCTACGAGCAATTTTACTAAGGAACAGAACGTTCGTTTCCATGAGGATTATCTAAACATAGAAACGTACACATACATTTAGATTTCTCGGAATATCAGCTTCTAGAGAATAGTCTTAATTGAAAGGAATTAAACTTATCATGAAAAAAATAATGACATGAAATATTCATAGTTTTTTATTTTATAGAAGATATACAAAGAAAAGTAAACTTGGCCTTCCAATCTCTTCAACTGCGATTATTATATAATAAGATAATATTATATAAATTCAAAATAGGATTGTGAGTTTTAAATTAATTCAAGTTACGTACCTAAATAGTTCTGCGCAGCATAATTTTACTACACAGCTATTTAGAGTAACATAACATTTTGGGCTAACTTGTAACAAATTATTGTTTTTACATGAACTTTATATCTAATTTATACATGCTAAAAATCCACGGATGACTCGGTTTCCATAGTTATCAGTGTTAATCAACAATTACTAATTATACAATAAGCATTAGGCAGAATTAATGTTATACAATTTATTGTAATTGAAATAACCAAACGAGATTACGTCCTTTAGATAAAATTTATCCAAACAGAACACCGCACCAGAAACATTCCGTTCTTATTGGAAAAAATCCTCGACCTTTCGGATAAAATATCTCCAAAGGTTGCAACGGACACGTAAAAGAGCAGTCAACGTAAGAATCCATGCATAATCTGCTTTGCTTTATGAAGGGGAAGAGAAAGATCGGATATTTTTACAGCGTTCCCCTCCCGGAATGTATAAAGCGGCGATTTCGGGAATAAAGCGATACGAAGCATCTTCGAAGATGTGTCCGTAGGCTCCGAGTGTTTCTGGCGTGACCCGAAAATGAAGAGGTTATCCGATGCTCACTTATCTTTTTTATGCATCCAGTCTATCTCCGAATATGCTCCTTACAGCTTCCATCGGGAAATTTATACCCCCAGAGATGTATCTATTTCAATCTCCTGAAAGTATTTTTGCCCCAAGTATGTTTTTTATAGTATATACACTCGTATGAAGAATATATAGATATATTAGCTATAGTGGACGTTGATTACATCTTATATCCAGTGAAATGGATGTGTTAGAAGGGGTTTCACGATATCTTTGTGTATACTAAGAAGAGCGGATGATTGCTAAACTAATTTGAAACGTTTTAATTGAACAATATTTATTATAAAGTTGAAAAGAATAATTAGTTTTTAGGTATTTTGAAAGTTCTAACACGCTCCTTATGGTGTATAATTATGAACTGTATTGTGATGAAATAATCATGTGTAGGAGTTATTGATTCAATAGCGTATTAGGATACGCGAATCTATATATTTCTAAAGATCACTGATTAAATAAAAGACATAGCCTTACAATATTCTCTGTGAGTTATGATATAATACGGACTCGATTAATTTATATGAAGGTATTGATTTTTTATAAAATACAATTGATTTTAATAGCAATTCAATTCGAGATAGATATGCGAATATTAAATAACGGACATATGTCTGTTTCAGTTATAATCAGGTTTCAACTATAATCTATATATCTTTATAGCGGTTAAGAGATGAATAAGTGAATTGAAAATATCTCTTTAGTGTACAAGGAAACCTTAGTTCGTACAAACAAAAGTTAATTACTGGGTAAAATTGAGTAAAATGCAAAATAGATCTGTAATTTTCAAACCTAAAATTTTGGAGCTATCCGTTGAAAGTGAAACTTCGTTGCCGGATCCAAGATAGAGCTTTCATCTTCTCTTTGTTTAAGTTTAATGGAGAAAATCGAGTATTCTATCGAATTAGTTCTGAATCTGATTAAGATCCTGTACACCTTTGCCGAAAGCAAACATTCTATGATTTGAGAGGCAAATCTCTAACTTGGTGGATGGTGTCCCATTCAACCGTCTAATTGACCTTGTGGAAGAATTAGTCTAATGGGTATCCCTCATTAATACTGCGGGATGCTTAACTTCGAAACTTAATTAGCGAAGATTGGATTTTCGGGTTAAATGAATTTTGATTGGATGAAAATTTGGACTGCCTTGGTATCACTTTTATAGGATTTGTCCGACAAATGAGTCAAGTTTGATGAATGATTAAAGAAGTATATAACAAAAATACTTTGCTTTTCATATTAATGGGTAGACGTATTTATAAGAAGTATCATTCGTTTTCAATAAATATAGCGCATATGGTTGCGTTAAGGATTGTTGGTGCAGTGAGCTTGTCTGTATATGATCTACTTTTGTATCCTAACTGTTAGTTAGCACGCCAAGCAAAAAGAGATCTTGAGGAACTTGCAGACTCGGGCGCTCTAATACGGAAAAGTACGGTACAATTTTGACAGTTATTTTCAGAAATCGACGCTTAATAAAGGCATAGTATGGATTTTTTGTTAAATTATTCCTAGTATTGTTTTTACTTAATGAAGTATTAATCTTGAATGATATCTCAAATATGGAATAGAAAGAAATAGGATTTCATTTACTATTCTAAGTTCCTTCCAGAATTATTTTCTACTATCAATAATGAATTAATCATGAAATATTTAAAGGCGCGGGAATTAAAGAGCTATCTCGTAGGTTTTTGTAACAAATCTATAAATATAAAATGCGCAATGTGTCAATGTTAATATTTGAGTAATTGGTTTCTCTCTGATTTGGCACATCACAAACCTCTCCGAATTTTATTAAGAGCAAATATCACAAAATTGACAGCTAATTCCATCCGAAAAATACACGGATTTAATTTCTTAACTCGTTTTCATGGGTTACCGCCATTAGTTAACAGGTTCTCTCTCTTTTCATCAATTTAATGCATGCGTTTTGGCAGGACATCATGCATAAACGTCACCTCTGGTTTTAGACATGTGTCCAAATGACTGATTCGGAATTTATTATATCCTTCAATGAATCGCATCTGATTTTAATCGGCCATATTCCCTCTCGCTTTTCGGATTGAATCAAAATCACGCAGTTAACGTTTGCGTCTCTAGGGAGCGCAAATCTACGATGCCTTTATGGCCGTGCTAATTCCAAGGTCAGCGTGACTGCAGTCTCTTTAAATTTATGGGACTGATTGGTATTGATTTTTGACTCATTTTCTTGCATATTAATACCCTTTTAGTTTATGTTAATAGTACTATCCATCCACTTTTTGTTTCTTTTACATTCTCCTTTATATATCGTAATTTATAATTGTACACCTTCTCTCTGTAATCAATAAGGGAAATTTGCAAATTTTATTCCTCTCGCTTGTTATAGAATGATATGCGATGTAATATTTGCCTCGTTAACTGTATATCATTATATTTTATAGATATTACTGAGTGATCACTTATTACTTTGCTAAATTTCACTTTTTCAATAATGTCTACGATCTATAATTGTATCCTCAATTTTGTACATGGTGCTAACAATATACATGCTGAAATCTATTGTCTCACTTACGCTACTATGATGACTGTATTATACAATCGAAAAAGGGTCATGTAAAGTACGCAGTAATTTGTCTTTGTAAAAGTTCTTTTTTGATCGCTGGCTTTTCACTTATATTCAACTCCTAGTACTCATATTCCTTTGTTATACTTCTGTGATTATTTTGTATTATTATTAGTACTTTTTGAATCTCTTTCTATAAACTTCGCGATGTACTCACGTTCTTCGCAAATATATTCCAAGCAGATAATTTTGGTGTATTTTGTCACCACGTCTGGAGTTTCTCTCGCAGAATCCAAAAGTCATTGTCGAACCGATTTCCATTCGGTCCCTCCAAGGATTAGAACCCCTCAGTGGCTCCCGTTCTAATTAACATCTCAGTGTGTGGAATTATCCAAGGAGAAGAGGTGAGCCACATGTCACTGTCACGCAGACATAGATTGAGTTTCCCTTTAAAACAGATGCGAATCGGGCAAATTCCTATCGAGATCTGACGAAATATCGCGTCGACGTTCGTTCACAGGATCGTGAGTAAAATCATGATTTTCATCTATTTATTCTTTATTTACTGCATTAATTTTGTGATATAAACAAAGGGAAATATATTTAGTTCGTAATTCAATTACTTTAGAAATTCTCATCGGTTTAGGAGAAGATGGATTTATCAATTTGAAAGATATTTGTCTACCTCTATTTGATGTAAAAAAAGCTATCGTTATTTCATTATACGAGAACTTAAAATGTACGAAGGTTAAAGTGAAAGTACCTTCATTTTTCTGTTTTCTATTATTTTACGACATTTTTAAATATATTAAAATTGATAAATTAAAAGTATGCTGAAAATTAATAATATAAAAATAACATTTCCACGTCTTTTGAACCTTATTTCATAATGGATTAAAATGGAAAAAGGAAATTCAGCTACAGGATGAATGACGATACCACTACGCAGGAGTTATTTTTATTTTGTTCAAGCTACATTTAAATCTGAAATCATAGCAACGATTAGATGAGCTCAAGTTAACAAAGAGACTAAAAAAACTCATTGGTGAGACTAAAAAAAGTTGTTTGTTAATGCGTGGTTAATTATTTGAGGAAACAGTTTTTTCTATATTTTTCGTTTCCATTCGTGAAGAGTAGAAGGTGAGCGTTTTCACGCGGTGGATTCGATGTTCCCTCGAAATCGCAGTTTCCCTGAATGTGTGGGCTCTTTGTATCCACGCAAATGTTTGCCATTTAATGGTCTTCGAAAAATCTCTTTGTCTTCTCGTGGTGCTTAATTTTAGAGTCCACGTCGTGGAAAACGCGTCATTTTTAACGCGAGTCTAAAAGTTGTTCACCTTCGTTGGAATTCCAGCGCGTGATAATCGTTCATGCAAATAACTTGGAATATTTCGACCACTTTTCGCTTACTGCCCAATTCTTCCGCTTGCGAATGCTAGTCGCGGGATATCATCTGGAATTTTGTCGTAAATTTCTCTTAAACGCGCGATTTTAATATTTCGGAATATCCGTCGAGGACAGTATATTTACGAATAAGACAAACCATGAAGAGACTTAATGTTATCCCTTGGCGTTTTTTGGGAATTCAGAACTCGCATTCAGCTTTTCATGGAGAAATAACTGAATTCCGGCCGGTTTACGCAAAGCACTTAATTTTATTTTTGATTTTACGGATTCCTAAGTCGCGAGCTAATTACAAAGGTTTATAATTTATGAAAGTTTCGCGATTCAGTTTTTTCATGTTTAAAAAACCGAAATATTTCAGTATTAAAAAAATGTTCGGTCTCTCATTAAATTTTTGGTCACTATCAACTTACTGTATTCTGAGATAATAAGTAGATAAATAAGAAAATCCTTACCTCAAATTTATCAAACGTTTTTATGAAAGGAGAAGTGATTATGAAATATTGAATTACTCGTATTTTTAATACTAAAGATAATCTTTTTATCCTCAACTCATATGCCATTTAAAAATTTCCATTACCTTTAGAGTCAACTTGTTTCATTTTATTTTAACCTAAAAGTATTAAGGTATCAGTTACAAAAGGTAGGATATTTTTCAGATTCATGAAAAGTGATTAAGCATACATACATACATACATAGTTTTATCAATTACTATGCATATTATCACCAGTTACAAGCATATATTATATTCCCATTAAAAATTAACGTATCATTTTGAACGAAATAGATTTGGCAGCCTTAATCTAAATCTAATCCTTCCATCAAAGTCTCATCATTGGTGATGTATTTCTCATCAATCGATTGCGTGTCTTAGGATAAAAACTCTTTAGGGAAAGTCATCCAGATCTTCCCAAACATCTTATGACTGATGAAGTTTGAATGAGACGAAAGTAAGAATCTATCAATACACTTCTCATCATCATCAATCGGGTGGAACTTTTTTTTTGGTTTGGCTCTTCGGTCAACAACAAAATATACTTAGAAGAAAAACGGGAAAACAAAATTTGATGGAAAAAATAGGACGTAATGCAGGAAACAAACTTCAAAACTAAATAAATGTTTCTTCTGCGACGGATTTGGTTCACCAGAGCTATTCTTGAGAATGAAAGCGTATCTGACTTCGATGACCGTAAGGAGACACGGATTCGATCTTATTGCTTAAGAATTGTCCACTAAAGTCGTTTCGAATGCTTTTGAGAGCAAAAGATCTTTCTTAAGACGGAGTCAATGGCGCCAAATTCCTGTCAAAAACGTCTGACCTCAAATGTGGCATCGAAAACGACGGAAGGATCGGAAACGACTGTCACGCCACAGAAATATCGTCCGATGGCATTATCCTCTTAGACAGCGCTAGAAGATACTCTGAAAAGGTTCTCTATTATATACTCTGGGTCATGGAAACCTCTATTTTGATACAATACAGGTCAAATTATGGTTTATATCTATTATTACTTATCACTACAGTTCTCCTAAGTAACAGGCCATTTAATCACCCCCTTAGTATTGGTCTTGGTATAAAATATACGTCGTTATTTTTGTGTGATAAAAATTATTGAGTCCAATTACTTTAACAGAAATAAGTAAATAAGTACATTTACACATGGTTTGAGTTCAGTCATGCCTAAAGAATACTGAAGAATCTGCTTAAACATTTTTCTTAAAAATGACAAGTAAATAGTGTCCAAAAATAGCTTATTATGATTGGGTTCTTACTAGCAGTGTATATAATTTTAAAAGTGATTATCCAGAATATAAATCAGATATATTAAAAATTACTATTCCAATGAGCATTCTCTTGAAGGACTTATTCATACTTCCTAAAATATAGAATAAAATACGAACTATTATATTCAGACTGATAAATACGGATATATTTTATAATAATAATAATATATAATTGCGTAAATTTCCCGTAATGAACTATTCCTCGTAATAAGGGATGAAGTGGCTTCAATTTTGACTGCCCACTCTCTTAATCTCAGCCCAACACTCAGACTCAGGGGTTAAGCATCGCAATTAAAGGAAGAACTCGTAAAGATAAGTGATCTTTTACGACTTGACGATACAATAGTAACGTGTTTTAGGCTCTAAATCTAGAGGAAATGGGATTAGAGACAATAAGGATATAAAACGACAACAAAGAAGATTTCCACCAGATAAGTGTTTAATTAGAACTGCTCGGAATCTAATTGCTTACCTGAGAGAGGTATGAAGCTCGGAAATGACAGGTTTACTGTGATGTTTTTTGGGATAATGATGGGTGTGGAAGCAGCAGATATAGCATTTGGAACGTAAAAGGAAGATGTTAGGCAGGAGCGAAATGTAAGGGAAAATATAAGGTTGATTTGAAGTAAATTACCATTAATTATACTCGGAATAAGGTGACAATGATGTATGTGTACAAAATCTTCATGGGGTGAATTATTTTTGCACTCTTTCAATTTCTCTTGCTTGATAACTATTTAATTAAAACTTTAGTGTATAAAGCTCGTGAAAAAAGCCCTTTATATTAGCGGCTAGTGTAATAAAACCAAATAGATAAAAAGTTTGAAAACAGTGACAGCTATATAAATGGAAAGTGTAGTGTAACGCTATTAATTTACTTTGTCTAGAGTATAATTTTCTGATTCAGTTTTAAAATGTTTACGGAAGCATATAGAGATTGATTATACTTTTTATGAACTGTTTATTTCATATATGTGCTCTTTATTTGTACCCTGCCTCACTTAGACTTTTCTCTTGCGATGTGTCCGTTGTCATTAAAAAAATTGGATGGAATGTAGCAGTTAATGAATGGCTGCCCTAGGTCATAAAAACATTTAAATATGAATGTATAGGTAATTTATTATATGACCCATACTTCTGTAGCTCTAGGGATTTCATTGTCAAACTAAGAATTTTATTATTTTTTAATTATTTTTCATAAAAAGTTGACACTGTTTTTCGCTTTTATTTCTTCTCTTAAATATCTAATTACTTAATCAATTAAAACTCAAAGTATACTTCAAGCTAATTTCTGAGTGACTGTGCCCAACAAACATAAATTATAACATTAAAGTTAGTTTTTATGTTTCCGGTGTCATAACTGGAAAAATACTCCAAATATTTCGAATGATATTTGACTGTTTATTATTTCTTTTTTATTCTGTTTTTATTTCACTGATATTTCCTTCAAAAGAATCGGTTACTCGAAAAATACCCTTTTCTTTTCGGAAAAAGGAATGTGAGATAAGATCAGTGCCTATGAATTAATTTACTTTCTTCACTGTAAAAGTTCCATAGGGCAGCTTTCAAACAGTTTCCATCGGAAATTTAGCCAAAGCAAACAGCATTTATAAGCCTTCTTAGAAGCAGTTCTATGTTCTCACTAGATAACGAGTTGTTTACTGTTTTCGCAAATGCCAAGATTCAATCGCTTCGTTCAAACACTGGAAACGGTCAGAATATTTCATTCTTATTTGCTCCATTTTGCTGCTGTCTTCATGCTATCTTAAGTACTGCTTCTCTTTGTTTGCCTCCTTGGAGGAGAAGATGAAAATGTTAGTCTACCAAATTTCTCTTCTGATTTGTATTCATTCCACGCATAACCAGATATCGATTCCCCAAAAGTATATATAGCAACGAAATGTATCCATAAAAACTGTATACAATCTGTGTTCAACAATGAAAATGTAAGAAGCTTATTTACTATTTTGTTAATATTTACTTTACTATACATAACTGTACAGTATTAATTTATTAGTCATAGTATATGTTATATATACATGTAAGTTATATGAGGTTTATTTACAGTATTTTGTATATTTAATTCACTATATAAAATTATACAGTTGTAATTATTTAGTCATAATTTAGTAACGTAATATTAACCTTACGTTCATGATACAACATTTACTTGTTGTGGCAACAATGATTTTAATTCTTTCATTATCACGGTTCGTAAGAAATACGTTTATTCGACGTAATGGCGGTTGTCTTATAGCAAACCTTTTCCAGCAATCTTTCTCTTCTCCTCTACGCCCCAGTTATCTCTTTCGTCCTCACCCACAAGTCCTCTTATTCCGCCCATTATATTCCATCGTCCCTCCGCAGACTTTATCGGGTTGACTTCGGCAAGAGAAAAATAGTCTTCTTCTCCTTTTTGCGGAGAATCGTTATTTTTTATCGCGCAAGTTCATTATTCTCTTGGGGTTTTCAATCTTTGTAACTTTCTTGCATCCTTTCCGCAAAATTCTATTTTTGTAACATCCCTCTTTTCCTGAAGTTTGCCGCGGAATGTTTTCTCGATTCACTTCAACATATTGGAACGGTTTTTTTAGATTGGCGGGTGAAACTTTCTGAAATTGGAGGTGAATGACTCTATTTAAGGATACATGTTTCTCACTCTAAGCGTTGTTTCATACCAAATAGTTTCTACTAGCTTTAATCCCCTGATCAAGTTTTCATAACTTTAAGTTTCCGAAATTTTTAAAGCTTCAAAATTTTTTAAGGACGGGGATCAAAGACCAGGATTTACGATCAAACTTTCTCTATATTATTCCGTATATACTCTGCAGTAGACTAAATGAAATGCAAGTATAGAACATTACTTCCTCGTAATTCTGGTTAGCATCCTCTATCAGGCCTGAAAAGTAAATAGGTCTTGTAGCCATGGAGATAGTTGGAGGAGGATGATAGATGGAGCATTTAGATTTCAAGGAATAGAATATTTTTATTTTACGAAAAAAATGGACAATGAAGCTTACAATGTTGGATTCTTGTTACTAGAGGTGCTTTATTGATGTAATTTTATAATTCTTTTCCATAATCAATTGTTTCCTTCAAAATTTCAATGGTTAGGTCCGAATTGATAGACATGAAAGTCTAAGGTAGAGCAAATGATATAATCCTACAATAATTCAATGTATAAAATTAATTTTTTAACGAATAATACTTTTTATTTTGACTCTTCTCGGTGTATTTTTGACTAAATTCTGGCCTTCTAAAAGTAACCTTGGTAACAATCGTAATTTTTACCTCACAAACTACTTTGCCCGGTTTCGACTTTTCCATCTCCAAATAACTGAAGGACTTTTTGAACATCAGAAGTAACCAGAAAAAATACGGTTACATTCTTTATAGATGCGTAGTCGATATTAAAAAGCTATCGTAAATCCTTCTGCAGCTCCCTGTTTCACAACGCCATATTCAGACAAACAAAATAAGTTTCCCTGGAAGCATAATGAATCAATTATCATCTCCATTAGTCAGCGCCGACTTCAATCGTTAAAAGTTAGCACCTTTTTCCTTTTCGGTCGAGGTTGTCATTTTAACGGCGAAGTGATTTATCCGCGCTAATTCCATTAGTAAAAAAGAAGGTATTTCAGCGGGCATCAAACTGCGGGAGAAATTCTCAACTTTGGTAACTACGCGCGATAAGGATGTACTCGGTCGCCATGCAATATGGCCACAATAAATTGTTCCGGCCATAACCATTTTTGGCAACGTTGCCGTTCACCCCTTTAGCTACCCTAATTATAAGTCATGGGCAGTAAATTGGGAGTCGAGAGAGGAAAACGGAGGGTTAGTAGTCATAAAATCTCGTCGGATTTAGAGGGTTTGGCGTGCTTATTCCCTCAGAGCCTTGAACCTTGTTTCTCTCAGGGCGTATGCAACGCATTCACCTTTACGAAGGCCAAATTACTGCCGAATTAATTCCACCATATCCCGGCTTTACAAAAGCTGAAGACTTTCCTATGTTAACTGCGAAAGTGTTAGCTATATCGAGGTTTGTAGCTTTCGGTATTGGTTATTGTGTTATCCTCATAATGGGTATGCTAATGAGACAAATATTTGAGGTCCAGATAAACCCGCGCTATCAGTGCATAAGCACCCGTGTCTTGATTGGTCATAATAAGGAGTAGGGAATACTTATTTGTCTCTAGTCAACCTTAAGTTAAAGACATGTTATGAATATAATTAAGTTTATGATGATGTTTACAAATATTGAGCAGGGTAGAAATATGAACGAAAGAAGGAAAGATAAGTTTTTTAGATAGAAAGAACTGAGGTACTTTGCTAATAAACGATAATATGGAGAGATGCTTTAATACGAATGGAATAGGTAGATTAAAGTAAGAGCAAGGAAAATTAAAAATTAATGAAATTAACAGTAAGTACCACAGTTTTACTTTGTCAGTGAAAAATTAATATCAAAATGTTTGCAATTACAAAAATTGTATTCTTTATGTACAATTACTTCTTCCTCATGGTTGAAAAATCGTTTTCTATTCTTAGCAGTTTCGTTTTTAGAAAAACAATCAAAATTGGCCAAAAAATAAATAGTTGAAAAACTTATTGAATTTGATATTATCCACCTATAAGAAATTGGATTATCTCAAAGAATAATTCGTAAAATATATATTCTGAATATATTTTCAGTTATTACTGAAAGAAGAACATAATTATAAATTAGACGTAAATCTATATCCCATAAAATGACAGTATTATATGATTTTAGGTGAAAGGATAGAATCACTTTATACTATACGAATACATTGAATTCCATCAAATTAATCCAATAGTTTTCGAACCTGATACTTTTAGCTGTGCTGATTTCTAGTTCCCGTTCTATTTCAATAAATATATGAATCGTAAAACGTCACTCATCACTCGACGAAAGCTATCACGCACGCTTTCCACGTGTTGATCTCATTCAACCGAACGGAATTCCCCCTTCGGTTTTTTCACGCTTCGAAACATAATATTAGAATTTCACACTGCGCAAGAGTGGAATTCTTTTTATAAGCGATGACCGTGAGAGATAACTCCAAAACACGACACCTCAAAATGTGAAGAATTTCATGCACTAGCGCCACGATTTATTCGAACGAGACACCTTTTAGGGAAGATAAAGCAGACGACCAAAGGAGGACTCGTGAAAAAATTAGCCGGTTTTCCTCTCGTTGTCCAACGCAACAGTGTGTGGGAGTATCGTCTGGCGCCATAGTTTTTTCACCTGGGTGGTCCGTATAGAGTGGCAAAAAATGAAGGTTAGATAAAAGGGAGAAAGGTAATGGCCACGAACAATGGTTTAGGAAGATAATGGCCAGAGTGGGTCGTGTTAAGAGGAGGGTGATGCTGTTCACGGATGAGAATGGGTTGGATACGGATTAGAAGAGAACTCTAACAAGAATTGCACTTTTAGCAATTTTGAGATTAGGGAGCTGATGCTCAATACCCTATATCGAGGACTGCGGGAGCTGTTAAAGATAAAGAAAGGAACCATAAAATGGTATAGGTACTACAAAGCTAAAAATGGTAATTAGATATGTAAATATTTTATTGTGAAAATTACTGAATTCTTGAATTTCTTTTCTTCTTCTATCCGGATTCATATAGATATTTTATAGTTCGTTCTTATTAAAATTAAAAGTTTAGATTAAAGTGGTAGATCGAAATCTGCAAAAATCATTTGTTTCTGTTAAATTCACTAATAACTATGCTCTGTTATACTGTTAAGAATCTGATGTCGAATGAATATTTTAACTTTTTAATATTAAGTAAAGGGAAATTTAGGGTTGTTTTTTGAATAAGAAGTATAAAATAAGTACTAATAAAGAACTAAAAAATAAGTAGAAGGAAGTGGGAAAATTAATGTAGATTTATTTAGAATCAGTGGAATGCAACCAGCGTATTTTAGCTTTGATATTTATCTAGTTATAGAAAATGTTTTCTAATTCAGCCTACAGTAAAACTCACAGTAATTTATATTTATATTGGCGTGAGTGCTCCGTTTTACAATAAATTAGTTGAATTGATGATGGAATTTGAATATGCCTCATTAATTTACTACTGGTAGATGGAATTTATTGGATATATGGTTGCTATGAAACCAAATGGAGAATAATTCTTTGAATGACTTTCACCAATAATAAAGGCAAAGAAGAAACCTTTCAATAGTCGATTATTCTATTCATAAATAAAAACAGTGATACATTTAAATAATAAAAAGAATTGCTTGTCTTGGGATAGCTCCATTGCAATTCTTAGCTGTATTTTTCTCCTCTTACTTTCACTTAGGCTTAGAAATCAGGGCGTATTCCTTACAATTAAGAGCATAGGTAAGCATACGTCGAAGGAGTTAACTTTCCTTGCAATGCCTTGCATTAAAATCGGATGCGTTCGCTGAATCAATGATGATTGTACGGAGAGATTGTAATTTACACAGAAAGGCATAAGGAAGGGGAGAACAAGGGTACAATGGGTGGGCGTGTCTTAGTGAAGGTTAGAAAGTGGGGAACCCTAAAGGAATGAAATGGAACGTAGAGGTAAAGGACCTCTGCGAAGGTGTTTGCGTCGGTGACCATGTCTCCCCTCCGAAGGTCGGGTTTTCCCGTGATAGGGGTAGAGTCTGGTTAAGGATTTACCACCTGTTTTTACCCTTTTTTTCGTGAAAGGAATAGGTGTGTGTGTGGGAGTATGTCCGACACGTAGGATGCTTCCTTTCTTCGCATGCACGAGGAGCTCTTTATATCTCCGGAATTTTTTTTCTCTTAAAAGGATGGTGCAGACTTGTTCCTGAGGAGATAGGGCAAAAAGGGTTATCCTCCGAAAGGCATTAAATCTCCTTTCCGAGAATATCTCGAACGTCAAAGGCAGTCCCTTTTAATGCTGCTATCTCTCGTACGTTTCCAATCGGATGTGCGCAAACTTCGGCTCAATGTTTCAATACGGTCCGAGAATAAGTTCAAGACGCAATTCACTGGTAATAGTGAGAATTACGCGTGTTTATTTTTTGAGTTTTTAAGGCATTTTTTCCTAGTCTGTTATCAAATTCAGTTTATTCATTCGATCAACTATACGATGTGAAGATTTGATCGTTAATTCTTACGTATAATTTCTCGCTTAATTGCCCATAAAGATCGTCTCTAATGTCTGTGCTAATTATAAACTGGATTGGGAAATAGTGATTCAAATCTTAGTTTTGGTTTTGTTTTCATGTTAAAGAAATAAAGGTTCAGAGCAATGGGAATTAATATTTTGGAAAGGAAATGAACGTAATTTTGAATATAAAAGGGAATTAAAAATTGGATTCTCTTGAAACTCTTTTAATCGTTATATGATTCAGTAGAAGGAACGTAACAGTTCTCTGTCAGCGGAAGTCTAGCAATGTGTCAATTTTAGATTTTGGTAATTATTTTTTTAATATCTGCCTAATTTTCAACTGATACCATTGGAAGCAATTGATTTTATATTAATATTTCAAAAAGTATTGCTACATATTCTTAAAATATTGTTTTATCTGTATATATAACAGAACCACATAATTCTGCCTTCGTTAGGTGATTTGAAAGATCAAAGCCAACGCTTGTCTTTGGTTACGGATGAGTAGACAAGGGAGTCAAGCCCTTTAATCAAACAAAGTCAATTCCTGAACACTTCATCCTTCGCTGGATTTATCTTTGGGACGTTATTTCAGAATATGCCTTTGCGGAAAGTGTGAGAACTCAATTACCTCTGGATTGCGGAAAAACATCTCGATGTAAACGGAATTCAAATTATCCGTAACCAAAGGTGCTAAAATACACATCAAATACTGGTTTCCAAAAATGTTCAGGCCTTTAAAATCATCGTAAATAGTTTCAAAACTAATGAATATCCGACAATTTTCCCTGAAGAAAATAAGGAGATAAAGTTATGAGCAGATGTTATAGGATTTCCAAGATAATTGCTGTGTAATACTGGCAGAAATTAGATATATAAATTCTTCAAAATTTAATAAATTAATAATATTTTATAGTTCGTGAATAGAGATGTCTGTAACCTATAATAGACGCTATGGCAGAACAGGGTAATCATAACATGGCCAAGACAAAAAAGAGTAGAGAAAGCACTTATGGATTATATTCATCGTGGCTTCTATCGACTCATGGTTATTTAAGACCCTCAATAAGGTGTTCACTACACCTCAAATGGTCTGTATTCTCCGCCCATTACGCGCAACCTCGCTTTATCGCATGTGTATCCAGGTCAGTCAGAACATGAGTGCCTTTAAATACCGCATTATTTTTACGAAAGAACGGCATTTGTATGATTTGCGCATAGCGGAGGAATTCTCGCATCTTGTTCGAGCGACACTTGACATTTTCCTTTTTTGTTTACGAAGCTTCTTTTAAGTCCTCGCCTTGAAGAATAAGGAGATACTTCTTAAATCTTTCATTTCCTGGAAAATTTTCCTTCGAATTCCTTTTTATTCGTAAGCTTCTCTCTTTTATCTAAATCCCTATCTCTTATTTGCTGTAAATCTACAGTTTTCCATTGCCTTACGTGGATTATAATTATAACCTTTTCAGAATACGTAACCACTTCAATAGTAATTGTGTTTATTTTAAAATATCATCTACAGTAATTTTTATTCAAAAAATATACTCATTTTTTGCATTAATATTGATCGTATTATCTTCTAATCAGAGTAGAGAATAAAAATGTTGAAATATTCCTGAATTATATTACTTTATTAACTGGAATTAAATTGTGATGGAAAATATATTCTTGAAAGAACCCGATTTAGTCTGTCAAACAAACAACCTTCCTTTTTTCTTAAATTCAACAAGTTTTCAAAAAATTCTCCTCTATTTTTAACCTCTTCTCATTCGGATTCAAATTGCATAGATATATCACACTTTCACGTAATTGCTTGATGAGAGTTGTTCCATTCACTCTATCGCATTAACATGCACATTAATGGATTGCCTGATTAATGTTATCTGTTTAGCGCATTTTATCATTCCCTCCTATAATTACATCGCTCTTGTTTTGATTCATCCATCTATTCTCATGTTTTGAACAAAGTTCGTGCCGATACTGTTTTGGTAGATTACCTGCCAATCCACGGATTGGGAGCTTCGGAGATAAATTAATAGGCATAACTTCGCAAACTCTCGCCGTGGATAGTGAAAGCATGTGCTCGTGTTTCATTATCTCCGGAAATCTGCAGCCAATCTGAGTTGAGTTTGCGTGTTAACCGTGTTTTTTTCCTCTGCCTTTCACCACGATCCGTGTAGGTAGCACGATTTTATTGGCCGTTTTAATAGCTTCGAAAACAACATCCGTCTTTTGGATGTTAAGTTGTATTTCTGGGATCATTTGTATGTTTAAAGGGATGGCTGATTTATAAATGCACAGCGATGATACTCTGAGGGTATTTTAGTACAACTAATTCGAGTATGTAGATAAGTATTATATCCATATACTAGTTAAATATTATAAATTTATAGCAGGTATGTGAGTGTAGATTTAATTTATTATGTAACATGAGAAGACATGGGCTTGAAATTTCTGATATTTCTAATAGAAACATTTTTCTATACAACTTAAATCTTGATAATCGTTTATTTATATAATTGAGTAATAATTTCATCGAGTTTCTTCTTACATAAACGTGTTATCAACACTGATGTACTGGCTTAAGTTTCCTACTCATTTGGAAAGTAAATGTATCACAAATATTAAGTAAAATTCTTCTCTAATTATATGTTAACGGATATAATCTGTATTCCTGTAAAGTATAGAAACTTTAACGCATATGATGGTCGAAAGAACTTAGGCATGGGCTTCATCAGGTCACATCTTTTTAGTTTTTATCTATTTAGAAGGTTGAAGAATCGGTGTCACCATAAATAACTGCATATCAAGATAAATTATAAGCTAGGATTTTGAGCCGCGATAGTTTGATATACAGATGACAGAGCTGCAGTTAGAACGTATATTTCTTGAGCGTTTTATTTTAATAAGCGAGGTCTGTCAACAGATATTAACCCAGTTACCTTGCAACGCACCGATCTCCAGGAATTTATTCTCTGTGCAGTTTCAAGAGCGAGCTTCTGTTATTTTTATAATGATCTCTTTTAATATACGTGCGATTTTGAAGAAGGGCTTCACTTTGTCACTTGTGCAAAAAGTAAAGCAAAGAGCTCTATTACGCCAACAGTATCGACCCCCAGCTTCCACGTGTCCTCAAGTTGCTTTCCTTAAGAGTCTCAAGGAATTCCTCGCTTCATGACAGATCTCCGTAAGTACGGAGGTGGCGAGGGAAGGAAAATTTCGAGGAGGTTTTTATGAGTTTAAGATCGGAAGTAAACCCTCGTCACTTGAAAATTTAGGTCAATATTTATATTTAACTTAAATTTACGATATGGTGGAAGACATAAGGCTGAAAAATTGGACGTATACAATTTTTAGACTCGGTTGTATTATTTTTAAGCTTGAAAGTATATGCACGAGAGGGTAAGGAAAAAGAAATTAGCATTAGCTAGGACGTAGGGATTAATTTCTTTAGTTTAATGTTAATCCTCCAATGGTTTAACGACAGTATACCTGTATAACTACAGTACAACCTCCTATTGGGATCTATGAATAATTATTCTACAGGAACTCATAACGCATTCTTATAAGACTATATACAAGGCTTGTATTCAGTTTTATATGCCTTACTTCTATAGTATAAAACGTTAATTAACGTCCCAGCATATGTTTGAAAACTGTATAGTGCTACAAAAATTCATTTTTCATTGTCCTTTTCTTAATATTAGGAGTTAAATGTGAAAAATGTATATCAAAACATTTCTTTGAATTATAGAACTTCCATCTCTTAGTTCAATTATGTTCCTGTCTCTTAATTTGTCATTCATTATTTGTTTCTAGAAGTCGATGTTAAATGAGTATTATTTCCTTGATTTTTTTAATATAACTTTCCGTTACCCTTCACACACGATTCTTATGCAGAGTTTTAAAGTTTTCCATAATATATTTCTCTTAAATTCCTGCGTTGAAGTCTTGCGTCTTTCGATCCTTTCTTGTTCTCAATCCCTTATAGACTCCTTTCTCCTTTGCCCCTTAAATCAACCTCTTCCTTTTTCCTCTCATCATACGATTCATTTGGCAAAATCTCTTCTTCTTTTTACGACCCTCGGAGTGCGGTCTCCTCATCCAGCGATAGTCCCAATTAACAAGTGAGGCGTGGGCAAAGACCACTTGAGTAGGCATTCGGCACCTTTCAGACGGAGCGGGTTGATGCCCCAAAAGTCTAGTCTGGGAAAAGTTCGAGAACCTCAAGTGCGCGCTCTTTGTTAAGAAGGAAATTCTCGTTGCCTGGGAACGCGTCCCACATCGTAGAAATTTCTAATCGAAAAAAGTTCGATGAAAGAGCTCAAAAGTATTGAAAACGTTTCTTATTGTTTTTTTTTTCAGATTATGCACCAAAGAGTCCTTTAGCGTGAAATTAAAAAAAATTAAAATATTCGCTTGAAAAAGTACGCGGTTCATAAAACTCGTGAATAATTATGAGGGAAGTTGGAAAATATAAGCTCCGTTGCACAATGGAAATGATCAAGTAATTATTTGAAATTGTGAGTAATTAGAAGAAGAATTTTGCTCGAATTCCTCGATGAATGCTTGAAAAGTTTCTCGATTCGTATTCAAGGAAAAATTAGAGCATATGCCATTTATCTTTAAAAAAAGGTTTTAATTTTCTATTGAAAACAGAAAATAAAATTAGAATAAAAATACATGATTGTTAATTTAGTCGTACATTTATTAATTTGTTTACTTATTTAAATGACTAAAATGCTTGTAATAGAAAATGTAGCGTATTCTCTTGAGAGTATACAGTTTTGCTCATCTTTTTATGTCCAGTTCAAGTATTTAAAGTTGCTCAAATATATTAATGTATAGGAGAAACAAAATTCAATATCAGATCATTATAAGTACGGCTTGTTTTATGTATTTTTATGAACAGAAAAAAAAGGATTAAAAATCCCTTTACGAAGAAATAGAAATCGAATGTAAAGATAAATAAGGGTAAAATTATTTCTTTTTTGATCTGACAAATGCGTAGCTAATCGCGAGTAGAAAATACCCCCATATTATTTCGAGCATAATAGAGATAAACAAGAAAATATTTTCGCCAAAAAGCTGAGTCTGTATATTGGATCCTAGATAAGATATCCCTTTTAACTCCCATCCTTGTTGTTTAGGAGCTTAAAGGGCATCTTAGAAGGATGTGCGAAGTTGCGAAAATCACCCTCGAACTTTCCAACTTGTGCGTAGTGGGAGAGTGCATTTGTCAGCGACTGTTCCCTGCTTTTCGTAGCACGGAACACGGAAAATCCCCTCAAGATTAACTGTGAGACGAAGCACTTTTGACTTAGGAAGTTTCGCCTTTCAGCTTCAATTTCGTCTTTCTTCAGAAGAATCGCCTTTCCCTCTCACAATGTTTTTCTTCCATTCGCAGTTCTATACATTGAGATGTAATTTTGAGAAATAGTTATGTCTTGTATTGTCTCAATCAGAATGTTGACTGATTTATGATACTGATCCCTGTTCATAATTGCTCTCTAACGGCTGCGTATAGTTACTTGTGGACTTTTTAAATGTACTTAATTAATGTTACATTAATGCAGCAAAGGAATTATTATATTTTTCTGTCCGAGATATTGAAAATAAATTCATTCTTTACTTTGTCAAATAACTCTCCATGTCTATGAAAACGTGGATGGTTTAAAGAATAAGGGTTTCGTTGAAGTAAAAGAAGATAGATATTGGTTAAATAGCCATAAAAGTTCTATTATTTAGCTGCTGTTATCTAAAAATATTGTGAAATTTTCAAATCTATCATAAATTACAAGGGTTAGGTAAAGGTACTCGCCCCAACAATGAAACACTGCCTTATAAAACATTATTTTATTTTTCTACGTAATCTTCCTTGACATTAAATCTTGGTCCAAGGTTTCTTCAATATTGTGTATTACTACAGTATATATTTGTATTGTATATTAAGAATATCGCAAAAAAATTTTACAATACCACCTCCCAAATATTCTTTTATTTTTATATACCAAAGCGTAATGTTTATTTGCGAGCTTTGGAGTAGAATATTAATTATTTTTGCCATTTAAAAAATATCACCTAAATCAGAATATCTCGGCTGTGGTTGTTATGTAAAGTAAGCACTTCGCAGATCATTTTCAAAGTATCAAAGTTGTCCTTGGCTTCTCCTCCGCCTGAAATTGGGTGTTTCATATTTTGTTGGTGCTCTTTCTACGAGAGAAACCTGGCGTACATTTTTGTATCTTCATCTCCGATGTCGTTAAAATGACCGCTTATCTCGGATGCTCTTTTATTTCCTCAAAGTCACTTAACTCAAACTCAATCTCCTTTTTGTGGTTACGTCAAACATCGAGACAATCTTTATGGTTCATTAGCCGACATTTTTCCTTTAAGCTCATCTCTGTTAAAATAGCCTTTAGCTCATCAAAGGCTTCCTCATGCTTAACCGCAATGCTTAGGTTTGTGAATAGGGTCATAAAGACCGAATTAAATGCATTTGGTCACATAGGCACCTGACCTCATCCTCAGATGACGTTTCTAGAAAAGATGAGTGGTACTGAATATCTCTGCGGTTTTCAAACATTCCGGGAAAGAAGAATTTTAGAAGTCTCCTCCGCTAAGATTCTCTTTAATGGAAAGATTTTTTTACGAGAGGAGCATCCCTCGCGGTCGAGATGAAAGTTTTTAGAAGTAGCGGTGGAAGAGGAACGCTTTGTTGTGGTCTTCATTTGGACTTTGAGATCTCATTAATTCACGGAATTCCGTCCCGATTTTTGTTTCATTTTATTAGGTTGGCAGTGCCGAAAATGACGCCGACCTGAAGTTGCGCCCGTCAAGGGTTTCGGACCGAAATAAACCACCGTATTATTTATTCGTTTAATTAGGAAAAAGGACACTCAGGGTTTGTTTCTTCAGAGTGACCGCTGGTGGCGCCAGCGACCAGCTTAGGATTTTAGACACTTCCTTTTTTTGGGAGGGAAGGAATGTCGACAAACTCTATGGTTATTATTTTTTGACATTTTCTTTTTTGGAGGATTACGATTTTTGCGGGGACGCGAAATTATTCGAGGTGTTTCTTCTCGGTTTTTTATTCAATGGTTTGCCCTGCGAAAAATCTTTTTCACTTCCATTGGCGTTAATTAACGGCTACTGAAAGGTGGAGACATTTTGAGCGGTTTAATTTTTGCCGGAAACAGAATTAGGGTTTTTTGTCTTTTTGAAGTCGCGGTAATAGGATGTCATGTGATAAGCTCAAGAGTGCACTCATTTGTAGGAACGCTAAGCTAGGTTTTAAGGAGTAATTGGAAGGCTTTTGACGTGTGGCTAAATATAGAACTATTCAATGAAAAATTAAATAATTAAATATTTTGATAACAATATTTTTGAAGCTACTGACGTATATAATTAGTAAGGTTCGATTTAAAATAAATCGAATCTTCGAATCGAATCGATGTTAGATCAAAGGAATGCAATATATTCATATGAATATATATTGATTACATATGCTTTGAACTTTGAAAATACTCAAGGAAATCGTATTTACATTTTTAGCATTCTTGAACTCAACGCTTCACTAGCTCAGTTATGCTTAAGAGATTCAAGGTAGGAGTTAAGAAGAAAACAGCAAAGTAATGATAGAAGCACTCTATTTCACGTCCATAAGCCCTCAGTTTACCATAGCAATGGTTACTTAAACACAATGATGTTAGTTTGCGTCATTTTCACAAGGAAGCACATTTGATACGAATGTCATTCCGTAGATTGCGTTAATTTTCTACCGGCGGCTAGTATACTCTTTCTCCATCTGCAGCAGAATTCACTTCCGTCTATTTTCAATTCCCCATCGCGTTGCTATGCGACGGCACTCCAATCATCCCGCCGTGGTAACTTGCCAAATTACAAACATACTGGTCACCATGTACTCCCCCTTGTCCTTATGCTCAACCAAAAAGAATCTCCTCCGAAAACTTTTAAGTACCCAAAGAGAGACCATTCCATTCGGCTGAGAGGTTGATGCTCTTTAGGAGTCTTCTTTTTATCTCGGAAAGAGTCTTAGCGTTTGAAGGGATTTGAAGCGGATAAGGTGAGGAGGCATTAGGGTAGAAATGAAAAGGGTGCGAGCCATTAACTGATTGAGTCTCGTGGAAAATCTAGACGGAAAGAAGGGGAGGTCAAATGGCGCGCGTTGCTAGCGGATGGAACTGCCCCATTCGACGGTGGCTATCTCGTAAAAAGAGGCGCTGCGTTCGATTTTGGAAAAGTGAAAGGAAGGTTTTGATTAGAGAATTATGGATCGCAAAGTGGACGAGGAATTCTTCACCTTTTATTTTAATCATTGCCGTTTATAGCTATGATTAAAAGTGTTGTATAGGTGGCTGAGATCATACGTACCTGGTACGGTGCCTTTGATCTTCCAACAAATGGGTGAGAACCAAGGAGGAATAAAGTACACTGCATATTAAAAGTCCTCTGATGTCATTTTCTTTTGATGATAACTGAACTACATGGAATAGAGATATTCAATGGACAGGTTTCAACCCGTTCCTTACTTTGCGGTGCATTGCAATTCCTTATGAAAGGGGATAAACAGCACACGATAACAACTACAATATCGAGTTCAAACTTTCAAATATTAAATCTAATCATTATATCGCTCCAACACCTTATGGGAAACGGTATTAATGATCTCGTTGAAGGAACATAGTGAAGAAAGTTAAGAATTTTAAGACGGAGCTAGTGAAGGTATCATGTAATAATTAATATCGAGAGTGTGCAAGATAATAGGTATAAGTGGTTGTACAATGGATGAAGAGTTTTTGGGTTGAAAGGCATCTGTTGAGAAAAAAAAAATCTATTCGTGTTTATTTAATGTTTTTAACTACACTGTTTTGCACATATTAATGAATATACGAATTACAGAAGGCCATAAAAATCAGCAATATTGGTGAAAATTATTCACTTGGTGTTTGTGCAAATATATTATATTCACATATTTCAGAATGGGATATTCTGCCTTATAGTTATGATGTGCGTATGATGTAAATAGAAGCTCATAATTTACGCGAGATATTTAACTTAATTTATCATAATTTTGATAAGCCGTAAGCAGATAGCCAAGTAAATATAGCCATATCTTCTGTCTTCCTTTTTCTACTCTCAGATGTTGGTAGTTTCATCACGTGTCTTTATTCTTATTTGTATATGTGCTCTTGTTTAATGAATTCAAGTTCTCTAAATATAGGATCAGATTACCATAAAATTTTGGGCTTTAAAGATATCGCATACTTAGCAAAATAAGAGTCGTGAAAGAGCTGTGAAGATACCCCTTCATCTTACTAACGCTGCTACCGTCTAATGAATTTCATGGTCATTTGGGGAGATGAGACTTCTTTCTGTTTGCTAACGCCGGATGTCCAAATTATCTTTCCTTATACGGCACGGACTCCAAAATAACTCGCGAAAATATTTTCTCGTCCTTCATTAAAGTGCGAAGTTTATAAATGAAGCAGTTTAGCACACATACTACTCATCTTGGTCCAAATACTTAGGTTCTTCAAAAGTAGTAAAGTGGGTGATTTCCGAGAACATTCCTTTTTCGAAGTGGATATGAATCGAAGCATAGGACTTGCTTAAATATATGCTCAAGGATTGAAGTCAATGCTTCTGTAGAATAAATAAGCATATACGTGACTTTTTGAGCTGGAGAAATAATTATACGTATTTTTAAGCTGTAAATAAGGTACTTTGAATCCCTGCTTGTTTGAATTTTTAATACGAATAGGATTTCGCGTCCTTTCATGATCATCCAGTATTCAACAAGAATTTGTATGTTATGCATACGACAGCCGTGGGTAAACAACATGTGCAAAAGTGTGTGAGCTGAGGAAATAGCTATATAAAAGTATGGAGATGTACATTGTGGATTTATTGCTTCGTAGAGATAGATTTAAGCCAGATCATAGCTTAATATTTGCCCTATACGGATCTTAAAACTCACTTTTTAATTGCACAATGTTTATATTAAAACACATAGCTTATTTTAAGTATAATTGAAAAAAATAATACTATCATAGTAGGGTTAGTTATCTGTTTCCCTCGTCTTCTAAGTATGTGCCACGCAATTGGGTCAAGTGAAAAATAGATTAAGTTTGTTAACTCTCCCTGTCTCTTGGGAAATTTTCTTTAAACTTTCGGTGATTAGTTGATAAGAGTAGTTTAAGCTTGTTGCAATTTGGAAGGGAATTGATCTCGCAGATTATATTTACTTGATCATCGATTTTTACTTAGTTCTATCTTTTAATTTTTTGTTTTAATTGTATATTTTTCTAATATTCTATTGTTTACAGTCATTAATTCTCAATTTATCCATTAATTGATAAGCACATCTTTTAGAAATGTTTTGGGATCTCTTTCTTGGGAGAATCTCTTGAAACTTTCACTCATCAAACTTTCACTTAAGCCTTATTGCTAAATCATTGCATACTATTTATTAAATTTTAAATTTAAGGTAAAACTTGTCAAGGAACCAAATAACTTGAAATATAAAGCAATCATAAATACCATATGACGTTCTATAAATTGTTAATGAATACAGAGCATTGCATTTGCAAGATGCATTTTTCCTTAAATAATCACGTAATAAATCTTTTTCATTTTAAATTTATAAAAAAAAATCTTTTTAATTCATTACATCTTAGCTTTTCTCTTTTATTTAAAAGATAGTGTTAAGTGTTTCATTGAAAGTTCCATTTAATCCTGTAGCTTTCAGTTCAATCTTATCTCTATCAAATAATCTTAAACTTTCCTTCCTAATATCCTATAAACTCTAATAAAGAAATAAAAATACTCTGCATGTCTACCAGACGCTATAAAGTTTGTAGTTTTTCGGAAAACTTGTTTCATTTAGGTCAGAAACGTGCCTGAAGTTGAACCAACTTCTGAATCTAGCGTTTACCTATGCATTAGTTCGAATTTTAGGGTCCCTGCTTCTAATATCCATACGCTGAGAGGGTAGATTAATCTCAGTATTTCATTATTAAATGTTGACAATCATGAGATTGTAATAACGTCACGATTTCAATTAGAATATCTGATGATATTTGAGAATTCATGGTGTTAAAGGACAGCATTATTCTGCATAAGGGTGAATAGTATTAAGTAGTAAATTGTTACTTTTGTTGCCAACTCATAATTTAAAAAATCAAGAACCTATTCAGCGACTTAAATTATGACGTTTTGATAGAAAATTACTTTTAAATTATAAGAATTAAATGCATAAAGAAAGCCTATCATGCCTATTGACTTCATGAGAATTTTATATGAATTAATATAAGAAAATTGTGCTCTTATTCTCCTTCAAAACACTGCCGGTCGATTCCACAACGTATGGCAGTGTATCTAACTTTCAGGATATTATAAAACTTATCTAGTCGATACCAAATAGGTTTAATGCGGTCGTATGTGATGGAATAGATTTAGATCAAAGGAAAAGTCAGTTAAAAGTGATTAGTTTTAGTAAAACATGATGTAATAGTTGATCAAAACATGCCTCATTTGCTATTAACACAATAGCGAATTGGGTTATTTTTATCATAACATCGCTCATAGGTAGTTATAATCTTTTGATTGTAATATCGGAAAATTCTAAAATTTGTTATGAAATACGATTAACCCAAATGTTGGAATATAGCACTGAATAAGTGTTTTTATCATCCTTAAATGTGAATAACAAATATGGATTTATTTTGGAAATATTTTATGTCACTGCTGATTTATTTTTGTTGCAAAATTATGATTTTATCAACACTAAGTTCAATTCATACTATTTATCTTTACTTCTATAGTATTTTATATTACAAAGAGCCGTATAGACTTTTACGAGACTTTTCGACTCTACTACAATTATCCATTCTCCATTTTTATGGTATACTTTTCCTTCAGTTAAAAAGGCATTCACCCGAGTCTTTAATAAGATTCTTCCAAATGACGCTGTAGATGTTATCTAAACTCGTCTTCTTTTCTTTTTAGTTGTCGACTGCGAAGTTTCGGAATGGGGCATATGGTCCGAATGCGATGCCGGCTGTGGTCCAGGGAGAATGACCCGATCAAGAACCATCGTGAGATTCCCTGAGAATGGAGGACGTCATTGCCCATCGCTGGTCCAGAAGAGAGGATGCCAAGGAACCACCAGATGCGGCCCTCACTCCCCACGAAGCGCCATCAAAGGTAGGAATGTCTCCCGGAATGCTTTGAAACTGCTTTTTCATTGGATACGTCACTACGTAGCTAAATTACCGCTTGATAAGTATCTCTAAAAGTCCGTGCGGTTAGATGAGTAATGCTTGTGCTTATATCTACAAGGAATGATTTAAAATATAACGTTCGTACTTAAAATTGCGTATTATATACGAGATTGTATGCCTGTTGTACACCATGCAAGGTTAATTTTGTCCTTGTAGGAACATAATAGGTCCTGATAGAATTTTAGTAATATAATACTGAAATTTTCTTTTTCTATTTGCAATTATAGGTTTTAGTTTTTACGATTTTGCCCTACAATTTTTTAATTTCTTATTCCCATTTTTCCTCGTATTATTGCTGTGCTTACCTTAATATTCGTTATTCGTATATTATATATATTATTCGTATATATTCGTATAATTTCAATGGTTAATGATATTTCATAATAAAATCTGTTGGACTATAAAGAATCACTTCAATGGATATAATTGTAGATATATATAAGCGAATATGAGAATATTTTTCATATACTCCCATGAGTTTGAAAGTGAGATGGAACTGCAAGAAGAAAGAATTCAAATCTTTCATTTCCATATATCTGCAAAACACTCAGCCGTCTGAGAGCTTGTTCTCTCTGCGCACTAGTACGAGGAAACTTATATCAGAACAAGGACAATTAGACGTATTTCTCTCCTAAGGGAATCTTATTCCGCAATATCTCTGTTCCATATGAAAATGGCCGTTCTTTTTTGTATGAAATGTGTATCATAGGGTTCTTAAGAAATTCTCAGACTCGTTGATCCACTATATTCTAATGAAAGATGTGGGAATAAACAGCAACCCCCTCTGCCTTTCTTTTGTCTTTCTGCTGCCAAGGTCTAGTATATCTCCTTTCTCTTGAAACATTCGCTTGTTCATTTCAGAAGCTATCCTTCACGGCTTCACTTGACTTTGCCTAGCGAAGGTTTCCTTTCCGTCCCAGACGTCCACTTCACCTGACGGTCTTCAGAGTTGACCTTGCTGCATGTTAGAAACTTGGCTAGGTTCAAGAGTTTCTCCTCATTGTTGCCCTTTGTTTCAAATACAAGGTCTTGATCTTATACGTACAGAATCCTACTGATATTTTGAACAAGTATTTATTTGTCATAAGATATAGGAAGGAAAGGGAGAGGAAATTTTATCTAAAGCTTTTGTTTGAGAATTTGTGTATGACCTTTTCATTCGTTTATCATTTTCTATTTTAAATTAAGGTTCTATGTGAGCTTGATATTTTAGCTAATTGGTGAATTTTAATTGAGGAGAGTTATTTAGACAATAAGGAAGAATTTAAAAAGGTGACTTATAGATTTACTTTTTTCTGAGGAGCCGGAATTAATATCTCAACAGCTTTACGTACTATTTTAAATTTTCTGTAAAAATAAAATTACTTGTTAGCTCGATGATTCGTTATCAAGTTAGATTTTAGTTCTTTTTTCTTTTCTTAACTTACAATTAGTTCTGTAAGAAATGAGAGGCATTTTTAACTTTACAGTAATTGAATATAATATATATTACTAATACATTATTTTATACAATAATTTTTAAGCAGAAATTCCTTCCTTCATTGTGAACTGGAAAAAGAAAATACATGTTCAGAGTAGCATTGTTCTAGTACTAATATACATTACTCGTAATAGTACTTCCGATTTTCAGTGCAATATTCTAATGAACATATTAGTGACTATACGTTGATATGGTGACTAATTGGCCATTAAAATTAAGCAAGTTTAATCTAAGATTTAAAAGAATCGTGAACGACGTAAGCAGAAAACAATATTTGCATAAATTCTCCCACCTTCGCTTAAAGCTAGGAAAAGTTTGTTTTTATCGCCTAGGGAGCGATTTATCTTGCTCAAGGAAGTTTTGTGAAGGTAGATGGATGTTTTGAAAGGGCTTAAATTGTTTCCTCACTGCTAATACTATTCGTACCTTTTCGCCGATTTATTTTCTCCTGCGAGATATCGCGGGAGACGGTCTCCGTGGAAACCGCCGATTACTCTTAACAACCCTCAGACGGATCTCTTTTTTGCACCAAATGTATATTTACAAGCTTTCTCACAAGGAATCATGACGCCTTAAACTTCCGGTTCAAGAGTTTCCTTGTTGATCAAGTAATCTTTATTGTAATAGAGGGTGTGGAAACTTAATTCTTTTCCCAAACAGCATATGCATTGGCAGGTGAATTTTTTTTGGTACGAAAACGTTTTTATCTTTCAAGCTCTCAACTCATTGATTCTTATAAAATTGTTTTATAAGAATCGTTTTAGCATATTGGCTGTAATTACTATTATACTAAATTAAACATTGATATAAAAACAGTTGATTGTGTATTTACTGTTTTTATCTAAAATTATTCTATAGGATGTATCGGGTGGAATATTTTTAGCTATGAAATATCAACCCCAAAGAGAGATTAGGGGTAATATAATTATAAACACATTTACAAGGTTATTACATTTATTGAGGTTATTATAATAGTCAGAGAAATGTGTATGCTTTTTCGAAAGAATTTTCTCCGGAGGAAGTGTTATAAAAAGAGTATTTTAATAGAGACTATCTCTAAATCGATTGGAAAATTTGAAATATTGCATACAGATATGCTTTCCTCCGATGCAGCAATTAAATTAGATTTAACGAATGAGCAATGATTAGAAATAAACTCCCATCAGTCTGCTTCTAGGAAGGGGTCAATAAAATATTATGAGCGTGTCTGTTATCACACAATGGCATCATAATAACTCAAGGGATGTTGTAGGAATTCGGAAGGGCAAGTGAGGGGTGAGCAACATCTTTCCATAAGAGGTTAAACACCCAACCAGCGATCGAGTAGAGGTTTATTCGATGGGCGTCATAGGTTTTTAACAGCAAACGTTTTCCACGGATACGGCTTTGTTTACATTTTTATTGGCCCTCAAAAGTGCCGTGTTTGGTAAAATGTCAGTAATTCGATGACACGGAATGCCTCTTCAGAGGACAATAGCCTCGAAGTGATGTCACTGTCTGCAAATCCTCCGATGAAGTTTTTTATTGAGGCGGTTTATCTGAGAGGTTTTAATTCTTTTATGGCACCTCGTAAAAGAGAGATATTCGTCGTATCTCGCGTCGTTTTGAATTTATACATTTCCTCTCCGATTTGCGATAGAGTTTTTGGTAGAGACATCAATTCGTTTTGTCAACGTTGGCCCTACTAAATTGACATATTCGAAATTTGCTTTCTTTCACTTTAAAAGGTTAACCCAGGAAAGTTTATTGTTAATTGAGAAAATAATTAACACTGATACCAGATACCACACCTAATTGATTTTTAAAATAGTTGTTATATCCCTATACAATCCAATTGTGGATTTTATATATCTATTTTTATATATTCTGCATTAAAATGGATAGGTGAAATGCCCTTAGAAATATAAATGATAAATATGTACAGAGGAGATAAATCTGAGAGAGTCAAGCTTTTGATAATAAGTAGGATAATATAAATTCCACTGAATCTTTCTTTTATCCTCGACGTTTAAACATTCGTCAATTTTTTTAACGTGTAATAAGATCTTGTTCATTATTGGAACCAAGTGATAATGAGACACACCTAGTGTATTTCCAGTATTCAGCAATGGAATAACATAATGCTTATTGTATATTATTCGTGTCATTAACAAAGGCGTATATTGTATTACCGATATAGTATGACTTAAGGGACGAAGATAATAGGATGTACCTCAACGGGTGTACATGTCGTTTTCCTCGTTTTCAAGCTTTTAAATCGTACAAAAGCCTCTCTCATGCAAGTGATTTTTTGCGATTCTCTTTCTGCATATGCGTGCATGGAATTCATAACTTTCTTAGCCTTTGTTGACGTAATTCTCAAGTGCTAATTGACAACGGTAGAGTAGTAAATAATCGCAGAGTGTTTATATAGCTAGGTTGCTAAGGATTCGTTGTGCCTGGAGACCATTCCACAGCTTCTTTCGCTTCTTCTTCTGGTGTAAGTCACGGAATTATTCTGAGCGTGACGCGGCAAGCTTTTATGTTTTTAGGGAAATATCCTCTGTTCAAAGGAACTGTGCTGTCACGTTCGTGCACGTGATGGGTTATGTTTTATTATGAATCTGAGGCGCGGGTGGAATGGTAAACCTTTGTTTGGATTCACACGCCTCGTTTTATGTGATTGAAATGCGGTGTAAATACTAGGAGTGTGGATGAATGTTGGTCTTCAGCTGGGGTCATCTTGAGATGTACCACGGTACAACGCTAAGCCAATGCCAAGCGTACTGACTTAAAGAAATGATGGAGAATTTTTATATATTCTTTCCGTTAATGAAATGCTTTGTTATTTTTAGTAGTTTTTAATAAAATCTGACTTTTTCACTGATGCTTCTACTTCATTAGGGAATCCTTTTGTGGAATTAATATCCATCTCCTTAAATCCTCATCACAGAAATAGAAACATTGTAATATAATTAAGCCCATACAGAGTTATTTCCATTTCATTATCTAGATTTCCACACCAGATGTTCAATGAACAAATAAAAAATAGTGTAATTATCGTTTTCTTAATGCAAGGTATAGAACTTTGAAAACAATTATAATGTCTCTTTAATAAATCAGTCAAATTTATTGTAACAATCAAATGTTATTAAGAAATTTGGTGAAGGTAAAAATTAATAAATACAAAAATGCTCTGAATGTTTTACCTAGTATATCTCCAAGATATCCTAAAGAATACGAATCACTCGCATATACTGCAAATTATATTAATTTTTCTTTATGAATAACATTCTTTGCGAGAGAAAATGCTACTTCACTGAATCTCTCCATTAACTTTGACGAAAATGAATAGGCAAACGTTTTATTAACCTTAAACTACTTATTTTCTGATATAAGTTAAGGAGTTGTCGAAATTCAAAGAAAATTATGAGGATGTAATTTACTTATAATACATTAAAAATTTCATACATACCAATAACGGTATTACTTCTAAGGGTATCTTCCATCACTCTAGATGAGTGTCCAAATTCTATAATTCCATGAAAGATCTGACAGAATGAGAAATGGATATTTTCCATTAGGTTATAGCTTGTACTCTTTCCGAAATTACTCATTTCAAGGAACCATCAAAGGGTTAAGATATCACCCACTCTTACTCTACCAACGAAATCATTCTATTTAATGAATTCCCTTTGAAGTTGTAAATTTTGAACAAATAGACCTCTTCGATCTCCATAAATATGCATTTTCCTTATTTTTTCTTTGCTCCGTATCTAAAAGCACATGTCTTTTATGTACATCCCCGCGTTAATATAACTTTTTCATCATTTAATAGGATACGCTTTCAGCTTTCGATACATCCATGTCCGCCCTCTTACGGTATGGCTTTGAGTGGAGTGATCCAATCGTTATTTTAGAATATGTCTCGCGGACCACTTCCAGTAATAGAGTTTTCCCAAATCATTTGACACGAATGAATCCGTCCGCTTTGAGAGAGTTTCTAGACTCGGATCAAACGCCTATGGGAGATTGATTGAGTGAGTCGTGTTTCTCCGATGCAATCCATTTCCCGCAACTTCATTCCCCAAATGCTATACGTTCGTTAGCCGGAGAGCGGTTCCCGACGATGTGAAGAACCTTGAAAGTATCCGACCAATATTTTTCCTCAACATCTAGGTCGTTTGTGGTATTTATTTTTTTGATGTTTGAGTGTTTGCCAAACATTTATTTTTTAAATATTATTATAATTTTAGAGTTTTTCCGTGCCGTATTGTATCTTTAATTTGAACGTAATAAATGTATGAATCACTGCTAGTGGAACTGAGTTTGTGAGCTGGTTACTAAGTTAACAAAATAAATCATGGCTCTTTTACAGTGTACAGCGAGATGAATTTATGATTTCCTATCGTATTAAACTGATTAACCCGATAACTAGATTTCTCGTTATAATTTTTTTTTTAATTTTCAGTTTCAATGATTTTTATTTGAAATGACGTGAAGATGTGTTGAGATTATTGCAATGAGAAATACTGAAAGCGAAATATTCATTCCTTCTACAAAATTAACAAGGAATATTTTGTTTAATGATTGTAGTCGTGTTCTTTATCTCTTCGAAATCATTAGGATCGCGCTTTAAGCAGTATTTTTTTATCTTTATGGCAAGAGATTTTTTGTTGAGATGTAAATATCTTTTCGATTTAAATAATCAAAAAAAAGTTTTCAAATTTACATTAAATCTTACTTTTTCCTATTCCCAAACTTCTACCCGGTATTACACGAATAACAATATTAATCGCACTTGTTTTCCTTCAATCACTATGGAAACGCGTTCTTTCTCCATCGTTCAATATTTAAAGTGTGACACGGTGTTCCTGTCCACGTCATATATTGCATTTTAAAGGCGCATTTGAGAAAGGCATTCCAATAGCCGTGAATCCCATCTCTCGTCCAGAGTCACCCAGGAATTTCAAAGCAGTAAAACAGGAGGCGGAAGCTCATAAAAGCGGTAAAAAATCACCTCCAAAGGTACTCCTTTTCATTAACCATTGCTTTATTTCGCAGAATGCTTTATAAAACACGTCACATAAGCATTCACACGGCACTATACGCTTTTTCAATTATGTGCGATAGGATTCATTCATATCGACGGCGTTTTTACTTGGAATTGGTGGTTGCTATGATGAAGTTCACTACTCGCTCTTTTGAGTTGAATTGCGCAATTCGAGCGGTATAGGAATACAATAGAACTTATATTTCCCTCTTTATTGTACTCGTCATATTTTCTTTCTAACAAGATTCTCAGTTTTAGAACAAGATTTTTCGAAATAAGAAATTGTTCGTGTATACCATGTTGAAATTATTTTCGTGTTCATATATTTCGCGTATATATCCTATTTATGTATTTAATTTATGTGTACTTATATTAATGCTATATTATAGGTTTTTATTATTTTACATTAATATCGTTTATTTTATGGATATTTCTAAGGAATTTAATTAATTTCATTACAGTGAGTTAAACCCACAAACATGCTCTATTCTTGTCCAAAAAGAACGCAATCAGGATGAATTATAATTACAGATATTGAAGTCAGTATATGAAAAGCCGCTCACAAATCTCTAATTAAACTTCAGTTGGAGGAAATTATCTTCAATTTCACATTAAAGTTTTTTTTTCATTCCTTCCTACGCGAAAAAAACTGCATCTTTTTGGGAAACTTAGCGTAATTATATTTCCATTAGGGAGCTTCGTTCTATCCAATAAGTGCTACGCCCGATGTATTTTTAATTAGAATGAGCTTTGCCAATACGAAATTAGTTCCTAAAATTATTATTTTTTGCATAGATATGTAATTTAGAGTCTGTTTGCACAGAATAACCTTTGGTACACTTTTAAATTTCGGGATCCATTTTTTGATGGAAATAATTCGAAACATTTTGATACAATTGCAGTAATTGTGAATTTCTATGTTATTTTTTAATACTTAATTCTGCTTCTTGTACAACTACTTAATCTCGGTTCAAAGAATGACTTTGCTTCATGGTGTGAGGTCAAATAACATGAATGTTTTATAAAATTAATTTACCCTTTCCATAATTTACAAATAGAATTAGAAAATCTCTTACTACATAGTTTAGGAGATCAAGTTATGCTATCAAAAAAATTTTAAATATATTCAGTAATATATGAGCTACTTATATCTATTGATAATTATCTCGGATAGAACAGATGGGAACAAAATAATAATAACCTTTTCATTTATATCTTGTGCATAGTTTAGATTTTATAGTTCAATTCCAAACTCCGAATACATAAAGATTTTCAAGAGAAATAGATATTTCAATGTGACCACACTACTGAATTGAAAAAGTGGAGTTTTATAGAAAATCTTCATAAGAGCATTATTCAATTATGGAATGGATTTTAGAATAAAATGTTTTCTTGAAAGCGGTAATTAAGCGGAAAGTAATTCATTAAGTTTCATTATGTTGATTGTTGCAATATTCAGATTCAAATATAATAGAGCAAATAAATCGGTAGACGGAATCGTCCAACGATTAATTTATTAAAATAAGGCTAAATGTATCTCCACGAATGTTATTCTTTCCTGAAGAAAGTTGGGAATTCGAGATAAAGATCCGTCGGCCTGGAGATAATTCCTCTTTTTGCTTTGTCTCGGGGAAATGTCTAGGAAAGAAAATCTCTTAACGTTGCCCCGAAAAAATTCAATGGAATTTATGAGTAAGACAGCTACTTTTGCGTATTTCTAGTGCATCTTATTGTTTGTTTCACTGCTTCCATGGTTACTCCGCATTGGCTACAATTCAGGCATACTTTTTCTACAAATAAAAAATTGAGGATTTTCAATTGTTTCCGGCTTGGAAAGGCATTTCAGTTTAAAAAAGCATTGAAATTATTTCCACGAATGGTCTCGTGTATGGAAACTTATTTTTCTTGGAGAGGAAGATAAATACTGTTGAATAAATTGCTAATGAGTTCATTTTTATTCGTTGTGGGGTATTATTATTCTGTTATTATCGAGTCAATTTCATTCTGGCGTATTCGCATTATCATTACCCCACTATGCGGGATGATAATTAGAATACCCCAGATTTTTCAGAGTTCTCTGGAAGAAATTGAAAGATGGATTTACGGCTCATTTATTCCTAATTAATGACATTGTATTTTGTAAAACGCTTAAAGCGTTTCTTTAAATAGTAAGAAGAGAGAAAATCTTAATTGTGCATAAATTTACGTACGTGATTTCATTGAATTGAGACAATCTCTGAACAATAAAGATGATGATTTTCTGATACTATAATACCCGTAATTGATTTCGTAATGTGAGTCTTCATTTAATACTCTCAAGTGATAAAAGTGTAGCATAGAAATTATAATGTTCTTAATTCTCCTTCATTATTGTAATTCCGAAGAATTGGGCATTATTAATCCTAAAATCGTGTATAACCGAATATGCTTAATTGTTGAAGTATTAAATCGAATTGAGAATTTGTCTTATTTTCTCGAATAATTTCAGAGAATAACAATGTTAAATGAAACCCCATTATTAGAAACTTCAGCAATATTCATTTCATTGATTAATAAATTGGAGCCACTTTTTCCTGAACCTAAGATTAATGAAATTATTTTTACTCCTCCGGAACTTTATATCTGTATACATTTCAATATAATATTTAAAAACGACATTTAAAATTTCATAAAAAGCTGTAACATGCTTGTTAAATTTCATGTATTTTATTCATTAAAGATAGAAATTCATCCATGGGTTTAAGCTTTTAAAGAGCATTTATTTTAAGCAATAAATGTATTATGTTCTCCTCACATTTTTAAAAATTTTTATTCATTATTATTACCCTGAATTATTTTCAACTTTAATGAAATCTATACTTTATCATTGATATAAATTTCTAATATATTCATTCCACTGCTTTCGAATTCCCACTCCAAAAGGAATTCTGAAAGGAGAAATAATCTTGTGGTTTTGCTGGTTTTTAATACATCTATTATATATACATCTAAACTGATTCAACTGGATAAGCATAAATCCTATGTGTTTCTGTATTGAAATACTTCTTAACTTTTATAATTTGACTCTGAATGACCTTTATCCATTCTTCCACAAATAAATTTGATTTAATCAATATTATTTTTATGTTAGCTCATTTACTGAAAGAGGTTCGAAGTATTTTCTTTAGAATATCCTGTAAACTTGAGTACCGTGGAACTAAAAAAAATTGGTTTTATTCAAATTGTATCCAATAACTTTGTGAAAAATATCTCGTTTCGAAAATGTGTTACTATCTGTTTTTATAGTGCCGCATTGTCGAAATTGTCAAAGTGACCTCAGAGGCGCCTTTAGTTGCCCCGCGATACCGTAAAATTTGTTTACGAGCGCCGCATCTCCAATGGCAGCGGGATCTCCATTTCTCTCTAAACCTCAGAGTGGCATCCACCGTAACCCAATGTATTTTTCCGACCTCTTCAGTACGTGAAATCATTCCCCAGAAGGATTCCTCAAGGTCCTATTTTACGGTTCTTCAATACGAATAGTGTCGCATACTTTCATAGCCAGCAATATGGCTCGGACGTATAAAATTTTATTTCCCATTACACAGTACGACTTCCGGATTCTCTTACACTCTTCTTTCTTTTTGGATCCTTCCGATTTTATTTCCCTCAGTGAATGTCATCGAAATGGATAGATGTAAATGGGATATTTTTGTTGGTCGCGCGTAGTAGGAAAAACTCGGAGTAAAAAAGAGATGGGTAGACGGTAGACGTGACAGGCTTGACATCTGTGACTAGAAACGTCTCTCAAGTAATGCCTTCCTTTTCAAATATCTAAGTATCAGGTTGCAGACAAAATTTTCTTATCTATCATATGAAGGGTATTTTTTCAGTTGATTTTTTTCGTCTTATAAAATGCGTTTACGAATGAATTAGTCTAACAATTAAATTATTCATGATAATTATTTGATAGTCGTTTTACTAAGTAGAATTATTCTGTATTTGTGTTCTTATTTTTTTGTTTCATCGTATAATAGATATAAAAATATATTGGATTTGGGGTGTAAAAATGTATCCCATTTTCAATGGTAGAAAAAGGGTAATTTCCATTGTTAGCACAGTCATTAAATAAGGGCCAGCAGGTTAAATAGTACTTATTCCTTACTCGATATCCTTAAATGAAAATATGGAAGGGTATTTAGCATTCATTTTTCTTCATGTCAGTTTGTCTTTTTTTCTTATTATTTGAATGAAAGATGACGGATGATAAAATATCATTTTGAAGTATCTTACGAGCTGTCGTAGAGTGAGAAAATGTAATGAATACGAGTTAAGAATGATCTAATAAAATCACGTATAGGGTTATTTAGGAATTAGGGAGAAATAACATACAAATTATAATCAGGAACTGTCCCCTTTAACATACAGCTCTTTCCTTTATCAAATATCTGCATCATTCTCCGGCTCATCTCATAAAATAATAGGATAATTCGAAATTTTACCCTTGAATTAAGGAAATAATTCATTATCCCTATTGGGAAAATGAAATTATCACCGATATTTATTTTCTAGAAAAAAATATACCTCTCTATTTCTTATCGCTCTTTGGAACTTCATTCGAATCCATTTTGTTTTATTATATTTTCCCTCCTCGAGTTTGAGATTCCTCAGAGGCTATCAGTTCAGTTCGATCCGTACTCTACCCTATACTCATTCCCGAACTTCTTTTTTTTTAATACTGCCATCTTGTTCCCGCTTCTTGTTATTTTTACAGCTCCATTGTTGCGCCATCTTCTTCCTGTCCCATTTGACCCGATTATATCGCGCACGTGTTGAACGACGCCCTCGGGATTCGACATATCGATTGATATTTTTCCTCCTACACCGAACCGATCTTCGAGGGTACATGTTTGGTTATTTCTAGCGACCCTGTTCGCCTAAAGAAATAAATGTCAATTTTGTCGATGGCCTTACGATTTTAAAATTCTGCCGAAGTCGCTTCGCTTGGCAACCGAGTTTCCATGACGTCATTTGGCTCGAAATAAATACGAATTCTCAGAATTGACAGAATTTATCTTTTGACGTTTTATTTTTGGGAATCCAAAAGAATGAGGCCTCAGCCAAAGAAATGTATTGAAATTAATTCTCACTGCCCTTATTTTTAACTCAGATGAAATCTTGAGCAATTTAGCTATAAAAGATATAGATAAAATAAAAGATTGTGAATAATGTTTTGCTTTAGAATTTTGTTTGCGGTTTTTATTTATAATTATTGAATAAATTTCTATTCCGCGAAGCTCATGAACAGAACCTAATCCACTTTAGTAATTTAAACATTTTTTCATCATGCCGAAACAACTATATTGATAAATTGTGTGAAAACAATGGAAGATATTTATATTTGTTATTATTATATTGTTTCCCTCATTATTTTCCACATTCACTTTTCACTGAGGAAATATTGAAACACGATTTAAAGCGATAATAGATCGTTTAAAGAGTGTTAAACTTGGCTTGTTAACATTACTTTCTAGTTTACTCATTTATGTTTCACTCTCCATTAGAACACAACGAGATAGAATTTTACTTTCGTTTCGCTCGTTGATCCTATTATAAATTCAGAATTAATAACACGAGTAAACATTTCACCTTTTGTTCCAAAACCTCATTTATTTTGTATTTGATTTTTTTCATAATCCCCTACGTTAAACCTCTATTGTTACTCGCTATTCATTTTGAAATTTGTGTAACGCTATGAAGGGATCGCCGTATGCTAACTTTCACGTTTCACATAGTGATAGTTTAATTTTAATTATCCAAAAATGAACGACTTAAATTAGGTTTACTCATACAGAGAATCATGAATGAATTTAATAAACAATTAGGCTCAAATTAACTGGGAAATTTAAGAATTTATCAAGTTAATTTCCTGAACATCAAACTTAAATAATCCGTATCCCTTGCTTTTTTTAGAATTAAGAGCTATTACTTTATTCTTTGAATAACTTTTAAAAGAATTATTTATTCAATTTTTAGATATTATTTTATATTGTAATTTTCATGTACAATTTTTCAATGGTATTTAACAAAAAAATGATTGCTAACAGTTTATCATCCTTAGTTCTTCGAATCATTTTATGAGGGTTATGAAATGTTGAAAATAATATCTAAACCAAGTATATTTGAAATAAAATAAAATTTGAATTTGATGTCGTATAATAGGGAATATATCAATAACTTTTAACTGGATTCCAAATATATTTACGTTAACATTAATTTATTTCAAAATATAACATCTCATCTTCTCATTTGTAGCATTGCTGATGTTTTCCGTAATCCAAAACCTAACTTGATTAGGCTAAAAACTTGTCCATGCGCAAGGGTCATCAGTTCCATTCCTTTCAATGCGAAATCCTTCGGAATTTCGTCACTCGCTTTTTGAATACTTTTTGATTTATCTCATTTTAAGGGTTCGCTACGGAGAAAGTGGATTTTCCACGTAAGATTAAATTTTGGATGAAAATGCCTCGGATTCAATTTTCCGCAGAAAAAGATGCTAAATCATATCTGCGTCAAAGTTTTCCGCTATCCTAAGGGACTAAAAGCTCCTTTCCCCTCATATTTAGGGCAGAAAAGGCGGTTTCCGCTCTAATCAAAGTGAAGTTTATCACAGTATTTTTGTATCGCTAAAGACAGAGGTTTTAATTCGTTTCCCTTTCTCTTCAAATCCATGCGATTCATCTTCTGTAGCCATTCGATTAATCTGTCAAAATTATCAGGTTTTGGAGAAAGTCTTAATCTTGAACTCCAGACGTATTAGTATTCATATATTTTTCGCGAGGATTTAACCCTTCTTCCATTAGTGGATGAATGGAGTATTACTTATTCATCATTAGGCACAGAAGAGTCGATGGATTAATCCAATATCTAGGATGTTAGAATGTAGAAAATCGAATCTAGTTTGATTAATTTATGATTATCGTAATCATATTGCATTGTAAAACGAAACTAAACGAAAAGTAGAAAATTATCTCTTCTTTTAAGTTTAATACTCAGGGCTAAAAATAAACACTATACTGTTATTATTTCAACATAAATCTCTTGTAACAGAATTAGCATATAAGTTCGCTCGAATCCATCTCCTCTTCTCTCTTTATTTTCTATTAGAGAGCTAGAGACTTTAACGCTGGTAGTACTAGGTCAAACGTTATACCCAGCGCAGTTTTATGCGTTGAATAGCCCCATAGACCACTTAGTCTCTTCAAACCGAATGCTCCTAGTTCGTGGCGGCAGCCTTAGAAGTCCCTCGCAACTCTTGACGCAATTCAGCCCTCATTTGTTTATGTGGAGGGGGAAATAGAGACGAACGCCCGGAAATAACCTACCGCTCGATGCCATGGGATCCCATAAGAGTACCTCACCTTTGTCTCACACAATGCCCTGAATAAAGCCATTCTCCAATTTCCTTTTGCTCTTCGTTTTTCAGTCCTCCATCGCAAAGTACCCTTCAGTCCTAACCACCAAATTCTCTCCTTGTCCTTATGAATTTAAGCACCATCTCGAGACAACCATTCTCATATACTCCGCTGCTAAACACGCCATGGATTGGAGAACCGTTTATATTTCCTTGATTTCAAGTATTCCTTCAGCAATACGCTTTGATAACTTCTTTTTCTCAAAGCTCCTGACATATGGACTTTTGAGAGTACGTTTGAAAGGTTTGGCATTCGATATGCAGTTATAAAGGCATTGGAAGTTGATACAATGATGAAAGAGTCTATGGCATTCGACCCTATCTCGTGCAATTGATTTTCCTTTCCCAAGTGGCTTCTTGGTTAATTTTCATAGTTAATATTTTAAGTAAGAATTTAATGGGTGAAACTAGGATATTTTATTTGAAGAACAAAGCTACTCTCAATATCATAATAGATTTTACGTATAACGTATAACTATGATAGTTTAACGTTTGATGTCTATTATTTTTAATAGTATTTGCAAAATTAATGAATTTTAGATTTATTGATGGGATTGAAGTTGGTAAATAATTCAACCTTTACTGCAGCAGCTCGATTTTGCATTATTTGTCTTACTGTTCCGTTGATTTATAGGGAAATACGCAAAGAAGAATCGCAGACTTTGTTTCGAAATTGGTGGCGGTGGAGGAAAATTCGGAATCAGAAATTCCATCAAGTTCGTTGTGACTTTTGAAGTAGAAGGTGCTCTCAGTAAATATACTTTTTATCGTCATTCCCCGCAGAAAGAGTCATTGCTGTTTTCATTTCTCGAAAATTTACCTTTCGTATTTTTTTTTTCAAAACTACATTCACATCGTCTCTGTCTGCCTACCTTTGTGTCTGGGAAATATTTCCATCGAAACAAAAATCATCCTTTTTCCATGAACCCTCCAAGTCCTATTTACCGAGTTCCGTCCCCTGTCTCATCGGAAATGAATCCAGGATTAGAATAGCAGAGTCCATACAAAGAGAGTTAATAAAATTTATCGTCATCGGATTTTTTTCCTCATCGTGAATTTTAATTACTTTTCTGATAGCAATGCTCTTGCAATAGTATCGAAACCCCCCTAACAAAAAGTTGTCCTTGAATCCCTCATCCATTAGGGAAGGATAAAGCTGCCATTCAATTCCGCATACTCTCCATTGTAAGCCTTCAGACCTCTCCAAGATATTCATCCACTTGATGTACCGAAAGGGCTTTGAGAGTACAATAGAGTTATACCAACATTTGCATCCCTTATGAGATCCAAGTCCTTCGTTACATTCAATTGTTTTGCTGTATACTGCGTTTCTAAGGAGGTCGACAATAAGGAAGGTATTATTGGATAAGTGCTTCTGCTTATAACTTCTTAAAAAATTGAATTTTTCCGAAACATAGTATCTCAATACATACATTCAACTATTTTGTAATTTACTTGATGAAAACATGTATGGTTTGGTAAGTGCATTGATGGATTTTAGTCTGATTTTTTTAAGTTCCCATCTTATTGTTTGTGCATGGAATATAATTCATTAAATATGCGTTGAGAGAAATACATACTTGTCAAACTTCAACTTTGGAATCTACATCAAGTATGTAGTTGTAATCTGATGTAGATAAAGCGTACGATAAAGAATATGAAAACAAAAGTTATAAGAAACAAGATCACTTGATAATATAAATTAAGGAAATAGCAGAATTTTTATTCTCACGGTTGTAATAGAGTATGCTTAATGATAAATATATTTTAATTATTTCATATTTGCTTATATAATATGGAAAATATGAGTTTTACAAAATAGCCTTACTTGGAATTGATAGTTGAGGAGGATAGATGAGGAAAAATTTCCGATTTAGTTTATTAATAAGAGCTCGCAAAAAATTCCACGTAAATGTCTCGTTAGCATCTTTTTTATATGAGTCATCAAAATATCAAGGGACGGTGAATGTTGACGACTTTAGCGAGATGAAATTTATTTATCCTGAACATAAAAATCAAACTTTAAACCATTGTTGCTAATTGTAAAGAGTATGTATTAATCCGAAACTTTGGATCGGAAGGAAAGGACTTCTGGTGATGAATCGTACCAGAACGGTTGTGTATTCCCAAATTCTCAGAGGTCAAAAAAGTCCACATTTTTAAGACCCTTTTCCAAGAAATATTGGCAACGTCGCGAATTCTTTGAGGCAAAACAATTATTCTTGCAATAATGAGCATACGGTATGCGCACAAACAATGGAGTGGATAAGAATACTTGGGAAGCGGTCTGGCGAGTCATATAGTATATTGTCCTTCCTTATTAACATCACAACCCTTCTTTGTTTTCCTATGGAATGCCGGGAAATTTTCAGGGAAAGAGATGGAGTTTGCTCATCTCCGTGCGGATTGAAGCTTTCATTTGTTTCTGCCGCCGTCTGATTCGGTGAAAAAGGTATTTCTCTCCCCCACTCATTTTCGATTCGATGATCAAATACAAAGGGTTTTTGGAGTGTCAAGCTGTGTGCAAGCCGTCTGACTAAGTTCTTTTTTTCCTCCTAAAGTTTGTCACCTTTCATTTTTTTTACGCCTTTGCTTCTTTGAGAGGTAAAAATCACCTTTATGCATGGGCCGGAAATTTGGATTCTAAAGCTTTGGAAACGTTTCAAAGCTTACTTATTTACGTTTATAAGTATTTCGCTTTGTATTTGAATGCATTTATTATCTTTTTGTGCGGTTTTTATCTGAAATCATCGTATATTTTCTATCCATTACTTTGTCGATGAGTCTGTTCGGGAGATCGTAGTCCTCAAAATTTCACATCTTTTTATGATTTGATTCGCTGTTTATATTTTTAGATTTCTATTTTATAGACGGTCAAATATCGAATTTGTTTTTTACTGAACTAGGATTATTTTGTTTTGATGTATTCACTGAGAAATTTATGGATCAAGTATGGTAATATTAATATATTTAGTACTCGTTTATTGTTAATTTCAGTTTGTTCATAAAAAATTGCTAATTTTTTCTAAAATTGGAAAGGAAAGTTTAATATTAATTGCTTGATCCCTTCTGTATATAAAATTTAAGCTGCGATATTCAAGAGATAAATAAGTAATGGTTATCATGGTGCTTTAAAAAAAATTAATGAAATTTGAATTATGTTCCAGTGGTTTTGGTAGCACTACCAGAATTTGTTATTCTTTGAAACAGTTACTGTATGAGGGTGTTAATAACATGGTAACAGTTGCTTAAGAACTGTGATATAAATTATTCACTTATCAAAGAAAAAGATGAGAATTTCTTTTTCTTTTGATTTTATAATTAATTTTCAAACATTGAAAAAGTACAGTTATTATCTTCTCTTGAAAGCATTTTATGCATTTATTAGTGACAGAGAGATGAATGGTTTCTTTGTAATTAAACGATTAGTTTAAATGAAATTTTATTGTTTGCTCATAATGGTGGATTTTTAATATTATATTTAAACCTGTCAGTGAGTACAATAGAAGAATGGAAAATTCATGCGTAACTGAATCGGAAATAAAATACAGGACATAATATATCAATTCCTAAAACAATTAGATTTGGAATAATCTCTTTAAGATCTATAAATAATATTCTGAAAAGTATTCATTTTTATCAAAATGAAAGAGCATTTGTACATGTTTTCATAAAGCAAGATTTATCAGGAAAACCTCTGTAATACAGTCAAATAACACAATGAATTATGAATTTAAAATTGAGATTGATTATTTTGAATCCCAGCGATAATTTAATGAATCCCAGCAGTGCCTTTGAATTATCATTAACGCGATTTTATTAAAGCCCTTCTCTACGAGATTGCGAGGAATTTTCAATTTAGTCCAAAGAAAGGTAGAAAATCGTGAGTAATCCGAAGTCAGGACTAATTGAGTTTTGAGTAGTCTGTTAGGATTTCCTTATTATCCGAGCGTATGGAGTGATTCCAAAGCAGGAAATATTTATTAAGGAAAAGAGAAATTTTGCGTGGAAATATCTGAGGAAGGAATGCTTTAAAACTCGAATATTATAGCTGCGAAATCCCAAAGTATAAGTAATTAAATTATCCGCTATGTTCATCCAGAACATGGAAGTTATGTATAAGGATGGATATCTGTTGAAATTGAAAAACTGAAAATCAATCTTTAAAGTAATTTAAAAGGCGTATATATGAACATTACTAAAGACATCGAATTTCATAGGAATATATTTGATATTTGTTATGTTATCTCCTTTATTATTGGTACACAAAATTGGTTTTAATACTCAAAAAATTTAGCTCCTTAAAACTTTATTTTACTCTTTGGATTAAATACTAAACTTCTGAAAGATTAGATATTAAACTCCCTATATTTAGAAAATGCTTATTAAGAGGGTTTCAAGCTATTTTTCAATTATGAAACAATATAATGTACTGTAATTTGTTTCTTATATAATGAAAATATTCCAAAGGAAGATTTTATTATCCTTAGAAAAAATTGATTATATTGGCTCGGTAGAATAATTTTTATGTTTTATGATTTAAAGTACCTGTCTGCTGGATTTTCCTAATTTTATGGGTTCATAACTTTTTGCACGGGTTAAAAATTTTCTGTTATTTAAATGAAAGTATACCATTCTTTATTTATGTAGAATTAGGTATTTTTGACATAATAGCTGTCATCATGACATAAAAAAGTAGATAAAATATTGCTTATCATTCGTTACCAAGAATTTATATTAAATTAAATAACATTTTCAAATCAGAATATAATTTTCTATAAATTTTAAACGCCTTAAATTTCTTAGAAAAATAAAAATTGACAAGAGAGAATTAATGTTAGTCCTAATATATAATCCTTTAACATTCAACAGTTTTTTTCATATTTCCTTATCTCATTAGAAAATTAAATGCGTAATATTATCCCTAAGCATGCTGTTCTACGCTATGAGAACGACTTTAATCTCCTTGTATTTTCAATTCCGTATGAAAATTCTGTCCCCGAAATGGTACCGCTGTAGACTATGGTGCGCCTCTGCACCCAGACATACAGTCAACCGCCAACTATTCAGGAAGTTTAAGCTTCTTGGTGCCCGAAAAACTTCCCCCGGAGACGACGACGACGACCTGCCAACTGCAAAAGGGACGACGGATCCCAACTTCTTAATCAGCATTACGTTTGAGTTGCCATAAACAAGGATGCAGAGCCCGCCTTCAATTCATGTGAGATAGGCCTTTTCCAGAAACTCGTATCTTTGTCTCGAGTACCAAAACTCGGCGGTTTTCGACTCGCTTCTCCATGCCAAAGTTTCCCAAAGAAAAGGACCGCTTTTGAAAGATTTTGAGTCGACCCCGCGGTCACTTTTGTGGTATCTCAGTATCCGTTTGGCAGTAGTTTGGGTTTCTAGAGGCTATCCGTACTTTTTTGGAGGAAAGTTTGGTCCCTCTAGGAATGCGAATTAAACTGATTCAATTTCGCAAGTGCCTCTCCCAGTCAATATCCGTTGATGAAGTAATTTTGCAAGGAATGTCCATTAAGAGATAACGTTGCCGAGATCATAGAGAGCGGTGAATAGATATCTGATATGAGCAAATATCGTTAGATGCTTGTTGAATTCTAGGAGAGATTTAACGTTTGATGTGATTCGGTATCAATGAAGCGCGTGGTTATTGTGTTTTGAAAGCTCTTGGGATATTAAATCCACTATAGTCCCTTATCGTTTATAGAGAGAACTTTAATTTTTTGAATCTGTATAATAATCTTCGTGAGCTTCTCATACAAATGGAATTATAGTTATGTGAAGAATAAAACAATCTCACTGAAAGAGTTTTGCTTTTTTTTAAAGATGTATGGTCAACAAATGAATATAATAATATTTTGAAGCTTAACAATATAGTTTCCATCCAACGATGTTGTTGATCTCTCAATTTAAATCTTATTCGCCGTAATTTATAAATAAAAGTTAGTATTTTCTCAAAAAATAAGAAAATCCACGATTGAATATCGTCCAACTTTTTTTGCGATACCAATTACAGCTTCTATGTAATTTTCTCGAAATTTTTTCGTCAATATTGTAGATATTTCAATTACGAAGATAAATGTCTGAGTTGTTTGCTATCTGATATTTACTTAGCAATTTGACTCACAATAAAATAATAAGTTTTGCCATTATTATTATTATTATTAGAATTGTTGCACTTGGACATCTGACTGGTGACGACAAAAATGCAACAATAATTATTGAATTGTGCCAAACAGTAGCCTTTAAATCGATATTTTTAGGCGTGACTTCGTGGAAAGCCATAATACAATGAAATTAAAACTTTGTATTTTCCACACTGAGGTTGTTTCCAACCTCAGTGTGGAAAATACAAAGTTTTAATTTCATTGCAGTAGCCTTTGTTCAGTAAGAAACTATTGTTATCATAGTTTACATATTTTCCTTTCTCATCCCTCAGCATTATTGTTTTAATCTTTGTTTGCATTTAATTAAACTCATCATCTCTCCGAGCTTCGAGGCAATCTCTCATAACTTAGATTCAAGTCACTTAAAAGTTTCATCGACTTTGATTGATACCCTGCCTCTCCAAGGTGAATATTGATAAGAATTTCCTCAGGGCTGCTTAAGTTCCTCCTTAGCCCAACCCTGCCATCTGCATATCTATGATTAGATTTGCGAAGTTGCAATAGAATTAGCCTATCTATTAAATGTGCCTGTAGCTATATATTGCATTCCCTCACTTAAGATACTTTGTGTTTAGAATAGAGTCGAATTTAGTAAAATTATAATGTATGTAAATGTTTTTAATATGATATATACCTGGTAATTAAGCAAAACTCTAATTCTTAACTATTCCTTTAGTACTTAATTAACCCTATCTCTTTTCTTTCCAGGTAAGTCCTTGGTTTCGTAATACAGCTGCCTTTTGCTCTATTATCACTTATTCTAAGCTTCCTGTCTTTGGTGAGTACTTCATTAAATTTACATTTTCTCTCTATATTTTTTCTCCGACTGTTCTATACATTTTTAAAGCCTAATTTTTGAAGCAATCGAAAACAAATATTTGAAATTTGTCTAATTGTACATTAAGTTGTAACTCGTGAATCGAATCAGTGGCTTAAGTTTCTTTTTAATAATTAACATTTAAGAACTGGTGATGATTAAGAAACACGTACACGTAACTGCGTTTCGTAAAAAATAAGTGATTAGGCAACAATTATTTCCTTGGAAGTGTGTAATAGGAATAGTTGAAGTTTGAAAGTTTTGAGAGATATTCGTTAATTAAAAAATTATGAACGGTAAATATCGTAAATGGATATACGTTAAATTACGTTATTTAATGAAGGCTGCGTAAAGAACTCTAATTAATTTGCGTATGTATTATCATATATTTTACATATTGCTTATCTTTTAATAGAATACTGTTCAAGAGAAAGGTTGCTAAATAGATGTTCATGGTTTCTTATCTTTATGATATCTTCAAATCTCTTGAATTAGACAACGCATTGAAAGTATTAGGAATTTATTAGCTGAATTTGGACGATTGGATCTGATGGTATATATTCCCCTATGAATAAACTCAATCATTCAAATGATGCGATTACTCTAGGATTGAGGAAGGGATTTAAATGGATTAGAAGGGCCTTTTCGCCCATCCACTTCCATCTATCTCAAGAATGCAGTCCAGGCTTTACCTTTTATACTCTCGGACTTCATCTTCTCCTCCCGCACGCTATCCTAGTTTCCCTGTCCCTAGAGACGGCCACTGTCTGATCTTCCATCTATCTTCCATGCATTGTGAGCAGTGTATTGTCGAGTTTCCCAGAAAGAAATAAGAATTTTTTAATTTGTGCCGGTGAGATTTGAAAGGAATCGCATTTCGCTCGTGTTTTTTTGTTCTTTTGGTTAGTCTTGCATTGTATAGGATTTTGAGATTAGCGGAAAAAGTACGGGGAAATCTAAAGCTTAAGTCTTTCGATACTTCGTGCCCTAGATTCGAGAATGATTGTGGTTTTGTTTGCTGATACATTGCGTTTTGATGAAGTCCTAGCGATGAATCTATAATACAGCTTGTGATTAGAAATTACGATGGAATTGCCCGTCAATCGAACTTTGGATTACTATATATTATAAGATGATATTGCTCGATGTGGATGTACATGTAATTTAGATTTAATATTTTACTGATTTTTAATTAATGAGCAAATTTGTTCACACCTTTTTTTTAAAGTAAATATTCTTTATATTTGTAAAAAAAAGTTTGTAAACTCTTGGTGCTTTTACAGCATTAACTGAAGTATCTCTTCTCCCTAAAATTGTTCTCATTACGGCCTTTTTTCAATAATTTTCTATTATATATAATGAATCATTTTGATCAGCTTTTTAAATTTATTTTTTTATTCGTGTTTCCTAAATTTTCGTCTAATTGCCTTTTAATCTCTCTTATAAAAATATTTTATACTCGTAATATACCTTGTGATACTCGTTATCATATTGCAATAGGATTTGTATTAGTTTCCCCTTAGAATAAAAGGTTCCTAAATACTGTTCCAACCAAACCCTCTGGATAGAGATTTCTCATTAAGTACGAATATATTGGATGGGTCCTAGTTTTAGGATATTGTGTCTCCTTATTTGACATAGCTTCAAATTAAATAGTCTTATTTCAGCTTCTTTATAGCAATGGAATCTACAAAAGGGCATAAAGAAGTCTTGAATTTCGGCAAAGATGAAGAGACGCGTTCACTTTGTTTCGTAATAAGGTCTTTTGCGAAGCGAGTTCTCATCGTTAGCTTCAGTAGTAGAGGAAATATCTGGGACAGAATTGTAGTATCCTGAAGTTTATGCTCCACGCCGTACACATTCCCGTTTCCGTAACCCGATCCTTTTTGAGAGAACTTGAAAATTTAATTTAATCTTGATGGGAAAAGAATCAATGAAGGAGCTCAGTATTCCATTTGAAAATAATTGGGTCGAAACGACTGTGTGAGATGAATTGAGCGATAGATAATGAGAAATGGGAATTTCATTGAAAGGAAAATGCGGTTTTACGACCCACTTTCGTGTTAACTTTGACCCGTATTCACTATATGGCTGTAGAGAACGATGCTTTAAAAGCTTTAGTTTAAAGAATTAAGTTTATAACTGTATTCTCTTATCACTGTAAACTTGGGGTATCTATTTGTCATGTTAAATAATATGTAACTAATCAGAAACTAAGTATTCGAACAGGATGAGTATAGTCATCATATTGAAGTAAATAAAAGTAGAGAAAGGTATAGTTTAATCCATTCGTATGGTTGGAATTGAATATCATATCACAGTAAATTCTTATCGGCATCGAATTATTCGTAGAAAAAATGGAATCTTGAAGAAAGAACAAAGAATTCAAAGTGACAGCACGATATGAAAAGAGAAGATGATACGACTCAGGATGACACAATACGGTTCTGCAGGAAGGCATCAAGGGAATAAGGATGATGTATGGGACGAAGATTTGAATAAAGGAGTCTGAGATGCGACTGGCTGAGAAAAATGGGAAGGAATTGTCCCTCGGAAAGATTAAGGACAAATCGGAAAGCAAATAGTAGATTTGGAATGGAGAGGAGCGATGTCTTTGAGTTATAAATTTGAGTTGGATATGTTATCTTTGACAAAATTAAACGACCATGAAATACATCTATATTTACATTCGCATATTCGAAGAAACTTAGATAAAAGATGGTGTTTCTTTCTACATTATAAGAATTATTATTGAGAAGGTTTATTACTTACGTAAAGAGGGAAATAAATAGGACTTTTAGAAACGGCTCCATTCAAGTATTTACTTTTACAGTAGAGGAGTAAAGAATGGAATAGTGAGAAATGTGATGAGCAGAGCAAATGAATCCATTTAAATTTAAATATCTTTTTTTAAGTGGGTAATAATACACGAATTTAAAGTATATTTAAAGATAAAGTTTATTAAAGCTACACCATAATTTACATCATATTATTGCAGTTCATTCTTTTTTGCACATTAAGACCAAGAATATTAAGCTAAAATTTCTCTTCTGGTTGTTGATGTTCTCATGTGACGCATTTTCTATCCACATTTTGAAAATAACCCTCCCTGTAATATCGTTCCTTCATTACAATCCTCTCCTGAACAGTTATTCGAACTATCTGAAACGAAAGTGAATGAGATTATTCAAAATTAATGCACTGGAATGTCTAGTTTTCCACCATAAGAGCGTTGTAGCATGAGTATTTGAGAAATATATGTATCAATGTTTTCATACAGTAAACTTCGTTTTGATAAATAAAGGATATCAAAATAATTTATGATAGCTATAGAATTCGGAGGGATAAATTGAAAGGTGCAATTGCAGGTGTTGGAGGAGGCCAATCATGAAACCATATTCATCAACAAAACTATTTGGAGAAATATTTATCAATGATATAGTTGTGGATAATAGACGAATGAATATAGCAAAAATTTAAATAGACTGAGAAGTGATAGATTTAATAAAAGAAACTTATTTTCTGGAGCAGAAAAATTCAAAGAAAATATTATTAACTGGTATATAAATAAAATTACATCCAAGGCCAATGCGGAATTCAAAATTAAGATTTTACTTCTATGTTTCAAGAATATACGACGTTTGAAATAAATTAAAGTTAAATTAATTTTAAATACAGCCCGTAGAATAGCATTTATAGGTACTGAGGATATCTGTGGAAAATTGCAATGCACCATAGACATTAATTCTAAGAGAAAACTTTTAGACTTTGAAACATGTTGGAGGGGAATATTGAAGATACAAATAATGGGTCAGCAATATAGACTAACGTTAGAGGAACCAATAATATAGAGCACTATCTAGAAAAGGAGATGAATAGATTTTGTCTGAGATATTATGAATTTGGTAGGAATTAAGTTGAAGGTCAAGTGAAAAAAAAAACTGCCTGAAGGAAGACAAAAATATAGAAAAGTTAACCGAATAAGAAACACTATACTGAAGAAAGAATGGACATAGATGATGTTGATGGTACTGAATGATCATCTCCGCTTCTTAAATTAAATATTCCCCATACGATTATTAAGGAACGAAAAGTTATTCTGCTTTCATTATCAGATTAAAACCGATTATTGGAAAACCTAGATTGATTTCATTCAAATATATTTTCCTGTCATATATAGAAGTTATTACAAATTTGAGGTCGGCATTTATTATTAGGTAATAGTTTATTAGGTAATAAGTAATAGTAGGTATAATTTATTAAAGGTTTAATAGGTATAATATGTAACTATTATTAGGTAATAGTCTTTAATAATTTCATAACCCAATGTTTCCAAGGCTTTATATCTTGAAAGGAAAATTATACTCACATATAGGAATGTTTAATTAATATGTTTCACTGCCAATAGGATGGAAGAAGGCGTTGCAATCCATTTGCTGAAGACAATCAATCTTCTCCACGATACACTTGCATATTCTTGAAAAAAAATGGCATCCTAAAATTGAGAAACTATTCATTTTATTGAAAATCCAACAATATACAAAATAAGGTTATCTCTAACTGTACATGCAATATCAAAGATACCTTGTTGATATTTATAACGATATATCGTAATAATTATATGTAACACATTTCCAAAGTAATTTAAAGTTCAGAAAAATTGGCAGAAAAAGGTGGCAAAGATATATCAGAAGAGTGTCTATCATTTTAATCATATAGATATTAAAATCTATCGGTAGTATACTGGGTAAACGTTTGCAGAATTATTAAGGTAATATTAGAATTATTAAGGTAATGATTTTATAGAATATTTTAATGAACGATATATTAATCTAAAAAATTAAAAATTCATGAAATTTAACCTCCCGCTAAATATTTATCTCGATTCTGATTGGCCGAGGAAATTACAACCGGTGTCAGTGCAGGTGTTGTGTTGTTAAATTATAAGCAAAATATTTCATTATCTAATTACCGATTGAATACCTCCAAAATTTTTCTCTTCTTTTTCGTCGACCGCTAATAATGGCGATTTTCTTGAGTTCTGAAGAATAAGTTGTCGATACATTATGAAAATAGTAATTTTGCCCATAATGACTCACGTAGTAGAAAAAAGTCATAATAAATACTAGTATTAATATAATTTTTAACAGTTAAGATACACTTTATATTCATTCTGAAAACTCTAATTGCAATTTTTGAATCCCGCCGGTAAAAGTCACGCCTCCCAATACCACAATGCATTATTCTGTTTCCACAGCGCCCTCACCGAGTTCACATCACCCCTGTCACCAGTTGTTTAATTTCGGTATATTTGAAATTTATAATACATAATTGAGGTTACAGACCTCCCAATTTGAACTATTATGCCACGGCGGAGTGCTCTGTTAATAGAAACTTCTTCGGAATCGGAATTAATAAGTGCTTTCAAACAATATTTTACGAGCCCATATGTATGATACGTACAACGGAAGAAAGCGTTAGCGTTCGATCAATTTCATTGTTATGCAAGCCTATTGCTAATACCTCAGATATCTATTATAACGACGAAATGGAATCTAGGTATTCGTTGGTCGACACTTCGAAACAATGAGTGGGTAAAGTTTTCGTAGACACTAGGCTAGGCTAAGAGCCTTGGAAATGTTTTCTGATGGGACTTCGTTTCTTACCTTAATGTTTTCCTTGAACTTCGTATCCTCACTCAAAGCTCTTCTGCTTCACGATCACTCAGTTTACAGTGTTTCAATGCTTTCCTCTACGAAACTGCCGTATCTATCAAATCTTACATGTGCTCCGATAACCACTTAACACAACAATATGGTCACAATCACTTAATTCAGGAGGAATCATCAAGATTCCATAGCCAAAGTATCGGTACGAAGTTGAACACAACGGAAGAGCCTACTCGATTCACAAGCAACTAGAACATACCTCATTTACGAGAAAGTCCCGCCAACTAATACCGGAACAGCGAGGCTTGAAGGTTTACTTCGCCATCTGTTGGAATGAATTGTATTGTAATTCGTCATGACGACCGGACGATGAATATGGGTCGATTTTTGCTTCTCCTCATTTAAACTTCCTTTAAATTTTGGTTTATTGGTTTCGTTTTAGCGAAACAATGTGTAGAGTATCTATATATTTCCATCTCTCTTTACTTTCGTGTTTTCGAAGAAACTATTAGACAAAGGAATGATCGAGTTTTTTCACTGTAAGAATTAGTATGCAGAATGTTTATAACGAGCACAAATAGAGAAATAAATATTAGGGACTTAAGAGAATGGTTCGTTACGCAACACGTTATAAATTTTAAGCAATAATTTAATCCAGGGTTTATCAATTTTAAAAATTAAGGTCTCTCGAAGTTTAATCTCCTACTTAACATATTTTTAATTCTCGATTTATATATTCCGAAATATATCTTTTGAATTATAAATTATTAGAGATAATGATGGCAGAGTAATGATATCATAAAGCCAAACGTTTGTTTCATATAGGAACTTCGGGAACCTTTGATATTGTACTTAATCTACTTGTTTCTAAATTATCTTCATCTTTCTCTCTTGTACATAGTTTTCTGAACGATCTGATTGCTTTAAATTGAAATTACAGAAGATTCTACTTTATGCATCTACAAAGATAACATTAGTTTTATCAGAATATGCTAATCGATAACAATCACGTGCGAAAAGATAACCTGGAGCGTGTTAAAATTATGAGCATGAAATCTATTGTAGATAGACGCAGGTAGAAGTGAAATAATGAAAGGATAATACCAAAATTCTAAGATAAAAAATACGGAACTTTCAAAGAGAATTCATCAGAACCCGAATGTCAAATGTGCGTCACATACATGAGGCCTTTCAAAGTTTGAGTGCTGCAAAACTTTGCCCGGTAAGCATTTAATTTGCATTCATTGTAACAGTTTCGGAAACTATACCCTTATACCAGCGTTGGTAAGATTAAATTTTCAGGCTGCGCTCTTCGATGGAAACTGCCAGAAGTTTAATATCAGTTATTAGATTCCAGTGATTAACTTAATGTAACATTTTCTACGTATTCTTGTATCAGTCTGGAGCACAAAAATCTTTTATCTTACTTGAAAGTCTTCAGAATCCACCAAATACGATGAATATGTATCTCTAATGAGTAACATTTCTCTTTGTATTTAATCGACTTACGGCAACTTGAGTGATGCTATGCGTCTCTGAAACTCCTTATTTGATATTAGCACATTATTCACACCATCAGTATATAATTCAGGCTTGATGGGTTACCATATCGTACTCATAGCGTATTTTATATTTAATGTTAATTAATAATTCTTAATATGAGTGAAAGCAGTTATACACATATTACATGATGCACAGTGCTTAGGTATGTAGTAACAATAAACTTACCACAATAACGAGATCGAAATTATCCCAAAATCTTTTGTATGTATTTTTGTGAAGATTTTCATCTATACAGAGGGAATTGTATGTTATTAAATTAATATAAACAGATATCGAGGATTCCACCAAAAATTTTTAATGCTCTTAAATAAAAAACTTCTAATTGATTAAATCGTATTTTTTGCATTATTCTTTTGTTTTTCTGTTCATATTTCTTAGGAGACGGAGAAAATTTTTAAATAAAATCGCAATCAGGAAAAGAATTCTCGGAAATTAAAGACGCAAAATTTACGCGAATAATAACCGCGCTCCGTTGCGTAATTTTCGGGAAGATAATGAGTCAGCGTCTTAACCAGTTTTTGTATAAATACGAAGAGGATAACCGCACTCCTCCTTTATTATTTCGTCGGTTAGCTCCTTTCACTTTTGCGGAAGAACATTAATCTCAATTTGCATCCAACGCGCGGAGGGATTCTTTTATTTTCCACTGTTATTCTTCCCGTTGCCTCTCATGAATAAGGTTACGCTTACTTAAGGATGACTTTAAGCCTTCTTTTTGTTGCTCTTTCGTAAAGTAATAAATAAAACCATTAGTGAGGATTATATATTGGTAGTTAATATCAGTAGCGGAAGAGTTTTTTTAATAGTTTCTCAAATTGGTCAAATTGATTTCTCATATTAGTTCGGATTGATAAAAGAAGTTGAGAATTTAATTTAAGGATTGGAACTTAATTTAATCGTTCTTTTAGTCCATTAAACTGAAATTCATGACGTAAGTTGTTTGTTCAATATTTAACATTACCATTTAAATCAATATAGATCAACAATGGAAAGATTTGCTTAATGGATAATACCTAATAATAAGACAACTTTATTGTTTCATGAATATCGTTCTGTTGACCTATTATTTTCTTAAATAAGTATTTCTATATCCTCACAATGTTATGCAAATTTCGTTACATTTACTTCTTCTAAAGCTTTTCTTATGAGAATTGTGCTTATTTTTCTCCGCCGAATTCATTTTCCAATTCTTTCCTTTTAAAAGTTTTACGAGACTCATTATCTCGTAAGACTTTATTAATCATTGCGTCAGTCGGTTTCATTTACATAATTATTCAGCAGCACAATACCATTAAAGGGAACGAGTTGCTTTCTTTATTCAGATTTGAGAAGTATGGATTTCATAAACACATTTTAAATAGATATGGAAGTATCAGAGGGAGACATAATGTAGATTATAGGCGTGACATATATTATTTAAAATCTTATCTTACCTGTTGTCGCTTTTCACTTCCCTTAATATATAGGCGTCTAATATTTGACCATTATATTAATTATACCGAATCATTAAACGGAACACTGTCCCAATTTTGCTTCTCCTTTAACTTATATTTGGAATTCAACTAGAAATGAATATTAAACTATTTTGTTATGTTGTTGCTAAGAGTTTTTGTAACTAATAGTTACCCACCATGATTCAGGGGTTTATATATTTCATCCTAAATTTCACACCCAAAAAGATTTCATCCTTATTTCACGTCAGTGCATTTAATTGCTCTCAAATCCGCATTCCGTTGTTAGCGCTCGAGTAGCGAAGATAAATACGCGATGATTAATAAACTCGTCGGAAAAAGCGGAAGGAAGCCATAACGTTTCTCTCAAAAGAGCCTAATCTTCAAAGTACACTTCCCTTAAGAATAAGAAATCCCTCGCTTTATATTCTGAAGTTGAAAAGAATGATTCTTCATTGCTTTTGAGCCACTCCGTAAGAAAATATTCTCGGTGGATCACACCTCCACAAAAGAGCCTTATTCGAGCGGTTAAAATATCTTCGGAGGGAAGTCTCTAATTCGTCTTCATTTTTCATGGCTGACAACGGAAGACTCGTTATCTGTGTATTCAGCACACCTGTAATCCTTATCGTTATACCTTTAAAGAGCAAACTTAAGAGAGGCATTAAACGATATCGAAGGATTATTAAGGCATTATATTAATCTTCCATAATTAAGCGAGGTTTCCCTTTTCTTAGCCGTCTTCAGGCGATATCAGTTGGGAGCATTAACAAAGAAACAAGAAATAATGCCCGGATTATATTGCTAAGCAGGAGACGAGACTGTGGGTGGGCGACAAACATTATTTCCAGAGTAGGGATAGTGAATCATGAGGAGATTTACGACTTAAGGGAAAGATTGGGAATTAGAGGATATTCTTAGGGCTTATTGGCCGAAAGAATTTATATTTTGGGAATTTTTCTTAAAGACTAATTTTTCCTCAATATACTCTTGAATATGTAATCACTGAATCTAAGAATCCATTATTATAGCTTATGATTCGAATCAAAGATTATTCTATGTTAACAGAAGTATTGCCCTTCATCATTTTATTTGCATAGAAGTAATATATTAGTATTAAGTTGTTTATTAATAGTAATTAAATAGTGTATTGCTATTAGTGTATGGATTCAGTGCTAATTTGAAAATTAATAGAAAATTACTTATATAACTTATTTGGAATTGATGTAGGATAGCTAAAATAATAAATCATGGAAGTCTATCGGTATAAAAGTTAAAATTTAAAATTATTGTGACTGTAACTTATGAAGAAAACCTTGACTACTTCTCGCAACAAAATGAACAATGACATTTCAGAGAACGATTAAAAATTGAGAATGATACAGATCATTACGTTGCGGAATAAAAAATATTAAGAAAAATTTCGAAATAGGTTGGAAAAAAATCGGAATATTTGGAAAATGTGACGTTACTCATGAAAATTCAAATTATCCATCCTCTTCAGTTTTTCGTTTGATTTCATTTATCAAACATGAAGAGTTTTGAAGAAATCCACTGATGTAAATCCTTCCATTAAATGTGACCCAGTAAAGAATGTTCCTGGGATATGGATAATAAACAGAGCGTTGTGAAGTATAAAATTCACCTCTTTTGAGGGTTTCGGAAAGATATAGAATAGACTTCATCGGTAATCCCCTCGGTAAAAAAATCGACTGCGTGGAAAGACACTCTATGTTATGAACTCCGACGCGACGCTCTCTGTGTTTCCATGCATGTAAATTCGGGTGATCCCTGTTGCCGCTACGTCTCTATGGAAACTAGAATCCTCTTCGCTTCGATTCTGAAATTAGAAAGTGCCCTCGAGCATCAGTAAATAAAACATTGGAAAGGAAGTTTACTAGATGTTTTACTAAAGAGGATTGAAAGTTCCTGAATTTTTCAAGATGATTTCCAAGAATATGTAAATATTTCATAAAATATGAGCGTAGTTTTTAGGTTCGTGTAGATATTTATAGTCCATATATTTGATTTTTAGTCTTAAATAAGAATCCCAGATGATTTTATATATCTCAGCGAGCATAAATTTCAATAAATATAATCTTTATGTACAATGAACAACTGAATAAATTAATAAGTAAGGGTTAAAATAACGTAAAATATTATGAATAATTCTTTAAATGATCCACACTTGTACAGTATTATTTTCTTATTGCGTATTTAAAATAAACTTTAAAGGTTTACTCTAAATCCTTACAAGATTACTTTAATAATCCCCATCACTGATTGGGGATTGTTATTATCATATTAACATCGCTTTTTTATGTCTTCATTGTTACGCTTTCGATATTTTTACTGTAATAGTATGTAATTTTCTCTATAAAGACAAATACTCGTCCAATAATCTCTAACTTGCTGCCTTCCATACACTTTTGCAGCGAACCTTTCTTTACTTATATCTTTTTATATCTCAAGGCTAAAGCCAGTCTGTATTGTCTATTTCACCTTACATTTATCTGATCATTCAAGGAATGTGAGTTTCTTTAAACTTGCTCTATTATCGTCTATTTATTGATCCTATGTATCCTTTAACCCAGCGATTTTTCTGTTACTTTTTCACCCTTCATCTTTTATCTATTCCTCCAATTTTCACGCCTTCACCCTCGTCTCCGAGGAAAGTGCCGGCCACTCCAAATAACACCCCTGTTACATATTTCAGATATTTCTGAAAGCTCCTCCTCTCACGTCATCTCCACGTCTTAACTCATGCCTTTACAAAAATGCGTGGGAATGCAGTACAGCCTCTCCTTTATTGTGTCTCCCTTCACCGGTCACTCCATCGGAAAAGGAGAGGCAGAGAAGAGGATAATCTTCTGAGATGTTACCTTTGGCAGGGAGTCCATCCTCCTGTCCTCTATCGATTAGTTCTTCTGTTGTTTCTCAAACGGTCTCTGCATTGTTTTGTTTCTCAAGATTCTAATCTCATTGTGATTGATTTTCGTTACCAGGGATAATTGGATTAGAAAGAAATAGTATTGATTAAACTTAGTTTAGATAGTTTTTAGGAAGCGTGTACACGTAAGCAGTATTTTCTCAATCTATTGTCACATCATGCAGCTTTATTCAACTGATTTAGATTAAAGTTTTTTCCAGTGTCTGAGGTGCCACATAAAGCAATCATAGCCCTCTATTAATATAAAACTAATAAAGTAGGCTGTACTGTTTGCCAGAAAGTAAAAACATAGTACAATGACGATAAATCGAATTAGCATTCGTCTACTATAACATGCATGTTAAAAGGAATCCTTTGCTAGTAATGACATTAAATAAGAGGGTATTTATTTCTTATAATTCGATTATTATTCCGGTAAAATTCTTTTGAAGGTTATTACGTTTTTAAAATGACATCGAAGTGGAATGGATACAGTTGACTTGGAAACCAAAAATTTTTCCGTAATAGGTATTATTCTCCACACTTCTGGTCCCGTTCAATTTCATCAGTATAAATCTAAAAATCCTCACCCATATTAATTTGTTTTTGATATTTATTTCGTAATAATTTTTCCCACATTTCTTCCTCGTATTCCACTTTATTGTTGCCATCAACCGTCGGTGGACCACTTCCTTGGAATCCATCAATCCAAACGCCCCTTGTACGATCTAGCTTCCGTCCAGTGCCCCATTTTACTCTCGTTTTCACCCAAAGGTCTCCCTTTTATCTCCTTCCGTAATATGGGCCCTCTTGGGCCCTCATTGTTCCTCCGGAAGATTCGATTTTTTGCGTCCCCTTTTCCGCTCTTCATTTACCTCTGCTCGCCGCAGTGTGTCGCCCTCTTCGTACCGTTTGGATGCGCGCATCGCAACCCATTAGCTGGGGCTCAAGCAGTTTGATAACGCTTCACTTAATGTTTTTCCTAACTAAATTCCTCCAATATTTTGCTTCATTGGAGATGATTTTCTCTAAAGCCTTCATTCCAGGAGTCTTTTCCTATAAAATATTAATTCTTCATATCTTCACTGGATTTTTTAGATATTTATATTTTCCGTAATTTTCGTAATATTTTACGTGCGCTTAGCTAGGCGGATAGTGATTTTAAAGGACATGAAGCCAGTAGGAGGAGAAGGTTAATGTATTCCATATAATTAAGGTTTAATGTTCAGAATAATTACTTCCCCATTGAACTAAATAATCTTAAATCCGTACATCTCAATTTTAACGCTAAGTTATTAAAGTCAAAACATAAAAATTAATATACATCAAGAATATTTATGACAGACCTGGGCTCGGACTCCAATTATGTTCATTCATTTTATGTACAATTATTTTCGCGTATGTTCATTATCATAAATCGATGAATTTTGACATGGATTTAACTTTATTCACTTATCTTCGTCTTAATATACGACATAATTTGTAGACTTAATTCTACTATTAGTTATGTTGATTATCTGGTCAAATTTTGCGTAAATAAAAGCTTTCGATTATTTTTCTATTTTTATAGATAAAAGGGATACATCTACAGCTGTAAATTGTGCTGTTAATATGGTTGACAGTTGCTGGTTCAACTGAAGAAGTGATTTATTTTTCCGAATCCACCTCTCTGTCACATCTAATCCTTGACAACCTACCGATGATTGGGTTCTTTGTCAACAAACTTTCTCCTTCGACTCCATCCGATAGATATTCTGTCATCGCCGACACTTGACTACTTCTTCCTTGGAGCCACTGCCGTGCAGTCTTATGTGGGAAATAATCTCAAACTGCCTTAGAATTTAAGAGGTATTCAAATTGAATTAGTTTATAATATTTCATTTAATATTATGTGATCTTCTTAGTCTTTTACCAATCCATCTTTCTTTTCAATTTTAGTTTCGTCTCCAGATCTTTATTATTAACAAACGTCGATTATATTAGTTAATTATTTTATAGAGGCATATTTCCTTTGATTTCGCTTCTGAGAAATATAATTTCCCATCGGATTAACATTAAATCGACTTGTTATTCTCGGAAATAGCTATTGATGTAACTGAAAATTACCGGTAGCTTAGTTCTTTTAGTTTCTTTTCACCTGCTCTCGTTTCTGTTTTCTCTTCATTCTGTGTCCACTCTGCCCCCATTTCCTCTTTTCTTCTCCACCCCCTCAAGCGATTCCTCTCCGCCAATAAAATTCCCTGCAAGCCAATACCTTTCACCTCTCTTTCTCCTTCCCTTTCACTTTCTTTCCACGCCCACGTCAACTTTTCCGATCCGGACGCCTCCTATCGCACTTCTCTTTCACTAGTCTCTTTAAATGAAAGCGGTCCACCTTAAAAAGGGAGCAAAACTTCTCAAGCGGAAGTGTTCTTAAAATTGCAACCGTAACACTGTAATGATCAAGACCTTCTGAATCCTCCCGTTTGGAAACGATTTTGGAAGCGTATTATTGCTTTTATTTGACCTTTAATTCTTTCGGATGGGTTCTTTCACAACAGACTCCGTTTCCAAGGTATCGAAAATAATTATTTCGTGAATGGAAAGAATATACTCTTAAGGTCCGCGTTTTCGCTTCAAATATCGCTCCGAGATGCATTACACGTGAAAAGAGTCCCGCTACTGAATGAGTCTGAAAATTTTCCTTTAGAAATAAATCCATCCTTGTATTGAGGCCCAAAGACGTTCAAATGTAAGGTTCGGAAGAGTTACCGGGTATATTTTTTTCTGACGTTCGGTGCTCGAGTTGGTAAATTTCGAGTTTTTCAAGGTATCCGTCTTGGAATTCTTTTCCTTCCATTGCCTCCGATTTACGTACTACTTTCCCTGCTTCTCGTACGTCATCAATTTCTTTTTTCAATCCTTACTCTTTAGAACTATTTTTAAGATAGATTTTCATCTGTTTTGGACTGGTTTTGAGTAAAACTAGAATGATGGGCTAAAAATGGGATGCATTCTACAGAGAATTTGAGTCCTAATTTTGAGATAAATGCAAGGAAAATCTGGCAATGTCTTGAGAATATTAGACATGTACCCATCAGCTTTAGACGTATGATTAAGAGTGCTTTTATTTCTCCTTCCGTTCATTTAATTAAGGAAATAATTATGAGTGTCTTGCTTGAAAATTAAATATGTCCTACTCTGAACTTCAACCTGTTATCATTTTCTATATATCATTATCTGTACATCATTAGCAAGCAGGTATAAAATCTTTTACTGGGAAGCTGAATATTTTGGGACCACAAAGGATTTACTTGGATAAAGGGAAGCGAGAGTATACGGTGCATTTGAAGTATTATCTGTATGAAAATGTCGCTTTTGCCTAGAATTTCTCTTTCTCCTGTCTTTTCAAATTTTGATAATTATCAACTAGATAGAGAGCAACCTATATTTCATTTTTAATGAAAGGGACTATAAATTATTTCAGTATTTTTATCATATATAATCAGAGACATTTCTCACTCCCTCAATTTTTATATATGTCTTTTTTTAATCATTAAACACAGTTGTTCTTCATGTTAAAAGTTTTCTTAAGTCATATATATATCTTTTTTCAATTTATTTGTTAACATATAATAATAATTTTCAAACAAAATCTGTGGTTCAATTGATTATATATTTAAATAGTATGTTTTCTACAACATTGGTGAAATTTCAATACTTGTTTTTCACAACCCTTTTCACCCCAATTCAATTCCTACCTCTGTACAATCTCAATTTTTCGGAAAAGTATTTTCTCCCAATAGAATCCTTTCACAAGGCTATACACTCCACTTCCGTTCACAGAAGCTCTTTTAACCCGCTTTGATTTCCTTTCTTATTCTATTTTCCCTATCCAATTTCTCCTTCGCCACATTCCTTCCATCGAAATGTGTTTGCTTCTTCCTTCCTTTTTATATGCTGTGCGAAGTAGGAATTTATATCAATGTTCGACTTATAAAGCTCAAATTATGTTTACTTTCTGATTCTGTGCATTTCCTCGATTTATTATGGCCTTGTCACTTATAACATTACTCCGAGGATTATTACGAACTTAAATAATCAATCTACTAATGATTAGCATTTAATAACGAGTATCTGGTTCTTTAATCTCATATAATGCTCTCATATAAAACTCTCTCTGTGATAAACACTCTTCAATGTACAACCTAAAGAGGTGACTCTATGTATAATAATTTCATTGAATATAATTATAGAATTTGAAAATGATGTAAGAAGATTGATTCTTTGTCGTTAGTCAGTAATTCTCATATTCTTCGTATACTGCTATAATACAGAGTATTATTAAGAATATTATTCAATTTTTGTAATAATGACTATATCTTAACTTCTCGTTAACATAATGATGTATGATTTTACAATTTGATTAACTTCGAGAAAAATAATGATCCTCAGTCTTAATTCCAATATTTATCTTGTGTTTCAAAGTTTTGTAACAAGTTTAAAATTCAAGGTCAATTTTTTGCACATGTTTTGTATAATCAAAAATATGTAGCTGAAAAGAAAATTTGGATCATAATTCACTCCATATATACCCAGAATAAGCTTTTTAAGACAGTGATATGAAATAGAAAAGTGAGGAATAAGGAAACCGACGTATGTTAGGTAAATTAATGTAGGAACAAAGCGTGCTTGAATCTAAGGATATCACTTCCCGTAACACTAGAGAATGAAAGAACAAATCTGTCAGTATCTACTTAGATTCTCACGATATTCATTTATACATATGATCACACCTTTGAGGTCATAAAATAATGAAACATTTCCTTCTCATCAAAAAAAACGAAAGAAAAAAGTAACATCACGACATCACTAAGGTGCATCCTACATCGATGTTCCCTATTGAGGCAAATATGAAAATAGAGTGTTCCTCAATGGACCTTCTCTTATCAATCCCTCATCCCCTTTAGGCATAACTCATCCTCTTCCTCATTTTTTCCTCTCTCTAGGAGAAGAACCTTCTTTTTTTTCCATCTACTCTTCTCGCCTATTCCAAACCCCATTTTCCCCTTACTCTGCGGGCATTACGCTCTCCCCCCTCCACTCCCTCCCCCCTCCACTCCCTCCCCCCTCCACTCCCTCCCGTCATTTATTTTCCCTCCCATATATCCACCATCCCTCCCTTTTACACCTTTCATATCCTTCCTATGTCTCCCCTATTCCACGCCTTCTTTTATTAGATTGCTTCCCCTCCTAGTGTGATTCTGAGGCGGGAGAACTCCATTCTTTTTTGACCTCCCCCATTTTTTCACCTTTACATCGTCGGTGGGAAAGGTGCCTCTGCTTGTAGTTCTGGGTCATTACCGCGCCTACAATCAGTGCTCGGGAAACCCACGGCGTAACGGAGAAAGGTGGAATTAATCTGAGTTGATGCAAGGAATAAAGTTGGGGCTAGAAAGCAACGGATAAGGTTTAAAATTTTGCGGTTTTTTTCATAAGATAAAGAATAGGAACGTAAGCTGCTCGGTTTAAGAACCAGCGTTTTAATCGCTGAAATATGTTATATGCCCCGTAAGATTTGGTTTATCCTTTAAAATGTTACGCTATGAAGTATGGAATAATGTTTCGATTTATTTATCTTTTCAAGGTGAGAGTAAAAGTAACGTTTCTTTAATTTTAGAAATTTATTATGCCTATTTTTTAAATTTAATACTATTAAAGAGTGTAAAAATTCCCATCAATGACTTTTTAACCATAGATACTGGGAATTTAAATAGATTTATGTGGATTAAGCTTTAGACATGGCCATGAACGATGCGGAATTTTTATTGATTGATTGATTATTTTTATTGATTTTAATTAGGGTAATAATAAGTTAATCTCAAAGTAACTTCTTTCCCAAGAGATACGCAGTTATAAAAATAATTTTATTCGCAACTTTAGTTCTTTTGCCAATGGTGTGTTTTTTTTAAAGAACCTTATAGCAATCCCAAGCCCAACGTTTTGCAATTTTGTGAATGTTTTCTAATTTTCGTGAGGCGCGTATTTCAGCAAAATACCTAACTCTGGGAGCACACTAGGTGTCAGGTCTAACCAACATATAGTAAGTGTTGTAGGCTTTCTCTTATGCTGCAACCGAATATTTCCTAGACGAGATTTCTTCAATTTCCACCCTTGTTTGTTTTTATGCGGAAGTGTCGTTTAATCTTCGCAAAAAAACTCATTACTAAGGCAAAGGAAGATATCAATTTTAAATACAATACTTACAGCATTTTAAATAGGATAGTATGTAATTTGTCATTTTGATGTTTAGGGCGAAATATCATATTATGATAAGGAATCTCAAGTTCTATATGATAGGTCGTTATTTATTTTAATAATTGAACACTAATTGATTAATTCCTTATAAGAACTACATTCTTAGCGTTAACAATTTTTTCTGAATAATTCTATGCTAATAAAATACCAATATTTAGGTCTTGAAAATGTATCGAAGCCTCATTTTCTAAAGAGACATTAGCTCGGTAGAATGAGGTGACTTCGTTTGATGTCGAAAATCAAGACGTCTTCGGGGTGAAGCTTTCAACGAAGACTGGAAGAAGTGACTTTGTTTGATACGGAAACAATTGAGCAAAAATTGGTTGATGGAGGGAGTACCTTTGAGGAAGAAAAGTCTGGAGAGGGTGGAAAAGTTATCAAGAGGATATGAGGAAAGTTTCGAAGCTGCCGGAACCATTGGCAATAAAACGAAGGTCGTAGATTTTGGGACAGGAAATGCCTTCTGCTAGAATTTAATAGAGTCAGGATTCAGTTTGACAAATTTTTCATAAGTGTCATTATTAAATCTGGGATGACAGTGACTTTGGTGGACAGTAAGGTGATGTTAGTCTAAAAATTTCATTAGGGTTGGTATATTATAAAGAAGTGATTGATAAGGAAATGATTCTGGGTGTCCTACTTAGCACGTTAAAGCGTGCGCTTTTTCACAAAGTTAAACAGAAGTGATTGAGTTTGCCAATGGGTTTTGGTACTATGGAGCTCTCTATAGTTGAAATCTTTATGTCACGTAGTAAGAAATAAAGTTGATTATTTTCCTGTTTAGCTGCTATAAGCCTCTCAAATTCGGCGGTTTTATAATAACTCACCAAGGCTCTATTGTTTTTTTTATTTTGTCCTACCTGATTAGGCAATCTATTTCTTTCATCTTAATCGTTTCTTATCATCAAAGGTGCAGTGATCAGGGTTTTTTAAATGCTATTACACCCAATGTTTCCTGACTAGTTTAGGGGAAAAAGAGCGCATCTTTCGCTGATGAGATCTTCATGGTATCGCGAAAAAAAAGGTTGCGTTAGAATGGGACATTCCAGAAGATGACCCTATTCCTCTAGAAGTCTCCCTCAAAAATTCGTTTACGCCACCCATTAGGAAGATAAGGGAGCAATCAACTCTATCTGAAGTCCCGTCCGTTTGTGCTGTTATTTGTTTTGTGATTGCCAATGAGCCAACAAACAACAAAAATCAAACAAACCTCAGGAAAAAATCTTCCTCAGAAGCGTGGATTTGCTTGTTAAGATATTCCAAAATCATTGCGATCTTTGCTAAATTGTATTTTGCGTGTCTATTTTATTTGCGTCTTTTCTCGACTTTCATGGAATTCCTCCACTCATCTGTTTTCTGGTTAGATATTAATTAGCTCTCCTACGCAACTCTGCGAAGCTATTCCACACTTGCGAAAACGGTCTTCTGTCACCCGGTCGTTAATCTCTCCTGTCCTCAGAGACGTATGCAGTCATCTTTGACTACTGAAAAACGAGAAGCTTTTATGATTTCTTTCTAATATTTTAGTCTCATTCTCACAGAATTAGTTGCTATGGGAACAGGCGTTACTTCTGTTCGTTGCATTAGTTTTTATGTGAACCAAGTTTTGCTATCCTTTGCATCGCACTAATTAAGTAGACGGCGATTTTAATGAGCTACATCTATACCCAACGCGCCGCCTTTCGGCGTCTTGGATAATTAACAATCCGTGTTCATTAAGTTCGGTTTCCAAGTTTGAGCGGGTTGTAAATTTTATTATCAAAGTCCGACTGATGTAGAAACATTGTTAGTAGGAGTTCGTTAAAGATCGGCAAACGACAAGCGTCGGTCTGTTGTCCAAACATCGTCGGAATCCTTGAAATTTTCCTGCTTTTTAAAGGAAGGTAAATAATACTCGATGGTAACTGTTGGTAATAGGTTTTCCCAGAAATTTTGCAACCTATGAGTGATCAATCAATGCTTAAGATACGATGGAATTTCATTTAAGAAGTGAATTTTCAATGGATTGAATTTTGATTTCGTGTAGCGTTTAATATATACCATGAATGGAAAGTAGATTTGGAGCATAAATTATATTTTAGATGTAACGAAAGATCTTGAAGGTTTTGTCACCAGATATTCAAAATTTTACGATTTACTTTAATAATTTATAATCTTAAGATTCTTTTTTGTTTTAAAAAGGCAATAAATCACTTTAATATTCTAGTATTAAATACGTTCGTGAATTAGTTAGCGTTTTTGTTAAGTATTTTGTCCAGAATATCCAAACTCTTAAAATAAGAAGCATGTGAATATACACACAAACTCCTTTATATCCTCGATACTATGATCTAATTAGTCTTTGCTCTTTTCCCGTGCAAAAAATAAATAAAAATTTGCAGACAAGGGTCTGGATAGATAATAAGAAACTCGATGCCTTTTGTTAAGAAGGTTTTCGCAGATTGGATGAGGTTACAACGATGCTCATAGAGTTATAATGGGAATCGTTATGGGAAACTAGATCCTTAGCAAGATTAGACCTTCTCTATAAATCCAAACACAAAAGCTTCTCAGATTAGAAGGACGTAATCTATTTTCGTTACCGCCAAGACTTCATTCTCGGAAATAATCGTTAAATGTACAATGTATAAAATTTCAATTTTCCATACTGAATATAGATACTGAATGAATGAGAATATTACTTGAATAGCCTATCTTTCCTAAACTCTGAAGCACGTATTGTTCATGACTGTGTACGTTTAGTGAAAGGGATAAGAAGTAGTTTTTGAGTATTTATTTACTTAGATACAACATTAAAGTTATTCTCAACGATCATTTATTCACACTTTACCTTGAAGTCAAATCTGTCATTAGTACATTTGGTGCTTTCAACATTGTTCGATTTCTATTAATTATGCTAGCTTTATATTATTGTCGTTTTTCGATTTTATTATTATAGGTTATCATGATTTATTACAAAAAACTGTTTTCAACTGTGAAACGCGCTTCTTTTAAGTTTTTATAACAATTAAATAGGTCATAAAATTTCGATAAAAAGCTTTACATAACTTTCTCTAAATATTTCCTACTTTACCACTGAATTGTATTTAGATTAGAATATATATTTGGGAATATCAGCGTAATAAATTTATCTCACGAGTATTTCTCGCGTGAAACTACTACGAGCGAATGTCCAGGAGACTGAAACATAGCCCAAGCGTCCTAAAATCTCAAGTGGGTTTCCATATATAACGACCTCTAAATATAGAACGGCCTTTCCCTTCCTTATCAACTTCCCTCTGGTCCAGGTGCTCTGACGTGTATAAGACCCACCTCCAGCGGGAGCCGCCTCTCTCTTATGCATGTGTCTATTAAGAAAACATTGAACTCTTAACGGGCGTCTCGATAAACGGGAGTTTCTCTCGTACCTGAATCGCGTCCTTGACATCTGCTTCGTGTCCTTGGCAACGGGCCAGATGCTGTGCGCAGTTTTCCCACCACTATCCCCCAACGGCTCTTATGTCTTAGCCTCTATGACTCCATTACCGCATCCCTTAAGCTCTTACGAAGGCAGATCCGCTACCGTTTAGGTCAATAGAGGCAGAACTGTTGCCTGGAAACCGAATGAGGACGGCCTAAAAGGTTTTACCCAGGTTTATCGGCACCGCGAAAGTTATTAGGAGTGGAAAGCTCCTATTAGTAATGGCGTGATGATTTTCATCCTTCTTTTATGAATGCTTCGATTGTAATACATTGCGAATCTTTCCTCGTTTTCGCATTTGGAAGGAGAAAAGTCAAAAACCTGACTTGTATTTTGTCAGTTAGGCTAAATTCTGTTAGAAAACAAGATAACTTTTTAATGAAATTTTTTGTTATAGATAGCCAGTGTATTGATAAAATTTGTATTTTATTTCAACTTTCTTTTTTAAGGGTATAATTTTTATCAATGTTTATTGATATATATTTTTAAAACTATTTTTCATCGTAAAAATTTTGAATTTAAGCTATACATGATGAATATACATAGAATGAAATCTCATTATTTTAGTTAACAAACTTTGAATAATTATCATCGAATGAAATTGAAATTTACTTTGTAAAAATAGGTGTTTTATATAATCCTCCAGGCAGACTACCTGATTTCCCTACTCTTATAATATATAATTGAAAAATTTAATAAAATTTAATCAACGAAGAGGAAAATGAACAAGGATGGAAAAATCTTGAAAATTTTAGAGAAAAATCATCATTATCGAGGAGGCGATACTTGGAAGATCTTTTGAGAAATTTCAGACGATCTTATTTATGAATAATAGAGGCACAAAGGAAACTTACTATCTTAGGTTCTTCTAAAGAAAGATCAATATAATTCTATCAAATCATTATAAGATGGCCTCGTATCAAAAATTTCTCCTGGGTGAATTATAATTTCCCGAAGCTACGCCCTGAATTCGACTATCGATTCGTCATAATTGCACGGCAAAGAGAACGTTTGTCCATTGGGTATATTTTCAGCGCAAAATGAATTAAACAGATCGCTTTGTAGTCGCAGTGCCCTTTCGCAACAAAGAGTCTGATTTAAAAGGAAGATAATGGACCGAATCGCTCTTTCAAACGCTCTACTTTTTGGAATTTAATTGCGGCATTGCTCGGAGCAAAGTGTGTCAAATTAGCAGATGTGCTTTGTGACGAGTGAGCCTTTGAAAGTACATCAACAGATTCAACTTCTCACTTTAAATTTTCAGAAGAAGTGCATTTGCACTTCCTAAGTAAATCAGGAACTTGTGATTGGTAGCAAAATACGTAGTAGAATAGAGGTAAACGTTTTTCTTTGATCATACGTCTCGAATAAGTGGTTTATCAAGTATTTATTGTGAGTTAAGTTTATTATACAATGGCTTATTTTTATTCCATACCCTCTCTTTTAATTATCATCTTTTCTCTCTTGACGAATCCATATTGGAGGAATAATCTTTTACTGGAATATTCATCGTCATTTGTTGAAAGCCTAACAGTAAGGACTGTTTACAGTATAAAATCCGTAACTAAATACTAAGTAGCAATTATAGATTTAAAAGGTACCTGCGAGAAATAATTAACAACAATAAAGCTTCACAAACAAACTTTAATAGTCTAATAATACGAATAATATAGAGGAAAATATTTCCATGAAAAAACCTTACTATAGCTGAATTATTTCAATTTATTTCCACTAATTCAACTCAAGTTATGTTTTCCATTTTTTTCTAATTCGAAGAAAGTAAGTTCTTATATTTAGCATTATTACTAAAATTTCTGAAATTTATTCATTTTGCTCTTCTACATCTACAGTTCTTTTATTCTTTTCTGTGGTCTCATAATTTCCGACCACTTATCATCTTTAAGGAACGAAATTTCTTTATCTCAAGCTTTTATTTTCTTGATACGCATTTCCTTTCCATATCGCTGACTAGGAAAATGTTTTGACGTAATGAAGACAATTTTTGAAACTTCATTTCCTCCAAACAAATTCTTCCACCTCGCTATTTCTTCCTTGTTTAGTTAAGGCCTATGTTTTTTCTTTTTTCATTTTTTCTCCTTACTCTCCTACATTTTTCTCCCGAACTATTTAATCCATCACACCACCTTTTACCTTCTCCCTCTTTTCATCAATCTCCAACACTTTCTCTTTCTTAAATAATCCCCATCCCCCGTCGCCTAGACACAATCTCCAAGGAGAGGAAGATACCTTTTCCTTGGCATTCATCCACCGGAACGTTGACGCTCCACGAAGAGAGAAAATAATAACTCAGCCCTTCCTTAGCCTCATATTTTTCCTTTTTTTAACGAATAATAATAAAAATAAAATGGATATCCTCTCTCCCGAGATGGAAGCTTATTCTCTCCTTCCATTTGTGGTTCCGAACCCTTTTAAAAGGAGTTTCAAATTGGCCCAAGGAAAGGAGAGGAAATTTTCTGGACTGAATAAGGAGCTAGGAGATTGTTTTTCCCTCAGCGAAGGTGTGAGAAACGCTTCATGGTGTCAATTCTGCTCAAAATTGAGTGCGTGTAGGAAGCAAGCGCAGGGACTGTGAATATCAGATCGTAGGGCGTAGTTACGTAAAATTTTCGTCGCATTATTTACGAGCATGTATCCTTGGATATGAAGGTACATATTGCATAGATGTCATTTGTTATTTTTATTTTTCATAAATTACATTTCAGTTATCTTTTGTTTCATTCTGCATTTTTAAACATTCGAAATACTATATTTTAGGCTCAGAATATAACAGAAATTATTTGATGGAACCCATTTCAAGCTAGACGATGTAGAAATAAAGCGTTACCTTAGTTATTTCCATTCAATAAAATCTATTTAAGTTGCATATGCGAATGAATCAATTTATTATATATATTCAAATAATAACAACGTCGTGTGTAACTATTATGATCTTATGTAAGCTTAACTTAAATAGAGTAACAAATATTAGTATATAAATAACGGCTGAAATCTCATGAAAAAATGGATCCAAAGAACACACATGTGCGTCATTTTCAGCAAAATATTCGTGGTAAATAGAGAACTTGGAGGTATAAACATCCTCAAAGGATGCCTTCCTTTGCCTATTGGAGTGCAGCGTGACACGTCGAGTGCACAAACATGGTATTCGTCTCGAGAAAGTACCTTGTAAACTACACTCAGATAAATTCGCATCCACACAAGAGACACGAAGTTTGTCGTTAAGTACTAATTTACTCTTCGCTCCAGAGTGTGGTAACTTTGGACACACAAACTACTTATGCATAGTGATTCACAGATTTGAATTCAGCACTCCGTGTTTAATGACAACATTCCGTCTCTAACGCATTCTATAGTTTAATCAAAAACTGATTTTTATTTTCAACTGTTTATATTTTAACATTCCTTTTAAAATAACTTAATAATTAAATTGAGAAATATTTATCGTGGTAAATACAATATCACAGTTAACTACAGATGAGTCTCTTAAGGTGAATGTAAACAAATAGGATATACGTAATTTACGCGTCTTCTTTTTGAGAATGAATTTAAAACAACCTTAATAGTTGGTGTTTAGAAACTTAGGCTGTCGATCAAAATGCAAATGAATCTCGCATGTATATCCATAATCTGTTACATAGATAATAATATTATTCATATGAAATTAATAACATACCTCAGTGACTCCGTAGAACGCGGTTTCAAGTTCACTTCACTGTGTTACATTGCTATTCTCTCCAAACTACCAATACTTGTCTTTAGAACTAATACCCTACTTCTTCCTCTGAACTGTAGCAGCTCACGCCTTCCTTCGTTACGTCATATTTCGGCTTCAAATTTATACCTACTTGGCATATAAGATTCGATTTCCTAAGCATTTCCCTTGAATGATGAGGGTAGCATCTTCCTTCTTGGCCCTACTCATTTCTCCAAAGGGTTTGGATCTGGACGTAGCTAAACCGCATCCTGCCCATGTCAAAGGGATGCGGCGCCTTGACCAGGATCTCTTTTGTTTACATTACCGTCGCCATGACGTTGATGACGGGAACCTTCCCTTTTCGGGTATCCCTCTAGGAGTTGCCTTCTTCAATTGAGACAACCCGTGCCATGGCAAAATGTCGAGGTCGTCCTCAGATGCAGTCAAAGTCATGTTTTAAGGCAATTATTAAGGCAAAATAAGATTTGCCATCAGCATTCATAAGCTAATGTGTATTGTTCAATGTGTCACAGTCAGTTATGCTGCAGCAGTTAATGCCTTCATTAAATAATGCACTTATTTCCTAAAATATACTACTGAATTGATAAACTCTAGTCCAATCATCTCTTTTTCTTGCTACTCTTTCTTGTTATTTATTCATTTATTATCTTTTAATAAATATAGGATTTTTCCTATTAATTGAATTCCCAAATCTTCTTTTACAAAGTAATGATAATTTTTTTGCTTGGTTATATAGTTGAATATTGTAAATTTTACTGAACAAAAGACGGAAGGAGAAGTGAATTGTATTAAAGATGATTAATTTGAGGTGAACGTTTTACTTAAAAGTATTTTCAATCGTTATATCATTAATTTATATTTTGTCATACTTCTCCAGTGAAATATACTTTTAAAAAATCGTTAACCTTTAGTCAAGGTTTAAATATTAGAAATATATTTATCTATACGTAAGAAAAAGATAGACATAAGTATTATTCTATTTGATATATCGTAAAAAATAAAGATAAATGATGAATAGGAAGTAATATATGTATACACGTGAATTCAAATCGGTATAATAATCAATATATTTTACCCTAAACATCGTTGAATTCTTCCAATTTTATCCCCCTTTTAAAAGTAGAACTGTTACAAATTTAAACTTCACTGTTACTTTTCATACGACAATCCTTGTCCTACATAGACTGTTTGTCATTCATCGTAACTCAAAAAGGAGTTACAAGCGAGTAGTCAACATAAATTCCAGGAACTAGCATCGCTTAGAGGAGATTCTCTCGAAATATTGAGGGAAAGTAGTAGTGGAGATTGTATTCTTCTCCGTGTTTATTTCCTGAAGCCAAGCTTCAGTTTTCTTCGCTCCCAAAATTTGCATATATTCAGAGACTATTTTCTTCCCCGAATTTTATATTCATATTCTCCGGTAAATAAATTTCCGAGATGATTCCTGAGCGTCCCACCAATTAGCAAGGACGTGCTTGTCTCGTAAGAGTGCGGGAGAAGTTTTAATTTCACCATGGCAACCTTTGCTATCAACTTCGTTTCATTCCTAAAACTCCTTTTTAATTTGCTCGTTTTTAAGGCGAAAATTCCCCATGGAAACGACAGTTTGTGTAGAGAAGATATTACATCTTTGCCGGACACTTTGGTGTCCAACCTTCAGCAAATTTTATTAATAGAGCGGGTCCGTTCTATATGCCCTCATCTCAGCGGAGATTCAATTAAAAAAGGGTCTGGAGCTTAAATCTTCGGGATCAATTTTTATTCGGTTGGTAGCACCGAAAATTTCGTGGCTCTTGACGTGATGATATGGATGATCAGAAAAGTTAGAGAATTAACAGAGGATATTGAAAGGAAGGACAGGGGTTTTCATTTTGGGAAATCATGATGAAGGTCTCCTTAAGCGAATTCCAGTTGATTAAATATCTGTCTCAATGTGTTATCGATGATGAAATATATCAAAACACATTTTGCCTTTTCAAATGGAGATTAGATTAGAAGATTTACGAAGACGGTTTTTTGTATTTCCTGTTCTTTTATGGAGATCAATTGCCAAAAGTAATTTCATTATAATACTATAATATTGATGAGTTGATTAGTAATTTTCATTTTTCTTTTTTGTAAATTCTGTATATTTATTACTCTCTAACTGAACATCGAAAATTTCTTTAAAGAAAAATATGTTCCTATGGCTTATGAAGACTTCTTTCAATGGGAAAAAAATTTAATTTTCAAGGGACAAAAATAAGTAGGTTAAAAAGTTTAATTTTCCCAAGGAAGTTTCTTTCCCTTTATTTAATAAAAGATATTTTTTCGATTTTCTTCAGAGTTTTTGTAACTTTTAAATCAATATAATATATTTATATTATTATCTACTTCTTAATTAAACTCCAATTAAAAATTATTCAAAACTCTTATGAATACATCAAATGTACAACATTTAATACACTGCTTTCAATCTTCGTGCAATATGATACATTCTTTTTATAAACAAATATAGCATACAAGAATTATATTTTGAAATTATAGTTTGGTTTTAGTAAAAATGATTAGCTGAAAGAGTTTATATTGATTATTTGAGAAAAGAATGAGTTAAAATCTATTATTTACTCTTTTTCGACTTCTTTATGTCAGTTTAATATCTATGCTCAGCGATGCAAAGGAGAATCAAGAATTCTGATGTAATCTCAGTCTAGAAGGGGAAAATATACAATACTAAAATGAAGAAAAATGTTATCCAGTCAAATAAGGAACTGAAGTAGATTGTTGTTTCTTGGGAAATCAATCCATAGACCGAAAACTCTCTATCACAGAGTCAAAATATCCCCCCCCAGTGAACAGACCTCTATTACCCTTATCTTGACCTACCCCTTCACTAGCGTTCTGTAGAACTTCTGCATAATTTGAAAGGGTAATATGGTTCGCAAGTTTCCAATTCGGAGTTTTGTATCGGGGTCAGATATCTGCTCGAAAGTCTTGGATATTCGCCAGAAAATACGGAATTATTCCATATCTTCCATTTTAAGACGTAATTTTAGTGGCTTTAGATAAACTAATTTTTCCCGATAAGAAATGAAAGAGTTTTTTTATGGGGTTACTCCAGTGGTTTCAATAGCAATTTACGAGGGATATAAGATAGGGATTTTTTAATCTCGACTTGGAATCTTTAAAGCTAAAGTCAGATTATTGCCGTGCTTATTATATCTGATTGAATTGGGAATTGGGAAACACTAATTGTCTCGATGTTTCTGCAGCAGTTATATCAAAATCAATTGATATTTTGTAGAAATAAGGATGTTGTAAATGAAAGTGTATGATTAAGAATTTAAATATCAAATTTGATTAAACTATATTGCTATTAATCCAAAATTCAATCCTTTAATTTTTAAGCATACTACTTTCAGGAAATTTGATTTTGATAAGCGTTATACAAACATTTTTTTGAGATCGGAGTTTTTTATTTTTAATAAAATTGAATTTTTTTATCGTCTTTAAGGAATCGTTGATTGCTAATGATTCAGAATGCAAATTTTCGTAATTTTTGAAAAGGCTAACTATGGGAAATTATACAGCCCTTCTCGTTAAGTTTAATTTCACATCTCATCAATGAGCAGAGGGAGAGCCGTGTAAACTTCAAAAGATTCTTTATGAGAGGACCGAAAATCTTTCTTTTAAAGATATAAACATTTTTAATTAAAAACTCCCTTTGCGTCCACATAGCAGCAGTAATGCCGAAGAACATAAATTTTCATTTCTTCGCTTTAGCCATAAAATATTTAAAGCTGTTGTTAAATTTTTATTAGGTAAATTATTTATTGTAATTTTCATTATGTTAACCGTCAGATATTTTATTAAGACCAATATTTTTTAATATAAACTAACTTTTCCTCCAAAGCTGTAATGAGATTTTTGAGAAAAGATAGATTCTTGCTTTCCTTTGAAATCTCTGAATACAATTTGAATTCATTGAACTCAAAAATGTATACATGTTATGTAATAATACTCCTTCTATGGTGGGCCTCCGTTGCTAGTCATCTCGGTAAACTAAAAATCACGTAATATAGAGTTGATAAAAGAATCTGACGATTTATTTTAGCAACAAAAAACTGCATTGCAATACGTGAACAGATCTCGAAAATGTATGTAGAAAAAGATTTTTAAAATAAAGGAGTAACGTAGTATAAATTAATCCTAACTAAAGATTCTAAACTAATGATTGAAACTAGATGATTGACTCGTTAATTGAAAATGTTTTAAGAATTTGTATGAAACTAATTTTCGTATGTATATAAATAAATCTAACACGTAATTGCAACTTTCCTCAATATCTAAAATGAAATTTCTAAACATTATTAAAACGTATATTACCCGCGTAGTTATTGATCTACGTTTGAATTTCAATCCACTCTATTCATGAACGCATTAATTAACCCAACCTTCTTCAACAGTTTTACATATTTAGCACAACATTAAAAATTCTGTCCGCTTCATATTCAACCCACACTAAATCTTCCATTGTATCTTGCCTGTGCAGTGTGTGCGTCTCAAAACACTGTTCTCTTCGTTACGCAATTCAAATTCATTTATTCCTCTAATTTTCCTTCGCTTTATCTTTTTCCACTCTCCCTTTTGCCTCCGTCTTTCTTTTGTTTCACGGCTACTCTCATTTTTCATTGTCACACGCCCCTTAAACTCGTCTCCTCTTTCCTTATTATTCCATCATTGTGCTCTTCCTTCTCCAGCGATTCGATCTTCACTTTTTGTTTACTTCCCGTTGCCATTGTTCAAGATTCTCCTGTTGCCCGTTCCCTTCCTTAATTTTACATTTGATGCTCATTATTTCCAAACTTGAGTTTCCGGTGGATGGCTATTATGAATTATTGTGTCGCTTTATTGTTGTTTGTAATTTGAGCGTTCTAATTCGTAAGATGTCATTTGGTATCATTTTAGGATAATTTTGTTCATTTTTCTGCCTTTCATATACGAGGAAAACTTTTGCTCTTTATTTATATCCTGGTATTTTATCCAGCCTTTCTTTATATGGTATGTTCATTGCTATACCAATGTATAGATTTACGTGCATCTTTCAGGAAAGATAATTAACAGTTACTAAAGCAACATTTTGTCTTGTACTGGTTTTTTGATATTAGGATTCTTTCTTTGGCTGTAATTGAATTATATTATTATATATTTTGTTTATGCTTCGTGTTCTTTGTTGACCATATTAATGTCAGTGAAAAAGTTCCAATAAGTTTTAATCAAATGATTTAGATTTTCTTTTATGCTCCCGTGGTATAATCGTGGTTTCTGGCTAGCGATTTTTGCACCCATAAATATATATTGCATTAAAAATCGCAAGAGAATGTATAAGAACTCCGCTTTTTAAAACGATTTCCCTCCTAACTAATTTATTTTTAATTTTTTCTATATTTATTTTTCACTCACTATCTCTTATTTATCATTGCTTGAAATCTTCGAATAAATCTATTTAATCTTATTAACTCTTCGATTGTTTTGAGAATATCATACCAAAATTGCAGTGAATTTAGTGAAGTTGATAAAACATTAAGTGAAAGCTTCATTTTAGAACCACTCTAATAGCGAGCTGTATTTATTTCTTTTGGATTGAAATTTTACTTGAATCATAATATCAAATGCTTAATCCATATTTTAGTATGATTTATGCATTTAAAAACTTAATTTTAACTTATCAATTATTCTTTAAGGCATCTATCTCCATAATACTTAGTCGAATCCCTAAATCACTTCCCTGTAAAGAGTATAAAGGACAGATTTAGAGGTGATCCTTGTAGACGAAATCGAAAGACCGCTTTCATTTATTCATTCAGTGTCCTTTAGGAAAGATTCACGGGGTGTATTGGAATAAATGAGTTTCCCTGAATCGTTTAATCGGCTTTTCTGGGCCTCTTTCGTTTATTTTTTCTCTGACCAAAATGTGTTTGTGAATCTCAACGAATGAAGAAGATTACTTTCTTGAAATTTCTTACATAAAAGTGTATTCATTAACAGCGAGTCTATAAAATGGAATCAAATTTTGGTTATTAGGTGGAATAAAATCGAAATTATCATGAATGGAGGCCGATGAGTAAAAATATATATAGAAAGGCTTCAAAAAACCCTCGCGCATATATTTAGCGGTACAATTGGTGTAGTTTATATCGGAATGGCATTAATAATTCTTTTCCAGTTAAGGTATTGAGAATACGAAGGAAAATTTGGTGGAAATAGCAAAAATTGTACAGTAATAACACTATCTATAATATATACTGTATACGAAATATAATAACGTATTATATACTGCTATTTTTTATTGTTCATTTGTCATGCATTAGATAAAGGTGTGATAGAACTTGCTCCAAATTCTAAAAATCTATCAATCTCAATTTTAATACTTTGCAGAAAATATCTACCGGAATATTATTCCATTCTTCTTTAAGAAATCCATGCTTCCGGTGACTATCCATCATCTTCAAACCATAGATACGTTCAAAGGGAGAGCTTGGCAAGACTATAGCCGAGAAAAACCTATGACAATAGAACATTCCTTTCAGGTTGATTTTGTTTTCCCTTGGGTTAATACTTCTGAATAAATGGAATAAAACACTGAAAGTAAGATATTTGGGAGAGTAAATGCTTAGAGAAAGGATACAGTTGAAGGACAGAGGAATATAAATCCGAAACATCAAGGAAATACAGGGAACAAGTAAAAGCTTTTTAAAAATTTTAAGTAAAAGTATTATTTTAAATATCAGTATATTTACATATTTAAGCCACCGATATTTCTTCCTATATTTCATTGACCGATGTTTTTACTTAACCAATAGTAGTTCTTTTATATAAAATATTATTATTTATTATAAATACCTCATTTTTATCTCAAGTATTTTAAATTATTTATTTTAATATAATGCGGGCATACCAAAATTTATAGAAATTCTAGAAAACTTTTTATTAGAGGTTATTCTCATGCGAGATCTTCTTTGTCCTATTTCCTAGCAAAATTATTGCAACAAGCAATTCTCTCCGTGATATGTTAGGCTCATATTTTCGAATGAACTTCGACATTTCCAAAGATCTATGCCGAGTAAGAAGTTGTTGTTCTCCTCCACATTAAGCCGTTTGTCTGTTTAAGGAGAAGTGAAACAATTTGCGGCTTTGTTACTCCGTTGCTTAATGAGAACTGGAACACTTCATTTTCTTCGAACTGCGCCCTAAAGACAGTACTTTATCACTAACGTAAGCAAACGTGCTATTGTATCCATAAACAAAGGAGCCATGGAGATATGTTTCCATAAACGACACAACAACGCAGTGGCTTTGATAGAGCATAGGAAAGAATCACTGCAACAATTCAGAACGCTTATCTGATTGAGGAGTTAAATGCAGCATCACAATGGAATTGCATTAGCAGATGGATGGAGAGCCCTTTAGGGAGTGAAAATGATGAGGAAGAAAAAATGGAGGAGCTCAGGAATATATAGGCAAAAACTCCTTTGAATATGGAAGGTGCAGCGCGAAAATGGATTTCCAAAAAAATGGAAGAGATTCGCTATTTTCAGGCCAAAAAAATAGAATTTTTCTCCACTCTAGAAATCAATCTTCCAGGAAAAAAAATCGAGTGCGCCCTCTATCCTCTTTTTTGCATCCCGTTCCTTGCCCGCTGTTTGAGGAGTCCCTAAAATAGAGTGGATGCAAAAGGATCTCATTAAATCAACCCCTTGTATGTTTATAGGAAGATAAGCGAAGATTGGGCATTTCTGTGGTCTTTAATAGAGGGTCTCGTTTCCCTCATATTTTTAAGCGACTCTCCTCTCCTCTTATTTATGGGCTGATGCTTTTTCCTCTCAGTAGAAATCCATTCGGTCACCATGGCGATATTCTCATATTGAAAAAGGTTTCCGTGGATATGAGGAATTTCAGAGTATCTTTTAAGGTGAAGAGGTGTATAATGGCGAAATTGTATTGCATTCCTATAAAATGAAGTATCAAAAGAATCTTAAGTTTATGTCTTATTCAAGTTATTCCGTAAAAGATACATAGTGTAGGTAGGTAAATAATGCCAAATATTTAGCTTATAAATCTCATTTTACTATTTAATTATTTTGGTGATACGCACTACACAGATAATATTAGTTATTTGACTCGCAATAATCATGAACAATATGTTTCTAAAGCCCTTATGTTTGACCTTAAATTAACAAAAATATGTGCGTCACGTTAGTGTACATTTCGGAATCATATCTATAAATAGGTTAATGCTCTATACGAAATGGAATCTTTCATCATCCAATGTATAACTTATTAATCTAAAAATACGTAAAAACTCAATAAATCAGAGTTTTTACGTATTTATCGTTGTATTTTCTTGTTCTATACGTCTGCACAACGGGTCCCCAAATAAAACAGAGAAAGTGTCTGGAAACAGCGTCGCTGAAAACGGAAGTTGAGCGGATAAAATGAGAAACTAGGAGGAAATAGTCGTAAATTCTCGAGGCTAGTGAAGCGCGTAAACAGAAACAGGTGGTAATACGTCTCCGTGATCTATTGGCTACCCACGAAGGTCAGGGCGAATTTCTGCAATTCACGAGTTGAAGCATTGCGTAATACCCTAGCGTTACATTGCTTTCAGTGACGCAGTTTGATATCTCTTAATTACATCTAAGGTAATTAAGGTCATTTAATTCTATCTTCTTCGAAATCATAATCAATTCATTTATTTGGAAAACTCACTCAATTGGATAGCAGAAATCATATTCGCTTACCTCATTTCAGATGTATTTATGCGAATAAATTTGCTCAAAGAGTCCGTTGGAAATTCGAAAAAAAATCGTACATCTGAGTAGTCATTAGCCCTAAGGCTCTGCTTGGATCCCTCGACTCTATTACGAAGGGACTCCTTTCGAAAGGGAGTTTTTTTTGAAAAGGGAAAGTAGATCGTGGAAATTGCACGTATCAACACAACATGCCCTACGGCTGTTCGCATAACGCGACATTTTTTTCCTTATTTTAATTTCAATTTCTCCCGAGGAATCAAAAATTGTTTACGCTTATTTTAATTTACCCTTACAGCAAACCTCTGCTTATAAGTTATTCCGTTGAAAGCGGATAATTCATCCATGCATGATGTTGGTATTGATTATGAAAAGTAAATCTGATCTAAATACGTTTAAAGGCAAATTTGATTATCTGGAGAAAAGAAGTAGGTTTTTTTCCGTGAAATATATCGTAAGGTACATTTAGTAGAATTTAACGCGTAACTTCAAAAAATTATTATTTCTTTTAAAAGTTAAATCAAGCCCATGAATGATTGGAACTGATAGTGCTTAATGTAGAATGATATTGAGATTATTCGAATATTTAAATGCTGCTCACTCAAGATTTGTTTCTTTAAGAGCTTATTAGTTTCAGTTAGCTATTATTTATTATCAAAATTTAATTGTTATTATTATTACAACCCGCTTATATCAACTATTAAAATACCTACGGAGGTATAATATGAAATAAAATCAACCTTTATTGATGAGATATGATGAGGATCGGTTGAAATGATTGGTAATTATAGGATAAAGTAGAAAAACTATTGGAAAGACATTAAAGAGATTCATGAGACTATTAAAGCACTGCTTTTAAAGGGAATGAAAACACTTACAGGGGATAAAAATATAAATTGTTAGAGAAGTAAACAAATCCTATTAAACAAACAACGCCATAGTAACTACTATAGAGAGAAGTCGAATTTTCACTCTTTACTCATCTTACGGCTGCATATGACAATATTATGAACGTCTGGATATCGATTTCAGGGGCTCCGCAGTCTCAAAGGAGCAAATCCTCGGATGTCTTTGACCCTTTCCAGTCAGACGACCTCAGAGGCGAATATTTAACGACCCCTTGTGTTCTTCTATCGCATAAATCTCACATTTCGTCACGAATTAAATGACAACCCGGAGGTCGTTCATCTCTCGGAGTCGATTGAAGTCCACGCCTTCTTTATTTCGGAGAAGGAAATGCTGAAAGGGTTTCTGTGTGGGAGGTATTTATGCCTCCATGCGTGTATATATATACGTGCGTGAATATAAACACAACTTTTTATTTTTTCTCGGAACGATTCGTATTTTTTAAGGGGAGACTCACTACCCATATACGTGACGAGAATAAAAGAGGAATATCGGAAATCGGGGGGCCAATAGGAAATAAAACTCGAAAATTTCGGCTTTAGGAGGGCAAAGGGTAGAAGAGAGTGGTTGCAGAAAATAATGCTTCTTCCCCTCCCCATGCTTCTTTTTTTCGTCAAAACGGGGACTTTTCTGACTCCAATTTTTTGCCAGCATCCCTCGAAGAAGAAGGGTTAAAAATTTGTTTCCTCCTGCTCACGCCAGGGACTTCGGAACCCGTATAGATGAATATCCCACGGGGAGGAAGTAAAATGGGCCTGCCTCTCTTCCAGGCCATAGCATCGGGCCCTATTTTATTGCCTCACGGTTGTAAAGTCGTCACGTTATCCCCATATCTCCATTATCCGATGGCGAGCTTCTATTCGCTCCTGCGGTTGGCGTTGATACTGCCTAAAATATATATGGAGGAATATCTCACGGATTTTTTCGTCTTATTCCTTCCCCGCATTTTGCGGATTCTTCCCAAAGCTTCCTTTTTTTGCCCCGGTACCTTTTTCGGATGAAAATTCATGCGCTAGATAATGGGAGCCCAGGGGTCCTTCTTCATACGAAGATGGATTCATTCTTTCTTTGGATTTCCCGATGATGTTCTGAGTCACTTACTTCTTCCACAAATCAGTCCTATGGCATAAATTTTCGTGCTTTTGAATATGGTCATTGGAGAAGAAATATGTTTCTATAGTAATCGTATGAATATATGTATTTTCTATGGTTAGATTGGATCTATATTATTAGGTTTATGATCGAGGAACGTAGAATTGAATATTTACTCAGTCTTTCTTATGTTTTTCAGCTTCTTAAGGGCTGAGAATAATTTTTCACGCTAGAACATCTATGTTACTGCGGATTAATATCCACATAATCTCAAAGTTTAACCTTATTAATTCAGATATTTTATTAAAAGTCAATACACGAAATATAGACAGTAAGTTAATGAAAGTTAAAGAAGGATATTAAAGTTAAGTTGACGAGGAAAAAAGTTTAAAAGTTTACTTTAAAAAAAATCTGAATTAGTCCTCACGTACCTATTTGAAGCCTTATAGTGCCTGGTTTAATCCGGAGTATGAATTGCTGTTGAAATGAAATAACAGTCTATGTTTTACAGCGAAATCGATTGTGCTGTGAGAAAATTAGGCCACTTAATCTTCCGCTAGAATACTATCCTGTTCTACTCGAGACAGAGATTCTCTCTCCGAAGTTGACCCTCTGCAGTAGGTGGTGTCAATTGGGATCGCGTCTGCAAAACACCTCCGCCTCGGGTGCTTTAGTGGAGTATATGAGGCCACCGACGCGAGGCCACGGATAGACCTCATATAGAAGTACCTCAGGGAAACTTCAGAAAGCACTTCCGTAAGATTCTCTCTGTGCACCACCTTTCGGACGACTTCTCTCCATCCGGGATTCCGTGGCCTATAGGATACTCGACCCTATACATTCCCCTCACGTGTGCGTCACCAGTGGTCGCGTACTTCAATGCCATTTCACGGTTATAGGACCCTTTTGTGTTTTATTCTTTCGTTTTCTCGCAACAGATGTGTTTTAGAAGCACTTTGGTTCCCAAACCTCTCTCTCTCTTCCTAACGTATAGCCAAGGGTGGATCTAAAAATCTTTTCGAATGGCTGGAGGTGTTTCAGAGTAATACCTTATATACTTATATTGGTTGATATGTAAGGGAATAGTTCACATTAGATCCGCAAGGATTCCAAATTAGAAATATATAATTTCGATTTATTCCTCGCAAATGACTTTATTGGTTTTATAATGAACATGGAGAAAGTTTACTGGTTAATACAATCTCTCTTTTATGCCCTAATACATAGTAGATTTCATTTGATTTTTTCACCCCTTTTTTCAGTTTTTCCATTCTTTCTATATTATTTATCGTAAATTTTATGAAATTAATTTTCATTCGAAATCCTTTTCGAGATAATGGAAAATGTACAATCAAAAATAGTCGCAGAAAATATTCAAATAGTCAAATTTTGGCATCGTTGGAAATGACATATGAAAAACGAAACAACAGCATTCAAGAATTATATTTGATATTTAAAGAAGTACAGAATATTACATGAAGGAAGTAGAGCAATATATATTAGTAATAGTCTGTGAATTTCATTAGCAAAGAATTTTGAAAATTTGCAGAACGAGGAAGTACCGCACAGTTTAGATAGGTAAAAAATAAAATTTGCAACAGCATGATTTATATATACCTATGCCAAGAAGAAAAGGAACATAACTACCTCAGCTATCGTAGCAAAAATTTATGCAAAAATTCCGAATTGAATTCCACTCTCTTTATTTATTCATGTCTCAAAAATTCGGAAGAATCTTGATTTTCTCGCTAAGAAATCCCAATCTGTTCAAATCTCCCGATTCGAATTTCGCTACTCTGCTAAAATACCCATCAAGTCTTTCGGAAAAAAATTGAGGAATATTCCGAATGAAAAAATAATCCACGAGATACCTTCGCCCCCTCCACTCGATGCCTCGGTACACGTGGAAGAAGGAACATTCAAAGAATCCTTTCCTTTCGAGGAATCGTGTTTCTTCGCACATCTCATTAGGACTTCGTTTCTGATATTCTTTTCCGCGCTGCGAAAGAGAGGGAATAAAAAAAAGAATCTCAAGAAAATGATGAATAAGGAAATTTTCGCACGAACATTCAGCTCGAAATTCTCGGAATTTCATTTCTTGGTTCTCCCTATTCAACTTCTTTCTCATCCGTCTGCGAAAGTTTCGTTCTTTCGCTAAACTCGTCTCGCGTTGCCGAGGCGATAACGAGAAGAGGGGGATCCCTCATCCGGGAGATGATATTTGCGAAAGACAATTTTCGAGATCCCCCGCAGAATGCTTTTTTCTTCTCTCTTGTGTTCTTAACGACTTTCCCCTCGTGGCCTTTCACGTATGCCGAGGACCACAAATTGTGCGGTTGTATACATGATTCACAGCCTCTTCCCAAAGGGGTGAGTGTTTATAGTCGATTCCTTTGCTCAAACGTTCAACCCTTCCCCGCATCATCACGCTTCCCGCGCTTGTGCTGTAAGACTGTATGTTGTGCAGTTTTAATCGGAAAGTCCTCTTGCATTATTCTGAACGAGTGTTGCGATACTATGTATGGAAGAAATATGTTGAATAATGATTTATTGATTGAAAGGAGTGTTAGTTGTGAACGCTTAGCCGTTCTCCTTTTTCTTGCACGCTCTTTCATTATTTATGAAATCGAAGAAGGCCTTGAATGAGAAGCGAAGATTGTATTCGATTTGAATTCAGCGAGTCAATTGAGGAAACTAAACATCCCATAACTCAGCACATATTAAGGATTTGAAGGTGTAACATGAATTTAATTTAACAAGTTTCTCTTTTCACTTAAATTTTTATACACACAAAGACTTTCGTAAAACTTAATAACTAATTAAGACCGATTTTTAGTTTAAATAGAGGTGATCTGGAATGTGAAAATTTCTTGAAAACAAGTATCAAATAAATGTAAAACGATGATCTGAAGAACGTTTTAATGCAAAACCATTCATAAAGAACATAAATTGTTTTACCAAATATTTTTTATAAGGTTATTATGAATATGATTCATTAAGATTGTTACTGAGTACTTAAATTACTCTTGGATTTTTACTAATAATTAACTGATTTTAGGAGAAATGTCTAAGCAGTTTCATACAAAATATTCAATAGGTATTCTACGTGTCTAAAATTAAGTGGGAATAATTCTTTCTGGAGTTTGTTTTCGTTAGCTGAAGTATGGATTTGATTCTAACTCAACAAACTCCGATTCAACAAACGGTGCTAAATCTTCCTCATATTTCAACTCATCAACAACCTTGATGGAACCATCTCCCATAGAAAAAAATTGAAGTTGCGTTGTAAAGGTTTTATAGAAAGGTTAACCGGACTCGCTTTCATAGAGCCCCATGTTGGACATCCATGTTCTAGGACTTCATTTGGATCCCACGAAAAAGTTTGGGATCCCTTAATTTCAAACTCCCATTCATCGCGCACACAGCTTTCCCCTCTAAATCAATTCTCCCTCTTCAACCCTTTTGCCTCATTCTACTTAGGGGTTAATCTTTCTTCCTCACTCCCTCATCCCTATGAGAGCGTTTGAAAGTCTCGCAATATTCGAAATCCTATGAGAATAGTTGTTTCTTAGCTTTATTTGTGCAACTTGGATCTCGCAAAGAAAAGTCTACTCAGACTTCATCTTTATACGTATTTTTATTAAACGTTGTAGTCAATCTGATTTGTAGCATAATTATGAATATTATTATTCAAGTCTAAATTCTCACACACTTTACCTAAAATAAATATATGACTAATGTACTAATTTTGATAAATATATATGAAATAATTGTCATCGTAAAAGGTCGGAGTGGTTGTGTTGTTTACGCATTGTATGATTTTCTCCCCACTAACAGTGGTATAAAAATTAAATTCCTCTAAAAATTAGAAATTTTGATGTTATAAATGATGTAAATATAATTATACGTGAAGAAAGTTTGGACGGACGAATGTGAAAGTTGACATATAATAATGATGGTATTTATTCCACCGAATTCATTGCATTATTTAATAAAATGAAAGTAATATCTCCACGTATTTTCCATACCATATGCATAAGTGTTCCTTTAATCAGAGGGGAATTTGCTTAATTCAGACTTTGATGAATTTGCAAGCCTTAATTAATGCGCCATTAATTCAAAGCCTTCTTTGTGGCAAAACAAATGTGGAGTTGGACAGGGTGTGCTTCGTAAACAAACGATTTTAAGCAAGGATTTTCCAGCATTGTAGGGGGATTTATCCTATTGTTCGATATCTTATAAACTTCGTCCTCTTCCACATTGAATCATGTGGACTGATAATGAAGAAAGATGCTTAATTAGAAGGCTTAGGTTTTCAAATTTTCAAAAATCACCCTCTTCTTTAAAATATGAGGAAATGGAGCATTAAGGTGTAGTTCGTTAGTCCACTTGAAATTGTTTGCGCCAATATGATTCACAAAATGGAATGAATGGTTAAATTTATGTTGAATAGGAGAATATTCTGTTTTAACTTGAGACTGTTAAAGAGTTCATTCCAAAAGTAGAATGCATGCTCACCAAATTCCATCTACGTTGTCGAGAAAGGCTAGCGAAACAATTCACTTCCAGACAACAAAAGGTACGAAATACAATTCGGGTGACAAAGAATAGGTGAGACAAAGGAATCGAACGGATTTTTCGCAAAATAATGAGATGCAAGAGAAACGGAGACGATAATGAAGTGTACGACTTTCATGAAGATTTAATTCGGAACGAGGAAGTTTATTGCGAAAGGACGTGAGTAGAAAGGAAAGATGAGGAGGAAAAAATAAGAGGGAACACAACGCCATGGAAATTTCACGAAAAGGGAGAGAGATTGGTTATTCGAGATGGAGAGGAATCGTGGGATGGGGCAACTGAAAAATTTGCGTTAAATTACGAGTTGAGGGGAAGCGGTTAGGAGTCAGTTTTGTAGAGGGAGTTGAATTACGGTGAGAATTCAAGTCGGTTTCTGTCTTTGTGTTATATATATTATGTATGCGATACAACATTCCCGCTACAATATCCTGAGGAAAGGAATGTATAGCAATTGTCTTTTGGTAAAGGACAGAAATTATGTATCTAAATAGGGATTTGTTATGACTATTTGAGAGGCCATTGATTAGTGTGTAAGCCTTGAAATATTTCAGTACAATCTATAGTAGTATATATAATCAGCAAATTTCCTTGATATAATCTTCACATTTTCACAACTTATTGGCAGTACAATTATTATGTCTAAAACTGTACATTTATTTTAAAGTCAATCTGCATATAATCTTCCACGATTTTAAAACTCTATTCATATTAAGCTTATAGTTTATATTATAAGATAGAGCTTTAACCTACTTTCCGTAGTGTAAATCCATCTATAAATAAATTTATTTTCATTGACTTTGGAAATGAAAGTTATTCAAGAAGCAGCGATGAGATTTTATAACCTGCTTTTTTGTTCTTTCGCCAACATATATGACTTAAAATGTAAATTGTGATGAATGATCCACGGCTTTCCAAGCTCACATACTTATATTCATTACAATATAGCATTCTGGTTCGTGAAGCAAATCACATTACTTGTTTTGTTTACTTGCAAAATCGTTTCCTCTTCTCGCAATTTATCCGTTGAAATATGAATAGATTTTATAATAAAATTGTAAAACAACAATCAAAATCAATATTATGAATACATACTGTACGATAAAGAGATATCGATCATAGATGTATATGGAAAACATTTTTAAATATAATAAGATATTGATTAAATACTGTTCTATTGTATTACAGAGATGCTTTAAAGTTTTTTGCTAGCCATGTGAATGAAAAAGCATCAGTTTAATAAGAAAAGATGAAGGAATTAATCCTTATTATTAAAATTAAAAAATATCCATTTTCTTTAGAAAATGTTCTTCTACGCCTTATGCTATAGGATGAAGAGTTATTATAATTGATACTCATTTAAATTTTCGCGAAGGAAGCCTTATTTTGCACAAATAATCTTTTCATTTCATCAAAGATTCATTTTCATACACCTCAAACTTCATCTAGCCGTTGTTCTCTTTTTATCTATTTGGATTCTCAACCAAAGACTCGTAGAAATTCATAATTCGAAGTAACTAGATTTCCGAGAATAAAGTTTATGGTCTTTATAATTAGCAGAAACATAATAAAGGAGAATGTATTTTTTTCAATGAAAAGGATTCGCTTATTAGCAAAAGCTCTCCCTAATTAAAAGTTCTTGCAGCATCTTCTTGTACAGAGAGCCTTTGCTACGGATTCTTTAAGGGCTGCACTGCATTTAGAGCGTGAATCGTTTGAAGCTTATATGAATTCATTGAAACAGCGCCGCTAAACGTCGCTCTTTGAAGATAGACATCCCAAAATTTAATAAATGAATTGCTGCAATATGCAATATAAAACCATCTTCGCCCTGAATGAAAATAAAGATCGAGTATTTTGCAAATTTTATTTGCTAAGCTTATTTTAACGTTTGTTGGTGATCTAATGTTGCTCTTAGAGCTGAAAAGATGAAAGGGTAAACAGAAGCTCGATTTTTATCATTCTGAATTCCGATACTTGGCAATTAACTACGACTTATTCGTTTTCCGATGAAATAAATCTATCGGATCGCATTGGTTAAAAAGGCCCGATATTTAATAGTCAGAAAATTTGAGGGAAAATTAATTCATTAGAAATTTCTGGAAGATTTTGAGTGAAATCAATCTGAAACTGTCAATTTTTGTTTCCGGGAAAATATCAATTTTCATTTTTCGTTTCCAAGAAAAATTAGGGAATTTGAAATGGAGATTCACTAGTTGAGAACATAGTGTTATATATCATAGAAATTCTCTGAATCTCGTTTTAATATTAAAATATGAAGCTTTTATCTTTAAAAGGAAATCTAGCGCTCATATTTAAAGTAAATCTATGGTAGACGAAATGGTATTTTATAAACCAATTTTATATTATAATATTCTGAAGTACGTATATACTATATTAGGCGTAATAAAGCTATACGTAAGTAATTATAGCTTCACTTCCCATAAATTTTGAAGCTATAGTTAGGTAAAGTGTAATGTTATATACATATGTATTATATACGAATATATTTGAGCACTTATGAGATTTAGTCCAAGATATATGAAGTTTTGCACATTATTACATTCTTGATTTAGATCTTCCTCGTATATACATTACGTAATGATTAAGGAGCCGAAACGGTAGCGTCTTATGAGATCGTACATGAACGCATGAATGATACATTTCTATCTTGAGGACTGGGGGTATAAATTTCAAACTCTTTTAAATTGACGCCATCCCTCGATGGGGACATGAATAAGGAAGCGGACGTAACAAAATGAAGAAGTTTCCCATGAGGTGGAGCGGAAAGGAAGTGGTGAGATGAAAGGAGCGCTAGACAACGGCGGCATCATGAAAGAAACCCTGTGGAGAGGAGTTGTTTCGAGAAGTAGTGCAAGAACGGGTCCCCGTGGCACTCCCTCAATAAGGGAGAAACGCGGGATGCCGTAGTTTAGGAGAGAACCTAGTGTGTATATATGGAGGGAAAAGGTTCGCCAAGGAGTAAAAGCTAAAGGCTGCTGGATCAGTCATGAATTGATGCACTCCTCCGTTGTCAAAGTCAACTCCAAAATATCGCCATGAGTCCTATAAAGTTACGGCTTAGAATCTAGAATTTCGAAATATATAGCTTATATCCATCTAATAATTCTGATCTCTTTGCTTCTTGTTTTTTACAAATAACGGCATTGAAGAGTAAAATAATCTAAATTTCAGCGAATTATCAACCTATGAAATAGATATTGTTTAACATGTTCAGCTTTCATTGAACTGATACTCTCCTTGTGAAAATATTTATTTCAGATACTCATATATTTCTTTTCATTTGAAAATTTTCATCTAAAAATATCCCTTTTGTAAATATGGAGTAAACCTGAGTGAAATTCTACTGGTTTATTATTGATTAATTTTAAAATTATTAACTCTTTAATTTAAATGAAATTCACGAAGAGATGAATACTAAACGAAACAACGAATAACAATTATCTTATTAGTATTGGAAAGTAAGAATAACTAAAAGGGTTACTATTGGACATTTGGTCAGGATGAAGCTGTGTGTTGAAATAAGGGCAAAAGAATTGGAATTATGTTCTCGGTCTAGAAAAGGACAGCCAATGCACAGGTCAACGGCTGGCAGCTTTGAGAGAATTGATGGTAGGATCGGAACGCAAATGGTAGGAAAGATCGAAGCGAGGATATACGCGGGAAGTAGTGGGTGTTTGAAGATCTGTGAGGAATCCATACGTATCCTCACACCCCAAAGCGAAGGCATTCATGCAAGTGAGCGAAGTTATAATTGAGGGGGAATTTAGGGGAAAGAAAGGGCCTGCAAAGGAAAGGGAAGTGGAGAAAAGTTATTACTGAGGATGGCAGTGGGTCGAAAGGAAGAGTTGAATGAAAAGGAGAAAATAATGGAAGGAAAGGGGGATATATCATTCGACTCAATGTGGCGGGAAAAACAGACCTTCTAGGTGGTAGGTCTACCTAGTTCTCTTGGGGTTCTCACTAACTTAAACAGAGGCGATTGGGATTAATATTGAACCTTAAAGAGTTCCCATGTTTGCAGAAATTAAGGATTATTGATGCGGTGTAGTTTTGTAGAAATTATAATTTTTACATTATCAAATAATGTGGTACAAATATTTATTAATGTCTTTCGCAATATATTATATTCTATGGAATCTTCAAAGAATTTTCCTCTTGCTTATTATCTCTTTATTTATCAGCTTTATTTAAGTCTTATTCCTTCTTAAACGCAGTTTATAATATATTATATAAGGAATGATTTAGTGAATTCTGAGCGTGCAGTAGGAATTTATTTCAGTTTTAATTGAGATTATTACGTGAAACATTGGTAATTTACCACCTGTACGGGGAATTTAATTCTTTTATCAAATGCTGCATATTCATTATACTATTTAATTAAATTAAGATGGTATGTTTTTATTTTTCTCGAAATTTGTTATAGAATTTAAGATGGAACAAAGAGGTAATAATGGATGCATTCACTCTTAACAAGATATGTTACATTAGTTTAGAGAATATTTCTACCATAATAGAGAATAATGGTATAAAAATGGAAAAAAATACTTTTTATTATAGTATATTATCTGAAATTCTGTATAAATTCCAAATTATATGAGAATAGAATGGAATCTAGATTGAAAATACGTGCAGTAGAACGTATATGTAAACCCCTTGGTTTGAGTGGTAGGAACCAAGGTGTTTTTCCGTTTGTTGACGTCTTCCGTTCCTTTTAAAGGATCGACTTGAAGATAAACAGTCATCAAAGTCATCGCATCCTTATTTGCGATCTAAGCTAAATATAGGCTCGGTTATCTTACCTGAGATAGGAGAAAAACCTGCGTTTGCTTTCGCTCGCAAATGAAGTCACAAGAGACGAGAGTAAACACGAGTCTGGATTACGAGGCGTTCGTTAAAAGGGAGTATCGTACATACGCTGAGGTGAATGACTTGGCGAGTGTAATGAGTTACGCTTCTTCGCGCCCGTCCGTAGTAATGGTGCACAAAGAGAGGACGCCTTTGCTGTGTCACGAGGCAGTGACCGAAGGAGTATAAAGGGGACGCCGAGGTCATCCGTATGTTATATACGTAGCTAATTTTAGCGGCCTTTTATATAAGTGTGCATATATCTTTCACGTTAATTCTCATCGTTATATTTTTAGAAGCTATTTCGTTTGTTTCACGTTATAATAGTATTATCAAGGACATTGTCGATTTTTATATATTTTTAAGTATAAATACTATAGCTTTTTTGTGCAGGAATCCTTTTCTAAAGGAATTTCTTTCTTCTTCAAAATGTTATTTTTTCTTTTGAAATATCTTTTCCGAGCGTATATTTTGTAGGTTATTGCTGGGCTCTCTTAATGAAAAATTAAAAAGTAATAATCTAACATTACTCTATATAGTTTTTAGTAGTGAATATGAAATTATATTGATATTGATCGATCCTTATTCCAGAATATTTAAAGGTATAAACTATCATAAATAATTTTTTAAATTATGTATTGGAATTGCTAGTCAAGTATTTTTAAGCCGAAATTCCAGGAGTCATTCGTTTTAGAATTGAAGTCTATCTAAGGTAAACTACCTATCTAAGAAGAGAAACGTGTGAAGAAGTGAGGAAATTCGGGAGTGTAATAAAGGAAGGGATGTAAATAAGGAAGAAAAGCAATGGATGATAAAAGGAAGAGGAAGAGAGATTGATGGCCTTATTTGGTCGGATGTCGAGGACAAAACACGCCGCGAGTAACTTTCCTCGGTGATTTACAAATCAGCTTAAGGGAATTTAATTAAAGTTTCTGTCGAATAATTTATGGATCAGTATACTGAGGAGTAAATTGGGCTTAAAGATGGGTGTCATTTAAAACCTTTCGATAGGCATGAGAGTGTGAGAATAAGGGAGATGGATGACTTAACTTAACATTGCTGTTTGATTTGTTGTTAATTATGTACTTATGGTTTGAAAGATTCATACTTTAAGAATTGTTGAAATTAATATCACATTCTAGTTCAAATTAAATGATTATGGTTTACTTGCTATTCTAAAAGGGTTTGCACATGGTCATGATACAATCTTAGCCTCAGTTTTAACTTGTTATCCATTAATTTAGATCAATTTAAATGTTTTCTATATATATTTATAGATATAAAAGATAAAGACAGTTAGAGAGGCTTATTTCGTAAACTATTATGACCTAGCCGCATTAACTATAATGATGCATGAGAGAACAATAGAGTCAACTCGTGGCAATAAACATTTCCATCGTAGGTAATAGGTAACCCAATAATATCGCCTGTAAACTATTCAACTATACATTTACTCCTAATTAAGAAATTTTTTTAGATTTTTGATCATAGTAACAAATCTTTAAGAAAGACTTATTTAGTAAGTAACATAAGTCTTAGATCAATTTAAGCAATAAATTATGAGCCAATGAAATAAAAGTGAGCTATTCAGTATTGCTCTTCGAATTCATTCAAGTGAAGATCCAGAAACTCAATGGGTAAGATTATCCTATTCAGAAACCATCTTTTGTTCCATGGAGAAATCGCGCCAAGAAGTGGTACTTTGGAATCGGAGCTGGATCTTTTTGTGCATATAAACATTTGAAGTAGTGGTTTTGGAGAAAGTGATACCATCTTGTAGTAGAGGTCGGAAAAAACGAGGATATGAGTAGATACGGGGTATTGGAGCGATGCCAGTAAAGTCGAGGGATGAAAATGGCAGAAACTCCGAAGATAGTTTTAAGAAGGAGTTGAGACGAAGAAGTCTAAGTAGTTATCGAGAAGAGGAAGTCATCTAAGGGTCTGAAACTCGCCCAATAGTCTAGAAACAGGAAGCAGTAGCATAAGGAAGAATCATGGAAAGCAGATTGCAGGTGACAAGTTGTTTTTCGCAGGAATGAAACCCAAGGCTGGCTCCGGAGTAAAAGCTAATATAATGAGAAAGATCAAAGTGGCACTAGAAGACTGCAGACAGCTAAAAAAGAACCACTCCTGAAAGCTTCGTAAGTTTTTCTCTCATTTCCCTCACGATTCTCATGTGCGGTTGCCTTTTTTGCGTATGCATACCCTTTCTGAGGATACTTTTTTTGGCTGATGTATATGTGTGTCAGAGGCAAAAAAGGGAGCCATTCAAAGAGACGAAGGAGTGTGTCGACGTGGGAGAAAAACACTTATTTAACAGTGAGAAACGCGGTCTGGAAATGGGAGCTTCACTTTCACGGAAAGGTCATTTCCTCGAAAGTATTTTCTTATGTTCGTTATCCCAGAAGGTGAATTTCTTTTTGGAGTTGGTTTCGGCACTATACGAGGATCTGTCCTCCAGTTTGAAAAGGAGTTTGAAGGACTAGTGCAGTATAGTTGGGGTAATGTTTATGTAATCAAAATAAATCAGAAACTAACGAAGAGTCTTGATGTGAATTTATTCAATAAGATTTTCATTTAATCGGCGTTCGTAACATTTTAGGAATTTTTGGGTTGAGTTGCTTCAACGATGCTTCAGATTTAAGTTAAGAAAATTAAGTGTTTTACAATTGTTACAAACCTTGAATGGTGTTTATATGGTCAAGAAAACCTTTAAACCTCAAAGGAAATTCATTAATTAAATTCGCTCAACTTCAACGGAAACTGGATCATGGGCGCCGTAAAGTTATGCAACCAAACACACTTTTGTGTAGTTAATATTGCATATACGCTAAGGGGTTCAGCGATATGCTCGTGCGCTCCTTTTCTTTAAAAACCGCTCAAGAGTTTCCTTTAATTTTGAGAATATGTAGCAGTCTTTGAGTCTATGAAGTTCATTATAATTTAGAGTCCTTTGAAACTCGTTTCCGTTTCTCTTTGAAATGCGAATAAGGTTTGAATTTTCCTTATTCAAAGGAATTTTTATAACGACGACAGAATTATTACGTTAAGGTTTTTCTCTTGAAAAATAACTGCGAGATTAGCTGTTTCAGATCTTATGAACAAAATTTAATTTTATTAATTTCTTTATTCTTAAATAAAGAAAAAATGTGCATGTTACCAGAGAAAGTATGCTACGTAAGATTCTTTCTAAGGTATTTATGCCTTAAATACTTTTATTAAAAAGGGATGTCATACAAGACCAACTCTAAAGCAATCTCAAATAACTTTAAATAAAATCTGAAATTATATTTTTTAAAATTCTATATAAATACAGTACACGCAGCTCGCCATTTAATTTGAATGCCTTTTTATTGAATGCCTTAAAATTTTCAGTTCTGAAAATGTTGATTAATTTGTATCTAGGTGTCAAATTTTAATGAAAATTACTAATTTTACTTAAAAGCTCATTATAAGCTGTTTTCCTTTTTTGTGCATAACACTTGTTTTCTGATTATCTTATTAAGTAATCGGATGATCAAAACTTCTTAAAGTGATCCTATTTGATAATAAGGCATCAGGAATAGATGGAAAGATAACTAAGGATAAAAAGTTAATAGAAGGTAGTTATTGGTATACCATCAGTAAGCAGCCACCAACGAATTCACATCTTCATGTAGAGGCATCACCTTAATACGCACGCCTTCTTTCCCTTTATTTCTGAAATCGTAGATAAAAAGGGAAGAGGGTATTTTATCCTGCAAATGCCATTATATGAGAGTAAGAAGAGAGTAACTCATTATTTTTATCCTCGAGAGCTTTTGAGACTTCGCTGCTCATTTGTTTTTTCCTCTCGTAAAATTCTCACACGACCCAGAATAGATGCGGAAGAAGTAACGCCTTTTGTCGGATAACCTTAAAGCGAGATATTTAGCTTCAAAACGCTCTCTTATTAGTGTCGTAAATGATTCCTTTATGAAAGAAGAAAAGAAAATTTAGCGTAATAACTGAAAGCTTCAGTCTTATATTTTTGAAAATTAATGTTAAATTTCTGGCTGAAAGATTCTGTTTTAAGTTTTTTATTGCTTTTTTATATGGTCGTATGAAACTTTGTTTCCTGGTTTAGGTGCGGATTTGAGACAAAGTAAATGAAACAATTGAAAATTTGATAATCTATGGATAATTAAGAGTTTTTTCTATGCCTTTTTCATCGTAAAAAGGAGCACTTTACATGCAGAATGTAGTATGTATGATAGTTTTATCATATTTCATAAAGTTGTACGCGTGCAATTCGTGTATACTTCAACATTTATACTCACGCAATTATTCCTTTCCGTATGCAAAATGCCACATAAATAGAGGAGAGACAATTACGGAGTAGATTAATCAAAAACACCGACATAAAGTCTCTTACGTTCTCGAATCATTAGCGCGCAATTAGGGAGTTTATCCTCCGCTTAATTATCCATAATCAGCTCAAACACACTAATTAGTCTCATCAGATGTCCCTCAAAACATGCGCCGAGGGAACGCTTTCTGGAATTGCCACTGAGCTTTCGTGAGCACATCTCTTTATATAGGGACTACTTGTCTCGCAATGACGAGTTCTTTGCCTACATACTAATTCATTCCTGCAAGAGGACTTTCTCTAAAATCTTCCGAGGGTAAAGAAGGACGAAATAGATTGACTATCTCGATAATTAAAATATCTCCCCGTCCCATTCCATTTTTGGGTCCGAGGGTAGAATTACGTGGGCTCCTCAACTGCCCACGAGCGTTTCTAATTAGCGCTAGTGGAGGGTTTCCAATGGTGCCTTTGGGAAGACCCATTTGCGATCCCACGTACTTATTCGCACTCTCGGACTTGATTCGCGAGAATTCGACCTTGGGAGAGGGCCCTCTTCGTTAGCGGCTGCAAACTAATTAATTTAGGTAACAAAACACCTCTTTTTACTGCTAATGATTCGAAGAGGGCTTTCATCACCGGTGAGACGAAAAGAACAGACCATTTAATATATAAATGTCCGGGATTTTAAGAGCATTCAGTGAAATGGATTCAAATTGATTAGCTCATAAATTTAAATGACCAAGTTTGCTGTAATAATGGCGTAATAGAGTAAATAGGGTTCTGAAATTGTTATAATTTTATTAGTCATGTGCTGGAAGAGTACATACTGAAGGTTTACTATCGTTTTGTATCCAAACGAAAACTTTCAATGACAGAAACAGATTCCCATATTATATACCTAACTAGTGCACGATTGCTTACGTGCATTATTTAATTTTCATTACAGGTTAAAATGTATGGACCTGACTAGGATGTTGTATAAACTAAATCAAGTTTAATTATATTGGATATGCGTAAATAAAACTATACCAATTAATCTACGATTAATAGATAGAATGGACCTATGAGAAACGGTGTTCTAGCTAGATGATTTAAGGAATACTGGTACTGGACAATAAAAGGAATACTTAAAAATCCAGCCCTTCCATCGATAAGAATCCTTCCTTAACGCCTCAGCAAGAGCAATTAGCAGTGGAACCATTCATAATTTCTTTCCAAACTTTTTCAATTTGACGCTCACTCGTTTGGAAAGAAAGTGTTTCTACGTCGGAAACATTTCGGACCCGTGTTATATTTTCCCCATTGTTCACTTTCACTCATTCTTTTCTCATCTGACCCGTTTCTTAAAAAGAAAGTATTCCGAAGACCTTGGATTCTGGACAGTTTTGCATTCATATAACTCATTTTGCATTTCGCCTTTTTCATATTACGTCTGGAATGGACAGAGAACCTTGTCTACTCGTAGGGAAAAAGAAGAAGGCTTCCGTCTTGCTGATGGAAAAATAATAGCTTATGTCCTGGAGGGCATGAACGCGATATTGCATGTCCCTTCGGAAAAGGGGATATTGAAATTAATAAAAAAAGTTTTGAAATAAAGTTTGATCGTGAACAAGAATGATGTTCGTAACTTTGTCTCATATTAAAAGCTTAGGCGTTTTGAGAGATTTATGATTATTTTACGGTTCTTGACGTCGACTTTATAAGGAAACATGTTATTGTCAATTTTAGTTGCTAAATATGAAGACTAAGTATATATGGTACTGAGTAACATGTTTTAAAGAGGAAACGTATTTAATACCAAATAGCATTGTAATGAATGCGTTTTAAAGTTACTTTATTCCACAGTAAAGTGACATCTCCGGCCAATTATAATATAACTTCAATACTCTAGTTACTACTATCGATTAATATTTTTTTCAAAGATTAGTATTTTACAGCATAATCGGTTTCATCAGATGTCAGACAATAATGCTTTTTTAAATAATAGAATTTTATCAGACACCGCGGTTTGATGGCCTCGCAAGTCGGAATATTCTTATTACAAATAATTCCAACACCAAAATCAATCACAGTAAAATCAAAGTAAGTAATCACTACGTGAATTAGGTTTCTAATCCCATTGAATCTCCTTCAATTCACGGGCAGTAGCTCTCCAGCGATTTCTCGCAGCGCATTGACTCGAGAAATTCACTCGCATTCCATTGATTACTGTAGATTATGGGATTAAAGCGAATATCGTAATGAAACTGCTGCTCAAATTTAACCGTACTCTTCTATTTTTCATAACGCATGGTATCTCTTCATACTCGGTTGATAATCCGCAGTATACAGATCATGTGCATTGGAATATATTCTGTTAATTGTATATTTTTTCATTTTTAAAACAGTTGACCTGTACTTCTGTGTGGTTATAGGCGATGATGAATGTATTTTCAGCATGTTACGGCTATTACCCTTCCTTTTAATGTTCAATTGTTTAATCAGGAGTATAAATTGACTCTTAATACAAACCTCAAATAAATGTTACGTGATTAGCTGAAATATATTGCAATCTGTATGCCTTTTGTTTCGACACGGAGTCCCGAGTTCATTCGAATTTCTTTTGTAATTTTTACATTTGCGTTTTGCGCGATAAGAATTGCTTTTCAAATTAGTTAAGTAGTAGTAATTTAATTTGTCAAGTAACTTTAAGCTTTTCGCCATAGTTACCGTAGTTTACGTCATCCTCATTATGAACGAACTCATCTGTAGCAAATCTATTGACCTACTAAAGAAAGGGGATGCCTTTTTAGAATGATTACTAATTCACAAGAAATAATATCTGGTAAAGTGGAAGTAAAAGTATACGGAAAAATATGGGAAGGAATTCACTCAACCCTATAAATTGGAGGGAATTGGCGGAGAGAGTGTTAAAATATAAAAGGAGGGATGGTCTTGATTGCTCTTGAGAAAGATATATCCGAGAAGAAGAAGGAATGATTTAGTTTTCTTTTGAAGAAAATAAGGAAGCGATGGAGTGCGGAAGATGGGAAACCTTTCGAAGTGATGGACCGATATATCGAAGTATTGGATATCGGTTGAAAGGAGCGTTTATCGAAAAAATGTAAAGTAAATATAAGTTCGGAAAAAATTGAATTTATGCCTAGGATTGCGAAAAACACTTGGTGAAATGATGAGTTTTCCGTAAGAACTTCTTTTACCATTTCTATCTTCGCAGACGCATCGAAAACTGATAAAAATTAAGTAGACAGTTTTATAAGAGGTGAATGTATTGTATAAAGTTGACTATCGTAGAGTATTTTGCATTATAAATTAATTATATGTTATGAGAGTATCTTGGAATAATTATAACCCAAGATTTACTAATAGGATTTACTATAATGACCATTTATGAATTAATTCTGATGTGAATAATAGTAGCAGCTTATACCGATTGTATAGATCTATTTCTTTTAAATGTTCGTTTCAATATTTACCATTATCATTCCTCGTTAAACTTAGGTTCCTTTGATAGGTTTAAGAAACCTTTGTTTTTCACGTATTTTTCTTTTTAAATATGACTCATGTTTATTTTTAATGTATGCGCGTTTGATACCTTACAAATATCTAATCTTATTTTAAATTTCTGTACTTAGTATCGTTATTTTCGACTTACTTTTCTAAATCGTACCATTTTTTCTCTTCCTAAGTGGAAACTGATGTAAAAATAATGTTTCAGACAGCTCAAAATTGATTATAAATAGAATATGGGTTCCTAAAAGTGTGATTTCATCAACCAACTATGACGCTCATTGAAATAAATCTAAATAATGATTTTTCACTCACCCGTCGATGTGAAAGTGAAATGAATGGAAAACGTCACAAACACTGTTCCAAAAGAAGAGACCTTCATCAGTGAAAAAACGGGAAAGTAACTTGAAGAAAGCATCAAATTCTTCGCTCCAACTCTGAACTTCGATATCGAACAAATAGCTCCGAAAGATCTATTATCTCTTATGAAGAGAACTCTCTCTACCCAACGAATTCCTCCCGTTTTCTCGAAAGTCGATTTCGGAACGAAGCGCCTCGATTCTATGGAAAAGTAAGCAAAAGGTATCGAAAAGGAGTGAAAAGAAGAATTTTTGCCTTTTTTTCACACCTCGCAAAGTCAATGACTTGAAAGTTTCTTTTCATCAAGGCGCTGTAGTAGCCATTTACGACTCTCTTTTGTTCTTCTAAAGAAATCCATTCGCAGATTCTTTAACGGCTGTTAACGCAGCGTCTTTTTACCTGCTTTTCCTCTTTCTTATTCTTGCTGTAACCTTGGTAACCGCGTTCACTAGCTTTTTCATTCAGCTGTGAAACCCGCAGTTTTCTTTGTTGTAGTTATGAGATTCAATCTAACATTTGAGTCAATTAGCTTGAGAAAATGTGCATATTTTTAGCTTTCTGTTTATCATTTGCGTCATATCTGAATTCTACGTTTTAGCACATAAAAAAGTTACGTGGAGCAACTCCTATTATATGTATTGTTTAATAAATTACGATGAATTTATGCTGTTTGATAATCGATTAGAGGTTAAAAATATATTATATAGTGTAATTGCAAGTAAGTATATGGATTCTAAAGTTCTAGCATTTAATGCTAGAAAATACATAGATTTGTTCTTTTCGACTTAATTTTTTTAGTTTTATTTAATAATAATGAAAAATTAGGGTCAGTACTCGATTGAGTAAATTCATCGTGAAACATCAAAATATGTAAAGATCTTCGATATAAAACTTTTTTCCTTTATTATTTTTATATGCATATAATATATGTGCAATATATGGTTGAAATGAAATTGTATAAACTAATTTTGTTTCTTTTTTCTCTTTCAGGTGAGTCATTTTATCTTCAGTTATTGATAATTTGAGAGTAACACAATGCTCAATGGAAGGCATAGCGGAAGGCGGTAAGTAATTGCATTCACTTTTCTTATGGGCTATTCCATCGTCAAAATGGCATATATATTGTGATTAGAATAAATGATAGCTTATGAAAAAACAATGCCACAGAAGACTTTCTCAACAGTTGTGTGAGATCTCAAACTTTTGCAGGTTTTAACTTATGGTGTATTTATTTATTTCAATAGCTATCGTAAATTACAGTGCATAACGTATGAGTAACAATTTAGTCTAAAAAGTAATATTATCACTAAAATCTGACTTTTTGACCCAACATTTAAAACACCGGAACCTATTTATATGGAGGTAGAAATATGGGGAAAAATAATCTTCTCTTTTCACGCACGCCGTTAAAGGTTTACAGTTGGAAAAAAGTTTTATCCTTATTTGGTTAGGAAAAGAAAATTCCGCGTGACACATCTTCATTTGCAATTCAGATGTGCACGCGAGTACACTTATCAAGCCCATACCTCGCATCCGATTGTCAGCCATTTTGGACGAATTCCCCCGACCACTTCAGTATCCGTAACAGAAAACACTCCGTTTCCAAGGAGACTGGATGCTCATCCGCGAAAGAGGGATGAATTTTTTCCTCGGAATAAGTAAGCAGTCTGGAAATGTAAACTGTCCCTCTCGAAATCTTCTTTTCCTCTCTCTCCTTCCATTTGTTTCCATACGATGAGAAATAGTCTAGTCGCCGCTATTTCTCCGGAAAATAAATCAGAGATTCGGCTGAAATCCGCTCAGACAGTTGAATAACTCACAGAGACTCCGTTTTTCTCAGAAGGATCGCTTTTAATGCTAAACGATCTTAGTATTCACTGTATTTATTGCGAAGAAGTTATTCATTTCATAAATAATACATGTGTATTACGTATGTCACCATGACGATGAATTTAGTTACCTTCCTTCTATTGGGGTATGTTGACAATGGTAAGAATTTACGACTATGAGCACTACTGGAATTGGCTAACTTCAATATTTCATCCTCTTTAATATCAAGCCTTGAGAAATTTAGAATTACTATTCGTTATAATCATTATGTGTCGTAATTTTTTTTTAAATTGTTTGCGTACGCCTTAAGTTATATTCTTGAATCAGTAGTGATGTAAATAATTATATTAATATGTGCAGTTTTCCTTGGGCAAGTAATTAAAGGTAAAGTGCTGAACTAGAAAATTTAAAGAGTAAAGGGTCCTCCTGTACTGTGCAGTCCTATACAGATGTATATGTGTAAATATAATAAATAGACGCAATGAAGTTTTAAAGATAGGCAAAAAACTCCCGATCCTACCATAAACTCCAAGCAACTGTTAGTTGATACATGCAACGTCAAGTCACAAGGAAATCTGCATGAAAATTAATATATGTGATTCTATTTTCATTAAAATGCTAACAGCTTAGACTATGCACGTGCTATATTTCTTCCTCAAGCAATTAAAGAGATTTTCATCGACAATGTATTCATAAATAGATTATAGTAATTTTATAATGTGTGTCTCCTTCGGCAGAACAACAACACAAACGGTATTCAGAATTTCCTTGCTAAAGTTTCTCGCACTAATTGTGAAATTGAATGATTATTTAATAAATTATTATATATTTAATGATTTCATGTATTACTGAACTCGATATCTCGTCATCAATTACGTAATATTTTGTTTATTACAGCACGTTGTCGATTTTATTACAAAATAATATCTTGCGAACGTATCTTTTCTTCGTGATGCTCCTGGAGTAGAATAAGATGACTCAGTATCCTAGACGCTTTAAAGAAAGGATGAAGGATCGTAGTTCTCAGAGTGAAACATATGGTATTCTTTCCTCGTCCAACTATTTGCTTCCTCATACTGCTTGTAACACCACCTGTTTCTCGTGTCCGTGACAACTAAAAAGTGGAAGAGAATCTTTGGGGAGTAAGGCGATTGAAAAGTCGTTTGTAACTGAATTAGATCTTTCTGCAAAGTCAACCTTTACTTTTGTGAGGAGAATAGTCTTCTTTTAAATAATGCTGCAAAATTATTTAGGGTACAAAATTCGAATTAATATCAATTAATTAAAATCAAGCAAATAGCAAACAGTAAAGCAAATCAAAAGCGGGTATTTTATTTCTACTTGTTAAAAAATAGTAATGTATCGGATTTAGAATAAAATAGGAGGCCTATAATTAAGGTATAATTTTCAAAAACATCTATCCTTCCTTCTTCATCAACGCAACAGCGAAACAAACCGGTATCCAAGCAACTAAAGCCTGCTTTTTCACATTTTTATATAACCACTTTTAAAATGAGTCTTAAACGACAGGACTAAAATGAACGATGAACTCTTAAGCGAAGCTCTATTTTCAACATGAATTCATCACCGCGGATATCGAGGGATTGAAACCACTCGGGATTCTAAAATATGCGTACGCATCCAAGGGATCGGATTTCGATGCACTAAAGCGCATTTGATCGAACTTTAATCCAATCGGGAAATAGTTGTCAGTTTTTACCTCTTTGGCGGGAACGCCGACCGAAAAACTCCGATTTCCCATAAATTCCATGGCTTCCACTTCAAAAAAGCTTAACGAACGCCGAACTGCAATAAAAAAGGGTCCGATCCTATCCAAATCGCGACCGCACAATATATGCACGTTCGCTCCGATCGTCAACTTTTTTGCCGTAGTACGCCCGATATTAAAATAGAGCCAATGTGCGCAACCCAGCTCCCTCCCATCGAATTCATACGTGTCTTTTCGACTCGTTTCCAAGGAGCAAAAACCGCGGTGAACAAAAACCGAGTCAAAGATTCTTTTCCCTCAAGGAGAATTCGTCGCTATGGAATCCTCGTGTAGGTCGCAAGCTCCCCGCTTGAGGGCAGAATAATCGCACCGAATACATCAAGCTTAAAGGTTAGGATTTCCCATAGTTTTCCTTATATATTAAGTTCTATAAAGTATTAACTACTCTTTAATCTTTCCTCTCTAATCTTCTACGACTTTACCTAAAATGTCAAATAATAAGGTAGGATTCTATTTCTTATATAGTGAATTTAATATATGGGTCAATATTTTAATACATCTGATTTAATTTGCTTTGGAATGTTACTATTAATGTAATCCTTATGAATGCATAAAACACAATTATAGAATAGAATATATGATTTGTATAAGTAGATAGAATATAAATTTTATTAAGAATAGCTGTATTGAAAAGAAAAAGTCCATTTTCGTAGTAGTAAGAGACACTTTCAGGTATGGTTTTCAAACTTCTCATCCCTCATTACAAGAAGTATTTTGTGATATCAATGTTCTCGGATAACACGGTACATGACGACCAATAACTAACATTTCCATTCCCTTGGGAACTATAACGTTGACCAAGTAGGACTTTAAAATTAATTAATTTTGTATTTTACTCTTTCTTAGGCTACTTTACAATTTATTTCTTCATTATTAAAATCATGATTATTATTATTAACTGTCCGAAGGATTGATAATTATTGACGTGTTACTTATGAAATAACGACGTAACGGATATTCCCCTATTACTTATAGCGGATGAAGCTATTTACAATGTAATTTAGACCCTTGAGTCCAGTAATACTTGCGTTAACTAACTTCTCATCGTAGCTACGGTCCAGTAATTTCATAACCGGAAATTTAACATCCCTTTAACCCTTTCTATACGTTCCCCTTAACATCTTAAATAGAAACTTCGGGGCGTTCGAGCGTTGCGTTAATGAAAATTCCTCTCTCACATATTTACGAAATGAGCAGATCAATTTGAGATGCTTTGCGGAATATTGTGGTTCGGGAAGTTCTTGATAATCGTGTTCATTTGATAGAGACTGACCAGAGCACGAAATAATAAGCGTGGGCGCTAGAATGTTTGAACGTGCGCATGGTTTAAGGCCATAGAGCGTTCTCAGAGAAATTAATGAGGAAGAATATCTCGTATAAAGTATATGATCATGTTAGAGCTTGCTTGGAACCCTTTCATTATCTATTTATACGCATAACTATTCCGAATAAATTTTTGAAGAAGGTTCCAATAGAAATTCTCTACATCGTGCGTTAAATTGCTTTTATCATTAAGTGGAAAGCTATGGGTAATATGTTCCTCATTTAATTCTACAGTTTCGTACAAGCAATTCGTACGTAAGAATTTCAAAATATATTTAAAATAATATTTATCATAATATAGTAAAATGTTATCTTAGATAGATATTTGATAGGTTTTCAACAGTTATTTTTTTATTACAAAATAATTTATGAATACAACTGATCTAGAAATGAAAAACAAGTTTTCTGATATCAAGGTTAAGCTTAGGATATCCTTGAAGGATCTTATCGCAAAATAAAAAGTAACGTCCCACCATCTGGAAAAGATAGAAATCGAAGTAGCCTTTCTCTTATATTTTACGTATTTTTTCCAATGTCGATTTTTTTTCTGGATGAGAGAATAAAACCAGAAAAGCCAATAGGTTTCTGTTTTCATTTCGTCCTCTGTATTTTTTTAGGGGAGGACGTCTTTTCGCTTTTCCATTGTTTTTCAAGAGCCACGACCCTTTTTTTTACCGCCCTTTTTTAGTGCGAACTGAAGCGTGTTTTTCTCACGTTTTCCTCACAAGTGCGGATTCATGTGAGCTGTAGTCGGGCATCGATGGGTGCTGAGAAATAGGGAATGAATTGGATAATGGCTGTTTAAAGAGCGTTCGTGAAAATTACGGATTCACTTTTACCTGTTTTTTTTTGAACACGCTGCAAATAGGAAGTGAATGGTTTCTCTGTACGCTTCATGAATGACGTGTGTATTTACTCATTGTTTTGTTGGAAATTTCTGCGTTAATACTCATAAGAACTGAGAAAAAGCGAATCTCTAATTCCTTAACATTAACGTTATTTTAAAACTTTCCTCTGCTTCACGTATTTACGACTAAGCATTGATATATCTCCCTCAATGAATAGCTCAGTTATATTAGTTATTTGCCCATGTAAAGTGAAGATTAATAAATGACGTCAATCCAAGTATGATTTTATATATGTTAAATGAAATACGTAAGCAATCAATGTTTTATATACTACGTATATTCCAATTTGTCATAATACATCATACTTATATTGTTACAACATTTGGACAGCCTTATTTCATGTATTTGATTGACTCTGCATAGGAAATACGTGTACTATTTATCTAAATCAAAATGACTGAATTCAGCACTAAATTACGTTTTACGTAGAGAGTGAATAATGAAAAGCTTATATCATCGTAAGGATTTAAAATCCCTTTTTAGTATGCGAATAATCATTTTATGCGAAAGGATAATCTTATTCATCTGTTTATTCCGTACATTTACGTTTGCGTGTAAATGTTTACGTACACTTTGATCTGTCACCATATTCGAGCAACCCCACGAGTTTCCTTGTTTATAAATAATGCCCCCGTATTTATCTGTCCGCGGACTCATGAATACTCATGGACGTATCCAAATATTTTCTTTTATTGATCCTTTTCTGTTTTGTCTTCATCGGTGGCTGAATTTATGCTTCATAAATCGAATTAATGAGAAAATGAGCAAAATGCTCTTAAGAGACACTCAGAAATGTAGGCGTATTTATTTATGGTGAAATTTCCTTGAATAAGAATATAGTTTACATTGATTTTACGAAACAGAGAGGTTATATGGTTAGCCTACGCTAGGAAATAATTGTTCTTTTTTATATTAAGTATAGATGTATCTTCTTAATTAGTTTGGAATGGAGCTTCCAAAATTATAATTCAATTATAGAATATCCTCAACTAGTACTCTTCTTCTTACGTAATCTATATTAGGACAGCTTTGGTCGAGCGTAATAAATCATCATCGCTCAAAGTTTGGTAATTTAAGCGTTATCATTGGGATACCGAGACTGAAGTTACTAACGTTAAGATTTCCTCCATCATAGAAGCACCGAAAAATGAATGAAAACTTCCCATTCATCAACACTTTGGAAAAGGACGGAGTATAAACATTTGGAGAATGAAATATTATCTCCTGCGATCATTCAGCGTCGCTTGAAGTACTCGAAGATAGAACTTCCTTCCCGAAGATTGATCGCTGAGCGTAAAAAAAGTGAAGAAAAAGAGAACGATTCCGAAATCCACTTTGTTGCTCGCGCCCACGGTTTTAATGGAAAAAAGAAAAGTCCAAAATGAAAAGGGAAAAAAGAAAACCGTTTGACTCCGCTTGTCGGCGTTGCCTTGTTTCTCTCCAAGTGAGTGACTATATCTCGCGATAAAAGGAAATTCCATTCAAGGAGCTGTAGGGAGCAAGTTTTCCCCGTTTAAATCCCCAGCGTTTTATTGAATATTTCTTTTACTGGCGGTTATAGTGAGGTCGCATTATCTAAGGTTCCGGGTCAAAAGGTTTTGCGGTAGGGCGCGGACCAGCACCTCCGAAAACGTCTTATCTCTCTAAGTTCCTCTCTTTTGGGGGCTTTAATTACGCCTCCTCAAGAGATGGATAGATAAGGAGGAACTGATAACGAGGATTCAATGAATGCGTCTGCGACAAGAGGGCATTCAAAATGAGACGGTTCTGTATAACACAGAGGATGTTTGAGATTAAGTTTTGTTGAGATATTTTTATGCCATGGAACCTCAGCTCGTGAATGTCTATATTTGTTGCTTAAGATAATTATTTGTATACGTCTTTTATTGAAGGGATGATAAAGTTATGAATAATGCTATATGTATCGTAAGTTCCGAGAAGTAGCGTACATTTAAGAGGATTATATCTAGTCTCAATTTGTTAATGAATTAGTAGGCTTTTGAAGCATATTAATGTAATTGGTGTAATGGAACCACTTTAGTTTCCCAGTTAGCAAATTACGTTGAAGATATAAATATGTATCTTTAGAGATGGAACTGATGGTCTGCCATCTCTAATATCAATGTTTACTTGTCAATAGATGTATATTAACTTTTATAGCAAAATTTAATTAATTAATTTGTTTTTGTCCAAGATTGATAGATATTATGGAATTGTAAAGTTATGATCTTTATTTTTGGTTTGAATTCGCAATTTTGAATTGAACGCAAGCGAACAAAGTCGTTCATATTCCTTTTAGCTCTTGAATTACTATTGCATGATGCACTTCGTGTATTTTAAAGGATATTCCAGTATGAGAGACGAATTATTAAATCTAATTACTTTCTCAAATTGAAATTAGCCCGAATTTTACTACTTCGATATATTTACTATTTTAAATAAAAGTCTATTGACTGTTATTTAAAATTCGTTTTAAGATTCCGGAAGCAAAACCAAATCAATTCATTCTGTAGATAGTTCAGTACTTCACGGGGTATAAATTTGAGTGTGAATCAACTTCCAAACGAGAAAAATGTTTTCTAAAATGAATCTACTTTAGTGCTTTGAAAAACTCCCACATTTGTTTTCCCTTAAGTGGCTACAAATCATAAAATCAGAGTTAATGTTTCCGCAAACAATGAATATTTATAGGATTTTTCTTCCTCTAGGAATTCTTTAGCAACGCTTTATCTAAGTTTCATGGGTTCGTCTTTAAAATTCAACCCCTTGCAACGGAATGCACTCGAGTTCAATGAACCCAGGGGTCGACGTACGTGGTTATTGAAGTTTAGAGAACATGAGCGAGAATTAATTTTGGAGTCCCATAAGTCTATTATTCGAAATCCTCTCTGAATCTGTGAAAATAATGAAATTCTGAATGAAGGCCTTTGGTGCGTTGCGATGAATGCGCAGAGGAAATAAGAGAAGGCGCAGGAAAAAATTGGCTCGGAAATGCATCCGAAAGTCGCTTCTTATGGATCATAACCAATAGCTCTTTCAGGTGATATAATTTAATGCACTCAGACGGTGCCGAAACGTTAGATCTTTCGTACTATCTGCCAAATGGACTCATTTTGTGAGGTACTTATTCATTCAGCAGATAAAAGGAAACTTGACTATCGCGTTAATACAATGAGATGAAAGATACCAAGTTTTAGAAGTTTTATATATTAATACTTGGAGTTATTAAGAGAAAATCAGTTTAAATTAGAATGAGTGTAATTGTAAATAGAAAATTTATACGCAATTTAAATATAGTATATAACCAATCGATGATTTCATTGTATAAGATCTTTACTTCATTCGTACTTACTTAAAACACAATTCGTAATAATTGAGTTTCAAATTAATTAATCAATTAATTTAATCCAGATGATACAGTATGTATCATACTATTTGAGCTATTTTATTATATTTTCCTCAAAAAAGATTGAATAACCTATGTGAACAATCAAAGGGTTGAACCTGAATTTTAACTTGATATAAGATGTTTTAAAGATATCCTCTACAATATTGATCATCAAAATGCACGATTATGCGTATGAATTGAATAGCGTTGCACAGAAAAGTGCAGACCCTCATTATTTCTAAGTTTCCATTGTGAAAACTACACATACGTAAATGCAGAAATTGCTGCAGTATTCATGCATTCGAACATCCTCATTATCTTTGTAGTGCTGGTATCGCTCCCTGTTGACGCTCTAATTCGTCGATCAGCTTTAAAATTAAAATTCTATTTACGCATTCTATTTTTTATTTGCGTTATCGACAGTCAAAGAATGAATTCGTGTTAAGGAAACAAAAGAGAGGAGATCAGAGAGTAAGATAACAATAATTAGGATAAGAAACAAATTCAGTCGGACGTAAACGAAGTAATAAATAAGAAAATAGGATACCGCTTCGAAAGAAACAATGGAAGGAGGCGTCAAAAAAAAAAGAAAAAACAAAACAGATCGGGTATTCCGTGAGGAGATACGAGTGGAGACAAAAGAAAGTCTGGAAGGATGCAATAAAAATTCCAAGGATAAGGAGGATAGGGTGAGGGATACCAAGTGAAATGAGTCCGAATATGACGCGTATAAAAAAGTGAGAGAGATAAGCTACTTATAAGTTCATAAAATAGCTAGAGCATGGAATCCGTCGCTTTCGGAAGAGGAAGTGACGTCAGACGTAAAAAAATTCGTCTCTGCATTACTTTCGTAAACGCCTGAAGGGGTGCGCTGGGGTCGTCGAAACCCGAAAGATGTTCCGAAACGGGGTCGCGATGTTTTTTTTATCTTTTCGAAGACTGGAATGCATAATTGAGTCGAGGTAAGCCAGGAGAGGAAAGAGTGATTCGTTTTCGTAATATACTAATGATAATGGACCCAGAATAGGAGGGTATAATCATTCAAAAAAATATATTTAACCAATTAATAACAGTAAGCGCACAACTATTATCCTAAAAAATTTAATTAATTTAGCTAAACTTCAATGCCAATTATATAAATACAATTGTTTGAGAATGGAAATCTTAGTAATTTAACTCGAGTTATATCTTTTAAATAATATGACAAAACAGTGTATTTCGCATCCTAAAGAGGAAACTTACGTATAAGGAAGATTCATAAGAGTATATTTATATATAATGTGTATAGTGAATAACAACTGTAATCGAGTTTAACCTGATATATGCATTTAAAATGCGTTAAATTAGCTTTGATTACTGTTAAAATATCTATGAAAACACGTCAAATGTATCCTGCGGTCATAAAGTAAATCCTATGGCGAACAAAAGTTCGAAATTAATTATTTGGTTACGACCACATGATTCAAAATATCCCAGTTTTAAATACGAAAGATTAATTTCCCGCTGCGATATCAATTTATTGACGTTTGGTAACCAGGGCGACTGGATGAAATATTTCCCTGAGCCATTCGGCATCCGAATACACAAACGTGTTGATTTACATTCCGGGCTGTCTTCGATGGAATGGGGACAATGGCATCTTGTAAAGCATCGGATGACAATTGCGCCCTGATCGTTGACTTTAGCGAATAAAATATGCTTTCTGCTCTATTCTACAAATCATCCAATGCGGTCGTATACTTCGTATTTATTTTTGGGCCCAAACGTCATATTTAATTGGAACTCTATGAAATAGGGAATGGTACACATTCTGTTGGATCAAAGTAGTAGTACAATTGGACTACGAATGCTAAGCTGCTTATTTGACTTGTTTGAAGTCTCGTAGTGAAAAAAGAGCCTAGGTGTTCCGAGAAAGAAGGATCTCCATTATTTCTAAGCTCTTTATGAATTGGAGTTATGGGAGGAGATAGTAATCGGGCGCGTTTTGATAGCAGGAAGTAATTTGCATTTTTTCCTCAAAGGATTTGGGTCATGAGCGTTTTATGAAATTGAGTTTCTTTTGATGAATCGAGAACAAAAACTGCTAATTCACCGGGAAAGCTAATATTTCCAAAGATTAATTTGGAACGCGGAATTGGAGCTGACATTTCCTCCTGTACCGAGGGAAAATATCGTGTGACTTCCTTATTTAATTGCTTTTATGAGAAGCTGATTTTGCATAAATGTAGCTCCGAAAGGATGATTGATGTTTAAGCGGATGAATAATGAATGGTGTCCCTAATGTTTAGGTGTTTTAGAATTCATAAATATAGAATAATATGCGCAATTTATTAGAGCATTTGAACTGAGAAAAGAAATAGTGAAACGAACTTAAGGACTAATTGAAACACACGCTACCATCCAAAGAAATATTCCGTTTCCCATAAGTTAATTTTAGCTTGGAATACTACTTTAATTGTGTGTCATTTAAAATCGGCTTTAAATTGTAATAGTTATTTAGCACCTAAGGAAAACGACATTTCCTCAAAAGATTCATTTCCTCCCGATGATTGGAAAGCCTTCAATCGCCAGGAAACAATAGCGTTTCTTTTGGATTTCTTTTCCTCCAAACTGGAGCAGTTTCCCTTAGTTTCATTCACTCCAGGTAGGAAATAAAGTAAATGAAAGAGAAAAGAAAGACATTAAGGGTATTAAGAAAACGTTACGATCCACGTAAGACTTCGCGAAGCCATTTAATAAAGGGGTGACTTCCTCACGCAGGAAAGACGAGGAGTGCACTTTCTTAGAGGTTATTTGAAGTGTCTTTAACGACTCCGGAAGAGGGCTCTCGCCATGGAGTTGAAGTTGCGGGAAAAATGTGTAAAAGGGGAGGTTTTTTAAAGAGGATGTAGGAGTATTTCCCAAGGAAAGGGAACGTGCGACGTAATCCGAGATGGACCGGTTGATGGGATGCTGGGAGGAAAAACAGGAAGAGTGAAGATGCAAAGGAAAGAGGAATTTCTGGGAAGTAAGGATAAGGAAATTGATGGAAAGTGTTTGGGAAACATGACATGAAAAGATGTGACGTAAAGATAGGATAATAAGCGAGAGGAGACGTGATGTTCGGAAGGGAGAGAAAAATGTGAGCGCAAGTAGAAAAAAAAAACTTTTATTTTTCGCTATAAGAAGGATAATCAGTTCTTTACAGAGATTATGCAGGCTTACAGAAATGGGGTATTTAAGCAGAGAAGCTGTAAGAAGGAAGTAAATCTCAAATGTAATTCGGCCTTTCTAGCATTATAGAAGTGAATATAATAAAAATCATTCTAAAGTAGTGTATGCTGTGGAAGTGAAATTCCTAGACTATTTTGTTGATTTCCAATTTTAAACTATTTTAGCGAGGGTGATTCAAGATAATAAAGTTTTTCTCTTTCTAGATTAGGGTGGTCATTAAGATATATTAACATTTATGAATTATCATTTTATTCGATTGATCTCCTTAAGGACCTAAAAAATACCAAATATGTTACTATGGAATTTTTTTATTAATCTATAAGCGAAATAACAATAGTTTAACGTGCAAGTATCTACTGCATAGCTATTTTAAGCTGTATTTGACAATATGAGGGAAAATTTCATTATTAGTTATAGCATATCGTATTATGTAAAATTGACGTTATATATATTAATATCAGTAGATGAATACTATTATAGTTTAGCCTATAATACTATAATTTAGCCGCTAAAGTTCTCTAAAACATATCTGTAGTACAGTTAGGTTCTAATATATCGTCATTCTTGAATTTATCTATCGAAAGCTGTTAGTTTTCTTATGATATCTAAGGTATTTCTCACTCAACACATTCTTCAACCGACAACGTTGACAATGAATGGGAACGTTTGACATTTTATCCTTCTTTAATCTTATCTCCGTCCTTTAAGAGCGTTTGAAAGCTTGGTTCGTATTCCTCCTTGCATATAAATAGGGTCAACCAAAGTAAACAAATAAATAAAGCTCTGAAGAGGATTCTATCTAAGCCACATTTATCGGAGAAAGGGTTGGGCTGAGTAATAGGAAGGGAATCGTCGCCTTTCACATCCTTCACGAATGATTCAGATGCTGAGGAAATAGGCTTCGAGATGAGGATTTGGGGTTAAGAGGAAAAAGATCCGCTCTGGAAGTTTTAAGAGAGTATAAGATTTTTTTATAAGGGTTATAAGGTCAAGTCGTGAGTGAGGATCCTTTAAAGGTATACGGTATAATGTGAGGGGAACTTAAATAAAACACCTAGGGTAGGGAATGGACTAACCTTCTCCAAACCCGTGGAGTTATGAGGGAGCTGCTTCGAGGTATAAAAAAGGTGAGCTCATTCCAGTGGGTCCACGTGTGTGCGTGTTGGTTGGGATCCTGAGATAAGGGGAAATAAAGGGAAGAGATTTAGTTTTATTTTTAGAGGGTGGCAAAGGGTACAAATGTAGAGAGGAGGGATATATTGGACAAGAGGTCACGATAAGAATACTTTGAATTTTTAAGGTAAAAATGCGAGATTCCCGGAACAGTCGAGTGTCTCTGTTTTCCTAGTTTGGTTGGGGTGCGTGGAGAATGAAGTTATTTCTGGCGATGCTTTGTGATTTCCCCGGGGTTGCTTGATTTTCATAGTTTTCAATGAGGTATGCTCACTTCATAACTGTGGTTGAATTGAGTCGTTCAAACATTGTACATGGAGTGTAGAAACAGAATTTATCTCAAACTTCAACGGATGATGATGTTATAAACATCGGGGTATGTGCTTTATATATATGAATATTTGTGTAACTGGAATCCAGTCTTTTGTGTATCAAGTATCTCAGATAGGTTAGGAAATTAGTGGAAATATTCTCTTTAATTAATTCTGGAACGAATAACTGGAATGTTGAATGAATGTAACTGATGGATGTAATTTCATAGTTCTATCATTAGAGGAATTCATTTAATCAAAATTTAACCGAAAGGTACTTAAAGTGGTAGAAGTATATATTCACTTATTTGTATCATAATGGTTCAGTCAAATAAAATTAAAATTTCGGGAACATTTTAGGCAATATATTTATTACATCGTTGCAATCGTATTTAAAACATATTTATTACTTAACAAAGACCTACTTACATGTTAAAACTAGCGTTTAAAGAACAATTTGTTAAAGATAAACGTATATTTATTTGATCTAACCCACCCATATTTTAAGCATCTATGAGATAGTCACTTTATAAATAAAAACTCTATGACAATGCAATGCATCTTCGTATGCCAACGAGGACAGATTTAATGCCAAGCCCTCTTACACGGGCTCTTATCCTTTATGACGTCACAGAGAAGGACCTCCCGACTGTACCGGGAAACAAAATCCGCAGGAATTTTCGCGACAAGAGAGCATCGATCATGCGACAGTCATAAATAGCGAGAGGCGCGACAAATCGTCGTTGGAATTAAGAGCTGCTATCATATATTCAAAGGGACATTTTGTCTACTGGAAATTTATTTGCGAAGCAGCGTGGGTGGCTATGTCGTTAGATATTTTGAAATTGGGTTCCTACAATTAAAGGAAGTTGAATGCGAATTTAACTAGCATTCCATTCTCTCTAGATGTTATGAATGGTTACGTTTATTGTCATAAAAAATGCCTATCCACCGTTACGTATCTGCGATGACGAAAACTTAAAATTTTAGATCAAGTGACAACTAATGATATTTTACGATAGAATCCAATGGCGTAAATACATACGTAACGTTTATTTTTACTAAATTGATGTCTTTAAATATGAATTATACTTTTTATCATATGTATTATGCTGAGGTGTAGGTTTCACCATATGTGTTGTGAAATACCACAAGCACCAAATGAGTAACTTCTAACTTCTCGGGGATGGAATTACTTCTTCATTTATTTTAGTACATTTAATTTTTCTTCCACGAGTAGCGAATGGCATCTTACTTAAAGATTGAATTGATTAATGTTTAATGGTATCTTACTTAAATGGCTTTATTGACGTTCTGTTTTTGATAATTTATTTATTATACCTAGAGGATGTTAAATATCTTCCTAGATCGGAATATTTGATAAACCGTTCAAGAAACATTTTAAATTATTTAAATATTTCAACGTATTAAACATATTATATCTAGTTTTTGTTTCGTATTTTGCGTAAGATGAATTAGTTTTGTTTAGATTACAAATTGTTTGTTACATATTGAAATTTGTGGAATGCTTGCATTGGAGATGCGTGCTTCGTGTTTAGAATATCAGATATCGCCATATCAGATCCAAAATAAAATATGCAACGCAATTCACAAATGAATCTAATAAATCCAAGAAAGATACGATCGTCGGTTATCTTATCTCTCCTAGAGCAATTCACGCATGGTTTTACATCTCTGTCACATTATTATAATTCGCACATGATACGCATGATGTATGGTGATAATAGACCAAAATGGATGATATTTGGTAAAGCAACCTACGTATATTTTCGCATAAAGCATTTTGACGAGATACGGCAATATATATTCGGATATTTAGAATAAAGCGTACAATATTATTATGATATAACCAACATTTAACGCTGTGATCGTCTTTTTGATTAAACACACATATTCATGTGTATGATTTTGGAATATATCTCGCTTTGTCATCATACGCAACGTAAATAGTATATAATTCTCTTTATTTATTCAAACATCATGTTTTGCGCAGTATATTTTGTGAACTGCTGCCCACATAGAAAACTCGCATTTTGATAGAATTCATACGCAAGTAATGTATATTTTTTTCGTATTTTTGAAACAATTTAAATCATAAGATGAGAGGAAAATATGATACCCTGAATGTAATTTTTGTAACTTGTAAAATATCGAAAAAGAACTAAAATTTTAACGTCATATTTGATATGTTGCTTCTATTAATTCCATGTATTATACTCGCTCAGTTTCATTCTACTGCTATCGTAGGAATATACTTTTCAGTTCCTGCCATAATTTTCATTTGAAATAACACCTGTGCGTGACTTAGAAACAGTATCCGTTGCTAGGCTATATTCCGGAACAAGGTAATTTTTCTCTTCTATGAATTTTTCACCGCATTCGGAAACGCCATTCCATCGTATATATTTTCTGTTTACCCACAGTTTTTCCACTCCTCTTTCCCTCCACTTTCGTAATTCACTCGCTACAGTTCCTCATCCCATGACCATTGTCCCTCGAGCCACGCATTCTTCTATCGCACTTCCATTTCTCTTCCTTCGCACGCAATTCCCAGACCGGCCCCTATTTCCGACTCTAGTCCCCATTCCTTCCGCCAGGAGGCAGTAAAAGCGAGAGAAAGGGTGCAACGTATAGAGGGAATCGCTTGGCTGAGCTCTTTCGGTTCGCACGAGACAAGGAGTGTTTGCCTTCGGTCTATGGATTCCTCCTCACGATTCCCTTTATTCGCTCTATCTGTATTTATACCTTTTTCTCTCTCAATATTCGCTGCGTTTGAATTTTCTAATGCTCTCCTTTGATTGCCGCTAACCTCTTCTGAACCTTGATTTTTATTAAACCTCATTTTGGGTATCATGAAAATTACGTATATAATTAGTAGAGATTTATAAAAATTAATTAAATGTGAGAGTAATATGATCTTTTACTTTAAGTAAAACATGATCACAGACATTAAAGATGGCTATTTTAAAATTCAGCGCAATATTTATGAATAAACATGATAATCATTATAATAAATATCAAAAGGGTAACGTTCTCTTAGAAGAGTTAATGAAAAAATATCAGTTTCGTGGAAATAAAATAGTTGTGTATTCAAAGTTTTCCCTTCTAAATTTCGATATATTTTATTTAAATCTCTATCATATTTTGAATTAAAAGTACCTCAGTATATTTGTTCAAGTTAAATTCTACTCTGCCATAATATCCAGAAAACTCTTAATATTTTGTTTATAACTTAAAATAAATGCAGATTTACTGCGCATCATAATTCCATTTCTAATGAAATGTTGATATTTCTCATGATTATAAAATGCTAAATAAAAGGACCAGTGATCGTTCTTAACTCTTATTATGCCCATTTTAATTGATTATGGGAATTTATTTGCTATTTAAACGTAAATTTATGATAATAAATAAAAAATTTTAAACACTATCCCTAAACCTGCGATTCTAATATTAAAACGTAAAATAACCTAACTAATAAATAACTTATTTTTTTTTTTAAATTAAAGTCAATAAATAATTTAAAAATTAGCTGCATCTCGTCACAATAGATCGCATACAAAACAGAGCCAGGGACATAAAGGGTTCCTTAATCGCCTTTTCGGAGTTACAGTACAATCGTATACACGCATGCGCGAGTAGAAGGCGTTGTTAGACAACCCGCATTGCAATCAACTAGTGCCTTGCGGGCTGCCCACTATCCGGGCGCAAACTGTTTGACCATTGCAGGGACCGAGGATTCTTTTCGTTTCCGATAATGTTACGCACGGAAGGTATTTGGAAGGCAGTGGAAGGAGAAATAACATCTATGACGCTGTTTGTATCCTTCTAATACAATCCACTGCTCCTCTGTGCTCAGTTCTGGTAAAAACAAAGTGGTTCTAATTGTGTTAATATTTATTGAAAATCCACACACAGAATTGAATGTAAATTTTCGATGCGATAGCTCTAAAAAGATTTCATTATAGTCTTTCAAATTAACGAATGATTGTTGACTTTTTTTGTACTCTCCTCTCACATTCAGAATAAAATGTAAATTATGCATATGTAAAATGTTAAACATGTATATAAAATGTAAAAAGGAACACATACGGAAAGAATTTCACAATAAGATATAAATCCTTAAAATGTATTTATACCAATATGAATGGTACGTTTTCTTTTTCAACGAGTTCTGTTTATAAAATATATTAATTTCTAGCAATGGAAACACTCCTTTAAATTATCTGACGAGTTACAATGATCGTGTGTTTCACACATACATATTAGATATTATTAAACATTTATCCAAATATAATGCTTTAATGCAAATTTCATGTATTTAGTTCGTTTCTAAGTTACTGTATTATGTTTACTTTTATAAGATAATAAGAATGGACATAACCTTCGAAATTTTTGAATGAGCGTACTACATACGTAACCTTTATGATATTCGAATATTCTTTAATTTATAGAAAAAATAAGTAGAGATTCATCCGTAAAGATCATGGAAAAGTTGCTTTCCGCCGCATTAATTAAGGCATCATCCGAGTTTCGCGTAGGATTTTTCTTCCAATTAATGTCCCATTCTGATAATTTCACGAACTGTGGAGATTGATGTCATGCAAGGGTGAAATTGGAATTTCGTTTAGTTCACTCAGTTTCGAATTTTCCCCTTAATCGACCATCATTTCATCGTCAAGTTTTGCTTCGTCGGACACAGTTATCGCCATTACCTCTTCCCTTTCTGCCTGAATCAATTATTTCCAGTCTCTGGATGATTCTATCCCTCTTTAACCACCTTCTCCATCTAAACCTATGGATCATTAACATCGTCCTCTTATATTCTTTTTTCACATACGTCGCAGAACGCTTGTGTTCCGTACATTTACTCGTACGGAAGATTTCATGCGAATCTAACGGTTGGCTCTGCTGGACAGAGTTCTGGTTCGTCTGATGTTAAATCAGGTGAATGGAAGAGTGGCTCATTTAGCACATTATTCGATGGACATCTTCAAAGCCACTCTTGCTTTTTGTTCTTTCGCTGAAATACTTTACGGGACGTATGTGCAATTAAATAATATGAAATGAGGTCTTTCTGCATGAATGAAATTGACAGCTGCCTGCTTCGATCCTTAAAAGCCTTTGTCTGAGTATTTTATGACGAAACCAAATATATTACGGCCAAAAATTACCATTTACATGAAATTCTTACAGTCTGTGCTTATTTTTCGTATAAAATTCTTTCTTCTCGTAAAATTTCATTGATTGTAATAGATAATGACCATGTAAGTAAGGATTAAAATTTATTTAGCTCAATTTGAAGAAAATATAAGATATGAGGGCCTTTATTATATATAAAGATATCACGACGATATTTATTGACCATAAATTTTCATTCTTACGTAATATACGTTCAATATAAGGCACAAGAATTATTTCACAGTTTCGGACGTTGCCTTAAATATAATTTTACTCAAGTTCAACCATTTTTATTTCCACTAACCAGTATCTATTTATTTAATTCTACGATGAAGAACCTCGTTAAATGCGTGAATAAGAAATCTTTAACCCTGTAGTGATCATACGTAAAAAAATCTTAAATAAAAATATTACGAATAGAATTTGAATCTCTACAATTTAACCGTACTTTGGCATCCTTGCCAATTTTTAATTTCCTCTTCAGTAAAGCTTCTTTCCTTCCATTCTCCTCTTATATCCGTAAATTCACTTCTCTCTTTACCTTTTTTTGGTGCAATTCACTTTCATCTCTCCTTTTGACACTATTCTTTATTTCACTAAGCCAAGATTTTTTCTCCGCTCTCTGTTTGCTTTCCTCTTTCGCATACGTCATCCACTCCATCCTGTGCCTCCTTCGCTTCTCGTTAATTCATCAGTCCTTCGTATGGGGAAGTGCGTATGCCCTCGGGGGGGTCGCGAGGGATTCTGGGTAGGTGATATGGGAATGCAGGGAAAGGCGTTATGAAAGGAGATTAAAGAGGATGCGAAAATGGAAGGCTCGAGGCGGAGTGCGCTGTAAATTGAGCCCACGAATGAGATTTATGAAACGAGTATTTCACAGTTTCTCATACGAGAGATATTGCAGTAGAAGGAGCGAATATTTATGCGTGTTTAGGACGTGTGACCTTAAGACTTTTCAGGACAAATGGCGACGATACGAAGTTATTACGTGAAAGATGATTACGCGTTGAATATGCTCTTTCATCTTTGGAATAGTATAAGCGAGATTATTTTACGAAAGGTTGAATTGTATTTTAGAATGTCATGGAGTTACAGGCAAAGGTGTTTAAAGGATCTTAAACTGCGAATGTAATAAAATTGTTTCTTTATGTTATTTTGTCTAATTTTTATAGCCTTTGAAAAGTGTTTATATTTATCTAATGAATAATTTAAATAAGATAATTAGGAGAAATTTCATTATGTTTGTTAGGTAAAATTTCAGTGCTCCTTCGCGTTGTCTAACTTATGCCAAAAGTTTGCGATTAATTATGTATACCCATATGTGATTACTTTTCTCTAACAATTTGAATTTATCATGGTTTTCTAATTTATCATTTTTATTTGTTATTAACATTCACATTTGTTATATTTCCACAAAAATTAATCTTGGAAAGAAAATAATAATACTTATTATAATTGCATGATAACATGTTTACGTATATTAAAACGATATTGGTTTTATACGCTTAAAAAGCATATTTTATAGTATTGCAAATGTTTCAAGGAATTGGCATTAAACATTTAAATTTGGAAAATGTAAAAAGGTTTAATTTAAGTTTTATTATATATATCAGCAAGTTACACGATTGAAACCAAAATCACGTTTATCACTGTGTGAACGTTTGAGTAGCTTCTCAGACTCAATTTTCAAAGGATGCCAAGAAACTGAGTCTAAGCATGATATCGTGTGACTTAATTAATTTAAATGAGCTCAGTCGTACGATATACTTCCGCATCTGATTAGGCAGGTCAGGTTTCGACAGTTGAGAAAGGAAATTCGGGAGAATTCGAGGTAATGATCTAAATTCAAGATTTCATTCCGTAGGAGGGGAAATAGAATGGCTGTTCGCTCAAAAAGTACGAAAAAATCTTATGATTTTGATTGAGTAAGAGGAGTAGATATTCCCGTATTTATAACCCGAGAAAGAATGTAATGTTTAGAATTTTCTAGTTTATTTTATCATAGAAAAATATTCAGAACTCGAGCTAGAAACGCCTTACGCCTTTCATTATATGCGTCACGAATCTGAGGTAGCAATATTCTAATAAGTGTTCGTCTAAATATGAAAAGTACCGTCTGTAAACTCACTTTCGAATGCTAAAATTAAATTAATGTATATACGTATTAATGTATTCAAATCCTCAGTTGTTGTAAATTACCATAAGACTTATAGTTTATTATATCCTCTTTACCAGGTTGATCTACTTGTTTAGGTGCAGAATAATTCTCACGAAATACATGCCGTTTTAACCAACAATGAGATTAATTCCCGTTTTATCTAAAGTCCCGCGGGAATAACAACGAAGGAGCGGATTGCGCCCAATCGAAAATTTCCATTTAATCCCCGAAATCAACATAGTTTATGAGGATTCGAAACGCTTTTAAAAGGCAAATAAAAAAACAATCAAAACGAATCGCTTGTTATTGGCTCCAATCAAATTCGCGACCTCATTTTAATTTACTCGCAAAAAAAATTTAAACGAGGGGATAACTGATTAACGGGATCGTTTTGAAAACAGCGGTGATAATGGGCGCGAAATCGGTTTTGATCGCGGAATTTATCGGTGCGAAAATTCGCAAAAATTGGCGATTCGCGAATTAGAGGTTGTTTGCAACGCGAGGTGACGCTGTGTGGTGGAATTGCCGGGGGCGACATGTCGGAAGTGAAAGTATTGGGTCGGGGCGTGAAATTAACGAGGAACCTTGTTCTCACGCCATCGGAGGACGTGCAAACACTCAGGATTCGCTTCAAACAGATCTTAATTCGCCCCGATGTGTGCATTATCAGGTTGGGTTCGATGTGCTCAAGATAGATAGCGGACAAAAGGGCTCCATAGAAAGGAGTTGTTTGATTTTCATCTGCTTTCCACCTTCGCCAGCGACCTTACTCAAATATATTTCGCTCCGGGACACAGTTTCGGAATATTTTTATCGGATGTTTTCTACGAGCAAAGAAGTGCTTTCTATTTTCCGAATGCACAGCGTTCTAGATAAAAAAATATATCGAGAACTTCACAAAAATTTGCTCATAACCTAAAATCTATCATTTTTTATTTCATTAAACTCTCTTTCGTTTCTAAACTGTCTTTAAAAATATATTTACACATTGGTTTTGTATATATTTATATAATATATAATTAAGATTTTCACGCTTATGCGTATAGATTTCTATCTAACTTATTGCCTTGGTGATAAACAATGAAATGGAGTAGGAATATGGTGATATATATGAAACTTTTCTACCTTAAAAACTCACGTCTTCAAGTTTATATTTCCATCAATATTATATCAAAAAAAGAATATGGAGGCAGAATTAAACATTAATTTTATTAAATTAATTACGTTTTTACTGATATTATATAATCAAGCGGGAAATTTATAAATGCAGAAACTGAAAGCATAAATATATATCCTAAAATGTGATGAATAATAGTAGTAGGTTTAGAATTAAGTTCAATTCTGTTCTTAATTAATCACTGTAAGATTATCTTATTGTATTTTGTCCTTTCATATTAGACTTGTTGAAGGATGTATCGAAATTGATTGAGGTTCACTCCTTTGAAATCAGTGGGTTTTTCGTGTTTGTAACATTAGAATGGATCATAAAGGGGTTACGAAACCTCTTGGTGTCAGGGAACGTATGCGGTGAAACATGAGATACGGGAATCTGTGGGTTCAGAAATCATTCATTTAGGCGCCCCTTAACACGGTTGAGAGGTGGGAAATGAAACAGTACACGAAGGGGGCCGAGATTGAGGGTTTCCATGGATTCTGATGGCTCTGGAAAGTGAAAGTGAAGGCATCGATGAAGAGGGACTTAGCGTTCGCAGAATTCTCTGTTTGTGTAGATTATACTTACTCCGCCTTGTGTTTGTTTATCACGCGTTCGTTAATACCCTGGGCTCTGTAAACAATAAAATTAATGATGTCTCACGTCTAGTATTTCCTTCTTTGTTTGGATTGGTGCCTTGTTTTTATGAGAAAAGATTTTTCAGGAGTTATTTAATTATTTGCTGAAAAAGATGAGTGAATGCTTAATTTTAAACAACTATTCTTATTGAATATATCACTCAAATAATTTAGCGAGTGGAAATATAAGAGATAATTATAATGAGCGAAAATTTAATGAAATTAAATATAATCAGCGTTGCTACTGAATTATAAACTATTTAAGTATCATCATAATAGTTTATTTATCATTATTTTTCAGCGACTAATACATGCAAGTAATTATAATGAATCAAAAATTCGTTTTAATTATATTGTGAATTTAATTTTTGTTCATAAAACTAAATTATGTAATTAAACTTGATTCATTTTAGTAGAACCTTTTGGAAAAGAAAAGCTCAGTTTAATATTCCGTGGAATTGATAAATTATTTATATAAGGTATAATATGTGAAAATTTATGCAGATCATAAAAAAACGTATAATTGTAGAATCTCATAATTGTGGATTTATGAATATGTATGCTTTAAAAATGTTAGTATTCCTAAGAATTTTATTAAATGTTTAATTATTTATTTGAAGCTAATTGAATTTTCTCTTAATTTTTCAGGTGAGTAATATCCACTGACGAGTTTAGAACGGTTGATGGATATATTCTGAAAATAATAGTAAGTCAAGTTTTAGTATGTATCTTTATTTATCGCTTTCATATGTCCAAGTGCTGTGCGTTAGTAAGTCATAATTTATTAATGATTTCAGTAGGAGTTATTTTTTTGTCTTAAAAAGGAAGTTATGAATACGTATGGTTTTATGACTTATGCTATTTATTTGATAGTCATACTTTATATATTAATCCATTAGGAGCTCTCACGCGTTATGAAAGAGAAGATAAATTGAAGTCAAAGTACAATATAATATATTTTACGCAAAATTATAGTATATTTTATAAAATATATATAATGATTACATCTCATTTTCAAAATATTATCCTTCGTAAATATTCTGGTAATTTTGGTCCAAAAATTTCCATCAATATTGCAATGATTGGATATCTGATATTAAAAACGTTTAAAATAATCAATTTTGATTGGATTGAGATATGTGACGTATTCGAATTCCTAATAAAGGCCAATAATTGGCGGAAGATTTCGAAAGTCTCTTATCAAAACTTGCCTCTCTCAGGAGTCGATAATTTGTGCGACTGGAACGCTCTGTTCCGTACTTTTATGTGCCAACCTTGTGAAAACTTGGCTTGTTTGTCCTTAGTAGGGTCTCTCTTGAGAAGCCTCGTGTGTATTTTACTCTGCCAATGGAAGTTTGGAATTGGGTCAATGCTCTTTTGTTGCTTCTACAAAAACAATGGTGTCTTTCCGTGTACTTCTCTCTACTCCTTGCTGTTGTTTCTCATACTTAAGAGTCGAATAAAAATCCCCTCTCGTTATAGTTTCTCTAGAAACCGTCTCTAGGGTTACGCCAACGAAGGAGTTTTACCATGGAGACCCACTTAGTGATGAAACGAACGTGTGCTTGTAATGCAATTTTCGTTGTTATGTCCCGGGAGTGTAGGAAATATTGCTTAAAAATTTTATTTCAATGAGTATATAAAAGACGTATTATGATGTTTATAAAAAGTTCAGAGTTCAGCACATTACGATATTTGTAGTAGATTTGAATAGAAAACATTTCTCGCCAAGAAATGCAACCGAATCCCCAATTATCATGAATCTTCTTCTATCCCCTTGGCAACCAAGTTTATGCTGCGATGTAAGAATTATGTAACTGTAGCCTCTGCTTCTCAACAAGTGAAGTTTTCAGCAGCACCTTAACCGGTTGCACACGAACATGATAATTAGTTGCTGATATGAGAATGCGTGTAAGACGGAGGTCTAGTTGCACCGAATCACCTTCTATGCGTTATTAACTTGAGAATGAAGACTCCCAAGTGCAATAGAAACAAGAACTTTACAAGTCTCTCTCTAAACTTGCATCAAGTTGAGTTATGAGCCTCGATGTGGGCGCATAACTGGCTGAACACATGACTGGGAATTCTGAAATAAAAGGGAACATTCATTGCTCTCAAATTGTCAATAAGGAATCCTTTCATATTTTTGATAGTTAAGAAGTCATTTTCCCAAGTCTTTATTATACCTAGGATAATATTTTACGTCGTAACTAAACTCTATGTTAGTGTACGGATATCTAAAATACTCTGGAAGTTTACGCTCTTGCGTACTTTCGTTTATAAAGTTCGTCTTTCTAAACATTTTCTAAATAGACTCTTCAAAAAATTGTTTGCTCTAAGGATGGAACAAACTTCATAAGTTATTCACGGAGTTTCAATCCCACTCTGTTTATCTTAAACAAGCCAATCAATCTTCCATCAACCTAACAGTAACTAAAGCTAGATGATTATAAGTGTATCTAAGGTTAATTTTCGATTAATTTTCATCAGAAACTCTTGTGAATATGCATTAAAAATATGCAAATATCGTCGATTATTTACGGTATTATACAATAAATTAAATATTGACGATAAAAATCAAAATTATGATACCTTCGCATGGTAACTATTTATGCAATAAACTGAATTCTTAATTTCTCAGGAATTACTTCGTCTATCATCCCTCATCAAGAGTATCCCTATAAAAAATTTATTTGAGCCAATTAATTTTAATCTTAGTCTTGTGGAGTAAAGTTTTCTATAGCAAAGTATTCTTAAAAAATATTAATCGTAATATTAATCAAAAATTGATGTAAATATGACACTACACTGATTTTAGCATTACGGGCTTTGTTCCCAATTATTCATTTACTATGTACTCTTATATTATAATTAATTTCATTATAATTCTTAATATTTCTTAATTGTGTATTCTCGTACCCAACAACTCTGCCCACAAAGCCAAAGACTAAATAAGAACGCATTTTTTAACGAGATATTTATATTTACTCTTATAATGATGTCATTTTAAAATGTCATTGTCATGTCATTTTATAACGAAAAACGTATTTAAAAATCGGCAAAGTTTTTGCGAAAAATTTAATATTTTAACATTTATTTTTGTAGTTTTCACTTCTCTTGGTCCTTCATTCGACATCAGAAGAGATACGTGAATGATCAGTGATAGATATTTCCTCTGGATAGATACTTGGGACCCCATCAATGCTCCTTGTAGCGGCTTGTGGGAAATTGACGTAGATTGCAAATATGAAGGATTCGTCCAATATATATCCTCTCTTTATATCCTCCATTCATCTCCGATTTCGATGAATGGGTGAGTAATGAATCCGAAAAGAACCCGATCAGGATATCAAATGGCACTCCCTTAATCACAAACCTTAGCGACGCATTTTTCTCTCAAAGGAAGAACCGGAGTGAAGTGGAAAAATGGCACACAAAAAAGACAATGGATACGTAGAGCTCTTTGTTTTTTTCTACCGGATCCAAAGGTCCAAAAAGATATCTTTGGGATCAATCTGCTCCGAGCTAAGGTAACACCCCTTTTAGGATATCCGTACCTTAATGTCGGAGGGTCTGTTTTGAAGGGGTACCTCCAACTTTCGATGTTCTCAAGAGATAGCTTTTATGTCGAGAGTATCTGTTACTGCCTCTCTGCAGATTTGCCCACGGCTGCTCGACTGTTTTATTCTAAACGAATACACAAAGGAGCGTTTCGGTTATTTGTACGGAAAACGCGATCGGCGTAAAATAGAAAAAAAGATATAATTTTTGTATTTAATTTCTCTTGTTTTATATATGATTATTTTTATTTCTTAGATCATTCGAAAAAAGGCATCCTGGCATTAAACTGATCCAATTAATGGTCGTTTATGTGTTTATAAGCATGCAAATTTTGCGGTTTTGCATGAATTGTTCATTAAACTTAGCAAAGTTTTCGTACGTCTTCCCAATTAAGTAGTCATAATCAGTAAATAGACTGAAAGATTTTTAAAATCAGTGCTTAAATAAGGCTCAAGAGTGATTCATAATTCATAGTTGTCTACCAAAATCTTAGCTCTTATCGTGTTTTAATTACTGCCGTTTATTCTTGGAAAATAATCTAGATTCCATACGTCTCAAATACACGTAAGTTTTGTAAATGGATGAGCAAATGAGCTATTCTATAAGAACCAAGGGCTGCATCCCAGTAGATTATTTGTTAACCATCTAAAGAATTTAAAAACTTCGTCCCAAGATTTTCACGAAAATTTGTGGTATTTCCAATTGAAAAAAAAAACTGTCGGTATTACTAGTTTGCAATTCAGGCTTCATGTACCTAACACAATGTTGTGACTTTATTAACCCCAATTAGTCGAGTAAAATCTCTCATATGATGATTTATTAGAAACTCTCCTAAACTCTTCCATCGCTGTTCCCTTTAGAAAAAAACCTCAGCTTTGTTTACACGGAGCTCTCTTCGATAACCTTTTCATCACCAATTCTTCCTGATGCTCTCATTAATTATGTCCTCAAACGTAAACACGCTCCACTTAATTTTACATATAAAGAGTCGATCGTCTAATCGCATCTCCTGCAGAGAAAAACTCCGATATTTCCTTTATAGGTTTTCAAAGCAATTCTTTGATTGGAGCATTCTCAGATAACTTCGAAATTGGTGTGTTAAAAAGAGAAAAACACCGTTTTAATGCTTCCCATTGATTATTGATTTCCGAAATGTCAGCGGCAGTCAGTCAAATTGAGAAAATCCCTTCAGAAAGTAAACGAAATGATGAGGTTTATTGAGAAAGGATCATTAACGATTCATCGGATAAAATGCGGTTATCCTCTCATGGCAGTTAATTTTTGGGAAGTCTGTATTTAACGTATGGTTCACGTTTAATTAGGGAGGTTATAACTAGAGGTAATTTTTTATAAATGCATCTAAAGATGTGGGAAAGAATGCCATTATTAGGATGTACCCGAATCCCGTCATTAATTAATGTACGTAGTCATGGTAATCCTGCTCTTTTGAGTGAAAGGTTCTAGCAAATATTAGCTTATCTTTTAATTATCGTTTTTACGTAAACACTTTATGCATACAATAAACCAACATAAATAGGATTATTCTCAACTTAAGCCTTTAAATTTCGCCCACGCTATTTATCCAACGTATGCTGGACATCTTTTTATGTAGCATACTTTCAACTGCGACATTACACAATTTTGATTTCTACACCATAATAGAGTCATCGTGGTCACCTTATTTAATGTAATTTCATACTGCATTTGATTTTGAATTTACATCAATTGTTGTGGCCAGTAATTAGTGGTTAGATTGTTGCCAAAATTAGGTACACGAGGTAATCCGTAGAATTTTAAGCAATAATACGATATTAGGTTACAAAGTTTAGGCTTAATTAATTTGGATTAAAATGGATACTGTTGTATCGCTTATTTTTAGCCAAATTAATGTTGTAAAAATTGAATCTAGTAATATGCTTTCGAGTATGTGTTAATCTTCTGAGTTGAAATAGCAATAATTTTACGCTATACCACACTAGGCTTTTTATGTACATGACCATGGCTAGTATGTATATTTACTTAATATATTTACTACTTTATGTATATGACCATGTCTATACAACGTTAGTTAATCATCGGGTCAATCGGATGAATTTTGCAATTTATTTGTTTGAAAAATTTGAAAGCCATGTTTTCCATTATCAAAGTTTACTAATTAAAGGCATTTCAATGGTTTGTTTCTATGAGGGTATTCGTTATATTGCTTATCGATAAATCTCAAATAAAAGATTTAAAATAAAGTGAATAATCCGTTCCACCAAGTAAGGTACGGCGAAGAGTTTTCAAAGGCTTCGATGAAAATATCACGGAATTCTAGTCGATAGATTCCAGACAGTGACGCGGTATATATAGAACGTATCTATCCAGATGTGTAATCGAGGTAGAAGATTCTATTGAGACGATGAGTCCTTTGTGAAGGATAGAGAATCGGGGAAATTTGGGTAGTCGAGCGTGAGGGAAGCAATGTTTTCCGAAAGGTTCGAAAAAGTAAGTGAATAGAGCCATTCATAGGGATGAGACGAAGTGTAGTTAGATTCAAAGAGAGAATGGGAACTGATCAGGGTTAGAGTGGTTTTGATGTTCTACCTCTAACCAAAGAAACCAAAATGTCGGAATTATAGAATAAAGTAATGTAATGATAAACCAGCTTCGATACAAAGTATATAGGAAGTAATTAGAAAGTATTAATGTTTCCTTCGAATTGGGCTATTGAAAAAATAATTTAATAAAAGGAATCATTATTGCTGAGTTTACATATTTCCTAAAACGATTGATTTAATGAAAAATGAGAAAGGTAAATTTAAATTAATCTAAAAGTGAAGGTTCCAATAGCATTAAGATCAAAGGTTTCCTTTCCAATAGAATTGTTTAAGAGTTATTTATTGTAACATTAAAATGATAGCTCATTCATACATTCGAAAAAATAAAAAAAATCCATTGTAAACATAATTGCGTAATGGGGTTGAGGGTATCAAAAATTTCATTATTGTTGTTTAATTACATTAATTTAAAATGAAATTATTGAATCAAGTGTTGTTAGACATTGTAAACGTTTTTGATAAAGTTTTAAAGCACTCACACATTGCTTTGAATGTTCTATTAAACCCTCAATAAAGTAATAATAAAACTGTCTCCTTTGTTTTCAAAGTAGCATAATAATCACAGAGAAGCCTTTGTTGATACTGAAGACGCTTTTTTCATTCATTCTTGCGTAAGGTAAGGAAGCCGGTGTCCTAGGCGTCAAAAATATCCCCTCTCTCTCTGTTTTTTCCTTTCCATGGTAACCAATTCTTTCCTTTGTCTTCACGTTTGTTCTTTTCTTCTCTTTCTATCTCCTGTTTGATTTGATAGCGAGTTTCTGATGTTTTGAGAGTCTGGATGACCCTTTCCAAACAGGGCACTTATAATTTCAGGTGTAGATAATGGTCGTTTTATCTATCCCTGAAGCCTTCAGGGATGGCGTGTTTGCGTATTTCGGACTGCTTTGAAAATGTAGGTTGGGACCCATCGTCCCCAAATGACAATCGGAAATTGAAATGCCTATCGAGATAAGGACTGAGTGCTTCGGACTTATTTCGGACAGGGTTCTGCGCCAGAAGGGAAGGCTTTGTTAACGGGAGCTACGTCATATTTCGAAGACATTGAAGTGTGGGCGGCCATTTTCGCCAGCTGCGTAATTATTTGCACTGATCCCCATTTCCGTTGCCATGGTTTCCTCAGCTGCACGTTTGTTATTGTTTGTGTTCGTATTGTAGGGATCTTAAGCTCTCTGTTAATTTAGGCAGATTCTTAATTGCGCTTTAAGATATTAATTGATAAGCTATGATTAATTTTGCATAGTAATTTTGTGAATCTCATTATCTCTTTAGAGTGCTACTATACCATATTCACGTTATAATCGTATTACTTAATTATAATGAATGCTTGCTTAGAATTTAATGATTAGGTACTGAAAACAAACGATAGGAATTTATTCAATGCATTTGACTCCTCCAATTTATAGCTATAACGATGTAAAATTACCTGATCATTAGAACTAGTAATTTCAGTAGTTATTTTTAAAATGAATGTAATTAATAATAGTTACTTGCGTGAATAATATTAGATAATAAGTGATTGATTGAATATAATATGAAAAGCATAGAAAAGATGTTTCACGTGAAAGATAAAAGACTTAATCCATAATTTTTAGGAGAGAGAAAATTAGAAAATTTAACTTAAAAGAGAATTGTATAGTTTGGAAGGACGAAGAAACTTTTCTTTAAATAAATAATGATAAAAATAATATTTATACAAAAATATCATTAATTCCCCTGTTTCCTTGTGGTTCAATATCAGTATATTTTCTCCTCAATAGTTTATTTTCAAAGATACGTAAATATGAATATCAGTCTCAAGAAACTTTTGCGAACATTTTACTTTCTAGAGCAAATAGATAATGTCATCGGTACGTTGGAAAATATGAAGATGAGAATTCCACTTAAGAATTCAAAGCATTTTTCTCCACTGCTTTCACTCACATCAATGCTCTACGGGATCTCTTTTGACGTCAAGCTTCCGTCATTTTTTTTGGATTCTTCCGCTTCTGCTATTTTCCTCTCAGAAAATATTCTCCCTTCAATTCTGCTTACTCATACTTCTCCGGAGATGGAGGTGGACAGCGCAAACCGTTGCTACAGCTTTTACTCCTTCAACACGCTTTACGCTCCACTCCTACGTCACCGCTCGTTTATTTCTATAAGAAGGCAGAAACTATGGGAAAAATTCACGTCTATTTTTTTTGAAAAGGGTTAACTATCCATGTTTGCTTTCAATATGTGTCTAATCTGATTTATCAAGGGTGTAAAAACAAGGGGACGGATACGTCCGTTAAGCGTAGTGTTAAAATTAAATACGAGCACAGTGTTAACGTTAAACGTTTTTAATTTTTCGTCAAAATCGTTTCCAATTGTCTACGATATTCGACCTAACTTTACGTAGTAAATAGAAAGGAAATGTCAATGAAATGAAGTAATAACTCAGTTAACTATAAGAAATTAATTAATTTAAGTGAGTAGGTGTTAGTTTAGTTCCGATTCTATCTTGAAGGAATGTTATAATAAACAAAAATCAACTAGAATTCAATTTTCAATGTATATGAGCCAAAAAAATGACAAATCTTAAAAAATTAAACTCTGTATGTTTAACTCATTTCCGTATGTGTACGAAGGGAAGAGGTTATATAATGTTTTGAAACTTATGAAACACTATTACTGTATCGGGAAAATATTCTTTCCATTAATTGTAACCACGTCATTTTCATCCAGTTTCATTGTTGAATTTTCTTACTCTCCCTTCCACATCATTTTTTGATACTCGTCAATTCGTAGTATTCATAAGGCATCTAGCGTTTGAAACGATCTTTTTTGGTAAATCTTGGCCCCCGTTCATCAATTCAACGCTCCTATGAACTTCCTTTTCACTTCGGCGGATAGAAAAACACACCTATATTAACAGAATGTCTTCCTTCATTTCTACGATGGATGCTTATCGCTTCCCATTTGTTTGAACGATCTTCTCCGAAAGAGATTCATCTCTCACATTCGTTAGCGTTGTTTGCTCCATCGTCTGGGATTGCAACTATCTCAACATCTTCAGTGCACTTCCGGTTCCCAGATAAATAGCGGAAGAGGATCCAAAGCTAACAGTAGGCGAGACCTCTTTCTATAGAGAAATATTTAACCTGCGCGCGAAGTTGATTCTTGAACTAGGCTAATGTTTGATTAGCGTGGTAAAAATATATATTGATTGGGGCATAAAAATAACTTTTTTATACTAAGTGTTTTATATTTTTATTGTATTTTTATCTGTTTAACTTATTTTAAATATTTAGAAAATTTAATTTCACAAACACAAGTAACGTTTATTCATTATCAATTAACATTTCACGGGAAAAGTTTTTTCTCTTTTCATTGCGGTTTTTGTTAAACAAACATCACATCATATTAAAGCAATTTCAAACAAATTTGACTTACATGCTTTTCTATTGAGAGAATGTAAATATCTGCAGTACTCCAAATTTTGGTAACATACAGCTCAGAATTATTGTGATTCTCTTTCCTCATGTCATGTATTTAAAACAAAAATTAAGTAAACTCATTTATATTTCTTAATTTCTGAATCGTATTTACGTTATAGTATGTTTATATTTATTCATCGTAATGTTTATTTGAGTTCCTCAACTGAAAATAAATTTCAAAATTGATAACTAAAATATTTTTGGAGGTTGTAAATAGTTTTCTTCCGTCGATTTCTAAATCTACTTTAAGTGTTGAAAAGAAATAAATCTTTCAAAATTACAAATTAATCTATGACTAAAAATCTGAAATATCCTTTATGTGAAAATGTAAATAGTTTCAACAGGATATTTATGTTCCAATTTCACTTAAAACCTTGGTGTCGTATACCGAGCGGAGAGTGTATGTAGCCCACCAGAATGGATGACAAGAGATAATGATGTTTGCGATAGAAAAAAGGTTTGGAGAGCCTTTAATTAGTGCGTCAATGGCATAAAAAAGCAAGCGACGCTTTCTCCACTCAGATCGTCAGCTGTTTAAAGCCTAATGATTGGCTATTCCAATCAAGAGCGGGATTATATGATCAGATTATGGAGTGGGATCACCAACAATGCAAATGTTCATCAACTTGCCTTCAAAAACTTCCCAAAAATTGGAACGCTCTTGTTTGGAAAATATCTCTTCAACAACTTTCATTTTCTACGTCATCCCAGTTTTGAAGGCTAGAAAAGTTTTTTACGATCTACAACATGGTTTCGTTGAACCATAGAAATATGTTGTTCCTAATTCGTTATGAAGTCATTATCATTGAAGCATTTTGTACAAATTTTCATGACCTATTGTTAAATTTTGCTTTTCAAATCCCGATTTTCCAATTTATTCGGCTAAAAATGTATCTTTTCGTCTAGTTTCTTTTAATAAATGTTTGAAACTATTTAAGAAATAGAGAACTGTCAAATTGAAGGATTAAGAATTGTGTACAGAAAATTGTGTACAGCGGAAAAAATATTATTTCTTAGTTCCTAACATTAGAATAGAACTATTTCGGTTAAAAATATTCTTTTAAAAAAATGTTCACTCTTATTTAATGCGGTATATCAAAGTAAATAGTTTACACAGATGTTGTTTGAAGGTATTCATTCCTTTGTGATCGTCCTATTTTCTGATATTAAAAAGGGTTAAAAATAATATGGATAATAATGGATATTAGAACATTTCTGATCTTCACAATGAGGGAACGTAAATGATTTAGAATAATGAAAGAAGGAATAGAATTAAAATAGACGGATATCTTTCTTCCACCTCGCATGCACGTTTAGCCTATCTTATTCACAGGTGCTTAAAATAAGGTATTAATGCGGGAGGAACTCTCCTGTAGCTTAAAAAGAGTACGTTATCAATGTTCCTCCTCTAAAATATGTCTGCGTGAATTCCTTTGACTAAAGAACGGAAATCTTTCGTAATAGTGCGGAAAGAAGACGTAGTGATGAAAATCATTCGTGCTCTCTCGTAGATAGCGACTCATCAATAATTCATACGCCGTGATATCCAGCAAATACCATCTATCTTTCGCTTGTGATAATTCTTTGGAGTTTTGGAGAAGAGTAAAGTTGAAGTAATGGATGCGTTTGTCACACCCGTTAGTAACCGCGATTTAAATCCCTTCAGATTTAGAACAGAGGGAACTAAAATACATTCATATTTTACTTATTGATGCACTTCACAGTAAATGATTTCAATAATAATGAAGGATTAATAAGAGCAGGATGATATCCTTGGATAATAACGTAAAATAAATAGTATCATTAACTTGAAATATCATTAATACACATCGTTTGTAATATATTAAAATTATTGTTTACTTTCGTGTTCTTTCTATATATTAGTATACTTTGATTGATTTAAAATAAAGCAGAATCGACCTTTTTGATTAACTTAAAATGATAGGTGTATATTTGTCCACTAGTATACTTTTAGGAAAATAAGTACATTGTAACATTGGAAAACCATTTCACTTTTATGAACAACGTCGTAGTACATTCAATTAAGTTTTAGTAATTCTTTCCCCATGCGAATTCAGAGGGAAATTTTCACACCTCTCCAAGATCTTGATTGCACTAATTTGAGGGAGTTGGATTCCAAACAGCTTTGAGAATAAATAATGGACTGGAATATATCTAATATAAGCTTAAAATCAAAATAAATTTCACTATGATATATCTATTAATCTATAATATATTCTATATATTGTTTTGGTATCTTAAAACAAAACCTTGGCTATTACAAGATAGAATTTTTAATAACTCAACTAACCGGTGAAGTTTAAGTTCTAGGCTTTTAAACCCATAGCACTCTAACTTACGAAGATAATTAATGAGGAGTCAAAATGTGAGCTCTGCTAACCACCAAATAAATTACGTAAATTTGTTTCCTTAGGGTCATACCATCCGATGAAATTCCATGCCTTCGCAAGAATTTTTCACTCTCTCTTAACCTCTTCGGCAAAGGGATCGGATCAAGTAATTGCATTTGCATACATGCCTTTTTGAATTTATCTCCATGGATACTAGAGGGGTTTAGTTCCGGAATTCGACACCTCATTTAATAGTGCGCTGCTAAGAGTTTCGGAAAGGGTTGAAAAAAGGGGATTAGTCTAGTTTGGAAGCTCCTTGTCGCTTTAATTCCCCACGCTGTTCCCTCCAGGGATATTCTTTTGCATAATTCCTTTGGAAAAATATCAGGGATTCTAAAACTAAGTCTAAAGATGACACGTAAGTTAGCTGCGTAGACATTGATATATGCCTTTGATAATTTTTTCTTACGCATAAAGAAACTATATCGTGATCAAAGGATGCTTTTCGAAATTCTTACTTATAAATGTTAAGTTTTCAGCAAAATTATTTAGTTTAATACGTCATTTACCTTTTGACCTTCTTACGAGTAATTTAGGAAAGTTTTGGAAAAATTCCTAATCAATGGAATGCGTTTCTTAATATTTACGTATTTGAACTTTAATGCTGCTTATTATACACTCTCGTAATCGTAATAGGATTGATACAGCTTCATATTCCATTCAGTATTTTCTTTATCCATAAAACATGGCCCGTAATTCATATATTTAACAAAAAGGTATTATATTTCTTCAATTGGAGAAATCTTATTATTCGCAAATCGATACGGAACCTTGACATTTTTAGGGTAGGAAAATAACCTCTCCTTAACTGAGGTGAATTAACCAGAGGGTCAAGTACTTCAAGTTAAATTTTAACCTAAACCATTCTTATTTTTTGTAGCATACTCGACGCTCGTGAACTTTTTATGCCAAGGTCACACTCATAAGCCCTCGCGTTATAAGTCTGTTGTTTTATTCCCACCGAAAACATTACCCAGGATGCCTCTTTCCTCATACGTGTATCAGGCAGCTCGTTCGGCCGTATAATTTATAACCGCCATATACCTGTTGCAAAAAAACCTCCGTACGTGCGAATTCCCGGCGGAGGCGGCATCGTTGGCCTCAATCCTTGCAGACAGCGGACCCTCACGACCGGCGTCTGCAAACAGCTGATGGCACTCGTCATGGTGACGTACGGAATGACGATCGAGCCACGCTTTTAATGCCATCTCAAACATTTGCGGCAGAAACTCAAATGGACGTTGTTTGCTTAGAGCGTGACTGCTAAATGGCGTACTTTGTTTAAGAAGGGAAAAAAGGGGAAGCGGTTAAATAGGGCCATTTCGAGGATTGTGTGCCTCCCAGAGATGTAATTGCTTCCATCCGAGGGCACCCGGGGATTAAAAAAAAAAGGCGAATAACTCCGCTCCTTCTTCTATGTTTGACGTCCGAAGTTTTTGCTTGGTTAGGATAATTAAACGAGGAAAGGGTTTGCAAGATCCGTTTCTCGGATGTGTTTTTTACGTTTCTGATGTCACCAAAGACTTCTCTACGGTTATGAATTCGACCAAATATAATTCCTTTCTTCAACTTTTAAAAAATGGTATCGTGTGCTATGTAAAGAGATTTATTCGTACCTGAATTTTAATCATTTAAACAAGTAAGATAAAGGATAGGCCAATTATATATAATGTATGAAATTTCCCGATATAACCTTTATTACTTTTAGCGATGGTTCTTTTGCAGTACAAAATTTTATAATCTGATCATTTATGATAATTGTTCCTCTTTACATTTTTAGTTTAACTATTTAAGCCAATTTAGCTTTTGTTACAGTATGTGATTCAATTATAGGAAGCGGATAACGTATATCAAAATCATTTACTCTTATTTTGATTCGGATGACAGCCTTGATCTCTGAGATAAATCTGAATCAGTAAAATTTTGATTGCATTTAGAACTACATGACCTGATGTATGTATTGGTTATGAGTAATGAGCTGAAACGTTATATAAATATATACGTAAAACGTTCCAAATAATATTATAATTAATGGGACTCTATATATAAATACGGATATGGAACTTTTCTCTCATAAATTACCATAAAATAATAAATTCAGCCCTTAAGTGAAATATTTGTGCTAATCGTGCGGGAGATTGCATTTTGAAGGTAAAATAAATTCTGTTTGAAAAAACATTGAAGCGAATTTGAAATGAATATAAAATTCATCTCAATGGAAATACTTCTAATGGAACTGTTTTTTAAAATTCCTCATATTATGGTGGAGCCTTCTAAAAAAAACCCTTCCGTAATTCCACCAACAACTGGGTCGTCTAAATCTGCATTTATAACTCTCGTGCAAATATTGAAGTTTGAATCGCATATATCCCTCAAATAGCCACCGAAGACACGTTTTCGCGCGAAATAATCGAATTGAAGCAAAAGTTCGATTCGGAAACGGATTAAGCCATTTTTCCGGAGATTTCCCTATCGCAAGAGAAAAAAATCATATTCGCCCGTCCACTGTTTTGATTCCGCTTAGATGAGAACGCTAAACCCTAAACGTATGTGCAAGTAATCTCTATTAATCCCTCGCAAATGCACGTTTCTATTTGAATAAGAAAAATTCCTCCGGATTTCATAGGCGAGATTGGCTTTAACGACATTCCAGCTTTTCTGGTAAAATTACTTCTTTGTGCATGGGCGGTGTGGAGTAATTTTTTGTCGCCAGATTGCGTATGCTTACAAGGCAACCGAATTACACTGACCTTTTCAAATGTCGTTCTGATGTCACTCCATGACTTCGCAGAATCCGTGTCTCATGTCCGGCTTTAAAAGCTTTAATAACTCGATCTTTTTTAAAGAGTGGTGCGTGAGGAAGATTGAGGACTCCACTTGGTCGATGGATCATTTATATGTGATTGAATAATGAACAACCTGTAATAAACTATTAAAATTAGAATCGATAATAAAGTACTGATGTACGGAAACTAAATTTGTTCAAGAATTCAAAAATCTGAAAAGGTTTTCTTGTAATATTTCCAATTGAAATCCAAATTCCATGGCAAACATTAATAATTCATGTCTAGGATCCTCCATTTGTGGAATTATAACAATGAGTTCGCAGATTTGAGAGATAAGGTTCCTTTTTATGAAAATATCCCTCCTTTCGGATCTGATATTATAGTTATGAATGCTTTTATAATCAATTGCCAATATCTTAAATTTGCTGAAAATCCTCACTGAATTCGTGTGACGATGTTTTTACTGTTTCGTTCTTCTTTTTCTCCGCAACTGAAGCTGTAGATATCCAATACACTTCCTTTAATAAATCTTATCAATTATGCAAGCGAATTAGCTAATTCAAAATTGGACTTATCTATTTATGGTAAAATAAATTCAGATTATTCCTCTCCTGTTCTTACGTGCCTGAAAAGTTTCACAAAAATTTAATTACCTGGAAGTAAGAACGTCGAGTAAAACATGTGACATTAAAGTACCTAAAAATGTTAAAATAAAAGTTTAATGTAACCTATATCCTCCATAATAGCATAAAGTTAAAGGTACTAGAAAAAGGCTATTGATTAAACTTTTGATATTTGAGGTGAAAATGTAATACAACTACTTCTGTATGAGGTATAATTATTGTACATTATCAAAGTTATAATCACTTATCCTAAATTAATGTTACCGTTATATAATTTGACATATTTTCCAATGGAAAACAAATAAAGTGCGTTCATTAATAAACGAGATGTATGGAAAAAGCATGATAACACGTATACATTCACACAAATTCAAAATAGCTCTGAATTTCATATTTTTCTTCGGAATAATCTTTCTTTGTGGTTTAATATCGAGGATTAATGGCAAACGGTAGAAGCATCGGCTTTACTTTTTTGTGCGGATAATGAGAATCCTATGTCCATAACATACGAGAGAACAAGTTCGCCTCAATGCTAATAGCGATTTTGCATTGTACACAAACGGATATAGCAAGGAATTGTTTGCTGTTTCGAAGCGTCAAATTCCTTTGAGAGACGAATGAGTATGGAATGAGCTATTTTTAAAGCGGATATTTTATGCTCAAGAGCTTGTGCACTAAAATTTTAGAGGATCGCAAATCTAGATGATCGAGGTCAGTTGCATTTGGTCGTCAAACAGAAATCGTTCCTTTGTTTGGGAACGAAACCCGAGTGGGAGTATATAAAATTCTTCCGTTAAAGCAAAGGATTAGAATGTATATCATTAAGTTAGTTCTTTCTATATATAACTCAACAATCTTCCTATAATACTTTGTTTTCTTTATCATATTAGACGAACCGATGGTCAACTTTAAGGTTTACGATCCATGTAATTAAACTTTTTGTATGTAACTTACTGTCTTTACTCTAATTATAAAGATTGTTTAGCTTTTAATTTTCTTTCGAATGAAATTGGGTATTATTTATATCTAACTGTATTATTAATTCCGTTTTGGTTTAGATATAAGGCACTTGATTACCCTAAATTCTTTATAATTAACACTCGTTTAACTATCACTTTGTTGTAGGTATAAATACCCTTCTCCCCATTATTTGCATAGAATTATCCATGTATTTGAGTGAGTTATAACTTTCACTGTTAACTTTGATGCATAGAAAAGGAAAATACATTTGACGCACTGGTTGCTTTCTAGGCAAAATCACGATATTGGATATTTTGTAATGGCCAGCAGATGGATGGCGTCGATCAAGCCAAAAAAGAAATTTCCCCGATCACAACTTTCCCTTTCTCCTATTCCATATTCTATTGGTTACAGATGCTATCCTTTCCTCTTATCTCCACTCAACTATATCACGCTTTCGATATCTCTTCCCTCTTAAATTTTCGTTGCCCTGCACACTCTCTGATCGTAAAGCTGAAATCTCTTTCCATCTTCGAATGCTTCCAATACCATTCATTCTGTCTCTTCCTTCTTTCCAGCGCAATATTTCTCTCTTCTGTTTTTCCATCTTCTCCTTCCCTTCTATCTTTCCCTAATCCACCAATATTTTATCCCCACATTCTGTTCCTTTCATCTTGTTTGCATTCGTCTTTCAACGCTTTGTTTATTCGTCAGCTGATGGAGAGGTTGGAGTTGTCATGGAATTCCCATAATTCTCTTCTGTTCAATATCTTCCATTAGCTGAAGACTTATACTTAATGATCTGACAGTCAATTTCTTTCACGTTTTGGACGAAGTTATGGTGATGGAGTTCTGTCCAAGAGAGACAGTTCTTAATGTGTTGGGCTAACAAAACTCCTAAAAGACTCATGTTATCATACACTGTAATGTTAAAATATTATTTATATACTTTCATACTCTAAGAGACTTGAAGATAAGATGTTGCAAATTCGTTTTTAATTTCAGAAAGCATCCAGTCGAACAAAGACTCCTATATAAAAAGCTATGTTCCGCGTCAGTAATTTATCCACATCTCATTTCCAAACGGAAAGATAGTTCGAACAGCGACTATGAGTATTACATTCTTTCATATCATACATTTCTATATCTGTTTGCCTGCTCAATATTCAAAGAAATACGTTTCTTATATTCTTAAATCATCTTCGAGGAAAAATATTCAGTAGAAAACTGAGACAGACTCTACGCGACGGAATACTGCAAAACTAGCTCTCTTTTCAGCAGAATGCTCACAAAACTCTATGCTGTCATGACCCCATTACAGTTTACTTGTCCTATGCCAACTGCGAGTTGACACTTGGTCTCGACAGCGTCAGATCCAGATGTGGCACCCTTAGTTACAGCAAATAGACCGAACCAGCGAGTATTCCTCTAGTTTTGATCCGATCCCCTATTTGGATCACAGCGAACACGCGAATACTTTATCCCAGTAGCTGGAATTTAGTTCATTTTTTCCCGGAACATGAATAGTCATCTTTCCCTCCCTGGACATCCGCTTCCATCGGATTTGATCCACGGACAGCATCTCTCCGTTCTTTTCGCTCGTCCCATGTCCTCTCTTGTATGAAAAGCCCCGGTGCCGAACTCTGACCCGTCGATATTAGGGTCGGTCAACTCTATTCAGCTACGTCCCAGAAGCACTTTTTCCTTCCTCTCTCTTTTGCTCCCAATTCCTTCCTCTTTTAGCATCACTCCCCTTGATTTGTTCCTTTCACTTCTTAGCGGTCACTTAGAGATTTTCTCATATCCCTTCAATATTCCACTTTCCCTTCTTGTGTTTGATGAACGCATGAGGGATACGAAATTCGAGGGAGAAAAATTTTTATAATTGGGAGAGCATTATCACCAGGGTAACAAATGAATGCGGTAACTAAGGATTCCTAATTTTACGGAGATTTTGATTAATTTGATGGATTAAGTGCTGTTTGATTTATTATATATTCTATATTTAAACACGCTCATTTGTTTCTTGTCTTTTGGAGATGATAATATTATTACAATTTTAATTCCCAAGGTTAGTTTTTATCGCTGAGAGTGATATAAATAATGTAAGTTTGAATTGAGAACTTATATTTTTCATAGTAATGAAATTTTTTTAAATCCGTTTTTAAAAGAAATTTTTGTGGTTTATTTAACTAAGCTTTTTACTTGAATATTTCCTGGAAAACACATAGATGTAGTGAGAGTTACTTTTTCTTGAAATAAACATGAATAATGGAAATAAATATGATACTGTTAAAACTGAGTTAAATTATGATAATTATTCTATAAAAAGAGCCATTATTTAGAATATAAAATATCATTCTGGTGAAGATTTTATTCGTAACATAAAGGAGTATACTGTCCTTTTCCTATTCGCCTTTGCTTCATGGTATAAGCTAATCGAATTCTCTATTCAATTACGTATTGTAATACTGCAAGACAATGTAAAATAAAGATTAATGAATACAATTGAACGTGGTAGTGTAATAATCTCTCATCTCATTTTATTTTCCTCTATTTTCGTGAGATTATAAATTTCCAATCCCACCTGTGTGCCTATTAGCGTAACAATATGACTTTAGAAATTATTCCTCCCTTAATCCATAAAAAAATCGGTAACAAGGGAGCTGTCCCTGTTGACGTTTATTGGATGTCCTCCGAGCTTTCATTTTTTTAATAACCTCATCTCATGTTATCGAAGACGAGATTTAAGCCTCAGTCATTCGATGTGACCCAGTTTATATATATTTCCCCTCTCGGAATTTTATGTTCGACGTATCACGTTGCTTTACCCATCCTTTGGTTTTAACCGCTGCTTTTAAACATTGGATATCCACACGATTTTCATTTGGAGGTCAATGTTTTCATTACTCTTCTTTGCGTCTGTTGAAATTATGTCGAGCGTTTCACTTTCTCAGGGTTGAGCTGTTGTCCGGTTTGGCCTCGTATCCTGGTTGTGGTTACAAACTTTTACTAGAAGCACAGTATTAGTTGCTAGGTATTATTTCCTAGTTACTAGTTATTATTTACTAGGAAAATATAACATCTATTTTTATAAAACTTCACGGAGTTCAATTTCCCTTAGATAAAAGTAAATAACTTGCTCTTACTTTATGCTTCTTCATCTATTTTATATATTTCTATTGTACTTAACTATAGAATTGTAGCTTCTAAGATTCTTATTTTGTCTTATAATATTTATAAGACTCTTATAAGATTTATAATTCCATTATGATAATAATTCAATTTATATTGTAGTTCTTAATTTAAGATTGAATTTTTTCAAGTATTTCCCGAGAAGAAGTTCAATAATTAAGAAACACATAATTTTGTATAACTTCAGATGCCTTTATATCCTATCTCTGACGATGCGAACTCCAAAATTCGTATCTTAATGAAAATTCTTCCAATTACCCATTAGTTGGCGTACCATGTAAACGATGTTGATTTAATAAAACACAGAATTCGAATTTGATTATACTTAGGATTAAATACGTATATTACGTAACGTATATTATATATTAACGTATACGTAAAATACGTATATTGAGATAAAAATATTTTCAAAATAATTATTAATCAGAAACATTGTATTATATGGCTAAAAATCAATGAGTTCTCAGTAAACTTTCTCTGTAGATAGGGGTCTCTAATTGTGTATCCAATGAATCCCAGAATTCCAACGTTGGCGCCCAAAGACATTCCTCTCGTAGAATGTATTTTCGGTGGTTTGATTGGTGGTGTAATTCCTCATCCCCTCTTAAGCTTCCATGATTACTCGTCTTTCACTGGCGTCCAACATGTATCCCTTATTAAGAGGGATTCCCAATATTTTCCTCCTCACGCATTGACTGTCACGGAGTGTGGGCTGAGGATGAATGTTTTTGGGCATCACTTCGACCAAAGAGATAATTTCAGTGCTGTCAGGAAGGCCCTACTCACATTTTCCTTTATCCTTCTGTTTATTGCCATCCTTTACACTTTCTTCTTCGTCTCCTTTCCTTGTAAATTATGGAATGGTATTAGTCCTTTCATTTATAAGCGTTCGTATTACGTGTACAAATGAAGAGAAGGGAAAGCCGAATTTATGAGGTTTACTGTGGGAAATAAATTTATGTGGGGTAAAACGAAAGCTTTAACTTTTGGATATTAAATTTACCATAAAGCTCGTAAAGTTTAGATTGGGAAAATAGTAACTAAAGGTATAATCAAAATAATTAGAAGTTATTCTAATAAATTCTGATGTAGAGTATATCGTTGAAACTTAATGAAAAATAGAAGCCTTAAGAGGAAATAAGAGATGTCATTAATTATTAGAGGCTCTCCAGATAAAATAGGACACCACGAAAAGAAAGGCTAGAAACTAGAAATCATAAAGAGATATGTTACATAAGAGGATATGCTATCTAAATATTTGAGGAATAGCAGTGAGTAATGAATGAATGAATAGCTCAGAATGTCGAGTTGATGAATGAAATAAGTTGTTTTCGCACCATTTAAATTCCGACGTAATATACTGCTTCAAAATAATTTAGATGCAAATGTAAAGGAAAATAAAGTAAAAAACTGATTTATACCCCAATCGATTCTGTTAAACATAAATTGACCTCTTTACCAGTTAATTGTATCTTAGTATTTTTATTTGTCTTGTTTACAACTTTTTCAACTGATTTCGATCTCATAAAGGTTTTTATGCCTCAACATGATTGCTCAAATCAATTGTATTTCATACACCGTTTAACAATATTCATGACACAGATTGACTCTGATTCTACACTTCAATTCGAATGAACAATTTCAAAAAGTCATTCGCTGGATAGGAGAGGATACTAAATCACACAACCCAGTGATAAGATTAAAATGGAACAACAATGTGGGACTAAATTACAGTTGCAATAGAAATTATTTCCGTACCATATGTGTCACTGATTCAACAGCTCATTTCACCTATAGCTCTTCTTTCCTGTTTATTTACCCTGTACAACTGTCGACTTCTCATCCTTCTGTGTTCATCAATAATTTTACTGGAGCATTATTTGTCTCTAAAGCAACATAAATCATTGCTGTTCTATAATTTAAATTTCTCTATAAACTCACTCTCACGAATAACTTTGGACTGATAAATGACATATTGTGTATACGTATAATAAACGTGAGATACTCGTTTTCGAAAATGCATGACCAATAGATATATATTCATTTCTGTTGAATCATTTGAACGTCAACATATTGAGTATTTTTTATAAGTTCGAATTGTTAGTTTATTTACGTATTAGTGTGAATAAAATAAGTAATATATTTAATGATATATTTAAGCTCTCTTATAATACATGCATCGTTCGGTTCATTTGAAAAATCCTGTTGTGCGTTTAGTTCTGCCTCATAATTTAATTTTTTTTACCCATTCCGGTGTACACCGCCTCTCTCTTTTAGAAACTTCACCGTCCTGAAAATACCCGCACCTTATCTCCCAATGCAAGCGCAAATTGTACGAACATTTCCGTATCTATACCTGACGAACCCATTTCAGCGTAAATGTGACAACCTCGGAATACTTCCATTTCAAAAAAACCCTACCGAAACTTAATTCAGCCATCGCAACACCGAGGGCATTATAGCTACGTCTCTCCCAAAGGTGCACGTAACTACGAGGAGTCGCTATCCACGGATAAAAAAACACCGGAACTCTGGAACCCTTCTCATTACAAATTTTCCCACGGGCCTACGGCAGCGAGCTAGGGAGTAATTGAAGGATGCAAAAGATGATAGAGTACGACGGGTGACTGACCGCGTGCACACAAATTTTTTTAGCGCATACGAGGATGCCAATAACTTCAATTTTTTCCCATCCAAATTCTCGCTTCCCTTAGGGCTAGTCCACGAACGTCATCGGTAGAAAGGCCTCTACGGACTGCATGCAAAATACACGGGACTCTCTCTCACTTTTTGGTCCATTTTTAATGAGGTGAGGGATGACGGAAGCGCGAAAGAGGCCGACGTTGAAATGACGGATGGAAGGAGCGGAGAAAGTGCAGATGAGACGTAATTGGAGAAAGGAGACGACGAAATTAAGGGAATTTGGGAAAATTTTGAGATGAAACGATACCTGATTTACGGGGATCGGATGGATGGTAATAGAGTTGCAAAATTTATAAAATATTCATCGCGAAAGACGATTTAAATTTTGAACGCTTTGCCATTTGATGCAGAAATGCGTAGGGAATTGCCTTCCTACCTATTACTATTATATTACTACATCAAATGGAATGACTTTGTCGTTGTACCTGAATGAGAGATATGCGAATAAAACTTTGATGCAAGGGGATCAAAATTAAACTAAATATGTGAGCTCAAAATTAATTCTGCGAAGATGAAACTTTATCCATGCCTTCCTTCAGCATCTTCTATGGAATATGTCAGTAGCTATTTATTTCGAACAAATACTCAAATTCAGAGAGGCAGGTATATTGCTGTGTATTTTATAAAATCCATGCCCATGGAGAATAATTAAACAACATCAAAATAGCTCAACTATCCTAAATGTAGGAATATGTTTATGAAGAGGAGGTTGAAAATGTAATAACTCGGCGTCTACCAAAATGAATTAGAAAACTCGTTGTGGTCTAAACAGATTACGGATAAGTTACTCGCCATAAAATTGATGTTAAATCTCTCTAATTGAAATGGATTTAAATCACCTTTCCATCTTTAAAAATCTTGTTGAAGATATTTTAAGAAAGTTTTTCACTGATGACAACCAGATTCAATATATCCTAGGATTTAATAACTATTATCAAATGTAGGAAAAAAATAGCGTTTAAAAAGACGTATAGAAGAGAATTATATTCTCTCTCTAGCATAAGTAATCAATGTTAAATAATATTACAAACCTATGTTTACTTAATTATTAGTTTGAAAAATAAACTTTATAATTAACTTCCAGTTCTATTCACTTCTGTGTTTTATTTTAAATGGTGTAATAAGGTACTTTTTTGTCTTGTTAGTTAAGTTTTTTTATTAACAATAACACTCCCAATTCCAATTCTCTTATAATAAATAAACGAAAACAGTGATTTGATTGGAGGAACGTTGTGCGTTCAAATACGATGATTGGAATTAATTGGCAAAGCATAAACTGTGAATAAATCAAGGTGAACTGTTACTCTATAGAAATTCCCCATCGAAATGAATGCCAGTAAAATGCGGTTCAATTCTGTCCAAATGATTGATTGCAAAATGGATAAAACGGGAATTCTAATTTTGCTACGGATTTGTGAGGATTTCAAACGCCAATGAAAATATTTGGAATCGTTTGCTATGGCTTGGTTGAATACCGAAAAAGATTTTCGACTAATTAATCAACTAAGCGTGAATTGAGTTTGAAGCATTTGAAATACCATTAGCTTCACATCAATAGTTAACTAGCCTTTGGTTTTTTTAGAATTCCAGCAGAGCGTTTATCAAAATAAAGAAAGTGAATGATAGCTGATGAAATCGGATTTGTCCCTGTAATGAATTTCTGCGAATTTCATTATATATTAATGATAACGGTTCATCGTTTCAGTGTTTTGAATTCTTTTTTATATCTTAATGAATACTTAGCGATAAAATATCAACCAACGGGATAGGTAATAAATATGGGAATATGGGAATTTATTGAATTGAGGCATTCGTTAAGTTTGAATATTTATTGTTATTGTTATTAAGAAACAATACCTTTAACAAAAGTCGAATATTTTCAAATATAAAAAATTAATAATTCTTTCCTTGTCGATTGTTGGTGAAGCTAAATTTTTTTATAATGTATAGCAATATGAAAGCAAAATTTTTATATCTCTATTTCATATTTAGCTGTTTTGAATAACAGTTAGTTCTATTCACAAATCTTACTTTTTCAGCTAAAAATTAAGATGAATGTAAATGCAAGACCTGAAATAAATTGCAGTCAGGATAGATAGATAGTTATCATGCTCATATAATGCTTTACTCTACATTTAAGCCAATTTATATAGTAATGTTGCTACGGAGCAAACGTAATTTTTAGTTGCTAGAATGTGTGTTATCCACGGCTACCCCATAAGATGAACTGTTATCGCAATGTTCCTGTGCTATGTCCGTAGCATAAGACAATGGGAAGATAAGATCTAACTGTGATATGTTGGACCCACGTGCATGGGAGAGTGTTTAGGCGGAAGGTAGTTGCTTGGGGCTGAGTTATTTGTGGCCAACCACACCCCGGACTAGTGCCTCGAGGGCATTGGAGTGTTTCGGAGAACTGTCCGCAGTTCCCTCCATGGCCTTTAGGCGACTGTTTGCTCACAACGTAATTTTATGAACCACTGGCAATCCAGGTAAACAACTCTTGGCTTAAAATAGTCGGCTCCTTGACCATTCAGAAACGAGCCTATTAGGTGTTTGTTTATGGAAAAATTCTACTTATTAAATTTATAAGCCGATTTACCTTAACCATGAATAATGAATAGACTCGTCTAATGTTACGAATGGAGAGAAAGTATTTGAATTTTAAGGTGAATTTTATACGAATTGAATTTTATGTTCGAACTGATGTGGGTTATCTTTAACTGTGTTAAAGAATAAAACGTTGAGTTTCTGCTTCTTCTATCGTGGATAGCTGCGCTTCGTGGAACGACATTCTAACTTGAAGGGAAATACGAAGTACTTTTTTCTTTCAACTTTTTCTGCTCCTTTTTTACGCTCGTTCAGTCTTAGCTATTCTTAAAGATTCTCAGATGTTTATATTGATCATTCCACTTACCACGTTCTTGCAATTTAAAGGAGGATATGATAAGAATATTCTAATAAATTAAATTTATCTTAATTTATTAAATACTTCCAATCAAGGACATGTATACACTTATTTTAACTTACAATTGACGCTAAAATAAATCCTTGGAGAAAAATATTCACCTAAAATCTTACAACTTTTCTGTGTTTGAAATTGTGAATTCTCTGTTGGATTTGTGGAATCTATGCAGTTTTTTTTATGATTTAAAGTATATTTTATAGAAAAATGCGACTGAAATGCTTTTGCAACTACTGGACATAACAAATACACGACTAATATATTCTCAGAAAGGTATGAGGAAGAAATTGATTGGTGATTACGAATTTAATGCAAATCTTGAAATATTAATTGATGTTGTAGGTAATAGTTAGTAAAGAATTGCGACGAATTTTATCTAATTTCATGTATGGGTGAATCAGGCTTATATCTCCTCGAAATTAAAAATTTTCTTATACGCGGATCAATGTTGAGCTTTTCCGTTCCACCGTTGGGTAATCACAGCGTTTCGGCTAAATTAAATCTTTCACTCCCATATTTATTCCTCCTTACTACTCTTCATTCACCTTTAATCCTCACCGCTAGCTAGCGGAAGTATCGATGCGACATCTACCGCGGATGGAGGAAAACTGGCTTTAACGTAGAGCCCAGTGGCCCATTCGACTGTGTCGTCACCTCGAGGGCGCGGCCTAGTGAGCGGAATGAAGGAGTCGCGAATGCGGAAACCCTCTCCCGCGCTTTTTTAGGTCTCTTTTACCTCTTGAAAAATTCATCCAGTCCGTTCAGATTCTGCTCCGAAACATCAGTCAAATCCGGCTACCGCTCCGATACCAAGTTTGATCTTATTTTGCACCTTTTTTGCCTTGTTAATATGAAAATTTATGTGGCCGGATTCGATTTATATACACACGCCGTCGCACACACAAGATTTTTGAGAGGTGTCGGTCTGGTTTGTCGATGTTGCACCGAAGCTGTTGTTTCTGCGAATTCAGTTCGGTACCTACGAATTTTTTCTGTATCTCTCACCTATTACTATTGCTTGGAATTAAATTTTTGTCGTGACTGAGAAAATACCAGATGTTTATAATTTAAAAACATTTATTTTATTCATGATACGTACTCAGTAAATTTTGAAGCAGCCACACTGTGGCGTGTGGATAAATATTTGAGATAAAATAAAAATTATACATTTAAAAATATCATCAGTTTATATAACGAAAAATACAGAGTTTACTTCTTGACATAAAACTATAAAATTTTAGATTTCATGGCCTAAATAAACTTTATTAAATCAATATACATTAACATATGATAAGTATTTAACTGTTTTTAAGGTATTTTGTAAATTAAAGAGTGAGTTATAATTGGTTATTTTATCAGTTAAGGTTTTTAATCAAAATTTGTACATAGCTCAATATTTTTGTATATATTTAATGAATTATATATTTTATGTAATCAGATGGTTACTAGTTTGTATGTTACTATTATTAATGTGCGATATTATTGCATCTTACTTACGCAAATTTTTATATCTACGGGAAAAAAATTTCATAAGCACATAGTTTATCATTCATCTCTTTTTAACTTACCTTCTCTCTCTCTTTTCAGGTAAACATCCACTTCCCTGAATAACTTCTGCCGTGCATAGTGACGCGTGTGAAGCTCAAATCCGGTAATGTAATCAATCAGCGTCAACAAACTTGTTGCACGTCACAAAATTTTCATCATGATCCATGGGTTTGCGCCGTATGAATAATATACCTGAAAAAACATACGGGAGCGCACTCGATTCCTATTGGCCAACGGAACTTGAAACGATGGATACGGTTTGACTGAGTTTCCCTCTTTCTTCCGAGCGTCGATCCAAAATATGCAAGGCGATAAAAAATGAAGGACGAAATACGCAAGTTAGGGGGAACGTAAGGTCCGTATTCAAGGGTAACCCAATTAAGAGGTATTTGTAATGGAAGAAATTTACCAAGTAGAAAATTTTACTCTCTTTTTTTATGTGAAAGACAGCATCACAGGTATATATGATTATTTGGTTGGAGAAGATAGTTGGATAATTCTACTTTCCTTTTGTTTTTTAAATGTTGTTAATTTAGCATTGTTTAATTTTTAGAAACTTGGCCCCTGTTTTGTTTGGATATTCCTAGTTTTTTGCTATAGAAAGGATATCAGAGGTAGTCTAATGGATAATTATTTCAATAGAACTTTTATTTAAATAACTGTGTTAAGCTTGAAATATAAGATACATAGTTTTTACACTTTAAATTAGTGTAATTGTTGTGTTATTAGCTTCAAAATTTAGATCAGGAGCTAAATTGTTCTTTAACTCATATTATTTATTCATTGTCAAAGTCGCTTCATATCTTCAATTATCATATGTTTCTTCTCTCACGAGCAGAGTGAATTGCTAAGGTGAAATAGGGATTTATAAAAGTTAATGATTTTCGATTTTTTAATTTTATGTCGTTTATGTAATGAGTACCATAAATTTGAACGAATAATTCATTAACTCCGAATACATTTCAGAACTCGACAAAAAAGAAAAATAATTAAAAAACCGCTCCTCCTTGGTAACCGATATTTCAATAATTAAAATTCGAAAATTTCCCTTAAAACTGTTATTGGCTCGCGATAAACTGGTGATATCTGTTAATAAGGATCGTAAGATACTTTTATCGGGAATAATTTCATTCACATGAAATGTTTCTCGTCAGAGGACTCGCTGTGCACATACAGCCGAGTTTTTTCTGAATCGCTGAATGCAGATCGACAAACATTTGCCCAAAGGCACAACAGCATCGCATCGCGTAAATTTGCATTTCCTCTGCAGATTTTCGGCTGATTTCGAAAATTTTCATGCCCAGAAACCCCGCGGGCAAACAGCGCACCAAAATGCACGCACTCGATGCACCGGTTAATCAAAACTATCTGAATTAATAATCAAACACATCCGCTTTAATATCCTCGTAACTGGGAGGATGGATATAGTGGCTGGAAAAACGAATAGCAGATTCCCAAATGAAATCGGCACGTACTCTGCCACATCCTCGGGCGTGTCGTATGGTACATTCAAACTTCATTAACGAAAGTATGCGAGCGTTCGGTAACAAATGCCTTTTATCCACAGCTTATGTTCTATGGATTGAAACGTCCGACGCGATTCGTGACATGCATTAATCGAATCACGTATCCTAGGCTTAGATGCATCATTTTTTTTTTGCTCGCATTCGTTAATTCTCGGCGTGTATTCGCAAAATTGGCCTGTGTTGTTGAGTATGTTGATAAGCGTTGCTAGGGAATTATTTGATCCAAAGAGAATCCAAAGAAACGCATTCCCAAAGATTGATTGATTGTTTCCATGTTGTGGAATTAGCTGGTGATTCAATCGTTAATCACTTTCGTGGGTGGAATTTGAAAAATTAGGTTAATTAGGCCTATTGTATCAAACAAGGAAAATTAGATCCTCTTGATCGTTCCATAAATCATGAGGGAATAGTAAATTCGTGGATTTTAGGAAATTTGCTTCCTCTGCAAGTAATACATGTAATTTTTTGGGAATTTACCTTAGAATTTTATTTTGAAAATATTTTATCAGTTCTCAAAGTTTGAGAGTTTAGAGGTTACTATGCGCATACTTTTATTTACTTTATCATAAAAGGATAGAAAAATGCAATCTTGCTTATGTTAAAAATTTTATCTTAATATATTGGTATGAAATTTTATCCATGCATATGAAACGTATCCTATGGATTATTTCCATTTCAAAAGTAGATATTTTCTGGTTACACTGGTATTTTACACAATATGAAACTTTATTGCCTCCTTATAAATCAGTTAAAATGCTTCATCTTTCGATTTAGTTTCATCTTTCATTGTGAATAACGCTCTTACGTCTCGGAAGATTAAATTTACGATAATTTTCTTCAATATTTATTTAATTATTGGCATTTAAGCTAAATGTATAAAGATCTACTTTAAACCATACGAATTTATATTTTTGTCGGTGAAGCTTAATGTTGTTAATTTTTAAAAGTACTCTTCTATTTTATAGATTCAATTATAGAATTTAGTATTTTTATCATACATTTATCATTGCAGAACGTAGTCTTACATACTTTTCTGTGATGAATTTTATGGCGTATATTTCATTTATTGACGAAGTGTAAGCGGAATAAGTAAAAAGGTAATGTTAAAGAGAAAATCTCCAAGGGCACCTTAGAATAGGAGCATATTGAAACACTGGAAGAGTAAATTAATTAAAAATAAGATTTTCCTAATGAATTAAAATATTTCATTCTCAGAACGATAACTCGATCTAAAGGAATATAAGATAAGTGCAAATTTTAACTCGGAATTTAACATAACAAACTTAATATATTCGCCTGAAAAGTTATGCACGTACATTTGCGAATTTATTCTTCCCATAGCAAATATTTGCCTCCACATTGTCTCGCTTCTCATGCAAATCCCTTTTATTTTGGAGCGTAAAGTATCCCCCCATTCTTGAATCGCTCTCTTCGGGAGAACGCGTAGGTGTCGAGGCATTGGGATGGGCTCAGGTAAACATAAAAGTGCGGTCCAAAGAGGAGCATAAGACTTCCCTACGTGACCGACCGAACAGCTTCCAAACCTTCTCTTTCCTATTCCAAATGTCTTGCCTTTACTTTCTCGAATGCTTTTTCTTTTTTTTGTGTGGGATCCCCTCGCCTTAGGCCAATGTTTGAAGTCTCCCTTATTCGCAAACGTGCGCTCCGTATTTTATTTGCCTGTCAAATAAAAGTGGCCGTTCTTGGATTTGCGGTGTGTGGCTGGTCGTGCTGAAACTTCGGAGGGTCCAAAAGGAGTTCAACGCCTGGAAATCAGAATATTATTCTATGGTGTGCGTTTTTCCTAGGGTAGTATATACCCTCGTTTCCATAGTTACGGTTGGAGGTTTAGCAAATCAGTTAATGCATTAAAAGAAACGAGAAACGAAGTTTAAACGTTTTGTTGTGATATTAAATGGGCTCATGTTTCTTCTAGCATTGATGATTTTAATATTTTAGAAGATTAGGTTGAATTTTCCTTCATAGTTTGTTTACGCTACCACTCAACGTTATTATTGTTTTTCATCGTTTCGAACCGTTTATTTTTCCATTCCTTTACAATATCCAACTTTATATTCCTTGATAGTGTCTGGTATTTACTTCGTTCTAAGTTTCGTATCGTATCATGTCGCTGAAAAACTAACAATACGGGTCGTTATTCATTAGAATCGTTGAAGTCTAAGACCAAATCCATGTCGATTATAACACTTCAGACGGTGGAAATTAATTGCTAACGAACATATAGTTTTACCCTCGTCAGTTAAAATAAACTTTTGAATTATTGTATTTAAGACACCTTTTTAATTTATTGTTTTCCATTAATTGGTGGTAATAAAAAGTCTTTTGTTTAATTTATTTAAGGTTAACATGACATTAAGAAAGTACGATGCATTCTGTGCTTATATTAGAAAGGCCCATCCAACGTTGACACTTAGCGAACTTGTTCATTCCACAAATACGTATCCATAGCAATGACTCTTAGGCTATAGGTGTTGGCTCACTGGAGTTTACTGGTCAGGATTTATAAAAATACAAATTAATGTAAAACTTAGACGTCAATTGCATAAAAAAGAAGTCATTTGCATTGGAACAAAACAAATATAAACGAAATTTGATGAAGGGATGATGACGGATGGAAGGGAAGGGGATGGGTGAAACGAAGAAGGTAGACCGTCGTTTTGCGTAGAGAGCCTTAAAGGGAACGGGACAATAGTGAGGAGTGGACGAAGGTAAAGCAAGTGGAGTTCAAACAAAGGGTGAAAGGGAAAACAGAGGGAATTGGATGATTGACCTTTGAAGACCCTAGTAAATGGATCGTAAATACAAAGAAGGGAGAGATTAAATATGGACCACTACACACCAAATTTGGTTATGATAGGCTGAGGCTGATTCAACAGAAATTTGAAGATAGGAAGACAAACTAAGACTTGCAGGAGATGTGTAAGGAGACAGAGGAAATTCTATTTATTCTTCAAAAATGTAGTCAGGGTTTTAATTTAAACGTCCTTCCCTCAGTTCTATTTCAGATTTATGGCGCACGGAATCGTAACAATTCATTTTTCCTTAATTCTAGCCGTTCATCCTTCGATCCCCGATGGCTGATTAAAAGTTATTAATATTAAATAAAGGCTAATTTTAGCAAAGTTCCTTTATGCTAAAGTGAAGTCTATGCTTTCGTCGAACAATCGAAGTCTCTGTTTCAAAGAGCTGTTTTTTTCAGTAGGAAGTCTATTTCTTAAATTTTACGAAGATATTATCCAAAATAATAATTTTAATGTAATGAAAATTGTGTTTGTTTTATATATATATATATATCCTTTCAGTAAAAGCTCTTATTCATTTTCAAGCTGTTAAAATTTTTTTGAACAGTTTAATAACACCTGTTTTGAAGGACATAATAATATAATACGTGCCAAAATATTTATAATGTATTTGGTATTTTTGATCATTATAATTTGTCTTACATTCGTTTAATTAATAAGTAAGATAGAAATAATAAGAAAGTCTCAAAAGCTCAAGACTCTAACGTTGTGAGTTCCTTTAATTATCGTAATGAAGATCTCATATCGCGACACCTATATTCGAAGCGTATCTTCTAATATCTAGACATTCCTGAAACACTAATGGTAAATAAAATATTAGAATTATCCATATCACATTACACTCAAGAGCTTCATGAAAAATTTCGATGGAGTTATGAAGCTGATATCTTCTTATCATCTTTCCGCGGAAGGAAAACTGAGAATGCGAAAATCATTTTGGCTCATCCCTACGTTATTCATAAGGGTTAAGAAGAAGGACCTGAATTTTACAGGAGGAAGCGTATCTCAGAGAAAAGGTGTAAACCGAAGCAGAGATACGAGATTAATAGTCTGGGTTTTGGAAATGAGGAGTAGAGGAAAACATTGGAGAAAGAATCGGTTGGACAAAGTTAAAGAAGCCAAAAGGGGAAAAGATTGGAGGAGAAGAGTAAAACAAATGGATTACCAGAGTTAGAGATCGCAACAGGGAAGGGGAAATGCGAAAGTTTGGGGTATCTTTGTTAGGAGAAGATGAAAACAAATACAGAAGAGAAAGAACTCTAGATAAGAAGGAAATGTATCTGAGAGAAAAACATAAAAGCTAATGTATAAAGCAGACTCTGGTTCTCTTAAATTTTGGATAAGGAGCTGTGAGAAGCAACATCTCTTAGCATTTAATGGGTTGCCCTTATCAATAGTGTAAAGGTAGCGCGGTGGTCACCCAGGAGATGCCAAAGGACAAAAATATCTTCTCTTAATGAGGTGAATAATGAATGAGGTGAATGAGGAAGGGATTATATACCTCTAAAAAGGTGACTTGTGTGTTGTCCATGTTCTTCTATGTACATGAAAATTATATGTTCGTGTTTACATTTTCTGTCGTTTAAATAATTGTGGAGGTATTTCGCAATCATCAACCATCTGCACTTAAGTAAATAAATAATATGAAATAGGCATTTAAGTATTATAGCCCTAAATAAGGACAAATTAATTTGATTAATAGAACGTTTAAATTAGACGCAATGACTCTAAACTACCAAACGTTCTCTCCGACACATATATATAACACATAAACATTGGACATTTATCATTATGTTTACATCTTCTTAACTCCAATTCTTTGTGATTATTTTTGTATGCTCGTCACTGCAAAATATGCTTGTAGCACTATTCTTTTCTGAATTTCTTGCTTAAACTTAAATTGATACGATAAATATCTGTTGGGTTTCCAATCAATAATATCTATTTTCTTAAATTAGTTGATATGCGCTGTAAATTGTTGCCTTAGAACTTTTAATTTCAAGCAAACACTCCTATATATTCAACTCATCAATAATCTATACCTCAAATATTGGCATTCTTTAATCTTGAAAAATGCTGCGTGAATAAATCATGATGTATAAAAGGGGCAGAATTTGAACATACAGGTATGAATTTATGAGCTTTTAATGCTTCATTAATATTATGATTATTATTAATTATTGTTATTATTTTCATTGATTAATTCTATTTGTTTTATTATACGAAATACTTCAGAGTTCACTATGGTGATGTATGTTTGATGCAAGATTTCTCTGTGGAAATGTTTTTTGTTTTACGTTTAATCGTTTGGAAGTTAATCACTCGAACCGAATAGACTTAATCATGTTTGGCCAAACACAAATATCCTCTAATTTTCCGATGCCAGGTAATGAGGAAAACATCGCTAGGTTAAAGTAGCTAAACGAAAGCAAACATTCACAACATCGCAAGGGGAAAAGAAAACAAGAAACAGCTTCTCTAAGAGTAAATATAAGATGAAGAACTGCGGTGGAAACAACTTCAAGTTGCTGATAGACCCATTGTGTCTTTTGGTCTCAACTCCTGTCGACTTTCATCCAATCTTGGTCCGATTCTTCACAATTACGCCCACGCCTCTATCTCTTTGCCAATTCTTCTTCTGCTCCTGCCGATTCCGTCAACAATTTATCCAACACCATTTATCGTTTCCAACTCTCTCAAACATTTTCCAATTTTCTTCATTTCCATCTGGAATTCCTATCTCCATACATAGTCGCTATCGTAAACGTGTCGTGTCGTGATTTTCGTAATTCGTTTGGGGTAACATAGAAATATTCAAAACTGTTGTAAATAATCTCATAAGCATTATCATGTTAATGTGTAGTATTAATAGATTTATAGATACACATATACATGTATATACATATTAATAGATATACATCTATGTAAAAAGATGAAAATGGGAATTATGAGTTATGAGTTCTTTATAATCAAAGCTGTATCAATTGTTTCATTTTTCATAATTATCATTGATAATTATATGTGGTTATCAATTTCTTATTACTGATTTTCACTATTTATTCATCGATATAGGAATAATTTTATCATGAAGCATTTATGAAAGCTAATATTAATACAAACTCACAAAACTTTGCGGACTTGATTAGTCATGTCTACATTTTATTCGTCAAATAGTTTTTATGCAATATTTATTAATGAATATTAAAGAATTATAGAGGTAGAATGATTTGCTAAATAGCGAACTGTCATAGTTATGAACTAAATTTGTATTAGGTTCGGGGGATAGTCCTTTTATTAATAATTCTGTGCGATGTTCCATTCTCCTTAGATTATTCCTTAAGTTTTTAAATAGAAACTTATGAAAGAATTTTTACCTTTTAATTCCTTTTCAAAGAATAATAATGCATGACTTTGTAAATGGCTGTATCATTCAGGAAGGCTTGTGAAATGAGTATTTCCCCCTCCAGTGCGATGGCAACTTGGGAGATAGATAGGTTTACTATAACAGAATAGATTATGGAAGGGCGCTCACGTACATGGTAATACGCGTATTTGTCTAATTAATGCAGGACCATCACGTTGTTACCTGATGAGGTAGCAACCCATCGTGTGATAGCACACTGTCTCCTCCGGGGATTGCCTTTCACCATTACAAAAGCGTTCAACACCAACCGATCGATTACAATCAAATGATTTTAATTGTTCTTCGTCCTGAGACACGTTGCTTGGAAACTATTAATTAATGGGATACGAATATATTGCTTACTATCTCCACATATTTCCTCCCCTTTACCTTTTGAAACAGCGAGGACATATATTCCTCTAACGAATTTTTTTCTTTACGATCTTCTGTATTTCTTTTTTAGTCTTCTGCTCAAGAACAGAATCATTAAAGTTCCTTTTGAAAATTCTTTCTAGAGGGTAAACTCTTCTCGAAGGGTAGCTAACACGTATCCCATATCCCCGTTAAAAGAAAAGAAAACGTTGCAGCGAGTTATTTCCGGAGATAATTATACCTTGTTACCGAAACTATCCGGGGTTGGAATGTTTTCAATGGCATCCGTTTAAAAATGTAAAGTTAGACTCTTCCTAGATAGGTAATTTGAGATTTTAAACGAGGAACAGAAAGATGCATATATTAGGCAGCCTGTAAGATTCTCAAGTGATGCAGAAAATTCATTATTGTCACACGTAGAAACGAAGTTTCATTTTAATTCGTAATAAATATTTGGAAATTTGCTACTTCATTCTCTTGGTAACGCAATTAAATTTCAAAAGGTAGTGAAAGATGTTGTAAAGTCAGTAGTAATAATTGTTTATCAAAGTATCCATGGTTATTCAGCACTTTAATTAAAGAACGATATTTCTTTAATTATACTGTCCGACTGAGTCGAGGATTGATTCGTTTAATGGAAGATTTAATTTTTCTCTATGAAACGCGCACTCGAAGCTTTAATTAGAGCAGGATGGTTTACTTGTTTGAAAGACGAGTGCACGTCCTAGCTACTGCTTTTTACTTTATAAAATGGAATAACTGAAGCAATGAATTTTATTAGTCGCTTTTTATTGGTTTTATACGAATATTATTCGCTATTCAAAGCTTCATATAATCCTATTATCCGTATTTCACGGAAAGGTAATGGCAATTGTAATTCTATGCCTGAATGTATGTATGTAGATTTTTTATATGAAAGACAAAATTCTTTATTATTTATTTCCATATTGAAGGAAATTAAAATATTTTCTTTTACTATGAATCTTCATTGAGAGGATTAACTACTTTTAATTTGATAGTAACAAAACAGTTCATGGAAGTTGGAACTATAATATTAGCATGATACAATATGATGATAGGAATGTAAAACTGTTGAGACGCAAACTGATAAATGATTTTTAGTTTACACTCTTATCTAAACTAAAATAGTTATACTTTTGTTGTAAATTATATTTGTTGTTCTGGTAAATAATAGTACTTCTTTGAAGGTAGTAATCGTGGTATATTTTTATGAATTATAGTGTCACAGCATAAAAATAAACGATAATTCAACAATATGATTACGTAATCGGTTTTTAATTATATACGTAAATTTTATAAAGAGACATTTATCCAGAATAAATGAAAAATATATCATTTTCACTTCTGGAAAACCTTTTCCTACCCCCTCGCTTAAAAATTGATCAATTAAATGACTCAATCACTGAATTCAAAATTTACATTAAACCTTAAGCTTTTATATCGTATGATACATAATATCTCGATATGAAATGTGAATCTGAATAGTAGCCAATTTTACCAAAGAGCGTTGCATATATCTGGGTGTATTCTTGTTCGTGTATCGATTTACAAACAAGGAAAGTCAATCTAATTTAACCTTCCATGAAAGGACGATCATTAGCCAACGAAGTAGATGGGTTATACGAATTTCATTTCAGTTTAGTGCAATGGAAGATGTGTGAGTTCACCTTCTGTTGAAATTCAATCTTTCTCGTTATCTAACCTAACTACTTCATCAGCCGAAAGCACGGTTTCCATAGATTTTCTCTGAAACCTCAATACCTCGAAATTCACTTAATCGAGAACAATGTGTAGTTCTTAGAAATATGGGCGGAAATAGCTGATCGAATGCTCCTATTTCGTCTCTCAAATTGCCTGCTTTTTTGTTAGCTAAGGAGGACCATTATTGTGGATTTATGGATACGAACATTTTCCCTCTTTTTGGGTTTTTCTTCTAAATATAACCGCTTAACTCCCTCTTATTCCTGGAATAACCTCTTTATCCTTTATGCCCAACCATTTAATCCTCTCCTTTTCTTACATTTCTAAGCTATCGCTTCTGTCCATATATAGCAGTATCTTTGTTATCTTTGAATTTTTCTCAATAGTATTCAAGCGTAACATTTACGTACAATCGTGTCTCCAGGATTTAGGATGTATTATCGATTGAGTTTAATTTACTTATATGAACATCACACTTTCATTGCACCTCAAACATTTCCCTGCAAGGTTATAAAATATATTTCTTTTTCTTCCGTTAATTCATTTAAAATTATAAAGATTGAGTTCGAGAATTCCTAACCTTTTCAATTGCATTTACCTTAGTTGCTTACACATATAAATAGTCCAAAGTATTCTATTAAATGTTATTTCTTTGTAACTCTCTTTTTTTTATTTCTAGATGCAAAGAGAAATTTTAAAAAACTTGTTTTTACGTTTTTACATTTCTTTAATTTAGATAACTGTCCTATATAATTCTTGGATTTAAAAATTTCGAACCTATTTTTTTAAGATTTAATTTTAAAAATATTAAATTGAATTTTGAAAATATTAAATGAATTAGAAATATATATGGAGCTGAAATATATCGAAAAATATTCGAAATAAATATTAAATAAAAATTTTTACCTTGAAATTTTTGCAATATTTATAAGTATTTATATAATTCTAAGTTTAAAGACAGTATATTCGTTGATTCATTTCTTATGTTCTGTTTTATTTTTAATCGCACATTTCTGAGACTTAAAAGAATTTACCATTCACTTTTCTAGCGATTTTTCCGAATACTTTACTCCTTGCAAAATGAGGAAACGTGTAAAATATCCCTTTGCAAATTCTAGGGAAATCCTCGAACCAAATCTTTCCATGTATTCAATATTCCCTTCGTAAAAGTGGCGTTCGTGAACAAGGCTGCGAAGAAACTTTATTCATAAACGTTTTCGTTTGGGAAGGCAAAGTTTTGCGCCGGAGAACACAATATAAGAACGCGACGGCCGCTTACCTTCCAACTCCTTGTTTCGAGCCGAGAGTGACTCTTTTTTCGGATGAAAGCAAAAGAATATCTCAGCGGGAACAAAAGAAAGAGAGTTCGGAAGGAGCTACTCTTGCGTTTCCCCGTATTTTATATCCGAAAAAACGAGAGAATTTTACGCGAAACGTGACGTAGAGTACGGATGCGTGGGAAGGAAGGGATGGGTTCCTTATTTGTATACGGAGGCTGGAATTCGAGTGTAGGCAGGTGCTGAGGATGAAGACAGTTTGGGTCCATGAGGAGGATGCATAGAGTATTGCTTCCAGGAAGGGATGATCCGATCCTCTACCGAAGGCGTCTTGGGAGGATATCATTTCTCCCCCAAAAGTCCTGAGGCACGCTGTTCAGGGTGTCGTATATTAAATTCTATAAGTTCTCGAGCGAAATTTTGGAATTGATGAAAGAAAGATGTGTTCTTCGCCGCGATCTTGTCCCAGTCTTTCTCGTTTCTCTTTACGTGATGAAGTTTGGAAATTAAATTTCATTTTGTGGCTTAATAAAGGAAAGCGTAATTGAAAGAGAAATTTAACTGTTTAATTTAACTGAAGTTGTTAGTAAAAAGTGAATTTTATTTGAATAATTGAACCAAGTTCTTCGATTTTAGTGGTTAATCCATGTAATTATCGCTTTCTATATTTATTAATATGTATACATGTATATAGATTATTTATGCGAATCTATAGTTGCGAATATATAAGTATAGTGCTTTTTTAAATAGTAACTGATAGATTACGTTGAAATCTCCAGTTTTTGGCTTAATGGTAAAAAGAAATTTTTAATCATATTCGATACTGAAAATTCTTCAAGAAGTATTTTCTTTAATTTAAAATTTGTTCAAAATCTACAAATTGTCGTTCTTAGGACCTTTGTAACGATTTCTAATTTATAGGAACTTTATGTTATTTTAAAGTTCATGAATCTGTAGCATGCTTTATTTAACCATGTATTAAGCAGCAATATGTTTGCAGACCTCGTATTTTCGCATAAATTCATCAAATATCATCATATAACGTCATCATTGATTCTGCCACTTCCTTTTTCTCTGTATCCATGTTAATTGTACCTGAAGTCGTCATATATTTTTTGCAGTGTTTCACTTTGTTGAATATCATCTCCATCCATTCATCCACTATCCACTAATCAAGTGCACTTTATCCGCTCCATTTTCTCAAACATAAAAAATCGTGTATTTAAACGCAGTACTAGTTTATTAAAGTATTCATGTTATTTCCTCCCGCTACTGATAATAATAGACGCAAAGGACCGTATGATATTATCACCATGTCGGACCAAATGATAGCTATGTGTGCTCCTGTCATCGACCAAACCAAATAAAAAAAACCCTCGTTTCTGCTCCAATGATAACGGATAGTCAATTCCTAACTCGTAGTTGCACGCAATGCTGCTGAGTGGCGTGACGTTTCTGTCTCTTTCTCGATCCTTTATTATCCACGATAAATAAGAATCTGAGGTTATTTATTGGGGACTGACAACATATCGTTTGTGTCGCAGCCTTCACCAATAATTTGTCGGGAGATTTTTGAGATTTCGTTTGATATGTTTATCAGAAGAGATTTTTCCGTAGGTATACGGAGTCTGGTCACGAATATTTGTTTAAAGAGAGCTTTTGAAGTTAGTAAAGGTTGCCGAAACATGTTTAGTAATAAGGAGTCTTGTTTAAGAATGCTCCTTTCGTTAACGAAAATTTTTCTTAATTTCATTATTCATTATCATAAATCCAAGTGAATAGTAGATTGATGTACTTTTTTTCTATCAGAAATGAGTTTCATTTTATATAAACGTATAGTTTCTGTAATTCTCACTAATTCTTTCACATGGCGTCCATTTTAATCATTAATTTCTTTTAATAATTATGTATTATTTAAATTATTACTTATCAATGTTTTAATGAAATTGAATTCAATTAATTAAGAATTTATTTATTGTTAAATTTAACTGTTGTTCAAAGATATATGATATGCATATACGAATGTAATAAATATACCGCTCGTAGATTACATTGACCTAGATGCGAATTGAGTGCTTCAAAAACTTATGCTCCAAGTTATGGAGAGTATTACATCCTTCAACGGATGAATTGTTGTACGAGACCGAAAAAAGTTGAGAATCGATACTCTAGGCAACTTAATCATCACTCGAGGAAAAGTTTGACGGTATCTAGCAGCAACAAACTTTGTAATTCATCACATCCGCATCGAACGACCAGTACTTCAATAACAGAAAAAATAGAAAGTTTCTCTACAATGATTCGAAAACAATAGCTACTCTTTTCTCTTCGGAAAGGAAAAAACGAAAGTATATGGGAGAGGAAATTGGGGTGAAATGGGGCGATAGGGAGGCCGCAGAATGCTGTTGAAGAGGTAAACTTGAAGATGGAGTGAGGGAAGGAGATAAAGAAAAAAAGCGATCGAAGCGGGTTTAGGAAGAGAAGGCAATGAGACAAAGGAACTTCTGACGTATCGCAAGACAAGCAGAAGAGGTGAATTAAGGCATTAGTTTGAATTCTGCAATCTCGCAAGTATGAGCATAAAATGAAGGAAAGCGTTTTTGATTGGTGGTTTTCCTGAAGGAGGCAGTTTGAGAGAGTACCCCAGGGTACGATCGTGGGTCCCTTTTCTTTATTTCTTTTGACGTTTTGCAGAGGGTCGGTTATCGTAAAAAGAAGGTATCGGAATCCCAATCGTCTCAGGGATTTGGACGTCCAGCATAAGCACAAAAAGAATAAAGTGACGGAAGTGCGCCATTTTTCATCATTTTACGTCTAGGATTTCCGTATTAAATCAAGTACTTCATATTATTCAATAAACCTCATTTCTTATACAAGAAAAGTTATTTGAATAATACGAATGTATACGAAAATATTTACGTAACTTCTCACTTCAATTAACCTTTAATCCAAGTATTTCTTCTTTCGATTAATGATTATGTTCTTTGATGATTGATGCTGCACTTTAAATATTATACGAAATATTAAGGGTGTATTTTCGCTTTCTAAACTGTGATAATTAATACCCTTCTTAAGCCATCGGGGGCTATTCTATATTCACTTAGTATTTTCTATCATCATAGTTACCTTAAAATAACCTCCTTACAAAGCATTTATCCACCTCTGGACAGATCATTCAGGAAATTAATTACCTCTATTCATTTCGATTGCATGCAATGCAATTGTAGACCTGAATAGAGCTCCATAAATATTTGAATTATTGCGATGGCATTCTAATTCCCAAAAAATGTACGAATATTATGTTTGTTTGCTAGGATCTTTATGTCAGATGTCCCTTTTTCTAAAAATACCCATTCCATTTTCTCGCTTCTTATATATTTTGAGTGTCTCATTAAAGAACCTATTTATAATTCAGACCGTGCACGTAAATTCGCGCGTCCTAATTTCACTAAGATGCAGAAACTTGTTTGCATAACATCCGTGAAAAAATTGAGGAACGCCAGACGAGCACCGTGCGCCGGTTTACAGAAAAAAGAAAATGGCTCGAATGAGAGTACACGAAGGAAAAAAGCAAAAGCGCGCCTTTTTCGAACGGCGAAATGGAACAGACTGCTTAATGACTGCGCTCATCGTATTTTTTTATTTCTCTTGTTTTTTCTATTCTTAAGTGCCGGGGAAAGGAGGCCGACAATGCCCGGGTACATTTGATTAACTTTTTAAGCTCACGATCGCCTTTTTTCAACGTCGTGTGTTCCGGCGGCTCTGCCCACACCTATAGGGATTGATTAGATGCAGTGGATCACTCCTCTTTGTCGGGAGATACACAATGGCCGAGGCGTTCGTTTAGATCGAGGTGAAAACGAGTTGTGCGCCAAAAATACCAAGAGGCCAATGATTACGAGAGGTAAATAAAGGTTTTCCCGGAAAAGCTAGGAGATGCTGAGTTAGGATGAAGAGGCGATGGTTTTAATTATTCAACCCATTTCGCGTTCTAAAACAACGCTCTACAGCGTTCAATGGTTTGGAAAATGTTCTGATGATCGGCGATATTTATGTTTGCAATAGATGCTCGCGTGGCTGAAGTACACGCCTCATCGAACACAAAATGCGCTTTAAATGTTTTAAAATGCTGCTGATTACTGGAACGACGTATTAAAAAAGGGTTTGGGAACGAAAATAGAGACATTTTGTTGGAGTTTTTGGTAGAATTGTCCGGTACAAGTGTACTATAGAATGGAATGAAAGCTATAGGTCCCAGGGTTCTGGTAACGGTGTGGTTCCAGGTAAAAGAAATAGCCTTAATCATCTAAACGTTTTAAAAATAAACCTCAATCAAAATATAATTACAGAAGCAAATGCTTGTAATAATTTCAGGACTTAAAGTAATAATTATTATACCTTTACGAGAATTTAATTATAAGAACATATTTTAAAACTCTAGTAGTTTATATTTCTCTATACTTCTTTCGCAAGTAAGACAAATAATGTTTGTTCTTAAAGATGAAACTTTATTTGGCGTTATGGATGCTATTCATGCCCTTTTTGAAAAACTTCTACTTCGTCAAAGACTCGAGTATTTTACTGTCTATATTTTTAGCATTTCATATACAAAATAGCATGGAAAATTTTCAAAGGTCATTCCGGATTTGCCCTTTATGTTCATTAGTAGCGTTTTACTTTCTATTCGGTAGCTGTCTTTTGAAAGGTTAAAGTTTATTTTCCTGATATTGTGCTTCAATTTACTGTAATCAATTATATTTGAAGCTTAATACCCGTATCAATTGAATATGATGAGATTCAATTCGATTTCAAATAATCTTAATAAAGAAGCACAATAAGATAATCTTATTTATATAGAGCTGAAGATAATAAAGTAATAATACAAATAAAAAATAAGAAAGTATTAGTTTTTAATGTCCTTATATTCTCAGTTTTTTGTGTGAATTGTTTTCATTGCGTGACATTTATCCGTTTCACCGTCATTTCTAATTACGTTAAAGATGATTAATGAAGTAGAATTATTAAAAGGAATTAAACTCGTGGTTATTTTCGAACGTATTAATACTGCGGTCAATCATATATCCTTTGCGATACTCTATTAGTGGAAATTAATTCTCGATGACTTTCTCTTTCCACTGCAGAGGGCTCTCTTGGTGCATGCAATGCAGTGGGGATTTATTTGCCTTTCTGCAGGAAAAAGGTCGAACACTTAATTAATGAGTCGAGCTCACCTCTTCATGTTTGCGGCATTGGTTTATCAAGTGAACGGCCGTTTGCATATACGAAGCAGTTTGATTCCCTTTCACCGCCTCTGCTCTTTTATTATTTCCGCTTCCCTCTCAGTGTCGCCGCACAATAACGTAGCGATTTCCCGAGAGATAAATACTAAACTTATGGCGTATTTTAATTAGAAAAATCTGCTTGATTTATAATGTGCACTCATAAAATTTAACCAAGTTTAATAAATGATCGTGAATGTAATTTTTTGCTCGAATGACGTTTAGCTTTTGAATTTTTTCTTCAGATTTAAAACACAGATGCGAATGCTACTAAATTTCACAACTTTTGTTTTAAAATGTCTTTCTTGATGGGCTCAAGTTTTTAGCTTTTTCTATTACATATTCCTAGAATCCTTTCTTTCGATCTCTGTCTTTATCGGAATGGAATTTATGATAACAAAATCATTTAACTATAACGTTTCTCCCTGAAAGTAGAATTACTACAGATTCCAGCTAAAATCTTTTTTGTACTATATTTCGCGACTTCTTTAATGTTTGATGCGCTTTAGAATTAATCACAAACTTTAATAAGTTGTAAATTATATCCTTACATGCACAAAAGGTTTTAATTTATTATTTTAAAGTTGATTACGTGCCTCGATCAAGAGTAAAACATGATATTTCGGAAAAGGAAAAGAAAAAAGTTCTGCTTGCGTGTTGTATATTATTCAAACACAAGAGATCTTGCGGGGTTACCATCACTCAGCTGACCTTATCCATAGCCAGTGAGTCGTATCAGATACGGCGATGAAAGCAAACATTTACCACACTTTCGTCGGATAAAAATCACCGTATTACTTACCGGAACAAGACCATTGATTTTTTCCTAACAATTTTTCCCGATTGGATTGACGTAATATGATCTGCCGGAGGGATATGCAGCAGTACACATATTTACCATGCTATTAATCGAATAGTAATCGCATAATCCTGAAGTGCTCCGTCCGGTTCGAAAAGTAAACAAACCTTTGCAAATAAAGTTCGCGAGCGCAAAAAAAGAGAAGAACGTGGAACGGGAAGTCGTGGTTAAGTTGATTAGAGAGTTCCCATGAAAAGTTGATTAGCTTCGTTCATTTTTTTCCTCGCGTGATTTCATTTGATGACCCGCGCCGTTTTCGCGGACGGAAAAAGTGACATTGTTGCCATGTTGACCTCTGTTTATTCCTATCCGTTGACATAGAGAACGTGAATGTTGTCTGATATTCGTTTCATAGGAAGGGATGCGTAAATGGATTTTCTGTGTTGCCTTCGATTCGGAACTGAATTTTAGAAGCCAAAGATCCCCATTTTGTTTTGCTTGTCTATTTGCTATTCGTGTATTGATTGATTGTAGAATGGGATATTCACTTAGTAACAGTGATTTTTAGTTCGATTGATAGTAGAGATTTACAAACAAATATTTATGGGTGATATCCATTAAGTTCTGCGCAATTTGATGTTTTAGGGGACTGTTTAGAATTGGCTATTGATGATATATGTGCTACTGAGCTATTCATTTCCTATTATTTTTACGTGAGAAACTATGCGATACAAATAAAGGATGTACAAATTTATATATCAAATAATTATTACATTTATTAAAAAGGAATTTTATGACTTTATAAGATTCTATTTTAAATTTTAACATTTATTTTTTGTCTATTTTATAGTTGAAACTGGTTATTCTTTATTTATAACTACATCAAACAAAATAAAGGAAACTATATTAGGTATACTAGATAGTTTATAAAGATATTACAATATTGAAGCGTATCTATATGATACGGTCTAATGTTCCATTATTATTTACTATTTTTTTGTATTTTTAGGGAATCTAGAGAATATTTCCTGAATTGTAACTTCTAAAGCTCTAAAATCGTTGTTTGTACATCATAAGCACAATTAAAGTATCAACGGAAAAGTTAGACATAATCCCATTCCTGTTCCGGAACTGACGAAAGTTACATCAAGCGATTTGGTTAATAATTACCTGAATTCACCGTTGCTCATTCTAAAAACGTACATCGGTAAAGTTCAGGTAATAAAGAGGAAATTTATGTGCGACTCTTCGTAGCAAATGACTAATTGATGAATTACTAATCTCCCTAACAACGAGCGAAAAGTACGCCCCATCGCATCAAGTATTCCATCCCTTACTTAAACTCCTTCCTAATCGTCTTTGTCAGGAAGTGAATTTTAGAAATGGGAAGCTTTCGTTAACATCTCCATTCATTTACTCTATTCGTTCCACCGCCCGAATGTGAATTGGCCCAGTTTTCCTTTCCCAGAACTAACCCAAAAATCTTTCTTGAGTTTCTTATATATTCAGCATTCCATGCAAGTCACACAATGAAGCATGTTCTATAGAATGGGATTGGGAGCGACTATTGACCATTATTTCCGCTCGTAATAATTTTCCGAAAGGTCTCGTCTTTCGAAGTTTTCATCTACCCACTTTAAAACACATCACAGAGGTGAGGGTAATGGATTTTGATAGCGCTAGAAACTCGGCAAAAAAGAGAGGCTGTTGAAATTCGGCGCGGGTGCTTCTGGGTAATGTTCCTTCCATCATCCCCTATGCAAATGAATCCCCGATATTCCTGAATGACTAATGCATCGCCATTCTGAAATCGATACCTTTTCTTCTGTCGGTATTCATCGGTTAGGTTACGTAGCCTATTCACATGTGGAGTGATGCATTTTACTCCATATATCGGTTCGTATGAAACGCTTTTGACGTCAATTCTTGATCCGTATACCTTTCAATAGCTTTGGATCAACACTTCTTGGAGCTTACTCGCACGTAATTCGGTAAAAGCATCAGTTCTGAATAAAGTTTAAGTGAATAAAATTTAAATTGACAATTGCCTTTTCGTTAATTTTTTATTTTCAATACTAGCTTTATTCTTAATACTAATTTTTAACCCTTTTATCGATAAATATTTAAATTATATATTCTATAAAAGTGACAAAGAGCGTAGTATTTAATTAGGGAACTAAAAGAAGCGGAGTAACAGTGCATTTAGGCGTATGTAACGTTTTAATTAGAAAATTAAACTCCCAAATTTTAAGTCGATACAAGTTGGGAAAGTCCATACTGAAACTTCGAACGACCCGAACGAGCCAAATCTCATTCTCTTCGGAACTAACTCTATTAATTTCCTAATTTGCGAGTTTACAATTATCAAGTAGTGAATAGGCTATTTCTAGTCAAGAGCTCAGTGCTCTTATTCCTGAAGATTCTTATGCATCCAGATTATAAGATGATAAAACTGGGCCGAATTCAGTAATCTCATCCGATTCGAGAAGATGATAATAGTCTGACTGAAATCAAAGTTTTAATTCATTGAGGGTGCGTGTTTAGCATGGAGAAACAAGGAACTTCAAAAGGGGATATGTCGATTTCGGAAGAGCGATTCTGAATCTTTGGCGATCTAAGATCGTTCCTTTTGATATCGATTCGTTTGTTATCAAATACCAATCTCTTTAGCCACACACATTCGTAGCTGTTTACAATTAGATTTCGGTGATATCTGAATCCTTTTTTCTTGGAAACGACATCGCTAGCAAATAGAGAAATTCCCACCCGCCTCCGACCGAAAATAAAGAGAACCGGATCTGGGAAAGGAAAGAGATAATTTCCTTATATAAAACGGCCCTCAAGGGACTCTCTCTCGTACATTTTAAAGCATCAAACGTGACCCGCACTTCGTAGATAAGCTTCTGGAAACTTCCTCCATGCCGGGTGAGGAAGATCTCCCTCAGGGACAGGAATGTTCCGCTCATTGGCTCCTTTTCCCTCCCACAATCCCCTTTTCTCCTTCCTTTTATTCCCGCATAAGAGTTCCCTTCGCCGGCCCCATTTGACCGCCCGTGCTGCCACCTATAGATGGAGCTAACGAGGCGCGACCTAATTTGCTAGTAGCTCGATATCTTCCTCGAATTCCTCAGGTCTGAATCGGTAACCTAACCTTGTTGATCTTCCGAGAATGGGGAAAGGATTATTCTCCCGAAGGAATTCTGCAGAATCTCAGATTATGAGGATGTTTTCTTTTTGGTACCGAACCGCCGATTGCTTGCTCTAGTTTCCGCGTGGGTTGTGTCTGGATTCTACATTCCTTAGCATTCTTGATTTTCAAATAAGTGCTTTTTCTACATCTCCTAGCGTCAGAATATCGCATAGTATTTGCTGTAAAGAGCGATTGATATTCACTTAGGAGTAATCCATTGGTTTTTGTACCTCAAATACGGGGAATTTGTAGACTTGATTCGCTTGCTAGAGTGGTAGATACTATCAAATATCACTTCTTCACTATCCTACCATAAGATTTGATACTATTATATAGCGGTTACAATTTACTTTCAAAGTTTAGTTTGTTATATCTCCTTGTATTAAGCTCTTTACCTTGTATCTGATGGTTTCCATTTGTACATTTATTTTTCGTTAAAATTTTGTTTTCTAGTTCAATATCATTGCAGAGTTTTTTTTAGTAGATACCGTTGTGAAAACTAGGCCTACGATCTATACGCATACTATCCCCGACTCTTTGCGGTGCTAACATATCAGTACTTGTAAAGTAGGATACAAGATTTATTTCACTGCTGAATTTGATTTGATTTAGGATCTAGAGCTGAAGTTAATCTTAGGGAGAATTGTAGATTGTAAACGAGAGTTGCACTACTGCGTCCTCTGGCATGAATTTGAATTAATAATTGCTAGTTGAGGTTCTATAAACCGTTGAAAGTTGTTTCAGTATAAATTTGCGTTGTTTGACAGTGATAGATTTATTAATATATGTTCCTTAAATTTTCTCTAACAGTAGATGGAAATGAATGATGATAAACAGAAATAGACAACAGCAATAAAATTCCAGTGAGATAAATAGTCATTACATCTTTTACTATTTTATCGTTCTTATCATTTCGCTTCCATAGCGATGTTAAAGAATGATAAAAATGTTTGTAATGGTTGCCAACAAAGAGAGACATTTGTAGAAAAGAATCTCCTTCTATCTTTTACTCGGACTCACTTCATTACATATCACGAACCTCATATTTTTAGGATCCTTATCGTCAGACAAAGATACCGAATTAACTTCCAATTCCGCCGCAAATTTTTCTTCGAGTCGAAAATTTGTGTTCTGAAGGCTCAATCACGTTTTGCTTGAGTACATTCCCTTCGGATAATTCAAAGATAACGTCCTATCTGGAGCAATAAATCTCTACTGATATCTTCTATTATAGGAACTATTCCGTAATTACTCGGTGAGATCGAATATCTGAGATAGGAGTTTTCTATTTTAGTTTTATTTGCTCCGAAGTTGGATAGGTTATAATCTTTCTTTCAGCGGTATGTACATTTGAATGCTTTAAAAAAGTAAGTTTACTGCTCCGTCTGGTATTTTACTGCTGAGGATAAAGTTATCCCCACGGAATCTTTAGTCTAAATTCTTAGAGAAATCCAAAAATTTCATTCCCTAAAAAGCAAGATTAGAGTAATAAATCGAAGGTAACATAGCTGAATCTGTAAGTATACGTTTAAAACCTAGGGTTTGGAAAGTTATACGTGGCATTAAAATTTGGTGCATATAAACCAAACTTGCATTTTTTCTCTAAATTTTTCCCTCGCATCTCATCAAATATGAGGAAGGTATGATCTCTTCGTACCTTCTCCGCAAACACCGTTCTCTATTCGGAATGAACGCAGGGCATAGTTCCCGCTCCAATTGCCTTCCCTCCAATTTCACGCATTGGGCACGCACCCTAATCCTCCAAGTTTATATCAACACGAAGGCGGATTTACCGTCTCCCAGTATCGGTATTCCAATAAATCCTAGATGCTCATCTCTAAGTGCCGTCGCTCCGCAACAGAATCTTCGTCGAATTGCATGGCACTCGTTGGTCCCAGGAGACCACGTCTTATTGGAGTTATTAGAGTTGAAAGAAACTTTGGAACCTCATTCTATATATCTATTTCTGTCCTATACTTTTGAAGATATCTTCCTCTTCATTCTATGAATAAGAAAGCGGTTGAATTTAATTTATATTGCAAGAATAAGATTTGATTATCGACACTAGATGAGCCAATTATAATCTGATGGGATTTTGAACAACCAATCAATAGTAATAATATTTTAATAAATAAAACTTTCATTCACCTCTATTTTATGTATATTAAAGAATACTATTTGCCTTTATTTTGTGTATTTTAAAATCTTGCTATTTATTTGAATTTACACGTATATATAATTACTATACGAACATATCCATCACCGTCCAATTCAAGAAACCTATAATGATTGTATTTATCTAACTATGTAAACTATTTTTCTCTATGCTCTCGCTTTGTAATAAGAATATTGCGAATTATGTTAATGACTCGACTCAAGCATAGAGTGACAGCGCTCTACTGTAGACTGATTGATCCAAAACTTGGCCATTCACTTCGCTATATTTTCTTCAGTGCGACGCATTACTTAAACCGAATTAAACCTAACTTTTCAGCCAAACTTAGAACCCCACTTCTTTACCAACTCTTATATTCATGCGGTGTAAAGATAGAACATGTCTGTCTTCTGGCAAGTAAGGAAATTTCCTAAGTTCGACGTCCCGCATAAATTTTGTGTGCCACTGTGTCACGGATGTCATGCGAATATAAGCCATCAGAATCGCTTGGGCACTTCCACTGAATTATAGGAGCTCTCGGTGTGTCAAAGAATGACAAGCAGTCCCCTCGCAAAAGAAAGAAATATCTGATAAGAGAGGGACGGCAGAGGAATGGTGTGTGAGGGAGATGTCAGTAAAATGGAGACGTGAATTAAGCAGTCGTAAAAATCCCCGAAAAGTGAACGGAAGTGGGAGATTTGAATGCCCGAGTCATAAATATTAGTGAATAAAGATACTTATAATTGAAAGGGTCGTAAAATAAAATTATATTGACGTAAGAGGAAATCGATTGAGATGTGTGTGGGCGGATTGATACTTTAAGGACCGGTGTGAATATTAAACGTTCATATCTTTTCTTTTTTATTTCATGAGGATGACTCAATGAAGAAACTGTTTTCAATTTGATTGAAATTTCTAATGCTGATTAGGTTATTTAATCTTATTATATTGAAGCTGTTTTTAGTTGTAAAAGGTTTAATTAATGAAAATATAATTCTTCTGAAATTCAACTATGAATCATCCTGGGAAGAAAATAGGAATAGGGAATAAAATATTAATATTGTAACATTTTTAAGTAGTATACGCTGATCTTGAAGTAATTCAAATATCCATATAATAAATAAAATCCTATGAATGTTAGAAAATGGATACTTTAGTATACTTTACGATCTAATTTGATTTTTTATCTCAAAAGTAAAAAGCCTTTAGTTATAAAAATACTATTCTTCTTAATCTCAAAATATAATTACTTTTAGTTTGTTTCAAATGTAGTTTAAAAGTTATATATAATTAAATAGTATTTTTTGTATGTCCAATTTAGGAGTTGAACATACCCATATTCTTCGTTATTTGTACTGTGCTTTCTCTATCGGTATAAAAGTAAAACATCCTTTCACTATAAAGGATTATTACATTATAAAACAGAGCTTTATGAATTTTGAGAATATGATACATTCTATTTTATCGCAAAATTTAGAATCAAATTTATGTACAAGAAGTTAAAAATGTATTCAATCGTTAATAACTACGTCATAAATAACCTAAATTGATGAAGTTTTCGAAGAAAAGAACATCATGTATTCATTCTTTGTATCCAGAGTACATGAGGTAATGAGAATACAGATGTTCTGAACACGAGAAATCAGTATTGGCTGGGATATCATGCTGTGGTTTGTCTGCAAGTATGAGATTGAATCGATAAAGAGTTCAGAGGAAGTTGGTTACAATAAACCGATTGTGAGAATAGGTTTTTAATGGACACTATCAGATGCACGTCCATCGCTGATAGTCGATGAGAATGGCAATCCACTGATTTTCGTTCTCCAAGGACATTTTAGTAAGTGAAGGCGGGCGAGAAATTCCATTCCTACCGAACAGATATTGGGGTTCTCTTCTCGATAGTTCAAGTTGTTTCTGTACCTGTTACTTTTTCCATTTGATAAGTTATTGCACCATATTAAAACAATATCAGTGCAATTATTTTACTTTCTTTCAGCTCTTACTTTAAATGCTATTATGAAATCATAGTGATTCGGTCAAGTTACTTCGGGAAAAATAATAAGTGAAATTGGTTACACATTGCAGAATCATGCAATTTTAGGAATAAACTTTGGCAAAAATAGGTAATAATGATATATGAGTAATTATTTTTGGAGAATTAAGGGCAAGAAATCGTGAAAATTTCTCTACACTGCGATTTCTAATCGAATTTTGCTTATTTTTTCCTGTAATGAGCATCTTGACTGATTTCCTCTAATTTTAAATTCTAAAAATGAGCACTTCTGAGGGATTATATCCAAAAATTTTGTAGGGAAGGGTTTTTCCTGTATTTTTGTAATGAAAGATTGCTCGCCATAACTCTACGATGGGATTTATAGCGTACTTTGGTTAATATCCGAGGACCAATTTGGCATATGATCGACAAGCGTTTAATCTTGTATTAACATTTCCTTTTTCGAATTTGGTACGTAACGAATCGCATTTAAGCTACGAAAATGTAATGAACCGTGAAATTATGGAAAATTATTATAATACCGATTCATTTGGGTGGAATATATAGGTCAAGAAAACCAATGGTACGTTTAAAACATGTGTGTTGGATAAGATATAATTTTAAGCGACCATCATTTGTTCTATTGCTGCTCTGTGTATGAAAGTTTCGTAGCATTCCATAAATATGCCACTTAAAGCTTTAATGTTCTATTAATTTCAAAATCTGAGAACGAGGTCTCCTGGTATGAGCTCGAAAAAAATCCGAGTCAATTTAACAACACGTGCTGCGTTTCATTCCATTCGAATTGCATGTCGAGAGAACAGTAGTTATTGGATCGGAAATAAGAGGAGCTCGTCTCGAGAGGAAATGCTTTTGGAGACGTACTGATAAAAGAGAGAAGTGATCGTTCCTTTCCCAGATAACCTCATCTCGTTCCTCGGAACGGTTCTTTATTCCCAGAATGCGTTTCCTGTCCATGGCCATCCAGACCCAATCCGGATCGTCTCTCTTCAATTGTTCATCCCAGTCCGCACTTCTCGCCTCGGTAATTGTAACTACGTGACGGTGGCTTAGTTGCTAGGGGAGATTAAGGTCGTTTCTGTTGGATTCAAGTATTGAGGCTATTGTTGTTATGGATAAAAGTTTATAAATGTATGGGTAGCGATTGCATGTTGAATTCAGTACCAAAGATGCGACTATTTGGAATGATATCACAGATAAGAGAAAATTGATACTTATTATATCTTCATTTGAGAGCGATAACATTAGTATGCGTACGTATTCAGAAGCATGATTGTATTTTCTGATGATTACGACATAGTATGCTAATAAATACTCAAGATAAGTCCCAATATTTCCGCATTTTCTGATTAGAATATTCCTATTTTTCATATTGATATTGATCTTCAGAGAAATCCGCCGATCATATGTTTATGGAAATGTCTCCGTACTTTTATAAGAAGAAATTCGATGTATAAATAATTATAAGTGAATCAATCGAACGAAAAATATCCGTGCGTATTCATTGACGAGAATCGTATTGCTGCAATAAAATTAATTGTGCAATTATATGCAAAATTGCTAGGGTTTGGATTCTCAAAATTATCTCATTTACTGCATCTCATACTTAACCATCGTCTTCGTACGATGTTATTTCTTCGAATTGAAATGAAGTGTTTTTAAGTATAACCAAAATCTTCACAAGAATTTTTAGGTGCATTTCCCCCTCCCAACCGCTAAATCGATCTCATTTTTCTCTTCATTCCCGCGCACTTTGCTAAAGTAGTTCCCGATGATTTTCTTCTTCCAATTACACCTCTCAAAGTCATAGAAGCCGTACAGAACTCGAATGTCAGCAATGAACGTGCTCCTCATCGAGATTGCACGCAGGAATTCCACCCTCAAACCCACGTTACGCAACGCTTAAAAGCAGAGAGAAATTTAAGGAGATTACACGATGTCTTCATGTCCTCTGGAACTTCGCGCCTTTGCAATTTGTATGGAATCTTTAAGTCGTATGGGCGAAATTGGTTTCCGAGTTAGCAGTGGAACCAATTTTCCTCACTCCGATGCATTCACTTCGAAGCAGTTTTCAGGCTTCTCGCGAAGTACTTCGAAGTAGTATCACGCAATGGCGATTACCGTTAATTGCAGTGGCTTTCCGAAGAAGTAGTGGGACTTCTTCGCTTAACTTTCCAAGAGGCTTTAAAATGGCTGCACTTGATAATGCCATTATTTCATGAAATGTATTTAATGAACCGCTTAAAATGTCCGCGAAAAGTAAATTTCCCGATTTCCACGAATACGATGAAATAGTTTTGCCTATAATTGAATTTTCTACTGAGAACTGTTTTGAGCGTAGTCAAAATTAACCTGCGATATATCTATCTTGAAAATTACGTCTATCTTCTTTCCATCCGAAGTTGTAACAGAATAAATATTTTTTTCACAATTCCAAATATTACTTTCATATTAATTTCTTTACTCTCTAGAAAAATTCTCTAGCCCTATTCATTTTAATTGAAATAGTTTATGATTTTAATATCATGGCATGATACTACTGCTTCATTACCTGTCGGTTTTGCGATCGTATTTTCTATCGCTTTAATTTTTCGAATGCATTACCTCACTAAATAGTATCTTCAAATATTCAATCCTCTTAATTAGATTGGTTTCCCATGTATTGATATCATTCACTTTAACAATTACGTTTTGAAATATTATAGCAGATAGACGAATGAAAAATAATGAATGTGTATCATTAATGAATAAGAGTGCTCTTTTGAAGATTAATGATGGAATATCATCAAATGTCATTTCATATACGTAATTCATTCTGGATTCTTAATTGGATGTTCTGTATTGTCTGAAATTAAAAAAAAAACATAATAAAATAAGAGATATAAAGTAGAGTGCGAAACTTTAATAAGGATTGCAAAGGTATTGGAGCCGCTAGGAATATTGTTTCGACCTTTACATTTACTTTTATAATTGGCAATTCTCGAGGAAAGTAACCTTTATAATAGCACCATCAAATGAAAGCTCTGTAGTTCACTTGACGCTTCGAGGCTAATTGATTAGCCGTCGATTTCAAGGATATTCCATTACATCCACGACGGCCTTTGATGGAGAAAAATCGATCCGAGGTCGATTTTTCAAAATGACGACGTCGATGCGCATTATCGAATCGACGGGCATCGAAGTCTCCGCTAATGATCCCGCACTCCGTGACGCCACGCTCTTAATTGGACAGATGGGCGATTAAGATTAATCGTCTCCACTTGGGAGACCACCGCTAACATCTGTATGCAGAAAAACACCCTTTGGATGAAGGTCTACGGCATCCCTCGCAGATCCAAATCCGTTTCTTTCGTCACCGCATCCACTTACCCAAAAGTTCGTGACGGACCTTCCGATTCTGCGGACGGTATAACCCATCGCCTTAAGTCCTCACGTGAAGACCACACCTCGTCAGATGGCGGCCTTCGTGAAAGTACTGGTGGAGGTCTCTGACCACAGCAAGTCCTTGAATAACACAGCACGTGCCCATTCTACCATAAGTACCCTACTTGAGTTGAATTCGCACGAGTGGACTACGGCACCTTATGATGAACTACTACGGTGAATAAATATTGTGCTATGGTAGAAAATATAATATAATGTACTGTATCCGTACCGTGCAAGGAGCAAGTTGAAAAAGAGCCACTAATTTAAATAGGATAGTAGTTAGGTTGTTTTAACTAATATTGTTCGTATTGTTCAAGGTACTGACAGTTGAAATTATTTCTCTTGAGGTATTCCACCGGTATTCTAACCCATTATTGTATTTAATGAAGTCGAGTTAGGTATCCAAAACAATTATTTGAAGGCTTTGGTGGAATAAAATTGTACGTAGCAAATAGCGTAGAATAGCAAACCTTAGAGTCAAGTACCGTCAGATTTCTCGTAACAAAGTATCATGGTTTTATGTGTCAATGTCCAAAACAAATGATTCAAATTTTATGTGAAAAGGAATGAAACGCATACACGCAATCAGCCCTTTTTCGACCATTTTCCTTCATGGCTTATCAGTCAAAATCAGAGCATGCTCCATTCATCAGAATGTCGAGGATGATAGGCATATCAACGCTTTGAATCCCACGTCCGGTGCTTTAGCCTTGATTCAATTCGATATCCTTCATCGCGTTACTCCGAAATTAGCACTCGCTACAAAATTCTCAAATAAAAAAGGGCTTATCCATCCGATCCCTTGTTTTTGATATCTTTTGATCGCTGCTAATGGAAAAGACAGAAGAGGAGTTTAATTCCCGCGATTCACTCTTCCCTTTGTGTTGCGGGAAAATAGATCGCTGATTGTAGAGCCTTCACGACCAAGAGCCCCATCAGAAAAATCCATCACGATGGGTTGTAATTTTCGCTCTCTTGGCCGAGGTAATATCAACCGCATAATTACGATGGAGGAGAAATAGCTCTCGATGTACCGCGGATGCTGTGTGCGATGAACTTCGCTAACCTCAGCTTTTTTTCGCTCGTTCCAAACAGCATAATTCATTTGTGTATGGGCGTTTATCTTCGTGTCGTGCTTTTTCTGTGTCGACTAGGAAAGGTTATTTATTCTCGTTCCCTTGGTAATTACTGTTCCGTCGACTAAATATCACTTAAAGCATATTACGGACTTCGATGGAGATGGTTTCCATTTTCTGGTGCTGTGAAATGCTTCTATTTCTTTAGTGTTTCTCTTTAATTTGCATTTTTTATGATTTATTCACAGTGGCAATTAATTTATGCTTTCAGTTTTTCACATATATATTTTCGTTTATAGTATGAATAAAAAAGTGAAAGAATTTAAAATATGATTTTACTAGATGAATTCAAGTAGTGTAACGTTCAGCAAGAGTTGCTCTGATTTACTACTTTTACTAATTTTTAATGTTAATAGACTGTAAAATTATCATCATGGTAGTACTACCCTTTTATGGTAATCATAAAAATTAACTGAACATTCGGCATATTTAAATATGTTCCAAGCTAACAACTTATCTAAGATATTTGCGGGCAGGGTTCAACAAAAAATATTAAACATAAATTATTTAATGCAATTATAATTAGCTTTTAAATCAAATGTCTCCTTTAAATTATGATTTAATTTTTGCAATTATCATTTCTGCTATTTATTCTACAACTAATGTATTCATATAATGCAATATCTGGCATAATAGTTTTATATTTACCAAGAAAAGTTCGCATCAAAATTCTAAGCATGTTTCACAACCTTTCTCTTGTTTTTTTTTATTCCCCTAATTTTTCCTAGTGACATTTATTCGCCTATGAACAGTTCTTATAAACGGGAATATTTCTTGCATTTCGAGACATTGATTGCACCTTATGGTATCCTAGAGAGCTATATATAAATGCTATGGATCCGTGAAAGGCTGGGAATTCTCGCATTAGTGCCACATATTGGGGAAAATATGTCTGCGGCTTAAATGTAAGTTACGGCAATGGTTTATGACGTGAAAGTAGTAATGGCCATGAAACTTTCACACCAAAAAGAGTGGATTATTGATCCCCTCTCTATATCTCGATGGCCAGATAAGTCTTCATTTACCTTTATCTTTAAGGAGGTGGATCGACTGTTTACGACTTTCCCCCACGTGTTATCGTAACCAGTGTATCGTAAGCTGCATTGCAGTGATTCCTATCCATTTATATCTATCGGAGAGTAGGTAATTTTACGAGTACCGTTCATATTACTAATTTGTTTTAATTATTCATACAATAAACATACTACTATCTATAATCTTGAAATGCAATGGTTAATGGTATGATTTTATCTTGGTATTTCTTAATGTCAATTTCTCAATATATACGCAAATCAGTTAAATCTATGATCTTTCGTAAAAGGTTGAATAATCCTAAAAATGTTATCAAACTTTATTCATTTTATAAATAAGTCATCCTTTTGTTTTATGATGTCTTATAATTAAAGTTTTAGTCATAAAAGTAAATTTCTCTGAAACTTTCCTCGGCATATATTAACCCGAATAATAAAGTTTGATTGACGATCTTCTTCGAAGTATCATCTTGAGCACAGTTGTTTGAGATATACAAATGGAAGCAGTAAATTTAACTTTCATTATAAGAAGAACCAGCGTTACTATAAAATCAATGTAATCTTTTGTGTAAAATAACTTTCGTTGCTCAATTAAACCAAGTTACTCAAGTAAAGAATTAATCCCTTTATTAATTATTTATAAGGATTTTACTAAGCATTTTTATTACTTTGATGCATATTTTTAACAACTTCTTTTTTTAATTTCAGGTGAGTTCTAACTCTTCTTAAGAACAATAGAAAAGATAAAGAGCTTCAGTGAAGTTTATTGGTAAGTAACACGAATTCTACTTTTTTGTTGAGGGTAATAGAAGCTCCTATATCTTCTTAAAATAATTTGAATATTACATAGATGAAGTGATGAATATTAAAAATAGAGGAAGTCTACTGCAGCCCTCTAGCAATGTAGCTAAAGCGTAGACTTATTGTGTACCTAAAGTCTTCAGTTATAAAAGCAACATTGTTAAAATTACTCCGTCTCTAAAGTATATCTTATCATCGCACATATCGAAAATTATATATATTTTCTCGTTGATCTATTTATATACCGTTTTTGTTTATTTTGCTAACATTTTCCCTGCAAAATTAAATCCATGATAGGGAAATATTTTCCATGTTACCATATTGAATAGACAGAATCTAAAATTAATAATGTAAAAGTAATAATGAGTATACAAAAAAATTATAAATATTCCTTTCGTAACTTTGTTTATCATTTAAATTAATGATGAAGCGTTAATTAAATACACAATATCATTTCTAAACCTGAAAAAGACATGCATTAACATATTACCTTTCTGAACTTCGAGTATCTGTAAATAATACCCATCAACGAACATCCATTTGCTAACCTCAGCGATATTTAGCTCAGTAATAGATCCGTTATTAAGGGATGAAAGATTCCAAACGAGTACTTCCAGTGGAGTCCCAGCATCCTGGTCCAAATGCACTGTCAACGATCATTATCATGCATTCTCATTCGGAAGTAAGCCAAATGAGAGCAATGGAGCAGTACGAGACCATCCGTCTTCCTATAGAGGCCTTTGTTAGTGCAGATTTTCCATCTGGAGTCATTAGTTTCAATTCCACAGTGACATACTTATGAAAAATCGATCAGCCCTTCCTTACCCTTGAGGTTTTGCGCTTCTTTTTCGGTTAGAGATAATGAAAAACACACTGAGGCTATCTGTATCACTCCGCCTTGTAACGAACTTTTTATTGTTAATTTTAGCGCATATCTCATCTCATAACCATTCGTCAGTGATATTTATTGTCACAATTTTCAATCATCTCTATTTGTTTTACCGTAAAAATGAATTTTAACTTTAATTTGGTCGTCCAATCGTTCTCCTTGAGGAATTTTAGCGAAAAATTGCTCATTTGAATAGTAAATTGAATATTAAACAGAAGAAACTATAATAGAATAGCATTCTTATTCCCAGAATATTGTTATTAATGCTTAGTATTCCATAGTTTATAATTAGAGTCCTTGTTATAAAGGTACCTACCTCTACTTTGTGCTATTATTGCTATTTTAGTACATTAATATGTTATATTAACGTGATTATGTTTACGTGAGAAATGTACGAGATTTCGCCATTCTATATTCTTTGGAAATATAGATATTACATTCTTTGACATGGCATTCCGAAACTTGAAATTCACATAGGGAAACTTAGCTTCTTTATGAACATCTTCCGTTGCCTTACGAAGATTAGTTATTTCACAGCGAATCCTTTCAAACATTTACCTGTTTTTCATTAACCTTCATCACCATCATACGTTTTCTGTCAAAATAATTCGCTCATAATCAGGATATCAAATTTCTGATGATATGTCAGTCGAAACTGTTTTGATCGACTAAAACTCATCCGCACCTTAGTGCGTTCAATCCATTCAAGTTATCTTGCCGGAGGGCCTGCCATTCGGTCAAATCACAACCTGAAAGGTGACAGATTAGATGAACTATTCCGAGAGATACGAGAAGAAGACGTGAGAATCACAGGGTTCAGCCGCAGATCCATCCCATGAGATGAAAAGAGAAATTGTTCCTTCGAAGCCACTTCGGACGCCTGTCTCGTCCCTTTGTTTCCATGGAAACCGAAACTGAATTCTTCCGTAAACCAATCCCCCGCCCTTTGTTTCGATGAGCGCTTTGTTATCGTCTTTTGTTTGCCCTCTCGCGGCAGATGGATCTCTCGTTCCATTCATGTGGATACGTGACATTGCGTGGATCCGAGTAGATTGGATGGCCGACTTTAGCGCGGGAGGTAGTTATTTCGTGGGATAAGACCACGTTGCCTGCGATGTTCGGTTGATGGTTAATCACGAGAACACATCCTATACCTAGTCTGTGTGTGGAGCTAAGAATTATTTTACTGGAACAGTTTATTCATAATTGTTAATATTCATAAGTTAATAAAAAGGAATATACTGTATTTGAGAGTTAAATGTCGATGTAGTGATATATATTTTCAAATGCGGTTAGTATTAATTACAGTATGAATATCTTAATATTGTTAATTTATTCGTTTGACTATAATAACTTATTTTTTTAGTACAAGAGATCATGTGATTGGCGTGAATAGAAAAATGATATAAATTCAGGTTTCACACTCGCTTTTCGTAATTCCATAAGTCAAATCGTATATGAAAATGATTTATATGCCGCAAATATTGCTTATTTTTCCATTGTTGTAATTGTTTTGTTGAAAGGAATCAGAAGACTTTACTTCAGAAGGAAAAATCTTTTAACCCTTATGACATTATTAAACCCCATTCATTCCGATTTGTATCATTTGCGAAGTTTATTTATTAGATTAATTACTCGCTCAGTTCAATTTATATATGAACTTCGCTCATTAAAAACCTATAAATACTTTGATTACAGCAAATACATCGTGCTACAATCTTCTACAGTTGCGAAAAGGATATGATTTTTTTTCCTCCACGCCTCTGAGTCCTTGGTACCATGTTGAAAATATCCCTTTACCTCACCAATATTCGCTAGATTACCAGATATACGAATAATTCATCGCCTCATAGTTTCGAAAGAGACATACCAGCATGTCATAGTGTATAATCCGTCGTCATGGACATTTAATTGAATAGAGGTATCCCCCATTTCTCCCCGTCCATCTGTTAATTCCCACTGCGAATCGATGGAGATACCTGTTGCTTGAGAAGGGCGTTCGGAGGGGAGGAATCAAAGTCGTCTTTCCGATGAAGGGGGAATGGGAAATTAACTTCTTTTAAGGGCTCTTCACGGTCTATAAATTGACATCGTGGGAGGGCTGCGAGGGGAAAGTCAGTTTGGCGTCAGGAGATGTGTGAGAACTGCGGGAGTTGATTGAGTTGGTTTCTCCATTGAAGGGAATGTTTTTTTTTTGGTGAACTATCACTCACTTCCCACATTCTGCTTCATTCGGGAGGGGTGGACATACAATAGAACCAAGGTCTTCTGCTTTGGGGGCGGGCGATCGTCGGCTAATCCCTTAAATGGGTGTGCTAGTGTTATGTTTAAGCAATTTGAAGATTAAAAGTATTTATATACTTCATTAGTAAGTTATTAAATAAATTAATATATAAATATGATATTTATTGCAAAATCTTCTTGTATTTAATACTTATAATTATATAATATAATATTTATTTGTACTTAGACGCCTTCCTAAGGAGTAATATTTTCACCTTCGTCCAATTTGTTCTATAATAAATCTACGTATTAATATGTGTATAGTATGAATTGATGTGTCACCAGTGATTTTAACATAAATACATTTTTAAAATTAAGAAGTTATCGTGACTAATCTCAATATAAGAAAGAATGTCGAGCAGTATAAAAAAATCCTTCAAGAGTAAAGATGAAGAATATAAATCGAAATGTAAGAGATACTACTGACTTATATTGAGTTGGTATTAAAAATATAAAGATGACTTATTATTTTCAATCCATTTAATTCTAGTAACTCGAATTTCCAGCTTTTTAATATGTTGGTCTTCATGTGCATCCTTATTAGATTTATTTCAAAGAAAATCTTTTCATCGCATCCATAATCCAAGCACTGTGTTTTCCAAAGTTTCCGAGAAGAGGAACGGAATTTTGGTGCCCTTGGAGAGAAAAATATAAACTCCATCGGAGCACTTTTAGGGCGTATCGTACACGAGTACGGAATACTTTAGATGAAAGCTCTCTCATCTTCCTTTTTTTTCGTTTCCAGCCCTTGGTTATTTAAGTTGTGATTCCTTCCAGCGATGGTTTGGGATATAAATATCGGCAGGATACTCTTTGTATCTCATGGTGAATTCTTCGGCTGTATCTTCCTTTTCGTCTGAGGAATTTCACAAAGCCTCCCTCCATTCCTTTTTGATCTTCCATATCTTTTCACCTGCGAGGTCGTCTTTGAGCGGATCATGCAGTACGCATCGCTGGCTTAAGGAGAAGCCGATTACGTTCGCATCTCTTGAAAAGCAGAAAGAGTTTGACTGGTGGGCGAAGAAAGAAAGACCCTCTGGAATTCTTTTTGGGAATGTCTGCAAAGGACAGATTGTGAAGGCTTAATTTTTTTACCAAAGGGATATCGCGTGCGGTGGATGAAGTAATGAATCCAGGGACCTAGAACGTCTATTTAAACATTTACAATTCGTTCCCTCTCTTCAATCCCAGCACAGATTTTTTATTTATCGCGAATAATCGGTGATCTATCTTCATCCATCGATATAAATCGAATTCCGCTTTTCATCACTCGCTTGAAGATGTCGAAGGGAATCTTCGATACATTATAAGAGTCGCCAATTATTCACCTTTCATCGCTACGTCATTTTTTTAAGGTTTTCGATAAGTAATAGTCGATATCTCGATTCATCAACCGGATCGACGTATCGCTTCTCGAATCGACACTTCCCATTACGTGCGACATCGTCTGAATCGGTGGAAACAAAAAAGTAAGATCCAGTTCGATCGATCATAATTTGTTTCCGGAAACTCGTTCAGTTTTTATTTCGACTTCTGAGGAAAAAATCTCTCCGAGGCATTTTTTTACTTTCCGTAGTCATCCATCTTGTTCAACCTCGATGTCTCGCAAGATAGGCCTTCCTTTCTCCGTATTTTCTTATCGTCTCGGAAGGTGTGCTTATCAAGCTTTTGGTTATGTAAGTGGTGTATTTATCTTACGTTAAATCCAGACTGGGAATTAAATGGAAAGAGATTAACAAAATGAAAAGGGAAAATATTTCGATCAGAAGTTCGTATTTTTTGTCTTTATAAATGCTATTGCACTAAAATAGATGCTAATATTCGTAAATAGCAATGATTATGATGGTATAATAATATATTTATTAATTTCTAAGCTCAACATTGGCATGAAATATTGTCCGTAAACATTGTAGACATATATCTTCAAGTACATACATCTCTTTAAATTAATTCTCCCTAGTAATCTTCCCGTAGTCGAACTTTTTCCGATGATAAATTTTGGTTGCAATGGTTCACCAACCATCCATTGTACTGTTGTATCCATAAACCACAATTTCCCACGCTCGTTCGTTAGGGTTCTTCAACCGTCCGACCTAAATGTCACCCCCAGATCTTCATATACCTTCTTTATTGCCATCCTTTATTCTCTCTTTGATTTTCTCCAGCTCCTCACATCTTTTGCTTTACTCGCAGTACTTTATTCCCAACCATTTCCTTCGCCTAATCCCAGTTTCCTTTGTAAGAAAGGAGTCGCGCCTTTGAGATTTATCGCTTCGCCGAGGTCAGGCATGGATGAAAAGAAAGGCATTTGGGTTAAAAGGAAGAGATGCATAGCGATCTAAGGGCGTAACGGCGAAACGGGATGGAGAATAAACCGGGATGGAAGATAACGTGGAATCAAAGGTTAAGAAGAAGAAAGAGTAGGGAAATGTCGACCTCGGGAAGTATTGGGATGATGCGGACCTTCAAGTCAAAAGTCCCCGAAAGAAATATAAAAGAACGCCAAACTGTCATTTATTCCGATATAGAGTTCCTCGAATATTGCCTCTTAAAAACGAGAATGCGAGATTGTATGGTAACTATGGAGAACTTTAATGAGGTTTTTAATTGTTCCAAATCGTTTGATGTAATAGGTAAGCAAATTGTAAATCTATTTTCTTTATATTTTTCCGACTCGTATCTTTCTTTAAATGATGCAAGGCGCAATGTAGACCGTTGGTATATGGGGAGGTTTATTTGTCACATCGCGGCTGCCCTGTTCCTAATTTTTGAGGACGATATATATATATATATATATATATATATATATATATATATATATATATATATATATATATATATAATAAGAAAATAAGAGACGTTTTTAGGAAAAGATATCTAAGAAACCCGATGAACGAGTCTTTCAAGAGAATTGCGATCTCTTAAAAGAAATTGAAAGGAAAGGCTCGTAAGGGTCAATTGCGTAAAATAAAGAACGAGAAGGTAAAAAGGTTTGTTTGCAGAGGTCGAATATGTACAGGGTGCGTTCTATCGAGAAAATATCGGAAAAAACGTTTTGTGATTAATCAATAAGAAATATCGAAATTTTACGGGAACAGACATTTTTAAAGTTTGGTTCGAATAATGGAGGATATAGTTTGAAAGGGAGATACCTAAAAAATTTAATTCAGCTGTTTATAATACTTGTATACTTTTGGTTCATAGACTCATTTATCTGTAAAATTTCTGTGCATGAGAAGCAAGTTCGGGACAATGAGTAAGTGTAGTGATAAATAATATAATGTACATTTATTAACACATTTATGTCCCTTATATACGAGGTGAAAATTCTGTTGTCTATCAATTGAAACAGGTTGGGGTAACAAAGTACTTACTTTCGTGATGAGGTATTATGGAGATGAATTTTCTAATTAAGGATTCAGTCTTTCATTCCTCTATCCAGGAACGTCTGCTTCAAATAAATCACGTTCTAGAAATTAAAGAACATCAAATGCATCGAGACGTTCAGGAATTTCCATTAAAGCAGCGAAGACTTGGTAAACTGTCTCGAGAGATCCATAAATATCTTTTTTCACAATTTCGAAAAATAATTACCCCCAAAAGGTGAAAAATTTCGAGAAGTGCTGTGACGGTAATTCCTGAGCAAGCGTTCCTCCGTTCACAATTCTTCCTTAGCTCTCTTCCTGCACCTCGTCAGCCAACCATAAATTAACACCCACGAAGAAGAGAAGCTTAGGGACTATATATTTCGTCAAAGTAGGCTAATGCCTGCACCTTGCCTCTCGTATCATTCTACTTCACACCTTCCAAAACTGGCTTCTATATGAGGGAGAAAATGGTTTTGAACAGTTGAGAAAATTAGTGGTGAAATCCATGAGTCTACACCATGGCTATAAAGTAAGACATCTACATTCACATACACTGCTTCTCCTCGTCCAATTACCTCTAAATCCATCGGAATCGAAGCTACTTATTCGAGCTCAAATAATTTCACTGTTGGGTTCGTAATTTGAAAGTCATTGCTTCTACATCTCGGTGTATTATATTAGTTTCATATTAAAATATTCATTTAGACGAGCTTTTAGTTTTTTTATGTTATCCATTTTGCTCATGATAGAGTGATTACAATTAATATATGATATTACAAATATGATTTACAAGGATTTTCTTCTCTCAATGAAAATAAAACCAAAGTATAATGTTTATGATCCAGTGGCTTCTAAGCTATACTTAAGCTCTATCCCTTCATCCTCATTACTTAATAGATGACGGCTACTAGCTACCTTTATGAGCTTCTAAAGTCAGCAGATCAGAGCATAGCTAAGAATATTTCAAAGATATATCTTAATATAATTATTATATAACTAATGAAAATTTTGGTCATATAATTAATTTACATACTATTATAGCTATAATACATGTAGTGTGTAAATTCATTATATGCATACGTTATTTGTCTATATTGACGTAAAAAAGTGTAATAAGTAATACTAAAAATTCAATTCGTTTTAATTTAATCAACAACCTTTTTGATGAAATCTGAACTTTAACTCCATCTCAGCCGAGAGTATTTCAAATTATAATTGTGTTTAGAACACTTTTTTCAAAAACTGTTCTCATTGTCTATAAACTCGAGTCTCTGTGTGATGTGATTTATCCACATTTTAAACATGGTTCGCTTTGAATTGCACTTTATGAATATTAAATGAAATGCTTTTCTCAACGTGAGCTCTATTTATTTATAATTTAATGACTTCGTATGACATTACGCAAGATCGCGGAGCTAAACTGAGCCGTATACATTTGAACGAGAGGTTTAAAAAAGTCTTTAGCATTTTTTTCTTTGAAGTTCACCCATGGGAAAGGGCGATCGTACATTCATCAAATGCATCCGTTACAGGAATTTTCCAAGCTCCGTTGATGTCTATTCAATGCGTTTTACTCGATGCATTTTTAAATGCTTTTGCTAGGAAGCGAACGATGAAAATAGGTCGCTCCTGTCAACGGGGTTGAGGAAAGAGCCCGAAAACAATGACTAAGCGATATTTATCGCCCATAGCTGTAGCTCGGCGGGGTGTTCACTCCCTTGTCTTGATAGGAATAACAGACTGGAAGTCGGAAATTGGTTTGTAACGCCCGCCTATTGTTTCGGTGTCGAGGGAGTTATAACATTGGAAAAGACTTCTGAGAAGGTACACGTGAAACATGAATGGAACTATTGGACCAAATCCATTGAATCTGAGAAATGCCAGATTCAAGTCCGACACTCGAGTGTAACAAGGAATTTATCAACTTACATTTCGAAAGGGCTTGATTCCGTTCCCCTTGGAGTTTCCATTTTGACACTTCCTCTTCTGCTTGAATGCTTCAGTAATGGCTCATTTAATCTCTTATATTAAAAGTCTTTGTCTGTTTAAGGTTAAATAGAATGCGCCACGCTCGACGGTGCACCCGCATTATACAAGTATATTTTCATTCGGTTTGAGAGGCGTTTTTATTCATTCATATCACCTTCACAAATCAGAAGGTTGTATTGAAAACTAATTGAGTTTATGAGTATTTCAATTGAAAATTATCAAGCTCTTTTATGTTCTTATACACGACGGTGGTGAATGATTTACAGATTTATTTCGCCAAAGGACAAATTAGTGCACTCGATCAACATGCACGAGGGAAATTGAGTGTTTTCGAGTGGAATCAAAAGAAATTAAGTTCTAACTTAATGTATGCTCATTTGCTTTTTCACGGCTGATTTACAGGTTAATAAAACGTACGAGAAACTATTCATTAATTCATTAGAAAACGTTCAGGTATGAAGTAGAAATTTCAGTAAAAAATTGCAAGCCTATAGTTTGACTCTGTGACCCGGCACATTTATTAAAACTCTTAGCTAAATCTCCTGCACAATTACAAATAAATCTTTTATAATCGAATACATTATTTTATATTACATATTAACCAGAGTTTAACATTTACATAATCTAGTTGTATCTATCTTTATTATTTAGTACATGTAAATGGGTAAACTTCAGTCATCATATTCGCTGTTTAAAATATTATTAGTACTTTAGAGAGAGATATAATTTATAATTTCTATACCAAAATAGTTGTTTTTCAAACTTTGTGCTCAATAATGTTCTGTAGTTTCATCTCGAAAGAAAGGAAAATTTTTAAATTTTACATGTTCAGCTTGTAGGTTTTCATGAAGTAGGGGCTCACATGAAACTTTTCGAAACAAGCATCCTCCCATATGCATAGCGACGGTAATGAATTGTTCATCGAAACAGTACATGGTTACATCCGATAACTTATCACTCGTTTATGCCAATTATCACAAATCCTATTCCAGATCTAGATACGCGTTTGTTGAAAGTAATGGGAATATGAAAAAAATTAGAAATACAAAGAAATTTCCATGCGTTACTCCCCTTTTTCTTATCTCTTATCGAACCACCACAAACGCCAAACCATTCATGATTCATCATGGTAACGTAATTAAATTTTCCGTCTCCATGACGGGTTTCCAAAGGAAACAATTGAATGTAACAAGACCGTTCCGTTGATCCCCATCTAAAGGAAGATAAATCTTCGGTCTCGAACAATTGCTGTACGAGGAATAATGAAGATTGAATGGAAATTTTAATATTTTCGATCGAAAAGCGAGTTTTATTCTTATGGACCGCCCTATCTTCGCCTCTAGGCGACGAAATTCGAATAAAGGAGGGAACACCTTTCTGGGAACGAGATGTAGATTAAGGGGAAATGATCAAAGGGATGAAAAAAGGAAGGGTTGTGACAGAAAGAGGGAATTAGTTGGGCCTTCTTGGAAGAGTCCAAATGTGGTGGAAAAGATTACACTTGGTTTGAGTAAAAGAATTCCAAAGGGGTTCAATTGTATGGAGATTTCGGATGGGGTTGAGAGAGTAAGAGATAATGGAGAAGGAGGGGAAGATTAGGCCGAGACGAATTCAAAGAAGGATTAACGGTTTCATTTAAGAGGTCTTATTTTACGTTCTCCCTGAAGATAGTTAAAGGAAGATACAATTGGGGGAATGGTTAAGGATGCAAATGGTCGATTTAAATTCTCAAGCGAAGTATTACTCAGGGTTTGGGTAATCGAATAGTTATCAGCAATGAATAAGTATTTATGATTCTGAGGTATTTTCGTAAGTTATTTATTGTTTTTTAGTAATTTAAGGAGAGAGATTTATGCTATTACTTATCATTTAATTCTAAATAATTATTTAAAGATTCAAAATTTATTTACGCCGAACCAGATGCAATTTTCTATCATCTATACGTAAGAAGAATTCAATTCCCATTTTAGAATTTGATTCCCATCGCATTTCAGATTGTATACATTGTAAACAACTCTTTTGGTTCTCAAATATAAATATTCTCCACGATAAACAAGGATATGTAATGTGTATCCATGCCAGTTGATTTGAGCTAGCACAATATCCATAGCTGAATATCAATGATTTGATAAGCGGAGGAATTTAAGTTAGTAATGATTTCATGTTTTTTCTCAACTCGATATTGCATGTGAATCATTCCGAAACTGTTTTCACGTCTATTGGTTTATTAACCGGAGCAAAGAACGTAAACATAACGTAGTTTCACCCAACTTTGAATTTCCAAGTTTTCGTGCAATCGTTAGGATATTTTGTCTCTCTATTTACTCTGGAAATATTCCACTGCAATGATCATTTTGCTCTATCGAGGGAGAGGTAAACATTTTCCGTTTAAACTGTTTTCAAAATGCACGAGACTCATAAGAAAAGAATAGGAGAGATGAACGAGGGAATAAAGAGAATTTTTCTTAGTAATTGGAGGTTTGGAAGAACGAACTTGCTTCAACAGCTGTAAAAATGAATGGGTACAGATGGTTGAGAAGTTAGGCAGACGGTCAGTTTTGCACGGGTTGTCTTTATTGGCGGAAGACGGAATGGAAGCTGTAAAAGAAACCAAAGCTATAAAAGTACGGAGGTAATTGCATGGGAATCGGGAAGGCGTGCTCTGGTGATGTATCGGCTGAGTTTTAAGAGAGCGGGACGAGTGAAATGGGAATTGTAATTTAGTTCGGTTCTTCCGCCGTCAGAGGGTGCTGGCGGAGGGATAAATCCCTCACAAGGAATTGGAGAACATAAAGAAGAAAAGGATGTATAGGATAAAGGGATGAGGAACAGAAGGAAGATAGGGTTTAGAGCTTCTTCCGTGGAATCCGAGCATGCAAACTAAGGCATACTAATGAGAAGTTCTTGTCCGTGGTCCTCAGACTGTTCTCCCCCATCTTTCAGACTGCTAATCTACATCTGGCTTCTTCTAAACTAGACCAAGGTTTCTGCATAGTGCGTTATAGTAGTTTCATCTTATAGCTTCGCGTATCCAAGGTTTGAATAAATGGAACGGTACGCTTTTTTTAAATGGGTCGGGCCAAATGCTTGTGTTGCCATGGTGATGTTTCTGGGTTAGAGGCATTTCATCTTGAGAAGTTTATTTTATTTCATATTTATATGGCTTTTTCATCGATCATTTTCTCATGAGTTTGGTGTGAGTAATGTTGTACGCAGTGAAACCATATTTTAGATCATAACCTTTAGGCACATAATCTTTCTTATTGCTTAATTTTTATAAAGTAGGTAATCAGTTTCGCCAATCTTACTTAGAGAGCGGTTATAAGGATAAAAAAATTAATTCATTAATTTTATTAGCGATGACTACTTCTCTATGTATTCATACATTTATTTAGGGAATTTAAATTGCGTTCAAAAATTGATAGTTAAACATATGCCTTAAATATCGCAGCTATATATTTATAAATAATATCGAAAAAGATATGATATTAAAATGGTTTTAATTAAAAACTTGAACTTCTATTACATTTCTCGAATCGGCTCGAATCCTAACATCTTGTCTTATAGCTTTGAATACCGGGTGCGGATGACCGTTCCTCGCAAGGGACTCTACGAAATGCTAATGTGGGCTCAACCTCAGATTGCAGTTCTAGCAGTAACACTTGAACTGGAACTAACTTCTTCAATCTTCATGTTCAACACTTCTCCAGATATCTCTGCAAACTATTATCCTAGCATCAGCGAATATTCTTCCATGTACTATTCAAGCGGTCCGAGTATTCTTTCATAGTTCAGTGTCATCTAGATTTGAACAAAGGAAATACTCTCATAAAAATGAGAATCATACTAAGTATGAGGTTATGCATATTAAGAATTTCATTTGGGAAAGTGTAAGGTGGTTTTAAAAACTATTTTATTTTTATATTTATAGCTAATTAGGAGTTATTGAAATTGAAGAAAACTCTTGATTTATCGTATTTTGCAAGTTACTTCAGATAATTGATCAATAGGAGAGGTAGTAAACGAAAGAAAAAATATACTCTTCATCGAGGCTTAATTAATTACGTCTCACATATATGTCATTATTTCATCCAAAATCTCAAATATATTTCGATTATTTTATTTAAAAGACTGGTATTTAAGAGTAGAAAATATCTGAATAACTTTGAAATTAACTGATAGAATTATATTTTAATTTTTGCAATTATTCACAAACATCAATAATCAACAATGTTTGAATTCTTTGAGATACGTTCAAGTGCATGAAATTGTTTCGAATGATCAACTCTTACTTCGGATAGCATTCAAAGCTCAAAAACTATAGGAAAAATGACTTAAAAAGGAAAAACTCTGAAAGAAAGATAAAGAACATTTATTCTGCATGCTATCTAAAGGCAATAGTGCCATATGTAAGGGGTACATAGAAAGGTCGATATCCGTGTTCAACTCAAATTGGCAAGTGCTTCCTTAGCACTCCATAGAAGCTGCAATTAGAAGTAGTTATTTGGGCAATTATTTTTTGCAACGCTTTCTTTCAATCTCACAAACGTAGTGAGCAAAAGTAACCAAATCAACTCGACTCTTAATTGCCATTAGCTTCACTGCCCTTCTAAAGGAAAACATCCCGAAATAGCTATCCAATCAAGTGACTATTTTTCTTACGTCGCTTTTTCGTTTGATCTTGAAGGTTGCGAATTCTGTTAATTGGATTAACTCAATCAAATATTTCGCAACTAAGCTCTGCAAAATAAATATACTACTATAAATATCAACCATTGATTGTCTCGCTTTCTATTCTTAGATAGCAAATTCTACTCGATAGACATTAAAATAGTAGGAAACCATGGTATAGTTTCGCCAATCACAAACAATAATAATTTTTTATTCGAATGAATAGATTGTTATTGTATCTATTGATAGAATTGTGCTGATTTCCCTTGACTTTGTGGTTAATCTCCACAATTAACGTAGAAACGAAGATGAATACCTCTCTCTCACAAACAAGAATACTCTTATACCTTTACCAGTTAAGTTTTTTACGATCATGATTTCGATCTCAAAGATCATCTTCATGAGGCAAAACTACACAAGAAAAGGATCATTTTTATCCTTTCCTTTATTTATTTAAAACAGAAATAAATAAATATTCTTTGTTCCTTTTTCAGTATCTATTACTGTTTATTATTATTGTCTTATTATATTACGAGAATGAATTTTAAAGTTACAAAATCGAAATTTTAATGAGAATATACCACCGAATTCGATGGTGTATTAGATTGAATCCAGTGAACACTTGGATGACCAGGAAATATTCGTGAAGAACTCATATTTTTTAGTTGTTTTCCACCTACGCAGACATGATAAAAAAGGCTTCGAACATGGCTTGGGTCCAACTAATCCAATCTTTCGTTCGATTAATGGAGTTCCACGATATCCGCCCCACGTTAATTAGTCTCTCTCCATTCTCGGGAAGGTTTTCGCTTCTCAACTGTCAATATCGACCTTTAGAAAATCTCGTTAACGATTCGACGAACGAAAAGAAGTAAGTCTCGGCACAAAGAAATCCATTTACATCGAGGCTTTCATTCCATTATTGAAATTTTTTCGGTATTGGACGTATCCATATCCGAGACTTTTTATTTTTTTAATTTTCGAAACGTCAGCGATTTTCATTTTTACGGGATTCCGTGTTCACCCGACCGCGTGCCTTATAATGACGCGAATGCATTCATTCACTTTTCAGAGCAGCATTACGTCTCGGATAAGAACTCGGAATCGTGGTTTTACGTATTTTTTTTCCTTTTAAACGAAAGTCTTTTGGTCATAGCCCTCGTTCATTCGATTTTGACAAAGGACAGGTTCATCTGGCGTTCGTTTAACTGCCGAGTCATTAATTTTTAATGATGCAACCATCGGGCTGCATTACGCTGATCGATTGCAATAAAAGTTGGGTTCTACTTAATTGCCGAACTATATGGATGGATATATGGAGGTTGGGACTTAATATGCCTTGAGTTAGAGTTCAATCATATATTAAAAGGTTATTTATTTCCTAATGGCCTCTAGAGCTATAGTACTATTCATCTGATATTTATTGGTGCGATGGATTGATGGATATATTTCGACTCTAAATGATTTATGTGTCTAAGTGCCATTTAGTATACCATACATCTGCAAGTTTCTCATATATATGTAAAATAATACAAGATTAAATACGCTTTCACGTAGATTCTAAGTTATTTATTCGATTCGTAATAATATTTACTTTCTAAAATAAGCTTTTGATTACAGAAACACTTGTCATCTCTTAATATTTTCTTCTTGGCGTTTCTAATAATTTTTTAAAATGTTGACATAATTCTTAAAAACCTATGAATTTAACGAGCGAAATTTATTATAATGAAAGTTATTCTCCTATTTTACTATTATATATTGAATCCTATTTAAAAATAGTATATGGACTGAGATATGTTTGTTTTTAGCTCTCTGGCACTTAACATAACATTCATTAATTCATCAGCATATTAAATAATTTTATTCTGGTGTACAATAAAGTTGAATTTATGACAAATTTATTGCGGAAGAATTTTTAATTTTGAGTTGATGTTTCATGGCATTCATCATGTTAAGTTCTTAAGCATACGAAAACTGTTATTCGTGCTAATAACTTCTATTGGAGAGTTAAGCCACACTTCTAACTATTCCCAGTGAATTTCATTTCTTTTCCAATGCTTTCCTTAATCACTGTGAATCGGAATAATATCGGAACTTCCCCTTGAATTCGTAGTATGAGAGGAACTTTTGGGTTTTGAAATTCATTTCCGTGAAATGCGGAATGTCGCTTGCAACATGATGCACTCAGGTGCATTTCCGCAATGCAATTTCGGGGAGTGGATTGCGTGAGGTACGAAAATTCTCTAGAGAAATTAAAATGCATACTTTTGCCCATCAGCGAAATCAAGACGTGTTTCTTAAAGTATGATGATAAACGCAGAGAATTTTTTACCGGAAGTCATACTTACTTTCTTAGAATTAAATGATACGGATGAAATTCTCTACTTAAGATTCTTAAGTTCATTTCAATAATGAAGAGTACATTAGTGATACATAAGGGATTGTTCAAATATATGGAAGGAATTGATCTTATGGAGTGTTATTTTTGGTAATGTATTTTCATAGGGAACATGGACAGTCTCTTTTCAATTAAATACACTATACTTTTTAGTACGATACTATCAAGTCGTACACAAGTTTGTCATTGCATAAATAAACATTATCATATATATGAACATCATTAGCAGGAAAAAAGCTTTTAATTTTTCGTGAATGAATTTTAAAAAATCAGGCGTAAATGCACAATAAATTTACATAAAATCAACCATGCATGAATAATTAAGTCATAACAACGTTTCAGCTCTGCCATTAACAAAATTTAAAGTTTAATGAAGCATTTCCAAATCTTTACAAATCACGTTACCATCCCATTGATAATATAATTAACTAAATTACATTCACAAATTGACGTGAAATATTAATGAAGTTTCGGTATCATTTTTAGAACGAATTTTTAAACATTATTTCAACATATACATTACGAACATACTTTTCGATCAAAAAGGGATATTTTTAATTTTTTAATATTTACAATTTTAACATCTCGTTTTTTATATCATATCAATAAAATCATAGGTTTTAATTTATCAAACAAAATTGGAGCTGATTCAGTGTATGTGTAATAGCTTTGTACTTCGCCGGCTTAAGCGTAAAGAAGGCACCATGGTCACCAAAAGGTTTCTGCTGATTACTTTGATGTTGTCTCGGCAACCAAGGGATTCGTCCTTTTAAAATAAAAACTAAGAGATACACCGAGTAATATTCTTTTTTCAGCTCATCAGGGAGAGTTGGTGCTTATTTTATATTTCCCCTTTTAAGTAAAAAATTGAGGGACACCTGAAATTGAATGCTGGAACCACTAATACATAATATATAGTAAAGGAGAGGATTGAGCAGTATTATAAGAGATATATCCAGAGAGATATTATACTATTAATATTATTTACTGCGGATGATAAGTGTTAACAAGTATTTACCATAAAATGTAATTTTAAGAGATTAAGCTGTAGTGTGTATTAAGTGCTGTAATGTTTGATTATTATTCATGCATGGATACTTTTTCTCCATATATCAAGAAGGTTATCGAACAGGAAATGAGTTCCCCCAGCATTATTCACAACTAAATATTCCAAAAACCGTTTCTTGGTAACGTTGGTTGATAATTATTCCACCGTTGCTCTGTATGATAAATTTACATGATTATTCTCTTTTCTTTGTTTGCTTACTAGATGTATCGTAAAAATTCGCGATAAAATTTTGATCCATAGGGAGACGAGATTTTATTCTCAGCGATAGTTTTGCATACTCCAAAAAGTGCCGTCTTATTAATATTCACTGAGAGGTGCGCCGGATCAAAATTTCGGATTTTTATTTTTTTTTGATATTCCATCCGCTTGTGAATTTGCTACGTCCATACATATGCATGTATTTTCCGAGAGCTTTAATAACAAAAATTCCCCATCGGAATCTCCTTACTGCTTTCTTATCTTCGGGAATTGCTTCCTCACTTTCTATCGTAGAAAATTAAAACGCGTTCCTTTCTCTTATACTGCTCTATTTCAACTAGCCACTTCCTTCCCAATCGCATCTCCTTCCTTATCTTAGAACGAAACCGCGAAATTTCCATAGAAATGGTCTCCATGGGAGACCCCGTTAACATACATCCTTTCATTTGCAATAAACTCGCTTTAGTTCCGAATCTCTTCCTATTATTTTTCTCCCATTTCCCCGAAATTCGCTTCCGTTGTTTTTTCTATTTGGTTTCCTTTTATTTCTCTTAAAATGAGTTGCGAATCTGTGGAGTATTTCTACCTTCGTCCCGTTTAAACTTTTAATCCTCCGCCATTAAAGGAAGAGAAGGTTCGGGAAATATATTTTCGTCGCGAATAAGTCTTTCCAAACAAATAATCTACTCTCGGCCTTTTTTTAAAGAGATCATCCTCGAAATTTTTACGCTTGAGGGAAATTCAATTACAAGTTATAAGGATGGTTTTCCAAAAAGTCGCGCAAATATTGCCTGGAGATCCGGGTTCGAAACCCGACGGACTTTGATCTATTTTGTTTTTCTTCGGGAATTCGATTATAGCTTCGTGTCGTAGAATTAAAAAAAATCCAATTGAAAGAAACTTGAAAAAAACTCTATCATGGGATTAACGCATTGATGCTCTTTTTATTTACTAATAAAAAGAGAAAAATTACACGTTTATTTCGCACATCAACATTATATGATTACTTATATTTTTGTTGTGTATAATGTAGCTAAATTTTAATATAATTTATCAAACATTTATGTCTTTGTTCATAGGCTTTAAAATTGTGCATTTAAATCTTTAAAATTGAATAGTTAAGAATTCATTTTATGACTTTACATTTAAATTTCCCACATTTTTCATTAATGTTAATGGGCCTTATTTGCATTCATAAAAATTTCAACAACGTTGCAAATGGATATATAATAAAATGAGAAGCCAAATCTCATTTTTAAATGAGTTTTTTAACACGGATAAAATTAATATGGGGGTTGGAATCCATATTGGAAATACATTTATAAATGAAAATCAACATCCTGTATTAATGATAAAATTTGCTGCAAAACGAATAGACTGTACGTAATATTCCCCGTTGAGTATATTACTTAGGAAAAATACAACATTTCAATGAATAGTCTGCCATATTTTTTCATGCGAATGAGCATAAGTTTGCATAGAAAATTATGAGTATCTTCATTCTATATCTGACAGCGTTACTTGGAATTTTTAATCATCTCTATCAATGACATGCCCATTCGATATCTGATTGAGATATGTCGAGATAACTTATGTCTCAATGTAATAAAAAAGAAAAGTCGAAAATTATTACGAGTAGAAGCAAAATTTGAAAATGAACATGTAAAAGACCAAAAAATCCAAAGTTTTTCATCAATGAATTCGTTATTCTGCTTTATTCATTTCCATTGAGAATTAATTTCTTCTCATCCCAATATTCATAACATGCCATTTAGATTCACCAAAGCATTTTCGTTTTTTCTCCGATGATAGGATAAAAGATTCAAAACTGGTGGCTCCGTATGAATATTGCGGTTCGAAACAGAAACTTGTTCAGTTGATAAAATGGGTTTTAAATTTCACGGTGAAATGCATGAATGAAACTATTCGCTTATTAATTTATCTGCATTCAGTTTTATCAATTTCAAATGTTTAATCCATAACTTTTGCGAATCCAAATTATTATTTCTCCGAATAGGACAGAAATTTTCTGCATTTTAAAAATAGATGTATTTTTTATAAAAATCTTCTGCCTTTCTCTGTAATTGAATTAGTCAACCATAATAAGTTTTTATTTTAACCTTGATTCTGAATAAATTTCGGAATTTTTCTTTGCGTTCAAAATGTTGAAGCGTTTGAAATAAACTGTGGAATTTATAGATACACATGGGTTTCTTGATTACATAAATATGGAAATTATTTTTATGACGATAAAAATATCATTTCCATTCTTTAATGTGAAATTCCTCTGTGAAATGAGCTTGGTGTATAATTTCTATTTTATAAATATTCCTTAAGAATCGATTTATTAAAAATGTTTAATTTCACATAAATATTCGCTGTAATTACGGGATTATTTTTTCTATTTCTAATAAGGAATAAATGTTTCCATATGATAGAGCCACTGCATTTATCGTAAACAATTTACTTTCAAGGAAAGTTTGGAGCATAATGTTGTCTAAGGATTAAATCGATTTAATTAATGTTTCTTTCACCGCACTTTTGTTTCATCCCTTATGATTTTCATTTTGATATATGTTTCATTTAGAACTCTTGCTTAGAATAATCGATAAAATCAGTTGGAATATTTTTCCATTCTTCGGTATAATACTTGCACGATGTTGATTAATGAATATATTATGAATATCTTTACTGTATACTTGGATTAAGTATACTCACTTCAATTTCTCACTCTTAAAACAACCCCATTCGGAATAAATAAGACGTTTGCAGACTTTGCTGGTATAATTCTCTTTTCCCCAGACGAATTATACTCTCGTTGCGGCAGAAATTCCCAGCGTTCCCTTAATCCCTGCTTTTAAGGAGACCCAGAAAGGGGCAGTGGCAAATCCTGGAGGAAGTTGGACCCGTGAGTCTAGGGACAAGTAGATTGGTTTTGGTACATGCACCTTCCGAGAGAAAGTTGATGGAGAATTTGGAAGAGCGAGTTTTGGGAGTCCGAGGGTGAAATGGAAAGCGTACGGAAGCTCAGTCTCCATTCAGGTTTAAATTTTCATCTTGATAATGAAAGGGAAAACGCAGCTTAAGTGATACTAAATATTACCAACTTTAGACATTTCATCCTCCAATAGAAAATATTTATCTAGAGCCATATATTCTTTCATGAAACTAATTTTTCATGAAAATGTAATACAATTCATATACTTAGGTACGTTGATAATAAGTTATTTGATTTAATACTATCGTAGGGCGATTCTTGTTTAAGTCGTGTGAACGAAAATAAAACGTAGTATTCAATTAAAGGCTAATACATTTGAAGTTTAATTCATGGATTTTTAAAAGTGTTCACGATCGAATATGGTGTTTGAAAGGAAACGATAATATGTGAACATTCTTATATATTAGACCAAGAAGTAGTGAAGTGAATGCTCAGTGAAAAGAAAACGAATAGAAGGATATTTTATGAATGGAAATAGCCTTCTTCGACAAGCTCTCCGATTTATAGGAAGGAGGCTCAATACTTTATTTGAACCGGTAGCTCGTTTTCTAATTCGATGTTAATAGAAATAAAGATTTAAGAATGAATGAGGTAAAAGTGATTATTTTGGTAAACCAGATGTTGATCTCCTTAAATCTTTTGATCAATTTTTTATATTTTATAATTGATATTTCAAAAAATTTCGAGTGCTTTATAAAGACGACTTATTACGTACATTTCTAATAATCTCAAGGATTCAAGGACAAGGAGGACAAGGAAGAGAACGTATTCATTATCGACGTTGAAAATTCCTCATTCTTAGCCGTTGCCATTGTTTTATCTTATTCATTCGCAGTTACCATTGAAAACGGAGTTTGAATGAAATTTCAATTCAGGTCTTTCATCTCTCGGATTTCTGTAATTCGAAAATTTTTAAGCGTTCCCAAAGTATTTGGTTCGTATTCGGGTGTACATAAGAAAGGCCACAATCAGTTCAAATAATTTAACGAAAGATTTCCTGGAACTGAGACTGACTTTTTGTCTACAAATTAATGAAAAAAATCTCCAAATTCTGAGCTTTCATTTAGAAAAGGGACTTCTTTGACTATCAAAGGTTTTTCAGTGGAAGGAATACCTTTGTTCTGGAATTTTATTATTATTAGAATTATATTATTTTATTGAACTTAAAGCTCCATAAATCTCATTTATCTTTGATATTTCTTTTACTCTTTAAAAATTAAGAATTATTGAAAGTATAAATATTTTGTTGAACCATACTGTTACTTTATGAAAGCAACTTGGGCAAGATGAATACTATTAAACTATTTGTAAATTTACTTATTCTTCATTTTTAAAAGCAGGTAAATTGATATAATAATGAAAATGTAGATAAATATAATATAGATTTCCTTACTGAAATAATATTATTGATTGATTGATTAGATATTGATCCTAAAAACTGCGTAGATTTTTCGCAGTAACCAAGTAGATTTACATTCTCGAATTATTCCTCTGTTTAAAGCGAATCACATAAATGGAAAACAAACAGTTTCTGAAGATCTACACGATAATCTGACTATCCTAATCTCATATTAATCTGGAATTATCTTCCTTGATGAAATAGGATTCTAGACTCTGCAATTGTTAAGTTCCTTATTCCGGACTATAGTTTAACTGCATTGCGAACTCGTTCGTTGCATTCTATAATGACTGCAAATAATGCATCGATAACTGCATCTCATCTCGAGCGATATTAATGTTCTTCTATAAATTCCGGAATCCCTTATTTCGACTCATAATTTCCAGTTTTTTTTCCCGAACAACGCGGAAGGGTTCCTTCACTGTCATTAGCCCAACTAGTTTATCTTCGCATTAAACGCGATTTACCACCGCCATGATGAACGAGTTTACAGCGCGAATCGTCGCTCTTTTGTTATTTTCGAGCAATAATTCGCGAGGGAGATGGATCGCCCCGATGTCGAGCACGCCATTTCGTGTCGCATTTGTTAATGCCGTTCGCTGTTAATAACCATTCCGTTTATTCCTTTCCATTGCCTCATTATAACGCGCCCTTTCGGCTCCCGATCGTTATCGCCTATCTATCCGTAATTCTTTTTTACGGAGCGGGATTTTCAACTTTTTTTTAGTTCCCATCAAACAGCGCAATTTATAGAGGTCGCAGCGCTGACGACTGTGGCTTTCGCGAAATATCTTACCCTTTCCGAGCACAAATCAAGGCGCCCGAACTGTTTATTTTTTTTCTCTGTTTCCTTGGCAACCAATGGCTTTACGTAGTTGGCGTAACGAGTATTGCCACACTCGACGACTCCCTCCACGCATCAAGGAGCTTGTTAAACTCGAGATGTTTCGGTTAACCTTTTGCTCTGTGCGCATTTGACCTACTTCTGATTGATTCATGGGCGAAACCTTTTGATGCTCGCCGATTTTCTTTGTGTGCTTCGCTCCCAACATCTCTCTTCGACCGACGTCGTCAAGGGCTGCGGTATTATTCCTCCCGAATTTAAGGGTCGAGCTGACCAGGAAACACTTTTTTTATGCCGCTTCCGAGGCGGAATCGACCGTTTTCGGAAGCGCATTACAGGCCATTTATTGTCCAAATGGGACCGTGTATCTTTTTTTCGTTTCCACGGCGACGAAAGTTTGCGATGAAGTGGCTTAACTCGTTAAAGTGGCTCTAGAGATGCGAGATTTGCGTTTCCTAGGATTCGCGTCGCTTAGGGACGAGCGCTTAGCGGAGAAACACGGAGGACGTACCGTCGATAGAGGGTGCTCAAACTGCTTCCGCCTTGGATTTGAAGCATGATTTCGATGAATAAATTAGCGAGGGTAAAGAGGGAACTTTTTGGGATGAAGGAGTAAAAGGAATGCGTTAAATTTGAATTTGAGGTTGGTTTTATACAATGTGTAATACATGAAGAATTAATTTTACTGATTATTAAAAATACTTCGTACAGAATTGTAGTATTATACGTGAAGTAATCTATGAATAAAAAGTTTACCGCATTATAATCATAGTCAACGTTGATCAGTTCCAAATTACTGCTTTTATACCTACAGTATGGTTATACTTTTATTTTTAACGTGAATTAGATGAGAATTTTTATTTGAAAGAATCCATTCTTGTGTAATATAAAGAACTCAGGTGAAATTCAATGAGACATTTTTTAATGTAAAAGAAGATTTTAGGGAGCCATATGTATAACTGTAATATAATTATCTGTACGATAAACTCTTATAACTACAGAAAAATACTTGAAAATCAATAATTTTGTATTTTTACGTATATTTTTCATAAAAATTTGATACATGAGCTGTTTTTAGTAGCTCCCATTCATACCTCTGCAATTGCATGATGAATTAATTATTATTCCCTGTAGTTCTTATCGTGTCAGTCATATTTTCCGTCAAATGCGCATGCATTTTAAGTACTCGCGGAAGTAATTGTTTCCTTCGATTAATCACGCCATTAAAATTAGTATAACCAGTCCCAATTATTCTCTTGCGATACAGAAATTTCCTCGAGCGGTAACTGTGTGTCGAGAATTGGTAGTCACGCAATTTTTATCTTTCCAACCTCTTTCGGTATGGATAATTACCAATGAAGATGGCGTGACATATTGCGAAGTCTACATTGATAATTTCCCTTGCTTTAATGATTCAAATTATACAATCACATTCATCTTATCAACTTTTTATTATTTTTAAGGTAAATTGCGAGTTTCCTGCAATAAAAATCGATGTGAAATTATTTTTGCCGTATGTATTTGGAGCAGAGCTTTAATTCAACTTTTCCTCCAAATCCATGTTCGTGAATCGATTCTGACAAGAGTCATGATCATGCGTCAAAATCACTAATAACGAATATGTCAGCATGATTTTCTGATCGCAAGGAATTTATAATATACTGCTCGAAAGAATTGTAAGAAAGATTATAGATAAAATCGTATATATTTTCAACTCTTATTCAAAGGAAAAAAATTGATTCGTAAAAGTATGTTTGTACGTATGTTTCATTAACTTAACACAAAAAAATCGTATTAACCCCTTTATACATGTATTATTCAAATTTCCTTCAGTTTTGTAACAGGACGAAAAAAAATAATTAATTCTTTTCACAGAAAAAATAAAATAAATAAACTTGAGGGAATCAGAAAATCTGGATATTTAATCACAACGCATTCATCCCAGAAATTCCACGAAACATCTCAGTTCTTGTTTGATTTGCCTGATTAGACCCTTGGGATCAATTTAAATGAATTGTAATCAATTTCCAAAGTTTTTGAAATTGACTTAATTGGACAAAAAAATAACCTGAAAAAAATTAATTGTAATCATTTAAGTATATGTATTGTAGCTTTTCTCCCAATGACACATCAGCTTGTTTCCTATCACATTTATAGTAAGTAGTTAAATCATGTAATATTGACCTTGAGGCAGATAGACTTTGGAACACTCCGTCTGTGTCTCGGTCAATAACATTCCTTATTCGGTCTTCCCATTCCAATCTCGATTTTCATTCAATATTCTTTGATAAAGCAATTTTTTTTCCTTTTCATCGTCTAGCATATTTCTCCACGTTTTCATCTCTGTCAATTTCTTTGAGTTTCCTTTTGTATCCATCATTTTCTTTGTAACACCCTCTTCTGGAATCTGAATATCGGACTAAAGCTTCTTTCTGCTTTCCCTGAACCTTTTTTCCTCTCTAAAAGATTTTTACCTTCCTTTAAGTATTCTCTGCTTCGTTTGGAATTCCTTTAAGATAAAGAACAATCTCTTTGAAGCGAATACCAAGTCAATTTCGCACTACATTTCCCTTAGTTCCTTATTGTTGTATCCCATGTATATTGTATAGTATGTATATTATTATACTTTGTTTCGTGTGCACAATTTTTGTTTTAAAAATTTCATACGCTGGCTCTTTCTATTTTAGACTCCTTTATATTACTTAGGCTAGATTCACTTTTTAGATCATCACTCTCTAAAGCTAAGTGTTTAATTAACTGAGTTTATATATATTTTCACAGAACTTGCGGAATAATTAAATCTTACACTCTCATGTACTCGAATTCAAGAATAGGTGCTTAAAACTTTAACTATTATCGTTCGCTTATATTGTGATGAGAGACAAGTGCTAAATGCAGGGAAACTGAGAATAATATTATATTAAAACTGAACTTATATATAATTACATTTAATTTATTAAAACTTTAAGGTAATAATTGAATGCATTATCCAACGGATAAATGCTCCATCTTCACTCAAAACTCCCGATTTAACTTCTTAAGCACTCCAATTAGGCATAATATCTAATCTTCAAGTAGGAAGAATACGATCTTATGGGTACTCAAAGAGATTACTAAAGAGAATCTCATTCTGCGAGGATATCATACGAACCTAATTACGAAGAGGAAGGGTTTTACAAGGTTAGATAGGGTCGTTGGTGCCCTAAGTTTGCCCAGCAGATAATAAACTCGATTCGACGCAAACTTAACGGAACTGCGGAAAGGAAAATGTTTTATTCACTTCCATTTTTCTCTTCTCGATATGTGCTCACCTGGTTTCCAAGGAAACCGAGAAGCTTTATAAGGCGAGAGGGAAATTTCTAGTCCGAGGCAGCCAATCATCGTCGTTGGGGAAACTTTTATACGGTCGAACGGTAGGGTTGTTAGCCACGATTGCATTCAACTGAGTTTGTAATGTGTTGGGTTAAACTCTAGGATTGGTGACGTACTCACAATGGATCTCTTCCACTAATCTGGGGCCGGGGTTCCCTAGAAGTTTATTATCAGCCATAACTAGAAATTTGCATTTGTGATGGGATGGTTACGATTTCAGATTGATCCTATCGTATCATTCCTCTCAACAATACCCAAGCTTCTGAGAATGATACGCGTAGTTTTGGAATGGAAGTTTGAAGGAAATCGTTAAATCTGAATTTCTGGTGTCTTTTGGGGATAGTTCAATTCCTGGATAGAAACGAGTTTCTGGAATCCTTGAAATAGTTCGGTGCCCTTGATACATAGAGAGTTTTCTGAGAACTACATTTTATTCTTTTCTAATCTAAATATATACGGAGTTTGGGTGCATAAAGTTAGGAGATTAATTTCGAGGTTGAAAATATTTTCTGGAATATCTAGAGATTAAGATCATAGAAAATCATCATATGAGATATCCTAATCCTCGTCAGAGCTAATATATTAATGAAAATAAAGTTTTTATATCTGCGAGGTTGCGTTCATATCTTGTATTTAATTTATTTTGCGTATTTAAATTTATATTAGCATTAAATTTATTTATAACCTACGATATTTAATTAATATCATACTGTTGATGATTCATGAAATAGGCTATTTCATTATGAGACACGTTTAAATATTTTGCCTTGGTAAAATTATTATTATTATACTTCTTACTCGGTATTTATTGCTGTTCGTATCGCGAATTTGTACCTTTCAATTTATATGCAAAATAAAAATTAAATTAAGATGGCAATATTGATAGTGTTCGAACTGTCCCATTACTAAAACTAACATTTTTTCTTTCATTCGATAACTATTAAAACGATTTCAGTTTTTGTGCTAAAATGTATTGCAAAATTATGTAATTTATATAACTTTGTATATTTTTATCCTGTAAGTTGTAGAAATCTCCGTCTATAAAACAGAGCTATAAATTTTCTTATTCCTATCGTCAACTGTTTACGTTCATCCATCCATTTTTTACTTAGGGTTTTACGATGTCATAGACGGCCCGCGTAATAATATATATCCTTAGGATAAAGTTATCTCTACACACTACTCGATTTGAGGATCTGAGCAAACAGAAATACTCTGTCCCTTCGAGTTTGTTCAAGCTTTTAATAAATCCTCAACGAATAGCAATAGCTACATTATTATTTTCCCCGTTAACCCCTATAAGTCTTTTATCTCATTGGAAAGTATTCCCTTCGGAGGGCCTTGGACATATTCCCCTACGAAAATCCCTACACAGTTGCCCTCTATCGGAAAGGCCTTTGTGACGTCACTCGGACGTAAATTCTCCACACTGCGTGCGACGATTCTCTATGGGAACCGCCGTGGACAATGTAAAGAATGATTTTCCTCGGGACTGCCGTTGGAATTTCTGATTGGCCTCTCGCCTTTTCGAAGAACAATATTTCTCGCTGTCCGTTCTTTAAGCCCACGCCATTCGGTAGCCCTGCCTTATTGACATAGCACACACCCTGTACGCATGCCAGCTCCGTACAGACCTATTGGTCTGCATAAGATTCCCTCCGTTACATTCCTGGAAATCTTCCGCAACAACCGTGGATGTTTATTTCTTCTTTTTAGGGAAAGTTGGGCCTTTCGTGTATCTTTGTGGAAATAGGAACAAATGTTCTTGATTAAAAGATAAACGTAATGTACGAACGCTGTTATGTTTTTCTTATTTGCTACTTGGTTACCGGTGGTCTATTTCAATAGACCTTCTTACGAATCCGAAATTTATTCTTTTTGTAGCTTTTAAGATAGTTATGTACTGCTAGAAACGACAGCAGTTTCAGACGGACCTAATTTTTTTTGTTTTTTTTAAATAAACTTTTGGTATTAAATATATATTTCTTTCAGATTTGATTGGTAGTCTCTCTATGTCAATTATCACTATCCTATATTTTTGTGGTCTATTTGAGAAATTGGGTTAAATAATATCATAGAAGTAATAATTGGACCTAAATCCATGACCAATAAACCTGATTCTATTTGTCACGTGCCCCTGATCCCACTTGGAAATCGTCACGTATTCGACACAAAGGTTGGCAGGCGTGCATGTTGGAACATAAATGTGTGGACGCTTGTTCTAATATTCACTTGAAGGCACGACAGGTTTTCTACGTACGACGGCCATTGCGTACGCAGAATTCTAGTTTCCGTCTATCGCGGTGTTTTATTTCCTTCCTCGAAATATTTAAACGTACGACGAACCAGATTCAGTCTATTTAGACTCCTCAAAGGGTTGGACGTGCAGACCTAAATTGCTTCTTTTGTAAATCTATTTCTGCTCTGAATGGAGGTTTATTTTTCGTTATTTTGATTTAGTGATCTTATTTAGCCTAATGCGAATATCGATGTTATCTTTTACTGTACGTTACTGTTACCAAATTTTTAATTCATGTTTAAATGAAGTTTTTCGTAGTGGCAAAGAGTGTGTTTTGGGTAATTGATGAAGTAAAGCATTAAAATATTGTGTGAGGTTAAAGTTAAGGATTCGTTTTTAGCTCAACTTCGAAATGAAAGCATTTTAAAATAAGTTTTAATGATCATTAGGTACAATTTTATTGCCTCATAAATGTGTTGCTTTTTAGCCGAATTTGGATGGCCAATGTCCTTATTAACAACACATTTATCACTTATATTGAAAAGGATGCTTTAATTATTTGACAAGATATTTATTACAGTAGAAAGTATGCTAGAGACTTATAAAATGAACTCATTTCCGTAAGATTTCGATGATCTAAAGAAATAGGATTTCCTCCAGAGAATAATGAGTTTCGTGAGAAGTAGAGTGACAATATTTCGCTTCGAATAAATGAATTGATGCATTGTATAAATATTCAAGACGCAATCTATTCCTTAGATTACCATAATGAATCTATTTAACCTTTTCCGAACGATACATTTTGATACCTCACTCGCTGGTCCTTCATGCATACTTTATCTCGCATACTTATTCGGTTATACGTATTTTAAATTGCTCCCCAATTTCAGCGGTGCACCTTATGCATTCGAAAATGCGGTCTCCATTCATTCTAAGATTATTTCCATGCTAGAGCACGCCTGGATTCCAAGGATTCCTTCTCTTTCCGTAAGCTCAGGAAGCGTTCTTTTCCACGGCTGTGCATGAAAATAAGTCTGTGGAAATATACCGGTACGTCTTTTTCTTTCGGAGTTACTTTTCCAACCGTTTCAAGTGGAAAATTCCTTCGACATATTTTCTCCGTCTACGACGTAAAATATACTGTTATCTTTTCTTTCGGAGAGAGAAACGCCTTCCGTCACGCCCGTGTTATCTCCGCCACTCGGTTCAAGGGTGAGGATAACACGCGTACAGAGGGACTCTTTTTTATCATCGTTCGAGGATGATCCTTGGGCGTATCCCACGTGTATCGGATGCATTCGAATTCTCGACCACGCATTCGATAAATGTGAGGAAGGTACGATCGGACATCGGATCCAACGCAGCTCGAATAAAAATGCCAGGGTTTGTCCAGCGTTATTCTGCTGTATTGCCCACGTTTGTCTACTCGTTGCTGTGGATACGGGCGCGGATCGTGTGATATGCCGAGACGTAACTACAGGAACGCGAAAATGTTTTGGGTTAGACGGAATTTCAGGTGTCTACGTTGATGAAGGAGGTACGAGGGCCTTCGAGAAAGAGTTCTTATCGAGAAATTCTTACGTAAACATGTCGTACATTTTTTACGAACATTCACAAGAAATCTATAGCGTTATTCAAATTATTCACAACAGATTTTTTAACACAATTATCACCGTGCTGAATGTGTTTGCTAAGGCATTGTTCTATTTAAATGACAGTTTCGCTGGATGTTATCGTTAATTTTCTGCTCAATTTTCATTAAGTCTCCTTATTACGTACAAATAGATTTCTTCTGCTTCTTTTGTTTTCGTTTTGTGTTTCATTCTGTATTCATGCAATTAGAACATTAGTTTATCATAAACTGTTAACTGATAAATCTAAAAATTACTGTTTATAAGAATATGAATGAGAAAACAACATTTCTACATAAGCTGCTTTTCTTTTATATCCTGTGATTTATAGGAAATTCTTTTCACTCTATATTAAATAACTAGACAATGAAAAACTCGATAAAGTGAATTATGTTTTCAGAAATATAATTCTTCATCGGTGACTTATGTGTTTTTTCTAAATACCCAACGATATTTTAAGGCTTCCCCATTTATTCCTGTTAATGCCCATTTCCTCTGAGATTTGCACTCGTCGAATGGCTTCATTGGTGATGAATTCGTTTCTTCGGTTAGCAAAGCCCTTTCGTTTTATTGCTTGGGTTTGATCTCCATAGATCGGGAACCTTAAGCTTTAGAACTAACCCTTGAATATATTTGCCTTTTTATTCTTCTCGGAATTCTAAATAAACCGACTTAACGGCCCCATCATTTAAAGATAGCGTGTGATGTTGATTTAACTTATGGCGGAATTAAAAGCATTCTTTGTCTAACATTGGCCTTATTTCACAGGAATCATTTTGGAATACTGTGATTTCTATGGTAGATTTATCCCATTAATGGTTCTTAATTATTTTAGGACTGTATCATATTCAAGTATCGAAACTTCAATTATATTCAGTGTCGGAGCTTTAGGCTATCTATGATATTTCAATTTTATGAATCTAATTATGGGTTCAATTAGTTCCCTTGCCTTTCAGTTACTCTTGTCTTTTTTCTATATTCATCATAATAGCCGAAGTATATGAATTTTGATCTTAAAGATGATGGTAGCTTTGAATGAATTTCTGTATAGCTTAAGAAAAATTTTAAGAGAAATCTTATAAAATGATTTACGCTTCAGGCATTTTAAAACAATGAGCTGAAATTTCATTTTCACAATATTTTTGTAAGTCTTTATAATAATTTAAAATATGGAGCTACTTTTTGCTTCGCGAATAAAAATCTTGGATAAGCAAATCTTCATTATTGCTATATATCAATGCCAATTGAAATAGTTAAGGATTCATTATTACGATAATGAATGTTTTGCTTTCTATGAGGAGTTGTTCTGGATGAACTAATATTTATATTTATGTGCTTCTCAATACGAACAATATAGTTGTCTTATGATTCTTTGTATAAATAATTAGTATATATACATATATAATTTCTCTTCCTATGGGTAAGTCCTTGCATGTTATTCAAATTTTGATTAGGAAATGGTATATTCATATAACCCATACTATCATTTATCGCAGAATGCTCCATAGAATGGAAGGGACGAATTAGATCTCAAAAATCTGTTATATTATATTTATCTTGGTTAAATATGAAGAACATATTCGTAAAAAATAATCGAAAGATAAGTTTATAGTGCGTGAAAGCATTGTTCACTTCTTCATGTACATTGAATGTAAAAATCGCTTCAACAATTTATTCAAAAACTCCGGCAAATGAAATAATCCTCTCTCTAATCAAAAAGACCACCAATCAAGTTCTTTTGAAGATTCGATTCGGTTTTGATTTAATCATACCTGGCGATTGCCGAACGAAATACGAGGTTTTTGTGTGAATAGGATTTGTCCGGAGGATTAATCCAGAAGTAAGAAATTTCCTCAGAAGAAACTTCTCCGGGAATTATTAATTCCAACTTTCTTCACTCGTTTATCTTTGGGAATTTCCTTTCGGTTAAATAGCCCCGCTCCTGGCCTTCAATTTTACATTGAAATTGGTATCGGGCCAAGAGACTCCTCCCTCTACACCTATTTGCATAGCTCTTAACCTCTCCTCGAATCCCTTCGCCACATTTTTCCCTTTCTCCGACTTGATTGCATTCATTCTTCCATCCTTTAACGCAATATCTTACTCCTTCTACCTCCTCTTTTTATACACCCACACCCCTTGAAACCCTTGGCGGTGGTCCTCCATCCATCTCCCCTTGCATTTACCTTTCCATCTTAAATTTCCCATCCTTTCCACAGGACTGTGCCTCTTCGCTATGAGGGTTTCGCAGAAAAAATCACTTTCACCTTTCCTCCAATCAGAACCGCTCATCCACTCCCGTTTCACTTTTGCGGGAATTAGCATTAGATTCCGAGAGTTCGGATTGGCCAATTAATCAAGCAACCTTTTTTCACTCTTGTCTCAGCCGCTCTTATCCCCTTTTTGTCTCCAAGGTAACGGCCTTTTCAAGGCGCCAAGGCGTTTTTAAGGTTCAGGAGATGCTTTCAACCCTCTCCAAAAGAGCTCGGATTCTGGGAAAATATTGCCGGAACCCAAGGAGATCTCGTTTTGATACCTCATTTATTATCTCGTGGGTAATGTTCTTCGGTTCAAGAGACGGTGTGGTTTTTTGGCGTTCATACGATGCTTGAGTATGAGGTAAAAGAGGCAGACGGAAATTATCTTTCCAATCTTTGGCTCGATAACTGTTTTGTTTCTAATAAACTAGTGAAGACTCCAAAAATTTTCTTAGTAGAATTTAGAACTCTTTTATGAAAACACGAAATTTTACAACCTATGGGTTCTTCACAATTATTATATTTCTTCCATCATTTTAAACCTCTCTCTTTATAGGAACTGATGGCAATTCATTATTTTTTAATAGGTTCTATTTAAAAAGCATATCAAATTCCTTTTCACATTTCCAAGAAAAAATGCCATTAAACGAATAAGGAATTTAAAATTCAACGGATTTATTTATTCGTCGCCGAAGCTACTAAATGTTGAGTAAATTACTTCCATATTTGATCACGATTTCAAAAACTTCATTCCAAAAGCCAAACACAATTTTTTGGTGGCAAAATTTCATTTATTTCTCGAATACAGTACTTAGTGATCATCAACCCAAAGGATTCACGTCAAACTATGGAATGATTTAAATAATTAACTATTTATCGTCATAAATTATCTATACTATATAGTGAATAATATTTCTGATATACATTAAGAACTATTCCAGACTCATTTTCAGTGGAAGAAAATTATCACTACGTCTTTAGTTGGTCGCATGGTAGTTCGTCAACAGATAGAAAGAAAAAATTCTTTTCGAAGTCTTTATTGTTAACGGTTTGACTCAGAGAAGACAAAAAGTTTTATAAAACACCGAGTGCGCTAACAGAGTTCTTAATAGACTGATAACCCTTAAATTAATTCCAGAATTTCAAAGAAAATCTTTATCGTCTCAAACAAATTAAAAAGTACGTTTAACTTCCTTCAATTTTGTAAAACTTTCGTTTTCGCCCTAATTTTATATCAATAAAACTCATCGTTTTCCCAATTTTCCAGCTTTTAACCTCCATCTGAATATTTTAATATTAATTTACTCAATTTAAAGAACTTTCATCCTTTCCATCCTCTGCTTTTATAACTATCGAATGACTCTATGCAAATTCGATTTTTCAATTCAATTAATACAACAAAAGCGTTGATTTAGTTTCGGCGCCTTTCAGCTCATCCTTTTTGGTCCAATTTCCTTGCCTCGTGAATCCTCTCGTGGTACGAGATTCATCTCCTCCATCTTCCTTTTAAGGAAACCGCGTTTTTCTTCTCCATTTCCTGCGATTATTTTCAATTTGCATCTGCACAATCTTATTCCATCTTTCATCCCTTTCAATCTCTTTAACACAATCTGAGAGAGAGAGTGAGTTTTAGAGAAATCTCGAATCATATCACCATAAAACGTAATTCAATTCGTAGATTGATGGATGAAAGAAGTGAATACATGGTCTCAATCTCGGCCTAAAATAAAGACGTTTTTCATTATTTCTGAGAGCAATTGGCTGCTCAATATATTGCTACTATTTTCAGACTTATTTCTACTTCTTATTTTAATAAATGTATTTGAAACAATAACCCATGGACGATACTTCAATTTTCCTTACTTTTTTATTCCTGGAAGAATTATTGGTAATTGAAACTACTTGCAAGGTTCATCTATATCGTCAATAAGTGCTTTTTCATTTCAATTTGGTAATACGTTTATAATTTTGAGGAAATAAAAGAAAGCGGAGTCAATTCTTTTTATTTGTAACGATGACAATTCTCACAATTGCCTCACATTCTTATATGGTTGGTTATTATTTTGATACGTTATGCTTTAAAATTTCCTTTATAATTTTTTCAATGTCTTATAAATTTAAACAACCTTTAACGATCTGCCTCTTGTTTCAAGGTGTATACTTTAAGTAGAATGCGAAAGTTTACTTAAATATATGTAATCTTAGTAATTTTATGTAAATCTAAGCCTACATTTGGCATCTTCATAGATGGTTTTTTCTCTTCAATCTTTGTTATGGTAATATTAAAATAAATGCAACGAAATTCGAAGCTTGTTGAATAAGCTACTTGGGTTTTTCTTACTATATATCAGTGTGAATCGCTTTTATGTTTTGTCTCCCTCGTGGATATAAACCTTCATCGTTTAACCTACTTTTCTAGCTTCCTTCTCCACTATTTAAAATTCTATCTCTATGATAAATATAATTTAAAGACTAATGCAATTAAAACATTTAAGATTGAATTTTCTTCTTGTGATTGAACTCCACCTTCTCTATCCCATATCCAGCATCTATGTGTTTGAATCATCCACCTTTTAATTCTCTCCTTTAGTAATCTTTTCAACTCTCACTGTATTCCCTCATCCTTTATCTCCTTCCCTTTTAAGACTTTCGAGGCACGATCTCAGCATCCGCCGATTGTTTTATAATCTCCCGTTTGCTCTTCACCCCACCCCATCGCCCTGATACAACAAACGCCACCTGCGCGACTCGATTTGCCCTATGTCTCTAAGGGCGTATCTAGGAGACAAAGGGGTTGTGTGATAGGACCTCCTGCGGTGCTTCTCCTAGAAACACCGGGGGCGTTCCCTCCCACGCTTGTCTAGCGCAGAAGATGGACACGTCATGGGGCGGTGTTTGTGGTAACCATGGAGGAAGTTAAAAAAGGTGTTTGGGGTAATCAACTGCGTGCAGCGGAGGGTTTGTTTGTTTCCAGATGAGTCAGAGTTATGAGGGAAGTTCACTTGGAACCGCAAGAGGAATGATGAGTAAGAAGTCTCGTTCTTTCAGCTTTAACTCAATACTCGATGGATTCTCTGCGGTGGGGCGCTTTCCGCATTTTATATAACATCCTCCCAGTATTTATTCACGGATATCGTGTACTGAATCGAGATGAGAGGATTATTTTTAGCTTCCTCTCTCTGGAAGGGATACAGGAACGAGTTTCTTCAGTAAGTTTTCGTTTCGGTCTTTCGTATTGGTCCGTGGTGAGGTAAAAGCTACAGGTTATCGGGAACGTATTGATTCTTTTTGGATTTTTTTTCTTTTTACGATTAACTTCTATTTTAGTCGTAGTTTTGTTGTTACACTAAACCAACACAAATGGGTAATGGAAAGGATATTAATGGAAGTGGTAGAGTATTTTGCACGGAGTTTTGCAAGTTTAAATTGGTTAAGAATAGCAAAAATCAATTACGGATATGAGTATACTTTAAATTAAAGATAAAATTTGAATGTGATAGAATGGAGTGGATTGAATTTATTCTCCTAATTTGATATCTTTGTACAGTTATATAGCTGTTGATATTCACAGATTGAAAAGCATTGTTTGCTTGGGAATTTATTGGTTTGAAAAATCACTTGAATTCTGAAGACGGTGATATTGGACTCAGAGAGGGAAAATATATTTCAATTGGGAAGATTACCATACTTATCCGGATAACCCTAATATTTATTTCCATCAAGGTCTATGAAACGTATGTGTAGATGTATGCCTTTGTTATGATTGTTAGTTCCTTGTACACATCTATACAATAATCAATAGAGTCGGACAAAACTCTTTTCACATTCCGGAAAGTGGGAAATTAAATTCGGACGACGGATACAATCACGTCCGAAGCAACTTAATTCGCGAAACAGAGATTCGCGAGATTACGTCATAATCGCATTCGAAACGTGGCGGTTGCATTCCGCACACCCACCCATGAACTCGATTAACCACATCCGCGAATCGTATTAATTGAATAACTAGTGATGGGACATTGTGGACCGTGGACACTCTTGCGAAGAAATTTCATATTTCTCTGAAAATCTATAATCTCTGGAAATGACTGCGAAATTCGCGAAGTACCAAACCTCGTATTATCTTTGTCTTCATTCATAAAATCTTTACATTGTTCGCTGAATAAATTTATTAATAAGGAAATTAATGAAATAAATATTTATTATTATTAATAAAGTCAAATTCAATAAAATGAGCTTAATTTAGAAAGATGACGGTCCCAGATGCTAATAACTGTTATGTTGCTTCATTTTACATAGTTCATTTCACGTTATACCTCACTTGTCATACCGTGAAAATTAAGTAAAAAAGTTTTTCTCTTAGCAGTGTTCAATTTGAACTATAATGAAAACAATTAGAAGGAAGTGGAAAGAGAACTTATTTCTTACTTAATAGTTGTTATACTACAAGTAGGTGATAGCCCCATGATTTCTGTAATACGTATGTAGGTCCAATAAGTAAAATACATTATAATACATATGTAAAAAGTGTATTGAAAATTCATGGCTTTCTTCTTTTTCAAACCTATATTAAAAATCCCTTTTATATTACTACATTTGAAAATCTTTTTCATTCTTTCCTTCTAAAGAAGTTGTGCGATGTATAATTTTCCCAACAACTTAAAAAGGCATTATTAAATTCTTGGGGGAGTAACAAAAAGATGCTTATAAAAATAAGGAATGAATCACCAATTCCATTTCTAAAATTACGGAAGGTGTATTTATCCTTTATTTTTATACCTTTCACAGTTTTCTTCCCACATTTTTAAAAAAATCCCTCAAACAAACAGCCTCTCTCCCGCTAATAACTACGAATAGCTCCTTAGCTGCTTCTTTATATAACCATTTCTCTCTAGCCAATTACCTTCATTCATTCGCATACCCTACAAGTATGTACCCTTCCACACTACGCCGCGTCTTTTCATCCTTCCCAGAATCCCTCATTGTTATCCCTTTTCTGAAGGCGTTCAATACTCCTTCCACTCCACTGCCTCCCACTGTTTTTTCGTCCCATTTCCCTTCGTTTGGAACATTTCCTCCAGATCTTTGACTTCTCTACGTCTACAGAGGCTGCTCTAAGGACCACCTCCATTCACCTCCGTCTTACCTCAAACTTTCACTCGATCCAACGTCCTGTTCTCTCCATTTGGCTTCCCTTTGGTTCTCATGATTATACAATTGCTTCTCCGCTCTACAATGAATCTGATTTTCCTTAGGTCTACATCTATAGGTGTGCATTCAACTTGCTGATTACTTCCGAGACAGTATCTGAGAGAATAGTTCGAGCGATCAAAAGTCTGGAGACGGACTTCTTGGTCTTCCTTTGCTTTATAAATGGTAGTTTTTTCATTTAAAGGCAAGCGTATAGTATGCAATGTTGCCTGGTAGTTGTAGTAGTCTTTTCTGTCCATTGAATTCTCCTTAAAAGTGTATTCCTATTCCCTCATCCTCTCTAGTTGCATAAATAAGTTTTACTCTGGTTTTGAGTGAATTTTCGTTTCAGATTTTTTGAGTGTATAGAATATATATTTAATTTTTGTTTTATCTTTTATTATTTTTATTCTAATAGCGTTTAACTCCTATTTTATAATAATTAATAGTTTCATAGATATTTTTATAAGAATCGATTGTTACGATAAATACATTTATTTATCACTGCCGAATTAGTCTTTTATCGATAATGATGATGGAGTTGAAGAACCCATCGATTTCCCAAAGAATATACTCTGTTTAATATAATGGAGAATAAATAATTTATTATTACTTTCCAGTTTGGAATCGTATCGATTTTAAATTATTCCCCAGATTCATTCCAGTCACCAAAATTTTCGCTTATTAAGAATTAACTCCGAGGAAAATCAAAGGAATCATATGCAAGAACATCATCTGAGATTAACTTATTTATCAGCATTAACTGCAAAGTATATGAGCGAAGAGTTTATTTATTTTATCTATTTTACTGTACTATTTGAAGGAAAGAATAACTAGGCTGTAGAATAGTTCGGGGTTGATTATTCCACTAATTCTCCTCTTTACTGCTTCCTCAAAAGTTGCTCGCAGAAGTAATTTTAGTTCCCATTCGTGTATGAGGCATAGTAACACATGAGTGAATACCAAAGCTTAAGTTATATTTACAGCATTTGCACTATGATAGGATCATGGATATCCTTTTTGAAACCATTTCCTATTGCTAGGTAGGTCGTTAACGAATAATGCATCAGCTATTTAGGATGAGGATTCAAAACGTGAGAGGATGGGAACAAGAAGGGTTGGATCAAGCGAACGTTACACTATTCAGAAGCACTTGTGCGTTTGGAAGAGCACGGATGAGGGCCATTGTGCCGTAGAACAGCCAGATTCCGTCTCAACGGCGAGGGATTTTCTGAGAAGATAGGCGGAAGAATTGCTGCACTGCATTACACTGCTAGACAAGATCACTCGGAGTAAAAGGAAATAGAACAACGAGGTGCTATATATATGGTTCCATTTCAGAACAATGGTTGAATTAAGTACAAGAAGCTCGTTCACATTCGCAGAGAAACTTGTTGCATTCAATTCTCTAACTTCGTGCAATAGAGGGTTTATTATATGTTATAGTGCATTTTATTTTGATAGAGATATCAAAATGAGCTCACGCTTGCATTGTATACTATGATACGAATGGAACTACGAAAAAAGTGCATAGAGAAAAGGTGATCGATATCTTATAAAATCCTGATTCAAATAACCTGCTTCGGAACTTTATATTCATTTAAATATCGAGATTTATGATTTGTAACTTAATAACTATTATTTGATCAATATTAATAAGAATTTCAGATCGCAGAGGTATATTTTTATTAAATGCTGAACATTTTTTATTGATCGCAACTCGCAGATATAAAAATTAAATAAGAAATCGCTAAGCTATTATTCAATGTTTGTGGTGTTATTTAATGGGAAAATAGTGATTCTAATTTGATATAATCCAAAATTTTGAATTAAATTCTCTCCCATGAGTTTCAGTGTTCTTCCTTCATTTATTAGCATTCTATTTTGAGCGTAATATTTCTTTATTCTATTTTTATAAGCTCAAAGCTCCTGAATTCTCTTTGTTAATTGCTTCTATAACATTGATGATAAAATTATTTATTATTATAAAGACTCTAAGTCTCTTGGTATACTGCGCATTAATGAGGTACGAAGGTAATCAGGTTTCATGATTAAAAAAACGAATGGGAAAGAAATCGTTATCCCACGGTGTGATTCATCGCCCTTGGGAAAACAGTATACATTTCACTCACCACATATCCGCGAATCAGCGGTAGAAAAACCACGGAAGACGTGGGTTTGCTTGTATTCGAACCTTTTTTTGCTTGTGCAGGAATGTCTCGATTCGAAATAAGACTCGATTCTTGTTAGCCACTGAAATTTCTGTTACTCAACCGACCTGATCAGTTGTTGGTGTTTTCATCTCGTATTAATTTAGTAGTTTTTATTATCTAATTAATTATCAAATATATATTTATATTATAGCATTGATATCAATTTTTATATATGAACCCTGATTTGATGACGAGGAAATATGGCGAAAAGATTTTTATTTGTATTAAATTTAATCATCATGGAGGGAGTTATTAAGAAAAATTAATAAGTTATCAGTACAGTATCTGAGTAATATCTCTTTAATATAACCTTCGACATATGAAGATGAAACAAAATTCGAATCGAACCAGATGCGTATAATCTGTATATTAAACAAGAATATTCACAAAATTTGGAAATTGAAGTATCAGATACTTTGGGAACCTATTATTTCTTAGACTAAATTAATTAGAACGATCCAATACCCAAACTTACTCAATCCAGTCAGTTATAAGTTTCTTTTAATCGTATTTTTATGGTATTATATTATAGTTAGTCAAGTTTTCTGTTGTTGTTAATACTTTCAACTTTACGGATATAATACCATACATGCAGGTGACAATCACTTATACACAGAATCAGTTAAGGTTTTCCTTTTAAATTTTCCCTAACTTCCTTTCGAACAACTCGGCTGTTGAGTCGACAACATAAGTCGTTGACAGAAATCACCATGGAAGCTGTCGTTGTCAACACATTCCCCCCAATACCATAGCAGAACCGCATTCAACGGAAAAGTTTTCCGGACCGGATTTCTCTCCATTTCTACAGGATCTCAAACGCTTAACAGTGGATTCGCACCATTTTTTTTAACAGCAGATTTACGCCCCTTTTTGTAGTGGAGAAAGATACTCCGCTGTTTGGTCGGAAGGCAAGAGATTTGTATCCGAAAAGTTGGTTTGTCGCGGCGCTGCAGGACGAGTTCGGCGCATAAATCCTCCAGCCCAGTGTCGGTGTGAAAAAAGGCTCATTCAACGCCGTGTTTACGGGATCACGCACGTCTTTGGGGAGAAGGTGGGCTGCTGCTGTTTGCATCTGCTGGGTTTGACGTGTTTTTCGCCGAAAAGGATTACGCGCAACTTTAGGGGCAGCGAATCCTCCCGCAGTATCCCGAACCGTGGGCGTTAAAGCCTTCTCTAAGACGGTATTTAATTTTACGGAGTCGTTAAGTGGGAAGATTAAAGAGCTTCATAATTTATGCGGCGCTTAGATGCTTGATGGAAAATATACGGAGCGGAGTCCTTTTGAAAGAAAGCCTCCCCCAATTAACTCCGTGGTATTGAAGGATCTCGAGTGCGATTGCTTTGAGATGAATGTCATGAAGGTGATGTGATTCAATGACGTGGTTATGATGGTTGTGGTGTTAACTTAATGCCTCAATCGGATCTTAAAGTAAAATCTAGTTGGATTGCCGTTTAAAAGCGTTCAAATGCAAATTATAATATTTCGGTAAGTCTGAAACCACAAGGTATACAAGGACAAAATCCACATTTTAAATCGGTGAAGATATAAGTTTCGGTTATTTGAGTAAAGATGCAATAATAATGCGTCAAGTGGACATTAAAAATAACTATTTTCTTAAAAAAGGGATATAAATTACTTCTTTACAAAATTAGTTAAACAATTAATCATATTGTTTATAGAATAGTAAAATATCAATTAAAATTATATCTGTCATCAAATAACAGAGACTTGATGGATTTTATTTATTACTTCCTAAGATAAACTCGCTATAAATAGAATATCCATAATTAATAAAAGTAAAAGTCTTATTTCATTAACTACTCTGATTGCATGAACATAAGCCCAAATAAATTGCTTTGTGTAATCTTCCGAACTTCCGAAGCTTACGTATTTTAGTTAATGAATTAATTGGATCATTGCATGATAATAATGGTGGAGTTTGATAATGATAATAAAGGTTTACGTGATTATATATCACACATAACTCAGCAATTGTATAAGGAAGCAGCATCCATCGCATCATGAATGATTCAATGAGCTCCAGCAAAACATCGAACAAAAATTATCTTCAGGCATCAAAACAATAACACCCATTCTTTATATTGAGATCCTCACTTTATTTTGCATTCTTTGCTCGGTAAGAATTCAGCCCCTAAGGTTTGAGTGGATCTTTCATAGCACAGGTGCGGTGGTATTGATGCATAGGGAAATAAGTTTTGCATATTAATGGGGAGAGTACTAACAAAGTCTTCCAAGCATTGAAATCTCCGAAAAATTTCAGGACTCTGTTTGCCATCCTGCTTCATACCTTCGCAACATTCTTCGACATTTTGCCGAGGGCGCGATAAGTCATCCAGTGGCTGCTTCCACGATTACATTTACATGAAGGCGCCGAGAAACGAATGATTAAACGCATTGCTTCTGCTCCGCTCGCTTCAGTTATTCCTGCCCCACCTATTTTGCATGCGTTCTTTCCCATCCCTTTGTAGTGTGGGAATTCCAAAAGTACTCCGTTAAAATCGCTTTATCTACAGCCATGAGGGCCCCAAGAGAAAGCGGTTTTTCATTTACGTCCTCCCGCTCCCATTCATCTGCAAGTCTACCATCGAAATTCCGGAATTATGAAAATGAAACGGGATTTGCCGAAAAAAAATAACACGCGTATGTTTTTTTTGCGGTTCGTGATTCTGCGATTGAAGCGGCGTGTTCATGCAAACGATTGCAATTTGAGAGGATTTGCAAAGCCGCGATGCTCCTCTGAAATGAGAGTCTTTTTGCTCTTCTATTTGGTGAACGTTAGGCAGGCTTTAGCAGCGCTTGAGTCTTCAGGGGATTCTGAGACTATGAAAGGATAATGTTTATTCATGTCATCTCTGTTCGCGATATTTCCTACAACTTTGCCGATTTTTCCGTTGCTATGAAACTAACGATGTCGTTTATGCCGTAATCTAGACAAGATTTCACGAGAATTAGTGTGATACCCATTCTAGATTACGGGATAGTTAAAAATTCACATCAATTTAACTCCTTATAACATTGCATAGTACATAGTAGTTAAACAGTACTTTTTAACCGAGGTCTTGATGGGTTTTTTATGATTTGTTTAATTGAGAAATTCAAGTGTTCAAGATAAAAGATAAAAGTATAATTTACTTTTCTGAATTAAGTAACAATATTTAATTTATCAAGTTAAGAAATTATATAAATTAATTTGTGCACTTAATAGTCTATATTTGTTAGAGGTTAGATCGTGTACGTGTAATCGTATTTCTTTCATTTTCAAGAAAATACCCAGCCAAATTCCCAAACTCAAGACTTATTATATTTTAAGAAACTAAGTTATCATTATTAGTAAACATGATTTTTACTATGAAATATATAACAAAGAATCTCAATCATAAATTCAATAGATATTTTCGCACGATATTATTAAAATATTTTAAACATTTTCTGCACCATATTATTAAAGTATTTGAAACAACTCTCTGAAGGTTTTATTAAACTTTTTGAACGACATTCATTAAATCTTATTCGTATACTAATATTCGTTTTTTTCTTTTTTGCAGGTAATTGAACATCTTCTCGTTTACTGATAAACGTAAATTACCGTATAAAATAAAGTCCGAAAAACTTGGTAAGTACTAAAAATAAAATTAAGTTCAGGTTTTTGTGTATTTTTCTTTTTTTTCAGTTATTCTAAACGAAACGCATTACGCTAACTTTAAAACGCGCTAAACATAATCTATCAGAGAAACGCTGAATTTAAACGAGTTTTTGTTACCGAATAATGGAATTGATAACAGGTTGCTTGTTATCTCAGAAATTATTGTTACGGAAGCTAATTTAATCGCACTACTTATCGCGGAATACAATTATAAACCGCGCTGCAATATCAACTACCATTATCAGATTTTAATTGAATTAATTAACGAGCAATTTTTCGAAACATGCTGTAGCTGGAACGAGAACCTCAGTTATCTCTGTTTTATGTTACGCAGTAATTCTCTTAGTCGTTTTTTCTCATATATATCACTAAAAAAGAACGTTTAAATGCATGCGTTAATTCAAAAAGATCGTATATGTTTTCCAAAAGCATGCAGCGATACCCTAGTGCTTTTCTCCTCTCATAATTTCCGCCCGGAACACCACTCCAGCAGCATTCATAAACGTACGTTATGCAACGCTTGAACTATATAAACAAACCGTATCTCAACCCCGCCTGTGTGATAGGGCGGCCATATAAATGCCCGAGGGGAAAAAATGCGCGTTCGCTAATTCCGTAAAATGAGGCAATTTGGTTAAATGCGGCACGAACCTCTGCGCGCGTTGGCAAAATTTCTCCATTAAATTGCACTAAAATTCACGGAATTTTTTTGCATACTTCCCATTGTGGGGATAATAAAGAAGCGGTGTATTTTTTAAAGCGTCAAAATCTCCTTTTCCCTAGGATCTCGCAGAGCGCGAGAACATGCAAATTTTCTGCGAACGGCTTCGTTTCGAACGATTACGCCCACATCACCTTCCGCGATTACCTCTTTTGAACTTCCGCAGCTTCTCACTTCCGTTGCAGAGCGATTTATTCCTCCCCTAAGCCTTCATAAGTATGCGCGCATCCTCCTCTTAGTTTCAAAAATGTCTCGAGCTCGAATTGCAAAACTTCACACCTCTACGATTCTGTAGCCTCGAGGCGAATTCTGTCTACTTATATGCGCTCTCTCTCCTAAACTTGGCTTTCTCCTGTTCCTTCATGACTGACTCCCTGTCTTTCCGCTGTTCTTCCTTCCACATCGTAAACTTAAAACGTGTTGCTTCATTTGGAAGGTTAACAATCCAAACGCTCGATGGCTAAATATGAAACGAGACCTAAAAAGGCGTCAAGATTTAGCAGGATTCTTATTTAAAATTAAACTTTTAATTGATTGTGAAACCGTCATATTATTCTTAACTCAATTAATATGAGTTCCGAAAAAATACCTTAATAATATACCATAATAGTATAGCAAGTAATATCGGCTTAAACCTTATTTTCCTTTAAATTCGATGGAAACGTTTGAATACTTGAGATATATTTTACGAGACATTTTTACGGAGAATAAAGGGAACATCAGGTAAAGTTTTTCGGTACTCTCTAAACTAAATTTAAAGTAAGTAAGTAAATTCAAATTCACTTCTCGTACAGGAAATCATATTATAAGTAAAAATAGAATTTCCTGCGTTATTTACACCCTTAACAGCTGACCTCGAACTGTTTGCGTTGATTTGCTGTTTTCTTCTTTTCTGCTTTTCTTTTGGAAATACAATTAACCCCTCTCCCATTTTTTCCACCCCTTTAACCTCATTATCTCTCCCCCATTCACACCCTTCTGATTGCACTCCCCAAAGAAATTCCTGAGAGAATCAGTTGATTAACCGTTGAACTTTTTTATTCCTCTCGCAAATGATTATCCCGTTGTGATTAATAACACAAAGAACGGGGTGTGAATGCAATAACGCGGAGGGGTTTACCAGCAATTAAGATGGGGTGAATTAATTCTTATTTCTTCTTTAGGATGCATAGTCATTATAATGAGGGATGATACTAAGATAATGCGATTAATCTTTCTAGAGCAATTTTTCTTGGATCAATTATAACTAGAAGATGATAAAACATCTTAGAGCGGAAATTTCTTCAGTAGGTTCATATATATTTATATAGTAAATAACGGTGAAATTTTATTGATTCTATTGGAAGGGAATCCATTCTAATGGAAAGGTTCTACCATGATCGTGCTTTAGTACATCTCCTGAGCAAGGAGGCTAATATATAATCTTCGACACAATGGCAGGAAAAGGGCTAGACGCGCTGAAAACAACTACGTGAAATTGATTGACTATCTTTATTGTTTTAGAATAATTAAACTTAAACTTTTTGTAGATGCATCTTTTGCTTATCAACGTTATTGTGATTTTTGTTTAACGAATTTTCGTTTCGGGAAGAATATTATTTTATTACGAAAGAAATTTATTAATAAATACTAAAGGATGTATTGATGAAAACGTTCACCTGGATACGAATACAGAATTTAAGCATATAATGTCAATAGAGTTTTTCAAAGTTATCAGAAATTTGGAAATTATTGTATTGAAATTCATCTGGAAGACCAAAGGAAATTATATATGTTAAACGTTCACTCCTTCTACGAACCCTGAAAGAGAATTCACACAACCTTATATCCACATGACGTATTCGATCTCAATTAAGTTCATTTTCTCTTTCGAAGCACCTGTTCATTCCACTCACTGCCTTCCTTTCGTCTCATCTGCATTTCATCTCTTCTTTCCTCCCTTTAATCCAAACTTTTCCATTCCTCACGTTTCCCTTTATTTATCTCCTTTTTCCATTTTCTTTTCATCTTTACAACCAACTCCCCAGTTGTTTTCCCCTTTTCTTTCATTCCTCACCTTTTCTAAATTTCGCATTCCCGCTGTGCCCCTTTTTTTTCAAACCCCGCCCTTTCCGATTCCATTTACATTTTCCACGTTCTTTCTCTTCCTCGATGTATAATCTCCCGCTTTATGATGCCTATTCAGGTATTTTTTTGAATGAGCGATCATTCTTTTCATCCATATAAAGAGGAAATGATAATTAAATAGATATGTTTTAAGCTTAGGAATGTATTACGGTGTTTGACCACAGTGTAGATAGATTTTTGGAGTCGAAATCGTTTTGGAACCCAACGTGCACTTCCTAATCACGCAAAAAACTTACGAAAAATCATTAAATCATTAGTTATATTTTTGGCTTAAAATCAATATATTTTCTAAATTACAAGAATGAAAAAGAGAGAATATACTCCGATACCCAAATTATCGTGATAACTGTACTGTTATTTATTTTATAATTAGATCTAATATTTTTAATGCCAAGCAACTGTTCGGTTGATACCAGACTAATTTGTTCCATCGATTCTTTCTTAGTTCTCAAAAACTTTTAAAGATTCTTGTAAATTTACTTGGTAAAATAAAGATTTCAGTTCCCAAAACGAAAGAAAAATTTTTGACGATTTTTTACCTATTTAAATAGACAAGCGTAGTTTAGTAATTGAATTTTCCAGCCTCCGCGTCTTCTGCATCCTCTTATCTCACTGACTAGAGCTCTCATGCATACTTCTCGAATATTTTTGTATCTTTACACCTCCAGATTTCATTTCCTCCCTTTCTTTTCCATTTTAAATTCCTCTCCACCAATATTACCTCTCATTGCCCAATTCTTTTTGCCGTTTCATCTTCAACCAATCCTCTTCTTAACTCATATGCACTTCATCTCTTGCATTCATATCCTTTTTTCATTTCCTTGGCTCCGTTTCTTCGACCTACACTTCTCCTTCTAGATGTTTACAAACGCAGCGTCCAGTTGCCCTAGAAAACGCATGCGCCTCGGACAAAAGAGTGCATAGAATGTTTACAGAAATACGTCGCCAAGGTTGCTATGTTTATGGAAACGGAAGAGCTCATGTTTGGCTGTGCATCTGGAAAATATATTCGCAATCTTTTTCATAGAGAAGTTTGCTTATACTGCCCACTTAAAAGTGTTGAGGAATTTGCTGCAGATGGTGATGCATTACTTCAGTATTGCAATTCATGATCGTTTTTTTCAACGAGCTTATTTGTCACGATCCTCAGTTTGAAGTATAAACAGACATATTTTGGTCAGCAATACAAGAAGCTGTTTACAGTACTACTCTTGCTCTTCTTCTGTTATTACTCATGTAATTTTCATGATTTGTTAAATTGTTCTGTTTTTGTCGACAAACAAGAATTCAGAATAGCTTTTACAAAAATTTTTGACTCCTATTAGTCTCTTTTTACGATACTCATTCGTACTCATACTCGAATAAATTTATTGTATAACTCAATACAATTTCTTCAAAATTCCAGTAGAAATATCATGCAGTTATTCTTTCTCAAAGGGGTGTTATTTTTCTTTATAGTATTACATAAATTGTTGCTTACAATGATATCCTAAACAACTCCATTCTTATGTGATTGGTACTACTACTGTGATAATATCGATCGTATTTCAATATATTAATGTAGAGATGAAATATAACTTAACCTTAAACATCGAAAAAAATATCGTTTTGCCGATAAAGTAATACATATTTATGAATACCGTATTGCTTGTTGTAGTGGTCGTAGTATATTGTATATTATAATAGTATATTGAATAACTTTAGCTTAGTAAACTATCGTATACATTTATATTCATCTATTTGTATAAATATGTATCTTCAATTTTTATTCACAATGAGGCCAGATTTTTCCGATAAGATTTCCATGGCAACTGTAGTAAATATTCTTTTCTGATAGGCCATCTTGAAAAAGACTGAGAAATATTTGAGCGATTTTTATTCTCCGTTTTTTTTTCTGTTTACCAACCTATATTTCCGCTTAGACTCCGTTTTAGTACTTTCTCCGTAAACACACATATGTTAGAGTGTTTGCACCCGGTACCCTTTCACCATTGATTCCCTTTATTCTACTTTTTGCTTACCAAATCTTTCCTTTCATACGTTTGGTTTTCTAGTTACTTTCACCCTTATTTAATTCAACCTTTTCTATTAAATTGGGCACATTAACTTTCTTTTAGATGCTTTCTGTAGTTTTACGACTATTATTATTAGATTATTAATATTATATATGTATTATGATGACATACGTATTTATGTATGTATGAGTTCAATTAAGATGTAGAGCAATATACGTATATTTCATTTATTTATGTGTATATCCTTCTAAGCAACCAACGCTTCATCCCATGCCGGAACATCATCTCACACTCCAAACCTCCTTCATTTAATCTTCACCAACCCCGGAACTCCACTATTCTCTTCCTTAAAACCATTTTCCCTTGAATTCCTGCACTTCATATACTTTCCCTCCATATCTCCTTCCCTTTTCGTCCATCCCTTTATCTCATTCCCTTTCGCTTCGTAACCCATCCTCGTCCCTTAGCAACCCTTCTTTATTCTCAATATCTGCTTCTCTTTTAGAACTTCTTCCGCCTCCGATTCGTGTTGTATCGCTTCATCAATGGCATACGCTCTCGAGCGTTTGTCTTTCCTGCGTATTCATCCTCATATCGCATACATATCACCCTTCCTTTCACCTGCTCTTCTAAGAAGAACTGAGATATGCCCAAGTCTATCGCGAACGTCGGCTTTAGAGTAGAAATTCGGATGGATACGTTGAGGATTGCTTTAATCAGCGATGTGCTATTAATCAAGGGGAAGTTGTGTGTGTGTGTGTGTGCATCGAAGTAATCTCGGATGACGTTTTCAGATGAGATTGTCTAAAGGATGATAATATCCTCGAGTTTAAAACAGCGGTGACGTTCTCTACCTTTCTATTCATTCTCGTTGTGACATTGTTTGTATACGATTTATGACGTTCTAAGGTGTGACGTATGGATTTATGAATGCGTGATTTATAACTCATAGGTGTTGAAGCGTACGATGAAGTTCTGAGATTGGAATATAATTCTTTTGTGAACTATTATGAATTCGAAGGAGAAACAGGAGTGATTTTAGCTATGCTGTTGCAACGAAAAGTGATTACTGTAATTTTCAGAAGCAATTATTTTCCTATGTTCAGCATCGTTCATTCATTATTTTTCCTCGTTGTTTCAATGTTAGAAATTTATGCATCAATTGTGAATCGAAGTTTACCAGATAACTATACAAGATTATGATTTTTAAGAATTATATATTAAAATAATGTAAAATATCATATCTCTATGAGCGATTCTCTATTTTTATTCATGTTTTTCGGTTAAAACTCATATATTTCTATTTTTTATATTTGACTTTTCATTGGACGAAAACATTGATCAACAGTGGAAAAAAATTAAAAAGGCGTCTGCAATTCATCCACCGAAGTTTATTATATTGATAAAATATAAAGTTAATAACATTATTAGATTCATATCAATTACATTATAATAAACTCGAATCTGTACTAGAATTAAAAATTTTTATTTCCCGGTGTCTTGTGATGAATTTAAAATTAAAGATTCAGTGGATATAATTTACGAGTCATACCAGGAAATTATAGAACTCTTTCTTAGAGTAATTTTAATTCCAAATTTTCCAATTTAACTTAAAAAAAAGGTTTCTTTTCACAGCTCGCATTTCAAAAGAGAGTCACAGCTGGAGTATAAAGGCTCCCAAAATACTCGGCAGAGATAAGTTTCTCATACATTCATTCTAAAACTTCATACACATTTTAGTTCATGAATGATTTTCCATATTCCTCCTCTCCTTTCTGTGGAAATGCCGTGAATGTGACATCCAATCCAAAGAATCAAAAACAGCTTCCGATTTCCTTTTATTTCTGCGGCTGCGAAAGATTCCTTTCACCGAAGCATAATTAAATACTGCTATGAAAATTCTCTGTTCCCGACGTAACTTGGAATGACCTCGTCCCTTTGTTTTACCAAAAGCGATTCATCTAAAATTGAAAAATTCATTTTGAATTGCTAGCTCATGTGGTTCTTTCCCTTTTGGTAAGATATGTAGGTCACTGTTTTTATGAACCTGACTTCAAAGGTTTAGAGAGACGACTTTGATATGAAAAATTAATGCATATTCCCGAAGATATTCATTTAGCTTTCGTATTCATGTATTTTCCTAATTCCTCTTTATAACTGTCTATTTCCTTTACAGAGAAGCTATTCAGTCCACTGATTTCCATCGCAGGCTTTTTCCCATTAAGACCAAAGCTTATTCTTCAGTAGTTAAATCACGTGTGAAATATGAAAACGATAGAAAATCTTTAAAAGCGTGTTTCTATGGCAATGGAAATTTATGGCAATGGAAATCTATGGCAATGGAAATCAACTTTATCTCTGAGGTGTGGTTTTTATTTTGTAATTTCACATTCATTGAAACATTTCGCTCTAAATTAAGTAAACGGATCTAATAGTTTTTTATATTAGATCAGATTTAATTAAATAAATTAATCAAATCTGATCTAATATAAAAATAAATAAATTAATTAAATAAATTAGATAGTATTTAATTAGATATTCTTTTACAAATAATGTTTCGCAATTAAACAAAACATTTCTTAGTAACAACTAATGAACGTGTTTTCTTTATGTTCCCACACAAAGTATTTATAATTACATCAGAGTGTTACGTGTAGAAGTATTTAACGTTACCGTAGAAATGAACATTTGAGCATTGGAAAGAAATATACTGTATTTACGAAACATACAAATATGGTTCTAGATATAAAATACAGAGATGTAGTTAACATTATTGATTAACCAGTATGAATCCATTGTCCTTATGTTCATAAGCATCGTACAGCTAAACCCACCATATCACGGTCTCTGTCAGCTTACTATTCCCTTCATCAAGGCTTAAATCCTTCTGCATGTGTTTGCAGAAATTCGCAAAACCCCCCAATTTATTCCACGCCAAGGATGCGCTATCTATGGGACTGGCAACAATCCCTTTTATCTCCACTCTTTCGGCCACCGCAACCACAATCATCCTCCTCCTCAACGACATCCTCAATGGTCCAGTCCGGTAGCATCTTCCGCAGTCATTTCACGACTCGACGCGGAAGGTTACTTCCTCCTTCCTGCCCCTCCCACCGCCGTACCCTTAGCAAGGGAACGTCCCTTCCTTTCATCCCTACTTCCGGCGTGGCAACGGTGGTCCACGGACGAAAGTACAGCGTCCGTTTGCATAGGTGTACCCCTTGCCCCATTGGACTCTATGGGAATGAGCATTCGTGATTGTGACGTTTAAAATGTTGATTATTTTTAACATAATACGTATCACTAAATAGAGGTTTCAATTACGTAATTGATTCGGAATAATTTGGGCTGTGATGATCCATTCACCAATGATGAAATTAACAAAGCCTTGAGGGTTACTAAGAATTATCAGACTTCGAAACAGTTATACCCATGGAGACTTTCACTTGTAGCTATGGTGAACTTATTGTTAACCAAAGGCTTCGTATTACTGTCAAGCACAGCTTCCGTTTCGCTAAATTTATAGATATCGTGCGAGATTACAATCTTCCCAATTTAAATACTTTTGTAGTTACAATAGAACATATGGATCATTTTGACAGACAACAAAATTAGCAAACAGAGAGGTTACCATTAACAATTGAGTAATAAATAAAAACTAATTACCCTTAATTATTTGATTTGAGAACACTTCATGAGTAGCATTTGACAATTTTATTTAGAATTTTCATATCTTTTTCACGTATTCAAGTTTATCTTTATATATTAGATTCAAAAATTTTAAATTGGTCAATGACGATCTAAGTACATGCTCATAAGTATGGTCTTAAAGAAAAATAGAGGATCTGAATTTTAATTGCACTGTTCATATACTTAGCATAGTAATTTTAAAGTAAATATGGTCACCAGCAAAATCGTACGTATTTAAAAACGTTTATATTTATATCAATATTCCATAACTCGAATATTTTTACTTCCTGGGTGCATTAACTTCAGCAACCACATACGTATGGAAATAATGAAGCTTGCTTTTACATCTGCAGTTTAAATGCATAATCGTTATTATATTTATAAAAAGTTAGGAGAATATTTTTCGATAATAATGGAAATGCACAAGTTCAAAAGACAAAGGGCCGCTGCAGTAAAAGGCGCATACCTTTTCCTTTCATCCTTCACTATGGCTCACCACAAGCGGAATACAGTATCGCGGTTTGCTTCGCCTTTCTATTTTACTAGCCTTTCTTCACCTTTCACGCCGTATTTCCTCTTTACTTTTTTTTGCCCCATTTTTCCCCCACTCCAGAGCTCCATCGGGAGTTAGGTCGGTAACTCTGCGAATGGAGGGCTTCGAAAAACACAGGAGCTTTTGCGAGGTTTAATGTTTTTTTTCGCTGGAATTACAGGTTGACTCTCCGTGCGTGCTCCTGTGAACTTTGTCGGCATTCCGCGTCCTTTCTCTGGGGCTGAAACGTTACCTCAACGAGTGGAGGCATTGCTCAAAAGACTAGATTCCCTTTAGCATCCACAGTTCCTCGGAATTTTTTATTCCTCATTGTGCTCTCCTCGTCAGGATATTAAATATTTTTCGAGCTTGAACAGATTTGATCTTGCAGATGGCAGCCGTCAATTTATTTTTTTCGCAGATTAAATATTGTTTAATTTTTTGGCCAGAAGGTGGCCATAGTTTCTCGGCCGCTGTGACGCAGGGGTACGTTATGGGGCCTGTTTTTTTACCAGAGTCCCCTGTCGTTGAGTGGGTTTTGTTTTCCCGGAATTTTATTCGCTGATAGAGGCTTTTTTGAGCTTTGGTCATCGTGTTCGATTTGTTACCTTCGTTAGAATTGTGTGAGTGTTTTCCTGTTTTCTCTAGCGATCGTAATTTTCGTTTCTTTTTCACTCCTCATGTATTTTATGTCTTTGTCGAGCTTTTTATTCTTTCAAGAGCTATTGCGAGTGTTTCAAGTGCTGTTCCTTTGTTTACTTTACGTAAGGGCTAAGAGTTTATTGCTGCCTTTAGGAAATACTACGTTTCTTTAAATTTTTAAATTTTATTTTACTTCAAATATCAAGTATATCAAATAAATTTTAATTGGTTGACGTAATGAGCAATTGTTTTCATTCGTCCTTCAATGTTTTCTCCTTTAACGCACTACTTATTGGTGTGACTTGGTACTTCATACTCAACCTGTGACTCTCTTCACTAATTGGAAGTTATCTTATGAAATAATAGGTTTGATAAATTGGACTATAGAATTTTTCTGGAATGTTTCATGATATTTAAAGTAGTTTTATTTGATAATCTGTCATAAATGTAAATTCACTAAACATACACGTTGAATTTGCACAATTTTACTCTCATTTGTTTTCCCATCCAGTCATTGAAAATAAGAATAACATTTTGATGTACAATTTTCTGATTCATATTCATAGAGACAATTTTGCATTCTAATTGAGTTTACGCAAAATGTCAAACACTGCGCGAATATAGAGAATATACATGTATGTTTTGATATCCTAAATTTTTGCTCAGTTATTACCAGTTTTAATTAAATTAGAATCCGCATAGAAGCAAGGGTTTAATTTTCGGTTTGTTTAAATTGCTGATTGAAGTGATTTCAGTGAATGACAATTCATAATGAGGTACTTTCATTCATTAACTTTAAAAGCCAGGTTGGCAAAATAAGATGAATATTTAGATTATAAAACTAATAGCGGATTAATTAAACCCTAAGGCATATAAATACAATTAAAAATTCAGCTAAATTTCCTGAATTTAAATAAATTAATCTAATTAAGCTATGCCAAATATAAAAATGCTAATTGATGATCTTTTTCTCGTATTATGCCATTTAAACAAAGAGTTTCTTAATAAAGCTTCATTATGTATATAGATACATCCTTGCTTACTTCAGTTGACCTTAGATTTAGGTATGTAAGGTTTTTAAAGAAACATAGATGATGAAGAGAACATTCAAACAAAATATCTTAATGTATTGATGGCTATTTTAAGGAGAAACGAATTATCTTAGGTTACTAATATAATAAGTAATACTCTTACCCTCTGCCTACATGATAAGTATTGCTAGTCAAAGTAAAATCAGAGCAATAACGAGATAGAAACGATGCGACTTATCATATTTATCTTCTAATAATCATGAATAATATTTTAATAAATACAATACCTTCAAAAGGCAAAAATTTAGACTTTTTCTACATCATCCGGAAATGATTTGGGAAAAAATACACGGTCCAAACTGGATTATTTTACGTGTTAACCAAGTCAATTTCGGATCCTCGGTCTCTCCCTCTGCACAGGGAACTGACTGCATCACGTAACGTTCGTCAACTCGTTGTCATGGCGTCAAAAGCCTTCTGGCGTTGTAGCAACAGTAATGATAACCGCTTCGGGACAGCGGGTAAGGATATCGTCTGCTTCCATAACAACGTTTTAATTCCGAATTTCGCAGCCGCGTCCAGCATTCCACTTCGGAATTTCCCTTTTTGGCCCTCTTTGTCATTCGGGAAACACTCCCTCGTGCCTTTGTACCTACGTTTCTGCCTCCGATTTCATTCAAAGGGGTGCTTTGTTTACCTCCCGTGTTTCGAACATATTCTTTTCCTTTCTCGTTTTATTTCCTATCGCTGTCCCCCGGTGCTGAATGCGCGGGTCGGTCTTCCGTAACCCCTTCAGCACCCTTTCATTATCCTTTCATTTCACATTCCCCTCGCTGCGATTTATGTTTTCTCCGTACGCCATGTCGTTACCCTTTACTCCGTTTCGTTATTTCCCTTTCGAACGACACGTTCGTGTTTTATGCTCGTTACGTAAAAAGGCAGCGTTGTTCGTCGTCGTGCTGATGGAGTAGAAAATCGCTGTGATTCTGAGCCTTTTTATGGGGACAAATGTGCCAACAAATTCAGGAGAGTGTGTTTTTAGGTACATCAATTACGTCGTTAGGATGCATATATAAATAAGAGATTTTTTTGTTTTTATTGCGGTTATTTTTTGTATATATTTCTCGTGATTGATATCGATAATTCAAATTCATATGTTGCAGATAAATGGTATCTTTCGGCTTAACACAAGCGTAGGATAATTGATATTATTATAGTATAATAGCTGCAATTTGAAGATATATTTCCGTATTTATTATATAACGATAGAATCATTGATTAATGAAATAATATAACTTTTTTCTTTTTAGTTAGAAAGTAGCACATGTTTGATAGTAACGTATATAAAAATTTAAAAAAGGAGAATGGAGGCTTAAATCTGTGAGAGAGTAGTTCTCTCCTGTGCATTTTAACTGATGTTGTTTGATATTATCTTTCAATATGTATATGACATTATATTATCTGAAGCCATCTCGTTATTGTCTGTTCATTCAATCTATTTCATTCACTTTATAATCATTTGATTCGATCTAAAATCAATTCCATCTACACAGACATGTAGAAGACAATTGCTAAATGATGATAATAACTCAACTATGGTATGGACAATTTATTATTTACCTGCAATAATGAAGCTTTTGTAGAGAATCAGTTCTCGTATGGAATTTAATGAAAAATCAAATAATGACGGTCCCACATATGGAAGACTTAACGTAAATTATGTTATTTTGTAATTGGTTGGAACCTAATCCAGAAATGAGTACTTATGTTAGACGATTGGAATTTCAATTTCTTCTCTCCTTCTACTGTATCCAAACCCCTATCTTAACCATAAAAGCTCACAATTCTAATTTTATATTCCCCCTATATTTAGAGTCCTTTAACTCACCTTTCCGTGGATACTCTTTACCGAATAAAAAGAATAAGTGACGCCTTCATTAGGATTCCAGACAATGATCGTAACCGGAAACGCGTGGTAGGATTGCAGAATGGAAATTAGTGGAAGGTGCGCAAGGGTCAAATGGGAAGGGGATGTAGAAGATGAAAAAGACGCAACGATGTGCGCTGTGGTTGCTCGGAAAGGGTAGTAAAATAGGGTGCACTGAGGAAGTTTGAAATTACGACCAACTTTAGGTATGAAATGACAGTCGCAGCGTTGAATTAGTTTTTGTACGTGTGACCTACAGATATATCGGTTGCAAAGTTTTGAACGTAAACAATTCCAGGTTACTAAAACTGGGGATGATGCGAAATTATGAATGGAAGGAGGTCAGGAGTTTTCCGAGAGCAATGTATTTTGTCGTAAGTTTGAAAATGACGAAACACCAACACCAGAATGAAATAATTTTATGGAAACTTTGATGCATGCGATGAGAACGAATCAAATAAGAAATTTTTACGTTTATATACACCCGTCATGATTTTTCGTCATCTTTATTAAAAAGAACAATTTCCCTCTATTCCTGGAAATATTGCATCTTAGCACTTAATCTATAGCTTTCTAGTATAAAATAAATGATTCCCGGCAAATTTTTCACTCGTAAAAACACTTTCAATGGTAAGATTTAATTCATCCGTCTATTCATAATTCACAGTAATAAATACAAAGTTTCTTATGTGGTAAGCAGCTATCCTTCAGGGTCGGTCAGAAAAAGGGATATTTATTTGGCTTTTCATCGAATTACTCACTCATATTATCAAGAATAAGCACTAAATAAGCGAGATTTGAAAAATTATATTAAAGTTGAACTTTCGTATGTTGATGCCCATAAAATCATGGGTATTTTAGCTAAAACGTTGCGTCATCAAATGGCTTCCATCCTTATTCTCTTTCCGATTTAAATCACAAAGGCTCAGTCATTTCGGCGTTCCAAGGATTTCGGAAAAGAGAAGAACATAACACGTAAAAGGATGAAATGAAAACACGTGTTGTTCGGGAGGTAGATATGTGCGAAATGGTTGAAAAGGGGTTGGATAAAGATGGTGTTTTGGAGAATAGACTAGCGTTAGAGATGTAAAGGAGTGGAATTGGCCCTTTTTATGGGAGGGGGTGGAAGTAGCGTTACCATAGGGACGAAGTTTTTGTGACGAGTAGTATTATATGGAACGAATGACAACGTTGTTCAGTTGCCTTTCTAAAGAAAGCTCATATGTTTTGAGTGTTTTTCTTACAATTAGTTAGTTTACTAGTTATGCTATTTTTCTTTACCCGTTATTTAAACAATTTGGAATTGACTATGAGACGATGTCATTTAATTTTACCCATTGAGAATAAATTTTAAGTTTATCAGGTTACCTTTTCATTAATTACTCACCTGATTTGTTATGTATGTTATAGCCATTTAATTAGGTTTTTAATTTTGATATACTCTTACATTTTAGGCTACAAAGTACTAAATAAATTCGAAACATGATTTAGTCACAAATCTTACTATATTCAAATATTTATTATTTCTAAATTTAACTCCTTACCACCTGAAGAAAGTATTAATAGAGATTAAATGCTGGTAGGATTGATTTTTAAAATGAATTCTCTTTAATCTCCTGCTACTTTGGGTATACTTAGACTGTTTGAGATAAAATTTAATAGAGATTCATTTTGCCCCATTTAATAATTAAAATGTTATCTTTGTTCGAATCATTAATAATTCTATCAAAGTATTGGTGCGATGATAGATACTCTCAGAATATTTGCAACAGTATTTCCTAGGAATAGCATTACCATTGATGTTCCCCATAAGTATTTCAATAAGCTCTAAACAGAAAAGAAATACCTCTATATGGAGTGAGAAAGGTTCTATTTCTATAAATAGAGAATTCGAGCAAGAAGTCGTCTCTGAATACATCAGAAAGGGAACTACTACTTGTGAACTGCCTTCCTTATCCCCTCTAATTAACCAAGTAGAAATATAGGAAAGATACTAATGAGCTTCAAACCCATGCGATACGTACGTCTCCATCCTCTCATTATGAATGGAATTCGTGGGTAACACGAGGTGCGGAAACGACCGACTGGTTGCAAGGCGTTCCATTCTATACCCTCACTTCATTTTGTCGCTTGATGATTTCCTAATTGGATTACGCGCCGTAATGATTTTCTCACTCTGGTCCATCGCCCACAGCCTCCGTAGGTGAATAAAGGGATTTTTTTGATGTGCCGATATATTTCTGGGCGAAAAACAATGATGTTCATTCTACACAAAAGTAATTTCACTCATTAATTCAGTTCGTATTTAGTTGCAAGATATGTTATAAACTACTATCATCTATTACAATGGTCATCTATGAATATGTTACTAATGCATTAAAATATTTTCGAAGTACTTTATGACCGAATTTTTTTAAGGAATATATTTTATTCTCGGAATAATTAAATATTATGAAAGTTGTCAATAACAAGGAGTGGGACGAAATAAAATGAATAGAAATCATATTTTTTAGCATTTAATTGTTTTAATTTTATGATATATATCTATGAAGTTAATTCAAATAAAAATAATAATAAATTTTAAGCATTAACATTCGAGAAGATAACTTCGTGAGAATTGGAAGATTTTACATGATTCAGTCATGAATAGGTTCCGGTCGACAGGAACTCAACTACTGTTAGTTAGTACTTACTACTAAAGAACCAAACAAATGAATAACGATATCCATGGTCTCCAATGGATACTGTAGTAGTTTTCTGTACATCAAATTTGCTCTATTATCTGCACATCGCTATAGTCATATGCGTTCAATGCTTTAAGCTTTGTCAAGTCATTTTTCACTTTCTCCCTGCGTCGTCCTGTCGATTTCCCTTCAATTCTGATAAAGCGCCGTCAGTGGATGTTTGGAGTGGCGCTGACAACTCCCGAGATTTTACAAGGAGAGGCGGTGATTGTGAAAATAACTCGGAAAGTTTGTGAAAATCGCGTTCCTAAAATGACGCACTCGGCAGCGTGCCTTTTCTCTCCAATGTGCCATTGTCCAGTCTTCTACTCCCAAAACTTCTCATGCAATTTAATTTTCTCTATTAAAGGATATTTATTTTTTAAGTATGAATCGTATAAAAGTTATTTATTAATTTATTTATAAATTGAATTCTTAATTGTTTTAGGGCATAGGGCAGGTATTTTTTTAGAGCTAATAAAAGCTTTATGTTCATGCGTTACTTTGTGAATGGACATTTCAGAGTCTAATGTACAAATGACGCACTGTTTACTTCCACACTATTTTTATTGCGCGACCGGTTTCGCTAAATGTCTTCCCTGATGATCCTTAGACATTTAACGAAACTGGTTGCGCATTTCTACATTAGACCCATTTTTTAGAGCATAAGATTGTATCTGATATCATTAGCGAAAATACGTGAATTTAGCCTCAACTCTCAGAGTGAAGTGTCTCTTAGATGTTTATCCTGTTTTTTAAATAGGTTTCACACGAAGCGTTTGATTTTTAGAAAAGGATTAGTGATAATGCGCTGTTAATAGTAATATGCCACCGTTACAGAATTTATTATTGGTAATCACTTTCCTTATACGTTTTATAATCAATCATTAGTTACATTTTGACGGTCAACTTTCTTGGGCTAAGCTTCCCATGAACTAGATAAACATTAAACAATTTCTTAGCTCATGTTTCACAGTCATACATACACCCCCTTGAAGATATGTCATGTTTGTTTATTTTAACTTCCATCACCGGAACCCTCCAAGTATCCGACAGCCGCATCGGGGATATCCTCATGGCATGGTGCGTACACTACACCCTTCTTCACATTCTTTGTCACTTTCTCACGCCATAAACCCCAGCTGGCACGTTCACTCCTTTGATGGAAAAGAGGAGGGAGCATACGGGTGCCTCTAGGGACTTTGATGTCGAGTTAACTGGATGGTTTATTCTTTCTTTCCGCCGAGTACAGCGCCTCGAGGGTGAAAAAGGCAATGATACGGCTGTGAGGACTCCTCCACGGAGGGTGCAGAATGGGTGTTGAGTGGAAAGGATTAGTGAAATGGGAGTCAGTAAGGGAAACAATTGTTCGTTACGTAAAGTAGATGACAATGACTGTAGAGAAAATGTGATGACATGAATGATCGAAGTTATGAATTATCTCTTCTTATGAGGTGCAAAATATCTCCTAACATTTGTGGGAGTAACTTTCATTCGTATGATTATGCTCGAAGAATTTAGCTTACGAAACGTTACGTAAAATAGTATTCAACTAATATCAATAAAAGCTATAATGTTCTCGGTGTACGAGGATATTCTAATGGAAAAGATATCTTATGGAGCAATAAAAATATTTCGTGAATTATAAACACTTTTTTTCTGAAAAATGCTAGCAAAATATTAAAACATATTAAACATTCAAATTCGATAATCATTCGATAATGAGATACTTAATTTATTTAGTAATTTCAATTAGTTATTTTTTCTTTTTTAACTTTTCTGAATTTAAGCTGTCTAGTTCATTCAAAATTACATTGATCATCAATTGAATCGTAAAATAATTGACTTTGGATAATAATGTACTCGATAAAAGTTAAATCATGAGGACATTGTTGAGTTAAAGTTCTTGGTAACCATGACCACCATTCAAATTTAAATCATTCAAAGCTAAAAGCCATTCAGTCATTAAAATCTTATTTGTAATTCTTGCTGAAATCGAGTATCAAAACGGCATTAAGATGTTCAATCTTGGAGGTCAAAAATAAGAAAAACTCCCACTTAACGACCTGCGCATAAAAAGGGCAGAAAATCACCCTCGAAACATCAAACCCCTATCTGAGGGAAATTTCTTAGGACTCGGCGAAAAAATTCCGCGCGCTATCTTTTTTTTTATTCTGGCACAAAAAACGGAATAACCTCTTTTTCATCACTCCCACTTAAGGATTTTAAAAAAATCTCTCCGAAAGAGGATGAAAATGCTTTTGGTACATCGTTCCGACCCTCTTTGCTGTACACTAAATGTTCCAAAGAGCTTTTTATTTTTTCTTCTTTTTAAGAACGTAAGCGTGCGAGACCTTGTGATGAGCTTTCTACTGTAAAAGGTTTCGCGTTAAAAATAAAGATTAGCACGCACCAAAAAGGGTTTTCGTGAGAGATAAAAATTTCGGTGCCTTTCGCCTCTACTCGAAGGGGTGTGCTCAGTTGAAACTGATGTTGCGATTACGTAATGCTCACATAAAAATGATGGAAAGGGATTTTTATTTATATGCTGACGGCTAATTCTATAATGTATTCTCACGGGAGCCGATTTGCTTAGATTTGCAACATTGCGAATATTAAAATGAGCTTAATTTGCTGCATTCATTATTTAAGTGATTATTTAGAATTATTTTATAAATCTCAAAGACTTCGACATTTGCTTTGCTTACCTCTTAATATCCATGAAACAAGTATATTTACTTCTAAATTGCCGTGTTCATATCGGGGATTGTGTGAAAAGAATTATTGTTGTTGAAAAGTATTGTTATTTATTATACGTATTGTTACATCACAATAATTCCATATTTAACTTTTGAATGAATCTTCCTAATGAGCTCTATATAAGTAGGCCTTTTATTACGTTTGAATGGGCTTCCTCACATATAGTAGTTTATTATTATACATCAAGGGAAGAAAATTTTAATGAGCTTTTACCAACCTAAACTTAACCAAATTCTCAACTTAATTCCTTCACCAGAATTTTTAGAGATGAATGATAGAAGATTTCAGAACCCATATGCATAGCAAAAATTCTCTCTCATGATTTAATACTTTTTGTTCGTTATTCGTTAAAATTTAGTTCGATCTTTGTTTTCAGTGATGTATACAATTATAAAAGATCCTCTATTCTTCCATTTCACGCAAAAGAGCTTTATTAGCATATTGGAACTGTGGCATACTTTGGAAAACTTAGAAATGTCTACTGTTGATTTGCAGATAAGATGTTAATGATTTAGATAAGAATCACTGTTCGAAACCCTTCTCTTGCGAAGGATTTTGAAGGTGATAAGTTTCGCGGATTATCACTTCCAACTTCGCGACCACTTCCATTCAAAAAAGCGACGTTACGGAACTGATTCCCGTGTCGATATGCATGCAATTACGTGCGGAAACGAACAGCGAAAAAATCTCGTCCATTCCTATTTTCGTAGCGAACGCAGATGACACCAATGCAGCCTCCCGGGAAGCAGGTGTTTAGTAGCTAATACTCCGTACCCGAGATTTAGAATAGAAACAGCAGTGATTCGTATTAATTTAAGTTCCAAAATATCGAAAGATTACGTCGCTAGAATTTTCACAGGATACGAAACAAACCGTGGCATCGCTGTCAAGGTGATTCTCGCTCCTAATAAATTAACCGCTCGTTAGTCGACGCGAATTTTTAATTTAAGAACCTGGATCAACACCGTACGATGGTCATTTGTGCCCTTCGACGGATGCAGGTTTTCCTAATTTTCACCCGACAATTTCATCAGCTGCATTGGACGTGATAATGAGCCCAGAAAGGGTCAGCACACATTTCCCTGCGTTTGTTTACATTTGGAGTCACATAGGTCGAAACAGGATGCTATCGGTAGTTCTTTTTGGATGCCCGTGTTATCGTTATTATTATTTGTGTCACGGGAGCAATTGCGTTGACCCGAGTCCGCAGCCCTAGCTAAGTAGATAATTTATTCCTCTGCGACTCAATTATACGGAATTAGGTCGCATAATGAATTGGTCGAGCCCTATCGTCGCACAACCTTTGCCGAAACTAGGAATGAATTAGTGTTGTCATGACTACGTACTCGTGAATTATGTCGGCATGAATTTCAGCTCTAGCGGAGCTATGAATGCATGTTTTTTTAGAAAATAGATAGAGGAATACGTTAATGTTCGAATAATGAATTAATAATCAGCACGCCCTTATGAATAGGAGAAATCTCTGTGTGGAAATTATTATTTTATTATCCTAGCAACGATTTTCACGCTTATTTTGAAAAAAGGCCTAATTTTCTACTTTTATTACATCCAAATAGAATAATTTGAATTATAAATTTATCGTTGCATAAATTAGTTTCTCTTTAAAGATCGGAGTTTTCAATCCTGGTGCCAAGTACACACAGTCATACTAGTCTTTTTTTGCACGTATAATCATTAAATTAAATGGAGAATGCAGGAGGTAGAGAAAAAGCTAATATCGAGCAGGGAAGTATACAATTTGGAAGCGTTTAAAGTGGGTTTCACTGTAAAACGTCCGATAAATCTTCCTACCGAATAAGTTTTCTAAATGGACCAAAAAAAGGTCGTTTCAGATGTTTTTCAGAGGACTAAAATAGATTGCCCATCGCTTAAGAGGGAACGCATAGTCGTCTCTTTCACGTTTTAAAAGAGGCACTCCCTTTTGGTTCCCTTTGAATACATCGCTGATTGGATGGAAAATGGACCATTTTGAATGGATGACAGCGTTTAATCTGCAAACCTCTAGTTCTTCATACGACTCTCGGATGGGTTAACGTACATTGAGGCTGAAAACTCTCGCCTCTGCACTACGGTATCAACATCTCTGGCATTCAAGTCACCAACCAATGAGAAGCGAGTCTCCACTCGTAGCTTTGAACGGAATTTTTTCCTCGCATATTTACCTTCGCAACATATAGATCCGTCATCCGGAGTCAAAATATGAAAGAATCTGGAGTATTTCCGATATTGGGGGCATCGAGAGAAAGTCCCCATTCCCTCGTTTTTAATGCTTCCAGAGAAAAAAAGTTGAATTCCTCTCGTCGATCCGCGGCGAAAAATCCTCACGCTTTTCGTTCGTCTTTTTTTTCTGAATCTCGGCGCCAATCCAGCGCGCATTAGGCCGATGTCAATCAGCCCGTTCAATAAGCGAAGGGTTCTTTCCCAATTTATTTTTTTTGCGAAAAAATAAACACGGAGGGCGCGTTCGGCGGATTACGGGATCGCTGGTAATTTTCTCTCTGTTTCCTTTTATTTCCTTCGGCGATTCCTATTTTTTCTCCTTTTTAGAAGAAGCGTAGAACGATTTGTGGAAGCGCCGTTCTCAAACGAACCGCCGGACGCCCTCGTAAATCGACCCCTTTCACTTTTGACTTCGTTTCACTATTCCATACGTCACGGATCCGTGTTGTCTCTTCGCGAATCAGATGACGGCAAAGGTTCTTGCGTCGCGGAGGTTTTTGTTCGTCTGCGCGATCCTCTTTTGTCTGCGTACGTAAGGGGAAATGAAGGATCCAATTTCCGATAAGCATTGTGTGTGTCGTAGTTTGTTAAGGCGAAAGGCCGTCGGCGATGTCATGGGATTTGTCTACAAGTGAAACATTCGGTATTGTTCTTGCTGGAATCGGGGAAAGTGTTAAATTTGACTTAGCCTGGACAACGTAATCACGTTATATCGAAAATCAAGTTGTGAAAGGTAGTGCGATATTTAAAATTTAAGCATAATATTTCTCATCATCCATCAAAGAAACGTTTACTAAATATATTTTCAAAGTTTTCCAGTAATTACTACCATAGTTGTTGCTCCGCGAATGTTTTTCGTGAAGAAACTATATACTCAGTATAATTAGTTTCCGATCGTATAACATAATCGTTTTAAAATAGTGGATAGTAATAATATCCAGAATTATGTCCCAGCGATTACTGGGTAAGATACGCATTACTCGTAAATAAGATTATTAGCGAAAGACACGTCTGAAAATCAGCCAAATTTTAAGGAGTCATAGAAGTGTGTTTAAAAATTTTAAGGGCAATAGGAGTATTCCATAGTCTTTCATCAGCTAAAATTTACTTTTGCGTAGGGCATAGCGATACACATAATTATTAAAGTGTTAGATCTGCGCATATTGCTGACAAAGTCCAGTTTCTCTATGAATTAGATTACAAACAAGTTTAGAGACGACTCTTGGATCCTTACTGATAATGGTAGAGAATCCTCCTCTATGGATTTCAGCAGTGGAACGCGTCACTGAATAGATTAGATGAAAGGGCATGGACCAGCAGGAGACATCCAAAGGGCAGTCTGCTTGCGTCAGACGAAAAAGTTTGAATAAAAAATGAACAGAGTTATTGGAGGAAATATGGGGAAAGAGAATTCATAAAGGTGGAATGGCATAGGGAACGGAAATGGAGATGGAGGCTGCAAATGAGGTAATCTGAAAAGGTGAAATGGAAAAAAAGATTGTCGTACACCAACGCGTGGTAATTGATTACAGACCAGGTATTAAGCGGAATGAAATGGTAGGGTTGGAAAGTAGAAGTTTAACACTCTAATAAAGTAGGAATGTATGTATGCAATGTGAATGGGAGAGTTAATATTTCGTAATTTATAAGTATCTTAATCGTAATAACAGAGAAATTAGAATAATGTGGCATAAAGCTATATCTTTTGAACTATAGTTTGAGAAAATCATATTTTAACCGTTCGTAGATTGTAATCAACAAGGCTATTCAATATTTTCACGTATCTCATTTGTTTCTATCGATCAATAGCCGATTACAATGATTTCTCAGCTCTAAACGGATGTATAATTATTAAAATAGAAAGAAAAAAGAGTAAAAAATGATCGTTTATCGTAAAAAATACTTTAAAATTTTTCTTCCGATTGTGAGAACAAAGGTTGAAGAGGGAAAAATCGAAGCAGAAAGGAGACATCCGGATAAAGAAATTAATGGGAGTGGAATGAACACAAGCGGAGCGGTTCAATCTCCGCATCTCAGAGCTCATTTCCTGTTCCTAGCGAACGCTCTTCTCTCCTCCATTCTTTCTCCATTATTCCATTACACGTGCCTTTCTCTCATTATTCCCTTCTCCATGGAAATCCTCGTACGCATGGATTGCTCGTCTTCACTCTCAGATGAAAATGAACTGTGAACTTCAGATGAGTAGATGTAATCCACGGCGTTGCATTCGATTCGATATAATCAACTGAACCTCTGTTTTTGACACCTCCAGCTATTGGACCTCTCTAGCTATTGTTACGACATGTACGTCAACAATCAGTGCAAAATCAGTTGTTGTTCAGAGCTCTGTTGGGTTAAAAAATCAACAATTAACTCATAAATTGTCAATAGATACAAAGTTTATCATATTCAGACACCTTTTTGGATGCATTCATGAAAATGAGCATTGAAATTTATATGGCATTCCTTAAAAACGAGTTGCAATGCGTAAGTTTTAAAGATGGAGTGTTAATAATAATCTCTCAATAAAATATATGCATCAAATCTCTTGCTATACCCATTATTTATTGGTGATTGAACTAATCATTTACTTTTTTGATTATGCCTTTTGTAAATATAATTTACTGTAATATATATATATATATATATATATATATATATATATATATATATATATATATATGAACGTAATTTGTATTCTGAATTGAGGGATAAACTTTTGAAGAGAGAGTATTAAATCATTAAATTTTTTACTATATAGAGCATTATTATAATTCTATGGAAGTTTTGTTGTATAAGTTTATTACCTTACAATTTTCACTTTTTTACTATGTATTTCATTCAATACCAACGTACTGCCTTCATCTTATCAAATGGCCAATCGGTTTTCGGTGAACAAAGATTCTAAGAATATAAGTTTCATGTTCGCTTCTCACCAATTGTAATTGAAATGTTTGCTCTCTTCGGTAGTTCACGGTCCAAATTGCTTTCAAGGAAATAATAGCGTCTAATCAGAAATTATAGCTCTGTTTATTGAGCTTTAAATCAATCTTGCTCCTTACTTTTCGTCTTTATTGGCAACAAATTTGAACAGCTGTTGCCTTAAAGGTGCAGTATTCATTGTAAACGCTCACAAGTATCTTTAAAGTTGACCTTATTTATAAGTCTAATTCTGGTTTTCTAGGAGCCGTTAATAGCATACACCATCCTCTTATTTGTACACGAATTTCGCATCCTTACCTCCAAAGAACCTGTACTCTTTAATTCTATACACTATATAGAGATTATTCATTCTAAGGTTTCAGTGTATGTGTGAATCCCTCTATTGCAACCTTACTTAAGAAGATTTCCTCCATACTCCTTCAGTATATTGGTTTAATTGAGTAAGTATCATTTCCATGGAAACGGTTCTCAACATCACACTCCATTTCTGTGCGCCCTCTGAGTGCTGCACCATATCCCCGTATCTTCTTTCCCATTCGTATTTACCTTCCACTCCTTTTCCATTCCGTATCGTATGTTACAATTCCCTCCTCAAAGCTCTTCCCTTTCTGTAAGCTTACGAGGTTTCAACCCATCCAAGACCTCAATTTCTCATGTACTTTTCTTTATGCGTTGTTCAAACTTACTTGTTCCAGGAATTTTGAATATCTAGTTTCCATTCCCTTTTATGTTCAGCTTGTCATTGTTTCGCGTTATTCAATACGGTGTTTCGTTGTTCATGAGCTCTTTCGAATTTACGAATATTTATAATATTTAGCTTCACGCCTTTTCCTAATGATTTTAACGTTAAAACGTTTACTACTATTTACATTTTACTTGGCACAGATTTTGTCGTTCATCGTTCATTTATTTTATTTTGTTTTTTATAAGTCCGTTGATTATTAATTACATCACTAAATGGATAAAAAAATGTATCCAAGTTTTACAATTCCCTAGGTATATCTATTCGAGTAGAATCAAAATACAGAATATAAAATTTAAAATGAATATGCGCATTATATTTTCGGAAACCCTAGCATCTTTTTTCAATATTAACGGAATATTTTTTATATGAATTATTTTTGAGTAATTAATGGCTTTACTGCTTCATTGTACTTTATTGAAAACATTAATTGTGTCAATCAATTATTTTTCGTCTTAAATTTCATTTCTCAGCGTAAATTTTAATGAAGTACGGTTTTAAATTACACAGCCATTAGATCAAGGATTAATTAACTTGCTCGATATAAAAAAGATAGAAATTTTACATAAAATTAATATTTAAGTACAAAATATTTGAATTTAAAAAATCCTGGTGTAATTTTCAGAAGGTTCAGTAATCACGTTTTGATCACAGTGTATCAAAATCTGTAATAATTTGTGAAAGATTGCGAAGACTTATAAAGGAGTAATTTCTATATAGATGTATTTCAGTATTATCATGAGGTAAATTCTTGTCAACGCGGAAATATAGCTTTCATAACTTAATCATCTCTATAAGACCTACCTACCTACCTACGTATGAGCGAATGAGAGCTATTCTGTTTACGTAAACAAGATTATTTAATGAAAAAAATCTCATGCGTTGAAAATTGAGCTTCATTACTTATTGAATCGTATTTCATTCTGTTCTTTGACTCTCATTCCTTATAAGATACAAATTTAATTAAATAGTTTTGTATTATTATTATTATTTATGATATTTTATATTTTATTTAATGAATAAATGCTAAAATAGTTTAAATATTACATCACTTGCTTTCAGTTTAATATATTTTAGAAATAATGTTTAAGACAAATTGATGGGTTTATCTCTTTAAGGTGGTTCACAAAGAAATTTTAACTACGTATACATTAATTTAAATTTTTTAAATGAATTTAAACTATAATTGATGTATAGAATCCATCAATATGTATCAATCCATCAATCAATATTGACACATTTTATCGTACATTTTTCATTCAATATCCATTGATATAGAACATCGTGTAAATGAAAATGTTAAGTTTGAATAGAATGCGGACATCTTATGAGATGACGTCAACCCTAGCGTTCCTCCGATCTCTTTAAAAACCCCTCCATTTCACATATCTTATTCCGTCCTCTCCTCTTTAAGACATTCCTTAACATTCTCCTTCAATTCTTGCAGCCCTGTTTTCTTACCCTTCCCTCATTCAATTTTCTACCCCTCTTCCCGATGTCCTCCAAATCTCCTTCCTTTCCCATCGCTTCCTCTCACACACTTTTACTCACAGCTCCATTTCCCCGAGTTTTTCTCTTTTTCAAAGAGGGCCTTCACTTTCGATTCAACAGCACTTTGCATGGACCCTCTTAGACCATCGCCAGGTAATCTTTACCTTTCCCCAGATGTTGATTCTGTTTCCCCCGGCAACTTGCAATATGGCGATTCCCCCCCATACAGCGCTTTTGTGGCTAAAACGGGCTCACATTCGCGGTTGATACTAAGAGAGGGTTAAACACACACTCGGTAGACTTTTATTTCGCGAATATCTAGGCCGTTTTGAAACGGAGCCAGATTTTTACGAGATGGAGAGATTCCTGGTTTCCAGCACGTCCTCCTCGTGTTAAATATTAATTGTTGACGGCGTCTCGGAGGCGTGGAGGAGTGATGGATGATCAAGACGTTTTTATCCATGCTGATTAAGCATCTCGCGCGTTATTACTGTTTGCATGGAAACCGGTTCTTGTTTGTTCGTTGCTGCGGATACGGAAGTAGCACGGAAACCGTCTTTCGTTGATTTAACTAATGTTTATTTAGAATCATTTTATATTTTATTTTATTGAATTTGAATATTAATAGTTAAAAATGACTACACTTGTGTTTATGTTTCATTTTTCTTGCGCTCAAGGTTTGATATTATACCTGTTTTCTATTGAATAACATTTCCTGTTAGAGGATTGATCCATATGTGTGGGTGTATCTGTATTAGTTATCTCGTATTGTTGAATTTTTCGGATTAATTTTCCAATAATTGGAATTCTTTGAGGAATATGGGAAATTGATGAATTCATTCCTATTTCGATGTATATATTTTTTCCTTTTCTCATTCAGTTTTAATGAATTTGTAATTTATTTCCGTGATGAATTTTTGATCATATAGCATTTTACCTTCCTCCATGGAGCATTTTTGATTAATGAAAAGAAATTTTAGTTAAAGTTAAACTAAACAAATATTCCCGATAATCAATAAGGTCTGGTATAACCAAATGTTGATGCCTACATACATACGAGAGCTCATTAACTTTAATATATCTTTTAACTCATCCTAAATATACAGAATTATTGTATATTATGGACTTATAACGCACAAGGGTTAACGTGAAAACTTGCGTTAGAAATACATCCTTGTGATGAAATTTCATCAGGTATTTTGCATACATCTTGTATTGTATGTTTGTGTGATTTTTTTATTTGAAAGACTGATTCGTTTACTTATTTTTCGTCATATACTGAACTCATAGATATTTTCAGGTATAACTAACATTATTACTAGCTAAAACCTCTGGAAATAAATCATGAACTCGAAAATATATGAGAATAAATTAACTGAGATAGTATCACAGGAAAGTGACAATATTCAAAAGTTACAGATGAAACCGCAATGACGTATTTAAAAGTTTCGTTGTGAAGAAATTTAATCGAAGTAAAAATCTTTATTTTAGTGTTCAGCGTATATATTTTGTTAAATAAACATGATTCAATGCATAATAATAAAGTGGAGTTAATCATCACTTCATTTTGCCGCAGCAAAGCAAGAAAGACTACCGCAAAAGGAAATGTTCCATCGGGGTGTTATTTAAATAGGCGAAGGAACGTAAAATGCCGCAGGCTCTGCACCCGAGGAGAAGTCCGCATTCCCTCCGTTTCATGCCTCGAGTGCACTCCAATTTCATACAGCAACCCTCCGAGCACAAGCCCTTCAAAAAACCCGTCTTTTCCCGTTCTACTTCGCCTCACGTACTTTGCTACTTTTTCATTAGCCGCGAATGTGGGATAGCGGCGTTATGACACGACAACCCTTCCTTTCAAAGCGAAGGGTTTCTTTTTTTCCTCCGCTGTTTGTAAACGTTATCCTTGCACGAACCCATGTCCCTCTTCTCCATCACGCTTGCGACATCTGGACGGGCTTCGTACGAGGCTCCTTAGAAACACGAGTTCTTAGATGTCCCTGGAGTAAAATGGGGCAGCGCGTGAGAAAAACCGTCCTTCGCTTGTTTTTGGTCATTTTTAACCCTCTCTTATCACGTTTGTGGCGTGCTTTTTGTCACCTCTCGGCTCTCTATGTACTTCCGCATTTCTCTCCTAACGTGCAAGGCATCGCGGCACGAGAGAAATTGCAGAAAATGGCCGCCTTTTCTTACACCATTACCGCGTACGACGCCATTCTTAAATGGACCTGTTATGGGAATTTTTTTATCTCCGAGTTTTACGACGCGGCCGTTTCCGGTGGCTGCGGTGTGAGGTGATAGTTCAGACTGCGGTCTCCGTACGCTTTTCTTAGAGATGGAGTTTAATGGAGTTATGTGGATAGATTGATGGACCCCTTATTGGTACGGTGGGTCTCTCTAATGGACCCCACTGCTTCTGCACCCAGAATTTCATTTACGAGCGGGAAAAATTACTCAGCTGGAATTCAGGAATGCGTCGGTTTTGCGAAAGAAAATAATCAGGAAAGTATTATGACGTAGTTTCCACGCGTTGATGGTGTGATGAAGTCTGGCGCGACATTAGTAAATTTGTAAACAGTATACTTCAATTTGCTATTTCAAGGCTTAGAAGGAAAAAGAATGTACTGAAAACAGTGAAAAAGATATCTTTTTTCGAAAATTTGTTTTTAAGTACTTAATTATGTTTTACGCATATTTAGATTGGTTTTGTTATTAAAAAACTTATGGAATTAGATATATCTTAAATTCTATAGATAGAATAATATCGTAATACATATGACATATTTATAATGTATACGTACATCTCATAATAAATAGTATAATTTAAAATGTATTTATTACCAACAGTATGGTTAGTACAATCAGAAAATTTCAAATGAGCAATATAAAACAGATGAAAATATAAAATTATAATGATAAAAGTAAAAAATTAAATGAAAAAATAATCATAATACAGTATTTTCAAGCAGTCTTGTTAATTAGCATTCAAGGATTTATAACTGGATAAATCTGCTACTTCGGAAAGAATAGTTTCATGATCGATTCTCGATAAAAATTCATGTACCAAAGTAATTTTTCGCTCAAGACTTCTAAACAATAAAACCGCTAACATTTATAAAATGGAACAGAATATCCTTATATAAGATGAGAAATTCTTAAAGGACGTATTAAACACGTGGTTGACTTTCCGGAAAACAGCGGTAGAGGAAACGAACTGATTTTACTGCAAGATTAATTTCACTTCAGGAGCCATTAGGGAAGCTGCGAAAGAGATGCGAAGAGCTGCAGGTAGGAACTTGGAATCTCTCTTTTCATTTAGCAGACGTCTCGGAAAGAGCTTTCACGGTGACACAGTTTTGTCAAAGAGAGGGAAATAGAACGGCGCAGTCTTTCCATACGAATGCTTTTTTACCGTATGCCAATATTTAGGACGCGATTTTTTTCATACGACTCGAGAGTAATTTCGCGAGTTTTGTCGGATATTCAAGGCCGAGGAATAAAAATATCTCCCGGAAGAGGATATCTTGAGAGCGGATTTCTGGAAAATAGAGGAGAGATTTTCAATTTCAGAAGAAGCAATTTTTCTCGAACGGTGCACATGAGTAAAGTCGTTTTCTGTTCCGTAAGATGAGTGATTCACTCTTCCCTCGGTTAAGTAACTAGTTCCGAATGTTTAAATGGATTTTCCTGAGTTATTTCTATTGGTTGATGCTCTATCTTTGGTACGTTTCCTGGCTGTATACTAAAATGATTGATCTTTTATCTCTTTGCCTTTTAATGGAATATCAATGTTTTTATTCGGAAAATTGTCTTGTACAAAAGGCATAGTAAAGACCTTTACTAATGTTTCATTTTTATTTTATCGTAAGTTTTAACGATTCATATTCTTTAAACTGTTAGCTTGATTAAAAAATTCTCATTTGTGAAATCTTTTGTGCGATTTCATGCTGATTCGGCAGAATGACCTCGAAGTATAATAGCTCATTTATCAAAATCTCAAAATTTTAGTGTGATGTTTTCAAATCTAACGGAATAATTTAAATTATCATATTTAAAATATAAATAAACCTTTGATTCATTTCTAGAGAGTGATTTGAGTAAACTGATGTTTCATAAATATGACATAGTAACGATTATATTTTACTTTCCAAATAAGAGCTGAATAAAGTATTTTAAATTCTCGTCTATGGAATTATAAGGGTTCAGCCGTGATTTAGCATTACAGTCTGAGAATTCAGCCAGGAACAAATTATATTGCTCGTTAATGACAAGGAGTTCTTAAAATTATATAATTTATATAAATACAAATATTATTAATTGACCTACTCTATTTCATATATTACTCACTAAACGTCCCAAAAATTTAATACAGTTAGTAGATGTTCTAGTAGAAATTAGGTAAATTTGTAATAATATGTATAACAGTTTTTAGGCTTTAATACGTATCTTAGTTACATTTGTGTGGTAAAATTTTCTAATTGTTAAATAATGTATAGGAGTTGGGAGCTTGGAAATAGTCTTGATACACGAAACTTTCAATGTACTCAAAATTTCGGACCATAAATTACAATCGTATAGCGTCCGAAAAAGGAACCCAATCAAGTACTACTGGTTGTATAAGATCAAGGCAATAAAAATTTGCTGAAATGTTACTACACGGTCTAGTTGAACTGGTAAGATGTCCCTAAGGTTAAAAATTCTTATTTTATTGTCTCGGATAACACGTGAATCTTAAAAATGTTCGTTTATGTATTTTATATCGTAACATGGTATATTATGATTTATGATATCTTTAGAATGAAAAATGTGGTAAGGAAATCGCTGGTGATCTGTTTCCTTAATTTTTAACTAAAGATCATTATTCCAGAGAAAATTAGACAAGTTAACGCGTACAAATCCCTTATGTTTATCTCTTTCATATTGATATTTTGAGTATTTTTTCACTTTCACTTTTAAATTTCCTTATCCCTGGTGAATATCCTTTCAAGCTTATGAAACAGCTGGCTCATTTCATTTTCTTACAGTCGGTTCTTTCATATCCCTTTTGAAATATTATTACCACCGATTCAATAAAATTCCCGCCTTAATGATAAGTATGGGAAAACAAAATCTCGCAAAGTGTGAATCAACGAAAGGGAAATGAAAGAGAATATTAATCCGGAGCTCGTAAACTGATGGAACCATAGCAATAATTCCTTTCTTTACTTACGAATGGAAATTAAGGTCGGAATGTTTTTTTTTAAGCAGAGGAATTCGTTTAATTGCTACAGGCATCAGAATGAGAAATAAAAGAACTTTCATTTTTTCAAAGTTCTCGCCTTCAACATCAAAGGTTCTAATGTCCTCAATCTTTACGACTTCGTAAATCATTTGGGTAGTGAAAGAGTTGAAGGGAGTGGATGGAATGGTAGAAGTGATGGAAATCGGGGTTATGAGAAAGGTTTTAAGGGTTACGAGGGGTGCCAGGGTGCGGCTATTCAATTTGGAATATCTCTCTCCTCCCATTCTGCCGACAACCCTTACGGTGACATCCACTCTGCAGAAGGACGTTTGGCCGACATAAAATGTTTAACCGAAATTTTACCAACATATATTTTACGAATAATTTATACCTCAATGTTATACACTGAAATGATTTAATCGTGTAATTTAAATAATCTCTTGTTTTATTGTTGACTGGTTGTGTTAATGTATGTTGATTTCGTGTAAAATATATATGCTCAAATTTAATGCTCCTAAATAAACGGGTAAGCAGAAATTATTTTGAGACTGAAACCTTATAAAGTGATCGTGATTTCTTAATAAAGTATACCGATAAGTAATCAGTACAGATCGATTTCTTTAATCGGATTTCTTTAACAATCAGAGAATTATAATATTTAGCTATGCTATTAACTGCTGAATTGTTTACATACTATTACATCGTACATTGTATTACATTGTACATTAGATTACATTGTACATTATATTAACTATTGCATTGTTTGGAGAAACTAGATAATTTTCTCTAATTACTACTTATTGTTAAATCTCAGTAACTTGTTGTATGCGAAAGACATGTTAAAGTATTTGATGTGTAATTTTAGCTTAATTAGACATCGATATATATTTTTTTGCTCATACATTACATTCATTGCTACTGGTGAACTCGATGAAATGTTGAGGGAAAGATAAAGGCATTTGGAAGATAGGATTAGAGGCGTGGAAAAGGGTCGGGAAACGGAGGTTGGTAAGAGGGAAGGTGGTTTTAATCACAAAATCTCCATTTGTTTTCCTGTCATCTGGAGAAGGAGTTCTGTAAGTAGTCCGACATTCCTCGAGGGCGACTTTTCTTCGGTGGGAGATGAGGACAGCTAAACCCTTAATTGCATCTACGAGAGAAGCCCATAGAGTGGGGCGGAGGATGGGGTTTTCGTATTCTACTGTTTCTAACGATGTAATTAGGGACACCGATTGCTTATTTGGAAACGTTATTCATCCGTTATTAGCAAAATGAAAATAAATGGAAGTGGGTTAAAAAGAGGTCTTCAGGAAAGGAAAATAAAAACGGATATAATAGTTTTTGAAGGAAAGAATGATAATGATTGAGAACAGAGGCCAAAGACTATTATATTATATTTTTGAACAAATGATGAAATTTTCATTTAAAACTCATTGAAGCGACGTTTAAAATTTATTTAATTTTGTTTTTGTGCATAAGAAATGAGAATTTTGAGAAATCATAGATAATTTCGATGGAATTCATGTAAAAAAAGGCGTGTGAATATAAATAATAAGCATGTACTTAAAAAAAAACAGTTCATTAAATTAATAACTTACTAAAAAAATATGAGAATAGGAATCTGATTATTACCCTTTTAAGACTTGGGAATAAAATTGATTTGATCATAAAATACACAATTAAATGTACAAAAAGAAATACTCTTTGACATGATAGTTCTTTGACGAGCCTTCTAATATTATATTGTTATTAGAAAAATTTCGAAGTAGAATATTCTGAATGAGTTTACAATAGTTAAGTGATCGATTATAAATAAAGTGTTGGCTTTCCTCCCAAGAATCTCAATTTCGAAATGTCGACCTCAAATTCGCATCCGTTAGGAACATAAGCGATAGAGATTAAAAAGGGAAAGCTAAAATAATCCCTCCTCAGAAGTTCTCTTCGATATTCCTCCTCTTAAGGCAGTGGACCCAAAATATACGTCGCCAGCATTCCCATCTTAATGAACGTGCTTCTCGGAGCTGCTAAAGGGTCCTCATGGGACACATGTCCTCATCTCCTTTGAGCGCAGGAATTCGAGCTCCCTTTTTATACATCCAAGGGTATGGGAAAAACCCTCACAAACGACTCCCTTTCATCCCTTTTTTTGTCGGTGACCGATTCACGCCGTTGGGAAAAAACGAGCCGTGATGAGCGCATATCTCCATGGAGACTAGAGAATGTCTTTTTTTATCCGTTATGAATCCTTGAAGCGGGAAACGGATAATTGGTGCGAAGGCGTGAAATCCCTGATTGTTAATGGAGTTGCCACGGGCGTTGCTATCGGATGTGGAATCCCACCCCCTCCCCCCGCATCGTTAACTGCTGATTATAAGTTGAATAAATGAACGAGTTCATTGACTGGCCGACTCATTAGAGAGAAACAATTCACTCGTTCTATTGGTGCATCTCTTCTTCCCTTGGCCGTCGCCATGCAATTAGCGGCTGCGGAAGTGCTTGTTACGTCCCCATCCCGTTTTATGCCTCCGGATGGGAGAGCCCTGGGCGGTCAGAGGCGTTTTACTAACGCGATTTCACGCCCTCCCTAATCTGCTAAATTTAGAGGAGATTACTACGGCTATTTATAGAGCCACATTTAAATATATCTTCGCCTGCTGTCGAAATTCGACTAGCTTATTCAATGTCATATATTGTATATTCTTTGTTTTAAGACGTTATTTGAATATTATGTTCACATGTATTCATACGCGAAATCATCCTGATTGCGTTAATAAATATTTCGTTCGATATCAGGAATTTTTTTCAGGTTTATGTTGTAATAGCAACCGCAAAATTGATTTAAAATTTTTAAAAATTTAAATAAATGTCAGTATGTCAATATAAAATTTTAGAAGTTAGGTCATTTCGTAATTTTTTTAATTTAAAAACCTTCCCTAGGTACTTTCCATTCAATTGATAAATATTATACCATAGTAAGTTATTATATTTAGCAATATAACAAACTGCAGTCATTTAATATTTTTATTTGCTGTTTATGCAGAACTTTATCAGAGAAAATCATCAATCAAATTTCGAATAAGGTTCTATTTAATCGCTGATCTACAATAAAATATTAATATGAGTATGTATTACCAAATTGAAAACAAAAAATTCTGTCCAAGGTTTATTTGATACTGAAGTATAAAAGATAAAATAAACTATCATTAAGGTGATATACTTCGTGTTATACATTATAATTACACTCAGAAAGATATTATACCATTTTTTCGCTATTAATCCAGCTTTATTTCAAATAAAGACGAGGGAAATAAAATGATTACGCGCCAAAATGATATTTTAAATGTAAAAGTTTTCTCGGAATCGTAAAAAATAAAATCCAAAATTCAATCAAATTTATGTGATAATATTGCGTGGAGGTCGACTTCGGAAAGTTTCAATCACGGAATGCGAATAAAAATTTTACGATCAGAATTCTATTATATATTCCGCTTATGCCTTTGAATAAGTTTTTTACGATCAGTTAAGATTTTTAATTTCGATAACTCCCTTTATAGCCGAATATTTTTCCTAATCTTTCTTTTTTTCTGATGCTAATTCGTTTATCCCATTAAATCCACATCAGTGAATTTTTCCGCATCTGAATTATTGGTGATAACTCAAGGGTTATGATACATTATTTCCCATTTGTTCTCTTTTATGGGGAAATATGAAGCACCCAATTTATTTCTTTCTTAAAATTAAATAAACATTATTTCCTTTTAGAATGCTTTTAAAGCTCTGCTTTTATCTCGATTATAAAAAGCTAAAGTTGATTTTAATGATATATTTTGTAGCTTTCCAATCTACACGATAGGGTTCTATCAATTTATAAATGGAGGGATATGAAATTTTTAAAAATACGAGAGATATTTTACTATTATATTCATCATTCAAACCCATTAATGACCTTTTAAATTGAACTTCCCCATTTATTTTAGGAGGTTTAGTTATGATTTTATCACTCAATAGGTATTAAAAAAAAGAAACGGAGAAGTAATTTTAAGCTGTAAGAGTTTTATTTAATTTTGTCCAGTATTAATCTTTCCCATGTATTGGTACGTGCAGTATTTTTACTTTCCAAAAATCTCGAAGGCTCTCGATACGTGTTGGCAAAGTACGTATTTTTTCTGAAAATCGAAGTTCCGTTTTGTGCCGCTATGAGCGCTTCGATTCCACTAAGAGATCGACTCTATTTCCGGGTTCATCGGAGGGATGACGTATCATCTTGCTCATTTCCTCCTCGTCTCATCCATCTGAAAGAATATCCTGTCACTGATGAACGTCCCATTGCATCGCTTATCCATTGGCTCGGACCGCAAAAGAAACAGCTTTCAATTTCCTGAGCGATTCCTTCACTCTGTTTCATATCCGAGTTCAAATATCTCTTTCACGAGCTAATTGACCTCTTTTTTATTTGGAGTTTTCTTTTATTTTGAATCGGATGCTTATCTTTTTTGTGAGTTATTCGATATAATTGTTTTGTAATTTTTTTAGTAATCAAAAACTAATTTGCGTTTTCTACGATAAATTACCCTTTGTACATATTAATTACTTGCGATGTTATTTTCATTCTATATGTATACATGACGATTTAGTTCGTAAATTTTATTCCATATCTATGCCTTATACTTTATCTTAATTGAAATAATTACCAGTATTAAATAGTTATTTTAAAGTTTTCGAAAACTTTAGCTATTGCTATAAAATAAAGGTAATATAATATGATAAATTTTACACAATCGGATATCTTTGATACTGCGTTGTGAAAACAGTTTAAACTGTGGAAACACTTACTAATTTCCATGGCCACGATGCGATAATAAATATTAACAAGTATGATTAGTTTTAAGATCAGATTCCTCATCTAAATTTTACATAACTATGATAGGCATAAACTCTGCGTATATTTCGTCTGCAGTGTTATTTTATCTTGGAAAGAAATTCTCCATCTTATCTTCTCTAATATCCATCTCATTGGTACAATAATGCTTTTTAAGGCGAGTTATCTATGAATATCGTGTCTCTTCATATCAATTGCTCTAATTATATTGGGTTTACAGGAATCTGTATGTTATTGAGGAGATAAATCATTTTCCACATTCGTTATGCTTTAAATGTGCTTCATTTTAGTCACATTTGTTATAAGGACGTTCTATCTATCTTTTTAAAATTTCCAAGTGCCGGTGGTGTAACTTAATATTTCTGTTAATTTCCAGAAACTGCAATGCTCCTGCCAGCATCCCTCAGCTCCAGCCGTCACATCAACGAGACCAGTGACATCCGTCGCAACTTGAGACTCCGCTATCCCAAGGACCCATCCAGGCCAGAGTGAGTGTTAATCCTTTTATTAAGACGTGCATTCAATCTCGCTTTCTTTAGAATAGAATCATTGTTATGTCTAGATGAATCGGAACAAAACATGCGTTGATTCGGTAACAATAAATGAAAGTTCATAAAGTATTTTAGTAAAAATCGAAGATAACACATTCCCATTGTAATCTGCCAAGGGGCCTTCTATTCACGATGAGCCGTATCTAAATTTAGTACGAAAACTTGAATTTGAAACAATATTGCACAAAGTATTACAATATTTTAAACAATGGCCATAGAACTTAAACAATTAAATGTGATAGTCCCCATCCATTGTTCACATGGTGACGATAGCATCGCATACGATGGCGACAATGCAATAAAAAGGTCGAGGTAATTCCTCCTAATAAGGTCATAACCTAAGCTCAGAGTTCAAGAGCAAAAAAAGGAACAAAAGGCGGTGGACACGAGGAGTCCCCGTCATCTCCTTCCGGTTGAGGACTCATTTAATGCAGACGCGCCAAATGGGAAAAAAAGAGACACTCCCAGCAATTTTTCCATCCCCGAGAGAGGGCAGTGCTTTTGAGTGAATAATTGAGAGGTATGCATTCTGCTGGAATTAGAGTGAAAAAGGATGTTTATAATTGGCGGGAAAGCCTCCAGTGATCTTCTCCCATCCGCTGTTTACCCATCGCATCGCTTTTTTACCCATAATGCCCCGCTCGCGTTTTTTCCCGCCCTTTCTCTTCGGATGGCGATGCAGATAATGGGAGTCGATTGTCTTTTGTTCTTGCGTGCTCCGTCTGTTTCGCGCCAAAACCCCACTTTTCGCTGCGCTCCTTTTGTCTGCAAAGAAAGGATAGCGTTTTTTCTTGTTGCAATAAATGTAGCGTAGCTGCACTATAAACATGAGTGTTTCTCGAAATGGGAATGAATGGATGTGATGATGCAGTTTTATTGATTTCTTTCATCGCAAAAAGCTTCACTGCAGTAGTGCTGTAAATGAATAGTGAAATCGCTTTCTCATTCTGTTTTCTGCTCTATTTTTCTCGAAAAAAAACTCTATATCCAACTCGATTTTTTCTCAAATGCGTTACCGTTGTGTATATTAAGTTTTACGAAGTCACGAAAAGCACTCAACATTCAACAAACTTGAAAGGTGTTAAAAATAGATATTATGAATGAATTTATGTTCGATATAACATTGAATGTATGAATGTTATATCGAACATTTATTTATTTTATAACTCAAAAGTAATCAACTGCCGAGTAATTTAAACTTAATTGTTTTATGGTGAGGATATTCAGTTAAATTCAACGCATTATCTTATTTCATCCATTTTTATACATATTATGTAAAAATCTGGTTTTTTTAAATTTTATCCGTATCTTAAGGCGAAGTTCTATAAAGGTATTATTATACTGATACTACTTGTATTATCTTCACAAGTTTCCTATGATTGATCTATGTATAAATTATTCATTACTGTCCAGTAGATTACAGCCCCTGCTACGTTAGTTACATTGCAGCCTGAAGTACATGTACACATATAATTTTAAATATTTTTCGGATTTTTTATATCTGATCATCATCTCTCTCCAAGTTCCAAACTTCTACTAATCCTTTGATCAAATCCTTTGTTTGGAATTTGGATTAACTCAGATTTTATGTAAACTATGACGAAAGGTTTTTAGATCATTGTAATCCGCCTCACGGAATATTTCCGTGATCAGAGAGAATCCCTCCAAATCTAGATTAACAAGCATACACAAAGTTTACCTATTAATACATGTAAATATTCAACGCCAATCAATATATGGATTACCCTATATGCGTCTATTGATAAATCTACGTCAGCCTCAGTCATCCCAGCCTTTGCAAGTTAAATCATATCATTGTTGAAATGTGCATTGAGAGTTAAAAAAGAACCTTCTAAGAGGAACATCTATTAGCTTAATTGTCACTGTAATGTCATTAATTATTCATTTTTTATTCACTTCATTGGCTCGATAGGATGGTTTTGTTAAGTTAAGCTTAATGAAGATTTAAAATTAAATAGAACGTGATCCACTAGAAATAAATAATCAGGAAATGTCCTTAACCTTCACATTTAAACCTTGGCCGTCTTTAGTTCATAGCGGTATGATATTAAAGATCTAGGCTTCACATTTATTTGTTTTCTACATTCAAGGTATTTTATCTATTGTACAATATAGCATTTGATATTCTCCTACACTATCTTACAGAAATCTAAATCTTTAAATTTAAAGTCACATCTGAAATAACTAAACGTTTCCAATTCATTCTAGACGCCTTAAAAGAGAGCTTTCAACTCAAATCCTTAAAAAATTTAATCTTTCTCTTTAAGTCTGACAATATTTTCAATTGTTCAAAATGTGAGTATCGCTGTAGTTCCTTATCGTCGCTTTCCCTGCCAATAATTTCCTCTTAGAATTACCGACGCATGCCTCCACATAGCGGGTAAAGACACAATTCTTGGACCTCAGGGAATCTGTAGGCGAAAGAGGTTATGTGCGTGTGAAGAAGCTTAAGTCCACGGTTTCCACGGCAACGGATTGTGACAGGGCTGTGAAGCAGGAGCGCAACGCGAGTGAAATAAAAATCTATATCAATTTTCCACGCCTTTTCGATTCCCTCCGATGAAACGGATTCTTTTAGCGTTGAAATAAAAGCGTTATAGGGTTAAACGTAAGGTATCGTTCTGGAAATTGTTAGATTTTACCTATTCTATCCAATTTACCGAATTGCAAAAAATGTGGTAGTTACAAATATTTTATCATAAGGAAATTATTTTCTATCAACGATTTGTATCTTTTATAATTTTGTGGTGGGAGTGATCACGTTTCAGGAGTGAAAATAATTAGTAAGGTATGATTTAAAATTACGAAAAACACAATGGGCGATAAATAAATTGAGTGTTATATTTGTCCGCCTAATTCTTTATTTTTATTATATTCCTTAACTCTTAAATGACGCACAAATAATTCACTTGCGACACTCTAGTTTAATGATCCTTTTCAGCTAAGTGAATGGAGTAGAATAGTTCATCGTGAAAAGAATGATAAAAAGCCACTAAATGAAAGAATATTGAAGTAGGTTAAATTCATTCTTTCCTTTTGAATATTAAAAAGGAGATATCTCTATTTGATTCTCCTCTGAGATCCACTCATCAATAAGGGTTAATGGTTAGCCTTTGGATGAAAGACATCGTGACATCCCTGACATGGCTCTGAACTAGTTTCGACAAAAGAAGGAGACATTTTTTTGAGGATGGACTAGGAGTTATTCAGACTCTCTCGAGAAAGTGTGTGACAAGGGAACAGGTTGACAAAGCCATAAAAAGGTTCGAGAGTTCTTTATATAGTATATATATTTTCTCTTCGCTCGACGTAAAATTCGTGACTAGGGCGATGGAATCGTGACTAGCATCGCACAGTTATCTCATGCGCTCCACCTGGTGGAGAATTCTATTTCTTTTCCAAGGCATGATATTTTTATCAAACGTTCCGAAATAGAATTGCCCTTGAAATATTTATATTCTAAAAGATGATGTTTTGCTATTATGTATCAATTTGTTTGACAGAAGAATTAACAGTTTATTGACCTGTATCTCGATAAATTGAACTCCTTTTTTAAGTCATTCATATATCTTATTATATTTATTTTGACATCACATGATAACACAATTATAGTTGTATTTACCTTAAATTTTATCCAGAGGGAAATTTTTTAAAACTTTTATCATAATTGTTTACACATTTATTAGTAATTTTCATAAGGTAATGAAAAAATATTCCACGTCTATTTAGGGTAATCGAATTATATTTCATTTAAATCGTGAAAGAGGATTAATGAAGGATTTTAAATTTACCATCTAATTTATTGATATACTCTTATTAACCCTCTTACTGCCAGCGGGCCGATATATCGGCCCTCGCTGGTTGTGCGAAAACTGCCAGCGGGCCGATATATCGGCCCGACTTATTTGACACTATTTATTTCGTGATTGTGACCATTTCAACGGCTGCCGTCTCATTTAATACACATGTGCTGTATCTCTACTGCTTACTTTATCTAACTTATATGGTTTCACCTTAGCTTGCGATGCATTTTGATATTTTACAGTGATTTTTCCTCGTTAATTCGTCCGGATATTTTCGTTATTTCGGGCCAGCGTCATCCTGCACAGTATTATCTTTCGTGTTTGTCGCAAGCCGTGCTGAACTGTTTTGTTGTGGCTCTAAGTATTTGTTTTAGAGTGTCAGTTTCCAGCTAGATAAGTAAATATTCATTTTTGGCCCGCCTATTTTTATATAAGCAAAACCGAGATATGCAACCCGGATCTTCAGAGACGTACCTCAAAAAAACTTATAAAATTGCCAAATGAAAAAGAAAAGAACTGTTGTGTGTGTAGAATAAGAGGAAAAAAGGAATAAAATAAAGAAAAAGATGCAGAACTGTGTGTGGAAAATGCAAAAAAGGACTTCTTGGTGAATGCTTCCATAAGCATAAGTGCGCTAGCTGATGGGACCGTGAGTGTAGTGTCAGATAAAATATTTTATATCTCTGGCAAAAATAGTTTTATCACTATTAAACTTTACCACGGGTGAGAAAACTAAATAATATCAAAAACTATTATAATTTTATTCCACGTATATAATATTTTATACATCACAAAGTGAAAAAACGGAGAATTTTGGGTTTTTACATATATTATAATTACTTTGTTATTATTTTTCTTTATGAAAATTTAAGTAAACCCCCATAATCCATCTATGGTTCTAAACTATAAATATATCTTTAGCATTTGGAAAAAATCTAGATGAATTAAATAAAGTTTAGTAGCTGAAATAATTTAGAATCTGAAATCCTTCATATTCCGGAAAATAGCCCTGGCAGTCTTCGCACATCCCACCCGAAATGGGCTGGCAGTAAAAGGGTTAAATCCACATCACAACTTCTGGGTGTAGAAAAGTAAGGAAAATAAGGTGTAGGATGAATATTATACATTGTATTATTTAAAATCGACTTATTTTTTAAACTAAACTAATCTTAGCATATAATCTTTGGAAATATACCTAATTAAGCTTAGTTGTATTTGTTAATGAAAAAATAAATACTGAAAAAGAGCCTTAAAGCTATTTTTTTCACAAAGTTGGATCCAGCTAACAGAAAACTAATTCAATAAAATAATTAGCCAACTTCATCAAGAATTACCACAATGACCTATATAGGTAAACAAATTCTTTACAGTAATGATAAATAATAATATTCTTTTCCGATTAAATTACCAATCGTTAATACCATAATTTGTAAGAGTGGTTCGAATGAATTGGGAAGGTCAAAAAGACCTTTCCTAAAGCAATCGTAATACGCTTGACCTATTTCAAAACAAAGGCGTAAGTTCCATCCTGCACTTAACAACTGAAAACGTCCCGCAAAATGCATTTATCCGTGTTTTATTCACGAATAACTCTATTATATAGCTTTCTTGCAAGTTCTGTGACCTGTAAAGACTCCTGGATCTCCCATTTTCCGCCTAAATGTTCGTGAAATAATTATTCCGAGGATTTAGATCACTCGACATGTTTAAATTCCAGCTTTGTGCGCAAAGGATAGTTGTAGCATTCATGGTTATATTCGTATTAACTGGAGAAATGGCTTCATATTTTTTGTGACTTATTCCTCTGAAAAGGATGAATATAACTTCGTAAATTATTTTCTTGTATTATTAATTGAATTATTTTTCATTCTTTAATTTCTCAATTTATTCATATCCGTTCAACTGAGCGTGAAAACAATGTTTCATAGCTGGGATCAAGTACTAATTATGTCTCGTTTTCACCTATTCTCATTAAAATTAACTTAAGTATTTTTGTATAGCAATTAATCTTAACTTATGGTCCTTGAAAATTATATTAATATAATTATATTAATAAAATTGAAGGTTCACTCTACCACACACACACTATAGCACCCTAAAAGGAGCTCATATTTCTCCTAATTTCATATTTTTAAATATGCATGATCTCAAATGCAAATATTATCTAGAGGAATTCATCTACATTAAATTTCAAGCTACAAGCTGTATTCATCAAAAAGGTTCCTATAAATTACATTTCCACATAAAGGAATTGATGTGTGTTTAATGAAAATCGAAGCAGGTTAACTATACCAATGCTGGATCTTGTATAAGGTCGAATAGTTTTTCACACTAGATGCATGCGCAGCAGAAAAAAAATAGAGTTCGACTACAGATTGCATGCAGATTCCAAGGTTACGTAAGAACAGGGATGTTATCGGTGAAAAATATTTTCGCTCCATAGCGAGATTGAGTATGACGTAATCGACACGTAGGAAGCGCCCTGTGTTGCGGGTTGTATAATCACAAGGATATGCACGTTTTATACTGTTCGCCCTTGAAGTGTTTTCAGTTCATCACACTATAAAAAATAGATGAATATGCTCAAAAACTCTCTTGTGTTAAAATAAAAATCCAATTCAAAATTTATGATCGTGATGATAGGACGTGAAAATGTTGTGTTACGCTTAACACTATCCTTCATGTATTATTCTAATAGAAATGTCTAAGAAACAAGGAGCCTTACCACCCCCCACTCGAATTCAGCATTTGAATGCGAGACCTTTTGCATTTAATAGTGTTAGACATTAGAGCAGCAGGTGGACCCGATTATAACCTTCTATTAAAGGTCACCTGCACCCTTATTTGGCAAAGCGTCGCCCCTAAGTTTCGGAGCTGATGGCGATGAAAATTCCATGGCAGTCTCAGTGGAAGACCATTAAATACGCAAAAATCTCACTCACCGCAGTTCGTGGTCTGCTTGTGTCATTTGCTCCGTCCGAATATCATATTTCCTTTCTCCCTCAGTCATGAATGTGTACAACAGGTTATTTCATCCAGCTTTTTTATCAATCATTTAATGGATTCTAAATTTTTATTGCGGGTTTTTGTTATTACAAATGTTTTAAGTTGTTATTACTGCTTTAATTGCGTACATGGATCATAAAATATTTTTCAAGCCTAAATTGACTGATTTTAATATTTGTAATACATGTTTGTTCTGCTACTGTCAATATAGGAATGTTTCTATAGATTAACGATATTATACATTTTACATTTATATGTGAACGTTTCAAATTCTTTGATGATAAAAAAGCTTGTCAATGTTACTATTGTAGAATTTGATTTCATCATATATACGAGAGTAATGTAATAATAGGACTGCCTCACTCTTCATCTTCTAAGGGATCTCCTCATGTTAACTTCTCAGCTATTATATAATAATATTGGAATATATCGATACTTTATATTTACCGATGGAAATTTATTCACTATTCCTACTGTTTTCTAAGGGGGAAAAATTCAAATTAATATATCACATAAATAATGATATGGCCATTAAGATTTTTAGGTTCATTAAACGTCAAGGAGAAATTTTATCCTCGATAATGGTTTCCTAGCAACTTCATATCTTGAATAAATACTCTATTTAGAATTTAATAGATACTATGAAGTATATTTTGAGGCTCATGAATATCAGTGTTACAAGACTAGAGGTGTTTCTTTTATACTTTTCTTCTTCTCTTCACCAATTAAGTCAAGGCTTTTATGTTCTAAGCAAATATCGCCAAAATATCGATCTTTTATCTTAATTACACCCTTTTAAGAGTTAAAACAATTCTTGGAAGAGAGAACATTTCTCTCGAAATCCGTCGTTTTAATTTCCTGTTTCCGTTCAAACGAAACGAGAGTAATCTTTAAAGGTAGAGTCTGCGATCTAATGACGTCACCTGATCCAGACGGGCGCGGCGCGATAGTCTTTTCTTTGTTTTCGTCGTCTTGGAGACGTCCTTCCATCTGTTCTTTTTATAATTGAGGATGAATGGCCAACATGTATCTCTGAACTCTTTATCTATTTTGTTTCTTTTTGAGAGGCTGTGATTTTCCGCAGAAATTTACTAATTACTCGGTTGCTGTTGTGTAATCTTCTTTGGTCTTGAGACTTAGTGTCTTTCTGAGAGGCTTAGTTGCTGCGCTAAAATTAGCGCATGGTTATTTTATTTGGGATAAATATCCTAAAGCAGTTTAGAGTTGGAAAGACTTGCATTACTTCTCATTTCTCTCTTTTTGTGGCAATTGGAGATTAGGCTCTCTATATCAATTTAGTACATCCTTTCATTTCAAGTGATATTCGTCACCCATCGCAGTTCTTGCTTTAAAAGCAAGAATTCGAATTTTTAATAAGGGAATTATACATGTTAGGAGTAAAACAATATGTAACTTACGATGTATATAACTATCCTTTTTCGGGTATGTCTCATGACTGCCTATAAATTGTAGTAAATTTTTTCTATTTTTCCAACATTACTTTGAGAAATTTGTAGGTATCTAATCTTAAGTTTTTAGAGTTTTTCTAGGAAAAAACGTTTGCATTGAAAATTAGCATTTAAAGGACTGTTTCTTGAATTTATTTATTATGATTATTTGGGATTAATCAGAAAGTAGACTCATTCTTTCATTATTCTAAGACGTTTATCACATTTAAAGATTAAACCCGATTTACGATTCACTACCGTAATGCAAGGCAAATTTTCTTACATTAGCAAATAAATTTTCGTCTCGAAATCTTGTATATTCTCATCGTAAGGTAAATTTATGAATTCTTCTGGAACAACAAACAAACTATTTTCTTTAATGATATAGCATACTGTAATCTTCTTACTGTGTATTTTCCATTATCTATCTCAACCTGATGTTTTGTTTGAAATACTGGATATAATACGAAAGGAAGACTTTGACATTCCTTTCACTGGAATAATGATGTTTATCTATCATTGCTCTGGCTTCATCCAGCTCCCAACTACTCAAGTTCACTGCCATTAAATTTCTCAACAATCACCATGATTCTAAAGCCTTCAGTTATTTTAACTTAAGCATATGTCTTCATCTACCGCTATTCACTCTTGTTTTCATGTTTGAGTCTCCATTACTCCCTAGATAGAGTTCTATCTTTTGAGTACCCATCATCCCTAGATCTACATTGTGTTTCTACTGATCTAATTTAATCATCATGGTTTCATTATTCATAGAGACTAAAGTTGTAATCTCTCTGTTATTACGGTTCCGATAATTAAGATTGTACCTTCAATGCTCTCGCTAATTGACTTCGAACTTTTACCGCGTCTCCAAATCAAATAACAGAGAGAAAGTACTTCATAAACGTGTGGAATCTAATATTTTTCCACCAAACTATTTTTCTGAATTGGTACCACAAAAAACTTTTCCTACGAAAGCATTATCTCCCATGTTTGCTGAGGAGAGATTGATTTTGAAGGAAAAAATTCTCCCATCTTTCCGACCGATGTCACGTTTTAATTCAATTACGAATCCGATATTAATGAAAAAGCCCCTGTGGTCGTGTTTGTTCGCTCGTGTTTGCATGTCACATTTGCGTTATTTTAAATGAAAAAGGCTCGATTGGGGAATTTTTTTACGTCGTAATTCTGGTTATCTGGAATAACTTGCGGGCATAAATGGTTCTGTGATTCGCTGGGATTTGATGGAAAAAGGGAAGATTGGTAGCGATTCGGAAATAATCGAAGATAACAGGGCTTTGTCCGATTTTGATGGTTTTCTGTCGCATGTCTACCGTATGACGTTGTCAACAAGGGAGGCATTCCCAGTGGGAATATGCAATTGAATTAAGGGGGAGCTCGGTGCTAATATACCCACGTCTACATGAACACCTCACAACTTGTCTTACGGTGTAAGGTGTAGGGATACATGGTTACTACTTTTGATAACTTTATCTGTATGTACCGAAGTGAATTAGCAAGTCTAATAAATACGATACGAAAATATGTGTAATGAATTTACTAATTAAAAAGATTTAGAATTTTGTACGCATTTATACTAAACGTTTATCAGTTGTGTTGGATATTTTACTGAATAAAGTTTGCGTTACTGAATCTAATTTTAAACTAATCTTGTTATATATTATGATAATATAACTTAATGATACTCGGAATAGGAAAACATAGTTCAATTTCGAAATTAAATTCTATTTAGCTGACGATGCATGAATAACAAACTAATTAGTATAATTTGAGGCATTCGGTTCATTATATTACATGAAAATATCAACTAAATTCCCTTAAAGTAAAAAGTAGGCTCTTCATTAAATAGATGTAGAACCTTCATTCAACATTTTTTTATGAAACTCTTCTTTCCTTTATAAATTCCATTCGTAGGTTATTTATACAGAATCCATGATGCCTATTTCATAAAAATCAGTTGAATATTTAATTTAAATGTCCATATTTTTTCGTCCTCAGATTTTTATGAAACCTATATGGTATTCAATTCATTATCGGATTCATCAATTACTCACGTTTCGTCGGATGCTGAGTGCAATAAAATATTAAACCAGAATTGGTAAAAATGAATTCAATATTCCGCCATATTGCCCCGCTCACTCTCGTATGATTTTTTTCCTAATAAATTCAGCTCATACCTTTCCGTTGCTTTTTTATTTCAGTCGCGATCGATTCATTACCGGGAACAAACAAAACCGAAACGATTTGATAACAACCTCAAAATGAGATCCTTTGAAGTATTTCCTATGCGTGGTTATATTTAAATACCCCCTCAACGTTTGAATATCCCGATATTTACATAAATTTTGTTAATTAAAGGTTTGTTTGAATCATGTTTAATCTGCTTGGTAAAATGATTTTAATACAAAGGGTCGAAAGAAATTAATTTTGCGTGAACTTGTGCAACCGAATAAAGGAATATATTAATAAATTATTGATAGTTAATGCATTGATAAGTTCCGAGATTAATGTTTACTGTTCTCTGTATTCTCATACATTTCACGTGCTGTGAGAATTCTAGTTATAAAGGGATACGAATCGTGAATAATTAGCTGCTATATTGTAATGAAAATTTCCGATAGACATCAATGAGAATATTAAAATGGTGAATAATACGCTTATTCCCTTTGAATATAATTCCGAGAATTAGGAATAAAGTTTTCTCTTAACACGAGTTTAATACCGTATTTTTATTTTATATATCCTTTAAATTCACTGTAATGTTTATTTAAATCTCTTCTAATTTTTAACTCCACTGTTCGGATTCTTTGTATGGATTTAGATAATAGAATAATAAGTATCATAAATGAATGTATAAATTCCTCTTCATTTGAATATATTAATTGCCGTGTAATGTTTACCACATTCCCAAATCCTATAATAGCTAAATATAGATATGCTTTTTGTATGGCCGCAGCTTGACGTAAGAGAAACGGAATGAAATCATCGTTTCCATGGAGACAGATGGTTTTTATGACGTTACAAAGGCCACCATTCGAATGAGACTTGCAATTTTTTTCGCATTTAATTGTAAAAACTTTCCGCTGGCGTTGGGTTTTAGCCATGATTCCCATTGCCTTAATATTCCGGGAACTGATCTTTTAGCAACCTATTATATCATTATAATTTAAATAAAATTACGCGTTGATTATAATGTCTCGATATACTATATAACCGTTAATTATTTAATTGAAATTGCATTATAATGATACGAGGTTGTGGAAATAATACGATTTTTTTCTACGATTCAATGAAATTTATGAAATGGTTTATCTTACTTCAAATTAGTTGAAATGTAAGTCAACATTTTAATACTTAAATCTGACATATTTAGAACTTTTAGAAACAAACTTTAATGATTACAGTGAGTTATATATACTATGTATATGAACACACTGCTATTTATAGAAAGGACAAAAGCTGGATAAACTGAGTACCCTACAGCGAACAATCTAAAGGTGTTTCCATAGAAATAACTTGGGTGAAAATAACCGCTGATTACACGAGATCGTTCTCAGAAATCTTTATCTCCTTTGAATGAAAAGCGAGAGAGCAATATTGATAGAGATTTAATCTCATAACCACACGCTATTTTTGGACTAAAATATGGTTATTTGCAATTGTTTTGCAAATATATGAAGATCAAATAGCAAATATGTTTGGCTGAGGTGGGGTACGTAATATGACGAGGATAATACGCGAGTGAGATATAAATTAATCCTCGAGGAATCATGAACAATAGAAAAGCGGCAGAATTTCGAGTATTTTGTAAATAATTATTATATTCCATATCGGAAGCATATTGACTAATTTACGAAGAAAATTCGCAATTTTTACTGTATTAATGTATCGTTTAAGTTGCGTTTTATCGATTGATATTGATTCGTTTGAGATTCGGAGCTTTTTTAACCGTGATAAATATGAATATAAATTTATTTTCTCGTGTAAATATTCTAAAATTTTATTTTAGCTAAAATGTTTGAATTTAAATCAAGAATTTTATCAAGCAAGCGTATGATTATTTTCCCCGTTGACCCTAAACTCAAACCCATACCCGAAATTTCCTCGATATCCAAAATGAGCAGCGTATATGATAAGAAGTTTTTGAATAGCTTTTTTTTCTTTCTTCTGGGAGACCATATTTCAATAAGGTAACTGTATCCACATGCAAGACTAATAAGAGACTAACAAGGTCCCAAAGTTATACGAGGGAATGACGGAGGTCTTAAAAAAGAGAAAAGAATTTGCCATCCGAAGTTCGGAGACGCGAAGTTTAAGAGAAATCCTTGGAGCGGAAAATTAAAAAAAGGGAAACAAAAGACGAGCTCACGATTAGATTCTTTCCTTAGGAACAGTTGGAGTAGTTTCATCTCTTGGAGGAAGTAAATGGAACACTAGAAGAATACAGGTTTGGAATTAGATTGACGGCAAAGGAGGATTGCCTCGAAATAAAATTGGGAACTGTCTTTCTAAAAGTCATAATTGAAGACACCGAACATTACTTAACGTTCGAAGTGGGTTAAGTCGGAATTTTGACATCCTCAGTAAGGACGTAACAGTGGAATAAAATCTAAAAAATACCGCACAAATACAAGAAAGAATCAATGACAGTTCTATTTAATAGTGTAGAGTCTTTTGAGAGAATCGAGTGAAGCCAATAACATTCAATAACGTGATAGCGAAATTTATATACAAAATACTTGGTGATATAAATCAAATATAATACACATAGCAGTTTCACATTTATATAATCATTTACCACCGTAAAATCTTCATTTCGATTCTGTTGAATGATTCTGATTTTAATGCTAAAACTGTTTGTATGGTTTATTGTAACACAAGATTTTATTGTTAGATGGTATTATTTTGAGTGTATTCTATGTATATTATATATATTCTATTGTATATTCTATACAAGATTAGTTTGACATGAAATATTTAAATTATTTTTTTATTCTCTTATTAAAACTACCACTCTACTCTGAAACGTATATGAAATTAATCTGTTTATTTTGAAAAATATACTTTCTTTCTTGTTGTTATAATGAAAGGTTCCTTTCTTCATTAAGGAAAATTTGGAATTGATCAAGGAAAAAAGAATTATTTTACGTAAACACTTCCTGGATAGTACATGATAAAAACGGTAGTTTAGTAAATTATTTAATATATTTAAAAGCAAAGACCTATTATTCATTCATAGTAAGAGAATAAAATATAAAGCAAACAATAAAAGATAGCCTAATTACTATAGGGCTGTCCAAATATTTAATAAGTATTTCACAAAGGGAAAGTTCTGTTTGCTAGTGGATGAGTTAAAGGCCCCGTTATTACGGAGAGTGAACTTGGCAGCATTATGAGAAGGTGAAGGTGCTTTCATGCATGCACTATGACGGATCCATGCGGGCACAACTTTCCCTTGACCGACAAGGCCTAAATTGGCTCAGTGCATTTCTCTGGGTGTTGACTTACTCCGGGTTGCGGCTTCTCCCCAAGGCGTTTAAGGGACAGTTCATATGCGGTATTCATTACCGGTCTGAGTGGTGCATTCACTCAAAACGGCGCTTTCAGGGCCTTGATGCCGTTTGAGATGCACTTCCGGTCCAAATGCTGCGTGTCATTTCGTGGTTCCCAAGGGCGACAGAGCTTTTTGATGGATTTTCATAAAAGATGCACTGCAAAGGAGGTCCAAATCTCTTATTTTTTTGTTTTTTGGATCTTAAAAGGCATCTTTTACGTATAATTTTTATATTGAACTGTAAAATTAAGAATATCAGGGAGCGTGTTTGACGTGAGAAAGAACTCAAAGATAGGATCGATCATAATATGCCGATTCTGCATTGTCTATAAGTTTAAACAAACAAAATGAAATTTTTAAGGAGAATACTTGAAAATAATGGTAATTATTCAAAGTTAATCACTACAAAAATGTAATTTTTTACTTCTTAGTACTTAACTTTTATAAATTGAATCGGGCGAGGCGATGTAATAATGTAATTTTGTATAAATCTTTTCATCTAAAATGTTTCGTTGATAGATTTTCTAATGAACAATAAATAAAACATTGCCCACTTATATTATTATAATAATATTATATATATTACATATATTATAGATTACATTATGAATCAGTTGGCTTTAAATGAGAATAAAAAATTGAGTAACATCATAGTTATTGATCATTTTGATGGGACACTCGTTTCACATCTATTTTAACTGAATTTTCATCTCCAATTTAATTAATAATTGGCAAAGCGATTTCTCTCTATATGCAAGTGTTTGACATCGACACTTTAGGATCGATTCCACGTTCAACACCAGCTAAAGAAATGCAGTTAGTCACGTATTTGCTTGAAATAGGAACCCATGAACATCGTCAACATTGCAATCAGACCCAAGATATTTCCCTAACAACGTAGGAATTCGCTTTCAGACCCAAAATAGTCTCATCCAAATATCAAACAAAGGCAGTTTACTATGCGAAACCACCTTTACTGCTAGATCATCCAATATAAGCTGCAATTACACATCTCTGGAAAACCTGTTATCTAACCCGTCCTGACTGCCACTCGGGTATCATACACTGGTAAACGCCTCCGTGGTCTCAGGAGGTACGTAATCCTCTTCCGATGTTCTTTTGTTCGATGCACCCGCGGTTCCTTCGGTTGCAAACAAGCCTCTCTCTCTAATGAAATTATGACGCTCGTCGTCTAGGAAACCGAGAGGATAACACGTCTTGCATGCAGCTCTCAAAACACCATTAGCCCTCGTGAAATCTTCTACGCCCGCAGGATAATCTTGAGTTAGAATCTGAGAAGCATGCGTTTTGGTAAAGAGGTTATATACTGTTTCACGGTGCATGCATTGAATCAGAGTGAAGAGTATTGAGGTTTCCCTCGAAGGGAATAGCCTTTAATGTTCATACATCTTTTTTGGACATAAACGTTCATCGTAGCTGTTCCTCATAGGATCACACGTTTTTGATTTGCATACTTTATTGTTATGTACTCTATACGTTATTCCTTATTGTTATGTACTCTATATGTTTTAAGCTCAATCTGATTGCATTCTTAGTAACTCGAGAAAATAAATTTTTTAATCCAACTTATTTTGAGCTATCCTCGATGTAATATTTTCCATAGATATTTCTTGAATATCGTGAGAAAAACTTCTTTCGAAAACGTATTTCGTCCATCAGTCTCCTAATTAATAATTAAATTTTCCCGATTAATTCCCTGAATTAATTAATTTACAGTAATAAACAAAACTATTAATTTTAGTCATAAAATATATACAAATGCCGATTATCGATCGATATTTCGAACTAATATTAGTTTTATGGAATAGCAGAAGTGATACCTCTGATCTGTAGTTCGAATTTTAGTTGTCTATAGATTTCAAAAAAATCATCTTTTCTCTAAAAATCGTCTCTAAAATAATAACAAGAGACAAACCAAAAACCAGACACGATTCCTTTTTCCTTTTATAAGATTGGCTTTGGATTCGATTTGCCATTAAATATTCCTTAGAATGAGGATATGTTAGATTCTTAAGTTGTTTTCAACGATTCGTAAACAACACGCAATTTTCAATTCAGAGTTAAACGGAAAAACTCTTCCAACTTCTTTCTCAACTCAATTTTCAAAGGTTTGTTTCGTGTGAACGTGGGTCTTTTGAAATACCACGCACGCTTTAGGAATTTTCGTTATTTTCCCTTTGGTGCGTTTGGAGACGAAAGAGGGAGGTTGATTTTAGCCTTCAACATTTGTAGTCTCGTACATGAGGTATCGCAAACTACTTCTACGAGCTCACGAAAGTTTTCTGGTAAAGTCTCGTGTTTCCCGAGATATTCCACGAGCCGGAAAGCCGTGATTAAAAATGCCATGAATTTTCAAAACCTTTCGGAATTCCGATAACAATATCAAAGAAGCCAGAGAATTCAGGGTATCATATGTTAATGTCGGCTGAATATAATTAGCTATGGCGGATGAAAGTTTAATCCCAAATGAGCGTAGAGATTTTCCTTATTTAGCGCTAAAGTTGAGAAAGAGTAAACTGGAACCACACGGTAAAGAGAGAGAAATCGATTCAAATAAATTATCTTTGTAATGAAATAATGAGAGATATGTGTGAGGCAATGATTAGAGGTGCAAGTTGAATGGAGAGCATTCAGCAGGGAGAAAGTGAATGCGTTCAGAGTCAGAGGTCCAACTAAAAATGTCTCTTTGAACTGTTTGGATTCGTCCCACTGATAGGTAATAATTGACCAATTGAAATCATTTTACGTGTCTTTGAAGCGGAATGTATATATTTCGTGAAATGTGCTATCAACTGTTCGTGTAAGGTATGTTTATTCAAACTTTAAAAAGAGCCAAATTTTAACAGTAGATATTATAACGTAATGATAAGTGGAAGTGAAATATTTTAACCAAATTTTTGAATGGAGCATGGATGTTGTAGAGCTGGATTTTCATTCCTTCTCCAAGGAAAGCATCCATTCAGCCTTCTCGATGTTGAATGCCCCAAAACCTTCTCATTCATCGCGTAAATCCTCACATACCTCTCTACCTGTCACTTTCATCCACGTCGTCATGGAAATCTCATGCATTCAGGCGTCGCGAGTGTAAACACGGTCCGATTTCCTTTTCCGTCCATTCAGAGGGGATAATCCGTCGCAGAAGCGATAACGAACTGGCCCACACGCTAATCCTTTTTAAATGACCATCGGTTTCGAAGAGAGAGGAGGCTGTTAACTACAGCCCGCTGCTCTTACGCGAATGAGTAAGGACAAATAATCAGAGCGGTGTTTTTGAAAGAGAGGTGATTGGCAGTTTGGAGAATGTCTACGGCTTCAGCTCGAGATTAAATCCAGTATTTTACGCTCACATTTGTTTTTCTTCTCATTTTAGGTGTTCTCTTGGTTTTGGCTCTCATTTTCACGTGTTTTTTGTAGGTATTCATCTACACTACTCATTCTTCCTTAAAAAATTACATGGAATTCCCGCAGGTGAAAAGGAGTTTAGTACTAGCAATCTCGTTTATAAAGTATGCATATTTCGTCGATTAAGTAAAGGAAAAAATAGTTATAGAATTAGATTAGAATTTGCTTTGTTTTCTTACTTTTTGCGTGCTATGTTACTATGCTTATAATGAAACTTCAGATATACGCTAAAATATTTTTTCTAGAATATTCTTTTCGATATCCAGATCCAGGATGTCAGCTATAGCTTGATATTAAGGAGCAATATTTCTCAGATTGAATTTTAAAGAAATTTGTAGTTCATCCTCGAATTTCTTTAGTGACTTAATAAAAATCAGCATGCTTTCTGTAAATGGTTTCAGATGATACTAAATAATGGAGATTAATTTCCTTTGAGCTAAATTATATCCACTTTTCCTTGACGTTGATGCTGTCAATATCAAAATTCATCTAAAATGCAAGAGATATGAAGCCATAAATTGATTTTACATGCAACTGCAGGAAGATGCAATATGAATGGTTAGGTTCAGAATGTAACGAATCACTAACTACACGTTTTCCAGAAACCTAACCGGATTTCGATACATTGCAAATATTCGTAAGTGACATGAATCGTTCTTTGACATCGTACACTGGTTTCCTAAGAGACCGATCGTTTATTGGTTAATCAGTGCTGTAATTGCAAACGTAGGTTTGGAAACTGTGAATCGGAAAAATCATGGGCGGCCATTCACCTTGTAATTTGCTTTCACTTCTGGTTGCTCTGATCAGCGATTCTGTGTTCGGAAAATGATCATCGGAAGGGATGACCTTCAAAAGGGAGTTTGAGCAGATTATAGCTGCTAATGCAGGCGGGAGACTCGATTAAGGATGAGTGGTAAAGCCGATGTGAACGGACGTCGGGCTAACATAATTGGAAAGCGAAAGCTGAACCATTCCAAAGGATATGTTTATGCTGTTGGCACAACAAATTCAAGGAAAACCGAAAACCAGTCAGAATTGTTATTCTCGTATTTTTGAAAATGTAAGGCTATTAACATACATAAGTTAAAATGTAATTTTAAAGTCTTTACCTTGAATTATAGCACTTAAGTTTGACGTAAAGACGAGGCTATTTGGACTGTTTTTTCCCAAGAGGAATCATAGGGACCTGAATGACTTTTTCCTTATAGCAAACTCACGATCTAATAACTTAAATTACTTGGCTTAATCCCTTGTAGAAGAGAGAAAATCGTATCTTAAAAACTCTTATACCAATTATAAGAGCTAGATATATTGGCTATATCTGTATAAATATTTATAAGGCCCTTAATGCAAGTGACTATGAAACAATTAAAATATCAATCATCTGTAAAAAAGCAATGATGCATATTAGTCTAAATTTAAAATAATATCCTTTTAAATCCACGGAGTTATATTCCAATGAACCCAATGGCCTTTTAACCTCGAAAGTAAATGTCTCTGCGTCCTATAAAAAATCCTCATATTTCAGCCCAATGATGATAAGCTGAACAAACTTCTTGGAGATTGTGTTTCTGGGAACGCTACTTTTATTTGGTGCAAACTTTGAATGGCAGAGATGCCAATTAAAACCGCTAACTTTAAACTCATTCGACAAGGAGTTATATTTTTATGGGGAAGAGGTAGGCTTAAGAATACTCTTGAATATCTGATTGGAAGTAAGACTCCGAAAGAGCGAAAAAATTGCTCGGAATATAATAATTTTCCCAATTAAAATTCTGCGCCCGAAATCTAATTTATCGGGTACAAGTGAAGCAAGATCTTTTTCTCAATATGATGAGTACTTGAAACTTTGAAGGATAATAGTTTGATATATGTATATATAGAAACGTATGCATTCATATTACTTGCCCTACATTATAATTGCATTATCCTAACTTATGTAGCATTAGACGATTTAATTTTTATAAAATTCAGCCTAAAAAGGTGTAATGTAAGTATGATATTTAGAGAAAACTTAAAGTGCTTAAATTAAAGGAATCAGTATCCATTTATCTTCTATCTAAAGTTAGATATCTGAGAGAAATAACTTTAGTAAGTAGCTTTGCGTTTTATACACCTAAAATATATATTTGTCGAAGTGCGTTCGTAAAGGAACAATAAGCAAATTATAATTTGGAAAAAGTATAATTTCCTGCTACAAACGATTTAAAGTAAAGATTATTATTTTAAAATCATTATTTCAAATATCAAAATTGATTATGAATTAACATAAATTTGTACTCTTCTTTAAATTTTAATCTCACATTATAAATTCGTGTTTAAACTTTTCCGTATTTACTATTTGTATTCTCTTCTCAGATTTTTGCATCATTCGTCAAACAGAAATTAATGCTAAAATGTAAAATGCTTCGAAATGTTTCAACGGATATTAATCATCATAATTTCCGATACTCTGTCATCTGCTAAAAGCTCCACGATTTTGAGAATCCTTCATCATTTTCTGCCTTCATCAGTAGTCCAGATGCGCGAGTTAATAATCCTGGACGAAATATTAATCGAATAAGGATTGGATATTGGAGAGACGTCGAAGGAAAAATTTACTGCCTCTGGTAGTTCAATTAAAAATTTCGTGAGAGATACGAGGTCACGTGTGCCCAATCTTGGGCCGCTAGGATTAATAAAAAACCGAGCCGCTATCAATTTTGTATCCGAAGATGGAAAACTCATTTAGGATCGGACCCTCTTCCTTATTAATTTAGATAATCCAGTTTTTCTGGACTCGGTCGCAAAATTTATTGCAGTTTTTTCCGCATATTCCTTATCGAATGAATTGAGTGATGAAATTGGGTCGGAGCAAAATTGGATACACTCGTGAATGAGATTTTTTTGCCACTCTTAAAGCTCTCGGTGGAAAATATTTATATTTTATTGAGGTACCTATATATTATCTCATTGGATGTTCTATTTATTCACGATGGAATGAAAAGGTGGAGCTATTATTTGTGACGAGAGATATTTTTAAATATAAATATCATTTTATCGTGTTGTTTCGCAAGGAAGTTAAAGGATTCTCATAGTCATTTAGAAAAACAAAAATGAAAAGATCGAAATTCAATATTCGACCAATATTTTAATCTCTTTAAAAAATTCTTTATACCTGTAAATGTTAGTATTAGTAAGGAAATAATTACTACATAAGAAGAGGGAAAAGTGAATGGTTTCCTCTATCTGTTTTTTATTAGGTTGTATAATAAAAATTTATTTTTCCCTGATCTCAAAACTGATACAACAAAGTGATTTATATTAAATTATCATCGAATATCAATGAAATTCGAATCGTAAGATTTAGAAAAATTGATAGATGACTTTAATTCTATATAAACATATGTGATTTATAAACTCAAAACTTAAAGTTATTTAATATGGGGGAATAGTGTGTGATGCCAGACTACCAGTGTTACTATAACTGAAAATCATTTGAAGAAAAACAAATCGTTCAGCCCTCTTATCTCTAAGTTTGTCGATCTGCGAAATGCACATCCGAAGCGTATCTTTAAAGCGTAAACGACGTACTCTTATTGAAGACGTAGCAGTTAAGATAGCGTTTTATTTTCGTTCTTGTAGCATTTGGACCGCAAAATGAAGGAGTAGACGTCACTCATAAGACCACGAAATGTCCTTGACTACAGCTAACGAGCTCAAGCAACGATTTCCTCCAACTTCGACCCTTCTTACAAGACGACATCCTGCGAGATCTTGTCTTCTTCTTCTTCAACCTCTTTCCCCTCTAAACGTCTCTCCTTCCCACCCTTTCCTTTCTGATTCTGAGTCCTTAGTTACCAAACCTGTACTTTGTTTGTGGAATATTGTTTCCATGCCTACTTTTGGGAAACCTTAAACGTTTGAAGATATAGAAGATAATACTGTTACAGATATAAGATAGCCTTTTTAATTAATATTTCCGATGAAAAGAGAATTAATTTTACGTAGAAAAGCAAACGTTTTGGTTGAATTTTAATCAAGATATTGAAGTTTGTCAAGGTGATGTTTTTATGTAAAATTACTTTCGTCTAAATTAATGTCTAGTACACAAAGAAATCTATAAGCGTTTTGATGATGTGGTCTTGTAAATTAACTTCCTTCCTTCTCCTGCCTTTTCATTCAAAATTTTCTCGTATTATTCCACATTTACTTACATCAATTATTCGTCTCTTTCCGATATTTTACCACACATTTCCTTTCCCCTCGCCTAATTGCTTCACTCAAAGAGCTCACAACTCCCTTTTTCCTTCAAACCTACTTTCTCTCTACGCCACACCCACCTTTTGAAGGCTTCCCTTCTTTTGATATCCTCATCTCCATGGGGACCGAATTTCATATCCATGCATCCAAAAACCCCACTCCAATATTTTCCCGGATCTTTTAGATAAACGAAAAACGTTATGAATAAATAAAATCTGAACTAAAAAAATAGAGAAATATACGAGGCAGATATTAAAAGGGTTGATAATGTGATGATGAAAAATGATGCTTTGAGAGTTGAAAATGATCCTGTTTATGAGCTAGGAGCATTCTATACAGTAGCTATTTTTTGAGTCTTAGTTCGCAAAATTTGAGCCAATGAATTTGAATAGTGTGAAATTTTAGTTTGAATGAGTTTAGGAGTTATGGCCTCTTTCAGTATTGTTTGTTCTAGATGCAATTATCTGGCCTCCTTCCTTCTATTTCGTCTCCTCATTTGCTTCGTTTATTATTCTTCCTCTTTTCTCTTCATCTCTCCATCTCATACCCAAACACCCCTTCCCCCTACACCGCCCTCTTTCTGCCATCGTTTTTAACCTTTATGAGTGACTAACGCACGCCCATGACGTTCGGACGATCGTATTTTCAGGGACAACCCGAAGTTCCGGGTACAAGAGGTGGTTTGGTACTTTTTATCCTTCTCCCTTTTATATTTTTGTTTGAATAACGAAACGTGAAAAACGTTGGGCTTTTTAAAATGATTTGGATGAGAATGAAAATTCTCCGGGAAAAGAGTTAAGTAGTTAGTTTTTTGCGAATTAATGTCTTCCAAATTAATTGAAGTTTCCCTGTTTAAAGATTGGTTACGGTATGTTTGGTATTCAAGGAAAGGAAAGTGTTTCTGAATGGTCTCCGAGTAGTTTGGTCAAGCATCAATTACGCGATACAATTTACTATTTTACAAATTACCGTCTCTTATTTTCTACAAGGTATGTTTCAGAGTATGTCAAGGTATGTTCTTATCTTATCTAAGTAACCATTATCCAAAATTATGTAGAGCATCTTAAATTTTAAAGCACATTTATTCTTTCATCTCTGAATTAATTTGTATTTCATTTCATGTATGGAAATCCAATATAAAAGAATTGTTATAAGACAATTAAGTGCTCGATTTTATGATCGTTTCGTATTGTAAAATCTTCTATTGGAAAGTATAAAATAATTAAAATTTTACTTATAAATATAATATAGTATCATAAAAATGATATCTTTCGTAACGTAAGATGTAACGTAAAATATAGGTTACCTGGTTTAACAATAGTAACCGGGTAACCTATATTTTACGTTACATCTGAGTGATAAAAAGTTCCAAGTGACGTATTTAAAAATATCTATACACCTTATTTTTATCTAGTTAAAACTTATAATTGCATTAAAGTTGAGATGCAATAAAAACGTTGAATTACTTCAGTAAAGCTAATAAAAATCTCTCAGATTAGATTAAATCAATTCTGGTTATTTGATCGGAACTCTAGGAGCTCGCTGATTATAAAACTTTTCAAAATACGTACTCGAGAAAGATACTTAAAAGGATGGGAAGAATTTAATATGAAGGCAGCCGCTGTGGGGAATTTAATGCTTAAACGATTCTAGCTCCTTCCAGCAAATCAGGAAAGGCTTCTATAGGCAGTAATTAGCTCCTTAAAATGATGAAGTTGAGGAACCTGGATTACGATTTAAGTTAATAAGGATGATAAAGTTGTAATCAGGAACGATAATGAGACAATGAGTGATGAGAGACAAATACGTGCATGAAAATATCGTCATATTTTCTTAGATAATGCTATACTTATGATCGTTATCGCATAAATGTAACGTGATACCGTATCGCAGAAATATATTATTTGATATTTAAATACAGTGAATCACAGTTTGCAACACTATATGTATACCTAAGCTATGTATGTTAATTTTACATTCGCACACATTTTAATAGCCGTGATAACATCAATAGTTTATGCTATAATTGCAAATGCTCAAAGCACATGAATCAGCAGTCTGCCTTATGCGAATACGGTTCCACTCGCCGCTCTCCAATTTTCCGCAAAATTTTCGCAAATGATTCCACACATACGCTGTTTAGCTCATCTGCATTTACATCTCGGAATGAAATTGATATTTCGGTTGCAAATGCATTCGGTGGGAGAAATCCTCGCTAATTACCGTATGCGAAGATACGTGAGATGATGGTACGAGGTGCCTTTTCACGTTACACGCCAGATTCCAATCCTTCAGGTAAATGCAACGCTGGTGATTATGAGAGAGATATCATCTTTATACGACTTGACATTTGTCATTTGAAACTGATGTGCGAATTGTATACGGAATCATCCCAAATATTCTTGAGTGTATGCAATTTTGTTCCAAATTCTTTTACAAGTCTCGAATAAACTAAATTTTTATGGTTACGAACTCATTAATTATAAATTTACTTGCCTCATATATAAAGACTTATAGATCTGTTTTTTTATAAAATGTAGTTTTAAAGATTCTCCATTAGTATCCACAGATGGAAGTTAGTGTATGATATTTACATTCATAAATGTATATTATGAGTGTTCTAAAGCTCCTGTTCTTTCGCCTATAAAATTATGAATGTTTTATATTTATTGAAGCCAACTCTGTAGCATCATTATTTCTGTATAAATATTTAATTAAACCGTTATTCCAAGTAATCATTATAGAGTTAAATAGTTCTAATATTCGATTAGCAAACTGTACCCGTAGTTAATACTCCCGAAGATTTTATATGAGTTGTATGTGTGCATTATCTTGTTCTAATTCGAGTATAAAAATGTGATTTTTCTAAATTAATGAACCACATTAAGATCCTTAATTAATTTTTAAATTTTGGTTCTCACTTTAGAATTTTATTCACGATATAAATTTTCTCTGAAATAAATCAAATTTCTCCACAATCTCTATGTTTTATTTATTAGATAGAATAAAAGGAAAAATATTCGTAATCTGACATTTTTCAACCCTTCTCTACAGAAGGTTATATCAAAGATCATGACCATGAATACAAAACTCCGATTCGTCAACCCCCTGAAACCCGAACTTTATTCGAACTTGAAAAGACATTAATTCTTGTCAAACAGTTGATCCCTGAAGTCAAATTATGAGACGGACATCATAAAACGTTTTCTGTTTCCTGTTCATTTCCTAAATGTCTTCGACAAATGATTTCCATAAATCTCGGCTTTGAATACAGTTTTTTGGGCCCTTAATAGTACATAAGGAACTAAATTCTCCTTATCGAGTTGGTTATAAATGGTTTGAATATCTTTACTTTAGCCTTCTTAAGTCGATTCTAACACCATATTGATAAATTGATTGATGAAATAGGTTGATTAAAATTAATTTAAATTATATAGGATGTTATATATTAGTGCAGATCCATACTATTATAGTAGAGAAGAAATTCGTGTAACCGAAGGTGAAAATCTAACTATCAGATAAAATTTTTATGATGCACATTTTCTGTGATAAATATTTTAGATTGCCAGTGAACTTTATTATTATCTATTCAATTGATGAACTTATTTATGATATTTATTAGGTTCTTTGATTATCATTATATCGTTACGATGATTTTCGTCCAATCGATGTATTCCCTTTGAAACTTATATGAATAATTGTTTCATACTTACGCTCCAGAAATTATAATTACTCCACTAATAAATGAGGTATTTGAAGTAGTTAAATGGGTTTTTCATAGAATCATTGTTAGGAAGTATGTTAAGTGTTACGTAAGAAGAGTTTCAAGGGTGATAGATAAAAATGACATTGAGCAAGGATATCAGTGGAGCATAAGCGATAGAGACATTAATATGCATTCCATTATTACGAAGAGATAGAACGATTGGGTGAATAAGGGTCGAGGTTATATTTGTACAGGGATACATAAGGAACCCATTTAGGATATGGGTCCCTTCTTGAACTCTGACCTCCTTTTCCAGTGATTTCCATGGCTTCTTTACTTCCTCCGCCACTGGGACGCAATATCCTTTCTCCCGTGATGCATTTTTATCTGAGTGACGCTGTCACGGATATTTTGTGGAAAATTTTTCTTCCTCGGAGAATGGGAGTTTGTCTCGAGGCGTCTCCTTCTTTAGCTTTGAATGATACTCGGGAAAATCGGTGTGTTAAACCCGCCCTCACAATCTTGAGGGCGTATTAGCGCTGATGGGAAAAAAATGAGAACTCTGCACGCTCTGTTACGGATGCGTATGTATCCGTAACGTTCTCTACTCCTTTTCAAATCAAACCCAGATCCATTAGACGATTAGTAAGGTGAGGTTGAAATAATATGGATATGGAAAAATTTTGCTCTAAAAAAGTGATTCTCGTAGAAATTCCTGTTTAAATATGCTGAATTCGAAATAAAAGATTTATTATAGATTGAATGATTATAAGTATTTTTTCGTCTCTGAAAATCGTTAAACTAGCTAAATTAATGAGCTGAAGCAATTATTTTCGAAAATTACAAATTCACATTTTATCATTAGTAATGTTGATTTTTATTTACGATTAATTTCATAAATATGTAGGCACATATCTATTTTTCTCGTTCAATTATATATCTTTAAAGAATGCTTACCTTTAGGAGAAAACTAAGAGAGATTCATCTCATCTATTCTGTATAATTACGTAAATGTTAATTTTAAAAAATTGATATATTGTATTTCTGATTATGAATGTTTGAAATTCATACATTATCTAGAGAATATATAATCACGTTTAAAATTTTAACATTCTATTGAATATGTAAGCAATTAGCACTCATTGCGATTACGAAATTTGTTTCATAATTTCTCTCCTATCAATTAACGAAGATTTTATTATACATGATTATAATACTTGAATATTAATATCCTGTAGAGCTTCATGTGAAAGATATATCAAAGCAATGGATAATAGAGTTGGGATTGTATAATTATTCTACTCTATTGTTATGTTAGGAACTGGTCTGTTCCCTTTAATGTATCTTTTCTACTTAATTCTATAGCAGAATTGAGCATTTACTTCATAATACCTCTACATTTCAATCTGATGACACACTTTATGAAGCCAAAATAATTCCAATCGCGGGTGATATCAGCCTAAAATTTCTGAAGTCATTGCAGATGAAATATTACTGTCTCGTAAAACGCATCATTGAATTATCAGACGTGAAGTACCAAGTACTTTTACACCATGAGAGCATGCATTCTCTACTGGATGCTGCGAACTCATCATCTGTGAATTCTTCTCATTCTGAGAATTATGGTCCATTTGCGTCATTTTCCTTCTCACCCGGATGTGGTGATCGTTCTACTTGTGCCGTTGACCTAGGAGACTGTCCGCAGCCATATGTCACCACCCCACGTGACCACGGACTCTGAGAAACACGTGCGCCTTTTCAGCCGTCATTTGTTCAAAATTAAACTCTGCGCTCATAAATCAATGACGTAGGACGGGAGAAAATGGGCAGGGATTCAGATTTAGGAAAATTCCTCTGAAGAAGTTTGACATTATACGCTTAGACAGCATTTATTATATACGAACATACTGGCAATACTATCAATCATAGAACGCTTAAATTATACATTTTATGGTGTTAATATGATAAATATTTTCAGTTTTTCATTTTTCCATCGAATTTTTGAATTCTAATCTTTCAATTTGTGTTTTGTCAAAAAGAAATTTAACAAAGATTATAATGAGGACTTAACCAGTCAAGTTCTTCCAACAAATTTTTTTGGAATTGAACTATTTAAGTATAGCGGTTTTATAAATCTCTAAAAAGCATATTAATTTTCATATCGATATGAAAACTACAGAGATTATATCAAATTTAATATTCAAAAATAATACTACAGCAACGACAAAAACGTAAATAATTCTCAAGAATTTCTAGCAAGGTGGTAAATCCTGAGTTAAAAAATATTTATTTCGCATTTAATAAGATAACTGACTTCCATGAGAATACTGAGATTTTAAGTAAGTGCCCCACTCTGTATTTATTGATGTGATAGGATAATTCTTATTTGAAATAGCTCACCACGTCTGCACAATATTATCAAGTTCGATACAACCCCGCAAGATATTGAAAAAATATATATACATATAGATATGAAAAGCCAAGGACAATTTGAATCATATCTACGCTTAGCCTTATAAGGTTATTATATTTTACATCTTTTTCCATCACCGCACTGATGCATACAATAGGAGGTAACTTACTTCACGAATCTAAGTCCACCCTTTAACAAAAGTCCCCTCCGTCATCTCCTCCAGGCCATCATCTCCATCTGCGACTCTTTGTTCAGCTACCATACGGGTGCGACTCCATGCGTTAGCGTATCATATCAACGCCTTGTGCGTGTGACCTCGGGTCATTCATCTCAAATCATCACTACTTGTATACTTCCCTTTTAAATTCCCCCCCTTGAAGCCCTTGGACAAACAAACAACGGAAGTGGTGGGCTCTCGGGAAGACATAACGAGAAACAAACCGTCGTTGGAGGGTGGCACTTCCATTATCTATTACGCAATGGCTCGAGAATGGGAAAACTATCTTCCGTTGAAGAGGGTGCTTTCATCTAGAATGGACCATCCTAAAGGTCATCCGAGCTATGCGCCGTGACACCAAGGATCCTCGGAGGATTGCGTGATGTATAATGTACTTGGAGAGGATGTAGTAGCACTAGCCCCCTCTCCATAATGGGATTAACAAAGTAATTATGCAGATAAGATGCTGGTTATGATGAAGACTATATAGAGGATTACCGCGTATCCTTGGCGCCCACGATTATCATGGTTGGTGTAGTATCCATGGTGATGATGCTAGTCAAAAGGATATAGCGTGTGTTCGGTACTGTACAAGGTTGCACAGTTTTTGGTTTGTTTTTGTAAATTAAACGCAGGTACTGCAAGGTATTGCTCTTGGTCCACTTGATTATATCCAAAACATACAGTATAAGATTTTAGATGGATTATGTTGTACGAGTGATTTTGTGCATGATATATGTTTAATTAACATTCATAATACGTAGCTGCTTAATAAATGGTCTAATTTATGGTCTAATGCGACGTATAAATATTTTGCACAAGAGTGTTAACGAAACAATGACAAAAACCCTTAGTAAACGTATAGGCAAACATTTCTTTACTTTTCTTTTGTTCACCATTTAAACTAACAAAGCTTTCGATTCAATCAAAATACAACTGAAATATATTTTTGAATAAATGTAATTTAACTTCTTTTTCTCCCACTAATACTTTTAGCGAATTTATTTAATATCAAAATACTTATTAAACTTTCATTTCTATATAAATAATATAAAAACATTCTATTCATGTATGGTATTTTTTGGTGGCAGTAGTATATGAAATGCTCAATAATTTCATATTATTAAAGCCCAATAGGAAATTCTCGGAGATCAAACTATCAGTTATTCACCTCACAAAGTTTACTATCGCGTGAAGATTAACGTGCGTGTGAGAGGAAATCCATTCTAAGGGATTAATAATCACTCGAGGATTCTGTAGGAGTTTCTCACTCACCATGCTATAAGTGCGATGGTAATTAACAGTCGATGACCCATGCTTAACTTGTGCTTTGGTAAAACAATAGCATAAGGAAGCGTAAATTATGAAAACCTTTTTAAGTTTAGGATTTATTACCGCAATCGTTAGAGAGAAACTGCTCATTATTTTTCATACACCCGAGTCATTATAATTTTAAATTTCATATTTCCAAATCTATTTTCCAATCAATGAAATTATATCCTTTATACGTGTTTTAAAAAATATATTAAAGATTTTAAAATAGATTGGGAAATGTTTTAAAACATGAGCTATAATAATAATAGGCTCTATCATTCAATTCAAAAAAAGGAGATGGTAGATTATTTCGTTCTTTCTAAACTATTTAAAGCTTCTAATGCCTGCATCTGTAACTCTCTTCAGATCCATTCCAAAAAAAACTTTATCATTTATACATGACATATTAATTTATTTAGAAGTAATTAAATAAAAATTAGAAGAGTTCATAACCATATGCCTTTTTATATTTTATACTTTCATGGGTATCTCTACAGTTGAAATATAGACATTATTACATTCAACAGTCACATCTTGATGCGATTAATTTATCTAAAATCATTAAATTCATTACTAATAGGAGTGAAACATATAGATTTATATCTTGCTTTTTTAATGTACGATTCATTCTAGTTCTGAGCTTGGTATTTCGTCACTTCGTACAAGATAAGTAATTTAATCCTCATTCCCTCTGATTTATAGAGCAACTTTGGCGTTGAAATCACATTATGGGTTCACGACTCGTTCCGTTAGAAGTAATGAACTTCACTTGTCACTCCTTCTGCTGCACATTTGATTCATCCCACTAAGAAATCCCAATCAGACGCACATTTCCTAGTCATTCACCTCGTCATCAGCGGAGGTAAACGACCTCACAGCGCTTTGAATAATGAACAGAGAAACACGTTGGCAACGGAGGGAAATATGAAAGGGTCAGATGCAGAAGGAATGGGCGAAGCGATTGACCTTAGATACATACGCAGGGATTGAGTGAAATGGACAGCCTTAAAAGATTTAAGTTGTCGAGGCGACGGTGGGGGTCAGCATCCTTGGCTTGTCATTCAGATTGAATGAAACCTCGTCTCTTTCAGCATAACTCTATACATCATCAATACCCTTCCTTGTTCATTCACTGGTTCCCAATCTTTCTTGACTATTCAAATTCATAAGCATTTGGGTCGACACTTAGTTTATCTGTGTGAATAAAAAAACGTAATCATCATGAGAAAATGGGTGATGTATTCATAATAATATCGTCATAAATGGATGATATATTTTTTGATGACTTGGGTCAAACATAATCCTTGTTATCTTTAGAATATTCAGCTATCGAATAAGTTAATTATTTTCACTATTTTAAATATTTTCTTGAAAAAAACCTCTAAAAAGATATTTTCATCTATAAATTACCATTTCTGTGCATAATATATCGAATTATCTAAATACTTTAATGCTTCTGGGCTACATATAATCATAGAATGAAATATCGTGATGCATAAGTGCTACAAGTAAATTCTTATTCAAATATTTATTCACAATTTTGTGCAACGAAATTATCTTCAGTGAGTGTCATCTTCGAGGTATTTCTTCAAAAGCTGATCAGTTAAAATAGCTTGGTTCAGTTTGTGGTTTGTCCTTGTACACAACTAATATACTAAGAAAATTCACTCGTTATATACTGGAAAGAAACGAATATTTTTTATTTTTAGTTTTAGAGGCAAATTTATTTTGCATTCATGAAAAACTCAGATCAACCAACGATTCAATCGTTTACATTATTTGCATAAATGAATAAAATAAATTGCAACTGTTTCTCCTCTCAATTAATTTTGAGAGGTTAATTTCAAAGAACGGCTACGCAATTTTATAATGGGAGTAAAATCCTCGTTGAACTTCTCGAGCACATGTCATCATTATTTTACCACTCAAATCTTGTCCCTAACAACACTTCACTTTCAGTCTGTGGCAGTCGTTGAAAATGCATTCAGATGCCTCTTTCATACACTCGCACATAACATCTCTATTTCGAGGAAACAGATTCCATAGTGCGTCAAGGGTCTCAGGGGGGAGTGCGTTACGCATGTTACCAATGCGAATCGACGTGTATCATGAGTATGTTTTCGTGGCGGCTGCCGTGCGGTGGTACTTACACGCACCAACTTGGCCAAGTGCTCTCGGTGAATTGTAGGCATGCTCGGATTGCATGTTCGTGACCCTTGGCAGCGTGACGAAAGTACCAATAGATGCTCGTGTTCGTTACGTCCTTCAACTGATTTAACACTTTGTTCTCCACCGTCTGAGAGCACTCCACATCGATGTTAACCCGCAGATGTTTTTAGCCGTGGACAGAAACATCGTTAACTGAAAAGTACCACGAGTGGCTTCCGTATTTTTATTCCTTATGACTATTCATTTTCGTAAGTGTTTCAATTGGGAAGTCGATGTAGAGTTTAATGTCCTCCCACGGGAATGTTCTTCGAATTGATGCTGGAAAAACTTCGTTAATATTTCTCTACTGGAATTTTTCTTTGAATTTATATTTTTGCGAACGATTACTTTGAAATATACGAGATTTATTTCATCCCATGCGTTTAAGTATTATTCTTCAATAATTATAACTGGAGTAATTCGGTCAATCTTTTTTTTAAGCTATCGCAAGTTTCGTCAATATCTTTAAGTTGGTTAATTGCTCATGTTTCAATTGCTGGCAAATTAAATACATAGTTTTCCAATGCCTTGTTATTTATCAAAATGTATCAGAATTTGGAATGTCGATGAAAAACTTATGACCCATTAAACCTACTATATATAATTGACTTAATAATTATATGACCATACTATTTAGGTATCTTATGAGATATTCTCTGCAATTAGAACAGTTAAAAATTAATTGCATAAAGGATGTTGGATAGTTTTACGTTAATCTTCTATCCTATATTTAGGAACAGCCATTTCTACTTAGCTCTCACCACGCGGTATTGAATTTTTTCCAAATGACACTTGAGCGAGCGTTCCAAAATCCCTCACTTAGACAAATGAGGGAGCCAGGAGCGCACATGTTTCTGCCGTCGCCCAGTTTTCGAGATATATGAAGCTTTAGAGTCACGAAGGTCACAGACGAAAAAAAAAAACTATTTCTCGTGGGGTGACATTGACGAAATTCTCGTAAATGAGAATTTTGGGTTAAGCACGGAAGATTGATGTTCAGAACATAAAAAATAGAACGCCTCTCTATAATCCTATAATCATGATCTTAAAGATTATTTAATTTTATTTATCAATTCAACGATTTTCAACATATTATCTTTTTGAAACTTTCCTTCCATCGAGTTGTATTCATCATTCCCTTTACAAACATCTGGAATGCAACACATCAGCCTAGAGTTGCGATAGGCATTCGTCATCTATCACCTCTTCAGATATTCCGATGTTTCGAATATCAAAAAGACTTACGATTTATTTTCAACATTACCTTTCTCACGCGTCTTTCATGTGACTTAACGCTTCGAGATGACGTATTGGATAAATCTTTGACGTCGAGTCTCATTGCCGTGGCGTAGCTGCAGAATAGGGTAAGTTATAGCACTCGGAGAGGTAAATTCCGTGACTGATCGATCAAAGATGTTTGTTTATACACAAGAACGAGGTAATTTATTCAGTCCTAAGAATACGAACAACAATTTATTTCCACCAGATTTGAAATAAAAAATTTGGAAGAGAAATAACTCCACTAACACATCCGTAACCATGGAAATTATTTACTGGTGGGTTATATAGATGATTGATAAAACTTTTGACTTCGTTATAGCTATTTTTTCTTCCAACTCTTTCGAATTCTGATAAGAATTTATCTTAAAAAGAGCTTTTACTGCCACCAGATTACGCTATCTCGCATGAAACTTTTAATTTTACATCACTCGGAAATTAAAATTGAAATTCACGAAAACGAATGTATAGTTTAAGTTTTTTAATCACCGTCTTCGAAACGTACGAGAGATTGACATATTCTTTGCTATAATTTGATAAGTAATTTCTTTTATTGTATTATTAGCACGTGATATAAATTTATGTACTGTAATTGGTTAGCTGCATGAAATATTGTATAGAAAAAAGTTATACCGGAGCATAGAATCCTAGGAAACTTCCAATTCATGTAACATACCGATCCTAATCTGGAGGCGACTCCTTGGTTCCCGAGTCGCGTAGCTTCCGCATGCAAGGTTACAAGAGGTGCCAACTAGCATCGGAATTGGAATGGGAAACGTGTTATTCTAGAGACAGTCCACGTTTGCTAGGATTCACTTTAGGGCCACTAGTTTCGGTTTCCCTTGACAACAAGCCATCATTACCGAATTCTAATCAAATATGGCATTGTTATTTAACTGGTTTTACGTTTATTTTTTAAATACATTTGACGCTTAATGTATGATCATATAACTAACTATATTATGCTTGATGCAATTTATTTTGAGATTTATTGGTTTCTGATTTATTCTATAGTAGTTGAGAGGAATTTTGCAGAAAAAAGTAAAATCTACGTAGGTGTTTAAAGAAAGTACTACCTTTTCGTAAATTTCTGAAATACCTATTGGATTGCTACGAACTTGCGAGGAATTATTATTTATAGTACGAAGAACAGAAATTGTTTATGATTCGTTAAATAGAATACGTAGAATAGATCGTAATAATGATTTTTTCAATCAATAGAACTTCAGTAAGGAAAAAGTAGAATTACTTAATCGTATATTCTAAACATATGAAACTATGAGTAATATCTGAAGCGATTCCAAAAGATTTATTATTCTTTAAAATTTTAATTTACTAATACGTGACCTGAAAAGTCATCAAATATCAGTAACACATCGAATTGACGGAACATCGCGAACTGAGCTCCTTTCTCCGTCTCACGAAAGTTCGCGAAAGGGCAAATCTCTTGGCGTCTCAAAGAGGCAACATCCTTAAAGAACGGCTGTTTTTGATTCGGTCGCCCATATCTCGAGAGGCGAGAAACGCATGCGGATGGATAAACAGAGAGAAATGAAGACATTGAACGAGGGATGTTTTGTATGAGAGTTGAGCTCAGCATATAAAGGAGTGGATGGCGGTGAAGGATGAACATGTCCAAAAGCGCATTCGCGTACTACGTGTCAGACAGCTGCCTTCGCACCACGGATAGAACCGAGGCGATGTCTTAGGATTAATCAACCGACTGAGGTGTGGCGTTTTTATGCCTCCTGCGGACGTCGAAGGATATCTCCTTCTCACGTTTTTACACTTCGCTTGACGACCTGTCGCCATGGAAACGCTGTCGCCTCGTTTTGTTAGGATACTGAATCGGTCGAGAGTGCATGGATTTATGTGGCGAAAATATCAGAATGTGAAGCGGAATTTTTCGTTTTCGGTGTTTTGTTTTTATTATTTCCGGTCGGTTACATTACGTCTTAAACTGTCTTGAATTTTAGTTTGATTATTTTTCATCATTTCTACATTTATCGGTGTCTACCATTCTTCAATAGTTATTAAAAAATAAAAAATGGGGATTTGGAGACGTAATTCGGAATTTTCGCTTTTTAATCGGTTATTTAATAACTTAAGGTTAATTACAGACGTTATTTTGGGATGAAGGAAAAGTTGTCGAGTTTTTCCACGCGCCAAACTTCCGAGTTATCAAGTATCACTCATCAAATAGTTTAAGGGTCTTGTGGTATAAGCTGCTGTTCAAAGTTCTATTCTTAAAGTCTCAAATTAGATTATAAGAGTTACTTAATATTTAAACTGAAAGTTAAAGAGTATAAGTTAAAGAGTTAACCGAAGAAGAATGTAAATGCTGTAAGAGCTTATGCTTGAGGCTGTGAGATACATGTGAAGGCAGTTCGTTAACATGAAGTCAAGATAGAAAAGGGTATACGTTGTACAAAAAGAGTAACGGTGTTACGGAAGATGAATGCGAATTAATTAACTATGAAATGCCTTCGAACGCGTAACGCATCATGGATAAGTAAACTGGTTTCACAATTGCTTCAAGGCGTTTAAGATGCTCCCGCTTCGAAATTAGGGTTTCCCGTAACGCAGTTTATCAAACCGTTCATTAAATATGCATTTAAAACGGATAGTATGTAAATCGTTTGCGCCTCCTTTGGAATTTTTAGCGTTAAAAGGAGACTTTGAAGCATTCCTTTTGAAAATAAGTGAGAAAATTGCTATTCCTGCCTATTCCCATGTTGAATTTTACAAAATTTTCTAATTGTATTTATTTTCATAGAATGTTAGAGGATTCTTACACATATCTTTGTTTACATTGCTAAAATTTTAAAACTATTTTCGTTTAAATGCAACTATGCTTCTGCTCAAATTAATTAATTCAAATCAAGAACAACGTCCTGAACGTAAATTAATTTACGAAAATATAACGATAAAAAAATTAATATTGTAAATCTCTATGAAAAATATAAGGATTTAGTTTCAGTAGGCATTTATGTATTCATTGAGGTATTGAATGAATATCTATTTAAATGATAGAGCGATTACGTTTTAAGCTGAAGGAGAGCATACATGCAAATGAAGCATGGAATTCAGATCGGGAGCCATTTCGTACGATAATAGGTCCAGAAATCTCTGCAGGCGATGTCAGAAGTTTGGATGGCTTCTAGCGGTTTAGGGATAGTGTTTGTGGTGAAGAAGGAATGAGTAACTAATAAGTTTTGGAGTGAATTAGAATGGAGCTTGTGGTATGTGTGTATTGCATTTATCGAGACCTAATAGGTTCGAGAACTCATCTCTATATAACCAAAGCATTAATTTATCAGCCATTTTCATAGAGAGCAATTTACACCACTTATAGAAGAACATAATATCCCAATACTTCTTTTAGAAGAAAATATTACTTTTATAATTTACTTACTTCTCGTCATAGAAGAGAGTTTAGATATTGTTAAAGCGGTTACGTAGATATGAAAAATTTAAGCAAGGTTTACGAATGTTTTCTTTCTATCACTCCTGAAAAATTATTCACAATGCACTAGAATTATAGAGGATGCAAGTTATATTTCCTTAAAAGTACATATGTTTGTTAGTTTATTTCATTACATTTTGACATAATGGCACATCTAAATCATCAAATAAACAGAACAAAATTGAGAGTAACTATCATTCAATATGGATTTGTTTTGAGTTCAAAATACTGTAATTTTACAAAACTTATAATCCAGTTGAAATTTTTAAATTTTCACAATTCGCATATATTTTTCATAATATTATTCAACATTTTGCGTTTTATAGCTATTTAATGATTTAAAACGTCATTTCCGAGAATCTATATTCAAAACTATTCTACAATGAAGTGACACGCATCATTGATAGCTTTTTTCTACTGTTAGATGGAAATATTCATTATTTCCGATAGAACTGATAAATTTGATAATTTTTCCAGAACGTATGAATTCAGTCAATCGTGATAAAAAGTGAGGTTAAAAATGATTGAAAATATACGTTATTTCATACTTCCAACTGCTGTATAGAATGTAATAAATCTAATTAAATTTCCGTGAATTTGAAATGAGCTTATGATATAAATTCATTTTTAAGCATCACATTAATTGTGTAATTGTTCCAATGTCAAAAACGCTCCCTTTAGAGGTTCAATCAGCACTGCATTTGATTAATACAATTTCAATAAACATACTTTTCAGTGATAAATTTTGAATGCACTTTTGAAACATTCAGAGATTCCAAAAGAATATGATAGAGTTATTGTACAGATAATAAACAGATTTTACCAATTATAATGTTGATAGAAATCTATTCCATGAGTTCTCTGAATTTGGAAATCTAGTATATAGGTTTCAAAATTATTCTTTGTAAGAAAATAGATAATTAAATTCACAAGCGATTATGTGAAGATTTTTACGAATTACATTCTCGAATTCGGATTCAGTGTTACTAAATTAAATATATATAAAATAAACGGCCATATATTCTAGTAATAGGAGAAAAAAATTTTAATATTTTAACGGATTCAGGAGACCTTAAAATAGCTTTATACGATGAGTTCACGCGACCTTTTTGACCTTTGCTTTTATATCAGCTTTTACTTGTAAGCATTAAAACTACAAAATTGTTTGGAAAAATGCATTAATTATGATTCATTATTTAAAGACAGCGGAGGTTGGTTAACAAATACGTAATTTTCGCGTTTATCACCAGAAACATTGGGTATTTGTATCTAACCACATCTAATAGTCCTTTAGCGTCAGAAACAAAGGAAATCTAATCCTAGTTGGAGTACCAATACGATCAGAATAACAAAAGGAATCAGAGCATCCTTTGTGTATACACAAGCTGCAATTATGAAAGACAATTGCCGAGCTAAAAAGTGATTCAAGTGACGGGTATTCAGCTTACTAGGATGTTCATAAGTGGATCTCGGCATATTGCATACATCCCCAAGCAAAGTGAAACTCTGAAACCCCTCAAAAAGTTTCCGCCCCAAAAAGATGGCGAGTAAAGGATTCACGAGAATTCGCGATGAAATAATGGCAAAGACCGACGTCACGGATCTTGATCAGAAAGGAACGGAAATGTTTAGACGGAGTGAATTAAGGGGGAAGTAAAAGTAAAGTGGTAAGCAATTTTCGAGTGCCTGAGAAGTGAAGTTCAGTCTGTGGAAGGAAATCGTTCGCTTGAGGTAATTAACGATGACGTGGAGCGAATGCAGCTCCGCCAACCCGGAACTACCGTTCTTCATTCAGCGTTTGCAAAACCTCGCGAGTTTCTTTCGTTCCATCATAAGCGATTCCTTCGTACATATAGTTCTCCTTTGTTCCCTGTATGAGAGTGCTTGTTTATCTTCATTTTCCTTCTGATCAGGGTTTTCTTGGCCTTCGCGTTATATTTGTTTACTATCATTTGCAAATGATTTTATATGGTAATATTAGCTTGGCTTATACACTTAACTCTTTATTAAGAAAATCAAATTTTCTCTATCCAAAATTGTATTTTATTTATACATTTTATAAAAAATAAACCTATTTAAATGTCCTTTTTAATATCAATTAAGATTATTTAATATTATATCAATAAGAATTATTTAAGATGAGCAATATAATGCTCGTATTAATAATGAAGTTGTTCTGATATTTTAAATATTTATACGAAAATATATTTTTAGATGTTATATATAAAATCGTTAACTATTAGATTCATATGCATCGCACTCTGAGTAGTAATTTTTTATTTATATTACTTAATATATAGCTCTTATATTTGAAAAATTTGACATTTAATAAATCCTAAAGAGATTAATTGGTTTAAAATGTTTACTTTACCAAGTCGTAAACGTTGCAGATAAATCTTTGTAAAATCTCTAAAAAAAAGGAAAATCTCTAAATAAATACAGTGGCTTTTAAAAAATGTTTCAGCTCTTAACGAAGCTCATTATAAGAATAGCTTTCGAAAATACACAAGTAAATATGTCAGCTAATAATTCATACACCTCTATAATTATGTACGTAATTACCTTAGATGTGCTGAATTTTAAATCTTTCCTTACAAATCAAAATAGTCCTTTACACAAGTTCTACTCAAGAGACCATAAGATCAAAGTCTCCTCATTATAATTATGGCCATCCTGGTAGTCCTGCTTTTCAACTAATTAAGGATTTAAAATTACTGCTTCCGTCCATTCCCACACCTCCATCAAAGTGCATCCAACTTTCAAGTCTTTTTCTTTCAAAGGGTGACTCAGACAAACATAAACCTAATCTTTTGCCTTTTGCCCGAATAATTCCCCACTAAAGAGGTCTTACTTCCTTGGACTGCCCCTTCATCCCTTTGAGGCCGCCAATCTGAACCATTTCCTAGAGTCCTTTGGCCTTCCACGCCACTCTAAAGCGTCCCACATATCCTCCTTGACCAAAAGGATCTAATCTCATGAATATCCTTCATTTTTTTGGATCTCAAATAGTCTTAACCGACTCTTAATTAAGCCATCTCAAATCCAATTCCGTTTTGGGACATTCTGCACCTCCCATGAGATCCTTTGACCTTACTTTTGCATGCTCCTTACTCTTTTTTCAGACATGAGTGTTGGTGCTTTGTGATCGCCCAACCGTATTACATTTCCAAAGTCTAGAGAAAACGTCAAATTGGCTAATTCAGGTTTTTTACACAAGCTGCGACGAGTCCTAATCAAAAGGGTCCTAAATGTAATGCCTTCCTGTTTTTATGCATTGGTTTTTAAAAGAGAGTGGCATAATAAATCATCCATCTTGTTTATCTCTTGTAGCTTTAATACGTCGAATAGAGAATCTATGAATTATTTCCTTAGCGATATATCCTACTCATGTAGTGTTTTGGCTGAGTTTCCTTCGTTAATAGAAACAATAGGATGTATCATATTAAAAGTTGTTGACTTGTGTTTTTCTCTATTAAGATATATGTGTTTACGAAGTTTTTTATTGAGATTTCTTAGGAAATATTTCTTAATAAGATTTTGTTTATTCCATTATATTAATTGGGTTATGTTTCCGAACCTTATTCAAACTTGTATGGTGTTTAAGATCGATGTATGTATAAGATAAAGAATCTATTGGTTTGTAACATTAGCTTTGATATGGACAAGCAGATACTCCTTCATCAGCACTAGATACACCGCACTCTGTAATTTGACCGTTTTTCCTTCCCATTCATAAAAAGTATCCTTAATCTTATGCAACCGATGGTACATAATCGCCCACATTTCTCATGTTTTGGAGCGTCCTTTTGGGATTGCTAGGTTCGCTATTGTATTTGTGTATCTCACGAGAACTTATTCAAAGAAATATCTTCTTCGTATCTATCATCGTAACAACATTGAGAAAATTAGTTGAATGGTACTTTGATTAAAGCAGTTACTTTGTCTTGAGCGAGTTATTTGTATCTTCGAACTAAAGCATTAAAAATGGACATACGTGTATAGTTACGGTTTAAAAACTTTTCACTGGAGTGCAGTTTATTCTTTTATCTTTTGCTCAAACAACTTATACGAATCTATTTAATACATTAGTTTTCACTTAAACTTTCCCTTTTTTCATTCATCGAGAAAATGTGCTGCGATGGCTTCAAAGTATAGAATAATAGGCTCGGATTCCGAAGTCCTTTTTCCTTTAGAGATAGCAATGATCGTAAAAGCCGAACCCCTTTCATTTATTACCGAAAGTTATTCTCATGGAGGGCAGGTTTCGGCTATTAAAAGAAAAATCCCCTATCCATTTCTGATGAGATTGTTTTTCCCCTCGACAAATGCATTTTAAATGATTAAATTGGAACCGATCCAATGCCATGGTTGCCCAGTGCCATATGTATTCCAGAGCGTCGTTTATTATTCCCTCCTTGATTTATATCCCTCTCAGGCCTTCGAATGTAATCTCTGGACTTAATTAAGAATGGCCGTGTTTCGATGTCTTCTTACCACGGGATACGCTTTGATTGATGATTTCGCCCCAATACCATTCGTTTCCCAGGGTTACAAAGTTCTTCTGCTGACGCATCCCAACCGCTGAGGGTTTATCACTCCTTTTTGCGATGTCGTTTTGAAAGGTTTTGGTAGAGGGCGTTCGGGCGGATTGCATTATGGGAATGAGGATTTTTCAGATCTAAATTAACCTCCGTTCGGGGTTGCAAAAAGCACTGTCTGTGGGTTTAGCTGTATCTGTTATCGAGTAAGTTTTGGAAAGCTGATTAAAAGTCCTTTGTTAGTTTTTAAAAGATTACAACCACCAGTGGGTACGAGCCATAAATCTTATGATCGTTTGTTATGTTTGTTTAGAATAGACTCCCAAATGTCATTTAAGTTTAGGATGATTTTGTAGTTTCTGTTTTCATTGATGTACCCATTCGATAATTTATTGTTTTTCTTCGCGTTGTTAACCTGGAATTCAGTCTGTAATAAAAGGTTTATTTTGCGTGCTGAATAGCCTTTGATACAAAGTAATTGCCAAGCATTGAATTCCAGTAGGTATTTTTATGATTAATCAACGCAATAGAATTTTCCACTGAACAAATACCTCTTTTATGATGAAAAGTGATTGAAAAATTTGTTTCATTTGTCTGAATATGATTTCATTCACTTCATTCAAATAAATACAATGCACTGAAATTTATTCTAAATATGACAATCACAGTGATTCGGCAATAAGAAATATCATTTAATTATAGCGTAGAATTAATACGCAAATTTTATCTGTATGTATAATCAGAAGGGAATGTTTTTATTTCAATCGTCGAAAGAAATATATTTATGAAATAAATTTGATGATATCAGCTTTTTTAATGATGTACTTGTATATACTCTGATTAATTCAATTCATTCCGTTTTAAAGCTGACGAGCCCTTTTATAATTTCATGGTCTTATTTTGAAAGTTATTTCATCATTTTTAAATATATCTATTTCAATTTATTAATGATACCTAAAAGAAGTAATGAATTCACAGCAGATGAAATCTACAGCTATCAAAATCATGTAAAATTTTTCTATGATAAAAAGTTAAATTATACACTGAATGTACTTATTAATATAAATTATATTCAGTTATGCTTAAATAGATTAAATCATTAAAAAAATTACAATTTAAAACTTTAAATAGGCAGTTTGAAGTAGAATTTTATGATATATTATTGCCATCTTTGAAATTATATGAATCCAGTAAGAGTAAAGTGAATGAATATTTTATCTTAAAGAATGTCGATAATAAACCATTAACTTTTTATTCAGTGTAAATGATCTCAAGTATTGGACTATCTAGTGTTTTAATACTCTTTGCTACTGTTATAACGACAAATAAATTAATTTATCCAACAGTAATTGTTGGGTATAAATTCCTTATATTCATGTTGTGTATAGAATATCCATCGCAGTGCAAGAATATGAAAAACTTTACGTTTCAAATTAAACTACACTTTATTATTTACACTGCTACTGATATGTGGTTGCTAAATATATGTAAAGTACACTTATTTACTTATGTTTTTTAGCCCTAATTGGTATCCCTACCACAGAAGCTTTACTGCGAGAAACAGAATACCAAAGGGCTTTGCTTTAACCACTAGAAACTCATCAGTTTACGAAGAATAATACGAACTCATCATTCTTTCATAACATTTTTTTAATCCCTCGCTAATGATCCTCCCCCGATGTATCTTGAACATCCTTTAGCACAAGTGTCCTTTGGATTAACTAATGAGAGGAATAAAAGAGACGGATGTTTTCAAACCGGAGGATTTACGTGAATAATGCGCTGCTATTAATTTGAATGTGGAGCGAATAAAGAATGTCACTTATGGAAATTAATCGGGCATTTAACCAAGTCATCCGGGCATTTCGTTGGGTCGCTAATTAAACCTTGAACCAGTGTCATATTTGCTAGATGGCCTCCATCGCTCACACGCCAAGGGCGTCCACAGCTGGAGGTTTTTGGAAACTGTGACGTTGCACGCCAACAAAGTTCGCATTATTTATTTATTACATTTTCGAGGGCTGTTTTTAAAGCCGAAGTTTATGAATAGTTCGCTTCTAACATCAGAAAGTAGTGTTTCACTTTTCTTGAATAAGATAATTTATTTAAAAAGACGAGTGTATAAGTTACTCTTATCAGCACTTTCTGGATAGGATGTATTGATGAATTGATCCTTAAATTCCCACTTATATCTTTAAGCTAAGATACTCTTACTACGGAAGGATGTAAGTTAGATTCAAATTATAGAATGATAATTTATTTAATTATTTGAATAATTAGGAGCATTATGAAGTATATTATACTATTTTATATTATCCAGTATTTACTACTAATAGAAACTATATATGAGTTTAGGTTTATATGGAATCAAATGCAAAAAGTCATTCATTAATGCAAATCAATTAAATGTCAAGAAATAATTTTATAAGAAGGAAAGAATCAGCTAGAGAAAAAGTATCTCAGATTCAGTTACCCTTGATTTTGTTTTTCAATGTTGAGTCAATTAAAAACTTGGATTACGCGTAAGAGAGAATAGGCCTAACGTGACCTACTTTAACATGTAGCTAAGCAACGCGTATATGATGGATTGATATTCCGCGGAATTTAATCTTTAGTGATGAATCATATGAAAGTAATATAGGATATTATTGGAATAGAACGAAATTAAACTATGATTTAAATAACAGCAGTAAATAGATATGTCTACTGTGCTTTAATTAGAATTCTAAAATCAGTTTACAGATAACAAAATATTTACTAAATTAGACATTGAATGTCAACTAATAGTGATGAGCTAGTGAACATTACTGCACGAGGTTTGATAGATAAGGTTCAACCGATTTTTGTATTTAAATTTAAATCCCACTTTACCATTCAGAAGAACAAAGTTTTGTATTGTGTCCTTTGCTCAAAAGAATTGAAAAACTCACTACATAGACTTACTCAAATTACTTCGATTAACTTCAATGAATCTAAAATTATCTCCAGATAGCTATAGAAGTAACATTTCTAAGAAATAAGTGACGTAATTGTCCTTTTATTCAATATTATACAGACCGAACTTCACCTTTAAAATTATAAATTTAAAAATGCAATTGTAGAGAAAGAAAAATAAGATTATACTTCGAGAGAAAAACAGGATGGTAGAATTAATAAATTACAAGAGATACTGCAATTATTTCCTCCTACTAAAGTGCTTCCTAAGATAAATAAAGCAAAATTGCTATTATAATATATTCGACCAAGATTTTCATTATTTATTTAGTCCAAAGTGAAACTCCAACTCGCTCTCTTTCCTCAAATGAATGTTTCCTTTGTTTTTCCACAAATTATCACATACTTCATCGTCAGTTTTTAAATTTTTTCTGTTTGGCAACCGTTTCCCTGCATTAATGAAGCTATATTAACGAGGAATACACCCTGTGGAAGAATGAAGGGCCCCTCGGGAGGCAATTTAAAAACTTCCCTCGTTTTCTTTCAAGGGTTTTCTACTCCTCATCCCCTTTCCTCAAGGGTTGGAAAACTAAAATATAGAAATAATGAAAAAACGATCCCTCGATGGAAAGTAACTCAGTTTTAGACTCGCTACAGTTAATAAGGAAACTATACAGTTTAAAGCACTTCATATTGTAGTTACTACACTGTTACCATGGAAGTGGAACAATATTTATCATATCCATAGCAATAACAAATAACTTCTTTAAGTTAGGTATATACTTATTACTCATGAATATGTATCAAATATTAAGGGATGTTTGATGATGGAAATGTATCTGTTAATTTATTTCCACATATGTTTACAGTCTCTTTGAAAAGTCTTTATATATTTTCCTTTGAATTTCTTATAATTTTTATTTTTTAATGTTAAGATACATTTAATACTACATAGGCTATTCCTGTGATATTTTTAGTTCGGTTGTCCTATTTAGTAATGCCACGCATAAAGTTTTCAGCAAAGTCTCGCACGTTTTTTTGCACCCCATCTGCTAATCCAGCCTCCTTCAAGCACTCTATACCCCTTGACCTCATCTTTCCTTTCATTGGCCTTCTTATCTTTCATTCATGGACCTCCTTTACTCTTCACCCTTTCCACAGCTCCTCTCTTACCACTTTTACCAAAGAATTTTAGCTCCTCGAAGTTTCCCGCTCCTTTCTCCAATATTCTCTTTCACATTGATCTTCGATAACATCGACGATGATGGCTGAATAAGATAGCACAGTGCGTCGACTTGTGTTCTAGCATAAATTTATGTTATTAAAGAGCCATAAGATATATCTCTGGTATACGTCATATTGTAAGGAGAAGATTAATTAACTTGTTTTTAAACTGCTCCACAAAGTCAAACAGAATGCTTAATGTAGTTGATATCCATTCAAAATTTATTCGGAATTCTTGTGGAAATAATTTTGCTTGACATCTTTTAATTAGGTAAATCTTTTGCCATATAGAATCTTGTTGATTTCCACTTCCCTTAATGCAGTCAATGGTAGTTTTTGAACTATTGTTTCAATTAGTTTTTTGGTTGAATATAAGGTATAAGTTGAAATAAATTCGATCATAACATTGTATTTCATTTTAATTTAGTATATCTCAAAGAAAGAATAGTAATGCACTCACTGAGAGTGAATGTCTAAACAACTTCTTATAGAGATAGAGAGAGATGAAAGTACTGTAACGTAATAGATTTCTGATGGCGTGAAATTTTACTCCAAAATAAATTTTTATATTACCTTTCATAGAGATGTACAAGTTAAACATATTTGTTTTTACAATCTTAGGATAGAATGACTTTTTGCTCTCCATGAAGTCAAAAGAACGGAAGGAGTTAAAATCCTTTTGCTTTAAAAGTTCTCTCCAAATTAAATGCGATCATCTAGTTAATATTTATGATGTTAAGAAGCGCTTAATGTGGCCACAGGTCGGCAACAGAGAACGGAGATACAATTCTGAAAGGAACATGAAAGGCAGAAGTTGCAACAAAAATTTCTTACATAGTCTCGCATAATCTCTTTGGAGGAGAAGTCCCTTTGGAAACTGAATGCTATCTGGGACCAATTAATTCAACAGAGTGGTAAGTTCCTCGAGAGAGAACCTCTTTAAGAAGCAAAAATAGGAATTTCCCTCGTCAAATGATATGCGCATACACGGATGTGCAAACGGGAAAAACTTCCGCGTTCTCCATAGCGACGCACGCAACGGATTTATGCACGGAGGCAAAAACGGATGCTCCACAAAAAAGGTGCAGAGGTAAAGGGAAGGAAATTCAGGGGAAACAGATTCAAGGATTGATGACTGCGAGATTAGAATTGGCCGCGTGGAAGTTTAAGGATGCATGCAACAATCACAGATAGAGTGGTACACAGTCCTATGCACTCGGATCGAATGTCCAAATGTCGGATAAATCACGCGAAATGCAGCTGTAACACTTTCGAATAAATGTAAAAATTTACAAATTCTTCATTTAAGGAATTCAATTTAGCTCATATAAATTAACTCTAATTAATTATTTTAGTAAGGGAATGACATTCTGTGGATACATTTTCTGTCTTTTCAACTTTAAAGATATGTCAATCCTTTTCTTCTTAATTCACGACTTACAATAATTACGTTCTAAATATGCTTCTTATTTATTGATAACATATAGTTATCTCCTTTTTTATTTTATAAATATCTTTGCTATATTTTTAAGTGAGTATCTGAAAATGTTTACTCAACAGATTTTATTATGCTTTTTCAGTTTAATTTAAAGATATTTGTGATTTCTACCTTAAGGAATTCATCTTTCAACAGAGCAATGTATCATCAAAAACATATTCCTTTGATTAAAAGTCTTCTTTCTTGAAACTCATTTAATTCTATAAATACGTAATAATACGTATTTTCAATATTCGATACACGTTTAGATCAAGGTATTCTAAATATCCACAAAATTCCAAGGTAAATAATCATGGTACTTCATGTTATATATAAAAACACTAAGACTTTGTAGGCCACTCTAGTTATGAAAATAGATCGCAAACAAACACTTTGAGTGTTTTTTTAAAAAAGTCTTGAATGTACACGTGTCTCCGTATTTATATAAAAGAGTTTAAAATGAAAATCAAACCGCAAAAAGAATTATGTGGAAAATCCAGATCAAATATTTCATTTTTATTTCCATGTAAAAACAAATCACATCAAATATGGAGGGAATAATTGAGGTTTGATCAAAAGATAGGGAATGGATGAGAATAAATAGTTTGTGTTCCATTCCTCTCATTCCACACGCAGTGGCTGTTTTCGTTTGGGATCGAAAGAATGCCACTGGGTTTGGATAGGCAATAAAAAACGAGGAATTATTTACAGCAGACTGAGGATGAACAATGCTCTATCCCCTTCCACTGATTTGACCACTTTCATTTGTTCGGCATTTCTCTTCAATCAATTTCGAAGTGGAATTCAAAATGGTAGCATCTCCTTTGCAGTTGAGTGGTATCAATACACAGAATACATTGGCACTCCGGGAAAATTAACTAATCTCGTTGCACTTTCAAAGCGTATTTCATGAAATTTATTTAATTTTCTAATGATATAAAATCATTAGTATTTTTATTAATAATCATTCATTTTATAATTTTCGATATCCTAGATAAATTATGATAATGTCATAAGTTGATGATGATTTAGAGTAAAAAAATATTATTAAAAATATCAGATAAAAAATCCCCTAATTACCCTAATTTAAAATTAAAATACATTCATTTTATAAGCATAAATTTATATTTGTAAAAACTATTCCAGTCAATAAAACTTCTGATGAAATTCAGTAATTTAATAGATTCGTAAACTCTAAATGAACCACGTAGGTAATTTATCTAGCTTTGTTAGACTAAATTAAATAAAATTAGGTAAAATGCAATTTATATATTATATACCATACAATTAATGATAATTATAAAAAGAAAAATCGTGAATTGTATGCGTAAATAAGGAAGCATTTGTCGAATGAATTTAAATTGCAAAAGAGTTTGATATCATTTTATTGATATACAACGGTATCAAAACTCGATTCTTCTAACCTTAAACTCCCTCTAGAAGCATTAATATATAACTTAACTACACTTTACGTCGTATAATTTAGTTATGTACCGAAAGGATGAAACGAGAGATTTTTTTTGTCCCATTTTTTGCTCTTTAGAGTCTTCCAATACCCTTGAACTATAATTCCTCCTCCTACTTAATCGCCTCTTCTTGGATACTCTACATCTTACCTACCTCTCATCATGGTCTACTTGAGTCCTCCTTTACGCTTCAAAGCATTCCACCTCTCACGACTGTGAGCCCCATTCAAATCTCTCTTCCTCGGATGTGACTAGATGAGGTGCATCGCATATTGCAAGCACCGAAGACCCTATTTACCCCTTTTGAGGAAAGATCGGCTTGACCCCTAAGGGTCAGCCTGAACGGAGTCTCTGGAAAAACTGCTTGGAGAGCAGAGTGAAGGTTCGAGTCCCCAATCTGCTATTATGCAGGATTTCCTTAGAGAAGGGATACCTGGAATAGGGGACATATAGGTTATTGGAACGGAATTTTTCGGGTAAATTTCTTTTTTTCGGCTATGAAGCTTATATATTTGGGAAGGAGATTGTCCACTCCCGATGATGGATGAATTTGCCGGAATATAAGGGTCATTCTTAATACTGGCGCTCGGATATTGGCTGTGCCTAAAGGAGACCTGTCCTTAAATTCGAACTGGGGCGCGTGTTCTATGAAAGGACCCGTCGAAGTTGAAGAGTTTCACGTGTATAAATGATTGTTAAATTTCTGATGAATAGAATTAGCGTTATGTTAAACTCTTAAAATTAATTTTAGATTGAAAGGAATGTATAACGTTTAATTTTATTTGGGATTGTTAAAGGATGAAAATCTTGGTTCTGAACAGTCTTTCCCACAACTAAGTAATATGAATTTTAACTCTTCTTTTCTCATTTTAAAGTTATTTATCCGAGTTATTTTATTTGAATGTCCATTTTTAATGTAGTTTAAATTTTCCTAGGCCTTCAATTGATAATTGAAATTTTTTAGAGAAGTTTACTGGATTGCTTGTGTTCTGAATTATTGATTGAAAAGTGTAAACAATTACTGAAAATGAATGATAGTAAAATATACTACAATATTCCAGTTAGTTAGTAGTTACAACGAGTTATTCCAGTAGTTAGTACGATACAATTTAAGTTATTTTATGGACTCTAGTTTATAAATTGAAACCTTTTTAAGAAGCAAAGAAAATCAAGCTCGGGTTTATATAGTAATTCATCTTCATCCTCAGGTTCCTTTGCGATTCATTCATGTCGTTCCTTCACAATTAGCCGACCTCTCTCCTTACTCTTCTAGGAAACTCTCCTATGTCCGAAGTGCCCTATTTCGCTCTGACCATTAGTTTCACAAGGTAATTAATCAACTCTAATTTTGCCCATTCCAAAGGGTGCATTTCTCATTACTCACCTCATGGACTTCTCTCATGCAGCACAAGGAAAAAATGTTCTAATTTCCCTTGTTTGTGTGCCTCAGATTACTGTTAGGACGTTGGAATAATTACACATGATTTATGGTTCAGAATTTACCGGAAGATTACTTGAATGATGTGTAATCATACGTGGGTTAATCTACGCTTTAGAATGATAAGTATCAATTAAAGGAATAATGAAGATGAAGTCTTTAAATAGGAGAGTTGATAGCTTACAAAAATGTTTTCATTAGAACTTTGTCTTTGATTTGAGATAATATCCTAAATTTATTCCAAGCCTATCGTAGATCATATCGTATTCATTAGAATGACTTTATGTTCAGTAAGAAATTCTTATCATCTTCATTACTTTTTACTGTCATTACTTTATTAAATCGTTATAAATCTCATTCACCAAATCTTTGAGATCATCCCTGTTTATAAATTCAAGGTTTTACAATTTATTTTCTTGAATTTAAAATATAGGCTTCATATTTATTAGGATGTCCACTGTTTTAAAATAAATATGCTCAGTATCACTACATATCCTATCCGTTAAGGCAAAGTGATACTAGACTCATATTGCTACAAGTTAGAGTCATTACATATAAATATTAGAAAAAATCGGTACAGGTACCAATAACGTGTTTAAACCGGTTATTTTATTACATTTATACCTTCCATCAATAAATAGAGACTAAGAAAAATTAGAGAAAATGAAAAATAGGATCCCTTCTATGCATTTTCTCATTGTATCTCCTAAAAGTCAATCTAGATAATGGCTCCTGAATGTAATCCCTCAAAAACGTACACTTCGGCGGTTGAAATGATTGATGTTTAATCAATGTACCGCTAAATTCATCCCGATGAATTTAATTCCACCATTGTCTCTGGCGATGACGGGGAGAAAAACGACTTCGATGCAAAAGAGCCAAAAAGCAAACTGCGCCCTGCGCTATTGTTTTTTTTTCCTCTATCCCAATTGGCTGGGATCCAGCGTTACATCTCGCGTATATTCGGTGGGTGATACCGGACGTTGATTGAGTGCCGAGCATATTGTCTCTCTCAGTTAACCATATTCCGCAGCTTGCAGTGGCGAAAGCTAAGTCACTGGTCGAGGCTTCCATGGATACACATCCAAACAGGCGATTCTGCGGTCCACTGGAACGGATGAATTTAAAACAGAAGCGGAATTTAGATTCCCCGACCGTTTCCGGTCCGTAATATCAATTGTTGATCCTATGAGTCCTTGAACATCTCTTGGAGATGCTGGGTAAACAAGAATGTGAAATATTTCCGTTCTGTGCTAACTATTTTGCTCTGTGATTATAGGTAAGGGGATGGATGAATCTAGAATGTTAAATAAATTATTATTGGCCATTTTAATAACATAATCAATCATTTCCCTGAAGTATACTATATTCATTGTATTGATTCATTAACTGTTACCGTATAAATGCAGAAAAAGAAGTCGAATTTATGTATAAAGAGAACATTGATAGAAGGAGCGAGACTATTTTATTATTAAGAGAAATATTTTATCTTATCTATTGAAGATGGAAAGGATTCCCTAGGATTAATGAAGTTTTATTTATTCCTTTTTATTAAAGAAAATATACCGGAAGATAATTTTATGATGAGCGCTTTTTACCATTATTCTTTTTAATTTACAATTGTCGTTATGATACACTTCGAGTTTTCCACCCGCGAACTAAAAATCATTTTATCTGCAATATAAGTGCAATAGTTATTATAAGTGAAATATGTGAGAGTAATTTCATCTATCTCATTTTAAGATTTAGTGATGATAATCTATTGAGACGCTAGGATCTTGAATTTCTGTGCCAGCAACAGTATGCATACACTGATATTTCTTCTCAAATTTATTGCAAGAATGATTTGCACATATACATAAAAAACCTTTTTCATTCTATAAATGATCGCAATGCAACTTGTGATTCATTGTCCAAAATAGATTATATGGAATATTACTTGGAATCGCGGAGTGCTGAAGATAGATTATGGTAATAAATCCGAAGTCAAGAGTAAGTGGCCTACTTCTAGCCAACCGTAAGATTGGTCCCATGAAGCAAAAAACACTTTGCAGTGAAAAGCCTACGTAAGGATACTATAAATTCATAAGGTTAAAGAACCTTTGTATAATCCGGTCTAAAGTCGATCTTTTTAAGGGAAAAAACAATAGATATGTGCACTATTATATATCTCCAATTGATATCAACTTCGGTTGACATTAACTGTATCCAGGCAACCAAAACCTAATAAATGTATTCTATCGATTAGATATTACTCTTAAGTGTATACTAAAACATTTCTGTTAAATCAAAACATTGCTAATAGGTTTGAATGATAGTTAAATTGATTTTTATACATTTAAACATTTAAAGAACTCATTTTTCAAAATGATTTTTATATTACTAGATCAATAAGTGCTTTCAGTTAACTGACCTTATCAAGAAATTAAGGATTTTACCTCAACTTTAATATGCATACTTCAACCTCAAGATATCTAGTTTCTCAAACCTTCAATTCCAAGTTTATAGAGAACTTCGGCTCAATGCAATCCACATTGAGATATGACTCTCCTAATAAGTTTTCTCAACGACATGAACTCTGTATTCTTATCCAACCGAGCGCTTTTCCAATTTGCTTCATATTCGTAGGTGAGTGCATTTGAAGTAAATTAAGCGTGGAAATTGGGTTAACTAGCTCTCCTTTCGAAATGCGACTCAATCGTAGCATAATAGTTTATTGAGTGTTTCCAGGAGTGATTTGGAAAGGCTTATTCGAGCCAAGGGACCGTCTGCCAGAAGATTGGATTAGGGTCAAAGGTCTCCCGAGGGCGACAAGAGATGCAGTCCCGCTAATGGTCGATTAATAGGGCCCCTTGCAGAAGTCTAAAGATGAAATTCTTTTACGAAAAAGTGGATTGGAATATTGGAGAAACTTTCCAATTTTTCTGTTCTTAGGATTTATTTTTCTGCAAACTATCATCAATTTTCTTTTTCTTCTTAGTGTAAAATGAAAGTTTTTTCCACGTAGAATAATGTTAAATTTAATATTAGATGATTCAGAAACTACGAAATGATTCATCTTTTAGTGGAAAATTAATTTTAAATGAATATGAGATGAGAATATGACGAGAAAATACTGATCCAATAAGAAAATGTAAAAGTTAGTTGGGATAGTGTTAATCATTTACTGTTGTAAGTTTCTTAGTCAGTGATGCCGCCTTAAAGAACTACTATATCTTATGTTTCAAATTAAAATCAATATAATGCAAAGGATAGTAATCATTTTTAAAATACATATCATAAGAATAAAAATTAAACTATATAATGATTGGATGATGTATGTTTACGATTTGTAATACCTATTTCGTTCGCAATTTGTGTGCATTGAGATCAGAAGTTTAAAGTATGTTTGTATTATTAATATTTATCTAATAATGTGCATTTCTTATTTTATAGGTGAGTATCCTACCTTATCTTCTGATTGTCTATTTATGTGACTCCAGCAGTGGTGAGTGAATAAATCATAAATAACATCTTAAATTAGCTATCACATTCAGGTAATAGTTTTTACATAAAATTTTCATTTGAATTACGGCATATTATTACATTTATTTTAGCGATTATTGAAAAAATATTTTCTCTCGAGACCGTATGTTTAATTTATTCTATCAATATATGTAGCATAGATTATTTGGCTTTATCATTAGATAATTTTTTTATACGGGCAATGTACAATCACCTTTATAATTATGGACATTCAAAATATATAGTAATAAAAGTAATAGTATTTATTAACACAAAACACAATCTCCAATTTGAGATCGAAAATTCGTAAGTCAAATTTACTGCAATTGAAATTCAGTTTGATTTATTATATTATTGACACTATACGCAGGATGATAAGAATTTCTTTAAAAGTATTATATCCTTAATCTTATGCAACCCAATATACAAGCGACCGCCAAAGAAATGGTAATGTAATCCCATTCAGTAAACATGTCCGCATTTTAATTTATCGTTGAATTTTCATTTAATCAGACCTTTTTTAAAAGTTGTTATCTTATTGGATTTTAGAAACTGGGTCAATCATAATTCTACTGATGAGATCACTTTTCTATGCCCGATAAAAAAATGCATCTTAATTCTTATTGCTTGCCAATCATTTTTTTGGATGTTGCGATTTGAAATGATTTTCGAATTCCTTTATCCTCGTGAAAATAACGTACACTAATCCATTAATCCTACGTAGATATCGTATCCTCACTTTAATTTTTTTCTGCTGTATAGTTTTTTTGCTTATCTACAGCTTAAATCTATATCCAATATTTTTTTGTTATTCATTTATTCTCTTGGCTACCGATACATGAATATTCTTCTGTTCACGTATTACGATGTCGCGCGGACTGATCCTTTAGATTTTCGAAAATCTATAAAGCAATTTTTATAAAATTTTTCTTGTGTATTTTTGATTCTAATGGAATTTGACTCAATCTTATAATTTTGCTGTGATAAGGCCACAAAAGGTTTTTCTTAATGTACGTAATTATATTCCCGAAGTAGAAATAAATTCAAATACTAATTTATTTGAGATAATGTCAAAATAATACTGTGTAAAGGATATGTTCAAATTTGGATAACTCTTCAATGAGTTCAATATTTCATTCCCTTAGAAAATCTTATGTCTATTTTTCCGTAATAAAACATTTTTCTGCAAGCTAATCCTACTGATACATTGTATCATGCTTTAATGTTACTATATATTTCAATATAAGACTTTTTAGTTATATCTTCATCTAATAAAGTTGATAATGCTATTAAACATATTATTAAATACTAAAGTCGGTGCTAGATTAATAAGATTCCTGCTCTCTTTTTATACTCGTTAGGTTTTCTACTACTTAAATTTCATTTCCTTTTTCTAAAACTCTATTTATATACGAATTATAGCGTTTGAGTCTATATGAAGTTTATTTTAGGAAGTACGTGTTGCGCAGCTTATAATTCAATTCCTTAGAATCATTCCTTAAGGTTCCTTACTTCTGCTCGCTTACTCATTTTTAAATAACGGCCCTCAAAGGAAATCTAGGGTCTGGCGCTAAAGCGAGAAAAATTAGAGGCAGAAAATCTTCAGAGAAAAGTGTGAGGTTTCTTTTTCAAAGCTCTTCCTTTTCTACGCCTTTTCAAGATGATAAACTTCCTTTCCTTGTAGCCTTTGCGCGCTCTAGAATACAATTCATAATTTTTCTCTTTAGAGACATTCTTCGAAACGGTATTTGCTTTGAGACCTCTATTACTTTAAATCAAAGAGCTAAGATTTAAATACACGAAAGAATTATGGAATCATCTACCGCCTCAGTAGAAATGCATTCTTCCCTTTTTGAATAATGATTATAATGCATTTGTTTCTATGATTTCTTATTCGTTTTCCATGTGTGAATTTTTTATTAACAAACTATTCAATCAAAGGCTGTTTCATATATCCTCAAATATCGGCTTGTATTATAAAATAATTCAAATTATTACATCCAGGTTCGTTTATGCCTCTTACATTTGATAATTTAATGACGATTCTATTTAATTTTCTATGTAAATTCTCCTGTAAGGAAATTCCAAATCGAAAATAATGTTTACGAAGGAAAACTATAAAAAATTCTCATTTAATATTCTTTATGGATGGAAGGGGTACTTTTAATTTAGAAAATGAAAACCAAATTCATGGTGAATCAATAAAGTAAAATAAATAAATAAAAACGATTTTTTTCTGAATAAGCTCATACTATAAACGATTTTCCCTCTATTTCTTATCGCATATATTGACAGCAGGGAATCCAACAGAGTACGAAGTTTTTATTTATAGGATTATCGGGATATTCATTCTATCTTGACTGTATCTGTTTTCTACCAAACTCAGATCTTCTCTATCTTATCATAGACTACATCCTTCAATGGAGACCAACGTATTATCCACAACTTTCTAGATATCGAGGTAGAGAAAAACGCATACATCTCAGAGCATCCGATAATCCTGCAGTTTGCTCGCTCCGCAATTCCTATGAAAATTTGTCGATTTCTGCATTTTTGCCGTGTACTATAGAATGCTTTCAGAGCATTTTTCACGTTCCTTCCTCATAAATTTGTCCAGAAAGCTTTCAGAGGCTCTCTCTGGGCCCCTGACATCCATCTCCTGGTTAAGGGACGGATATACCAAAAATTTTTAGCGAACGATAAGAAAAGGGGCAGACATTCGCGAAGTTTTGGCGTAGGTTTTGGTGAGGTGTATGTATCCATTGAAAAAGCGGAAACCCTGCATGTGACAAGTCCAAAGATACAGTCGCCCAGAATGCTTTTTGGTCGGTAACCACTCCAAACCTTCCGATGGAGATGTTTTTCTGCCGTATTCCAGAGCATTCTTTTTGCTCCACTTTATATTCAATCCCCTCATCTCACTCATGAATCCAAATGCATCTCCTCCTCACATCCCCACGTGGCGTCCCATTTGACTCCGTTTGATTTTATATTGGTATCGCTATTCCGCTTCCATCCCTTCATCCGCCCTTATTCCATCTACTTTTCCCATCTCCACGTGGCAACAGATTTGTCTCGGAATTGTTTATTTCACTATGGCTTCTGTGTTTCCTGCCCCCGTCGACTCCCGCGTGCCAACCCCACAATCGCGTCATTTTACGCAATCTCTCTCGTATCATTTTTATCGCGATTTGGCTTCGTATATCCAGGATTCAGCCGAAGTTCCATTTCCTCGAATTCTTCCAAAGGGGGAAAGAAGCCATGCGCTGGTGAATCATGGATTTATTCAGAGTAAATTGGAATGAGTTCATAAATTCGATTCTGTTTATGCAGTGCATTGCTTACCAGCAGTTTCTACTCATACGAATTTCGAGCGAAGAAACAAAGTAAAAACGGTCCGCAGCATTAGTATGCATCGCGTGTTATTCCCAATTTTTTGTGGTGATGTTACTGGTTGTGGTTCATGCGCCTTCTTACTCGAAATTGAAGTTTGCGTCAGATGAAGTTTCACAATTCTCTGCATAAAATGTTAAATCTTCTTGCAACGTACAGAATTCTAATTACAACTACAATGACAAAAACATGATTAGCATAACTGTCACGATTGATATAGAACAACGATAGCTTAAATATTCGATTTATTTCTTGCTTACATGAAAGTACTTCTACTATTGAAAATTTCTAGAAAACGTATTTAAAAGTGTGATATAAATAAGAAGTTTAAGAGTGACGTCTTTCAAATATTGATATATTTCCATAATTAAAATTGACAGATCACGGTTGTTTGTAGAAAAACTAGTATCTGATAATTTAAAGACTGCTTTAATACAATAGGTGGAATTTCGAATCCACGCATTTAAGATTAGTATGTTAGTTCAAGAACTTAATTTAAATTCACTTACTTGTACGGTATTTGGTTGGGTGTAACAAATTATTAAGCCATTTAGCTGCTGAAAATTTAGATAAATATCCTTTGGAGAGATTAGAGAATGGAAAAATACATCTTTCGCCAGTTAATCACTGTCATCGTGAGCCGCTTTTCTGACTTGGATGTATTTAGCCACGGTTAATTATTTTTCTGAATGTGAGGAACAATATCATCTGAAAGAAGATTGCGGGATAAAATCTGATGGAATTGGATCTGTGGATCCATTATGAGTGAATCAGGGCGAAATGAAAACAAATGAATAAAGATTGCGCGCTTTAATTTGGTCTCACCCGCTTTAACCAATCTTGATCGCCGTGTGAGGGGAAGATAGCCCCTCCATTTGTACAACTCACGGAGCGTACGTTGTCACGGTAAAAATAAACAAAAAGAGTTTTCTCATTTTCTAGGTCACACAAAGATTTTTTCTGACTCCAATGCTCACTTTTCTGCACAAACCTAAATAGTAGAAAACTGTTTCCCTAAATAACAGTAAAGGATAAAGCACAGCTGTACTCGAAACGCCATTACCATAGAGAAATATAATTTCTTTTTCTTTATCTATTCTTATCCTATATTTTCGTTATCTTTAAGTGAAAGCTTGATTCTATAAATTTAATGTAAGCCTATCTGAGTTAATTTGTGCGAAATAAATTATTTGGATGATTATATATCCACAACCTTTAACACAAGCCCACTCGTACAATTGTTTGAATCTACATTTGTTTGTTGAATATACATTGTATTTTTGATTGCAGTTATGCTTTCAAATTCTTACTATGCTACACTCTATCACATTCAGCTGCAAGATATTTTCCTTTAATTAAGAAAGGTCATTGATTTACGGAATAGGTGAAATAGATACGAATTCATTGTACCAGGTTTGAATAAAAAGTTAGGTAAACATCACCTGAAACACTTTGTTAAATGCAAATGAAGAGTTTAGTATTTGTTATTATACATAGAATAAATAAGTTTCTGAAAAACAATGGTCACAGTATTCAATGGAATATAGAAAGTGTCTCAGTGTTCAGAGGTATTATAGTCTTGTGTTGCTTTTAAATTATTCATGTCACTTTAGGCTTGTTGGGACACATACAAAACCGCCTTAAGATTAGATTAGAAGGCGAATCCACAATGGCCAAAACCAATCGATTAAGTGGCGAATACATTCAGGGAATGGTTGATTCAAAGTTTGCCCTTTTTTGTTCTGAATTCCAAAAAAGAGACATCAGATTTCGCAATATCGAACTGAAATCATATATTATTATGCCTCGAAGATTGTGGCTTTTGCTCCAATGAAGCGTACAAAAAGCTGAACCCGCCCTTGACAAGAAAAGGAGGCGGTCCTTTTGCATCTGTGGATCGATAGTGTTTCGTCGTGAGATGTGGAAATTCGGCATACGGTCTCCCGAAGGTCCTCAGAATGCGGTCGCGTTTGGCTAATAGTTCGAAACTGATGGGAATTCGTGATTACGAGAATTGGGCATAAATATCGGTTTTTGTAACCGTCGGAGTAGATTGTTTCGGATAAGCCATTTTGGAGATTGCGTATGCATATGAAAAAAATTTTCTTGCCACTATTAATCGATTGTAAGGTCGAATTCCTAAGATATTATCCATTCCAATTGAACGGAACGTTCCTCTGTGTCGACCGTAGATTTTACGAATGTGAGCTGAAGGATTTTACATTACCTTAGACCGCGTTTACTTTCATATATTACATTTTACATTTAGAAATTGGTTACCTTGGTAATATTTTTTGGAATGGAAGAAAATATTCTATTTATATTGCTATATTTAGATGTATTAAGTGAAGAGTGTTGAGGTAATTATATCTGCATTTAGTTTCTAAAAGAAATGATGATAATATTTAATTTTAAATAGAAGTATTCATTATGACTGTTCTCTAAAATTCTCACCATATCCCACATTAAAAAGTTTTATGATTATTTATTTTATAATTAGTAAAAAAAATTACAATGTATACGATACTCTATATCGTAATTGCCAATCGTATTTCAGCAGCAGTCGAGGATATAGTTTAAATTTTTGAAGCTGTAAATGTTGCTTGTGTATCTAGCCAAAAACTTAATGAGAAATGGAAATTTGAATAGTGCTCCTGAAACGAAAAAAATAACTTTTGATATTTATAAATCAACCCCTTTACACTCCATCAATAACTCATCATCATTTTCCCGTATACATCTCTTTGAAGGCTTGAAGCGGTTTTATTTTCACTTAAAATAAGTATAAAAGCCTACTCGGTTAAATAATAAACTGGGAATCCATTGAAGTATCACCTTGGGAAAAGTTAGGGTGAGGGTTGGCTGTCACAAAATGCTTTCCCAGCGTAGATTAATTTTTAATGAATCCGTCCCAGAAGAATGCTTCCGAAGTTTTAATCTATAAGGGGTTTTGCCCATGTAAAAACCTATCGTGAATAAAAAGGGATGAGAGTCATCCAAGGGCTAATTCCGTTAATGGAAAATTTTCATCTCTATGAGGTCTAAAATTAGCTCATAAAAATATTCAGCGCTGTCCCGATGTGCTCTCTGCGATTATATATTTTACAACACCAGTTGTTATTTTTTCATCCCCATCAAGTAATCGGAGCTAAATGTATTTTCGAGCAATAATTGGGTCATTCTTATTTTATCTATTTCCATTAAATTTTTCCATTATCTGAATGAACGCTAAACGGATATAATCTCCAGATCCGTATTGAAATGGAATTTTATGTGTTGTTAGCGAATTTAAACTCATCGCGATTGAAATAATTTTTAAAATATAAGTTACTTTGTATTTGATGTCAGAAGTACTCATTACCAACTCTTTTGGTCATTATTTTAAATAGAATAGGGAATAAGGTTTTTGATCATTCATTTCGCTAATGGGTTTACAAATTTCAAAGATTGTCAATTAGAGGATAGTATGAATGTTGGATGTGACCCATTCATTTTTATCTTGAGATTTAAACATATTTTTCAGCTTTTTCTATGATATCCATCATATAGCTTCAATTGATAAATCCCTTTCGCTTGGCAAATGTATATCCTATTAATGTCAATCATTAGGAAAAATAAAATGCTAAATCATAATATCTGAATAACCTATTCGACAATTTGAAAAAACAATGCTTTTACAAATTCAAAAGAAAAACCAAGATACCTCCTGTAGCGATATTTGACATTTCCTCTTGATTATTGATAGTTTATGATTTTTTAAATTTTTATAATTTTGGGGGCTCAAACATTGTTATTGACGGATGTTTCTTAAGAGTTAACTGTTTTATATGAGAAAAGTCTAATTCAATACTAAAATCTATTGTGAATCAAGCTCGAACTTTATTATCATTATAATTTTATATGTAAGGAAAATATGGATTAATTTGAAATGAAACGTTACAATAGATGAGGTGTATGATCCAAAACGATATTTTACTTTTTTATTCACAATATTACATGGAAATTACCAACTTTTACATAAAACATCGACTATAATAGGATGACTTACATAATTGTGTGATAGAAGTATCTGTCATATAGTTCGCATGAGTTATTATTACGTGATTAAATTGTTTTTTGGAGAAATTTTCATGATAATCTTCCTGTTTCATCCATTCCAAATGGGTATCTACGGTCAGAAGGTAACCCGCTCATAAAATCTCCTGAAAGTAACACATCCAACCTCACAGAAATCTCCAACCATAATTAATTGAGGGTATTATCAATCATTTCTCTCCCTGAATATATAACGAAAATTCTTCCCTCGACATCACAAATAAACGACCGGCGATGTATTTAAATTTCCACCTCCATTTTCGTGAAAGAGAGAGAAAGAGTAGAATGCGTGTTTACACAGCGCCACTCCCATAAGGAGAAACGGCAGCAATTAGAAGAACTAATAAAAATAAAAAAGGAACGCTTTGCGAGTTGAGGGGAGAAATTGAAAGAATTACGATCATTTAAGTCTCCGCGCACAGCGGCCATTGTTAATAAGCCATCCAATTAGCGAAGAGGCCACTTTCGACTGCCCCAATAAAACTTTTTCCCGTCACTAGCCATTTGTTATAATCTCGACATGGAAAACATTGGCTTGGAGATATAGTCCATCGCTTTGGACCTCTCAAAGGGAAATTTAAATATGACGTTGGTTTGTGGAGGAATAGAGGGAGTTACCGTGATTTAAGAGATGTCTCAATACAACGAGAATGAATGAGTTATAATTAAGCTTGTTTAAAAGGAATTAATACATTGAAAAGGTCGCAAAAGGTCAAAAATACATTCAAATGATATTCAACAGTGGGAAATTGGTCAAGAATTATTAGACAATTATAATTACCCACAGTTAATACAAAATTTTACTTTCTTTAATTGCCCCGTTAGGTTGAAAATTATTGTAATTATGTAATAGAATTACCATTGTTCTTCAATAATGGTTAAGCATATAGCGACTTACTGCTACCCACTAATATTACATTAAATTATACGGCTTCTTACTGCCTCCATAGGACTATATTCCACCTTCGTCTATCTGTGCTTACGGTTCAAGAAAAATTTGGTCAATGTACGTGAGATTCCATTAGGTATCCTTCCGTCCAATAATGGACCACTTAGAATTGAAGATCGGATACATAATACAATGCACGGTCGGGTAGTCAACAAAACGGAAACTTCTGACCTAATTGAATGATACGTTGTCTCCTGGAAGTTCGGTTCACCTAAATTTTCCGGAGCTTTGAGGCCACGTCGATTAATAATCGGACGGTGATGAGCAAAACTTCCCAATCGCTTTTGGACAACATATAAACGCCTCCCCGTGAACTGCGTCTAAAATCGCCTACGCGGTAATATAGCGATGGGAGAACTACCAATATCGGTCTAGACCGATTCCCGGAACGTGCCTTATTACAGAGACCTACGCTGATGTGTAATCGCGTCTGGTGAAACCGCTGCAATCACGTGTGGAACCAATCAAGCGAACTGCAACGCCCACCGAACAAATCTCCTTTGATGAGGGTAAAAAAAAGAAGAAAGGATTTATGTTCGCTCATCAAAGGCGGGAAGTGCCTTCATCGTTTTCTCTTTTCATTCCATGGAGCAAACATCTCCGATACGTGAGAGCGAAATGAAAACGAATTCACTTGTGTCTCGAAGCGAAATGGATATCGGCGTTTTCATTCTGACGATTAAGAGAAATGCGTTGCTCTCTCTCTCGCTACATTGTTACGATGAATTTGAGGTTTATCGAGTTATTCATCGAATGATTTGACTGCAGTAATTATATCGAAGTCTTTTATTGCTGTGTAAACAATGAATGTATAAATCGACCATTTAAAATAATTAGCTTATAATTTGCTTACAAAAGCTTCATCGTTTTGATTTCGAGGCTCGAAATGCTGTTTTATAACCAGTAAACACAATGTATCGTATTCAAAGGAACCGATCATTGTTTACTTCATTCAAATCATTCAAAACAGTTTTTCCAATAAATTTTGATTGTATACTTTGTAAAGGATAAATGTAATTTCAGAAAGAGTATGTCTCTGAAAAAGATAGATTTTCAGTTCTTTTATATGTATGAATAAATCAGTTCTATCGTAATTGCAACAATTTTTATGAAGAGCTACTTTTCATGTTTCCTAGAGATTAATAATATAATTAAATTTCTTTCACTCATTGCTATAAATTGGGAGAAATCTCTCGTCTATAGAACTCTGTAAGGTTTTGCAACTACTTAATACGAAATTATGAAACGAATATTTAAGTATAAATGATTTGTTTATTATAGAAAATCTGAGCAGATTCTGATAAATCCGATAAAGACTGCTTTCTCAGCCTCTTAACTTTGTCAGAATTTAATAAACTCTTAATAGCATTCCCAATTGAAAATGCTTCGATGGAAATGGAATCACTCTTCTCAGACGTGCTCCGACCCAAGTTCACTCCCACATTTGGGTGCACTCAAACGTGCACGGTGACCCTCGAATAGGGAAATTAAAAGGAAAAAATAACACTTTCCAATTTCCGTTGGGAGCGACAGACGAAAGGAGGTCTGGGATTTTCTTCTTTTTCTCGTCTTCGGCACGATTCCAGATCTCACCGTTCGATCTTTTACGTATTCCGAACCTCTTTAGCCGAGGAAAGAGTCTGGAGAAGGTCAGGATACAAAACCGGAACGAAATTACAAGATTTGCATTGAAACATAATATGAACGACGATTTACCGTGGACAGCTTCATCTTCGTTGCTACAGTGCAGCTTTTAATAATTTATGGAACATCTTGTTCATCAAATGATAAATATAAATAGAAAATGCAAAGGGTTTCCGCCCAATTTTCTGTTTTTTCAAACTCTAGGACCTAAACACAATATTGAAGAATGTTTTCCTTTTAAGATCGTTCATTATTATACTAACAAAGCAAAAATATAAGCGTTCGAAGAAGAAGAATTGTAAAACCAATCCCCTCCAAGCTATAAGCGACCTTTTCTAAAATTTATTATATGTCCTTTTTCCCTGCGAACTAACTCATTTATTTAGATTTTCTTTGCTAAATGTCACTTGTCACCTCTGGTGGAAACAAAGCGAATACATTCTCTTCTCGGAAGATGGAGATCATTTTCCGGTTATTAAATCGTTTAAATATGAGCAGCATTCAACTATAGTACGTTTTTATCTTCAACATTTTTAATTCGGAAACACTGGAAGTATATTATATCACTAACCCAGAAAAAAAGATGTTCATAGTATAGTATAGATAGTTTATTTTACTCATACCACATTTTCTGTATTCTCACCTTATTTGTTTTGGATTTACTATTTAAAATGTAGATAAACTCGTCTGCATATAAAACACATCAAATATCTACCCTTAGAAACAAATTATTATGGTTTTATAACAGTTATTAACTTAGGAGAGTAATAGATTTCAACCGATCGAGTATATTCACATTATAAGGGAAGCATCAACGCTTGAAATGAGTAATTGTTCTTTATTACGTTATCAAAGCAACTAACTTCGTATAACACGCAAAGTATTTGACATTATATAGGAGAGAGTCTGATCAAGTTTCGTAATTTTTAAAGAGGAGAGCATTTGAATATTCAGTGTTTACGAATTATCATCCAGTTAAGTTTCCAAGTATGTACCAAAAGCTTTTAAAACAGGTTATTATTCCGATCTACAACATAGCATATCAGAAAACGTCTGCATTCATACCTTTAAAAACGTAATCTCTTTTGCTGGAATCTAGAGATAGATTCCCGATATCAATTACTCGATGGCTGAATCAAGCGATCTATTCATAAACTTCGGTAGTTTAACGACCTTTATTTAGTTTAACCCTCCCTGATTTTCTAACCTCCACCCTGCACACCGCATGTCGATGGCTGTGCGGGTAAATGCGACCCAAACTTCTAACAACAGAAAACATCTGAGATTGGTGGATCAAAGGCCCTTGTGCATAACGACGCTTATTAGGATTTAATCCAATTAAAAACCCCCGAAAAGGGGTCGAATTCCTATATCCCTTCGGCCCATTTTACCTTGGAATTCCACATCTTCCATTAACGGATGCCTTTATGCCACTCGATCGTTATCGTTCGCCCTCTGCCTGCCTTTTATGGTTCGTCTTTCTCCTCTCTTTCCATCTCGTTAGTTTCATCCCTTTTATTCCTTCCTTTCCGCCTCTCGTTTCATTATCTTTCTTCCTTATTTATTCACTCTTCCAATTAGTATTGTTTGCCTCTCCATATTGACAATTAATCTCACTCCATTGTTATACTCTTGAAATTTATGTTGCCCTGATTGAGCTGTTTTATGATGTTTAAAATCGCTCATTTTCGCGCATCTGCTTCTTTGTTTGTATTTTTTTTGTTAGCTATCCATGCAAAGGGTAAAGATATCTTTCTTCGAATATTATGCCCTAAGAGGCAAGGAAATTAAATATAGATGTCTCTCAGCCGTCGTTCTTTTACGATATTTACACAGATTTTAATAGTATATCGAGTTATATACTTAACCATATTAACGTACAATAAATGATTCTAATAATTGAGATTCTACGATGAATATTTTTAAATAATATCTAGAAATTTAGCTAAGAATCCTGACTTTTTTGTATATAATTTGTGTGATTCATGAATATTAAAAAGGTGACGTAACTAAATATTAAATAATTTATTCATTTTGCAACTTTCATTTCCTTTTTCGTGGAGGGAGTCCATGTGATTTACTGCAGGGACGATTGTTAAATGATGCACATGTTACCATAATTATCGTATAATAAACCTTAATTTCCTTATCATTACGATAGTTGTGCTATACAAAAACTAGAATTATCCCCTCATCTGGAAGAAGTATTAAAGTAATTAACGTATTTGTCATATTGAATCCTTATTAGAGTTGGATATAGTAACTTAAACGAGTCTATTTTTTTTGATTTGGTCCGAAAATATATAAGGGACGCCGTCTGTTTTTGTTCGGTTTTTTTTTTTATTTGGAACGATATTCCATTCATCCGCGAAAATGGATTGGATATCTATTTCTGTCCGAATCTGTCTTCATCGTCCCTTAAATCGCACTTCGTCTGTCTCTTTCTCCATATTTCCCAATTTACTCTCTGTCCGTCTTTCTCATCAGACACGGAAAAGCATTTACTGTGCTTTTTGCGTCCATCTTCTGCCAAAAGCCTTCCTTTCCTTTCTTCGCCGTGAGGAACTTTTTGTCGCTCCCTTTTATTTGCTTAGGAAAAGGAGAGTTCGCCAAATTCTAACTTATTTCGCTATAAAAGCGTCGTATAACACTAATTTTAACATAGAATTCATATTTTACGATTATTTATTGTATATTACTATCATAGTGAAGGATCTGAATCATTGGACGTATATAATTTATAATAATGTTTTTTTTCTAGATGATAGGATGAAAAAGGTAATATATATCATCGTTTAAATTTACATTATATTCCTATTGGCTCAAACTTTATAGGAATTTTTGTCGTTGAACTTATATATTCATGTCTTACTAAATCTATTTATGTGGTCTCCGTAAGTTTTATGATTGCAATCGGAAATAACGGTAAAGAAAATTAAAGAATTTAATAAGAGTTTTTTGTACTGAGCCGAAGTTTCTGTGAAATGCAGACAGAAGTTTCTGTGACTCAAAAGAGTAGCCCATATTTTTAATTGCCACCAAATAGACGCTTGTGGCAATCAGAGTTTACGCAAAGTAAATAAGCTGTTAACTCTAAAAGCAATAATATATCTTCCGGTTAATAAGCGCTTATCTGTCATATCTTAGTATGTCGTATCTAATCAAAGCTACTGTTAAAACCACTGATACTTCAGATATTCGATTCTTGCTCCTATGTCTTAGATTTTAATTAATTTACTCTCAATTTTCTTCAGGCAGAAAATTTGTTTGCGCATACAATTTTATTTTAATCTTATCTTTATTCAGTTTTCTGTATTGTCAAACATATACTTTCAAATCATCATTATTCTTATCAATTAAGTTTTTTATGTTTCAAATGAAGTCTCAATAATAACACTCAAATCTAACGAAAGAGTGCCTCTAATTTAATTAATATTCGCTCAGCTACGAAACTCAGAAAATGAGTTCAGATTGAAAATTATTATATTTTTTTACAAAAAATGGTCTTCGAGCACGAACCAAACGAGGAATGATGGAAAAAGCACATCCCAGAGGTATTACCACTCAATCCTCACCACAATCACGAAGAATAAATCTTTATTTGTGAATCTCCAACACAGTTGCGATTCCTCCTCATCCATTCAGCCCCTCATATATCATATTTCATTTACGAAAGATATTTTTCCGTCCGATCTCTTCTTCTTCCTCTCTTTATATATATATAGAATCCTCTCTCTTCGAAAATCCCCATTTCGCTGAATCATCCAGAATTCCGCCCTCAAAAACCATCGTTCTCTCATCCGCTTCCTCATCAACTCATCAGACCTTTTCCAATCCCAGAATCCTTAACTACTTCTTAAAACCCTTTCTCCAAACAGAGTTCATTTCCGTGTCGCTAATTACCGGTATGTATAACCAGACCCGATGAACGTGCAAAGTTTATCTTTCCAACAATCAGGCAGCGGTGCGTTGTTTCCATAACAAAGGCGTGACGATAATTGGAAAGTTAAAAGTTGCTCGGAAGATGTTCATGATCAGCTACTGGTTGTGGTCGTTGTCCATTTCCATGTTGAGACTGATGTAAATTCTCATTTATGCAATAAGTTTAATTATTTATGAGAGTGAAAGTTTGAAAAGGGAAGTATACAATCCATGAGCATCATTTACTCTGAGCTATTGATTGATTTTATAAGTTTATTTATTTCCATACTTTCATTAGAAGATCGAATGTATTGAAATGTAGTATCTTAATCATTGCACAACTCAGACTTCATTAGTTATCTATACTTTGTATATGTGTTTGACTTGTTATCGCGTGATTAAACTGTCGTTACGTATTGTTAGCTTTTTACAGCAATCATGTTTTTTTGTATAATGCTGAATTAAATGTCGTTTGATCGATTCATTTTTATCTATGTCTTGATTAGACAAAAAAATACTAAACTATTTAATGGATAGATTTTTTATGAGAACTTTAAATGCATAGGATATACTAAAATGAGCAATGTACGTACTTGGCTATCATGAATGGATAGATGGTAATTTGACAAGCCGCTGTACCAAGAAAAAACGATAAAATACTCTAGCCACACAGAGGTATCAAATCAAATATGTTGTGGTTAGTTATTGTGTTCGTTGAAGGTGAGACGGAGGAAAATTCTTACAAATAGCCTTCTGGAAAGTCCTACAGAATTATTTTAAGACTCAAAGAGTCTACAAGCACTTAGAATTTTAGCAATATTTTATTTACTATCCATTTTCCCACACATTTTCCACCTTGCAGCGTATCCTATTTCCATTACAAAGTCATTCTCTATACATAACATCTTATGCATGATAATCATGTAACTCTATCGAAGTTTTTACTTTCCCCATAATGCACCATTTTTATTATCTTAATCTCGTTAACGAGCCACGAATTCAACCCTTTCCTTGGGACCAAAAATTAATGTAAAAACCCCTTTTCATCTGATCACTAAGCCTCAAATTTCAGCCCAAATTTATTCAGCCATTACCGTCTTCTCCTACATTTTTATTCCTTAAGCACTCATCGTAATATACGGAGTCCAAAATTTGAAATTCAAGACTTCTTTAACGAGGCGCTTAAGACCTTCATTCGCTCCGCACTTACGTCATCGTCTTTCGCAAAGAATCCTTCGATTGAGAGAGATAGTTTCCGATAGCAGCGCCATCGTCGGCGGATGCGCCAAGTGTATTCCAAACAAGCGTTTCCCATTACCGGTCCGACCGCGGGGATAAAATGGGAGCGAACCATCCAATATTTATAATTTTCGTGTTTAAAGGGTTTCGAAAGCACTCCTCCACCAGAAGTTTAGGCGGAGGAGTACCATTAGCATATGCATCGGAAAGAATCTCTCGAAAAGTTTTCCTCCGATTCAGGCTTTCCATTACCATCAGAAAGGCGAAGGGAAAGGACGTAAATTAAAACTACTTCGCGAATAAAGGATTCCGGAGTTCCGCCGAAGGAAATGGGGATGTCTATCACGGGATTATAACCATGGCGTTGCATAAACATCCCCGCCATGGCAACGGAGTTGTTCGTAATTATGAAAGGGAGTAATTCATGTGAGTTACGTGTCAAAATAGTAATATATTAGTAACATTATGATTAAAATGGATCAAAATATTGTTTTTCATTATAATAACAACTGAGGATCGAACTGGAGGCCGGATATACATGTATGTACATCTTTTTTACAATTTTTAGTATTCACAAGGAGTTAGAACGTTAAAAAATTCTACCGTAGTTTGAACAGCGTAGCTGATTGCGAATCAGCGCTCGCCGGGGACAAATGTTTTCAAAAGTGAAAGTAGTTAGGAAGGATCGCCATAACGACGGCTTTATTAATATTGAGGGAAAGGGAAAATCGTACTTCAATTCGTTTTTCTTTTTAAAATGAAAGAGAAAGGTATCCAATCCGAATATATGTCTCCATTTGACTTTTCGGTCTAAGTGAAGGGAAAGTATCGAAGGTGATTGGTTTCATGAAGATGAATGCAGAGCGTATTGCGGTTATGACTGAGAGGGATTATTTAAGGGATGTCGGAGTGTTTATTTGAAAGGGGTTAAGATGATTAATGATCTCTTCTCGTAATACTGGCGTTTTCCAATGAAATATTTATTTAAAAGCCTTACATTGGGATTTATTACTATCCAAGTTCGTAAAATATCTCGATTATTTTTTTTTAATTCATTCTATTTAAACTTCAAATTTTTGTCTTCATTTTCCAATGCTGCACTCTTATACACTGTAATGCAGAACTTAATATATACTTCTGAATTATTTTTCAACTACGTAAACAGACTTCTATTTTGAATGTAGTAAATTATCTTCTTATTATCGCTACAAAATATGAGCACCAATTTGTACGAAATCATTTAGGGATAAATAACAATAATACAAAAAATTTGGTCATTTGTTAATATTCTCAAAATGTTTATTTTTAATATGAGGGTATTACTATAGCAAAAATGCCATTACTTTGAATAAAGTGATATAAATTTACTTAAAATACTCAGCAGTAACTTTTTAATCTCTTTCTCAACGTCACCTTAATCTGATAGAGATTCCTTATTTATCCAAAGGGGAGCATTAATTTTACACAAGTCCAAGAAAAAGTTTTAGAACTGCATCATAGAAATCATAATCTTTGCTAAAACTCGGTGCCCCGTTACAGCATCCTTTCTCTGTTGGAGATTCTGTTGGTCCAGTGTGGGATGAAAATTTCTCCATCGCAAAAATATTCCGCCTCATTCGACAAAAGTGTCCCTCGGGTAAAGAGAAAGCGTTCTCCGCTGCGTCGTTGTTTTCTGCATAACCCTCCTCCAAAACATACTCGCAAGAGTGCGTCGCTATCTCTTTGGAAAATTTTCCCTCAGGAGAGATAAAAACAGAGGCTAGACGGTTCTCACGCAGCTACGGAAAACCCCAACGGGATTCCAAGATACGACGAGAGCACTTGGTCGAGCGTCCTCTCTCTTCTCGATGCAATTGCACCGATTTTATAAAATGCGTGTCGAAAACACCTACGTTATATCGTGCATCTCTTTTTCCATGCATTTAGAATGGATGGCTTCCCGTAAGCTATATGTTCTTGCAATACCCCAAGTGGTATAGCACACGACTGAAGCTGTTGCATACAAAACATTGTGTGAATCGATTTTAATGTAAATTTCCAAGGTACTTTAATTGTAATGAATTCGGGAATGATCACGCGAAGCTTCTGTCAATTAATGGATAGCTATTGCCCCCAGAACATCCATGATGATCCATTCTAAAGTGGTTTCAATCTTGATCGTGTATTTGATAATTTTGTTAACGTAATACGTTTATTCTATAGGCTAAAAATAGGTTCATCTGAATGAGTAAAAAAGCTACACCAGAAAAGTAAAAAATACAGAAATTTTATTTTTTAATGTCAATTTTATCAATTAGTAATAATTTATCTTTTTTGTATTATTAATTAATTACTCATGAATCATACAATAATTTAAATTGTGTTAGAATTTGAAAGGATTACATTAAAATAATATTCCCCAAGTAAATAATAAGCTATGACGCAACAGTGTTGTACAGAAAACGTTCAAGGGTTGGATAAGGAATTCTTTTTGTAAATCCAGAATACTCACCAGCGTTCTTTAACTAACCATAAGTATTAACATATCTCCAAGAGTTTATGAAGACTTCACCTTAATTTACATTAACCTTTTGTGTTTGGATGGTGCAACGCTAAAGATGCAGAATACAGCAGCTTATCTCTATACGTGGGAATTCCTCAAAAAGGCTGCGTAAAGATAAAATACACCAATATTTGAGTCATTGATGGGAATTCTGTTATTGTTGGCAATCAAAGAATCTATATCTCGAAAAAAATGTGACACTAGTCAGATTTATGGAACGCTTGTTATTCAACGTTCCCTTTTAGGCAATGAGATTTCGAATCGGATAATAATAAATTCCCTTTCCTGACATCACGATGGAATTGACTTATTTTTTCCCTCCCTCATCTGTTCTCTCTCAGGGTAATTTCAAAAACGCTCAGTCTGTATTGGAACTGTTTTCCAAATAAATTCTTCCATTCCTCAATTTACCAAATCTCTCACACAGCTCTGCACACACTCCTACAAGCACATTGAATTTCCTATCTCTGAGCTCTTACGTCTGAAATTCCCATGTCACAGGAATTCCCATATCGATATCACTTAAGGGTTGTGTTTTGATTTGGACGAAACTCGATAGGGTTGGTACATTAGTGGTGACTACGGTTTCTATAGACAGTATGTCATAGTGAAAATAATGATGTTTTCTGCAGTAGCTGAAGTTGGAACACAGCAAAACGTCTTTGATAATATGTGAGAGCTTGATTTTGTTATGGAATGAATAAAGCCGATGAAATTATGCTCTAAGCAGCAATACGTAAAATAATAAGAATATCAAAATGAAATATATTCTACTTCTTTAATCTAACTGGTCATGGAAACACAGTTGCACGAGTAATTTATATTTGAGACAAATAAGCAAGAAATATTATTAATGTTATATCTTGTTCTTATATATGAATCCTATAATTATTTAAATCCTATTATATTTCCATATAATTATCAATAATGTGGAAGATTAGACTTTAAATTTTGAAATAAATACATCATAATATCCTTTAGCTACATGTATGATTGGTATCAACCATTAAATGCCCTCATTAGTTAAGTTACGAGTTGAAAGGGTATTACATCCATCTAAATCCCCTTTAGTATTTCCCATGTTTTCTTGCAATATTTCCTTCCTTTAATTCAAGTATCCTTTCTGGCTGTGCTAGAAAGGGTTTTCTTAATTTATGTTTTATTTTTTATAATATCGACTTCCAAATTTACCTCCTTAATTTTCTTAAGTTCCTCTTTGGTCCTTAAATACGTCATCTCTTTGATCGTCCTTCAATATTCTACTTCATAATTACCGTAGCTTTTCCTCGTAACTTATTTTCCTTTTTGGCTTTTCTTTAAAATTATTCAACGCTCCCAGTTCAAAGAGGTCAAAAAAATTGATTCCTTTCAATATAAATTCGAGGAAAACTGAATTTCTCCTATCGTTTGATGTGCCCATTTCTGATTTACCCGGAATTTCATGTATTTACTGAAGCACTCGTCTTCAGCGGGCCTTTTCCCTGCCGCCAACATTTGGGTGATTTTTTACCTTTCGTTTGTATTAATTAAAGGAAATATTCATGAGATGCTTGAATACACCTTAAGATCTGAAATATCATTCAACTTTTGCTCTTTTTAGGCCATTTTAATTTTAAGAATCTATAATTAACCTTATATTCAAAGTCAATGGAAAATCAGACCATTTTTAGCAATATAATTAAATTATATTACTGAGTACCACAATAGCCAATTAAATAATTATGTATTATAAATGGTTAAAAATGATATGTTTTCCATTTATAAAGTTTTTAGGAAAATAATTCGGTCCTTTTAGTTGTATTAAACACTAAGATTACATAATTTAAATTTACATGTATTTTTTAAATTTTTATAATTGGAATTTCTTTCGTCATTAATATTAATAAATGTTGTGAAAATAACAAACAGATTTTAATGTAAATTTTCTCCAAGTAGATTGTATAAAATGCAAAATTCTACGTATAATTCATTATTTTCTACTTTTAAGCTTCTTTTAATATTCCGTGTAGTTTAAATTTATGTGATAATAACCCAAATCTAATTAGTTTACTTTATATAATATGCTTTGAATTTTATAATGAATAACTAAGTGATGTTTCGGATGATTACGCTCTGTATCCGTATAAAAGAAACTCTAAGTCCCTGTATCCCAAAATGATTTCCACCACCATCACTTCCCGACAAGCCATCGCAAACTGGATCTGCTCCAAATTGTTCCAATGGCTGGTCCATAATCAAAAAATACCTATGGGACGGAAGGAATAAAAATGGCAGCTCTTTTTTACGTTGGTTGTCGAGCAAGGGGTTTTTGTCTGCACCCGTAAATAAGCCAGCTGAACGGAGAGATGGAAAAAGGAATCGGTTGAGAGTTTTTGGTGGTATCGATGTAATAATAGAGATATGCGTTCCATCTCGCGGGACAGTATGCATTGGATTCCGATAGCACTGCTGGCTTATTGTTTCCAAGCTGTCACTACGTGCGTTGTTTATTAAAGCTGAGTTTTCCGGAACGGGATACTGCTTGCATTTTTTCATTTTAAGTCCGCTCGATTGACGTAGGCATGTCTGGCTTGTGTTCAGCCTGAAATAAATATGTTTTAGGATATTTGAACACAGCATCCTGGTCTATAAAAAGGAATAATTTTACTTTTATGCTGAGATATTTTAGAGGATTAAGTTTCCTTATTTATCTCATTCGGAAGAGACCATTAAGCGTACATGATGTTAGAGAGCATATAATAATACGTATATAGATAAGATCAGCCAGTGATATTTAGGCCACTAGGTATGCTAAAAGTTATATAATATGTAAATATGTTTTTAGGTGCTTTAAGCATTCATTATATCTGAATTATGAAGGATATAAAACTTTGGACCCATTTTTAGAAATATATGGAAGAAATAGCTATATGTCAATTTGGAAATGTTTAAATTATGTACATTTATCAATCAAAAGTTTGGTGATTTAAGAATATAAAACAATTTACTTTGAAAACGGATGTGTACTTAAGAGAATACTGGATTATTGAAGCTGAGATATGGTTGAAAATTCCACAAGAGTGCTTTACTTGAAACGAATGAACATCGTTCGCATCATTCCCAAGAAATATATTTCTCTTTGAAAATTCTATTTTAAATTAAAAAAGCAAATATAGCTAATTCCATTAACTGTTTCAGTAGGATGAATTTTATTTCATCACTGAATGTAAGTTGTTATTCGCGTGCTTATGCTTGAGCGATATCTTCAGAATGTTTATCTCTTCATTATATATGTATTCACGCTATTCATGTTGAATACGCTCGTGTAACTTTCTCGTGAAAAAACATGTCATACTAGATTCACGTGACATGGAGATATCTATGGCTTATATAACAATAATTGTGTACTTCTAAAGATATCTAGCATTTAGAAGTGATGGAATTTTCTCTTTCATCTACAACATTCCATTAATTTCTCTTTAAACACAAAAAATTTTCATGAAATTTAAGCAGATAAGATCAAATACATTTTTCCGATGGCGTTCTGAAAGTATTTTATTTATTTATTTATTCGCTTTCAAACCCCAAAAGCATTAGAATGAATTATAGTTGTTTACCATGATTTTCATATTGATACAATGCAATACCTGTTCTTCAAGTAATTTTTAAAATGCTATGTTAATTATAATTGATTCTGCTATACTAATTTATATCTCTCATTGATAAAGAGATTCTCTATATTTTGTTGTATGGAAGGTTTATACTCTTTCAGTGCGTAATATTCTAACAATTGTAATTTATTCCTTCGCTATGAAGTTGATTAATGGCTATTGTCGAGTTAAACCAATTCCATCCCTGTGGTGATTAACACAGTCTCATCCGTATTTGCATAAACAGTTACCGTAGTTTACTGGTTGATGCAGATGTCAACTAAACTATACGTAATTAGAGTCCTTTAGTACATCTTTGTTAACGTTTGTCAGTCCAATCTACGTACATAGAAACCGCTAATCGTCGAGAAGTAGCCCATGAGAACAGATCCTATTATTAAAAAATAGTTAATGTATATTTTTTATCTATTGATACCTGAAATGACAAAGAAATATTTTCTCTTAAAATATAAGAGTATTAGTTATAAATAAATTCTTTATCTTTTATCAGTCGTCATTCCACGAAATACGTTCTGATCATTTTGAAATCATGAGAATAATTTATTTTCTGTACGAATCAAATAAAAAAAATTAAATAAACTCCGCAGCAATAAGGAAAACTTGAAGTAGATCAATATACATTTTCGAAATAACTGTACGTCTTGGTAGATATCACATATCGAGGCGCCCACAAAACCAGGATTTTCGATATTAGTACTCCCGCTGAAGTATAGGCATTGAAGGTACTTTAACGAGCATTCCACGAAAGAGCCACGAGAAGTACCCCATCGAGCAATAGAATCCGGCAATCACTTCCAGCATCGCTTCCACATCCTTATGGGGCCTCTCCACTTCCCATCCATCTCGCAAAACTCCTCCTCACAACGGACAAAAATGTATCCAGATCAACTCATTCTCCACCCCTCCCCAGAGAAAAAAAAACGAAGCGTTTTTCCCCTAATGGGAGCACTTCGAGTAAAAATAAAAAATTGGCGGAATGAGAAAAAAAAGAAGTTCGAATCCGCGCCGCTTCAAAGCCCCGAACGACCGGGAAAGCGTTGAAAAATAAACCATGTCGAATGGAGACTCCTTTTCATGGCCCAAGGAACGGGCGTTCCATCCTACAGGAGAAATATCCATCCGAAAAGGAATAAAAATAGAATGGCGAAAAGAGAGCGTCTCTCTTATTTTTATTATTTTTCTTCTCTTATAACGTCTAGAAAATAAATAAAAAAGGAGATTTGGTAGTGGTGAGGGTAATCAGAGGGCGCATTGAAAAGCTCTTTAATACTTGGATCTGGTTTGGAGAGATAACCCTAAGAGGAGATTCCACCTATCTTTTTGGGGTTTTTGAGGAAAAAGGAAAACAAGTGAAAGGGAATTTGCGACTCTTTTTCGGACAGTTTTACCTGAAGGAAAGGCTCTTCAAATCTCTAAGGGCCTTTTCCTTTGCCGAAAATGTTTCTCTATAAGAAGAGGGATATTATTTCGGTTGATCTGGATTGATTTTTCGAGACATTCGATATTTTTAGAGGCATTTGATCGTAATTTGGGACTGAGAAGTGGTATTATTAGTTGATTCAGCTTATAGTGTAGGGTGATAAATTTGTTGAAAAATTATGAATAAAAAAGTTTGCAATCCTTAAGAATAGCATCACACTATTTCAAAAGCTCTATTGAAACTGTACAGATTAAATAAATATTAAGATTATTTAAATACTTTAACATAAAATATTTATTGAAGACATTTCGAGGCATCATTTGGTACCTTACCTTAAGTTCAAAATTATGATCACGTAAAAATATTTGATAATGAAGATAAGGTAGTATTTTTTTATTCATATTTTTATTAATATTAATTGAGTGAATAAAGAAGAGTTTTGTGATAAAAAATTAAATTTTATTAAGGTCATATAAAGTTTTAATTTTTATTTAAATAAGCAGAATAAACTAAACGCTAATACGTAAGTAATGAGGTACAAATATTGACCTAGAGAGGTGTTAACATTCCACACCTTAAGTTGGAAACGTATAGCTTACCTTACTTCGTCCTTATGAGTATAGGGCCACACTTATTAACTTTAATGTCACTCCAAAGAGCCGGTGGAGTTGAACTTTTATAATACCGGGGATCTCTGAGAGGCTTACAACTTGGACACCGCATTTCTTGGCATTCCTGGGCAAGCAGAATCGGGTGATATATATCAAAGGAATAATTGACTTGCATGTTAAATCCAGGGATTTCAACATAATCGGATGCGAGACGTCTATCGGTAAGTATTTGCTTCTTTTCCCTTTAATCTCGGTTGCAACTTCTTTAATTTTCTCACGGCCTTGATATTAAATACGGTGTCCTATTACGAAAACTGTTCTCGCCCGTGTTTCGCCACTTGATCCTCGGCTGACCTACTTTTTTCACTCCTTAAGTCCTTGGGGGTATAGTTGCTATGGTTACTCGTTCTTCCCACATACTCGACTTTAATCGTAAACCAGATAATGCTGTGACCAGAAGGTACTTTTTCATCTTGTCTCCCTCTTAATAGATTTCTATTTTTGCCTTGGAGTTTTCAGGAGGTTTTAAAAAAGTATAAATTACACCGTTACAAAATTTTACAGAATTTTCTATGATACACAAAATAATATTTCCTAGAATTGTACTATTTTTTTATTTCTGGTCATTAAATCACGAAATCCCGCCAAGTATCGCTTTTTAACCCGATTTATCTTTCATAAAAAATACACCTTTGAGTATGCCCTCTTGGGAATATCTTAAAGTGGATAAGAAAATTAAAAAATTATATCAACCTCGAGAATTTGAGCTTAATAAATTCCCTTTCAAAAGTTGCGTTATCAATTTCAGTAACATGCTTCATAGGAAAGTTAATTTCATAATAGTATTCGCTATCATTCACATCTATATACTTTTCATATCTTTGTTTCCATTTGGTATCTCAGAAGTTTGACGAATCGTTCCATTTCATATGAATTCAATATTTCCGCAGAAAGCAGTTCCATTTTTTCTCAATCGGAGAAAGTCCGTCTACTTCTCCTTCTAAAAAATGAAAGTTTTACGTAACTTAGCAAATATCGATACCTTTTCTAGTATTCATTTCAATCACAAATTCGATCTTTCATCAAATTTTAAACTTCTGTAAATAATTTTTTACATGCTCTTCTTCTGATTACAATAGATTTTTTAAATAAGATGAAAATTATTGTTTTTTAAAATATTTTCTACTTCTTTATCCCTCCTAAAAATAACTCCAAAACCAACTTTACTATTTGTTTTCAATCATAATGGGTTGGATTATTTATTGCTGAATGTTATAGAATATAGGGCAATGGAACATATGCTTTGCGTATTTTAGTTGGAGACTGGAAGGTACTTCTGTACCTAGAATCCTTCGTTCCGCCTACCTTCACATCCGGATAGAGGTTACTTATTAACTCGGAGTCCCAGTAGAAGTGGGGGTGGGTCAGAATGAGAAAAAAAGCGGAAAGATACAAAGTTTTGAGTTCGAAGATAAAATATCCAAGGAGATGAGTTTTACCAGTAATGCGGAATGAGTGAAATATTAAGTTGAATAGACGTAGGTTCTCAGATGTGTAAGCATTATTTTTGGGTAACAAAGAAAATAAAACCTTGTCATTATCAAGATAAAATAAATACTAATAATCACATTGCTATAGTCCTTACAAATTTTATATTTAATGTTATATTTTAACGTAAAGTATCATACACACCTCTCAGATGAATCTAATTTATAGTTTAAGAAATATAAATTTAAATATTCTATTGATTATTGATACGATTAATTTCGATTAAAATTTATCAGCATTCCAAATATGTTTTGTATGTTGGAAAATTTGCTGTGATACTCTCTGACATGCAAGCAAACCACGATTTATTGGAGATCACCCCTTCTTTTTAAGGATTAACAATCCATCTTCGTTACGCAAGAATATGCGTTACCAAGGAATACACCCATTCAGCCCACTCCTAAAAAAATAAGGAGATACACGTATCTTAAAGGAAGTTCATCGGAGTGCGAACGTAACCATGGAGACTAGAAAATCGCAACTCTCTCCGATATCGAAAATAAAAAGAAGAGCATCGCGAAAGATTCCTCCGGCGAAGGATTTTTTCGAATCGGCCAATCTTTTTTTCGTTATCCTTTGATCCCTTAAACTCCTTTTGCTCGGAGAATAAAGAGGTAAAGGGAAACATCGAGGATTTGCACTGATGAAGATTGATGCCTCCAGCAGATGCCATTAGCCTCTGGAGTTTTCATTACGGACGACGTTCAAAAAGAGATGTCTCTCCCTTCTTTTGTAAGGAACTGCCTTTTTCCCGTCGCACTATGAACGGCTCCATTTCTCACGCCGTCGATTTTCAACTGAGGAGTAAATTGAGAATTAATAGGTCTGCTTTTGATGAGGCAGTGATCTTAGTCTTCTGACGCTTATGCGTTTGCATTATGAAGGTTGGATCACTGAGTATCAAGGCTTAAAACTGTAGTCTATCATAGGTTATTCATACTTGAAGCGTTTATTCGTTTCAACTCTAAATAAAGGGTGTTGCCTAGCAATGATAACTAATAGAGACGAATATTATTGCATTTTTAGGCAATCTTTTTCCATCGCAGTTATCAATATCGTTTAATCTATGACGCAATTTTCATATAATCAACTTTTTTCGGCTTTCAGAATATTAATTGCGTATATTTTGAAACGGAATTGAAAAATAAAATATCACAATACATTAAAAAATAATACAAAGTAAGTAAACATGAAACATAAAATTTTCTTTCAGATCCTCTTATTAAAACCGATATAATCAAGCTTTTAGAATTACGATTTTATTAATTTCCTTTCCGAGACCATAAACTTGGATTTCAAAGATATTTAATTAAAATATATAAAGTGAGTTCTATAAACAGAACCATTTTTTGAGCACAGGATTTTCTTTGAATCTTTTTTGTGTAAATATAATCTTTACCAAATTAGGAATTTCCATCATCATTCGCGTCTTGTACAAATCGCTTCAAGAGATGGTAGGAATAAGAAATGGCATTTCGCTTAGCAGAGCAGAAGATAAAATTTCATTTCTACGTATTCCTTCATTTCCAGCCATCCTAAATATTTAATTTCCTCTCAGTTTCATTTCTTCCCCGACGCAGCCATCTGACGCTGGTTCAGCCATATTACTCTTGCAACTTTCCTTTTGTAGTAGCGCCGATCCCTTACGCGCGATGGATTTTCTCATCAGATTCTATCGGAAGAAAGGGAACTCAATAGAACAAACAAACCGGGAGCAGCTGTAAGAAACTGTTCCGTCCTCGCTGTCATTATGACTTCAGCCTGTGGGCTTTTTTAAAACTCTTTCGATTTTGAATTTGTCTGATTCTTGAAGGGTTTCCTTATATTTCAACAAATGTCGATTCAAGGGAATTGATAGTTTCAAATTTTCGAATCATCATTGAATATATCGAATATAATTCTTGATAGATATGTTTTACGGTTGCTGTGATGATCGATATTAACGATCATTTACGGGTAATCGAAATAAGTCGTACTTTTGTCGATTATCGATAACTCGAATACTCATGAACACTACACTTATTATGTTTTTATCATATATTTTCGTATCTCTTATTTATATATTAAATGATAATCGATAATATCTGTAAATAACGTATATGCGATAAAATCGTACCTTTTCATAGGGAGTATTTCGTGAGTGGATTTTAACTCCATTTTAATTGGTTATCGGCGTGGCATACGTTTTTATATAGTATTATGCTACTCTTAGTATTAATCTTATGAATCGTTGTTTTTTAATAAAATAATTAATATGTCTTTTCTCCTTCTTTTCAGGTGAGTAACCTATGTTTGTTTTTATACTCTACTGAAGTGACCATCCTGTATTGGTAAGTGCTACATTTAAAAAGAGAATACGAGGATTTGCGAACATTACCTTCGATATTACACACCTGATTATCTTTCGGTTGGATCTCTAAAAATAGTCCATTCTATATCTTTTATTCTTCATAAATATTTACTTATCTGCATCGCATTAACATCCTTTTAGATAGGCCGAGAGATAACTAATACGTATATATTAAAATATCATATCTTGGATTAATATTTCATATACGCTTACTACTAAAATATAACCTACATTTTTTATGAGAAACACTAATTGAATTCGTCCGTAGTCAATTCACGAGTTTGCGACTCATGTTCTAAGACTAATAGCATATTAGTTAAGATAAGCAAAAGTAATAGCGAGTTGTAAATGGTGGAATGAAGTGAACGAAATGCAACGGAGAAAGGGTAAAGGTGTAGGAAACTCGAAAAGGCGAACAAAAAGAAATGGAAAATAAACGAAGTGAGGGAAGAGTTTCGTGAAATCGTCGGCGGCGATGTCGTGTGGAGATAAGGGGCAGCTCCGGTACAGATAAGGAGAGAGACGAAAACAAACCGGTCCATGGGAGATGGAGACAACGGAAGCTGGCGGAACGGGATGAAAGGGAAGAATGGAGAGAATTCGAGGATATTTTTGTTCCGCGAGTGGATAAAAGCGTAAGGAAGCGATGGACCATTCGTTGCATCTCCAGGGATACGCAATCCTTGACAACCCTTCGTTCCCTGCGGCGCATTTTGCGATGGATTTGCTTATGAATAATGCATTTGTGAGTTGAGGAGGAGGAATAAAGATGGGTTGCGGAATCCTTTTTCCAAATTCTTTTACTTCTGGTCTTTCCGTTTTGTCTCTTGAGTAAGGTAAGGAATTCGAGGAAGATCGTAATGTTCTGAATATTTGCAAGGTATGTCAGTTGCTTTTACTGCCGTATAATTTTTGATCGATTAGCTGGGAATGATATATAGTCAAAATAAACTATTTGGCTCGGAAGTGGTCCCCAGTGGTATAAATATACGTGCTCGTGTACTTGCACGTAAATCGAAGGAAAACTGAGAGAGTATATCAGAGCAGAAGTAAATTTGAAACTCGTATCGTCAACATAGTATGATACTACCTTTCTGGGTTCATATTTATTTTATTTCTGTTATTTTCAAAAATGGACTGTGTATTTATAAATGAAATATTACTCTAGCACTTTTATACAGCTTTAATTGATATCTCGATTAAGTTATTTAAATGTTTAATTAAAAATTTTCGTTATATATCCTATCAAAATTATTCTGTATATGACGACTACCAACTTCATTTCAGTGACCACAGTTTGCATTAATGTGTTACCATGTCCTACATTCGTCGTATGAAATATACAGGTCCTTTGCACACGAAGGTCATGGCATCATAAGCGTGCTTGAAGTCAAACGAGGCTAGGTTGAGATTATTTATTCTGAAACAGAATCGGCACGGGAGCACCGAAAAGACGCCGATATATTTCTCCCGCACGCGTCAATGCGTGCCCCAGTTTGGAATGTATGCAGACACATTCCCCGTGTTGGCTTCCACCGTGTCCCCAGGCCTTTGGGGAACTTGGCGATCAGATCTAAGCAGTGGAGTTGAATCTAGGCGTCGTTTATCATTGACGATGTGGATGGCACCACAGGAATTCTATGATTATTACGTTTCTGTCAGAAAATATGTACGCTTAGCAAACCCTACATGGTTCTATTTGTGTATATTCAGCCTAAGTTTCAGATATCTAAAATGATGAAAACGAATTCATCCATCATATTTTCTTTCATTCGGTAATTACTTTCTTTAATCTTCTGCAATAGAAGTTGTCTTGGATTAGTTGTAACTTTTGTTTACTCTACGCAAATGTGTATGATTTTTCATAAACCTAAAAGCTTCGACTCCTTAAAGAACGCTTACCTATTAAATAATTACTCATAATTCGAATTAAGTATAAAATCCTGAGTCAGTGATTATTTCTATCATTCTCATTATTCTGCCGCATAAATCTTTAATTAAATAAATACACATGAATATAAATTCATAAACTTTAACAAATAGCAACTTTCCGTTCTTTGATAAAAATCTATAATCTTTAATATTCAAGTAAATTCAAATTTGATGTGGATAATTCAAAAAGCTTTGAAAAATAAAAGTGTTTTAGGAATGAAGTAATATTTCAATGATGGAAGCGTAGATTATGATTCAATAAAGACACATCGAATAAAACCAAACCAACCTACCATCGAGCTCTTTTCGAATAAAACTATTAAATACCATACAGTTCGACGTCCTCAGGTATACCATTCGTACAAAAGAGAATATACATGCAGAAAAATGAGAGATGAGTTTATATTCATATAAAAGAAGCATTTATCCCTCAAGTGTCCATCACTGTATTCATACATTCAAGTCATAAGCACAGATCGTTCTGCATTGACCCAATAAGAGGATGAAATTAATGTCAATTCCATACGGAACAAAAAGTGATAGCTACAAGAGTTAATTGAAGTACTGCTTCGTGGAGAAACGAAAGGGCTATCGTTTCCCACGAGGGAATAGATAAATGGACACATCTGCTGTAGTGAGCGATATATTTTTTACTATACCGAACAGTAAAGTCAATCAAGTCGATGTATTTTCCGCTAGCATCTCTATATTTATATCGGGAAGTGCATTCATGTTTGAATAAATAGGTTTGTTCTGCTTTAACATATTGAATTTGATATGCAAAAAGGATGCAAATGGCTTCACGCACAAGGGAGGGTATTATTGAATCATGAATTCTTACTGAGGAAACTGCAGTTACAAATATGAAACATCTTGCACAATAAATCAATTTATGAATTATTTCTCTTTAACTGCATTTATTCATCTACGGATAGCCTGCAAGTTATATTTATAGAGCCTTTCTAGTGCCATTCAAGATAAATAAAATAACAATAAAATCGTATTAAGCAGGTATGGCAGCTTCAATGTTTTTGCAAAGTAGATAGGACAGAAATTGTGGTCAAATACTATTATTTCGATTTTGTTTACATGAATACGCCAAGCGAAATCATTGGATAGTAGATAGGTGTTTAGGAAAAACCATTACAATAGCATGTGTCCAAATTATAATACATAGAATGAACAATATCCTGTATTCATTATGGAAATATTCATGTATGGAGCAAATCCTAAAATTATTGCTGTTTGAGTGGACGAGAGATGGTAGTATCTATTTAACCCTACCATACGATACTTCATTATTGTGAACTGTATATTTGAAGCCTATACGCTTCAAATTAATGTGGTAAAATATGAAATCATGGAGGAAAACATTAGAAGAAGAAAATTATCAGCCTTTGGCTAGCTTGGAACTCATGAGAAGACGAAGTTCAGGCGATGGAATTGAAGACCCATGTTTCCAATTTGGTTCGTTGAATTTCTCGCGTAGAGTTGGAACATGCCATGCTATAAACGATCAAGTTTCGATTGAAATAATTTTCCACATGCCTAGAGGAAATCACGATTTCTGTAGAAGTTAATGTAAACATGGACCTCTCCTCCTTCAAGGGTTGCTAAGGTACTGTTTGTTCTAATAGTTTCGGATCACTTGACCATAACAGTTTACGATTCGAGTTAGCTTGAATTTCAAGCAGGATGGATTCCCAATGATCAAATTCTAAAAGCCCATAAACTTCAAGGCACAACTTTTAATTTAGGCTGGTGTTTTCACTAACTTTTATCTTAAAGTTAACTGAATTATAATGCGCAATATAACTCCTGTCTATTCTAGTAGGGAAAGATATCCCTTTTTGAAGTTTCATTTTATGCGAGGAAATATTTTTTCTTAGAAAAAGTTCTTGAAACTTGTAGTTACCATTTCGTTAGAATTTTTGATGATATTCGTCCATATAAAACCTCTATTTCAAATTTTTCCCAACTAAAACTTTGTCACTGTAGTAAAGTAGTTTTAAGGTCATAAATGTAGCACTGAAGGTTATATTTTTTCAAACTACTTTCAACTAGTAACGAGACAGAATTTTTCTTGCCATTTTCTAAAAATCATAGTTTCAGCAATGAATACCACTTATTTGTAGATATTTCATGAAATCATTATGTACGATTAGTACAGATTTAAAATTAATAATTACATATAGGCTATCATTAGTGAAAAGTAAGCATTAATGGTAGAATATATATAACCCTGAAGAAATATCAGATCCAACGTAAAAACATTTCATACTTTCTTGATGGAAGAGAAAGATACGTATAAGAGCCAGTGGGCGAGTGTAGGAATACTTCCTTTCTTTTATTCACTCCGCTTGAAAAAAAAACTGAAACAGGAAAGTAAATAAGCAAACAGAGGAAATGATAGCAGCGCCGAAGAGATCTGGCGGAAGTCACACTGGATGTTGTTTCTTGCATGTTTGGAATTTCTCCATTCCCTTTCATTTTCGGAGATCCGGATGAAAGAGAGATGAAAGAATGCACATTGTCTGTAACAAGATTATAGCGCTGCACAAAGAGAAAGGAAGTTTTTTGCAGATCCCCATTCCGAATATCGGTTGTTAATACTTTAACATTATACTGCAGTCGAAAAAAAGAAATTTGAATTTATTTTAGTATCTCTTCTAAATAATAAGACATATTTAGTTATCTATTATTAATTATGCGTCGTATATTTTACGGATAAATAAATCAAAGAGACGTATTGTTTTTTATAAATTTAAAATGGAGTAAAAGTTGTTTTTCTTGATTTTTCTCACATAAGTTGACTGAAAGGTAAACAATGATCAACTTCATACTGTAAATTTTATTTAAATATACATTTATTTATTCAAAATTCTTAAAATCTTAATACAGTATGACTTATTAAATTCCATCTCTACGCTTTTTAATTATTTTACCTTTTTAAGTAGTAAGTAATCAAAGTGTGAGGTTTACGTATCTTCTGTTACGATTGTATTTAGAATGCGAGCTTAATACAGATAGAAGGATGAAGTTCATATTCTGCCTTAGAACTTTAAGGAATATTAAACTTAGGTTTCGTTTAAACCGTTGCAAATATCTCTTCTCTATTCTGGTTAGGTTTCAAGATCAGAGACGGTCAGATGCCTCTTTAAAATTTAAATCGAAGAAGTGGCAACGCCGCGCGCCTTTGTAAAGAACGTACCGAAAAAGCTAAATTTAGTCCTTTGTAAATTTGAACTGAGTACAAAGTATCTCAATGACTCTTTTTTAATTTGACTCTGTAGTCGCAGCGGTGTTTCCTGGGTCGACGACACTGACAAACGCACCCGACAGAGGGTGCATCCTTTCTCCCCCTTCACGGTGCACGTCACGTGTATTCATAAACTTCCTGTCTCCATCCGTTTCGAAAAAGGGTTGTTTAAGGAGATGCACGTTCGAAAGCGTTCCACGCGTCCGTATGCAATTATTGCAGCACAAAGGAGCGGAAGAATTCAGGCTCTCTTTTGCCGAGACTTTTGTGTTTATTTTTTTCTCGGCGGTGAAACATAACCGGAATTTGAGATTTTCATTTCGCGCAGCATTCCTCGAGGCTTTTATTTTCGCCTTTTTGCAAATTTATGAGTATGAATAAGGTATAGGTAGGCTTTTGATTATAGCGGTATATTCTTAGCTGAATTTAGAAATATTGAATCTCCCGAATGACTTTGAAGTCTTCACTTTACTTCTATATCGTTTTTTACCAAAAATGAATGAATAAAAATGAATTATATGGAGTAACATTTAGTTAGTTAGAGCTATTCCAAGTTCCTTATATCATTATAATCATGACGGGTCTAGTAGTAGAGATATAGTTGAACCATATGTTAACTATATACTGAGAATCTTAGGCATAAATTGGAATGATATCTCATTAGATCACCTCAAACTTTATTCAAGGAAACAATTACTTATTAAAATTAAGCTGAGCATTTTGAGAATTAATTATGTAAATTTAACGATATATGCCTCAATTTTTTACCTTTTACGTAATAGATGTCTTCAGCACTAATTTCCCAATATCATTTATGATGAATGTTCGTACATGCGGTGAGTTGAATTACGCCCACTCACTCCTCCAGAATCTTTAGACTTGTAGGGAAATACGATCGATTGCTCCAGATCGGCCACTCATTATTTAAAGTCCTCGTATGCGTTCTAATGCAGCAAATCAAAGAGACCAGAGTAATACATCAGACCCTGGTCTAATAGGGCAGACGTGGAATAATAACAAGTGGTTGGCAGACACGACTCCCAATGGCATTAATCAAACTCCTCTCATCAAACAGAAGGGGAAATGAGCTGTAATAGGATTAATGATGCCTAATAACAATCGATGTCAACCCTTAAGGCTTGGAGATATATAAGTATTTAGCCCCTGACATTTCATAAGCTTTTTGCTGAGAAAGGTTGGAGGAAACTCTAATGAAAACTAGGAGTTATTTATAAGAGGAAATATTAATTAATCACAGGATCCAATTAACAATTTTTTTAAAGTAACCATAGAAATTGATTTCCTTTTAAAGAATAATTTCAATAAATATTGAGGGAAACTGTTAACTAGACCAGCCCTTTTCATGTGGTTCTAACATTCGAATTTTCATAGAATGCAATGTTAATAATTATTCCAAATGATTAATATATTCTACGAAATATCATTTTACAGTGACGTGAATTGAGGGAGAAATATTATTATGTAAATAGCTGTTGTTTTTATAAATTTCACGTAAAATCTTAAAAACGCTCCGCAAGATAATTATACTCGTAGTTATTAACAATCTAAGGATTGAGTGTAGTGTATCTATCTCATCAAATAAGTGTAATATCCATGCAATATTTCCATGAAGGAGTAAAATAATAATACTATTATTATTAGTTCAAAAAACGTCTGTAAGGGTTCTAGGAAATTAAGGCCTTCGTTTTAATTCCCATCGTCTTCGAGATTTTATCCTTGCGACTTCGCTGTGCTGTTGAATTGAAGTATATTAAATCTTGCAATATACTTAATAGTATATTTACCTTACATTTTCAGCCGTTTTTATTTAACTCAGTTTATCCGTTGAATTTACTTTGAGATTTAATGAAAATTATAAATGATTCCTATTATTTAAAATTGGCTTTTTAAATTCAGGCCACTTTATTAACAATTTTACGTTTAGTAATAAATAATATCTTATAGGTCTAGAGTTACGAAATTTTGTAGAGAAATTAAAGAACCAAATACATTTTATCTTACCTAAAATAATAACAGAAGATTAATAAAAAACAAGGAAATTATTTCTGATTTTAATCTTTATTTAACTTGTGCATAGTTGAATATTTGATGGATAGGGTAACAGAAATTTTCACGTGTTCATCTAATTTTCCAAGGTAAACCAAATCCTCAGTAAATGTCAATGACCTGGCATAGACACTCACTAGAGGCTTTGAGGGATAAATCCGTGGGTTGGATAAGCTCTCCACACTGGCGAAGTTTTATAGCATCTCCTCTAGATGCATAGAAATCCGCTCATTCCCATTTGAGACCATCCCAATTCATCTTACCTCGGGAGTCTCTTTGGGTACGTCTCTCTCCACGGCATAATCAACTAGCTTATACACCTACGTCTTCTACGTGCATCACATCTTTCGTTTATTTCTTTCTTTTTCAATGATTACTATTCCGTAACTGAATCTAGGTTAAATAATTTGAGAGACAAGTAATTCATGAAGGGGACATAATATAGTAATATATTCGTAGATAGTCGAGCGATTAATTTCATATACTTTATTTGATACATAAAAAGGAAATGATGGAATAGTGAATCGTACATGATTTGGCTGTTTGTTTATAGGAAAGCGTAATTTTATGAAATAGGAAACTTATTGTTATAATTATATTGAAATTCTATTCATGCTTAAGGGAACATAGCAATTTTTTGTCTTTGAAAAGCTTTTTTCCTCCAATAAGTTAATAGATATATTCTACACGAGGAGGATTTTCAGCACATTTGTCTGAATTTAATATCTTATTATTGAATTATTAATTCGGGGAAAACTAAAGTTCAAGCTTTGAATTCCTGGAAACTAATAATGTATTTGTCATTTATTCTATCTGCTTATGTTTTTAAAGAGCTGATCATCAATATTTAATTAGAATCCTTCAGGAATAAATTGAATTTACTGATTATTGAATTCATTAAAATACATAAAAGGATAATAATCTCTTAAAATTAATAATAATAATAAAATTTTTGGAATGATATATCAAAATATTTACCTCAATGAATTAATCGAATTTAGTTAAACGATCATCAAGAATTTTTTTTTTTTATGTTTTTATAACTCTTTAATACTTAGTGGACTGCACTGTACCAAAAACTATTTTAAAGCCACATAATTTTTAAATAATCAGCTAAATTCCTAATGATAATAGATGTATTAAACAGGTTATAATCGTAGATGACGTTACGTTTGGTTAATTTTCAATCCCTCGTTAACAAAACTCTAATAGTAAACTATAAAATGGAAAACTAAAAACTTTTAATAGTACAATTAATGGAATTACTTTATACGAGTTAGCATTGTCTACTTTCAAGCGTTGAAAAAAAATCAAAAAAAGGACTTGGCAGATGGAAATCCCGTGAAAAAAAATTCCACCCTTAAACGCATCCTATACGTTTGAAACGCTTTCCCTTTCCTGACGTTGTCTCGCATCAGACAGCTCCGTTTGCTTCGAAATGGAGACCGAAAAAAGCGGGATTAATAAAAAAAAAGCTCGGCTTATCTGGACCAATTTCCCCCGAGATGACGACTGCGCATTTTTTCTTCTCCGGTGTGAAATGGCCCCTTATCCATCAAAAACGTTGATAAAGGCGTCGGAGACTTATGTGCCGTCCTCCACTCTCTAGCCCCGCGTATATTTCGACGTCTCCGAAACAATAAATAACGGAGGAAAATGTTGCTACACTACTCACGTCGGCGATGTCAATGCGCGATCAGGAACGTGTTCCAATCACCTGAGGATGGAATGGAAAGGTCGTGAGCGATACCGTAAATAATGTTCGAAGTAAATCCTAATTGATTTCTGAGATGAAATATCGCTTAAGTTGTACTTTGAGGATGTATAGAGTGTCATTGCGAACTAGCACGACAGTACTAATACACCGTCAGTTTTTATGGATTCAGAAGAGGTATTACAATATAATGCTTAAGTTTTCTTGTTAAAAAATGCTATTAGAGCTTATGTATAAATTTCATGACATTATGATGGAATTTACTGAGCATTTTAATTATTTTAGATTAATTTATATTTATTATATATTTTTGCTAAGAGTTTGTTTGCATGAAATTAAATTTCAAAAAGTCAATAAAATAATCGTTGATTGGAATAAAAACCCAAAAGATGAATCCATAAAAATAATCCTTAACTAGAGTAAATCACAAGAACGATGGAAATATAAAATTTGCATGAAAAAATCTTGTTTATTGATTATATTTTAAAAACTGAAATGAAATTTTTATCTATAACGGACCGCCTGTTAAATAAACGTAATTGATAAAAAGCGACTTCATTTAAGCCCACGAAAAATAGCCGGCATTCGTATTAACGTCCGTTTGACAAATTTCAAAGGGCCCAATTAGATCCTGTGTGGGGCACCAGCTTTATTCTCTCGGTACGTTTAATCGGATCGATGCGCAAGGACTCAATAACCGGACGATTCAAAGGGGAACCTTTTTAAATCCGCGAATTGACTCGTATTGGATGTCGATCAAAAGGATGTGCATTTAATCAGCTTTGGTCGAAGATATCCGTGGGCGTAACAACGCGTTTCTTCGCTATTGGAGTGCAGCTATTGTGTATGCACATGATTCTTCCGGTCCATGGAGTGGAACACTGATATGCCTCCAGTAAACATGGTTACGGAATATTCTGCTGTAACTAACCTCAAATGCGGGTTTGTAATGCTGGCCTTCTCCACGATGAGGCATTTTGCGTACTTGACAGGTTAATTCTGTAACACGTGATGTTTGAAGGAAACAATTATCAGAAAGGGAAATGAAAGAATTTGTCTCATTCTTTAATTTCTTTTTTTTCTCTTATTATGAGGCTTAGAAGAATAGACGTGGCTTATGAAATTTTTTATTGATTTCTAATGAAAATAGATGAGGTGAACTTGGCGTTAAGGTTTTACCTACACTGCAGAAACTTGACTTATACGTTATACTACTAGAATAATATATAATAAAACTTATCCATCCTGGTACAATGATATATATGTGATAAACTCAGATAATCCATGACGATAACTGCCTCATAGACAATATCTCTTGTGTATTCTTGAAAACGAATCGTTTTTTTCTTTATAGAATCTGTCATGAGCAAAAAAGGTATATTCTCCATCAAGGGTAGTAATGATCTACTTCGTACCTCTCTTAACTCTTCCTTCCAAGAGCTTTATACCATTCTCTCCTTCTTCTTCAACAACCAACTCCATCAGTCACAAATTTTTGCAGCCTCTCCTCTCCAATGTTCGTCACCCGATGATCAGGTTTGACTGGGTACGTTCATATATGTTTCCATATCTTGAGGCCCTATATAACCAGAGAGGCACACCCAATTATTTGCTCCCATCTCCATCAAGATATGCACCATCCATAACGCACACAGTTGAAGTCTCTATCGTCCTCTACATCTATATATCTCATCCGAGACTGTATCTTTACGTTCGGTATCGGTCGTAAATTCGCTGACTGGAGGGAATGGCGGGCCGTGGATAATGGTATTAAAAATTCAGAAATACGAGGATAAGGTGGAGGTTTTATTGGCAAGGTTTCTCGAATAAATTTGTAAGTTTGAGAATTATTCGAGACGGAGTGTCATTAAATATCAGAATAAAATTTCATTTTTCATTAACTTTCAAACTCTGGTTTGCACGAATTCAACGGTTTTTGTAGAAACGATGGGAACTATACCTGATCAATCCATAATTTTTTTGGCTTTAGGCTACAGAAAGCAATTTCTATCAGTTTGTATCAAATTAAATTATTCAAATTTAATTTGTACATATTTTCGCTAATTGAAGCTTGCTTTATCGTGAAAATATCCTTGAGTACCTACTACCTTCTAATTTAATAAGAAAACGATTTGAAAATCATACTAAGCAATGCATCATCTCAACAAGTATTTAATTCCATATTCAATAGAAAATATTCGCTCTAACTCTGATTCATTTCTCCATTTTATTTTCTGCTCCATGATTGTTCGCTGAATTTCTGTAATTTTTTTTAAATAATGATTTCATAATCTGTTAAGTAAAATATTTAAAGAGTATCATCATCAATTCTCATAATTTACACTTTTATAACACTTAATGTTACATTGGTATAATTTACTATGAAATTATATTAACAATAATTATTTAATTACGTTATTAGCTATAGGAGTGAGCATCTATTTTCCATTTAATTGTTTACGTCCAATTGATTGTTGCGTCGTTACCTGATATCAAACTCAGCGCATGAATAATGTTTTGAATCTATGGTAACGCATCAATGCTGGAGGTTTAATGGAATGGAGGCCTTGCTTGGCCAACAATCATTCCAGTAATAATAATAACAATTCCGCCTGGATCAGATGTTCACTTCATCCAAACAATGGCCAACAATGTATCCGTGGAAAACAAGCGTATAAGAGAGCGATGGTACATCACGACGCACCAATGTTAATTGTTGCTCTCAAACAGCGCTCGGCTGAGTATGCAGCCGGTGCAGTGATGCGCAGAAATATGTTGACGTATGCGGATTGACTCCTCAGATACCTGATCGCTTCGAGGCTTGGATCGAAAGCCATCCTCTATCTGTGCAACCGAACACTATATCAAAGTGAAACATAGGTCGCGTCTACAAAGGCAGTCTCTCCTATGCCCGTGACGTATCTAGTGGCGATATAAAAATTCCGTGATATGTTTTGGCAGCACCGGATTAATATTTGCGTAAGGGTTAAGTGATGAGCTGAATCTATATAAAGTTATTTTATTCGGTAAATAGCTAAGGTTTTAGTTTTTCTATAATTGTTATTATAGGTTTTACAAGTATTTCTGTAAGTAATCTATAATAATTCTATAATTATAATCCTTTGATTGGCTCGTAAAGAACAATTTTATAGAATAATTTTACACAATTTACTAATATTTGCTAACATTGAATATAAGCTATATATTTTATTAATAACCCAACGATTGTAATTATATTTCAAAGGCAGATGAACATTCTCAAACACATGGTTAATTATATAGTAAAGTACTGGCCTAAAATATTTCAGAACTTTCTCAATTTATTTCCATTTTCTCGCGTTAAAAACGCCATCCGTTTGAATTTAATCTGCTTGGAGGTTAGAGACCATTGCCTTGGAGATATTTCTTGTTTATTTCATCTGAAAGGGCAAAAAAATCACGAGAAGCTTCCGAGAGCTTTGACTATTTAATTTCTTTTTATTCCAATATTTTCCGTAGATCTGTTGTCTCTTTCGACACTTTCATTTTTTATTTAATCTCGCGCCATCAAATTCATTTCGCCTTTACCCGATAAGCCATCGAGGTTTGCCGCTACAGGATGATAGGAAATATGCGCAAAAAAGTCATTCACACGACCCATTATTCTTCTTGTCTCCATCTTGTCACGTCATTCTTACACCCACTCCGAATTCCAAACATGTTTTTTTTACCGAAGAATTAATCAACGGAATCCGGGATGGATTTATTGAATTCTACGATACATATGGGTGTAAAAAAAACGAACCAACATTCCTTAGAATCTGGGGGAGATTTATCAAATCCATTATTTTTGGTTTTGGATAAACTAAAGAAGTTGTTTTCATTGTGATGAAAATCCAAATCAACGATTAATAATCCATAGAATACTAAATATAGAACTAATTCAATTGGATCGAATTATACCAGCTATTATAAAATATTGATAATCGTTACATAACTTTATGTAATACTTATAGTTCTTTTACGATTCTCATTTATTGGTTAACTATAATTAAATTAAATTTTACATCGTTTCATTTTTATATATAATATACGCTATATAATTTAGGATAGCTAATTTTCCTCCTTTAGCCTCATTGTTTCCAAATAAAGTAAAGGACAAATAAATAGATAATATTCTCATCCGTATACTACGTGTAGTATTTATAGTTTAATTTTGATAAATATTTTTTCCATTGTTGGATCTTAATACCGATGGTATTCGCTCAAAATTTCTTAAGGGTAAATATTTACGGAATTTCTTTTCGGACCTTTGTCCCCATGGATACTGCTCTCCATGATTGTAACAATCCATTTTCCTCTATTCTTTTAAACCCCTCAATTGCTATGGATACGTCCATATGTGCCTCTGCAATTCCACTGATTTTATTGATCAATTCCGTCAGATGATCGTCCAAATGACCCACTTTATTGCCCGAATCGACTTTCGCTTTTTGATAGCATCGTTCTATTCAATCACGCACGAGACTTGTTTTTTTGTCCATTGAATGGATTCCAAAGCCTTCCAATTTTCTATTTATTTCCAATTTTATCTTTTTCATTTTCCTGCATCCTCCTCTTAACGGTTACGCTTTAAATTAATTCTTTGCTTATGATTGTTGGCTCCGGAGTTAATTAATCCCACGTTTATATTTGAGTAAATTCGCGTTACCTGTAAATTTATTTAAATATAAATTGGTTCATTTCACGTAGAGAATTCTATAGTCATTTGCACAACTACAGTTTCCTTTGTTTTCTTCCTTAATCCGATGACTTATTTATAGGATCGATAGCTTAATCTAGCCTTATTTAATTTAACGGAATTTAATGTGTTTTGAAATGCTTGTTAATTAACCTAGTTATAAATTCTTCGTGATCTATGAAGAAATGATAAAATTAATTGTGAAATTTTCTTGTATTCACGCACGTGTTGTAAAATATCATGTCATGTTTTTGCACCTTATTTTTAATTTATTAGACTCATCAACTTTTTCATCGAGATATATAAATTCATCAGCCGAGAACTTATTCCACATTCTAGCTGTGTATTTAACCTCTATGTTTAAAATTTCCCACTCGGTTATTCCCAACTCTGCTATCTCTGATAAAAAAAATGCACTGTCTCCTGCAAATTCATGAGGTCTATTTTATTCCAAGCTCTATAAAATTTAATGGATGAAAATATCCGCACTGTTCTTGCATAGATATAAAAAAACGTTATTCAAATTCCTTACAGAATTGTTAAAAGATTGGTCGTATAATTATTTTCTTCAACGGCCTTTTTTTAACGGAATTAAGCAATTAAAAACTAGCTCCATTTTACTCTTTACGGCTTCCTAATGTAGTTGGTTAATGACCATCTAGCTCGATTGTTCAGATGTACTACTCGATTAAGGCTTCGTAAAAAAGAGATGAAATAAAATTTTTGCTCCCTCGTGTTTCAGCAATGCCTCAAGCTCAACCTGACTGCATGAATTTTTCATGCGCTGCAAATCACCAAGATTTTTGCATTAAATCATAAATGCGCTCTCCATTTTTGCAAGGAAATTGCAAAGTTTTTACTGCAGAGTACATTGAAAAAGACACGATGCACTATTAAAGTATCTTTTCTAAAAGTGAAGACAATTTGTCGTCAGTAGGATTTTATATAATAAATATTCATTCAATTCATGTTTATTAGGACTTATAATTTCTAATCGAGCCTATAAACGCAACAAAGAACTTTAGTTATTTTTATTTCTTAGGAAAATATATTTTGTGAAATTTTACTCTCAAACGAGATTGAAATTTAATAAAATTTAAATTATTAAATCTAAATAAATTATATCTATAGGTTCTATGTGTTGATGATGTATGTTATAAATAAATTGAGGTTAAGTAACCCTTTTATAATTTTAGAACTACATATTGAGAGTTATCTACAAGTTTTCTCGTAATTTAAACTGATTAACACGCAATACCGTAATTAATAGTGTTAGATAAATACTTTTCGGCCATTCAATTGCATTTAAATCTCTCATATAATATTATGCTTGTTCAATGAGAATGGAAATATTGTGCACAAAAATTTAAGATGGTTAAAAAGTAACCTTTTTATCTTAACATTTGAGGGTGTAAAAGTTTCCGATGAATATCATAGAATTATCCATAAAATTCATTATCCTCTATTCTTGGTAAATTATACGTTTCACATTTAGTCTTTAAATTACGAAGTTTTTAACACATACCACTGTCACATGATCCACTCATGACAATTATTCACAATCGGTAAATTTTATATGTTATTATATTAGAAGCTCATATTCATTCAAGAGGTAACCCCTCACGTAGACTTCGAAAACTTTTTCCGAGATCCTTAAACCAAACCTCGAGTTCATCAATAAAGGCTCTCAAACCTTCCCTGTTTAACTCTTTAATGACAAGAAAAGAGAATTTCGAGATAAAATCGGCGGAAATTTGCGGTCTAATCTAAAAAAATATCATTCCATCCTCAGCGCGACGGATTCTCGCTGATCACCATGACAACTCAAATTTCCTCGATCCGCATCTTTGATGAGAAGCAGTCAACCGATTTTCCTCCCATAATCCCGATCTTTTAATTGTGATTTTGGAGCTAATTGTGGTTACCTGCTGAGCCATTCTTTTATTCTATAGAGGAGACTCTCCAACTGGATTTCCAATTCTAATAACTCATTCTCTTCTCTTCGTTTTGATTCTCCGCATTCTACTTTTGAATCCGTCTTTTTTAATTCTCGTTCAAAATTCTTTTCGATCGAAAAATGCTCGGAATTCTGCTTTTATGCCCAATTCTATCGTAAGCCTATTGTGTTCCCTTATTCCTCGAGCACCAGAATTCCACCCTCCTTACTGTCCCTTCTTTGCATTTTTTCACTGCCCTTAGCCTCGATTCTCTTTAACACCCTATGCTTCTCTCTCTTCCTGATCCGATGCTTTGTCCTTCTTCCATTGTTTGCTGTATTTCTGTGATGCTGTGCCCATCTTCTCATCTCAGTTCTCAAGCAGAATATTTTATTCTGATTTATATGGGTTTATCTCTTCTTTCAGAAATAGCTAAATATCATTTCCGGGATGGAATTATAATTTACGTCTTTGAAAATTAAGCTATCATAGAAAAGAGAGAAAGGAGCTCTTAAGGGGGTTTTCCTGCGAAATTATCATTGCATTTGTATTTGCAATTAAGATGCAAATTTCATGTTATTTACACTTAAGCGTGTTTAATGAAACGAGACCTATTTTTGAATTTTTTCGATTTCGTTTTTCGTATCATTCATTATTAGCAAGATAAAAAAGAGCTAATTTCAGACCTAAGCTTAATTTATTAATGATGTGGAAAGATATACTGTTAATATCAAGTAAATCCTTGAATACATATCTTAAATCTAATCCTTAACTATAAAATTACAGTCACCCATTCTTCTAGGATATGTATACATACAACGAAAGGTAAACAGATTTTTAAAATCTTAACATTCTTAAAATCGTAACTATTGCAGCTAGCTTAAATTAGGCTCAGAAGTACAAAAATGGTAATAATGCATTCATTTGCACATTAAAATTCTTTTACGTAACTTTTTTGCACCAACCAGTTGCTTACAGAAATAAGAATATTGGCAACAGTTTCTATTTTTAGCAATCGTTCTTAATAATGCAATTGAAGAATAAATCAGAATCAAGTAAGTGGAAAGTAACAATCGTTAATTTCATAACAAAGCTCATCTTCTATCCAATAATCAAATAATAAGAAGATTCGTCAATAGCTCCTTAACAATCTTCAGTCTTACAATCTGAAAGCCTCTAAAACATTATATAAGGAAAACAAACGAATCTCAAAAGTTTTCCTTATCTTTTCCTCATGAAGAGATGAAATATTAATGCCTTCATTTGACTCGAAACCCTTGTGCTGGCAATTAAAGGCAAACTTCTTCTGTTATTCATACATTCACCGATTTACACTTTTTACATCTTTTGTTTACTTAAAATTTTAATTATAATTCTTTTTCGTGATACTTCTATTTTTCTCTAACCTAACCGAGCCTCCTCTTGTCTTGGAATATTTCCCTCTTCTTCAGCGAGTTTGCAAAAATTTGACGCGTCCGTGTATCATTCATCCAATTGTTTTCCTTCTATCCACCATTCTTTGTTTTTCCGTTTCCTGTTTGTTTTCAATTGCTTGGGTTGTTTTTTCTTCCTCTCCAAGAATGCGTCCAATTTGTCGCCTTGATTCCACCTCCCACATCTTCAACATCAATTCATAATTTCTTCATTACCTCCGTATTTATAAAGAGCATTCAAAATATGGACCTTTTTATGTGTTTTCTTGATCCTCTACTTCAATTTTCAATTAACCATTCATTCATTTCGCGGAAAGGCATAATAATCTCCATGTATCTATGATTTAAAAGAAATAGTTAACTATTCGGAAACTTCAAATAGCTATATCTCATTTACTGTAAATTATTATAATTAAATACCCACTTATAAGCATAATTAACTGTTTCTTGCGATACCTGCCCATACTTGCAGGAAAAACATTTCAAGTTTAGAGTGAGATTGTAACTAATTGTTCTGTATTTTATTATATAATACTTATAATAAGTTAAACGGGCTTTATGTTTATTTACCTATATTTATTCACAGAATAGATATGAATATAAGTTATAATTATTTATTCTTTTTATTTAAATGAATAGATTGAAATGATTATTCCAGTAAATATCGTTCTATTTACTTAACACAAGTTTCTTGGAAAGCCAAGTGAATAGTTGCCAAATTAAAAAGCTATTTTAAATTCAATTCTAGCTGGGGGGGATGTTGATACAAAATCACCATAAATGTGTAAGAAATTTAAAATGATAAACTCTTGAATCAAATCTTGAATTCAACTTAATTTTCACCTTTTATAAAATATTTCCACCTTTCCTTTTCCTTCTATACCCACACTCCTCCAACGAAAAGTCTCAATTTAATTTTCAAGAGACTTTTCTCCCGTTTCTTAAACCGATTCTGGAGAGAAACATGTCCGTTTCCTTAATATTCTCGGCATAAATGAGTTATGCAAATAGCCTCGTTATCCTTCTGTAGTGTCTAGAAAGAGGAAAAAAGGAATATAAATTCAATTTAAAATCACTGCTTAGTTTCTTTCTTGTTTCTAAAAATAATAGTATCTAAGAATAGTTTAATTTTTAAATATTAAATATAATACCAGATTTTTTAAATGTTCTGTACATCAAATAAGGATTCAAACAACCTATAAACACAGCAACTAAATTTTCGATTATTTTATGATATACATTCACCTTTTTATTTAAATCTAATTTGGATTTTAAATATGATTAATTTTCTTTGGCGATTAAATAACAATTTCTAATTTCCATGCCAACTTCATTACTATGAATCACGAGTTACGGGTGAAGAATTAATCCAATTCAGTTTTAAAAAGGAATTTTACGTGAATACATATTTGAATGAATTCATTTTTTGGATGGCTATGGATTTGTAACACTTCCTTTACTGATGTATAATCACACACTTCTGAACCCTGTCTTAGTAATAATTGAAGGAATCTGCCAGGGTTACACATACTGACAGAGAATTCCTCGATGGAACATCCACGCGAAATAGCAAGCTCGTTAATCCCACTCCTCCTTCAGAAAGTTATGACTTTCATTTCATTTTCGGAGGCGAATGGAATACGCGTGAGTGGAACCAAAACTCATCGACCTTAATTCCATGTCTGTGCCCTACTTTACACACAGAACTTCCCCTTGAACTCTATACATTGCATACTCATGCAGCATCTGCCCCACTCCCGAAATGAAAAGATGCTTATCGGGGGAGTTTGGTTCCTGCAAAGAAGCTGTTTAAGGAAATATGTGTTTGGGCGGATGCAAGGCTTTTGGATGCGGGGAAACAAATTTGCGTCCCGTTTCTGAAGGGTTCGTCGCATACAGAGTTGGTGCTTAAAAAGGAAAAAGCTTTAAGAGATGGGAAATTCTTTCAAATGCTTTCGTAGAGTCATCCTAAAGTATATGCAGAAGCTTTAAAGGGGAACTGTATTTATCAAAGTATGAAAAAACTATTTTAATGTTTATAAATTGTTGGTGCATCAAATTATATTAGCTTGAGTTGATTTTTTTATTGAATTTGTTTGATTTGCTTAATTTGCCGGTGAAATTATGATACGTAATGAGAGATATAATATAAAAATTATCGAAGAAAATTATTTATAAATTAATTGATTTTAAGTTTAGCCATAAAATGAAATAAGGTATTTTTAAATTTGTTGAAACTAAAGTTAATACAGTAAGTAATGATAAATTTAAATTAAAAGCATTGTATTTTGTGATAATTGCCCAATTCTGAAAAAATTGAGTATCTAATTTAGGATGCGTAACCGCTCTGGCTATAATATATCTATAGCCTTATTTTCAGAATAATATCAATATAAAGATTTTATTATTGATATGAGAAATTTTCAATTCACTACGTCTAAGCCGATACTTAAATCATTTTAAGGCATTTATAATTTTCGAACTTCTTATTACTTAGCCAATACGGCCCCTAGCAGCCAACCATAGCGCCAAAGTGGAATTTATTATTTTTTTCATCTCAGTTCCCTTTTTCATGAATCCCCACTTCATGCTTTCCTAAGCCTCTCCATTTTTCCTTTCAAAAGACCACTCCACCTTCAGGGTCTCTATGTTTCGACCCGTATGAGCACCTTTCCCTCTCTATGCCCTCAGAGGAAAGAAAGCAAGACTAATTCCACATCATCCATTACTTTCACGTGAAATATTGAAGGAGCCGTTGCTATGGTCACAACAAAGAAAATAGCTTTAGTTTCAATTATTAATTTTCAGGTGTATTTTATTCTTATGGCCTGTATCTGAGAGTTTCTAATGAGCCTGAAATAAATAACTGTACGATTTAGAATTTATAGTAGCAATAAAATAGTAATTATTCTCCCATTTTTAATACTTTTTATATTATTTTTTTTCCTTATAAATTGTACTTGCGGAAAATAGGGTTTCAATAGTAAGTATATTAAAAAAAGTTGAATGAATGCTATTTTGACTCTAATAATAATAGAATAAAAATAAAACCAAGAAATCGGAAAATCTTTTAAAAGTTCCGCAGTATTTAAGTTTCTGGCTTGTCACTGTAATTGTTCTTGATTAGATTTACAATCATTTAGAATGAAAATTAAATGATGTACAATATGTAATTAAGTACTCCTGTTTCTATTTAGGTTTAAGTACGTGAAGATCAATCTTCTTCTGGTAATCATCGTCCTTTGGTATTATTTCGGTTTTCCTTTAACTGTTTCAATAACTAAACTAACGGTTCTTCACAGCAGTATTTTCTAGTGTTAGTTTTTACCCAGTTTCCGTTCTATGCCATCCTCTGTTTCCATTCCCAAATCTTCCCCTTTGTGGGATCCACGTTCATCCACTCATTAGAAGCATCCTCATCTCCCCATTACCTCACTTCAGAGGTCTTTTGATTCCTTACCCTCGTAATTGACCTCTAGATACAGAAGCTCTCGCCTTAAGAGGTTTATCAACTACTTCTAAATCCCTATTACTTCACCATTACGCCGTTCTCTCTATCGTTATACTATATTTTGCCGGTTTCCTTGGTAATAGGGTTTAGTCTACTGCCTTAGTATCGCTCGAGTTTAGATCTCTAAGGCCAGTTTAGGAGGAGATGGCTTCTTGAACCGTTTGCGTTTATAGACAGTCTTGGAGATAGATATAATGGGAAGATAATTACGATGAAAAACTTAATGAGTTTATCTTCGATTCTGTTACTATAAATTATTAAAAATTAACTATTCTTTCAAAGTAATAGTAAATTTTTTAAGTTGCTAGCTGTTTTATTTCTAATTCAGGAGTATTCTTTAATGAAAATGAACATAAGCGAAATAAATTGATTCTGCTGAATATAATTCACATTATAAAATCGTATCAGTATACTGACCAATACGAAAAGCGTAAATTTGAGAAAATCAAACAATTGAACAAAGGCAATCTTCAAAAATATAAAGAGATATTAATAATTAGGAAGATACGGATTTTAATTTCGCGGTAAAATAAGCCCTCTTTGAGCAAAGAGCGTCATTTTGCGGGGTTGCTATATTTTCAAACTAAACTATGTTATCTAATCCACGCTACGTTAATCGTTAAATCAATGCAGCTGCAATCAACGTGGACATACAATGGGTAGGGATGTGTTTATTTCATTATTATTAAATACCCATTTCACTGTCACGACGTTATAACTCTGCTCTTATTGTTGACGAAGCAATGGTTCACAATTAGCAACTAACAACGTTAACTGACAATGATGAGTTTCGTAGTACTAATCCAATTTAAGAACATATATCCGCTCTGATTGTCGTAAAAATACGAATAAACGGTTCATTTTCCACGAAAAATTAACTTTAAATAGGAACTAAGTCATATATGGAATCTCATCTTAATATTCTTAGTCATGAGTTTGCCTATTTACTCCAGAAACGTAAATTCGCAAGGTTATAAGCTCCCCGCACAACCTTCATTACTATCAAAATAATGCTTTAAGGTTGCCTGCAAACTTTTTCGCCAAGCACCAGCTCAATGCGCCCATACGAAAGACCTTTCGAGGCAAAGAGTATATTTTCTCGATTATATTTCTCGAGGAAGTTCGGACGGCCAGGAAATTGAATTTTACGAGCTCCCCGCAAACTCTTGGGGGCATAAGCAGGAGTGATAAGTTCTCCCAACGCGGCTAATTATAATTATGACTCCAGCGTAATCGAATTCGCACTTCCCAAAAAGTTCTTATTCACATCGTTGAAAATTGTTTTTGACGTTTTTCCCCTTTTTATTGGTCGGACAGAAATCGCCTCCGCTACTTTGATAAGGGACTAAATTTCGAACGATGGCTGTTATATCTTAGGCGTGATGGGGTGATATTTTTCAGAATATGGCTGCATTTAGTCTCTTGATAAAGATGGAAATTTTGCAGATGACCCAAAGATACGATCAGGTAGAGTCTATAAGAAAATATACGGAGGGTTCGTAGTAATAACTTTTGAATGGAGTTTATGGGTGCACTATCATATATAGGAGGCTAATGAGTAGTAGGCTATGAAATAGGCTCCCCTTAGTCCGCATGATATATTTTCTTAGGTAGTACAAACTCTAATTATGATCGTTTATCAAGGTATGCGCTTGAATGAAGATAAACAAGTTTCATCAACAGCGGATTTTAAAGACCTACCGCAACAGGATATTAATTTTAGCGTCAAACAGATTTTCATTTATGATAATAAGAATTCATATGGGCGAAGTATAAGCCCAAATTGTATTTTGATTTATCAGAAATTGTTTAAAGACCTGGATTTACTTTTATACATAGTGAACTTACATTTAATTCTTGAAAAAATGATTTTATTTGATCTTTTTCGTCTTTTTTAAATGGATAAAATAACAAAGTTCCCTTAGAGATATTATAATATCTGAATTATGGCATTCATTTTGAATTTTTTTCTTTTAAGAATCTATAGCTTCTTATACGATTGGCAGTTTAAATTTTGACGAATATATACGCATTCTTCAGGATATCTATTAGTATGTTCATATATTAGTCTGATTTTATTGACATGTTCATTATATAATCGTAAAATCTACTTTAGTAGGTGACTTTACATCGGCCAAAAGGTCTTGGTGAGTTATATTTAGTTTATATTGAGTTAGAATATATAGAGTTAACCTTCCACGTGGATTCTACTATAAATGCGATCCACCAATTGCATGAGACAGATATCAATAACAAATTAGGGAACGTGCACTGCATTTGCGTGACTAACTTCCCTTAGAGTGATTCTACTTCCATCCGTGCACTTCACTTGGCGCTAAATTCCCAAGACATACCGTTTTGCGGCCTCGAGCGTCTTGAGCAGGCGTTAGAGAAAACGTGCAACGCCCCCCAAGTTGGAAGTATTTAATGCAAAGGAGGCCTAATTCGTCTTCCCTGAGCGGTGCGAAGAGGAAACCACCCTGGTCCGTCTCTCGGGCTAGCAGGTGCGTTTGATGTTGAGAAATCTAGAGGAAACTTGGGGTTCTCATGGTCAAGCGTAAGGTTAGGCACTTCTGGACTTAACCATCTAAGAAGTACTTTAAAGTAGATAGTTTTTCTTTATTTCTTTATTAAATAGTGTTTTTGATAATCTATGGAGTTATATTTTTAAAAATATTATTTTCTTAAATATACCCCCGTTCTCGCGCAAAAACTTAATTGAGTTGGTCTTTAACTGGCATGGGTACAGATACTAATTGCGGTAAAGGGAAGATTGTCTTGGTAATGAGGCACATGTTATATTAAAATTACAGAATGAATGCTTAATCGCGTTCAATACGCCAAAAATTCACCCTTATATAATTATTTACATAATTTTTTGGTTTGAAATAAAATAATACGTAATTGACTATATATGGTTTCGTCTTTAATTAACATTACGAAGTTCTGCAATGATTGGTTCAATCTCACCATAATGTAATATGATACAATCTTTAAATTTATAATATTATTTTCATACGCTATATTTGAAGCATGAAATCACTCATACGTAAGGAATCCATTTCTTTTTATTGTTATAATTATCGGAGAAGATCAGTTATAATTTCTCTGGCATGATTGCTCAATTAATCAAGACAGTTTTTGACACAAGATAGCAGCTTTATTTTTAAGCTATTTGTAGGTTACTAGTAGCGTTTTTTGTAAAAAGAAAGGAATATAATTTTATGAAAAATTTTTTGATAATAAAGAATAAGTTATATATACGTAAAATATAAAATCCATGTTGTGTAGAGACGGTATTTCGATTATTAGATTATTAGATATTACGAATGAAGAATTGAATGGAGAAAAATTTTTAAACTCGTTGAGAAGTTATCTAAATCCAAACGAAAGGAATTCAACTGCACATTTTATAAACTGAGGGCGTATATGTGTGTATCTGTTTGATAGGTCGTAAGTGGGAAATACGATAAGGAATAGCGTCGGTGGAGGAAGTTTAGTAAGGAGACAGTGGCGGAGTTAAGATTGGAAGACAGAGAATTGAGGAAAGAGGATCATTAAGGGTGAAACGGAGTGTAAAATGATATAAATTATTCGGAGTGGAATGGAGTGAAGACAAAAACCTTGGGAGAAGTCGGTGGGATTAAGAAGGAAGTGAGCAATTAATGTTGAGTGTTCAAAGGAAAGTAAATGCAGTACAGTGAAGTGAATAGGTTTGATGACATCTTATACAAGAGGCACACAGCATTAGAGAATATCCGACTATCGTATAAGTAATTTTGCAGAGAAAATTAATAATATAATATACTGTTTAAAAATTAACTTAAAAAAATTCGTGAAAATAATATAATTTGCATAATCATAACTTATTTTCTTTGGTAGACAGTACGTACACTATAATATTTCACCAGCATTTTTCCTACAAACTCATTTCACTGAAATCAATTTAGTTTTTACCCTTAAATAAATTAAGGAACCCTCTTAATACAATTGTATATAATATCATATTAAAGTGAGAGCTATGGTCTGTGGAAACTCTATGTACGATTTTCAATTTAAATTTCATTTATTTTTATTTCAACTGTCCACGAAGGCAGAAGATTTGTTATTTATCGATTCTCACAGCATTATAACACCCTGGAGATCAATTCGACTTATAAAGTATTTTTTTAACATTACAAATACGTAATGATTGTCTGATTTGAGTTATGTAAGGCTTGATTCGTTTCAAATTGCAAAAGCTAACCATGTCTTTAAGTTTAGATTTAGGCGCACATTTTAGCGAAGGAAAATCATTCCAACCAAAGTCAACCTTGCGTAAGGAGGTAATGAAATCATAATGAGTTCGTCTTTTCCGTCCCATATCCCAATGTAGTCCCTAATCTCGCCTCTAAATCTTTTTACCGAGATCTTCGATTGTCTCCGAGTTCACCGACGCTGCAAACGTTAACTTCCACGAACTCCCACCAGAGGTCTCCCTTTTCGCAAGACCGCATCCGTATTTCGCACTTGCGGTTCTTTTGCTCTAGAAGGATTCCTTCGCGGTTGTTTCCCCGCATAAGATGTCGTAAACACGTCTTGCGTTAGCCGAAAAACACCGTCTCCTGGAGACTAATAAGTTGCCAAGGGAAACGGCGGAACTTCTATTTCGGTCTCATTGTTTAGTTTGGCGTATGTACGTACGAGGCAGTTCCATTCTCGTCTCTACACTCTCTCTCTGTAGACAGTCTTTTTTTTAACTGACAATCGATCACCAAAATTTCCACCATAGAGAGTTGTTAAGATAATTAAAATTTTTATATAGGGTTCACAATTTATGATAATTCGTTAACTTATTCATTAATTTATAATCGTAATTAATATTATTATTGATTAATTATTAATCCACTACGAAATGTTCGGACATCGTTCGTAAAAAAATTTTAAAAAACAGGCGTCATATTAACAATACAAGCATTGAGTCTAATGTTTGTGCGTGTAATACACGTACTTCTATGTATGAAAAGGAATGTCTATAGATCGCGATAGCACAAAAACACCCACGATTCAAATCGATATGTATTCTAGAGCTGGATTCGCCATCTCCTCCATCTCTTACCGCATTCCATCCTTTTGTCTCCATCGCGCATGACCTTTCTCTCTTCACAATCTTTTTACAACCTTCACATTGACCATTCCACACTCATTCCTCCATCGCCTGTTGCTTACCAAAGAGGAGAAGAAAGGAATTCATAGAAAAACTTGTGACAAATAAGGAAGCGGTTTGGAAACTGCAAAGATGAATATAAAAGGAAGAAATAGGCGATGTATAATGCATAAAAGAACGATCCACGGCTAGACGACCTTTCTTATACCCTGTCTCCTTTCTACAAACACTTACTTAGAATGAATTCACTTTTCCTCTCGGATGATGTTTGCCCGCCATGCGTCTTCAAAAAGCTCGTGTTTCCATCTGACGTTTCCCTCCTCCTAAGTTTCCTGGACGCATTGAGTTTTATAGTGACTCGAAAACGTCTGGTTTCCGACATCGAATGGATAAAAGGGCCGTTTTCCGTTCCCATCGGTTACGCCCCTTCGAGATTTCACTCGCACTGAGCGCTTTTATAACTTCCTTAATTCGCGGATGTTAGCGATAGAGAGTTTCCATGGATCCCGAGTTCGGTAAATAAGTGAAAGGAGAGGAGGAGTTGGTTGCTATTGGAGATGTCGAGGTCTTCGCTACATGGTACTCTTAGTATCATTTATAACATGTTTATTATAGTCTTATGGTACTGTTATACATAAATTATTTAATGGAATATGTTTCAAAGGCTTTTTAAAGGTACGAGGATTATCTATATTACATTTTACTTACCTCATTAGCGTGACTAAATATTGAGCTATGATTTTTTAGAAATATCTTTCAATATTCTAATCGCAATGTAATGTGAGAAAAATCTTAATAATTCGGTGACAGTGAAACATGCGTATTGTGTTTTTCACTATACCAATCTGACTGAATGAGATAGCGAAGAAAATACCTCAATCCTGTCTACAAAGCTAGTTTCCTCCTCTAGTTCTCGGTCTCTGAAAGGGACAAGGGAGCATTTACCCTTTGGGCTGATCACATCTGAGACAGATGCTAGAGTATGTTCAGTTACGTAACAATTATATCTCCGTTCATTTATCGATAGCGTATTCTATGATTGGTTTCATGAAAAATTTAAAATATTCATCATTCAATTTTTAGGTGACCTTAGTAAGCTAATTAATACATCATAGGTTCCTTTTATCGTTCCAGTTATTTTAAAATAGATTTTCTGAATCCAGATATTGGAGGTCTGTAGTGAATTATTAAACAAATTTACGCAATTTATGTTTCTTAAGAAAATATAATTTCTCACAGCTATTCGTTTTCCAATAATTTCACTGCTCAAGTTAAAAATTTCCGAATATTTATAATGTATGATGCTATTCTTAAATGCTTCATCCGGCTAATAAGGCTAATAATAATCCACTCCATAGACTACAGAAATTGATTTAACGAGAAACATTAAAACTAGTCTGCAGACTAATTATAAATTGACGCTTAAATAAAGAATTTTGGTATTTTATTATTACTTTTTCGTTAATAAATTTTGAAAATACATCCCCCGATCCGTAGAAATAAAACTAAATTTCTTATTTCGGGTCTCCTTAAGGTATAGATTTAAATATTACCCATGTCAATATATATCGTTAGTAATTTCGCAGTATCTTCAACAGTAGGATAAATACAAATATATAAACATCATACATATATATCTCCGCAAACATACGAACTTTTATTGCTATGAAATAAACATTGGAGATCCTCTATCCTCTGGCAGAAAGTCTGCTTTCTCACTAAACAGAAATGGAAAGGGTAAGACTGAGAATAAATATCTCCCAAGGCGAACTTCCCCTTAAGCAGAGAGAGAACAGTCTCTAGTGCAGAACGAAAGCTCGGGAAAATGGAAACCAGACATTTTAGATGAGAATTTCTCTTGGAATCCCTCCAACAGGAACTGTCGCCTCGTTTTTTGCCATCTCTTTCGCGTGTGTCACAAACCGCCGTTACCCTGAGCAACTCTTCCTTCTCCCGGTTACCTGGTAACGCGGCCGCATCTCAGGAAGCTTAAAGCTCTACCTTTAAGCCTCTCTAGGAATTTCTGGACCATTTCTGGCGATAGCGTAAAGGTGAAATATTGTACGTAAAGATTATAATTGAATTTTCCGCTGTTTAAAACGCTGGAGTGAATTCCCTTTGTTGTTTCCTTTCTAATGACAACTTTCACCGATAAAGTATCTAGACAAATTTTACCTTGTTCGCATTTTCTTTCATAATTAGACGTAATTCATAATTGTTGTATATATATAAATTGAACGTGACTCTCAATTGTTATCTTCATTGATTACGAAGAGTAATTATTTATCAAATCGATTTTATTAATTTGATATTATTTGTTAGTTCGTTCGGATTATTTATTGTTATTAAAATGTCTGATTATTTAATTTGTCAATAATTAATATTGTTTTCAATTAGTTTATGATGTCTAATATTTATTTTAATTGAACATTCATACACATCATACAATCAATTGATTCATTGGTTAATTCAAGTAAGCTATTGAGAATAGTGAATGACGACAACATTTCTACCAATACCATAGCAATGGAATATCTATATAGGTCGTTGATCATATTTCAGCTGGCGTTTTTGTTTTACTAACCGTTCTTGTTGATTAAAGATATTAAATCTTCTTTGTGCCTCATTTAGCAAACGAGATTGTAGGTTCAATGGTTGTCGAAACTGTAAAACAACTGTAAAAGAATGTCGGTCATCATTATACCCCACGGAGATCAATTCAAGCGAATTTAAAAGGGTGAATTGGGTTTCCGTAATGAATTCGAATCAGTCATGGCTAGCGGTGGAATTCCCAGATGTAATACATCTCAAGGTTTCACAATCACGTCTTTAAGACGTCCCTCCTGAGTTTGCCAAGACGGGGATTTCGGAAAGGTAGAGAATGATTACACTGTGATACAAGCAGGATTCCAGATTGAGACTCCATCCCCTGGAAAAAGCAAGGAATCGAAAAAGAGCTCTCGCGGAATCAACCCCTTCTACAATGGGCACGAATTAAATTTTTCTCCTTAAGAAAGACCGCCTTAAACCGCTTCTTTTTTCCATTCACGGAATAATTCCCTTCTCCCGACCTAACAAAGGCAGGGAATCGCTTCGGCAGTGGAATCCGGCGGAATGAGATCTCTTCTGATGCACTCTCTTGGATCTCTGAATGGAGAAAAGCCTATATTAAAAGTCGGGGGGTTCTTTCACTAAATCTCTTCCTTAACATTTCCACCCATGGGACGGGCGAAAGCAAATACATTACTTCACAATGAGACCCTCTACTTCCGAAAGCCCCTTTTAAAGGGAAAAAGTATCGCCCGTGTATAAATATCCCTTAATGTAACAGCGGTGATTCAATTTCCATTTTCAATCGCCGATTAATTGTTATTTATTCGCCGTTATTCGGATGCGATTGCTACCATGGCGACGGAATGGGGGTTAAATGAAAATTTGCCAAGTTTTTATCGTTATTGTTTTCCCTTAAATACCATTAGAATTGACGAGAATTCGATTACTGTAGTTGTTGTGGTTACAAATCTAAACAACATCAATTGCTAAATAATTAGAAGTATTATTTAGTATCATGTTTTATATGATGTAATGTATGTTTACAAGAGCTCCAATGCTATTCCCGTATCCGTGGTACTAGGAACAGAGTTCCTTGAGATTTATTACTTATAAATTATTATTACAATCAGAGTTATTGTTATTGCCTTGTTTTACGAGTAATTAAATAATTATTGAACACGAAGAAGAAGCAATTATATAGTTCACTCTAAGTTACCAAGCTGAATATTGATTTTTCAAGTAAATTAAAAAGTAGTATACAATAAATTATTATTTCAATTTTAAGTACAAGTAAAGTAATAAACGTTTTATCAATGGAAGAAAATTCTAATCCTTTGAATAACTGGAATAAGTCATGATACGTAACGTACCTTTCCCTGATGTACATTCCCAAGAAAAGGTGTTTTGATATGATGAATAGAGAAAAAATATAACTAAGTCTTAAATAGCATTTTAATTTAATAGGTGAAGAATTATCTACCAAGACATTTGTAGATACTCTTATCGAATAGGAACTAATGTTTTCACTTAACTTACTCACTTCAAAGTGAGTATGTTAAGTGAAATTTGTTTCCACCGGAATATATTACTTTAGAAAAGAGAATTTTTCTGAACTCTGGAATACTTTCCGAGTCCCATAATTCATGTGGAAAGAGTTGATTCGCATTCCACATCACTTACCAGCATCCGATGGAGCTAAATTATAATTCGGAGCATCCGAGAGAATCCACAATCGCGTGCCTCGATTTCTAGTACCCGATAGAAAAAACAGTGTCTCCGGAAGCATTCCTAAGGCCATCCAAGGGAGGAAAAAATTGGGAGCATGTTGCTGCCACCAGCCACTAGGTGGCACGGGAAGACAAAAGAGATTCGGCAATAGGGCGAGAATTTTTTCGTTGAGTTTTCATCTTTGAATTTATGGAGCGATAATTCAAAAGGTAGACGAGTCGCTGTCAATGAATGGTTGGAAGTTTTAAAGGCAGAATAGATTTTGGTCCCTTGATTCCTCCGTCAAATATATATTCCTCGAGTGATTGATTGGATCCGCATTTTCTTATCTATTCTTCTTTCTCTAGGGAAGAATCGTTTCGTATTACGTTACCTATTCAGTTTTGTATAACATTATACCTTTCACTCGAGTTTATAACTTTGAACGGTAGAGAAAGGTTACAGTAAAAGATAAATATTTATGTATCGATACTGTTATCTACGGTATTCTCAGGGTATAGAAAATATAAGCTTTTCAGGAATAATATGAAAAATATATTTTGTTCAACAAGTACTGAAATACTCCTTATCCTAAAATTAGTCAATTAATTTATATTCTATAACTTATATTTCGCTACTCATGGGATTCTATTATGAGTTTTAAGGATGTCAGGAATTTAGAAACTTAATGAACATTATATAAGTCTTAAGTTCCTATCAAATTGGAAAATTGTTTAAAGGTCGGATATCCTATAGCATTAATTGCATGTTAGTGAATTGACTGTTTATTTTTCTTCTATGTTTATATATCATACGTTTTTAATGTCTTTTTCTGAGATTTTCCACGAATAAAATGGTACTATATATCTAATCAGTTTACATCCTATTTTTACAATTTTTGTATTAAATTGTTCAGAAGTTAACTTTTTAAGTACTACATTACATCCATGAAAAATATCAGTCCTTTTTTATCTTATATAAATGTTTCTAAATGATTAAATATATTCTTAAATAAGAGAGCCACCATACTGTCAACCATTAAGCTGTACGTTTATATTATTCTAAAAATAATGATTTCGAATTTTCAGCACTTAAGAAACGATTTTTGTCAGTTTTATAGTTTTGGTAAAGAGGAGTAAAAATATTTTCCCCTCAGGGTAATTTCCTGGGGGTAATTCTGACCCCACGCCCCCAACCATGCGTTAAAAAAAGCTCATTTAACCAATTACTTCGTTCCTCGATTGTTTACAACGGTGGCTCATCCTGTTTCCATGACAATTTTGAACCATCGTAATGGACCGCAAAGCAATGTATGTAGAGATTAATATCTTTTCAACTGGACCAGTTCATTTCCATTATACATCCATTCAATTTTTTCCTTCTGGCTTACCACCAATGCTTTTTTCACCCCCTCATCCATATTCCTTCGCGCATAATTATTTTATTGCCTCAACTTTTTTTCCCACCGGCTTCTTTTCCTCTCACCCTTTTAATAATTTTCACGTCCCATTCACTCATATTCTTTCCCCCCCAAAAAGCATTAAATCATTCTCCTGTTTCACTGGATCCACCCCTCGCACATCCATTATATTTTTTCTCTAGTCGGACCACTTCCAATTCTGATTTTTTCTTCCTGAAGAATGAATCGGTCCACCCTCTGGTCGACTTAAAACGCATCCCTCATCCATCTCCATTTTGGTTCTTCAAACTATTCTACGCTCTCATCTGGAGTTCATTCCAACTTTTTTGTCGTATTTAATTTACGGATGTATTTTGACATTATGGACGAGTTTTTTGTGTTTTACTTAAGGTCGGAAGGGCCTATACTATAACGCCTTATTTTATTGCATGGGAACTGTGTGTAAGCCGCAGCGAGCTATCGGGTTTCTTGGGTAAACACGTACAAAATAAATCTTTTTTTTTTAGATCTTTCGTTCTAGTTGATGTCTTCGTTTTCCAAAAATTCGTAACGTTTCAATGGCAGTTTAAGATGAGTATTCATATATTCATCTAGTATCGAGTTAATGGTTTGTTTCATTGTATTTTATAATAGTATTTAAAATATTCAGCTTCATTTTTTCGTGTTTAACTTTTAATTTTAATTTACGTAAATAAATTAAGAAAGGCTTATAGATTCTGAAATGAGAAGGTTGATATTTTTATGGTGATTCATAGCAAATGAAGGATTAGATAATGACCAACCTGAAATGTCTAAAATTATACTTTTAAAGGATTATTTCGATATAAAAACGAATTAATACTTTCTAATATTCAACAATGATGTTTTAGGTTGTAAATTTACTTTGGATACGTAAAGGATTACTTATTTGCAATTATACTCTTTGTTATAATTTTCACATACATCATCCAATACCACTTCTCTTGCGCTCTTAAGTCTTTATATATGAATACAAAAATTTTCATCCACTTTACAATGATCCATTACTTTAAGGGCGAACTCAGAGCGGCCCTTCTGAAGGAGAAGTCTTCTGGAATAACACCGCTCACTTTTAAACTAAGGGAAATATTATTCCAGTGTCTGTGCATGGAAGTGATGCTTGTGGAGCCACCGATCCGTGAATCTACTTTCTCCTTCTTTGGAAGAGGAATCGCTCTCCCTTCGGATAATCCTCTGAGGAAGGAGATGTTTGTTTCCGAACGGGTTCCTAAGCATAATAACACGTCTGCGACAAACCGCGACTGTTTGTAATGCTTTACATCTGGAACTATTGTTTCTCGTCTCTAGCTAGAGCTGAATTACACTCATCCGCCGATTAATGTAATATTCATTCAAAGGACCCTTTGCCTACTAATTTCTCATCAGAAGACACGCTATTATCATTATATCTCAGCCATTGTTTTTGTAGATCTGAATAGCTTTATTCAGAGAATTATGTGAATGTTTACATTAACTTTGTTCCGTATTCATTCAATTATTAGGAAAACTGTATTAGAAGGTCGTATTTTTGCCCATACATTACCTGATAGTAATAGAATACCTGAGGGTAATAGAAATATCAACTTTTTGGTCATGAAATATGAAAAAAGCTACCAAACTTGCTGTTTGTGGTATGTTTTAGGAAAAAGTTATTTACTGGTCAGAATGAATTACGCATATTGCAACACATACATTTAAGTAAATATTTAATACACAATATATAACTTGAGTGGCTATGTTCAACATAGTAATCATGCCCTAGTTCCACAGTAACTAAGAAAAGTCAATTCATTGATTTTTTCATGTAAAAAAAGCTGCAAATGTAAAGATCCAGCTTATAAAATCCGTCAAACTTCCAATCCGTTACGGAACGTAAGTATCGGAACGTAACCAATCGGTTACGTTAAGATTGATTGGTTCCGCCGAGAAATTTTTCTTCTCTTCACTTGGGCTATTGGTCAGCTTTTGTAGACACTGGATTCTTGTTCAGAGTTGGATAGCGGAGTAGCAATGCAGTTGAAGACGTCTGTCTCTTTATTCCTCTCGAAAGAATTTCTCCAATACAAGCTTCCCCGTCTGATAAAACAAAAGAACGGGCTTTATAAATAGAACGCTCTCAAATCGTTCCTTTGCGTTCGGATGGCATCTTCGGTGAATGCATCAAGACTAGAAGGAAACGGGCGTTTCTATGCATTTCGTACCGGAATCTCTCTCCCTTGCAAGCTGTAAGATTCTCTCCCAGAGGGATCATGGTACACCCTCGGTTGTCTTTTCCTCGCCAAAGGAGGAAGACAAAAAGAAAGATATCGGCCACCTCGGATTCCTTGCGCTCCCTCTGGTATTTCCACCGCGACTCAAATTGGACGGTCAAATGGGACTGAAGATGGCGGGAAAAGGGTAAAATGGTTCTCGGTGTTTCCGAGGGAAATTCTTGCGCTGGATATGGAAGACGGTTGCCTCCTACAAATGAAGAAGGAGGGGGGAAAGAGCATAAGACGCTCTTGGAAATTCAAGTGAGAGATATTCACAAGTGGAAAATCGAGTCGCTAAAGGGAAAATGCCAGGATACAAGTGGAGACTGGAATGCAGTTGCGTTCTTTTGGGAAATGTACCGCCAGGAATCCTGTTATCGTCATCCTGGAAGATTTTGTTGTTGAGGAAAGTAGATCGTTTACAGTTGAATACGAAGTTTTCTGTCTATTAGAATCTCACAATGTAAGCTTGTTGTTGCTTACCTGAATAAATGTCTTGTTAAATAGGTGAAATCACCATCTTTACTAACAACTAAATGATGGATGTATTTTAGGTTAAAAAGAGCAATATAGTATTAAAGCTTTTTAAGATAATTTAGTCGTTCCGGAATTGTAATATTTTGGCCCTTGAAAAAATCTGTAAGATGAATAATTGTTGAATTTTTCTGTATTAAACTTCGCTAGAAGCTCTTTTTGATAGATGAGAGCAGAGAAACTATTCAATTAATTCTCGTATGGTGCCTCTGCTAGTTTTCAACTCTAGTTCCCAAAGATATTTAACTCAAAATAGCCCTAACTTTGATGATATATAAACATGCATTCCTTAACCCTCCTTGTATTTGAGATTGAGGCTCATGAACTGGAAATGGATGTGAAAAATAAAATTATCTATACTTTCTTCCGAAAGCCGAAGTGAGGCACTCTCCCTATCCTTGGTTTGACTCTCGGTGAGTACTCACGTGTGCAGAATAAACTATGCCATCATTAGTACCATCTCTATTTCTCCTCACTCATTTATTTATACTGAATCAGAAGTAGGGATTTAGTTTTCTATCTGATGGTCACTAACTGGTCTGAAAACATTCACATACTATCGAAAAGGGTTTATCTGCTATTTTAGGTATTCTAATAAGATTCGCATTTTCGCATTTGGTGGGAAGTGGGAAAAAGTTCGACGTTAGAACCCTCATCGCTTGAGGCCAAAGAGGATGCGTTTTAAAACGACTGCGGAGAGGGAAGACAGGAACAAATCACGGTCTCCATAGGAACAAGAGAGGAAAGCAAACTGAGGAAAATCACACAAAAAGAGGAACAACCCTCAAGGGCACACTAAAAACCAGTATTTTCCCTTCTGGAAAGAATGAAGGAGTTAGTTGCGAGTCACATGCAAACAAAAAGAGTAGTCAAAGCATTCCCTTTAACAAGACCTGAAGGAAAACATGGACACTTCTGAAATTCGTTCCGGAAGCCGGTGGAGATTTTTTTCGGTCCATCGACAGGAGTCAAGGGACTAAGGGTCATCTAAGGGTTAAGCGATGTTTAAGTTTGTTTGGGTTATGAAGAGGAAAGAAAGATCACAGCCCCTGTGGGTGAGAAGTAGAAACTAAACTGTTTCCATGGTAGATAAATATGGTGAAAGAATCCACCTTACTTTTCTCGAGGGCCCCGATGTTTACTTTATTAAATGAGTAAGGAGTATGTTTGTTTTTATATTATACATCCTACAAATAATAAATTAATAAAATTATTTCGGTATTTTTGTTTCAAATAGGATATCCTTCACTTCTGATTGTCTTTAAATGTAATGAAAGATTAATGATGCTAACATGTTGGCATGGTAAATTTATGGATAAAGAACATATGGTGGAATCAGTATTCTATGGTAGAAGGCTGATGGAATAGAAGAAACCTTTTTTTGAGTAGATATTTATTCTCACGTCTGTAATAGATGGATAAATTTACTTTTACCCCGTCGATCGCGTATACACAGCTTTATGTTTCAAAATCCGAGTTGAACTATAAATTCAGCGATAGTGAAAGGTTGCCACTGTGACTGTTATAATAAATTTCCGGAGGTATTTTGTTCTTATATGTAATGGATACCTTTTGAATATCTCGTGAGTGAATAAAATGATTTTATGACTTATACGGAGACCTTTGTAAATTTATCAGTATCATTTTTCTATTTAGCAACTTCAATATCATCTCAACCATGAGTAATTCCGAGAATGAAGTGAATTATAGACACACATTTCTCTTAATGTAACTAAAAGAATGACAAACATCCCATTCATCAAAACATCGTCACGGTACCAACTCCTTTAATCCAAAGAAACCAAAAAAAATAACGCATCTTAGACCTCTCCTAACGGTCGAACCCTTTTTTTCCCTTATATCCTGTCCCATTTTACCACGAAAATCCCCTATCCATCACAAAAACCTTTCCCATTTTAAAAGGGAAGGACCCCAGACGTTCGGGAAAGATAGCGGCGAGTTGTCCCTTCTCAAGTTTTAAAGGAGTCCCAGTGACAGTCTCCAGACTGTTTTATCGCATATGCTCCCCTCAATCACACGGCATCTTCATCTCCACCACCGAACGAGAGGAATCGAGTGCTCCCATAGGAAAACGACGTTCTACGGTATCTATCCGGTTACTTTCGGGCCATAGGAGAGGAGAGAAACTGTCTGTTCATCGTCGCTTTTTTTCCCTTATTCGGAGAATGGGAGTTGATGCGTCTCCACGGTTACTGTTGCCCGGAGATGGATCTATTTTATTGTTGCTTCGGCTTTTTGCGCGTCTACCCCGAGCCACAATAAGAGAATTTTCGTGAGGCCGAAACTTTCTAGCTGTCGAGTGGAGAAATGTGTTTTGAGTTATGATCTCGTATTAGCTTTATGGAATTATTATATTTATGATGATCCTCCATAGTTGTAGTGATATAAATTATGCCATTCGGTCCCGATGTATTTTAATGTTGTTTTTTGTCTGAACGGAACAGTAGCGTATAGCATTTGGGGTTAATATAATTATCAGAAATCATATATTATATTAATTTTTATTAATAATGGTTATTCAGCGTTGATGGTACGAATTTAAACAAGCATGGCGACATAATGTGAGTGAAAGGAAAGATTTCCTAATGAATTAGCAATAAGTTTACACTCTAAAAGTTGTTAAGTTTTTAGTGGTTAAAAGAATTTTTTTCTAATTCATAAATTAAAATGTAAAATGCGACTTAATTTCGTTCTGACCAGAAGATAACACAACAGATATATGATTTTTACTTTTTAAATCATTATATTCATTGGTAGCTTGATAATCTGTATTGAAATCCTAAAAACAAACACAATCTTATTAGGTTATATATTCCTGTCTTTTATATATATATTTTCCAAAGTTTGGGTTATTTTTTTAATTAACTTAGAGCTTAAATAATCTTTTCGTCTCTTACGGTAATGCATAAGAAATGTAAGATAATAATAAAGCTTTCATTTAAGCAATATTTATGTATTCATTACACAATGTGTAATTTATTTTGTATGATGTATGTATGTATATTTAATGTGAAAAGACCGTCAACTTATATTTATCATTTACTTTACAGATACTGCGTCCAGTTCGAAGTTTTGAAGGCTGCTAAGGCATGCAGAAAGGAGAACGGATTCGCATCCCTCCGGGAAGGTAAGTCACAGTTGATTCATTATAAAATAAAAATAGAAATATGCTCATAGTTTAACTCGAATGTCTTGTAATATCGAAATCCTAGATAACCATCTAGTCTACAAACGAGCATTTCTCGGTAACTTATTCCAAACCGTCTTTTGTTCGTTGATTTGATTTCATACGATTTGATATATCATATGATATTATTTTTATTAAATAATTAAAAAATATATTTAAATTGGTTTACATCGTTAAAAATTTCTCATAGATATTACTGATTCCGTTGCCTTGGAAAGGTGATTATTAAAGAGAATTCATTGTAATTTGGGTCCAAGAATATTTCAGGAGATTGATGGTTCGTATACGAAATTGGAAAAGTACTAAAATCAAATCCGAAATCTTAATCTTCGTCATTCCTAGGCGATGATGGCTTATTCAATCCCGGATTAATAAAATTTCTTCGCAAATTGTTTCTCCTTTCCGGGCCAATCTCCAGATTAATTGCCGATCTGACGTTTAACGTTATTATCTTAAAGGGTTAACTCTGGCTTTAACGAGAAATCCCTTTAAATCGTAAACTCGAATATTAATGCATTCGAGACGAAACACTTTCAAGGCGCCTAATTCTTTGGGAATAAACAATTCGATTGCTTTTTAAAAGGGTCGCCGTTACGGGGCCAATTGCCAATTTTAGTGCCCTAAAAGTGTTCCCATCGTAGCAAACAGCAACAGATATATCTCCCGAAGAAGAGCCAAGTTACGAATACGTAGACGTACGGTACGAGTTTTACCATACCTCTCATAGATTCCGAACGTTTTAGAGTTCGATCCACGGACTGTTAGCAGTTTTCAGAGGAAAAGTTGCGCGGAGTTTAGTGTTGGCAGGACGATTAACGATGACACCAACATAGATCGTTGCCTAAACAACCGGCAATGTTTTTGCTGCCGAAATGTGCAAAGTTCAAAGGCAATAAAAGTGGGTGTTTCCGATTAGAAAGTGTTACCCATTCAATCTACCAGAGTCAACATTTTAGGGAGATTGCTTTGGTATATTGTTCCGGGGAAACCGAAAAATAATTTCCATTTGGAAATAATACCATGGAAACCGACTCTTGAACTTTATTTCTTCTATTGTTGCTGAAGAAAGAAGTAATTTTATTTGTTTCTTAGTAAGAGTCTTCAGCTTCAATGAATTCGCCCCTATTTTTATTTAAAATTCTCAATAAAAATTGAATTGAATAAGCACTTGAATTTTACTAATCAAAATCAGTGCACTTTTCTAATATTTCCCTCCCTTTGTATTCCTTCCGATACATCGTAAACCGCCTCCGGACGTTTGATACCATAAAAGGTCTTTCCCTAACAATCTATTTCACAAGGGTACGGGCGGCAGGCGTCACCAAGGAGCGGTAAACAATCGCGAAACGACCTCGCGTCCGTTTTATCGTCCGAATGGGCTATAATTGCTAAGACGTGCAACGCAGCCATTCTCAGCCGGTGATTTAATCCTAATTAAAGTTGTCCACTGGCCTTTTTCCGTATCGGTTTTATGGGAGACGCCGAATTCTCTGGAAAAGGCGCTCGAATGCGCCTCTAATCAGGATACGAGGGAAATAAACAACTCAAACGGGAGTAAAAAAGAAAAGGGCTTCTATTGAATGGACAATAAAATGTTCTCTCGTGTGGGCGAATCGACTGCGAATTGCCATCGGATTGATGCAGGTCGAGTCTTTGGCACTAAAATCGTGCTTAAAATTAATGAGGTAGCAGTCGAGGGAACAAATTATGCGATTCGAGTGTTTCCACTTTCTTTGTTTGCTCTTTTTACGGCGAACGAGCGTAACAAAGGCTGTTTCTGTTTATTGGCGTAACTTAGTTGGACTATTTGTTTGGACTACGGTATCCATTTGAACGGAATAATACTTTATCATCGCAACAGCTGGTGATGAATGTAGATATTATCATAGGTTTATATTAGGTGTTTTTCCATGGAGTATTTTGACATTTATTAGAGGATTAAGAAGTATTTAGACGGCATTTTAGTCAGACGTTCGTTAAACAGTTTAGAAACTTCTGATCATTACATATAACATTCTATAGCTTTTATTTATATGTAAAAGTTTGTGATCTTTTTGATATGTAAAATTCTAATAACTGCGAACATTTTGATGCGAAAAATTTGAGTTTTAAGAAGATTCTTTATGAGCCATACGTTTCACTTCTAATCGAATAATGTTCCAAAAATATCTCATAATTTTTTTCATTTCAAACACTTTATTAATTTTTAATCAAGCACAATATTAAAGACTTCAGAGGTTCATTAATGCGACATTCATTTATTAAGGTAATTGATAATTATGAAATGATCATAATATACCTTCCTGCACACCCCCTCAGTTAATTCATTTCGAATTGCCTTCATTATCGAAATATAATTAGATTCTGCTTTACATTAAAGCTTACCCGTAAAAAAAAACAAATCATGAACCAATTATGTTTTTATATTTTGTCAGTTAGAAATTAATTAACTTTGATGTTGAAGGACGTTGCACGCTGTTAAATTTAAATTAAATTATATGATTTAATTTGGATTTGTCACTGTTTGAATCGTTTTTGCTTAATTATAGAATTATGCTATTACTTTTTGTAAACTAAGCATTCCATGTTTAATTATGAGATTATTTTTTATGAGATTCCATTATCCTAATTTTTGTATAAACAGTCCTTTTTATTAAACTTCATACAGATTTGTCTCCACAAAAGTGATTTGTAACGGAAAAAAGACTTTCAAAGTAGATTTCCACGTGATTCATGCGCATTTATGAACAGACAGCAAAGCGAGAATCGCATAAATTCAGATGCCATAGCAACGCGTCTGTCTTCAACGGGAGCGACGTCCTTAGATACGGAAATCGCGCGATGCGTCATTCAATTTTTTTCGGAGATTTTCCCAAGAGTCACGAATGACGGGGTGCGTTTATAATCTCACCCGTGCACGTACTTCGTATGAGGTTCCGGAACTTATTTTCAGCTCCCGGTTGCAAAGGGATTTGCTAGCAACTCTTCTTCCTTTTTTTATTCGCAAAAAACAGACATCATTCAACGCTTCTCTCACAAATGAAGGTCTAAATAAAGCGCTGATGTGCTAAGCGCGTGTTGCGAAGCATGTAGTAGCCATTTAATGCCGTCACTTGTTCTTTTTTACCGTCCCATGTAGCTTCTTTCGAACGGAGGATTAAATGATCGTTTTTCTGGCTCTCTCCATCAGTCTGTACAAGGGCATCCATCATGAATGGTACTTAATGATGCTGTTAATCAGAGAGGAGAATATTAAATGCAATTAGAATAAATTGTTGCTTTACAAGGGAACCATGGATGTAAAATAGTTGTCTATCATGCGTCTGTTTCTACAGTATTAAGGATGAAGGAAGTTTATAACTAAATATTTCCTCAATTATTTTAGTTTGTAGTTCTTTATATTAATAACTATTACTGTGTTTTATTCTGTATTCCATTCAGCATGATTTGCGTTCAGTGAACCATCATATCATCAGAGTTTATGTCAAATCGATACACATACGTAAAAAAACCAATATTTCAGCTCTAGATGAGTAAAAGGTTGATACAGATTTTGCTGTGGTTTCACCTCATAGATTGGCTTTTTATGTATGTATAGCTAGTATTATTATTTAATTATTTCTAAAAAAGCTTTACACTTTATTATTATATTTTTTATTTAATATTATACAAACAAGATAAATTAAAATCGTTGATTATGCATCTCATGAATATTTTGCTACGTACGACGATTGATCTACTACCACAAAATTTTATTCAGCTCGAGTTTTTTAATCTCTAATATATGTTTAGAGGCTTAATCCTAACACTCCATTGCGTAGCTCTTAGGCAAATACTGCTATTATGGAAACGCTGAATATTTTCCGCTTTCCAACGTCCGTCTTTTTTAACATGAGCTACAGATTAGAAAAGGATAAAAAAAATCATACCTGGATGTTTGAAAAAACGCATAATCCTCTTCCGTTCTGCATAAGCTCTCCATATTTCAATGAAGCCAATTACCAATGTTTGACTTACTCGTTCCATCTCGTTAATTTTGTTTGACCGATGCATTGCTCATAATTTCGCGCGGATTTTAATGATGAGGTGTCGTAATCTGGACCGTTGGATGCTGCAGTCAAGGATACGGATAAGAGTGGATCCGATTGGTGGACACAGGAGAGAGATTCTGAGATCAAATGCTAATAAATCTCAGTTCACCGCAATGAGTAATATCCGTGAGATCGCAGCTTACGATGTCGTAAAGTTTAGAGATAAAACCGCTGGATTTGGAGGCGGCGTTCTCCCGCATTTGTTCGGTAGCTTTTTTTGTAAGACTTTAAATGGTTCTTCTGCACAGCTATTTAAGAGGAAAATAACGAACAGAATCACACATTGCTTTTTGCTGAGGAAATAACTTAGGATTAAACTATAAAAAAGATGAAGCATACTACTGTAGATAGGAAGTATTGTAAATGAAAATATGTTTCTCATAAATGAAATATTTTGGTAATCTTTTTTTGCGATTGATTTCAAAATAAAGCAGAGACTGATATTAAATAAATTAATAGTGAGTGAATTAGAAGTTTGAGATATTTCTAATGATTTCATTTAATATACATTACATATAATAGTTACAGCTCTAAATTTGAACCTTAATGTAATTTTATATTAAATATATAAATAGTTATCTATAGCGCCAAGGACAATAAATTATTTTTGTTTTACATTAAAATAATAAATTTATTCTACTAAACAATAGCATGTAATATGTTATAGTTGTATAATGAAAATAAATACCAAACCGATTATATTAAATAAAACTTCGATAATTCAAATGTGGAACTACATATTAAAGAAAGGTATCAATGGAAGAGTATCCTTTATAGAATAAACATCGTAAGTGAATAACCTTCTATAAGTATCCTCTGAGGTACCTTTATTCTCGTTAAACTTGCATTTGAAAGATTAATTTCACAATCTCAAGCGTACAAAGAAAGCGAAATCATTCTTTCAAATTCCTCTGGATTTATTTAGGTGGGAATTTATCGCGGATTTTAAAAATATAATGGGAAGCGAAAAGAACTCTGAAAACGAAGGATTTCCACGGACAAAGAAGCAAATCCGCTCTCTTTGATTTATTTCGGACGATTAAGTGCCTTCCGCAGAAATTTCGACTGATAAATATGAAAGAGGAAGATATACACGGAAGAGCTGTAGATAAGCGTTCTCTTTAAACTAACTAGCGAGTGAGGAAAGACTGTCTCATTTCCTTTTTATTTGATGGAACAGGATTTAAAGCCAAGTTTATTCTACAATTGCTACGGAATTCACTCTAACAAATCCCGGTGAGAAAATTGCTGGTTAAAGAAAATACTTCAATTGAAACAGTTTTTATACAGCATCTCTATGGTGACGTAATTGTTCTTTAATGTACTTATATGGTGAGTGAAAGGTTTTGCTTATTATGATGTCATTATGCTAACATAAAATTCCAATTCTTTAAAGTTTATTTAAAAGAGTCAAGGGGAATGAGGTTTTCTCGATATTGATGGTAGGTAAAGTAATTGGTGATTCAATTTATGTATATTGGAAAATTTTCACGACTTAATGTCATAATGAAACGAAAATTAGCAAACAATGTGGTGCATCAACGAAAGACAATAACTGATTGATATGGAATAAATTGAAGCGATTGATTTACGTGAACAATTTTAATCGATCAATTCTCCATAAATTAAGGTCGAAATCGTAATCCACTGTCTCTCTTCATTTAAAAACAGATGATTGAATTCTTAATTGTCACTTTATGGCTTTGTTATCGCTGTTTGTTATCAATCAGAAGTAATTTATTCGTATAATATTTTTCCAAGTAATAGGATGATGAAATATAGTATGATTTTCTTGCAAAAGTTACTTAAATTTATATTATATAATCATGCTGCATTGTAACAAATTTAAATAGCTTCATAAAAGAATTTATCAGAATGCATTTCGGTTGAATCATCCTTAAATGTATAACTTTAAATCTGGAGATGGAACACTATTTTTTCATGTTTATTTATATCATTCATCTTGTCTAATTTCTATTCTAAATCTTGTTTTCCTATCCTATAAAAACTCACCGTTTATTCCACTTCCTTTCCTTTCATTGAATTTAAAAAATTTATTTTCAAAACCCTTTCCCCTTTAATACCAAATTTTCCCGAATTTCGTGCTAAATTCTCTCTTTTTTAAACATTCTATTTTCCCCTTTTGTGATTTCCTATCTGCTTTTGTCACTCATCCATTGTTGCGTCTGTACCTTAGTTCGCTATCTGTCTACACGGCGCCACCTGCGTCCGCTTTCCAATTCCAATCATTGTTTATGTGCCGTGCTTTTCCCTTTGTATTTCGGAGGTGTCGCAGTCCGAAAAGGTAAGCCGAGGCCGCGGATTGAATAGAAAAAAGAGAGTAGTTAATCTCATCGATGCAATGTGCCCTTTTAAATCAGCTACGAAAGGCGCGTGTTTCTAAAGCAGATGTTCCTTTGTGGAGACAATTGATCATTCACAACTGCGCCACTCGTAAATGAATTACCTAGATTCGCTGTTGCGTAAGATTTTCCCTTTTTTATGAATATAAGGTACGCATTGCTTTCAGATATACATTCTTATTTTTGTTATATATATTTTTTCACAAATATCGTTACTATCCAATGTAATGAAAGAGAATGCAAATACTCACTGTTACTAATTCGTAAAAAAATATTAAAATATTCTGATGGATATATTTTATTGCCACATTATAAGATTGCTATGAAATTTTGTTAAAAATTAGGATAATTTGAAGCCCAGAATTATAATTCAGGTAGATAAATATATTTCCTGATCCATTGCATGCTGAAATATTTTATATACTTCGATACCTTTAACTATATAAATACTCCTCTTGTTTGTTCTGAGCATTTACTATCATATATTTAAATTATTGTATAAAAGAGCATATTTTTACAGTACGACAAACGAGCTATATTAAATTTTACACACTTCTGAGCTTTATTCGATAGCGTACTTATCCTACAAAGTACCTCAAAATATTCATAAATATTAAAATTCATGATATTATTATAATTGATAGGTATTAAAAATAATATTTAATCGACCAAAGTCTCCAAATAATAACCAAAAAAGGGATATTCAATGAAGAGTGAACTGGTTTAATTAATATTCAATAATTAATATACATGAAAAATATTTAGAGTGTTAACGTGAAGCACTTAAGAGCAATCCTCAGTGTGTAAGTGACAACACTTGCTAATAATATATTAATTAATTACAAAGTGAGGAAATAAAATTTAATTTAATACTATATCCTCATTAAAATACGTTTAAAAATCCTTTTTTAAGTGCAAACGACTTAATTATGGAACAATTGAATGAATTCATTTGTTACTCCAACAATGAAAAGGTTGCCCTATTAATTGAAGTGTTTCATTATTTTAGAAACTCCATTGTAAATAGATGTATAAAAACTTGTTTCGTTGCATCATCCATCCATCATCTCATTGCTTAACTTTGCTGCCCTTCACCTACTTACATTCCTTTACAGATGTTAAAAAGGTACATCATAAAGGGAAAAGAAAAATAGAGGAAGCATTGTACGGAAAATTTTAATGATTGCTCTTCATTCTGGAGATATTTCAGAGACGCTTCTTTCAAATTTAAATGACCATTCCATAGGATTATCTATAATAGTACCCGAACTTTTCAACGTTAATATCTCGCGACAGCTTTAATGGGTTAGAAAAAGGTATTTTAATTCAACTGGACCTGTTCTACCGTCCTTCTTCAGCGTGCCAAAAAAGATTTCAGTTTCTCTCGTTATTATTGGAAAATTTTCCCGTCTCGAGTGCTCCAAGAACTTTCACGACTTTCAAAGATTAAGATTTGACCAAATACTCTTATAAAAGTCGTCATTAGAGAAAAGGTTGATTGAATTGAATGTTCAAGAACCACTCGTGTCCTCAAAAATGCATTCGTGGAAAAAATTCACGGCAATAGAAGATTGTATTTGGACGGTCCAACGCCAGATTAAAATGGAAACGATCGTTTATTTTATATTCTCGTGTTTATATTAATTAATTATAATTCAAAGTTATTGAGATTTATTGCAATCTCATAATAAATTATATTTTCATCAGTGCAAATGAAAAAATTGGAATACGTAACTGTAACAATAAATTATGGAGGAATATCATTTAATATCTTCCATAAATTATGAGAATATAATTGAAGAGCATTAGTTCTAACAACGTTCAGAAGTTCAGGAGCCTTCTCTCAGGAACAAAAGCATAAATCTGTGCCTCGATAGGAATTGACATTCCAAAAGAACGTGCCCAAGCACCGGCAGTTGACGATAAGTCCTCCGCAAAAACATTATCTCTCGTGTCTTCTGGAGCACTTTTTCCAGCCTCCATTAACCCAAATCATGTTCCAGACGCACGTAGATACGACCCTTTGAGGCTTCGATACGTGAAAATGTAGGTTATCCTTTCGGATAAACCAGCGAACGCTTGAGACTTTTATAGTCTCCGATGCACAAAGTCGTTCACTTTTCGTACAGCTCTATAGGTGTTGCAGAAACTTTGCGGTTATTTCTTCGTTTTTTTTGTTGGTTTTACTTGTTTAGTTTTGAGATGGGAACGTTATGTATTTCACGATCCCATTTGTGATACATTGTGATATACTCCCTATAATTACGTGTAGCGTATTTCAGATGTTAGCTTACGCTAAAGAATCGAGCAATGATAGAAAACGAACAAATGATAAAGTTTTAGTCTAAAGGAAAAGATATATATGATTTTTCTAATTTTTTGATTATTTTTAGTAAATTTTTAGTCAATTTTAGTAAATGATGGTCGTGAAATTAACAAAACTTTCCCTGGTTCTATCTTTTTTAAATCTAATATCCGTAGTTTTAATGATATGGTAAACTAACGAAGATAGATGTTTCTTATCTCCCGTTACATTTTTGATCTTTAAGTCTAAAATATTTATATTCATAATTTTATATTCTTTGCGCTCATTATAGAATATAGTTACAACTCAAAGTTTTATCTGGAAATGTTTAAGAAACAGTAAATAGCCTTTACCCAATTCTCCCTAGAAGGGTAGTTTTTTAAATATCTCATTCTTATGTTAATTTGAAAAATTTTGTCGCGTAAAATTGAAAAATGTTATAGACACAGGAGTGAAGGGTTATGGAATCAGACTAAGCGATTGAAAAAATATCGTAGTGATAACTTTTCATCTAAAAAGAAGTCTCAATTCAACCCTAACGAACCCCATTTGACTGGAGGGGCTTACGTTCATTTTCGGGTAGTCAGGGAAGCCTTTCAAGTAACGCCGACCACTTCATCACACTTCCCAAACTTTTAGACAATTCCACTCAAAACCTCTTGTTCACACCGGAAGGTACCGGATTAATTAATCTTCCCCTTTAGGAAAGGGATAAGAGACCCTGATTCCGATCCCTATACATTTTCCGGACTTTGTAAGGGTCGCACATAAAAAAGCCGACATCATCCATAAGCAACCCGATGGCATCCCGTCACTCGAACAGGCGGTAAACACGACCAAACAAGCCTTTTCATAACCCAGATTCCACGGTCCATTATGGGGCCACTTTAAAGGATTATGGTAATGTGTCTTGGATATGTCCAAAGAGGGGATCTTTGAAGAAGTTTGGGCATGTCTGAAGTATGCGAGCGTTGAATATTGCATAAAAGGATGCATTCGAGAATTTTGGGAGGTAAAACATAAGTCATTCCTTTGACGGATAAGTAATCGTCAGGAAGTTGTCTCTTGACAAGTTATAAGGAATAAGAAGATCATTTTTCATAGATATTAAAGGAATTACTGTACATATTTACATTAACAAAGGGAATATTTATGAAAAACGGTGCTTTGGGATGCGTGTTAAATTCTATTAAGTACTTTGATTCATTGTAGTTAAGTAACAATGAGGGAACTTGATTGTTGACTATGATCTTATAGTTCCGTTTTAGCTATTGAATAGATTGTTACTTAGATACGTTCACAATGAAAATATTATTATGAAACTCATTCAGGCCAAGAATGTATTAAGAACTGTCAAAGTCGATTGATTCAACAAATAAAATTAGTTTCCTTTTATTTTCAACCACTTACAATTCACCCAAAATACCGCGAATTATTATTCGGATTGTTTACCCAACAATTTAACAGTCTTACCCGCGTAGCTAACCCTAGGGAAAAACTAGCAACAATGGAGTTATAAAATGAAGCCACCTTCATCCATTATCCCCGAGACGTAACAGATAGGAAGAAGAAGAGTATATATTTCAAAGCGTAACCGATGCCGTTTAAAGACGGGTTGAAGGAGGCGAGATGTAAGCCAGATGACGGAAAAAATCGTCCATTTCTCTAATGCATACACATCGCGCATCTTCACAAGAACTTCACACAATCCCTTTAAAAAAAAAGTCGTACGCTATGCCTTATCTACATTTCCGCTACTTTGTGCTTCTCTCTCTTTAAAACTTGCTAACGAGAAGCTTTTCTTGAAAAAATGTAGGAAAAAAACATTTCCGGGATAAATGGGGCTAAAGACCCCGGAATTTTTTGTGCAGGAGTTGGAAGTTAATTGATAGTGATAAAAGATACGATGAGAGGTTTAAGATGCGAGTGTATCATTGATTTTTTTCCTTTTTTTCGGACGACTAGGATGATTCATGTTCTCAGACTTGTTGTGGACCGTTTTTTATGCTTTGGTTTTATTCAAGTGAGAAGATTTAAAATTTCCCTTATCTTTTTCAAAAATACTTAGCTGGAATACTAAAGAATTTATAGTAGTTTTTTCCACTTTAGAGCCAGATTTTTCTCCCTCAACCATAATATAGTTGCCTTTGAATAATAATTAAATATTAGCTGTACTTCATTTATGACGCAAAACGGTATTTTTCTTTCTTCTCCCACTCATTAAATTATGAAATTTATTAATAAACATATTAAAGTGATGACAACATGAAATAGATTGTATGTAATTATAATAGTATGATCTAAAGTAATTATGTAATACTAAATACAATCTCTGTATGTTGTACGTAGAGTTCTGACAGAGCCAAATTTCCTCTGTCAATCATTTCATAACGGAACATATAATTTTTATGATATTTAGTGCTTTAGTTTTAAAAAATGAATTTTTCTCTTATTTTCGTAATGATAGCATAATGAAATCCTCCTATGCTCAAGAAAGGTAGGATTTCCAAACAAAAATTTTCCGACCATAGCATAATTTGCTAACTAAAGTTGGGACAAATAATTGCAGAGAATCATGAATAATATCAGCCTGGAAACCACCGTTCCGTGAGCAAACGAAGGAAGGAAACTCTAATCCACATATTTAAGCTTCATTTCCTGGAACATAATAATTAAATCCGTAATCAACAGCAGTGGAAATATTAACTCAAGTACCCTTTTGCATTACTTGATGGGGCTACTTCTGGTTCCGTTGCGTGGGAAGTGAATTAAGATCTCACCAAATTCATTGAGCAAACTGTGAGTCATAAAAGGAGAGCAAATAATCAGCATTGGAAGCAGCGATGCATGTACTGGAAGGAGTATTTTAAATTATTCCACTTTGAAAATGCTCAGATTATCCTACGTTTTTCATAGTTTAGAAAGCATTGTTGATAAATTGTGCAAATGATAGGGACAGAGTATTCTTTACCGAAGTAGCTATTTCTTTGGCAACAAAGACAATCATTGTTGCTTGAGAAGTGTTTGATTTTGTTAACAATCATTGTAGTCAGAGACATCGTTAATTGTTTTATTCTTCAAAGCTAAAACTGTATTCATATTTAAATGAAGTAACATTCATCCAAATTAGCTTCATTTCACATTATAACTAATCTGATAAAATTTCTTATCTGAGTGGGTACAGGCCTGAGAATTTCATAGCCAACGTGAAACATACCAATTCCTAAATCAGGTTTTCTATTCTATTGGAATCGTGATAGTTTCGAAGCACTTTAAGGACTGGACCAAACAAACTCTTTAATAGAAGTGACTCAGGAGCGGAATCGATTTTAACTCTTCCCATCATGTGTGGGTGGAGGGTTGGAAAAAAAGCTACCTTTTCGAGGAAAGCTCATATTATATTGAAAGGAAGAGATTTCTGAGATAGGTGTGATGTAGTGGAGAGACGCGCGATATCCGAGAAAGAATCCATATTTGAACATGGTGTGACCCTCCGACCTTTACCGGCATTGTCCTATGGGAATTAGTTTTCTTCAGGATCTTCTGACACCTGAAATGCCACTACTTTTGTTTTGTCTCAATCCTACATTCCTTCTTTCGACTTTTGCCTCACTTCATCATTTTCGATTCGTAGATTTTATTCTTATATATTTCTCATACTTGATTCGTATCTTTCATCGTTTAGAAAGATAATACGACAATTACTGAGGAACTATTTAGATGGCTTATATTAAGGAAACAAAAGGGTTAAGCAAGAGTACGATCTCTATTACAGCTTCATACTGATAAAATAACATCGTCTTTAGTTATATATTATATCATATCCTCGAAAATAAAGTCAACAATAGTTTCATGAATACAATTATACATCATTATAATAGAAAAATTGCTGATGTGAGAAATTTTCAGAAACTTCGTTGTTGTAATAACAACTTAATGAACGTTCAACGGAACTTCTTTTTCAGTGCTTATGACATTGAAATGTTAAACGATTAATCGTAAAACCTCAGGTACATAATTTATCGATAAAGATTAACCTAACCCTTCAGAATTTATGACTGTGAATTATTCTTATGAGATATAGATCTTATAAAATATGCATTCATAGAGAGCTCCAATTATATTTCGCTGTCTCAAGGTGAAAAGAGGGTATAGTTTTTCAGCTTCAGTTAGTTTGCTACCTTTTCTCCAGAGGGCGCTGATTTCGTAATCTATAACAGTCTTAACCTGGCCACCGAGGCGAAAGGACTTGTGTTCTACATCATTAGTGACCACTTGAGGGTTTGACCATCGGCCAACGATCCACCAGTTGCCGGCGAATTTCAGCCCACAGCCCCAGTAGAGCTGTAGAGTAGGGGAAGTGTTGAGTAGAATTAAGATTTCTTTTTTATTTTAACCTATTTTTTTTCCACAATTTAGTAGCTGTTGTTCGATATATTTCATGCGTCCGTCTTATATCTGATCTCGTAAAAAGTTCCCGTTTTAGATTTGATCTTTAAAGTGTAACCACTTTCAGTTTAAGAAATTCATTTCTCGCTTTATTTGTAAATTTATTAAACTTTGAATTCACTCGTCTAATCTGGCCGTGTACATATATTAGACTCATACTCCTGCTCTTCTATAAGTCCGTAGTGCATATTCATGTCATATATTAATCTGAGATTTCATTTCGTATTTAAAAAGTTTTACTTAGTTGTTGATATTTTATCGAGTTGCATTTAGAGAATGGAAACTGACCGTGTCTGGTCAAAACGAGCGGATATTTAACCGTTCATTGTCAAAAGCGATAGAGTCAATAGCAATATGATGACTTCATATCGGTCCGTCTTGGTACGCCTTGTGAGTGACTTAGATACCTTCATAGACCTGCGGAAGGCACGGGTTTGTGTATTCAATAGGAGGTGAACTTCACCTTGGATGCGTAGTTAATGGGATCTCTCCGATGGGTGGAAATGGAGCAAAGTCTACTCTGAGGCCGTTAGAACTGTATTGGCTGAATAGATTTAGATTTAATAGAAAATTCACGTATTTAACTGATGCATTCGAAAACAAATTGTAGAACGACCTTAGAACAAGCGAAGGAATTCGTCTTTTGTATCCTATCTATTCATTGTTTTGAATAATTTATATCTCTGGACTCCAAATTAATCAATAATAGCAAGTTCAATACCTTCTCGGCATAGTGTTTATCCCTAAGAAATATATCATCTATATTCTCACATTACGCTTTGTTTCATTAATAATACTTACATTAATTTACACATTAATGGTAATAAGTTACATGAAAAGTATTTCTTTTCAAAAACCTAGGTCCGAAAATTGTACCATGTAATTATAACATAACTATTCATTTTCTATTTAACTCGATTGTTAATAATCTTTTATGAGTCTCTATTAACCTTCTTTGACCTAATCAAGTATTCTTTGAGAGTGAACGAAATCAGTTCTTATCCATTCGATGAAACTTTTCCAGGAGCGAGGTTGTGACTATACCGATGACTATAATAGTGCTAAAGGGTTTACAAATATATATCAACACGAATTAATTACGCAGGTTTTGAAGAAAGGAATGAGTTTGGCATGCATCCTCCACTTCTTTCCATTCCGAATGCCTTCTTCCATTAACACAGCTTCTCTCCCCTCAACCGCTTCCTTTCAGTCACCTCCACACCAGAGCTCGCCCCATTCATCTTCTCCGTCCATTCTTTGCTCGGACAGCCCCATTTAACTCCCCCTTCACACGGCCAATTTCCCGCCTCTTTCCCTCCATGTTTTTTTCCCTTCAAAGGCTCTCTTTATCCCCAGCATTTCCACCCTTTTCTCGGTCTACTTTAAGCGGTGCGTGTCGTCTTGCATCAAACCCTCTTCTCCATGGTTACTTATCTACATCTCGAAATCTCATTTTTTGGATGCTCTTTCCTCCGTTTCACTCTCTCCTTGTCATTCCGCCGTGTTATTTTTTTCTCTAAGACTTCCATCTCCTGTCTTGTCGTCCAGTTTGTCTTTCAAATGCGTTTTTCCGCCATTTGCGTGTTATCCATTACCTTTCTTTTTTTAGTGCTCGTGAAGCACATTTTCTTTCTCCATGTCCCGTGTAATTGCTAGAGATAGGTCTTCTCACGCAATAGCATTTGAATGCGGTTTCTTTTATATATATACGTCACTACATCACGTAAACAAGATCAGGTGGTAAATTAATTGTTTATATGACTTACATACAAATGTATTAGCTTAGCATTGTATTAAACTTCACACGTTATTTTAAAGCTTCTCCTTCCTTAACGTTTTCTATTAAGTATTCTTCAATTTTCATCGTTTTAAATATTATTCGACTCCAATGAAATCTATTTTTGTGAAGAGAACGTAATAATAATTATCAATCTCAGAAACTTTCCATTGGTATAGAATTTGATGTTTCTTTCGTTAAATTTTTACTTTGAACGAAATAGCATTATTAATCGAAATATATTCTTATTTTCGTTTCGAAAATTGATATTAATATTTAATGCCTAGAAGTTCATGCGCTTTGTAGTGTTAGATACTGTTATTCAACCCAGTAAATGTTTTTTTGTGAATCATTTTAAATTAAGTATCGTGATCTATAGTACACATTCAATAGAATTTTGTCAAGCTTCTTCTCTCTCCCGTTTTATAAAGGAAAATTCCCTTGTCTCTAAAGTATTTCTGTTCGATATTTGATAATTAAAGGTTTTTCCCTATACCCCTCATCGGCATTAATGAAAGATATATTTATTTAAACATTGAATCGAATGTTTTTCAACTAATCACAGGAAACTAACATCTGCTCAACATTCTTTCCTTGGTAGACTTCAGCGTGCATCCGTAGTCACGCACTACCTCTTTCTTTCAAATGCTGCCTGATCCTATTTCGAAGATGATATATCGATTCGGAATATTTTCTCCCGTAATTCGGACCCAATTTAGATGTCGCATTTGCATGCCTCGAGACTTATAATCTTCTAGAATCGGAAATTGGAAATCCTTTCCTGATTTCCTGCCGCGTCATTACAAAACGCATAAATAGTTCGGGTTTGTTTTTTATGACCCAGTTTTCTTTCAGTTGAGCCCCATTCGACTGCAGTCGAATCGTTCCGAAACGGAAATTTGTTTTTCGGCGCGACATCTGATTTTATTAATGACTTTCTGTGACCCTTATCGCTATTGCGAAAGAATTCATTTCGAATCTAATTTCATTTCGTGAATAATGAGACTTTAATTCAAAACGTACGTTGATTTGAAAAAATCTCTCTGAAATTTTCCAATTTAATTTGTACCATGATTGTATTGGCAAGTGTTAAAAATAATCTAGAATCTTTTTCGTCCGTAGTAAGTCGTAGATTTATGGAACCAATAATGATACACGAAACTCGTCGCACAAAAGAATCCTTTCTATAAATTAATGCATAATAAATGCACGATTTTATGTGTCCCATTTGAGCAGCAATTCTTATTTTTTAAATGAATTGCGTCGACCTTATTTCGAATCTGTCACTGAAGAATGGTTGGATATCTCACAATTAGTTCATAAATGTTTATTGGATACCAATTTCTATTAATCACTCTTTTCTTTTCGTTATTTAAAATTCTCTGAATCAATTTTTGACGTTATCTATTCTCAAACTGTAATGCAATTTTGTAATTAATGACCGATGATAAATAAAAATGTTCGGTAGATAGTAGACGATTCCTATTTTAAAATTTCTTTTTATTTCTGAAATTTTCATTGAATCTCCAAGTATTGTCTCAATTAAAATCAATATTGTCGAACTACTTCATTGCAACGTATGTAAAAGTATGTGTATATGTAAGTGAAAAGAGTTCTGAGGGAGAATAAGTAGGCACACATCTGTCTCTCGCAGAAGGAAATATTCTGAGCAAATAATGATTCTGGCTTATGGTTCCTGGGCTTCCGCTTTTTAACAATTGCTATTCTCTTAAAACCGTGCTCTGCAAAGAGTTCTCTCGTAGTGGTATCGATGTATTATGAAGCAAACATCAACCGTATGTTTGTGAGCGTAACCGTGAGTATAGTCTGAGTTTCTGAATTAATACTTCAAGATGAGGATTACGAATATGACTGTGAAGTTTAGTGAAATGCTTCAACGGATATTGTTTCATTTCTCTTGTTAACAGTTTGCCGAAAGCTGCTCGCGACTTGGTTACTAGGCAATTCTTTCGCGCTCATACATTTGAAAAGCCCTTTAAGACTAGGAGTCGATTCTCTTTAAAAGGCCCTCCATTTCCCATAGCAACTCGGGCCCTATTTCATTCTTCCCTTATCTCATTCAGCGATCTCTCACCTTATCCTTTCCATCTCATCCCGTCTTCCCATCTTCAAACCACTTCTTCCATCTTTCGCATTCTTTCCACCGCAATTTGCCATCGTGCCAGAAGTGGCAATGAAAAGGGATTGGATGAGATTCAAATATGAACCATCCATATTCAACAAAAAAATCGTGTAATCTAATCGAATATTGTATGCTTAGAATTCTCATTTATTAAACAGAGGATTGAAACATTTAAAGATTGAGTTGTTAAGTATATCTTATTAGAAAGGACATTAAGATACTATTCCTCCTTTTGCAAGTATTAAAATAATTCTATTTTATAGTATTAATGTTGCTTATCACCTGAGAAAATTCCAACAATGAATAGTTTTCACTTGTAACATATTTTCTACGATTATTTTTATCGTTTCGGCATATTCAAATAAATTTGAAAGATTGAAACTATTCTTTAATTTTTATATAATGAATTTTTCTTTTCCAGCCACGTCTATATTGTAATGTTCGTTTTCATTCATAATTATTATTTTATTAAATTGGTTTGATTCGTCCTTCATTAAATTCTGTGAGTAATGCTTGTTCATTAGTAGAGATCGATTAGAAAAAGACAGTTTAATCTTATTAGAAAACAGTATTCATCATCGCTTTCTTATCGCAAACTTATGTTCTATCAGTTGAATTAAATGTAAATTATTTTTTACAAAAATTATTACACTTTGTACTTGTCATAACATGTTGCGTAATCGGTTAAAGTTGACGTTACCATCCGACGCAATCACTTTGGAGCTGAGAAAGGTCCGTAAGATAACCCCATTAAATCCAAAAGATAACCTTGAATGTTTACTACTTTTGTCGAAGTAACAAACGTTCTCCTAATCTACGTGATTTAGCGCCGACTAGATTAATATTAGAATCGGTTTCCTCTGCTATGATTTAACGACTGTACCATCGAGTCTAGAGCGATATTCGATAGCTCGTGTCGCAAGATTTATTCTCTGTGATAATTCACGACCATTTTTCTTCCGGGGAAGTGAGGTTGCGATATTTCCCGCCCCTTTTATCTGCAACCAACAAGGGGTAGCTTATAATCACTCTATTCCAAGATGCACGACATGTCCGTGATTATACAAGAAGCGCGTGCCCACCTACTCTGTCATTTACTCCGTAAATTCTAACAAAAAACACAGGGCCACGCACTTGCGTGCAGTCGTGACGTTATTTTTTTTAAAATTTGATATGAATTGGGCCCAAAGAAGACGCCCACGTATATATTTTAGTTGATAGTACGATACGGTTTATAATGAGCAAACTCTGAATATAGGCTCTAAATGTTTTGTCTTTTTTTAAGACTGAGTTCTTGTTTTAAGGGGATAGATACGAGTTATAGTAATACTAATAGACTAATTTTATTATGGATGCTAATTTTTTTAATCACCACTGAATTGCAATCGCAATAAGATGTTTAATAGGTAGTATTATTTTTTAATATATTAATAGAGTAAGTTTCTATAGTTAGCATAAGTGAATCGTTGTACACATTATTGCATTAAAATTCATAAGAGTCGAAGCCTAGAAGTGCGAAAATTAATTATGGAAGTTTTCTTTTTCTGGTTCAAGTTAATCTGTAATATTTTAAAAATTTTTACTCAGTATCGTTATCAACACTTTTAATGATAGAGTTAAAAGAATCACTTTTAATTTGTAATTTTATGTTTCTTAACTTTCTCCTAGTTCCTGTAATTAATGAGGGTAATATTTTCTCGGAAAAATGTATGTCGTATATTTCCTCTTCAGAACTCAATTTGAAATTTAGTACACGACGAGTAAAACCGGCCAAAACTTTTTATGAAATTGATTTAGAAGTTTACAACCAATGCATCTGAAGTATTCGTTGGAAATGTCACAGATAAATTTTTGAGGCGGTGCAACTTTCATTGCATTAATAATTTCCCGTATATCGAATACCATTGACCTAGTTTCCCATAGCAGAGACTAATGTATACCGTGTAATGCTATCAGTTAGAATCACTTTAGTATACTTCATAAATAACGCCTTGTATTAATCAACAGTATGCATATCAAAACCAAGCTGCTTATATTCGTTCAATATTTTTTTAATCTTGTTTTTTATGTTGTCAATTGCATCGTTAACCGAAATGTAGGGCTTGATTTTGATTACGAGAAAGTTGTCCTTATACCGTTCCTTTTAATATCTATATTTAGACTCCGTTTCGAATTTCCATCACAGTGCATCTAAAATTAATTACCTTTGCATAAAATGTAACTGTTAGTTTAATTTTTTTTATTCAACCTGAACATCTAAATGTAGAATATTAAATAGAGCTGATCGCGATATTCATTAATGGGAATATTATAATCACGCTAGATATACCGATTTCAATGAGTAGTTTTTAAAATCAATTAATCTCATGAATAAGGATTCAAATAATTGTAACCGTTTGTGGAGAATTTATGTATTTTTTATGTTATATGTTTATTTAAAGTAATATTTTAGGTATGTTTTAAGGAATTATGAAGAATTTTAAAATAGCAATTGTTGACGAATTGTTTTAAAAAGGGAAGTCATTTAAGGATTTAGAATAAGACTCGTGGCTATGCCGTTCTTTGCAAATTTATTCGTATTATAAAGTAAAAGAAAGTGCAAGAAACAAAGTTAAAGAATAATACTTCGGGGTTTTAATTTTGGTATAATAATTGTTAAAAATCGAAGTTTTAGTAAAAGAAACGAATATACTGCGTAAAAACTAACTTTTTGTAGCTTTTTAGATACGAATGTTTCAGCAGTTAATTTTATTTACGTACATTTAAAAAATTCATTCTACACACCGCTTTTTAAAGCGACTTTTGAAAAGTGCGTATTTATTAAACATCGATCGATCATGGCCATCCATTACTATGTCGTGTATCCACGGCAACACCGCAGACCATAACTTCTCCGTGGACGCAAATGCTGTTTTAATGTCGGCGCCCCCGCAGAGCCCTCCCTCGACGCTCTACCCTCCACGGGATTCACATGGTTTCCCTAAGAGGAAGTGCTTCCAAAGGAAAACTCTAAACCAGAGTTCCGCACTCGGAAAAAAATAGTGCTGCTTTGATAGAACCTTGGCGTTCTAATTCCACCCGTCACGTAGCGCTATCAACGATTCTTACGCCAAAATAAAGGCGTAGTTGGGAATAATTAAATTACGAAGGAATATTTACTTAGATAGTATTACGATTGCTTTCCGGATGTTTTATTACACTGGCAAAAAACAAAGAGAATATTTACATGACTAGCTGAAAATGTTACGCGAAATTTATTTTAATTTCCATTATCAAATATGGTGTGGCCTTTGCGTTAAGCTGAAATAATGAATCCCTGTGTATTTTAAAGTTTTTCGATAGATTTTGACGCATAAAGAATAAATTAGTTGTTCGCGATGGTAATTTTTTGATACTAAGCCACTTTTTACTTCCTCTAACTAAGCGTTTATATTTAGATAAGAGAAATATTCATCTTTCGTTTTATAAGATTTATGACGGTAATCAATAGTGCGTCCTACTCCTACCTGGCGAAACACGAGGTGGAAACGAAGTTTGAGGGTTAATTTACGGAATAATATTCATTAACTTGATATTGAAATTTTTAGCAATATTTTTCATCCGAAATAATATTCATTCAATTTAAAGTAATGATGGTTTAGCCTTATTATGTATAATAGTTCGTTTTGTTTTATTTTCATAGCTTCCTTATAATTTTTAAGCATCCAATACTAATAAGCTTTTTATTTTAGGTTACTTAGCGTTGCACTGCTGGGTCTAGAATTAATTAGTTTTCCACCAAAACTTTTTTTTGAAAGAATTCCAAATATTCTAGACCAAGCAGTGCAATTTTTGTCGAGGGGTAGTCGGTTATAGTTTTCAAAATTATATTTTATGGGCCGTAAAAAATTAGTTCTGGTAAATCGTAAGGAATTAAGAATCAGGGCCTTGCGGCGATTTGGGGGCCGCTCCGCCAAGCGGGTTCGAGAGCTGGGAACGGGCCTTGAGGCGCCCGCGACCCCAAAGAAGACGGGCTCGATTCCGTATATTTTCGAAAATTCGGATTTTTTCGAAAAATTCTCCTGGAGTACGGCGGCCAGGAGTTCCCGACGGAACCGAACCCGTGAACTTCGGCGTCGCACCTAGGCTGCCTCGGCCCACTCGACCAACCGCTCGAACGGTGGAAGTCGAGCAAAATTTGCTTTTGTCTCACTCGTATGACGTACCGTACTGCTGACGTAGAATGTTGGCGCGAATTCGAAAGAACCGTGTATTGAAATAAGCCCTTTGCTACTTATTACTAGAATATCGATTATTCATTTATTTAACCCTTGAATATTCTGTGACGATTATTTATTTTGGTTCTACTCCTTTGATATTTATTGTACTATTCCTTATGAATTATCTCAGTATGTTTTGACTTAAATGCCGAATTTATAGCACTCCTTATGCATTGTAAGAAAGGAGCTAACCTTAGCTTACTTGTCTTCCGCTTTTTATAGTTCAACTAACAATTTCGAAAGTATTTACTCCTCCGATTGAAAAAATGAATCATATCCATCTTTTATTTTCAATTATATGTCTTTGAATTAGATATTACTATACTATTAGATATACTAGCCCTCCGCGACGGTATGTTTTTCTCATTTAGATATCCACTCTTCCTTTAAACTTATCTTACCCTCTATGTGATATAACTTAAGCTGTTTAATTAGAATCTTGTTTGCTTTAATGGTTAAAGAAAGCAGTTTCGATTTTTATTATTTTAAAGTACCTTAACTTGATTTTATACATCGCGTTATAAATCGGCTGTGATATCTGATGAATCGTTATTCTAATATAGATACGTCTTTTTCGTTTTCAAACAATCTGTCACCGAGGCTGATTATCACCCTGAAATATGCAATTGAAAGGTCTTATACAGCTCGAAAAGTAAAGGTGCTGATTTCGGATCAATTTTCGGAATTCGAGATGTCTTACTTGTTGAAAGGGTGGAGATTTCAACGAGATAAACAGGTCCCTTCGCGACGGAATTATAAACAAGATCTCGAGGGAGTTATAGCTCGGGAGAAGTTTAGTAATCTTCTGAGTCTGAAAAGTGCACCGTACTATTATCCCCGTCGTGTGCAGAACTTTGAGGTGGTTTGTGACGCTGCATAATTACCTCAAGGTTTGTTCGATAAAACCTCGCGAGAGCCTTGTTGTCATAGTGCCGAGTCGACGTCAAATTTCGTCTCGTCGTTTGATCAAGAATACACGTCCCCAAGTTCTGCAAACTGCTCGACTTTTTATTTTTATGACTTATTCCCCTGTTTTGAAAATGTTTTCATCCTAAGAGTGTGTTTTCTCGGAAATTCGCGCTAAATCCGTGTTCGTAACAAACAGCGAAGGATTTCATACTTAAAGCGTGTTTTGTAAACGATGATGTTGATCCACTCTACATGAAAACCCCTATGAATTCGAATCTCCGAGGTTAATTGGTGATTAATAGAAGAAACTTAGAAAGTAATTAGATTAATGTAGCTCGATCTTACAAAAACTACTTCAACTTTAAAGTTCCCTTTTGAGAGGATATGATTACGTTTGACGAGTCTTGAAACGTGATGCGGTGAGCGTTTTATTTCATAACTATTATACAAAAATATCGAGCACTTATTTTAAATTATGCTCATTCATAAAAATATAAGTTTAATATTTATTTTATTAAATTATTAATGTTTTCACCATCCTTTACGAACCATTCTCAATTCTTTTACTTCCAGTCAGTATTTTTAGCGGTCCTTATGAATTGAATGAAGGGGCCTTACGTTAATCTATGAGCCTACGCATTTTTGTAGTTCAAGAAATAATTTCGACCGTAATTTTCCTTCTTTGATTAAAAAAGTGTTACAGATAATTACAGCGGTAATCTAATAGTCTTTTATCAATTTAATAATGGATTTTCCATCAAAAATTTTAAGTTATGTCTTATTTTACATTTTCGTTGATTTGAAAATGTAAATTTATAGTATTTTAATTCCTCATTTTTGAATTTGAATTTCTTTACTATAATTATCGTTTTTATTTATTTTATCAAATCTTAGGGAACAATGAGTGACTATAAATTAGTTAGAATAACCATACAATGAAAAGTAATATTCCTATCATGACTGTTTGACAATTTAAAATGATAATTTTATGCTATTCTATTTTCTGGTTAGGACAACGTTAAGGTGTCCAATTTTCTTTTAGTAATTACTTTGAGTAGGTTTTGGCAGGTTTTTCACACTCCTATTTTCGGTGGGTGTTTTCCTGCTGTGGATGATTTTTTCCTAAGCTTCACTTAGGTTTTTTTAGTCCACATGTAAATTTCGTCTTCATTCATATTTATCAATTTATTCGTGGTTAAATTAAGTATGTGACAACGGGTTAAATGGAAATTCCTTTGTCTCAAGTTTTCCTGTAATAATGATTATTAATAGTCACAAATAATATAACGCGGGAATTCGGATTTTTACGGGTTTAATTTAGATTTGTAGTTTACTTTTTGGTCAAGCCTCACTTTAGTTCTTGTAAAATTCGAACGGGAACATTTCCAAACGTTGGTGAAGATTTTATGGCTTTGTTTCTTTCGTAATAAAAGTTTCGTCGGAATTAAACTTCTAAAAAATTAATTGAAGGGCAACGTAAATAGGATTAGATCGGTGGTCACCCTCTCGGGAAGAGGCCAGGCACATCCCCACATGAAGGAGGAGGTCACTTACTTTCGGTAAGGCAGGGGCCGCCTCGTGGAGGAGGACGCCTCACGCGTAGACACGGTAGTCCGGATTAATCAGAATAATTCCCTCGGTATTATACGTTGCCATTCATTTAATTTTCGGTTTCGGCATGTCCTTCATTAAAAAGCTGTGAAATCTTCATCAATGTTTGGAAAAGCTTCTCGTCCGAATTTGAAAAGAATTAAAGTGAAGATGACCAAAATATACTGCAATTCTTAATTACCGTATCCGTAAAAATCTGAATTCCCGCGTTTTAGGGGGGGGGGGGGGAAGTTTTCGATTCGTTTGAGACTATTTAGCTATTTTATTAATTTAAATATTCGAAACACGGGTATATAATGTCGAAGATCATGAACGGGAGTATAAATAAGATAACGAACTGTTTTCAGAATTGATTTTTCTTATTTATTGATCACGGGTATCACTTTAGCATACAATGGTAAAGTAATACCCGTACAAATTACAATTTTCACTGTTCGTGGGGATTAAGTAGCAATTTCTTTCCATATAATACTCCAAGTTGCTCGTCATGGTCGATGAGCCTTCAGCTATAACGCCCTTTGAAAAGGCACAGAGATGTCAGATCGGAGAAAGGTCTGCACACATTTGCTTCTGCCAGTGTGTGACCTGTAATAGAAAGAAAAGAATTAATTATTTCCATTCTATTGAAGTAGAAAAAACTAAAGGACAGGAAATAAATACTCGAATTAATACCGTGGTATTACTAAATACCACGGTAGCTGCGAGAGGGAGACTAATTACGTGACGCGTAAGAAAAGATAAAGGAAGTAAATAAACATTATTCGTTTCGAATATTAACTTCCGTGGTTTCTCCATTCCCGATTCTCTTCTGGAGAAGAACTACTACAGTGGGTTTCGTAGTGGTTGGACTCGGTCATCTACCCGTTAGTCCTTCTGATGGGTGGGAGGCTTTACCAAATTCTGTTCCCTATCCAGCTCACATCGACCATTTCTAACATCATCTTTCTATTCCAGGAGAGCGAGTGTGCTCAAGATGCGAGAAGCAAGCCCAGAGAGAATCCCTCGACTACCGCTGCTCCGGACACGGCGTAGGTGCTGAAGAGAACTACCCAGAAGACGAGGAGGAGGGCGGCGAGGAGTTCTTGCGCTCCCTCAGGAAGCGGGGCGCCAGACCAACCAGATGGAGCGCTCTCTCTGCACCCCACTGCCACGGCAAATGGATCAGGGTCAGCGCATCGCAAGGGAACGAGCCGTGCCCCTGCTCCGGAGGGCCCGACTACATCTTCGTCTGATCGGCGAAAGTGCGGAAGGGGGTGGTGGAGGTGGAGTCGCCACCTCATAAGGAAGTCTCGTTGGAGGAGGATGATGATTGGAGGAAACGGGAGGGGGAAATTTTTGAAAATGTATAAAAAACTTTCGGGAGAAACGCAAAAAAGTTCTTTTTTTTCTGGGGTTGGGAGTTTGGACGAAATAATTCGGAGGGGATGGTTTGGATGTGTGCGGATCGAAGTATGTTTTCCCGCGAAACAACATAAAGAACTGTTGATGCATGTCGGGAAAATCATCATGATCTGTGTTTTAAATCCTTTGCATAAAAAGTCAATGAAAAAAAGAGGTACTTGATGGGTTTGCAGCTGTGATGCCTCCATGGCAACTCGTAGGTAAACGTTTTTATGTTGCTAGGATGTGCAAGTCGCTTTCCCGATCTTTGTTATTTTGAAAGTTCTCCGAGAAGAATTTGAGCCTTCGCTGTTCTTATTTCCTTAGCTATAGAAATTCCCTAATTTGGCCTAAAGTTTCTCGAATAAAAAGTACGAAGATGACGGAATGAAAGGTTTATTGTTTTACGTAACCTAAGAAACGTTCCATCTGAGACTAAAACAACTTTGGAGTGGGAAATAAGACGACCAAGCTGAAATACTTCTAAGAACAATTACGGGGAACATTCTCTAGAAAATATTTTCGCCGGAGATTGAAGGAGTCTTCGGACGATTTTACATTCTACAAAATAAAAGGAAATGTAACGAATTTTCGCCCTCCCTTTTTGTTGAACTACTTCTAAGTTAGCTTCTGTTTCCAATAGGAAAGAGGAGGGGCTTTGAAGAACGAACCTCCAGTAGCTTCCCGGCCTTTCTCCTTTGAGCGCATCGTGGCTAAAAAAAAGCGCTGTAAATTTCGCTGAATTCCATTTATGATAAGAAATCTTCCCATTTTTATTAGGCTAAGAAGATTGAAAATTATTGAAAAATGGTTTTGTCAAACCGCAAAATAAATTCAGATGTCAAAGGATTTGTTTTTATATATAATTTAATGAAAGAACTAATATAGCTATTAAACGAAAAAGAATTTATTATTATAGTTTATCGATAATTTTTCTTTAACAGTTTTGCAGTGTGATGATATTTTAGCGTCGCGTAGATTTAATAATTATTCTGCTGTTATTTTTATTTCGCCTTTTGAAACCTAGTTTGTTTCGTATTTAGGACGAAAGTTCATTCTACGGTGGACTGACGTATTGAGAGCTGAAAATAGTCGCAATTTTGATAAAGCTATTTTCGAATCAAAGGCACAAAAACGAAAGGCGTTTTTAACTGAATATCTGAAGTCAGCAGAGCCATGCGTTTTGCATTTATTGATCGACAGGAAAACGAAAATGAATCTAAAAGTTTAAAGCCTTCTTTTCTTTGATTAAATCTAAATTTCTTTGAAACATCGGTTGTTATTCCTTAGTTTAAAGAGGTTAACAACACACGACGTGTCTACGTGGATCGTCACCCTTGCATTTAATGCACATCTGTATAAGAACTCGGAATTGAGATAACTATTCGAAAGGGAAAAGTTGAGGCAACAGAGCAACGTCGTTCCCGACTTTTAACTTTATGGAGAGCTTAAGGAATCGGGGAGTCACGTATGTTCCTCCCCGTACGTTCTGTAAAAGCAACGTTTGTTTTGCGGCCGACAAAAGAAAGCAGACGGTGCGCTAATGGCATCTTGCCCCGGTAACGGATGGCTCACAACCACTCCATCGAAGATCGGGGAGTGGACAAACATTGCAGACTCGAATTGTTTCCCTCCGAATTGAGGCTACGAAGGTCGACCGACGGAAAGTTTTTATCCGAGAACCATAGGAATGCATCCGAACGAAGACAAAGGCTTAAAACTCTACGTTTTTTTCTGCTATTGGGGTTGGAACGAATTAAGAATCGGCAATCCCTTTCCGGTACTGACCTTGTGGCCCGATTTTTCATTTGGTCTTATACTCTCTTGTTATTTATGGTTTCCTTATGTGGAAGTAAAATACTAAGTTAACTGAGGTAAATGGAAGATTATAGATCGGGTACATAGTGCTAATACGAGCCGGTGGACAAATCTAATATAAAACGGGGATTCATAGAATGATTGCAAGATCGACTATCCCACACGTGGTCCATTTAAATTAGAAATATAAATCGCGAAATTTCAAAAGTTAGCTGTACTGTTGAATCGGAAAGATCGAGAACCAAAAAGATACCAGCAAATCTCCAATATCAAAGGAATAAACAAACCATTTAACAATTTGGGTATAAATTCATAACAAAGGCTTAATTAGGACCAACACAACCCACTACCGACAATATGCAAAATAGTTTCAGGTCGAGAAACGAAATCAAAAGTCTCATGACGTCATCTCGTCCGTGACGTAACCTTCTACAATGAAAAAAATGCGGAGCCGTTTCTAAACAAAGTACGTTTCAAGCGTAAATTAAAGTGCTCTTTCATTCAATGCCGAAGTAGATGGAAAGAAAAATGTTTCTTTTAAAAAATCCTGCGCATCGCTTACGTAAATGTTTTTGGGTAACCGTGAAATGTTAATCGTTCGTGCTTTTGCTGTAGCTGTTTAAAAAAAAGGATAAATCTAACTGAAGAATTTTTACGACCATAATTTTTAAAAAGGACACGTAAAAAAAAGCACATTGTGTCGCAAAATGTACTTCCTTTTGAAGAGTGAAAGATATTAAATTTTAAATCTTAAGTAATGTATGATACGATGATCACCGTAGCTATTTAAGAATGAGGGAAAACTATTTTGTAAAAAAAAACCATAGCAACCATAAGCAAACTAGTTTCACTCATTCTCTACTTTAGATAGAGCATTACATAATCGGGCGTTGAAGTCTTTAGGACAATGTGACCGAACGTCCGGAGCTAAAATGTTTTATTATTTTTCTTTTTTAGCACTAGTTTTAAAGATTATGTAAAACGAGAGAGGTATGTCAATGGAGAATACATTAAACAAGAAAGCATTCACGGAATATTCCGATGATTTTGTGTTCTGCGCGAAAGAGTTATTAAGTCTCGTACGTGCGGAAGCAAAACCAAATGATGTCTGCAAGGGATTCATTGCAGGTTCTCGAACGAAAAAAGCCAAGCATTAAAATTTCACCTGATGAAAAAATGAAGTTGGATTGCTCGCAATAACAATAAGATGAAATCGGTGTGCGTCGTACATATATATTTTAAATATCGTTGATGGCATTTTTATACATACTAAAGAGAAAAAATTAAAATAAAATGGCTTGTGTCTGATGTTGGATTCCTTGCATATCAAATTGTGTAACTACCATTTTCTCTCTCTTTTTCTGTCTCTCTCTACCTGTATTTTATTATGCTAAAAATTACATGAGTAAGATGAAATGTTTACAGGAATGATTTGTAAAAGTGAAATGAAAAATAAACGTCTAACATTTTATGTGTGTTATTAATATCAATCAAACCTACACCTATCGAATAATATATAGAAATAAAAGAACCATAAAATCTTCTATTTAAATGAACCTTAACTTATATAAAAAGTTAAGGTTCATTTAAAGTAGTTATATAAAAACTACTTCAAGAGAGAAATAAAGATTTTTATAAGAAAGACAGTCCAATTTAGGGCTAAATATGAAAGTATAATTTCGGATAATTTTTATGTATCGTAAGTTTGAATGATAGAACAATGTATATAAAATAATGTGTAATATAGTTAAAATCATTAAACCAATTCGTTTCAATATCTTAAAATTTCCTCAAAAATTATTAAATACTGACATTACTGAATACACTAAAATGCAGTTCAAAATCTTTCATCAAAAGCACGTCGTTTTAGATTAAAGCAGAGCAATCAGATGACCAATATAGACTAAATTCTTTCGGATTCGCATCCCGACATTTTATATTTCAAGAAGAAGAAAATGAAAAAGATATCCAAATTAAGATCTTTCCAAGTTGTATAACAAGGACCAAAAGAGGAAGAAGAGACCAAAAAAAATTCTGAAAATTAGATTCTAAATTTGACGCATGAAATTAAGGCAACATTTATCGAAGCTTCTTTTTCTTATCGTTTCCTCTAATATTTCATCATCAACCCTCTTAATTAGAGTCGGAGAGTTTAATTGGCTCTAGTCCCTAACGAGATATTCTTTGATATCCTTCCCTTCCTCAAAGTGATCCTCATCCTTCTAAAAAAAACGAATCGAAATAAAATAATCTTTTTCGAGTACGAACTCAACCCTTCTGCAAAAGATCGAGGACGAGATGAGAAATAGGACTGTGCAATTTAAAGGGAGGAATATAAAAACTATTTTAAAAAAGGAAAAGTTTCGTTGGATCTATCACGTTGCCCACGTCTTTTTAAAGAGATTTTTGTTTATTTTTACGAAGTTGGCGACTGCAGAATCCACAGAAAAAAAGAGACATTTTCTTCCTCTAGTTCTCAACGGAAATGATTGGAAGCAATTCCTTCCTTTCTCAGTAAGGTAAGGCAGGTCTGGGGAATATATCCAACATGAAGGGAATACAAGTGAAAACCTAAACATTGGCAATAAGTAGAACACGAAGATAATTCACAATTGTTGCAACTCACGATAATGAATATCGAATATCTATGAAAAATTCTCCTTCTAATCCAATGTTACAGAAAATTCCAATTAACATCGATATAATTTAAAAGAAGTAAAACATCTTATAATACACTGCAGGGAATGAATCGTCGTGTCTACTAGTTTATTCAGAGCGAAAATCCAATTCATTAAGGTTAGTATATATACTTATATATTATAAGAACTAAGCTATGAAACACTACCAATATAAATTTGGAATTCTGAGGTAAGACAGCGAATGCCTCTTTTATTAAATCATTACAAAGTAATCAGATCAGAGGAAACCTAGTAAATCTTTTCAGATTTATCGTGAAGAAGAACAAACAATTTAAATTCTGAAAAGGTTCAAATTATGGACGGAAAGTCAATCTTTCATTGAAGAAGTTTAATAATATCGATTTTTAAACGAATCTGACAGTGAACTTTCGGTTGAAAGTGCTTTGTTATGCAAGCATGTCTCCCTTATCTATGGACAAGCTATAAAGAAAGTATTTATGACAACTATCTACTGAATATATATAAATTCTTTAAATACGAAAAAATAATAAAATGCAGAACAAGAAGAGAAATTAACATCCTAAGCATCCTTATAAAACAAAAACGTAATTCTGCACAAACCTATATATAACAACAAATGAATCTACAATAAAATATATATTTTCCATACCATCTAAACCTTCGATCTACAATTCGGTACAGTCTTGCTCAAGAAGAAAAACCAATTCCTTTTAGGACCATTATTGTTTTGGACTGTAAACGTTTCTATCTCTAAGATACTGCTCCATCTCCACAGCATCCTACGCTCGATCCATCGTACAGATGCTAGTCTGATATCCCATTAGGTCAGTAGGAAGAGTGCTATTTTTACGACGGAGCTAGACTTCTTTTGTTTTCTTCATCCCTTATCCGAACGGCGACCGCCTATTGGGCGCCAGTGTTCTTCGTGTTGAGAATGCGAAGAGATGTGGGAATTCGCTCAAGGACTCCTTCCGTATCCAACCGATATTAAACCTTCTCTATGCTTCCTTAACACATACTAAACTCATCATCCAAATATCCTATCAAGTCGATTCAGTAGATAGGCACGCAATATTTATGAGAAAAAATACCGTCCTTTACACAGATTACATTCTGATAAAATGAAGCAAAATAATTGGTGGACTTATAACACGAGCGATAAATTTGTACACATTATAATTATTCTGGTGTTAAATTGGAGAAGTATGGTGCTAACCTAATACTATAACCACTTGGCGTAATTAGTAGAGCAAAACATCAATTCATAATTGGCGCATTAATGCATATGAGAAAATAATTTGATCTGTTCTCTATGATCATGAAGGGTAAAAGGTAAAGAATCTTAAAAAGTTGTGCAAGAATGAATAAACGATTTGAAAAAAAAGTATTTCCTATTTCCAAGAACTTAATGATGAAAATAAATTTAGATATGATTTCTTTTTAATCAAAGGAGAAAAATTACTATCAATTTCATTAGTTTAATTAGGATTCGATTAATATAATAAGTAGTTGAACTATAAAACGCGGAGGGAACGCTCATAAGCTAAGGTTAGGTCCTTTCTTCTAATTCATACTACCGCCTTAAATTCTCACATGAAATAAAAACAAAGTTAGATAATTGGTAACGAATAGTGAAAACATTAAAATATTTGAGAAAAAGAAAAAATTCATGATAAAAATCCTATGCATTTTAATATCCTGCATACATCATTGCTCAATATACCGCACGTGTTGTTTTCATTTCATAAATAACGTTTCAGCCCAATAACTCGACCTCGAGTGATGCATGAATAAATGCGGTGTTTTCTGATAAATCAATTTAATTATCATACGATAGCAAACAAAGGAGTAGAATTAAAATGAAAAGCGTCCTATTACATTCAAGGGATATATAACTGAATGATTGTTAATTATTGCATTGAACTTATAGATATTCTAGTGATAAGTTGCAAAGGGCTTATTTCAGTACACAGTACTTTCGAATTCGCGCCCCGTATTCTACGTCAGCAGTACGATACGTCATGCGTGTGAGACAAAACCTAAATTTGCTCGACTTCCACCGTTCGAGCGGTTGGTCGAGTGGGCCGAGGCAGCCTAGGTGCGACGCCGAAGTTCACGGGTTCGGTTCCGTCGGGAACTCCTGGCCGCCGTACTCCAGGAGAATTTTTCGAAAAAATCCGAATTTTCGAAAATATACGGAATCGAGCCCGTCTTCTTTGGGGTCGCGGGCGCCTCAAGGCCCGTTCCCAGCTCTCGAACCCGCTTGGCGGAGCGGCCCCCAAATCGCCGCAAGGCGCCCCAATTCTTAATTCCTTACGATTTACCAGAACTAATTTTTTACGGCCCATAAAATATAATTTTGAAAACTATAACCGACTACCCCTTTATAAAAATTGCACCGCTTGGTCTAGAATATTCGGAATACTTTTCAAAAAAAAGTTTTGATGGAAAACTAATTAATTCTAGACCCAGCAGTGCAACGCTTAGATACCTAAAATGAAAAACACTTATTATATATACATGTACAATAAGAATAAAATACATAATTACGCTAAATAATCATTCTTAAATATAGAATTGAATTATTGAAATTTCCTTATATTAATAATTTACGTATTTCTCACGGAGATGCGTAATGAAATGAAAATCTCATTTTTAGTTCCGCGCTAATTTTAATGGCAATATGAAATTGTTGAATTTATTCCTTAAATTCACCTGTTACGTGAAAGAAAACTTTACCTTCACAAGGCCTGACTGTGTACCTTATTAAATTCTAAAAACACACAACTTTCTATTTACGCATGTTTTAAATATATTAATCCATAATACCTTACATCAAAATATTAAAGCTGAGTATAGAAGAACGTATATATTTTCTCATTCCGCAAGTGGTATTAATAGTTATCTATTGAAAATAACGGAAACAAAAAAATACAGAAAATTAAAAGATAATTTCTTTGCTTATTTAAAATAGTCCGCTGAAAAACACTTGAAATTTAATGGAAAGAAAGTTCCGTTTATACTTATCGTTCCCGAAATTTTCCTTCTATTAATCTTATCTCCTCAAAAACATATCAGTTTCCAAAATACGCTAAGCTAAAAAATTAAATATTATAATTACGAGAATACTGATTTCTAACATAGCATTCTTATGCGCGAAAATTTGTAACAATAATAAGTATCAAAATATAATCACAAATATAGTCGACTAATCCTATTTCGAAATAATACTCTACAATAATTGATTTGACACAATGATCCGTTTGAACAATGACGTGACTAATTATAATAATCAATAATGCCTTTAATTAGCGAAAGGAAAAGGCTGTCTTCCGGGAACTTTACGTATGCCTTTGGCATACATTCCGACATTTCTCCTTTCTTTTTCTATATCGGAAATCTTAAGTTATTCCGGAGACTTAAATTTTATTCAATTCCTTTCCTATCGAGGAAAAGATTTACGATACACCTTTCTCGTCAAGGACTTCGGTTTCTTTTTCTTTAATACATCCTCCCTATTTCGATTATCTTCTTCGTCTTTTTATCATTCCCCTCTCTTTGCCTTCCTCTTGCTCTATGAATGGCTTTAAATGACTTTTATATTCAATATTAAGTCGAACATACACATAACGAAGATAATAGGGACTTAACTATGTATGATTTTAAATTAAGTTTCTTACAACTGAAGATCTGTTTTAATTATTGCCGACAACTGGATTTATATAAAATACATATGCTTCTTGTCCGGAATAAAATATTGACAGGGCAATTCAACTAATTAATTTTCAATAAGTACGTGATTATTACAATTATCCATATTAAAATTACACACTTAGATTGTCAAACTCTCATGACTCAACATATGTTCCATAGTTAATAAAACTGAAGTTTTCAATATTATTATTTTATACCACGCGGTTTTCCCGTTTAAAAATTTTCATTGGCAACTTACATTGTTGAAACACCCTAACTTCTAGATATTTTTCAGAGGTGATTTTTCTTGTTTAACTACAATACGTTTTCAAAATATAGCGATAAAGTTGTAATTTGGCTCATTATCACTTTTTTATATTATTGCCGACGAGTTTATTTCGAACGTTAAAATGATTTAGTAATTTTTCAACCTAAAACAACATCATCAGAATAGCGTGGCAGGTGAATGTCTTACCGACATGTGAAATTCCCATCAAAAGCGATGTTGCATTTCGCATAAACATAATAAAGTTTTAAGAAGGCCTCATGTTAATGCTCCAAGTCACGCTAAAACTGGGTTTGATTAAAGAATTTTTTTTCATTTAGTACATGACCATATTAAAGTTAAGTTCATTGAATCAAATTAATACTAGGCCATATATGTTTCAAAGATAGAGTTAGCATTTAGTTGATGAAAACTTCTATAAAATCAGAAATTTAAAAGAAAGATGAAATTGATGCTCTTATATTATCTTCAGCCGATATTCAGATAATATCAGAAAGTGACTTTTTATATGTACTTCTTTTACCCTATAATATCAAAAATCATTTTTTTTTAATTAGAAGTAAGTTATGATAGATCTTCTGAGGGTATTTTCACCTACTTCGCACGAAAAATACTTTGTAGAATATTAATGAAATGGATAATTTATTATTCATTCCATCCATAATCAGGTGAATGCTTTAGCTGCATAAATATGAACCCTTATTTAATTTCATCAAAATTTTCCAGTAATAAAACCATATTCTATTCCCTTACAGCAATGCAATTCAGTTGAAATTTTATCGATATAAAAATTCTACGAGCGCCGTAGCAATACTTGAAAAAATTCTTAAATTATTTAGCTTCATTGGTTTAATGACCGAAGTTTATATGCATATATACTATAATAGAGAACGTTTCGATGAATAAAAATATATTAAGCTATATCTAAAAGGTAAAGTATCTACACCACTATCGGTAATGGCAATTGAAACGGCTTTAGACTATAAAATGTTCATTGAGTCTTTTACACTACCATCTCACTGGTACACACTTCCTAGTACGAGGACTTCCTTTAATAGCATCAGATTGGATGATGATACCAGCATTCGCTCTTAAGTCACCTGTACAGCTAGACGATGATCTCACAAGTGGCTGGAGATAAGCATGCTATCACCAATGGCAACAAGAATAAACACTATGTCACGGCCACAGAAACATATGTTCTTTGGAGCGACAGCGAAACGAGTCATTATCTGCTCTTTTTGATGCACTAAGATGGCGTTAATGAAAGGCTGTCAAAGCAGAGCGTAGAAATGGTGACTAATTAGAGCCGTGGCGTCTCTGACTTCGCGATGTTAAGACTATAGAAAGCGTTGTATACTTTGAATGCAAGTCGCTTGCGGAGTTGTTACCAGATGTCAAGGTCGAGTTCCTTTCATATGCATTATTGACTGACGAATGAACAAAAAAAAGTGGCATGACATTGTAATTTCTTCAACATTTGAGGCACACAATGTCAGTTATTTCAAACTTAATTATTCAAAATTAAGAAAAATTATTCGTTTTTAGGGTTACGTTCTTCTCATTGTCTTAAGAAAGGCCGATTCATAATTGTGCATACATACGACTTAAAGTAAATTCAATTTAATAGGGAAATAGAGACATGGTGCATGCACCCCCTGCCAAACGCCGAAAGGCGGCTCGCAGGGTAAATATGTAGATGAAATTAAATACCGGTATGGAAGGGTGAAAATCTTCTACGAAATACGCATAAAAATTTATCAATACCTTACCACGAATAAATTCAATAACAAAGTTTTCGAAAGAATATTATGAATCATTTTTGAAACTTAAAATCACCATAAATAATTAAAATCTAATTACTACTACAGAGGATTATACCATAGATTTTAAATTCTTTTAATTTTACAGCAAATCATCACACTTTTTATTTACGTATGTATACGTGGTAGTTTTTATTGTCACTTTGCCATTGTTTCCTTAACCTTCAACAATGAACGATCAAACAATAAGCCTACGAAAACAATGCTAAAAATATCTCCATGAATCCCTTTGAATTATTGAATTTGATAGCGTCGTTCGGATTTAACGCGCTTTCTGAGGGAAACCATTATCCGTCTATTTACGAAGTTCCTCGAGCTATCCGCCTAGCGATAATGGCAACAATGGTGTGGAAGGAGCAGGCAGTTGCGGGATAACCATTTTGCACGAGATTGGCCATAATGGCAGCGGTGCAATCTTCCATCACGCCTTCCTTCTCCCATTGAGAGTCGTTTCCTTTAATGGAAACACGTGCGATCGATTCGCGGGCCTTCCCTCCTGACCCATTTAACCCGGGTGCGTGCGAGAATGGACGTCATTTGACTCTAAATAGGCATAATCTCTCCCCATCTACCACCCACAGGCGGAGAGCTGCGGAAATAGACAAATGTGTGTGTAGCTACTATGTATGGGCTGCGTGATAGCGAGAGTGGCGCCGGATTAACGGTCGGATGAAGTACTGAATTGGAAAGAAAAGGAGTAGATTGAAAAAAGACGTAATCCACGCGCATAAGTAAAAGCGAAACTGTTTACGAAGACCGAAACGTAGTTAACAGAGAGTTAATGACACAAAATAAATAATCACTTTAACCATAGGATTAATAAGGAAAGTATTTCCGTCATCCACTTCCTTCTACGTGATATCTTAAATGAGAATATATTCGAACAAGTATGCAACAAATGAGTACGTAAGAATCAAACCTAGAACAAACCGAATTAATTCTTCTCAATTTGCAACAATAGTGAACCGTTAATTATTTAATAAATCCAAGAATTGATTTAAAATGAGCTAGAATACACAATAATATTAGATAACAACTCTAATAGATTTTACTCTTTCCAGGCTTTATAGACAGCTGTACCCTGTCCTTCCAATTAATGTTTTAATAACCGTAGTATGGGGAGTAAAATATGTAATTACGTAATTTGGTGGATATAATCAACGTAACAAAAGCTACTTGACGTTTGTTACAATTCAACATCGGCAACAATCAATCGAAACAGTCCTAAATTCGATAGCAATGGAACGCCGACACAGAACGGGAAAGTGAAGGTGAAGCCGAAGTGACCTTGGCAGTGAACCTCCCGCTGTCTCCGTCCCTTTCTTTTATTCGGAAAGAGGCCAAGGGCGTTGCATCGAAATAATCCGCGAAAAAGCCTTAATGCTGTGGCACTCGAGTTTTTCACAGCTCCTAATGCACGCCTCGTGGCACTTTGCCATGCACTGCATCCGAATTCACGAGAGAAAACGTTAGGAGAATGGAAAGTAGATTTAGACATTATGTGGATGTTTCTCGACAAAGAATGAGAATCGGCTTACACTAGAGAGCATTGATAAGAAAATATATATTTCGGTCCTAAATCATTTAATGATACCTTATCGCACCTAAGAAACATAGCATTCAAATACATACGATGCAATATTTTCTTTTTTCCTCTTAGTGTCTTTAATCTCTTTTTTAAAGACTTAAATCTAACTATTTTTCTTACATACACCCTAGGAAACGTCATATTAATAAATAAATAATAAAACCTTTTGACTTACTGGACCTATCATCTGATAACTTTTCAAAATTCAGGGTCGATTTTCTCAACAGAAACTAGAAGCATAGTAATTCATACGCGAATATAAAATTTATGAATGCGAGTTTGAATAGTCTATTTCTTATTCGGAACAAGTTATAGCAGATAATTTAAAATAAAATCTCAACGTTGCTATAGTCACTAAAAATTTTGATTCGTTTCTTTACTCCACCGAGTAGCTCTTTCTGATAAAATATTTATCTTCAATAACCCATACTTTCCTTTTCTCTGACTTCATACGCGACTATCAGTTCTCGCATCTAAATTTAACGTTTATTTGGAGCTGTATTGACATTCTCCAGCAAAAGATTGAATCTATAGTGAAATGAAAAGTCGTACGCAATTTCGTCCTCTTAATGAAATCTGGTTACTGTGAGAATTCGGAAAATACCGTAATTTCTTACGTAACCATGATAAAAATAACCCTTTTCAGATACATCAGAGAAAGAAGAGAACTCGGCACGCCCGAGGAACTCTCTTCAGATGACTTAAGAATAAAATGGATATCTTCAGTACAAAACCACGTACTGATAACCTTTTTGGTTGGAATGCGTCATCGCTGGTTGAGTACCATTTATACCGCACCCCACTCGTTATATCTTCTGCAATAAAGGTTCTTTTTCGGAAAAAATCGACGAGAGATACCACAGAAGTATCAGAGAACGTGCATAAGCGACCCGTCTTAGCTCTCTCTCACTTTTACTCTAATCTCTAATCAAATTCATCCTCAACCTTTCTTAATCTCCACCCGTACATGCTCAAGATGATTTACCGAAATTTCCCCTTTATTTGGTTTCCTTCTTAACAGATTCTATTTCTGAAGATGCTAATGTACTATATATAGTTTTTAAGAACTCTATAAGGACGCTTATAGGGAAATGAAAAACGATGAAATATCTAATGGCATAAAATTAAACAGACGAAACCTTAACGTAAACGCAAGGATTAAAAGAAACTTTCATAAAATATTTTTGCTAATGCTTTCCTCAGGATTGTTAAAATTCTCACAACCCTAATGTTTATCCGATGTGAATTTTCTTTACAAATCTCTCTAGACCTCCAAATTCTCGAGAAATATATTCTTAGCCATATTTTGCGATTAAATATCAGGACAAACAGGACAACAGACAGTAGACAAAGTCTTTATACTTTTCGTAATCGTACCTGAGAAGCATTTCAGGAAATATAAAACAACCTCCCGAAGCAGAAGTATTTACGATTAATATCAAAGTCCGTTAGATTGTTACGAATGCTTATTACATTGTTGAGGAACAAAACAATGGTGTGAAATATACGCGATTGCTTAAAATAACAGTAACAGTGATTACATTGTCTATAGTAATTTTATAAAGCTCGTTCCGGCAAGAATCGATAACTCTGTTGCCCTTTAACGTAAGACGTGTTTGTCAAATTGCGAACAAGTTACTAGGCAATAACCATAGGTACGATATCAGCCTTGTATTTTTGTTTGCTATTTACTCCTCTCGCAATTCGTGCCTCGGTATGTTCGTGGTCGTCCTCACGCCGGTCGTTAAGGGACAGATCGAGCGCACGCCTTTACGTATCGACGTGGACGTGATCTGGGTCGGTCGCCTACGTCTATCTTGCAAGTCACGAAGGCGTCGGTGACTTCCTAAGTGCACGGATTAAGGAAAAAACTCAACATGTAAGGCGTTTGATAAATGCAGCCGCGTTGGAGAGCAGCGTATTGAAGGAGTACGTGAGAGGGGGTGGGGGTAGATTTCAATTCGAGACATTCAATAAATCACTTTAGTTCGTGACACGGAGATGCTGAAAAAATGCACGAATGAGATACAAGATGATGGTTCTGTAAATCAATCAAATGCTTTAACAAGGATTTATAACGCATTATGGTATTTTTATTTTTTTACAAGGATATTGATGAGTTGAATATCAAAACGGACATGAATTAGTGCTTAGAATACAAGTATAAATTATTTTTGACGTTACGTCTCTTCGGCATCTTTCCTTCAAAGAAATAACAGGTAGCATCTTACATGTATCTGCATATATTTAAATTCCAAAGGATTTCCAACACCATTAAACACTATAGAAAACTATTCCGAATGTAGCTTGTGCAAAGCATTTGAGATAATTTATTGATTTTTATAATTAAAAACGATTAAATGAAGCATTTAGATATTTAGGATGAGTTCCAATACATCCGAAATTGCCAATTCCTAATTTACAAGAGGAGCTCAATTGCTGTATCAAAATGCTATTATCAATTAAATTAAAAGATATTTTCCCAAGAATTTAAGAAGAACTTTTTCACACTTTGAGCTCCCAAATACTTAGCATCGACACCTGAATATAGGTCTTTCTGAAGCGTTATGGAATGATAAGTAAATAAATATATATATAAGCCCTCCAATATTTACCTTTCGTTCTTGTGATTAAAATAAAAAGTAAAATATGACAGATACGAGTTTTATCAAGTTAAAATTAAAAAAAAATCAAACAAAACTTTATTTTATTTAAACTCTGGAAGCTTTGGAAGCTAAATATTGTGTATATGGGACTTTCATTAATTAAAAATTGAAATTTGAGAACCAATTATTTTTGAACGATTAAAATAACAATGCATTAGTAACTATTTACATCGTTAAGCAACTTTTGATGTTGTTAAATTATTAATATCTTTCGCTTTATAGCTCATATATTACTCATCAAACATATTACAGTAAATTCATTTTTCAGGAATTTGCACTAGCAATCAAAATAGAAACAAAACTGATGCGAAATTCCTATAACGTCATATGAATGGGGTAACATGATACCTTCGGATATTTCCTTCGAAATATCATTTCCATGAAATGCGTTTTCGAGATAACTTCGTTTGAGACGATACGTCTTCTCGCATGGATGCAATATTACTGAGATCGTGCACGTGAAAATATTCGCGTACTTCAAGTTATAAAAAGAATTCCTATCAATAGATGAGAAAATAAGCTTTGGAGGCAGGAAAATCCATCTGAGCGATAAACTTGTGGAATGCTTTACTTCCATTCTAGGAGACCTGGATTCGGTTATGAGATGATGTTGAAACGATTTCAGTCATGCACGCTTGCAAAATCTGCAATATATCTCCCTATGAAGAAATTAAAAATTATGGGGATGCAGGTATCCACGTGTTATTCAATTGGAAATTACCTGGTGATACTTTAGATGGTTTTCTTTCTATAGGTATTCTATGAAACGAAGACGTGCAAATTTTTATATCACAAGAGGAATGCTTACATCTGCCCATTTTATGGAACACAAGTAATCAACTGTTACATATCTCAAAAGGGAAGGTGACTCATGGGAAATGAAGAAGGGTAGCACGTTGTTTGCTTAAAGAAACGGAAATAATTCGAATTCTTTGAGTCGACTTATCTTCCGGTGCGTTCTATTCAAAGCAATGGAATTTTTTCATCTCCGTTAACAGCTACAAGAAGTACCAAGGTAGTAAATGTCAGATATTCGCAATCAAAAATTTTATTTAATTTTCCAATGGTTGGTTGAAACGCTTCATAATGGATCGCATATTTCAATTCGAAAAATTATTAATAATGAACATGCCTAGGTTGCAGAAATATTAAACTTTAATATTCTCAACTTTAAATCCAGAAATGCGACAGTAGATAGAGGTTTTACGTGATATTCAAGGTTACTATTACTTACGCACACTATTTTGAGCGATATCAGAGATGAATATTACGTGACATTATATTCATTACTTATCGAAATACTTTATTCGGACAACATTCATTATGAGCCAATGAATATTTGTATACTCTTTGGAAAACTAAGTTTAAATAACTTGCAGAAATAATAAGGAATTTTAATGAATAAATAACTGAATTGCACTTAATTTAACGAGTAAGTAACCTTCGTAAATTTATAGTTATTTTTAAAATTACGATACCACCCATTGAATCTGAATTCCAGCTTCCAGTATCCTAGTCTACGAAGCGTGTCTCCTTATGGAACGTTAATTGAGAGCGTATATCTGCCCCATTAGAGCGGACCGCGTATTGCTCATTAAACGCCCGGCTTATTTGAAGCACAAGCCGTAGCGGCCAATTTATTCTCAACAGCGCGGCCTTGATGGCGGCCGATTCGTGAGTACTGTGTGTGGAGTGACCGCAGTGCGTGGGCAAAGAATGGCTCAGGAGGGCTTCGTTAAGCCGAAACGACTGACTGATCTCATCTCCGTGTTTGGGATATCACGTGCGATGAGGTGGAGTACATCAGATCACGACCTCGGTTTGAAGGTGAAATGTCATTCGGTGAATGCAGAGGTAGATTGGTATCAACTGGAAACATTCCTATGCGATATTCCAATTCAATATCCAGGGCTATCGAAGTGAAGCTGTAAAACTGATTGGGAATCTTTCTTTTCGAAAATCAATTACTTATTTTAAAAGATACTAAAAATTTAGCTAAGGATAATGGAACAAAAACTTCTAACAGACTATTTTAAATCCTTTTTCCAGATTACTCATTAATAATTTTTTTTCGTAGCACTTTCGTTCAATGATATTTTAAGGTATATTTCTCCTGTCTGAGTGAAAATACTATAGTTCGGAAAATAAAATCTGCATAACTTTATATCGAATACTTTTACGTTTATTAAAGGAAAGAATATGTAAGGCACACTTTCTTACGAAACCAGGAAAATAAGCTTGCGTTTTTTTTCGAGGATTACTGAATTTTTTTATTTATGCCTAGGTATCTTTGGTTAAACCTGAATTAACTTACGAAATTTTATAGAGGCGTCACTTCACATAATGAATTTAGAAACTGATATTTTTATAGAACTTAGAAATATTGCAAAATTTTTCTTAAGACTTAAGAAGTATTATAGCATTTTTAATAATTGCTTCAAGGCAGCGATCGCAGAGTAGATTTCTAATGACGATATCCTTAGTTTCCAATTTCAATTCCTTTCACTAAAACATTGCATCCATCTGATGATTAATTTGAAGATCTCTTTAACTACTTTTAACTACCCACGTAGAATAATTATTCAGATGAGCTAGTAAACGACCAAACCGCAACTCGTCGTTTTATACTTTCTCTAAGCTTAGAAACTTAAGCGCGGGCAGATTGAGTCGTAAGACTACGTAAAATTATTCTTATAAATATGTGATTGAAAATATTTTGGAGCGAACGCAAGAAACTATAAAAGCAGGTGATGTCAGTGGAGAATGGAGGTTCCACTCTGTATGACTTCGCCCTCAGATTGTCGAAATAGCCTTGCATTTGAGTATCAATCACCATAAAAGTTTTCCTGCCTTTCATTTCATTCCGACAAAAAAATTCCTGTCGTCCATAGAGCATTCCTTTCACTAGAGACCTTCATATTACTGATATCGTAAACTTGACCCGAGCGGGTTTCATATGCCATACACACGCCATGAAAGCTAAGTAAAGAAAGGCCTAGGAATTCTCATCCGCGTGTAATATCTCGAAAATTCCACGCTTCAATGAGAGCTCGGCATTCATGGAAAAGGGTTGTAAATAGGAGAGAGATTACGTATTTTTGTGATCACACTCGTAAAGGGGATATATATTCTCCGGTCATATTAGAGAAAGTGGCACGAAAAGAAATAAAGTAGTGTGCATCAAAGTTGTTTTGATCCCAAATTCCAGGTTGAGAGCATATGAAATGATTATGCTCAAAATTCTCTCTTTTATTACGAGTATAATCATCCATGGCCAATTTTATTAATTAGCTATAATTTTCCTAAAGAAATTTTTCAAAAGGCGTATTCCCATGCAATCATTTATAAAACACCTAATTGATTGATTGGTTTATAAATCAGATTATCAATTATCTTCTTCAATGTATTTTCAATTAATCCCACCAAGTGATTGATATAGAATGAGTTAATACATATCACGCAATTTAATTGACATTTTTAATAAAATATTTCAATGACGTAATTTTGATCATTTCGTAATGACTTAACTAATTACTCGTAATTGTAAATCATCAGGATTGATATAACTTGTTAAAAATACTGTACAATTGAATCATATACATATCACGCAATTTAATTGACATTTTTAATAATATATTTCAATGACGTAATTTTGATCATTTCGTAATGAATTAACTTATTACTCGCAATTGTAAATCATCAGGATTGATATAACTTGTTAAAAATACTGTACAATTCATCATTCCGTTGGTACTAAAGGGAAGAGTATAAAGAATACAACTTATTACTTAAACATAATTCTGTGACAGACAACTCATAAAACAATTATCCCCTTAAGGAAGATCCATCCCATTTGTGGAAGCATGAGCAAAAGAAAAGGATTTTAAAAGATTCTCATTAAAGTGGCACAAGAAAGGCGAATTCTCATCGTATTGATCCACTTTTAAATCTATTAAATTCATCGATACAGGAATAATTGTAAACCAAATCATTGCGTTTAATTCAACTATAAAAACAACAATAACAATTGAAGCAAAAGGATTAATGTAAATGAGCGAAATAAATTAAATATCTTTATATTTATAAACTATTATTGACCCTAGAAATTGAAATTATAAGAGCACGCGGACATTAAAAAAGTGTACAAACACTTAACTTAAGAGATATTAATTTCTGATAATTACTTCACAACAATCTTCTATGGGCAACGGGAAACTCTTTTGAGCAATCCACTGGAATTGAAAATGGCGAATAGAAGGACAGACATCTGGCTCGACATCAAGGGGTTGATGTCCAACAGCGGATCATTTTTTAATACAATCTGCACTTCCTCCACCCACTGAGGATTTTTCAGAGGCATTTGACCTTCTCAGCTCAATCCTACTCCCACCCAAGGCTCTCAACCATTTCCCGCACGCATAGGCGATGCTATTGAAACCTCTCAATTATGTGCTCATTTCACGACTTACTTTTGTATCACATTAAAATAATTCCTCATCAATATATCACCCTTTCCCATTTATTTCCAGCAGATAGTCCCTTACCTTAAAAAGGAATACACGCCTTTCTCTTTTAATCGACAAAAAATTTGATCGTTTAATTTTCATGATTCCCTTTTATAAGAACGAATTCATTAGCCCACAAATGAAAATACTTTATCTATGAATTGCCTTTGATTTAATTTTTTCTGCAATATATTTCATAGACTTTTATAAAATTCTAACTTCGTCCGCCTGTACACGTACATTCAAAGTCTACCCACTAAGGACCGGAATTCAACTCCCTTAACTTTATAAACGCTAAGTCATGAGGGGAAATACGAGTATAGAAATTATGTAGCAACTAATATCATCGAATAAAATAAGACAGTTGCGAACTGAATAAATATAAGTAACGTTATAACTCCTCCATCAAAACAATATTAAAATTATCCTATCTAAAATATCATCATATAAAAATTCCAAGGGAATATGCACTAATTCTTTTCCTGGTCAGATATTACATCTGAGACTCGTATTAAAACAAATTAAGGGAATTCTACAAAGTTCATTCCCAAAATTGTTTCCCCTGAAATTGCCAGTTCAAACGCTTCCCTGGCAAAGTATTGCAGCCAAGTTCTGCATAACGACCTACAAAGTTTGCAGGTCCTGTGGGATAGGTTCCGTAGATAATTTCATTCCTCTCCAGCAATAAGCTTTGGCATGCTTCCGGAATTCTAAAGCGATCTACTCTCGAGTGTTCCAGAGCTCTGGAACCTTTGCATATCACGCCGACTGAATCTTCATTCGCTGCAATTCCCTCAAAGAATGCTAACGCCTTAATTTCCCCTTTAATCCTTGTAAAGACATGGATTACGGTTTCTCCTGAGATATTTTATACGATAAGATGTGAAGTTTATCATTTTTTATCCAAATTTCATTATAATCACCAGCCCTTATAAATTATAAATAAATAGTCTAAGATCTTACAATCTTTTCGAATTTTAGAACCCATTCCAGAAAATGGTCAAGATGGACGTATTAAAACCCGATGCGATGAATAAGACTTTTTGAATGTATAAAAATAATTCTATTTTCATAATATGACTAAAAATATTTCTAGAAAACGAGACGTAATTATTCTTTAACAAACGTATTACTTAAGAAAAAAATTTCGTTCACATAAAAAAACCAAACGACGGAATTATAATATCTATAATTATAATTGCAAAACAGTATCAAAAAGACGCGAAGATGAGACGAAAATAAGAATATAAAATTGTTTTGGTAGAACTGGGAGAAACTACATTTGTAAATAGAAAATGCGTGGTATGCACAGTTATATACATAGCTACCTTGCTCTCAACTACTTGTTTACTTTTTTCCAGCATAATTGAGTTTATTTCGTGAGAATGCTATGTTCGTCTTAAAACTATTTTAAAGAAAGTACCAACAAAAATACCGACTTATAATTCAAGTGATTCCGTTACGGTACAATTTTTGCAAATAATTTTCATTTTCATAAGTGGGAACTTCTCCATGGCGACATTGATAACAAGTAGGCTTTTACTGAGATTTCTTTCTTTTATTCTGCTTTGAATTTTAACGAACTCTCGTTGAAATAAGTCCATGGTCGTATATTTTCCCCGCAGACATGTATAGCATTCCGTGAAAATTGGTGCCAAGCGCAGTCCAATCGCGTTTTTCTCATAGAAGATAGGTTGAGTTGGTGGAAGAAAATTATAGCTCCGATGAGACTGAACAAGCAAAGAACAACTCTCCCGCGAACATAATTAATTGGTGAAAAGTTTAGAAATACCATATTCTATATCCTATGTGTATCTTACTCGATACTTGATATTTTCACAACGACACAAACAGAAAAATGCATCAAAATATACAAAAATAATCTAGCAGCAATGATCTATAAGTAGTTAAATCTTTTAAGCAACTATGGAAAACGCATTCTTCTTTTCAATTCTATGATTTTCATCGAGGATGACAAGATAAGAAAGACCAAAAAACCTAAAAATATCGTTTAAAATATTAATTGATGCATATTAATAATTTTCGCAGGTTTGAACCTACCCTTCGAAATTATCAATAGAGAACAAGAAAATCAGCTACAGAAAAGGAAGATATCGCTTAACTTAGATCAACGTGTAAAAGTCATGCTTAAAAAAAATAATATGCATTAGCAATCTTGTACTGCTTCATTAATGAAATAATGTAAATATGTAAAATTTTCTCTTTCTCATTTTGTTAGAAGTTATGGAAATACAATACTTAATAAAAGATACAATATCTGCGCATTACGAGATTCACATAAATAATTTGCTCACACTTATCAAAGAAAAGACTTACTATTTAGAAAAAAGTAAACCTATCCTTGAGCAGTAAGATTATAAAGTAGCTAATCATAATTTCAAATACTCTTAATCACGTACTCTAAATGTGTAAACCATAAATTATGTTAATTATCACAGCAAAGCCCGTCTTTCTGAATCTTATGAATTTTCAAGGAAACAAATATTTTCTAATTAATTATCTTCAAGAAATATCCCTCGTGCAATACAACGTTTTGCCTTAAATCGGACGAGTAGGTAGCAAATGTAATTGAAAAAACTGATTTTAACTCAAGAAGAGGTTTGGAAAAAGTAATATTTATCGGAAATTGAATTAACTGCGCAAGTTATGAAGTCAATTCAAACCTCGTAATAGAATCTCCCATCTGTGCGATCCCATTCAATAAGTAACCAAGGTGAAGTTACGGACTACCCTATCTTGTAAACAGACTTGTGCCTTCGGGAGCTATCCGAGTCCCTCGCAAGGCGTACCAAAGGGGACCGATAAGAAGCCATCCTACAGCTAATGACTCTATGGCTTTTAACAATAAACAGCTACACATTCGCTCGTTTTGACTAAAGCCTATAAATTTCCTTTATGGTGAAGACATGAAAAGGTATATACAAAGACAAACTTCTAAATCACAAAATTATATCTCAGATTATGAGAATAAACGATGGACTTGACGAGAAGCGAAAGCACGAGTCTAAGGTATTTACACAACCAGATGGGACAAATGCATTCAAAAAGAAATACATTTACAAGGAAATCAGGAAATTATTGAAAAATATATTGTGAAAAATGAATTTTATACCTCGGAAAAGTTCAATATTATACTACAAAATTCAATATGCTAAACTACATGAGAACAGAGATAAGACAGACTTGTCAAATAAAAAATACTACTGAAGATCAAGGCAAACAAAAGAATAAACTAAAAAAAGGTAAAGTAAATTAATTCTACTCAACATTTCTCCTTCATTGTATTTACAGCTCAGCTAACTGGTGATGCAATTTTTTGCCGGCGGTGGGTCGTTGGCCGAATCTTCGAACAGAAGTCCTTTCGTCTTGGAGGCCAGGTAAACACTGTTAAAGAAAAAAAAAGTAAGTGCCCTCTGAAGAAAAACTAACAAACTAATTGAAGCTGTAAAACTATAAGATATTACTATATACTATATAATATTTAAGATTGTGACAGCAAAATAGAATATAATAAAGTATAATAAATATTCCACAAATATAATAGAATCGGTATAGCTTTATTGTGGATATAACTATAATAAGATTCTACCTCTAAGATTTTGAAGAAAAATAATTAATATATCATAATCAATCAAATAATTAATAATCCATGAAAGCATTATCTACACTCTCAAGATGAATCGAATGATGCTAAGACGAATATAATAGTGTGGCAGCAATGGAAACAAGGATCTAGAAATGTGTCAAGAAGAGTAGCTCCTATCTGCACCACTGATTCCAACACAAAGAGGAGGCAAAGAGATGTAACGGTTATTTTAATCTAACCTTCTAGATTATTTATTAAGAAAATTTTCAACAGAAAAGGAAGATATAATTTAGCTAATATCAAAATGGAAATGCTATGTTCAAAAGAAAATGCTTTAGCAATCTAGCATCGGTCCATTAACTCCATGAAGGATTTGTTTATACTTTAAAGATTAATAAGTCCCTGAAATAATGAGTTTAAATATATAGGAGGATAAAGAAGGATCAATCCTGTCAAATATAACGTTGAACGTTTCTTTCATGTAAAAATTGAGGCAAAAATGAGCAGAAGTGTAACTGGATGGATATCACAAACCTTAGCTTTGCAGCTAAAAGGTAAGATTGAACTGAAAGTAAAGACACTATCCTCTCATCCAGAATAAGCACTTAAGGGATATAACATAAAAAGAAGCATGAGGGAATTGGACTTAAACTACAAGAAAGCTGTGGTATAAGAAACCGCCTTAATTGAAAAGATGTTCTTTAATCCAGTAACAATAATGAAAATTACTCCAATTATGAGAAGTATCATAACATTGGATGGAAGGAGTGTCATGATTTTCAAGGATCATATGGAGAAATTCAATGAAGGATTGAAAAGTAAGAGGCTACTTCTATGCTCCATAAAATTATGCTCTAAGAAAATTGAACACCCAACCATTAAAATCAGCATGAAATGCATTTGAAAGTAATGTAAATTAAAGTAATAAATAATTAATAAAGTAATAATAAATTATGGCTAATTGTAGAGCAATGTGACGGGACAATTGAAAAGAATGCAAAAGAAAAACTCAATCCTCTGAAACAGGGAGATTCAGGGGAACACTAGATATGATATACAAAGATACTGTGAGATACACAGATTAACATTAGAGGATTCAACACTATGATTCAATAGATTTCAGAAAAGAACAAGAATAAAAAGTAAAAGTCAAACCTGCTTCACTAATCTCATAGCAAAGCATCGTAATTGATTTAAATGTCTTTGAAAGTATAATAATAAATAAATGAAGTGCGTGTAGATAAAATGTATGGTACACAAGCTTTGAATGGTAAGAAATACGAAATTAAAATCTACCGGGAGATAAACAAGATATTCATTAATTTTCCTGTCGCAGATAACTAAGAATAATTAAATTACAGCCCCTTATAAATTTAAATTTAGAAATTAATAAATTATATAAATTAATCTCCCGCTAAACTTTTATCTCGATTCTGATTGGCTGAGAGAAAAACAACTGGTGTCAGTGCAAGTATTGTATTGTTATACTCATACTTAATATTTCTTTATCTAATTACCGCTTGAATACCTCTAAAATTTCTCCCTTCATTTACGTCGACCGCGAATAATGTCGGTTCTCTTGAATTCGGAAGAAAAAATTTCACGATACATTATGAAAATAGTAATTCTGTCCATAATGACTCACGTAGTAGGAAAAAGTCATAATAAAAACTAGTATTCATATAATTTTTAACGATTACTATAGACCTTATGTTCATTTTCAAAAATCCTTCTCCAATTTTAAATTCCCGCCGGTGACAGTCACGCCTCCAAATACCACAATGCATCATGCACTTTTAACAGCGACCTCACCGTGTCCACATCGTCTGCAAACACCAGTCATTTAATTTCCCTTTTTGCCTATTAATATATACAAATGATTACAAAACCATCCTAATTAGAACTATAATGCCACGACGAAGTTTTCTGTTAATAGAAACGGCTCCAGAATCTTATTTAAGTTCGAATTGTAGCGGTAAAATATGCACGATAAGTTTGAGAGAGTTACCTATCCCTTAAATTCATTATTATTATTACTATCTAATCTTATTAACGATGAGTAAGATATCTATCATGACAATGAATCGGAATCTGTGTTTTCGAATCTCGTCTTTTCGAAACAATCAGTTGGTAAAATTCGCGAATCACATTCTTGTTTTCATTCACATTACACAGGCAAAGGGCGAACATTATAAAAATACGTTTCATACCTTAAAATTTCCTTGGAAGCACGTTTCCTTGCTCTCTTGCTTCAAACACACTCACATGACGATAGCCGTAATGCTTTTCTCAACTAAAAAGCCATCTCTTTTATATGGTCTCTGATTAACACTGAACAAATAAATTGCTTCATAATCACTTTATCCATGAGGAAACAGGAATAATCCACAAACAATGAAATTGATCGGAGAGGCTTAACATAACTTTAGGTCCTACTCAATCCACAAGCAACACGAACGAACTTTGCTTACAAGAAAGGCCCGCCAACTGAGGCCGGAACAGCGACAAGTGAAGGATTACTTCGCCATCTGTTGGAATGCAGTTGAGAATAATTTCCCAAGAAAACTAGGCGTTGAATGTCGATCTATTGTTACTACTCCTCATCCAATATTCCGTGAAACAAATAAAGGCATAGACCATCTGTATATCACTAACTCTCTTTACTTGCCCGTTGTCTGAGCAACTGTTAGCCAAGCATGGATCCGGTTTCCCATGTTGCTAAAAGTCTTACTACGGAGAATTTTCATTACTTGCGAAAAAGGAAATTATTTCAATAAGCTATTCAAAGAGCGGATAATTCAGAAAAGTAGTTTACGAAGACGATGGGTAAAAATTGGAACAGAGACGAAATAAATAATGAAAAGTATTAGCCGGTATTTGAATGAATTTTAAGCGTTTATTGTATATTTTTTAATATATTGAAAATTGAGAGATTGAGGGAAGGTTGTTGATAAATATGTGTGAAAGCAAGAAATTGTGCTTATATTTTAATGAAATGAGTTCTTTCGAAATCCTTGTCTTACTTTGTACACGAATATCGTATGTTTAGTTTGGGTTCAATTTGATGGGCAGAGCTAAGGTATACATGTTAGGTCTTTTCTTAAAAAATAATGCCTGAATAGCTGGTGATTTAACACATTTATTGAGTCATTTGAGGATAACATTCATTGAGGCTGTTATTTTATACGCTCATTTCATGTTTCGAAAGTAAATAATATGCATTATCAACATAGTACCGGTCCATTAATTGAATAATGTAATTTTTCTAAATTTATGGAGCCCCTTCATTTGATTAGAACTAACGGAAATACAATCTTAAATCTTAAAAATAGATATTGTATTAGCGTATTATGATAATTGAAAATCCATCAACCCATACCAATATCTTTCAATCACAACAAAAACTTAAAAACGCAACCTTTCCTATTTTAAAGATCACAGATGATCTCATATCAGTTTTTCGTCACCTTCATCAGATAGTTTAACCGATGTCATCGTAACCATGGCACTCATTTCCGTTGCCATGGATACCGCCCACGCGGGTCATAAAAGAATCTTTCTGTTCCGCGTGGAATTCCGAAGGAGAGGTTCCACCAAAGGTATCAACCACTTAAGTACGATTTCGGTGTATCCTTTAGCACGTGCAGAGACAGTGAAAAAAGGAGGATGAACCAGAAGTCCCTTTTTGCCCTTTGAGATCATAAATATGTATAACGCGGGAGGATTCGCATGGTTCTTCTATCTTTCTTTAAACCTGATTATATTACGAAGATATATTAGTATTATTAAGGCTATGTTACCATGATTTTGGTAAAATTGTAACAATTTGGTAACTTAATGAATGATAAAGGATTAATAATTAATTTTCATAAATAATAATTTAGGAAAGCATAATAATTAAAATTTTTGAATTATTCCACAGCAGTGAGACGTTTAATCTTTTGGGAATGATTATTTTGGAGGATTCACTCCATACGGTAAGATATTAAATAATTAAAACGAAATTTCTTTCAAAATTTGATTTAAAAAGATTGCTATATTTTTATGGTTCGTTTGTTACATCACACGATGAGATAAAGTATGAATTGAAATATTTTAGGAATGTTTTTCATTCCATATATAATATTCTGATCTTATAGAAAAAAACAAGTCTATTAGACTGTGTGCATTGCATATTGAATAAATCCAACTTTCTGCAAACATTTGATACTTATTAAGATGACAGAGAGGTTGATTCATTATGCATGCACTCTTTTCTAGACATGGAAAGCTATAAAATACCCCTGAAGATGATTTATATCATGCTTTCTACTGAAGAAATTGCTTACTTCTTGGCTTATTTAAAGCATTCTTTTACTCTCATGGTCAATGTTTTTCTTTTTGTAATAAATTATCGGCTTTTAACCTATTTTCACTTAAAACTCTTGATATATGACCAATTTATAAGGCTGAGAACCAATTACCATATGCATGGAGGGAAGGCATTATCGGATGGGGTTGCAGAAGGAGCACTTCTTAAGCAGTCCTCGAAACTCTGAAAGGGGCTTAGTAGACATGCATATTCCGTCCCTCCGCAAGAAAGATCTTTTCAGATTGATGAATATGAATTGATGCCCACTTTAAACCTCTGAGTACTTGACTCTGGAAAATTTTTGACTGCCGAAAACAGTGAAGAGTTTGCGAGATAAGTACACTTCATAAACTTTTCGTATTTCGAGGTTAATTGCGTAGGGTCTGTTGCAAAAACTCGCCATCAACTTTCGAACACAATTTAGGGAACACTTACGATTTCACTAATTTTCTTCTCCTCAAGAGAATTCGATTTGTTCTAGTTAGTTCTTGTTCCAAGTTATTCGTCTAAAGAAAATATCCTTCCTTATCAAAAGCAGTGGAGTTATAATTATCTTGAGCTAAATTTGCAACTTCGAGAAAGGAAAAGATAAACAAGAAAAATTCCCATTTTCCATTATTGTAATTCCATTATACTAATTCCATTTTTTTACACTATACTATGGCTTTCCACGAAGTCAGCCCTTTTTATAATGGTTTCATCTATACAATTGTAAGAGACGAAAAAATTAAAGCTGAATGGTCTAATATAACTAAGCATATAATTATTATTGATTCGCGAATGGTTGAGAATATTTCGTGCTTTGTGTAATTATTAAAGTAATCATTAAAAGTCTTTGAAATAATAACATGACTATAAGAAGAAATGAAATTATGTAAATGGTATGTATTGGCATTCAATTCGTCCCTTATAATTAATTGCTATTATTAAGTCGATGGTTTGTGATAAATCATGATTTTCATAACCGTTTCTTCATAATTTAAAGGTCAAAGGTCAGAGCTATTTATATAATAAGCTCTTGAGTAATTAGATGCAGGCTCTACAGTCTGAGAATAATGAAGAATGAATTAACACACTAATTAATAGGAAATTTCGTCAGTAATGAATATAATGACCGACTAATTATCACAAAATTTAACAAGAAACTTTAAGTCCCGTGGTTGTAGAATAATCAATTCCATTCGTAATATAAGTAAATGAAGATCATTAATTGAGTTACTTGAATATCTTCTTTTTTAGACCTAATAACTGAAGAAAATAAGGAATTTAAGAATCTTATATCGTATAATAGGCCAATTATAATTTAATATCATTATTTCGATTCGTCTTTAACTTACGTATACACGGTGCAAAATTACGAAATGCATATTAAAAGCAATCCTTGGATAAACGAAAAATGAGCATATACTCTCCTATCTATTCTGTTTCGTAACGGCTAAACTTACTTTTGAACGAAGAATTTCAGATTCCTAGCTGTTGTCTTATTCTTGTTCTATCAAACTTTTTTGGAGTTTTAGCCTCCCTTTCCCTTATCGAATTCTACATCGATAATTGTTTCTTTCTATTCAGATGCTTTCCCCTTCAAATTCCAAGCATAGTCTCCCCGAGAACTTAGAAGAAAATCATAATATTTTTGGCGTCTATGGAGTACCTTTATTTTTTTTCTGAGCCTACTCCGCTCTTAGAAAATTGTTTTCATTCTCACCTTACACTTCCTTTTTTTCATACGGTAATACTTATTTTCCTCCGTTATTTTTATTGCCTACAAAAAATTATCAATCAAGATATAACCTAAATCAAGATCTTAAATCTTGTTTTCGATGGATTTCAATAAACATTAATTCTCAATAATCCGTGGTATTAGGAGTTAATATATTCCTGGTTTTTATTAAATAAATTTGAAAACTAGTGTATAAATTTATCTCAATGCTTTTTACCACTTATTGGACAATATAAACATCAAAGTTACGAATAACTTGACAATTCTGAAATATAGTTTCATTTTATAACTGTCAGTTTCAAAGTTCAATCAGATCATATCATTTAATTTGTAGTATTTTCTACCACCTAATAACTATGTTTCTTTAACAAAGAGTTAAAAGTACGCAGCTACATGAAATGAACTTCCTTCTACAACAATCAGAACGTACATATGGAAGGAACCTTCGCCGTCAGATGGAAGGCGGTAAATCACGGAGAATTAAAACCCAAACTGCCTAGAGAACCTGTGCAGATGTTTGCTAAAGTGCAGCTAATGGAAGGGAACATTTCGCACTGTGATAGGGAGATGTATTGAGACACGCGAATCGGTTAATCCAGACGCGGATTAACCCTTACGTTCGCTGCAATATTCCCCTCACTTGATGGAATGAAGACGCCCGAAGGAGTTTAGAGTATCACTGCTCCGCAGGGGGGCGTAAATTCAAACTAATTTATGCACAAAAATCGTTTGAAATTCGAGGGCTGAAATGGGGGCGCTCTTTCTCTTGAGGATCTAACTATACCTATTGGAATTGTTCGAGAATCTAACATTGATTCATTGAGACTATTGTCAAATAAAATACTTCATCAGTATGTGCAATCTGAAGGATAGAAAATGGAAGAGTTTTCACAAAGATAAACTGTCAGGGTAGGTAGAATTAATCAACATTTATAATTCCTTGATAGAAATCCATACTAACAAAAAAATACTTTTTCGTGTCGAGTTGCCATGGAAAATGGCCGAGAAACGAGGTATTCAATATCCAGAAAAATGATAAATCTATCGAATTATCGAAAAATACCTGCATTAATAAACAGATCGCTAACTATATTAATGGACAATCGTATTATGTCCAATATACGATAATAAAAATTAGGTAAAGACAAATAGTTATATGAATATAGCTTTATTTAGTGATAAAGACGTATAGAAAAAAAAGTTAATACCAACTTCTATGAAGTTTTAAACCTCTTGTCCAAATTGAGATCTGCTATGCATTGTTCTCATCTCATTATAATAGCAACTAAAGCATATCTTTCTCAATTACTTTACCTCTAATGTCATTCTAAAATAGGATACTCTTTAATTCTAATTATTTTCCTACGAGATATTCTCGTTGCACAACTAAAAGAGAACAAACACCATGTGTATATAAAATGACAAGCAATTCGTCCATCACCTTTATTAGGAAGGCCAATAATTCATTAATCCGGGAACCAATTAGCTGAATTTGATTAATTGCCCTTTCTTCCATTGCATTGATTGCCTCTTAGGCGGTGAGGGGGCTGATAATTGAGTACCCTACGATACCCATTCCTTCCTTCCAAGTCGCCTATAATTGCTCCACTACTCGAAGGGAGTACCATTAATCCTCGGAAGAAGGAGGGCTACTTGTTTAATCAGCAGTGAAATTTCCCTCATTCTCATATCCATCTTTTAAATGCAGCATGAGAAAAGGTTCTTCCGTGCAAATATTTTTCTTTGCACTCTTATGCATACACATCCTTGGTTAATCCATCGGCAATAATCCAATTTTAGAGTTCCCTACTAAACTTAAGAAGGAAATATACGGTTGAGAATCACACTGTCGTATTTTTATAATCCTTTCAAATATTAGCATAGAAATTTTAAATTTTTATGTATAAGATTTGTAAACTGCTTCAATTAAAAGAAGGTACTTCGTTGAGGATAGTAAGGTTTTGCAAGCTGATGATATATCAATTAAATTAAATTGATTTATTATCTCCAAAGAAAGAACTGGTTTACTTCCAATGTAACTTAAATTAATAAATACTCCGTAAATATTAGATTTCAATCTATAGCTTTATTGGAAAGGAAAATGAATCACTAGTGTGATACTATTGCTATCTCTTCCTTCACTATTCAGCAGTTTCTCGACAAAACACGGCTATCTCTTTCATTCCAATCCACCCCCCGTTGACATAGCAACCACGCCTCGAGGATGAGGCATATAATCTGGTGAATTCCTCGTCGCCTCCTTTATCGAGCAGTAGAGCCCATTCATTAGCATACTTAGGGTAGACATTAGCCTTTCGCACGGATCTGCCCTATCTACATCTTCAGCAACACCTTCCTCAGCTTTGGCGATGGAAGAGCCCGAAGGGGATTTTCTGGTCACGAGACGATCTTCCTCACTTCTTGGCGTGACGACCTCCTTTGAGTCTGATGACAGCAAGCCCGAGGGCAATCCTTTCAAAACTACGCATAATCACGCAGATGTGTTTCGTTATTTGGCTCTATAGTCGCAGCATTACTTATAATCTCAATATTTCTTTTTTATTATATTATTTTCTAATGTTATCAAAGTTATACGAAATGTCTAGCCGAATCCTAGTTACAATGATAGGCTAAAAATTCAAAGAACGCATCTGTTAATACATAAGAGTACCACCTGTTTGAGAGTCCTTTTTCAACACAATACTTTCGCATATATATTTCATATGCGTATATCTATTGAGTACACATGAGTTATATATTTTATTTAATAAGCTGTTTCTTAAAAATACTTTACGAGTATATTAACGCAAGATTTATTAAGATTATCGAATACTTTACGCTCTGTACGTAATTATCGGTGATTCTACAAAACATCGACATGTTTATAAGGCATCAAATTCATTTGTAAACAATTCAATTATTTTGCTCTGATTTTCGAGAGTAAAGAGATAAACGTATTTAATATCTATTAAATTAAAAATTGATTCTCAAAAAGGAGTAGATTGTGCACTATAATGACCTCAACATTCACTTCGTAAACCTCCACAGCTTAAAACAAGAGCGAATAAAATAACCATCAGTAATCGATGATTAAAAACAACATTCAGACAGCAAAAGCCCCCATAGCAATCAACTTAAAACGTTTGATATATTTGATTACTGATGGCATAGACTACGCGACTGAATAATAGCCAATCTTTCTCCACAGACAAACGACCAGCATATCCCATTTGTACGAACACGTCAACCTTTTGGCGTACCCTCTCGATGGGTTGAACTCCCAACACAATTGACGTCAAATACGCCACGGTTTCACGCCCGAAATTCCTTCCACGGACGCTGGCGAATTTAGAAGCTTTTGAGTTGCCTTATATAGGCGATTTGGAACTCTCTCCATGCTCCGTGGCAAGAAGAGCCACTGAAAGGTTCTTGTTACGTCCTCGACTGGTATAAACGAGGGTCGATTTAGGATCCAATGGAATTCCCAGCGGCCCTCGAACCGAATACACGGCCGTTTGTTTACCTCCCGAAAAGTTTGCGGCGAGTTCACGGTGGGATCGACGCGTTTATATTTCGGTGGAAAATCTAGAGGCTATTTTCCTCTTTAGAGAGAAAAGACGTCCAAGAGAAAGGTGCCTAAAATACCTCCTACTATTTGGGTCAACGTTTACTAATTGCATGCTTTACGTAAGCCAGATTCCGTCGAAGCCACCCGTGTGATCGGATGCATTGCGAAAGATGGTTTCTTTGACAACGGACGGTCAAATCGTTTCCACGTCCGTGAGTATTTTCGCAACAAAGCTAAGAATCATATGCTTCTCTGTTGTTTACTGTAAACCCATTAAGGTTCGTATTTACTTCCAAAAAGGATTTACGTGAATATTTTGCTATTTAATATACGAAAATATCTTACCATTCTATCAATCATCTTTATTCTGTGAAAAAGGATGAATCTTTGCGGATCTGTAGAAAAGAAAAAGTTGGGACACAAAACGGTCGTAGATTAAGAGTTATTAATTTAGATTCCAGTAGTTTCATGTATTCATTCATTTCAAATGTGTTAAGATTGAAAAAGCATCCTCATCATCAGTTTTTTATACCATTAACTTGTATGCTCTTTTACGTAAAAACAGATATTGTAATTTAACATCAAACGTAAAAAGATTAAAAAATAAACGTTCAAGAATTAAGATAAATTAAGTATATAATTCAGTATGGATATCATTATACGGATAGGCATAAACTATAGAATAAATCTAATTCCCCTAAGCGAGGATATTTGTCGATTAAAATGAAAGTTCCATTTCCCTTTCGAGATCAAAGGTACGTCTATTTCTCCTTTTGTGCCGCCAGAGTTCGCGCTAATGATGGGCACAGGACGTGCCCGATGAACGATGGAACGTAGATGGATAGTCGCGTATGTAGTCATTCATGCGTCGCTCCATTGCAGTTCCGTTCGCAAGGGTGGAAAGGAAGAGTTTCAGCCGAATGGATTTTGAATGTACTTCCGGAACATCTACGCACGCGCTTTTGTGACTACGAGAACGAATCGAGCTAAGCGCCGTACATAAAAGACCATTTTAGATGCGAGACATATAAATGTTACGTAATATAGTACATGATTATGGATACGGATGGAAAGGTTCGAGAAGCCATAGGACGTATTGTATTTGATGCTCCATACATTTTTTCCATGCTTCTTTACTTCTGTGCATTGCTATAAGAGCCATATCTCTAAAAGAGCGATTTACATTGTACATCGCGTATTTTTCGTATAAATTTCTCATTAAATTCCAACTCAACAGAGCTGACGAATAAAATAAAACTTGCCTTCTAAAAAAATTACCCACTAACTTGAATCGATTAAATTTTAATCAAAATTTATTTATCCTTAAGGACGCCTAACGCTAATTAAAACTCTTTACTCATTGCTCGCTGTTCATGACCCTGACCAACTACACGTAAATTATATATTTACAGCAAATAAATAAGAATAAATTTACCCTTTAAATTCCATATTGATGCATAGGATTTTCAATTTACGCATAATGTTTTCCTTTATGCATTGAATCTAATATTTATGTATGTAGGAGGTTCCAAGAAAAAACATTTAGATACCGTATGGTGCTTATTTTATTCTACTGCATAGAAAAACAGATGCGGTCCCCATGGTAATCCACATCTCTTCAGAGACATCATCCGAAAAGACACCGCACCAATGCTTATCCATGGAATGAAAAATGGATAAGCCATTCTGAGTGGAAATGGTGAAAGGAGCAAATGTTCACATTGGAAGGAAACACAATAGAATTGTGGTAGGGATGAATTTCATATCTGCCATTGCGTTCGCTCGGCAGAAAGGATTTGCCACAGGCATTGACGCCTGAGGCTTTAATGAAACATTTCTCGCCAGAGGGCTCTAGAAAGTAGACAATGGGAAATTTAAATTCGTCTTTAAAAGGCAAATCGTGTTGCTAAAGTGGGAAAAAAGCTTTGCGCAAACATAAAATACGTGATGTGTGACATTTCGCACAAACAGTTACTGCCATTGTCCAAGAGTACGCCATGAATGTCGAGATTGCATATAAGTAATCGAATAGTTTGATTTTTACGCTATCGCTATTAAAATAAAATTCCAAAACGCTGGAATAACATACTGCGACGGCTCCTATATCTCAAAAACAGTCTCCGATTCTATGAGGAATAAATAAATGGTGAACAAATAAGGGTAATTATGGAAGATTAATTATTATGCCTATAAATGATGGCATGGATATGATAGTTCTTAAGGTAACATCACAAAGATCATTCAATGCAAAATTTATGGCATTATTAGATACAGCAGATAGATGTTACACATCTTATACTACTTTAAATATAGAAAATATTAATATTATATTACGTAAACTATAGAGAAATAATTATCTCGCAATCAGTTTCTTTGAAATCGTCAAATAGCACCTTGGTTACGTAATATAAACACTCATAATATTTACGTTTGCTTATTGAATTATTCATGGAGTATGTAATATTTAAACTACTCATAATCTAAACTACTACTACTGAATAATCCACAACACAGAGATCTTTGAATTACTATTCTTATTATTATTTATCTTATATTTATTATTATATTCTTATAATACTGCACATTAAATATTGCAATATCAACCTGTAAAACGATTCGTATATCATTCTAAGTTCCGCTTATTATTACTTGTATTGAACCTGAATATATTCGTCTCTACATGCTCCACTCAAAATCTGGTATGAAAAAATCCATCCACATTGTTACAGCCATTCTTGCGAACATACCATTTCATGCATTCTTTCCCGATGTTCGAAATCGCTCTTAAATCTACGCTCATCTTTCGCTCTTCCGAATGGAAATCGGACTTTCTCCCCTCAAATTCCACGCCCACGCGACTGCTTCCCAATATCCAGAATTCCAATCGAATGCATCCAATATTTCAAAGTCAGATTGCCCATTTTCATTCTTGGCGTCATGTTGAAAATGCGAGTGATGACGAAAGAGATGACGTAATAACGTTAAAAATGGCGAAGATGGGAAGAAAAGACTAAGCTCGATGATATTTGTGTGTACTTCATGAAATTCAACAGAATATTATACTAATCCTCCGCATTAAGCCAAACAAGAGCACTAAATCATTCAATAGCACCACATGACACCCGCAAATTTGATGATGACTTCTTGTTTTAATAAAACAAGTGCTTTTTATGAAAACCAATACTATAGTACTTTGCCCCATCAGTATCCTGCGTCATATAAAAGAGAGCTATGATAAAGAGAAAATAGTATTGCCAACTTTAATTTTTATTAATTGGAAGTTTCGTTCAGTATTAAAGATCCCTATTACCAATATAAATATAAAATAAAAGTGAATGAATAACGAAATATATTATTTGACCATCATTTACGACTAGAAAGTATTTCTGCTTCTGAAATGCATCGTGCTCGCGGGAACATGTTCCAAACACCTTTCCCTTTCACCACAACCCGCGACTCGTTAGCACACTCACTTCGGCTTATGGACTACATTTCCATTGAGGTAGTGTGTTTTGACGGCAAAAGAAAATTCTGATCGCGATATTACACCAGTACAATTACCTCCTCCTCTTTCAAGTTATGTTTACCGTAGGTATGTAAGAAGGGAATTTTTTATGATGGAGATGAAATATTCGTTTCTTCTTATTGCTCCACCTTCTTATTTCAAAGTTAATTCAAAGGAAAATAACTACGAAATCGCTCATTTCTATTATTTTAATTTTTTGGCGTAGTTAGAATTCGTAACTATCATGGAATTCCTTGCTGTGGAGACAAGCTCTTCATGAGTGATTAATTCTACGGAACTGTTTTAAGCCAAGAAGTTATGGATAGAATTAGGAGGAAATTTTGGAAGACTGTTACATACGTTAATATATCTGAGGAAGAGAAAAGAAAAGGAACAACTCACAAGTGGAATATATACTAATAATAATACTGATTTTCTGAAAAACAATGAGCCATACGCTAATTAATAAAGACATGTAGAATTTTAAAGGGATTAGATAGATATTGCATGCGTATAAACGGAAAATAACTTCTCATTTCTTATACTGCATCACTTTTTAGTATTTAAAATATTTTTATCTTTATACAGAATTACATACAGGCATCAAACAGAGAGCACAGCAGTTACAAACAGTGTTTGTATGCATATGAATGGAAAACTCAATTATATTGTACGATATATTAATATAACATTAATATTGCGAAAAAATATATGCGTATTAATTGTATAAATATTTAATTACCCATTTACTGATAAAATTCTCTATTTTATTAACATTTACGAAGATAATGATACCCTGTTTAAGGATTTAAGAAGTCTAATGGCCAAATGAATTAATTTCGATTAACCTGTATACGAGAATTAGAAAAAGCTCTGCTACATTTTAATAAGAGATTAAATTTTATTGTTTGGTCTCCGCATCAACGGAATCCTTTAACACCCGGAAGTAGCTTGGAAAATATTATCCTTGGGATTATCGCTCGGCTGGAAACACAACCAGGAACCGATTTCCATAGCAATAACAATCGAGTTTACACTCTCTCGGGGCAGAAACAGTTCGACAAAGCCGCAGGCATTCAACCCACCGCTACACTTGAAACCCTAATCCGCGGCGTGTGGGAAAGTTAATAACTTTCAATCAATGATCCCCCACAGAAAATATTGCAATTTCGAACCCCGGCTGGAGCGGAAAATTAAGTCTGCGGACAGTAATTTTAGTGTCTGGTTCAGCGAGTATACACGCTCGATTGACTTCATTAAGTTAGCGTACATTTGCTTATCACACCTTCCACATCGTGGTCTTCTTTCACTCACGTACCCTTCTCCTTGAAAGCTGTTGATTTTAGAAGGATGAAAGACTTGGAAATACACTCATGCTTCTCTCTATCCTTCATTGATGACGTAATTTCAATTATCGCTTTCATTTCATGGCATATTTCATAGAGAAGTAACTCGCTTATTTCATTATAATAATTTTAAAATGTCTAAAATCTTTATGTAAATATTAAAGTAAAATTAAAAATTCGACATATTAGAATATTCCTCGTGCACTCAAAAAGAAACAATATGCAAGCAATAATCAAACTAAATCTATGGAAGTTGTCATGTGATTTTTGGAACTAGAATTGAGTCCTCGACTTTAGAGGGCTTGGAAAAGTATTTACAAAATATTTCTTGAAAATTTCAGATGAATATTATAAATAATTATGCTTTAAAACGCATTAGTATTATAATAATAGCTCTATCTGAATCAAACAAGCATAAATACAAAAACATATTTTTTAAAATAATTTAAAACCACTCCCGAAGTTAATGGAAAGGATTTTCTATAGAACGTTCAATTTTGATTCGAATTTATTTACCGATATATATTTGCAGATTAAGCTAAATGCTGAAGCTCATTAATGGGTCACCTAAGTATATCACCCATTAAACTCGTTCCCCTTTTAACGCAAAATTGACTCTACCTCTCCATCAGGTTACTTGAAACACTTTGGAGAGAGCACATTTTTAATTTTATAATTAGGTATTTGCCTACGGGCAAACTATATCTGGCGTAAATCATCAGCCCATTGCGGTTAATCTAAAATGCGAAATATCATTCGAGAGAACGGCCATCAAATTAAAAGGTCAATTATTAATCGCTACTCATTCACCGAAATTTAGGATTGGCTCGAGGCGATTGAAAAATGAAAAACTCACTTCTTGGCATCTAATCGATATAAACTTTTTAATTTTTATTCTTAATATAAATTAACAATTTACGATACGTTTCTATAAATATATAATATACTATTCAAAATTATAGTACGCTCTATTATAAAATTTATTCTTTTAAAATTAAAATTAATCTTCCATCGAATAAACATGTTTACGCTAAAGTATTTATTTATGAGCAAGTTTATATCATGAACTACTTGTTTCTGGTAAACAAAATTCTTCTTAAGAAGAATTACTACAGTAATTGATATTTCGTATCTTATAATCCATAAGCGGTCAGTGAATCTGACGGGTTTCGGATTGTACCCTTAATCTTATGCAACCGGCGAAGCACGAAGAATTCCTCCCTCCCGTTTGGCCACCGTCTCTGATTCAGGGCATTATACATTTCTGTTTATTTATCTTAACAAATATTATGATTGTTTAAAAAGAAGAATTAGCCTTTTAAATTTTAGTAATTACTTTCTTCTTCCATCCAATATTCAATGATACTCAAGCGGATATGTATAAATTAACGACTATTCACTAATTATAAATTTATTTTTATGCTTCTCAGATTACAGAAGAGTACGATTAAACATAATTTAGTAATTCATCGCTAAATGAAAATTGATTATCTCCCTAGTAAATGATAATACGTATAAAAATGTATTTTTTTATATAAAATCCACTCCATGGTGGAGTGAAAACAAGAAATCCGTTCCTCTAAAATCCTCATTTTTCGTGGTAAGGAAAGGAATTATTGCCTGAACTAAAGATTCAGTTGTCTTTGCCTAAAAGTAGTTTAGGCAAAGACAACTTTAAAAAAGTAAAAGTTTACAAAATCATAATTCACCAATTAAAGGCTGACATTAAATATGACTAGGAGTTGTATATATAGTTATTTAAATATAACTGATAGACAATATTCTTTAATAAACTTACTCACTCTCACGTTAAATCGGATTCATAGACATCCTTTATACGTGATATTCCAGTATCAACATCCATGGAGAAATGATCTACTATCCCGCAATTTAATTTCTCCTCTTTGTGAGATATAATAACGAACAGATTTTTCCATTCTTTTCGCTGTTGAATCTTGATTGAAAATCACCTTCAGCATGAATATCAGCTCGAATGTTGTTTTTGATCGCGCGTCCGCTGCGAGCATTAAATATTTGAAAGGCGTGTGACACCATTTGCGATAAAAAATAAAAAGCTTTATCCTTTTCCATCCACGAAATCATTTTCGAATAAAAGGCTCAGCAGCCACTGACTTCCCTTTCCAAACGCGATTTTTTTGGAGATTACTTGAGACAAAAGAATGTCGCCTGTGCGAAAGTTTCCATTCAATATTCCAAATCATTCTTTCGCGAAATAATGAAGGACGGAAAGAGTATGATTCACAGTACTAAAAATACAAAAGGGATTTCTGGTCAAAATATGAAGATAAATAGATGCGATTTCCCATGTTTGGTATTTTCATCTCATTGCAACTGTACAAAAGAAAAATGTGAAAGAGTAAAGTGCGCAATAATTAAATACCGTTATATAGTTAGACTCATGGTCGCTTGGTTATTATATTTATATCAGAATATATAATTTTCTACTATATGGAGAATAAACAAAAGTGGAAAGTACCATTAATTTTCAAAATTATTATTAAAATTTATATTAAAATTAAATTTATGTATGGAATATAATATATCTGATCAAGTGAAGGACCTCAATCGAGGTTTTCAATACAAACTAAGAGCCTTCAGAACATTATGAATCAAATTTAAAATTAGCTTATGCATCATGTTTTATACAAACATCTCTGAGTTATATAATTTGATGGATGGATTAATCATATATATACTTTACTTTTCCATGAAATACAACACAGACGAAACACTTGTAGAAACAAATTTCTCATTTTCTGAAATGATTAGTGGAATTACTACAACCTCAAATACAAATTAAAAAAAAAACGGTCAATGAAATTATATTGCTTTAATTTGATATATATTCAAATCTCAACAAGCGACTTTCATTTGCTCAAATTCAATAAAACACATAGCAACATTAGTTATGTCTACATTGACCATAGTAATATGGTTCTCAATGTCAATAAAAAAGAGAGAACTTAATGTGGATAAAATGTTAACAGAAGTAGAAGGTACTTTTTTGGGAATGAAAGTGAAGCTCAAAAAAGTCGCACGATAGATAAAAGACAGTTAAGAGTGCGTCCATCCACTTCCGTTAGAATGTTTTGCTGACAAAAGAAACAACTAGGATCCAAGATTTCCATGCGTTCCACAGAAAAGGGAGAGGTCCAAAGGAAACGTTTGCTGACACAGTTTGAAATTCTGTGTACGTAACTGTCGCAAAAGAATCGCAAACAGCTCTTCCACTGTTTTTCTATCTACTTCCTTTTCCACAACAAATACAAGCCTTTTCGTGGAAAGTTTAGGAGGAAATCGCGTCACGTTTTACGAAAAACTCCGATGGAATCCACTTTCGACTAAAGTGCTTCAGCGAACTTATCCCGAAAATCCCAAACACTAAAATTGCAATCCTTCGTGAGCTAGGAAGAAAATTATGACAATAAACAGATTAAGGTCTCTTTATCGATAAAAATTTAATTTCTACTTTATTTTGTAAACTTTATATTGTTAACTTATCAACTCCTTGTAACGCTAGAATTGCACTTTTTTAAATAAACTATTTTTATACAATTTCAACTTGTTGGGAATTTATAGATCACATAGATACCAGTCATATTCCTATTTTTCACTTTCGTTACACCCTTGTTGATGTCGTTACGTTAATAATTGAGTTTTGTCTCTCTTCTCTTGGTAAATATCCTATGATATTCCTATTTTCTTAACTTAATCTCTTCTAAAATTTTAACCTCTGTTAACCAGTAACTCATAAATACATGCCACTAACTACACTTGTAAAATCTTATAATTTATCGTGACTATTACAGGATAAAATTCTAATTCTAAACTGACAAAAAATATTTTTCCGGAAATGATTCTTCGACAAGATATTTTAAGACTAATCTAAAAAAGGAAAACTCAAAATGTTGGTCTATCCGAAAATAGGAATTTGCTCTTAAGATTGAGACGTCAGATGCCGATGGTAACGAGCTTAAAGACGTTCGGAAAAACTCTTGAGCTTCGGCTGCTTTTATTAACACTCTTTTTTTCCTGACCTAGATTCTGTGAATCGCATGGAAACATTTACTCGATTGAGGTGATTAGTACAGAAGGTAATTCAAATCCACTGTACTCCTCAAGACTTCCGAGGCTTATGACATCAAGTTGATTAAGCCATCAGTGTAGGCGAGCTAATTAAATGACGGAATAAAACGAGAAAAAAATATGGAGAGATTTATTTTTGAAATCATTCAATCTCAATCATCCCATTTCAGTAATTACGTCTCATTTGCAGGTGCTGAAACATTTCAAGGAGGTTAAGAGGTGTATTTTCAGCATTCGGATTATTATTTTCTTACTAATGATAATATCTTAATATCTTGTAATAGCTTGATTAATAATTTACACAAAATTAATAAGACTTTAGAAGCTTTGATGATAAAATAAGGGCCTAATAGTGTTGAAGATGTAGACTAGAAACGTTATTATGGAGATTTTAACGAAGAATAAGATAGCAACGGATATACTTGGATATATATAATATTTGTTTCTTAACTATTCGTTAATTTTTCTTTCAAAGGAGCTACCACCTTGCCTGGTGCCTATTTGTAGTTCTAATAAACAATAAATAAATAAACAAACGAAATATTAATTGTACTTATGTTTGAAATTTGAATCGTTAATAGTTGCTTTACTTGTGATAATAATTATATTGTACGATAAGAGATAGAATCAATCCAATATGTTCTTCGAATACATAATTTATATAGTAAAGGTAATTTCGCGACAATCGATGTATGAAAGACTTTTCCAAGGATGCTCAATCACCTAATATAATAAAAGACTTGGATATATATATAATATTGGTTTAAAAGTTAATGTATTTGAAGAATGTGAAATGAGAAATATTGCGATAATCTCACTAATTAATTGATACGGTATAAGGAGGTAATTTCTCCACTTTGTTTTCCTTATAAAATAATACTTATAATGACAGCTTGACATATATAATAAATCTAATAAAGACCTATATACATGTATGTATGTATTTATTAATCTTCATAGATAAAATTGAGGTTGAGAAAACGTAATTCTACAACATCTTCCAACCAAAAATTAGAATAAGCGAAAAAAGGAACTCAACCTAGAAAAAAATTCAGCCGAAATTCCATCGCATAGGACCGCTCCAATTTGTGCACACAAATAGAACGCGTATCATCCTCTTTGGTCGAAAAGATGCAGGATTCACTATCGTCACATAGAGTCACTTAACTGTCTAGTCACTCTCCAAAATCCATTTCGTCAAAGAGCAAAAATATGCATCGTGAATATGAGTAGCATCCACTCGTTGCGTTCGGTAACCGAGGATGTCTCTAGGAGATGGCTCACTTCGCAGTCAGTGACATTTCAAAAGATATCATCACAGGAAAAAGTCGGCTTTCTATGGCTGCGAGCATTTTCCTTTTATGAAAGGGAATACTCTCTTCTGTGGACGGATGTGAAACGGAAAGTCCATTTTCATTCTTTCTCCGAAAGAAATGAGAAGAGCTCTTTGTTTGAAAGGGAATTGATAGTAAAATTTCTTGTATTTTATTGTCAGAAATGTTATTTTCTTCAAACGAATTTAAAATGTTTTCCAAAACATTTCTATTTCTTTGACAATGTAAACTTTACGATATCTTTAGCGAGTTTCTACTCCATAAGTAAGAGGATACTAGAATGATTAATTGATATAAAGTTTCTCGAAACAATAGAAACGAAATCGGGAATGGTTAGAAACATACACAACAATACTAAATGTACGCAATTGCACAAAAATTATAATTTTCCTTAAATAAAAGATTTTTCCTAATCTTGATTGGAAACAAAATACGGAAATAAAATTCACAACAGGAAAATTGAAGACATTCTTAGAGTACCAATACCTTACAGTGTACAGTAAAATATGTACTGAAAAATTTTACTAGTAAAAAGTAAAGAATGATTGATTCATAGGCAAGAATACTCCTTGAGAATTTGATGTTCTATAAGACTTTTCAATAGTACACCTATAACTTTCGTGATAGTAATACACACGCGTGGAAAGCATGAGAATCATTGTCTAGCACCTTATTTAGTTTGTTATATCTTATTTTTTCTTCCTATTAATCAATTTTAAGTTTGATGTTCTTAAAAGCTGTCCTGTATACTTTGATTCATTTTAGAATAGGTGCTAATTTAACATAAACAACTGCTAGTAAGAATAGGAAACGCAATTGCAAATCTCTTAGGGAATTCACAGCAGATCTTCTGTAATTACGATTCTAGTTGCGAAGAGGAAGTTGGCGCTGTATTGCACTCTCGAGATGTCGGATAACATTCTCGCTTTTCAAGTGGAAGATAATTCGAGACTTCTGCAGCTCTAATTTCTTTTCGCAGTAGTCGGCGCTTTTGAAACGCCCAATAAAAAAAACTTTCTTTTGTTTTTTTGACCGCTCTCCACTTTTCTTTCCTCTAATGAAAGGAACGACGCCTTTTATCGTAGCATTTCCAAGTGAATTCTTCGAACTCTTTTTTCTCTTCACTTTCCATTGAAGTAAATTTCCTATCCAAAACAGCGATGGTCGTGAAAGTGAAAATAAATTGAGCGTGTAAAACGATTATTCTGATGCCTTTTGCTACTCTAGAATATTACAAAGATAATTATTGAATGAAATTTATAGGAGGTATTTTTAAGAATGCGATCTTTTTCAAAGCTCAAAGAGTCGACGAAATTCGTAGTTGAATGAAAATAAGATTCATTTAGACCAATTTTTCTTCAATCATGAGCATTTTTCTAATAAGGAAAATAGAACACAAATTGCGCAAATGTAAGTGTTTGATTTTTGCTTTAATTAATTCATCTACTTTTTTTCTGAATCTTCTTACTCCAAATACGCAGAAATATTACTTTTAGATTAAGGAATTTGATTCTTACCTACATTTTAAAGACAATGATAATGAAACATTTTTGTAACTTAGAGAATTAACTGATAATCAATAGGAAACAGAGATATAGAAACCGAAATTACCATAAATTTTCAAAGTTGTCGTTTTTTTGAGCATAATATCCCTCTAAATTATGATAATTAGTTGAATACACAGGAAATTATTGGAAAATGAAAATCTGACACAATGTCTTGTACCCAATAAAATTCACTTTCGGGAGTCAAAGGTAAAAATACGGCTTAGTGTCATTATATCAAACCTTGAAAATTTTCCGCCACTTCATAGCAATATACTAAATTGCTATACATCCTAATACATAATTTTTACTTTCAAAATTATAAATTCTATGACATAATACTCCTAGGTTACCATGACATCAGAGACCAATTCACTAATTTATCAATAGACTAAATAACGCCTTGATGGATGAATACTATACTTGATCTAAACAAAGGAAGCTGCACGCACGGGATTAATAGATGCCCCAGAATGGGGTCTAAATGGCAGTGACAATGACGCCTTTGGAAGTCCTAGATTCCACAGTGACATTAAAGCGACTAGACCGAGATGCACGTGGGAGAACGCAGATTGCCTCAAATTTCTAGGTCGCCTTCAATAGCCGATGGCAATGAGGAAGAACCTCTACGGAGTGAGAGATTCTTTCGCGTAGGATGAGATGAGGGCGCGAGTGGGATGCATAGCTGGAAGTGGTTAACAACTCGAGTAATTAGATGCGAAGGTTTCAATTAATTAATTTTTATATCGCCCCCCGCTAAAACATTGAACTTTGAAATTATAAAAGAATTATCTAATATTACATCTAACATATCTTCAAGGTAATAAAGGATCTATCTATTCAAAATAAGATCATCCATGAATGATAAAATTGCAACAGATGCTGCTAAGTTCGATGAGTGAAATTTTAATATACGTGCGTCATACGCTGAAAACAAGTTTTTAAAATTAATACATTCATTATTTTTTTATTCTGAACTAAAAATTGCGGAAACATGCACGTTTTCATATGAAACGGTGTTTAGAAGCTTTTAGAAACTTTTCTAATATTCTAGAATATGTTTCCGCTAATATAATTATGATAATTTTACCGCCAATATTATAATAACTAACTATTATCTTATGTCCATTCATCCAGAATTAAACTTTTATATGGTTAAAAAATTATAACTTACTCAATTAGTAAATTATGTGCAATACGAGTAAGGGAATGAATTCATTTGCTCTGAAAAGGTTTTGGAAACACGATTTTCATTCACAATTGATTCATTGATTTTCGCTACCCTTAAGAATTCAAATAACAACTGAAGCATCAAACATTAAAATTGATATTAAGTTTATAGCTGAACAGATTTTAGGCATCACTAACTTTTTTTAATCGGAAAATATAAATCTCAACTTCGTGGTAGAAGACATAACTAAGTATATGACACTAAACAGTAGACAAAAGGACAATAAATTATTTCCTAGGAAATATTCAAATTTCTCCGTGTAACTTAATAAAAGGTCTTTGTTTCATTGACAATTTAGTCTGCCTTTTATCTGTAATCAGCAATTAATCATATCTTCGATTGCCTTACATAGTTCTACTCTGTATATTTTTACAGCAAAATATTAGCTTTAACTTGCAATCCAATCACTTAATTGCACTCAACTTTAGCAAAAAACGCTGTGAAATAAGATCTTAGTTCAGTTTTTCTAGGTATATTAAAGTTTCTAAACCTATTTATATTTCATGAATCACATAGAAACGGTCTAACGGTACCTGAGAGATAAGAGAAAAGATGAAATCACAATGTGACGCAACATATTGCATCGAATTAATAAATCGTAATGGTCTATGAATTCCTCACAGCGCAACTTTTCGAGATTTTATGAGATGATTTCATGCATCTAGTCTATATTTCAAAGAGATAGATTTTCGTGGATTTTCCCATTAATTTCACCAGCGTTGTAACTTCAAGTTTCCTCATACATCATGGCTAGACTCAAGTGAAACAGTGGCTTCTAATCCTAGATACGGAAGAGTTTTGAAGGAATAGTCTTCTTTTAGGTAGGTCACTAAATGTTTACCCGTAAAACTGCAATGAAACCCTGCCTTTGCTAAAGGCTTGGATGATTTATCGCCAAGGTTGCATTCGCTATTGTGAAAAGATCTAAAGCGGCTATAAAAGTTTTCTAAACTGCGTACAATACCAGAAAGCTTCCAACTGCTTTTAGCATCGTTTCCTAAGCACTTACGTGGTAACAAACAATAGATCATAGGACATATGCGCTACGGTAAACCCAGAAGTTAAGTTAAAAATATTTTTAACGTCACCGTAGCGTGTTTTAAAAGGCAAAATAAGTTATTCGTGAGTAAAATTAATACTCAGACCTTAAAGAATTAATACCATATTCGTTATGATATAAGAATGATGTTTTAATCCATGGGTAATTTATATCAGAATTCTTTAGTTATAAAACTAACTATTCAGCATTTATATTCATACCTCAAAATTATAGCGCTAAATTAAAACATCTTTGTTGCAATGTTTTGATAATCTGATAAAACTTAATCCATTAAGAAACCATATTAAAACTTTTGAACTAATAATAATTCATGGAATAATTAATAAAAAATTATCCACTAATAGTTCACAATTCATATTTTTCAATTTCAGTCTTCAATACGTAACTTTAAAAGCCTATTACGTAAGTTCAATTATATCTGTTAATATTAAAACTGCTTCCCAAATTTGTTTCGATTCAAATCATAGGCTTGATCTCATAGTTACTCCGCATCACCCACATTGAAACGGGGGCACAGAGAAGTAAAAAATCTAGCTAACCACGCTCCGCATTTTAATGAACCGGTCAGCGATCGAACTAATGCTTTTATTTTCACGTCCTTTCGATTGTTATCACCATTGAAATCTGGAAAAATGACTTTGGGCGTAATCCGATCAAATGGGGCCGATCGTAGACTGAGCCAATGAAGAGATTTCGGGCATTTGAAAACGATGCGAAAAATTAATTTTTGGAGAAAAAAAGAAGAATGAAATTAGTCGGACGGATGTCGATTTGGAACAAGCAGATCCGGAAGCCTTTACAAAAAAAAGAATAGGAGGATAATAGGCTTTCGGGAGACTGATCTGAGATGGAAAGAATGGATTATTGAAGGATAAAATCCGAGAGATTTTGAAAAAAATAAAGTGTAAAGTTGGCGACGACTTTTGAGGTTCATTTAAACGATCGTTGATACGTCATAAGTTCGGCTTGGATTCTATCTAATTCTTCGTTATCTATTGAGAAAATAGCGATTTTTAGGCCAACCCATCCCTGATAATTTAATTAGCTTATAAGTATTTTATCTTTTCCACCATTGATGTTCTTTCCCTTGAAACTTTCTCTTTCTTAGCTAGAGGCCATTTCCATTCTCTAATGGAATGATTATGTAGAATTTTTTAGCATAAATTGCTTCTACATTCTCCTGGGAGATGACATTTGGTACAGAGGTCAATTTTATAATCTTTGTTTTCAAAAACAACCTTTCGACGAAAGTGAAAGTTATGTAATTAATAATCTATTTTGACGTAATATTATGTTCCAGAAATATAATGCGGTATTTAAAGCAATATAGCCTTAGGCTTTTAGAGATAGGTCCTTCGAATTTATGACGAGAATTTATAGAAGTTTAAATTTAAAAATATGATTTGGTATCGATTCTTCATATAAAGAGCAATAATTTGTAGATGTTAAATAAATAAAGGTCAATCTTTACCTAGTCCTAAAAATACTAAAAAAAAACATTTAGTTCTAATCTTCACCCAAACCAAAATGGTTGAATAATATTTTATGACGAATACTTGATAACAATTACTAAGCATAACGATCACTATAAACCTTGCTTTCGACATACTCCCCTGTAAGAATCTCTTAATCAATAGAAAAAATCGGAGAATATTATTTCTAAACTTCTACCGTCTAATTAAGAAATACTAATATTTTTAAGTTTCTCGATTATATTAAATTACATAAATATTTGTTCTTTCGTTAGTTATCTGAAGTGAATGTACGTATAGAGTCTAAAATCAACCGAACGTTAATATATTTAATTAAAAAATCATTGTAATATGATTAAAACCTCTACTTCACAAGAATTTTTTTCTAGATCTTTAAAAACACCGTCCCATATGAGTTAGAATGTATTATTTAAAATCTGAATCCAATAGCACAAAGAAACGAATGATAGTAGAATACAGAAAAATTTTCAATACAGCTGTGAAGAAATAAACAGAAAAATAGTCTTTATTTATTAATGACACAGACTTCGATGATATTTCTTTGTTATGATTTACTAATCACATTATAGTAATTATGTAGTAGGAAAGCGTCATAAAATGAGTAAATGCACAGTTAATACGATCAGCCTGGATGTATAGTAATACAAATAATTTAGGATGAAGTTTTTCCTCACAAGGAAAAACGAGGTTTTAGCGTCAGTGGACAGTAAAAGAAAACATAATGAAGTACGTTAGAATGTTTTTCGTCAAAATGAATAGTAATTGCAATTATATATTTCACGCAATGAAATTCACTTGATTAGAGTTCGTACTTATTAATTATATATTATCAAAGACAAACTATTAGCTGAAAATAATGTTTATCACGTTTACATACAGGAATTTTCTTTTAAGAGTGATCGCTTATTTATTATAAACTAACGATAGAGTAAATGAGCATGTAACTTAATCTCTCGTTATTTACTGAAAATGAACACTCGAAATGTGTTGGGAAAAGTATTAATTTTCTCACTGAAATGTTTCACTCTTAATTAGTTTACCATTTAGAAGGAAGCTTTCCGATAAAGCTTAATCATAAATTACCCCTGGTTTTGAGTCCTAATATTTCAAATACCAAAGATCATCTTTCATCAGTTGTCGACAGAGAGCTAATTTTATAAAAACGACCTTTCACTTTTCAATTTAATCTCATGAGCCCAGAAAGTGTTCCATTCGCTGTCCATTAGAGCACTCAAATCTGCGAATTCCTTGACTCAAATTAACAAGCCGTGATGAATAAAACATCGGATATTTACGGACCAAGAGTCTATCGGAGATTGACCCAAATTAATCCGCCCATCAAATGAAATCGGTTTCGGAAAAAAAACTTTATTGGCTTTCCTTTAATAGCGAACAATCGATGGATTCATCAAAGCAAAAATGCCCTTTTTGGAAAAGGAGAATTGTAAGATTTCGTTCAAATTTCCCTTTATCACGTTACACGGAGGATTATATTAAAGCCCTTGGAGCGATATCGGGGGAAAGGAATTCCGAAGAGCCGATCAAAGGGGTGTTTGATTGATGGAATGAAATATTTGTTGTACAATTCTCCCCGAAAAGCTCTTCTTATCGCCAGATGACTTTCAGTTGTTTCGCCCATGGGTTTCAGCCCACCGCTTCATTTAGCTCATCGAATTCCTCAATGGGTGGATCGTAGAGGCAGATTCTTCATTAGACGGATTTAGTATTTTTTCGATTCGATCTACAATGTTGTTGATAGCTAATTATTAATAAAAAGTCCTATTATGTCATTTAACTCGATTTAAGTTTCGATCGCTGACTGAATATTCATCTTTACATTCATGTACATACATAATTGTAACCATTAGTTCATCAATATTTGTGATTATAGTTTTTGAAACTAGGTTTTTAATCATTCAAGTTTTACTTCAACATTTTATTGACGTTTTGTGTTACTCCGTGATCTTTTACTATGATCAAAAATCGTTTCGTATGAAAATTTGCATTTTTTTGCCTCTTTTATCTGTTTTGTATCTTGTTCTGCTTTTCACTTCATCCAAAAGGTATTGGAAATGATATTACAATAGATAACGTTAAAATTCGACAGATAATAAAAAGTAGAAAAATATATTGAAAGACGTGAATGTGTCTTATGATCCGATTAAAGCTTATAACTGTATTTAAATATCATAATAAACACGATATATCTTGAGAATATGGAAAGAGGTGAAGTATTCTTGAATCACCATAAATCCCATCTAGAAATATCAGCTCCAAATGTTAATGCAGACGCCGCAAAATTTGGATTGATAAAAACTCATTCACGAATCCAAGACGAGCTAAGGGAACTGCGGCAGCAGACCGTTCATTCCCTTTCTATTTTTACAGAAGGCCCCGCTTCGGATCGAAATATGCATAGTTCAACAAGACTCAAATACTTTGCAATCAAATATTCAGTGCTCTGCGCTAACCAGATTCACCGCAAACAAATCAACCATTAAATATGGTCTTCAAATCCGCGAATTCATACGTCAGTCGCGGAATTGGAAGCGGATTTCGTGAAATGACTTCTTCCCACCTCTTCCAATCAAGGAATATCGAAGGCGTCGGATTGGAACGAACGTCTAATAATAGAATCCAATTTCATCTTCGCGGTTTTACGTCTAGTGCCCCATTCGACTCAATGACGGCATTTGGAACGTCCTGCGCTTTGAATATTTAAGTTCCCTTATCCATTCAGTCCCTGATAGATGACGAAGCCAACTGGACCGAAAACTTCGTCATCGCAATGCAGCCTCTCAAAATGTGCTGACCTCCTTAATGAATGGAGGGAACGGAAGTGGAAGGTGTCGCCACCACACGGAGCTAGTGGAAAATAGTCCAAAATGTACTCCTTTTCACATACGAACATTATAAATTGAATCCTATCGGAATTGAGGGTGTTCCTTATATCCAGTAAAAATACGCTTATTCGGGAGTGGCGGTAAAATAAGGGCTTCTCCGTTATAAGACGGCTGAATGAGAAATAGAGAAAATAGAATTATTCGTATAATTCAAGCATAAATAGAATACAATTTTTCAAGTCGCAAAACTGACAATAATTATCAAACATAATGATATAAATTGGTTACTATTCTCAATATTAACTTTTTGTATATTTTATAGAGAGTATTTTTGGTTAATTAGGTAAATATACCATTAACAAATGCTTATATTCTACTAAAGGAAGAATCGAGAATTTCAATCAGAAAGAGTGTTTTAAAGTAATTTTTGGCCTTCATAGGGGAACAGATGACGGAACCTGAACACATTGTAGACGTGGGTAGTGATTTTACAATGATTTTACTAGCCTTCAGATAATTGGATGAATTAAGTTTGATTAATAATGAAGGATTTTCAATTAAATATCATTCTAATTGTAGACCGAGCACTGAATGTGAAGTCTTTTCCGTGTAATTGTTGAATCTGCAATAATTAAAAACTGTTGATAATGTACATTGTTGTAAAATAAGTAAACATAATATCTATGTTCTCTATCGTTTGACGTTTCCAAATCACTGTAAGTTAGTGTGATTTTTTATCAATTAGTGTTTACGCAATAAGTTACAAAACGTCATCAAACGCAAGTCTCTGAACAACCCATTTGCGATGAATTAAATAGGGCATATAGAGTATGTGGCGCCAACGTGCGGATCATAAATAAAATTTCGAGAGAAAATATAATCAAAATTTAGAGGGGTAGCTTTATTTGCTAGACGGCTGAGTAAACGGCTCCACGGCAGATTTTCTTTCATCGCTTCAGGCAGAGATATTTTTTCCTCTGAAAGCTCACTCATGGCCGTCGATCCATCTGCAATATAGTTGTTTGCGTGGGCATTAAAGTGTGATTACGGGTTTGCATTGCAGGAGACTCCTTATATGAATACTTATGACCAGTTATCTCTATAACCCTTGTCAGTCATACCTCATAACTTTGGGATAACATATAATTGATTATTCATTATGTGGTTAATTTTTAACGATCCAATATTATTGAGCGCCTTTGGGAATTGAATTTTAGATTTTCATATATCATTGCTATTTCCTACTTTTGGCGTTGGGATCATATTCATATCTATTCCACGTAACTAAAATAAACATTAATCATCCTTCCTATAATATTTAATTTTTATGAAGGCTCTCTTAATCATCCATCCTTAAATATCTCATTTCTCTTAAGGTTCACTTTAAGATTATTAGCCAATAAAAAGAGCGTGTCATCCGAATGAAAACAAATTTATCCTCAGCTTGGAATTCATATCGGAAGATATACTGAAAAGAGTAACTAAAAGTTAGGAATTAAAGTATTCTTAAATAAAAGTTACTTTTAATATCTTTAATTTCAAGCAAGACTGAATGAATTATTATTTAGTTATTTATGCATCTGAAAAAACAATGCATAGATACTTGTTCAATTCAAAACATTAACACAGTATCATATAATTCATTAATTCATGGTATACTTATTTTGCTATGTTAGATAAATTTGTTGTTCTTAAAATAACTCAGAATATTATAAAATATAACTTTTTGTTAAAGATCGTTTAAGTTTTAAGAAGTTTAATTAAAAATTTATATAGCCTCTCTTTATATTCTTACATTTGCGTCAAAAGCAGTTTCATCCGTTGATTATAATTACCTAGATAAAAGTTTTATTTGATACAAACGACTGAAATCCTAATTAAAGAAATGAGGACCCGTAAAATTTTTTGCTGGAAGGTTGTTGAAAAACTTCCATATCCGACGATTTCAGCAAGTAAATTACAACAAACAAAAATAACGCCAAAATGGAGTTATTTACCTCTCAAACTAATCGTAAACATCTCGGTAAAGCGCATAACTCTTCATTAAAAATAAAACCGGAAGCTAGCCGCAAAATCGTGGCGTGAAATCTAGTTCGTTCTTCCGCTAAAAGCTGCGCTGTAGTCGTTCGACATTCACAATGTTATCAACATCTACTGCCACCGCGAGTTCTTGTTTTATAATCCATGAAGGGGAAATGATAGTCATTTGCCGCATTCGGGATTTCAGATGCGACAGTTCCAATGGCCTCCCAAAGGTGAGGGGAACGAAGCTCGATGCTACGTAAAAATTTATTTTGCAATTGAGCGGAAAGAGTTTTTGTTATAGGCTTGCAGGTTAGCAGAGCGTGAAGAGGAAATATATAGCCATTTAGTGGTTGATTTAGCTGTTTGAAACAAGAAAATTTTATGTGCTAGAGATATACATTATCGTCATTTTCTTTAATTAATACACATATTATAATCAGTCAACAATAAAATGCTAACCCTAGAAAGAATCATTACCTAATTAAAAAGTTCCCAGTGGAATTAAAATATTTCCAGCTATAAATTTTGCATAAAATTTTAAATATATATATATAGATGATAGTCTAAAACGGAAAACGTTTATATGAGCAGATAAGCAGTGAAATATGAATAGAGTTGGTATGATGGAATGAAACAGCTATAGCTGTGTTTACAGCAGTGGCACAATATGAAAAGTCAAAGCTAATTAGAGCTAGGAGTAAACATACGTGTTGCAGTTTTCGTATTTGCACCCGTTCAAATGCGTCGAAATCCAGGAATTGGATTTGCCTTATTAAAACATTTACGCCCTCTAACGATGCACGGATTGCAGATAGCGTAGTGGTGGTATTTTTTTGACATACGTCGGTTTGAATTCGTGAAGTGTTAACTAATGAACAGAATCGGCTGCGTTGCTAATTACCGATCGATATAAACATTCAAAATTTATCGGCTTTCTTAAATTTCTGAAACGAATGCTGGAACTTACTGATACATACTCTAGAAGTTCAAGAAAGTGAATAAAATTATTTGAGTATTTGAACGAATAAACAACTAAATTTCAGATGGTGGTTAGTCCATCACTTTACATAAAAATCGTTTCCTTCTCGTCATTTACTTCAATTGCGGAAGATTATCATTAAGTAAATAAAATGCATTTTATAAATCATCTGAAAATGAGGAATTAAAAACAAAAAATAAAAAACAAAAATGTCAACAACATAACAAGTTTGCTGTAAGTGAAATCAAAATATCATGCTTTTTAGAATCAATAAAATATTAAAAGCTGAAATGTTTTAGCTGCAACAATTTTGGAAACTTTCCCAGAAACAGTAAAGATGAATATCTAATATGAGTGCTAGCCTGAAAATCTATAATTTATAGGTATTTTTTGCTGCGTTAAAAAAATTTACGATATGAAGGATATTTTGTTTACATTCAAAAGAGATATTATACTAGAAATATTTTCAATGCTCTCTCGCAATCAATCAATAATTTCCCTTTACGTACATTGTGAATAACAGCATAATAAAGTTTAAAAGGCTGTACATTTAATCTGCAAACCGAAAACGTTACAGCAAGACATGACGTTCGAATATATCATCCCCATACCTTTAATTTCATTTGCATCCAAGTCAATGCAATCCGTTCATTCATATAATAGAAAAGTCCTCTGAAGATTATTCGATAAAAGACTATTGTAAATTATATTTTTTAAGAATGAGGCATTTAATTATAGAAAATTTGAAATGATCCTCCCTCATGATTCCATTTGTTGCATGTAGATCTAGAATTTATTAACTAGACGAAATGACATTTTACCAATAACAGCAGCTAAATTATAAGATTGTAATTGTCAGTTATCGCAATTGAATGCAGCTAGAATATAATTATTGAATTTACTTGATACTCGTAAAACTGAAAAATGAAAGACCATTTACACTTGGAAGTTACCTCGCATAATTTCATCGAATATTGCATAGATATGAGTATATCATGTTTCGTCTTAGTGTGTAAATTATTCCATTGTTTACTCGTTACGATATAATTCAATTTCGTTGATTAGTTGAATATAATTGCAGGAAATAATTGAAGCGTGAATCTGTCTCAAATGTTCTAAAGATTACAATGGAAATGGTACTCAATTATGATCATTTTCTCGCATAATGTTGTAAAGCGAACAAGTGATTAATTAGGGGTAAGACATTAATAATCCGTAGACTGCCTGAGTAGGAATTACTTTATAATATTTACATTAACATCGTGCGGTAAACTACCTTCTCTTTTGAGTCTATAAATAAAATGGCCTTTTGGTTTGACAATAATACTATTCTTATCACTAAAATGATCCTAAAATCGCTTTATTTGATTCATAAATCATAACAGCTTTCATTATATAGTTATCTAGCATTGAATTTTAATTATGGTGCATGTTATTTTTCTCCTAAATAACCATGAATATAAGTTATACCCATACACGTATCTTTATATTTTAATATAAATATGGATCTTTCTTTAATAAAGTAATATTTTTCCCACAGGAAGGGTAAGTTTAGTGTACTTGTATAGGCCCCTTTACTGACTTAGGTTACAGTAATTACAGATACGAAAGCAAACTGCTCTACTTGAAATAAAGCCTACTATTTTCCTGTACAACTACCTATGGTTGAACTCTAGGATTAGTCGACGCATGAAGTTGGATATTCAAGTCTTTTCCTTGTTAATCTCTAATATAAGTCCGCGATACGGTTCCTTGAACTATATTCTAATAAAAAGTTTCCTGAGGAACTTCTTTTTAGACGATGTTATAGCGATCCTAATTTCCCATAACTACGCAAAATCAACAAAAAAACTACCAATACCCAGGATCTCATTCATTTGCTAGTGCACAAGAACTTGGGATTGGGAAATGATTTTCCTCGGGTATCACTAATCCAAACGGAAGAACGCAGACCAAAAAGAGGAATATCTTGAGTCTTCTGGATGTCCATTATGACTTGGGAATCGATCATATCCCCGCACTGCATTGCAGCTACCCTTCTGAACCAATTCAAACGCCTTTCGAACTCCTATTCATGCTCTGCGAAACGTGGTCTCGTTCCTCAAAACAAGTCTGGCGTGCGCATAACCCGAGAAAAGAAGGTAAGCATTCGGAACTATTCGGGCGAAAGCGCTCCGTGTAGTTTCAAGTCTTCGCTATAATAAGAGGACCTCCTGTTGTGGCCATCGGTAATGAAATGAAAATCACCGATAAGAGCTTAAGGTTCAGTAAACGCCTCGATACCACGCATATCCACGCAATCTATGGGATGATGAGAGACTACTTATGTTCACTCTTGCGTTAAGTGGGACGGATTTATCCTAAGATTTGGAATTTTTGGATGACTCTTTTATAAACCTTTACGAAGAGTGAATCTTAATTCAGGAGATTTTAATGATATATTTCCACATCATTTTCGAAATTCTGTGAAGGATTTGAATACTTATACGTGAGGTCAAATGATATTTGCTTAAGGGAGATTTTTTTGATTTAATGGAGTATATTTTAAAGTGAAGTTTCTTTATCAAATAAAAATGGGATAAGTGATGGATACTTGAAAAACTATAAATCTATAATTTCCATTTTCTTCTTATTAACATCTATTTTCACTTCTAATTTTTTGAAAGAAAGAGAGAATATCTATAAAATAGAGGAGATTTTTTTAGATTATAGAACGGGAACATCAAAACAAGTCAAATATAAAAAATACGTAAACCGGGTTAGAGCTATGGAATAAAACATTAACAGATGATGAGATGATGTATGATATTTCTTTCCAGAAGGTAAACCGAAAAAAAACGAAAGATAAATATTTCTGAATATGTTCTACATGATTCTTAAAGATAAAAAGAAAATGTTTTCAGTGGCACCATAAAATTCGTCAAAAAAATCAGCATCCATAAGAAAACGAGATTTTTTAAAGATCATGGAACTTGAAGAAATCATGCATGCATAAACATTATCACATCCCATTTTATAAAATCCAGGGAAAGTAAAAAAAGTATGAAATATCACCGTGCCATATATGCCTAACGAGGTCACCTATAACTAACGAGGCAATTTGCAACCCCCTCGACTCCAGAGCACCCATACTTAAATATGACCAAGCGGAAATTTCCAGAGGATCCTCGAACCTAGAAAGCCTCGCTATTTTTGAAAGGAGCACAATCATTTTGACGAGGTTCCCTTTTCGAAAAGGTCCAATTTAACCGCATTTAAATCCGCTGTACTCATTTGGATTTGGGAAAAAGGGCTAGTTTCCTTCGCGTAGATAGGTGGCGCTTTCAAAAGGCCCTCGTAGCTAAAAAAAGGAAGTCTGTTTTTCTTTCTCGACCTTTTTTTCCAACCCTTCAGATGTTTCTCATCATGGGATATAATAAGTGGGACCTCCTACGAGCGCCACCCTACGGGTAGTCGCAAAATTAAGCCATTACTCAGCGGAATTCCGACCAACTTTCATCAAGGGAAACTGTGCGTGCAGACTGATTCATTTAGCAGGGGAGGGAAAAAGTCCTTTCATTATGTCTGTCGACTCTACTTTTAGCCATCCCTTGACTAAATATTTCCTCCCATAAGCCTCATGCGTTCCCTCGCAAATTTTTCATGTCTCATCTTTATATTTTCCCCCATTTCCTGAAAGGCGAAGGAGTCGAAAAATCGGACGGTCTCCCCCTCTGGATTCGCGAATTTTTGCACTCTCACATAAGCTGCCATTCCCTACAGTTAGAGAAAATGTCAGTACTCTCTCTTATACATCCGTATTTTATCTATAAAATTTACTAATCTATAAGTAGTTTATCTATAAGTTTACGTTACTGTAACATCAATGGAGATAATGTTGTGTAAGTACAAACTTTGGATACAGCTGTGACGGAATATTTAAAAAAAGACGTGATTCATAGAATTCTTTTAAAGGTAAATCTCTCCAAAACGCCAATCAATTCTGGACTTCCATTAAATAAACAGAGATTAATCGTAAATAAATGAAAGGAAAACATTTCCCCCGTGACGAAGAAGGTTTTCCAATGGTTAACGTACCTTCTTGATTTAACCGTCGGTTTTCTGAACATAATGAACAGAAAAGCATAAAAAGGATAACATTAGATTCATAAATAAATTAAAGCAGTTAAACGAACCAATTAAATGTAATTTTGAATCATTTTATAGTTAAACAAATGAAAAACAATAAAACATTTATATTTTTCTTTCCGAATCTATTTTCTAAAGTTAGTGTATGTACATAAAGGAATACCTTTAAAATCAGACATTTAGCGTAAGCTATCTCCTTTACGTCATATTTCTTACTTACAGAAAAAGAGTAATAGAAAGGAAAGATGTGAGTTAATGGACGGACGTAACACAATCAACAGCACTCTACAATAGACCCAACAATTCAGACGATAAATTAGATTAGTCACAACAGAACTCGAGTACTTCGGATCGTTTTTGTACCGCGTCTAGCTCATTGTTGCATCGAGGGAGTGGGTTAAAAGATGCTGGAATGTAAGAAGACTGTAAGCGAAAGTAGAGGCACATAAATCGTTCATTGCCTCGAAGGTTCAGAGCCATCTAGGAAAGTTATGCGTCAAGATTGGGAACGATAAGGAAAACTGCAGTGGAAGAGATGGGAATTCCTATCGGAGAGAAATTGGGAAAAAGGGTATGAGTTATTCTGAAGGTATGTGAGTGGGTTGGATGAAAAATTATATGCTGAAATTTACGCGTAGTTTCATAGAACACTCCCGACAATATAGATCAAAATCTTCTCTCTCTATGAATTTCATCAATTTATATTTCAAGTGTTCTAAGAATTGATGGTTTCAAACTTTTTCAATCTAGCTTATTGCAAAGCTTTGAAAATATTATCTTCCGTAAAATGGAGTATTTATATCGCCAAACATTGAGTTTCCAACACTGATACATAGTTTTAAAAGACTGTGTATATTTATAGATAAAAAGATCACGTAGAAAGTTCCCTCCTGGATAAATGTAAGAAAGTGATTTTAAGAAATCTGTTATAAAATTCTTCCTCACATTATTCTCAGAAAAAAATTCATTTAAGCGGATTACTTGAGTTCCTATACCCACAATAAAATCTAATTCCATCTCATTAACAACAACGTTCAGAGAATTTAAACTCATGCGCATTATAACCAATTCGCTACATTCTTCTCTAAATTAGGATACTATTATCACCTATTTGTAAATAAACTTTCATGACTTAAATTAAAATAAACTTTAATAGGTTAAATACAATCCTACAAACTAAAGACAATTTAATATGATTCAAAGCTTGTTTGCCAGATGGTGAACCCTTGTCCTACCGGTTGCATAAGATTCAGGAACAAAAATATCTACAGGAAAATCAGAACGCTATGAAGGTAGAACACGCGGAAGAGTATGAATGATAAAATCGCGAATTCTAGACTCAAACCGCGCGCGAGTGATTCATGAATGTGCACTGAATAAGACTTTAGCAGAAAATTTAAATCATGACTGGCAACAGAAGTAGCTTTGGAGCATTCATACTGCCGATCGGCCTTAATGACTGAAATTCGTATTCATTGGTTAAGGCTGCGAAACATGTGCTCTATTTCTTGCGAAGGTATGATTCGCGTTTTGCTCCATTGATTCGCCGTTTACCGAGACAATACATTCCATAGAAAGGGGAGATTAAGAAAATTGATCATTCATAGAATACAGTGACTGAGTGCATAGAAACTGTGTTTTAGGAGAATTAAGGGAAGGTAAAAGATGACTATATAAGAAACATTTTTCTTATATATAGATCTCAACCTATAACCAAAGTTTCATGATTCAACCTATCGGTGAATGTAATTACAAGTATATTTCTCTTAATTTATTGGTTCTTTATTCGACTACACTTTTTTAAAGGCAGGAAGTACCTATAAATCTTCATAATCCACATCGTACGAATATATATCATATAAAGTATTCATTTAGTAATATTTATGATAAAGTTTTACTATTATTTTATTGATAAGCTTTTATTCTCTGAAATATTTATAAAGAAAAAAACGAAGAATATTCGCGAGGTAGAAAAGTAAACAACTCCATAGCAACAGAAAAAATAATCAATTTTATAACTGCTTACTTAACTCAATTGGAATCGTTATTGAAAATCATTTCGATTATCGATGACACAATTTATAAATATATTCTAAATATTAAGATATCTGGAGTTTATTTTCATTCCACTTTTAAGGAATGTTAAATATTTTTCCGTTGTGCTTCAAGAACACCTCACGAACGATTAAGTAATTTTAGAGATTTCGTTTATCGCTCTTCCTTTCTTTCGATTTTTCTGCTGACGTCGCTCATCTTTTTCTCTCAACGGCTCTCATTCATCTGAAATATTCATATTCACGCCCTCGTGTCTTCGCACGTCTCTGTCTGTCCGTCTCTCTTTGCCGCCGTGTAATTCAGCCCGAGCGTGAAAAAGCTCATCTGTTCTCCTTTAACGGTAGAAGAAAGAGGATTTTCAAAAGAGAGAACAAAAGATTTTTACGTTCAGGCAATTGTAATGGATGGATAAACTCGAATTGGTTGCCCTAGGGACCTAACTATGCAGAAAAAGTACAATTTTGTTTCAAACGGCACAATTCCGAACTTTTTACATTATCATACGTAAAATTTATCCGTGTTTAGATGACACTTTAAATATTGTAAGAATATGAGCAAATAAAACCTGCAATAAAAGTAGAACATTTCTCATATGCTATCAGGATGCATAAACGGTAATGTTAGATCGGTTTTCATTAAATATTGCTTAAAAACACACGAATTCAAGTCCTTAAGTTCATTGGCTGATAGAATATGAACGTAGGATAAGTCGGCCAGAAAGAAAATGAAATTTAAGATATCTACAACATAGATTTAGCTCCAGTACTTACTTACGTAAAGTCATAAATTAATCAAATTAAAGCAGGTTATTTTGGATATATTTTCAAAAAGTTAAAAAATTTTCAGGTATTACTTTGAAGTTAAGTTTGATAAACATTCCAAATAAAAATAATCACAACTGATTTAGACACAACCAAAAGAGATGAAAATGTAAATAGCATTATCTGTCATCTTCGTCCTCTTTCTTTTATCTTTTTAGTTTTTCCTCGAAGCCAATATACGCTCGACAAATCCACTGACAGCTGTCACTGGAAGAGCAGATCGTACTCATTGTGACATTAACTGCTTTGACCTCAAGAGTAAGGCACAATGAACGCGTATTTCTGTCGTTACAAATTATTCTTTGAATTGAGCTTTTGAGAATAGGTTCTTATTTCCTCCTTTAAGTCGTTCAATTAAATCGAATTCAATTGGAAATAAGGAAAATATAGAGACCCTGTAATAGTGCTGAACTTCTTCCAAGAAAAGCTATTGATTTATTCTTAGAATTAGTAATTATAATTCATGCTTAAGTACTTATTATCGTGTTCTATCTAAAACTGTCAGAGTTGGGTTCCGAGAGATCGAATTCGGGAAAATATACCCTTAATACCCTTTGGTTTTTCAAACTGCACTAAAACAAAAGATATAAATAAAACAGTAAAAGCTTTTACTAGAACGTAATTCAACTGAAATATTCTAAAAGAAGTCAAATATTTTGTATGTATAGTCTTAATATAATAATTATTAACATTTAATAATGAATTCTCCGCGCAGATAATTCGAATTTAAGCTTCGAAATCTCTGCTCTTGGTTAGCGCTGTTGTGGTTACACGTTTCTCCGCAAGAGTGCAGACAAGTACAGCCCTTTTACATGTTATGCTGGTAGTATAAGATTTAGGATACTGGAATGTCAGTGAATACAGACGAATGAGTGACTAAATAAATAGGATTGGTATTATAGAAATCTATTTGATGGTAGAAATAGAACGATATTATAAGAAAAATAATATGAGGGAGAGTAGTGGCTGGCGGATAATTTAAATTCACCGGAACGATAGCATTTTGGCAAGATTTGACAATAAAAATATGCGATCAATTTTAAGAATCGCAATGCTTAAGTTAGCGGCAAGGCGAATGTATTACAATTAGAACCAACTTATTGTATGGCAGATTATTCCTTAAATAATCCCAAAGACACAATTGGGATGTTCCGTTGAGCTTGAATAAAAAGTTAACATGAAGTTTTACTACCCATAAATATAAATTGTAATATTTTTTCCTAAACAAAATAGCAGCAATAAATACACCTCTCCTCGAAAAATTTATGGATAAGCCTTTGTCGCACAAGGATATTTTATTTTATGAAACGAAACTTTTTTACGACTGCTCGATATACTTTCATACTTTGACGCAAAGTATAGTCTGCGTCGAAATTTCACATCACCATATGGTGGTACCACTACCGACTCTCAAACGTGGTGGGTTGAAGATATTACCTCTGAAGAATTACATGGGATAAAAATAGAGCCACCCCTTTTACGATATTATGAAACAGCTGACAATTTCCAACCGCAACAAGGTAAGAGCTTGTCAAACTAGGTTGTTTTCTCAACACCCATTAAGGGTGAGCATCAACATAAGATACGAATAACACCGCACAAAAATATAATACACACTGTGCCCACCTTTTCGCGAATAGTATTTTCATCAAAGAAAAAGAGAATTTTCCATTCCCAGAAACATATATACTATTATTCTTTAACCATTAGCAGCTAACCTTCGGAAACAAGGTTTTTAAAGTCCATGGTAAAGAGGGAATAAGCCTTTCATACTCACTAAAGTTCAAGCGAAAATAATACTCTCTTTAAATAAGAATATTTAGGTTGAGAGAATCAAAAGGAAGAACTTAAATCGAACCCGAGTCCATTGATATCAGAGCCACAACGATAACTTAGGAGAAAGAGACCTCGAACCGTCTGACAGCGTGAAATATATATAACATAGAACCGAGCAAAACACTTCTTTTAAACGGTACATCCCGTCTACTCTCCCGATATTTTGGCCATACCTGTGAATGGGACCCAATAATGCTAAACCGTCTTCAATTTCCTAAATATAGAAACTCTAGATCCCAGAATTCAGAATTCCCTGTCTATGGTTATTCTAATTTAATTTCATCTGCAATCACTTTCACAATTAAGAAGCGTTTAAAAATCTTGAGCGATAGCCTTAATAAATGAAAAAATAAAAAGGTCTATCCTGAATATTAGCTGTCACTTCCTTATGCGATTAGTCTGACCAACCAGAGGAAAGAGTTCTCCCGCCTATGATTGCCGGAAAAAGTAACCTCCCGCAACTTGAAGGTTAAAAGCACCTTTGACCTCTGAAAACGAGTTCAATAGAGGTCATGTCGGGAAACTTAATTTGGAGTCGCATGTCTATGTCAGAAATATTTTGAAATGAATCGCTTTTATATTCTCAATTAGAATTTCCAGACATTACTACTTCCTTGGATGGAATATAATATTTTCATAGCACAGCAACCTTTGGAGGTGATTCATCACTTTGTAGGTTCGGTTTAATTTTTTTATGAAGACAAGAGAAGAGAATTGAAGCAATGTTCAAATATAAAAAAATGGGATAGGTATCCTTCCAAATTGATTTCTCTTGAAGATTTATTTAATATATGGAATCGTAAGACAATTGTGACGATTCATTTGATTTTGATTTAAATTTGTAGAAATACTAAGTACATGTAATAGAGAATTCATGGTGAAGGTGTCATTTATACCTTGGATATATACGTGTATAAGTGGAAAATTCGTTGTCAAAATTAAGAGCAATAATACATTAAATGGTCTACATAAAAAGTTTCAGGAATTTAATATGCATAAAAATCAATTATGAGCCAATAAGTAGATCAAAAATTCAAAACTAAAGATGGGAAACAAAATTCCATAATTTAACCATGTACTCCATCTAAATAGTCGATCAAGAATAGTTAAACACTTATCACTAAAACGCAGAATAGATATTTTACTAACGATATGACCAACCACAGCTCTTCTTCTCTCCTTTCTCAGACATTAAGACCAGCCAAAAATATAAAATTCTCTACTCCCATTTCTCATTACTTGTAGATGATTGTTCAGAACAAAAACTAATTTATCTAATACATTACTGTGGATCATTTTGGTTTTTCTGTTTTAAGTTTATCAAATTGTGATCCACTAAGTTCGGCCCAATCAAATTATGTTTATGTTTGATGGATATTATTTTAAATAGTGATCTAAGATTTTAATTAATGTTGTGGGTCTTTAAGTTCTTTTCTCGTATGGCTATGAAGCAATGATTTTTACTTATAATCATCATCTTTGCATACCTTATATGATCCAGTTCTTTTTAAAATATTAATAATACCAAATGATCATCTCTCCTCAAAGAGAAATTTTTAAAATATGCTTAACAAAAGATCATCAAATATGTTAGGTTGTGGTATTCATCTTCTAATTCTCAAGATGATAAATTACTATAGAACTTATCATTGAAACATGTAATTTTGCATATATTTAATTGCATTTGATAATTAATAAAGCAAAGAAGTGATGAAACAGATTTATATACCATAAATGAGTCTTTTGACACCATAATAAAGAAATTAGAATGCAAAAATTAGGCAACCAACGTAAAATATAATCTTATGATACTCACATTTTGTCCAAAACTTTGCCTCTGAATTCATCAGTAATTGCAGATAACTTGATTCGGTGATGACATCAGCCACAAGGATGCTGAGCTTCATTCTAAAGGCAAAAGATTAGAATATATTTATCAAATAATATTGTTATTATAACATATAGTTATCATACCATATAGTTACCATTACATATAGTTACATCATATAGTTAGTATATCATATATTTATCATAAATCTTGTTTATAAAAAGGTTTAAGAAAAAATTCATACTGCGATGATAATTTTAATACAGAAAAAATTTATATAAATTTCCTTTTACTTTTATTAGTAAGGTAATGTAATTTTAATTCAATTACAAAAGATAACGTACATATATTTTATCTCTAGTTTCCTAAACCAGTTAATCAGATATAACATAGCATCATTATATTTTTTTACACTGATAACTTGTTAGCCACCTTCCACCATTCAGCAGGGTATTATATACAAAAGAATCACTAAATCAACCTCTTCAACCGAAAATTTTTAACCATATTCTTCTTCTTATGTACTTCTGAATTTTCCTATAATTTACTTATTGATCTGTAAGTTGGGCCTACCATATATTATATTATGAGCATCTTTCATAACAATTTACAATATTACATGATGTACTTTTGACTTATATACATACATTGAACTCATATTTATAATCTTATTGATACATAAACTATGCAATTTCTCTCTCTATAATGACATAAATATTGAGGTTAAATATACCGTTAAACATCAATAAAAACTGATGGTAAGAAAAGATGACCTAGTCTCAAATATAAAATCATATTCAGCACATAATCTTCACTATGAACTAATTTTTAACTCTTAAATTTTAGTTCACATTAATAATCAAATATTTTATAAAATTTCTTAAAAACCCTCAGCAATTCACAACTAACTGAGGATACATATTTGTATCATTCAATCCCTCACATCACTGATACTTCTAAATAACATTCGGGTAAAATAAAAAAAAATTTCAACAATATTCTTGTAGAGTTTATGAATTTCTGACATAGACAGCTAATTTGTCGAACTAAGTTTGAAATGGAGGATTATAAATACTAGATTCTCAGATGAATATAAAATTATTACCAATTTATATTGAGAAGCTCTTTTTGTTCTTAATAAAAAGTAAATATAAGAAGTCTTTTATTATATTTTCTCACACAATATATCCATGAAGATTCCGGTTAATGAGAGAAAGAGGAGAGATATGGTTGTTATTAAATCCTCATGAAAGAAAACTCCAAAAACAATGAAATTAAAGCAATGATATCAAAAGTTAGACTAAGAAATATCCCACAATGCAGGAAAAGCACAATGTCTAAAAGGTGCTATATGCTTTTCCTTGACAATGTCTCCATCATCAGAGCTACCCCAATGATCCCATTGCATCATCAGATTTTCCATAGTCAGTAGTCATAATCACCCCAAAGTAAGCATCCTTTTTAGCTTTCTTACTTTAGTTTTAGTTTTTGGTGTTTTCCTTCACTAGAAACTCAATTAATGTTTGAAATATTATAAAAATGTCTAATTTATAAATTTTTTTGCATTTATAAGGGACCTGTTATAGAAGAATGGTGTAATATACAGCCTTTTAAAAACAAGTATGAGGCATGAAGAAAACATAAATGTTTGAAGTGAATGTTAGTTATAGCGTTATAAAATTTGAGCACTCAAGTTTCAAATAGTATGAGAAGGTAGGGAAATATAATATAATAATAGAAGTAACACATTATTTAGCATATAGCCATACAAATAAGAAAACAATAGAAGAACAAATAAGAATAATTTATGAATGTCGACAAAAGTAAGGTGAATTTATCGATTCACTCACTTTCTTCTTTTATGAAAAACCTAGAATTTATTCCAATGATGTTGTATTAATGTGGATGCACTTAATGTATCTCTAATAATTAATATATATTAGAAGAGTTACATTTAACCTCTACTCTCAAACAAACACCCCATATGAACTTAAAGAAGAGAAACTTAAATGTTTCATTACATTTACCTTATAAATTTTCTTCAGTTATAAAGAAAGTCAAATATTTCTCATGAAAATCAGCAAATTTTCAATAAAGTACTATTAGACATTTTATAGCTGAATGGTGCTATCTTTTTGTTAAATAAAAGATTTCATTATTTCCAAAGAATTTCTGATTCATTACATATGAAGCTTTTTGAAAGAGTCTTTGAAGATTAAAAATTCTATACAAATGTAAATTTCATAAAGAATGTATTTACATAATTTAATCTTATTTTAAGGAAGGTCTTCAAACATTTTATCACACATATGCTAATTCATACCAGAATTTTTAGTGGTTACATGTGTATTGCATAAACAAAAAGATTGAAATTTTACCAAATCGGAACCCATGAACAATGCAATAGAAATTGACATGGAGTAAATCAAAGTCAATAAAAAACTATGTTGGAAATATATTTTTTATTTATTGAAAATGTGACTGTTGAAGTCCAATAAAAGTATTACTCATGAAATTGAATAATTTATTTTATACTTTGTCTCATCAAATAGTTTTTTTCTCTCCTTATTCGTGCATAGAAAAGAACATTGAGACATTTGATGTGCAGATTCTGTTATAGAAATGTGCTATATTGTTAAAATAGTATAATAAGTTTTCAAAAATGTATAATATTTCACACTTATTCTGCTTTACAGATGGTTCTTGCACTTATCTACAATACAATATCTAAGGTTTTGGTTGCTTATTGTATTTCAAACATTATATTATTGTGACTTAAATTGTCGAATGATAGTCAAATGTAAGACCGTGAGATAATTTCCATAATATTTCAAAAATTTGATAAGGATCAAATATTGTGGAATGGGTAAAATTCAAGAGAAAGGGTTTGTTTGATGATCAAAAGATGTTTCATGAATTGTAAACTTTACAATTAATTAATTTCTTTAACCTATCCATCCTACAACCAAACATCAATTGCAAATAATATTCGTAAGTTGCAACGTTGCAAGCAAATTATCAATATACTTTGATTTTCATTACAACGAGTAAACTCAGATTCCAATTTAAATAATTTGACAATGGCCAGAAGGTTTTCTATGATAAATTGTAGATTTTATGATAATTTATTTCTCAAATAAGGTTAAGGTTTTTAAGGTTATCTTATCTAATAAAATTTTGATTTTTTCAGATTTCTGATAATAATGTAATTAAAATGCACACATCAATGAATTTTTTACTTGAAAATGAAAAATAAATCCTCTAACATCATGTAAATAGAACTTTAATAAGTGATAAGCTAAAAAGTATGGGAAACTGGGTTGAACTATATAGGAAGGTAATGACAGAGTTAAAATATAGCATAATCATAACCCAAAAACAAAGAGGGAATTATTATAGAATTATATTGCAAGAAATATGTCTGTATAGAGATAATCAATCCAATCAAAGTTAACAGATCCTTATTTAATACTTACATTAATTTGCAAAAGATGAGATGATAGGAAAAAGTTTACAGGAAGTGACTGGCTGACAATGATTAGAGAGAGGCTTCTTCTTCTAATATAAGTTTTAAAAGAAAGATAAACATTTTTTTGACTATACGTCATCTAAGTTTGAGCCATGCTTCGTTACTATTTTTTATTCCTAGATATAGCAAATAGTTTATTAAGTTATTAACAGAAATTTATTGCTGTTTCATTTATAATTCTCCTTCAGAGATACATTGGAAGCATTATTATAGAGGATCGATTTATGTACATAATTAATGTGGATTTTCAATAATAATTGTGACAGTCTTTTCTAGTTGACTGATGGCTACTTATGGATATTTAGCACATCTACACATTTCTTTAATGTACCTACAGCCAAGTAACAAAAATTCACAATTTTTTAAACACAATAGGAAGACAAAAATTCATAGGATAGTATAGTGTAAGAAAAGAATTTTTCTCTCATTTTTTGTTTTAATCTACGCTAAATCTTGAAGTTTAAGTTAAAAGAGAATATCTTTTTTTAAAGCTGAAAGGTAAAATGAATAGGTTATAGGAAAATAACTAGTAAAAGTCACAAAGAATTGGTTAAACTACAACTACATCTAATGGAGGAGGTATGAAAAAAGGAGTAAAATTAGTAAGAGTATCAATATTTACAAATATAAAAATACACCAACTAAAGTACATAGCACTTTCTTCCAGGGTTTCCCAAAACAAATTAGAGTTAATTAATTAAATCATCTATATCATCTTACTTGAATCTCATCATCTAATTTTCAGTAATCCTTGAATTAAATAAGATTTTAAAATATACCTTTACCACCTTGTATAGCTAATAAAAAGGAAGTTTTCAAATATTCCAGATAAGCTCTATTGTAACAGAATGAAACAAAATGAGGTTTAGTTTCCGCAATTGAATAAATTATTCTGCAATACAATCAAATAAATAATTGGCGAAGAGCTTATTATTAGGATAAAGTATTTTAGAGCTAATGCTAAACATAATCCAAACCTGACGGATATATATTAGATGTACAAAAGTCTCTTACCCATTCTATCGCTAACGTCCATGCCCTCCGTGTGTACTCCTACTATTTAAGAATGTTACCATCTCTCGACGTACTTTGTATAGAGCCATAACGAAAAAGTAAATTCAAATTAACATGTCCGCTAATGTACTTTCTTTTCGGCTGGACGCCATCATCAAGTCACATGATGATCAGGTGATTAGGCTTAATCATTTCCCCCTATCCCATAAGCGAAAGTCCTCATGTATATATTGAAAATGCGAGCATTCTCTATCGTTCGAAGGAATTAAAAGCATTCAACTGTAGGCTGCAGGGTTAAATAGCACAACATGAATATATAATATAAATTTCAGCGTAACTTTTTTCAAATTGAAGCGATTACCTTCTCAAACGTATTTAAATCGCAAATATATTCATGCATATAATAGTATTATACAAAAATATAAGGGAATATCACGTGTTGTTCTTCAGAAGGAAATATTTATATTGTATCACTACGCAAAGGAGAGCAATATCTATTTAAGCACTTAAGCACTCGCAGACGGATGAGATGTAAACAACAAGTTCGCGACCTTTAAAAAACTCGGGTTGTTCACCCACAGTTACAGGAAGACGCAATCTTTTTATTTTTAATTGGGAGATGAAATACGGCTGCTTCAGAAACCATAAGGATCCGTATGATGTCACCAGGTCGTAATTGACTGACGTAATATTTAAACTAATACGGTATAGCATTGGGATTGCATGAAGGGAGACTGATCTTCACGCAAACATAGACTTAAAGTCTTCCTTTACCTCTTCAATTTGAATATTAATTGTAGAATTGGTCAAGATAAAGTAGAAGTTGGTAGTTTAAATCTCAGTTTTTTTGAGAGATGCATTGAGTGCAGAGCCGGGCTCTCCTAGCAATATTGGTTCTCCATATGTCTGAATGACAACGTTCTAATGAAGATTGCAACAAAACGGTGAAAATCGAAAACAGAATCTATCCGTATCTTAAAATTAGCTTCATCAACGATGTAAACGCTTATGTGTATCGTAACGTTAATTCCTCATAATCGGATTGCTTCATATTACGTGCACTTGAATTCTTGAGAGAAAGAAAACGGTAAAAACGAGTTATTACTGTCTTCCATCTATATTATTAACATTCACACATATAGCTATATTTCAATGGGAATTATATTCACAGATAATCCACATTAATATCATGCAAGTCTTCAAGAACAATCCACGTCATCCATCACCATTTAACCCTAATTAGCTTCCACTTTACCACATCCATAAAATAGACTAAATTAGATTGAATGAATTATTTTACAGGGTTGAACTGAAAGGTATGTGAAAGAAAAATGTTTACGTCTCCAAAGTTTTTTAGAGAACGCAAGGGTACAGTCTACGGGGGGTTAAATATAGGACGAAGAGAGTAAATGGAATGAGATCAATGAGTCTGGTTTTGAAAGAGGTAAAGAAGACAGCTGTGACATTGGATCTGGAAATGGGGAAAGAAAATTTGAGCCAGAAATCAGAGGAGACCCGCGTGGGAGTAATGTTGAGTACATAGAAGGCGGAGTGGTTTTGGGAAGGAGGTTCGGCAACTCATGAGTCAGGAAGGAGTAGATCACTATGTTGACATCCGAACATGGACTAGGGGACAACCGAACTCGATTAAGCCAGCATACAATGCGAAAATGCAACATTGTTGTTCCAAGCTAATTATTTATTGTTAGATAAACTTTTATATAGTTTCTATTGTTGATGTTTAAACGAATGGAATTTCTATTATTAGTTCTGATTAAAATTCATCATTTTCTCAAGTCATATTTTTAAAATAGTTTTAAAATATTTTAAAGTTTTCTTCGTTTGAGTCTTCCAAAACATTTTATCACTCTAACAATAACGTCCACGAGTTTTTAGATTATGTGCCTAGTACGAATAACATTCCTTGGCTAATTCTAAGGATAGAATGGAATGGGCATAAAAAAGTCCGACGGGACCGGGAATCGAATCGGAAGTTTCATAAATAAACTAATTATATTATGCTTAGCAAAGACAAAAGATTACTTTTATCATCATAGTAAACCCCATTTATTAGAAGCCAAAAATTGCAAAACTTATGAGAGGAATGTTAACTTTATTTCGTGAAATATAAATGTATCGCCTTCGAATGAATAAAATAATTAATAAACATTTTCATTGTAAAATATAGCGAGGTAAAAATCTTTTCCTAAAAGAAATCTGATGTTCTAATTTGCTTAAATTGGTAGTTCTCGAATTTAACGAGTAAAAGTTTAAAGCTATTCTAAGCAATCTTCTCGACTTTTCTTATTTTCTGTTAAATTCACTACAAACGTTCGTGATTTAATGATATTAGATGAACCTAAATAAGTTGCGAATGACAAAGTTTTCATTTAGAATTAGAAATCCCAAACTTATATGATACTGTTACCATTTAACCTTGAAATGTCTAACGATTATATGCATTTCCAAGGATTTATACTTACATTTCATCTTTCCTTCCTTCAATAATGAAATTCTTCACTTCCGATCTGTTTCATGTTGAGAACTGCCACATTGTATTAAATAATCCATCTTGAAAACTTCACAGGAGTTTCGAGAATTTACTGATTTCACACTCACTGGTTCGCACATGACATCCTTGGTTCAATTGAACAAACCATTTTTTGTTAGTCTCCGTTACTAGCTGTAACCGACAATAACGTTTCGACGCAGTAACGATTATGACCCGAGGAAGTTCCATTTTGTTATATATAACACAGAATATGTAGTTTCGGAAAGTGTTTGTCACATTTATAATGCGCACTTTAAGCGAACGAGAACAACCAAACCTGAGAGAACGCTATGACCGAAACTTCTCGTCTGACCTCTAGGCGAAGAGTACCTGTAGAATGCGTACATTTCGTCTCAGAACTCGGGTCAACCACTCTACAGATCCCTTCCTTGACCTTGCAGTACGAAGGAAAAATTGGACGTGGTACTTAGTGTCATCGAGTGGTGGTAGTGGAATTATTATTGTAAGCGATAGTAGAGGTGTTTTTCCACTGTTTACGAAGACAAAACTCATGCTGGGCGAACGATTCACTTTAACCCAAAGATCGCGTTTCCGGAAGTATTCCTAAGGAGGCTTATCAGACATGATGAGGAGTGAGGTACTTTGTATCTCACCTTATCTTTATATCTCATCTCTCCTTCCCAAGCCAGTGCACAATAATCTGGTTGTATGAGACCGTATAATATACATAATGATAGTAATAAAATAATCTAATGGATGACTGATTTATAATTGTAGTGTCATAGTGTCATTTATAATTATAGTGTATAATTAGTGTCATTTTATATGTTAATAACAGATTATTATAAACTGTAATCAATGAATTATAGTATTCAAAATCAGTTTTATTCTAATTGTGATTTAATCGCAATAAGTACAAGGTGAGAATAAATGTAAGATGTTATAATGAAACGAGTAATTTTCACATCAAATATTGAAATTCTTGCGGGGAATTTCCGGAAGACGACAAAAAATGTGTTTATATACAAATCGTTCCCAAATCCCCTTCTTTATCTCCTTCCCACCCCTAACTTCCCCCTCATCCCCCCTCAGCTCTGCACTTCCATCTCCAGACATCCGCCTCCAGCTGTTCCAGCCCACTCTCTCTCCCTCCACAGTGCTAATCCAGCGCTTCCTCGCGAGTAATTCACTCCAGAGGTGACGCGTTCCTCTATTACTGGAGGTTCCAGAATCTCCACCTTCGGTAGAGGAATAGGGATCATAACCACACCCTAAGCGGAGGACCTTAAGGTAAAAACATACTCTTCAATTCTTTGGTTTATTCTATTTCCTACTGTTGCTGCATACTATGTAATTCTACTTAGAAATTGAACTAATTCGTAATCTCAATTGTTGTAAAATTCAAAACATATAAGATCGGTGTTGGAGTTTATTGTTGTTACGGCGAATAGAAATATCAACAATTGTTTATCATTTTTTGTGGGGAGAATCAATTACAAGGTCATTTTCATTTATTTCTTTGTTACAAATATCGTTGCGATATCGAATAATTTTCGAAAAATTAGTATTTATGCATGTCACTTTGAAAATACGTACTTAAAGGAGGGTACGACTTCTATCTATATTGAAATTGAGTGCTATTATTAAGGAAATGTATAGAAATTTGGTGGTAACTAGCGTACTTCGGATTCGTAGATTCGGAGTTAAATAGAATTTACCATTCAATAATATATTTCATGTATATGATATATGTTTTCGATACAAATGAAAACGAATATGGTACTGTTGTCAGTGACGCCTCTAAAAGTGAGGCGATCCTAAAAAATAAGTGTTCTTCACCGATAACCGGAGATATACCAGTTAACAGCTTAGGAGAGCTATTAATTCTCATTGACATTTGTTAAAAAGAAGGTTGGTGGGAAGGATGGTGGTGCCACTAAATGATTGATTAAGTCAGAATTAATTTATCTGCCGATATCGGATAACAGAGTTTGTAATTTACGGGAATATGGACTTAGTGCAGGGTTGAAATCATTTACATTTAGGTTGCATTATTTGAATACGGTTCCTTAACAATGTTTGCGTCTTATGTCACCATTTCGAGCGAGCTGTGACAACAATTAAGAGTAATAATGCCTACGATAACAAACAAAAAAGTAAAATGAACGTTAATTATCTGTTTGATTTGAATTATGGAATTTAATATAATAATGGTCTATAAAAAGGAAAAAAATTACTTCCAAGTCAAACATTATTAAACAAAATAATTAATTAACTTTTAACGTATCGTGCGTAAAACAAACATTATTTTTACACTTGAATATTTTTTATACCACTTTACGTAATTCATTTACGCTTAACTTTGTGTCTCTTTCCAAAAAAAGCAAAGGAATATTCTAGATCTACGCGTCACAGTATAATATACACGACCGAAATGTGTGCGTGCCAATCCATCGGATCTTTTGCCTCTGGTAGTTGAGTGTATCTCCGTCCGTTCTATATTTAAGCGTATTGGTGATTTTCCGGTTGAAATTCATCTGACGATGCCGTCACTTGGTTCCAGTTTTGGAATACACGAGTGTGCCTTATTAGGCGGTGAACCGCGCTGCATGATTCAGATCCTAACCAAACATTAACAGGTCGGCTTATTAATCTGCCAACTTCTTATTCGTGTTGAAAGCCAACTAGCAATGAGCTGTAGTTAAAACATTTTTTACTCTTCAAGAATTCTACATCAAAGAAATATGTTCGTAAAAATCTTTATATACAAGGTTAAATATTCATCCTAGGATTTCTTGCTATGAATTTATTTATTTTTGTACAATTTACTAATTCAGCGCATTGCACGATTGATTTTCACCATTATGCATAAAGATGTATACAGAGAGCTCAATTTCCTCAATATTATAGGAGCTCGAATGTTTTTTATAGCAATTGTTTCACTTTAATACAAAGAATACATTTTAAAGTTATTTGATTGTAAATTATTAAAAGTTTATTACGGCATACAAATTACTTTTCATTATGCAATTAGAAAATGAAATCGTTGCCATTGAAAAATGACGCATTTAAGATCTTAAAGAATCATGATGATTGATGTAATATACGTTTGTCCTAAATTTCTTTTCGGTTGTACTTCATTCGGTTATGTTTAAAATTATTATTTAAAAATAACATAGTATTTCATATACTTGAAAATGGATTACGAAAAGAAATAATTCGAAAAAGATGAAATTACATTTCTTTAAATTTTAATTACGTCCTCATTTATTTTTAAATCATCTTTAAAGCTTTTAAAAGCTAATATTCTCTTTTTGTGAGTTATGCTGTCTGAATATCTAACCGCACTGCTGTTGCATCATCAGAGTGAACGTCTTTCTTAGTCATCAACACGATCTCGTAGCCATTCCATTTGAGATGCATTTGAATGCCATGGAGCACTTACAGAAAGCATCAGATGCATTTTGAACGAGATATCTTTCCTCAAATCAATCATCTACACTTTTGAAAATGCTTACAGAGAGCAAATAAGTGGTAACCTTGAGAATGAATTGATGCCCGTTGTTTTCACCATACTGTACGTACTGTTCATTACTCATAACATTCACTTTTCTCAAATAACTATAATAAGCCAAAAATAAGAGCGTAACCATAGTATTACATTGTTTGTTTTCGTCTCAATTTTACGCAGTTACTTCTTCTTCTGATTATTATTATCCTCAAGGTTTAATGGAAAGGTAAAGGTTTAATAAAACGTAAAAATGCTATTGATTTATAAACAGTATTAAGATGCTGGAGTTTGATAAAATTCGCTCATTTTAACACGATTTATCAGTTAAAATAATGTGCGATTGTTTAAACTAAGCAAAATATTATTCATCAATTTAATCAAAAATTATGTTTAATCATTCTTCTCGTGGTCTCATTGAATGTGAATATATAATCCTATGATTGAAACGATAGATTTAAGATTGTAATTAAGTAATAATGTCCTTTTAATCACTTTCAGAGACCTTAAATTCATTGGTTTTGTATTGAACCAATTTATCACCTTTATTCATTGAATTTCATCTTAATTTTATGGGAAGATAAATTGTATACTAACATTAAAAACTCCTGTCTCATAAGCTGTGAGGAAATTAAGATATAATTATATACTGTCAATTACATATGCACCATAATTATCTGTAAGCGTAATTGAGCTGATCTATGAATAAAATTTAAGTCCCTTTACCACAAACTTTCTTCAGTTCGATTCTTCAAGAAAAAGCGTCCTCCTAGGCTCTTCCTCGAGCGATAAGCCAGATAGAAGCATCTTGCAGATGACTTCCGCCTGCAGCTTGAAATATCTTAAAGCTATTTTCCACGCTCCCTTTCAAAGGAAAGTGATGAGAAGATTTTTCGCGTTCCTCTTTTCATAACTCAGAGATTCTTGCATTTGGATTCCAAAAGTAGCATCACAAATTGGAAGAACCAAAATATTTTCCATCTTTCGGATTAAAAAAATCATAGTTTTTTTATAAAAGTTTTTCTTTGAGTCCTCATGATTATTTGAGAGTGATTAAAGTTATTCATATAAAAATTTATATGATAATTTATTTTCAACTAATTCGACATCTTAAAAAAAACATCTTATTGTTAAAAATGGTAAAAATGTCCTATTATATCATATATATTATATACCACAGTATTATACTTCATTTAATTTATTTGAATGAAGATTTTCATGAAGATTCATCAAAGAAACTCTAAAATATGTATGCGTTTTATATCTTCATTTCTAAAACGTGTATTTTCATGCAAAATAGTTGATAAACATTCTTCACAAATTATCATTATACAATCATCACAATAAACATGCTCAAATGTTATAATAATGCTTCAATTATTATTTATTATTTAAAGCTAGAATTAATAAATTTCTATAACGCGTAAATTGTGTAGTTGTATGATAAGCAGTTTCACCATCATACGTTGAAATTTTTTCATAAATTTGATTCGTACCATATTTATATATGTTCCTATTAAGTGAATCATTTTTAATGATTTCCTTATGAAACAATTAAGTGCTCTTTAAAAATCTCAATCTTTGAATCCCATATCCTTTTATTGTTTTTTTCGAACAATAAGCAATGCAATATGTGCTTAAATAGATCTCTATTTTATATTGTAGAGAGGAAGTTTAATAAATTTATATGTTTCACATGTTACCAAATTAGATTTCACGGAGCTATTTTTGATTTAGATATGCCTCTCTAGAAGCATATTTGAATGAAAAGAAAACTTATGATTTATAAATACCAGCACGAGGAGAGAAAATATAGATATACTAGCGTAGAGCGATTAAATTGGATCGAAAGAAATAGTATCTATTTATATGTGTACACGATACTCTAAATCCGTTTCACTCCCTTAGAATCGACCGTAAATGTAAACAGGAGATGGGCCGTTTTATTTTTGTCTGCAACACTTAATTCGGCTGAAGAATTATGTACAATTTCTCCGTTATTACCTATCTTGTTTCATGGGGAATAAATATCTGAACCAATTAGAAATATTAACAGGCTTCTTTCTGTATCAGTTGTGATATTTACTCTCCTTAATGTTTCCATTTCATCTACAAGAGCTTATTAATTTACATGCAACTTTCAAACAAAAGAATGATCTACAATACATTGTTGTTTACCAAAATAATTAGATTTGCTATTTTGTTTGTTGAGGCAATTGATCAGTAAATGAAACTGTTTGAAACAGTGTTGTTCAGCAATATTGTTTTGGCTGAATACCATTATAACTTTTCTTCAGATGGGTTCGAATAGATGTCACTCGTAAAAAAGTACAAGGATGAATTTTCCCACTAATTCAGGGCGAAACCCTATCATCTTCACTTTAATTTTGATATTTTTAATTAATATTGTTATAAAAATAAAAGAATTCTGAAAAATTACACCTACTCCATCTTTATTTCAATCAGCCACGTATAAACGTTGCGTAAGTTGTATTGTATGCGGCGTTTCGAATGCAACCCGTTTTCTAGTCCTATATACTAACCGGAAATATTCATTCATCTTTCCCCCCTTTACAGCGATAACCGGAATATGTAAATATAAACTGATGATAAATGATTAAATCGTAGTTATCGTGTTTCACTGGACTCTTAAGAAATAAATATAAATAATCGTTGAAGTAATTTATAAGTGAAAATAAATTTTTAAGGATTTTAAAATCAAATCCATTACTTTATCATTTCCCGGTTATCATTGATAATTTTATGTTAGAGAAATATATGTTCAAAAAGTAGTTTACGTATAAGTAGCATTTTTTCCATCATTCAAAGACAATACAGACGTTTATCTTAGTAAGATGTGTATATAAAATATCTTTTGCATTTGGAATTATGAGAAAAGGGATGCAAAGGCAAGCTTGTCGAAGTGGAAATAAATTCGTCTGTTTCGATGGAAAAAACTTCTTTTCCAGAGTCGGGAAGTCTCTGCTTTAAAAATATTGGAAGTATATATCGTCACGATGCACCACCAAAAATAATCTCCACGCCCAACCGTCGTTGCTTTACCCCCGCAAAGTTTACTTTAACTCTAACTCCCCCACTTCTGTAAGCGCCATCTACCCTCATCGGCACGCCTACTATTACTCTCTGAAAGATATTCCTGTCCCAACAAACCCTAGTGCTTACTACCCTCTGTTTAAGATTCATACGGACAAGAAACCTCTTCGACCCGATCAAATTCTCGATGTTTTTCTGAGTGTATTATTAAGATCTACTCAATATCACCTGTTATGGGAGGTTTATATATATAATATAAAATTGCGTGCATTGGTAATATCTGGCTTATATTTCCAATTTTATCGGTTAATATGATAGCAAAAAGTTGGTTGACATTTACATTTCCCTTCAAAATATCCTGGAATCGAATTTCGGTGGGGTTCTCGAGCAAAATGGCCTTAGATGTGTACGAATATTCTGCTAAAAATCTACAATATCTCTACAATCTCCGAATGTCAAAGTTGCACTATAAATTTCGAATGAAATGCCTTCTACTATATTTAAAAGGTATAAAGAAGTGTCCTTAGCCTATTTAATTACATTAATTATTATAAACTATTATTCTTAATAATCATCCATTCTTCATGGTATTGTTGTAAGAAAGGATGTTTCACTAGAATTTTAAAAATTAAAAACTACACTCACTGTGTTTGTAAATCTCCAATGTAAGAAGAAAACGATATGTAGCAATAAATTTAAATTTTATGTATCCGTATTACTTATCCTCATTTACTAAAGTGTGTTCCTCTTTTTTATACTATTTTTCTCTAATTTTTGTCTGCTTGCAATTTTTATAGTTTTCCCCAAATACGAAATCAAAGATTTAATATATATATATATATTGTTCAGTAACAAAACTATCTCATCCATTAACCTCTCAAACCCTCTCCGTTCGTCACGAAGCAAAAAAGTAGGGAACCAATAGCGACTCAATTGGGGTCTTAGATGATATCAACGACTCAAAATGATGAAAAACGATATCTCTTAGTTAATTAGAACCAGCAATCGGAAGCAATTGCTGTAAATATCATGTTATTAACGAGTAGTCTGAAAGAACTTTTGATAGCTCTAGATATATAATCGAATGTAATTATAACTTTGTGTTGTGTTTGTGGTGTTTTATAAAATGTGTGTTGTGCTTAAATTATATTCCAAGTACATAACATCACCTCACTATTTAATCGCACATCTCGTAACGACAAACTTAACAGCTTTTAGCGATCGATTTCTTTGTTTCCATTACCACTTTGTATTAAATGGCTTTAGCACCCTAAAATCACTTAAATATGTAAATTAATAAAATGTTGCAACAGCTAAACGGTTTTCTATACTTTTACATTATTTTAGAGCAATCATGGGGCTTCCGGACGAGTGCTGCATAACATTTACCATCGTCAGCATAATCCTGTTGGCTCTCGTCTTCTGGTGGTTCCGAATGAAGCCGACCAGCAACTGGAAGGATCGTGGCGTTCCCTGCATTTCTGCAAATCCACTAACGGGTAGCCTTCCGATCTTCTTTTGGAGGTCTTTCATCGGAGATATCTATGCCAGAATGTACAGGGAACTCGATGGGAAACGTTACGGACTATTCCACATGTTTTTAAAACCTACTATCATCGTTCGAGATCCAGAAATCATAAGAGAAGTCCTAGAAAACAGCTTCGACAGTTTTCACGACAATGATTTCGAAGACGACGATCCTGTATTCGAGAAAAATCTGTCCTCTCTGAAAGGTGAAGATTGGGAAGGTCTTCGAGTTAACCTCGCGAGCGCCTTTAGCTCCAGCAATGTCAAGCAGCTGGCACCGCTGGTACTTGAAGTCTGCGAAGTACTTGAAGATTGTGTGTCCACCAGAGTCGAATCAGTATTAGACCTGCTGGAAATAGGACAATGCTTCGTAGCTGATGTGATCTCCTCTGTTGCCTTCGGAACCAGGGGCGATTGTCTTCTTAATCCAGCAGGAAAGTTCCGAGAGATGGCTCGCAAAATCACAGAAATTTCAATGTTACGGTTACTGTTGGTTACAACAGGAACGAACACAATGAGGTGTCTCGTGAAATCATCTCCAAAGACCATGAGGTACTTCCGTAGCCTGGTGGAGGAGGCAATCAGATTGAGGGAGGAGGAAAAGGTTAAAAGACATGACTTCCTTCATATCCTGGTTGAATTGCAGAAGCAAGGAAAGCTGGGTCCCCCAAAGGAGGATTCAACCGAAGAAAAACAAGAAAATCCAGAAATTAAGGGTAGGCTCTTATTTCTTACCACTTACAATACAAATTTCAGGTACTTTTGTCATTTCCTAGAGCTCGATAAATCCAGATTTAATTAAAAATAGAGAGTATGAGTAGAAATCAAGGAATCCCTCAGAAAATAAATTCCCATAAGGAAATTCAGAGAACTCAATAATGTGATTGCAAGGGACCCGCATTTCACTGTTTGTACTATGAACAATTATCACAAAAAATGGTTTTCAAATGTGATTAAAGTAACTATAATTAAATATTTTGCGGAATAAATTCCATCTTTGTGTAATTTACAACACAGTAATTCCATTTCCATGTTTGTACCTTTCTGAGATGAATTCCAAATATATAAGTTTTTTATCATTTGCATCACAATTGCTGATGTAGTTAATAACTCAATAATATATATAATAGAGGATTCTGTTACAATTTTATAGTTTATAAAAATAGATAGACACAAACATGTTGTTCTTTTGCTTAAGAAATTATATTCTTCAATCAACAATTATCTTCATCAACAATATCATATTCAGAATGAAAATTCATAGTAATTAAATTAAAAGAAAATTAAACATCTTAGGATATAATCCTAAGATTTATAACTAAGGAAATGGTTGGAAAATACAATTTTTACGATTTTCAAATATGTGATTAATATTTTCTAAATCTGAAATTCACTTCATAGATGATATTGAGATATCACGATTATAATGTACATTTAGTTGATTTGACATCTCTAATCTCTGTATGTTTCCAAAGTAAATAATTTTTCCTTAATAGACTTAACTTTTCATAGGTAATGAGCTAGAATGGAGCGAAGAAGCGTTAAACAATGTGACTTTACATGCATTGTCTTTCATTATTAATGGAATGAATACAACTGCCAACACATTCAGTTTCTGTTTACTTGAATTGGCTCACAATTCTGAAATCCAGGAAAAGGTTCGTTCAGAAGTTGAGAAAGTTATGGAGTTCCATGGAAGCATTAATGCAGATGCCCTCATGGAGATGCCATTCCTTGAGACTGTTCTCCTTGGTGAGTTAATCAATACATTTTACTTGATAGATGAAACAGCAAAGTCATATATAAAGATTAATTTATCACAGAACCCTCTGCTTATAATATTTTATAACTTTATTATGATACAGACTTGCTTATAGATTATCACTCCTAATATTTGATTAAATAAAAAAAATAATTTTGGTTAATGGTGCTCATGAAAAATTCTGATTCAATGATGAAAATATTATTGATTTTTAATAATACTAGCATGAAATTTTCAGAATTCATCTTCTCATACTGCTGACTGATAGGTGCCAAGATACATATTGAAAATAGAAACTTTCAGCGTATAACTATTATCTCACAAACAAATTAAAATGGAGCTTGTGAACTTCAATGTTAATGTTTTTAGTAAGATGATTAAAATTAACCAGATTTTGAAACCTAAATATATCACATAACTATTCTAAGATGTTCTCTAACATATTTCTAAAGTTTTATGTTCCAAAATATTCAAGGATCATTTTCCATGTGTAGTATTGAGAATATTTATTTACTTTCCTCAGAAACTGTAAGGAAATATCCACCATCAGCTTATTTGGGACGATCTGTTACAAAAAATTACCCTCTACCAAGTCCAGATTATGGAACAGATAATGAAACAAGTGATGAAGATTCTGAACTATGTCTTGAAGAAGGAGACTCTATCATAATACCTGTCTTGGGAATTCATATGGATCCCCAATATTATCCAAATCCAGAAATATTTGACCCAGACCACTTTTCTGACAAGAATCTTGGGAAACGTTCTCGATTTGCATTCCTTGGATTTGGAAAGGGCCCAAGAATTTGCATAGGTAGGTTTATTGATAAAAAAACATTTTATTTTGAATATTTTTTTTCAGATCCAGCAGGACACACATTAATCTCATACTGCACATGTCATGTTGATTACTGTCTTGACTGTATAATTTACCAATCCCTTTATAAAAAGCATTATAAGAATCAAAAGCTTCCACTAGGTAATTACCAGAATGTTAAGTAATATTGGTAATCAGTTCATATTTTTGTCAACTATATATAAGCTAGAAAAATAAATATTCTTTATCTTCTCAGTGATAATTGAAAATTTTTTACCTAATTATGTCATAAAATCAAATAGATTACTAAAACTTATCTAAATTCCCAATTTAAAAGTAAGTAATTTTTTAACAAGGTATTCATATTCCAAAAAAAAAGTATTAATTATCAGGATATGTATGCATAGAAAATATATGTTTAAACTTTCTCCCTTTTCAACTCCATAGGTCCATGTTTAATTATAATTTTTACAAACTTCATTCATCTAAGACAAATTGTTTACTAAACCTACAGAATATGTCCAGTTATATTCCTCACTCTGAGAGATTATGAGAATAAAATACATGTTTATTCTTATGGGCTGAGTATTTTATTTACATTTCATAGTATTTTATTTCTACAACTATGGATAAGTTCCATCCATGTATTACCAGAGATAATTAACCTGAGATAATATAAATGCAAAACCTTTACAAAGACTCTCTCGCAAATCAACCAAGAATAATGTTGTTATTTTATAATATAAATATATTTTTTCTCATACAAATACATGATCAAATAACAACTTTAAAGTTTGTTGAGGTTTTAGTTAATTAGTTTTTGATTTAATTCAAATTCCGAATACCTATTTCAGGTATGAAGATTGGTCTGTTACAAGTCAAAGCTGCAATAGCCACTTTGCTTACCAAGTATGAATTCCTGCCAACTGAAAAAACAACATTGCCTGTAAAATTCAGTCCTTCCAGTATATTGACTACTCCAAGAGATGGAGCCTGGGTCAAAGTTGCATCTTTAAAGAAGAAGTTTTGATGCTTCAGAGTTGATGAAAGAAAAGCCAAGGAACTTTATTTGAGAGAAATTGAATTTGAAGCATGTAAATCTTACTTTTCAGTGAATTCTGTATGTAAATTTTTGTCACAGTATTTCAGTTATAAAATGCTGACTTCAAAATGAAATACCTAATTTGACTATAACTATGGCTAGCCTAGATACAGTTATGATTTTTAAACTTATCATCTAAATTCAGAATACAATGGCACTTATTGATGACTTAATTTATATAAATTATTTTCAAATGAACTATTATGATTAAATATATTTATAAGCAACTAAAATAAACTTTTATATAACTCATGTAGAAAAGGCACATTTTTATTTACCTTACATACTATTATTTCCTTGGATTCCATATAAGAATAAGAATAAACTAGAATTATATTTGTGTTGACTCAATGTATAAGAGGAAGCATACTTTCATGCCAATTAAAGTGAGGCCGAATTAATCAATAAATATATCCTTGATATTTACCAAAAACTTCCTTTGCCTAACTCATGCTATATAATATTTGTTACATTTATCTATTCTAGATAATAGATATTTTACTTATTGATATCAGTATCATATTAATGATTTTATTATGAATTATCATTTGCTAACTTAGAAGCTCTTTAAGATGAGTGATTCCTGTTTCTATTTTCATAGATAGGTAGATACACTGCCTTATTTCCAATATTTTGAAATGAATTTCTGCATTAAACCATTTTCTAGTAAAACCACGCTTTTATGTGATTCTACAACTATTATCATGTTTTTACCTAGATGTGTAATCTTTTCATTATTTACAGCTAAACTACTAATTCAAATATTATATTTATACATATTGCTTCCTTATTGAATAATTTGACAACATATTATTACTTTGAGCTCTATCAGTAAGGCATAAAAATTTTGTGGTTTTTCATAGAGAAATTAATGGCTTCCATATAGTTAAAGGTCAATCTGACACTATGTACTAATTGAAACTATAATACTTTATTTCTATTGCAGAAAATGGCTTTTCCCTTATTTAGGATGAAAAACAAATTATTTTCACATGGATGTATTAACATCACACTATCTATTAATTTAACCAAAATACTAAATTTAACATCAGATTTTTAAAACATTTTATAATCTTTAATCCAATCATTAAAATTGAAAAGTATAAAGACCTTTTTACAGAAACATGAACAATTCATACATTTCTACACACAAATGTATCTCATGTAAACTCTACCCATTTATTTCTATTTGGATATATAAGTTTGAAATTACACTCTTGTGGACAAAAAATTTTAGAACTATTTTTGGAGAATCACTAATTATTAATTTTCACTTATTCTGGTCATTGGTAAATATTCAGATGACTCAGTTGAAGATACATTCATGTAATCACGATTATTATGCAGACCTCTTAATTTTGTGTCTTCCCCAATAACATTCATATATTCTCTCTCCTGGGATGTGATTGGTACATATTCACTCACATCATCTCTTTCATTTATCCAGTTCTCATAATATGCTTTAGATGCCTCTGCTTTAATATCATACTGAATGCTCAGTTCCTGGTAATTCTAGAAAATAAAATAACTTTTAAAAAAAATTTTGATTTTCAATATAGCTCTCAATCAATGATATTAATTAAATTATTAGTTCTTTTATGGGAGAATTAATAAGTAAAACTGAAAGTTTTGAGATTTGATCTTTTCAATAAAAATAATTCCCATTAATTAATGAAAAAGATATAGGTAAAATATTTTAAGGACAAAATTTGGATCAATTTCATTCTTCTCCTTAAGTTATCTCCTTCAGACTGAAATTTGAATTATACTGTATTTGACGGCATATAAGACGCACCCTCATTAAGTAGGCCACGCACAAGGAAAGTTAAAATTGTCCGTGTGAAAGCCCGGTACCACAATAACATAATGACTTACTGCTCTGTTAAGAGTAATTCAACGCTCCTAGTGTATACTGAATGGTATGGCAAAATCTATTGTTACCTTTAGTCATATTTCCAAGGGTATTTTTGTAAACAATGAGTTTTAAGCACCAATACCAATACCTTCACATATAAGATGCTGATAAATTTTTGAGAACATAATTTAGGAAAAAAAGTGCATCTTATATGCAGTAAAATACGGTAAGTAATATTTTGAGGTAAAGTTTTCACATGTTCAAGATGTTAAGAATAAAAAATCTAGTAAGTTATAATGTAACTAAAAGATTGGATCATTCAAAAATTTTTTTGATTTCATAAAACCTTTGTTTTTTTCTTTGTTTTGATTTCAGTGTTGAATATTTTGCATAAGATAAAAAAAAAACTTTCAATAAGTATGAATTGATATTATTACCTGCTTTGTATCACTGTCTAGCATTGCTCCAATTCTTCCATAGAGCTCAGAAAATCTTGGACGGTTGTCAGCCTTAGAATCCCAGCATTCAAGCATTATGCTGTAACTAATTTATGACCATTCATTATTTCACTTATAGTTCATCAATCTAATTTTTATTATGAGCGCATTAAAGTATATTGTATTGACATGTGTCATATATTTTATAAATAGAAATCTGATCCAAGATTGTTGGCATTTTATAATGTTTAATAATATCCATATAATACCTCTTATTTATTCCAGAATATTCAAACCCTTATATTAAAATATTTATACATACAATTTTATAAGTTGATTGGTATTTCAAAGTATACCTATTATGGAAGAATACAAATATAGAGATATATACATAACACTTTTTTAACTAAAATGTTTAAAGTAAAAAATTTATTCCATTACAACGCATATCCAATTTCATTTAGCACATAAAATAAGCTAGTTCTGATTCTCCATTTATGATTTCCATCTATGATTTTCAGAATTACTTTCAAAACAAAAACTCTATATTTTATAAGTTTTAAAATAAGTTATATTATCTTTTCTATAGTAATATATACATACATTTCATCAGGGCTGAATACAGGTTTTGCCATTCTATATCCATTCAAAAGTTTGTCCAAGAAATTTTCATCAACTTCAATTCCTATTTTAGATTAGAATTTTGCATAAACTTATTAAAGATTTGCAATTAGCTACATAATAAATAACAAATGATTGAACTCAGATATGAAAATTTATTAATATAGTTTGGATGGTAAATTTTCTATAATTACTGTTGAAATCCATATTTTAATGCTATTTTACTTTCCATATTCTATTTTTTGAGCAACCAAACATTAAATATCAAACTACCTAAATTTATTCTGGCATTATAGAATATTAATTCATCTTACTATCACTTTGGTTTAAACAAAGTAACTAATATGATTTTTCAATAAGAACTTACAATTCCTCTCATTCCATTCACCTTGCGTTTATGCCAATAATAAATTCACATTATAAAGAAACAGCATTAATATAATATAAATCCATCCTTTCAAGACATTGTCAGGGAGCGTCAATGCAATGAGTAGGTATTGTAAATTTAAACATGAACTATTAAAAATGACATTTCTTGAGAGAAAGCTCTCTTAAATTTTTCTTTCTGAAGTATCCATGGTGTAAGTAGAAATTGATAGTGATGATAAACATACACAGTGTTTATGATTACTTATTTATGAAATTATTGATTATTACTCAGCCTTACCTGGATATGGGGATTTACCAAGGGAAAATATCTCCCATAAAACAATACCAAATGACCATACATCAGATTTAGAAGAAAATGTTCTATATTCCAGTGATTCTACTGCCATCCATTTTATAGGAAGAGGATCCTAAAAGATAAGTCTATATTAAAGTAACATTAATTAGATAAATTAAATGCATCCATAATTTTTATTGAATTGTCTTATTTTACCTTGCTTTTCTTTTGGTAATTCATTTTCCCATATAAAGGCCTTGCTAGACCAAAATCACATATTTTAATAACATTGTTATCTGCTAGCAAAATGTTCCTGCTTGCCAAGTCAGCATGGACAATCTGAATATTTCATAATTTTTATAAGCAATACATACATATACACAGATCAAAAGCATATTATTGATTAGGGATTTCAAAATATTATGCATCTTCACAAATCACCTGCCTTTCGTTTGGAAAGATAATCCATTCCCATTGCCACTTGATATGACCAAGAAAGAAGATCTTTTGTATTTATTGGGTCAGCAATAATACTTTCTGCATCACATTTGTACATAACATTCCATTGGTTCAGAAATTGGGAGGAACAATTGCTGCTCATGCTGTCTTCTCTGAGTGACAAAGTCGTCTCACCTGAGATATTTTATTGTTAATTATTCACTTGAAATTCAAAATGCATTTGCGTTTGTAAGAATTTATATTCTTTATTAAGGAATCTTATAATTACTATTAAGAATAAGGTTAACTATTTATGCTTGAAAATTGAAAAAATATCTGTTAATAAATATTTTTAACAAATATATTCTGTTATATTTCAATATCTTATCAGCTTAGGATACTTTACCAGTAAAACTTGAAGGTAGTTGTATTCCAGGTGATTTCAAATATGCAGACCTATGAGATGGAGAAACTGGAGGATCTCCAGCTGGATTCATAGAAACACTGAAAAAATTAATCAAATCAAAAAGTGATTGACAGAATCTGAGAGGAAAGAATATTTCCTGCTAAAGATTCCATTAAATTCAGTCCACTTACTTGATTAAATTTTTACCTATATTGAAATCCACACGTTTAGTTATAGGGTCTATCTGGTTGATAAATGAGTCTCTGTGATGATGCATGAAACTATGGAGATTGCCAAAACGACAATATTCCACTATCACTAGCAGTTCTCCTAATTGGTAATACACAGTTAAATTTAAAAGTTCAAATTACTAATTTATAAATGCAATACTGATTATATGTAGTTAGTTGTACTATGGCTGCTATTGAGATTCTTTTATTGTTTCATAATTTACAAAAATTACAAACAAAACTTTATTTGAATCATCTATTTTAAAAATATTTCTGTACTCCCCCATTAAATTTTCTATTACTCTCATTATGAAAGAGTCCACATACTGCTAATAGAAATAGAGCTATAGGTAAAATATAAACTTTTAGTTTTTTAAGAAATATCAAATGTTACTAGATGAACTCACTTTGCATCAGGTTTAATGTACAAGCTCCTAATAGATTCAGCACATTCAAATTTTGTCCAATGTACATGAGAATCTTAAGTTCAGTCATCAATGCTCTTAAATGTGAAATTTCAACATTTGATTTGACCATTTTTACTGCCACAGTTGTTACTGCTTCATCTTCTTTGATTCCCTCAGCATCTGCTTTAACAACAACACCAAATGCTCCATTTCCTAGTTGCTTACCTGGATGGAAAAAGAGTTTTCTTAAAGCTACTTTGAAATAATCATGTCATATTAAGTAAATTAATCTATTCACATGACAATAGGCGTTGATTCTGTGCATGTTGGAACTATACCCACAGAATCATTCTATATATACCTTTAATGTATAATTAATACTGAAATAATACTTCTAAATAAGAAAAATATAACAAATTTTGTATTTATAATAACTCACCCAATTTCAACTTCTCTCTAGGAAACTCAAAGCATTTATTATATGGTAAAAGGTGAGCTTGCTCATCAATTTCCAGATCTGGGTTAATTCTACTTAGTGTTCCTTCATGAAATGCAGCAACCTCTCGTGCAGTAAGTTTGTCAATTTTCCTCTGCAAGTGTGAAATAATAGATTAGAGTATTTAAACATCTAAATACTTGTACAAAAATTTGTTGCATTATTAAGTTAAATAATCCAAATTACCTTATCTATTACCATTTTGATGACAAGGGCTATCACAGCAAGTATCAAACAAGTAAGCACAAAAGCAATGGCCCCAATTGTTTGAGGTTTTATTGGTGGAGAGAAATCTAATAATAAACAGATATGATTTAAATTTTAGAGGCGTTGGTATAAATGGTATTTTGAAAACTCTTTCACTGCATTTTATTACGTATATCTTTGTATCAATTCCAACAACAAAATAATATACTATATTAAGTTATTTTGGTCAAGCATTACTAAAATAATATACTATAAATAAAGAGAACTGAAAAATGATTTGGTGAAAATTGTAGTAATATAAATAGTTTCTATTTACTAAGATTGTTTTACAGTCTCTATGTTGCAGAAACTATTTTATTTTGCTATATACAAATTAAAATGACTGCATAACTTTCATTTGAATGCTCTCTGTCATTAATTCCATACCTTGAACACCAAAGAAAATATAAGCACTTGATTTGCCAACTGTATTATTAGCTACACAGGTCATTTTACCAGGTGCACTAGCTTTCCATGGCAAAGTAAGAGTGGCATTTACTTCATCAGCATACATCTATTTAAAAAATGATCATTTTCAAACATCTTTGAATAATATACATATCAATAAAAATCAAAATAAAAAATAAGTACTATACTATTTCAATTATTTTAATAATAAATTAAAATTTTAAAATGAAATCAAAATGATCACATTAAATGAAAAATATAAATTAAATCTTTATTATTATGCATTCCAATTTTCTGCCTATTTGGATTTACTCTGATGGACTTCAGTAAGAGAAAAAATATATTTTTCCTGATGGACTTTGGACTTATAATAAAACCATGTGTACTTGTGTCTTTTTATTAGGTATAGGCAATTTACTCTATCATAAGCCTATTTAAATAAATTTTAGGGACACAAACACTATGATGACATTTTTATAAAACCAATCAAATGTTACTTGAACCTTGATATTGAATGAGTACCAACAGATGCAATTGGATGATATATGTAATAAAATAAACTTGATGAATTCTCATTTCAAAAAATGCATTAACTGATTGAAAAGGAATTATTTTGGAAGACTAGAATTTGAAATTTTACTCCTTCATTTAAATTAACTTTAAATAACTCCCTTTAATGTTGAAGATTATTAGACCCTTAACTTTACATACATCAAAGTAAATATATAAATAAACATAAAAGCTGCAAATGGAAAGTAAGAGTTCTAAATTCCATATTTATTATTATTTTTACCCTTTAATCTTAGGAAGATCATCTATTGAAACAAATAATTTTTTATGATAATATAAACCAATATCTCTATGTTCAGACAGTGAAGGTAAGGTTGGAGTAAGATGATACAGTAGGTATGCAGATAGAGGGAGGAATGTGAAAGAGCTGCTGTCTCCCCCAATAAAGAACAACACATACTTGTAAAACTATTAAGCAAATAAATAGAGGAAATAGATTATTTTAAGATAGAAGGATGCACCTTGTAAAATATGCTGGAAATCAGGCGATATTAGCAAACTCAGGAAGAGAGCACCAGAAATTGATCCATGGGTGATAGGTCAATAAAAATCAATAGATGGAATAGAATATACCCCCTGCTGGTATCACCATCTTGAAGTGAATGGAGGACTTTGGCTGCAGGATCTTAAGTTCCTTAATCAGGATAAATGGAAAAACAACAAGTGGAGAATTCCAGTACATAGGGATTATACATAGAAGAGATGGAAACTTCTCAATGTAAATTAGAGCTTAGATAGACAAAGCCTGAGTGTTCTTCAATAGAAAGATGTTTAAATTAACCAGAAAGGTGAATGAAAACATTTGGAAGTAACTGATGAAATGCTGTTACTGGAGAAACTTATATGGGGTAGTCTTTTATTGAGCAGAGACTTGGACATTACAGAAACAAGATATCTAATATCTAGAAAGCTTTGTGTTGTAAACGGAAATTGATATAGAAAATTATGAATACTGGGATACTAAGATGAGTGGAAAGGATCAGATAAGAAGACGTGTTACATAGAATAGGAGAAAAAAGGGAACTAATAAAAACATTGAGGGCAAAAAGATAACTTGGAAGGGTACATTATAAGGCGATAATGCGGAAACAAAGATGTTATCAAACGAAAGGTAGACAATAGGAGAAGAAGGGGCGAGAGAAGGTATGACTCTAAGAAAAGCAAAGAGAGTCATCAGGATATCAAAGCTAGCAGAAAACAGATAACATTTAAGAGCCTATTTTAGCATTAAATCATGGTCCTCCAAGAGGAGGGAAATCAATGATGATTACAATGTCGGAGAGTTGTTTTTAAATAATGCAATAACTTATCACTCAAATACAAAAACGAAACTTACCTCTCTAATTGATTCATTTTTTCCACAAACCTCTATACCAGGACACTTTTGAAATACCCAAAGAATCTTTGCCTTTGGATAGGCAGACACATTACACGTCAAGTTATAATATTCATCTAGTTGTAAAGTATGTAAAATCTGCTTCATTTTAACAACAGGAGGAACTGTAAAATTATAATTTGCATTAAATATAACCCGATTAAAATATAGAAGATGAATTTATGCATAACAATATCAACTGAATTCTGAACAGCAAATAAATGAAATACAAGTAAATATTAAGAAATTTTCAAGAACATGTGCAATTTTGAATGAAAGTTAGACTCACATCTAACTTTGAGAGTGATGGAAAGATTCTTCTTTTTTTGATTTATTTCAGCTATTAGATGGTATTTTCCAGCATCACTTGCTGATAATTGATTTATTATTAATTCTGAGCGTTTATCTGTTGTTGATATGTTATACTTCTTGTTTGGTATAATAACATTTCCATTTGGATTAAACCAAGTAAATTTTGGTACTAGTGATGCTTCGTAAGTGGCAAAGAAATTTGCATATCCATCTGTTTTATATACCTCTATTTCAGCTTTACGAAATGAAACATTAAGATAAGGATCCTCATCATTTCCTATTTAAAAAATTCAAATTAGTTATTTAATTTTCAATTAAAATAAACATTAAAAATCTTGTTTAAGATTCTTTTATTTATATTAGATTAAAATATGAAATTATCATTATTTCTTTGGAAAATTTCCAGCTTTAAAAATAATTGATTTTTCAAATCGAATGAATAATCTCATTCATAAAATGATTTTAATTATTAGATTTTTTTAATTTTTTAATATTTTCAGAGTAATAAAAAATCTTTGCTAAAAATTATAAAAACAATATTTGTCTTACAAACCTGTTGCATAGGTATGTTATGTTGTAAGTAGAAAGGATGTGAATAGCATAATACTGGAATATAATATGAAGTATAGCATTACCAACTCACTATGGAGTTAGTTCTAAATGTTATGAGAAAAAAAGAACTTACTTCATTTTCTAATATTAAGTATACTTTTAAAAATATTGTGTTTAATAAAAATATCTGAATATTTTTCTTAAAATATTTTCAAAAGAAGGCACAAGGCTATTAAAATAATTTTGGTAGGAATGATTTTTCTGTAAAAAATATCTTAAAGTATAGGCTATAAGTGATTATTAAGGTAGGAGAAACACTGATATACTTTAGATTCTATTAATAAATGATTCCATTATCATTAATATGCTATTAATTAGTCATAATCCTGACTTTGAAAGGTTAATTTTCAGTTTCAGGGTTTTGAATAACTTGATAGACCAATTATTATAATCTGCAAACAACTTGTACTGAACTTACTTAATACTATGAGCTTATATCTATGACTGGAACAGTTGTATTCTCCTTCATCTTCTTTTTTTACTGGACTTATAATTAGATCTTTATATGTGATAGGCATACTTTGGCCCACTCCAGTCTTTTGATTATACACATCTTCAGAAAATCTTTCACTCTGGGTGATAAAAGATAATGTACAATCAATTCCCATGCAAGATCTTCAGCATATCAATGAATATCATGTCCTTACTAAATACCATTGCGTTTCAAAATATTGATATTTTCTCATTTACTCACCGTCCATTCGGTTTTGGAGTTGGGAAGTGTCCATTTGGTTTGATGTATAAGTATAGGGTTTGTATTAATACTGCAGTGCAATGTAACATTTTCTCCTTCATGTGTAAATATTGAAATTGCTAGGATATTGAAAATTTATGATAAATATAAAGTAGAAAAAGTATATAAAGTATAAATATATATATTATTAAAACCAATACATATTGTATATGCATGCTCACTCTAAACTTATTTATATTATAATAGGGTCTAAATAAATTTTAGCAATGGTTTAAAACTTATAATCATTTTATTTTGTATCAGAAATAGGAGTGCTAAAAGTTTATAAATCATTGCTAGGCTTTTGGCTTAAATATAAAACTTCCTTCTCATAATTTAAAATTTAAAATACCAATAATCTAAAGTGAGGGAATCTAAATGAAATTTCAAATTGACACAACTTTAAAATATGATAGTTTCCTTTCTGTCAATCTCAAAAATATTTTGTTGCCATATTTTAAAAGAAAAATTTTCTTTTAAAAATAGCATACTTATTTCTAAGAAGAACAATTCTGGAGATACTCACGCCCATCAATGGTTAGATTGTACTTCCAATTTAGATACCAGGCTTTACAGGTCACCTTTTCTGGAGGAATCCCATAAGGTAGATGAGATGTAAAAGTAAAACCGTTTTCTGGACTATATACTGCATTGGGAAACTAAAATATTGTACAAATATTTATAACTAAACCATATTTGTAAAAGACAAAAAAATTTAATATATCCCAAGAAAATTCAAAAGATAAACATAGCATACATACAAAATCAAATACACAAAAAGGTAATAAAGTTATTTATTTAAAAATCAATTCATACAGACACTAGTTGATTTAGGATCAACTCATACTAAATACTTACAGATATTAATGTAACATTAACTTCAGGATGAGTCTTCAGGCAGGGCACCAAATATTTATTTTCTCCTAATTCTCTTATGGGACCCTTTCTTATCAGTAGTTTATTTTTATCTAAAATAAAAGTTTTGTATCCATAAATAATATAAATCACAACACCCTAAACTATTTATGGTATAATTTTATGAATGCAATTTTTTGTTACTTTGGAATTATCTTCAGAGAACATTATCTATAAGCTGTGAACTATTTTTTTAGGTATCAACAACATTATTAAGATTGAATCCCTAGAAACTGAAACCACTATGGCTTATTTTCGTATTGAAGGCTTATTGAAGGCTCCAACCATTCTAATAAAAAAGGCAAGGGAGAACTGACCTTTATAGATTTATATAAGGGAATGGATGTTGGACATGTATAAGCTAATCAATTATATCAATATTCAATGAACCTAGATACAATAAACAGAACCTTAATCTTTTAAACCTATCTCATTTCAAAAACCCATTCTTTCAAGAAAATATCAATATTATCCACACAAATTAGCGTATATAAACCTTTTCCTTTGATAAGAGTAAATTTTTTCTATTTATTAGGATTTAGGTCATAAACATAATCAAAAATGGAAAGCTTAGGTGGAACATGTATGGCAGAAATTATGAAAATATTAAACCTAAAGCATAAATAGCTTTTTTTAAGGGCTTCTGTGATGTAATAATTCTAAGAGAATTATTCTGAATCCTATAATATGATAATCTAGAGTATTGGTTATTTTAGTAGTTATTGCATATTAACAATATTCAGAGAAACAATGCTGGCTATACGTACATGTATATTATAGGTAGGTATCACACAATAGCGATCCTAATTTCAATTGTCAATTCTGTATTATATTATTATTCTAATTATATAGTAGTATTATTAGTATCCTAATGAATAACAGTGATATCAAAGAATGTGACATACCAAAAACATATACTAGTTTTGATGCTTTTATCGTGGAATTTTCTGGATTATAACATGAATAAAATCCTCCATCACCAATTTTTGAATTAAGTACAGTAAATGATGAATTGTTCTCGGTTCCAGTTTGCTTTATTCGTTTAGGAAATTTTATCTATAACAAAGAAGAATTTCCATGCATGATCAAAAGAAGAAAAAAACTTACAATGGGAAATTATTCTAATAGTGTTAAATATTCTAGATAGTGTAAATGTTAGTGGTAGTGTTAATTATTTATTTTGAGTTAAATAAAATTTCTATAGTTTTTCCATTAATATTAATGAAATTACATTATTTAATAACAGTAAATGAGTTTATATTGTGATTAAGATTTATTTGAAGATTTTTATTGCTGCAATTATTTTTTCAACTTATTCAAAATTTTACAAAATGCAAAAATTATGCATAAGTATTTTAACAATATATATAAATAACTATATAATAAATATAGATTTATAATACAATTATTAAATTTAGATTTATTTCATGTAACTGTTCATGGTAACTAATGCTGTTGTAAATCAATTACTGTAAAGCTCAAGTATGAGAAAAATGCTAATTTAATAGCTATTAAGGAAATGTAATGGTTTGAATATTTATCACCATCAATTCATCTCCAGCATAATGGGTAATCTTCTAAAAAGATATATTTAATAACTAAATTTGGTATAGATCAACTTACTGGATGAGTCCATTTTAATCCTGGCATGTCACATACTAAAGTGAAATTTTTTCCTGCAGGTATGACATTATTTTCAATGCCATTTTGAGTAATATTTCCAATCAGCAGTAGGATTAATGCTGTTTAATATAAAATTTATTTCATGAATTAAAAAAATATTTTATAAATTTAATATACTTCAAGGTGTATTACTTTGGTCTTTAAAATGTGGCATTTCTGAATGATGGTAAGGGAATCAAAAATCCTCAATAATTCAAACTCTAACATAATATCTAAATTTAGCAACACTTAACATATAAAAAAAAACTTATACATTGTGAAAACATAAATTTTCTCAAAAAATGTGTGTGTGCGTATATATATGCATATTCACAAACTTAATATTGTTCAAAGTAGCAAATTTTCAATGATATTTAAACGAAGTTTTGACTTTAAAATGGATTCAAATATTTTAAAATATTGTTAATTAAAATAAATAATTTTCATAAAACCACTTATTGTTAAATTTTCAAAAATAAATTCCTATTTGGCATATATAATCTCAATGATTGAATAACATCCAGTAGATAACAACATTATGGAAGGATAATTCCAATAAAATAGGGCTTTCTTTCAGATTTGATCAGGATATTCAAACCCAGCATAAGCTCGAATTAAACCTCATTCAGTTTCTTACAGAAATTTTTAAGGTAATGTGAGAATTCCAAAAAATCAATTTTTTTCAATAAGAGCAATATTTAAAAAAATAAATTATCCAACTTAGAGATTATTAGATTATTTAACTAGAGATATAAATGAGGTAATTAGTATGAAAATCTTGTTTATGTTAGATATGACTTTCACAGAAATTAAAATCTGTCAGAATCTTAAAAATCCTCAAGAAAAATCTATAGCTCAATAAAATAAAGCACACCCCTAAGTACATATTATGAGTGAAAATTATACCTAAATAATGACGCGATTTACAGAGTTTATTACTGTTGATTAAATATAACAGTCATTTAACACGTGGGCTCCCGCAAGTAAGCAAAATCGAAACTGTTTACACAGAAGTAGCCCTTCGAAAGTTGATTCTACCTTTCTAATACTTGGTTAACTCCAGTATTTTTAGCCTCGCTCTGATAGGATGTTTGTTTTATTTAAACTTTAAAAAATCTAAAAAAAAATCATTGTCAATTTGGAAAAATTAAAGTAAGAAGGTAAAGAATACTGTTTATGCTAAAGCCGATGTAATTCGAAGAAATCCCTGTACCTATGTACAGTATTTTTATTTAATGCAGGTAAAAAGAAAGTTAATTCACCCAACTTGTGCAATTGAGGCTTGGTACTTACGTGCAACTTCCATCGTCCCTTCAGCTTAGTCCAACATTATGGGTGCTAATTATCTAGCATGGCGAAGATAAATTTCCTTTAACATTCATAATGAAAGAGGAAGCCGATCCAATTAACTTGTCCTACCCTTATCATCAGAGTTTGTAGCATTTCCTTCCTTATCCTAGCTGTTACAGGAGTCGCATATTCAAAGCTAACACGTTCACGGAATAGCTATGTAACGCATCTTTTTGATGTATGAAGAATGTCTTGAATAGCTGCACACGCAGATTTGACTTTTTCTGATTTGCCTCTATTTTTCATCTAGAGTTGATGAAAGCCACTATGAGATGTAATTTAACCCATATCTGGGAAAAACTAAATATACACCGAATCATCTCTACATCATTCAATCAAAGAATTTTTTAAATGTACACTTACATAATTACCTAGCATTAATCAAATTAAAATAGCAAAAATCTAGTTTATCATATTGAATTATGCACCGTAATTCGTGCTTAATAAGATAATTGCTTGTAATGATTTTGTAATACGCTTTTTTGTCACGTCTTATACTATCATTTTAGTAAATAAACGATATAGAATATTAATCTATTTTGATTGATTTCTATGGTTAATTAATTTTAGATTGAAAAATTTCATAACAAACCTAGTTTTGTAAAAATTTTGCGATGCATTAAAAATTAATGGTAGAGTACGTACGACCCCGCTTAACGCGGGGGATACGTTCCAATAACTTCGAGCGCTAAACGAAGCAACGGAACAAGTACATATGTAAATATGTAATGGGGATCAGTGAAAAGAACTAAGAATTAGAACATTTATCAGTTCTTTCCGAATTCATCACAATAAAATAAAATATTATGTTTATATCTTTTACACCTAATAACCTTGATGAGAAAAATATATCAATTATGACGCAGGAAAGTTACATTTGTACTGGGATTGCGACTAAGGAGAATACAGTTGGAACCTTTCTCTGAACAGACTAACGAGTGAGCGTTGAAAAAAATACATAGTAAATCTACATATCACTATAAAGTACCTCTTTTAGTTGGTACATAGCAGTTTCCTTTTCATACATAAAAACCGCGTTATACTGAAACAGCGTTAAGCGGGGTCTTCCCTTACTAGTCAATTTGAAAAAACGGACTTCATATTTGTAAGTCGCTCGGTGAAAACGATCCATCATCCATAATTACCAAAAGTTCATTTTATGAGAGTCTGAAGCACCTTGAATGTAATAATTAAAAATATCCTTAATTAATTAGTATAATAGAAGAAGAATGTGACATTCTTCCATGTAGCTTTCCCATTTATTCGGCTACGTTCTCTAATGCCTAATATTGACGTCTTAAATTAATTACGGAAAACAGAACTGATAACACACATTCTTTCAAATAGAAAAAATGCACAAAAGAGTCGAATATTTACAAAATGTCTATTTTCTTTGCTTATACAGAAAAAAATCCTTAAAAAATACTGGATATCCGGGAATTCAAAGAAGTTAAAATATACCTTCAGTAATGTTTCATCTTCTAGATTAAAGACTAACCGCATTTTTATTACTTAAATATAACTCCATGTATGCAATAAAATAATTAATAAGGCTGTTAAAGTTTGTAATTGTGATCGGTGCTTATGAATTGTAAATGAAACATTCAATATAAAACTAAATATTAAAAAGCTACTTTCAAATAAGTGATATAATATTTATTTTATAGTGTACCTTATCGTTAAAATGTAACATCATGTATTGATACTTCATTTATCTTAATACAAACTGAAACTCATGCATAATATATAAGCTAATTTTCGGAATACATATGCATAAAATGAAATTAAATAGTTTTGAAATACAAATCAGATGTTTTCTTTCTAAGCCATCTTTGTTTTCAAAGGCTTTACTGCTACCCAAAGTCCATGTTTTGAAGCTGTTAGTAAACTATTTGGATCCATCACTAAAGGCTTTCTAGTTTTCTCATTTGGAACTAGCTGAAATTTTGAAATGATGCTTGCTACAGCAACCTTGGTTTGCAGGAGTCCAAGTCTCTGTCCTGTAATAGAAATAAAATCATGATTTGATAGATAATGTATATTCTCAGTTTAAAAATAAAATATTATTGCTAAAGATTACTTTTTATAAGTTATTTTTTATTCAGTGAATCTTATTAAAGTATCAAAGTTCATATGTGAGTAACCAGTCAATATTGCACAGCAGAGATTAAAAAGCTATCATTTATACATATACATATTTGAGCTAAAGAATAGCCTGACTTTAAATAAAATAAATAAAAATATTACACAATTCATGCTCAATGAGTTTCTTTTTAATTAAAGGCATTGATATTAGAAATATGCACAAAATTCAAGATATTTTCTTCTTTCTTTTACTTATTGAATAGCATTGATTAAAAATCTTTTTGCTTTATGTTTCATTAAGCTAGAGCATCTAGAATTAATATTTTTTGAGTGCTATGATCTTCACCTATGCACACACGTGGTCCATCACCAAAAGGTGCATAAATGGCAATGGATCTCTCTTTTTTAGCTTGAGAAGAAAATCTTTCTGGATCAAAAGTTTCTGGATCTGGAAAATATTTTGCATCATGCTGGAGGGCATAAACAGGATAGATGACTGGTGTACCCTCTTCCAGCCAGATAACTTCTCCTGATACATTATTTTCTGGATTTGGTAGCTGATATCTTTTTGTGCAGAGTCTTGCTAGAAAACCAGCAGGAGGATACATCCTCAAAGTCTCTGTAAATAACGTTAAGCAAAATAGCTTTTGGAATCAATTATACAAAAATTAACTAGTATCAATAAAAAATTGTGATTTGATAAGCATAAGTACAAATGGTTTAGTCTCTTATGCATAAAATCCTAGTTTTTCAAAATTGTATTATTTTCAGAGAATAAAGCAGTTGTAGAAAGAGTTTTAATAAATCACATGAGTATAATATAGAGAAATAAATCCCTTCATACCTTGAATAACCATATCAAGATATGTTAATTCCTGCAAGGTATCATATGATAGAGATTCATCTTGGGTCAATGCATCAAAAATTTCTTGCCTCAACTTCTCTTGTACTTCCTGATTATGGGCAAGTTCGAATAAAGTAAAACTGATGAGTGTGGAAGAAGTCTCAAATCCATCACCAAATACCCCAACAGCTTGTGCAGTAATGTCATCCAATTCACTTTGATTATGCCTCAAAATATCCACAGAAACTAAGGTAGTGTAAAACAAATAAAATCATAAATAATTCTGTTTATAAGTTTTAGTAATTGACAATGACTTAGAAAATTATTCATCATTTTCATAATTTTCTGGAATATAAGCCTCCAATAGAGACTTATTATAATCCATGATAAGTCATTTGAGTACACTTTTTCAGAAATAGTATTTATTTGTATATTTCTCAACTATATTTATTATAGCTAATTGTTTATATTTCTAAAAATTTATGATTTCTCTAATTTTTGTTATTCTATTCAAGTTGTTTGATGATTTATACCTGAAAATTAATTTTGGATTGATTAATGAAAATTTCTTAAAGCAAATTAAGGCAAAAATATTTCCAAAATTTGTTCTTAGTTAATTTTACAAGATTTTTTATATATTATACGAATATCCAGAGTCTAAAAGTGAAAGTATGGAAATTGTTTTAATTATTTATTAATAATTAATAATAATTAACCAGTTATGTATCAATTCATGTCTTTAACAATATTTTGCTTTTAGGTTTTTTAAAAAACAATATTAATTAAAAATAGACATGAAAAATACCTAAATACCAAGGCAGATATGGTCAATATGAGAACATTATAGACCAAGGCATAGGAACTATCACATTATCTTTTATGTATGGTATACATATCATATAGAACCTTTGGGTGATGTCTTGCCATTCTTCTTATCAGCATCTTTTTCCTTTAAATGATAATCTGGTCTAAGCTTTCCTTCCTTCCACAACTGAGTATAAAGCTGTATGTAATCATTCCTAACTATTCCTTCTTTTTCTCTCTTGGTCACCATTTCCAGTACCACTCCACGAAAGAAATTGGTTATCAACTCTGGGATAAAGGCAACACGGAAAATTTTGTTTAGCCTTGGCAACTGCATCATTATTAATATTAACAATGCTCTTGCTGGGGTAGGCTCAAGAATCTTCCTCCCCATACTTCGAAACTCTGTGTTTGGATTGCGGATGGAGTCACATTTAACTCCAAATGCAATGGATGCTATAACATCAGTGGTGAACCTAGCACATAGATCTTTTAGCTCTGTGACCCAGCCTTGCTCCCCAGATGATTCTACACATTCAGTCATGTATGATTGCAAATTCTCTGAGACCTGAAATGATATTTATTAATACAAACTAAATGATTCCAGAGTTAATGCTGTAAAATATTTCAAGGATTAGTATTTTAATCACTCTTTGTTAAATAAAATTGAATTTTAAGATAGAAAAACAGCCAAGGAATATCAACAATATATATTTATACAATGATTAATTATTACAAAATAAAATTATAAATCAAATATAATAATAAATAGATGGTGTTAAATTATAATTAAAAATAAATTTTATTATATGTATAATGTACTGATAAACCTTTTCTTTTTACCTAGGATTGAAGATGCCAATATTAATGTTATATAAAAATAGGTGTTGATAAAAGTTATTTGATTTATTTTGTAACACATAAACTTTTACTTTGTTTTACTTTTGGATTATGACAAAGCTTCAAAATGCAAAAGAGAGAATCTGAGGATTTTAACATTTAAAAGCATAAGGTTTTTATCAGATGGTACTTAAAGGTTTTAGAGCCACTTACCTCACCAACTAAGGGATAAATTCCCTTCATCTTCCCAGAGCTAAACCCAGGAGACAAAGCAGCCCTTAGCTTCTTCCATCTATCTCCATTGAGGGCGAAAATGTGCTTTCCAAACATGGGGTCCACTTTTTCGTCTACATACACATCGTTTGAATGAAAGTAATCGAAATCCCTGTTGAGTGTGTTTTTGATGAGTTCTGGATCGGTCATTAGAATAGCAGGTCTCACGAACTTGACAAAGCCTATATATTTCTTCCCCTTTGCTTTCTTGTAGATGTCCCCATAGACGTCGGAAAGTGCCTTGGTGAGAAACGCAGCCTCAGTCATACTGCCCAAGATGGGAATGGCAGATACGCTGGGCACATTGCGAACTTTCCAGTACCACAATGGGGAAATTAAGAATTTTATGACGACTGCTATCGTGACGGCAATCAGGATGTACAAGGATACCGTGGAGTTCATCAGGCTCGATACCAATCCAAAGACACCCATTTCCTGAAAAATAAGCAGCATAAATGGCCATGTTATTGAATTCGTCAATTTTCACTCGAGCCCGCGTCTGTATTCAAATAGCTTGTTTCACCTATGTTAATAACTTGATTTATACTTTAATTTGGAATATGTTAAATATTTTTTTCTTGAGGATAAATCTGACATGTCGTTCTAGTAAGCCGAGTTTATACTATCAATTAACAAAAATCTTCGATTCATGATTTCAAATGCATAGACTACAAAACTGTGTACTATTTTAAAAATTACTGTGACCAAATATATTCATCTTTAACCTAAGACGATTTTGAAATCTTTGAAGTTATTTATACGAATACTTAAAATTTAAATAAAACTTTTATTGCTACTAACTAAAAGACTGTTTGCTGTTTAACTGTAGGAAAATATGCATATCTCAGGCATTTTTTGTTTGGATTTCAATGTTTCCTTTTTAATTTTATTGTTACAACTTACAATTAAACTGAAGAACGTTTATAAAAAAATAAGTTAACATTTCTCACTAATTATTATTATCTGCCTTAGATTTGAATATTTATGCCAAAGAAATTGTTAGTTCACTATCATATGAATATGTAAAAATTACATTATAGATCATAATTGGAATTAAAGGATAATGTTCAAAATTTTAATTAAATTTAGGAAATTAAATTTCCCTAATGGCAATAAAAGTCTCTATAATACTTTCTTAAACTCAAAAAATTCAGAGAATAACCGTAACCAATGTGTCCAAATAAATTGCGTTTCTACCACTTGCTCAAATTATTTTTGTTTTCTGTGAATTCTTTTTACATTTAAATTAAAAAGACTAATTATCTTCTTCAATTTCTCTAACACAACCGAGTTTCTATGCCGGCAAAAGATAAAAGTGCTGATGGAGAGTTTTTTAATCCATTATTTTTAATTTTACTGCCAAGTCATCGAGTACTGATTCCAAGAAGATTTTTGCAGAAAATGTTTACGAAAGATGACTATGCAGTAAAAATCGATTCTAATAAATATCAATACGTTTTCCCATTTGGTTGAGAAGCCAGACTTAACGTTCTTCGATAAGAAAGAAACTTATCAAACTTTATGGCACTATCAAAATGCTGAGTCAGGTCTGTCAGACAAGCTACAATAATTTAATTGGATATTTATTGACAGATTTTTACAATTAGATTTGAAATAAAATATAAATTAGTATATATTTTCAAGATTTCGTTCTTTTCTTGCATTGCTTACAAATACTTTTCGAAAGGGCTGATGGAGGGTAATGATTTGATATTATTCAGTTAATTTTCAAAATTAATGCTGAAAATTTTTATATTCCGTTAAAAAATCTGCAAATCATGCTTTATCATACTTTGTTTTTCCATAATTTAGTTGATTCATTATAATACACATGACAATCATTTAACAGAAGATAGCAATAATACTACTGAAAATTGTACGAAAATGTTCCAAGTTTTTCATTACAGCTATCATAAAGACGCAAGCTATCAATCCATACCTTATTTCTTTTCTTTGAATATTATAGGACATCTGATGCAAAGCAACGATTATACAGCATTTTAACTTTATCAATAATTATATTTTAAACGTGTTTTTTCCCCAACCTCTGATAATCTAAGGCTCTTAAAGAGGGACAGGAAATATTTTAAGGAAAACATACTGCTTAAATTAAATCAAGACAACCCAAGGAAGTATTTCATTTCATATTCACGATAAGTATCTATTTCTTAAAGCGTGTATTTGCATTATTTATCTAGACTCTATGCACGAGAGGCGAAAATAAATTTCTATCCCTTTACGTATTTATAAATTACGTAATTTTTTAATTAGGTCATCCACGATATGGCAATACGTCCTTATATTATTAGATCCTCTACCGGAAATAATATAATAATGTTTATTATAATCCACCGGAAAATTCTTATCAGATGTAACCTTGGTTACGCATGTAAACAAACGAAGCTGCAACGGTTTTACGAGCGGGTGCATATCTTGATCATTATTCTTCGTCTATTCTGATTCGCCCATTCCTTCAGCCAAATATTCATATCGTAGGTAAAGAGAATATGATGCTCAATTCAAATAATATACAGCGAGTTAAACCACGGTTTCCTAATCTGAGAACCAAATCGTTATCTTTCAGGAGAGAGACTTTTTCAATTAATTTATTACTTCCCATCAATTGAACCTGTGAGAGTCAGTAATGGAAGATAATTCACGATCAAGGTCTTCTGTTATCGCAGAACGTGCTTGTGCTCTGCGATGTGAGAACTAAGTGATTTACATCCATATTGACCTTTCCTTAGGGTTGATTTGTATTCGGGATCATGTGGATGTGTATTTAAGGAACTTTTAAGACTCTTATTATACTTGTACTATTATAACTGATCTAACGTTGATATTGAATTTTTATGTGTAATATGCAGAGACATGGATACGAAAATGCTTTGAAGATGTTTGAAAGTCAGAATCTCATAGGGGGTAGGGCGATTCGTAAGTGGGCGAACACCCCATCGCAGCTGCAATCCTCCGGCGTTCATTTTTTATCAAAGTAGTTGATCGTTAATCTTTAATAGTAGATTGTCTATATTTCTCACAATGGTTGATCCAAAGTAATAATGCTTTTTAAAAAACTATTCATTACTCCAACAATGGCAACACAAGAGATAAATATTTTATCACCTTATTATGATTATATATATTATTAAAATGAGAGTTATTTCTATAAATTATTTAGTAATAAGCCTATTTAAATTTATGTGAGGTATTTTTATGGAAGTTTTCAGACTCAATAAATGTTAGATAGTACACTGTAAATAAGAGTCGTACTAAATAAATTAATAGATAGAACAGTCTAGACGTAATATTCGGGGAAGGAGTAAAATTGCCAATCCTATTACTGTGTTCTAATTATAAAACTGCTTCGATGAACAATTTCAATTTTAGGCATAGATTAGGCAAACTATAATTGCTAAAATCTATATCAGTTTTTAAGAAGAATCACAGTTCTAATCGTCCTAAATATACGGTATGCTTTATGAACCTTTTATGTATCTAAATGGGTTATTGACACATTTGATATTTATATTGTTGATTATTTATAAGCTTGCGTATTGTTGATGCATGAAAATTCAATTTTTAATAATCTGGCGGTTTTACATGACTCGAATATACTTTATTTTTTACTTTACTCGAAGTTTTATTTTTATCGATGGATCTCAGTATACGGTTAAGGGTTCTATTGAATTAGTGTCGCAACAAACAGCATTATAATCTCGGATAACATGCTTTCAATCAAATGGAGAGATATAGTTACGGATTGATAAGTAAATATTATGATGTCTCTAAATAATTCGTTTTGGCTGATAACTCCTTCTTTCTGCTTCACTACAGAAATAGGAAAAAGTGGAACACTTTCGCTCTCTTCTAATAAAGCCGTCCGTTGGGTGTTTCTCCATTGCATCTGCATTTTAATGCCCTTCAATGAGAAGTACACTATAGTTTCAAAAAATATTTCTTTCGTAAGAGTGGGAAAACGATTTATTGTCAATCAATAGAAAAGATTTTCGAATAGTATCATTTACGCATTCAAATCCCTTTTATGCTACATACGGGTATTTTATCAATTATCAATTCTAAACTTTATCAATCATCTCCTTTCGCAGGAATTTACAATAATCAATCAATATTATTTTATTAGTGTGGAAATGATTTTTGATTATTTATCATATATCTAAGTTAGAGCTGAAAAAAATCGAAATTAGTATGCATTTGAAGGTATCCTGCACTTTTAAATGTAAATATTAGCAAGCATGAGTAACCAAAGAAGAGAAAAATAAAGCATAGACTACGCAGCGGTGAAAAATAATAAATTATTTTGACAACAATAGTTAAATTATAATCACAACAATTGTATAAATATACCAATTAAATTATAGTAAAGTTTGTTGTAAAACTCTAATACCTCGTGCTTCATTGTTGTATCAACAATCAAATCTTCCTTCGATTATTATTTTGGGAATGGACGCGTGAGTTTTTCAAGATATTTTTCCATCCAACTATCGAATTAATGTGAAAAATTTTGCATTTATTCTATTCTATATTTATTCAAAATATCTTCATTCGGGTGTACGAAATCGGAAGTTGGAAAATAGAAAATGTTCGCATAAAATCGTACACTGTTTGGAGGTCGAAATCTCTCGGTAGCTCAAAATATTTATTTCCAACCGTTGCACCGAAATAAAAAGCCCTCTATTTCTGGCTCTTGGCGTATCTCAAAGCTCGAAAAGAATGATTTGTGAGAAAATGCTTTTTACTCACGGATTTGGGCGGTGTAAACTCTCGCTGAAACGGACCTCACTGCGTCCGCCGAATCTTCCGTCACCGACTGAATCGGTCGCCTCCCAACGTTATTTTATTATGTGAAAAAAATGCGAAGATATATTGCGTCATGGCAGATTTCTTGGACCTTGCTTTTTTTCTATTAAGATAAGGATTATCAGATTATGGCGCTCGCTTGAAAACTTTTAGTGGATACATTCCTATGGCAATGAACTTTATAGAAGCTGTTACGTATTTAGTCAATTACCAAAATATATTCTCGAAGCAAATTTTCATTCATATTGATGAGACGTATTTAAAATATATATCGAATTATTGCAAAGAAAAAGTACTGAGGTACATTAGCATTAAGTGAAAATTATATGAAAATTAATTTTTAAAATGTAGAAAAATATCTAAAAGTTTTCTGAAAGCATATTTTAAAAGCAGAGTATTAATATACTCAATTTAAAGCGTTGTATATTAATTTTTTTGAAGTTGTCTTTCGAGATTATTTGTGAGTTAATAAAATGAAAAATATATTTAAGAAACGTATTGGAAACAAAAGCACCTATCTACTGTAGGTAATCTCGTCTAAAAAAGGTTAGGTTTTGAAACTCAAAACAACAAAAAAGGCGATAAAAGAAAAATATCTATCATAGCCAAGTTATTTGAAGGAACTATAGAATTTAGAAAAAAATTAGTTCAGATAGAATTTTGTCGCTCTTAACGTCCTATAAAACTAACAATTTGATCGCACAGGAAAATATACCGTTTAGTCACTCTTACTAATTAGGCTTATTCCTTGATTGTATCAAATATTATTTATAATATATTTGAATATTAATCAGGCAATATAAATATACGTTATCAACTATACAAACTAGGTATTATCAATTCCCTTTATGTTTTCCCCTTAGTTTTATAATAAAACCTTTATTTATATTTTTCATAAAGGAGTTACAAAGAACCATTATTTTTTTACGTGTGAGATTTGGTATGATAGTTTCTGAGGTCTTCGATATATATATATATATATATAAATTAGAACCAACATTTCTCACTCACAACTAACAAAACTTATTTAAACTAAAGATTAAAGAATTTAAACTTTAATTTTTATCAGCGTAAAAAGTAAATAATATGGGTACAAGAAAATAGGCAAATTTTAGGAAAATTAAATTAAAATATTATTTAAAATAAATTTTCTATTCTCTCTTTACAACTTTTAATACTTTCTCTTCTACATCGTTAAGTTTTTAAGTGAATATGCACGCTAAGATAATAGCGAAGATGGAAACTAATCAACTAGAATAACTCAAGCACATGAATTTACACTTCCATGACTTGCGAAATATGGACTTAAATATTAAATGACAATCTTTAGATTCTTGGGAGGAATACGTTGGAGTTCGTGCAGCCAAGATGAACAGCATTTCTAATTAAATGCGATCGTATTCGGTGAGATGTTCTAAGTAACTTTCATTTGGTTAGTCTTTGAGACATTTCACATTCACCCATAGTCCATTTTTGGAATTCAGAATGATATGAAAGGGATCAATAGTAATCGGAACTTTAGTCTTCTCGTTTGGGCACAACTGGAACCTTGAGATTACATTAACCACTGCAAGCTTAGTTTGAAGCAGGGCAAATCTTGAACCTGAAAAATAAACAGATTTCTTGTCACTGTTATGGATTCAAACTTAGAATTCTGATGTACAATATGAAGAATTCTTGTGCAATTACAATCGTGGAAGTTTTTTTGGTGTTAAAATAAATATTAATATCCAAGAAGATGAAATATTAATTTAATAATTAGAAATATTTTTAAACGAACCAACGGAAACATCTTTCCGGATAGCTCAATGTTCTCCATGCCCTTTTTACATTAAGACGAACAATTGGAATCAGTATTATTATGTAGCAAGCATGTTACATTTTAACTCTTAAGTACACAAAGAACAATTGCTTGAAGTAATAAATTTTTAATTAAAAGAGTGAATTATGTTTCCATTTCAACAATCCTGCCTTTTAAAAACTACATCGTAAAGGATAAATTTATTTCTACCTCTACTAATTCATACGCATAAAATGAAAATAATGATGTCACAATCTAAGCATATTTAAAACAAAAAAAAACGATTCCCTATAAAATAGAAATTCAATTTCAAAGTGCTAACTTATTAATTGGATTTCAGCAGAAGAAATCAAATGCTTTGCAGTCTTCCGTTGAACTCACCAATGCACATTTTTGGTCCATCACCAAATGGCAAGTAGATGGTTTGCTTATCTCGTTTGTTGTCAGGTGCAAATCTTTCAGGGTCGAATTTTTCAGGATCAGGATAAATCTCAGGGTCACGGTGCAGTGCATAGACAGGGATCGTCACCACCATGCCTTCCTCCAACCACAAACCACCCTCAAGCCCCTCACCTTCTGGATTTGGTAGGTAATACCTCTTACTGCACATTCGATTAAGACTCATACCTGGTGGATACTTCCTCAATGTTTCTTCATTCACAAAAACAGAAAGAGAATAATGAATTAATACAAGGAAAGACAAGACAGACTAAGTCCCTTGTGTTCTTACGATTTACACACAAAATCTGGAATTTCATTATGCCCTATCAAAAGTATATAGAGCTTCATCGAGGTCTAAGATATTCAAAAGGATTAGCAGTTCACGTATAAATACATATTGGTAACCTTATTTTCATTTTCAAAGCAGAATATTATGATATAGGTAAGTAAAGAGGCCTTATGGATGCTAAGCATCATTATGAAAATGACGATATACTTTTCTAGGTAGATTGGAAGTGCTAACATGCACTACATAGGGATGAGCAGTATTTCATTTCAGAGTTTCTTACAAGAATAATAATAATACCATAGTATCCTCAAAAGGTCAAAACTTAGTAACCCAAATACTCACCATGAATAACCATATCCAAATACGACATCTCCTGAAGAGCTTCGTAAGTCAGCGTGCCTTCACTCTGTACAATCTTCTCTTTGATTTCCCTCCTAAGTCTATCCTGAACATTTGGGTTGTGAGCTAACTCAAACAGAGCGAAAGCAATCAAAGTAGATGAAGTCTCAAAACCATCAGTTACGAAACTCAGTGCCTGAGCCGTTATGTCATCCAGTTCTTTCGTATCCTTCTTCAACGTCTCTGCTGATACTGAAATACAATCATCAATATAATGAGATAAAATATGCAATATATAAGGTAGCAGAAACCAATTTTCGGTATTTTAATCCAAGAATACAATTATTGAACAAGGTGTAACTGTTAGGAGTCGTAATGGAAGTGAGTTGTTCTGTATTCTAAGGTGCTGTGATAGAACACTACTTATATGTACATAAAGGCTTTTTACAAAGTGTGATTTTAATGTCCACTAACCATGTCTACCTCCAGGACCGTCATCGATGGGTTTGTCGCTCACTCTCAACTTCCCTTCTTTCCACAACTGTATCAAACCCTGAAAGTAGTCGTTTCGCTGAGAACCTTCCTCTTCTCGTTTGGCCACTACATGTAAAACCAGATTCCTGAAGAAAGCAGTAACGTTCTTAGGAACAAATGATATGCTAAGGATACTGCTCAGCCATGGCATCTCGGTCATTATAAGAAATATAATTGCGTTCAATACACCAGGTTCCAGGAGCTTCTTTCCCATGCGTCTAAACTCCACCTCCGGGTCGTAGATGGAGTCGCATTGCAGACCAAAAGCCACTGTGGCCACGGAGTCGGTGGTGTACCTTGCACACAAGTCTTTCAGGTCCACAGCGTATCCTTTCTCGTTAGCATTGTCCACCTTCTCCGTTAGATAAGCCCTGAGGTTGCCCGAAACATCTCCCACCAATGGAAACATCGACTTCATTTTTCCAGAAGAGAATCCAGGTGACAGCACCATCCTCAGTCTCTTCCACTTTTCCCCGCTTATCACGAAGAGATGCCGACCAGCAAAAACATCGTCGGAATCATCGAACTGAAGATCGGTTTTATCAAAATGCACAAAATCACGGTTGAGCACGTTTTTGATTATTTCCGGATCCCTTAGGAGAATGGTAGGCTGTGAGAACCTGTGGTAACCCACGTACTTCTTTCCGGGAGCTTGAAAGTATATGTCCGTTGTTACTTGACCAAAGCTCTTCATGAGAAAGGCCATCTTCGCAGTACTACCTAACACAGGTAGTGCGAGGACACTAGGAATTCCCTTTCTCCTCCAGTAAGTCAAAGGGACGATACCGTACCATAGGAAGGCTATGAAAATGGCTATCAAAGTGGTGATGAAAATGTCCACGAATCCCCATTGCAAACCCAGGAATGCCATGGTGCCTACAGGAAAGAGTAAGTTAGTAATGGAGTTACTGGAAAAGCATAATTCTAAATACGTATTCTAATATCTCATGTCTTAAGTTTTAGGTATATCATGAAATGATAAATGCAATAATTAATATTTATATAAAAAATAGCGTTTATCTGATTTTCTTCCTTTGACAGTGATGAAAGCTACAGCTTACTAATTTCTTTATTCATTTAATGATATATTTGTTATTAATGTATTAAAAAATTATAAATTTAGCAAAAATACCGAAATAGAAATAAATAAAACGGAAGAGATGACTAATTAAGTGTGAATGTTGAAAAACATCCATAGAATTAATTTTAATTCATTAAAAATTTAAAGTTCTAACATAGCAACTGATTTTCTATGACTGAGTAGGTTGACAGTTGATCGAGCTAATACTGTTATTATAAAATCGTTGTTGCATACCGGTTTTGCTTTCGACATCTTTTAAAATGCTTATTACCACCGCATACCTGCAATCGCTACCTGCAATTTCTGCAACTCAGCGATTGCCTAATTTCATGTCACCTCTACGCATCAGTGCATAATCTCTTAGAACATATTCCTGAGGGAATGAATAATGGGATCCTATTATTATAGATGTATTTCAAGTGATGTACGGAGATATTTGTTATGTTTTACGTTAAGACGTTTTCCGTAATAATTAAAAACTGAAATTATGGTCTCAATCTATAATCAAACCTATATCGTCATGTCTTTATTCTCCGATTTACCATTTAAGTGATTTGTATATTAATTTTTCACAAAGAAAATACTGCCTTAAATCAGTTCTGAATTTAATGTCTCCCATTATTTTTTTTCACTTTTTAATGCCCCAAATAGATTTTGCGCAGATATATTTTAATACACGGGTGAAATTTTAATCGCAATCATGCTAGAATAAAATATCTTTTCTCTCAAAGGATCTCGTAACTTTTTATCGAACCCCAATATAAAGATGTAAAATAAGACTATCAACAACATTATACAGGCATAGACTTCATTTTTACGCGAAGCGAAAAAAGTATTCCATGGAACTCACCGCGTTTATATGTACTGGAAGCAATCTTGTACGTGATGTTAATTATTTTTTCAAAAATATTTAAATTTTCTAATCATATTTCCATCATTATAAGAATAGATAGATGAATGTGCTGAAATCATCGAATATTCCGTTGGATCAAAAAATTAAAACTTTCCGTCAAACTAAAAACATTTCCAAAGATTAAACGAAAGAAGCCATCCTAGCAAAAGCGAATGAATAGCCAACGGTGGTAACAGAGTCGACTTGATATTCCTCTACCGTATCTTGGTAACAGAATAGAGAGAGAGAATAATAATAATAATAAAGGATAAATTAAAGTTATCGCATCACTTACGGGACGAGGGAAGCGACCATCAGCCAAACCCGGCGGCAAACGTTGCTGGAGTGAGATTTGAAGAGTTTCAAGGTTATATCAATTGATGTATTCAGCAGCCAATAGCGCCTCTAAAAAGAACTGACTTATCTTTACACTGCGCATCGCGACTTCCCATTTCATAGCAGTCTCTCCAAAAGAGTTTCACTTAAAGTGTGACCTAAGAGCGAAGTAAACTATACCTTTTTCCCCTTTCTAAGTTCGATTATGACAAATATATGTACATATCTATCTATTAGTTCGAAAATCTATTTTTGTTCGAAATATTAAATTAAACAATCTCCGTCAATAAGTTAAAGTTGAACTTCCCGCCACACCCATTCATGGCTCTTCACTTGGTTACATGTAAATAAACAAGCATAATGAACGAGACGAAATTCTTCCGCAATATTTTGATGAAATATGGAGCTACAAAAAAATATTTACATTTTGGCTACTTTTGATTTATTGATAACCATGCGAATTTCAGAAATAAGTCTTTGAATTCCGTCATAGAAAAATCTATCAATAATTACGCCAGGTGTCGATGAGAGGCGGGTCCAAGTGGTGTCCATTTCTATGGAATGATTGTGAAAAAGGGGAGAGAGGGGAACCAGAATAGGCGAAGGGGATTCGACAGTGAGTAGGCGGATTTTGACCGGAACGGAACGAGTGAGGATATGACGTAAGAGTGAAGTAAATAAGGAACGAGTTTGTTTTATTTGTAGAAAAAGTAGTTATTTCGTAATTTTTAAAGATCCTCATTTTCAGAGGAAATTAATATTAAACACTGAAGTCTGATTTATCCACTTTGGGAGGTAAAGGAATAATGTATCAGGAGAAGTATTAAAGCACACGAGATGTACTAAACCTTCCATATTTATAAACAAAATTAATCACGCCATCATAAAATCATGTATAATTATGTATGGATTCGTAAAATGCTAAATGAAAGGGAAATATGAATAGCGAAGGTAAAAGAATATTGAACTGTAAGACCAGTTCCAGGGAACGGGGACAGAATTTTTCGAGAATCGGTTCTTCTAAAAGTCTCATCTCAAATTATCTTCAAACAATCATGGATAGTTATTTACATATTTTTAATATCTCTTGCTTTAAATTTTTAATTTCTCTTGCTTTAATATAAATTTTAATATTCTCTTGCATAATAATCTTTGTTTATAATTAAGAAATATTTTATAAATAAATTTTGTAGATTGACCGCATAAATTATATACCTGATGATGAAAAATTGCTTAGAAGAAGCATTAACCTTTCTCCTAACTTTGATTCTATTATAATTATAGTTAAACATTTATTTATTCAAAGGATTTAGTAAACCTTCCCATATCATTGCAAAGATTTCCTATCCTATTTTTCGAGTCCAAAATTAATAATCTTCTCCAAAACCAATCGTATTATTTGGATACAGTTATATTAGTCCTCTCAAAGTTAAGGTTTTTATTTTATAACGCGATGCTTAAGCAAGCAGGTTTTATGCAACCTTTTGCTAAAGTTGAATTTTCAAAGAATGAAAGAATAGTTTACACGATGCCTGCATTAGATATCGGATTAAAAAAAGGCTGATGGTGTAAAAGTATACTTGAATACACAACTGGAACCTTTAAGGAAACTACTGAAATTACTTCCCAACTCTTTTTAATGCTAAGCTAACCTCTAGAATAAAAATTACATGGTCGTATAGTAAATAAAAATACTTAAGTAAACACGGAAGTTATTAGATTGGGAATGTGTGATAAGCGAAACGCAAGCTGTGTCTTTTGCAAAGACATCGAGGTTCTCTCTCTTCACTCACTTGTCGATAAGTGAGAGGGGCAAGAGTTAAATTACCAGATGGCCCCAATCGGCACACACGTCTGCCAAATTGCCTACGCTTAGGGAGAGCGGGAGTTCAGTACCCTCTTGATTCCAGCGTGTTTTCATCTCCCCCATCAAAACAATCTGAAGGAATCCGTCCGTTATCATTAGTTTGTAAACATAATGGATCATAATGGTCTGCTCCGAATGCTACCACATATGCAATATATGTCTGCCGCATACCTGGGTAAATTCGCTGTTGATAATGAAGGCGGCAGAGTAAAGCATACGTCTCAAACTTTACTACTCATTATCAAGGACGGCATTGTGCAATATAAATTCAAATGGCTTTAAATCATTTCCTTCCCTTGCTTATGGAGTAACGCAGATGGAAAGTTCGACGAGGAGGGATTCATTTTCTACACCAAAGACTTAAAGGAATGTATACAATTAAAGAAAATACAACTTCCATATCTTCGGTCCATTTCTGAGATGAATCTACTGATATCGGTACACGCGTAGCCACCCTGGCATACGCTTTTATTTACGTACATTATAACGGTATGTGCTCATACGGTTTGCAAATTAATAAAATATTACGGAATCGACCGATAATCTCGATCAAGAATTATTCTCTCAATATTTCACTTCTGAGTGATTCAAGCATGAAAATATGTTGCCGCACCTACCACGTACTGTATGTAATTAAAATGTACATCGTCACTTGAGCAATGGATGATTTTCTATGAACGTCAATATCATTATTACGAAATACCGTCTCATTTTGACATATTGTCTGCTGACAACATTTTGATACATTACACAAAATAATTTACAATTCATACGTATAATTGTATATACATTGTATAAGTGTTTGCAGATATGTGATTTTTTAAAATAATTTTTAAAAGGTTACATGTATTTAACACCGACCAACTTATTGATAATATTTATTACTAAGGTATTATTACGTAAGATTTTTCAGGGTTCCTGATAGGCCATCACCACAACCGCTACGGAAATGAGACCAATGATTTCCCCACCGTACATCACCCTACCGAGCAAACTCTTTACTTTGTCATCGTCAGGCTCACGCGACATATTTTTAAATTTATCAATCAAGTCAAGCAAATAATTCATCTTGACTTTGTGAGTTTGACACATGGCGCATTTAATATCTTTATTGTATTTTGCTCACAGAGAGTTACAATAAACTTATGAATTCAGAGTAGCCGCAAAGACTGAATATTTTAAATTTTGATGAGAAATACATCAATTTACTTAATTGTATTCATGGTGAAATTTTATCGTAGGTTAAAAATTTAATTAATAACCTTCCGCTATATTAAGTTGTTTTAAGAATATTTCCTAATTAATTAAGAAAATTATTAAATATTATAGTTACAGGAGAAGACTTTTGGATTAATTTCGACACAACTTTCATTCAGCTTCGTTAGTCTTTGAGATTTTTTACATAAACCCACACTCCATTTTTTGAGTTTAGTATAATATTAAGCGGATCAATTGTTATAGGGACTCTAGTCTTCTTATTAGGACACAGTTGAAATCTGGAGACCACATTGACCACTGCAAGCTTTGTTTGGAGCATTGAGAACCTTGTTCCTGCAAAGAAAATTACTCTGCATCAGTACTGATGATTGAAACAACCTATACTCTAGAATATACTGATATCTTATAAAGAAATGTAAAAAGTGACTCCTTAAAATAAATGTTAAAAATATAGTAATTAAGTAATCTTGAATTAATCAAAGACATCCAGCATAATTAATTTATCTTTAATTATATAATTTACTTTCCCTCCTTATATCTTATACTGGTAAATAAATGGTTTCCAAAATAGATGAACAGAGATACACTTAGAAACTCTCCCAAATGCATACCTAAAATACAAACTCAATAATATAAGCTATTTAGTACTTAAAAATATATTTCTATTTCAAACCAATGATCAGTCATGTTTTATATTGCTTATCTCTTCTGAATTAGGAACCATCAACATTCTATCTTCATTAGTGTTAAATATTTATTACACTGAATTATAGCTTAAAAAAACGTTTCAACATGAATTTATTTTAGTGAGTATATTAATTAGAAGTATAGTATATATTTATGGTTATATCTTTATTAGTACTCATTTTTTTAAATATGACTGAGTATTATAGTTCTTTGAGTTACCTATGCAAATTTTAGGTCCATCTCCAAAAGGTAAGTAGATAGCTGGCTTTTCTCGCCTGTTCTCTGGAGAGAATCTTTCTGGGATGAACTTTTCAGGATCAGGATATATGTCAGGGTCATTTTGAAGCGCATAGACTGGGATTGTCACAACCATGCCCTCCTCCAACCACAAACCACCATCGAGTCCCTCGCCTTCTGGATTCGGTAGGTAATACCTCTTACTGCATGTTCGATTCAGACTCATACCAGGGGGATATTTCCTCAACGTTTCTTTAATTACAGAATAAAAATAATTAAACACATATAACCAAAAAATTCAATGGTTAATTTAAATTTCTTAATCTTAATCATAACATGAAAACTATTATTCTTTTGTAGATAAAACAAAAATATTTAGTAGAGTGATATCCAATGGACAGGACATTCAATTGTGAAAGAGCACACAGTCTCTCTTGAGATAAATGACAGACATAAAATCTTCAACATAAGGATTTAAAAACAAACGAACTTAATTTTGGCTCACCATGAATAACCATATCCAAGTAACCCATGTCCTGGATAGCCTCATAAGTCAAACTGCCATCGTTCTGCTCAATCTTCTCTTTGATTTCCCTCCTAAGTCTATCCTGAACGTTTGGGTTGTGAGCTAACTCAAATAGAGCAAAGGCAATCAAAGTAGAAGAAGTCTCAAAACCATCAGTTACGAAACTCAGAGCATGTGCTGTGATATCATCCAGTTCCTTTCGATCTTTCCTCAAGGTGTCAACAGAGACTGAAAAAGATATATCAGTATTTAATACTTTAAAAAAATAATCACAAACTATCAGGAAAAATTCAAAGAAAGGTTTCAAAAGAAGAATAATATAAAAAAAGGTTTTTATTACATGGTTATTTTGGCAAAATGATCCTGAGTTTAGCAACAAATTGCTCACTACCATGTCAGAATTACAGTAACAACAAATAGGGTTTATTAGACTTCAATATACACTACGAAATTAGGAAGCAAATTATTATTTTTTGAAAATTATGTAATTATTTGCATATTTATGTGCCACTGACACATTTAATTTGATTTTTTTTGAATTTATCTTGTTATTTTATACAATAAATACAATTTTATTCTTTGCTGTGTATAACATCCACGTGTTGAATGATTTTATATTGGATTAAATTCATAATTAATTCCATACAGCAAGATAAGGTAGCCGTAAAAATTACTGAGCAACTTATAAATGGAAAAATCTTACCAATTCTTCCTTCTGGACCATCATCGATAGGTTTGTCACTGACTCTCAGCTTTCCTTCCTTCCACAACTGTATCAAACCCTGAAAGTAGTCGTTTCGCTGTGACCCTTCCTCTTCTCGTTTGGCTACTACATTAAGGACCAGGTTCCTAAAGAAAAACGTTACATCCTTGGGAACAAACGGTATCTTAATGAAGCTATTCAGCCATGGTAACTCTTTGAGGATAATAAACATGATTGCGTTCCATACACCGGGTGCCAACAGTTTCCTTCCCATGCGTCTGAACTCCACCTCTGGATTGTTTATGGAGTCACATTGGAGACCAAAAGCTACGGTTGAAACCGCGTCAGTGGTGTACCTTGCACACAAATCTTTCAAGTCCACAGCATACCCGTTCTCCCCTGCGTCATCCACCTTCTCGGTAAGGAACGCCCTTAGGTTACCGGACACATCTCCTATCAGTGGAAACATTGACTTCATCTTTCCAGAAGAGAATCCGGGTGAAAGGGCAGCTCTAAGCCTCTTCCACTTCTCCCCACCGATCATGAAGAGATGTCTGCCAGCAAAAACGTCATCTGGATCGTCTAACTGAACATCGGTTTTGTCAAAATGTGCGAAGTCGCGGTTGAGAACGTTTTTGATGATTTCCGGATCTCTTAGGAGAATTGTGGGGTGAGAGAACCGATGGTAACCCACGTACTTCTTTCCGGGAGCTTGGAAATATATGTCTGTTGTGACTTGACCAAAGCTCTTCATGAGGAAGGCCAACTTTCCCGTGCTACCTAGTAAAGGAAGTGCGAGTACGCTAGGAATTCCCTTTCTCTTCCAGTAAGTCAAAGGGACGAATCCGTACCATAGTATTGTTAGGAAACTGGCAATCAGAATGGTGATTAAAATGTCCATGAATCCCCATTGTAATCCTAAGAATGTCATTGTACCTGAAAGAGAATTTGAGTAAGCTTAAGAGATGGAATAGTAGCTGGTAAATTGTCTATGAACTCTGAGATACTGTAATATACTCGATAGTCATGATATCAAAGAATTAACGTTAAGGATTCGTTATGACTTTCATCTTCGACTATTATTGTCTATTCGTATGAAGGGACTGATGATACACTTGCGGAATATATGTGCATGTATCTATTTCTTAAACAGATGCCTATCATAACTGCATTATTTTCAGCTTTAAGTACGTGTAAGAAAATGTTTATGTTTTAAATGAATAAGGAGATTTATTCGTATTTTTTTGTATTTCTATTTAATTTTCTTTTTTTCGATCAATTATATTCCTCGACTCAATAAAAATCAGTCACATCATGTTTTTAAGAATTGACTTTGAATTATATTATCAACCATATAACAATAATGAACAGAATTTTAAATACCTTATCTTCTGATTATTCCTGTTTTCCGTTGAATTTCTTAAGGTAACCTAGTAACGTTTCAATATACCGTTCAATATCGTAGTGCTGCATTATTCATAATTACTATAATTGATTTATCTATTTCTTTTAATGAATTGACGACTTTATTGCGGAAAGAGTAGCTCTCAAAAAATATATTGTACTATAAACGAACAAAATATATTTTAATCTCTTGGAAATGGTTCATAAGGACTATTTCGGTAAAAAAATTGCGAAATCCTTCAAGGAAGATTAATTTCTTGTCCTTATATCTGTCAAAATTTATGAATAACAAGAGAGAGGCATAATTTGTATTCATGGTGTTTTGTATTTCTCATTTTATCTTTATATTTTTAAATAAATATTCACTTACATGTGTTTATAAAGAAGTAAGTTTTATTTCAGTCTTTGACAAAATGAAAGGATATAAAAAAGAATCGAAAATCCTGGTGTCGTCCATACAAAGAAGGAAATATTTTGAACAGGACGGGATAACGATTCTTTCTCTCCGTATGAACTAACCTCCGGCTGAATTCTCAATTTATGAAACAATTCATAGAAAAATTACAGCTAAATATTTTACTCCCTTCACAATGTATCAAGCCTAGCTCACGTGTATATTGGTATATATTTTTTATAATTACAATACTAAATCATTCTGACATTATATTCTGTACTTACTTTTAAATTCTTTTAGAACAGAAAAACAAGAAAAGGTAGAAGACTTCAATTTATTGATGCAAGACTTAGTGGAAATTGGTCGAATTTTAGCCTATATTTTAAATAAAGTGTGGTTTAAAAGAATTGCCAAAATGATTACATTACTCACGAGACGACGCTCAGACGATCAACTTCACCGAAAGACCGGCGGGGCCACACTACGATTTTTTGAATAGTGCCTCAAGGTTATATGGATTGATGAATTCAGCGGTCGACAGCACCTCCAAGAGCAGAGACTTATTTTTACACTCTGCGCATCGCAACTACCAAATCTATCGCAGGTCCTCGAAAAGAGATAATTTGAAGTGTGACCAGAGTGCAAAATATGCCACGCCTGCCCGAAACCAAACGATAACCAAAGTCATAATCATGCGCTACTACTCTATGAAAAGAAGCAGACAAGAGTTTTTCTATTGTTCAGCGCCATAACCAATAGACGTCTTTTCTGCCTGAAAAAGGTAAATATAAACGAGTAAATGGTCCTTTGAAAATAGTTTGATATATAGTTTCGATATTGGAAATATATTAAATCGTATACTGCCCAGTAAATTCTTCCAATGTATGAGAGCAATAGTTTATTCGTTTTATTCTGCGATGGCCGTTTTGTAGCTCTGACTTATGTTGACCCCCATTTGCCATAGAAGTGTATTTGTAATTCATACATATAGATAGTAAAATAATAGCAGTACTATTACTAAAATCTTCACGGTTCAAATAAAAAGTAAGCTGTTGGAAAGAAAAAAAACTAATTCATAGGAAACATTTCACTTTCACTATCTCATCCTCAACTCAGCAGATGGGCCGAGACGTCAGAATGAAAAATGTGATTCTGGCTTATCTCCACCCACGATCTCCTTGTTTGTTTTCCTATACGTGCTGCCTGTACTTCCGTTGTAAGTCAATGTTTATAGATTGGATCTCATTATTACATTATGCGGATACTTTATGGCAAAATACAAAATATTATTTAAGGTAATGCAAAAACAACAAAAAGGAAAAATTTAATATATACATGGCGTGATCAAAACGTAAGGTGACTTTTTGAACTTTGCGCGTTTGGAGTGTCAGATGTTCCAAACATTTTTTTTAATGTTGGCACATATGTCCCTAGTTTATGGAAATTTTTTCAATTTTGTTTGAAGTTTCCTTTAATTGTAGCAGCCGCTAAAGTAAAACGTGTTCTTATGAGCTCGGCGATTTTTATTTGCCGAAAAAAAATGAATTAAAGAAATCGTTGCAAGTTCTTTTTAACTATTGAAATAGGAAAAAGTTACCCGGAGCTTTTGCTGACGAATATCGAGACTGAGATATCATTACGGTATTGTCTCTGACTAAAAACTACGAACAAGGAACGATTTATGAACAGATGCAATATCCAAGTGCGAAACCCATGATTTGCCTTTACAGGAATCAGGGAGTTTTTTCGAAAAAATGTTCAATATATGAGCCAGTCAATATACCAACATGTTCAGAGACTATTCTGATTATGATTCAGCTATTTTCATAGCGTTTTCTTTAATCTTTATCTACGTCTTCATCGGTTCTTGTCTGAACCGTTAGTAATCTTCAACATGTTCACGGCGATCCTATAATCTAGACACACCATAGTTGTATGTTAACATTTCACTCTCTTTGGTAACCTTTATTTCCCATTTTAAGCAAAACTTGCAACGATTTCTTTTTTTAAATATTTTTCGGAAAATAAATATCGCCGAGCTCATAAGAGCAAGTCTTACCTTAGTGGATGCTACAATTAAAGTAAACTGCAAAAAAAATTGAAAACTTTTCAATGAACTAGGGACATAAACGCGTAAAATTTATAAATTTCCCTTTTTTGATCAAACCACGTATATTCATTCTTTAACCCTAGCAATTTTTCTTGATTCAGGCATATATAATCATAATCTTGCATATCATTCTCGGAATTGATAGTAAGATGCTATTGTCATAAGAGTACACGAGGAAAGATTAAAATATTCAATAATGAAATTAGGGTGTTACTGATAAATTCAATCTGCCATACTTTCGTGGGCTTCATTCAATATTTAAGATTCAGTTTGAGAGAGGAAATGTGATTTATTTTTATTTCTCTTAACAATTAAAAAGGGGTTCACTTTAACATCTATTTTGGTAACAAAATTTGGAAAAAGGTCGATAAGTGCTTCTTCTAATTTATATCAATAAACATAGCTTTCACAACAGTGGAACTTTAATTAACAAGGAAAATTAAGCATGCAAAAATCGAACACTAACTTAGTATTTTACTTTATTGCATTGATTTCTTACTTTTAATGAGGAATAAAAGTCTTTATAATTCTTGTAAATTAGATATACTGATCTCAATTTTCTGGATATTTAAAAAAAAAGTTCAGAAAAATTTTTTAAAACATTTATGAAGCATTAGCATTACATGCAGGCAAAAGAAATAATTTTCCAAGGAATTATCATTTTTATTGAAACAGAATAATCCCTATTTCTTATTTACTCTCTTAAATAATGACTGAACTGCTTCAACTCACAGGTAGTTTCAAGGCTGAATTCTTGGAAAAAAACATAGAAAAACGTAAATTTTGAATCTTATTTTAATGAAGATACAAAATTTAAAAATGAAACAGTTACCATAGTAATCAATAATAAAAGTCTGCTATATTCCCAATTATCACTATGCAGAGGATAACCCTCATATTTATAACTATAAAAATAACTCTTAAACATACCTTTGGATTACTATTTAAATTCAATAATTCACAAATAATAGTCCAAACCTTTAATTAGATAAGATAACATAAAGAAAAGTCTGCTATTTTCCCAATTATAATCCGCTCCATTCATTACTTCAAATAATAGAATCTATATATGGGTATAAATTTAGTAATTTTCTATTTTCAAATATAAGATATATTTCCTTTCTGACATAGATTTTTTGAAATTATTAAATCATTGTCATAACTATATGGTCCACATCATTCCAATAAAACCGCTAAAGACTGCTCGAGAACTTCTTGAGAATTCCATCGAGAGAATAAAACGGTTCATAAACAAAAATAATAACATAAAACAATATATCTCAATAAAAACATAAAACAATATATCTCCATCGATTTTAGTAAAAAAGGCTCAAATATTTACCTTAATTTTAAGATTTAAAAGATGTGGAGCGGAACAAATAAGCGAGGGGAGGAAATTATTAACGAACGGATTTTAACCTCGAAGACGGCGCAATTCATGAAAGAATGTACACGCAGTAAATGCAAACCATAGCGGTTTTGCAATATAATAGTATCCATAATACATTAAAGAACTTAATATACTGTAGATTGCATAGAAGGGACTGTAGTACAGTACGATATAGACCCAGTATAGGATTTCGTAATAGATCCAGTAGTTGGAAACATTAAAAACGCACGCGAACACAGAAGCGATCATACAAATGATGCAGCGCAAAGCGCACCAAGAAAATACAATAAGGAATAGGTAAAACAAAGGACAGCAGGAATCGGACTCATTTCCATTATCATTTTCAGGAGGTTGACCGTCATTAGAGGAAGCAGACCGTTGACTATTATTGGATGTAGTGCGAGATTGATTGGCAGTACTTGTTTGATTTCGTCTAGAATTATTAGAAGAATTCTGATTGGTAGAGTTTGAGGAGCTAGATCGAGAACTAGAATCAGTATTTCCATTATCATTTTCAGGAGGTTGACCGTCATTAGAGGAAGCAGACCGTTGACTATTATTGGATGTAGTGCGAGATTGATTGGCAGTACTTGTTTGATTTCGTCTAGAATTATTAGAAGAATTCTGATTGGTAGAGTTTGAGGAGCTAGATCGAGAACTAGAATCAGTAGAATTTCTAGTAGAATCTGACTGCTCGGAGGATGTACTAGATCGAAAGATAGTTCGTGATTGACTTGTATCATTCCGATCATTCCTTCTGGCTCTTCTAAATATTTGGCTTAAGCCTACATCAAAGCCGTTCGCCAATGCTCTTCGTACCACTGCTTGACCTACACAAACTGCAAGACTAGCAGCCGGCATTGCAAGTCCTCCTAGTCCACCCTATGAAAAATGAGAACCAATTTCAAAACGGAGGACAACCTTCGTCAATTGGACAATTCAAGTTATTAATATTAATTTAAAAACGATCATCTCACCTTCGCCCGAGACATTTTGAATTGGATGAAAGATTAGCTACTAGAATTTGTAAATATTTGCTGCAATTGATATTCCTATACAGTGCTTGAAAGATTAAAACTCTAATCCTTAATACAAAGGTCTTTGTTGGGCTATTTTCCCATGTTGTAAGGTGTTCTTCTGAAAATCTAGCGAACTCTTTTATCTTCGAATAGCTGGATCGATTTCAAACCCAGTTCTTCTTTTGCTTCTCTGAAATCAAAAGCAGGTTAAACTTTTACGATGAAAATTATAGAAACGATAAGACAATAGTTGACAAATGTTTTGACTCGTACACATTTCATTTTCAATTACTCTCTCTCAAATCAATTGTCTGCTGGTCTTATTACATTCTATTTAATCAATCGTTATAAGGTATAAAATATTGTCCACGTATGAAATCTTGCATAACTTATATGATTTATCAGGGAGTGCTATTATTTAGAAGTTGGGTATTAAAGAGGCACACCTAAGCCTAACCTAACTGATTAAAAGGTGAAATAACAATAATAATAATAATAATTAACCCTACAGATACATGAAGGGATTGAAGAAAGTTAGAATCAGTACTGGTAGCATCATCCAAGAGGAGGGAATAAAACTGAAGACAAGGTCACAAACTTGAAATATTTATGAAGGATATAATTGAGATTTATAGCAGAAAAAATTATCATATTCTTTGTCTATAGATAAGAATCTTTTTATACATATTATAGAATTGCGGACATATAAACTAATTACGAGGAATCAATCGAGTGGCAACCGGAACGTTGGTAAAATATTCTTGAATAAGATTTGATTAGCTTGAAACGAGAAGGAGTTGTTTGCATGGAAAAAAGGGAGAGAAATTTAATTAGGACAATGCTCTCTTTTGGAAGAAGAAAAGGAAATGAAAAAATAGGATTATACGCTCTACGTTACCTAACCCATTTGGCTATTGCAGTATCAACTGCAAAAAATGCAAGCGCGGTAAGAGAGCATGTTAATAGTATATCTAATATCTCTAGTGCAATGAATTGTATGCAAGAATTAGAAATAATATTCTTCACAAGAAAAACAATGAGCCAGAAAAGGTAATTGATTGTGTAAATAATATACTCGAAGGCGTCAGCTAAGTTCAGCCCGTCCGCGACACATTCGGCAGGTCTGCAAAATAATATGCAGGAATAAGCCGATTTAAGAACGCAAAGGATGAGCGGTATACCGCCAACGGAAAAGAGAAAACCGAGAATAAAAAAGAAAATGCCTTTAATAGACATTTGAATGGAGATGTGAACTAGAGGTAGTAAGATTATAATTCGGGGGGTGTGAATTTCCGATGTGCCTCTTGTTCGAGAAAGACCAACGCTTGGTAAGGCTGAAAAAAAGGAAATAATTATTTTAATACCGCAGTGTTATGACTGCTATGATACAAAGAAGAATGCTAATGTGATCCTACCTTTCACAACGTTCAAGGAAGGTTTGCAAGCTGTCCACTTCTTGATGTGCTGGTGAATGATAATCTCAGTTATCTTCGAGCAATTGTTCGAAGGCGAGTTAATTCGATCGAATGATCAAAATGATGTGATCGATAATTCAAACGATACTTCTGCGAGACTATAAGCGGAATAGCTTCAGCTAAAGCAATGCTTCGCCTTCCTTGAGTTATTTAAACGCCTTCTCCTCGTCTATGTATCTGTAACAAAGATGAGTTTAATTTTGAAGATTATAAGAACTCGACAAGAGATTGAACATTTTTAACAGTATTCTCTGCTTCAGCACAGGCGTTTCTACTAGAAAGTTTTTCATATCTCCAACAACAATACCTCATGAATGAAGCCACTTTTCGTGGCAACCGACGGGCGATACGAATGAAGAAAATTATTTTCTCCAAGTATACAGGTAAAGTATTTTTGCATGTTTCCGGGTTTCGGCTATCCGGAGTATTTTTTCGTGAGTTCGGGTCGAATTTTGTGTTGCATAGCGTGCTTAATTTTGGTCTATAAATGGGAAGATTATTGGGTAGAATTTAAGGTTATAATTCGAGTTGAATTTCGTATAAAGTACTGGCTCGTTTATTCCTTGCACCACCCTTGTGCAAGATGCAATCGCTAGAAAATCGTCCTCAAAAGGTCGGCGGTGGAAATGTTAATGACTCACTGGAACATTATATAAAGAACAATGAAAACCGAAGGATGATACTTCCGCCGCTTATCGCTCTGGATTCTGAGAAGAAATTAGGAGTGCTTTTGTTTCAAATGGTGAACTCAAAGTTTGCCGGTCGAAGTCTGCTAGACGCGCATTCTGAGAAATTATAGCCGTGTTGATCTTAAGAGAATCTTTTCCCTCAATTGGGGACCTGTATTCGATTTGGTGTTCGTCCCAGTCAGAGCTACAGATGTCGCTACATAATAGACATTCAAATCTGAGTTTCGGTAATAATCCATTGATTATTGTAAATTTTGTTACTACTGCGAAGATTAAACTATCGAGGGAAATGTACCGAAAAGATAAAACGCCATTTAGGTTATATTCTCCGGTGATCGGAGGACGTACCTCTGTGGAAAATATTAAAAAAATATATCAATCGTACATTGTATACAATATTATATTTATTTAAAAATTTTTAAAAAATTAAATTAAATCGGATTGTTACGACAGTTCATTCGCATAGCAATGTATTATTGAATTGCAACTGGATGAGACTTAAGTGTACATTAATCCCTTTCCAACCGTTAACCTCATCCTCTCAGCTATTTTGATACCAATAATGGTCAACTGATATCACTCAGAGGAATATCATCGTAGCTAGAAATGAATTAACTTTTAATTTCTATTGATTACGAGATGGATCACATTATATCGAGTTATTTGACTATGACTATGAGAATACCCTGCTTGCCACCTTTCGGCGTGTGGCAGGAGGTAATCTTCAAAATTATCTCTTTTCGGAATAGGAAAGAAAAATTCTCGGAAATAAAATTTTCGGAATGGAAAAGAAAAAAACAATCTTGCAAACAGATTTTCGGAATTTTCCTTGTCTTATCAGTTTCTTATCTCGATTATTATCGAAGAGATATGCAGCGTAAAATTAGTGTTCTAATTGAGCTTGATCATTGGCTGGTTTCAATTGATCGAAAAATAATATCTTCACCAAATAAAAAAAATGTTATAGACGTCCTGTAATGTCTTTGTTGAGTTAAGTCTATGTTCACACCTTGAGTATGCTTGTAGTGTATGGGACCCTGCCGATAAAAATAATATAAGTGAATTAGAAAAGATCGAACGTAAGGCGATACATTTCGTAAAAAATTGCTACGAAAAATCGATAAGGGTAACTAAATTGCTAAAAGATGCGGGATGGGAACCATTAAAACTGAGAAGATCTAAGCGTAGATTAGATTTGCTAAATAGATTCAAAGAAGAAACGTTTAAGGAAGACGTGGTACAGATCATGCGCCCTCCCTGCTATATAGGTCGATCAGATAGAGCGAGCAAAATAAGAGAAATAGTAGATGCGAAAACCGACCGTTTTAAAAATTCTTTTTTCCCTCGAACAATACGCGAAAATAACCGTCTAGGGAAGTAAATTCCCGGTGCATGCACCCCCTGCCAAATACCGAAAGGTGGCTCGCAGGGTATCTACATAGACATATGTTATGCACTCATACATTCTTGGAAAGTGACAACAAAAATGCATGTTATAAAATCTAATATTTAATCTATCCTTATAATGTACCTTTAACTTATAATTAGTACAAAATTGTTTATTTAATTACTTCAAAAACATGTTATTAACTAATAATCCTATTAATCTTTAAGATTAGCTTCTTTTAGGAGGAATTAAATATAGTCTAAATATCTCTGAGTAGGACTTTAACTCTCATCATTGGAACTTAATCGTGAAATTCTTTAATATAACGAGTTTGAAAGACCTTGATGGAAAAGCGAGACGTACAAGATTGAAAAAAATAATAATTAATTTAAGGAAGTTATATATGATATTGTAGTTAATAATTACGACATGAGATTCTAAAATCTCCTAATCATTCTCCTTTTGAAGCTATAGAAACCTGTAGTAGTTGACAAAGCGAAGACTTAATGGGAGGAGTTTCTATACAGATGAGTAATTTCTGCATTAGATTTATGATGAAATTAATAACATTTCTCAAATATCTCTGCTTGATTCCCAAACCTCCTACCAACGCCATCCCAATATAGAATGGACTTAAAAAAGTCTGATGGGACCGGGAATCGAACACGGGTCTATGAATTACCGAGCGGGTGCTCTGTTCGGTCAGTTATCCCGTCAGAACACTCTCTCAAGCCATTCGGGAGAAATTGCGGGCAAGAATGTTGCGATTTCGTCCGCATGAAGGCATCGGTTCGCAGTAATGGTTTCATGGAAGCACCGGTAACACATAGTGATGGATGGAAAGCCCCTTCAAGCCCATTATACCTAGGTATTTATCTTCGGTGCACAGCGCACTTTTGCAAGACCCTTTCCCAGTTCCTGATAACGAAGCTAGATTGCCAAGCAATTAAGAGGAAGAGACGACAATATTAATTTATTAAAAATGTGCTTATTACTTACAAGGTAGCGCTGCGATGCTTCCTCCAGGAGAGATAAAGTTGTACTAAGATTTGAAAAGCGTTGAGGATAGTTTTGTGCTCTGCAAATGGCATGCAATATCGGTGTGACTAATTCCCCCATTAAGCGCATCACATCTTCCTGCTAATCGCATTTTCTTGAGAATTCACGATAGCAAGATAAAAATTTACCCCACCTTTCTTTGACTTTAAATGAATGGGAAATACCGACTTTAATATGATAAACCAAGTTTTAAAACTGGCACGAATCAACGAAAGATGGACGATTTTTAACAGTTTACTCTGCTTCAGCATAGGTGTGGAACTGGAAACTTTTTCATTTCAGCAACAACTATCCCACATTAATGAAACCAGTTTCCGTGGCGCGACTTGATTTTTTTTCAAATGTACACGTTAAGTAATTGGGTCTAAATACGACTTGATATTAAATTTGCAAGAAAGTGAAATAGCGACAATGTCACCTCCTGTTTACGGAAAAGTAGGTCCGCATTGGCTTTAAATGGAATGGAATGGGAAATACTTATTCACCCAAAATAAAGAAGAAAAATGAACCTTGAATATAACTTAAACATAGTAATAATAAATAAAAATATGAGAATGAGAGCCAGTTCAAAGATATAACTAAGAAGCAGTTTCCTTGAAATGTTTATAACATATTCTTATCAAAAAGAAAATAAGAGAATTAGATCGAGAATAACAAGAGAACAGAAATAATCTTAAAGGAAAAATTTAACAGATATATAAATTTTTTTAACTTGGAATTTTTAATTTGTAATTATTCTTGATTCAGGCATAATCTTGCATATCATTCTCGGAATTGATAGTAAGATGCTATTGTCATAAGAGTACACGAGGAAAGATTAAGATATTCAATAATGAAATGAGGGTGTTACTGATAAATTCAATTTGCCATACTTTCGTGGGCTTCATTCAGTATTTAAGATTCTATTCGAGAGAGGAAATGTGATTTATTTTATTTCTCTTAACAATTAAAAAGGGGTTCACTTTAACATCTATTTTGGTAACAAAATTTGGAAAATGGTCGATAAGTGCTTCTTTTAATTTATATCAATAAACATAGCTTTCACAATAGTGGAATTTTAATTAAAAAGGAAAATTAAGCATGCAAAAATCGAACACAAACTTGGTATTTTACTTTATTGCATTGATTTCTTACTTTTAATTAGGAATAAAAGTCTTTATAATTCTTGTAAATTAGATATACTGATCTTAAATTTCTGGATATTTATAAAAAGTATTCAGAACAATTTTATAAAACTTTAATGAAGCATTAGCATAACATGCAGGCAAAACAAATAATTTTCCAAGGAATTATCATATTTATTGAAACAGAATAATCCCTATTTCTTATATACTCTCTTAAATTATGACTGAACTGCTTTAGCACAAAGGTAGTTTCAAGGCTGAATTCTTGGAAAAAAACATAGAAAAACATAAATTTTGAATCTTACTTTAATGAAGATACAAAATTATAAAAATGCAATAGTTACAGTAGTAATTTAATAATGAAGGAAGTTATCACATGACAAAGAAATGATCAAAAAATTAATGAATTGATTCTTAACTATGCAAGTAAACTAAAACTATCTGAAATGCATCTGGGAATAAAACACAAAGACCTTATAATTGAATATTATCTACATTGAAATGCAGTGGATGTGTTTAGGTTATTTCCTGGTTAAAACTCTGATAGAAACAAGGGTCCCAACTGGGCGGAGTAGAAGGACCTGTTCCACTCTATGACTCAGTTGGAGGCCCATGAAAAATTCCTTCAGTGGAAATGATTTTTTAGCAATTGTAACCAAATTTTACACAACTCTCTTATTTATAAATATGAAAAATTACTCATAAACATACCCTTGGATTACTATTTAAAATATAGAATTCACAAATAATTGTCCAATACTATTATTAGATAGGATAACATAAAGAAAATTCTGCTATTTTCCCAGTTATAATCTGCTCAATTCATTACTTCAAATAATAGAATCAACATTTGGGTATAAATATGGTAATTTTCTATTTCCAAATATAAGATACATTTTCTTTCAGACATAGATTTTTCAAATCATTAAATTACATATTCTCATAGCTAAACTTTTTTGGTCCATATCATTCCAATAAAAACCACTATCACATTCTTTTCAAATATACTCTTTCAGATTTTCTTTAGCTGCACCATAAACTTCAACCATGGATAAAATACTTTTCCTCCTCCATTCTACCTTATTGAATATTAACATATTACTGAACCTCACAATTTTCAAAATCACCCTATTTTTAAAGATATATATTTTTGGATATCTGAGAGACTTAAGGAAATAACATACATTAAAATTTTATTTAATGCCAAGCATGTATCTTCCAGATGATAACTTGTCTTCTTAAAAGCTTTTATAATGTCAAAAATATATTTTTAAGTTAATGAACCAAAGGCCATTAGAATGAAAAAAATAGAAAGTTTGATTTTGATAGAGCCGTAAATTGATATCAAAATTATTCTTTAAAAAATTGGCAGTACCTGCAACATAATAGCCATAGCTAATTTGATTACTTATAGTGAAGAGAATCTTATGTGAAGTGCATAATGCAAACTTATTAGCCATTCAGTATTCTATTGGTTGCTTTGTAAGGAAGAGGCTTGCATAACTTTATATTATTGCTATTTTGCACATCCATACAGTGAGAATCTGTTACCCACATCTATCACTTGGATCAATCAGTCGCTGACATTCTTCACACTGACCCAGAGCCCATACTTTGAGTTCAGTACGAATTGGAATGGATCAATGGTAATGGGAACTTTAGTTTTCTCATGAGGATATAGCTGAAATTTTGAGACCACATTTACCACCGCAAGCTTAGTTTGTAACGTTGCAAATCTTGATCCTGCAGAATAAAAAAATTACTATCATTAATGTTGAATCCAATGCTGAATTTGGATAAAAGAACTTAGTATGTATCACACAACAATAATAACTTTGAGTATGCAAAAGGTCTACGATTGACATTAATTTCATACAGTTAAATAACGGAAATCATTAGAAATCTAAAATAATGAATTTAAAATAAGCTCATAGTGTGTAATCAGTTTTACAATCTGATCCATATCAATCTAGTTTATGACCATAGAAATGGCCCTTTAATTTTAGGTGAATCATAATAAATATATTCTTACAGTGCCATAGAAATTGGAATGCCATTAAGTTAGTTGATTAGTTAGTTAGATAGTTAAGTTCAGTTGATAGATAAAAGTTAAAGACTGTCCCCTAACAAAAATATAAACTAGAAGTCATGAATTATTATTTTTTTTTTTAATCACTTTTCAAGCATGAATGGGAGAGCGTAAATATAAAATATCATGAAAGAGAGATTGTGAATATTCATTTATTCCTCTCATCACCACTGATTGGACCAAGCAGGCTTTTTTGAGATATAGAAATCAAATTCTTTATTGAATGAGAAACTTCCAAATTCATAAAGTGAAGGATATCAAAAAACTAGTTTCAGTGACATGATACATACTTTTAATATACTATATGCATACCTATACACATTTTTGGTCCATCTCCAAAGGGCAAGTAGATGGCTTGCTTGTCACGTTTGTTGTTTGGAGAGAATCTTTCAGGATCAAATTTATCAGGGTCAGGGTATAAGTCAGGATCATGGTGCAATGCATAAATTGGAATTGTCACCATCATTCCTTTCTCCAGCCAAAATCCTCCATCAAGTCCCTCACCTTCTGGATTAGGCATGTAATACCTCTTGCTGCATATTTTATTTATGCTCATGGCTGGTGAATTCTTTCTCAGTGTTTCTTCATGAAAGGAATAAGAGTATTCAATTGTAAAATAAAGTGACACTGAAAGTTAGGCATAACCTTTAAAGTTAAAAATTGAGATTTATTGATAATTTTACATTAAAATTGAGAAAAGTTCAGTCAAAAACAGATTAAAGCAGATTACTATTTTTCTATCTGGAGAGAAGTTCTCCAGAAAAAAATTTATAAAAATAAAGCTTTGTAAAAGAAAAATTAATAACTAGGAGTGATATTGAAACTCAATAAGGAGTGCTGATATAATAGAAGTATATGCCCAGTTTCACATCCAAAACATAAATATTATGAAGAAAATATCATTTAACAAAAAATTAAAACAAAAATCAGCAGCATCAGCCATGGAAATGTCAAAGTCTTTCCAATTAATTTTGCTGAAGACCATTTGATAGATCTATTTTATTTATTAATAGTTATATATAATAGTTTCAATGTCTAAAATGATAAAAATCTGCCTCAAAGAGAGCCAGATGCACAATTTTAAGAATATTCTATTATATTTTCCTTAATATTCCCATACAGAAATAGCAAAATATTCCTTCACATTTTTGGCCATGAACAGCCAAGAGGTTGGGACAGTAAATTCATTGGTATGCAACAACACTGCTAATTGGGAGTTGTAACTAGATTCAAAGAAATATAACTAAAGGACTGATGAGAGCAAGAAAAGATATAAACCAAACTCTGAATAAAGGCTTACCATGAACAACCATATCCAAATATGACATATCTTGGATAACCTCATAGGACAAAGTGCCATTATTATTCCCAATCTTCTCTTTGATTTCCCTCCTCAGCTTGTCCTGAACATTTTGGTTATGTGCTAACTCAAAGAAGACAAAGCCAATCAGAGTTGATGAGGTCTCAAAGCCATCAGTGAAAAAACTGAGCGCCTGAGCAGTTATGTCATCCAGTTCACTGACGTTTTTCTTCAGGATCTCAGCAGACACTGCAATCATACATCCAAATTAATGATAGTTGTTATAAAATACTTCAGTTCTTAAATTACCTTGACAAGTGAGGAGATATTTTAAAATTAATGGATTCCAAAGAACAGAAGCTATATATATATATATCTATTATATATAGACGCTTCGGGGGGATATATATATATACGAGTAAAGGTGTGCTTGCTGACAGCAAGCAATGCAATAATTTATCTTTAGTGAAAAATAAAATTTTTCGAACGATTAAGCTACTCAAACGTTGATGAACGTAAAGTAAAGGACATTAACGCAGCTGAAAATGCACTGAATTCGATTTCCGATGTATTTCTTTCGTCAGCATAATTCCCGCCCCGGCGTCAAACCAAGGTCATCCTGCTAAAATCACTGTAATTTTTGCTTGAGTATGGTTGACTTTATAAACATCCTGAATTTCAAAAGGAAATTCGTTCAGGAAGTACCTTAAAATGAGTCCTTTACTCCCTAAGCGTTTCTTAGGAAGTTATTGTTAACGCCCCCTAGAATCGAACCACGACCATTTACGGCAATCATTGGAATTCGTTTATTTGAAAATGGTCCCTTTTATGGCTGTGTGAAATTTTGACCCTCTGCGCGGTCGGGATGTGTCATAAAATGCTTTCGGAAATATGGTCAATGTATTTTAAACGGGAAAAATCGAGATTACGGGTCGCTCTGGAATCAAACCAATGGCACATAGGGAAGTGTTGATTTTTTCCAAAGTACAATACGTACGTATCTATAAGTATAGAAAGTTTGAATGATCTAAGTATCATAGTGAGTGAGCTACGATTTATTAAAATTTCAAAATATTTCATCCCCTGGCATCGAACCCATGATCTTTTGTGAATAATTGATAACATTTTAGTGTAAAAATGTATATTATCTAAAGCCACATGAAATTTCGTTGTACTACGTTCCCGGAAAGTATTTTTTTTTAATTGTCAAAAATCGACTCCATGCATTCTTATGGAGAAAAATCCGACTTTGGGGCCTCCCAGAATCGAACCCATGATAGGTAGAGTGCGTTTTAGATTTTTTACTGGGTTAATTTCAGTTGGCCATTACACAAAAAAATCGGCGAGCCCGTGGCCTCAGCAGTTTGAGCCAGACATTTGTATCCTCAATTTCTTTTAACCCCCTAGTTAATTATATATAATAGATATACAGATATATATATATAGGATATTAATGTCAGGCCCAAACCGCTGGGGCCACGGAGCCGCCGATTTTTTTACGTCATGGCCAACTAAATCTCACCTAGGAAAAATTGGGAAACCGACCCTACCTATCATGGGTTCGATTCTAGAAGGCCCCAAAAATCGATTTTCCCCATTAAGAATGCATTGGGCCGTTTTTCAAATGATTTTAAAAATACTTCCCATTAAGCTAGAAGCATAAGATTTCATACGGTTATTTATATTATATATATCTACGGAAAAATGCTATTGCTTACGTGCAAACGGTCATGGGTTCGATGCCTGGAGGTGAAAAAGTTTCAAATTTTGAAAAATCGTAGCTCCGTTAATATCATAAGTAGATCATTCAAACTTTTTACACCTATAGATACGTATGCAATGTACCTTGAAAAAAATCAACAGTTGCCTATGTGTCACGTGTTCGATTCCAGAGTGTCCCGTAATCTCGATTTTCCCCTATAAGAATGCATGGGGCCGTTTTTCAAATAATTTTAAAAATACTTCCCATTAAGTAAGAAAAATAAGATTTCATGTAGCTATTGCTATAATATATATCTACGGAAAAATGCTATTGTTTACGTACAATTGGTCATGGGTTCGATGCCAGGGGGTGAAATATTTTCAAATTTTAAAAAATCATAGCTCCCTTAATATCGTGCATATTTCAATCAAACCTTCCACAAATATAGATACATACAAAATGTAATTAGAAAAAAATCAACATTTGCCTATGTATCACGGGTTCGATTCCAGAGCGACCCGTAATCTGGATTTTTCCCGTTTAAAATACATTGGTCATATTTCCGAAAGCTTTTTATGACACTTCCCAACCGCGCAGAGGTTCAAAATTTCACACAGCCATTAAGGGGACCATTCTCATATAATAGCTATCCTAAGACTATCGTAAAAGGTCGTTGGTTCGATGCTATGGGGCGTTAATTTATTCTCCATGTGAAATACATAGGGAATTTAGGGCTCATTTTAAGGTTCTTGCTGAATGAATTTCCTTTTGCAATTCGGGGTGTTTATAAAGTCCACCATACTCAAGCGAAAGATTTCAGTAATTTTAGCAGGATGACCTTGGTTCGACGCCGGGGCGGGATTTTAGCTGCCGAAAGAAATGCATCGGAAATCGTATTCAGTGCATTTTCAGCTGCGTTAATGCCCTTCACTTAATGTTTAGCAACGTTTGAGCAGAGTAATCTTTCGAAAATTTTATTATTCACAAAAGATAAATTATTGCATTGCTTGCTGTAAGCAAGCGCACCTTTACTCGTATATATATATATATATATGGGTAAAAATATATTCATTGAATTGGCAAAGAAGGAATATGGTCCCCTGTTTATATTTTTCATTAACAAATGATAAAAATGTTTTGAAATACAAATTTCTTTTGATAGAGGTTTTAAACAAGAATAAATTTTATGAGCACAATATTGAAGTGCCTTCAAAAATTATAATTACTTTGGAATGAAATACAATGATTTTAATTAAGAATGACAATTTATACTACTTATTGCAAAGTCACTTTAAATAATTATTGATAAACTTCACCATGTCTTCCTCCTGGTCCATCATCGATGGGTTTGTCGCTTACTCTCAGCTTTCCCTCCTTCCACAGCTGGATCAAACTCTGAAAGTAGTCATTCCGCTGATTCCCTTCCTCTTCTCGTTTGGTAACTACATTTAGAATCAGATTCCTGAAGAAGGACTTGAGATCTTTGGGAATGAAAGGTATCTTGAGAAAGCTGTTCAGCCATGGCATTTCCAAGAGAATAAAAAATCCAATTGCATTCAATAAAGTTGGCTCCAAGAGTTTCCTGCCCATGCGTCTAAACTCTGCCTCAGGGTCATATATTGAGTCACATTGCAGACCAAATGCTACCAAGGCTACAGAATCGGTCGTGTACCTCCCACACAAATCTTTCATGTCTACAGCATACCCCTTTTCACCAGCAGCTTCTACCTTCTCTGTCAAGAATGATCTAAGGTTATTGGACACCTCTTCTACCAATGGAAACATTGACTTCATCTTCCCTGAAGAGAATCCAGGTGAAAGAACCATCCTTAGTCTCTTCCACTTTTCTCCACTTATCAAGAAAAGATGCCTTCCTGATATAACATCTCCCACATCATCTAGGGTTATATCAGTTTTGTCAAAATGTACAAAGTCACGATTTAATACATTCTTGATGAGCTCTGGATCTCTGAGAAGAATAACAGGCTGAGAGAATCTATGATAACCCACATACTTCTTCCTGTGTCCCTTGAAGTATATATCAGTTGTGACTTGCCCAAAGCTCTTTGTGAGAAAAGCTATCTTCGCAGTGCTACCTACTATTGGGAGGGCAAATACACTGGGGATTCCTTTCCTTTTCCAGTATGTCAATGGCACAATGGCATACCATAAGAAGGCCAAGAAAATGGCTATTAGAGTGGTGGTAAGGATGTCTGAAAAACTCCACTCGGATCCCAAAAAATCCATGGTGTCTGCAATAATTTAGACAATGTTCAACATAAATCATAAAGCTGCAACCGAATACCTAAGTCTAGGGTATTGCAAGTGTATAAGAGAGTAACTTTTAATGAAAGGAAACACTCTACAAACCAAAGACATGTATTGCTATGCATTGAATACACCTAAATAATCACACCTTATCAACTAGACAATGGTTTAAGGCCACTCTAGTAAAAACAAGTCTACTTTTTATGATTAATATAATAATATTAACAATAAAGCATAGAAGTAATAGAAAATTAATTCCATAAATTAGATACTCATGCATACACACATACACACAACATTAATTTTTAAGGAAGCAATACCAGAATTTTAGGGAATGTTGAGCGTCAAACCTTTGCCGCATCTTCTTCATGTTTGCTTTGACCAATCAGACGATTTGATTTCACTTATATTTTTTAAGCTGTTGATATGGATTCCTAAATATTCAACTGTAAATGGAGAAATATTGGATTAAGTATTGTTATTCCCTAGCTTGAAAGAAGAGGGTATGAATTTTTTTCAGCAGGTCGAAAACAGACATAATTTTCGACTGAATTGCATTTAAATACTATACGAAATAAATTACACTTATAAGAGATTTTGCAATGGATGTAATGCACCAGGTAAAAAAATATATGGTACAAAAGGATAATCACAGCTTTAAACAGTTCTTGAATAGTACAGATCACATATGTTGCTTATTTAAAATCACAAATAGACTTTTAAGTACCTTATTTGACGGCATGTAAGACGCACTTTTTTCCTAAATTAGATGTTAAAAGATTGACCCGCGTCTTATTTGATAAGACAGATAATTGTAAAAGAACTACAATGCAAGTAAATACACAAAGCAAATAAATACTTTCTAAATAGATCAGACAACAGTATTACAGAAGGTGTTAAGTAACTGAAAATAAAATTATTTACTTAGCAAGCAACACAAATGAAAGCAGAAATAATATGAACTAGAGAAGATACCATCTACTGCGATCCGGTCTTGGTAATAAATAAATAGTTACATAGACAAAATGAGATGGCCCCTGGGAGACTTGAATTTGAATCTGATCTTATATAAGTTTTACATCGCTCCTCTTGAAATCCAATTTTTTTCTCGGCCTCATTAACCTTTGCTTAAACTTTCTCATTAAGGAAAAATTTCTGATTTGAAAAGGAAACTTGGGTTTCAGTGGAAAGCCTCCCTTAAACTAAATCACCTCTGAAGTAAAATAAATTCTAACTCAAGAGTTTAAGAAAGATGTATGGAAGCATTGCATGCAAAGTTCCAAAAATTCCTCCGAGTCTAAACTTTCCATTCTTCACTCAACAAACTTCTGGGCCTTCCGCAGTAGATGCAAGAACCAAAAGTATTTCATCAGTTTTTTCCCGAGATTTTCATCACCTCACTGGTTAATGTATTCCGATGTAAATCTAACGTCCTTAATCTCTCACATCCCTTATTGGTGTCAGACGAATAATCGATCCAATTCACCAATTAGTGAGAGCAAGCAAGGTGCGAAATTTAAATTGTGATTTAAGTTGTTTATTTTTCGTTTCATCTAACGTGACCTTGATATTAATTGCAAGTATAAATTAATCTGAACTTATATCCGCTCGTATTCGCCAGGCTGTAAATCTATATTCGGTTTTCGTGTTACATAAGTTTTTGACATCGAATCAAGATTAAACATTAACAGCAAGCAATGATGAGAGTATGATGGGGAATACTTTGACTCGGAAACGATGTAAAGTTCAGGGATTAATTCTCCAGTGATGAGGCATATATTTTTCCATTACATCGATACCCTTATTGTTGAATATTCTACCTAATTAAAATGCAGTTATGAATAGCGGCGATCTATATAAGATTAACGGAATTGTTTCAGTTTTCCTAAGCCACTCATAACAAAGAACGGAAAGCTACAACAACAAACGTGCATAATATATTTTATATTAATAATAGAACAATCAAAGATTTGTGATAGGGAGTAATAAAAATTATAACCCAGCTTGCTATAATCCATTATATTATTTCAGTTAGGTTTCTACGATTAAAAAATTATCAGGTCTCAACTTTATATTTAATTCTGAATTTTAGAAAGAAGTATCGATTTATTTTAAAGAGTAATGTCCGATAACGTTCGATAATGTCTCTCGCTCTTTCTTCGAAACAAAAAGAATCTACAATATTTCGCTTTAAAAATTGGGGTTGATGAAATTTTCGAAAATATTACCATAAAATCATACGCGAACCTCCTATTGATAATTATAGTAAACCTGCAGAAAAACTAAGCAAAACTTCATTGGCAATAATTGAATAACTATGATATGAACATAATATTAAACTACAACATAATCGAAATTTTATTAGTTTGGAGTAAGTGTTTTCTATTGCATTTAAAATGTATTATTTAATTTGATTGCTTCACACCAAGCCGCTCTTCTGCTTTTTAGGATCTAGAGGAAAATGTGTTGTGTTTTTTTTTGTAGCTCGTGTCAATGTATTTCACTTTTATCAGTATTAAAAGTGGAACTCGACGAGCTTAATTCAAGAGACTTGTTGGGATTGTTACTGAGTTGGATTAGCTTACATGATCCAAAGGCATTCTCATTCTCCTCACAAGAAAAAATATACGCATTTAAACGGATCTGTAATCAAATCACGCCGTGCTGCGAGTTACAGCTGCATTTAGAATTTAAAAGAATTTCTACCTAAGCTTTTGGATCGTTTTTTCACTTGCTTCACTCACGATCCATCAACTGAATCAAGCACAAATATTTCGCTCAAAACTTAGCTGCTTTGAAAGCCTTGCACTTAAAAAAAACCGTTGTAGAGCTGTTGTATATTTCAACGATTTATTTAATATATTTCGTTACATAATTTTCCAATCGGTTTCTCTCTTTGGAGGAAGGCATTCATTCTCATATAATATTCAACCAACACGTTGCATGGAAAACGAGCGCTTTAGTTGAGTGAATCCTGCACTGAATGTTCAGATCTTTTAGCCCTCAGTATCTGAAAATTTGCAGATTCTCTTGTATGTAAGTATTATAGATGATAAGTAAACCAAGAAAGAAGAGCAAAAATAACAGGAAAGCATAGAAGGATAGAAAAAATCAAGCGGATACTTAAACATGCAGCAGATGGAAACACTATCGTCAATAAAGTTCAATACACATTCGCATACCGAGAAATGTTCGAACGAGGAGCAAATCTGCTATCCGGGCACATTCTGGTGTTCTCACTGAGATGGTCTATTCTTCTTTCCCGTGGTCGATGAGCATTTACTTCAATACAGAGATTCATCCTTTTCTTCGCACACCTCTTCGATGAATACGAATAATTGTTTGCATTCTCTCTTCTTTAGTAATCTTCATAAAGGTGTTCTGGCATAAGCACGATCACTAAACTTCACTATAATGTTCACGTGAAGTAAAATGAATCGAATTCTTATAAGGAAACGGCAGTGTGTGGCTCGACTAGAGTTACACTTTAGAGGTAAATTGCAAAAATTACAGTTTCTACGGTTACTTAAGTTATTTAAAAAAATGGAAAAGTGAATTTACGAATAATAAAAACAACCCTTAGCCAATCGACTTTTATTTGTTTTTATTACTATGGGATTCCACGATGCCTTCATGAAGTTATGCCATCTCATATTGATTTCATGAGTTTACGAGTAAAACGATCAAAGATGATAACTATGAGAATGAAGAAATGAAATATTGCAGAAGTTTACATTTTATGAATGATGGAGGAAGTGATGCTTTACTTTTGAAGTGCAAATTTTGCAGCTGAGAATCCAACTGCACAGCAATATACTAAAAAATTAAAAGGGAGTTTTGAAAGAGTAAATTAAATATAAAACTAGAGAGAGTCATCCAGATACAGCATGGATTCCAATAGCACATAAATTGCTAGGATACTAGACGTTTATTTCTACAAAGTAATATAAAAACATAACAATTAAGAAATTCGAAACTGTTTACCCAAACATAAAACAATATTTCTCCACGATTTTAGCAAAAAAGGCTCTCAAAAATTTACTTTAATTTTAAGATTTAAAAGATGCGGGAGCGGTACAAATAAGCGAGGGGAGGGAATTATTAACGAACGGATTTCAACGTCGAAAACGGCGCAATGCATGAAAGAGTGTACACGCAGTAAATGCAAACCCTAGCGGTTTTGCAATATAATAGTATCCATAATACATTAAAGAACCTAATATACTGTAGATTTCATAGAAGGGACTGTAGTACAGTACGATATAGATCCAGTATAGGATTTCGTAATAGATCCAGTAGTTGGAAACATTAAAAACGCACGCGAACACAGAAGCGATCATACAAATGATGCAGCGCATAGCGCACAAAGAAAATAAAATAAGGAATAGGTATAACCAAGGACGGCAGGAATCGGACTTATTTCCATTATCATTTTCAGGAGGTTGACCGTCATTAGAGGAATCGGACCGTTGACTATTATTGGATGCAGTGCGAGATTGAGTGGCAGTACTTGTTTGATTGCGTGTAGAATTAATAGAAGAACTCTTAATGGTGGAAATAGAAGAATAATTTTGAGAATACTTCGTTCGAAATGTTGAAATAATTTTTTTTTCAATGTCATAGAGTTCAGATTCAGGCATATTAATAGATTTCCATTTTAGTTCATTCCTGAAAGTATATTTTATATTTGGTATGCTGAATTCTTGACTAGTAATTTTCTTAACATTTCCTTTAGATCGCGATCTATTATTTGCCCATCCTGATCGGAGCCCTGATTTTATTGAGTTTCCAGAAGGATTTGGCTGCTCACAGGAAGAACTTGATCGAGAATTAGTCCCTTCCTCCCTTAATATAATTTCTCCCTTAGAGAATTGACCTTTATCATATCCATAATCCTTTCTGGCATTTACCACAAGTCGGTAGGGTGGATCTAGAGGAAGTAAAACAAATTCGCTATCTGAGTCGATGTCGATTTCGTTCATTTCAGGCATTTCATCAAGCATCCAGAGTACGTTCTCACTAGCTTCCAGTATTGGTTCATTCTTATCAGTACAATTTTCATAATTTGGATACAAATTTATAATGCTGGTTTCTTGACTAGAATTTTTTTCACACATTTCTTTAATTCTAGGTAGCGACAGCTTAGTAGAGGTAGATGGATAGATTGATTCATTAGAATATTCAGTAGAATATGTAGGAGAATCTGACCCAGGGAAGGGAATTTTTAGATATAAATATCTTAGACAACTAATTCCAACAGCAGCGAGTTTAGCAAGCGATAGTGCAGTTTTTACTGGACCACCCTATGAAAGAAGAAGAACCACTTTCAAAACGGAGGATGTAATTCGTCAATCGGACACTTTAACTTAGTAATATTAATTAATACCAAAATTCATTACTCTTACCTTAAGGATTTTATTGAATGTTATTCCTTCCTTTACTTGATCTACAATATCTTTATAACCAGTAAGATCATCAGGCGAAAATACAAATCTCTGAAAAAGGAGATCCACTTTCAAAACGAATGATAACCTTCGTCAATCGAACACTAAGTGTCTCAGTTAGTAATATTAATTTAAAACCGATCATCTCACCTTCGCCCAAAACATTTTGAATTGGATGAATGATAAGCTACCAGAATTTGTAAATATTTGCTGCAATTGATATTCCTACACAGTGTTTGAAATCGAGATTAAAACCCAAATCCTAAATAAAAATGCTTTTGAAGGCTAATTCACCATGCTGCACGGTGTTCTTCCGTAACCGCAGCAAACTCTTTTATCTTCGAATAGCTGGATCGATTTCAAACCCAGTTCTTCTTTTGCTTCTCTCTCTCTGAAATCAAAAGCAGGTTAAGCTTTTTACGGTAAAAATTAGAGAAATAATAAGACAATAGTTGGCAAATATTTTGACTCGTAGAAATTTCATTTTACAATTAGTTGGGTTGTAATATAAGTCGGGTGCAATGCGATTTGGGGACATACAATTTAAAAGAACAAGCTCCCTAAAGTGCGTATGAATTGAAAGAAGAGTGATGAAACTAACCAGAGTATACGGTATTTGATCGTTTTTCATAGTACAACAATATCGAATTGCGGCAAGATTAAAATCACGTTTTCACTGTTCCTTTTCTCTCTTTAATCTTCTAAATTTAGATCCGGTGACGCTTAATTATACATTTTTCTGTAGTATCGGAATAACACAGTCACTATGTGATTGTTATTGCAGCCTCATAATGGACTATTATTTGTTATATCTATTTTCCTTTTTTTATCTAGTCATAATGGAGCATTATCACTTCCCATCGCAGCAGAGGAATTCACTTGGGAATGATAAGATCAAAACCTCGATTTATTTTCCTTCGAAGCTTTATCAAGACGTAGCACAATTCAGATACTAATAATTAATATGATCATTACACACTATGTACAAAAGACAAGAAATGCTCTCATTTATAAATCAAGATAATATAACTAAACGCGGTATCTTCTTCTATTGACATTTTAAAATACACCCGAATAATTTAGGTGTCAAACGAAATCATTATCTCCCGTGAATCGTTATTATCTATCAGAATTTTTTTACATGCAAACTATTTTTAGACCTCGCGGTTGACAACGGTTATCCTAGACAACACGTGGCACGCTTTATAACAAGCGATTTTTCTTTTCCTCTCATTACTGCTTCTGACAGTTCATAAGATATGAATCCATTGGCTCTAGATACGATGTGTGCTGATTAAATTTAAGTTAAATAAAGTTTGAGTTAAATAAACCAAACTTAATCATTCCTTACGAAATCAAATAATTCACGAAACGAGTGGCAAAAATGAACCATCAGTATTGGTAACGAGACAAGTTTATCTATTTTATGCAGTTCATTTACTAATATAAAAGATGTTATAATTCGTGGTTACATTACGATTCTCCTACCACCTGTCAAGAGCGTGATGCAATAGCTAGAAAATCGTCCTCAGAGGGTATGCGGTTGGCGGAGGAAATTTTTATGACTCACCGGAACATTATTTTCAGCACAATGAAAACATAAGGATGATACTTCCGCCGCTTATCGCTTCAGTTTCTGAGAAAAAAGGTTGGTGTGCTTCTGTTTCAAATGCTGAAGTTTGTCGGTTGAAGTCTGCGAGACGCAGCTTCTGAGAAATTATGGCTGTGTTGATCTTAAGAGAATTTTTTCCCGACAAGTGGGTGGTCTGTCTTCGATTTGGAATTCTTTCAAGTCAGAGCTACAGATATCGCCACATAATATACATTAAAATCGAAGTTTCGGCAATGATCAATTGCTTATAGTAAAATTCGTTTCTACTCCGAAAATATAACTATCAGGAAATTTACCGAAAAAATAAAACGCGATGCGATTTTTATTTACCCCGGAGATTGGAGGAAATCTCTCTGAGGAAAATATTAATTAATGAAAGGGAAAAATCCATGAATCGGATTTTTACGACAGTTCATTCACACAGAAATGTATTATAGGATTACAACTGGATAGCACTGTACATTAATCCCATTCCAACCGCTAACCTCATCCTCTCAGCTATTTTGATACCAATGATAGTCAGCTGATGTCACTCAAAAGAATTTCATCATCGTAAAAAATTTAAAAAAAAAACTTTAAATTTCCATTAAGTATTAGATAACTCACATTATATCGTGTTATTTGACCATTTCTATGCGAATACCCTGCATGCCACCCTTCGGCGTGTGGAAGGGGCAAATTTTCAAAACATATATCTTCAACAAATAGGAAAATGAGATCATTAAAAAAATTATTTTTCTGTAATCAATTGGATTAGGAAATACTTGGTCACCGTAAAGATAAGAAGAAAAATATGACTTGAATTAACTTTTTCATCAAACGATTGAGTATCTTAAAACAAATTTTAACTACAAACTGAATGAGAATAAATATTGTGCTTGTATTGTTTTATAATATAATCCATTAGATTGTAAATTTAATCCATAATTAAAGATGATAAGACATAAAATAAAAGATTAAGTAATTTAACTCGTAAATAAAAACGTCAAAAGATAAAGACCACTTACACTCTCCGAAGTTATGAGGCGTAATGAAAAGATATCTCGGAAATGTGATATGAAAAAGATGAATGAAATCATTCCGGAAGATGCGGCTCCAAACTTAAAGGCGCGTCTAACTTTAGCTATAAATTGAATTTGAGAACGTTTAAGAAGGAATCGACTCGGTTAATTGCATAATATATAGTATCCCTTTTGTTACAGATCCTGGAAAAGAAACTAGGCGAGAAGTGATAATCTTTCGATGATAGAATCAAAGTTGCGAGTAAAGAAATAAAAAACTCAAAACATCATAAGCCATTAATTCAGGGGAAAAAGATAAAACCTGCGTTTACGGTGCTTCCATTAATCGGAAAGAAAATCCGAAAATCCGTTGAGTCCCTTCCAATATAAAATGAGCGAATAAGAAATTAATTTCTCAAAATTATCTCCAACTTTTCAACAATATCAAAAAAACTCTCTCCACTTACTATAATACAGCACAATCTTTTTAACCCGTCCAGAAAAAATACTATCCCTAACACGTGGCTAGACGAAAGCACATGGCACGTGAATAAAAACTTTTAAAGAAGAAAAAATGTACGTAACGTTTCAATCAATCTCTTATCAACGGTCAGTGTGTATAAGATTGGCATCGATGAAGAGAATTCAATATAATTATAATGATAAAAATGTAGGAACACTTACGAGTCAACCGCTGATGAGCGCTGATAACCTCTCCAAGGGTAATCAAGGATGAAAGTGCCGATTCATCGGATACCCCGTTCACGCCCACAGAAGCAAAAAACAGATGAGTGACTAAAATCAAACAGCGCTGACCGCCAAATTGGCAGATTCAAAATTACATTTTTTTTTGTCGAGTAGAATGTAAACCGTAGCTCATGAGGAGTTTTTCGTACTCAACCGCCCTTGAATTTCTCGGCGACTTTATTTCTCCGATAGGATATCGAATCGATCTCTAATATAGGAGAGATTGATGCAACAGATGTCGAATATTGAAAAGGATCTCTGATCCAGGAGATGATCATCAGTTTATGGTACATTTATCTCGCTGATGTATTTATGTCCGCAGGAAGCGATTTCATAAAATTAGTTATCACCATAACCCGCCACCATAATAGAAACTAATCTATCCGTAAACATGCGATTGTTATGATATTGTATACTCACATTCACACACACATTTATCACTTGAAATGGTTCTAGGAATTATATAGAGCTAATGAAACAAGCTTAAAATTAAAGTAAACGTGGAATAACAAACAGATTTTCATTCATTTTAGCCCACCACCGTGCAACAATGAGTTTGTTTGACAGTTCATTCTACAAAATAACACTTTAAGCTCACTCATACAAAAATGATTTTATAAAACAAAACATTACGCTAAAATATGAAAATTAAAACTAGTTCATAGATATACCTAAGGAAAATTTTCCATTAAATATAAATCAAAAAATTCTACCAAAGTAAAATGTAGAAAAATTTAAGAAAAACGAGGTATTTATCAGTTCTCAATGTTGCATAACCAAAGGAATATGCAACGTGATGCTGGTGTTCCAATTGAGCTTGATCATTGGCTGGATTCAATTTATCGAAAATTAATATGTTTATCTAATAAAAATTAGCTATAGTCGTTCTATTATCTCTATATTATCAACTCATACTTTCTTGGAAAGTGACAACAAAATGCATTTATATAATCAAATATTTAATCTACAGTTTGAAATATACCTTTTTTATAGTTAATATAAAATAATTCTATTTTCGACGTTCTATTATATCAATATTATGAACTCATACTTTCTTGGAAAGTAACTACAAAAATGAGTTTCAAATGATCAAATATGTAATCTATTCTTTGCAATATACCTTTCATTTACAGTTAGCATAAAATTGTTCATATTTTCCATAAAATCACGCAGTAAAATCCAAAACTAAACTACTAATCTTATTAATATTGAAGATTAGCTTCTTGTAGGTGGAATTAAAACTAGTCTACAAATATCTTTGAGTAGTATTTAAGCTCTTATCATTTGAATTTCTCTATGAAATACTGAAGATCCTTAAATATAACGAGTTTGAAGGACCTTAATGTAAAATCGAAACGTAGAAGATTCTGAAAAAAAATGATAATTAATTTAAGGGAGGAAGTAATTGACCTTAGCGCTCCGATTGCTAATAATTGTAACTTTTTGCTCGAGACTCATAGACCCGTAAGCGTAATTCAGATTGATCCAGACCCGCTCTCAGGTATAAAATTCAAAAACTGAAATTCAATTCAAGACATCGACTCGGAACAACCTGTAAATGAAAATAACAACATTTACCTCAATTTCTCTTCCGACAAGTTTTTCGTAACGTTAGAAAAGAATAGTTTTAGGCGATGTATACATTTGATTGCACGATCCATTTTTTCGTAGGTTGCGTTCCACTTAAATTATTTTTTGATGATTGTTTTTTTGATATTTGATGATTACTCAAAAATTAATATAATTTGACTTTTATGTATTCATAATGTATAAAGATTAATATAAGAAAAAACTAGCACTTTACGTTGGATAGGATTAGAGAAATGGCGGTTTTAATAATGTTCTCGCACCAATTTTTTTTTAATTCCGCTATAAAATTTATTTTTTCTCTTATAAAGATAAAACATCTTCATCAGTATGTAGAACCATCCTTTCTTACACATATTTCACCAAAACTTTGGTAAAAATCGACCCAACTAATCTGAAAATCTTAATTTTATCCGTTAAAGTACGTCAAAAATACTTATCTGACCGCTGGGAAGAGTCTAGGTTGCTCCCGTAAGGGAATTTACGTGTATTTATTTCCCCTAAAGTTTCTCGTACTGCCAGCTATTGTGGAACGGAATACGGGGATTTATCCTCGGTGCGACACCCTTTCCCGGTTCCTTATAACCAAGCTAGATTGCCAAACAATTAAGACGAAGACTATATTAATTTATTAAAAATGGGCTCATTACTTACAAGGTAGCGCTGCGGTCCTTCTTCCAGGAGAGATAAAGCTGTACTAAGATTAAAGAGGCTTTGAGGATAGTTTTATTGCGAAGTGCTCTGCAAATGGCGCACAAGATCGGTGTGACTAATCATCCCCCTCAAGCGCATCACAACATCCTGCCAATCACATTTTCTCGAGAATTCACATTGGCGAGACTAAAATTTGACCCACCTTTCTTCGACTTTAATGGAACTGGAAATACCGACTTTAATATGATTAACCAAGTTTTAAAACTGGAAGGAATCAACGAAAGATGGACGATTTTTAACAGTTTACTCTGCTTCAGCATAGGTACGAGGGCGGTCCGATAAGTACTTAGCCTACAAAAGAAAAACAAAAATTTCGGAAAAGTGATTATATATATTTCAATATGGTCTCATTTTAGCTTGATACCCTTGACTCAGGGATTTTCCAACTTCTTTAACCCATCTGAAAAATACATTTTCTAAAGGTATGCAAAATATGCCACCGTTGCGGCGTTAGCCTAATCATTCGAGTGAAATTTCTGCCCCGCGAATGATTTTTTCAAGTTTTGAAACAGAAAGAATTTGTACGGGGCTAAATCTAGAGAATACGGTGGATGGGGCAGCAGTTTGTTGACTAATTCGACCAATTTGGCCGTGGCGAGGGTATACAACTAGAAGATTTTTCACTCCTGCAACAAATATCCCACATGAATTAAACCAGTTAAACAAGGAGTGATTGAGAAATTTATTAATGGAATGAGAGTGTTACTGATATGTTCAATATGCCATACTTTCGTGGGCTTCATTCAATATTTAAGATTCAGTTTGAGAGAGGAAATGTGATTTATTTGATTTCTCTTAACAATTAAAAAGGGGTTCACTTTAACATCTATTTTGGTAACAAAATTAGGAAAATGGTCAATAAGTGCTTCTTTTAATTTACATCAATAAACATAGCTTTCACAACAGTGGAACTTAAATTAACAAGAAAAATTAAGCATGCAAAAATCGAACACAAACTTGGTATTTTACTTTATTGCATTGATTTCTTACTTTTAATGAGGAATAAAAGTCTTTATAATTCTTGTAAATTAGATATACTGATCTTAAATTTCTGGATATTTATAAAAAATATTCAGAACAATTTTATAAAACTTTAATGAAGCATTAGCACAACATGCAGGCAAAAGAAATAATTTTCCAAGGAATTATCATATTTATTGATACAAAATAATCCCTATTTCTTATTTACTCTCTTAAATAATGACTTAACTGCTTCAACTCACAGGTAGTTTCAAGGCTGAATTCTTGGAAAAAAAACATATAAAAACGTAAATTTTGAATCTTACTTTAATAAAGATACAAAATTTTAAAAATGCAAATGTTACAATAGTAATTTAATAATGAAGGAAGGTATCACATGACAAATAAATGATCCAAAAATTAATCAATTGATTCTTAATTATGCAAGTAAACTAAAACTATCTGAAATGCATCTGGGAATAAAACACAAAGACCTTGTAATTGAATTTTATCTACATTGAAATGCAGTGGATGTGTTTAGGTTATTTCCTGGTGAAAACTCTGATGGAAACAAGGGTCCCAACTGGGCGGAGTAGAAGGACCTGTTCCACTCTATGACTCAGTTGGAGGCCCATGAAAAATTCCTTCAGTGGAAATGATTTTTTAGCAATCGTAACCAAATTTTACACAACTCTCTTATTTATAAATATAAAAAATTACTCATAAACATACCCTTGGATTACTATTTAAAATATAGAATTCACAAATAATAGTCCAAACCTATAATTAGATAGGATATCATAAAGAAAAGTCTGCTATTTTCCCAGTTATAATCTGCTCAATTCATTACTTCAAATAATAGAATCAACATTTGGGTATAAATATGGTAATTTTCTATTTCCAAATATAAGATACATTTCCTTTCTGACATAGATTTTTCAAATCATTAAATTACATATTCTCATAGCTAAACTTTTTTGGTCCACATCATTCCAATAAAAACCACTATCACATTCTTTTCAAATATACTCTTTCAGATTTTTTTAGCTGCACCATAAACTTCAACCATAGATAAAATATTTTTCCTCTTCCATTCTATCTTATTGAATATATTAAGGTATTACTGAACCTCACAATTTTCAAAATCATTCTATTTTAAAAAATATATATCTCTGGATGTCTGGGAGACTTAAAGAAATAACATACATTAAAATTTTATTTAACGTCAAGCCTGTATCTTCCAGATGATAACTTCTTAAAAGCTTTTATAATGGGTAAAATATATTTTTAAATTAATGAACCAAAGTGCCATTAGAATGAAGAAAATAGAAAGTTTGATTTTGATAGAGCCGTAACTTGATATAAAAATTATTCTTTAAAAAAATTGGCAGTACCTGCAACATAATAGCCATAGCTAATTTGATAACTTATAGTGAAGAGAATCATATGTGAATTGCGTAATGCAAACTTATTAGCCATTTAGTATTCTATCGGTTGCTTTGTAAGGAAGAGGCTTGCATAAATTGATATTATTGCTGTTTTGCACATCCATACAGTGAGAATCTGTTACCCACATCTATCACTTGGATCAATCAGTCGCTGATATTCTTCACACTGACCCAGAGCCCATACTTTGAGTTCAGTACGAATTGGAATGGATCAATTGTAATGGGGACTTTGGTTTTCTCATGTGGAAATAGCTGAAATTTTGAGACCACATTTACCACCGCAAGCTTAGTTTGTAACGTTGCAAATCTTGATCCTGCAGAATAAAAAAATTATCGTCATTAATGTTGAATCCAATGCTGAATTTGGATAAAAGAACTTAGTATGTATCACACAACAATAATAACTTTGAGTATGCAAAAGGTCTACGATTGACATTAATTTCATACAGTTAAATATCGGCAATCATTAGAAATCTATGTATCTATCTAAAAATAATAAATAATGTATTATCTATCTATCTAAAAATAATGAATTTAAATTTAGCTCATAGTGTGTAATCAGTTTTACAATCTGATCCACATCAATCCAGTTTATGACTATAGAAATGGCCCTTTAATTTTAGGTGAATCATAATAAATATATTCTTACAGTGCCATAGAAATTGGAATGCCATTAAGTTAGTTCAGTTCATAGATAAAAGTTAAATACTGTCTCCTAATGAAAATATAAACTAGAAGTGATATGAATTATAATTCTTTTGAAAATCACTTTTCAAGCATGAATGGGAGGGCTTAAATATAAAATATCATGAAAGCGAGATTGTGAATATTCATTTATTCTACTCATCACCAGTGATTAGACCCAGCTGGCTTTTCTGAGATATAAAAATCAAATTCTTTATTGAATGAGAAACTTCCAAATTCAAAAAGAGAAGGATATCAAAAAACTAGTTTCAGAGACATGATATACTTTTAATATACTATATGCATACCTATACACATTTTTGGTCCATCTCCAAAGGGCAAATAGATGGCTTGCTTGTCACGTTTGTTGTTTGGAGAGAATCTTTCAGGATCAAATTTATCAGGGTCAGGGTATAAGTCAGGATCATGGTGCAATGCATAAATTGGAATTGTCACCATCATTCCTTTCTCCAGCCAAAATCCTCCATCAAGTCCCTCACCTTCTGGATTAGGCATGTAATACCTCTTGCTGCATATTTTATTTATGCTCATGGCTGGTGAATTCTTTCTCAGTGTTTCTTCATGAAAGGAATAAGAGTATTCAGTTGTAAAATAAAGTGACACTGAAAGTTAGGCATAACTTTTAAAGTTCAAAATTGAGATTTTTTGAGAATTTTACATTAAAATTGAGAAAAGTTCAGTCAAAAACAGATTAAAGCAGATTACTATTTTTCTATCTGGAGAGAAGTTCTCCAGAAGTTTTACATCCAAAACATAAATATTATGAAGAAAATATCATTTAACAAAAAATTAAAACAAAAATCAGCAGCATCAGCCATGGAAATGTCAAAGTCTTTCCAATTAATTTTGCTGAAGACCATTTGATAGATCTATTTTATTTATTGATAATAATGAATAATAGTTTAAATGTCTATAATGATAAAAATCTGCCTGAAAGAGAGCCAGATGCACAATTTTAAGAATATTCTATTATATTTTCCTTAATATTCCCATACAGAAATAGCAAAATATTCCTATACATTTTTGGCCATGAACAGCCATGAGGTTGGGACAGTAAATTCATTGGTATGCAACAACACTGCTAATTGGGAGAACTAGATTCAAAGAAATATAACTAAAGGACTGATGAGAGCAAGAAAAGATATAAACCAAACTCTGAATAAAGGCTTACCATGAACAACCATATCCAAATATGACATATCTTGGATAACCTCATAGGTCAGAGTACCATTATTATTCCCAATCTTCTCTTTGATTTCCCTCCTCAGCTTGTCCTGAACATTTTGGTTATGTGCTAACTCAAAGAAGACAAAGCCAATCAGAGTTGATGAGGTCTCAAAGCCATCGGTGAAAAAACTGAGCGCCTGAGCAGTTATGTCATCCAGTTCACTGATGTTTTTCTTCAGGATCTCAGCAGACACTGCAATCATTCACTCACTTTAATATTATTTGACATAAAATACTTCAGTTCTTAAATTACTTTGACAAGTGAGGAGATATTTTAAAATTAATCGATTCCAAAGAATAGAAGCTATATATATATATATATATATATATATGGGTAAATTTATTCATTGTATTAGCAAAGAAGGAATATGGTCCCCTGTTTATATTTTTCATAAATAATTGACAAAAATGTTTTTGAAATATAAATTTCTTATGAAAGAGGTTTTAAACAAGGATCAATTTTATCCGCACAATATTGAAGTGCCTTCAAAAATTATAATTACTTCAGAATGAAATATAATGATTCTATGGTTAAGAATGACAAGGTATACTATTTATTGCAAAGTCACTTTTAATAGTTATTGATAAACTTCACCATGTCTTCCTCCTGGTCCATCATCGATGGGTTTGTCGCTTACTCTCAGCTTTCCCTCCTTCCATAGCTGGATCAAACTCTGAAAGTAGTCATTCCGCTGATTCCCTTCCTCTTCTCGTTTGGTAACTACATTTAGAATCAGATTTCTGAAGAAGGACTTAAGATCTTTGGGAATGAAAGGTATCTTGAGAAAGCTGTTCAGCCATGGCATTTCCAAGAGAATAAAAAATCCAATTGCATTCAATAAAGTTGGCTCCAAGAGTTTCCTGCCCATGCGTCTAAACTCTGCCTCAGGGTCATATATGGAGTCGCACTGCAGACCAAATGCTACCAAGGCTACAGAATCGGTCGTGTACCTCCCACACAAATCTTTCATGTCTACAGCATACCCCTTTTCACCAGCAGCTTCTACCTTCTCTGTCAAGAATGATCTGAGGTTATTGGACACCTCTTCTACCAATGGAAACATTGACTTCATCTTCCCTGAAGAGAATCCAGGTGAAAGAACCATCCTTAGTCTCTTCCACTTTTCTCCACTTATCAAGAAAAGATGCCTTCCTGATATAACATCTCCCACATCATCTAGGGTTATATCAGTTTTGTCAAAATGTACAAAGTCACGATTTAATACATTCTTGATGAGCTCTGGATCTCTGAGAAGAATGACGGGCTGAGAGAATCTATGATAACCCACATACTTCTTCCTGTGTCCCTTGAAGTATATATCAGTTGTGACTTGCCCAAAGCTCTTTGTGAGAAAAGCTATCTTCGCAGTGCTACCTACTATTGGGAGGGCAAATACACTGGGGATTCCTTTCCTTTTCCAGTATGTCAATGGCACAATGGCATACCATAAGAAGGCCAAGAAAATGGCTATTACAGTGGTGGTAAGGATGTCTGAAAAACTCCACTCGGATCCCAAAAAATCCATGGTGTCTGCAATAATTTAGACAATGTTTAACATAAATCATAAAGCTGCAACCCAAAGACCTTAGTTTAGGATATTGTAAGGGTATAAGAGAGTAACTTTTAATTAAAGGAAACACTCCTCAAACCAAAGACATGTATTGCTATGCATTGAACACACTTAAATAACCACACTTTATCAACTAGATAATGGTTTAAATAATAAGTATATAGTAAAAACAAGCTCTACTTTTTATGATTAATATAATAAAATTAACAATAAAGCATAGAAGTAATAAAAAATTAATTCCATAAATTAGATACTCATGCATACACACATACACACAACATTAATTTTTAAGGAAGCAATACCAGAATTTTAGGGAATGTTGAGCGTCAAACCTTTGCCGCATCTTCTTCATGTTTGCTTTGACCAATCAGACGATTTGATTTCACTTATATTTTTTAAGCTGTTGATATGGATTCCTAAATATTCAACTGTAAATGGAGAAATATTGGATTAAGTATTGTTATTCCCTAGCATGAAAGAAGAGGGTATGAATTTTTTTCAGCAGGTCGAAAACAGACATAATTTTCGACTGAATTGCATTTAAATACTATACGAAATAAATTACACTTATAAGAGATTTTGCAATGGATGTAATGCACCAGGTAAAAAAATATATGGTACAAAAGGATAATCACAGCTTTAAACAGTTCTTGAATAGTACAGATCACATATGTTGCTTATTTAAAATCACAAATAGACTTTTAAGTACCTTATTTGACGGCATGTAAGACGCACTTTTTTCCTAAATTAGATGTTAAAAGATTGACCCGCGTCTTATTTGATAAGACAGATAATTGTAAAAGAACTACAATGCAAGTAAATACACAAAGCAAATAAATACTTTCTAAATAGATCAGACAACAGTATTACAGAAGGTGTTAAGTAACTGAAAATAAAATTATTTACTTAGCAAGCAACACAAATGAAAGCAGAAATAATATGAACTAGAGAAGATACCATCTACTGCGATCCGGTCTTGGTAATAAATAAATAGTTACATAGACAAAATGAGATGGCCCCTGGGAGACTTGAATTTGAATCTGATCTTATATAAGTTTTACATCGCTCCTCTTGAAATCCAATTTTTTTCTCGGCCTCATTAACCTTTGCTTAAACTTTCTCATTAAGGAAAAATTTCTGATTTGAAAAGGAAACTTGGGTTTCAGTGGAAAGCCTCCCTTAAACTAAATCACCTCTGAAGTAAAATAAATTCTAACTCAAGAGTTTAAGAAAGATGTATGGAAGCATTGCATGCAAAGTTCCAAAAATTCCTCCGAGTCTAAACTTTCCATTCTTCACTCAACAAACTTCTGGGCCTTCCGCAGTAGATGCAAGAACCAAAAGTATTTCATCAGTTTTTTCCCGAGATTTTCATCACCTCACTGGTTAATGTATTCCGATGTAAATCTAACGTCCTTAATCTCTCACATCCCTTATTGGTGTCAGACGAATAATCGATCCAATTCACCAATTAGTGAGAGCAAGCAAGGTGCGAAATTTAAATTGTGATTTAAGTTGTTTATTTTTCGTTTCATCTAACGTGACCTTGATATTAATTGCAAGTATAAATTAATCTGAACTTATATCCGCTCGTATTCGCCAGGCTGTAAATCTATATTCGGTTTTCGTGTTACATAAGTTTTTGACATCGAATCAAGATTAAACATTAACAGCAAGCAATGATGAGAGTATGATGGGGAATACTTTGACTCGGAAACGATGTAAAGTTCAGGGATTAATTCTCCAGTGATGAGGCATATATTTTTCCATTACATCGATACCCTTATTGTTGAATATTCTACCTAATTAAAATGCAGTTATGAATAGCGGCGATCTATATAAGATTAACGGAATTGTTTCAGTTTTCCTAAGCCACTCATAACAAAGAACGGAAAGCTACAACAACAAACGTGCATAATATATTTTATATTAATAATAGAACAATCAAAGATTTGTGATAGGGAGTAATAAAAATTATAACCCAGCTTGCTATAATCCATTATATTATTTCAGTTAGGTTTCTACGATTAAAAAATTATCAGGTCTCAACTTTATATTTAATTCTGAATTTTAGAAAGAAGTATCGATTTATTTTAAAGAGTAATGTCCGATAACGTTCGATAATGTCTCTCGCTCTTTCTTCGAAACAAAAAGAATCTACAATATTTCGCTTTAAAAATTGGGGTTGATGAAATTTTCGAAAATATTACCATAAAATCATACGCGAACCTCCTATTGATAATTATAGTAAACCTGCAGAAAAACTAAGCAAAACTTCATTGGCAATAATTGAATAACTATGATATGAACATAATATTAAACTACAACATAATCGAAATTTTATTAGTTTGGAGTAAGTGTTTTCTATTGCATTTAAAATGTATTATTTAATTTGATTGCTTCACACCAAGCCGCTCTTCTGCTTTTTAGGATCTAGAGGAAAATGTGTTGTGTTTTTTTTTGTAGCTCGTGTCAATGTATTTCACTTTTATCAGTATTAAAAGTGGAACTCGACGAGCTTAATTCAAGAGACTTGTTGGGATTGTTACTGAGTTGGATTAGCTTACATGATCCAAAGGCATTCTCATTCTCCTCACAAGAAAAAATATACGCATTTAAACGGATCTGTAATCAAATCACGCCGTGCTGCGAGTTACAGCTGCATTTAGAATTTAAAAGAATTTCTACCTAAGCTTTTGGATCGTTTTTTCACTTGCTTCACTCACGATCCATCAACTGAATCAAGCACAAATATTTCGCTCAAAACTTAGCTGCTTTGAAAGCCTTGCACTTAAAAAAAACCGTTGTAGAGCTGTTGTATATTTCAACGATTTATTTAATATATTTCGTTACATAATTTTCCAATCGGTTTCTCTCTTTGGAGGAAGGCATTCATTCTCATATAATATTCAACCAACACGTTGCATGGAAAACGAGCGCTTTAGTTGAGTGAATCCTGCACTGAATGTTCAGATCTTTTAGCCCTCAGTATCTGAAAATTTGCAGATTCTCTTGTATGTAAGTATTATAGATGATAAGTAAACCAAGAAAGAAGAGCAAAAATAACAGGAAAGCATAGAAGGATAGAAAAAATCAAGCGGATACTTAAACATGCAGCAGATGGAAACACTATCGTCAATAAAGTTCAATACACATTCGCATACCGAGAAATGTTCGAACGAGGAGCAAATCTGCTATCCGGGCACATTCTGGTGTTCTCACTGAGATGGTCTATTCTTCTTTCCCGTGGTCGATGAGCATTTACTTCAATACAGAGATTCATCCTTTTCTTCGCACACCTCTTCGATGAATACGAATAATTGTTTGCATTCTCTCTTCTTTAGTAATCTTCATAAAGGTGTTCTGGCATAAGCACGATCACTAAACTTCACTATAATGTTCACGTGAAGTAAAATGAATCGAATTCTTATAAGGAAACGGCAGTGTGTGGCTCGACTAGAGTTACACTTTAGAGGTAAATTGCAAAAATTACAGTTTCTACGGTTACTTAAGTTATTTAAAAAAATGGAAAAGTGAATTTACGAATAATAAAAACAACCCTTAGCCAATCGACTTTTATTTGTTTTTATTACTATGGGATTCCACGATGCCTTCATGAAGTTATGCCATCTCATATTGATTTCATGAGTTTACGAGTAAAACGATCAAAGATGATAACTATGAGAATGAAGAAATGAAATATTGCAGAAGTTTACATTTTATGAATGATGGAGGAAGTGATGCTTTACTTTTGAAGTGCAAATTTTGCAGCTGAGAATCCAACTGCACAGCAATATACTAAAAAATTAAAAGGGAGTTTTGAAAGAGTAAATTAAATATAAAACTAGAGAGAGTCATCCAGATACAGCATGGATTCCAATAGCACATAAATTGCTAGGATACTAGACGTTTATTTCTACAAAGTAATATAAAAACATAACAATTAAGAAATTCGAAACTGTTTACCCAAACATAAAACAATATTTCTCCACGATTTTAGCAAAAAAGGCTCTCAAAAATTTACTTTAATTTTAAGATTTAAAAGATGTGGGAGCGGAACAAATAACCGCGCGGAGGGGATTATTAACGAACGGATTTCAACGTCGAAAACGGCGCAGTGCATGAAAGAGTATATACGCAATAAATGCGCTCCCTAGCGGTTTTGCAATATAAAAGTATCCGTAATAAATTAAAGAACCTAATATACTGTAGATTGCATAGAAGGGACTGTAGTACAATACGATATAGATCCAGTACAGGATTTCATAATAGATCCAGTAGTTGGAAACATTAAAAACGCACGCGAACACAGAAGCGATCATACAAATGATGCAGCGCAAAGCGCACAAAGAAAATAAAATTAGGAATAGGCATAACCAAGGACAGCAGGAATCGGACTTATTTCCATTATCATTTTCAGGAGGTTGATCGTCATTAGAGGAAGCAGACCGTTGACTATTATTGGATGTAGTGCGAGATTGATTGGCAGTACTTGTTTGATTCCGTGTAGAATTATTGGAAGAATTCTGATTGGTAGAGCTAGAAGAAGAACTCGATCGAGGGATTGAACTAGTCCCTGACCCATCATTGGATCTCCACAGAGTATAGAGAAAACCCAGTCCTAGGAACTTTGATATCCATTTAGAGAAACTTTTTTCAAATTCATTGGGTACAGTTTCGGGTTTAGATTCAGACTTAGTTTTGACTGATTCAGGCTCAGGTTTGGGGTGGCTTATAAACATCTTACTAGATACCATTCTTGGTTCATTCTTGTAAGTACATTCTAAATTTGGAATGCTGGATTCTTGACTAGAAATGTTCTGAGACGTTCCAGTAGATCGCGACCTATGAGTTGTGGATCTTGATCGAAGCCTTGATCCGGTAGACTTTCCAGAAGAATCAGACTCCTCAGAGGAGGTAGATTCAGAACTTGATCCAGAAGAGTCTGAGGAGCTAGATCGAGAACTAGAATCAGTAGAATTTCTAGTAGAATCTGACTGCTCAGAGGATGTACTAGATCGACAGATAATTCGTGATTGACTTGTATCATTCCGATCATTCCTTCTGGCATTTTCAAATATTTGCCTTAACCCTTCATCAAAGCCGTTCTCCAATGCTCTTCGTGCCACTACTTGACCAACAAGAGCTACAAGACCAGCAGCCGGCATTGCAAGTCCTCCTAGTCCACCCTATGAAAAATGAGAACCAATTTCAAAACGGAGGACAACCTTCGTCAATTGGACAATTCAAGTTATTAATATTAATTTAAAAACGATCATCTCACCTTCGCCCAAGACATTTTGAATTGGATGAAAGATTAGCTACTAGAATTTGTAAATATTTGCTGCAATTGATATTCCTATACAGTGCTTGAAAGATTAAAACTCTAATCCTTAATACAAAGGTCTTTGTTGGGCTATTTTCCCATGTTGTAAGGTGTTCTTCTGAAAATCTAGCGAACTCTTTTATCTTCGAATAGCTGGATCGATTTCAAGCCCAGTTCTTCTTTTGCTTCTCTCTCTCTGAAATCAAAAGCAGGTTAAACTTTTTACGGTGAAAATTAGAGAAACAATAAGACAATAGTTGACAAATGTTTTGACTCGTACACATTTCATTTTACAATTACTCTCTCTCTCAAATGAATTGTCTGCTGGTCTTTATACTTCCTTTTTAGTCGATCGTTATAAGGAATAAAATATTTTCCACTTATGAAATCTTGTATAACTTATATGATTTATCAGGGAGTGCTATTATTTAGAAGTTTGGTGTTAAAGAGGCACACCTAAGCAATACTTTAGCTGATTAATTGTGAAATAACAATAATAATAATTATTATTAAGCCTACAGGTTCAAGAAGGGATTGAAGAAAATCAGAATAAGTACTGGTGGCATCTTCCAAGAAGAGGGAATAAAACTGAAGACAAGGTCACAAACTTGAAATATTAATGAAGGGTATAATTGAGATTTATAGCAGCAAAAATTCTCATATTCTTCGTCAATAGATAAGAATATTTTTATACACATTATAGAATTGCGGACATATTAACTAATTGCGAGGAATCAAACGAGTGGCAACCGGAACGTTGGTAAAATATCCTTGAATAAGTTTTGATTAGCTTGAAACTAGAAGGAGTTGTTTGCATGGAAAAAAGGGAGAAAAATTTAATTAGGACAATGCTCTCTTTTGGAAGAAGAAAAGGAAATGAAAAAATAGGATTATACGCTCTACGTTACCTAACCCATTTGGCTATTGCAGTATCAACTGCAAAAAATGCAAGCGAGGTAAGAGAGCCTTTCAATAGTATATCGAATACCTCAAGTGCAATAAATTGTATGCAAGAGTTCCAAATAATATCCTTCAAAAGAAAAACAATGAGCCAGAAAAGGTAATTGATTGTGTAAATAATATACTCGAAGGCGTCAGCTAGGTTCAGCCCGTCCGCGACACATTCGGCAGGTCTGCAAAATAATATGCAGGAATAAGCCGATTTAAGAACGCAAAGGATGAGCGGTATACCACCAACGGAAAAGAGAAAACCGAGAATAAAAAATAAAATGCCTTTTATAGACATTTGAACGGAGATGTGAACTAGAGGTAGTAAGATTATAATTCGAGGTGTGTGAATTTCCGATGTGCCGCTTGTTAGGGAAAGACCAACGCTTGGTATGGCTGAAAAAAAGGAAATAATTATTTTAATACTGCAGTGTTATGACTGCTATGATACAAAGAAGAATGCTAATGTACCTACCTTTCACAACGTTCAAGGAAGGTTTCCAAGCTGTCCACTTCTTGATGTGCTGGTGAATGATAATCACAGTTATCTTCGAGCAATTGTCCGAAGGCGAGTTAATTCGATCGAATAATCAAAATAATGTGATCGATAATTCAAACGATACTTCTGCGAGACTATAAGCGGAATATCTTCAGCTCAAGCAATGCTTTCCGGACGATTTAAAAAAACGCCTTTTCTTCGTCGAACACAATCTGTGTAAGACGATCTGTAACAAAGATGAATTTCATTTTGAAAACTGGAATAAAATGACAAAAGATGAACGATTTTTAAAGATTCTAACGCTCTTCTTCAGCACAGGCGTTGCTACTGTAAAACCCTTCGTTTATAAAACAATCCCTCGTGAAAGAAACCAGAATCCGTGACAACCGACGCGCGACTTAAAGAAAATTTATTCTTCCAAATATACACGTGAATTATTTGGGCCTGATTACCAGTTGATATGAAATTTTCACGAAAGTGAACAATCAGAAATGTTATCTTCTGTTTACAAAAAAGAAGCGAGTCCCCATTGACTTTTAATTGAGTAACTCGAATTAAAATCTCTTCATAAGATTATAAACATGAAAAAGCATTTCATTTTTTCAGAGATGCATTATAAAATGGAATACATTTAAATAACATTCTTCTGCAGCTCTGTAAACGTTGAAAATGATTTTCCAGATTTTCTTTCCCAATAATTCAGTTACTTTGATTGATTTTGAATGCAAAAAGCTACTTAAAAGTTTCACGGTTGTTACGAACATGTGGTTGTTATTGATACGCTCAGATTTGTACACTCACATCTACCTTCACACAGATCTATCATTTTGGCATTCATATTACATACGTAAAATTATTCAATTCTTTTAAATTAAGATAACGATACATTTCGATACGATTGTCACCTGTTGATGCAGAAAATTCGCTCGTTCGTTGTTTATGAACTGATGAAGATAGTTGTTTCCAACCTCAGACCGCGAAATAGCTATAGCCGTGAAAAATGATCCCTTGTCTTCAATGAAACAAGTGGTCGCATAGTGGATGTCCAGAAGCAGTGTCTTTGATTTGGCGGAAAAGACGGGCAAATGTGAGGTGGAAGGCGATGGGGGGAGGGTCGCTATTACAGAACGCGGATGCCGTTTTTTTCTAATCTTCTCCTACAAACAGTCGGTTGCCATGCGATTTGGGCACATACGATTTCAAAGAAAAGCTCCCTAAAGTGCGTATGAATTTAAAGATGAGTGATGAAGCTAACCAGAGGTTACAGTATATGACCGTTTTTCAAAGTACAACAATATCGAATTGGGGCAAGATTAACATCACGTTTTCACTATTCTTTTGCTCTCCTTAAAGTTGCAATCCTCTAAATCTGGTCACGATTTATCTATACATTTTTTGTAGTATCGTAATAATACAATTGCTATGTGTTTGTTATTGCAACCTCATAATGGACTATTATTTGTTAGATCTATTTTCCTTTTTTTATCTAGTCATAATGGAGCATTATCACTTCCCATCGCAGCAGAGGAATTCACTTGGGAATGATAAGATCAAAACCTCGATTTATTTTTCTTCGAAGCTTTATCAAGACGTAGCACTATTCAGATACTAATAATTAGTATACTCATTACGCACTATGTACAAAAGATAAGAAATGCTCTCATTTATAAATCAAGATAATATAACTAAACGCGGTATCTTCTTCTATTGACATTTTAAAATACACCCAAATTATTTAGGTGTCAAACGAAATCATTATCTCTCGTGAATCGTTATTATCTATCAGAATTTTTTTACATGCAAACTATTTTTAGACCTCGCGGTTGACAACGGTTATCCTAGACAACACGTGGCACGCTTTATAACAAGCGATTTTTCTTTTCCTCTCATTACTGCTTCTGACAGTTCATAAGATATGAATCCATTGGCTCTAGATACGATGTGTGCTGATTAAATTTAAGTTAAATAAAGTTTGAGTTAAATAAACCAAACTTAATCATTCCTTACGAAATCAAATAATTCACGAAACGAGTGGCAAAAATGAACCATCAGTATTGGTAACGAGACAAGTTTATTTATTTTATGCAGTTCATTTACTAATATAAAAGATGTTATAATTCGTGGTTACATTACGATTCTCCTCCCACCTGTCAAGAGCGTGACGCAATAGCCAAAAAATCGTCCTCAGAGGGTATGCGGTTGGCGGAGGAAATTTTTATGACTCACCGGAACATTATTTTAAGCACATTGAAAACATAAGGATGATACTTCCGCCGCTTATCGCTTCAGATTCTGAGAAAAAAGTTGCGGTGCTTCTGTTTCAAATGGTGAACCCAAAAGTTGCCGGTCGAAGTCTGCGAGACGCAGCTTCTGAGAAATTATGGCTGTGTTGATCTTAAGAGAATCTTTTCCCGACAAGTGGGTGGTCTGTCTTCGATTTGGATTGCTTCCAAGTCAGAGCTACAGATACCACCACATAATATACATTAAAATCGAAGTTTCTGTAACGAATAAATGCTTATAGTAAAATTCGTTTCTACCGCGAAAATATAACTATCAGGAAATGTACCGAAAAAATAAAACGCGATGCAGGTTTTTATTTACTACGGAGATTGGAGGAAATCTCTCTGAGGAAAATATTAATTAATTAAAGGGAAAAATCCCTGAATCGGATTGTTACGACAGTTCATTCACACAGCAATGTATTATAGGATTACAACTGGATAGGACTGCACATTAATCCCATTCCAACCGCTAACCTCATCCGTTCAGCTATTTTGATACCAATGATAGTCAGCTGATGTCACTCAGAGGTATTTCATCATCGTAAAAAATGAAAAAACTTTAAATTTATATTAAGTTATAGATAACACACATTATATCGTGTTATTTGACCATTTCTATGCGAATACCCTGCATGCCACCCTTCGGCGTGTGGAAGGGGGAAATTTTCAGAAAATATATCTTCAACAAATAGGAAAATGAGATCATTAAAAAAATTATTTTTCTGTCATCAAATGGATTAGGAAATACTTGGTCACCGAAAAGATAAGAAGAAAAATATGACTTGAATTAACTTTTTCATCAAACGATTGAGTATCTTAAAACAAATTTTAACTACAAACTGAATGAGAATAAATATTGTGCTTGTATTGTTTTGTAATATAATCCATTAGATTGTGAATTTAATCCATAATTAAAGATGATAAGACATAAAATAAAAGATTAAGTAATTTAACTCGTAAATAAAAACGTCAAAAGATAAAGACCACTTACACTCTCCGAAGTTATGAGGCGTAATGAAAAGATATCTCGGAAATGTGATATGAAAAAGATGAATGAAATCATTCTGGAAGATGCGGCTCCAAACTTAAAGGCGCGTCTAACTTTAGCTATGAATTGAATTTGAGAACGTTTAAGAAGGAATCCACTCGGTTAATTGCATAAAATATAGTATCCCTTTTGTTACAGATCCTGGGAAAGAAACTAGGCGAGAAGTGATAATCTTTCGATGATAGAATCAAAGTTGCGAGTAAAGAAATAAAAAACTCAAAACATCATAAGCCATTAATTCAGGGGAAAAAGATAAAACCTGCGTTTACGGTGCTTCCATTAATCGGAAAGAAAATCCGAAAATCCGTTGAGTCCCTTCCAATATAAAATGAGCGAATAAGAAATTAATTTCTCAAAATTATCTCCAACTTTTCAACAATATCAAAAAAACTCTCTCCACTTACTATAATACAGCACAATCTTTTTAACCTGCCAGAAAAAAAACTATCCCTAACACGTGGCTAGACGAAAGCGCATGGCACGTGAATAAAAACTTTTAAAAGAAGAAAAAATGTACGTAACGTTTCAACCATTCTCTTATCAACGGTCAGTGTGTATAAGATTAGCATCGATGAAGTGAATTTAATATAATTATAATGATAAAAATGTAGGAACACTTACGAGTCAACCGCTGATGAGCGCCGATAACCTCTCCAAGGGTAATCAAGGATGAAAGTGCCGATTCATCGGATACCCCGTTCACGCCCACAGACGCAAAAACAGATGAGTGACTAAAATCAAACAGCGCTGACCGCCAAATTGGCAGATTCAAAATTACATTTTTTTGTCGAGTAGAATGTAAACCGTAGCTCATGAGGAGTTTTTCGTACTCAACCGCCCTTGAATTTCTCGATTACTTTATTTCTCCGATAAAAAATTGTATCGATCTCAAATTTATGAGAGATTGATGCAACAGATGTCGGATGTTATAAAGGATCTCTGATCCAAGAGATGATCATCAGTTTATGGTACATTTATCTCGCTGATGTATTTATGTCCGCAGGAAGCGATTTCATAAAATTAGTTATCACCATAACCCGCCACCATAATAGAAACTAATCTATCCGTAAACATGCGATTGTTATGATATTGTATACTCACATTCACACACACATTTATCACTTGAAATGGTTATAGGAATTATAAAGAGCTATTGAAACAAGCTTAAAATGAAAGTAAGCGTGGAATCACAAACGGGTTTTCATTCATTTTAGCCCACCACCATGCAACAAAGAGTTTGTTTGACAGTTCATTCTAAAGAATACCACTTTCAGCGAATTACCACCCAAACAACTAAGGGTTTTATAAAACAAAACCTTACGCTAAAATATGAGGATTAAAACTAGTATACTCTATTAACTAATAGATATTAACTCATATATATACCTAAGAAAAAGTTTCCTTCAAATATAAATCAGAAAATTTTACTAAAGTAAAATGAAGAAAAATTAAAGTAAAAACAAATCCCTTCCTATTTTATCAGTTCTCAATGTTGCATATACAAAGGAATATGCAACGTAATATTTCTATATTAATCTGCAACAATATATATCTATATTATGAACTCATACTTTCTTGGAAAGTGACAACAAAAATGCATTTTAAATAATTAAATATTTAATCTATAGCTCGCAATATACCTTTTATTTACAGCAAGCATAAAATTATTCATATTTTCCATAAAATCACGTAGAAAATCCAAAATTAAGCTACTAATCTTATTAGCATTGAAGATAAGCTTCTTGTAGGTGGAATTAATACTAGTCTACAAATATCTTTAAGTAGAATTTAAGCTCTTACCATTAGAATTGCATTGTTAAATACTGAAGATCCTTAAATATAATGAGCTTGAATGACCTTGATGGAAATTCAAGTCGAACACGATTTTTAAAAATTTAATAATGAAATCAAGGAAGATATATAGGATATTGTAGTTAGCTTTTGTGCCATGTGATTCAAAAATACTCCTAACCATTCACCCATTGAAGCTATGGAAACTAGTAATATTTGACGAAACGAAAACTTTATCGAAGAAATTTATACATACACACTTATCATAGAACATACATAGTAATTTCTCAATTATATTGATGAAAAAAAATAAATAAATAAGCTCTACTGAAATTTCTTTGCTTATTTTGTATAAAATGACTGGACTATAAAAATGCGCATCGGCATTCGCGCATTCAATCGGCTTCAAAGAAAAAAATAAAATCAACAATCGCCACTCAACAATAAAACCTCCATTCTACACCATTCTAGATTTGCAAACAATGAAGAGGAAGAGGCGAGGTTCAATTATTAAAAATGGGCTCATTACTTACAAGATAGCGCTGTGGTGCTTCCTCTTGGAGAGATGGAGCCGTACTGAGATTCGAGAAGCTCAAGGTTTTGTTGCGAAGTGCACTATAAATGGCGCACAAGATTGCTGTGACTAATTCCCCCCCCGCGCATCACAACTTCCTGCCAATCGTGCTTTCTCGAAAATGCATTATGGCGAGGCTAAAATTTTCTTCGACTTTAAATGAAAGGGAAATGCCCACATTATCATAAGATAATAATCCATCATCCCAGTTGACGGCGAATAACTTCAGCCGCTTCGAATCAACATAAGGCTCGTTCCTTAGTTACCAGTTGGTTTTCAGAACAGAACGACTGATTCAAAATCAAATATTAGTTTCATTGATTATATAAATAAGGTAGCATATAATTATAATGAAATAATTCACTGTAGTTCTTTATTTGCAAATATAGCTTCCTAGTTCAATGAGGACAGCTTATTTTGACGAATAAGTACTATCCTAGAGTCTTTGAAAGATAAATAAGCAATATTCTTTCATTATCTGTTCGTTACTGATATTTCACACTGAAGAAGATATTATTTGTCGGTCGAAATTAACGTATCTGTATCTTAAAAGTTTTCCACAGATCTTACAATTAGAAATGAATGATTCCAGAACTGAATGCATGTGCATATAGGTTGATGAACACAATAAATTAAACTTCATTTTTGCATACTTTTCTTCTCTCTCGTTCTCAAGATAAGTATCAATCTTGGAATGATAAGAGATGGAAAATACCCGAATTTACTGCGAATTACGTCATTCCTCGTTCAGCGCTGTATTTAGCATGGGCGAGAGATACTCCATCCGTCTCCGTAAAAACGGAATACCATTCACGTAAATTTTGAACGAGTTGAATATCCTAATAAGATCGAATAATTTAAGTAAACATTCCAGGAAATTTCACTTATTCGTTCAAATCCGACCAGTGGATTATCTCCAAGAATAAACAAGAGCTTATAACTGAGGCTGCATAACAATATGATATCTACAATGATTTATGTACGTCATAAATGTTTCATAGCAACCTAGATTTTTTTCTCGATGCGTATTTTAGAGAATGTATATTAGATAAAATGAGAAACCAGTCATTCCCTCTAATTCGACAGAGCTTTTGAAGCCTACCCGTGAATGAGTACTGAGTTCGCGGCCTATATGTCAGTAGAAATCACCAACTTGACCCAACGAATTCCCAATAAGAATTTATGGATATTATTCGCCGGATAAAAACCAATGTTTCCTTTATTATAACTAATCCCTTCCTCTCGATGTGAGAACATGATTGCTTAAAACTAATCCTCAATCAAATTACTCATCTCTAGAATAAACAGTTGCAAAACGTACACAAATTCATTATTTAGCATTTCAAATTGCCAAAATTCTGTAACGCGCTCTTAAGATCCATTCAGCTGGACAAAGACGAGAGAGATTTGACAACCTCGCTCAACAGACTCCCAAGAGAAGAAAACCAGAAAGCTTTGGCCTAAACTTGTGAGGAAAATGTGCACCCTATCAATTCCATTGGACCTAAATTTGCGTGGTTCTTGTCAAAACAGGGCTCCTTCTACCACGACACATTCACACTGTCCTTATCAAGGATGCTTGATCAGTCTTATTTGTAAGTCTTCTTCAATCAGTTGAAATTTCGTTCTGTTGGAATAGAATGTGTAAAGAATAAGAACTCTAAAATAATATTTTCTCGAATAAAAATACTCGTTGATGACCTTCGTTAGCGGAAAGAGGTAATGGTTGTATAGCTATCAATACACGGTCGTTTTTTCACAAGTGTATTCTGTACACAAATATAAATTACTTGTACAGAGAAGGTTAAACAGAAGTAAAACAATAGGGATGCATTACAAGGTGAGTTTCTTCCCTTGCTCTCTGCTACTGGTGGATATCAGTTTCTAATTAAAAATTACGAGACATCATTTGCCTTTTAAGATATTATCATCACTTGCGGCTTCGATGAAATGCCTTAGAAATGCATGTTTCACATTATATGTAATTTGTAACTCCGTTACTTTAATATGTAATAATGCCTAAGGAAACCTACCCCCAGGATTTCAGTTTCAAGTATTATTTACAAATTCTTCTCTTATTTATATTTATTACCCTCCGCCAGGCATTCAAACCGAGGCAACAAAATTAACATAACAGAATGGTGTTACACGAGTAATTTTCTTGTTCGACACGGTGCATGATTTATTTCCAGGTGATTAAACTAGCCGAGCTTTCTAACGCGAAATTGTTTCCACTTAAAAGAGATGAAATGCAAATTCAATTGTTCGTGGCTTTGGTCCAAGTCGGCTTAGCTTTTTGCTTTATCGAAGGATAACCTCTCACCGTACGCATTCGGTAGGAAATATATCTATGGCAACGGATAATCAACTTCTGTTGTAGCCTATATACAACGAAATGAAGAATTTTCTTCCTCTGTAACGATTGCTAAATGGAGGATTTCACGTCAATTTTAAGCCCAAATATTCTGTTTCGCCTCTTGATCTTCATATCATCTCTTTTTCGTCTAATTTAATGCATAATGCATATTAAATATCTATTTAATTTACTGAAGAGTTTACTGCAGGGTCAGCGTGCCACGTTTAATTTGCTATCTATCAGAATATAGCATTAAGAGATACGATAAGAAACCAAAACATCATATATATTCCCCATATCGAGTGACATAATTTGAAAAACATCGGCAGAAATATACAGTAAGCTAAATAATGCATATAATTCCCTTTTATCGAATTATCATCATTTCTTCTTATCGATGATGGAAGGAAATGCGATACGGATGGCTTAAATAATCTACAAAAATATATATTATCGTTGCTTTTTGTAAGATTTCATTTATTTCGATAAATGAACGTTCTTTCAGTTTCAGAGAAACGTTTTCGTTAACAGATGATTGCTGTTTTCATGTTTCGGTCAGTTAATTATGACCATTGGATTTTATTCATGTCTATATTACAGATAATTATATTTTGTATTTAATTGATAGAATTTTCAATTAATATTATACACTTTACAAGTCGTTCGATCTGACCGCATTTTATTTGCTATTAATGAATGATATTTCCTTATCTTATATCCTTGTACTTCTAATAGCTTGAGTTGTGAATCTTTCCATTATTCCCCTACTCTTTAGTAGGGAATAAAGTGAAGCTTAAGGTATGTCTCTATCTCACTATTGAGTTGTACTGCATGCTGTTTGCCTCCATGTTTTCATCATTATACTTAATTTCCTGCAATTCCCACCTTCCTCTCCTTTAAAGATGATAAGAGAAAAATCTTTGATGAGGAACGATAGATTACGCGTCTACTTGGCCTTGACCCGCTGCTAAAAGTAAACGCAAATAGAGAGCAAAATGAAAAGATCTTGAAAGGTCATCCTTAGAAAGGCGTTCAAATTGATGGGTCAGATTTTAAACTGAGCTTCCGTAGGGTATTTAATTATATTTCCTGGTATTAATATATTAATAGTAATACTATTGTTGATTTGCGCTCATGCATGGGGGTAATACATTCAAATTTATTAAGTTTTTGTACAGGCTTTTCCATACAGTGAAATTGTACAATATCCTCAAAAGATAAAATAGAATGGCAGACTTTCTGTTCTCCCCATAAATTGTTGCGTTACCATATACCGTTATATAAGTGAACGAATTGTTGATACGTAAAATGTGAACAAAGGGTATTTAAATCATCCAAGATCCAATTTTCATGAGGAAATCACTTGAAAAAGTCGAGCTCCAGTCTAACAATCATCCCAATGGTTAACAATGCGACTATCAAATCCTTTATTTCTATTATTCCATGTATTATTCCATCTTGATTCTTATTATTCCATAATAATTGCAGCTCGTTAATATCGTTTATGGTTCACGATTTTCATTCACAATGCTGTTTTTATTTAACTGCACATAACAAAATCGTAGGATAGACCGTTATTTGTGGCTTTTTAGTACTATAAATTATGATTACAAAAAGTAATTATACCTAGTAATTAAACATTATGAATAATTTCTTGTTTACATCCTTTCCGTTGTTCACATGCGATCTCCTTATATTTGTTTACACGTGTTATATGGAGTGAAATCATCGGTAATCTTTAAGACGAAGGTCAAACATGTTAGAGCCACTGATAATATCCAACAACATGCAGCATTATGGGTAATACCGATGAAATAATAATAATACGCGAATTTGATATATTTCTTACGGTTAGCATCGAAAAGAATTCGATATTTAATGGTCAACAGAATCTAGTACTTCAGGAAACTATTTTTTGAGAACATACGTTTCTAACATACTACTCTTAAAAAAGAATAACTCTAAAGTTGTTGTTCTAATACTAATAAACTAATACTAAAAATATATACCTCTGTAATCCAAAGCAGATTTTCCCATTTTCGAAAACCCTCATCAATCTTTAAGAATTTTTCGTCATATCTTGCATAGTTTATGACACATTTACTCTGATGCGTACAAACATTTACATCCTTATACTCTCTACCGATCAAATTCTCCTTTTTAGGATCCAATTATTTCTCATAAAACGCCATAAGTCAGTCGTAGTTAAGGAATTTCATTATAAAAGCATGTAATTACATTAAACACCTCTTTTACACAGATAATACGTTATACGTAATCTGTAAGGGATACGATGTAAACGAAAATCCATATTCATAATAAATTTTACGATTTACATCGAAAAATTGCTACAAATTAGATTTTCATGAGATAAATTGACACACGGTTGTATACACGACATTAAATTTAACTGAAATTCTACCCTTATATTCCGTACGGGGTACTTTATTATAGAGGAATTCAGATAAAATTAAAACTCGAAAATATTATAAAAGATGCTAAATTCAAACGCAGATGGTTTATCTGAATGAATTGAAAATAACAACAAATCAATTAAGATTATTTTTGTTTTGTTTACATTTTCTTGATTGGTTAACGTCGATAGATTTTTATTAGCTATTATTATTATTATCGATAAGATATATAAGATAATTGATAACTTTATCAGTCCATATTTTTTAGATATTTTAGATAAGAAATCTAAGGTGGAAATAGAAATGAAAGTCATTTTGAAGGAAAAAGATTCTTATTACACATTTAATACGCTAAAAATTGTTAAAAAAATCGTAGTTCCTAATATAAAAAAAAATCGAAATAGTTGAAGAAATTCTGCGGATGTTCAAATTGGCTAACAGAATTTTCAGTAGAAAAAGAGATTTTTAGAAATGTTTCTTAACTACATTCTCATTCGATCTTTCTGAACTTGACCCACAACCCATGTTTGGACGAAATCAAAAAGTAGTTGGGGTCTATCTGGATTGGAAGTTTGGTCTTTTCGCTCGGAAGCACCTGGAAGTTTGCAAGAATGGTTGCTATGGCAGCCTTCGTCTGAGCGTAGCCCAACTTGATACCTGCGGAAACGAAAAAAAACCGTGAATGAGTATTCTTTAACGGAATCGGACCAACTTATAAAAACATTAGTATCCTAAACTCTTACCGATGCATATTCTAGGTCCCTCCCCAATTGGCAGATGCACGAATCTATGCCTGGACATCTTGCCTTCCTCCGAAAATCTCTCTGGGTCAAACTTATCAGGGTTTGGATAATGCACCGGGTCGTGATGCAGTCCGTAGACAGGTACGACCACAGGCATGCCTTCCTCTATCCAAGCGCCTTGGCCTCCGTCAGAGTTTTCGTCTACGTCCGGAAGTCTGTACCTCTTGTTACACACGCGGGTGATGGACAAGGCAGGAGGGTATTTCCTCAGTGTCTCTAAAATAGGAGAGAATAATTCAATATAAAAATACGTGTTCTCAAAGGCGAACTAATTGTTGCTAATTATTGCTGAATCAAATCCAATTCACATGAGCGGTTATTGGGAAAAAGAATAAATTATAGCAAATTGAAAAAGAGAAATAAAATAAATGAATAGTATTCAATAATATTAATTACTGTTTAGGTAACTATGCAATATCACCATTTCTACACCCTTTTTTATTCTTTTCTTAATCTTAATTTCCATTGAATTTTTATTACTTTTTTTGTGAGATGTAGATGGAGATTAGATAATCATGCTCTCTCTTCATCACAAACAGAGAATAAAGGGGATGAGACCCTGAAATATTTCCCTTATTTCATTTATTTGAACTTATTTAGGGCTAGTTTAAATGTATAATAACATCATAAGGTCTAGTAAAAAGTAGGAAACGAAAGGGCGAAATTTAAGTTTTTAATGCTACTAATTCTTCATATCTTTGAAATACTTTCACGACTACCTACTGAGGCTGTCCATTTCCCAATCAACCCTCTTCCTCAACGATTTCAAAAGATATTTTGCGGCAATAATTGCAAATAATAATAATAATTCGGCATTATTCTGAGAATTTTATTCCTTTTAAATGTAAAAAATCGTAATTTTTATGCAATAACACAACGATTTTTATCTACCATCTTCTTAAATTATTAAATATAAACATAACTGTCGAGGATTTCATTAATGGCAGTTTAATATTTATAAATACGTTTTAAATGAATATGTAAAATTTGACTTGAATAGTCATTATTTTTCTCTATATTTAACATAAACCGTTGCCACCTGGTCGCGCGACCTATTTGTGACGGAACATAAAAGAAATAAAGAAAGCTTTCCATTACTTCAAGTCAACTTCTGCATGGTTATTATTGATCCTTTATCTATGAATGGAAGATTCAAATCACTGCGACTAGATTCGAACAATTTTGGTCATTTAAGTAGAAAATGAACTAGGCCTAAATAATACAATAGAGCGATACCTAATACTCTAGGATATAAAACAGTCTCCATGGTTCTCACCTTGGAAGACCATATCCATGTAGGGCATCTCCGTGACCGCCTCGTAAGTCAGTTCTCCGTTGTTCTTTTCCATATACTCCTTCACCTCGTTCCTCAACTTCTCTTGGATGTCAGGATTGTGCGCCATCTCTAGCATTACGAAGCCAAGTGTTGTGGACGAAGTCTCAAAACCGTCGGAGAAGAACCCAACTGCTTGGGCTGCAACGTCATCTAACCTGCTAAGGCTCCACTGCATCGGATTTCCTGAAATTCGGTGAAAGGGGTAAAGTTAAAATAATGACAGTATTTACAGGCTTAAATACGACTTAAGAATACAAAAGCGGAATAACTTATTTAATACTGCACCGTCTATAAGAGATTCAGAAAACAGGGCAAGCTACGTGTAAGGTACCCTAGGTTACTCTACTGTTAATTCCAACTTATAGACACCTCATCCAATGAATCATCTCTAGGTTGTGCCATGAAAGTGAGCGGGTGTTCAGTGCTTTGACCAATAGATATGTTTCTCAAGAAACTTTAACTACTGTTAATTCCAACTTATAGACACCTCATCTATTAAATTCTAAAATGTCTGACCTTGAACTGTTTGGATAGACCTTAAGAGGCATATGTATAAGTCTTTAATGTAAGCTTTAATAACCAAACCAGCAATCCTAATGTCATCGTGGTAGAGCTAAGCTTCAAGAGCAAGCAGTACAAATTGGCTTCGACCTCTGCAATAAGCTAATTTCAAGACTGGCAGTTCTCCAAGCAAGCGAGATATATATCAAGTTTTCAAGAAATTGGTTCACGATATATAATACCAATGTAAAGAGCCTCAAATAAAATTAATTGGGCATACCTTCGCTGTTCTTTACATCCTTGGATTCGTCCTCTTCCGATTTCAATCCCAGTTTTCCAGTCTTGCTCACCTGCACCAATAGATGCAAGAAATCGTTCCTGGTCACACCAGTCGCTTCTCTGCGGCTAACAACTTCCTTCACCAAACCTCTAAAGAAATCGGTGATGTCTTTTGGGAAAAAGCGAAGCCTCAACAAGTTGGCTAGGGTTGGGTTCATGAGGATGATGAACAGAGCCAGTCCATGGCTGGGCGAGGGTTCCAACAGCTTCCTACCGACACGCCGAAACTCACATTCTGGATTTCGGATTGCTCCGCTCTTTAATCCAAAGGCGCTAGACGACACAACGTCCGTAGTGTACTGAGCAGCCATTTCCTTCATCTCTACCTCCCAAGTCTTCGACTTAGAGGCTTCTATGTTCTCGGTGAAGTATTCCTTCAGTTCTGCACACACCTCCATTATGAGGGGATATATGGATTTGATCTTTCCGGAGGTAAAAGTCGGAGAAACAGCGCCTCTGATCCTCTTCCAGTCCTCCCCAGCGGCGACGAAGATGTTCCTGGCCATCAATGGATCCAGTTTGGGGTCCACCTGGATGTCGTTGTCGTGGAAGCTGTTGAAATCTCTGAGCAGGACGTTCTTGATTAGCTCCGGGTCTCTAATGAGTACTCCGGGCTTGTTGAATTTCATGAAACCGAAGTATCTAGAAAGGAGAGAGAGTTAGAAAAAATATAGAAATACCCATCGTTCAATATAATAAGAGACTAAGTATAGCCCAGTACATGCCATGCTCCGTTGAAAATAGTATAGCGCTGTAGAAGGATGGGTTTGTTGCGAAAGATCCAGAGTATACTATGATCATCATCATTGCACATACCTCTTTCCTTTGAGTTTGTTATACATTTCGGCATAAGCTACTCCAAGTGTAGCCCTCAGTAGAACTGCATCTGTCAAACTTCCAAAGAGAGGGACTCCAGGAATATGAGGAATGTTCCTTCTACGCCAATAGGAGAGCGGAGCAATGAATATCCAGTAAATAAGCAGAACCAGGGTTGTGATCACTAGGATAGAGACCTCTAAGAGGCCGAAACTGTCCACGAAGATCATTTTGCTTTTCGGTATCTCTGGAAAGGGCTCTTTGCAGCTGTAAGAGATGTGGAAATTGAAGAAAAATCACTAATATTTTTCTCGTTATTGGTTGCAGCATATTATTGTTATGACTATTTTATTATACTTCAATTAAAAGATATAATCCTATGCAATAAAAGGATTGTTCGAAAAATAGAATATTGGATGCATGATAAATAACATAATAATTTAAAACATCAAGGAACGGAGCAGAAAATACGAGATCAAACTCCTAGATAAACGCGAATTCTCACACTAATAAACTATTGGGTACTCGAACCAAGAAATTTAAGCCGGTTAACAAGAAAAATTTTATTAATAATTATTATATTATTATCTATTTATTGGAATGTTTTCTTATATATATACTTAAACTTTTCTGCTAAAAGTAAACTGAAGTTAAGTATATGAAAGGAAATGATTTTTGGAGCAATGTCTAGCGTTCTTAATAACTATAACGAAAATAATGAGCGAAGAGCTAACCTATTGAGAAAAACTGAAATATGCTGATTACTTTCAACTCTTTTTATGCAAAAATCTTAGATGTATTTAACTTTCACCAATTATTTTCTTTCCTATTCTTTGATCGAGGTCAAGTAATCCCCCAAAATCAACAAATCATCGCCCAAAAAAATCCATATCAATCGTAAAAAATTCAATCAGCGCTCCAAATTACCGAAAGGGAAAATTCACCTCGTCTTCTTCAAAATAACGACTATATATGCAAGGAATGGAATCGATTTAAATTATAAACTAAGAATACATATCGCTTTGAAAAATTGATATAACATTTTTAAATAAATTCCTTATGACATTAATTTTTAAAATCTCCTATCACATCACAAATATCTGAAGTAGTGACCAAACGATTTTGAATCCATTTCATTCGAAGTTAGAGGAATATGAAGAGGAAACGTTTTTAAATTTTGCAACAAAACATGAATATTTTTGGGTTTAAAATGAGCTCGACATGGTCCTTCATTCTGAACCAATTGAATAAATTGGACTTAACTTCTCGATACATTGAAACAATGAGTGCAAACGATGACCTTTAACCTTGGTAGGGAGATTGTGAATGCCACCTCCTGATTGAACAGTTGAGTTGACATAAAAATCGCCTTGATTCACAATTTCCACTGAGTATTGAACTGAATTAAATAATGCAACGTTAAAATAACTGGTTGAAGCTTTACTGGGAGTCGTGCATGGAATGAATTCATAGTAAATGATGGAACGAATAAAAAGAAATTTTATCTCATAAAACATAGCTATCACCTTTATGATTATTCAACATTATATGTATATATATACATAAACGGGTGATAGTGTTATGATAAATTATTATTTTAATGGCTGTCATAAAACGTTAGTTACTCTAGACTAGTGGAGATAAAAGTTATAATTGGAATTCAATGAATGCTATCATTGTCTCAAAAAACAAAGCGTGGAAATAATACTCTTGAATCTTTTTTCAAAATTTATAAATATTTTGTTCCATTTCTCTTATCCAAACAAGAAATAAAGTAGATACAAGTTCTTTCAAGTTACTTACGGATGATTTTGCCACAGAAGAAGCAGATTTTACAGAATTGCTAAACTTACAACCTCCATTAATCGATAGAAAAACATTAAGTAACGTATTGTTTTACGAAGAATTAAAGCACAAAGGTTCTAACAGATAGAAATGAGTACATTTATTTTACCCCAGTATTAAAGTATACCGTTGTTTTTTTAAGAAATATATTTTGGCGTTTTCTCGATACTATGAATTCGATTTCAGGTAACTTCCGTCAAGATACTATAGAACGCTCTTGTTTTTACACCTATTAAAAGACTGATTATCTAATTTAAAATCAAACAGAAATGGATATAAAACGATACGATGGAAATGATAAAATATGAAACGTTAACTATTTCCTACGAAACTTAAAATATTATTTAATAAATCAGATAATCCAATGGAAAGGGAAGTAAATTTGAGATTATAAGAGAAACTTACTTCCGTTTTCCGTGTTTCCGAGGCATATTCAAATCGAAGAAAGTAATAAATAGAGATATAATTTTCACTACCTATATTCTATTAATTTAACGCTTATAATAACTCTTAAACCAATAGATTTCCTTTAACAATGTCCTTCATAAGATCAAAATCAGCAATACAAACTCGCCCACCTTATTAAGCAAACTAGCCAAGGTGAATGAACTAACAAGCATGAATAAGCAAACCCTTAGTTTCTAAAAAGAATTTCTGGGTGAAACTTAGCGGCTACTTTTTTAGAACCCATGCTAAAACGAAATGTAAAAAAGCACACTCAGATGCGGATTTGGATATAGAATACGAATCAGAATTTTTAAAAAATCCCTCATTAATGAATAGGTGGGTGCTGCATATTAAAGAAACTCTTTGGACTCTTTCGAATTAATACTCCACATAGCCTAATTTCTGGTCATGATAAAGGAGGGTGTTCATCCTAGCAACGGATGACTTAGGAAAAACTCAAATAGCATATTAACAAGAGCTGCAGAGGGGGAATGGGTGCTGTGAGATAGCGTGATATGATTGGGAATTGCCCTCTTACCTTACTCATGAGTATAATCAACGTACCAGTATGCAAGTACAGCACTGGAAGGGTGCTTCCTATGCCAGCAATCGAAAATCCACGGAGGCGCACATCCGACCGTGCCTCGAGCAGTGCTGTCAAAAGAGTGTGGAGCGGTGGACCTTTATTATTCCTCCTCCAATCACGTTCGCATTTTTCTAAACGAGATACTCGCTACAGCATCCAAATAGGGGAGGGGAACTGTCCAAGCCAAGGACGAACCTAAAATGTGACACTTAACTTCGTCAACACGCAGCGAGCTATGGGTCCGTCCGTAGGTTTACGTGAGGATATCTCACGAGCCAAAACCGCCTCTCTCGTGTGTGTGGCCCAATGGTTCCGTGAGAAACGTCTCAAATACTCAACGTAGAGAGAGAACTTGCTTGAACCCTTTTGTTGAACAAGGTTATGCATTGCTGGATTGTATGATCCGTTCGCCTTTAATGGAAGTGCTACCGGGAAATATTTCTCGTACGAGTTAATGCATCATTATTGGACCACGCCACCTTAGAGATTTTTTGAAAATTCGACAACAATTGATAAGTTTTATTTAAACTCGTAATGGATATTATATTCTTCTCTCACATTAGGTCTGATCTATTGAATTTTGGTTAAAAAATTGAGAATGAATTGCAATGAAAAGTATTTCCCTCATTTTTCCATTTTAACACTATAATAACGTTTCGTGTATTTATTGCGAAACGTTACTTCTTCGATTAAAATTAAGCTAGTAATTGGTCTTAGGGGAAAATTTAAAAAATAGGAAACCGAAAGAAGATTTGGAATTAAATATTACCTCCTGATTTATTCATGAAAACGAAGTGTCTTGGTAAAACGATAATATGATTTTTTTATGTCTCGAGCTGAAATTATAGTACGAGCCATTTATCTGAAAATCATAAATTATCAATTTTTTAATGAGGAAATATTTTGACTAGGGACTGATAATGGACGATTTAAATAGCTATGTTTAAAGACAGTAAGACTTAAAGAAGATAGAAGGTGAATTTATAGTTAGAAGTCAATGAATTTTTCAAACTCGAAGATATTTATTAAAATATAATTCGTCCGCAGTTCGATGGAAGGATGAGAGTTACAAATCATAACGTATTTTCTGCGTCTCTTAAAATCGAAACAATGTAAACAATTGTATGTTATGCTCTATGTAATGCATGAAGAGGAAGGGGGAGCGAATCACTTGTTCATAACTTTAATATGACGACTAATTGGCTTGATTCTGAGGAAAACGTTTTCTTCTACGTAATGCAAAGATCTTTTAAGGAGTGTATATCTGCTTCACAGATTTGGAAACTTATTCATGGAATAAAACAGCTGAAGTAGATTACCTGAGCTAATAAAGATGCGGAGGAGTGTCAAGGTGTGAACAAAATGGATACTCGTGAAAATCAGTAAGTAAATGAAAATGATGAAGTACTTTCTCGTAAGCTCAAGCTCTAGTCCCCTTACTATCTGGAAAACTATTCATAAGAAATTTGAATCGTATTCACCACGAGGAATACAGAATTTAGAAGTAAATGATTCAGTAATAATATGATAGATTTTCTTTCAATTTTATACAGAACGATTACAAGTTTATAATACAAACGGATTATAACTAATATAAATAAAGATTAGCTAGTAAAGTAATAGCATTTCACGCTCAAATCGTTGCTGTGTCTTCCAGATAGTACCCATCAAAAACAGGAAGTAACGGATTGAAGTTTTTCTGCCCTGTCGAAATGATTTATCTCCCCGTATTATCGGCGATGGATTTGAGATGTTCTCTTTCCTTAAACAACGATATATTTTGGCTCTAAATGGTCAAGTCATGCCATGTGTTTGTATAGTAGGAGATATAACTTATCACACTAGAACTCAGCCGGGCTCAATAGACCATTATCGGCCGCTATTTTTTTGACCGAATTTCTGATCGGATAAAATAAATAAACAAATAATGCGCTATTGATAACTAGATATATTCTGAACTGAAGAGAAGTGAACATATTAGATCAGTACAGGAAGTAACATTCGTTGAGTGATTAGATCAATATAGGAAGTGTGCCTTCGCAACAGTTAGCTGGATGGATTCAATTGTTAGGAACGTATCCGATTACGGAAATGCTGCAGCGTTGGAGGATTTGTTAGAATATTAACTCTCCCGGCTTCATTTATGGGAAATTTTCCTCTCAGTGCATGGATGTTGGTGTTCATACATTTTTCAGTGTCACAACGTAATTTTTTTATGAATGCAAGTTAATGAATACATTTTTAAATAAGAAATAATATTAAATTTAATAAATTAACAGTTTACGTGTTCAATTGATAGAAGATAGACTATGAAATAAAAGAAATCATAGCAAAGCTTAAATACTGTTTATGATTTTTCTTACTCTTCTTTTGAAAATTTGCAAAGACTAAGAAAGAAATGTCTTTTACGTTTATTAATAAAAATCAAACGTCTTTTATAATAGAGCAGTCTTTCTGCACACTCATTTAATCTACATAAGTATCCCGCGGTAGTGGTATTTTGTTATACCTTATGTTGCATGAACTCATATTTCTTCTCGATTCAATTCAAAGTAATTTTTTAATTAAAAGAATTTATTGCGAAAGCATATTTTATGGTACATTACGAATGTGTATTTGATTTTATGAAGTAGATACTTATCACTATGAGTGAGAATACGTAAACGAAGATCACAGTCAAATATTTGAGATGGATATGAGGGGTTATTCCAAAATTCGCATGTTATCTACAATTAATTCTAATAACAGTCAAGGATAAAAGGTAATTCTAAAAAAAGTTAAGGATAAATAAAAAATAAAATAATAGTGATAATAAATTATAATTTAACAAGGAATTTCCTAATATCTCTTAGAATCTTGTGATTGCATAAATTAAGTGACTGTATTAAAACAGACTTCTACTCGTCTACAAATCGTAATTTTAATATTCAGAACACAGCACACAAGGATTTGTGCTCGGTTATAAGAATGAATCACGTAAATGGTTAACAGATCATTTTATAACATTTTATAATAATGTTCTATTTAATTTTACACATAACTGTTAAAGTCAAACTGTCCGAATGATACGATATAAATGTCTGGCAGAATTCCATAATGTAAAACAGTTGATTGCGTTACCGATAAACTTAAAATAAAATTTATACAATTCCACAAATTACGACGATTGAAGTGCATAACATATATCCCTAACTAAAAAGATAACTGTTATATTCTTGATTTAAACTTCGCGGAGTATCGAAGATCAATAAAAAAACTTATTAGATTCTTAATTCGTGTAGGAATTTAATACGTTAATTACGAGTACGAGTGGGTAGGAATGAGAATAAAAGGTCTATAGTATGATAATTATCACAGTTTTAATTTTGAAGCTAGAAACTGATATATAAATAATGATACTAACATGTTTGCTTGAAAATCAATTGATTCACCTCCATTGAATACATAGTCGAATGGATTATTCCTGTGAATCATTATCTATTGTTTGGTAATGAATAAATACATCCCGTCATTGAAAATTTCTTTTATTTTTTATATATTTATAATTTATTATTGGCAGTGTGAAGCAACATATTAGGGTGCAATAATTAAGGCACATGTTTACACTGGTCATTTTCAGCAGTAAATTGAAATATAATTTGTACAACATAGACACAAGGCCATAATTAAATAAATTTATTTATTTATCACGTAGTATTGAGAAAAATCAGCGATAAATTGTGTTTGAAGACAGATCTCTCTTCTGGCTCACTTCCCATCTATTTTTTCCAACTTCACCCATAGATTTCTCTTGGAGTACAGCAAAATAGATTTAGGGTCAAACTCTACAGGAATGGGAGACTTCTCAGAATAAGGCTTTAAGACGTATCTCGGAACCATTGACGCAATAGCAGCTTTCGTTTGTGTTAATCCAAATCTATTCCCTGAAATAAAAGAAGAAAAAGGAATGCATTTTCTATGTCTCCATTTAAAATTATCTATTATTTACGACGTATTTCACGCGAAATAAGACACATTTTTTCCATGAAAATATCGAATTGTTAAATCAAGTCTGTACCGTAGATTCAATGGATAAGTTATTCGAAATGCTACAAAGAAGCATTTTTATTTCTCGATCATTGAATGTCTTAGATTAATTTACATTTTTTGGAAAAGGAAATGAAGTCATGAGTTCGTTACCAGAAAATAATTAGTGCAAAAGGTGCCTTCTAGGCAAGAACTCGTGGTGATCGTGCTTTACCTATGCAAATCCTTGGTCCATCGCCGAAAGGGAAGTAGCACAATCCTTTGCCCTCACGCTTCTTTTCCTTAGAGAACCTTTCTGGATCGAAAACCTCTGGATTTGGGTAGTTCTTTGCATCATGATGCAAGGCGTAAACGGGTACTAAGACAGGAGTACCGGGTTCGACCCAAAATCCTTCCTCGTCCTTAGATACGCTTTCTTTGGCAGGAGGCAGACGGTAGCGTTTGGTACACATGCGTGACATAAATGGCACGGGTGGATACTTCCGTAGAGATTCTGCAGAAACGTTTAAATAGAATCTTAATGTATTCAGTTAGTTCGTTTGTTTACTCTAATGCAGCCAAAAAAGCGTGTTAGAGGAACACTTGATTAGTGAATTCTAACGAACTTCACATGATATTCAGGGAAAATAATCAGCGCAAATAATGATAAATTAACATCGATTGACATCTATAAAGCTTGGAAGTAATCGCTTCAGTAAATTCCATTATGAGGAGATTTCAAAGAATAACAGTTACGAGAGCAATTTAAATACCAGATTATTGTCATAGAGTTGAGAATAAGAGAATATTTTTTACTTTAAAATCCAAATTTTACGCTTGATTATTCCTTTAAACGAAAAACTTGATTAGGAATGGATGCTGTGAAAATCATTTGAAGATAAAAGTGATAATACGAGGATAAACAACATCTATAACAATACAGTATCATATAAAAGAAAACCGAAAAAACCCCACTGATCATATCATTATCACCAGTTGATATTTCTCTTTCTTCCGCAAAATAATCAATGACTATTTTTCAAATCACATATAAAGATACAATTTACGATACTTTTTGAAGTAACTCGATCCCGTTCTTACCTTGGACTACCATTTCCAAGTAGTGCATTTCTTGAAGCGTCTCGTAAGACAGTTCACCTCCATGCTTGGCTAGAACGTCATTTATTTCATTCCTGAGTTTCTCCTGCACCTCCGGATTGTGTGCGAGCTCAAAAGCGGTGAAACTGATCACACTGGAAGATGTTTCGAAACCATCCAGAAAGAATCCCACTGCTTGAGCGGAGACGTCGTCCAAGTGCTCAGGGTTGGACACGATCTTCGCTAAATAATAAGAAGTGAAAACATCATGAAACTTAAAACATTTCTATTTCATGTAGTATACGTAAACAAGGAAAATCAATATATCACCCAGTTGAGTAGTAATTTCCTCCTGAGATGATGAGGTGAAATAGCTATCAATGTAGCTTTAATAGTTAATTTTCTTAAAGCAAGTAGGTTTTATCATTAAAAGATTTTAGCACACTTTATAAATTTTGATTGACTCTAGGCCCCTGGGAAAATTTGTCAGAATAAATTCAACCGAAACTAGTAAAAACATAGTAAATACTTTAAGAATATTATATATAGGAAAGAGGTATGCACGAATTCAATACGTGCTCAATTAGAAGAGAAAGTAATATTTGTTCAGCATTCATAAAAATGAATTAGCGTCGTTACTCCTCTATTATTGAATAGTATTTACTCCAGTTTGGTGTCACAATTGGATATTAGACCGGTTTTTTCATCTGGTATTTTTATATGAATGTATAATAAATATAAATCTCAGCTATGTTTTGTTTGATCCAGCTCTTGAATCAAGTGGTAATACAATTTGCATGACCGTACTACATATCTTACCATAATTTATCTTCTTTCCATCCAACTGTTCCGATAAAGCATCCTCAGCTGCCTTCTTGGCATCCTCCTCTGGCCTAACACCCAGCTTACCAGCATTCTTCAGCAGTAGCATCATGTTGAGGAAATCGTTTCTGGTTTCCTCAGCCTTGTCCCTAGCCGTGGCCACATCCTTAACAACCTGCCTGAAGAAGTTTGCAACATCGTCCGGGATCATCTTCACTCGAAGCAAGCGCGCCAAAGCCGGTAGGTTCAACGCCAGCAGTTGGGCAAGTCCTCGGATAGGAGTCGGGGCAATCATCTTGTTTCCCATCGAACGGAATTCGTCATCAGGCCTCCTCAAAGAATCGGTCTTGAGACCAAAAGCGCAAGATGCCACAACGTTGGTGGTGAAACGTGCGAAAAGTTCCTTCAACTCCAGCTCGCCTTCACCTTGCTCATCCAAGTATGCCACTAGGTCTTGGCACAGTTCCTGAAGCAGAGGCATCATAGCTTTTATTCTTCCGGAGGTAAAGGCTGGGCTGAGACTGGTTCGGGTCCTCTTCCAGAGTTCGCCGTGCATGAAGAAGATACTGCGGCCCATCATCGGGTCATCCTCGTGAGTCACGAAGATATCGTTGTCGTGGAAACTGGAGAAATCTTTGACCAGGATGTCTTTGATCAGGTCCGGATCTCTCATCATGATGGACGGCCTCAGAAGTTTCTGGAAGCCGAAGTACCTAAATATGGAAGTACATCAAGGGACTGGAATACCTTCCGCATTCATCATCTTCGATCATATCATCATTGATATCCGTCAGCAAATCTCAGGCATCGATATTTACATTTTGTTCCCTTGCGATCCAACACCCCATAAATTATCGAGCCTGGGTGCTTAAATTGAAACAATTTTCCAAAAATAATATTTTATCCAATGCATTTGGATTCTTACTGCGTATTGAATTCAAAGAATGATTAAGTCATACATTAAGGGAATACTGAAATTCTATTTATTTGTGCACATCATATCCGTATTTGATACCAAGAATCATTTTTTAAAAATATTTAATAATTAGGGTCCATTAAAGTCTAAATTTGTCTAACCGTTGTCTCACCTGTAACCTTCACCCATCTTATATATTCGCTGATAATCATCTGCTATTGCTGTCTTCTGGAGAAATGAATCCGATAAACTACCAAAGAGTGGTACGGCAGGGGCACTGGGCAGACCTCTTCTTTTCCAGTAGTAGATGGGAAGCAACAGGTACCATACAAACGCTGCAGCAAATGCAGCGACCGATAGCAGAAACAATTGGGAGAGAGCACAACAATCCATTGTTGATGAACTCGGAATACCTTTCTCAAGAAAAAAATGTGCTCATGTTATTTTTTTTAATTTTTTCCTCGGGGATTTGATACAATACGTTTAAAATATACATCAACTGCATTTCACCAGTACGTTACAAACAAATTCCTCCTGAGGATATTGATATATAAGCTCTGTTAGGCTTTTTTTAATTTCACCGAGCGGCCTAGGATGAAGCGCGTATGGAAATTTATGGTCAATATCATACATTTATCAATGCTCCAAGAATATTCCTGATGGAACAAGTTTTCTGCAGGATTTGATAAAATATCTTTAATATTTCGAACTATCGAAATCATGCCTCTTAATGTCGACAATTCACAAAAAAACCCTTATCAATGATAAATCATAGAGAAGAATGAAAGATTCTCGACATTTCCTATTAAAAAATTGTACGTACATGACAAATTTAAAACGCCACTGCCTTACATGTGCAACCATATAACTCTATACACTCATTTGTGTAAACAGCACATTTGTTGAGGCATGAAACAACAACAATGAAGCCAGATGGCAAAATCTTTCGTCTCGTTTCTGCGTAACGGACTTCGGTTACAGATATTTGACGATGATTTCTATTAATTAATAAAATAAAACTCACTCACTAATGAAGATCCAAGTGGCACTTGAGAACTCGATCCTCAGCTATTTAAATCATAGATGCCAGTGGATGTCCCAATGCCAATATCTATCTCATAATCAAATATAGAGGAGTTGATCAAACTCATCCTCTCGACAAGTGAGGTATCTCTCTCTATGGTTTATCTCTATCGTGCGACACAAGCAAAATATATCTGATAACCTCAGGACAAACAAGAAGTAAATATGTTTGATAAGCGTGGCGCATCGTAACCATGACTACTGAATACTTTATCATCGAAACATCATAAGATCCTTAAATCAAATTCGTTACACGTATGAGAATCACTCAGTTATTTAGCATTTTCTAATAGAGTATATGAAATTTGTAAATGTTTAAATAACAGTTAATCAATTATGCAAATTCTCACGAATTCTTGACCTATTTGATAGGAATTTGTTATTACGTATTCTACTAATTGTCTTTCGTTTCTCAATAGTTTTGTTGTGATATTTTTTGCTACACAAAAAGAATATGAATTGAGACAGCATATTTTGAATGTTAGCACTAAATTATCATTTCTTTATGTGAAGATCATGCACAAGATCAAAAAATGAAGAAGGAAGGAATTTCTCCCAACATGCCACTTCATTTGTGAATAATAGAGAAAATTTACTTTTGAAAGAGTCATATTCATTAGAAAATAGATGAGAGGGTCCTAAAATATGAATATCAATAGAGTATCCAAGTTAAGTCTTGTAAATTCTCTTTAACGATAAAGATTTGTTCTTTGAAAATGTATACAAGTATAACTGTGGCGTAATATGAAGAACTTCCCGATTCTAATGGATTAATTATATCAATAAAAAACACAAATATACCTCTGGATCGTATATTATTAAATGTTCTCAACATATCCTGTTCCAAGTATTAATTTCGGAAAAAGGAAATAGTGAACAACTGCATTATTTGATAATACTGAGTCAATCACTCACTGTATTACAAGATTCACTTTTGAAAGGTTTATTTCAATGCTTCGAAAAAAGATGGTCTTCACATTACGGAGAAGAACACGCACAAATAAATCACAATCAAATATCAGAATTATTAACTGGTATTTAAAGATACATGAACTATAGTATTTTGAATCTGAGTGAGGCTAGTCGGCCTTCCTCTAAGGCTAAGGTCAATCTATGCATTCTTCCCACGTCGTAACGCCTTCGCTGACAACCTTGAGAATTAAATGGGCTGTACGCGTAGAAAATATCGGCGGAAGCTAGAGCTCCTCTTCAAAGAGGAAACGATCCGATGATTCATGCGTCATGATACGGCTCGGGTTAGTTAGGAAAATAATAAACATACTTTAACGCTAATATAAACCAATCTGCATCATACTTAGCGCAAATGGAAATATCACATGCCCTCCCTAACAGTGCATTTCTCATCCAGAAAAGTATTTTTTTATATGATCAACTCAAATGCATTTATATATATACTAATCAGAGATTTGTACCGCTCAATAGCATGATTTTCTTCCAGTATACTTAATTCTTAATCATGGACAATAGGCTTTAACAAAATTTCATTTTCGTATTTAGAAATAGAGAAAATTATTGATATTATTTCCCATTATTTCTAGTTTTGATTCTTCTCGTCAAGAATAAACGTTAAGTAGTTTCCTTCAGTAGTATTTATTGAGAGATATATTCAATAAATCGTGATAATAATGAACCATACCTTTAATTACATGCATTAATTGTTGATTCTAAAAATCATCGTATCTATAGGCGCCTTTAAAACGTTCGTTTCTCGGCAAAAGAAGTTCGATTTTTCTCTCAAAAAAGGACTAAAATGAAGCACAAAGCAGCCCGTGGGTAAGAAATACAAACAATGGATGAAAATATACATTCTCACTCACCTTCTCAGAAGAGGTCTAGTAACAGTCTCAAGATGTATCCACCCTATCAAAATGCACAGCACATCGCCACGAAAATTCACGAAAAACGTTCGCTTTTGGTTTCAGCCGAACAACGATTCGCCTCGTATGTTTATAAAAGCAGTGGGAGGTTTATCTTCAGCGGGAATGGAAATAGGGGAGCCACTTATGTCAACAAACACTCCCCTGAGTAGCAAAATCCCGCCCACAGAGTCAAAAAAACTCTCGTTCTCAAGTTGAGCAATCGTTGAGGTCAACTCTTATCTGTGGTTGAACTTGGTTGCGGTTCCTTTATTACCATTACAACCATGCTATAACAGCATTAATCACTAAACATCCATAGCTCTTTAGTGCTTTAACAGGGTCAACTATTTAAAATAAAGTAGACTTTTACGATGCTATGATACTGTTCAATGATGTGCAATTTTGTTTAATTGTTATGACAGAAATACTATAGTTAAAACCGCAGTTTTAGACATTGAAATGAAATCATAATTACGGAAAAAAACCTTATACGGGCTATCGGTAAAAAAACTATATTACAGAATTGGCTATGCTATTTTTAGATTCAACACTCGTGCATCTCATACCAACCATACCTTATAGACTTTAATATGAAAAGGTTTTTACATAAAACTAATTTTTAATAATTCATTTCAAGTTTTACAGGAAAGACATTTTCATAACAAGTTAAATAACCTTTGATTTGGGATTTATATCTCTACTCTTACAATTTGACATTTAATAAATATGAAAAAGCAAGGGATGGATTTTTACAATGCATGAAGAGGGAAATTAATGTTGGTTTAATATAATGAAGCCATGCCAAAGAAAAGTCATCAAAATCCTGCGGATTATAGCTGTTGAGAGGAGAGATTAAGAACCTTTAGGGTTCAACTTTTTGTCATATTAAGACTAATGTAAATAATGCACATGTATGCATAGGAGAGTAATAAATCAGGAGATAATAAGCAGTTATCTTGATAATAGAAATCAAAGAAGCATATATTATTGTTCTGGACTAAAAAAGGTGATAAGAGACATGACATAAAATTTTTAAATTTATTCAATTTCAGAGTAAAATTAAAGACAAAAATAAAATTAATAATAATTTAAAATAAAATTTAAAGTTAGTGACAAGTATTACTTAATACTTTCTAATATTATTATAACTCCTAAGACCTTAAATTGCACTATACAAACCAAAAGGTTACTAGACTGCTATAAACTTAGTGTATTGACTTAGGACTTATTATTGAACATAGATATTTATCGGTCAAATAATACATATTTATTAAGTACATTACTTGCTATAAACAGTAAAACTAACATTCTATTAAATGCATAATCGTTAAAGATTAAATAAAATGCAGTTATCTAGAACCTTAAAATCAATCTTGTTCATTAAAATTCTCAAATAATTAGGTACCTTTATTTTGGTTTAATAAATAAACAAGGAAAGAAAAAAGATTGTTCACTTATAAGGACATCAATTATTAGAGCAATACAGGCATCTCATTACTAGATATTGTAAAACAGACTTCTTGAATAAATTAAAGAAGTCAATATTCTTAATTTCATTTCTCTTAATTTTCTCTCGTCATTTCTCATCATTCATACAATTATTTCTCCTAATTTTAGTTTGAATAGTAATGATTATAATCCAACAATATTTAAAAATCCAAATATTGAATTTGGTGATATAAAGAAGGAAAATTTTGAGTTCAACATAATGAAATTATAATTACAAACATGGGGGTCTTTATCCCTGTTATCCATCCCTGTGATATTATCAATCCCTGAGTATTATAGTTACCAACAACCTTCAATATATAGAATGTAACTTTAGTAATTTATATAGTAGTACATAAATCTCTCTCTGCAGCTTCTATTAGATACAAGAGAGTACTACTATTAATGGCATGATACAGGTATACATTGAGTATCATGTATTTACAATATTAGCTATAATTTTATTTGAAAGAATCTTTTTATGGTTATCCATTGTAATCAAATAATTTACTGGCTAATGAGAGATTTTTAACTGCTTTGTCAAAGCTATCAGATTTCAATAATTTTGGGTCTTGATTTATTTATTCATGTGTTGGGGTTCACTAGAAAATACAAAAAAATGCTTTTTAAAATTTTACTAACACCAAGTGGTGCATACTGTAATATTCAATGAATTTCAGTAAGTTGACTTAGGAAGTGAAGATTGGTAACAATGCTTCTATTTTAGTTGAATAAGAACCATAAAATATGTTACCACTGCTCCCAGAACCTATAAAATAATAAAATAATTTTAATTCTCTACACCATTATCAAATACATGAAATACATAAGCTTATATAATAGCTTAATAGTCATAAATTCTCATGCAAAAATGAGTGATGCAGTTTTTTATTTTCAAGTCAAATGCTTAACTTTTCCAATCTATATTCTTGCTCTATTTCATTTATCTGACTAACAATTCTTTCTCTATGTCTCATGCTTTACATAAATAAGCTCTGCGTTAAGTATATTTAATTGAAAGTTAAAGTAGACTTTACTTAAATAATGCACAGCTGCATTATTCTACATTTGTTAAATCCTGAGAATACTTTATTTAACTGGCATCATTCATGAGAATAAAGTAAAATACAAAATAAAGCAATTGCTTCTTTTTAAACTCATTCTGTTCACAGTATTCTTTTGGAATAGAAGTTCTTTTAAAATGACATAATTGATCCCTCTGAAAGACATCCATTAATTCTACAAATCAATATGTATCATGGTTCTTTTCACTTACTGATGCAAACAAATCAAGTGATACAGTGAAAAACTTAGCTCCAGAGATAGACATAGCCCTCTGACTTTTTTGGCAAACTATTTGAATGAATGCCTTTGCCTCTTCAGTACAATCATACCATGGGCTTTCATAAGCTGCTTGCATGACTGAGGTACTCTGAAATCAGTTTCATTTTCATTATTGACATACTCTTAATTACTATATCCAGGCATGAAATTAAATTACTTACCTCCTCTATTAATTTGTTGCCATAAATGCAGAAGAGAAATACTTGGCCAAGCGTGTATAACAAATATGTAATGACTGTTATAGCATGATTATCAAGAGATGATATCTATAATGAGATTAGGAAAAATGTCTTAGACACATTTTTATAAGGTTTTCATTGTTCATTAAGAATTATAGAATAATCAAATTTTAATGATCATAATTGTGTAGAAATAATTCATTGAAAATGCACTGTTGGTGAGTATTTATTTTAGTCTTCAATATTATTATTTTTCTTTGTTTGATAAAGTAAAGAAAGATCCAAGTATGCATGGAGAGATAAATACAGTTATGTGGAAGCCAACTGTTGATCCATTCTACAATATTAGAGATAGTACCATGTTTCATCATATATAACGATTATTTTAAATTTGTTTTAATTTAATATGGTTTTTATTTAATATTACTATATATTAACAGCTATGATTACTTTACTATGAGTTATTTCACCCTTAAATAATGAAATAATACTATCAGAATATTATTTATAATATCAGCTGTTTAGTGCAATATTATTGCTTAGTCAAATTTAAAGAGATCAATGCTATGAAAGGAGCCATCATCTCATTGTAAAGGGGGCATTAGAGAGGTACTCTGAGTGGATTGTGACCATTTATTGAACTACATATTTCTTTACATTTTTTGTGAGTTATCTCTTCTCTTCCTTCAAAAGAAATCATAAATTATAAAGAGATCTTGTGCTTTCTAGCTGGTTTATATGGAAATGACTGTCTTCAGGGAGTGAGAGTTTCTCAGGATAAAGGATACCTCTACTTTAAGGGTGATGATACCAAAACTCCATTAGAACCGTATAAATAACATGCCTGCTAATTCCACAAAATATTTTCCAAATAATTTTTTATTTTAAAGTCAATTTTAGTGCCTTAAATATGTGTCTATGTAAATGATAGAAGGTTAATTATTGAATCTTAAATAGTGCCATATTATAAAAAAATCTCCTAAATACTGAAAATATTTGAGATTTATATATCAGCTTTCAGAAAAGCACACATTCCTTGGGATTTACATTGTAGAATATTCTATCTCTACATTTTTATATCCTGTTTCAAAACAACATTTTCTATACCATAAATGTTTTTAAAATCAAACACTGATAACAAAACGTTATAGCTTCCTAATTATATATGAAGTCTTAAATATCAAAATGTTATCATTCTTGGATAATAAAAGGAATGAGAATTCTCTGCTAGAGGAAATGAACTAGTAGTTTTTGAAGGTATTGGTTTAAATTTTCCATACACATCACCCAGAGATTGTGTAATAGGAGTGGTAATATTTGTTCCTAAATAACCATTAAGCACTACTAATTGAAAAAGAAAAACAAGTTTCAATTTTTTAAAGAATTTATCAAAATTAACATTCTTCTAAATATTTTTTTATGTAATTCTCATTTGTAGTAGGAAACTTAAGAGAGATACAACTGGGAGAGATTAAAGAATAGAGGCAAGAATTCAGCTAATGGAAATAGTTATGCAAACAAATTAATAAAGAACTCCTATTGATTATGAGCTGAAAATTATGAGTTGCTGTGAAATATATAACTTTAAATGTATTTGAATCTTAAATTAAATAGCTGAAAGCTATGTCTATGTTGATACCTCGCGAGCCACCTTTCGGCATGTAGCAGGGGATGCAAGCACTATGACTATACAGTAACCCCTTAACGCTGTTTCATTATAACGCGGTTTTTTGTGGTTCCCCTAAACCGCACACTGTATTGATACTTGCTGTATATGTGTATAAAGGATACGGCCATACACCAACCAAAAGCGGTGCACTTTGTAGGGACGGTGATATGTATTACATGGTATACTATGTATTTTTTTCGACGCTCTTTCGTAAATCTGTTCAGAAAAAAGGTTCCAACTGTATTCTCCTAAGTCGCAATCCCAGTAAAAACGCAGCTTTCTTGCGTCAAAATTGATTTATTTGTTCTCATCAAGGTTATTGGGTGTATAAAGATATAAACATAATATTTTATTTTATTGTGATAAATTCGGCGAGAACTGATAAATTTTCTTATTCTTTGTTCGTTTCACTGATCCCCATTACATATTTACATATGTACGTGTTATGTTGCCCCGTTTAACGATGTTTCGTTTAGCGCTCGAAGTTATTGGAACGTACATGTATCCCCCGCGTTAAGCGGGGTCTTACTGCATTTGCCTGAAAGATTATTCTCGCGTATTGTCCGAGGAGGGATATGCATTTTTAATATTTCAGATTTTGTATCTATTTCTCTCATTTTATGCGCTTTACCCGAATGGTCTACATAGCATGGAGGGCGCATAATGTGTACCACGTCTTCCTTGAACGTATCTTCTCTGAATCTATTTATTAAATCAAACTATGCTTTAATCTTCCATGTTCTAACGATTTCCATACCGCATCCTAGAGCATTTTAGTCGTGCTTATCAATTTATCGAAGCAATTCTTCATGAAATGCATATTCTACATACATATTCAAGGTGAGGAGCTAAGTAACATCGCTGACGAACTTTTTCTACGATCTTTCCAACCATCCTCTTAACAAATCCAAGTTTATTTAGAACTTTTACGCATTTATGACAGATGTATTAGGTTTTTGTTAGGATTATTCCAAGATATTTAAAACGATTCCACTATTGAAAATTTTTCCTGTCTAGGCTGTACGAGAATTCATTCTTTATTACTTTCCGTCCGAAGAAGTTGACTGTAAAAGCTAATCTTAATAGGCAATACATAATGGATTTTAAGTAAGATTAATTATTGAAAAACCTCATATGCTTCTGCAATAAATTAAATATCAAATGTGAAAAGAAACAGCTATGGAAAATTATCTACTATATACATAAGTTGGCCTGTTATTAGGATATATCTTTGAAACAAGTTAAACTGAACTCTTACTTTCGCCAGTACCAAACCTTATTCCCGAATATAATTATTTCTTGATCCTTACATTCAATCAATTTTGTTGGAGGATAGGATTTGCCTTTCAGATGATAAGATCCTCTGCTACCGAACTTCGCTGAAGTAAGACGCTTATGTCTTTATCCGTATCAATTACCATTACGAACACCAATTTTCAAATTTGGAATTAATGCATCTTTTATTCCTAATTTGTTTTTATTGTAGAGGGAGGTAATGGAGGGAAGTGGAGGGACCCTAACACCCTAAGAAGTGGACCCCCCCAGACCCACATAGCGTGCATTGAGGTTCATCCCTGTGCCCAGGGAGCCCTCTGCTATGGGTTCTGGAGCAAGAAAACGACCTCATAGACAAGAAAGAACGAACAGCTGAGAAGTGAGAGGGCTCAGTTAGCTCACCGCTGCAGAAGAAGGTGAAATAAAGGCCCATGAAAGAGATACCATTATCTGTAGACCTTGAAACAGGCTAAGGACGAGAGTTTTGCATTCTCCCATCCACTACAGAGTAGGTGATTAGTTCATGTTTACAGATAAACTTTTCCAAAGGAAAAATTAAAAAACTAAAATAGTAATATAAGTTTGCAATTGGATATGATTTAATAAGGACTATTCTTAATAAGTTATCATTAATTTCCCAAATCTTAAAGAAATTAAAACTATTCACTGCTAAGTGAATTGAAGTATGCAGAAAAAATTACTCAACATAATTATGGAGCTTATTAAGCTACATTATGGAATGGTTCCTTTCGAAATACTTGCAAATAAAAGATTCTCCAATATAATTGCTTTTGATGATAAGTGATACAGTCAATACAATGTAACCATGTTACGGGCAAAACAAAGTTTATAACTCACATTTTTAAATGCCTTAAATGGTTGGATTAAGACGCTACAATAACCTGCCGAAAAGAAGGTTTCAATGATGAATAATTCATAAGTAAGAGATAGTAAAAATTTTAAACTGTTAATTAAGATAAAGCAGCATTAATAAACTTCGGTATTATATGAAGTGAGAGATAACTAAGAAAAAGGTAATGAATAAAAGAGTCAAAGTATAGTATTCTATTACTCTTTAGATAATATTTGCGGTTTTTCAATAGTACTTTTTTAACTTTTTTAATTCTTTTATATATGTACGTACTGAAAATTTTTCAATATGATTTATTTTCATTATGATATTATTATAAAAAGGGAAATGATAAGGAAATTAGCTAAATTAAACCTATTATTCCAAGGAAGAATAAAGAAATGGAAATGGTCTACGACAGGCGATTAAATCGCGATCTAAAACTCAATTTCTCGGATAAACATCGATAAACCTGGGACAATTAATGTCCCCGGAATAGCACTTGTTGAATGTACGTAAAAATTTTATAACTTTCAGTTAATCTCCGACCTATATTCACACAACCAACAAAAGCATTATTTTCTATAACAGTCCACTTCCATCCATCTAAAGTTTCTCGTAAAATAAAAGTACTATAGTTCGTTGAGTCTTTTCCGCCTTCGGGCATTCGGATTACCATGGACTGCAGAGGTAGAAGAGATATACAAGTAGAATAAGAACAAACAAAGAATCCATTCAACAGGATATTAAAATGGATCACCGGTGAAGCAATTCACTCTCATACAAGGATAAGGTTCTTGAATACTTCTATGTGAAGGATAGAAAACTGTTTATTAAATATGAAGTCATTTGAAAAGTTGTGTTTCGTAATTTTCAAAATATTTCCGAACATGAAGGTTTTTTTTGACTTTTACTATAGAGTTTAAGATTAACGAAAAGAAAAACGAATAAAATGCTTCTCGAAGAAGATGCGGTCACAAACTGACCATGAAGGAAAAGTGATAACGATTACTGATTACATTGAGGAAAAGGGAGGGAGAGAAAAACAAACACTGCAATTCTTACTTCATGTAGCTAATGTCCATTTCAAGATATCCGTGAAAGGGGAAGGCATAACAGCGATTTATAACGAGAGCATCCGGAAAACTAACTGATGACAGAAAACTGAAGGAGAATGTATCTGAACTATGTTGCTGAAGATGAAGTTGTATTTAATTGAAAAAAGTCGTATTAAATAGATTCGAAATACCTTCTAATTTAAAGTACATATTTTAAATGTTTGCGAGAATGAATTTTCTTAGCACTGCATTACTTTAAACTCACTTTTAAATTTTTAACAACGTGGAATAATCCACCCGATGATTAATATTCACTATTTTCCTTATCATTGCGATTTCATACTGCTGTAATCTATTACATCACGACCAGATCAACTCATGCTGTATAATTGCACCGCATTCTTCAGTCATACCATCATTACTCACGCTGAAATTGTCGCACAAATTAAAATTCGATTAAAACATCAAAATACCTGCATATTGCTTCTATTACTTCCATTTTTCTTTGGACGGAGTATTTGTTACTTCAGCGAAGATATTTCAAACCATTTTCATAATTTCTTGAGATACAATTCGTTCTAAATGAACAAAAATGAAATCATACATATTATCACAAGACATGAATAGCGTATGACTGACTGACCTGCATAAAGACGTACTGAACATGACGCTTTGCGTTCATCTAACTAACCAGCGCACGTGAAATATTAGAATTCCATAGAATACTGAGACCAGCTAGTTTAGTACAAGTGTACCGAAACATCTTAACGTCTGAATCACTTTGAGTGGCGTGACATGCGACAATTGAACTAAAATATTCTCTTCGAATATTTAGCAGAGGGCTCTGTAAAAATTCACTAACCTTTCTTATGTCTGGCTATAAGCGGAAAAATTTTTAGTTACAAATCGAAAATTTAGGATATAAAAACCGACAAAATGTAGGTAACGGGTTATACATGTTCTCTGTCGTAAAATATTGACTTGAACTGTTAAGTTAGTTTTATCATTCTTTCATAATACCTCTTTTATTATGATCATCATCTTTTTAATTTGTTGAAAGCTAATCTTAAGCAAGAGGTGGATTCAAATAAACGCAGCTACGCATCTACTTTACCATATTATTCTAAGCCATTTTTATTGGATTATTCTCGAACTATGTAATTTTGTTAAACATAAAGTAAGAGAATTATTCATTGAGAATTTTTCGCTTAACTTAAATTATACGTAATAAATATAAAAATTTTAGAAATTGGACAATCTTCGAAGCATGTATGTTATGTTAGTTTTAGAAATGTTATTTTTAGTTGAAGTGTAGAAATTTTGACACAAATATTTCTTTAAAGTATAGAATATTAGATGAAAATTTAAGTATATACAAGAATGAAATTTAAGTCTCGTAATATATTTTAGATTTACTTCTTACTTTAACTCTCACCTATTTTCATATTATTAGCATTGTAATTTTTACTGAAATTTTTTAATATAATTAAAGCATAATCAAGATATTTGTGCTTAACATTCTTTTATTATACATTTCCAATGAGATATTTTCCATATTAAATATTATGTGTACAATAGGTTACTTAGGTGTCTTAAATACTGTAAAAATCTTTAAAATATGAGTAATCTAATTTGTTAAGACTGTAACCTCATTGCATTGAACTGAATAATCATATATCAACAAAAGCAAAAACCAGGGAAACTTTGGGTGATAGACTCTTTTAAAAATTAAAACCTAAGTCTATAACAAAGTTGAAGCATCTAAATGAATTTTATTTAACTTAAATATAAAACATCTAGTTTTGAACAATATTTAATTCCTGAATGATCCTTTTTAGAACAAGTTTTAATCATGACTACTTTATCAATGCTTGATGGCTCCTAAGGCCTTTGAGATCTATATCTAACTAAATATTATTCATAACAACATTTTAGGTTTTACATAAACTAAGAAAATATGACTTAAGCTTGGTTCTGTCTATACTGGCTTAATTTTTTTTTAAATTTTGAATTAGGTAATAATTTTTTAATTTTCCATTCATTGCTTCCTTCTAAAATTTCAATGCAAAATTCTGGTAAAAAATACTTATACATTTTACTCTAATCTAAATATTATCATTTATGATAAAAATTGAAGTTCACTTTTAAATTTTAACTGTTAAATGTATTCAATACCATTAAAAATCATAGTTTACAACATTGGTTAACGAGGACTTACATTGGTGGCTTCATATGACAAGAGGGTGAGTGTGATTGTGCTAGTAAGCATGTGGATTAATAGTGCCATACCATATGATTCTTCAATGCAATCAACAAACCTAAGGAGGAGATAAAATCAGGGAAGATTTTTAGAAGTATAATACAATTTTTATAAATGATAAAAGTAATTAATTTGCTTCTTTTCAAAATTAAAAATAAAATAAATACATGTCTAAACCAGTGAGAATGTCACCCAGCAATCCAAGAGTCTAAGAACAACATACTCTTGAGAAATGGAATGGTTTTGAATTAGTTATAAGTATACATAACTTTATTAAATCTTATTAAAGAATACCAACTTATTTTAATAAGCTTAAAAGTACAGTATCCTAATTTCATAAATTTATGAATTTAGCACTACACTGGAAAGAATGAATAAAATTCAACTAAGCTTCAAGCTTTAGTAAAATTTCATTTAAATAGAAATTTATAGAAATAAATAGATTTGAAAGTTTACCTTTCACTTTACCACTATGTTAGATATTATCAAATAATAATTTCAAATTTAAATTGTGATTTAGGAAACATATCATAAAAAGAAAAAAGGTTGATGAAATATAGATTACCTGACTATATGCTTATGTTTTTCAACCCAATACTTTATGCAGTTATGAACAAAAATCTCCTGATCACTTCCTTGATATTCTCTCATTTTCAAAGATTGACTCGTTCCGTTTCTTCCAGGCATTTCCTTCCCATAAATAATTCCATTTATTGCCCTCTTTTGTAATCCAAAAGTTTCTGTTGGTAAGCACTGATATTTGTCATTGTATGCCTCATGATAATGTACAACTTTTTTATTATTCCTTAAAGTTAAATTCTCAGAGCACAATAATTTATTGTAAGTTAAATAGTTTTATTATGAATGAAAATAGCATTATTATATTCATTATAGGGATGAAAAATCTAAAAAATTGTTGAATGTATAAAAATAAAATTATATGTTATATCTTTGGATTTTGTGAGTTTTTAACTTCCTCTTAGGAATTTTTTATTCCTTAGATTTTAAGAGATGTAGGCAAAAATCAAAACTTAAATATATATTAATTTTTGCATTAAGTGATAGTTCCTCATTTGTATCAGTAATAAATTTTTTTATTTGACTCATTTTGTCCAATGCCAATAAATTAATTTTAAAAGGGGAAATATGTAAAGCTTATCATAATTATAATTTTATGTTATAATATCTTTTACCTTCACCAGGAAGAACTGGATATCTATTATATATTGTAGGATTTTCCTGCAGGACTGATATTGCATTTGCTCTTTCTGGTGAATCATCACTTGGAAATTTAATTTCATTTAGAAATGTAGTACCCTTTCTGTCAGAAAAAGCAGAGTCCAAAGATTTTAGTTTTCTGTCCTGACTGTTATACATCAGTGGCTTGAGTATATCCTGATAGAGGAATATAAGAAATTTATGCAGATAAATATAGGTCAATAGATCCTTGTTTATATCCATTGTAAATGTAAAAAATAACCTTTAGGTGTAGAATCTGTTCACATGCAAATATTAACCATGAGCACAGTAATAGGTCCAGTAAATTTATCTGTGCCAAGCAAAACATAATCCAGTACACCTAAAAAATAATGCAGAAAAGATAAAATAAATATAAAAGTACTTAAATTCTTTTGATGTCATTCTAATCATTAATGCACTAGAATGCTTATAAATCTCATTCATATCCACTTCATTCCACATTTTTATGATTAAGAAATAGGATTTCCATAATTATTTTTCACTCTTTACTTTAAAACCACAAATTACCAATAACATAAAGTTATACTTTGCTATGGTAGCTAATAAAATTATTGTTACAATATTCAAGTTTTGCCTGTGGTTAACATTTTTCTAAAAGCTATCAGGTTATTTTCAATATTATATTTATTATTAAGGTATTAGACAACCTTTTCTTCAGTAAAACAGAACTATGAGTCAATGAACCAATTTCAGTCTGAAAGTAAAATAGACTTAAAGCAACTCTATGAAATTAGAGTAATCCAGAAATAAGAAACAAATTAGTCTAAGTAAGTTAAAAGTAAATGGAATATAATTCACTGTTTAACATTATGATTTCATTTTTGCATCATTTTTATCTCTAAATTTGTTTCTGAATTATTTGCAAGTAATTATGTTAAATAAATCATCCTATTATAAATTTTGATCTCAAAGTAAATTCACTTAAGAATATTGGAACTAATTTTATTTGAAATTTGTATAAATGAAAATCTATTTTTTAATATGTAAATATGCATTCTATAAAGAGCTGATGTAACTGCCATTGAATGGGAAGTAACAATAGATTTAGCAAGTCAGTTGACACAATTTGATGATAACCTGTAAGTTAAGTCTAAAGTAGGAAGGCTAAAGATAGAACAGATGGTGAATTCTAGTTATTAATACTGCAAATGATTTTATACATGACCTATAAGAGAAACAGATAGTAGGAATAAAGACATTGTTCTCAAAGACAAAAACTTGTTTTTATCTCTTATTTTCCTTTATCTTCCTCTAATATATTTGATCTCATGAGAAGAAGTTCTTTTATAATTCAGACATGACTAAATATAATTATAATTCTATGGTAGATATGTATATATTCATAAAATACAAACATACATAATCTATGTGAGTGAATACTGAATTTATTAAGATGCTCTTAAATTATCCAATATCTTCAAGTATAAAACTGAAATTCTTAAAATATTATTAAGAATTCAGTTATTTATTTTTAATTTATATTTATTTACCTGATATAAAAAAGTAAAAGCATAGTTAATATCAGAGGATGTTTCCCAGGGATATGTGGCATCAACCAGGAGACACCACTGTCCTCCATTTGCAGGAACAGTGGTATTCAATTCATTCATAACCGATTTCCTGCTATAGTGCCCCAGTCCTAGAAATGGTCTTAAGCTCCAAAAAGCTGCAGCTGCAGCAGACCCACTCATGACACTTACCAATAACTTCCTCATTTTTCTTACAGCTATTCTCCTAGCAAACATAGGGAATTTTATGTGCATTAGGAAGGTATACTATGGTATAATATAAGTTAATAGATTTGGAATTCAGTATTCATAATATATTTTATTCCGGTCATTAGGTTATGCCTTTTTTATATAAAGGTGTGAGAAAATAGAATCTATATTTGTATACCCTGATAGCTAGCTTCATTGAGAATCCTTAAAATACATAATGAAATATGGGCTTCAATTCCTTTGAGTGTAAATTTAATATTTTATGTAGAATATTTATATCAGGATACTAAGATTTTGGTCTCCTTTTTCATAATCAAATAGATAGCAATAGCTCATTTTATTTTAAATATAGTATTTTAACACTATGATATTCACCAATCTCAATCTTATACTTTATTTACTATTCTTCAGACTGATATATGAACAAAGTTGCTAAATAATCCTTTTGTTAAAGTATAAGTTTGAATTTGCTTGAGGGCTAACTTTTTGAATATCTTAGTAACTGCTTCATTCAATTCCCAGGTTACACCACTAATTATCAATTTATTACCTGTATCTGGCATTTGAATCGTCAAAGACCCATTCTTTAGCTTCAGCTGACATCCTTCCTATATCCTGAGGTATAGATTGGTCTAATGACTCCCCTCTATTGATATTTTTGTTTCCTGAAGTCTCTTTTTCATAGTCTGAGAGAGATGAGTCCCATGTAGTCAATGTCTTATAAAAGCGACGTCTGCATATAGCAAAATAAAACACCTTGAAGATAGGAAAATTATGACTGGTAAGTTACAGCTCATCTTCCTGAATTTCTCTTTTAATAATATTTCAATGATATTTTATATGAAAGGTATGTATATTAAAATATAATAAATAAAATTAATATGAACAAACTTATTTCAATTGCATTGAGATATTTTATACAAAATATTTTTGATAATACAAATAGAAAAATGACCATTCCATTACAATTTAATACTTTTAATTAATCATTAGGTCCCAAAAGTATAAGCAATCATAAGCTGTTATTTTAGGGCTGATACAATGAAACTATTAGAATTTAAAATGAAAGAATCTTAAAGGATGGGATGGGAGATGAATGCCAATTCAATTAATGTTATTGGTATCAATTAAATTTTCAGAGAGAGATACTTTCAAGATTTAATTTGATATATTTTTATGAATTAGATAATTTAATTACTATTTTATTTTAGATGTATTATTGATCACTTTACTGGTAGATGGTCATGTGTCTCTGTTGCATTGGGCATATGATCACGTGAGGCTCCCAAGAACTCCTGCAGAAGGATTTTTTAAAGCAGTTTTTATGGCTAGCAATAAGCCGTAATATTTTCCGCAATTACTGATCGAGCTACGTATGAATAAGGATAATTCAATGTCAGTACTGGCAAAGTTTTGGATTGCATCCAGCATTGAAATTGTTAATTGAATTAATCTGTATCAGTTCTATAGAATAGAATTTCCGCAACCCGCTGTACTTTTCTGCGTTGATGTTTGCCTATACAGCAGGTCCCACAAGTAAACAAGGAACATTGCTATTTAAGGTATTTATTTATTCGACTCAATGCTTTTGGAAGAGTTTTGTGATGTATTATACACTCGAAAGAATACAAGTTTATTTTAGTTTAAAAGGTGCAGGAAAACAATCTTTTCGAACGACAGATTACAATCAACTTCTTTATCTAAGCAACAAAATACCGATCTCTTTTAGTATTTCCTTTTTCAAGTAAAGGTCTATTAACGGAAGGTTATATTGATGATTATCGGACATACAATAGTATTATTAAGGAAATATGATTAAAAAATCAAATGAAGAACTAATTATTGTTAATGATTAGAATCTTATGAATCTGTATGTTTTCCTCGTAACATTGGACATGGAGGATATGGCCTACAGAAGATGAATGAAACATGGACAAATTGATGAACTCTGATGGCAGTAAGATGAACTTTTTAACAATTCACCTTAATGGGTCCATGGAGATAAAACAGTAGAGAGATAGCGTTAGTGGTGAGGGCGGACACGTCGTCAAAGTGTTCCGCCATGTTGACCGCCATTGCAGCGAATTGAAGACACATGAGAATCATGTGGATACACGAGTACAAAGCCCATGGAACGCTGAACTTGGACTCCGACTCGGGATTAAAATCCGGAAGGAAGTGTCCCGCCAATCTCATCAAACGAATATGAACTCTAAGATCCATGGCGAGGCTGCTCGTCCGCTCTGGAGTCCTACCCCAAGCGCGGGGATGGACTTTTCTCTTAGACCGTTTGTTCGCCTTGTTCATCTTTCCCTGAAAGAGAATTTTCTATCTCTAACGAGCCTTACTCTGTCTTATGTATAATTTTAAATGTCTTCTAACTCGGTCGTCATTTTTGATCAATGTCATTCATTCTGTTCATTATCATTTGTCTCATATCACAGGAGATCGAGAATGAACGTTATTTTTACGGTTGAGATTGAACGGTTATTTTTAAATACGTATTGTGTACAATCATAATGGCTACATCACCATCTTAATGTCTAAAATATTCCTTCCCGTAAATTGCCCGCGATTGTTCTTAAGCGATTAATTCAATTGTTACAATAATGAAAATCCAACGAATTGATAAGAACAAGACGTAACTATTTAGGCTATAAAATGCATTGTTACATAAAGTTCTAGCAAAAATTATGCCAAGTAGAATGTAGTGCTTTAAAGGTATTAACATAAGATTCGCATGGGTGTATATACACGTACGTGTAGCAAGTGGCAATTGAAATGATCTAAATAAAATACAAAATAGAAAACATTAATAAATTATGAAGAGTATTTTTAAGGGATCATTATATCTGAGAACTGTATGCAAACTTTATATTTTTCGCACTCTCGATCTCTTGAGGACGATGGGCATAGATGAGCGTATTTAAGAAGATGAAAATGAAGAATAAGTGATTGCAGAAGAAAGTTTGCAGAGATAAGTTTGAAGAAAATTATGGGATTCAAAAAAATCTTTCACCCAAAATACATTAGGATACGCATTCTTTCTTATCTATATCTGAATAAACAAGATATTTAGATAACATAAAAGTTCTCAATAATCCCATTTGTATTCAGATATTAGTTAATACTAATTACCATTCGCAGTTCGATTTTTATGTACCATTTTCCAATAAAATTGAGCGTTTGATATAAAATTACAGGAGAATTACCGCATTCAGAGGGTGATTAATATAAAAGTGAAATTTAGAAGTTACTTTCTTAATCCTTTGGATTAAATTATATTAAAATGTCTGTGAGTCAAAAATAGTAATTAGTAACCAATTCTCAAACATCACATTTTTAATCTCCTGTTTTCTGTTTTCGTTATTTTTCATTCAAAATTTTAAACACAGTTAAGGGCTTTAAACATTGTTTGCTTCTTCATGTATGCAAATAATCAAATTAAAACTCGATTATAATTGAACCATAACAACACAAGATGCATCAGTAATTAAATTAATCAATTCTTTCGGTGTTATAACCTATTAATTAATTTAAAATGTATAGCGATTTAATTGATATGCTATAATTACTTAGCGAGAATTGTTGTTCTTCTTTTGGATCGATACAAATAAATGTTTACTTGTTTAAGATAACTATATTTTTTATGTTGTATTATCAAATAAATTATCTTTTTTCATTTTAGCTATTCATATGTTAGAAGCAAATGATAACGTATGTTTAAATAAGTCACTAAATTTATTATTAATCTTGTTATATCACTTACCTTTTAAATTTATAATATTTAAGTCAGTTTGCTGGGAGAAATGATATTTTTTCACAAGCTCCGCTAAAGTGAATTAAACTCGGTATACTGAAGTATAGTTTTGGTATATCCAGAAACCTGCAACGTACTTGAGCGATACTGGTCACCGCTTTGTAAAATTGGATATCTTTTATGACGATGCATATTAAATGAAGAAGTCCCCTGTAATTGGTTCTTTGAGCAGTCTTCAATTTGGGTATCTGCGGAGAGCTTGCGATTAAGTCCGCATGAATTATTGAACAAAAGATCTGAAGAGGTAAGATATCATTTTCGGTTTCGTCCGACAATCGTAAAGATTATTTCGACTAATTCACCTTTAGCAACGATTCCCTTACTAACACCATGAAAGAGGGAGAGAGGAAAAATCGAGTTACTTAAAATTGCTGAATGTTGTAATATTTCTCAAAAATGTAAGCTGAGAAATTCTTAGATCTAAAAGAATTTTCTCATCCAGAATATTTATCAGTAAATGGCAAATATGTACAGTAAAACCCGTTTAAGCTGTACACGCATTAAACGTGACCCTGCTAAAGAAGATATTTTCTCCGGGGCGCGTTCAGGTAAATAATAAAACTGTATCCCGTAACTATTCAAATATATATGATAAAATATAGCTAAATAAATACAGAGTAGTTTGTTATAAAAGAAAAACTTAAATTTTTAATTTAACTTAAGTTTGTTAAATCTTGGATTACTTAAGATTAGAATAGAAAAATTATAACAATAATTAAATTTAACGTGTAAATTATAATCATTTCCATTAATTTATTTCTTACGGAGCAAGTAACTATAGGACCCCCTCTTTGCGCGACAAGTATCCTAATTTTTAAAAATATATTTAGGCAACCAGCATTACACAACACGGTTATACCGTTCTTCCGCATAAGGCGTAAATAGCGCTTAGTCTCCTGAGAAACGTTTCCTTGTTTTACTGTACTTTGTACACATCAAATACTCCAAATTCACATGTAAAGAAATCATACGGGAAATTCCTGCAAATATTTGGCAGTGGGATTAGCTATTCATTTTAATAATATTCAGTGAAAATACGAGCCTTCTTAAATTAATATTCAAATGCACCATTTTTACGAAACCAATCTGATGAATAAATTACCCTTCGAGCATAGTATGGTTTTTATGGAAGCCCATGAACTTCCTTTACATACATATTCACTGTAGTAGATAGAACGGATTATATTATATGCAGGGTTCATTATAAAAGTAATGCGCATGATTTTATTGTGACGCAACGATCTATTGTTACGTGCTTGGACCGGTTGGAAAATAAGGTGCGAAGTCTGCTCTTCCAAACGCGCCCAATTTCAGCTCGATCCGATCAGTGAGAGCTGAAAAACGTGTCTTTTTTGTCTTTGTAACACGGCGTGATGGACAGTTCGCTTGAACAGCGGTACGCCATCAAGTTTTGCGTGTGACTTGGAAAGAATGCTACCAAAACATTCCAGATGCTTCAATAGGCCTTTAAGGAGGACTGCATTTCAAGATCACAATCCGGAAGGTGGCACAAGGGAGGGCCGGGAGATGGTCGTTGACGAACGCCGCTCTGGACGACCAACAATGGCCAGAGCCGATAAAAATGTGAGGCGCGTGAGCATACATAAATAAACCAACACTTCGAACAAAAAAAAAATTCATTCTAAGCTGCTTCAGGAAGACATTTAGGAATGGAATTAAACATTCAAAAAATAAATTTGACACTTAATAATTTATTACTTAAACGTAATATTAACGAAGCTATAATTTTAACTTATGCGAGGGCCATTCTGTATTTATCGCTACGAATTGATTCTTGCACACAAAAATAACTGTAACCTTGTTATTTTCAATTGATTGATACGATTCTTGTTGTGCTTAAACATAAAAACCTACTGTTCATTGTTTTAATTATTCTGAAAACTAAAGGTTTATATCTATATTTTTTTCGAATGGCCTTGACGCATAATAAGGACATAAATTAAGTTATTTTTATTAAAAATTAGTTTCTTTCGTTGGGATTTCTTCATCATATGTCTCTCTTTTCCAGGTGAACCCAGAGCCCTCCTTTAGCAACAGTGATAAAATAACGAGGGTCTAGGGTTATAGGTCTCGGAGACTTTGAACTAGGATGCAGCTCATATTTCATAAGAACTGTGGCAATGGCAGCTTTCGCCTGCAGGAAACCGAATTTCACACCTGTAAGATAAACGTTGAAACAAAGTTACATAAGAAAATAATTCATTAATAAGAAATTAACTTCCATGACCTAGTTTTAAAAAACTATTATACCTCTTCTAGTAGATTTAATTTAGTATATGTTTTAAATAAGAAATAATGAATATGATTAACTTTGATGGGTTGATTATCTTACAGTAAAACTGACAATCATTAATTCATTATATAAACAACACTCAAAGAGAAATAACCTACGATCAACTCACTACGAGAGTATTCATGGCCATAAATAAATGGATCAGACTTAAATCTTGCATACGTATGTTATAAATCTTCAAATACATCTCTATCTGTGAATTATAGCGATGTAAGGTACTCGCAAGACAAAATGGATCGTTAATACTTTTAAGACGACAACAATCGATTCCTTGCGACAATGTTCTTTTTCATCGTAATTGTTTTTGCTATCGACAATACTTGCCTATGCAAACCCTAGGCCCCTCTCCTGCTGGATAATAAGTATAGCTCCTTCTTTTCTTGATTTCCTCTTCCGAAAATCGTTTCGGATCGAATGCTTCAGGGTTTGGATAATACTCAGGATCTCTCTGTATGCCGTAAACCGGCACAACAACCGGAGTTCCTTCTTCTATCCACACTCCACTGCCATCTTCTGCACTGCCCATGGGACTTGGAAGACGGTAACGCTTGACACAAGCTCGGGTCATGAACGGCGCTGGAGGATAGAGACGAAGAACCTCTGAAAAGAAACAAGTAAATAAATGAATTGACATCGATAAGACAAAAAACTCCTCCTTTTGGTAAATAATTGAATTTAAAAATTCTTATTTCAGTTCACAAGACATTCGTTGACTCAAATTTCTCCTTTCTGCTTTTCACTCAGAAGGGTAGATTAATTCTTAATCACTCCGTTATCAGGTATCCTTTGCGAAAAGAGCAAGTTCTAGTATCTAATTCTCTTATCAAGAATTTGTTTTACGTCACTTTCAATCATAGAATGATATAGTATTCGATCGATCTTATCTTTAACGTACGTGATTTCTTTCTTTGAATTTATCAAGCACTCGGATGCTTTACTTGATCTTCTTGCGAGAATTCTCATCAGAAAGGATACTAAAAACGCTTTCATAATTAACTTCCTGTTTATGGCTAAAATGTTTCTCCTTTATTCTCTAAGATCGAGGATATAAATTTCATCCGCTAAATCATAGCCACCGATACCAAACGTATTTCACCCTGTCAACACATCTATTGAAAATGCATACCTATGCAAAGATAGGTATCTTGCCTACAACGTAATTATAGTTGTGTAAATTCGGATAAACTAAAGATATGCAGAAAATATAATCGAAATAGATTTATGACGCAACAGAAACTTCTGGGAAACACCTCTTAAATAAAAGATCTAATATTCCTGAATAACACGAATATTTCTACTGGAAGATGAATCTTACTTCACTCCTTTTTTAATACGTTTTTAACTATTATTTTCCTCAAGAATTTTGAATTGCCGCATACCTGATTTTTTCATCAGTTCAAAAAAGTAACCGACAGCGAATAACCTTGGATAGAGATACGGCTCTAGTTTACACAAACGTAACTTTCTTCATAAAAGCGTGAAATGAGTCGACAAATTCTCGATGAAACTCGGATAACTTCATACGTACTATTTGCAGGCTGTTTTACACGAAGATAATGTGTGCAAGCAGTGAGACATTTTAAAGATTGAGCAATTGCTGAAAGAAATTGACACGCCCTCGGTGCAGGGACATATTTTACGTGAACTCCTATTACATAACCAGAAGCAGTATCAAAGGGTTATAAAACTTTCCCTAAAAAAAGGCAAACATTATAAGATAAACAATGTTGTATGTCTATCAAAAGAAATTCGTGCAGTGATGCTGGAAAATATCAATCGGCAAATAATTCTGTTTGAAAAGAAATTTGCTACACTTTTTCTTCGAGGATCAAGCGTTCACTATCTGCAGCCATGTGTTTGAACAGACATCAGCTCAAAAAAGGCGCGGGTACATAGCCTTACGACTTTCAGTCTCCAAAAGGTTTGGATATGAGAATTATTCGCTAGGACTGGGTTAGTAGTATAATAAATATAAAACCTCATAATTACCATGGCATAGATTCTTAGTCATCATAGAAAAACATAATTAAGTAATATGAATTAAATAGAAGTTTAAAGGTTTACTATACGAACTAAAAAACTTTAAAAAGTCATTAATTTTTCTTATTATAAAGGTGAAAACATGATCCATAAATTGTATAAATTTTTAGCTGTCTCCGGTACATAGGCATAAGAGTATCTAGACTAATTTCCAATCACTTTCAATGCTAAAGAACTAAGGAAATCAATATAACGAATCAGTGACGAGAAAAACAGAATTACTGTACAGAAAATTATTAACATCACTTGTAGGTATTTATTCCTTATGCTCGTTAAAATTCTTCACTTTTTCATTCTTTCAAAATTTACCTGAAGTTTCGATCTTAAAATAGATTTAAAAATTTACTTGAAATCCCAATTTTAAAAGTAGAAGATCAAAACAAAGGGAGTAAAGAATATTTTCAACTCTTGTGCCGATGAAAATTCAAAAGACTATAAGTAAACTCTTTAAACGTAAGATGAATTATTTCTCTGAGGGATTGATTGAACCAAAGTTCGTCTAAATTTGAAGAAAATCAAAGTTGAAATTTAAATCAGAATTTTGACTAGTGTAATCAATTACATCATTTACGAATAAAACTTACAATTTGAAGCAAATTTCAAACCCAGAGTAAACGAATTGAAATAATCGATATACATTTACATTCTGCATAATTGGTGAAATAGATTCTAAGGAAGCGATCGCAAAAATGTATCCTTACCACGTAAACACATGTCCATTAGGGTCATCTGCTCCAGAGCATCGAATGTTACTTTCCCTCCGTTATCTTTAATGGCCTTCAACACCTCATCCCTTAGCTTTGATTGCGTCTCCCTGTCGTGTGACAACTCAAATAGAGCGAAGCTTGTTAGGGTCGCCGTGGTTACTGAACCGTCTCCGAAGAAGGCCATTGCCACCGCTGTGAGGTCATCCAAGTCCTTTGGTTCCATCGCAGGGGTGATGGCTGAAGGAGAGCGAACCAAATAGTTAAGCATAATTATGCATTTGAACATGATATATTGTAAAATATCATCGCTAAATATAAGCTATTTACTTGCAAAAGCATACAATATATAACAATCGCATATAAAAATAGCAAAACAAGTGGAAACGAAGTATCAGAGTTGACAAGAATAATGAAGATAACCTTCGATACAATGTAAACTTCTTTCTGGACTCAACAATTGTATGATTCAATTTAATGAATGGTAATTGTCACCATAAGCGGAAAGATCTATTAGATTAAGCTATTTCTTCGTTGCACTTCAAGGCGCGGTGAGTGATAAACTTCTTATCTCATTTATGCCTTCTCCGTAACCTTTGAAGGTAGAACGAGCCTTATAATATGAGTTTTTGTATTGTCTCAATTGTTGATCTTCAGGTACTCTTCTTCAGCGATTAAAGTATTGATTGTTGTAACGATATGTGAAATCAAGCGCAACAATAACAATTATAATTTTCTATTGAGAAGCTAATTGTCGTCGAATGACTGTCAATAATTACGGTCGAGCTAATGTGATTTTAGTAATAGTTGAATTATAGAATGGGATAAGGCGAATCCTGATTATTGCGGCAGAAAACAATAAAATACACTTTCCCGATCTTGCGACTCTTGGGTTGAGAATTATCTTGATGTTTTTACAGACAGTATTTGATTAATTTCGTTCCACAACTCATTGATCACTATCTTCTACAATCAAGATCGTTGATATATTGGGTGATATAAATCATTAAATTAAAAGCCGAATTATAAAAACAAACAATTTGAAACTTGATATTCTTCGGGTGTATATCTGGATATCAAAATTAAGTCGTGGCCTTGTTAATTCTCTTGTATCTACTCTAATACGATAAATCCTTCTCGTGGCAACTGCCCCGTTTACTTCGACCTCCAGGAGTTGCAAGAACCACCAACAAGTCTTTCTCACTTCAACTCCTAATCAATTAAGGCAAATTCCAAGTAACACAGGAAGTGTTTTACGGAATAAGAAAGCAAACATTCGCAGACATGCCCTCGGAGGGGAGCATGACGTTGACAGCACATGGAGGCGTTTTCAAGGCCCTCGTGATTTCGGACGAGAATGCATTATTTGCACTCCGTGACTCTGCTATCCAATGCAAGAGGTACGCAATGGTAGTAAAGTGATGGTGGGTGGTTCTCAGAATGCACAACGAAACCTTAAACGTAGAATTCATAATGCCGAAAAATAAGAATTTCCCAGGTAAAAGCTTTATTTGGCCTGTACTCAATAAACAACCAAAAGTGGAGAGGGAGTAAAGCCTTAATAAATGAAGAAAGAGATGAAGTCTTTGCTTTCCTTGCTAAGCTATAAATTCACGTATCATTTACTTCAGCATTACGTCTTCCAGTAAATGAAAAATTTTTCAATTTTGAACATATAATTGATCAAGGTTAACTTCACTTTTCAGCAACGTGAGTCTTAGCTTTCATATCTCTTGAACTACGATCTTGTTGGTACCGTCCTCTTGTTTCAAGAAATTTTATAAACTGTATAATATAAAAACATTCACATTTTTCTGCTCCAAAAGACAACTACGATGTATTTCATTCTCTAACAAGTAGTAATAGCGTAAATAAAACAAAATCATTCAAATTTAAAGAAATAAATATTCATTGGATATAAATATAATTGATTTTCTATTAAATATCTTTGTGTGACCTTAATTCTTTTAATACACAAATACTTTGCGAATATAACTTTATTCTCTATCCATTTCCCTTTATGACGCTTTCGTTAATAGAATTTTCTGATATGTTTAAAAAGGCCAGTTTCTGTTATTCGTTGTCCACAAAAAGTACTTCCTCATTTTATCAGGTTTGGAAACATTTCGGTTGAAATAAATTGAGAAATATCGTCTTTCCACTATGCGTCGATGAAATTCCGAGACCAGTAACATTTTATCGAACGTAAGTTACTAAGATGTACTTAAGGATCAATCATCGTCAACTTTACCGAGTAAAGATAAAGATATCAAATACTGCCTCACAATCGTAATAGTGGAATTGCTTCAATGATCCGCGAACGCTTTCAAGAATGTCTTTGAGTCAAAGATCGAGTTTCGACATTGTGTTTGCCCGAATGAGAAAACTACATCCACTCCAAAAGTTTCAAAAGAAGAGTTTATCATAAGAGGCACTTTTTTTAAATGCATTAATAGAAATGTTCCTACCGTATCTCCCTATCGTAAATTCCAATGACTCTTATAAAGATTAAAATCGACAATTTTAATGAAAGGAATAAAAATTTTCGATACGAAATACCTCGGATATGACCCAGATAAGTGTACTCAACCAATTCCTCTGGTTTGGGTTGATTATTTAAGTATATAAAAAACACTACTCGGTCATGATTGGATCATTTGAGCGTGAATTAATCATTATTACGGGTTTATGTACACATACGTGTATTTGGCAATCGCCCACAATTTCGATACGTTTACTTTTTAAATCGAATTGCAACAGAATAAAGAAGAGTATCGACTGAAATAATAACTTAAAATTTTGAATTTCACTGCTGAATATTCATTTTCTTATATTATCCAGCAATTATGTCACACTCAACATTATCGATGATTGTTAAGCATTTGATTGTTCCTATTTCATAAGTTCCGTAATAATAATCAACGCGGATTATGTGGAGATTAAGCAATAATAGCGGATTGAAGGAAGGTCTCTATCTCTCGAAATCTTTTGAGCTCGAACAATACTGATTGACACTAAAATAGCAACAGAATTTAATTCTACCATACACACAAGTCTAAATTAATAATTTTATGTAGGGGCAGGAAAATACGTCCATGATTCATAACCGCCCGTCGTTGCGTCACGGATTGTTGTTGCACAGTGTTGGAATGCTTCCAAACAAGAAATGAAAGACCCTTATGACGTTCTTGGTTTAGCAGGAAGACATCTCAAGTTTCCGATCAGGAAACATCGCAAATGGAATGTGATAGGTATGTCTTACGACCGTCTAGGAAGGTTAAAAACACTGCTTCTCTTGGTAAACAAAAGGAAAAATGACTCTCATTAAATAATATTGAATTACTTTCCTACAGAGTTAGAGGCATTAGAATTCTTATGAAACGTACAGGATAATGTTGTATTTTCATTTCAATCGAAAATTTTCGCACGGTTAAAATCACTCTTTTTCAACGTTCACTTTCAGAATAATATGGAGAATACTGAGAGCATGTACATATTATAAATTATAATTAACATTATAGATAGATAGAGACCAACATGAAGGAAAGATGAGTTTAAAGAGTTAGTTTTTAAGAGATAACTAAAAATAGAGATTGAGTACAATAGTTTGATAAATTTACACTACGCGTTTAAAAAAACAAATTGTGATCTTTCATGTTTTAAGTAAGAAGTCATATCGGAAATTCAAAGCTTTTGCTTGTAAGTGAATAAAATCCTGCAGAGAGAGAATAGGACTACTTATGAGGAAGTGTGAACATGTTTTCCCTTTGATAAGATATATCCCCTTATCATACGAAAAAAATGCTATGCGGACCATGGTAACCGTGCAAATTTTGCGAGATGGGAATCTTTCTAAGAGAGAAGATCGAATCGTAGATTACATTTACTAAATAGAATTAGAGAAGGAACGTTCAAGGAAGACGTAGTACGGATTATATGCCCTCCCTCCTATACAGACCGATCGGATACAACCAATAAAATATGAAAAATAGAAGCAAAAACTAAAAGATTCAAAGATTCGTTTTTTCCTCGAACTATAGGCGAAAATAATCGTTTAGGGAACTCATGATGCACCCCTGCCACACACCCAGGGGTGGGTCTCAGGGTATCCACATAAACATAGATAAAATTGATTGCCTAAAACTTCATTTCTATTTTCTAGATATCGTTGAAAAGGGGTAAAGAGCATTAGTGTCAATACTAAGTTCTTTTTTCACTTTTTCTTACAATCTGAATAAAGAAAAACGAATAATATCTTTCACTTAATTTCTTTCACCAAAATAAACATTTCCGGTCAATCGAGCATAACTTTCACGGGTCTATTTACTCTTCTCGAAGAATGATAAATAAATACGCAAATCATTTACCGTTTTTATCGAACGAAAAAAGAAAGATTGAGGTTTCTCTTTTCCCAAAGACTTCTTAATTTTAAAATAAATATATGCGTAAGGAGTTTTCATAGAGCCATGGCTACCACCTTCTGTGTATTTCATTTGTCAAGTATATAATTTACTCCATAATTATGGAAGATTATATAATTACGGAATATCCTGGAATCGGAAATTCGACTTCTGGGGCGCGAGGCGACCTTACTTTAGACAATTTCTACTGTTCAGCAAGATGGATACGATAGCTTTGCAAATTAATCGAGCAACAAGAAAACATTTCCAACAACAGCAGCAGTGTCATGAATCCCGATTTGAAATTTAAGTTTCTTAATTTCCAACGGAAGTTTGAACTACATGAACCAATAATGACCACCATCCTGAAGTACTTTTTCTCCCAATGAATTTATTTTTGAATATTGAATGGATTTTTTTGATCAACAGTTAATCTTTCATCTTTCAGTTAATTGATTCGCGAGTTTTATTTTGCAATAATTTTGTGAAGAATTGCAGAAGGAAATCATTCTCGATCGCGTTCGATCAACAGGATTTTAGTTAATTTGAAATGAAACTCTATTCGTCTAGTTGTTGATGAAATGGGAAAGAAAGCAATCATATTTTATTTTAATAATAAGCCCAGGTACTTCAGATTCTCAATCACTTAATACCTTCCATATACATCAGGGTAAATTACTAATTTATTGAAATGGGTTTTATTCTCAATGGAATGAATCATAAGTATTAGAGTAAACGCTTAATAGACCTTCATTCGCACTGATCGCAGATGATAGCAATAACGTACCTAACAAGATATGATCAGTTCCCTTTCTAACTCTTGACTCTCAGAAGTTAATAATGAAATCAAGAAGACATACAAAATATCTTCGCTGAGTCAATTGCACTCCAGATAAGACACTGATCGATGTTTAAGATACTGAAATACTAAATACTAATGTATTTTATCTCAGTTGATAATACGTACCTGAGAGGGTCCGAATTGAAACTTTGATCAATCAAAAAAATCAGCTATAAGATAGAGAAAAAATCATTTCAATGTACTTTTGAAAACGGTTATAACTCAGCAGAGAAATATAAAGAGATTTTATATATCTTCTGAATATTCATTCTCTTTTTATTCATTTTTATTGTTTTACTCACCCTGAGTGGGGAACATATCTACGTTAAAAAAGGCCTTCTTATGGTGAACTATTAATTGAATACGGAAATAAAAGATAGATAGAAAGGAAGAAAGAGATTTTCTTGTTTGAATATTTACATCCATACCTACATTTAATCTAAAAGGACAAAGAAATCTCGATTTGTATTTCTCGTTTGGGAGGGGCTGCAATGAAAGAAACAAAAGAATAACTATACCAATGAATAAACAAATATCAATTATGGTGGAATCATCCATTACAATGCTCAACCTATTATGAGTTTTTTTTCGGAGTCTGAGGCTCTAATCCATCAAGATGAATTCAATAGCGTTACGAAAATTTTAAAGGAACAATAAGTTGCATGGATAAAATGTTTGAATTCTTTACTGATGTATAATAAATTATATTGCTAATAATGATTCATTGTTGCTACGTCCATGTCTTCCAGCGTTCGAGGCTCATTGTCGATTCGAAACATTCATTGTTGTGGTGAAGGGACAGTATTTTTGAAATACTAAAGTAATTAAGGAATTAAAGAAATGTTCAGAAAACTTTTGGAGGATTCTTCGAGAAGCATTTTACTCTCAACTGCATGCAATAATAATAAGAGTCTGAAAACTTTTAAATTAACGTTTTGAGACAATTCTTCAACACACTTTAAAGTATCAAGAATGAATCTTAAAAAGTTCAATTACATCAATAAATTTGAAAGCAACAAGAGACAACTTGCTACAAGATCATTCAAACTACGATTCAATAAATGAAATAAATCGATTGAAAGACACTTTGGACTAGTGCCAAGTGCGTGGCATTCCATGACGAAGGACGTTCAAGCGCAACTGTTTTAAAATCCACCCAATGGAAGTTAAAGTACCTAACAGGTGATTGGAATGTAATAATAGGTAATGAGAAGACATTAAAATAAAACGCTTGCGAACATCGCACACGTCTCTTAGTTACTTCATCGAGGATTATCATATTCACACTTCCACATTCATCATCACTTCTACCCATTAGAAATTCTAAGAACCTTCATTTTGAATAATTTTCTTGGCCACTTTCCATTTCAGCTCTCTACCTACTTGAAGCATTTTCACCTCAAAATCTTTCCCCTTAAAAATCGTACGGCGTTGAATATTTATTCTGGACATTAGCATGTCTTCCTCCAGAAGATTTAAAGAGGTTACAATTCACTGAAAGAAGTGGCACGGATTATAACACACATCGCGGCCATCCACAGGTAAAAATGAGGTGTCCAAAAGGGAGTATTTCAGAAGATAAAATAAAGAACAAGGCTTGTTAAGTGGATTAGAGGGATAAATGTAATATTCAACGATTCCTTGTAGAAGAAGATTGGAGAGGAGAAACCGCTTTAGTATTTTTTGTATTTTGAGCTTTAATTTTTAAATTGATTCATTATTCTATCTTTGCATTGTTTTCGCTAATTCTTAGGTAATAATTGCCACCAAAACCTTATAAATCTAAATGACCAATTGTGTGCTAACAATCACAATTCTCACGTAAAGACGCACTATAATTCATAGTTCACAAAACAACGACATAACACAGATTATTATCGCGGCATATTCTTGAAAATTTTGAATATTTATGAAATTTTGATTAGGTTAATTAATTAATTAATTATTTAAATTATTAATTTCATTAATTAATTAATTAATTCCGAAAATTCTTAGCGAAAATAACACTAGAATTTTATGTACGTAAATACCATCTAAACCGCCTTCGGTGTGTGTCAATAGGTGCGATACACCACGACTTTACTTCCAGTTTCAACGACTACTTCCAGTTTCAACGACTACTTCCAGTTTCAACGACTACTTCCACATATTGTCGACATTTACATTCGATACCTCCGATGGAGACCACTCACCTCTTGGTGTAACCTTGCTTTCGCCGCAATTCGCAGACAGCTTGCCGTCCTTCCACAGTTCAATGAGCAGCTGCATGAAGTCACCTCTCGTGACCCCTTCTCTCTCCCTACGCCAAACCTCCTCGAAGGTAGATTTCCGAAAATAATCCCTGACTTCCGTCGGCACAAAGGGAATCCCAAGAAGCCTTGCAAGCCATGGGATCTGTAGGAACACTAGGGTGGACAGGGACTTCTTGAGGGAAGGTTCCAGCAACTTCCTTCCCATTGACCTCAACTCAGTGTCCGGATGATGTATGGCGTCGCAAGGTACACCTAGGGCACATGTGGACAAAGTGCTGGTGGTAAAGTTGGAGCAAAGCTCCCTCAGTTCCACTTCAAACGGACCCCCATTGGCAAGTCCTTCTTCCAGGTATCCTTCTAAGTAGCCGCAGACTTCGGGAAGAAGTTCGTAGATCTCTCGGAGTTTGGTGGCGGTGAAGCAGGTGACCACGGCGGACCTCAGCCTACACCAGCGCTCCCCGGACAGGGCGAACAGGTGTCTGCTGAACATAGGATCAAGGTTCTCGTCGCCATGGATCTCGTTGGCAGGGAAGTGTTCGAAATCATTCACCAGGATTTTGCCGATGATTTCAGGGTCACGTAGCAGAAAGGCCGGCTGAGTAAACTTGTGTATTCCTACGTATCTAGAGTGACGAAAAGAATATAATCAGTGGCTAGATTTGCTTAGGATCAATGTGAGATATAGTAAAAAAACATATACTTATGTAAATAATTTACGCTTTATGAATAAGAACGGTTGTGCAGCTTCTAGAATGTTCGAATGAGTCGCTGACGAGTGAATAGTCCGCATTTTAAACGGCATTATTTCAGTAAGACATAAATCTTTGGAAAGGAATTTCAATGAATTATACTCCATTTCGTAGATATACCTATCTTCCTATTAAGCAAATTTTCAGTGTGGATCAAAAAATGATGGAATAATCGAGCAAAAATCACACGATTTAAGTAAATATCTTGAAAATTTAGGATCATCCATCTAAGTTCGATTCTAAGAATAACGCAGAGAGAGTTTGTGCAGCTTTGAATGAAGGTCACTTCCTCCAATGCGTTTTCTTCTGCATATTTAGGTGTAAATAGAAATGTTTCCTCAGGTGTGAAATAAACAACAACTAGCAACAGAAGTATCTATGGAGATTAACGCATTAAAGCAAATAGATTACATCATTCACAACCTTATTCTACGCGATGATTTGTAACTCTTATAGGAATAAGAGAAATGTACAGATCAGACCTGATTTACTTGAGAGATAGACTGCGGTCCATCGTTCCTAAATTATATAATTAGATTAGTACTTGTAAAAATATCTTCATATTTCTTACTTTATTCAGTGTTATTATAATTATTTCATCATTAATTTCAGGTTTCCTACGAAATTTTATATCCTCATAAATCCGCTAATCACCTTTGAACCTTCCAAATAAATATTAAATTTACCAAATTTTACTCGCACACTTACCCATTTCAATAGAATCTAATTACTTAATTATAAATTTATTGTAGTTGTGGAAATCTAGAGAAATAATTACCTAGTATCAATTATTCTTTAAATCTGCTTATTTTTTATCCTTTTCAAGTGAACAAAATTTTAAAACAAGTATATACATTTGTACGAAATACTTTTCTGTTTAAGTGCCGAATGGCGCTATCACGTTCTGGCTGAGAATGTTGGGTTGAACTTGGTTTCAGATTCCAGAGATTATATCCAAATTACACAGAGTTTTAATTGAATTTAAAAGAATTGAATTGTTTCCAAGGAGCCCTCAAAGCAAAAAAGCAGGTGGGCGTGGCAAAGGAAGGAATGGAGTAGGAGTGGAATTACGTGTTCGCCCACTGATTTCATCTTCTTGCAGATGCACAGTTAACAGAGAGAAAGTTTGACAGGTGTAAGAGAACACTGTTCACACCACATGGAACTTTAAGAGACACTTTGACTGACTGATAGCGAATTTTTACGACAAAATTCTATCAGAAGAGACGTGTGATATGAGATAGGAAATATGAGAGTGGAACCGAGATCATAAATCGAAAGAAATATTTTAAACTGAATCATTCCACCCTCTCCAAGCCAAAGGAATTTACGAGGAAATTGAGATAGAGGGATGATTAATACATGATAAAAAGGTTAAGAATGGTGAACTAGAGGCGTATATACACTGAGATAATCAAGACGCGTGCAGTCAAAATACGCAATGATAATATATATACTTTGCAAAATACTTTAACAAAGAATGTGAGATTAAGTATGACCATCAATTTCCTAAACGTCTGGAGGAGGATAAGACTATTCTTAGTATTAAAGAGGATTCACGTTCCCTTTTAGCAATAAGAAGCGGATATCAGCTTTTATCAACCATAAATTATTCTATTGTTACTGGCGGAATCCATTCGAAAGGTAACCTTGTTTTTTTAGATATATCATCAATAGTGGTCCGTATAATCTGGAAAATATATATAATTATATATAATTATAATTGCCACATATAAATTGGATTGAATTTAAAGTTGTAAAGACTACGATGGATCCATCTCCCTCAATCTTCATAAGAAAACGATCGGCATTCGTCAGAATTCGTTTGCCAAAGTAATTTAATGCAATTGTTTATAAGACTAAACTATCAATTTTCAACACGGTGCATATACGATTTCATTAAGAAGATATTGAATTCTATATTATGATGTGTTTTATTCTCAAAGCACGAACGATGTTCCATGTTTTATTCCTTATTTACATTTTGACCAAATGAATAACTACCATGCATATATAACGAGCAAGCTTTCTACATATCATGGTTAATATATCTAATAGGTGTGTTAACCCATTAAAATATTAGGTAACGAAATTTTATTCACTAGCTTACGCTTTTTCTGAGTTAGATGTTTCAGTTTGGGACTAGTCCCGTATCTAACTTTCCTAAAGTGAATGGATACCTTTATTCTATATAATGTATCATTAGAAGGGTATTGAGGAGAAACGGATACAAAAAAAGTGAGAAAGGAACATGAGTCGAACCCGGATCTCCAGATTATCTATCGGTTTTTCACGGTCATAAATGTTGAGCCATTGTTCCGGTAAATGGAATTTTGAGGTTCGAGTTTCCTATACATTCAGATTTCTTTTTCATGTCCTCTTGTCCTTGGGAATTTCCTTGGGCACACGTCTTACACTTCATTAGAAATCTGAATATTAAACGATAAAATTCTTACGAAGAGATGACGAGTTTATACGTAAGATTAAAAGATTTGTACGATAAAATGAGGAAAGAAAAAACTTGACCTTTCCCTAAGATGAGCAATCACCAAACCCAAAGCTTATGAAATAAAAACTGTTTATATACTGTACATATGTATCTGAAGAATGTATACGTATTTCACCGCTGATGAACCCATGAGGCATATCATAGTTCCTTTTGAACCTTAATATTTGTTAACTGAATCGATATGAAATTTTTCCAATGCACTTTTATATATTTTAAATATATATATTATAGTTATGTTATTTTAAATTATATACAATTGAGGAATAAATATATTTAAATTAATCTCAATATTTATCAATAAAAACATGGTTTACCTTAAAAATATTCTCTAAACGGTTTGTAATTTTCATCACAAAAATGTTTTTATTTACAAATAGAAACACAATTCAGATAGTGGAGGAAATCTGGATTAAAAATTGAGTGTTGAGGATTTATTTTTATAACATATAAAATATTCTTTAGTCCTAGTCTTATCCTCATGATAAACATGAGTGCTACCAATTCATAATTTAAGTGATTCTATTGTAGGGGAGAAAATTTGGCCAATAGTGGATGATCCAAGTTTACGGGCCAAAAGTTGATCAATTATGTTTGTAGGACATCCGTTTCTTAAAAGTAATATATTCAACTATAGTTAATTCTAATTGGAAGCCTGTTACTTAAAGATAGATGGTTATATTATATATGGTTATAGTCTCTAAATGAAGGAATGGAAGGCGGTAAGTTTGTGGGAAAAAAGGTTTTAAAAGAAAGTGCTTGCAGTATGAATAATCAGTTTATGAAGTCTAAGGAATATATTATTATTATAACACGAATTAGTGGAAAAGTGACTCATATATGATAGAAATTCAACAGTTTTCGATTGAAGTCATTCAAACCTTCCATTAAATCATACGCAAATTTTTAACATTCAATGGAGATCTAATTTGAAAAATAATATCTACTCAGCCTCTTCAGAATCTGCAACGAGCAAATTTTGTTTGGAATTTATGGGCGAACTATTCCACAGGACTCTTTTCTTTCTCTTTATGAAAAATCGTATGTGTTATTCAATAAGTAGGCCATGGTCTAAATAAGACATTCACCACAGAGCTTATAGAAGGAAAGTATTTACGCAGACGTTGTGCCTAGTCTCCGCATTAGCTAATTTAATTATACTCACCATATATGCTGATTTCAAAAATACAACGAAAGATTTGAGATTGCTAAACAAACTCACAACAGAATTCTTCACGACTAAATTTTTCAAGTTTTTAGATTATCATAACATACTTCCTTACATACCAATACACATTTAAAAATTATAATATCATTCATTGTGTGGACAAATGCTACTCTTTATGTAATAATTTAATCTAATAATCATTTTAATTAATTATTGCACGACTTCTAATAAGTTAAAAATTACAGGTAGTAAGACATTAAAAGGGGAAAACTAGTAATACCTTTATTAGTATTCAATGAGCTCAAGGATTCCTTTTCCTCATTTATAATTTTCCTTGCAAACCTTATCCATTTCCTCATGATATTTCTACTCTTAGGAAGTTTACTTAAACATTCTTTCAAAGAAAACTACCTTCCTCAAACGCTAAATATTCATTCTTGAAACTTATTTGATCCATTGAGGAAGTCATATGCTTTATTAAGAAGAATAGCATTCGAGTAGAAAATGAAATAAAGAATATGTATAACTAATGACATTGGTGTGGTAAAGAAAGTGAATGAGAAGTGAAAGAGAAAATCTTTCATGATACTTTAGCATTACTTAAAGCTTTCAAAATGATCCTTCAAATTCTTTCCAAACAAATTTTTAGCTTCGAAGAGTCGTTTCCATCAATCAGAGAGAATTATAAATACATTATTTTTCGTGAGAATACATCGCAGGTGATTTTTTACTTCCCACCGGTGACCTTCAAAATCTGCCATAGGCATGAGTCATTGAGTGTGGGAAAAATGAGATTTGGTCTATCTGTGACGAATGTTCCAGTTGCATGCCTGTTGCATGATTGAAACCATGAAAAATCACCGTTTCTAACTTTCTTATGAGAACCAAATTTACAAAGGTTTATAACTTTCAAACTTTTTTTCTATAAATGTCTATATATTTCGCTCAATGAAATTTTATTGGAATCTTTTATCTACCTTTTCTTTTATAGAGAACATCTCTTCTAAAAATTTAAATTGTATTGGAAGAACGGAAAAACTTATCATTAATTCAATTATACAGTAAATTGTGAATTGATGAGAAAAATAGTTAACATTACAAATAACCAAAAAGTATAATACATTTGATAACATATTACTATTTAATGTTCACATGAACAGAATAAGCCATGATTCTACTTTTTTGCGTAGTATAATACACAGCAGAAAATTGGCAAAAGTAGCTCAAGGTCTTGAAAGGTTTTTGTACCGTTTCCACGGAATCTCTGCACCTCTGGCTAAAATATATTTATGGCTGAATTTTCAGGTAAACATTTATCTGATTCTTACGTCATCTTCCATGAAGGACCTTCCTTGCACGCTCAAGAGCTGCAAAGATTTTGGACCCGGATCAATTCTCTGCTAATACCTTACTTCCAAACTTACTGCATCATTTAAACCGATTGCGATAAGAAGAATGATAGGCTTTCATTCTTGAAGTGTAGAAGAATATTAAGAAAAACTACAAGCTTAATATTATCGTAAAATATAAAAATTAGTTCTGGATGATTAGTAAATATCTTTAAAATTCTTCTATTATCTGGAAAAAGATACACTCAGTCAGTAAAACCAAACTCAGATGCTAACATCGGATCAAATTCCGCATCTCGAATTAATTAATTCTTGGGTTTATTTTCGCAGACTGTGGCGACCACAGTTTCACCGGAAGGCAAACGACCTCACAGCGATGACAAGACCACTATCCGAAGGCGGTTAGCCCCTTCAGACATTTGAGTCATCCATGCATGTTTACGTCTGGTGTCAGTAGACAGAATACTATAGTATCCCACTCTTGTCGAAAATCATTTTAATTCTAACCTAGAATTTGGTCTGGTGACGTCATTCAACTCTTTTAAAAACGGAAGCAATTTATAGATTATAATTTACGCTGAAAGGATAGACTTATCAATACTTCAGAGCTAGATCAAATAAAGACCTTCTGTAGGTATGGCCTTCGGTACACTTAATAGCGTAGAATTAATTAATAACATATATTGATAGACTTTGAAGGCAAGAATATGCCTCTTGCGTATTCGTATCGAAGACACGGTCCCTACAATAATACCCTGTGTAATTTTACGCAAATAGATTTGAGAGAGAATGAGATGATGTAATTACGGATTTAGGTAACTAACTTTCTTAGCATTATTCTGAATAAAGTATTGTAATTAACGAAGTGAAAAATTTGGATCTCTAAGAAGTCATTAGTATCTATAGCATTGAGAAAATAGAGGCGTACAAGGAATGTAAATATATAGTTCATTTGCTATAGCGATAAAGAATTCAAAGAATTTATAAAACCTATAAATAATTTGAAGTATAGAAAGGAATAAGGATAAAAAAATTAAGACTTGTTATCTCGATTCGGTTTTGAACATGCAATACTAAGGATGATGAAAGTGCTGAATAAAAAGATAAACGGATTAAATAAATATTGGGAATTGTGGGAAAATATTCGGCTCTCATCTCTTATTAATGTTATAAATATATAAAGTAGATATATAAGTTTCAAAATTTGGAGATATTCGGGAGGTTTCAATTTATCGAATACCATGATTGGTTATCGTTTCTCACGACTGACTTTTCCAGAAATTGATTTCTTTGCAAAGCCGGCTTCTTTCATTACAAGCAAAGAAAAGTGAAAGCTTTAAAAATTATCGAATAAAGTTTTTGTGGAATAAAACAATTAGCGTCTGACCGCTTCAGAGTATAAAACCTACACTCCTTTTTTCTAAACGTTTAAATTAAACGTAAAAACGTTTTCCTTCTCATTCGTTTTAATGCGAATTTAAAAAAGAAAAGTTTTACTTCGACAAGGAAAATATCTTTTTATGCATGAAATTTCGACCGAATTTTAACTTCACTTATCACCCTAACAAATGGAGAGGTATTGAACACCGACATTCTTCATAACATTGTTCAGCAATTAAAATTAGGAAGACGAAAGCTTTTCGCACAAAATATTAAATTGAGATACGCTTCTTTAGAGAAATGGAAATGTGCTCCTGACCTTCTAAAAAGGTTTCCCCCAGTTCCCGGCATTCAGATGTGAAATCTCCCTTCTTCACTTAAACGAAAAATTGATCAAAAGTATTATTTTTATTATTATTGTCCGTGATTTTTTTTGATTAACTTTTAAAGTTTCAAGTGATTTATATAAACAACGGTATTAAGTTTAAATACAATTAATATTGGGGTATAAACAATAATGTCACTTATTAATTAAAAATGATTGTCTAGCTCATTATTACAATTAAGCTATGACATCTAATTGGCAAGGTTTTTGTTACAATAGTCGAACAATGGGAGTATTTAAATTGATCGAAATGACAATAGATCATGAGGCTTAGTAAAACGTAGAAAATTAAAAGTATAGATGCTGAAAGAAAATCCTTGATACTAACCTGACATCCCTCCTACTGTTGTATAGATCGCTGTACACCTCTCCTATGGGTTTAACCAAGAGCGCAGCATCCGAAACACTCCCCAAGAGAGGAACGTGCTTAACAGTGGGTACACCGCGTCTTCTAAAGTACATACGAGGAGCCAAGAAGAGCCAATAAAACCCAAGGAGGTTGAGGCTTCCGACAGCACCAAGAGCCCACGAGAGCCACGGGTGAAGCAAATACGAAGACATGACGACTGCCGCTGCGACGGCGACGGACTGAGCCAAGGCGGATGCTGCCCACGGATTCTTATTCCCCTCCTTAGCGTTCACTTACCCCTCCGAGGCAACCACTTATCTCACATTTCTTCCCTTACTGATAAGCTCTCCCTTCTGAGGTACCGGGTTTTTTCCCACGACGAATGCTGCAGCACAATTTTTATTTTAGGACAATTTCCCCCAGGAAATGTTCGATAAAATACAATGCACTACGCTCGCTAGTATCCGGCACGGATACACATTTCAGTACAGAAGAACGGATCTGCACGGAACTTGAGTCAACCCAATTTCGCCTCGTTTTTAATACATGAGAAAATACTCTTGAGTCTGCCGGGTCCGAATGTCAATAAGTTTTATTGGTGTTCCTGGCCTAAGTCGTAGTAGTCAATATGGGTTCATAGTTGCAATTGATTTTTCTACTGTGCAGGGGATTTTAGATTCCAATCGTTTTCTTTCTGTATTGATAATTTCTGTAATTCTTATAACTCGAAATAAAAAAATCGTACTTTTTTTCGAGTTTTAATTTTATTCCTCCATAAAATTAAGTATTGTAGATTTAGCCATTCTCAACAGAAGCTGAATTCAGGCAATAAAACGATGACGAATCTCATGATACACACTTTTCATACTTCCGAATTCATATTTTTTTAATTTTTAGCAACATTAGTCTAAATTGTTAAATGTATCTAAATTTTCATTCGAACTAAGAAATCCTGAGGAAAAATTTGTTCTGAATTAAAAAAAATGATAGCTAACTCGAATATCGGCATAAGGATGAATCAATTACAGCCACACAGTTCTCTTCAGCATCATATAGTTCCATTGCTGATGAGACATACGAATAAAATTTCCAAAACATCCAGCTTTTCCGAGATCAAACATGAAAACCGTATCTCTTCGTATTTCTTATGAATCGCTTGTATTTCTATTGTAATCTTTCTGAAGCTTAGAAAGTTAGAGCAAATAAATACGCAACTGTGCTTCTGTAATTGGAATTTCACACTTTGCGTACGCATTCAGTTACGGGTCCTTGGAGAGATTGCTTTACAGGTCCTAACTAATGCTCGGTGTGTATAGTCTATCCAGTAGGAAAGGTGACGGAACAGAAGTTCTTAAAATGGTAAGACAAATCACTCAAAATATCCCACTTATGAGTAAGGAGTTGAAGAGTGTTGTGACACTCAAGTTGAAAGTTATTCTTTGAAATTACTTTGAGAATCCTGGAGGGTAAATTATTGAAGTTCATAGTCATGTATTCGTTAACACGGAATCTAATTCGTTAGCTGCTCCGTATGATGAAGCATTTTAATCCTAATTTCCGTTAAGAAAGGAATCTGCACAATCATCCATCAGAATTTTTAATAGAAAAGGTGATTTTTTTCATAAATTTGCCGGTTTAACCTCTGACTGAAGCGATTTCTCTCGATAAAAACTTATTCTTGAGGTTTATAGAACACGATTTATGTAGGTTTTGGGTAAAACAGTTCACAAAAGCCATCACATTTCATCTGATTGTTATCTTTACCTCTAGATCGTGGGAGAGTTTACATGCTTTCAAGTATTATCTTGAATATAATTTGCATATGAGAACCAAAGTAACAACAATGAACATTAAATCATTGTTTTTAAATAAGAATATCGTTAAAGATTCGTGGTAACGTAATTAACAACAATTACTTTTAAAAATTTAGAGATAAATGAGGAAAATCCATCCACTCATTTCCCGTTGGTGTTATTTACGTTTTCGTACCCGTTTCTGCATCTTAAAAGAAGATTAAGATTTGATGTTGAGCTAATGTAGCCCAATTTGCTCAATTATTTGTTCAGAACAGCTTAGAATTCGTTAGTTACGATAGTTTGCCGTGGTGACGTAATGTATTTGCCTTCACAGCCAGTGTCATTGTCAAAGTCGAAAGCTGTCTCTATCTCCCCCATACCTCATTGAGATTTCACGAGGAAAAGAGAGGACTGAACGAGTAAAGCATTCCTTTAAAGGACCCGACATTTTAGCAAGTGAATTAGAGACAAACTGGTGCATAATAAGAATGGCAACGAATCTCCATAATCAAGCAAATTATCACATACTAACCGATACTCACGGTCCTCCAAGACTTACTTACTCATACCATGTTATTTAATCATTACCATATCACTCGTAACTCACGACGCCTGCTTCTCAACATTAGTTTCTCACCAAAAATTTTCCTATTGTAAAGTCAAGTATTTGATACGTGGAGAGAATTGGTTTTATATATTGGTAATATGAGAACCTTATGAGGAATGGAATAGGAAAAGAAGATAAAAAATAAAAGGCAATTAACTCTGGTCAATTTTCAATACTTTATTCCTTGGATATTTGACAGTAAAATTGTCAATACAATGACAGCTTCTTCAGTTCGCAAGTTGCAACTCTAAACCTCAGTAAAACAACTTTAAAACAGAAATGATATTGATGTAAAACATCATTCCAAATTTCGTTTACACAGTCTAAGGACAATATCATGTATTCTTTAATGAACTACAAGGTTAAACCACTTCTTCAAAACAGGCATACAAGAATCCTTTAATTCAACTTTGCCATAACGAAGCGGTGAGAACTAAAGGTGGTCCTCATCAACACTTCGTTTTGTTTAATTTGCAAAATTCCATCGTTTCACACATTTCTTATTAAATGCTACTGAAGAATCAGGAAACTATAGAATGAAAACTGAGGTGTTATTTTTAAAAAACATTCGAAATAAAAGAAACTTTAGGAAATACATCGGTACAAAAATTAATGGTGGTGTAACAAGTTCTTTACCAATGGACGAATACAGAGAAAAATTATCAAATAAAACGTTTCAAAGAAAATAAAATAATGCCAAATCTTATACTAAAAATTTAAAAAGATACACAAAAAAATCTAATTGTTAGAAACGTACTAATAATAATACTGGTGCATTTGTTGTGAATAATTAACGAAACAATTACAAATTCTTTCGATGAAATATCACATAGGAATAAACAATACTTGATTTATGGAAATGAAATCTGATTTTATTATATATAGAGAATGAAACAGATGAGAGAGAAGACCCCTGCCATACGCCATAAGGTGGTTCGCGGGGTATTTATGTAAATGTAAATGAAGACTTATGGTGGAGGTGCTTTACAATTAACGGCCAAAACAACTACTGTGTGTTGAAGGCGATTTATTAAATGGCCTCGATGAAAACTCTTTTCAGAGTATTATAAATTAAGTAACGATATCAGTTTTGTAACAGAAATTTCTGATTAAACGAGTAATTAACAATTTAAAAGGATCCTTTGAGAGTATCTTTGATTGCATCTTATAGTAACTCAATTGCATTTTCACTAGATATTTCTCAGTCAAAGACCAAAACCGGCGTTTCTTTATGAAGGAGATGGAATTCATACCCAAGAGGTTACGGGAGGATGATGAGTGAGTAAACCCGTCTCCCCAAAAAGTCCGATTTTTTCCTGCAAAAAGTTGATTGCTTTAGCGCCCACGGAATTAGCCTTGTAAACATTCTCAAAGCACCACGTTTCCTCGTGGTAAGCAGATGGAGGAATTTTCCCTCTTTGGCGTGAAACGTTATGCCGTTTCGAAGGCAATCACCGGGGGAAATTGCCTTTCGTCACATTCTCGCAAATGCAATTCCTCATAGCTACACGCATCTTTGTTCCCAATGCATATGTGCATTCCGAGAAGGAACCCCGGAACTGAATTTTGGTTCTGATGCAACGGGAAAGCGTTAGTACGATTGAAAGTGCAAGAGGTTTACCCCCAAGGTCGAATATTTACTATTGTATGTGACGTAAAACGGATTCTAGTCACTAATATTTGTGCTGCGTCAATTTCTCCGAAGATTTTGTCTTAGAACTTGAAAACAGATGTATTGGTTAGAATGAAGTAACGTCTAATGTTCAACTTTTTCCGATCATCCACCAATGAATTCCCATATCATGAATTTCGTTTGTTATGGAGTTATTTAAAGTTAATGAGGTTGACGTACTTAATGAAAAACTATCTTCCTAAATTTGATCAGAATAACTGAATACAAAATAGAAATAATAGCTAATAATGAACATTACAAAATCATTATTGCAGAATCATTGATTAGCATGGTTGAAAATGTTTGTGTACTTTGTACGTAAAAACGGTAAACACTTATAATATGCCAGTTGCTAGTTATACAACGAACCATGAAAGTAATGAATGAAAAATGACAAACGAATATCGATATGCGCGGAATCGACATTACTTCCCGGGCCCCCTAATAATAATCCCATTTTCTGTGGTGAAATTCCTGCAGGCCCCGCCCAAATGGCGGTCTGAATTCCATATACTCTGTCATCCAAACTTTCACTACGATAGACGATGAGCGTTGATAATTGAAGGTTCCGAGCCCTATGTCCTTGAATAATTCGTATTCAAAGCCCTATTCAATGAAATATAGATCGATTATATGAGCCCATACAGAAACGGATTCGAGGTTACAACTTTCACGTAACAGATCAGTGGAAGGAGGTGTTTCTGAAATACGCTTTGTTTGGAGCAATGTAATGCAAAACATTATCTTAAATGTCCTTAAAAAGGGCTACCTATCTATAATCAGTTATTTGATCTCGGTAGAATTTAACGCAATGTTTGAGAAACCATAGGAACATTACTGATCTACAGCAGAGACCAATGGCATCTATTGGTAAATTGTGACCGTAACTGTTGAGAATATTTGTTTATAAGGCTTATATCATTCGTTTTATTTTGAATAGTGTTTAATTGTGCTTTTTATGTAGTGGATTTTTTCTCCATATTTTCTATTGTAATAGAAGTTTTATTTATGTATTTTAATTATGCTGTATACATATGTTTCTTAGAATGTCATTTATACTCTTTAGTAGTGTAAAATGGGGTTTCTGACGCAGTGTTCAGGACCTGTGGTATCATTGACTTCCAAGCGAACATTCATAAGCATAGAAATATTAATCATTACATCATTAGAAAATAAGCAGTGATTTAGAACTAGACAGTCATCAATCATGGTTATTTAGATTTCCTGAACGGGACGTGAAAAACGATGTGAATATTTGGCTAGAGAATAAATATCATGGAATTAAAATCTCTGATGGAGATAATCCATTATTAGAAAATATGCATATGATTACGATGCCCTTTACTGTAAAGGTGCGGGAAAAACGCCACATCTCCAGAAAATTTAAGGGAATACCTTCATCGCTGTTGCCGATTGTCCTTCGTTAAAGCAGTTAACATCAAACCGTAGTTGTTCCCTAAATACTAATAAGAAACCTTTTTTTGTGGTGTGAAAAATTGTGATAATCAACAAACATGTAAATAAACTCATTAAAGATGTTTAACGTCTTAAATTAAATCAATGTCTTCCAAAACGGCTACGTGATCTTATAAAAAATTTGGTTGAGTGAATGAAAATCCATCTGCGCAAAATATTTTCCGACGGAGCAAACTTACAATACTGTCAAGAAAAAAACGTAAGCAAAATTCAAAAACATTGCATAAGATCTGCGCCAGAACACCACTACCCCTTCTGCGGCAGGAACACCAAGTACTCCCAAAATTTGCGCCAGAATTCCCATCTTTACACTACTAAGAGGATTGTTTTCTATTTTCCTCTTTGCTATTCTTAGAGGAATTTTTTCTATGTTTTTTCGATGGACTTTGGGGTGAATATTTTGAGGATTTGGACTCATGATGGGAAATAAAAGACAATTCCAATTAAATTTATAATTTACAATTACACTGCGCCAGCTGGTTCAGCATTAATAATTTATGAAAATAGTTACATTGCGCCAGTTGGTCCCAGCATTGACATTCTAAACGATCATGGATGCACAGCACATGTATTGTATATGCACCATCGAAGATGCATCTATGATTTTTTTTGCTTTAAAACCGCATATTTAACAGAGAATGTCAGGTTTGCACGGACCCGTATGGAAGTATCCACATGTATCACACAGGGGAGTATTCTGGTGAGAAAAGAGTAGAAAAAGATGTTTCATATTTTTTATTTGCATATATATTTATATCCAAGTATCTAATATTTATCATCCCTCGCTCGTCTTAGCGAGGAAAATGTTTTTATCAACTATTCGATTATATCCGTCCCATTCCTCCTAGGAAAACTTATATTGTGAGGGGAAGAATATCTTCCTAGTACTCCATATCCATATGTGGTTTTTAAATGCATCATTATTTCTACGTTATTCTACCACAGGCAAATTGTCTTTGTAAATGAATTGGGGTTTATTCCCCTCGTCGAATTTCCTCTTTAGTTTTTTCAAGAATCTAAGAGTAGAAAAGAATTTTTTAGAATATCGTTGGAAAAAATTTGTAAACAAATTTAAATTTACAAAATTTATGATAATGAGAAAGTGATTATAATTTGAGAACGATTGTAAGTAGAAATTTTACCGGATCATCTAATAATTTAATCCTCAATGCTGCACCATCAGTGAAAATGAAAAAATTTCTCGATGGTCCTCAAGGTGTTAATTTATCATCGAAATCATTTCTTCATGACATATGAGCTGAATTGGAAAAAGAGTAGAAACAGATTTGAAATATTATACTCACACCATCATTGGCAGGATGATAAGAGAAGAAAATATTGGCGCATAAATTTGCGATTGATTGAAGGTGCGTAAAGTGTTGTTTTTCGGGTCCGGGGTCGATGCGGGTTAAGGTTTTTGAAATAAAAAAAACAAGGTAGTAAATGTATACAGATTTTTATTACTCGAAAAGCCAAGGAGGTATTATTAACATTAAGATTGAACAATAACCATTTTTTTAAATTTTGGAGCAGTTTCTGAGGGCACAGACGTAATTAAGGTTCTTGTGAACTGGAAGTAGACAGGTACCTTTATAAGATATTTTTTATTATACTTTTTATTATAATCTATGCAGTGTTCTTCAGTAAAGTGAAAGTTTTTCGGGAGAAAAATTCTCCCTATTTCTAACAATAATTAAACCACAGCCGGCCCATACCCAGTTTTAATCATTTCCATCGATAATATTTTATACTGCCCTCCTTCATTCAGGTCTTCTTTTTTAATGAAAATTCTTTCTGCGTTTCCTCTAATGATCACGTTAGCCATGTCCACTAACATCTAAAAGTAGAAAATCAATTTCAAAAAGGTATTTATCACGCTATAGAAACTGAATTTATTTGATGTAAGTAACAATGAGCTCATCTAATTATAAATCAAAATTTTCCGAGATGAAATTCCGTAAATACAAATTGGTACGAGAGGGACCGATTGGGTTCAATTTTCCATTTTTAAAATCCATCATCTCCTCATGACAAAATAACCAAATTATAAAATTAGTAAATCAATACAGAGGAGAAATCAATGAGAAAATATTTCAAATAATAGTAGGTGTACTCACATCAATGTTGATTCACAGCTGGTGCTAATGAAGATGATTGTAGGGTGGATATGCGGGTTCTGGCGCATCTTATCTTTGATCTAGGAATATTTTTTATATTGATTAATTTTTGATCTGAGTCAAGTTTTAGAGTTGTAGAAGAGATTTATTGTTTCTTTTATTCGAAAAAATATGGACATTGCGCTGGCTGCCCCCAACATTCATAACATTGACATAAATTTATATTATGTTCACATATACCATGTTCAATGCAGTTATTTTTTGGAGGACATTCACGAGCTTTTACATACATATATCCGCATTTGTCACAAAAAAATTGGGTGGACATTTCTGTGTGATGAGGTGAAAATTACCACATTCTTCATAGAGCACATTTTCACAGCGTTTCTGTAAAAGTTAAATTTTTTCAGTCCTTTTTAGGTGTTAAAGGAAAGAGAATAAATTCCGAAATGAAGTTTTTTTATTGGATACGATAAATTATTTTTTTAGAAGTAACGGTAATTTATTGTTCGATCAAATTAATTTACTGTTACTTGTGAATTTAATTTATTGCTCAATTTTTTCACATTAATGTATTTTGACGTCGTCTCCTGATTATAAATTTTGCATTGTTGCTCAGTAAAGGTATAATTTTTCGTGAGAAATATTCTCCCAATGTCTAATTGGGCCACTATAGCTGAGCCGTAGACTGTTTTAACTTGTTCAACAACAAAGATAAACACTTCTTCTTCCATTGCAATGATGCGATGAGATAACCCCGTGAATGCAGCTAATATTAGCTCCTTGGAGTTAAACACCCCAGCGCGAAATACTCTGATTTCCTTAGGCGAAAGAACCTTGAAAATAGCCTCCATCGTAAGATGATACTGACAATAAGATCTATCTGGAGCAGAAGAGTGCAGAAGCAGTGAAAGCGAACAAGTAAGCTAAGTAGAAAAAATTTTTATGTTCACAGATAGGATGTACAGGACATCTGGTTATGGGTAAACACTTATGTGGATGCCCATCCGGATAGAATAGTCCACACGATTCACATAGGTGACTTGATGGGCAATTATTCCGGTGGAAGTATCCACATATAGGACATAGCTTTAAAGGAGGAGGAGAAGGATGGATTAAAAGTCAATATTTTTTAAAACTTTTTATTTTTCTAAATCGGGCACACACATTTTTTTATATTTTAATAAATATTTATTGTTAAGACTTTCTGTCCCCCACCCTTTTAATTGTAAGATATTTGCTTTCCGATTTAGAATACTCTTCACAATGTTCGTCTGTGAACTTATAATGTTTCGGGAGAAAGATTGCTCCACTATCAAGGAGAGCAGCCACAGTTTTCCCAAATCTTGTAGTTATTCTTTCAAGTTTTTTAATTGTATATTCCTTATTTTCCTCTAAGTCCTCCCGCTTGAGGAATTTCTGCATAGTGTTGCCTGTTGCCACTACCTCAGCCAACATCTAAAAAATAGGAATATATTTATTTTTAAAGAGTGCTTTTCTCAAAAGAGTTTAAATATTATGTGCACTAAAAATTCAAGCCTTCTACTTCAGAATTTGTAATCACCTCCAAATCAAAATTTTCGGAGATGGTAGCATCAGTAAAAAAACTGTATCTCGCGAAGGAGCATTTGGTTTTTCCCTTTCATTACTAAATATGGGCATCTCCTCTTGATATAATAACTAGATAAAGGAAATATTACTTAACTAGTTTAAGATTTTGCAGGAGGAGACATTCAGTTTCCCACACTTACTTTGAAACATTAGTATATTTTCAAGAAATATTATATACTTACATGTGCCATGTTGCTCATCTTCAAAATTTCTTCAAAATAAAACTGTGTTCTTCACAGGGAAAACTTCCAGATGCAACTAAAATGTACACTGTAAAGTAATTCGCAGATAGCTACCGCAACACAGATTTACAAGACTTATGCAGCAGCAGAATGGAGTTACTCCCATAAGAGCAGCTATATATATGCTTAGCATATTTGCGAGAATATGCATATCATCTTTAATTAGTGATAACTGTAATACGCAGAAGAGTGGAGCTGGCACGTGGAGATCAGCAGATTGCTGACAGGAAAGTGCATTTGATAGGAAGACCTCATCATCATTGAACAACTTTACCTATCCACAACATACAATTTAAACGCTAGTGCTACCAAAACTGTGACAGTTGGGTAGATACCCGAAAGTGGTGTTTGTGCTACATTCGTTAGTGCTTGTGCTTCTACTAAAAATTTTGTTACTCTTAATAGTGAAGAAATAAGAGATTTAATCGAGAGACCATATGATATCACAGACTATTTTTCCGCTGGTGTGACACCTAAATTTTGTTAATATCCCATCAAATTTGCTACAATTTATGGTAAAAAACATATTATCATCAAGAATCATCAAGATCGGTCAGTTTCTCTAAATTTTGATGAATGGAAATTGTTTCTTTCGATAAGCAAACCTTTGCTTTTCATTTAGTAGCAAATTACTTAGTATGTGAACTAAATTTCCCAATTTTATCAATCTCCCTCAAAATATCCTCCAACTGAATATATTCATAGTCCAGAAATTGATTATAACCAATTTTTGCTTGAAATTGAAGCGTTGAAGTCCCCTGGCGCAGGTTTAAAAACCTCCTAAACCAAGGTCCCTGGCGTGGGTTTGAACATCCCGTAAACCATGACTTGCATCATCGACTTTCAGGCAAACATTCATAAATATAAAAGAACTAGCCATTATATCAGAATTTGTAATCACCACAAGGATGCGCCCCATCCTTGAACACCCCTGTCGAACCGATCGACTATCCGTCCGAACTTCGAGAAAGGTTACGAGTAGCCCACGAACAGGCAGCACAATTTAATAAGGAAAATTCGGAAAGGGAGCACTCTCGCGCCAACAAGGGCCTAGTATTACCTATCCTTGGAAATGGACAAATGGGCCTCTTACGCAATTTTGTCCTGACTAAGGGACAAACGAAAAAATTTGTCTCACGGTGGATAGGACCCTACAAGGTGCTTAGGAAGCGATCCCCGGTCACATTTGACATCGAGAATCTACAGAATGGCCGGAAATTAACTGCGCAATTACGTAACTTGCTCCCCTTACCCCGAGCCAGATCGTAATAATCGATTCACCTTCCCGAGAGAAGGAATTCAAATCCCCGATTCCCCCACAAGCTCCTTGTCTCCCCCCGACCCCCAACAATGCCCCCCTGGGAACGCAAAAGGATAACTGGGAAAACCCAGACAATAACGCACTTGAGGCCTGAATTGCAACATCTAAGGACAATATTCCTAAGGAACGAGCATAAAACAAAGGATGTAAATGCGGCGCTTGGGAAAAATCTCCAGCATAATGACAAAGAGAAAGAAAAATCTATAGCAACGACGTGTATCCCATATCCTGGCGCAATATCAAGAACTATTGCGAGAATCTTAGGGAAGCATAACATAAGAACAGTGCACAAACCCCCAAGGAAACTGAGGAGATTACTGACCCAGGTAAAAGATAAAACTGGGCTAAAGACGCCTGGCGTTTACCAGGTCCCATGTGAATGTGGATCAATCTATGTTGGAGAAACGGGACGCACGGCAGAAACCCGAATCAAGGAGCACGAACGGAACATCCGCCTAAGACAAACAGAGAAGTCGGCAATAGCGGAACATGGCATGAACTATGGGCACAAAATAAATTTCGCCCAGACAAAAGTAATTTGTATTGTCCCAAAATTTTGGGAAAGAATAATTTAAGAATCAATTGAGAATGAAAGAAGAAAAAACAACATGAACAGAGACAAGGGCTACACCCTCAGTAAAACATGTCCAGTCCTCCAGAAAATCTTGGAAGGAAATAATCCCATTGGCAACTACAACAGCCAATCCTAGGAGAGGAGGGGGGAAGGAACAACGGAGAACGTCCTCCATTGACCCCCTACCCACCCACCCCCACCAGCCAACGAAAAAAGTGAAAGGTACCACCCAAAAAGTGAAAGGGAGCAAGAAAGCTCCCCTATATAAACCACGGAAGAGACGCTCTGCATCCCTTCAGTTCCTGAAGATGACTCCAGAGATAGGAGCCGAAACGTCGAGCCACCATGAGGATGTTACCCGGATGAAGATGAAGTGTATTTTCTTATGATACTTTTGTGGAAATGATAATCCCCATCATCAATGAAAATCCCATGCTGATGTTTTTCCAACCATAAATTCTCTTTACTATCTGCGCACCATCTCGGTAGTTTGAAGAGCCAGGATTCTACAGCTTTGGATTTCCCCAACAGTTAGTTCTCTAATGATCCACTTATTCTTCCCATCTATTTTATGTATGCTAGACCACGAAAGAAATCGTTCGATGTTTTCACACCTGACGTAAGGTTAACAGTGTCACCTATTAGGGTGGGCTATTTCCCACGTGACCGAGCGAGGTGGATGCATAAAAGATGCATTTCTACTTAGCTTACTTGTTCGCTTTCACTGCTTCTGCACTCTTCTGCTCCAGATAGATCTTATTGTCAGTATCATCTTGCGATGGAGGCTATTTTCAAGGTTCTTTCGGCTAAGGAAATCAGAGTATTTCGCGCTGGGGTGTTTAACTCCAATGAGCTAATATTAGCTGCATTCACGGGGTTATCTCATCGCATCATTGCAATGGACGAAGTGTTTATCGAGGACTTTCAGGCCTTTGAGATCTGCGTCGAGATACTCATATTAGAGGAAGAATATTCTTCAAAGCTCCCGAATGCTTTGACAACGAAGAACATGCCCGATGACATCGATCCATTGATTCCGGGGATTTGCGATGAGATCCTCTGATTGGAGGAGGATGAAGATTCAGAGCTCCCGAAAGCTTTGCCGAGAGAGGAAGCCGTTATTCCTCAAGTAGGGTGCGGCATTGGGGGAAATTCCCCCTATTTTAAAGTCCTGAGGGAAAATAGAACTTTCCTCAGGAAATTCAAATTATGGAGGGTGTAGATGGACATTGCGATTTCCACTATCAGGGGCGAATCCGTTGCAGTGGTATGGAGAGGTGATGGATTCGCTAATCGCTACATTGAAGAACGGGCTAAGCGGTTCCACCCGTGGGGGTACGACAGTGAGTCACACCCCCATCACGATATACACATATCATTCCGGCGTTGCGATCAGTTGGAGTCGGATTCCATATTGAGGCGTATAGAGAAGATCATGCATTCCAATGAGGATTTCTTCCTCAACGGGCTCATGACAGTCTCTTTCCAGCATGTGGATATCCCGCTACGACGAGGAATTTCCGCCTCTCAGAAATTACCGACTTCCACACGTACTGTGCGAGGATGAAGTCTATCCTGATTGTGAGGAACATTGACTATCTGTGTCTACCGTCGGCGATATGTCTCGCCATGTCGAAGCAGGAGGACAGCGTGGTGGAGTTTAGGAGGTTCTACCAAAATAATCGTCTCCTAAGGGAGAGAGCACTCGAATGTGAAAATGATATACCATACAATGGTGAAGTTTCGGCCGGTCAACCCCCGGTTACGTATGGGAGAAAGTCGACCCCCACCCCCTTTCAATTGGTGTTAATGATCTCATTAGTTAATTACCTCCCCCACCCCTTGTTAAAAACTCATTAGTCGTGTAGTGTGGCACTATCGACTCACTTATAACAAATCATTCCGGAAGAAAGAAATTGATACTGTTTCAATCACAACTACGAAGTGAATGTTCACATTTTAAAACATGTGAAATATTCAGCCGAACCACTGATACCGAGTTCCATTTCCTATCGATTTTGCAATCGAAACTTTTGAGTGCTTTGAAAATAAATTTTGATACTCGTTTCTCGGACTTTGATGCCACTGCGAAAGATTAAGTTATGATTTTTCAGAATCCTTTTGATACTAACATTGAAATCCTAGTCCCGGAACTTCGAATAGAAATGATTGATCTACAGTGCAGTGATAAAATTAAGAACGAATATCAAAACTCATCTTTGTTGGATTTTTTAAAGTCTTTCACTGACAGTTTGATAATTTACATAAATTTGCTCGCATAAAGAACAGGCTGTTTTTTTAGCTTTTACCAGACAATACAATTATTTCAGAAGTCTATTGTCACTAGCTGGACAAATTGAATGATGCGCTAACAGAATAGGCCAGAATTAATAAACAGGACGGGTGTAGTGTTCCACCAAGACACTGAGAGGCCTCATACAAGTTTTGTCACTCGCCAAAAGCTTTTACAGCTTGCATGGCCCATAATGCAACACCCACCATATTCTCCAGATCTGGCGCCTTCCGATTACTATTTGTTCCGGTCTCTGAAATTTTTTTTGGATGGTAAAACCTTCATATAATTTTAAAAATTGTTTTTTCATTATACAAAAATTGTCTTACATGTTCCCCAAAAAAAAACAAAATTACTCCCAATATGAGTACTGAAATGACATCCCAATATGAGTACTGAAGTGACTTTGCAATCAGGAGTTGGGCCTTCCAACCAGAACCCCCATGCTGAACAAGCAAGAACTTCAAGTGTCCAACAATTTGATCTACTTGCATTGGTTCGAAGGACCCTCCTTTTCAATGATGGCGGGTTGCCTGTACTGTCTTTTGATCGTCTGCAATGATTATTTGAGGTGCTAAGTTCTGTATTGGCACAAAGATTCAGCCGTACGGCTAAGTCGGATATCAGACACTGGTCTCGATCACTGCTGCAGAAAATAATCTGCAAAGTATGGTCGCTGTCTGATCTCCAAACTATGTCCGTCATATTGCTCTATAATCACTTGGACCTTACAATTTTCATAGCTTACTATATGAAAGTTAGTACCGTTCTTCATGATTGGCAACAATTACTTTTAAATTTTAAAATAGTTGAACATCAGTTAGAATTTGGTTACTTAAAGGCAGAATATTTCGATGCGGTTGGTGATTTGATTCTTGTCTCAGGAAGGAAAAATGCACAGCGCAATCAAAACGGCTGCCACGGAGGATAACGTGACAGTTTGTTTCCAAACTTGAAAGTCACTTGCTGGACAGAAATTTCAGACAATTGAGGTGGTCTATTGTCTTATTTGATTCCCCACAGGTGTGACACAGGACACCCCAAAAGCTTTGTAGGGAACGAATAGCCTGAATTGCACAGTGTGGAAAGGTTGGTGAGATGCACAGAACGACTAGTAGCCTTGAAGATTTACATTTCCCAAGAACGATACGCGAAAGTAATAAACTTCGTGAGTAGAATGATGTTAGTGTCGACCCCTATGACATGCCAAAGACGGCTTGAAGGATCATAATGTAAATGAGCTGATCCCATCCTTTTAGACCTTGATGCTCATTATTCACATACCCAAAACCCTTCAAACATTAGATGTGACTTAAATTGTATTCAGGATGTCCACATACTTTGTCCTGCTTATAAATATATAATATATATTTATGTGCATATAATCTTAAAAGACACTCTATGATGAGACTGACTTATGAAAGTGTTGATTGAGATTGAAATCAACCAAGAAGAGGGATATTCCCTCCACAAAATTTTGATTCTGAAAGAAGTTTGGTAATTTTGAAATTTTTTAAAACTATCTTTAGTATTACTGCATTAATTATCTTGACATCTATTTTAAAAGGTAGTACACTAAAACCAAATGGAAGATGGACCAAATCTGAGAAAATCTTTGCCCTTTCCTTTTTTAAAAAAGAGCTAAAAGTTATAGATTCATGCGATGCCATATTCCTCCTCCTTCTAGGAGTAGACTAAAAAAAATCAATTTCTCTGCAAGAATAAGTAAGGAGATACTGGAGCAGTTAAGATAATCAATAGTGGGTAAGAAGCTTGAAGACAGATACTGCACTCTAATATTTGATGAAATGTAAGTAAAACCATTACTGACTTATAGTAAGGAAAATGATGAAATCATTGGGTCATATCATCATCAATCATTATCACAATATTACAGTAGTGCCTAAAGAAGCTCTTGTGTTCATGGCTAGGAGTACAAATAGTAATTGGATGCAGCCAGTGACATATTACTTTTGTCATGGAAGCACCCCAGCGCTGATATTGGCTGACGTAATTAGGGAAGTACTGTGTGTAGCTTAATATACATGTTTGCTTAATTGCTATTGCTACAATATGTGATATGGGCCGTAGCAATGTTAAGGCATTAAAATATTAGGATCTACATTCCAAAATCCTTCTTTTACTTTTGATAACCAGAAAATATTTACTATATTTGACCCTCCTCGTCTTTTAAAATGTTTTAGAAACCTTATCAAACACAAAGTGAGGATACCAGTAAGTATTGCGAATCATTCAAGGCTGCTCATAGCTGATTGGGAGCATGTTAGAGTTGTCGATAGGCAGGATCAGGCAGTACGCTTCCTTCCTTTGAGGTTAGTAAAATATTTATAAGATTTGGCTCACTATATGCAGCACAGTTTTTGATGTATCACTTGATTTTGTGACAAATCATTAGTATTGTATAACTTCTGCAAATGTTCATTGCCTTCCCTTAGCATCTTCAATCTCAACGAGGCCCATTTGTCTCCAACCCCACTTCGAAAAATGAGAGTGAACTTGGCTGCTGAAGTCTTAAGTAGAAAAGTTGCAGCAGGGGTTCAAGCTTCAGTAGGAAACAGTAAGTTATATTTTCATTTTTTCTCTGTGAGTTGAGATGATGACATTATCTCCTTGCTCTTTCTCTTTAACTGCAGATATTTTGGACGTAAATGGTCTAGCTACAGCCAGGTTCATCATGGGTGTAGATTCTGCTTTTGATAGTTTTAATGGATCCCTGGATGGAGATAATAGAAAACCTCTGAAGTTGGCTGTATCTCAGGATGGGCCACATATAAAATTTTGGAAGAGAATGATTGAGGAAATAAGCTCATGGGAGTTCATAGGTAAGGCAAGGGTGGTACTTCCTCCCTCACAGGAAGGGTGGTTGGCGACAATGAGGGCCATGATTTGTTTATGGGGCTCTTTCCAAGAAAAGGGCTTTTGGTATTTAAATACCAAATGTTTTAACCAAGATCCATTGGAAAATTTTTTTTATGTTATTAGGCAGAACTGTGGATCTAACCACCACCCAAATGCTCAGCAGTTCCAGGATGCTCTGAAGACAGCTATAATTAATAATCTTCTTTCAAATCAAGGGAAGGGAAATACCAAAGATGATGGATGCAGTCTATTAACTGATCTAACATCCATTTCCAGATACCAGAATAGGAATCTATTTTAGATGAGGATAAGAAACTTAGAGAGTTAAACTTAAGTGATAAGAAATTAATGTCTGTTGCTTTTGTAGGTTGTAGCATGGATAATATTTTTCTAGAAGTTTATCCATGTGAGCTAAGCAAAGCAGATCTTTTAACAGACCCTCTTTCATTACAGAATATTTATTTCTCTTTTTCATTTGAGGAAGCAGATAAAACTATCCAGGGCGTGCAAATTTGTCCTAATGAAGCCTTCCTTTCACACTTTCCAGCACATTGGCTTACCCACGGCCGTCTTCCTGGCAGCGGCCCTAATCAACGTGTGTTGCTGCATGTACCACCGAACGAGGAACCAGAATCGGAGAAAAAAGCCTGTGGGACACCCTTCGGAGGACAGCCACCCGATACAACTTTACAACGTGGCCCAGACCATATTCACTGATTCTGCTATATCGATTTTTACATGTATCTTGCGAAGTGGGATCCCAGACAATCGTTCACGTCTGCAACCCCAGGGTTTAAACTGCCGCCGGGGTGATGTCGGGAGTAAGGGCAAGAAGGACAAAGTCGAGCGGCTGACCGATTCTGTTGTTTGGAGTCGCGTCAGCCGCGATGATAATACAACCCCTTCTCCCGACTAGTTACACCCCCAAATCAGTATATAAGGAGGTGACCAAGAAGAGCAGGGGGCTATTCCAAAACACGGCCTGCAGCAGCCTTAGGGCAGGACGCGGCATCACCGAACAAGACACCACGGCCAGCGGCAGCCTTACGGCGGGACGCGGCACCACACCAATACATACGGCCTGCGGCAGCCACTAAGGCGGGACGCGGCAACAGAGATTCCGGTTCAATGCGCGGCAATTCAAGAACAGAACGATAGGGGGATCCCGGCCAGGTATAGATTGATGTATATGAATGTAAATAAAATAAGATCACACGGGAACTTAGAACGAGTTATTCCAACCCTTACAATGTCCTTGCGACATTAAATGGTGTCAGGTGTTTTCAAGTGGTTCGAACTCCATCTTTAATTCGCTCCTGTTCATGTTTTCTTTCATTTCCCTTTACCATTGTGTGATCTGGTAGTTTTAAATACAGCGGAGTCTGACAAACATTTGCATTAATTATTTATGCTAACATTCGTTCTCTGACAGGTTGACTAATTAATTGTAAAATCATCCAATTCCCTATTCATTAAAAGAGTCAAATCAAGTAATTTGTTGTGCGCTGAAAATTTATACTGTTCTTTTGACGTTCTGAAAATTAAATTATTGTTGTGTCGTATCCTCGAGAAGTTATTTTGTTGAGGATTCAACTTAATCTTTCCCTCACAAAACCATTGGCAGAGTCAATGGGGGCATGGGGCGCCTACCTGGGCATCATCCCGGACATCAAAGATGAACTTGGCAGACCCTGGCCGGAACCACTGAGACATAGCAACGCTTGTCTATATCAAAACTTGCAGCCAGCAAGAAGGCCAGCACCCTTCCAGAGAAATGCAAATACCAACCACCCTGTGATAGCATCTAGTCAAGGAGCACCTCCGCGCAGCACCGGGTCATCACTTCCTGAGCTTCGCATCAGTGTGCAGGTAGCGCCAAGTCCATTAAAGGTAGACAATTCCCCATCAGGCACTCTATACCCAAGTGACCAACAACCAGATGGCGCATGGAAACCGGAATGCTCTACCTCCACTCATGAACAGAAAAATTCCAGTGCTCGCCCCACCTTGCTCGACTGCCCCCGGCCCACAAAAACCTTAAGTCTAGCGCAGAGAATAAGGAACCACAGAAGGCGTAAGGCCGACAGACAAAAGAAAAGAGCTCTCAAACGAGCAGAAGGTCACCCTCTCCCGTGAAGGCCATTGCGGAAGACTATACCCTGCACAGGTCTAACTACTAAAAGAAGTCCTTCCTTCCAGAGGGAGACATGGGAGCAGTACCCTGGGCAGCGTTCGCCATCATCCTCCTACCTCTTGCCACTGGACTTTTATTTGTCCCGCAGAGCAAAATTGTCTTCACAACAGGAGAATGGGTCATCCAAGTCGATCTTCAAATAGATAGGTTTAGAGAGACGCTGCGAGAAATGCAGGAGCAGACAAGAAACTTCCAGCACCTGTGTGATACGATACAGAATCGGACGGATGATTCCTTTCTCGTGCGCCTAGCGGACAAATATGCTGCAACCTGCCAAAGTGAATCTGTAATTCTCCAAAAGACTTTCGACACCCTGTTTTTCAATTTCCCGAAAAGCTATAATAGGGGCTTGATCGACATGCTGGGGTATGGTCTGCATAAACTCGCTGGAACAGCGACTGACGACCAGGTGAATAAGATCCGGAAGGAAATGGCAGCGCTGGAGGACAGGACAGAGAAGCTAACAGCCGCCAGAGTTACCTTCCTGGCCAACGTTTCCGACACCCTGAAGCGACACGACAACATGCTGGAGAAGACCATGGGAGCGCTGCAAACACTACATCTGGTAACAGAGAATCTCGCCCATGCTACCACGGAGGACCAAATTAAACGCAACGTATTTACAACGCTCCACATTAGTTTCATCACTATGTCGAACCATTTAGCTGAGCTGCAAAGGGCGTTACAACACCTCCGCGATACAGTAATGCTGGCCGAGCTCGGTAGATTGACACCAGAAATCATCCCACCAGCTGTTTTAGGGGCTGCCCTCCAAACAGCCAGGAGTAAACTGCAGTCAGGTATACAATTCGCCCTTTTAAGCGAGAAGTCGGTGCTCCCCCTATACAGCATTGCTCGTGTTAAGGTACTAAGGCAGGCCGAAACCCTTTTATTACTGGCTGTTTTTCCCTTGCACCGAAGCGACAGTGAGTTCAACCTTTACAAAACGTATTTATTCCCAAGGCTAGTGCCCCAGCTCCCGCATGCTGTATTATTGAAACCTGAAACTTTGTACCTGGCTGTCTCCCAGCTACAAACAGAATTCATCCAACTTCCGGTCGACTTCATGGGAAACTGTGTTCGAGGTGGACTTATGGTGTGCCCGCCATCTTTCCCCGTCACCAACAACCTGTCGTGCTCATGCTGTATCGCAGCGTTTTTAAACCACACCAGCGCGATAAGAGAATACTGCCAACTGCATGTTGTTAGCCTGCCATACACCATCTACGCAGAAGGTGAAACGCCGAGAAATGGCTATTCAGTGTCAGCGAGGAAACAAAGCTGTCAATAACGTGCCGGCAGAATGACATCCAAGTTTTCCTGAAGGGGCAAGGCAGCTTCATCCTTCCACCAGGATGCTCGGCGAGCGACGGCGTCTCCCGCCTGGTGAGGACATCGAGGAGCCAAGAAAGCAGCGTGACGCTTGATGTCAATCTGAAACAACTGCTGATGGGAGACTTCAGATCTAACCTGTCCACTTCAGTAGTTGCAGATGGGGTCGCTAGCCTGAAAGGTCTTGAGGAACACCTGGCAGCCCTGGAGAAACTGGGCACTAAGGAGGTTCCGGAGGTATCCCTAGCCGAGGTAACCAGACAAGTGAAGGTGTTGCGGCCCATAGAGAGAAAAATCGGGATGATAAAGCACATTGGCGTACCCACGGCCGTCTTCCTGGCAGCGGCCCTAATCAACGTGTGTTGCTGCATGTACCACCGAACGAGGAACCAGAATCGGAGAAAAAAGCCTGTGGGACACCCTTCGGAGGACAGCCACCCGATACAACTTTACAACGTGGCCCAGACCATATTCACTGATTCTGCTATATCGATTTTTACATGTATCTTGCGAAGTGGGATCCCAGACAATCGTTCACGTCTGCAACCCCAGGGTTTAAACTGCCGCCGGGGTGATGTCGGGAGTAAGGGCAAGAAGGACAAAGTCGAGCGGCTGACCGATTCTGTTGTTTGGAGTCGCGTCAGCCGCGATGATAATACAACCCCTTCTCCCGACTAGTTACACCCCCAAATCAGTATATAAGGAGGTGACCAAGAAGAGCAGGGGGCTATTCCAAAACACGGCCTGCAGCAGCCTTACGGCGGGACGCGGCACCACACCAATACATACGGCCTGCGGCAGCCACTAGGGCGGGACGCGGCAATTCAAGAACAGAACGATAGGGGGATCCCGGCCAGGTATAGATTGATGTATATGAATGTAAATAAAATAAGATATAAAATAAGATAGCCATATAAAAAAATATTTTTTTACCTCTTAGATATGATGCTACTAAATACATATGTTGTTTACAAATTTGTAAACAAGACAAAATATCGAACATTTCATGTTTTCAAACAGAAATTAGCCGAGGAGTTGATGGAAAAATATTATCAAGAAGGTGTTGTGAGGAGACGTAGTATAAATTTACCAGACCTGCCTGTGAGACTAACTGGTCGCCATTTCCCTGAAAAGGTTGAACCAAGCGACGCAAAAGGTAAAAGAACGGCTAAACGTTGTTTGGTGTGCCTGGAGAAAAATATAAGAAGAGAGTCCATATGGCAGTGTGATGTGTGCAAAATTCCACTATGTTTAGAACATTTCAAACCATATCATTCCCTAAAGAATTATCTCCAATGATGTATATCATTTTATATAATTTTGAATGTTTTCATTTTTGTACAGAGTACACTATATTTTGTTATTTGTACTTCAACTAAATGCAAGATCAGCTAACTCTTAACAACATATCAAAATTTGGTCAAAATCTGTAAACAAATACTCTTACTAAATATCTTATTTAAAGCCTCACTACAATTGTGCTCAAATTCTTTAAAAGTCCGTGGTGATTGTGGTCGATTTAAATCCCAGGGGATGGATGCGAATGGGTTAAGGCAGACACCTCGGCTCCAGGGGAACTATGAGGGGAAGGAGCACAGTTATCAATCGGTAATAATATACTTATTTTTCCCGTATGTTTTACAATTTGACTCACTCTAACTCACTACTAACCTTTCAAAATTCTTTATCCAACAATAATGTGATGTATTTTCATTTGATATGAATAGTAAATAACAATGGTCTTCTAATTCCTCATTTGCCACCTTCAGGGGGATATACAACTTTTCTCATCAAAACTAAAAATACTAATTGAAATGGAGTTTACTTTCTCAAATTTTGGAATATCATTTAATTTAACAGGGTATTTTACGCAGTTCCATTCATATTTCATTTCTATATTTAATTACTCTATCTGCATCTTTTTCAATAAATTTCGATAAAATTGCGTACTTAAAACAAAAAATTTCGTTATTTCTTACATTTAAGACTGGTTTTGTATGATTTATTTTTGGGTGTAATCAATATAAGTTGAAGCATTTAGTACACTGTACTTATTTATTCGAAGTTCTAAACCCTTTATTTCACTGAAAGTCCATCCTGATCCCTTTGTCTGCTGTTCTGATTTCTCTTGAATTAACTTACTATATCTATGCCATATATATGATGAATGCCGAGTTCTTTACAAGGTACAACCGAAGGCATCGGGCCCCCACTTTGCCATCTGTGCTCCTCAGGCAATGAGAGCCCACATCATGGGACGCTGTCATGATTCACCTGTAGCCGGGCACCTTGGTATCGATAAAACTTTAGAGTTGGTCCAAAGAAGTTTTTTTTGGGAAGGATGCTATACCGACACACGTGCATATGTCCTGAACTGCATGGCCTGCAGGGTGCGAAATGCCCCAAAACAACATATTCCGGTACAACCGGTAACAGAGGCCACATATCCACTAGAGAAACTAGCACTCGACATAGTGGGACCCCTCCCGAAATCATTACGGGGAAATAAGTACATACTAACCTGTCAGGATTACTTCACACGCTACCCGGAAGCTGTGGCCATACCGGACCAGTCAGCTGATACAGTAGCACGGGCCTTTGTAGAGAATGTCGTCTGTTGCCATGGGGTCCCTCGGTATTTATTGACGGATAGAGGGGCAAATTTTACATCCAACTTGATGAGGAGTGTTTGCAAACTTTTAAATATAACATCGATTTTTACGTCTGCATACAACCCAGCGGCAAACGGCCGGCTAGAAAGGGCGCACCAGTGTTTTGCAAATAGTATTTCCCATTATGTCGCCCAAGATCATGCAGACTGGGACGACCACCTTCCGTTCGCCCTATTCATCTATCGAAATAGCACCCATAGAATGACTGGGTTCAGCCCAGCCTACTTGATGTACGGGCGAGAACTTGCTCTACCGTGGGACGACGTTCTTGCCCCCTCTTTAACCTCCCCCGCGGAGCAATCTGATTACACCTCTGAGCTAAGGGAAAGGCTAAGGATAGCGCGAGAGCAGGCCATAGAATTTCATAAAGAAAGCTCTGAGAAAGAGCGACAGAGGGTAAACAAGAATTTAACCCTCCCCACTCTGGAAGTTGGACAATTAGTCCTTCTCCGAAACATGGCACTAGCAAAGGGACAGACTAAGAAATTTGTTTCCCGCTGGATAGGACCGTACAAGGTACTTAAAACAAGAAGTCCTGTCACATTTGACATTGAAAACCTCCAAAATGGGAGGACATTCATTGCACACCTTCGGAACTTGCTTCCCCTACCGCCTGAGCCCGATTGTAACAACCAATTCGCTTTTCCGAGCATCGAAGCTGATATGGCCGAACTCCCCACGACCTCCCCCTCACCTCCCGATCCCGACAACGCTCCCCTGCAAGAGGACTCAAAGGAAAACCTGGAAAATCCGGCCACTGGTCCACTCGACGCTCCTCCGGATGTTCCCTCGAGTTCCAATCCTAAAGAACCCCCTGCCTATAAATATAACCTCCGCCCCCTTCCAGGACGAAGGGTGTAAACGTGATCCCTCCCAGCGACGACACGCCGCCACCCGGAATACGAGTACATCATCCTGCAGTCTCCTCGAACAGTCCAGCAGCAACTTCAGGTGGGACTTGTGACCCGGGGTACTTACACCCACCGCAGAGGATATGGAGAACGTCAAGACTAACGGGTGCCGGATTGGAAGAGACTCGACCCAGGATCTATGGCGGTATTCCGAAGCGGACCTTTGCTGCCCGCTGCTGACGAGATATTTGGGAATAACCCCCTGGCTGGACGAGTGCGACCCTGGAGTTATGGCCAACAGTTCCACGCTGCCGTTACGGCAGACCCGGCAACCTGATTTCGTTACTCCCTACCCCTCTCCCGCCACCACGGCCCCCTCCGTATCAGCACTTGGAAACCAGAGTAAGGACCATTTAGCCCCACCCCCTCCCCCGGACACTCAACCAAATCTTTCTATCACCATTGTTAACGAAGTTCCTACCCTCCCCTGTCCTCTGGCCTCCCTAGGAATGGCCAGTCTAGCGCGAAAAGCACATAACCGGCGTCGGCGCGTACAATGCAGGCTTAAGAAGAAAGCCCGCAGGAGGGCCGCGTTAAACCTCTCTCCCAAACTGGAAGGCCATGACGGTTACCAACGCAGTCTCTAATGGACATATGTCCCCTCTCTCTGTTCTCTTACATAATACCAGTTATGTGGCTTCTACTGGCTTCTCTCCTCTCTCCCCTATGGCCCACCGAGGGACTCTTGTTTGTCCCACAGCACAAGCTCTTTTTTACCACTGGAGAATGGGTTGTACATATCGACCTGCAAGTCGAAAAATTTCGGGAATCTCTTCAGGAAATGCAGGATCAGGTAGTGAAGTTTCAGCAGGCCTGCCACACCATAGAAAATAGGACCGATGACGCTCTCCTAGTGAGTTTAGCACGCGAATACGCAGAGACTTGTAGCAGTTTGGCCTTAAGTCTCCACGGGACTTTCAACTCTCTAATGCTAGACTCTCCGAAACGTTACAACAGAGGGCTAATTAATATGATTGGGTATGGACTCCATTATCTCGCCGGGACAGCTACGGAGGACGAGATAAACGACATCAGGAAAGAAATTGCTGCTCTTGCTGACAGGACGGAGGAATCATCCATGGCCAGGTTTACCTTCCTCGCCAATGTCTCGGACTCCTTGCGACGGCACGACGAGATGCTAGGGAAAACTACAGAGGCCTTACACACCGTGCATCTGGTTACGGAAAACCTCGCCCATGCCGCAACCGAGAGCCAACTAAGGCAGATCCTCTTCACTTCTCTCCACGTTGGCTTCACCACCTTGCTCCACCACCTGACCGAGCTACAGAGGGCACTACACCACCTCCGCGACACCGTGATGCTAGCCGAACTTGGCAGAGCAACTCCGGAAATCCTTCCTCCAGCAGTGCTAAGGACTACCCTCCGGGACGCCCAGAAAAAGCTGCCACCAGGAACCCAGTTGGCCCTCCTGGACGGAACTTCGGTGCTGCCGCTTTACAGCATCGCTCAAGTTAGAATACTGAGACAGGCGGACACGATACTTTTACTCGCAATATTTCCTCTGCACCATACCGGCAGCCAGTTCACAATATTCAGAACCTACGCCTTCCCACGAATAATCCCCCGGTCCCAACAGGCGGTTCTACTAAAACCAGAAACCATGTACTTGGCCGTCTCAAAGGATCGAAACGAATTTGTTCATCTCCCGGCTGACTTCATGGAAAGCTGCTTCCGAGGCGATATCTTTGTGTGCCCACCATCCTTCCCCATTAACAACAACCTTTCACGCTCCTGCGTCATAGCGGCTTTTCTTAACCAAACTGGCGCGATCAAGGACTACTGCGAAGTACACCTTGTTAACCTGCCCTACACCATTTATGCAAAAGGGAGTAATCCCGGGACATGGATGTTCAGCATCAGCGGAGAAGCCAACCTGTCGGTAGTCTGCGCACAAAATCGAACTGAGGTATTCCTGAAGGGACAAGGGAGCTTCACCTTACCGCCTGGATGTTCAGCGAGCGACGGCGTCTCTCGCCTTGAGAGGATGTCTCGGGACCAGGGGAGCAGCGTGTTAATAGACATCGAACTGGAGGAACTACCAGCGGCAGCCTTCGGTCCTGACCTGTTAGCATCCAAGGGCTTCAGCGGAGTAACGGGTCTAGGAGATCTCGAGGAACACCTGGCTGCCCTCGAAAAACTTAACACCAAAGAGGTCCCTGAGATATCCCTAGCGGAAGTAACCAGGCAAGTAAAAGTGTTGCGGCCAATTGAAGAAAGGATAGGACGCATGCAATATCTCGGCATCCCTTCGTTCGTCCTGCTGGGTGTAGCTGTTGCCGGTGTGTGCTGCTGCTTTCGCCCACGAACATGGAGTCGGAACCGTTGGACCAAACCCATAGTGAACCCGCCCCAAGAAAGCAATCCCATACAATTCTACAACGTCACTCAGACAGTGATTGGCAGCGAGAACCCCCAAGTGCATGTTCCCCTATTCCCCACCCTTGAGCAACCAGTCCTATTCCCCACTCTGGAACATTCAGTGTGATAGACAGTGATCTCCACTTAGGGGCTTTTTAGACCAATTGTTCCCATTTTTAGTGTAGTAATAGTGATTAAGTCTAAAAACTAAAAATTTACTAAGGACTAGAACTTATTCACTCTATGATCATTAATTTTGTGTTGTTGTTCGCTCGTATTTTACTCTGTGGTATATTATTTCTGTAAAAGTGTGATATTTTTTTCTTTGTTGAATTTTGTAATTAGCGTCGCCAGCAAGTCCCTCATTTTTCCGCCCTATCTTTTAACTGCCAAGGGGGTGATGTTGGAAGGCTCAGTCCCCTGCGAAGGAACCGCGTCGCCCTTTGGACCACGCGGGAGCCTCATCCTCTTCCCCATCCCCTAAGATTGCAAGAACACCCTTTGAACCCCAAAACGGGTATAAATATGAAGATCACCCAAAGAGAAAAACCATTCCCTCCCGGTCTGCGAGTAAGACTTAATCGGTCTGCGAGTAAGACTTAATCGGTCTGCGAGTAAGACTTAATTGGTCTGCGAGTAAGACTTCACCCTGCTTGTGACTACCATCCCGGTCTGCGAGTAAGACTTAATCGGTCTGCGAGTAAGACTTCACCCTGCTTGTGACTACCATCCCGGTCTGCGAGTAAGACTTAATCGGTCTGCGAGTAAGACTTAATCGGTCTGCGAGTAAGACTTCACCCTGCTTGTGACTACCATCCCGGTCTGCGAGTAAGACTTCGCCCCACCCAAAGAACCGCGAGCCCCGAGGAAAACTGCTGGACTACACGGAGGTAACTTAAACGTGTTCCTAAGGAATTAAATGTGTTTCCCGCGACAGCAGGATAATTTCTTTTTTTCTGTGAGTTGAGATGATGACATTATCTCCTTGCTCTTTCTCTTTAACTGTAGATATTTTGGACGTAAATGGTCTAGCTACAGCCAAGTTCATCATGAGTGTAGATTCTGCTTTTGATAGTTTTAATGGATCCCTGGATGGAGATCATAGAAAACCTCTGAAGTTGGCTGTATCTCAGAATGGGCCACATATAAAATTTTGGAAGAGAATGATTGAGGAAATGAGCTCATGGGAGTTCATAGGTAAGGCAAGGGTGGTACTTCCTCCCTCACAGGAAGGGTGGTTGGCGACAATGAGGGCCATGATTTGTTTATGGGGCTCTTTCCAAGAAAAGGGCTTTTGGTATTTAAATACCAAATGTTTTAACCAAGATCCATTGGAAAATTTTTTTTATGTTATTAGGCAGAACTGTGGATCTAACCACCACCCAAATGCTCAGCAGTTCCAGGATGCTCTGAAGACAGCTATAATTAATAATCTTCCTTCAAATCAAGGGAAGGGAAATACCAAAGATGATGGATGCAGTCTATTAACTGATCTAACATCCATTTCCAGATACCAGAATAGGAATCTATTTTAGATGAGGATAAGAAACTTAGAGAGTTAAACTTAAGTGATAAGAAATTAATGTCTGTTGCTTTTGTAGGTTGTAGCATGGATAATATTTTTCTAGAAGTTTATCCATGTGAGCTATGCAAAGCAGATCTTTTAACAGACCCTCTTTCATTACAGAATATTTATTTTTCTTTTTCATTTGAGGAAGCAGATAAAACTATCCAGGGCGTGCAAATTTGTCCTAATGAAGCCTTCCTTTCAGAAATAGGCCAAGGTATTGTTGCTGCTATGACTAAACTGTGTTGCTGTCCCGAGAAGAGAAAGATATCAACAATCATAGGCCCAGAAGTTGAAGGAAATATTAACTTTAATTTTTTCATGTGCAAGGAGCACAAAAAAGAATTTAAAACGTTTTTCATTTCAGTCACTTCTGAAGTAAGCATTCGGGGATATTGCATGGAGAGGAACCGGAATACAATAGGAAAAAACTACTTGAAACTATCTATTTTATTTTCAAGTGATTCACAATTCATTTTATGCACTTATTATTAACATGTAGCTTCAAGGTTCATTTACAGTGCACTCTTGCAGGTCTTCACGGAACGTAATGGTTATAAATATTTATAGTACTATCTAACACATGTTAATTTTATTCATTGACAAATTATTTCTTTGGATTAACATCCACAGCCACACTTGGTAATACCGCTAGGGAGGTTAAGGAGGTGGAACACTGCGGATGTCAAGTGGTTAATGGCACCTGCACTAGTGTGAGCCTGAGGTAAACGTGGAGTTTCACCAATCGGACTGCATTAATGGGCATTGCAGTCTGTAGTAAGTCTCCATGTGGGCAAAGTTATTGCTGGTATATATATTGGTATTTTACTAATATCAATTTGGAATCCCTAGGAAACAATGATGTCAAGAAAGAGAAAAATTGACTCTGAGTGTAGGATATTCAAAGAACAGTGGACTTATGATTATTTTTTCATACAGTACAATGAAAGAGCTGTGTCGCCGATATTGAAAACGGCACCGGAGTTTACCTAGCAAAAACATCTTGGGGTGGTTTTATGAACTTCTGGCAACCGTTGATGTCCAGAGTCGATGAACGGGAAGAATGGCAATCGTATGTGAAGGAAACTTTACCTTTGCATATGCAAGGTTTCTTTAGGAATGTTCAGAAACTAGGTGAATTTTGTGGAAAAGAAGATAGTCTAAGTGAATGCTTAAGGCAGACACCTCGGCTCCAGGTTCCACAAACGGGAAGAATGGCAATCAAGGCATACGCTTCAGATGCACCGCCTCAGTAGCATATGTTCTGGGTGATTTGTATGTTGATGTCATGAGATCAGTCTCCGGGTTGATGGGTGAAATGTCCTTGAATACGCATGTAAGTTTGGTAGCCATCCCATTCGTCCCATCAGAATTCGATGTTTTCACACGTGATGTAAGGGTAACAGTGTCACCAATTAGGGTGGGCTATTTCCCACGTGACCGAGCGAGGTGGATGCATAAAAAAAATTTCTTTCTACTTAGTTTACTTGTACGCTTTTGCTGCTTCTGCACTCTTCTGCTCAAGACAGATCTTATTCTCAGTATCATCTTACGATGGAGGCTATTTTCAAGGTTCTTTCGGCTAAGGAAATCAGATTATTTCGCGCTGGGGTGTTTTCCTCCAAGGAGCTAACATTAGCTGCATTCACGCGGTTATCTCATCGCATCATTGCAATGGACGAATAAGTGTTAATCGAGGACTTTCAGGCCTTTGAGATCTGCGAAGAGATACTCAGATCAGAGGAAGAATATTCTCAAAAAATCGGAATTACCAAGTTTCAACAATTGAACAAGTTGAAACAGTCTACGGTTCAGCTATAGTGGCCCAATTAGACATTGGGAGAATATTTCTCCCAAAAAATTATACCTATACTGAGCAACAATGCAAAATTTATAATCAGGAGACGACTCCGAAATACATTAATGTGTAAAAATTGAACAATAAATTAATTTTACATGTAACAGTATATTAATTTACTGTTACTTCTAAAAAAATAATTTATCGTACCCCATAAAAAAAACTTCATTTCGGAATTTATTGTCTTTCCTTTAACACCTAAAAAGGACTGAAAAAATTTAACTTTTACAGAAACGTGTTCGTAAGTTGATAGGTAAGAGTTTTAAGGGATTTAGGTCTATTGAAATAATTAGAGATAATTGGTCTCGTGACGTTTGTATGTGGTGGAATGATGTTATTAGTTCATGGGTTCATAAACGTCCTCAGTTATATATTTATGGTCCGAAGAATTGTGGGAAGAGCACTTTTGTTAATAGATTAATAGAAAGGCGAAACAGTTCTTTTGTGTTTTACCCTGACGTTGGGAAGTTTGCATTTCATGGTTTGGATCCTAATTTTCATGAAGTAATATTATTTGAGGAATTTGACGTTGAGTATCATTGTATGAATATATTAAAACGTTTGTTAGAAGGTCTTCCGTTTTGCGCACCTCAGAAACATTCTCCTGGTTTGATTGTCGAATGGAGGAAACCCGTAATATTTGTGAGTAATTTTTTTAAAATTAATGATGACGCTTTGTGTAGTAGATTGAAGATTATCAATGCCGAGACGCCGTATTGGCAGGGGCCGCTTTATCAAGCGCCGAAAATGGAGAAGAGGGATTGTTCGGAGGAGGAGATACCGGTATTCACGGTATCGGATGACGAGGAAACCGATGTATAGGAAGAGGGGGCCATTAACGACTTATTTTAACAGTAAACCAGTTGCTCGAATGACGAGGAAAAACATGGAGGCAACGCAGGCTGCGTTTATCTTTCACTGTGACATAAAGGGATATATATGGGCGCAAAATTTAGTGCGAGTACCTTGGGAGAATATGTGGGAAGGGTATGCAAAAGATCCAATGCTTCAAGCTATGGCCAAGATGTATTATAGGTTTATGGTGAGAAGCATTGTGATTGTGTATGACTCTTTTATTTGGAGAAGCAGGTTATATTCATTTGATCCATCTGTTAGTGATGAGGATTTGAAGAAGTTTGCTAATGAGTTAGGTCAAGATACACCTGGAGAAAAGACGAACATTCCGTTGAATAAAATGGATATAGAGATGGGTATAAATCCTCAATTAACAATTTTTAAAGATTATCAGTTTGATGCTGCAGGTGCTCCTGATAAATATCAAGGTGGTGCAATGCCTAATCGTGACAATTGTAAAACCTATAAGAAATTTCCTAGGAAAGTTGTTGTTAAAATATACCCGAAATGTAAGAGATATACGCATATTGCTGATGGAGATTCAGATATTAGACAATTATTGGTAAAGCAGGGAAGTACATCTAATATTCCAGAGTTGTATTTGGGTTGCTTTTATCCTGATTTGTTTGACACATATAATACATTAAATATGAATGCCTGTTACTTGTCTTTTAGAAAGAGGTTTTATGTACGGTATTCTTTTTGTTCTCAGAAAATAAATACTTCTTGAGGAATGCCACCGCATTATTATTTTCGACAATTATTTTCTCAGCTACCACCATCAGAGCAATTGGATTTGGAGTGGTATTTTTCTAAAGGAGAAAGCAAGGTGCAAGTTGAAGATTGGATATGTGACATATTGGGACCATTTACATCTTGGCCAGACCATTTGCTTTACAAACTATTTTGTGAAAAATTATCTTATAAGAACAGAATTAAAGTGATTGGCTTTCTTTGGATGAATGGTTTACGTATATGTCAAATTGTGTATATTATATTTAAGTGTAATCCTTTTCCTGTAAATTGGAGGAAAATAATTGATTTATTTTACTATTTTGACAGAAACATTGCAAATTGTCATAATCGTTATTATTCCTTTGATTTAATTACGAAGGAGTATGTATTTTTTAATGGTGTTAAACGCATTGCAAATGGTCAGAAGAGGAATCATGAACCCGTAGTGGTGTCAAGTGATGGTAGACATGTTTTAACTTGTAACAATAAGTGATAATACCCGAGGGTTTATATTCCCTTTGTTGAATGACCTTGAGACTTAGAAATTTTGCGCCGCCTGCTATGCCGTACCTGGTACCTGGTAGTGGCCCAATTAGACATTGGGAGAATATTTCTCCCAAAAAATTATACCTATACTGAGCAACAATGCAAAATTTATAATCAGGAGACGACTCCAAAATACATTAATGTGTAAAAATTGAACAATAAATTAATTTTACATGTAACAGTATATTAATTTACTGTTACTTCTAAAAAAATAATTTATCGTACCCAATAAAAAAAACTTCATTTTGGAATTTATTGTCTTTCACTACACTAAAATCACTACAACTCATGAACTATGTATATATGTATAACTTCTGCAAATGTTCATTGCCTTCCCTTAGCATCTTCAATCTCATCGAGGCCCTTTGCCTCCAACCCCACTTCAAAACATGAGAGTGAACTTGGCTGCTGAAGTCTTAAGTAGAAAAGTTGCAGCAGGGGTTCAAGCTTCAGTAGGAAACAGTAAGTTATATTTTCATAATTTCTTTTCTTCTGTGAGTTGAGATGATGACATTATCTCCTTGCTCTTTCTCTTTAACTGTAGATATTTTGGACGTAAATGGTCTAGCTACAGCCAAGTTCATCATGAGTGTAGATTCTGCTTTTGATAGTTTTAATGGATCCCTGGATGGAGATCATAGAAAACCTCTGAAGTTGGCTGTATCTCAGAATGGGCCACATATAAAATTTTGGAAGAGAATGATTGAGGAAATGAGCTCATGGGAGTTCATAGGTAAGGCAAGGGTGGTACTTCCTCCCTCACAGGAAGGGTGGTTGGCGACAATGAGGGCCATGATTTGTTTATGGGGCTCTTTCCAAGAAAAGGGCTTTTGGTATTTAAATACCAAATGTTTTAACCAAGATCCATTGGAAAATTTTTTTTATGTTATTAGGCAGAACTGTGGATCTAACCACCACCCAAATGCTCAGCAGTTCCAGGATGCTCTGAAGACAGCTATAATTAATAATCTTCCTTCAAATCAAGGGAAGGGAAATACCAAAGATGATGGATGCAGTCTATTAACTGATCTAACATCCCTTTTCCAGATACCAGAATAGGAATCTATTTTAGATGAGGATAAGAAACTTAGAGAGTTAAACTTAAGTGATAAGAAATTAATGTCTGTTGCTTTTGTAGGTTTTAGCATGGATAATATTTTTCTAGAAGTTTATCCGTGTGAGCTATGCAAAGCAGATCTTTTAACAGACCCTCTTTCATTACAGAATATTTATTTTTCTTTTTCATTTGAGGAAGCAGATAAAACTATCCAGGGCGTGCAAATTTGTCCTAATGAAGCCTCCCTTTCAGAAATAGGCCAAGGTATTGTTGCTGCTATGACTAAACTGTGTTGCTGTCCCGAGAAGAGAAAGATATCAACAATCATAGCCCCAGAAGTTGAAGGAAATATTAACTTTAATTTTTTCATGTGCAAGGAGCACAAAAAAGAATTTAAAACGTTTTTCATTTCAGTCACTTCTGAAGTAAGCATTCGGGGATATTGCATGGAGAGGAACCGGAATACAATAGGAAAAAACTACTTGAAACTATCTATTTTATTTTCAAGTGATTCACAATTCATTTTATGCACTTATTATTAACATGTAGCTTCAAGGTTCATTTACAGTGCACTCTTGCAGGTCTTCACGGAACGTAATGGTTATAAATATTTATAGTACTATCTAACACATGTTAATTTTATTCATTGACAAATTATTTCTTTGGATTAACATCCACAGCCACACTTGGTAATACCGCTAGGGAGGTTAAGGAGGTGGAACACTGCGGATGTCAAGTGGTTAATGGCACCTGCACTAGTGTGAGCCTGAGGTAAACGTGGAGTTTCACCAATCGGACTGCATTAATGGGCATTGCAGTCTGTAGTAAGTCTCCATGTGGGCAAAGTTATTGCTGGTATATATATTGGTATTTTACTAATATCAATTTGGAATCCCTAGGAAACAATGATGTCAAGAAAGAGAAAAATTGACTCTGAGTGTAGGATATTCAAAGAACAGTGGACTTATGATTATTTTTTCATACAGTACAATGAAAGAGCTGTGTCGCCGATATTGAAAACGGCACCGGAGTTTACCTAGCAAAAACATCTTGGGGTGGTTTTATGAACTTCTGGCAACCGTTGATGTCCAGAGTCGATGAACGGGAAGAATGGCAATCGTATGTGAAGGAAACTTTACCTTTGCATATGCAAGGTTTCTTTAGGAATGTTCAGAAACTAGGTGAATTTTGTGGAAAAGAAGATAGTCTAAGTGAATGCTTAAGGCAGACACCTCGGCTCCAGGTTCCACAAACGGGAAGAATGGCAATCAAGGCATACGCTTCAGATGCACCGCCTCAGTAGCATATGTTCTGGGTGATTTGTATGTTGATGTCATGAGATCAGTCTCCGGGTTGATGGGTGAAATGTCCTTGAATACGCATGTAAGTTTGGTAGCCATCCCATTCGTCCCATCAGAATTCGATGTTTTCACACGTGATGTAAGGGTAACAGTGTCACCAATTAGGGTGGGCTATTTCCCACGTGACCGAGCGAGGTGGATGCATAAAAAAAATTTCTTTCTACTTAGTTTACTTGTACGCTTTTGCTGCTTCTGCACTCTTCTGCTCAAGACAGATCTTATTCTCAGTATCATCTTACGATGGAGGCTATTTTCAAGGTTCTTTCGGCTAAGGAAATCAGATTATTTCGCGCTGGGGTGTTTTCCTCCAAGGAGCTAACATTAGCTGCATTCACGCGGTTATCTCATCGCATCATTGCAATGGACGAATAAGTGTTAATCGAGGACTTTCAGGCCTTTGAGATCTGCGAAGAGATACTCAGATCAGAGGAAGAATATTCTCAAAAAATCGGAATTACCAAGTTTCAACAATTGAACAAGTTGAAACAGTCTACGGTTCAGCTATAGTGGCCCAATTAGACATTGGGAGAATATTTCTCCCAAAAAATTATACCTATACTGAGCAACAATGCAAAATTTATAATCAGGAGACGACTCCGAAATACATTAATGTGTAAAAATTGAACAATAAATTAATTTTACATGTAACAGTATATTAATTTACTGTTACTTCTAAAAAAATAATTTATCGTACCCCATAAAAAAAACTTCATTTCGGAATTTATTGTCTTTCCTTTAACACCTAAAAAGGACTGAAAAAATTTAACTTTTACAGAAACGTGTTCGTAAGTTGATAGGTAAGAGTTTTAAGGGATTTAGGTCTATTGAAATAATTAGAGATAATTGGTCTCGTGACGTTTGTATGTGGTGGAATGATGTTATTAGTTCATGGGTTCATAAACGTCCTCAGTTATATATTTATGGTCCGAAGAATTGTGGGAAGAGCACTTTTGTTAATAGATTAATAGAAAGGCGAAACAGTTCTTTTGTGTTTTACCCTGACGTTGGGAAGTTTGCATTTCATGGTTTGGATCCTAATTTTCATGAAGTAATATTATTTGAGGAATTTGACGTTGAGTATCATTGTATGAATATATTAAAACGTTTGTTAGAAGGTCTTCCGTTTTGCGCACCTCAGAAACATTCTCCTGGTTTGATTGTCGAATGGAGGAAACCCGTAATATTTGTGAGTAATTTTTTTAAAATTAATGATGACGCTTTGTGTAGTAGATTGAAGATTATCAATGCCGAGACGCCGTATTGGCAGGGGCCGCTTTATCAAGCGCCGAAAATGGAGAAGAGGGATTGTTCGGAGGAGGAGATACCGGTATTCACGGTATCGGATGACGAGGAAACCGATGTATAGGAAGAGGGGGCCATTAACGACTTATTTTAACAGTAAACCAGTTGCTCGAATGACGAGGAAAAACATGGAGGCAACGCAGGCTGCGTTTATCTTTCACTGTGACATAAAGGGATATATATGGGCGCAAAATTTAGTGCGAGTACCTTGGGAGAATATGTGGGAAGGGTATGCAAAAGATCCAATGCTTCAAGCTATGGCCAAGATGTATTATAGGTTTATGGTGAGAAGCATTGTGATTGTGTATGACTCTTTTATTTGGAGAAGCAGGTTATATTCATTTGATCCATCTGTTAGTGATGAGGATTTGAAGAAGTTTGCTAATGAGTTAGGTCAAGATACACCTGGAGAAAAGACGAACATTCCGTTGAATAAAATGGATATAGAGATGGGTATAAATCCTCAATTAACAATTTTTAAAGATTATCAGTTTGATGCTGCAGGTGCTCCTGATAAATATCAAGGTGGTGCAATGCCTAATCGTGACAATTGTAAAACCTATAAGAAATTTCCTAGGAAAGTTGTTGTTAAAATATACCCGAAATGTAAGAGATATACGCATATTGCTGATGGAGATTCAGATATTAGACAATTATTGGTAAAGCAGGGAAGTACATCTAATATTCCAGAGTTGTATTTGGGTTGCTTTTATCCTGATTTGTTTGACACATATAATACATTAAATATGAATGCCTGTTACTTGTCTTTTAGAAAGAGGTTTTATGTACGGTATTCTTTTTGTTCTCAGAAAATAAATACTTCTTGAGGAATGCCACCGCATTATTATTTTCGACAATTATTTTCTCAGCTACCACCATCAGAGCAATTGGATTTGGAGTGGTATTTTTCTAAAGGAGAAAGCAAGGTGCAAGTTGAAGATTGGATATGTGACATATTGGGACCATTTACATCTTGGCCAGACCATTTGCTTTACAAACTATTTTGTGAAAAATTATCTTATAAGAACAGAATTAAAGTGATTGGCTTTCTTTGGATGAATGGTTTACGTATATGTCAAATTGTGTATATTATATTTAAGTGTAATCCTTTTCCTGTAAATTGGAGGAAAATAATTGATTTATTTTACTATTTTGACAGAAACATTGCAAATTGTCATAATCGTTATTATTCCTTTGATTTAATTACGAAGGAGTATGTATTTTTTAATGGTGTTAAACGCATTGCAAATGGTCAGAAGAGGAATCATGAACCCGTAGTGGTGTCAAGTGATGGTAGACATGTTTTAACTTGTAACAATAAGTGATAATACCCGAGGGTTTATATTCCCTTTGTTGAATGACCTTGAGACTTAGAAATTTTGCGCCGCCTGCTATGCCGTACCTGGTACCTGGTAGTGGCCCAATTAGACATTGGGAGAATATTTCTCCCAAAAAATTATACCTATACTGAGCAACAATGCAAAATTTATAATCAGGAGACGACTCCAAAATACATTAATGTGTAAAAATTGAACAATAAATTAATTTTACATGTAACAGTATATTAATTTACTGTTACTTCTAAAAAAATAATTTATCGTACCCAATAAAAAAAACTTCATTTTGGAATTTATTGTCTTTCACTACACTAAAATCACTACAACTCATGAACTATGTATATATGTATAACTTCTGCAAATGTTCATTGCCTTCCCTTAGCATCTTCAATCTCATCGAGGCCCTTTGCCTCCAACCCCACTTCAAAACATGAGAGTGAACTTGGCTGCTGAAGTCTTAAGTAGAAAAGTTGCAGCAGGGGTTCAAGCTTCAGTAGGAAACAGTAAGTTATATTTTCATAATTTCTTTTCTTCTGTGAGTTGAGATGATGACATTATCTCCTTGCTCTTTCTCTTTAACTGTAGATATTTTGGACGTAAATGGTCTAGCTACAGCCAAGTTCATCATGAGTGTAGATTCTGCTTTTGATAGTTTTAATGGATCCCTGGATGGAGATCATAGAAAACCTCTGAAGTTGGCTGTATCTCAGAATGGGCCACATATAAAATTTTGGAAGAGAATGATTGAGGAAATGAGCTCATGGGAGTTCATAGGTAAGGCAAGGGTGGTACTTCCTCCCTCACAGGAAGGGTGGTTGGCGACAATGAGGGCCATGATTTGTTTATGGGGCTCTTTCCAAGAAAAGGGCTTTTGGTATTTAAATACCAAATGTTTTAACCAAGATCCATTGGAAAATTTTTTTTATGTTATTAGGCAGAACTGTGGATCTAACCACCACCCAAATGCTCAGCAGTTCCAGGATGCTCTGAAGACAGCTATAATTAATAATCTTCCTTCAAATCAAGGGAAGGGAAATACCAAAGATGATGGATGCAGTCTATTAACTGATCTAACATCCCTTTTCCAGATACCAGAATAGGAATCTATTTTAGATGAGGATAAGAAACTTAGAGAGTTAAACTTAAGTGATAAGAAATTAATGTCTGTTGCTTTTGTAGGTTTTAGCATGGATAATATTTTTCTAGAAGTTTATCCGTGTGAGCTATGCAAAGCAGATCTTTTAACAGACCCTCTTTCATTACAGAATATTTATTTTTCTTTTTCATTTGAGGAAGCAGATAAAACTATCCAGGGCGTGCAAATTTGTCCTAATGAAGCCTCCCTTTCAGAAATAGGCCAAGGTATTGTTGCTGCTATGACTAAACTGTGTTGCTGTCCCGAGAAGAGAAAGATATCAACAATCATAGCCCCAGAAGTTGAAGGAAATATTAACTTTAATTTTTTCATGTGCAAGGAGCACAAAAAAGAATTTAAAACGTTTTTCATTTCAGTCACTTCTGAAGTAAGCATTCGGGGATATTGCATGGAGAGGAACCGGAATACAATAGGAAAAAACTACTTGAAACTATCTATTTTATTTTCAAGTGATTCACAATTCATTTTATGCACTTATTATTAACATGTAGCTTCAAGGTTCATTTACAGTGCACTCTTGCAGGTCTTCACGGAACGTAATGGTTATAAATATTTATAGTACTATCTAACACATGTTAATTTTATTCATTGACAAATTATTTCTTTGGATTAACATCCACAGCCACACTTGGTAATACCGCTAGGGAGGTTAAGGAGGTGGAACACTGCGGATGTCAAGTGGTTAATGGCACCTGCACTAGTGTGAGCCTGAGGTAAACGTGGAGTTTCACCAATCGGACTGCATTAATGGGCATTGCAGTCTGTAGTAAGTCTCCATGTGGGCAAAGTTATTGCTGGTATATATATTGGTATTTTACTAATATCAATTTGGAATCCCTAGGAAACAATGATGTCAAGAAAGAGAAAAATTGACTCTGAGTGTAGGATATTCAAAGAACAGTGGACTTATGATTATTTTTTCATACAGTACAATGAAAGAGCTGTGTCGCCGATATTGAAAACGGCACCGGAGTTTACCTAGCAAAAACATCTTGGGGTGGTTTTATGAACTTCTGGCAACCGTTGATGTCCAGAGTCGATGAACGGGAAGAATGGCAATCGTATGTGAAGGAAACTTTACCTTTGCATATGCAAGGTTTCTTTAGGAATGTTCAGAAACTAGGTGAATTTTGTGGAAAAGAAGATAGTCTAAGTGAATGCTTAAGGCAGACACCTCGGCTCCAGGTTCCACAAACGGGAAGAATGGCAATCAAGGCATACGCTTCAGATGCACCGCCTCAGTAGCATATGTTCTGGGTGATTTGTATGTTGATGTCATGAGATCAGTCTCCGGGTTGATGGGTGAAATGTCCTTGAATACGCATGTAAGTTTGGTAGCCATCCCATTCGTCCCATCAGAATTCGATGTTTTCACACGTGATGTAAGGGTAACAGTGTCACCAATTAGGGTGGGCTATTTCCCACGTGACCGAGCGAGGTGGATGCATAAAAAAAATTTCTTTCTACTTAGTTTACTTGTACGCTTTTGCTGCTTCTGCACTCTTCTGCTCAAGACAGATCTTATTCTCAGTATCATCTTACGATGGAGGCTATTTTCAAGGTTCTTTCGGCTAAGGAAATCAGATTATTTCGCGCTGGGGTGTTTTCCTCCAAGGAGCTAACATTAGCTGCATTCACGCGGTTATCTCATCGCATCATTGCAATGGACGAATAAGTGTTAATCGAGGACTTTCAGGCCTTTGAGATCTGCGAAGAGATACTCAGATCAGAGGAAGAATATTCTCAAAAAATCGGAATTACCAAGTTTCAACAATTGAACAAGTTGAAACAGTCTACGGTTCAGCTATAGTGGCCCAATTAGACATTGGGAGAATATTTCTCCCAAAAAATTATACCTATACTGAGCAACAATGCAAAATTTATAATCAGGAGACGACTCCGAAATACATTAATGTGTAAAAATTGAACAATAAATTAATTTTACATGTAACAGTATATTAATTTACTGTTACTTCTAAAAAAATAATTTATCGTACCCCATAAAAAAAACTTCATTTCGGAATTTATTGTCTTTCCTTTAACACCTAAAAAGGACTGAAAAAATTTAACTTTTACAGAAACGTGTTCGTAAGTTGATAGGTAAGAGTTTTAAGGGATTTAGGTCTATTGAAATAATTAGAGATAATTGGTCTCGTGACGTTTGTATGTGGTGGAATGATGTTATTAGTTCATGGGTTCATAAACGTCCTCAGTTATATATTTATGGTCCGAAGAATTGTGGGAAGAGCACTTTTGTTAATAGATTAATAGAAAGGCGAAACAGTTCTTTTGTGTTTTACCCTGACGTTGGGAAGTTTGCATTTCATGGTTTGGATCCTAATTTTCATGAAGTAATATTATTTGAGGAATTTGACGTTGAGTATCATTGTATGAATATATTAAAACGTTTGTTAGAAGGTCTTCCGTTTTGCGCACCTCAGAAACATTCTCCTGGTTTGATTGTCGAATGGAGGAAACCCGTAATATTTGTGAGTAATTTTTTTAAAATTAATGATGACGCTTTGTGTAGTAGATTGAAGATTATCAATGCCGAGACGCCGTATTGGCAGGGGCCGCTTTATCAAGCGCCGAAAATGGAGAAGAGGGATTGTTCGGAGGAGGAGATACCGGTATTCACGGTATCGGATGACGAGGAAACCGATGTATAGGAAGAGGGGGCCATTAACGACTTATTTTAACAGTAAACCAGTTGCTCGAATGACGAGGAAAAACATGGAGGCAACGCAGGCTGCGTTTATCTTTCACTGTGACATAAAGGGATATATATGGGCGCAAAATTTAGTGCGAGTACCTTGGGAGAATATGTGGGAAGGGTATGCAAAAGATCCAATGCTTCAAGCTATGGCCAAGATGTATTATAGGTTTATGGTGAGAAGCATTGTGATTGTGTATGACTCTTTTATTTGGAGAAGCAGGTTATATTCATTTGATCCATCTGTTAGTGATGAGGATTTGAAGAAGTTTGCTAATGAGTTAGGTCAAGATACACCTGGAGAAAAGACGAACATTCCGTTGAATAAAATGGATATAGAGATGGGTATAAATCCTCAATTAACAATTTTTAAAGATTATCAGTTTGATGCTGCAGGTGCTCCTGATAAATATCAAGGTGGTGCAATGCCTAATCGTGACAATTGTAAAACCTATAAGAAATTTCCTAGGAAAGTTGTTGTTAAAATATACCCGAAATGTAAGAGATATACGCATATTGCTGATGGAGATTCAGATATTAGACAATTATTGGTAAAGCAGGGAAGTACATCTAATATTCCAGAGTTGTATTTGGGTTGCTTTTATCCTGATTTGTTTGACACATATAATACATTAAATATGAATGCCTGTTACTTGTCTTTTAGAAAGAGGTTTTATGTACGGTATTCTTTTTGTTCTCAGAAAATAAATACTTCTTGAGGAATGCCACCGCATTATTATTTTCGACAATTATTTTCTCAGCTACCACCATCAGAGCAATTGGATTTGGAGTGGTATTTTTCTAAAGGAGAAAGCAAGGTGCAAGTTGAAGATTGGATATGTGACATATTGGGACCATTTACATCTTGGCCAGACCATTTGCTTTACAAACTATTTTGTGAAAAATTATCTTATAAGAACAGAATTAAAGTGATTGGCTTTCTTTGGATGAATGGTTTACGTATATGTCAAATTGTGTATATTATATTTAAGTGTAATCCTTTTCCTGTAAATTGGAGGAAAATAATTGATTTATTTTACTATTTTGACAGAAACATTGCAAATTGTCATAATCGTTATTATTCCTTTGATTTAATTACGAAGGAGTATGTATTTTTTAATGGTGTTAAACGCATTGCAAATGGTCAGAAGAGGAATCATGAACCCGTAGTGGTGTCAAGTGATGGTAGACATGTTTTAACTTGTAACAATAAGTGATAATACCCGAGGGTTTATATTCCCTTTGTTGAATGACCTTGAGACTTAGAAATTTTGCGCCGCCTGCTATGCCGTACCTGGTACCTGGTAGTGGCCCAATTAGACATTGGGAGAATATTTCTCCCAAAAAATTATACCTATACTGAGCAACAATGCAAAATTTATAATCAGGAGACGACTCCAAAATACATTAATGTGTAAAAATTGAACAATAAATTAATTTTACATGTAACAGTATATTAATTTACTGTTACTTCTAAAAAAATAATTTATCGTACCCAATAAAAAAAACTTCATTTTGGAATTTATTGTCTTTCACTACACTAAAATCACTACAACTCATGAACTATGTATATATGTATAACTTCTGCAAATGTTCATTGCCTTCCCTTAGCATCTTCAATCTCATCGAGGCCCTTTGCCTCCAACCCCACTTCAAAACATGAGAGTGAACTTGGCTGCTGAAGTCTTAAGTAGAAAAGTTGCAGCAGGGGTTCAAGCTTCAGTAGGAAACAGTAAGTTATATTTTCATAATTTCTTTTCTTCTGTGAGTTGAGATGATGACATTATCTCCTTGCTCTTTCTCTTTAACTGTAGATATTTTGGACGTAAATGGTCTAGCTACAGCCAAGTTCATCATGAGTGTAGATTCTGCTTTTGATAGTTTTAATGGATCCCTGGATGGAGATCATAGAAAACCTCTGAAGTTGGCTGTATCTCAGAATGGGCCACATATAAAATTTTGGAAGAGAATGATTGAGGAAATGAGCTCATGGGAGTTCATAGGTAAGGCAAGGGTGGTACTTCCTCCCTCACAGGAAGGGTGGTTGGCGACAATGAGGGCCATGATTTGTTTATGGGGCTCTTTCCAAGAAAAGGGCTTTTGGTATTTAAATACCAAATGTTTTAACCAAGATCCATTGGAAAATTTTTTTTATGTTATTAGGCAGAACTGTGGATCTAACCACCACCCAAATGCTCAGCAGTTCCAGGATGCTCTGAAGACAGCTATAATTAATAATCTTCCTTCAAATCAAGGGAAGGGAAATACCAAAGATGATGGATGCAGTCTATTAACTGATCTAACATCCATTTCCAGATACCAGAATAGGAATCTATTTTAGATGAGGATAAGAAACTTAGAGAGTTAAACTTAAGTGATAAGAAATTAATGTCTGTTGCTTTTGTAGGTTGTAGCATGGATAATATTTTTCTAGAAGTTTATCCATGTGAGCTATGCAAAGCAGATCTTTTAACAGACCCTCTTTCATTACAGAATATTTATTTTTCTTTTTCATTTGAGGAAGCAGATAAAACTATCCAGGGCGTGCAAATTTGTCCTAATGAAGCCTTCCTTTCAGAAATAGGCCAAGGTATTGTTGCTGCTATGACTAAACTGTGTTGCTGTCCCGAGAAGAGAAAGATATCAACAATCATAGGCCCAGAAGTTGAAGGAAATATTAACTTTAATTTTTTCATGTGCAAGGAGCACAAAAAAGAATTTAAAACGTTTTTCATTTCAGTCACTTCTGAAGTAAGCATTCGGGGATATTGCATGGAGAGGAACCGGAATACAATAGGAAAAAACTACTTGAAACTATCTATTTTATTTTCAAGTGATTCACAATTCATTTTATGCACTTATTATTAACATGTAGCTTCAAGGTTCATTTACAGTGCACTCTTGCAGGTCTTCACGGAACGTAATGGTTATAAATATTTATAGTACTATCTAACACATGTTAATTTTATTCATTGACAAATTATTTCTTTGGATTAACATCCACAGCCACACTTGGTAATACCGCTAGGGAGGTTAAGGAGGTGGAACACTGCGGATGTCAAGTGGTTAATGGCACCTGCACTAGTGTGAGCCTGAGGTAAACGTGGAGTTTCACCAATCGGACTGCATTAATGGGCATTGCAGTCTGTAGTAAGTCTCCATGTGGGCAAAGTTATTGCTGGTATATATATTGGTATTTTACTAATATCAATTTGGAATCCCTAGGAAACAATGATGTCAAGAAAGAGAAAAATTGACTCTGAGTGTAGGATATTCAAAGAACAGTGGACTTATGATTATTTTTTCATACAGTACAATGAAAGAGCTGTGTCGCCGATATTGAAAACGGCACCGGAGTTTACCTAGCAAAAACATCTTGGGGTGGTTTTATGAACTTCTGGCAACCGTTGATGTCCAGAGTCGATGAACGGGAAGAATGGCAATCGTATGTGAAGGAAACTTTACCTTTGCATATGCAAGGTTTCTTTAGGAATGTTCAGAAACTAGGTGAATTTTGTGGAAAAGAAGATAGTCTAAGTGAATGCTTAAGGCAGACACCTCGGCTCCAGGTTCCACAAACGGGAAGAATGGCAATCAAGGCATACGCTTCAGATGCACCGCCTCAGTAGCATATGTTCTGGGTGATTTGTATGTTGATGTCATGAGATCAGTCTCCGGGTTGATGGGTGAAATGTCCTTGAATACGCATGTAAGTTTGGTAGCCATCCCATTCGTCCCATCAGAATTCGATGTTTTCACACGTGATGTAAGGGTAACAGTGTCACCAATTAGGGTGGGCTATTTCCCACGTGACCGAGCGAGGTGGATGCATAAAAAAAATTTCTTTCTACTTAGTTTACTTGTACGCTTTTGCTGCTTCTGCACTCTTCTGCTCAAGACAGATCTTATTCTCAGTATCATCTTACGATGGAGGCTATTTTCAAGGTTCTTTCGGCTAAGGAAATCAGATTATTTCGCGCTGGGGTGTTTTCCTCCAAGGAGCTAACATTAGCTGCATTCACGCGGTTATCTCATCGCATCATTGCAATGGACGAATAAGTGTTAATCGAGGACTTTCAGGCCTTTGAGATCTGCGAAGAGATACTCAGATCAGAGGAAGAATATTCTCAAAAAATCGGAATTACCAAGTTTCAACAATTGAACAAGTTGAAACAGTCTACGGTTCAGCTATAGTGGCCCAATTAGACATTGGGAGAATATTTCTCCCAAAAAATTATACCTATACTGAGCAACAATGCAAAATTTATAATCAGGAGACGACTCCGAAATACATTAATGTGTAAAAATTGAACAATAAATTAATTTTACATGTAACAGTATATTAATTTACTGTTACTTCTAAAAAAATAATTTATCGTACCCCATAAAAAAAACTTCATTTCGGAATTTATTGTCTTTCCTTTAACACCTAAAAAGGACTGAAAAAATTTAACTTTTACAGAAACGTGTTCGTAAGTTGATAGGTAAGAGTTTTAAGGGATTTAGGTCTATTGAAATAATTAGAGATAATTGGTCTCGTGACGTTTGTATGTGGTGGAATGATGTTATTAGTTCATGGGTTCATAAACGTCCTCAGTTATATATTTATGGTCCGAAGAATTGTGGGAAGAGCACTTTTGTTAATAGATTAATAGAAAGGCGAAACAGTTCTTTTGTGTTTTACCCTGACGTTGGGAAGTTTGCATTTCATGGTTTGGATCCTAATTTTCATGAAGTAATATTATTTGAGGAATTTGACGTTGAGTATCATTGTATGAATATATTAAAACGTTTGTTAGAAGGTCTTCCGTTTTGCGCACCTCAGAAACATTCTCCTGGTTTGATTGTCGAATGGAGGAAACCCGTAATATTTGTGAGTAATTTTTTTAAAATTAATGATGACGCTTTGTGTAGTAGATTGAAGATTATCAATGCCGAGACGCCGTATTGGCAGGGGCCGCTTTATCAAGCGCCGAAAATGGAGAAGAGGGATTGTTCGGAGGAGGAGATACCGGTATTCACGGTATCGGATGACGAGGAAACCGATGTATAGGAAGAGGGGGCCATTAACGACTTATTTTAACAGTAAACCAGTTGCTCGAATGACGAGGAAAAACATGGAGGCAACGCAGGCTGCGTTTATCTTTCACTGTGACATAAAGGGATATATATGGGCGCAAAATTTAGTGCGAGTACCTTGGGAGAATATGTGGGAAGGGTATGCAAAAGATCCAATGCTTCAAGCTATGGCCAAGATGTATTATAGGTTTATGGTGAGAAGCATTGTGATTGTGTATGACTCTTTTATTTGGAGAAGCAGGTTATATTCATTTGATCCATCTGTTAGTGATGAGGATCTGAAGAAGTTTGCTAATGAGTTAGGTCAAGATACACCTGGAGAAAAGACGAACATTCCGTTGAATAAAATGGATATAGAGATGGGTATAAATCCTCAATTAACAATTTTTAAAGATTATCAGTTTGATGCTGCAGGTGCTCCTGATAAATATCAAGGTGGTGCAATGCCTAATCGTGACAATTGTAAAACCTATAAGAAATTTCCTAGGAAAGTTGTTGTTAAAATATACCCGAAATGTAAGAGATATACGCATATTGCTGATGGAGATTCAGATATTAGACAATTATTGGTAAAGCAGGGAAGTACATCTAATATTCCAGAGTTGTATTTGGGTTGCTTTTATCCTGATTTGTTTGACACATATAATACATTAAATATGAATGCCTGTTACTTGTCTTTTAGAAAGAGGTTTTATGTACGGTATTCTTTTTGTTCTCAGAAAATAAATACTTCTTGAGGAATGCCACCGCATTATTATTTTCGACAATTATTTTCTCAGCTACCACCATCAGAGCAATTGGATTTGGAGTGGTATTTTTCTAAAGGAGAAAGCAAGGTGCAAGTTGAAGATTGGATATGTGACATATTGGGACCATTTACATCTTGGCCAGACCATTTGCTTTACAAACTATTTTGTGAAAAATTATCTTATAAGAACAGAATTAAAGTGATTGGCTTTCTTTGGATGAATGGTTTACGTATATGTCAAATTGTGTATATTATATTTAAGTGTAATCCTTTTCCTGTAAATTGGAGGAAAATAATTGATTTATTTTACTATTTTGACAGAAACATTGCAAATTGTCATAATCGTTATTATTCCTTTGATTTAATTACGAAGGAGTATGTATTTTTTAATGGTGTTAAACGCATTGCAAATGGTCAGAAGAGGAATCATGAACCCGTAGTGGTGTCAAGTGATGGTAGACATGTTTTAACTTGTAACAATAAGTGATAATACCCGAGGGTTTATATTCCCTTTGTTGAATGACCTTGAGACTTAGAAATTTTGCGCCGCCTGCTATGCCGTACCTGGTACCTGGTAGTGGCCCAATTAGACATTGGGAGAATATTTCTCCCAAAAAATTATACCTATACTGAGCAACAATGCAAAATTTATAATCAGGAGACGACTCCAAAATACATTAATGTGTAAAAATTGAACAATAAATTAATTTTACATGTAACAGTATATTAATTTACTGTTACTTCTAAAAAAATAATTTATCGTACCCAATAAAAAAAACTTCATTTTGGAATTTATTGTCTTTCACTACACTAAAATCACTACAACTCATGAACTATGTATATATGTATAACTTCTGCAAATGTTCATTGCCTTCCCTTAGCATCTTCAATCTCATCGAGGCCCTTTGCCTCCAACCCCACTTCAAAACATGAGAGTGAACTTGGCTGCTGAAGTCTTAAGTAGAAAAGTTGCAGCAGGGGTTCAAGCTTCAGTAGGAAACAGTAAGTTATATTTTCATAATTTCTTTTTTTCTGTGAATTGAGATGATGACATTATCTCCTTGCTCTTTCTCTTTAACTGTAGATATTTTGGACGTAAATGGTCTAGCTACAGCCAGGTTCATCATGGGTGTAGATTCTGCTTTTGATAGTTTTAATGGATCCCTGGATGGAGATAATAGAAAACCTCTGAAGTTGGCTGTATCTCAGAATGGGCCACATATAAAATTTTGGAAGAGAATGATTGAGGAAATGAGCTCATGGGAGTTCATAGGTAAGGCAAGGGTGGTACTTCCTCCCTCACAGGAAGGGTGGTTGGCGACAATGAGGGCCATGATTTGTTTATGGGGCTCTTTCCAAGAAAAGGGCTTTTGGTATTTAAATACCAAATGTTTTAACCAAGATCCATTGGAAAATTTTTTTTATGTTATTAGGCAGAACTGTGGATCTAACCACCACCCAAATGCTCAGCAGTTCCAGGATGCTCTGAAGACAGCTATAATTAATAATCTTCCTTCAAATCAAGGGAAGGGAAATACCAAAGATGATGGATGCAGTCTATTAACTGATCTAACATCCCTTTTCCAGATACCAGAATAGGAATCTATTTTAGATGAGGATAAGAAACTTAGAGAGTTAAACTTAAGTGATAAGAAATTAATGTCTGTTGCTTTTGTAGGTTTTAGCATGGATAATATTTTTCTAGAAGTTTATCCGTGTGAGCTATGCAAAGCAGATCTTTTAACAGACCCTCTTTCATTACAGAATATTTATTTTTCTTTTTCATTTGAGGAAGCAGATAAAACTATCCAGGGCGTGCAAATTTGTCCTAATGAAGCCTCCCTTTCAGAAATAGGCCAAGGTATTGTTGCTGCTATGACTAAACTGTGTTGCTGTCCCGAGAAGAGAAAGATATCAACAATCATAGCCCCAGAAGTTGAAGGAAATATTAACTTTAATTTTTTCATGTGCAAGGAGCACAAAAAAGAATTTAAAACGTTTTTCATTTCAGTCACTTCTGAAGTAAGCATTCGGGGATATTGCATGGAGAGGAACCGGAATACAATAGGAAAAAACTACTTGAAACTATCTATTTTATTTTCAAGTGATTCACAATTCATTTTATGCACTTATTATTAACATGTAGCTTCAACGTTCATTTACAGTGCACTCTTGCAGGTCTTCACGGAACGTAATGGTTATAAATATTTATAGTACTATCCAACACATGTTCATTTTATTCATTTAGAAATTATTTCTTTGGATTAACATCCACAGCCACACTTGGTAATACCGCTAGGGAGGTTAAGGAGGTGGAACACTGCGGATGTCAAGTGGTTAATGGCACCTGCACTAGTGTGAGCCTGAGGTAAGCGTGGAGTGTCACCAATCGGACTGCATTAATGGGCATTGCAGTCTGTAGTAAGTCTCCATGTGGGCAAAGTTATTGCTGGTATATATATATTGGTATTTTACTAATATCAATTTGGAATCCCTAGGAAACAATGATGTCAAGAAAGAGAAAAATTGACTCTGAGTGTAGGATATTCAAAGAACAGTGGACTTATGATTATTTTTTCATACAGTACAATGAAAGAGCTGTGTCGCCGATATTGAAAACGGCACCGGAGTTTACCTAGCAAAAACATCTTGGGGTGGTTTTATGAACTTCTGGCAACCGTTGATGTCCAGAGTCGATGAACGGGAAGAATGGCAATCGTATGTGAAGGAAACTTTACCTTTGCATATGCAAGGTTTCTTTAGGAATGTTCAGAAACTAGGTGAATTTTGTGGAAAAGAAGATAGTCTAAGTGAATGCTTAAGGCAGACACCTCGGCTCCAGGTTCCACAAACGGGAAGAATGGCAATCAAGGCATACGCTTCAGATGCACCGCCTCAGTAGCATATGTTCTGGGTGATTTGTATGTTGATGTCATGAGATCAGTCTCCGGGTTGATGGGTGAAATGTCCTTGAATACGCATGTAAGTTTGGTAGCCATCCCATTCGTCCCATCAGAATTCGATGTTTTCACACGTGATGTAAGGGTAACAGTGTCACCAATTAGGGTGGGCTATTTCCCACGTGACCGAGCGAGGTGGATGCATAAAAAAAATTTCTTTCTACTTAGTTTACTTGTACGCTTTTGCTGCTTCTGCACTCTTCTGCTCAAGACAGATCTTATTCTCAGTATCATCTTACGATGGAGGCTATTTTCAAGGTTCTTTCGGCTAAGGAAATCAGATTATTTCGCGCTGGGGTGTTTTCCTCCAAGGAGCTAACATTAGCTGCATTCACGCGGTTATCTCATCGCATCATTGCAATGGACGAATAAGTGTTAATCGAGGACTTTCAGGCCTTTGAGATCTGCGAAGAGATACTCAGATCAGAGGAAGAATATTCTCAAAAAATCGGAATTACCAAGTTTCAACAATTGAACAAGTTGAAACAGTCTACGGTTCAGCTATAGTGGCCCAATTAGACATTGGGAGAATATTTCTCCCAAAAAATTATACCTATACTGAGCAACAATGCAAAATTTATAATCAGGAGACGACTCCGAAATACATTAATGTGTAAAAATTGAACAATAAATTAATTTTACATGTAACAGTATATTAATTTACTGTTACTTCTAAAAAAATAATTTATCGTACCCAATAAAAAAAACTTCATTTTGGAATTTATTGTCTTTCACTACACTAAAATCACTACAACTCATGAACTATGTATATATGTATAACTTCTGCAAATGTTCATTGCCTTCCCTTAGCATCTTCAATCTCATCGAGATCCTTTGCCTCCAACCCCACTTCAAAACATGAGAGTGAACTTGGCTGCTGAAGTCTTAAGTAGAAAAGGTGCAGCAGGGGTTCAAGCTTCAGTAGGAAACAGTAAGTTATATTTTCATAATTTCTTTTTCTCTGTGAGTTGAGATGATGACATTATCTCCTTGCTCTTTCTCTTTAACTGTAGATATTTTGGACGTAAATGGTCTAGCTACAGCCAAGTTCATCATGAGTGTAGATTCTGCTTTTGATAGTTTTAATGGATCCCTGGATGGAGATCATAGAAAACCTCTGAAGTTGGCTGTATCTCAGGATGGGCCACATATAAAATTTGGAAGAGAATGATTGAGGAAATGAGCTCATGGGAGTTCATAGGTAAGGCAAGGGTGGTACTTCCTCCCTCACAGGAAGGGTGGTTGGCGACAATGAGGGCCATGATTTGTTTATGGGGCTCTTTCCAAGAAAAGGGCTTTTGGTATTTAAATACCAAATGTTTTAACCAAGATCCATTGGAAAATTTTTCTTATGTTATTAGGCAGAACTGTGGATCTAACCACCACCCAAATGCTCAGCAGTTCCAGGATGCTCTGAAGACAGCTATAATTAATAATCTTCCTTCAAATCAAGGGAAGGGAAATACCAAAGATGATGGATGCAGTCTATTAACTGATCCCTTTTCCAGATACCAGAATAGGAATCTATTTTAGATGAGGATAAGAAACTTAGAGAGTTAAACTTAAGTGATAAGAAATTAATGTCTGTTGCTTTTGTAGGTTTTAGCATGGATAATATTTTTCTAGAAGTTTATCCGTGTGAGCTATGCAAAGCAGATCTTTTAACAGACCCTCTTTCATTACAGAATATTTATTTTTCTTTTTCATTTGAGGAAGCAGATAAAACTATCCAGGGCGTGCAAATTTGTCCTAATGAAGCCTCCCTTTCAGAAATAGGCCAAGGTATTGTTGCTGCTATGACTAAACTGTGTTGCTGTCCCGAGAAGAGAAAGATATCAACAATCATAGCCCCAGAAGTTGAAGGAAATATTAACTTTAATTTTTTCATGTGCAAGGAGCACAAAAAAGAATTTAAAACGTTTTTCATTTCAGTCACTTCTGAAGTAAGCATTCGGGGATATTGCATGGAGAGGAACCGGAATACAATAGGAAAAAACTACTTGAAACTATCTATTTTATTTTCAAGTGATTCACAATTCATTTTATGCACTTATTATTAACATGTAGCTTCAACGTTCATTTACAGTGCACTCTTGCAGGTCTTCACGGAACGTAATGGTTATAAATATTTATAGTACTATCCAACACATGTTCATTTTATTCATTTAGAAATTATTTCTTTGGATTAACATAATTTATGTTCCTTGATATAATATTCAAACCTTTTCTATTTTATAGATCACAATTTCATGATGGTGATCCGTTATTCTGTGGTTTCTCATTTACCTACTGGGCATCTCTTCACCACAGAATATTGTAACATATGAAGAAGAGAATTCCCGATCAGACCGCCGATACCATAGGACGCGTACTTGTAGAAAATATTATTTGCCACCACGGCGTCCCTAAGTACTTGCTAACCGATAGAGGTGCCAATTTCACCTCCAAACTGATGTGAGAAATTTGCCACATTCTCAAAATTTCTTCTATATTTTCTTCTCCCTACAACCCTGCAGCCAATGGACGATTAGAAAGAGCTCATCAATCCTTCGCTTTGTTATCTCCCACTACGTTGCTCAGGACCATAGTGAATGGGACGATCACTTTAATTTTGCACTTCGAAATACAAAATATAGAATGACAGGTTTCACTCCTGCGTTTTTTATGTATGGGAGAAAACTAAAAATGCCTTGGGATAGTATTTCCACCGCGGAATAAACCAATTAAGCGGAAGATCCACCTTATAGCCTTGAGCTAGAACGTTGACTACAAGAAGCCTATGCACAAGCTGCTGAGTGTAACAGGCAAAATCAGAAGGAAGAACATAGAAAGCATGACAAATTGCTATATAATTGATAAATTGCTGCGGTGGCCTTGAGTGCTGAGGGATTTGAACCACGCGCCGTAACGGCTATTTCTTTACTGCTGCCACCTATTGATTACTTATAGCTCAGCATGGCACGTGTATATATCTCGTGACTATCTCGTGTATTATCTCGTTATTTATTTCCCCCTGAAGGTGGCGAATGAGGAATTAGAAGACCATCGTGATTTACTATTCATATCAAATGAAAATATATCACATTATTGTTGGATAAAGAATTTTGAAAGGTTAGTAGCGAGTCAAATTTTAAAACATATGGGAAAAATTTGAATTTGCAAAAGGTGTTTTTCACATTTTTGTAATAAAGATAAACTTTTATGGCATAAAGCATATTGTTTAATAGATCTTTCGCAAGGGTGATTCTCCCCAAAGAAACGGAGAAATGAATTAAGTTTAAGAACTTCTCACATACGACAAGTCTTGTACATCTAGCTGCATCTGGATGTTTTCCCTGAGAAGTGTCGCATGAGGCCCCTTTATCTGGTACCTACATCTGGTGAATGTTAGTGGCCAAAGGTGACGATGAAGCATCACGAGAAGACAACAGCAAGTGGTGATAGCATGGTTGGACCCTGACCTGGAGAGGAAGAGCGCGCAAAACAAGAATAGGAGGGTGATTTTGGGCAGTTGGGATGTAGAGACTGAAAGGAGCAGTTGGGAAGTGTGGCTGTAATCAATAAATCCCATCGTTTATTTCTCCAAAGGCTCTTAATATTCTTCCTTAAGACAAAAGTAACCCTATCCCATAGAGGCAGACGCTCGTCTCTCTGGAATATTTGTCGTTAACATCCAAATGCAGACGTCGGGATGCGACAGAAGAACACCGTTCTATTTTGAAGATGAGCAACATGGCAAATGTAGGTATATAATATTTCTTGAAAATATACTAATGTTTCAAAGTAAGTGTGGGAAACTGAATGTCTCCTCCTGTAAAATCTTAAACTAGTACAGTAATATTTCCTTCATCTAGTTATTATGTGAAGAGGAGATGCCGATATTTCTCATCTACCTACTGGTTTCTCATTTACCTACTGGGGATCTCTTCACCACAGAATATTGTAACTTATGAAGAAGAGAAATGAAGAAGAGAAACATTCAAACCAACAAACCAATTTGGAATCCCTAGGAAACAATGATGTCAAGAAAGAGAAAAATTGACTCTGAGTGTAGGATATTCAAAGAACAGTGGACTTATGATTATTTTTTCATACAGTACAATGAAAGAGCTGTGTCGCCGATATTGAAAACGGCACCGGAGTTTACCTAGCAAAAACATCTTGGGGTGGTTTTATTAACTTCTGCCAACCGTTGATGTCCAGAGTCGATGAACGGGAAGAATGGCAATCGTATGTGAAGGAAACTTTATCTTCGCATATGCAAGATGTCTTTAGGAATGTTCAGAAACTAGGTGAATTTTGTGGAAAAGAAGATAGTCTAAGTGAATGCTTAAGGCAGACACCTCGGCTCCAGGTTCCACGAACGGGAAGAATGGCAATCAAGCATTCGCTTCAGATGCACCGCCTCAGTAGCATATGTTCTGGGTGATTTGTATGTTGATGGCATGAGATCAGTCTCCGGGTTGATGGGTGAAATGTCCTTGAATATGCATATAAGTTTGGTAGCCATCCCATTCGTCCCATCAGAATTCGATGTTTTCACACGTGATGTAAGGGTAACAGTATCACCAATTAGGGTGGGCTATTTCCCATGTGACCGAGCGAGGTGGATGCATAAAAGAAAATTTTTGTTCTACTTAGCTTACTTGTATGCTTTCGCTGCTTCTGCGCTCAAGGAATTCTGGTTGCCCGTTGTCTGGAGATCTCGCTTGTGCTCTGGTGTGCATGTGATAGTTTTGTACCTTCGTTAACAAAATGGATTCGGACGCCGATGACGACTCATTATCGGTGCATTCGTCCTCGTCAAGCATCTCCTGCACTCCTACCCCTAGCACCATTGAAGAAGCCTCCGAATCAATCTCTAGAGGATTTTCTGCGCTCCTGAGGATGCAGGATTCACTATCGCCGGGTATGTGGGCCTCCATCTGTTCCTCCGCCATTCCAGCGCCTATCCTGACCAGCGTGAGTACAAATGTTAATCTCAGTGCTCCACCCTCGCCTCTTCCTTTCTCTCCTCTAAACTCCTCAAAACGTCCCAACGACGAAATCTTTCAGACTGTCAAATCAAAACGGAGATTGAATCCACCATCCCCTCCTCTCCTTGCAGCTCCTTCAACCATCCCTACTTCCAACTCTTTTGCACCCCTTTCCTCTTCCCTTTCCGCTCCCAACCCTACTCCTTCTACCAGCACCTCTTCTAACCCCAACCCTACACCCTTTAATGATGATAGCAATAACGGTAAAACTAAAATTCCATCAATCAAACTTAAACTCTTCCCAGACTGGCAGAAAACTATCCGTAGATTAAATGAAGAAGCAATCCTTCCACCGGTTTGCAACCTTGTCAGTCATGACATCATACTTGTAAAGTGTTTTTCCATAGAAGACTATAAGAGAGTCTTAAAATATTTACGTAGCGAGAACGTGGAGTTTTATACCAATCAGATTCCTAATGAGCGCAACATCGACTACGTCATAAAGCACCTTCCCCATAATACCCCTGTTCCCCTTATCTCTGCTGAACTTACTAACCTAGGATTTAATATAATCAGTGTCACTCCCCTCTCTACTACAAAACCCACTCCCCAAGATGCAGCAGCCGGTATCACTATTGTAGAACGCCGTCCAATCCCGGTCTTTAAAATTACATAAGCCCATTCAATGACCATGATAAACTAGTTAAACTTAACAAAATCTGTGACATGTCGGTTGAGGTTAAAAAATATATAAAACGCTTCGAACCACTGCAATGCTATAAATGTCTGCAATTTGGTCATACTCGTAATTACTGCAATCTCAAACCCAAATGTAGTCTATGTGGTGGCAACCACATCATTAAAAATTAATTTGATCGAACAATAAATTACCGTTACTTCTAAAAAAATAATTTATCGTACCCCATAAAAAAAACTTCATTTTGGAATTTATTGTCTTTCCTTTAACACCTAAAAAGGACTGAAAAAATTTAACTTTTACAGAAACGCTGTGAAAATGTGCTCTATGAAGAATGTGGAAATTTTCACCTCATCACACAGAAATGTCCACCCAATTTTTTTGTGACAAATGCGGATATATGTATGTAAAAGCTCGTGAATGTCCTCCAAAAATTAACTGAATTGAACATGGTATATGTGAACATAATATAAATTTATGTCAATGTTATGAATGTTGGGGGCAGCCTGCTCAATGTCCATACTTTTTTGAATAAAAACTGTTTTAAAGAATTTGCTGACATTCCTTTAATCCTCACCTTACGAAAGTCATTACTTTAATACACTCTAGATCAGCTTCGTTTGTAGAAAGCGAATAAGTCCCTGGCGCGAGACTAACATCTTCGTAAACTTATTCAGCTTCTCTTACATCTTCGCATATTTCTTTCGTGATCTCTTGAAATGGCTTGCATTATTGATCTACAGGCTAGCATACAAAAAATAGATGGGAAGAATAAGTGGATCATTAGAGAATTAACTATTGGGGAAATCCAAAGCTATACCTATCAATCCTGGCTCTTCAAACTACCAAGATGGTGCACAGTGTGTAAAGAGAATCTATGGTTGGAAAAACATCATCATGGGATTTCCATTGATGATGGGATTATCATTTCCACAAAAGTATCATAAGAAAATGCACTGATACATATGATGAAGTAATTTGTAAAGGAGAAGAAAAGGCTGAATATCTAGAAAAACATCTAGATAAAATAGTCATCAACTACGAGGGACCCAGTTTAAAAAAATTACTAAAAAGAGGGATATTCCCTCCACAAAATTTTGATTCTGAAAGAAGTTTGGTAATTTTGAAATTTTTTAAAACTATCTTTAGTATTACTGCATTAATTATCTTGACATCTATTTTAAAAGGTAGTACACTAAAACCAAATGGAAGATGGACCAAATCTGAGAAAATCTTTGCCCTTTCCTTTTTTAAAAAAGTGCTAAAAGTTATAGATTCATGCGATGCCATATTCCTCCTCCTTCTAGGAGTAGACTAAAAAAAATCAATTTCTCTGCAAGAATAAGTAAGGAGATACTGGAGCAGTTAAAGAAATCAATAGTGGGTAAGAAGCTTGAAGACAGATACTGCACTCTTAATGTCTGATGAAATGTCAGTAAAACCATTACTGACTTATAGTAAGGAAAATGATGAAATCATTGGGTCATATCATCATCAATCATTATCACAATATTACAGTAGTGCCTAAAGAAGCTCTTGTGTTCATGGCTAGGAGTACAAATAGTAATTGGATGCAGCCAGTGACATATTACTTTTGTCATGGAAGCACCCCAGCGCTGATATTGGCTGACGTAATTAGGGAAGTACTGTGTGTAGCTTAATATACATGTTTGCTTAATTGCTATTGCTACAATATGTGATATGGGCCGTAGCAATGTTAAGGCATTAAAATATTAGGATCTACATTCCAAAATCCTTCTTTTACTTTTGATAACCAGAAAATATTTACTATATTTGACCCTCCTCGTCTTTTAAAATGTTTTAGAAACCTTCTTATCAAACACAAAGTGAGGATACCAGTAAGTATTGCGAATCATTCAAGGCTGCTCATAGCTGATTGGGAGCATGTTCGAGTTGTCGATAGGCAGGATCAGGCAGTACGCTTCCTTCCTTTGAGGTTAGTAAAATATTTATAAGATTTGGCTCACTATATGCAGCACAGTTTTTGATGTATCACTTGATTTTGTGACAAATCATTAGTATTGTATAACTTCTTATCTTCTTGAGATTACGTACAAAACTGCAGGGAATGTAGGAAGCGTAAGGCCAGGAAATTAACCATACCCATACAATCTGTCACAGAGAGTACATACCCGTTAGCAATTGACATTGTGGGTCCACTACCAATATCGACTCGGGGAAATCGATATATACTGACATGTCAGGATCATTTTACTCGATACCCAGAGGCCGTGGCAATCCCAGACCAAACCACCACCAGGATAGCGCGTGCCTTTGCGGAACACGTACTGGTGAAAGACACATTAAAAACACTTAATTGGGAAATATTATCGCACCCGCCGTACTCTCCAGACCTCGCCCCGTCCAACTATCACCTTTTCGCATTGATGGGACACTCCCTTGCAGATCAGTGCTTTGCTAGTTTTGAAGAAGTCGAAAAATGGCTCGTTGAATGGTTTGCCTCGAAAGAGAAAAAGTTTTTTTGGGATGGTATCCATAATTTGCCTGAGAGATGGGCGAAATGTGTAGAAACCAATGGTCAATACTTTGAATATAAAAATTTTGAGATTCCTCTGAAAATTAAGTGTTTTCTTTATCGAAAAAACCGGCAAATTTCAACTAACACCCCTGGTATACATATATATTGGTATTATACTAATATGAATTTGGAATCCCTAGGAAACAATGATGTCAAGAAAGAGAAAAATTGACTCGGAGTTTAGGATATTCAAAGAACAGTGGACTTTTGATTATTTGTTCATACACTACCAGGTGTACAAGTATGAAATGTGGATTTCAGACGACAGATGGTGCACTAATGCAGTTTATGCTATAAAGATTTGACACTGCGCCATTTTGTTGTATCATCAACAAGTATCAGACGCACACGAGTGATAAATTGGAAAAGTGTGTGCATAGTGTTATGTTGTTGTGTTCAATATGTCGAAATTTATACCGAATAAAGAGCATTTGCAGACAGCATTAATTTTTTGTTTTCATTTGAAGAAAACTGCTGCTGAATCATACCAATTACTTCGAGAAGCTTATGGTGAACATGCTCCATCGCAAGATACGTGTGAACGATGGTTTCGGCGTTTCAAAAGTGGTGACTTCGATGTTGCAGACAAGGAACATGGAAAACCGCCAAAAAAATACGAAGATGTGTAATTGCAACATGTTGGACAAAGATGATTCGCAAACACAAAAACAACTCGCCAAGCAATTGGGCGTTAGTCAACAAGCTGTTTCCAATCGGCTACGAGAGATGGGAAAGATTCAGAAGACCGGTAGATGGGTACCACATGAGTTGAACGACAGGCAAATGGAAAAGCGCAAAAACACATGTGACATTTTGCTCGCTCGGTACAAAAGGAAGTCGTTTTTGCATCGTATAGTTACAGGGGATGAAAAGTGGATTTATTTTGAGAATCCCAAACGCAAAAAATCATGGGTAGACCCAGGCGCACCATCCACATCGACCGCAAGACCAAATCGCTTTGGCAGAAAGACGATGCTCTGTGTTTGGTGGGACCACAGGGGCGTGGTCTATTATGAGCTGTTAAAACCTGGGGAAACGGTTAATACTAAACGTTACCAACAACAATTGACCGATTTGAGCCGTTCGCTGCTTGAAAAAAGGCCAGAATACCGAAAGAGGCAACACAGTCATTTTTCTTCATGACAATGCTCCATCGCATACGGCAAAACCGGTTCGCGACACGTTGGATGCACTCAGCTGGGAAGTTCTACCCCATGCGGCTTACTCACCAGAATTGGCTCCTTCCGATTACCACTTGTTTGCATCGATGGGTCACGCACTTGCTGAGCAGCGCTTTGGTTCGTACGAAGATGTGAAAAAATGGCTTGATGAATGGTAAAAGGGGAAAGGGGAAGATTTTTACTGGCGTGGTATTCACAAATTGCCCGAAAGATGGGAAAAATGTATAACAAGCGATGGAGCATACTTTGAATAAAGCACTTTTTATCATTCTTCCGAATCTAACATGTTTTTTTAGAAAAAAAAATCCACATTTCATACTTGTACACCTGGTACAAAGTAAGAGCTGTGTCGCCGATATTGAAAACGGCACCGGAGTCTACCTAGCAAAAACATCTTGGGATGGTTTTATGAACTTCTGGCAACCGTTGATGTCCAGAGTCGATGAACGGGAAGAATGGCAATCGTATGTGAAGGAAACTTTATCTTCGCATATGCAAGATGTCTTCAGGAATGTTCAGAAACTAGGTGAATATTGTGGAAAAGAAGATAGCCTAAGCGTATGCTTAAGGCAGACACCTCGGCTCCAGGTTCCACGAACGGGAAGAATGGCAATCAAGCATACGCTTCAGATGCACTGCCTCAGTAGCATATGTTCTGGGTGATTTTTATGTTGATGGCATGAGATCAGTCTCCGGGTTGATGGGCGAAATGTCCTTGAATACGCATGTAAGTTTGGTAGCCATCCCATTCGTCCCATCAGAATTCGATGTTTTCACACGTGATGTAAGGATAACAGTGTCACCAATTAGGGTGGGCTATTTCCCACGTGACCGAGCGAGGTGGATGCATAAAAGAAAATTTTTTTCTACTTAGCTTACTTGTACGCTTTCGCTGCTTCTGCTCCAGATAGATCTTATTGTCAGTATCATCTTGGGATGGAGGCTATTTTCAAGGTTCTTTCGGCTAAGGAAATCAGAGTATTTCGCGCTTGGGTGTTTAACTCCAAGGAGCTAATATTAGCTGCATTCACGGGGTTATCTCATCGCATCATTGCAATGGACGAAGAAGTGGCTATCGAGGACTTTCAGGCCTTTGAGATCTGCGAAGAGATGCCTCTCAGAAATTACTGACTTCCACAGGTACTGTGCGAGGATGAAGTCTATCCTCCTGATTGTGAGGAAAGCTGACAATCTGTGTCTACTATCAGCAATGTCTCGCCATGTCGAAGCAGGAGGACAGCGTGGTGGAGTTTAGGAGGCTCTACCAAAATAATCGTCTTCTAGGGAAAGAGAGCACTTGAATATTAAAATGGTATACCATACAATGGTGAAGTTTCGGTTTCCTGAGAAGATTGTTAGCATGAACCGACAAATATACACAATCCCAAGGGAGATGGGAATTTCTGTGATGAACAAAGAAATACGATGAAACCCTTAGTCATTAAGGATGACAGATGTAACATGAGCTTTGTAGACAGATGAGATAGAATGGAAAACAATCAATATGTAAAAGGGCAAATAAGGATTTTTCCCTTCTGATGGACACAACCTGAAGCACATGTAATATTCCCAAATTATATTTGAGCGTTCTTCCTCCTGATAGTTTTGATTTGTGTAATGCTTTGAATATTAATGCTGCATATTTTAATTTTCGAACAAGGGTGTATATAAAATACAGTTTTTGTTCCAGAATAATAAATTCAAGTTAGGAACATGTTGCCTTATTATTTTCAGAGTCTTTTTGCCCAACTACCTTTGGCTGAACAGAGAGACCTAGAATGGTACATGCAGAAGGCTGAGACAAGACTGAGAGTGGATCTGCAAAATTTTAGGGCCTTTTACAAACTGGCCAGATCATATTTTGTACAAATTATTTTGCTATAAGTTGGATTATAAAAATAGAGTCAAAGTGATTGGATTCCTTTGGTTGAATGGATTATGTATTTGTTATATTATATATATTTTATTTAAGTGTAATCCGCATGCTGTGAATTGGAAGAATGTAATTGGATTGTTTTATTATTTCGACAGAAATGTTGCAGATTGCCACAAGAAGTATTATTCTTTTGACTTAATAAGCAGAGAGTACGTGTTTTTTAACGAAAAAAGATGTGTAATTCATGGTCAAAAGTATAATCCAGGTCGACAACCCACACCTATTGTATCTTCCAACGGAAGAAGAGTAATAGGGTGTTGATATGTATTTTATATCACGCGGGTTGTGAGCCTTTTGTTTTAAGTGCGTGTGCACTCTGGACTTCAGCACCTCTGCTTATCCTGTCGCGCTAGACTAGAACAAATTTCTACCGTGTACAGGTTAAGCGCACGCTGGACTTAGTGCGTGCAAACATGTCTGGAAAGGGGAGTGGGGGTAACCCCCCGAAGAAACGCAGTAGGGGATCACATATATTTTTGATTACAATAACACCTTCTTTTACCCCTGACGGAGAATTCCATGAGGACGTTTTAGTTTCTCTTCCTCCTAATATCAGTTACTGCATTTCTCTTGAGCGAGGCGGTTGTGCAGTTTGGTCTCATTGTCACGTGTTTGTTAAAACCATTTTAAGTTATTTACTCTATTTTTCAATAGAGAAAAATAATTGAAACACCACTTTTTTAGGAAACTATGAGCGAAAGCAGGTTTGGTTTATTATGTAAATTTTTGCATTTTGCAGACAATCTAAGTTTTGATCCTAACACATGTAATAGAAAAACATATAAAATTGATCCAATCATCAATAATTTGTCAGTAAAGTTTTAAAGTTTTTACGTATGTGAATGAGAAATATGCATAGATGAATCTCTTTTATCGTGGAAAGGGAATCTGTCTTGGAAACAATATGGCTACAAACAGAGCTAGATTTGGAATGAAGTAGTTTATTTTGAGTGAAAGCCAAACTGAATACGTACAAAATATAATTTTGTACACAGGGAAGGACATAAATTATCATATGTTAAATGGAAGATGGGACTTTTTAGTCCCAATTTTGCCTAATAAAGACCCATGTATGTATGTATGTATAAATTATGGTTCGAACTACCCAAAAGAAAACAATCAACAAGAATTGTTTTGGAGTTAACACATGACTACTGAATAAAGGATATAGGATTTACTTAGATAATTTCTATACTTCAATTCATTAGGCTGAACTCTTGTGTGAAAAAATACAGATATTGTTGGTACAATGAGGATAAACAGAGTCGGAATCCCCAAGGAAATAAAAACAAAATATTATAAAAAAATGAACATAGCAAGATTCAAGGAAAAACTAATGGTTTTAAAATGGAAGGACAAAAAAGACGTGTTGATGCTCAGTTCTATTCATAATGATGAAAAGACAAAGACAATGATTGAAAAGAGACGAAGAAGGCAAGAAAAACCTAATGTTGTCCTGGATTACAACAAAAATATGGGCGGCATAGATTTAGGAGATGGAGTTATGGTGGCCTACACGGCTGCCCGTAGTAGGCTAAAAAAATTTTATAAGAAAATTTTGCTACGATTAATTGATATGTGCTGCTTCAATGCATATGTTATATAAAAAAGATAAAGGTCATTTGGATCGATTACACTTTTTGATAGTGTGTAGAGAAATTGGTAGATAACAACATAATGATAACCCACCTAAAGATATCAACAAGTAGCTCTACACCTAAACTATCACGCTTAGTTGACAGGCATTTTCCAGATAATGAAAAGCGACGAAGGAAAAACTAAATCCAGAAAATGCTGAGTTTGCTACAAAAAAAGGTCTTAGGAAAGAATCTACATACTGGTGTCCAGATTGTAAGGTAGCACTATTTATCAACAATAGTTTTAAAATATATCACACAGAAATTGAGTTTTGAGTATTAAAGTATATATGTATATTTAATTTAATGTTTAAAACAACATTTCTATTTTATTTGTTTGGTTTTTTATTTTTCTGTAATTCATAACTTTTTAAAATTTTTTATCTGTTATCTAAATAAAAAAATATATATATTGTAATCTTTATCATTACTTCTGAAAGTTATACTTTTTAATTCGATATTTCAAATTTATGGTTGGTATTCTTTTTTATTTGCTTGCAATTTTGTACATTCCTTTGTGCCATACATATAAATAAACAAAAAATATATATTTCATAGTCTTTTCATTTATTTTAAGCATAAATAAAAAAATAATAATGTGAAATTACGCCCTCCGGGCGTGACATACCGATATGTCCTAGTGAAAATGTGCACGCCCGTTGTATGCTGCGTAATTAAAAAGGGGATTCCCTGGTTAACAGGTTAGTATATATATATATGTATAAAATAAAACAATATGACCATTTTCATAATAATGGGCATATAAAGAGAGGCTATATAGACCACTCTCAAAGTTGAACCTCAATAGAAATAAATAAACTGCATAAACTATACTTTTGTAATCAAAATTGATGACTGGAATGATTTACCCTGAGAAGTTTTAGACCCACTTTCTGACAATCATAGAAAATTTAAAATCAAAATTGATAACCACCAGTATTAATAACGATTTCAATGAACTTTTTACTTGTATTAATTCATCGATTGAATTTATAATAATATTTCAATGCCCTGTAACTTTTGTGAGTTAGCCACATACTGGACGGCTAACTTTACTTTAAATTTAACAAAGTTGAATTTTTTTTATCCTGATACTGGATACGATTTTTAAAGAATTGGAAAGCAGTGATAATATGATGAGCATGAATAATGAATGCGATAAGTCTCAGATACATGAAAACATGAGATTCCCAATGAGTGCTATCATTGAAAAAGGACTTACAAGGAATATTAATTGCTTCCATTTCGTGGAAAATAATGGATTAATTTTTAATAGACCTAATTATTAACATTAATGAATTCGAATGGTATGAATGGTATAATAATTACCCCATACTAGAAGCAAATAATCCAGCAGATGAAGAACTAAACATTGACATTGTCCCAACACAATATGTCACTCACCTGAGCTATGCCCAGAATGATGTTTGTGGAAGGCAAAGTCTGCCGCAGAAGAGTTCGCTCTTATAGATTTGACCTGGTTGCAATGATATAAATGAGCTCAAGAAAATCTCCTTACTGTCTTTAAATGTCCTGATGAAAATAGAATCTCAATCAAAGCTGCCAAGTCCACAATCTTCAAATTTAATTTCCGGAGGTTTTGATGTTTCAACTAAGACTGCCTGAAAAAATAAATGGAAAATATGTTATAGAAACCACTATCATCTTTCAGTTTATAAAATATCCTAAAAATAATTATTTTTTTCACTTAACAATGAGAGACTGTTGAATAAAATAATAACCAACAAATTACCACAAAAATGTTTTAAAATATAACTTTAAATTGTAAACACTGGGAGAATAATTGAATGTTCAAACTAATTTTTGACCTAAAAACCTTATCCTCAGTTGTGATACTAAAAGAATATTTTTTATTCAATAAATAAAATTCATTATAATTCTAATACTACATAACTAATTAACTTTTCTCAATCCACTAAACATTTTTATAATAAAATTAGGTGATCTCATTGTTTTCATAGTTCCAAAAAATTGGTTAAGATAGTAAAAATTTTTTAAGATAAAAACAATAGTTTTATTTTCCACTCCTCCCAATTACTAACGGAACAGGTGTGTGGTTAGACAACACAGGTATTACTGGTAGTGAACTACTTCTAATCTTTAAATTAATTTATTGATATATTGATTAAATTAAAGATTGATATTGAAATTAATATTTATTAATATTAACACCAATTTTCACTCCAGTTTGAATCTATGATGAAACTTTGCTTGAAACTATCTTAGAGTCTACAATAAATTTGTATGGAAAATTTTTCTGATCATTATTTAATAGAGGCTCAGTTATGTATGAAAATAACATTGCATTTCATTTAATTTAAAACATGTAAAATTAATACAATTTGTCCATTATTTTTTGATATGTAGGTAACCAAATAATTACTTCTAACCAAGGAATACAGACACTCACAAACCTTAATATTTGGGCGAATCACATACAAGAGGACCACTAGTGCTATCATGATGCTCAAGAATTCATTACTCTTGCATTTACTACTGTAATATTAAAAAAATTATATTTATAATGAAAACTAAAAGAAAAGAATAACTTAACTAAACATGCAATGTTCCCACATAGAACCAATGTTACAGTAATTATCAATAACAACACAATTTTGTAGTTTAAATAAGGTAAAATCGCACCTTGTTATAAAAAAGTTCGGAAACTTGGCTATTATTTATTATTATGTACACACAAACTCAAGGTTCATATGGATGGAAATGGATCAAAAACAAGCAAGTCCAAACTAACAATAAGTTGAGCAGATTCTAAGCTAAATGAGATTCAAGGTCACAGAACCTCTTTTCAAGACACATGACTCAGAGAATGTATTGAAATCCCCTCTGAATTATCTTTCACATGATTCTGAATAACAGAATTGTCTATAAGTGGCATAATTTAAAAGGATTTCTGGCTTTGGTGCATACCATGGATACCAACTTGGAGACCAAATAATGAAATCGCCTAAATAAACAGAAGAAAATTTCATTCCTCAAAATTCATAACATCATCATAATGTACAAGCTCTTCGGAAATATATAAAGGTAAAGTATAACACAGTTAACAAATTGAACAAGTTAACCAGCAATGTCTTAACTGAGGGGAAAATGATGCTTCCAAGGCTTCTGAGGAAATGAAAAGACGAATAAACTTTTCACAAAATTTCAGTGCGTGTACTGACGTTAAATTGTAAACCATGCGACTTTTCAGTCCCAAAATTCTTTCCGAACAAGTTCAAACCTACAAATTACGATATTAGTTTCAAGCCATTTAACGAATACTAAGATATGATTACTAATTCACAATAGATTAGCAACCAGGCATATCGAGGAAGCACAATATTTTCATAACCATCTTCATTCAGCACTACAGCGCATTGTAGATACATTCCTTACAATCTTTAAGCATAAAGAACTATAACAAACAAACATGATGAGTTTATTCAACATTTATATCAACATTTATAGACAATACAAAAAAATTTTTGAAAATATAAAATCAAATTATGAGTACCGACCTGAATCGCTCGATGCATGGCTTCCTCTATAAATTTTCCATGGTATATGTTATATTAGTCATACACATTCGGAAGACGATTAGTACAGGAAAAATCCTTGTTGACATATTATGAAATAATTTTCTATCTATCCAATCAAGTTGCATCTAACTCAGAACTCGTAGAGTTTTGGCCATGCTTCAGGATGGTGCGTCCAATCCAGCAGCGAATCACCGAAGAATATTCACAACACATTTTAAAGATCTATTCATCTAATTACTCTTCACAATAGCTCTCTCGAAGCATTTACAGGATTTTTTCAAAAATATAACCCCATTGCCTGTATCGTTCACGAAATTCTCTAGCAACTCCTGCACTCGGTGAAGAGAGATTAAGAACAGGTGCTTTGCATAACGGATCCAACGCTTACGTAGAATAAGTATTGAAGCACCATCTATGTGAAACAGGTTGAAGTAGTAGTTTTAAACTTATTGGGCGGGATCTTTGACACCATCAAAAGAAAATGAAGAGTTTATGGGTGATCGGTAGTACTACTAAGAAAAACTCCTTCCCGCAATACATAATAAGAGGAAATTTATTTAAAATTTAGTTAAAAACCGAAAGACGGCCCAAAATATAAGTACAGAAAGCCCTTCGAAGCCCACGCTCTCTCTATTGCCTCATATTATTCGATAACCTGAAGAAGTTTCTTGAATACGTCGCATATCTATCTATATATCACGAGTGTCAAATCAATTTAAAAGTAATTCTGAAAGTACTAAGATGGTAATGCAGATAGTAAAGCATACCTTCTAGGCCGAGAAAGACACTATCTACGTAGATTATGTTACTGATGGAAGCAATATGAATTATATAGTTTTAAATATTCCTAAAATCTGAATAGAAGACCTGTTCCCAACTAATATTAATAATTAATGAAATAAAACAAAGTTATCAGCTGTTTCTATTAAATATATTAAGAGACTAAAACAACTGTCTTTCAGCAGATGTGTTTTTGCAGTCTTAACAAATATGACTGAAAATAACTAGCCATGATGAGAGATTTTCACTGCCTTTAAGACCGAAATAAAGAATATAAATAGTGTTTTCATGTGCTTTATTCTACAAATGCCTTGGATTAGTGAATTTTAAAAGAGATTTATATGATGTAATTTCCATTAAGGGCAGGGCATTTCACTTTTATAACATCAGAAACTATGGATTGTATGAGACTGTAAATATTTTTAAAAAATATAAATTTTCAAGAGTTAGATAAAGAAGAAAATTAATTTAATGACGACTTCCTGAAATGTGCTATGTGTGAAATCATGTTAGAAGAATTGATTCAGTACTTAAATATTAACTTAGTCTATGAAATGCCCTCACATAGGACATTGGGAGCATCTAAAATAAAGATATTGCAAATTACCAGGTGTCTAACATAAGCTAGTGTAAAATTTGGATGAATGTTAAGAGAAGAAAATAATTAAAGGTCAATCTGGAGATTAAAAAATATATGAATAAATATTAGTAGAAAAAAGTAATGTGATGAAGAAATTTTTGATATAGCAAACCAAAGTGTATCTAAATGTACTGTATGTATTCAGATATAATTTGAATAAGAAGAATTGCAGATGGAATATCTAAAGAAACCTGTAAACAATGAGTATATTAAATTCCTAATAAATATATTGTCTAAATAATTAATTCTATTGTATTTTTACTTGCATTTAGAATTCTATAAAAGGAAGTTTGGTGAAAATCAGAGATAAAAAATGCAAACTCAGACATATATCTTTATTTTATAAAATCTGGAATCCTTTAATAATATGTAAACAGTTTCTTATAAAATGTTTTGTTTTATTTAAACAGTTTCTTGAAACTATAAGTAGGAAAACAGTAAGTGGACTAGTATATATTATAAAATTTCATCCTAGATCATACATTGTTTATATTTTAGAAGGTACTTATAATTAAAACTCAGGATACTGAAAGCGTAGCTAATGATCCAAAGAAACTCAGAAGTGCCTCTTATTACTGAAAACTGGAGATGAAAATAAACATTACATGATACTAAATATATATATGTGTGTGTTCTTCAAATATTGATTAATGATTAATGTAAGCATTGAATTGGAAAATATTTTTACAGCTTATTTTTTCCCCTGTAAATGCAGAAAATTTAAAAGAATGTATATCAAAGATACATCTTAAGATAATTATACATTAAGATATATCTTGTAAATTCACTGCAGAAATAACAATCAGCATTTACTCACTTGATTTTAATTTCATATTGTATCATTTTGATGAGATTAGCAACTTGTTACTGGCTATAAAAGTATTTCAAAAACAATTTATGAAGGTGTGCATAAAGTGGTATTATGTTCATAGTAGCCAAAGAAGCAGATAAGCTACAAGGTGTTTTGTATAAAGGGTTCTTTGCATTTAATTTTATGACATTGTTGTTATAGATTGACATTTTGATCACTCCAGGACTTCATTCCAGTGAAAATATCCTCAGTGAAGTAGATGGAACCACAAATAATTAGGAAAACCTTGCTAAAATAATATCATATGAGATGTTCTATCATTTGATATTCCATAAAATTAGAAAATCATTTATATTATTTCCATAAAAGTTGAACTACATAATTCAAATAATCAAAATTATTCTCTGTACATTGGTTTGTATATGCCTTGCATATATTGTAAAAGGCTATTATTTTTTCAGCTCAATCTACCTCAAAGTCAGTTTCCTGGGATGGGATAGGGCATTTGTAGTAAATCCTTCTCGATCCAGGTGCTTTCAGTGTCAATAATCTTCAATGTCATCATGATTTTCTAGAAAATAATTTTGTCATTATGTAAACTATCCTAATTCATTGATTGCTTAACAAATTTAAATGTTTAATATTGGTTGTGCACTTAATGCCATTACAAATGTAAAATTTAATGCAAATTCTTCTTTTCTTTCATTATTCAGACAAATAATACTTTATCACGTTACTAATGAGTATAATTTATTTTGGGTTCAAATAATTTATTGAGCCTTATGAATGTAACTAACTTATGAATGTAAATGAACTAACTAAAGACCTAATGAAAAGATGTTGCACTGAATGATGTCATTGGAGATGCTTTAACAATCATAATAGCTGTACAAATAACTGGAATTTATTATATATAAATATTTCATAATATTTAATTATAATAATCCTGGTATTGAAGAGTTTCTTGTTCTATTCTAAACAATATTATTTACAAGATATCATGTATTTTCATTTGTACTTTTAGCATGGTATTCAACTTGGTGGTAGCAAGCATGGTAAAACTTAATTTAAAGAAAAAGTGTCAAGTAACGTTACATTTTATCACCATTTCTCATATTTTTATGTATGTGGTCTAATGAATAGGTCTTGGTGATACTTGCTCGATGATATGCCTTTAATTGTAGTGACAAATAGCTGAAGTTCCTTTAACTACCTATCTTGAAAACAAGCATTTTGACCATGAAGATTGTTTATTTCATGAAAATGTAGCTTTCATAACATAAATACCCTAGTTCTTTTTATAATCTTACAACTTCGGGCATTGTTTTTCGAAAGGTTAAAGTCGATCTAAAGTATCAGACGAGTGCTTTTTTAAAAAAAACCATTTCTTTGACATTTTCAACTCTTTAGGAAGATATATAAAATGTCAATAATATAAAAAATGGAAGGAAACATAAAACATAGGGGAAACTTACTAGGAAAGGGTAAAAATAAAAACTAAAAAAATTTACTTGAATGCAATTTTATTGTTTTTGTACGTACATTTCTCATTTTCAGCATTCAAAAAAAAAACACATCATGGCAACATGCAATAATCATTTTAATATTTATATAAAGACAGTTAACAATATTGACGAAAGTAATGAGGCGCTATCCCATATTTACACGAAGTTGATGCTTCATTTTTCGCTTTAAGCTTTCTTCCAATCATTTCATCTATGCGGACCGAGATCTCTCTCGTTCGCTTAATTGGAATCGTATGGATTGACTGCATATGGTTAGTCATGTTTACACGCATACCTGATTTCTTATGCTTAATCTATCTCTTCCGCTAATTTCTTGGTGGAGAACATGAAATATTGCTGTAGCGGTCCGCCTCAGGTCAACAATATCCCCACGATATATCCTATACGATTCAGCCCTCTAAATGTAACATCATCATTCATTGACAGGGCTTCTAGCCCCTTAATCCTAACCATTCCTTAAAAATGTACGTAATTGACCTAGACAAGAATCGACAAAGACTGATCCCGCGTTTTCCCGTTTATGGGAAAGGTAGGGAAGCCGACACCCTCGGTTAACAAGGATGTGCGATTCGCAGTTGAGTTCCTCTGCGGGTCTTCCTTCTCCAGGTTGCGTGGGGCGCTATGATTCGATAGCATTCTCCGTTGCTCTAAGCACTTCGGCACGGAGATTTTTCTCGTAGTTTTTTTTACATGACATGCTTTCTTTTCTCCCTCGGAACCCCTTAAAATATTAATGTTAAGCCCCCAGAATTCGATATTAATTTGAATAAAATGTCTTTTTTTATTGCAAAAATAAAACTTCTTTTAGCCTACGCTTACGATTAACGGGATATTTCTTCATTTACCCCGATATAAACAAGGGTTATCTGACAGTTTCGAGTTTTGTAAAAATAATCTTGAGTTAATTCGCTTCGAGTAACTGCATTCTGATAAATCGCGCTCTCCCAGCGCCGATTCGAACATCTATGCGTTAATTGTAGGGTTCATTTGCATTCTTTGCTAACGTCCAAAATGGACGACGAATAAAAAAAGAAAAACGATTCTTAGAAAACACGTGATTATAAAGAAGAAAATAGCTGTCTTCGCGCACCACATGATGCGACCACACGGAATAAGAAACTTCTTTTCAGAAGGCGCGGTGGCCAAGTTTCGCACCCTGTGGGAATCCTGCCAGTAACTCCAACTAGGTCGAGCTTAGAGATGTTGCTCTCATTTGCATCTTTGCAGCACAAACAAAATATAGAGGCTGATATTAGATTGTCGGTGAATTTCCTTGTTGGAGCATGGAAATAACCAAGTAGATCGGTAAGGATTATATCGTAGAAAGAATGAGCGGAGATAGATGATGGGCGGCGTCAGCCTTGTAGTTTTATCTATGCAACGGAATACTTTGATTTCTCTAATCAGATTGAAAGTTCTCTATTCCGTAGCATTAAACATTATAATCGTTAACCTTGAAATCTTCAGGCGTAGAATTACCGATAAATGTAGCCAGAATATAGATGTCTGAGAAAAATGTTTTCTTTAATTTGGTAAGATTAAATGGTTTGGTTACGTGCTGCGACCTTGTTAATTTCCTGGATATCGATGGCCACGCTCGAAAGATCTTGCTCAAAACTTATTCAAGAGAGATAAAACATTATTAGTACAATTAAAAACTGATCAACACCAATAAAAACCGAGCGAAATTAATGTGAAACTACTTAACCTTTGTGGTCCGCTGTTACGTGAGGTAAGAATGAACCCTAATTCGTATGTACAGCTCACATAAACAAGTCTTTCTGTTTTATTTACAATGCAGTTACAATTAAAATCACTTATCTACAGATCTAGGCGTATAATAATCTGTGGTCGACCATTATAATGAAAAGGATGGTGACTGGATACAATCGACCAACGGTAAAGGTAAGGCAGAATTAGAAAGGAGAGCTATTATAGATTATATAGGTACTCCCATTAAACCTTGTTCAAGCGATGCTCAAGGACCACAGTTTATATTGTATATGAAACTTGAACAAAATGGAAAGTAAGTAGATCGACTTATTTCCATTCCAAGTGGCCACGCATTACCTGAAAAACAACAAAGTAGAATCGGAGACGCTTCTGACCTATGAACAATCATGAAAATCGATCATAAAATTCATAAAAACTTTTCAATCTTGTACAGCGTACTACTGACCGAAGTTTGGCACGTTATATATCAGAAGGGAAGTGCTTCGGATGGACATTTTGGTAGGCTTTTGGATAATAGATCCTACCAAATAGAACGCCTACGTCTCCAAACAAAATATCAGAATAGACTCTCGGTGTATGAACATCCGTTCCTTAGCGTTTCTCATTACGAAATATTCTCGCAATTGGCGAGGGTCGTTACCACGCGCTTGGCCATTTAATCTGCCTCTAGCAACCAGACGTCTCTCCGGAGGTTTCGACAAAAATCTCTCTCCTGGCAAAGGTTCACGATTAACTGATTAACATTAAAAGCGACATTTAATCTCTGGACACTTCGCGGCTAACATTACCAAGCGTTAGCATCGTACGTTGCCATTTGTATTTTCTCAATCTGGCGCCTCTTCGATTGACAATTTTCGTAGCACCAGATCTGACAAAGACACCGAATTTTTTTACAGTCACAGCCAGCCTTCCGGTACTGACTTTAGCACCAATTAGAACAGCACCATAGCCGCGAAGGAATTTGGTCCCAGAGAAAAACGCACCCTCTGCAGGTCCGATAACTATAAGGGTGTGACGCACGAAATTTTCGGTCATAGAAAAGTCGAGAAAACAAACACAACAGTGGGCAGCACTTGTAGGACGTTTGTTCACGTCGCTGATGAATGACTCACTTTTGGTCGGACACAATCACTCATTTAATCTCACTGCCTGGAGATTTCTTTTACTGATTTTGCAGCTTTGATTCAAACCTCTCCCATTGGAATAGAAATAGATCGGGAATCAACTATTAAAGATATAGCCAATCGTCGCATTTAATTTAAACCTCGTGAAAATTACGTGTAACGCCCTCTCCGGGTTTTTCACTCTCGTCCCGAGATTCCCGTGTCCGAATACGCCGCATCTTCTTCATCATGCAGATGGGAAGCGGAAAATGATTCCCTTTGAAATTCCTCCAGGTGCATTCCACTACGGAGATGTTTTCCCCTCTGAAAGCTTTGCACTCATTCTTCAGCTCTTTGCTTATCCTTTTTCGAAGTGTACGAAGAAGGAGACGAAGCTCTTCCTTTTTTAGTGCTGTTTCCCACAGTATTACTTCTTTCCTCGCTCTTCTGTGCCGCTCCTGAGAATATCAAAAGAGACGAAAATTAGCCTTATTTTAAATTATACCACTGAAAGTTATTTGATGGTATACTTAAAAACAAGAAATACCTGGAAGACTTATAACTGTAGTATCTTCCACTGATACGAATGAGAAAACGCGATGAAAGTACGAATTTTACTCTCTGGAGATTTCTTGAATCAAATTAAAATTAAATCAAATTTAAAATACTGTTATCCACGAAGGATAAATATGGAATATTACTCTATAAATAAGAAATCTAAATGTGCTCAAATGTATTATTTTTAATGTTATGAACAACTTGGTGTAGACTCGTGAATGAAATGAAAAAATCTTTCTTTTCCTCACTCATGAAGGGTTGAATTCTACAGCACTTGATAAAATGCTTGAGTTGAGCAATCTTAGAATTAAAAAATAGATGATTATGGTTAAAGTGAATACATTTGGGTAGACACAGTTTTAATGTACATTGAGACACTGAAAACTGTAATCATTTCTCTGTAATCAATTTCTATAATCTATAAATGATCTATAATCGAATGTTTTAAACCTTATATTTTATTTATTCTTGGATACTACATTAAATTTGGAGATTAAATTAAGTTAGAACAAATCTAAGAATTATAAAGTTTCAAAAAGTTCTTTCTACTCTAATACGTATAGATACGAAAGATTAATGCATTTTCTGCAATCATGGAATTCACGCCTAACGAGACGTGGGTTGCCTAATCATCAGGATACGTGTGCGGTACTTTCGTTCATATACTCGTTGCATTAATCGTGGTAAAGCTTGCAAAGTAATAATCTGCTATTTTATTTATTTAACCTATTTGCAAGATTATTTAACGCATGAATTTTTTAACGATATCTTTATCATCAAATACGTCTATTAATGATCAGGAAAGTATTGTTCCTCTAAGGTCGAGTTAAATTGTAAATGTATTCCATCTACTCCTACAGTCCAATAAATAGCTGTTATAATTTCATCTACCTTAATTATCCCTGAAGATATAATCCAAGAATTAAATGAATGGATGTATTCTTTTTAAATTATATTCATTGATATGTGTTATAATATTCTTCAAAGTCTTGTTAAAATGAGTCTTCCTCAATTTTAACCTCAATTTGAACGCAATTAACTCACTTTCATTTGGTATTGCTTAAGTGATTCTAATTATAAATAGCAAGCATCTATAAGCTTGTATTGCATAAATATCTCGGAGGACTGCCCAGGGAATCCTTTTTCCTATCATTCTCTAAGATTCCCTTTCTGGAAAACGGTTACGCATTCCTTTACACTTCCGCGCAAGAGTAGAAAAAATCTCATTTGTTTGTGAACTTTGGCGCCTCCGAAGGGTAAAACCTTCTACGCATACATTTTCCCCAACTCTTTATTTTTTCACCTTCTTTGGTGGAGAATCTTAAGAGAACGTCTGTCCCGGTACAAGATGTGACGGAAGAGGGGGGAGATTGAAATGCCGATTACGTAAAGGTTGAAGCTCAAAATGAAGACCTCGCATTTGAAAAGAGAAAATTAGGAAAATTCGCAAATTTCGTGGAATTTCCGCGGAAAATAAAAATATTCTGGTACGAGTCGATGGTCTGAAAATACGATAAATATTGAAACTCTGATAAAAAGATAACTAGACGCATTACTGCAATCGACACACTGGTACTAAGCCTGGCTAAAATGGACCTTCTTGGAACGGATATAATTTTATTTTCTCCTGACGGTTAACAAATGACCAGATGGAAGGGGTGTTATGGAAGAAGGAGGTACTCTTTGATGGAAGCGGGAGATGGCAAAATTCACCGAAAAACTTCACGAAGTCCGGATGCCGCCCTTGTTCCACGTGACACCTCTACATTTGACCGCGTTCTCCTTGGGCTGCAATATAAACGGTGACCTCACACTTGTGCGGCAGAGGGGGAGGGAAAGGAAAACATGGGGCGCTGCGCACTAACTACTTTCCGTTTCGAACGCGGGTTGTTTGGAAACCGAGCTTGCATTGTTTTGCGGTAACTGCGACGCAACTGTTGGCAATGGAGAGGAGAAATGTCATCAGACGCAGTTCATCGCGCATTCCATGCCGATGACAAATGCTCCCGGTCCGGACACTAATTATAAGGACTCCTTTTTTAATGTCAATTTTTGCTTTAATATTGCCAGCGGAGAAAATATCCACACCCTAGTGAAATTTAGTCTAAAAATTTAATGATAATACGCATTTATTAGTTCAGGGTGACATTTAGTCTGATTAAACCACTCTTACAATTTAACGGACAAACATAAATATTTCCCATATTAGATCGGAAAAATTCGATCCGCCAGGACTCGAACCTGGTACCTCGAGAGTTTAATATATTATAGAGGGCGCGAGCTGCACCATGCGACCGATCAACGATAATATATTGATACAAAAGCCATTGAATTAGCTTGGAAATGAGTCTTTTTAGCTAATTCCATTCTTAAAAAAGTTCAAGTGTCATTTTATTTCGACAGAATTGTTTCGACTTCTATAAAATCAATTAAATTCGAAGACACTTTAGGTTTATAATCACTTTGGTATACGTTAACTTTTATTTATCCATCTTTCCATTCACTTTCTAATAGTTAATGAAAAAATAATAGGTAAAAGTATGCTTCAAGGAAGAATGTGCCAATTCACCCATTCAGGACAACCTTCCAGGACTATATTTCATTCACTCAAAAAAAATATAAATGATTACGGATGATGCATTTCCAGCGCGATTACTTCTAGGAAGAGAACACTCACCACACACTGGCCTTAGAGAAAGAAAAGGGTCTTTTACACACAAAAAACGAAATAGATTCAAGGGCCACAAAAGGGATCGCCGCCTTCGTAAAATCTCCATGAAGTCGTTACGAGGCGGAGTTGCGCAAATTGCGTGAAAAACGAGAAAAAAGTTATCTTTGCTATCTCTCGAAAATTATTGACCAGCTGCGCGAGATGTTCTTTCCAGCAAAAAGCAAAACATTCTCCTTTTTCGGAGAGAGACTTACGAGGAATTCCAGCGGCGGAATTCTTCGTCGTAACGAAAGTTCGCAATTGGGGCTAAAAAAAATCCCGTGACCTGTGTATCGTATTATTTCGGCATCCGGAAGATGTCCTTAGCTGTCAATTACCTCTTTTGCGAAATTTTTCCGGGGAGAATGATTTCGTACGGAGGACGCCGAAGGTACGGCCGGTCATCTAAAAGTGTCGATAGTTTACGGTCTAGTGGTACCTAAGCGGAACCTCCGATGGTTCTCTAAGGTATTCCTGAACCGGTGCCAATATCGTGGCCCAGCGGCGGATTCGTGAGAGCGTATCAGATACTGGAATTCCACCGCTGTCTTTTCATTTAGAGAGAATTTTTTGGCTGAACACGAGGAATCCGTGAACCTTCGGTATGTTGCGAATGCAGTTAAATTTTATGTTGGCAAAGGTAATATACCATTGCATTGGTATCTGATAGTTTATGGCAAAGGATCGGGTGAGATATTACTCTGACTCACGCTCACTTCAGGGCATTTCGATTACAAAAGTCTCGATGTGTTTCGGATACATCCTTGATGGTTGGTCGCCTCTTCCGGTAAGGATATTTTTAACCGTTATGTAATGGATTTTCATTGTGTATTATCTAAGGTTTGAATATTATTTCCTGTGAATTTAACTTTGAGGGAAATTTGTTCACGTGTTCAAACAAATATTTTATACAAATTTTGACTCTCCAAAATTTATGTATTTAGAAGATATTTATATCCATAAAAATCACCAGATTTCTACTTTGAGTTTAGTTACTTTATTAGAATATCTGTATAACTTGTGAGGTATTGAATTCATCGAAAGGGACTTAATGGAAATGCAATGTCATTTTTATGCGCGATAATCTTTTTAATAGGAAATCGTAGCATTAATTTTATTTCATTTCATATATTTGGTTACAAGTACAAGTACAAGTACATGCACTCATGGAACAGATGTTCTAAACTGTTTTAAGAAGGAATTCTGAAAATAGAATATTAAAACTCAAATATTAAAACAATTCACTGGAAAATAACGTTAGTATCGTTGTTAACTGAGATCTGATACAAGTTTATTATTACAATAGAAAGTTATACATAGTTGGAACCTGTCCCAACTTTCGAATCGGCTTCTTCACAAAATTTAAAGGGTAAATAATCTCTTGGGTGATTTAAATTCTACGTTATGGAAAGCAACTCATCGACTACAGCCTCGGATGCCAAAAAAGTCCGGCGTTGGAAAGTGCATGTGGTCGAGCCACAACCCCTATACGAAAACACACGCGAAACACCCTTGCGAATACCGACCTGCCTACAGTTGGGTTCGGCCCACACCAACGCTCATCACGCCCATACTGTGACGTGCTTACGACGTAGGCGATGCCCACAGACTAGCTAACAGTGGACCTCTGGGATGACGACTGCTACACGTAGACACATATTCGGTTCACAATTCTAGACCATTATAGGTCAATCATTCAGTTCACCTATATCCAATGACTTCGTTAGCTTTTGAACAGAATGGTTGACAGCATAAATCGTGGATGACTGACATCCCTCTCAACATTCACTTTGAAGAACTTAAACTTGATGATGGAGAAGCGGGATGCAGGATTTTATTTATGTAAAACGAATTATTGTTGGTATATCATTAAAAATGGCGAATTTATGTATAAATCTGAATTATTATAGTTTATTATAGCGCATCACAAAGATTTCCTTGTGCTTATGTAACTAGGTTAGAGTATGTAGTATTAACACCATTAATTTTTTATTAACGTGAAGAAAAACATGTATTATTTTATGGTACTATTGAGCAGGATAAATAACAAGGAAGACATATTTTATGATGAATAAATTTCATCCTATGAAAGATTAAATGTACTGCGAAGCTTGCAGTTGTGAAACGGAACTAAGCAAAGATAGTTTGAAATTGATGTTCATGGTCTATATGGAAAATTCATATCGTATTTTTGATAACCTATAAATACGTCTTTTTGTGGAAAGATGGATCATTAATTGGAAGAACAGATACAATCTGTTAAAGCATTGGTACAAATCAGGCTTCACCCTTTAGAGAGAGCGACTGTTCGAAATTCCAATGTTTCTGCACAGAAACGACTGTTGCGTCGACGCAAAAAGCATGGAAACCGAGCCTTTCCTATTTAGTGACATGCTTCCATTAATTTCAAGGCACCGCTTTAGTTCAGAGATGGGAATAAGATGAGCGGGGGAGGGAATTCAGTGAAGTCCGCGGGAGATGTCGACCGTGACGCAACGCGATGAATGAGCCTCCTATCGGGGCCATATAAGAACCAGCGGAAGACGCAAAACATCCATGGGTGGAAAAACAATCGTACTTGGGTGAAAAAGAGAGCTCTTAAGATACACATAAATCTTTCAGACGGAAATGCTCGACAGACGTATGACTTAATCAAGGGGAGTGAAACCTTTTCCCTTTCATAGTCAATTCATCTTTGGGTGAAACGATTCCACGAGAAGTGGTATTTACGAAGAGAAACTGATTTCATGTTCGATGGAATTGGACGCAAAATATGACCTGTGAAATAATAAATGCGATGTACAACAACCCTGCTGTTTAGGAGTAAATTGAGCATCCATCTAATGTTCCTAAGTTATCGCCAAATCAAGTCGTGTGTGTGTGTATATATATATGTATGTATTATAATTTATGCATTCAGATACTTGAAAGATAGAATAAGAAAGGTAAGGAGCATAAAAGAGGCGAGAGAAGCGGTGGGGTAGCGGGTGGAGGAAGACGTCAGCTGTTGGAAATGCATAGAAATCTCTTGCACAAGCATATCTTCGTGACTTGGGTTTTCGTCCGTCCAAATAGAAGTAAAGGCGATGTCCATTCCAACAGATGAGTCGAAATAACAAATATGTGCTGCTATAGAACTGATGAGTGACCAATTCGCTTAGTTTTGGATAAAGGAAGGTTTACACAAGAGCTAGAAAACTATACAATACATCATAGAGTGTCTTTGGTTATATTACATGACGGTCGCAGAATTTCCGGCTATATTTTTCATCGCGTGTCATAAAATCTCAGCCAATAGAATAATAGAGTGCCTTTATGAAGTAGGAGGTTTATGGTCTGATACCCGCATTTAAAACTCTACGTGGCATTCTTATGGTTAGATAACGATTTTTTTACGTTGCATTCTCATGGTTTAGATTGTATATAAATATAAAATATGAAAATTACTATTAAAAAAGACAAATAAATCATCTTCAGATTTTGTTTCAATAATTTTCTTGAATTCATCTTAATGATTCTTTATCCTGTTCTCCTAGTAATTATCTATTATACCTAAATGGATAATGCAGCTTTAATTACATTTCAATTATAATATAAAAATTGATTTGGTTATTTTAGCTCTTAGACATTGGCTGAATTTGAAGCTTTATCATTACTCAAATCCGCCATCCTTGCAAAATGCGCGAATTAATTCGCAGAGAATTCTTTGCAAAGATCCATTGACCGTAAAAGGATGTTTGAACGAGACAGCACACACACTCTTGAGATCCAAATCTTTTCCTCAAAAGTTTTGGAAGGCGTTCCTAAAAGGAAAGCTTTGCCCTCTTCCTGACCTCTCCAAGAGGAAGATTCCACACCTTTCCGCATAATACGGTATTTGTATATTTAAAGTAGGCGGAGCCCGCTTTCATGCCATTGAGGTGACGTTCCATCCAGTCCTTTACCTTCCTGAAGCCAACTCTGTCCAATAAAGTCACCGACCGATCCAAACGCAACTTTTCTTTCCTTTTTAAGCCGCACTGAACACAGAATGAGGCTACCGTCAAACATCACTTCTAAACCTCATATACACTTAGAGTTGGAGATGTAGTAACACTACTACTCTTTGCAGTAAACGTTTACTACCCGATTAATTATCATTAAAGGAGAAATTTTTCAGTAAACAAAGAACACAGGAAAACTAAAGTAAATTGTTTAAGGGTAAAATTTGCTTTTAGAAGCCTTTGTAACGTCCTAAAAATCCTCAGCCTGTTTTAGTTGTCAATATAGATGGATACATGTAATACTAATACATTTCTCTTCTAATTATTCTCAAATTTTACTCGTCTCTTGTATTTGAGATTAGAGTTCGGTACGAGATCAAAAACAGAAGTGAATTTGATAAAAATCAGTCACAGCAATACAAGAAATATCTATTTAGACATTGTAAAGGGAGAAAGTACGAGGTTACTATATACTGCTAATCGTAGGTTATAAAAAGTTAATTAAGGGAGAAGGTTGTCGATGAACATTAATACATTTGTTATACATTCACTAATAATCAAAATAATGCATTCAAATGTTTAATGTTTTCAAAGTAGAAGGTAAAATTATTAACGAGAATTCTATGGCGCTAACATTCTAATATACATAATGTAGGATATAGGCTAAATATATTTTAAATGAATTTAACCATTTGGTCATTAAACTAATTAAATGAGTGATTGAAAGAGGATTCGATGAAAAACAAAGTAAAGGTAAGCGAAACACCGTCTTCGGTCTCTGAGAAGATCAAAGGATGTAAATAAACCATGGATTCGATACGGACTCGTATAGAACTCTATATCTAGGGCCTTCATTGTTATTGTGATACAGCAAACGAAGCCCTATATTACTGTACCCCTAATCTCACAACAATATTTTCGAGTTCAAGAGCGGGAAAGGACTTTTGATAAAGAGAGAAAATCAATAAGAGCCAAATACCACGGACAGATAAAAAAGAGATACGCGTTACAATGGAGACAGGAGCAAAAAGAGAAGCTATTGTTCCCTTGGCAACAAACTACCGTCTTATCTCTCCAATTAGAGAGTGCGTTTCCTCCCATTCTGTACGGAGATCTATGAATCGCTTCTTTTAATAGATCTTTTCCTGGTGGAGTCCGAATCATAGCTGACCTTATCCCCTTTCTCTAATTGAAGGACAAATCTTATACAATGGGTTTCTTGGAGATAATTTTGATGATTTTGGACTGATTCATTCCAAACAACGTAATCCTAAATGGGTAATTGCCTTTGATGGATACCGGATTTTGTTCGAAATATGTTAAGAGTGGTATCCTATATTTAAGAAAAAAGGAACATTCGAAAGCATTAATCTCTCAATCGTTTCAGTCCATCAGTGATTGCAAGGTAGTCATTCATACTGATAAATAATTAATAAATATATTCTATTTAATATTTAAAATCCCTTCAATCTCTTTTCATTAAATATTCCATCGATGTTTTACAAATCAACTACCGACGATGTTTTCGGTATAAGAAACGGTTTAATAAAGTTTTTTTCTGAAAGTAGCCTAAAAATCAATATTTTGATCGTTGAGAGGGATATAGAAATATCGTAAAATATAATCCTTTATACCCGTCTTTTTGTAAATTACTATATTTATTTTTAAATTGTAAATTGGTAACCTGGTTATAATTCAACATACAAAAATAATGATAATACAAACAAACAAAATACAACGATGAATTTAATACTGTAATATTATTTATGTGTATTAATAAATTAACAGGCGATAAAATAAGTAACATTAACTTTTTCGAAAACTCGTTCCCAAGAACAAACTGAAAGTCACCTAAAATATCCATAAAAGATTTCAGTCCGCGATTCTAGAATTTAAACGCTTCCCTTTAAAAGGATAAATAAATTTTAGCGAGAGATGTTCGATTCTATTTCTGATCTTTGAGTTCTTTGCAATAGCATATCCGCTTCCGGGAACAGCTTCTTGAATCGACGCATTAACATATCGGTAAGAAAGGGCTCCGTGGGAATTAATTGGTCAACGGAAATCTTTATAGGAGCTCCAGCTAACGGTGATCCTGATTAGAGGGGGAAAAAGACAGAGTTGACTTCCAATCTCATCTATCTCCTATTTTCATCCAGGGTGCTGCCTCAGGGGAAAACTCATCCCTTTGATAGTAGATGTGGAATCGGAAAAAGGAGATTAACATGGAAGGCGGATCTAGAAATGCTCGCTTTATTTCTCTTTGCTGTCTTGTGTGCCCTCTTGTTCCAAAATGAGTTACTTTATACTCTAATCATTCAACCATATGATTTAATAAATTCGAAAGATTTCAGTTTATTTCCTATTTTTTCGAAGAAATAAATTATTTATTCGTAATCGAGTAGATTTGTCAGAGATTTAACGAGGCTAATCTGAGGAGATAATTGATAAAACCGTGTCTATGCTAACTAACGACGTGGGGTAATTTTGCAGGAAATCGTAAACAATATCACACCTTGGGTATATACAGGTTCCTGGGAGATGGACACCCGTGCACTTCGGTATTTTCAATTCTTTAAACTTTCAAAGGTTACTACGAACAAATCTATCCCAAAGTGTGTTCTACAAATTCCTGAGCATTTACGGAATATTTTTCTTCGCCACAACCAACAATTTTCTTCTGACGATGAAAGACGATGTTTCGTAAGTAATTCTCACATCATCATCCTAAATAAACGAACTAATTTTTTACCGGAGCAAATAAACGAATCGCCGAGAAGGTGCTATTATTTCTTCGATCAATCAAAGCAGCATGTACGCATCCTTTTCCGTGCGAATTCCTTCCCTTCAGCTGTTTGCTTTACCTCCCTTCCAGCCCTTTTCGGCCACCACTCTGTCATTATCTTTTCATCTTCGCAAACTCTCATCTTTCCGTTCGTCCTCTACTTCCTTCTTCCTCCGCAGATAATCGAGAGCGCCCCGTTCGCAAAACCCGAGGCGGTATGGAACGAGGCGGTGTACACTGTTCTGGGTGCGTGATGTAAAAGAAGCGCGGGCGTCGGTAAACGGGCTACGAGATCGTAAAGTGAGACGCTTTCAGATGCGGACTGAACGGTACTCGGTAGAATTTTGCGGTGCCAGCTTTTGAAAACGTCTCCTGGATTCCTGGGGGATTTCATCCCTTTGTGAAGGGAGGGTAAGAGAGCACTGGACCTTATATGGAAACTTCTTCGATGTTGGAGGTTTTTCCTCGCAATTTTTTTACATCCCTCTCCTGTCGAAGTCGTGTAGAACTTATGGGTAGAACGAATGCGTAGCAGGCCGTGATCAGGCGCCAGAATCCCCGATTCGCCCTGCGTCGTTATCGCATAAATTTTTCTTTGTGACGTTCTCGGAAGCATGGATGGGTGTTTAACCTCCGAAAGGTGTTTTTCTTATTCTTTTGTGGGCCCTATCCTCTTAGAGCGCGGAGAAGATTCAGGAAAATATTTACTCTGCCCGAAAGCAATTCGGGAGAGCTATAGTACGTTAAGGAAATTGCAAACAAATTTTAACTTGAAGGAAATTTAAAAATATTGACCAAGATGAATGTCGTAAAATATGTAATTTAGTGATTTCCATATATAAATTCTCCTCCAAATTCACTTTAATATTACCAAAAATAATAATACATTTCAAAGCTGCAATTTCTGTGAAAGCAAGTTCAACAGAAAGTTTTTATGAAAGTTGTAGATTTTTAATAAAAATATAATAGTCTTGAATGAGGTTATTATTCATTTAAACATTAGGAATATCTAGTTAAAATGAATAAGGAACGGATGCTAGTAACTCACGGTCACATTGTACAGAAACGTGATGATAATTATGATTGATAATTATTTAATCGCTGATTTTACATTATTTGCCAGCAGAATATAGCAGACATAAACTTAAGTGAATTAAAAGATTTCAATTTACATTTCAATAATTTCATTTTTAAGTTATAATAAGGGAAAAAATCGGTATTTAACTTAACCACGAGAAAGCTTGTACTTTTCACAGGGTGAAATGCTTTTTGATGATTTTACTTAATTATTCTTAATCGCCGACCATTCAATTCGCATATTGTTTGAATGTAGCACTCTCCAATTACTCTCCATCCAATTCCGAAACATCCTGATGTATGATAGCTTGAGTAAACTATTATTTATTTTTATTCCGCGAATAAAATCATCGGGATACGTTGAACACGGCAATGAATAATAAAATTGAACTTTCGGGAAATAAATTTGTAAGGCACTATCCGAAACGTAGTTTACATAATCCTATTTCATTCCCTTCTAGCACCGTTGCCGCAAACAAATCGAGCGTACAACGGAAAATCGCGACATCAGAACTCTTACGAATCTCCCAGTACAGGTGCTGCCGCTTCTCCGTACGTGCATTAATCTCACCGGAAATCAGGACGATCGAGAATTGTACTTCTCGTATCGAACTCCCGATCACTCGGGGAGCGGTTGTTGGAATCCCCATTCTGTTTCACTCGGGATTAGTTCGCTTGGAATTCACATCATTTCCTCGACGGTCATCGTACCTATGTTACGCGCCTCTATCTACCGGGACATCTCACTTGGGTCAGCTCTGAGAAGAAACGAACGGTAAGAACCCGTGGAGCGATGTTAATCTAGAAGGAAGAGTAAGAGCTAGGTACTGTGAAACGTTTTATTCCCATCCGATGACTCTGAATTCAATTTTCGTGGAGACAAAAAGTGTACCGAGCTTAACGGTAGACTCCTGCTGGACTCCTTCCGGCAGGTAATAAGCCGATGTCCGATGCGTGGTTTTGCAAAGGGTCGATTTCGGCCGACAGCCCCGAGCACGGCGGTTATTAATGCGTCTCCGCCGGTCGTTGCCGGTTAATGTTGTTAAATGGAAAAGCGTGTGGACGATCTTGTTCGGACCTCATCTCCACCTGCTCCCGACGATTATTAATTTGGAGGAGATTTGTCAGGCGGATGGGGAATTCCGCATACTCGTAATGATTAGGCGGTGAGGAGGAGCGGTGGAAACACACGCGTGGCATGCCGGGAGATATTTGCGAGACTACACAAAGAAACCGATTCTCCTATGAATTAGCCATTGTAACTAAATACATGCTCAAAATATTCATTTATATTTATTTTTGTTTTTTTGAGGACTCGGAGAACGTAATGGCGAGAGAATTTATGTAAACGCAATATTCATTGTAATGAATTAGAAGTGATTGTTGACTCAAAAGAGATATTTTCAAACTTTGATTTAGTAATTCCCCCAGATACAATTTAAAATTTTCGGTCATTTGAATTATAATAAATATATGTAGAATAATTTTTGAATTTTAGAACCGACAACTATTGTATTTCATTTAATGTTTCATTTCATGTTTTATGGAATTAAATTAAGATACATATATAAAATTAACCTTCTAATTAAAATTTTGCAACTCCAACGTAATTTTTAAAACCCCAAAATTTATCAAAACAAAAACTTCATTCAAAAAGCTGATCTGATTTAATTACTAATTTACTCAATGGAGACTCATTTCCTTCGTAAATAATGGTGACAAATGGATCATTCAGGCATTCGAGTGACGAATTAACAGACAGATCGAAGTTTTCGTTGACGAATTACGTGTACCGTAAACTCCTACGTATCTAGTAAATCAGGCACTGCGTATATCTCCCTCGAGATCCTTTTTGGTTTCCGGAGAAGCTAACCCTTTCGGAATAGCTTTCACCTCCCACCTTCCCCACTTCCTCCCTTTTCAAAATCCATCCTTTCTCCGATACCGTTCGTCTGATACTCCCACCGACCCAAGGTCGTGGACGCTCTATTATCACCACGGAAATTAGATCGGAAGTTCTGTCAAAGAAATTTCGGTGATCGCGGCGGATCACAAGGTTCTCCTCTGAATATTTCCCAAGGCGAGGACGTGATGGATGATTTGATTAGCCTTTTGTGGGCTGTAATTAAAGAGCGTTGAGGACTTTGAATGAGAAATAGGAGTGGAGATGAGTCGGATTAAATTGAATTGGATTGGAGCAATGCGAACGATTTTTTCAACCAGGATCCGCAAAAAAGGACCTTTTAATCTCTTTCAAATACGATTTAAACTTCTATACTTGTTCATCCAAACTAAACAAACTAAATTTCGATTATAATGGATTCTTCGAAGGTGGAAGTTAACTGTTGATGGTGAAGATACAAGTATATTATTCACAAAATTTGAATGGTTCATAAGCATTGATTGATGATATAAAAGATAGAATACTAGCCGAGAGGGAAATACTTTCCTTAAACATTATATTTCACCGGATTAAATTAAATTTCTGATCCTCTTCTCCAAACTTAAATTATACATGTACATATATATATATATATACATGTATTACATCTCTTTTACTTTATCATTTAAGAAAACGACGTAATCACGAGCTTATACGCCGTTAATTTAATTCGCTAACAGAAGGGTAATTTGGCTGAAGAGTCTGAAAAAATGGGCGATCCGTCATTTGGAACGCCGCATTCATGCGGAAACATAAAATTCCCCCCTGCGTATTAACGTAATTCGGTCATTAATCAGGCAACTCGGGCCTCAGAAATTAAACCTATTTGCACCCGAAATGAGAAAGGAGAAAAACGACGGAAAAAACAGAAAGAAAAACCCTAGAGAACGTAAAACTCCGCATTTGGACAATCAATCTCTTCGGAGTTAACAACTCATTTCTCCGCAAATGAATTCCAGCGCAATTCGATGATCTAATTAATAATCCCAAAAAGTTAAATATGTCTAAAACAAAGAGAAACGTTGAGAAAAATTAACCTCTTAATTCTGACGTAAAAAAGGGTTCCGTAGATCATCGACCCCGCCTCCAGGAGACGGTAGATGGAAAATTGATTCGCCAACCCTCCATCCTACACGCAATCATAAGAGTAACTTCTCCCCATGTTTGCTCATCCCACGGAATCCTCACGACCTACAATGGGCCTCTTCCGCCGGAAAATAAAAAAGCCGCGACTTCGGTCGAGTCCTCCGCAGACTTTTGTTCCTCCTACGCAACGAGAAAAAGACCTCCTGACCGAAAACAAGGCGAATACGCCCCAGGGGTCGCGAAAACCCACGCCGAGCTGAACTTGGCGATGCTGTATGGAGTATTTGAGGACGGGTTACTCGCTTATTCCAGCGGTGACATCACCGCACGAAGATAGAAAGATCTCTTCCCACCCGATGAAAATATCTTTCCCTTTAACCGTACTTTCCTACATCCTAGAATGACGTTCATTACGCGCATCTTTCCTAGCCATCCCTCTAACGTTTTGGGATGGGAGGTCTTTGGCTGATTACATCGACTTCTCCGGCGGTTGAGCTCAGCTACACGAACTTGGACGATAAATGACCTTGAATTTGTTTGAGCACGAACCTGAGAGCACTCGAGGATGCTTAAGATCGTCGTTTTTGTTTCTTTAACTGCTTTTAGCAATCTACGGCAGTGAAGGATTCTAATTCGTCCTAAGCGAGTCGCGATTCGATCTTTCCCGTTAGATGGTGAGCATGAAGGGATTATGTACTCCGCGGGTATGAAAGCATGAAGTGTTTATGTTCGTATTGAAATCATCTTCGGATTTTCCTTAGAAGCTCATTAACAGCCTGAGTTTAAACTTGAAACTTATCTTTCATCATCCTGTAGTTGATAGGTAAATACTCAGGGGAGTGTGGATGTTTGCCTATTCAAGAATTCTATTCGCGCATATCCAGCTAGATAACAGTTTTTCTTCGAGAGTTAACTTGATATTGAATATTATTTAATTTGTGCAAATCAAGAGAAGTTTTCAGCTTATTTGTAAAATAATTTACTAAAAATTACAAAATGATCGTTTCCAACACAATCTCTAAAACTAATTTTCCTTTAAATAAATAACGCTCGATAAATATCTAACATATTCTTATATAGTTATTAATCTATTATATATGATTAATAAATACAAATATTTAAGTATTTTCAGTGATATAGGCTTCAAAATTATTTGCATCGCTTTAGCATCTTAAATTATTTTAACTATGCCCTAGTAATCCATATTATTTTTTAACAAGTTTCATGAATTTTTACTAGAAACTGATAGAGTGAGGATTCGGAATCATTATTGCTTTAGAAAATTAATTTGAGCACGAGATTCTGTTCAAAATAGTGGTTGTTCAAACGAGAGAGAAATGACTGGAATTAACAAAATATTTTTGACCATAAATATCTTGAATCTGATTATTTCAATTATATTCTTATATAAATTAATATCTTTGCTAGTAAATATAATCGAAAGAATGTATTTGTCAACATTCTTAAAATATCAGAATTCATAAGTTATAAGATTTTGTGCTCAAATTCTAAATTGATAAAGACCCTAGCATTAAAATCGCGATTCTAACACCGTATTTTTTGAAACTCACCACGACATAGAATCGGCTCGCGGCCCCTTCTGCAATGTCCCCAGAGGCGACGCGGAGGGGGCCTCGCCTCCTCCTGCACCACCTCAGCCCCTGTTAGCGCTGCCCCCGTAGTTCTCTTTTCCGGGAGCCTGGCCAACCTTCTTCCTCCTGAACCACCAACCAGCCAGCCGCGAATCCTTGGGCATCGACGCCGACCTAGTTACCGACGTCCCGGACGACGTCCTAGAAGATTCGTGGGACGACACCCTCTCCACTCCCACCTTGTGCACATCCCTCCTGGAGGTTCCTGACCTTCTCTCTCCCCTCGCTACGCTACCGGATTCCCTGCTACTCCTCTGCACCCCGCTCCCAACTTGTCTCGGAGGAGACGACTTCTTCCCACCCCTTTGTAGTGACTCCACCGATGCCGATATTCCCCTGGATGACTTCACCCCGTTACCATTCGCGGTCCTCGGTGCCTTGGGCGGACGCCCTGTCACCATACCGTGTGGGGTCGGAGAGAAAGCCTCTCTGTTGTCGTAATGTACGTCGACGTTGGACCCTGGTTTGTACCGCGGTCTCCAAGGTGCCAGTACTGACACCGATCTTGAAAGGGTTGTCTTGCTGGTCACCATCGGGCGTCTTTGAGACAGTTCTTCCCTGCTGCCGGCTTTCCTCCTTGCGGTCTTGTTCAGACCGGCGTTCGACGGGGGCGGTGCTGGAGTAGAATTCTTCGGAGGTCCGGGAATGTCCCCGACTGTGGCCGCGTGCAAGTACACGGACCTCTGTGAGGGAGCGCTGCTTTCCGTGGTCGTACCGCTCTCTTCCTCTTCGCTGGCGCCGCTCCGGCGACCGGAGGATATGATACCGCCAGTGCGCCTTCCGTTGCGGCGTGTGTGGTTTCCGGAGGCCACGGATTCTTGATCGGTGTCGCCAAAGAACCGGAGGTTCTTCTTGCCGGCGTTGCCGTTGCTTTCCCTCGGGGGAGGAGGGCTCTCTTTGACGGGTGCCTCGCTCTCCTGGACTTCATCCTCCTCTTCGTCTTCCTTCCTCTTCCTTCTCGTGAGGCGATCTAAAGATTTGAACCAGCGACCTCCGGAGTCGTTGGCCGAGCCGGTGGTCGCGGAAGCCTTGTTCTTCCTGTTGTTGTTGGCCACGAGGCGGCTCAAGGTGGCGGAGGAGGAGTGTCCGTCGGTGTTCTTGCGACGCGAGGGAGGGGTCCTTTCGCCCCTGCGGTCGATCTCGTCTTCGGAGAACCAGCGGTCCTTCTGGCGTCCCGCTGGGTCGTGGTTGGTCGAGTGCCCGTGACTCTGTCGGGAGAAAGGAAAAAAGGCGTCAACATGCTGAAACTTGTTAACTCCGATCCATGTAATGATAAATACTAAAATAAAGAAAGAACGACTGTGAATGAGAGCGGACAAGTGGACCTCGAAGACTTGCTCTTGTCCGCCTATTTTGTTCACAAGCACCAGATTATTTTTTGACTCTTACATGAAGATAATTTACTAATATCAGGTGCATCATATTGTAAATTGAAATTCATTGAAAAACCTTTTTTAAGTTTGATGGAAATATATATTATATGCATGTATTTATACGTTAAGCACTTCTTTAATTGTCACCGTTAAAATGAAGTAATTTACTCGTTAATTTATCAACAGGAGACCGAAGATTGTTTATCTAAGAGATAAGGTAATGGTAGTCTTTTTTGACGTCCGTTATAATAATTATATTCATGTATGAAAAAAATTTTCCCATGATATTTATTACGAATTTCCTGATTTTATACCGTAGGAGAATGTAATGAAAGGAACCATCATTTATCAAATTATGATGCCCAGCATAATGAAGGCATCAAATTAGGTATGGAGTGTAAAAATGTCTTGGAAAATGTATCTCAAATAGTATAGGATGACATGATTACCGTCATTAGAGTAAAAAATGAAAGCAGAGCGTGACGTTGAGTGAGATCTTTCAATGTCAAGCATTAATCAAAAAGCATGACCCAGTTTCTCCAAGTACGAGAGAAATACTTTCCTTGACTTGCTACTGGATATGGAATATCACAAGTCACGTTCTAAGAGTGACACAACAGAGAATAGAACGCATGCAACATGCACATCATGATATGCAAATAGTTGAACATATAATTAGAATGGAGAGATAAAAATAGCGAAGAATTCCTCTGGAACAAGACTTTAGAATCGGATTCTGAGAAGCATCTCAAAGACTACGCAATTGCAAATACTCAATAATGCAATTCGGATCGCGATGGCGTTGAAATAAAAACACTGACGTCCTTTATCATAGAAGTTTAACTTCTAGACTGGAATTAACAGCCCAATGGGTAGTGTAGCAGTCCAGAGATACAACATCATAGTTACACGCCTTCCTATCAGCATCCACTCTAATCGTTGGAACGCATTTTTAATTGCCGTCGTCTGAGATCGAAACATTCCTATACCATTTTCCCTATAACGTCCGTCAGCCGATAATAAAAGAACACCGTTAGAAACGGAGAGAGCCATGATATCCCAAGGACTTCCTCGAAGGCAATCCGGTGCTCCAGGTGATTCAAACGAGCCTCGAAATTGTTACAAAAAAGGAAAGTTACGCACAACACTTTGAGCTAAGATTGGCAAAGGTAGCCGTTATTTTAAAATACTTCCTCGGAGATGCGATAAATGGATCCGACTTATTCACGCTTACGACTGCGGTTGTCCCATTCATTGAGATGATCGGAAGGGATTTGCACATGAATCTCCGCTCAATTTTTGCTCTGATGAGATGAAATGTAATTGAAAATTTAGGGATGAATTGGATTGATATTAAACCAATATTTCGAAAGCGTTCACTGCTAATAATCATATATGACCAAATATAAGAAATCTTCAATTGAACTCGCTTACCAAATTTTACAAGATTCAATAATTCATATAAACAAAGAGTTTAAGCTGAAAGATTCTAAAGATGGATGTTTATATACATTAACTCCTTATTGAAAAATTTAATTAAATCAGATCTAATTAATAATAAGATAATAATCATTAATTAATCATAAGACGAAAGAAAACTAGACAGTCGATGGTCAGTAATAGATTTCATATTGTTGAAGCAAACCATTGTGAGTATATATGCACTGATTTACATTTTTGATTCGACCATTATAATGATGATTACGTGAATTTGATTAAATGAACTAAGGTTTCGCAAAATAATTCAATCCAGTTCCAACGTTCATCTTCAAATGACTATCTATTTCCTCCAAGCCGTAAACCAGGAAACGCAAAGATATTTTAAGCTTTTCAAGAGGATCGCACAACTACGCGCATCACAATGCGATATTACGATACGGCTTCCTTAGTCGCCAACCAAGCATGAATTGGTGCAACGAATCATGCAATGAACGAGGAGCCATTCAACTAAGAAGCAAATGGAGGCAAAGACTCCAGAGGGTACGCATGGATAGTTCAGGGGAATGGACTGACATAATAGGAGGGCACGTCGCAAATTCAGTGGCTCGGATCACTTTTGAGGGACTTTTCTGCGACCGTTGACTCGTGAAGTGGCCTCTCGTATGGAAATTCACTCATCGCGAATGTTTACGGATGCCGTTGGATCACTGTATGCATTAGCTCGGTTTTTAACACAGGATATTATTAGCGTAGAAGTGACGAATCCAATAAAATTGATAAGGAATATACGAAAACGTTTGAGAATAGTGGGAAAAATAAGTACAAAATATTGGAAAGAGCTTTGGATTGGATTAGAGCCAATTTCGTTAAAACTGATAAATGAATCAGTGAACAAAACATGAGTTATAACAAATACGAAATAAATATTTACGATCTTTGTTATTTTGACAATAATTGAGCGAAAACTCGCAAATAAACATGGTAACGAAAATTTCAACCATCGGGATTTAAAATGAGTATATATAAACGCATTGATTAATATGATTGAATTTCGAAACACGCCATCTAAATAATTTATGATGATTACTAATCAACAATATTGCAATAAAAATACAGAATACAATCTTTAATTATGGTGTATCTTTACATATTCGCGGTAGCTTTGGTTTGTAAAAAAATAGACCTAATAGAATTTGCGATAAATTAGGTAATAAAATTAGTTTAGAATATTCAACATCATAGAAAATTATTATAAGACGTTCCAAAATATCCTCACTATAGTCTTTTCGCGATGCATGAATTCGAAAAAAAAATAAAATTCCGTTCATAAAAAAGTTGCCAAAAAGATTCATTCAACAATTTTATATGACTTTTTGAATGCGTATTCTTTTTGGGACGAACAAGTTTCCATTTTTACGCCGGTTGCCCAAGGGGTCACTCCCCTCATTTCGGATGGTCTCAACCTCTGTTGCTGTACCCAATATTTCATCTCCTTCCAGCAGATGGTACCCGCGTTTATTTCGGCCTCACAAGTCGATTTAGTTTCCTTAAGGATTCCCAAAGGAAAACAGGATCCGAACATTAGATATTGTCACGACCGAGATGTTTTTCGCGAAGTGATTTGCGTCACCTCCGACAGATGGAGTCCTGGACGAGGGAGAAAAATTGCCCATAAAAATTCTGGGGATACAAATTATGTTGGAGATGCAGGATGTGTCCAGGGACGCTGTTCGAAGAAGAGGAAGGGGTGGAATAACGTCACGCGAAAATTTCACTAAGGAGACAGTCGTCCGTGCATTGGACAAATGCGCATTTTTATTGGGTTAAATTCGACGGAAATACGCTCGATCTGTCTTTTTTACACGCGTGCTGAAATCAATGCCACGGTGATGTCGTCAGTTAACGAAAAAGATTGATAAAGCGAAATGTCCATTGCGCAGGCACTCGGCGATATTCTGGGTGAATATAAAATACGCGGAAAATTTTAATCCGATGCAACAAAATTTTAACATCTGACATACTATGAGATAGAGAATGTTTATAGAAGGAGATACTTGTTTCCCATTGATATATAGAGCTAAAATCACTTACAAAGTATTTTAATATTCGTTTGCAGCATTACTTAGTATCCTAATGTACACTTCTTAATATAATTTAATAGGCAAAATTTACATATAAATTTCGCGATACGTTCAACCTTGGTTGGCAATGTTCGTTTGTTCGCAAGATTTCATTCTCTGAGACGCGTTATTTTTTATAATTTTTTAATGCATGCTAATGCTGACAGCTATTGAAAGTCTCGGCATCATTTTTCACGCGCGGTGAGGTAGTGAGGCCTTGGAAGACGAGATGTTTAAATTAAATATAAAAAAATCTAAATTCCAGTTCAATGAATGACCTTGAATCTGCAATTGAAGCATTCTACATTAAGGGATAAATCCTTAATTTAAAAACAAAATTCGGATTTCCTGTGTCTGATCTTATAATATTCCAATCCACACTATCTTCCAATTTGTTAAATACTCGTTACTTGCATCCCACCAACTATGAGGAACGATTCGTTTCAAGAGGATCTCACAAGTGGTTGACACAATCTTCCCGCATAACTATGGTTCCTAACCTTTACAAGCTGAACTGCCTAAATGGTAATAATCTCTAGAGAGAGATTTCAAGGTTAACCAACCAACGATTTTGAGAGATTTGGATCTGGAGGTCCATAAGGCTGAAGCGGATTACAACTTTAAAATTATTCCTCCTCCATCCGGGTCCGCTACCAGAATACACCGCTTGGGTCGAGTTCCGAGAAACGGGCAAGAGTCTTTTATGGATAAATGGATGTACAGATCACTGTCAAATTTTCAATGAATCAGATCTCTCACAAAATCAACATAATCCCTCCTCTATTGTGTGATAGTTTAGTTAAGCTGGAAGAATCGACTGTGCCATCCACGTTTTCGAACGGTTTCCAAGCCAAATAATCTGCTTTCAAGGACAGCGTCTGAATTATGTAAAGATTGTCTGGCGAATTTTAATACGGGGAGGTTGAACGAATTATGGCAGAATAACCAACTGGAATGGTTTTTTAGCTGAAGACCAGTGGATCCGAAAATTTTAGCATAAGCTACTCTAATCCGCTAAGCGATAAATATTGCATAAAATATGAATTCTGTGTGAAGTTGATCTATTCTTATGTGGATCCACTTTCCAGCTACTGTTGGGTGGCTGATCTTGAAGCACACTTGGATGTAATCTAAGGATCTATACATTTAAAAGTATATATAAGATATATCAAACTCGAATAATAATAAAGGTTGATTTTTGAGAAACAGTATAGGTATAGGTACGTAAAATATTTTGCCCAAATTAAATATCTTTTTTCTTGCATTAAAAACAATTATAATTTATACATAAACGAGTTAAATATAAAAAAATCGATTTAGGAATTGTTTTGATAAAGGAAAATATGTATAAAAATATTTTATTAAGATTATCCATCGGCCAGATTAAGTAGTACTTTTTCACGCCTGAATATTGACAAAAAGTTTCTGTTAAAATTTTGATTGGATATGTTAACATTTTTATACATCGATTTGGAAAATCTATTCGCTAACAGTATCCAAATATCCACGACAAAATTAATACCTCTAAAACCTATACTTTCAGCAAAATAAGCGAAGCTCGCATCTCATTTAAATATTAGAGTTTTGGGTGGAGACAATGAGGTTGGGATGGGGAAGGTTGAATGAAGTGTGCACGAACTCAGGTGGGTGTGGTCCGCAGAATGAGGGGTAGTGAGCGCCGGTGGAAGGAGAGGAATACACAGGGACCATTTTAGTATAATGGCACGCCATGGGCGAGACCTCAAAAAATACACCTTCCCGCGTGACCAGCGAAGAACAAGCCGCCGTCATTTCGCGATTAACCGCTTTGCCAATTCAGCCTGCGAGTCATTTATCCGCTGCATATATAATATCTCCCCTTTTATTCTTCTTTGTCCTTGCTCTCTCTCCTCCGCTTCGTTAACTAACCAGAATCGACGTTGCCATTCTTCAACCTGCTCCACGTTGCTAAGTTTATAAATTAGCTGCTTTAACTGGATGAATATTATTCATCAATCTTTGCACGGTGAAGGATCTTTATGACACCCAATTGTATTTTTGAAATTACCTTTTGCTCACCACGAAGCCTATTTATATGTTTACCTCGTGTCTTATTTCCTAATTATTTCCTTTAATTTTTAAACATTTTTCATAAGTTGGCATTAAATTCACTACGATTCAATCTGAGAACTCATTTGCACTAAAGGAAAAAGGGAAAGGCAAAAGAATTTAGGATTAATTACGAGAAGATGCCGTGAGTATTACCTACGATAGACCTGACCCTAAGTTAAATGCAGACGAGTCATGTAAACATTTCCTTAACTTTCTAAATGTATAGCACTTTCAAAATTAATCATTAATTCTAATTTTTAATGCTTTACAAATTTAACTAATTCCTTTCGCTAGGTTTCTGTTGCAATTGTAGATTTAGAATTATTTCCATTTCATTTTCCTAGTCTTCTAATATATATTCATTTCCTACTCTATTTTCGTTCCCTAAGAACAAATATGAATCAAAAAATCAATCAATACGTTAATATATATATTCGTGTATTAAATAATAAGAATTTTTTAGCATTTCGTATCTCTGTCTGGATCAAAAAGAAACACGTAATTTCCCTCCGCAGAGAAACAAGAAATCCCTTTTCCCCAAATCGGGCTTAAACGTCTTCATTGCTTCCGATACCATCCGCTGGAGTCTCCGACCGCCATAAATTTCCCTCTTCATTATGTTCGTGGAAATTAATTGCTCCCGCATCCCTTCCCTCGGACAATCTCCCTATTCCGGCAAAAACCTCCCACGAACGGAGCAGCGGGAGGTCATGTATGGCAGGGTCGAAGGGGGAGGGCTCCCGCACGCCTACGGGTCACTTCGTGTGCACCCGGAATCGCAGAGGAGTGGCTATCGAAGGAAAGGGGGTCGATCTCTTCGGATAAAGGGGGATTTCGCGTCTGCAAGTGTCCAAGAGACGTTCACTTTCACCCGTCACGGCCGCGGATGAGGGGAAAACCGCTCGGAAAACTTTTCCCTCTTTGCCGCTAAGGCTGACCGCTGGAATTCCCAACCCCGGTACCGGATTCGTTTTTTTTAAAGAGTTGTACTGCGTGAAGTGCGTCGATATCTTATGAAGCCACCGACACTTCCCTCTTCAACTAAAGTCCTCCTATTATCCTCCTACATTTTACGCTAATCATGATGATCAGACATATTCGCCCGTTGAAATCACTAGCTTGTCAGGTAGATGCATAGATTTTCTAGTTTCGATTTGGCCCTGATTCATTAATTTATCAAGCATGGCTTCCCTTTGAAAAGTTTAGCCAGATAAAACCGGATACATTGCTTATTATTATTACAGTATAAAATGAATTGGGCTTCAATTCAATTCCCTTGCAATCAGGATCTACTAAAAATAAATCGAAGGAAAATTCATTGAGAAAAACTAAATAGATTCCTTGTTCACCTGAAGAAGGATTGTTTTTGTACATGTCTTTCTTGATAGACAAAGATTGGTATGCGATGAGAAATCCTACGTATTGTTTTCGTTTCATTTTTCACTTCCAGTACCGCACACCTCTCTCTTAGATACACATCCATTCCCTTCTTTATGGTCACGAAGCTATGTGGACGGTGGATATTTCCCTAGGTCGTGGAATGGGAGGCTGGGAAAAAAAGATTTCGCAACTAGGGAACTCGTCAAAGATAAATACAGCCGCATTCTCACCGCGGGAGCCTCAGGCCCTGCCATTTCTTTAAAGGGACCATTTTTCGTGATTCGTGACGCGGGTTTAGTGCTGCGACCTGTTTCGGAATGGCCGAGGGATATGAAGTCTTTTAAGGAGCGGCAAAGGGTTGGAGGGGCCGTTGTCTGTAAAAAGAAACTCCGATCCCTTAGTAGTCGTATTCGGGAGATTTAACGATAAGATGATTATCCTGGTAAATCTCGAGGGAGATGGAGCTGTATCCGCCGTCTGTCGTGAGGAGATTGTTTCTTGAATGCACGTTTCGGTTATGAAGTGCTATATGTAAAGCTCACGCCGTTGGTCCGTTTGGGAAATGGGTATTTTACTTCGATAGGCTTCCAAATAAGGATCGTACGCCCATAAATTGTCTTACGAATGAAAAGAAGTTTTCGGCTTAAAAAATTTTCCCGGGCTCGAATTGTAAATGCTTCCAATATTTCACAGGGAAATATTCTTATATATTCTGGATCATATGGATATATTATTCCTACAAACAGATATGTTTTCAGGACATTTTATAGCAAAGTATACATACGTTCTACAATAAGCAATACGTTTCGGAGATACTCTTTAAATACCATTCAGAACTTCCCAATACATTTCTTTCAGGAGGACTATATAGGTTCATTGCTATCGGAAAGATTTATTACATTTTTGAATTATGATTCGTTTGAAAACTGAAAAATATCATATTATATACGATAAAACTTTAGAATAGATAATAGGGAGTATATCAATTCTATTTTTTCTATTTTGTTCCCGTAGTATATTAAGGGTCTCTAATTTAACCAAGTGAAGGATATTTTACCAGCAGTGGTGATTATTTGTAATGATAATTGAATTACTTAACTCGAGGTGAAGTTTCGATCTCTTTTTGTTCTGAAAAATCTGAGAATGAGTATATTTTTAAGTGTAAGCAAGAATTTTAACCAATTCCAGAGTTGCTAAGAACATAAAAAATATTCGATGCTTCTGAGTTTCTATCATTAGGTCCCAAACGTTTTTTTTTAGAAAGGCAAGCATTAAAAAGAGTACGGGTCAGAATGATAACTTAAAAGCTTAATTCATCCGCGAGGAAAAATTCGCGGAACTAATGGCAAATTTCACCAATTCGCGATAATTGACTCGAGTCATTTCAGCTCTAAACCGCTATGTCGCGTGAGTAAACGGAAAAACCGACTTGTATGATCGATGGAACTATCGACAAGTGGCAATCTTGGCAGAATTAAAAGGGAATCCGTTTTTTTGCTGCTTTGGAAAGTGAGAGTCCGTAGATGTTCACCGTGGTGGGTCACGTGTCCGGGATAAAAAAACCCGAAGACTATGATGGATGGTGCTATCGACAAATGGCAATCTACAGCGCATTAGTGATATAGCTAACTACCATACCTCAGCTTCCTCTCTCTTTCGCGGACCCTTAAGAAATAAAACACGCCCATCCGTTCCCTCGTGAGAAAACAAGTGAAAAACCTTGACCGTATTCAATTGTTCCGCGGAAGAGAGAAAGGCCGCCTTCAACCGACCGCGAATGATGGTAATAAGCGAGATGGAGTTCGTTTGTGGGTGAAGTTGCATTCATAACGCTTTTGAAGTGAGAGCGCGTCTAATACTATGACGTTGTTCTGGAGATGTTTCTCCTTCGAGACGTGCGATAGACTTCGTGCCCCAGGCGACCATAGCAACCGAAAGAAACAAGAATCGTGTCTGAATGCTATTCTGAAAGTTGGCTGTCAAATAAATTTATTAAGCGTAAAAGAATGTTCATTCGCAAATGGGACATGTACAGTTATTGTATACGAGAGGCATTGAAGTAGGTTTATTGGCCAAGTCTAAAACAAATACTCGTGAGTTGAGAAAGGAATCATTCGTTCGAATAAAATAAAATAATTATTCATTTTCGAATAACTAATATTTGATTGTTTCAATGAATTATTTATAAATCTAGAATAGGTACTCTTTGCCTAATTTTTCGTCAAAAATTCACGGAACGATTGATTCTTGACAGACTGCGGTTATATTATACGTTAACTTTTGAACTATTTATATGATCTTTTTTTGCTAAGAGAATTTGACACCGAAACGATATATTCACTTCATGTAATACTAGCTATAAATACTCAAGGTGAAAAGTGAAGTAATTAGTTATAATAAGCTTGAGATTAGATGTTGTATATAGAATGAATTTGATCATTGGTTTCTTTATGAGTAAGAAAGTGGTAAAAGGTATCTAAAGATTAGTCAATATATCCATAAAAAATTATTGAAAATAAGCTTCCTTTTAATTTATTTAATTTGAAGGTCTTTATATTGTGCATGTTACGCATTTTAGGAGGGAGTTGGAGAAAAAACGGTGTTGGCTGTTAGGATTTTCTCCCATTTTGGGCAAGCAATTAACCTGATTTGAAATAAGCTTTTGTGGTTGTTGTATAGTTGCAACTTTTGATATAGTTTTTGAATGGTTTCAACACCCAACTGGGATGATAAAAAATTGAGAAAAGTAGGTGAGGGATTGTGGCTCGACAACAAGAAAAATAAAAGACGTGTAATGTGCATGAAATGAGCAAATGGGGTGGGAAAATGAACTGGTAATAATAGAAGTCTCTGTATATCCTTTCACGCACGATCTTTCGCGTGAATTGTAAAGATTATAGGCATTTCCTCACACCATCTCCACCCACACAACAAGTGCCTTTCTTGTTCCAATTGGGGAACTAACTCGGCGAAAAATACCTCTTCTTTATCTAGCGCGAGGTCCATTAATTTTCGAGCGGATGCTTACTTGCGTAAGATCTAATTCAAAGGACATTGCCCCCTAATCGCAAGTGTGGAACAGTATGCAGGTTTCGGCCAGAACCTTTACCGTACACTTGTCGTATCGTAACATAGATCGATTCCAAATAATTATGGCTATAACCACGTACTTATTACATTTATATCTATTTCTTTATTCATTTAATGGGACGATTCAATTTGGTGGTTATTATGTTGAAAAGGTCAGGGAGAATATAAGATAAATGTCAGGCATTGACTTGAAGATGAGAAGGAGTTTTTTCGTAATGTTCAGGTAATACTAAAATTCAGCTTAATTAAACATATTTCATTATGACACCTTCAATTAATATAATATAATTATTCAGCATTTCATACACATTTTTTATAGTATGCATAAAACGTAGAAAATATTAAGGAATATATCTAAATCCATCCAATCTCTTTTCTCTCATCATGCGTTGAATGAAACAATTCTCGTTAATAATCAACTGTTTGATAGGTCACGTGAAACAGTCACGAACAATGACAAGTAGAATTCAAATCCTCAATTGATATAAATAAAATGAATGTTTCGCGATGAGATGACCTTGATCATTGGTTAATACGCAGAATATCTAGGTCGATACTTTCCCTTAACGAGAATACACCTCTTATATATACTTGAAATTAAATTGGAAAGCTTAAACGAAGAATATTTCAAAACCGTAATGAGATTTTCGAATATGATTAGTTGGCATATTGGAAGAGAATCTTTGCTAAGATTATAGCTGAAGATGGGAAGCATATACAGTCTAATTTATTCTTCAAAAATTCTTCTACTTATAAGGAAGACTTTGATGAAAAGTCTTCCTTATAATATATATATAATCTAATAAGTATTATCCTCCTCGATGAAATATCGAATTGAATTAATATACTTTGAGGAATATGCATGTACTTTTACGGTGTTGTGAAGGCTCCTTAATTCAGATGCGCGACTCTATTCCATGTTCTAATGAAGAGAATAATATCCTTTCTGGTTGATACTCTCGTCTTCCGAAGGGTAAAAACTCAAATGTAAATGTCTTCAGAATCTTTTAATAAACCAATCGAGGAATTACAATTAAACCATCTGCTTCTTCTTACAATATAAACGAGAGTTAATTGATATGACTGAAAGGAAAATTATCTCTCTGATTTTCATTCGATACATTGAATTGCGACTTGTCTCCATAGAGATGAAGACTCATGCATAACTATGCACTGCATACATCGACACTTAGAGGAGGAACATTTTTTTCTCCTTTTTAAAACTCAATGAATGTCAATATCATAAAATCAGTATTTAGTCACAGTTGAAATTATTTACTGGAAATGGACTCATTTTTTGGGGAAATCGTTGCTATTTTCATTTCGCATCGTTAAACTTTTCTTTTTCCATGAAAAATAACTAAAGTTTTTAATATTTAAATTCAAATCTGATAGTTGGTTTTCCATTAAGGTTAACTGTTTATGTTTTATTTCAATGAATATAATTGCTGAAGGGATTTTGACAATATTATATTTGTGTCATGTCTACTTTTCAGTATCGATTGCTAATTTGCTTTTTATGTTTATAGTATATTCTATATCGAACATTACTTCCGTAACGTATCTTATTAAATATTTTATTTATATAATTAATATTGCTATAAAATATATTATCGTGTTTTTGTACATTTCATTTTAAGAAACTCATAAATATTCAAGTATTTATGTAAATAACTTGGGTCGGTTGCAACCAGATGGGTGTCTACACTATATGATTATTGATGATGATTGAAATTGGAATTTTTCTATGTTGACGATACCTTAAAGCAAACGATTCATAAAAGAATAATATCCGCATTGGGATGTACGTTAATTAACATCCTCTTTCAACAGAGCAAATTCCATCTGCATGTCCCTCGAGTAAGCATCCGGGAGATCGGTTGACGCCTTGTGGACTGAACCAAAGAGGATCGATTCTTCATGAGAGACGTCTAGAACGGGGATATCTTGTTAGCTTTGGTAGATGGCCAGAAACGGCGTTTTTATACGAACTAGGAAAGCAATTTTACAGCAATAAGTACTGCTTTTTACTAAAGAGAGAGTAAGTACTGTAATAGTACCCAAAGAGACGTACGCATTTCTCAGGGAGATGGAAATGGAACGACTTGGAAATGCCTTCCAAGAGATGAGTTTCCCGATGTCATTTCCAATAATCGATCCCGTGTGCCCCTTAGGGATGCGAGTGATTGGAGTCTCTTTTAATGGACACTTGGTATGGAAACTGAATTGCATTTGCAGGAAGCTATTTTCATTAATGGGAAGCGTTAATGAATGGAATGCAACGGCGGGTCGAAAGTTTCGCCGCTGGTAATAGTGGTAATTAGAAAGGTTTTTGAAGGTGTTCTCTTAGTCCCTTCACAAAAAGGAGAGGCGTTCAAATCCAAGAGGAAACGAAAGTTTCTCAACCAGCATTTTGTTGGCGAATAAGCTATGCAATCGAAAGGAATATGGGAATTTGGCACTTGGTTAATTTTTTTATTAGAAGGCGGTATTCATATATTAATTCATAATTAACTTCGTCGTAGTCGTGAATTCCCTTGTAACCGATACATAAATAGAAATAATACAGATCAAGTTGAAAGAAGAAATTTACAGTACTACAAATCTTTAGGGAGATATTTAGATAAGTTTCAATCACTATGAGTATTAATAGTAACACCATAATGATAAAAAAATCAGTAATAATTCAGATAATGTAAAACTTAAATAAGAAAGAACTCATTTTGCATTTATTGGTTGTAACGGAGCGAAAGAAGTTCCATCTACGTTATACAATAAAATGTGGATTTTAATTTTTAAAAAAATCTTTCCTAATTTCGTAGACCTATTCTGAACAATGTTATCTACGAATATTGCATTGCTCACCAACAGCTTCTTTCACTATATAATGAAGTAGAAGCACTTAACTAATGCGTGGAACAACTTTTTTTTGCCTGTTGGTAGCATGAAGCATGCTCCTTCTTACATATTCGTTGGCGCATTCATTTAACTGCTATTCATTTCTCAGTAGCGAAAACTAAATTGATCGACGGCCATAAATTCAGCGGCGGAGAGAACTGCGTCAATAGATGGTATACGCTCATTCACTTTCTTAAGCCATACCCTTTTTAGGCTGCGCGCAATATCTCATTCCCTATTCTTTCCATTTGGAATGCATGTACTAGAAACTCTAGGCGCCACTGGGACTTCATGATGGTCCAGAACCATGTGGTGTGATTAACTTTCTCTTCGACCAACTTCCGATCGGTGTGAAAAGATCGATTCTTGCACTATCGATAGTATCGCATTTCAACCATTCTCTCCCCTTTACGTACTGAGCTTTCTAAGTTTTGAACTCGATCTTCCCCTCGAGAGATTAATGAAGAAAAAATCAGTTATCGAATTAATTGATGATAAATTTAGAATCGCATAAATTAAAGGTTATCAAGGTCAGCTACGTATAAAAGTCTTGGATTCATCCGAAAAAATACGATGATTCTAGGCTCACAATAAATTAGCATAGTATCGATATACGTATGCATATATGTATAGTTAAATATGAGAAAATAGAGAATGGATTACAAAGATAGTTTAAATAAAGTTCGGGATATTTTATATAAACTATAAGAAGTTTCAGATTTAACAGATAAAATCTCGGGCACTGCCAATATTTCAATGAGAACGTTAAACGCTTCATTTTTGCCCATGAGCTACGGGATAGCATTGGACATTGAGTGCGGCATAAATCAATGCTGTCCTCCGTAAAATCCTCGCGAAGTGGAAAGCCATCACACATGTGGCCGAGCTCTTCATCGACCATTCGTTTAGTTTCTTTTGGAGAGCGCATTACGAGGCTCTTGCCGGAAGATAGTAAGGCAGCTGTCACTGCATCCAACTGCTGACTTTGAATCTTTGATGGCTCTCGTGAAAGTCCCTTACCGATAGTAATAAAGAGCGATAACGATCTTACCGAGAAATCGATATTTCCATCGAAAGATCATTCCGCTTGGAACAACTTTCCTAACAACTTAACCGTTCGAAAGAAGTCGATATCACTAAAGACTCCGTGCATTTTGTTCACACAAACATTCACTAGTTCGATTTGGAATCACGGCGTGCTTTTTATAAATGATCTAATATAAAAAGCGTAATTATACAGAAACTTTATGAAGATTGTGTGAATCTATAGTTTGATATCCAAAGTATGAAATATACAAATGAAAATCATATAAAATTGTTTTGAAAAAGATATTAAAAGTTATTTTCGGTGAAATTTATAAAATTAGAAAGTATAAATACTAATCTAGTTTGAACAAAATAAGGCAGATTTTTCGAAAATTTTAAGATATTAGCATTCGTCTATCCTCAGAATATTTCTATCAGAATACATCATGTACACTAATCCTTGTAGAAACGTAGTAGGTGTGTATTTCATGAAACATGATAAATGAGTTATATTATGCACTCAATGGTAGAAGCTTTCATTTCAGTCAATTATTCACTAAAATGATTATTCCCATAAAGTTGCTCCTACAATATAACCGTAACGTAACATAAAAAATCTCTGTTTTCCTGAAACAGGACATAACCAGCTAATTCACATAATTTCTCTCATGACAACCCACACCATTTCATGTGACCCTAAACATTCGAGAGACTTCGCTCTGATTGTATTCCGAATTTTACCGTTCCTCATCCATCTCTCATATGTACATTCCCACGTCCACTTCCTCTCCGTCGTATATTTCCCATTTCTCCACAATCGCTCTCCGGGAACCCGCTACGCCCATCTCAAAGCATTCCTCCCTCATTGCCTATCCATAATCCCACAAAAGTCCATTTCCGTGTTCTTCTGACGATTCCGCTGCAGTTAGTTTGGTCCGATTATTACCGGGAAACAGTTACTCTTTGTGGGCGGCGGTGGGAGCGCATGAATTTTGGGCGAAGTGACTTTCCGATGGAATTGGATGAAGCGTGGGAGGCGATCGGTATGGGGCGTGGTCGTTCGAACGGAAAAACATATGCAGCTGGAAGGAAAGGGAAATTCTCGATTCAAATTGGGCTGTCGCGACAAAATTATGGCGCCTTATTCACATGCGTTAGAGAGGCAAACCGGTCGCGACGGAACCCATAGGGCGTGGGGAAGTCGCTCGCAAGGGTGCGTACGTGTTACCTTGATAGGTATTCGGAAATGTGCTGCAAGAGATGCAAATTCATATGGATTCGAAGATGGAAGAAAATGGAAAGGGATGGGAAAGGTTTGTTCACCGGATTCAATATATTCCTACAAATCTTTAGCATTCGTGCCTCCCATTAACGCAAATCAGAAAAAAATATGAAAAATAGATATAAAAAGTCTTAAAGGAATACGAAAGGGAAAAACGTATGCGTTTTAATGGGCAGTAAATCTGGGTATCCTATGCGTCCATTGAATAATTTCCACATCAAGCGATATAATAACCACTATACATATAAATATCTTTAAAATGTGCATAAATTGATGGATAGGCAGGAAATTTTATAAAAAAATATAGACACCTAATATAGAAATGATATACAAATAGAATAAAACTTTTTGTTGGAAGGATCGTAATGAAAGAATTAATTATGCTCCATAAAATTTCATTGTTATTTATCTCCTTGAACATATAACTGAAATGTTTTAGTTTTCTAGATAACCCATAGAATAAAGGATAACTACTGAGTAGCTACAACTGCAAACTTCCATTTCCACTTTTAAAAACTGACTGAGGACATCCACCGAAAGTGTTACTTTAAGCTAATAAAAATCCGATATACGAAATTCATTTGAATACGAGCATCCCTTTAACGTATACCGGAACTTATTCACTTTAAATAGACCTGCAATACGAATTGCATTAAAGTTTCGCACCTTAAAGTTTCGATGTTTTCCCGTTAACTCACGCACCTCTTCCGAAACCCATCTCATTTAGCGAACCGTAAAATGATCTGAATCAAATATCTCCGTTTTGGCCGAAACTCTCTCTCCCGCACTTATTGCCAATCTCATTTCCTCTTCTAAAATCCCTTCACCGCGAAAGTTGCTCATTCTTGCGTGACCGCCAACGCGATGAAAATATCCCTGCAATCGAAAATGTTTCCCTTAAAAAGAGACCGAAAATTCGGTGTGGATTCGTTCGAAATTCCGCGTATAAATGAGATCGTGAGCCATTTAAGCGTAAATACAACGGAAACCGCTTAGACAATTGCGGCAGAGGGAGAGGGTGGTCCCGAGATAAAAAGAACGTATGGAATGGAGCGGTGCCTCCTTAATTAAGAGAAAGCGGACTTTTTGGGAGCTGCAATGCGGAGCAAACGGATGTCTTATCTCCTCGCTACGTGTATCTGGAATGAAATCACGAGACGTGTTAATAGAAGGATAATTTATGGCCGTTTCAAATGCCATGGCGGCCTCTTGAGAAATGAAAATGCCCTACATAGGGGAGAAGAAACTTTAAACGGTACATCTGGAGTTCCAGATCTAGGAATGTTTTTGGATACGATGAGAATAACTACGCCTCTAAATAACAGTCAAATTTGGATGAAGAATAACATTTAAGTGTAGAGAAATAAGTCTTATAATACTGTAATTACTTATCTGTATTATTCATATTTATTAGCTACACTTTTGAATGTTTTATTCGCGTCATAACGTAAGAAGATCATTTATAAATAAAATGCTCGATATGGAAATATTTTCGGGTTTATTATCATGAATTTCAAATACTGAAACTCAGGTCAGCATTTATGGAGAAAAGCTACGTTTTTTTTTCATTTATTTGCCAAATATTTTTTGTAGAAACCATGAATTTTTACCCATTAAGACTTCCAGCTTCCACTGTCATGGAAAGAGGTTCATAATTAAAGTTAACTTCAAGTATCTAAAGAAAATGCTAACCAATAATATGGCAGATATCTTATACACGTTGAAATTTTTCAATTTTATTTCTGATAACTTATGAATATTCATAATATTCCTTCTTCGTCGCAAAAATTTAATTCAATTAACACCCACCAAATAAGGCTCGTTCTATCGGAAAATGTCGTTAATTTATATAACCTTTACTTACTTTCGTTTCACAACCATGGCGACCTTGTTTACAATCAAAAGTCACGATTCAGGAATAAATAATCAATACAGACTAGCCTATAAAGAAAAATTCCTCGAACGAACTAAGTAAATAGACGCTTCACGATTTTACTGTCTATTTCGAAGGCCACGCTTAATTATACGAACCACTCCTCAATTTACTTCGAGAGTTCATTGGTTTTGTTCTCACGGTTTGCAAAAACAATAATATAACCATAAAAGAGATACGATACTATCAGACAATTGTGCCTTTTTAAACAAATAATTCGCAATAATCAACGGTATCTGTTCTTAAATCCTCTTTCCTACATCATTTGCATCTTTTTCTCATCTCCTAAGAGAACGTAATACGCCCACGCATTTCATTGTCTGTCTTCATCTTTCAAAATTTATTTTAGCCTCCGGCCTTCTGATTTTATACGAAGACAAATGATGACTCAGAAGGAACTCCCAAATTCCCGACCGATGCTTCAATCTATCTTTAGCTAACGCATAGCCAAACACCCACGTTGTCATGACATTGATTGTATTTAATAGGAGATAACGGACCATCACATATGAATGGCCCACATACCTGTATTTTGTTAAGAGAACACCATAAGACTTTATGCTACTTTGAGAGAAAAAGTAATTGTGTATTGTTAATTTATGTTTTGATAAAATCAATCTTAAACGTCCTGTCCCCTCATAATTTCGAGTACAAATATTTTTCAGGGTATAAAAAAGAAAAAATCACCAATTCAAGTGTTATAAGATCCATTCAAGGACGATAATCATACTTATTCAGTAATCATAGTAAATTTTCTACTGAACCGTGTATTTCCTTTCAATATATATTACCAGTGATCGTAATTCAGTTATAAGTAACAACTACTATCCAAAACATTCTGTTTCGGAGAGGCCTTACGTCCTAAATGTTATGAAAAGCAAACGGTAGAAATTTCACGTTTTCAAAAACAGCACACTTGAAGTTATCGGGAGATCTGATGTCATCCACAAATATTTCGCCGCGCAGTGAATTCAAGCATGGCTTTTCAGGTCGTTAAACAGTTGTGCAAATATAAGCAAGGTCGGCAGTTGAAAAAAATACTACAGAATACTCGAGGGCCGATGCTCGGGGGAATTACGTCTTCGTCGTACGGAAAAAGATTGTTCACGCTTCTCAAATTGAACGTGAATTGAATCTAAAGAGATTATTTAACTGGACGCAATAATTGTATGGTGTTAATGATTATATTCGATAACCATCGATGTTCTTACGTAAATCGAAAATATATAAAAGTAAACAAAAACAGTGAATTTTCGATGCCCTCGAATAGAATAGTCCTTATAACATATTTGAACATAGAATTTTTCATACATATAAATTATCTCAATAAGAGTAATTATCATTAATTTAATAAACATTTACGTTATCGTTCCGTAATTGTAAACCAATTCTATGTTAAAAATCCGGATTACACTTTTTATCAACAAGGTATGAAGAATCAAGTCTCCGTGTTCGTACGCTTCAACATTAAAAGACTAATTTCGTCAATACTTTAAGGCAAAGAACCTTTTGTTTGCGTAACAGAAGACCGGTAAATAATCCTGCTCCAACGCTGTACGTAGCAACTCTAAATCATCTCATTAAAGGCAACCCCTCTCACGGGGTCACTTCAAAGTGGTAGGGTGGAGTAGAACACTGTAAAATCTCCCTCATCTGAACAGGTATGTACGGAGGTAAAAACGAAAATAACGTCGACGTAAACGCGTAATTAAGGAGTCTCTTCGTGGCTGGAGGATACGTCACGTGCGTGCATTTAGCGGCCGCTCTCTACGAGATATCGCCCAGTTTCGCATGTAATCTAGGAGTCATCCCACCCTTCGCAACTTGCAGCCTTCATTAGGGAGAGAAACACGATAGCAGTCCCTTGCATTTGCATGATTTATTCGAGGTAAAGCATCTTGGTGGTTTTTTACTCGGATTCGAATAGAAGAAGGAAACCAACGATGGGATCCAAACCAAGGGAGCAGAGAGAATTTACAGCATTTCCTTGGTATGGCTTTTTATGCCGTGATTTCAAATAATCACTCTGTCCAACAGTGTATACTTTAAAAGAAGACTGTTTGCCATAGCAATACATGTATCTTACGTAACCCATCTTCTAGAACTTATGACACTTGGAGACACATTTTTCTTGTTGAGAAATAAAATGAACATGTGCCTAAATACCCTTCCATATTAGTGAAACCCTTCGTCTTTTGGGAAATTATAGAGCTATCTTATTATAAGAGCTTATCTTAAAGTTTTATTTCTTAATATTCAATTTACAGAAAATATACGATTATTTACCATTGACTGAAGGCTAAATACATGGTATAGTACTATGGACTTTTCAAAGGAAAAGAGAGGTTACTAGATAATAAGTAAAGGATAGAATAGATATCACCTACACCAACATCCACTAAAATTTAAATTTCGTGAAATATACAAAACTGCAGCGCGTCAGTAATACATCGTCGTCATAGCAACAGGAGTGAAGCCATCCTAAACCGATTCCTCATGGTAACAGCCACACGCCAACGGGTTACTGACGCCTGAACCCATCCATCCATATCTCCCAGAGACGAAAAACTGTCCAATTGAAGGAAACCGAAATTATATTTCGAACTTCTGTTCCGCGGACCGTAGAGCCGTCCACACTTCGCATCTGCTTACGAAATGACGTGTGCGACTTCATAAGCCCATCTTTTTCTCGCCGCAGAATGCACGCTACGCCGAGTTTCCCACCGACGACGGTCCTAAAACCGCCAAAAAACAAACGCGTCACACCCACACGAACACCGGTAACGGTATTGGGCCAGTCGGAGTGTCAAGACGGCGCCAAGACACAGTCCTTGGGGACAAATTGGGGGTTTGAGAGGTGAAGTGGTTCTCAGAGAAAAAATTGAACGGAAAAGAGAGAGGACAGTTTAAGGTCCATGCTCCCGAGTGTGGGCTACGTATCATCCTTTATAAGGATATAGCGTGTCTGTTGCGAAATCATGCATGATGATGAACCCTAGTGGAGGCATAATCTTCGCCTCCTGAATTATTTTACGAATTATAAGTTTAATTTTCTTAAAATAATAAATTTTTTGAGCCATCATTAGAGAATAAAAATTTAAAATTATATCTTTGAAGTAATATTTCGTTCTGTGTAAGTTTACGTAAGTATTATTACGTAATATATACATATCGAAGAGTGTAAATGATAAATATATATGATGCTACAGATAAAATGAGGAACTAGAATGAACTAATAAACAGAAATTTGGCAACTTTAGACATTGTTCATAAACGAATAAAAGATGAAGAGAGTGAATCCTTTACGAGGATTATGTATGGCTTAAAAATAAAATTCGTCACTTAAAATGAAATTTCTAATCGATGTAGTATCCAAAAAACGGTAAGGTCCAGTCTAAAAATTATGACAATTTTATGTACAAAAAGATCTAAATTTTGGATATATTTGGCCATTCATTTGCAGCCTACACCCTGGAGAACGCTCCGAAGTGATTGGTACCGAAGCGCCCGTTTCAAATAGCAAACACAATCAATCTTCAAGTCGCTAGTGTCAAATGCGAAGGTAAACAGAATAGAATAACATGGAGCGTGATCTCTCCAACCTTGCTCACCCCTGCGATTTAACCTCGAGTCTGAGACGTGCAAAGAAAGGACATTCCGAGACATTACGTTCCCAAAAACTCAGCCCTTTGCAATTTGAGATTAGGTATTTTCCGCAGGAACGCCCTTGTCACGAAAATATTTCCGCTCCTTTGAAACTCAGAAGACCGATTCGCCCCCGATTAGGAGTCCAAACTCGAGTTATCCATGAGATCTTAATGGGCCGTGCCATTTCGTGCATATTTCGCCCGTAACAGTGTGACCCCAGGTTTCGTCTCATTCAAATCTCGTTCCTTATACGGATACGTACCTATCACTTACGTCGGCAATGATTCAAAATTTTGCCTCCATCGGTGGGTTTCAAATGTGGGAGACCATTCTCACGAACTCATTCCAATTTTGACCCCTGAGGTACTTTGCGTGCTCACGGTCGATTTTCCTTCGCACGCGGTAACAGGTTGACCCGACCTACATGGATTGCTCATGTGAGACTAGGATGGAGGGGATTTGATTTCAGCATTCCTTTCCAATGAGGTGTGATTCATAATGTTTTGTTCTTTTTTCCTGTCGACCTATAGAGACGTCCTGTAAGAGTAGATTTTGAGTCGAAAATGTGCTATTCGGTAATTAGAATAGTTTCAAGTAATTTTTTCTGTCATTTTTGTATTCTAAAATCACGAGCCAAAATACAATATGCATCTTTCGACAAATATCGCAATTTTTTTATTAATTAGAATTGTTTTATTCTAACATAAATTTAAATGCATAATTTTATATTAATTCGACTGAAAAGGCTAGAAACGTAGTACATTGAAATTTATTCTTTTATAATCGATGGAAAGGAGAGCCTGAAATTTGTTTCCACTGAAATAAAGCTACCTTTTTATCAAACCCTTTGACTTTTTTCAGTCAATTTAGTCCATTAAATAAACTCATATAAAAATGATTGTTTTAACCTTCATGTTAAGATATTTTCGTATTTGCATACTTTCATATTCACGACAAAAATATTAAATGTGATTTATCACAGCATATAACAATGGGATGATATTTCTATTACTTAGGTCAAGTAATGGTATAGAAACCGTTTCTACGGATCATAAAGCTATTGAACTCTCTGCCGACCATGAATAAGCATCTTTAAGCATTCTTTAGCGCCCAATATATCCTCTTTCCCTTACAACGGAGTGAAATGCGGCCTTTTAATCCTTCTTAACGAAGCCACTGGAACATCTTAATGATTCGTATTATTATTACTCTGGAATCCACTCCCCATTTGAGCATCTCATTCGTCAACCTTCCGTTCAAAACCTCCACTTCATCCCCCTTCCTTCCATCAACTTCTCTTGCAGCACCTTCCCATATACCGTCCTCTCCTTATACGATCTCGGATATCCCGACCGCTCCTCAGCAACCAACATGGGAGAATAATGTCACTTAGCTTCTTTCGTTCGATGCTTTTTTTTACTTTTTTTATTTTAAGGATGCCGCCACTGGTAGTGGCCCATCTACGGGAGTGAGCGGTCTAAATTCGCTGCCTTCCATAGGGCATCGAGTTCTAAACTAGGTGGACTGATGGGAAAGTATCGGATACGTGCGTGCGTTCCCTCTCTAAAACAGCATGAGACTGACGTAACGCGAGCAGTGTTGTCACATGCTTCCGAACGAGTTGGAAACGTGCGTCGAGGGAGCGTGCGAGGGCTTCGGAAGGCCTTTTTTTATCCATTAGGTGCGCAATCGGATCGGTCTTGCGTAAGGAATTGATCCGCGTTGTTGCAACCTCTACCTCGGGTGTGATGGATTGTGTGCAGTTGTGTTGATGGATCGAAGGAATGCTCTAGAATCGCCTAGGCATTAATTATATCGCGGTGCCCGTGACTTAATATGGGCCAGGAAACGACACGGATATTAAGCGACACCTCATCACTACTTTCTGAAGTTTCCAAAATATATATTTAATTCTCACGATAATGTTTATCTTTCGTCTTCCCCCTTTCAATTTGAAGTCTTATTGTTTCTTAAAGTTAATATATAACGTGGATAAATTGAAACATTCGCTTGATATTTAGATGGAACGTGGCAAAAGTAATTCAATCTTGGAAGCGATTATGAGGTCAATGGATCAATTAAAAAAATGTATTAAGATAAAAATGAAGAAACAATTAATTTCGTACTTAATTCGGAAAGTTACACAAAGTAGAAACGTCTGCATACGAACAGAATTAAAATGAATTTCCATTCAAAAGGTTCTCGTAAGTAATTTAAGTATGATAATTTATATATATTGACAACTCAGATTTAATTTAATTTGCCCTTCTTAGCATAAGGTAACGATACGTCCATCGCTTGCAGTTTGCTTAAAAGAAATTTGGACGACAAGAATTACGTTAAAGCATTACTATCATTTATAGCTATAAAGATATCCACAATTTTTACATTGAATTATATTAAAAGAAAATTATATACATATTTGAGTAGAATAGGGTAATGGAGTGTTTTAAGGTCAAATTGACTGAAGAACAGTAACTGTATGGAAAGTATGTTAATATACTTCTAATGCAATAGAAAAGGTTCGCATTAAGATAAAATAGCGTGGGAATATAGAGAAAGTAATTTTTCTCAGAATTTTCTGAGATCGGAAAAGGAAAATTTCCATCTCGATTTCTCGACTCCAATCCAGTTCACGATTTTTCTTATCTTCATTTAGAGCGGCGCTTGGAAATAAAGGGTATGTCTTATAGTTGAAGGTCTGAAACATTACCTTAGAAATTTCTGAGAAAATCCTCGCGTCACGAAGTTCAAAATTGAATTCGAAGGAAGTAAATGCTAACTTTTTTAATACTGATCTATATGAAACGAATTTATCTGTATTTATTTATTTATCAAATGATTTTGTATCAGGTCTAAATATTAAAATGTTATTTAAACTTATTTTAAAGGGGTTGCTACCTGCACCCGATTGTATCACCATCCACTACGTAACGTTCTTATCTCTCTCATCTGGTGCCTTGAACTTTTCAGTGGATGAAAAAGGTGATCACTTCCGTTGATATAGCAATCTCACTTTTCAGTCCACGCCCATCCTACGATACCGAATTCGATCTATTCGTGGACGAGACTTTGAATGAACCCTATTCTGCATATCGGGCCTCTGAAATCTTTGCGGAATAAACAAACTTAATTCCCAGACCGCCTTTCACTTCTCAAAGGAGAGAGAGATTTCCACGATACAAGGACCAAAAGGGTTTTTGCTGCACTTGCGTCGTGGATGTTTCCAAAGGTCATGCTCCGAAAGGGAGAATTAGAGAAAAAAGAATGTGTACGAAGGGAAAGGAAAAGATTTATGGAATTCGCAACGATGTTCCGAGTAAATTAAGTTGTCTATTTTTGCGCTGAATTTTTGGGAAAAACTCCCGTCCTCGTTTGATATTACAAAAAATATCGAATTTCATTTTCTCGAGTGCTGAGACGATAAAAACTCCAATCGCGATGAACTTTCATTTCCTTGAATTCACCTCCGAGAAAATTAAATTTCTGCGAGTTCTGCGTTATTATCCATTTTTATAAAAAGAATCTGACATTTTAACCGAATCGGGAAAATTGAATTTTCTTAAAAAACAGTTTAATCTCGCAACCAGATCTCTACGAAGAATTGGCACAACAGAAATTTTAGGTGGATTCATAGCCTTGCAAATAATATATGATTTACTGTCATTACAAAGAACATTTTCCAATAACAAATAAATAAACTAGGAAGCATTTTAACGACAGGGTAAGGTCCCCACAACGCAACCAATCGCTTGCTCAAAACGTAGAGTGAAACTAAAATAAAAAAAACGTGGAATTCATGCGAAAAATAATATTTGAATAAATGCCTGTTATATACTTCAAAACAGGTCTCGCATTATCATTCATCTCATCTTTTCTGTGACAGCTACCGGAAGCCTCGGTGTAAGCACGGCCTTTGCTACGTAAGACAGCGGTTCTTGACCATCGTTTCTCTCGTGTGAATGCCCAATCCCTTAGAGAAACTTCGCCACGAGATTTCAGATATTTTATCGAAATTAACATTAATAATTTATCATAGATCATTAAAGCTATATTAATATTTTATTGTGAATTCTGTATTTTAGTTTCAAAAAGTTAAAAATATACTTATTAAAAGGTATTCGAGATAAAGCGTCATAACAGTTTGAAATCTGTATTTCCAAAGATTCCACAAGCTCAATTAATAGCAGTGCTCTAATTTCGTTCATCTCCCTCACGTTCCAAAAATAAATAATGACTCCTAAATTACGTATTTATATCACCAAAATAACTACCTGATTAAGGGAAAACCCAATGCGATATGTGAACAGTAACTATGGACCAAAATCTCTTCCTAACTAGTGGAAGCTCGAGGCCGAAACTCGAACTGGACGCCGCGGCGTTGGTAGGCCATTCCCCCGATAGTTAAATTTAGAGGAGCACCATCTATCAAACCTTCATCTCGCCCTCATCCTTGCGAGAAATCCTTTTTCACAATCAGCGGCTTCGTACGTCCTTTCCAGGGCTTCTCGACTCCGCCCTTCACCCGCTAAGTGCCCTCTCTTTTTTTTGGCCCATTGCCCGCACTGCGTGCGAGGCGGCGTCCGTACGTACTACACCCCTCCATCGTCCTGCATGATCACTCTGGCATGCGCCCGCTGCCTTTCACCTGTCTTGCCGTTTTTTTTATTTGGGGGAGACCTCAGAGACTCCCGCCCCCGCCACGGGCTGCCTTTCTCCCATCCCTCAAGCGGCATCCCGGTCATGAGATAGTCGACCGCACGTTTCTCACTTAACACGTTTTTAGGAAGGCGCGGCGTCTCGAACGTCCGAGGTAATCTGGATGCGGCAAGAGGTTTGCGCTACGCCGATGAAACGCGTAACTCCTTCGGCTCATTATTCTCCGTTGGATGGTTTTTCTCGGAAGCGTGAGTGTTTTGTTTATCTACGTGCCTCCTTAGTGGGCTCCCCTAAGAAATAAGGGGTCTAACGCACGTTGTACGTGCACTATCGGATCCGAATTAGGGAGATATTTTAACGCGAGGTGTCTGGACACCAGCTTTAGTCTTGTAGATAATGGGGCGGGACGGATATCGGTTGGCGTACTGTTTCAGTTAAGGATACGCAGAGCTGCGACGCTTAATATATTTGTATCCATCGTATATAATACTTATGTACATATCAACCGATGCAGAATGATAAATTTTCAATGAGGATTGATACATAACAAATTATGATATAATCAGGGATATATATTATACTAACCATAGGAAGATAATTTTAATGAGAATAATTCCAAATGAACAAAAAAGTTAACAAATAATAGCAATTAATGGAAATTTGAAGCTCCCCAAAATCATTCGAAGATATTAAATTCAAAATCAATAATATTAATTTTTAGTATCTCTTATATACAATAATTTTATCAGTGCCAGAGTTTTTGGAAAAAATGGACCTCATCCCAAAAGAAATTTAAAGCATGCCAGAACAATAAAATTCAAAACCGGTGTTCATATTGTCCTTTCAGAGGTTATAAAAAGTCAGTGCAAAAATGCTGCTATATTTACAGGCGTTAAAATCTCCCAATTCACTGCTTATATAAATAACCTTTCACTGGCACTTAATTAGCACCTATAGAAACACTTTCTCTAAATGAATTTATATATATCTGCATGTATTCTTTTCCTCTTTGCATCAGATAAAATCTTGAATGATACTGGTTTATTAAAAGAACCATTCTGAATATCATTCATAAGTAAAATAAGATCGAAAAGAATAATATGCTATCATTCATATATAAATTTAATGTACTAAGTTTTAACTGCCGATGAAACATTAATTTACACATCTCATAAGCGCAGTCATCCAGTGACTTTAATGATACATCGTACGCTGGGTGAGAGCGTTAGAATATAGAATTACAATTAGATCGTTATCCATTGAAAGTAGAGCCCTACAATAGAGCGACCCCTACCTAAAAGAACACGATAATCTTCGAGGAGATAATTATCTCCTCTAAGCACTGATTTATGAGCGATGTGAGAATAAAATATAACTGCAAACATCGTGTACATTCCGTGATACGATGGGCAACGTTAAAAAAAATATGAAAGCGATTATCGCTCAATCGTTTTGTTCCCACCCATAGATCACCCCCAGGAAACATCATGAGCATTTTCTATTCTGATACGATAATGGACGTGAATGCAGCTGGATACATGCGCTAACGGTAATAGTACGCGTGAGCATTCTTCACTCTTGTGTTCCGTGTTCAGAGAGGAGAATGAAAACTGTTATCCGTTCAATAAATACCTTCATACTTATCCCTCCGAAGTAAATGTATCGTTACCGTGTAAGAGAGGTGCTAACATAAGTGAAATAGGAACGCTTTTCCTGAAGAAATATGGAAAGTAAACTTTGAGAATATCTTATAATTTAAATTCCTCAACTTATTAACTACATTTTTTTTTTAAGTTTTGATTCACATATTTGACCCTATAACCAACTTAGACCTTTCATAACTCAATCTTGTGCAAAACAAGACTGCTCTAACAGCTTTTCGTCACAAAATAAAAATACTTTTCAATGTATCTCACTTATGAGATATTAAATAAGCGTATATAAATTATTTTGATAAATACACCTAATTAAATTTCGATATTTCATTTTCACATCCAGAAATCTTCAATTGTTAAAAAATCAAAGATACAATACTTATAATAATAAAGTTTAAAACAGTAAAAATCCAAAAATATGTTATCTATATGAAATACGCTTGAAATAAACCGAAGAAACCTTAAAAGTAGCGTACGCTGAGGATTACTCAGGGAATGCCCCGAGGGAATTTGGAAATATTTTTCCTTTCTTATTTGCCTCACTTTCTCTCGCATGATCTACCTCTGGAATATAATCAAGGACGCAGCTAAAACTTGAGACCAAATACGGACTATTTTATATCGGTCAATTGAAAGCAACCGTGTAAACGAAAGCAATTTTCCGGACGAGAAACATTCTAGGAAAATAAACGTCTGCTCGTGGTCCATCTCAGCATCGTTTATCCCTCGGATAAACGTTGCAAAGATGGACCGTTACACATTTCATCCGGTTGGCCATTATAAAAGAAACCCGACCTTGAAAGTTGACCGAAAATAGCCAAGGTTGATTTCTTCTTCAGAGACCGAATTTAACGACTTCAAGGACCAGTTCGCTGCAGGCCATCGCCAAAAGTGCTTCCAAACAGTCCTTATATCGCGTGTGCTTTGACTTTCGGTGAACTGTTCTCATCACTCGAATGAGATTGCTCTTCGGGAATTTAGCTCACTAGGAACTTGAAGATGATATCGGATATTTAATAGGGAAGTAAAAATTTTAAACATTAGAAATACGTAATGTTTGTAAAATAATATCGTATATCATTGATGGAGCAATGTGATATAGGAATATATCAAATAAATAGTGAATAAAACCATTTTAAATTACGATGAAACACAATGAAACTTTTAATAAAGTTTGTAAAATAATAATTGATGGAATGAAAAACTATTATGAGGAAATTAAATCCAAACTGAGAAATGTAGGACTTTATAAATTAAAACAAATCAATATTTACCTCAAGTAAACCTAACCTTACTTTATTACACTTGTTAATACAGAACACCGACTCTAAAGTTTCTCCCATAAAGTCTGCTCTTTTTTCGAAGCAAGCATTTATCAGACCAGAGATATGTTGTAGGAGCTAATGAAAAACATTCACACGCAATGCTGAAAATGAAAGTTTCAGACAATATATAATAAAAGGCGCGCCTCAAATCATAAACTGAATTCTTAACTACGTCCAGATACATGGCGTTAAATTCAGAGGCGTAAATTCAACATTTTATTACTTGGAATCCGACATATCTCGAACGCATGGGAGTACCTTTTCCGTTTAATACGCATATTTACGAATGCTCGAAACCGGCGCAATAAAATATTCACCCCCTCCCGATGTTGCCATCTAGTACTGACGTAAATACAAATGTTAAATGGCGAGAAAAATTGTTGAATCATCGGCTATACCGTTCCGATAAGTCATGCGTGTGGTTGGTGCTAAGTGTTTCAAATTGACCATGAGCCTTGCATCGTAACTCATATCCTTGAAGTGGAAGGGTTTATTGCTTTCATAATGTAGGAAAGCTACATAGGTAACAGTATCTCCAAATGTTTATGGAAAGCAGTGTAGCAGCAATTGAGGTCGTTAAACAAATCTGCAATACTAAGAAAAGAGTGTGAGAATTATAGAGTGAAATCGTGTACGATGAGTCACGTAAAAGAAGAAAAAATTTCACAACAAATCTCGCGCGTGTAAGAGTCTAATTTGGTAACAAATCATTGAAAGATATTTTCTTTATAACGAGACGTATAAGAAATTCTGCGGGTAAAAATATATCATCACGAAACCGCCGATCTGCAATTCATGTATATGCGGATTCAAATTCGAAACTCAACCTCGATAAGGTAAAAAAAAACACTCGGTACATGAACTACCAGTTCCTAATGTACTCTTACGTAGTCCTAAAAAGATACCGGTTGCATTAAACTCCTTAATGACCAACATCCTTTCGTAAAAATCTCGCGAAAAAAACCCTTTGGTAGATCCGTTACAGTTACGCGAAAACAACCCCCGAGAGACGGGCTCAACCTTCCGAAACCCCCGTCGCATCGGAGGGAATCGCCCTTAACGGAACCGCGGTGAGATCGAAAAATACACGGCATCCTTTGGTGTCCATCACGCGGGAACGTGGCGTGCTACCGGACTCGTGCCGATAGAAAAAGCGATGCATCGAAAGCCTTGTGATGGTCATTCCCGCGCGTACACGGTGTTTTCCGGGGGAGAAAGAGAAGACTACCACCGCCCACCCTTTGGTATCGGTTTCAACCCGTTGCTCTTCTGGCTGCAGACCAACCCTCGCACGCCCATGTCCCTTCTCTTAGATTTCCCTGGGGCCACTGCCCCCTTCAGCAAACATGTCTCACCGTAAGGAATTTGCCGTGACGAGGACCACGGAGTCTATTTTCAGCGCTTCTGTTATTTTCTTTTTAATTTGAAAAAATCACAAGAGATGTCGTATATACAAATAGAAAATTTTGCCTTGGGTTTCATTTTTTGGAATTCCCTCGTAGCTAAACTCAACATTTATGAAGTGAAGGGTGTTTTTGTGATGATAAAATGTCATCTCAGAGAGATGGAGAACTATTTACTGAGAAGTTACTGTTTATAAATATTAAATAAAAAATATTCATCTACATATATTCATTGGAAAATATTTATCGTTTCAAAAAACGTATAGCAATTAAAAGTTTGAGGAGAAATTAATATTCCTGGAATATATTTATCATGGTTTTATAAGTTGTTGTTAAAACTCCTTAATTTATGTTGACCTTTGCATATTAACCTTTGAAAATTATGAGTATCGATCTATGGTTTTAAGCCTACAACTGAAAGATTATTTGACTAGTTATTCTATATGATCAGCGTACAAATTATATAATAAAAATCGAAGGGAAAAGTGTCAATACGTTTCTAATATGGATGAAATTAATGCTAAATAAATCATGAATTTCAAATTTTATTATTTAAGATACGATAAATGCAATCGAACCACGATTCATGATCCTACGGTGACAGATCAGGTAGTTATGAAAGAGTTGTTTACGGAATTCGGAGGTGACACTTAATTTCATTTCGCGGATGGTGTGAAAAATATTCCTTTTTTATAAGCTCTAAAAGAACCTTTCGTTGACCGATTTAACGGTTGGAAATATTCGACATCCGGGAGGACTTGAATATCAGATGGTATGCATTCTAAAAATCAAAATAAAAAATCGAAATTGTGTGGATATTAAATGTCGAATACAACCCTTCTAACAACCTGACCGATGGACTCAAAAAGACCTCCCTTTGCAGACTGTCGAGTGTGAAAGTTCGTCGGATGTGGTTATTCTGAGAACGAAATCTTGAGGAAATCTTTTGGAATCGCTCGGGAATGAGTTTTTTTCCCAAAGAGATGTAATTACGGCAGAAAAGTCACCTTTCCTTTGCTGACCGCAATGGGTCGAGGAAATTTGTGTCAGTTGCCACCAACGCGCACCTGTGCCCACTTGGAATTTCCCAACTCTTCATCTGCCTTTTTAAAAGAAGAGATTAAAGAAATTAGGACTTCGTGCGAACGCCGTGAGAATTACTTTAATTGCGGAAAACTTGGATTCGAAAGGTCAACGATGGTTAGATGATTTAACTCCGATTTGAAATTAAATTCGGTTCCTTCTTAACCTTTAACCCCGGAATACGTTGGCTGGAATCGTTTTTGAAAGTAAACTCACACTATTAAAATATTTTGGTATTCATCGAGTTAAAAGAAAGTTTTTCTGCGATTTAGAAGTTATCATCCTCGATGACTTTGGATGGGAAATAACCATGCAGAACTTGCATTTGATCCCACTCTTATTCACGTAAATTATTAAACATTCAAGGGAGGAAGAACATTATTTATATTAGCCAAAAAACTATTTAAAGAGGTTTTGAGTTTTATCAAATTAACTTGTGTATCAAGTGAAATTATTGATTCAGAAAGCCATGTATTTTATTTACTGCCAATGAATATTTTCTATCGTAGACAAATGAAATTTAGAAAAAAAATAATATTTTTTTAAAGACTAAATATCAAGTATTCATGGACATAATAAAACTATGAGAATGATTCTACATTTTGAACCAAGTCCTTTCACTGCGACATTTGCCTCGAGAACGCAATTCTCAGTCATTGCAATTGTGCCGTAGTAAAGCAGATAGATTCTTTAAGGCTCGCAACCTAGTTACACCGCTAACGATTGTCTGCAAACGAGTTCTACTATTGGCATCGAGTCATTCGAAAGAGAATTCCACTAGAATCCTGAACACTTGAGACCTAGATAGAGGCGGTTTCTCGACTGTGACATAAGAGTGAATCACTCGGTGTGCGTGGGTTCGCAAAAAAACGAAAGGAAATTTAAAATAACGGAAAGTTGGTTTGATCGGACGTCTTAATTTGGAGCGGCTAATCAAAAGGTGTACTGGAAAGTTGATGTCTTCGTCTCCCATGTATTTATATATCTTTTTACTTGAATATAATACATCTAAATAGCATATTAGAAAGAATTTTTTCCTAATTTAATTAAAGGATAGTACATCCATATGATTTTACTTCAAACACACATAAATTTTTATCAGTTTCTGTGCTTTCGAACGTATAATACATATAAAGAGAGAGTTATTTATCTATTAATACAAATATAAGCAGACGTGTATGTACATATTGATCGATTGAATTCTCGAGCATTGAAGTTTCCGATGGATAAGATAAGATATCCCTATATTATCAACTTATTCACGAATACCGGAGATAATTTGCTACTCGCACCGATTCGTTTCTTCTATTGAAGAAGAAACTCAACTGAAGCAATCGAGCGTATAACGCCCATCCTAGTAGATCCGGGATAGTGAGTGATATCCCCCGGTGATTCACAACCCTACCTCAACGTTCCATCCAACACCTGAAATAGCATTTCGATATCCCATCAGAAACGGATGAAACGGTTTGTTCTTATTTTCCGCCTGTTTGGACAGCCGAGGCAATTAGCCGCTGTCCTGCAGCTCAAACCGCTGATCTCGACGGCGTGCACTCGATCAGAATGAAGACTGCGTGAGCACGCTTGTGACGACCCAATCCTCCGAGGGCGGCGCACCCGAGCGTATCCCTTGGGCACCTAATAACCCTCCGGTGCACTCCGTGGAGGCGATGAAAGAAAACGCTATCCCCTCTTCCAGGAAAAGCTTTTCCGAGAACCGTTTCTCTTTTTTAACGCGCTTCTTTATGCGGTGGGGACATGTGCGAAGTAGATAGAAGGATGCGATACGGAGGGTGTCATTAACGCGTGATGGACCACCGGGAGTTTTTTTTCGCGGAGAGCTTCGACCGATATCAACCTGCAATAAAGCCCGGATCATCGGTGGCAATGGGTTTGATGAACGGGGTGACGTAAGCGGTGAGGGGCGGAGGGCGCTCTGCAACCAACGATTTTCCGTAATCGCCTCCGAGATGAATGATCCTCTCTCGAATCTCGCGATCCCTATCTCTATCTCGTGAAGCTTCTTTTTTCCGTGAGGCAGATCCTTGGATAAAGGAAATGGAGTCGATTATTCATGAGGCTTCATCCCCGTGCTCACCCGACCTTGTCCTCGAAGGGTTCGGCCGCATGCCGGCTTATTACGTGGCGTGAGTTAGGGCATGCATTGTTCGTTATTGTCGCTGGACTTATTTCCTCGCTTGATATCGCCGTGGGCGGAAGGGATTGCTAAAAGGGGTGTAAATTTATGGGTAATTAGCGAGCCCACTCTACGATCTACTTTTCTATATTGATTTAGGGCTCTTCCTCATCTCGAGTAATTACTGTAATCGATGGAGGAAGATAACGACTTAATGGAATTGACTCGATTACATTTGTAAGATTACTTAGTGTATATCCACGTTTTAATTAAAAAACATCCAAGTGTAGGTATGCTTAAAAGATTTAATTACCCTAGAGATTTTATCACAGTAATAGTCGAATTGTTAGTGTGATTGATGTTTTATTTTTGATTGGTAAGAGAAGATATTTATGTTGAAATTTCTGAATAAAAATATGGGAAGTAATATGTGTTCATTTTAACTTATCTAAATCCTTCATATAATTCTAAAAGTAATTATAACATTTGGAAAATTGAGCCGAAATAAATAACAGGTGCATTATGTGATCAATGATCAGGGAAATCAACTCTAGAAATACTTAACATTCTATTATCACGGAGAATATGTGAAAGTGGATAAGAGATTACGCGATCAGCTTCCTCATTCACATTCGTGACTTCTCTTTCGATGGAATCTTTCGTGCAGAGTGGAAAAATACTTGAAAGCAACCCGTGAGAACGACTAAACCAAACTAAGGCAATAAGACACCCTACTGCGCCCAAAATGGAATATGTGCAACTCTAACCTCCACTCCATATCGATGGACTTTTTAAAAAGAAAGTTATGACTGCTATTGTAGCAAATGGTGCAGAGTAAAAGATAGAGTCGCACCTGCAATAGGGAAGTCTTCGTGTACATATTTCTTCTAGACTTTAGAAGAGATTTGGTACGCAATAAAATAAATCCGTCCTTTATTATCAGTGAAGTAATATCCGTTCTTGACCTTTTTTTTTCAATTTACGTAATTATCCACTGTATGAAAATTTATCGTTTTAATTTTTGCTCGACTAAAATTCGAAGAAATTTTTTGTGTGTATTAAATGTATTGTAAGCCACGTAATGTTTTCGAACCGTTACAAAAAAATCATTTTGCAGCAAAATTACTTTTACTTGCATATCCCATCATGTCAAATATTATAATATAACCTCAGAGACACACAAAAATCAACATAATTTCTAATTTAATAACATTTTCACACGTTTAATGGACTTCTATACGTTCTATCTTAGACTCTGCTACTCTTATAGTATATCCTGCGCATAATCCATGAACTATGCAAGCAGAATTCTTGGATACGTAAAAGACTACTCTCTTAACAACTTCGCCCCGATACAATCGTGAACTTCACTCGCCGACCATCCAATTCTTCCCCGGAGTGATGCATGCGCGACCTACCCCTTACAGCACGCAACCCACCTCGCTCTACGCCCTTCTCTATCGTCTAGGCGGTGCACGCCCTTACGGTCGAGACCTCAGGAGATCTAGCTAGGAGCCTTAGGAGCTCACTAACCACCGCCTCCTTATTACTGTCTCGGCGTGTGAAAGGGGGTGAAATAGGAAGGTGTATACTCGACTACGAGATAATAAAGTCATTTATGCATCTCCCTCCCTAATCTCCTTGTTTCATCTTTCCTCCGTGTCCTCTCCATCCTTTTATCTCTTGGCTTTTAATCTGTCCATCGATCGGCCTTTTCCGCGATAATGATTTACTGCTAAATTAGAGGGAAGCGGGGGCACTTGGAAACTTTGTAGTCCAGAGCGGAGAAAAGGTCGAACACGTGACGGGAAGCGGTCTAGTCGTTATTTGAATTATAACGTCCTTCTCGAGCTGGAGTGGCTATGGGAAAATTCCGTCCCTGGATGGAATTCCGGATCTCCCTTTTACTTCTATGGAATTTGCCTTGCGTTTCGCATTTTTCATCTCATTCATCTGTTGTTCGGATCGTTTTATTTATCGAGATACACCGTGGCTTGGTCATCGCGTTCTTTGAAGTTAATTTTATCTATTATAACGATGAATACCATCAATATTAATATGGAGGTCATAGGCTGATTGTAAGAAGTGAATTGCGGATGAGAATTGAAAAATTTTTTTTATACAACATAGTATGAAGAATGTATCAATACCATACGTCAAGTGGAGAAGGTTAAGTTTTGAATTGTGGGTTCAATTAGTTTTTATAGATAAAAAGCCGACTACACTTTAATGAATTGCAACATATTCCTGGTATACGCTTATAAAATACCGCTGCTCAAAAGAATTATAAATATAAGTTTCTAATTTCTATGAACATTAGTTAATTGGATAAGCATTTGTATGTAAATACGATTGCATAAGTACGTAAGAGTGGCTTATTCAATATAAAACAATTTACCTAAATAAGGAAAAGTGTCTGAGACGTGGTGAATTATATTTCAAGTTTTATCGCGAGTATCTTTCGAAAACGTGATCTTATGCACAGTTTTCCTGCACTTCGGCCTTCGAATTGTCAGTCATTCGTACCATTCACTCCACTTAGTGTCTGCGCGATATTTATTCTCACACCTTTCTCTCAACACACATTTTTACTTCCTATTTTGAGAGGCATCTAAATGTTTTCGTGCGGTTGGAGTTATGGGAGTGAGCACTAGTTTACCGTATTTTACACATGCTGCAGTTCAGATGATGCAGCTTAGGATGTGGGTATTACGCGACAATTTTATTCCACATCCCCCTATAACACAGCGTGAGGATGAAGAGAATCAAGGTTCAAGTTTTTTATTACATGCTCCGCTATGGAATATAGACATATATCTGCTTGTGTTACAGCCATAGTAGTTTGCACTAGCGTTCTCCTGAACGTCACGATTTTTTTATCATTGCAATACCATTGAAACACCCGGAAATGTACGTGGTGTTCACTAGTTATTATTCCTTTTATCATTAGCCATAAACGCATTGTTTCTATTTAAATTTAATTTTCTGTGTATCATTCTCGTAGAGATGATGGAGAGGATACTTTCTTATATTGATGTATGTATCTCATTATGATTAGAAAATATGAAACATAATATGAGCTATATATTTTTTTCTGAGTTATGGAGAGAAATTAATTTTCATTAGGTAAATTATTAATATAAATAATTTTCATAAAGCGAACATACTAAATTTCTTGTTTATATTGAGATTTCAAAATCTTCCCTTATCTTAATCTTATTAAAAGGAATCCTCATACTTTAGCTTATAAAATCCTTATTTTATGGTTTCTTTGATTCGGATTTCAAAGGTTCGATGACTTGGCTGTAGCTATGTCCCTAAGAAATTTCACCACGAATTACTTGATAGCAAACTCACAGTATCGTAACAAATAATAAAAGTTTACGCGGCGATAATCTGCTGAAATGGAATTCCGGAAAGTTTGACTATAATGGCGAGAAAATACGTTTTGGTGCCTCAAAGGCCATCACTTCCAGTTTGTTTACAGCTATATTATCTTAAAATTGGATTCGAAGGGTACTCGGTGCATGGAATGTGGTCATTGATCACTGTAAGACTGTAATTTATTACAAACCTACGAACTGTCACCGGTATTTTAGTTTCTGATAAAGCCTTGCTGCATCAGATAATGTCTCGAAATTCCGCTCTCAAATTAGAAATCCCTCTTCGATTTCCGGGCCTTATAAGGCGCCATTAAATTTCCAATCGAAATGATTCACTAATGGAAAACATAAACGCGGTGGTTTCATTACCGATACTTCGCCCTTATCATGAAGATTTATATGTCGAAAACATGCTTCCTTACTGAAAAATTCCCATTTCTTTCATTGGGCGTTAAAGGATTGATAGGCGAAGTAGAATTCAAGTTTATGATTCTCGTTTTTGATGGAGTTCTTTCTTTACGATGTTTTCCCTTTAAAATCGTTTCATCCGTTCCATTTAATGGATTTAATCAATTTCGTTTGGAATGAGGTCGAGAAACAAAACAACATGTCAAAGATGCAATAAAACAGTCAAAGAAAGCTTAAGTACTCAGAAATATACCATGAGAAGTTTAAATAATCCATTTCCGTTAAATTTAAACAAAAATTATTGATTACACTTAAAATACCTGCACTGAAAATCCATAGGCAAACAAATTTCAAATGCCTGAGCACTATTACTAAAAATAAATTACTTTTAAATTGAAAATACTATAGCAATCATAACGCAGTTGTTTTATACCTCACTGAATTTCAAAAATAAGAAATAAAAGTAATCAAATAATGGTTATCTCAAAAGAAAATATAGTGAAGCAGTTTAAAGACTGTTCATAGGTTCCTAAAGTTTTTAAAGTTTAAAGCATACACTAAAAATGGATTCCCTGCACGAAAACTTGATAGTAAAACAAAACAAACTTCAATAGTCTATAAACACTGATATATAGATATATACCTAGTTAAACCTCAAGTCAAGAGAACCTTAATAACTTGATCTCATCTTAGAGCTGATCATTTCATTATCTGAGAATAAATGACTCAAACGCGTATCTCGTATTCTCAAAAGTGAATGACTCTCTAAAAATAGGACTTGCATACGTAATTCCATGCTAATGCCTTACTCAGATCTCCGCGAGACATGCAGTAACACGGAGGAATGGATAAAGAGGATATGCAAAGAGTGATCGTAAGCAGGTTCCTGCCCTAGGAGCATCGTTATAAGGTCTGTCTCACAATACGGGACGCTCTTTACATCCCTCATAGATACGATACCACCGTTTTAGGTCCGGACGTGGTATTAACGATCCCCACTTCTTGAAACGTGAGATGGGGAATAAGCTGAAAAAAGGCACCCTTTATTAGTCGATAGGAAAAAGGGAGCGATTGTACGGTGTATGAACGAGACGTGGAGATAGGATTAAGATATCAAATGCACTTATCTCTCTCTCTCATCTCTTGAACCTCTTTTGGGTTAATTTACGCGGAGCTTAGCCGCGGTGACACCTCAAGAAGTGTAACTTTTTTGGTCTTCTTGTTCTGTATTCGGAGACCAGAGTTTCTTTTGCAATTCGGAGGGTGATTCATAAGCATACGCTATACACTTACTCATTTTTGAGTCTTGCTTTAAAAAATTATATTATGGGTTAATTTATTGAAGTTTATTCATTTATTATAAAACTGAAAATATTTAAACATGGAAATATTTCGAAAACTGTGATTGAATAGCATGCCTTGAAGAGTAAGAGGTGGTGAGTAGAATAATGAAAACAATAGGATGCCAGAAACAGGGAAAAATATTAATAAAGCGAATGAAAAATTTATTTTAAACCACAGAAAAGGTTAAAAGCAAAACCATCCACTCCTCTGTTTTCCACCCCTTGATTAATTGATCCCCAATTCTTAATAAATCATCGAAGTGCGGTTATAAACGATGATATAACTGATGGGCAAGTAATTAACTCTTATATAACGCACGCTGCGGAAGAACCAAATGGGACGAATCCGCGCGATCTTTCATCGACGGATGATTACGGAGTCGATAAAGACAATGATACTTATCTCGGAAGCGATAAATTAGGAATGTAGAAACGTACATAAAAGCGCGCATATCCTAAGATACCTTTCTTTATCTGCCAGCGACCATTTTCCCTCCTATCTAAACATCTCCATCGACTCCAATATATCTTAACCTCGCGTTCTTTCCAATCTCCTCTGATCTCTCCTTAAGGAGGGAGTTCCCAGAATCCACGGCAGCCACCAGAGCTTCTCATATAGATTTTCATGGGATCACAATCTCGCGTTTGCGTTGGACCAACACTTTTCCCGCCGTTCAATGGCAAAAGATAAGGGCGTTTTGGCACGCCTCCTTTCGCAAATTGGGCTTAACGGAAAGCGGCGAATCTGGAGATTGCAATTGGTGCTCGAAGGACGGTGACGGGTGGCTTGCGTAACCAACTTCTTTATTTGTGCTCGATATGAAAACAATGGTATGAGATCGATATCGATGTGAAACTTTATTATTCATTAATACTATATATAAAATTCTAATCGTCGAACATTACATATTTATCTATTACGATCTATGTCCATTGCTCTTGATGAATTATTAGGGAGCAACTTTGATGTTTTATTTAAAATGAGGAAATGGTTGAACGGATGGAATAAGAATCACATAAGGTTCATTAACTTATGCAATAATAATCTAATACATTACGAATAAGGAAACATTTCCTTTTTTGAGTGGTAAGAATTGAAGATAAACTTTCCCTTTCTTCCCTTCTCTTTAAGCCTGCAAATATTTCAGCTAAATCATAACCAAAATAATTGATTATATAAGCACCTGTATAGTATCCAGCTTTTTGCACTATTAATAGAACAAGTGGTTGAATATCGCATGAGACACAAATGGGCTGATAATACCTTACACAGAATTTCGTATTCACCTCTTTGTACTGAACTAAAGGTTCTCAGAACCTTACCGCCTCAGGGAAGTTCTTTCCTCGAATTCAGAAAGGCAAGGCTGTTTGTGAAGGTGAACTGGGCGTGGATGCGTAAGTTATGCACGCATCTACGCACCTTTTTATTTGCGATAAGTTTCCTTCCCGTGAGAGAAACCTTAAGCGCATTTCTTTCACATCCCCTGAGAAAATAATTCCACTTGACCATCAGAGAATGCCATTATTTCTGAATTTATATCTCTCTTTCAAACGCCCTTTGCTCATTAAAGAGTTGCTGAGCGTAGTGTTTTTCTTACCTCCGCTAATTAAATGATTCATTAGGAGGCCGACCTAGAGGATTGCGCAAAGAAAAACAGTGGAAGATCGGAAAAATGATTCCTCTGAGAACGTGACCGACATGGCGATTTGAGATGCATCGGTCGCTTTTCCGTGCATTCCCTTTTAACGTATTTACGATCCTCTCGAAGATTCAAATAAAGTTTCTAAAGGTAACCTCGCCAGCGAATTGATAATGATGGCTTGTGAAAGATGCATACCAATCGTTGGGAGCGATTCAAAACGAATGTAACGCAAACATTGGATTTTAATTATTTTAAAAAGCTAAGGCTATATTTGGAGAGAGTGTATTGAAATAATAAATATAGAAAATATTCGTCAAAAGATTCCGATAAAAACAGCTTTCTTCTGAGCTCAAAAACTTACAATAATGAAGTTTATGAGTAATACTCTTTATACGTTACTTGTAATATAATGGATATAGCGTTCATTAAAATAGTACTTATCGATATATTTCGCTGTATTAAACATGTAAATTACCAATAACGATTTATAATGGTATGCAAGATAAACAGCCATTACCAAAATTCTCCGCATTAAAATAATATTTTTTGAAAAGTTACTGGGCACGTAAGTTACGGAAACTTAAATGGATGGGGAGAGTAATGGTGGTTGCATAAGCATCAGGACTCCATTTCGTCTGACATGATTTTCACATTGAAAAGAAAGAAACTGTGTAAATGAAAGTGGGTCTTGAAATTTAACGACAATTAATATTTAGAAGCATTCTCGTGTATATTTCTAGTGACCTTAATGTGCGATGGTGCGGATATAATTCAAATCCTGTCAAAATGTAAGTGTACTCTCCCGTGAAAGTTACCTTGAAGTTACTTCTTTAATTTTCTTCGAATGTGAAATAATGCTTTTGTGGTTTCTCTGGTAAATGATTCAGCAAGGCAATATCCATACATTTAAATTATTTCACTATATTTTGAAAAATTAAAATCACGATACACTAGTGCAATTGAAATAGATATACTTTTAAAACTGAATTTTCACTTTCGATGAATAATATGACATTATATGTACGTATGATTATTTTGTGAGAGCTCACTTTAATTTTAAATCTTCCACTACGAATTGCATATTATCGTAGCCGAGAACTTGTATTCTCTGTCAACTAATTTTCGCTTCCCTTAGCAACTTTTACGAATTTTAAAAATTACGTATTAATGAAGAACTAACGGATTCACGTCCAGTGTTACCGTTAAAAATAAAGAAGTAGACGACAGAGAAGGAAGAATTAGCACCTTATGAGTTCCTTCGATTCCAAAATAACGGAAGTACGTTGAGATAATTTTAAAGTCTCGAAGATATCTCAGTGACGTAAGGAAATTTTTAAACAGTTCAACAAACGTAAAATGTTTGTGGATAAATTTCCGGATACCGTATGATTCTCAAAGGAAGATTATAAGGAAGATCAATTAAGCGAGTAACGGATAAACGCATCGGAATGAGGTACTCCATCAAAATCAATACATCCTTCTCTCTCAAATGTATAAGGGAAAGTATGGACAGGTCTAACCATGCATGGGAGGGATGTCTTGCCTACTATTTCATGGTCCAAGTCATTTCTCTCCTCGTTGCTTTGGGAAAAGCTGAGTGCGAGATTCGAATCTCAATGCGGAACTGCTTACGCTCCTATAGCAACACTTCCCCTTGGGCTGTTCGAGAAACCACGCTGAAGTAGCGAATTGAGATAGAATCTAGAAACGGGGCCGAACGATAGTTCTGTATGCATTAATGCATGATTACGCGTGTCTGAGTGCGTGCGATGTTTCGACCGTTTCCATGCTTGTTTTGAGAGATCACAAGCCGCGTTTCCTACCTTTTGTGGGAGATAACCGTATAGGAATAGATTGAGCTGAGATTGGCAGTTTTCTCTCTTGCGTTGCGCACGTGGTTTTTCTAATTGAGAGCGGAATATTTGCATATAATGGATAAAATTTATTTTATAAAACCTTGTTTCACCATCAAAGTTTAATGATCATTCGATGCATGATGATATTTTACTTTTACGAGTAGAGGAGTGTACTTTATCACGGAAAAGAATGTGGATAACTTACTGTACAGAAAATTCTATTTTTAAATCTTTTCGCATGAATACATAAAAATTACCTATTTATCTTTCATATTTTCATTGTAATCTTTCATTTTCATTTAATAAAAAGTTGTCACTAATGGAATTATTATTATTAATGTAAATAAAATGCTTACTGATTTTTAATTACGATAAGTTTTAAAATATTTGATACTTAGTTGTCATCTAAATTTATTGATTTAGAACTACAAACATTTTGCAAATACACAATTTTTAAACTAAATATCACTGCGCGCCAATAAAAAATAGAGAAAAAATAAAGTGTACCTTTCATATTTTCCTCACCATTGCGTAATGTTTACTTCAATTTTTGACGACCGATACACTCATCAGTAAACATGCATCCACATTTTTCTTAAACACCGTAATTTACTTAAAAAAGCATAAATATTACGAAATATTAAAAATAGTTTCGGCTTCACTTTAACTCCGTGTTTTCAGTGAAAATAGCCCGTATTAACGCAATCATTATCATTGATTCGTGGACGCACGAGAATAAAAAAAAGATCCTTTCTCCATACGGAGATAATCATATCGCTTCTACAATCTCGGAAATTCACCCATTATTCGGCAATACACTCGCCTGCGAATTCGGAAGAGTTCGTCGACCTCCCTTATCACGACTACAGAACTGGATCACACGGACTTTTCGGGAGAAAAAATTACGTCGGAGGAAAAAAGTGTAGGATTTCCGCGGGCGGTCGCGTGACTTTGTGAGGGAGAAAAATAAACGTTGGGCAATCGAGTGGCCGTTGTCTCCTCACGACTTCCCTACCGCCTTTATTTCTTTTATACGAATCTCGGAGGCGGTGGAAATTATAGGTCATGATCGTCGTACGAAAGATCCCGCAGCGGTCCTCCGCCCGAAATTTCAAAACGATACGCCTTCCGCGCTTCTGAGGGTTTGGGAGTTTGTTCACCTGTTGATCTCACTCGGAAATGATAAGTTGCTATGGAGGAATTTTCATTCTGATGAAAGATCGGATTAGTGTTATTTTGGGGGTGGATTTTTGCTTTATACTCGCGGAATGATGAGCCGATTACCGGGAATCGTCGAGCCTTCTAAGGTTCCGTATAATTGGTCTAGGAGGGTCTATAATATATAAATATAATTGGTCTAGGAACTTTGTAATGGTTTGCCAACGATATCACCGCGTAGAAAGGTGAAATTGAAAACTATAAATTATACCTCTATTTTCTTGTATACAAAATAAAAAACAATGTTCTTTCGCTGCAAAAGTAAAACTTTACCATGGAACAGTAAAGAAATGGCAACTACTTCATCAGAACAGAATAATTGAAAAAATGCTATATATCAGGAATGGATATATCGATACTAAACGTATTATGTAAATTTTTACTGATACATTTTGAATCCAAATATTCGTATTGTCTCTACGTTTTAACTAATAATGTTCACAATATGGAGGCATTTCCATACATATAAGGGAGACTATCGAACATTAGGACAATTCAAACGTATATATAAACATCAAATACTCGACTCAAAAAAGATATATTGAGGTGGTAAAGGCTGTTTTTAAATACGTAAGACGTTTACCGTTCTGTTTTTGCAATACGGTTGCAACACTTTATCATAAGAAAGAAGCCCCGTATAAGGAAGTACAACTAATAAATATTCAGATGATAACTGTGCTCCGAAAGTTTCAATACAAAGCAGCTCGTATGAAATATTTAAGTAAAGGCAATGCATTCCTCACGATTAAGATGTCAATAACAGCGTAAGAGTAACGCATAAATAGTATTTATACTCCTTTGTCTGCGAAGAGAAGAATACATTCACAGACGCTCCTTAAAGGAAATCAAAGTCATATTTAACACCTTTTACTTTCCTGTCATTTAAAATCCCATGTCAACTGAATACGGATTTAAAGAGAAAAAGTTCATATGCTGAATGCCATCTGTCAAATATCCAATTACTATCTGAAACCATTTAAATTCGCTAAACAGATAATCGTCGATCACTCAGGAGATAAGAAATCTTATACAATGATAAAAAAGAGAAAGGTAAAAGGGAGTATTTTCACAACAATGACAAGTGGAAAGAAAGGATTAGATTTTGACATACATCTCTATAGACAGCATTATGCTTTGTAACTTCTTGGTTTTTAATTAGCCAACAGTGAGAGCGCACATCGCAGTTGAAAGTTAAATTACATTATGTGTCTCCTCAACAGAAAAAAACAAAGGTTTATTGACAAATGATGGGTCCTTGACGCATATGATTGATCAATTATAGAATGAAAATGTGAATTGAAGTTTTGGCAATACTTCGAAGCCTAGCTTTCATGTCTACGTTTCTAACATTACTATACTTTTCTTGTTTGTTTCAGAATATGTTTGCGGTCTCCCAACAGTATTTGGTAGTACGTAATATCTGCTCTAATATTTGTACGAATATAATGCTGTAATAAAATGCCCGAGGTGGAATGACCTTGACATTTGGATATTTCTGACTCGATTAATTTGAAGCATAATTCATCTCTCGTCCGCTATGGTTTTCACAGCCCCAATTACTATCGCCGTGGGCTAAACCGTCCAGTTTCTTAGCCCCGGAGAATTCCTTCCCATATGACGATTCCGGAATGATTAATCGCCCGAAATCCCCACCTTTCTTATGGACATTGGCAACTTAACATTGGGTTCATGGCATTGGAAACGATGGTGAAATTGCGATTGTACACGGAGCTCACACCGGTTTGAAATGATCTTCGAAACAGCGCCAAAAAAATCTTTTGAAAAAAGCCGCCGAACATCATATCATCTTCGTTGTGATCTCGCAAACTATATTCACGAACATACGTCTCGTACACGTAGGTAAAGTATTGAACAGAAAAAGTTTAAAGATTGAAATTTCACGGTACCGTTAGCAATTAACCGAATGAGTCCATTTCCATTGCAGCCCTTTCATTAATATGCAAATGCATCCAAAAAGAAGGAATGGATGCAAGGAGAAAATAAGGTAGCGGGGCTGTTTCAAGTGTTCGGTTCTTGCATCGCTCGTTATTTGTGGGAGTTAGTAGATTGCGGAAATTCTTAATTGGTAAGTACGAGTAGCGCTCTTCGGTACTGGAGGAAAATGTTTTCAAATTGTCTTTCTTCCGCATGAGTAAGGGAATTTTAAGATTTGGCTTTGGCTTTAAAATTTTAAGATTTGGTTATCACCTAATAGAGCAAGGATTGTTAAAAGATTATATTTCATATTCTGAAGGTACAGAAATTATTCTACGAGTTCGTTTTTCCGTAAAGCAGTTTATTCAAACCCAAAATGGTCATCCGGAGTCAATCGGAACCCTCCAAAAGAGATGCGATCGCTCAAAAGGATAAAAACGATAAGATAAACACCTTTTGATAATTCTTAAGGACGCCGCTAATGGAAGAGTTCGATGTTTGTTCTGCCCAAAGGTCGAGAGTAGCAAAAAAGGGAATTGCATGGCTTAAGAGCTATTGCAGTAGAAATGGATTGGAGCGGCGATTTAGAAAGTAACCCACTTGTCCGAGGGGGAGGGTGGGGGCGGAGGGGTCAAATCGTATGAGGTCAGCAACTCATCACGGCTCGTATTACCTGCCGAACAGTTGAGTGCCGACGGACGCTTTTAAATCTGATTTATTCGAATGACGAAAATACGGTTTGAATCCGCGCCTAGATTTTTATTCCCGAAAATTTCACGTCGTTCTTTTTCTTCGCCCGATATTTTCACTCAATCCAATTCTGGTTCCTTGTAAATCTGGTGCATTTCGATAACCGCTTATTTTCTCCTTCGACCCTTTCAGTGCTCCATCTTCACTCTTTCACTTCCGGCTCTCTATAATGTGTTATTCTCACTCCAATGGAGATTTTGAAGGTTTAATGAGGTGAACTGGTGCGAGGAAATTTCGGTCGTTTTAAGTATCGATCAATTTATCGGGGATTACTTTTACGTAGCGATAGGGAACGGGTTTTCCTGGGGTATTAAAAGCTGTGATTCCCATTTCTATATTTAGAACCGAGTCTCGTAAATACATTTAAAGCATGAGCTAGGGTACTTAACGTTCTATTTGGGTCCATCTATCGTAAATAAATACTAATAATCAAAGGTTTTGAGTCTATATCTTAATGTTGAAATAACTAAATAACAATCAAGCTGGAGGTATTGACCTATACAATACAGTAAATAGCATAATAAACATTGAAAAATGCTAACTAATAAGAATGGGAATAATATTTATCTACATTGAATACCATTTAGTTTCTTTGTGAGTCGTCAATTAATTAAATCCATTTTATTCGACCGATTCAAAAAAATTGACGTTTAAAACATATAATTATCGTTCGATTCATTATACTTTATTTTCTATTGCTGAACAAAAATGGAAAGAAAATGTTTCCGAAACGAAATTCCTCTAATATGATCGATGACTCAAAATTTCGTAAAGTTTGTTTTTCATTGGTCTGAGTCAACTTCTTCTGAATCAACCGAAATAGATCAAAACAAACCAACGCCTCTAAAAAAAAACCACCGCTTTCAGGGGACGTGAAAGATGATCTCACGACGGTGAAAGGCGACGAAAACTTTAATCTCTTGAGCATAAATCAGACCGAATGAAAGTCGAGGAGACAAAGGTCCGTCAAAAACAATCGACGTTCGAAACATAAAAAAGATTTTCGACCATCGCAGGGCTACGCCTTTCCCTTATTCAGCACGAATTCGTGTCGTAGTCCCTTCAAAAACTTGTCTCTTACTTTCTCTAGTTTTGTCACTTTTGAGAACTTTCTCTCGTGCGTCATGTCGCCTCTGCCGATCATTCACGCACTTCACCCTCTGCTTTCTCTTATGTGACCGTTTAATGCCCTATAATCCTTGTTGCCCTTCAACAGCTCGGGTCATCGGAAGCTGAGGGCGGTCCCAATGAATCTCTCTAAACGGAGTAACTCTCGATGGAAATAGTTCCTCTTAATCGCCAAAGACGTATCTCGTCATTTGATGCAGAAGGAAGATCAAAGGCCGAGATTCATTCCCTTAAGAGTTAACGAATTCTTGAAAACGTTTAACAATCTACACAGCCGTAAAAGACGGATTGAGTGAGAATGATACATCATCTCCTGGCTTGGTTTTCCGAACTAGAGCAGGTATCGAAATTAAATGAAAGCGAAGGAGTACTTTTTAAAACGCTGTTGCAATACCATTATAAGCAGTAATGAATAGTAGACATAAGAAAAATATTAAATTAAATAATTTTCAACGTGTCGAAAGGTAATAACGATAGATAGGTACGATAGATCCACGATAGATCTCTGTCATGTTTAAGTAGTACATTTCATAGAATATCTCTTCATAAATTTTACATTATGAAATTATTTTTTGGATGAAGTATTGAAATGTTTATATATTTGTTTGTTAATATATGGTGACGACAACAAGATACGTCTTGTATCTGCTCTCATAAGGGATTTAGAATAATTTTAATTCATAGAAAGATTATACAAAACTCTTTAATAATGTATATATAATTCAGAGAATAATAATGATAAAAAAGGGTTCGACTAGTATTTCTCATACTCTTTTAACTATTGCGTAAAATTATTTGTTAGATGACCTTCAGATATATCAATATCACCTTCAATTACCATTAATGATCAGCGAGTAACATTCATTTGAGAACAATCATCTCTAAAATTAGGTATAAGGGATTGGAAAAATCGAAATTTGCCTATTCTATATATAGCTCTAACTCCTTTTAGGGAAAATAGAAAGGGAATGAATGGTCCGGTTCAAAGTTGAGCAAACGGCGTTTGATTTCACCTTAACTCCTTCATCAAGCCTTTATGCGGTTTCATATAGCAAACACGCCGACCTGACCAAAAGCTTTCGTAAGGTCCAACAGAACCATAAAATCTTGGCGAGAAGAGAGTTCCATAAATCGAAGACCCATTCTCAATTTTCCTCTTCCTGAACATGTGTTCTCTATTTAAAAATTACTCCTCTTTCGCCTTAGCAACTTCGTGCGAACTTAAACACCTGGACATCGGCACGTACGTAACTTTCAAAGAGGACGGCTATCGAACGCGATACCTCTGTTTGTTTGACCCCCGTTGCGACAGAAGTTAGAATGTTCTTTTGCATTCACCTCGAGGGAAATACGAAGTGATTTGGGTCGCACATGTAGTGTGGTTACGATTTAATTATAAGACCGTCATGAACTTTCAACTGAATGGGCATCTGGTGAAGGGATTCCTCGTGTTATCGGGAGAGTTTGGGAAAAATTCGAAAGCTTTCGTTCATCTGTTTGAAGAAGGTGAACTGAGAAATAGCCGCGTTTCGTTGTTTGTCTAAGGTGGGCCTTTTGCGCACGTTATGACATCGGCCGTGATGTTGTAATATTTGCGAGTTTTGAGTGAGAATTGAGTCTTAATGTAGCAATGTGAAGAGAAGCTGTGTTCCTTTCAGTTATGAGATAATGAAAAGGAAAGAAGTTTGCAAAAATGAAACTCATGCTCGAACACCTCACTTTATATCGTCTGCAGGTTTTTATCTTAAAAATTTGGAAATGTAATGAACTCAAAATAGGTGTTATTAGACGGAAAGAAACTATCACATACTGGGATAAATAAACCATTGCAAACAAAAGAGTCGTCAAGCAAACATAAATTGTGAAATAAGAAGTGCTTAACTCACCACCGTGATTTTTCATTTCGGGTTCTATAGCCATGGATAAGAAGAAATTACTCACCTGGAAAAACAAAAGAAATACAAAATTAGACAATGTATCCACAAAACCGTCTATATAACGATACAATAGAGGAATTTTAATAAAACATATTACATATATAGAAAAATAACTAATAAAAATATTCAAAAAACCATCATTTTTAATAGATAGATTAGTAGTACTTTCAACTTTATGAAATCTGCCTTTAGATTTTTCTTCAAGCCCTCAAAAGTAGCCCTCAGGCTATTCCATAAATGATTACAATATTACCATTGAAATCTCTATGTTTACTTGTCATAATTATTATAATTATTTAACTTTCCACTTAATGAGCCAAATTACAGCCTTTTCCTTCAGAATTCCACCCAATTCATGAAAGGCTAATTGGTAGTAGTAGGAATGCTCCTTAACATTTCCCTATTCACCCTTGACTCTCATTAATTTCGAGCCCTTAACGACGTTCCCTTGGAAACCAGCGGCACCATTAGATCTCAGAGGAATATGACCACAGTCGGCTTATTCACCTAAAGAACACACTCTCGCCTCAATGAAACATCTCGTCAGTTCCGTTAGAGACACTCGGAGAATTTCTTTTTTCTTAATGTGGTGGACAGTGACGGAGCATTACGTCTCTTCACAGATTTCAGCGGAAAAACGCGGAGAATTCAGGAAGAGCTTTTCCACGAATCGTCCTTTAATGGCATTCGTAAATCCGTCGCGAACTCTTTTTTCCCTTCAACGGAGAAATATTATATCTCCACGCAGCATCCTCGGATACAGTCGTGATACTTATTAAGACGCCAAGGTAATTATTAAACCTAGATCGTTTAACACGACACCTTGTTCCGGTTAAATTCCTTCCGATGGAGACGAGGTTGGATATTAATCGGTGGAATCCTCAAGTGGACGGAGAGAAAGTAACTTATGTCATTACGCTCCGTGATGTATTTACTTTTCCGAGGAATTTCTCGGGAGATGGAGAGATCTCGCGAGTGTTCAGCGTACAGACGTTTTAACAGAGTAATTCACTCGTATTAAGCGAATGCTTTCTGCCGCTTCGTTGATTAGAGCGAGCGTTTCAATAGTCAACGCGCATGAGACGGTTATAGGAATTCAGGAAGTTGATGGCGAATGGCTATTATATTAGCCGCTAACGAGGGAAAGGACTTCGGCGGGACTGAGATGCATACATTCGAAGATTTAGGTCCTCTTGGGTTTGCGAAATTTCAATAAATTGTGGTTGATCAAGGAAGGGAAAGTACACGGATATTTTTTTAAAATGAAAGTTGCAATGAATCGAAGGCTTTAGAACTTTATGGAGATTTGAGTAGTTGGCTACTGAAAAGGAGGATGCGGAATGGTTTTAATGTTTAAATAAACATTAAAATTCAATGCATTAATTGCAAAATTTTATTGTTTAATCAATGTTTCACGCTTTTTGTCATATAAGAGTTTACTTTGCATGTAAATGTTTCACTTATTCAACAAGACAAGCAAGTTTCAGAGTATATTTGGGATGGATCAATCGGATTTAAAAAGAATAACTATATTAAGCACAGATATGAATAATAAAATTAAATTTCAATAATAGTTTTTATATCATAAAAATGATTGTCTGCAGAATTAAATGATACTTGCAACTATCTTTTCTGATACTTGAAGTACAATCCATCATATAACATATCAGATATTCCTAAGCAATTTTAAAAACTAAAATATATTTTTTTAATTAAAGTTTGTAAAAAAATAATTAATAAACTGTAGTTAATGACGATTCTTTGAATATAATACCATCCCGATGTATAAGTGATTCTCTTACAATTTTTTTTTAAATAAAGGATAATGCATTTATTCTCTACGATAAAATGTAATCTCAACTAAACATTACCTAGATTTGGATACTGACATTTATATCGGTATATCTAAATTAACCTAAAAGAAGTATAATTCAATAAAATGAAATTTTTGCCTTGAATAGAAAAGATTCTTTTTCTTATTGAGAAATTACGCTTTCGATTCCATCTCCCAACTTCTCAATAGATGCACGTTATGCAATGTCCCCATCTATGGCCAAGTCCGTGCGGAATCTTTCCAGCTTTCCATTTCCTAGGAATATTTCCAGCGTCCATTCCCTATGATGCGTAATTCAGCTGTCCCTTGCGCTCGGGGCAGTTCGTTTACGAAAAATTATATCCTCGCGGCTTTCACCATGATTCTTCCGCGAACTGAAAGGACTTGATGAGTCGCCAGCGATTTTCTGGTAAAGAGCGCTTCGTTCGATGGGAATGCGCGATCATTTATCGAGCTCCCGTAAAGTTCCTCGGCATTCGAGTATGCAAGTGTTGAGGACAGGTGTGATTTTCACTGATGAGAGTATTTCCATATAATAGCTACATCAAAGCATCGCTCTCACCAAGCACTTTCAGTGGAAGTTATAGTATTGCGAGGACATCGGAGAAGGAATGGTATTGCAAATTTAGAAAAGGAAACGGTTTGTTTCATCCTCTTATCATAGTTTGTCTCTTGTGAATAGGCTGATATGAATATCATTTCCTATTGCAAGTACATGTCACGAAAACTTCATGTACTAAGGACAAGGTTCACTGTGCTGAATGAGTGAGTTAGTTACTATTTTTTCCTCACATATTCAGTATTCTATAGGCGATAACATACAGCTATGAGGAAGCAAGGATAACGCAGCGTAAATAGCATTGATGGAGATGAAAAAAGAAAACAACGACCTTATCTAATAAGAGAATAAATATTTTGAAAATCTTTCGGAGATGATAATTAGGAATTAGAGAAGTAGCGATGCACACAATTTTTTTATCACCGAGATGAAGGGTATATGCTAACCATTTCGACAACTTCAGTATTAATTGATTCAGTCGATGAGTTCCTCTTCAACCTGATGTCCGAATCGGTAATAAAACAGCTAATTGCTGAAAAACGGAATAATTCGCTTCCCTTCTCCTAATCTACAATTAACATTATGGACCTTATCGTTCTGTTTATACCGTTGTTAGTTTCCTCTCGAGGTAGCCAAAATTAGCGCTGGTCCATCCTCACCGCTAAAACAAACCACGAAAGAACGCCTAACTTTATTAGCGAGCGGTTGGGTCATAATTCTCGGAATAACGGCGCGCTATTCCACATCGCGTTCGGGGAAAAGAATCAATTCTCTCTTGAGTTGGATCACCGCTTTGGAGAACGCCTTCGTAGCTTGTTAGGGAACCAAGAGCGATGAGCAGCCATGGCGTCATTTGCACCCGAAGGCGAATTCTCCTCGGGTATTGTCATTTCAGCCGCAGCGAGTCATTCAGAGTCCATTTTTCTCCTCCTTTATACGGCGATTTATCATCTCCTTCGAGTGGAATCCATCGCGAAATCTTTGCAATAAAAAAAGGATAGAAACATCCTTGGAGCGCTTGCGCACCGCGCGCCTAATTTACCAAAGCCCTTCTTTAAAAGTTTAAAGCACGCGTCATTAGTCAAGGATTATGAACATTCGGGATGGAAATTTCGAGAGGATCCGATAATGGGCCTTTGAGTGTTAACATTGCCGCCGCCTCGGGATAAAGATATCACGCCAGGAGCGATTGGTTCGCGATAAATTCCAAACCCAGCATTCAAGAGTATGAATTATGAACGGCTTACGCGAACCATTCGATAACTGGCGTAGATGTAAAGGGATGAGAAGTCATGCGAATTTTAAATGACTCGTTACGTTGATAATGGCCATGTTTACGCTACAATGTGAATCCTCGAAGGTTTCGCCCGGAGGGCTGGTGGAAACTTCATCGCTTTAATCATTGCCTAACAGGAATTTGAGCAATGAAGCCTATAGTCAAGGTGAGGAGTGAGTTGGTATACAATATCTATGATCTCCTAACACGGAAGTCATGAAATAGAAAGCATATTTTAGCTAAAAATATTAGGATTAGAACCTAGCTGTGTATCTATTAAGCAAGCATATAAATTCTATTCTTAGACTATACTGGAATTTTCTTAAATTTCTTATCAAAGCTATAAACAGCAATTACATATTGTGTAGTAATCTTAAAATGATATTTTTTTCATAATTATTCATTTATTTCTAAGACATCAACAAAAAATAATTCAAAATATATATTCTGAACATCTTCATTAAATATATTTTAGTATATTGTTAGAGAACAATCTAATATAAGTAACAATTCAATACTTTTTATATTACGGATTGTCTGAATTTAATCCAATAAAGACGCATCCGTAATCGGAATGGTATGCTCTAAACGATACAAAAGCGAAGTATATAATCGTGAAGTAACCGGAAAAACCCATTCAGCTCTTTCCAAGTATTCTCAACTCTTATCGAACAATCGATGTTTGGATAGGAAAAGCGTGCCATAATAGAACTCGTTTTCAAGTGAAATGCAAGAAAGGCGTCGAGAAACGCGTGTAACCACAGTGGACTCCACCCACGAGCATATACAAATCAGATGATTCACCAATAGCGACCATATAAACGTATGTGAAAAGCCTCGAGGATAAACGGGAGGGACGATGGCGTGGGAGGAGGCAATTTGCAGTCGAAAACGGGAAAAAACGATCTTCGAGGCGTATCCTGACCACTTCCTCCTCCGGAGGTTCTGAATCACGTGCTAATTTATTCGAGGGGCCCTCGCGTCTTGGCGGTCGGAATGGTCGACCGAATAAACTTCCCTTTAAAAACTTCGGTAAATCCTTCCACGTCCCCACTCCGTGCAAAAAGGAGATTTTATTCCTCCATAGCCGCGCTTTCCGAGATAGTCTCCCTTTTATAAGATCTTTTTTGCTGGATAATGTCTAGGTATTAAAACGTCTCTCTGCCATTTCAACTCGGGGAAAACACTCGTGAGCGAGAGCAAGGACCTCTGGAGGTGCACGCGTAAGTTAGAAAAGTCGCGGACTGGAATTCTGTCCGAGACGTCCGTGAAAACGTATGAAAGCGGTGGTCCCCTTCGGTTGACCGTTACGAGATAATGCGACGAAAGGATGGGTCATTAGTCGCTCTGGGAAATCGAATTCGGTTCTTGCATGCAGATAAGTGCATCCGGAATTAGAGTAACGGAACCGGGTGAAGAGAAAGCGTTCACATGCCGAATTTTTTACGTGTCTCCGTCGCTAAAGAGAAAGAGTTTTTGTGTCAGGCGACAACTTAGAGAGCAAGTGATGTGTGACCAGCCCATTTCCGCTAACACGTTGCAAATTTTTTTGGTGAAGTCTCCAAAGAGGGTATTTAACCATGATACGTGTCTTATACTAAAATGTTTTACTTGAGCAATAATTATTTTCAGGAAATAGGTTTTAATAAATTCTGAATGATAGAGAATTATTCATAATTTAAAGTGAGAAATTTTGATTGCTATTTAATATTTTACTTCGAATTCCAAATATAAATACACGAAAAGAATTAAACATTTGATTCTATAGATGACGCCTTAAAGTTAACCGTAAAACCAATAGCTGTCAAAAAAAGTCCTCGAATTCTTGTGTTCCCTTACATCGAGTACATGGAGAATAAAGTCAACTTATAAAACGAGATATCGATGTGACCAATCCGAGCTATATATCGTTCTTTCAGTCCTTTCTTCACTCGATAAATTTTTCATTGGTAATATATAACAACAGACGGTACGAGGTGATAAATTCTAACATCCATATTTTATGTGGATGATAAAAATCCATTCTCTTTCATAAGTTCAAGTTGATAAACGACGTCTAAGGCAGTAGGAAAAGGTTATTAACTGTTTCAAGTCCTTCCAACTGCAACAGTTTTTTATGAAATGCAAATGGAGAAACGGTTTTCGATGAGTTTCATCGCTTGAAAAGTCGTTTGCACATCTCAACGTCTTCTCTCAATGTACATCCTTCCCTTCTCTCAGATGAGCGAATAAACATCACTTAGGTGCACGCTAAAATGACTTCCCTGTGCTAACTATGGACCGTCCGATACACCATACGGTTAATGGTCGGTTATGCCGATTGAGCATTGCTACATTTCCCGTATGTAACTTCAACTAACTGTAACTTTCAACTCTCAATTTCTTAATTTCAAAATTAAAAGTGAGATTCCTGCTAAGATATGCAATCAATGTATTTTACGCTAAATAAAATCCTATCTGGATAGAATATTTCTTTGTTATATCTTAGAAACTACTACATAAATTCATTCATATTCTTAATCATAATCATGGTATATTTGGGACGTTGGAATTTCTTAGGAACAATTTTGACACACTATTCGGTCTAATCCTAAGACTCTTACTTTATTTATTATTAATCATTGGAAATTTATAAGAAAGGATGTAACAGATACATCAATATGTTAGAAACAATCTTCTTTGCACAAATACTATGTGGAATAAATAGGAAAATTTGTATTTTAATTTTGATTGTAAAATCTGTGCGTTAGAAACAGAGGCATTACAGAAGAAAGGACCTTTATTTATTCTTACGTCGTTGCTAAACAATATTTCAGCTGAATCATTTGAGTTAAGATCAAAATCCGAGACTTTAAGACTCCTCTATCCAACGTAGTGTGAAACATAGATGCATTTGATACGCTCACGGTCGTAATGGTTCCCAAATAGCAACACAAAAGCTTTTTCAAAGGGACTCTTCGCGCCATTCAATATCACTTAGCATTTCCACGCATTTTACGCTTATCGTAAAATGGAATGGTCCAATTCTTTGCATCTTTGCAATCGTCGTAAACTGCCGAAGCGATTATTCGGGAATCAAGTGGACAAAGGACGTCCACTGTAAACACCCTCTTTGAGTTTAGCGATGAAAAGAAAGAAGGACCTCTTGGCAATCAGTGACACGGAGGAACGGTTTACGAGTCTACACGGAGGAACGAATGGATATTCTTATCTCTCTGTTTTTTCAATCTCGGTCCCGCTAAGTCGTCGCCCTATCCTAAGATGGTGTATCCAACGTCACCTGCTGGCATTAATTAGTGGGGTGAGGTCATGGTGTAGCTGTTTTAGGGATGAAGCTGATAGAAGAGGAATTCGAAAGAGTATAGACCGTTGAAAAAATAAAGTTTTAGGGAATCCGTAAAGCATTGATAATGAACTAAGGAAAGGAAGAAATTCAACGTAAGATTTCAATGAGTAGACTCCGTAGGAAATTCGATGCAATAGTCAGATATTTGGTGTTAGATAATATTACAGTGATTTAATATAATTTAGAATACTGTAAACTTTAAATATGTTTGACTTTGTGTCTCCGCTTATTTAAAATCATAGCTTCATAGCTAATGAGATGGAATGACTTCCTCAAAAGCATAGAGGGACCTCTTCAGTTAAACCCTAAAAATTATTATTTTGATGTAAAATAACGTTTAAGAAGTCCATGTAAATTCAATCCTCGCTTTATTCTCTTACGCTCTATTTGAGTTGGATAATGACTAAATTAAGAGAGTATATAAAATATTGGAATGGTTGTAAAACACTTTTCCTCGAAACGGAAATGTTACTATTCCTATTCAATCACAGCATGGTGGTTTTATAAACTAGGAAATATATAAGAGAATTCTGATTGGGATGATACCCGGAAAAGGAAGTCGGATAAGGACGGAGAATCAAACCCAAAAGGCGATAATGATCGTGGAATAGAAGAGTTGAGATCCATGCTCAAAATAAGAAACCGACTTAACCTAAGACGGAGAAACAATTTTTCCTATAAAAGGACGGAAGAGGGCTCGTCCTTCATTGAGAAGAGCTTTTGCGGTGAAGAGGCAAAGAGACGGAAAAAACATTCTCACCGTGCAAACGCTTCCGTTTTTTCTTATTGCCTCAAAGCATATCCTCTTTCTTCTCTCAAAGAAAACAATTAAGGAACGCATCTCTCCCTCCGCTGGACCATTCCGAGAAACTCCTTCGCTTATGGGGGACATGAAGGAAGTGAGAAGAGACACGACTGAGGAAAGGTAACAGAAATAGTTAAAAAACCCTGCTAACGTAACAGCCAAGACCCATTCTTAACTCAAAATAAGGTAGGCAATTAGTTTCGGCTCGTTATATTTTACCCTCGCTGACTTTGTACATCCTTTGGCTAAGTACCGAGGAAAAAATGTTGCTTGGAAAAAGGCAGCTATGTTAGGTATCCTTGCCAACATTTCTCAACCGCTTGGAAACGAAACGATGACGGCTTGTCATCGCTTCCTCATTCTGAATTCCTCCACGCCAATTTCTTGCGAAGATCAAAAGAAAAATAAACGCATGAAATTGTTTCTGCGCCGTCCAGCATTCGGATTTTTTTCTCTCACCGCATGGAAACACACTCATGTCAAATTTACGATCGCGACGCAACAATGTCCGTGGGAGAAGTTCGAGAAAAGTTTGCGAGGAATTCGGCGATTTTTCAACGATGGAGTTTCGAGCTGATGATTCATCGGTTAACGAACCAAAAGGGTCTTTGGAAGAGACCGTTTCCATGTCGGGGGAATATTTTCTAGGATTAGAAAGGAAAGCTTCCCTGATTGAGATTCTCCTAATCTTTATGTGGTTGTACACCCGCGGAAGATGCTAGGAAATGTTTACTCGAGCCATTCAATCTGCAATGAGGCGAGACTTCATACGGGAGGGTCTTACATAAACCTGATTCAATTCCTAAGCTTTGAAAGTTCCGCTGAAAAATTATTTTGCTTTCCATTAAATTGTATATATTAATTTAATTGTATATATTTTTTATGTTTATAAATGAAGTATCGATAGAAATTTTTACTTGAAATACGAATAAAAGTACGCATTACCATCTCCGTTTAACGAAAACTTGCAATAAGAAATGAAAATTAAATCCGTACTGTTTTAACTTCCTCGATGAATTTTAAAATGTATGAGATTGGAGGGTTTAATGAATTTATGAATGAATGATTGATTAACAAAATACGGATTGATGCGAAGGATTATGTTATATGATTGAATTTTCGTGATCATTTAACCGAACAATTCTGAAATTCATTCTTAAGAACATATGAAATAGAAAAAAAAGGAACGATATAAGACACAAATTTCTGGAGGTTCTTAAACCTACGCCGCTAATACTACTTTGGAGGGAATTCATTTTTCTATAGGCAACGCGAGGGTATCAAAAAACAAACGTAAATTAAATCTAAGAGAATTTCAAGGTTGAGTTTGCTGCTAAAACTGAAGAAAACCTCTTGGTAAAAAAAATGGAATAAAATCAATGGACCGAACCCTTTGATGCCTTTTCCCAGAAGATTTTTGACGTGGACACTTTGAAGAAAAAGTATCCTGCAGATCTAGTTTCTGCCGCTCTTATTCATCTTGTCCCTATTGTGTTCCTTGCTCATCCTGCCAAAGGACCGCATCTTCCGGGCGAAGGGTAACACGTTTCCTTTCGACAACAGCACCGAGCGGATGGTTTTAGAGGCCATATCGAATGGAAGGTCATGAAAAAATGTGGAATTCCAAAAAGAGGCCGATGCACGCCTTTGCATGCGGTCATTCGATTACAGGAGTGCGTGCCCGGAAGGGAATTAACCAAGATTCCGTGCGAACCTAATAAGCCTGCGAGGCCGAAATCTTACGGAGATGCTTTGCTTATGGAAGAATATGATAGGTCAACAAATGTAAAAATCTTAAAGGAAAAGTTCATTTGCCGTTGATTATTCGTCTTCACCATCGGACTTTTTGCTTGCATTAACCTTTGAAGCTTCTTATCTAACATTCCAGGATATTAACATTATAGAAGCATTCGGTAATTTCATAGAATGGTTTTCATAAAAAATTATATATCTTCACGTACAACAGAAATGAGCAGATATTCTTTCAACATGAATTACAGTCGCTAGATATATTTATGTATTCTTTAAAAACAATAAACTTAAAATATTACATCATTCGCAGCTACTGTGTATTTAATATGTATGGTATCCCCGCAGAATATATTTTATTCTAAATCTTTTACTTAATTAATTACCTAAATTTCATGGACAAAACTCTATTAGAGAAAATTTTAGACAAACAAATAATACCTATCGCATAAAGTTAAGGTTGTTTATTACGCTAGCATACATAAGGCGAATTTCGTTTTAGTTTAAGAGGTAAGGAATAAGAAGTAATCATTAGATACCCCTAAAAATTTCTCTAGCGTCACTAAATCTAGTCTTATTTATAATTTTTCGTCACAAATAGGCTACTGGTTACTTAGGAGCATAGAAAATACACAGGAGGGCGAGCGTGGGAGGTTCTGGGCGGAGGGTAGAAAGAATGGGGAGAGAAAAGAGATGCTGGAAAAGAATGGAAAGTGGGGGAGGAAGGTCATTAGCCCCTGTGTCCGACAGATGACGAAGGAATGCTGGAAAGAGGCGATGAAAGAGGAGGACTTAACGAAGCAAGGGAAAGAGGTAATAGAATAAGGAGGTTGCAGCTTGAGGAGGATGAAGGATAGAGAAATAAATCGGTTCGGAGAAAGATGAGTACAATTAAGAGAGAATGGCCTGTGTCCGTGGAGATGGATTTAAAAGAGCGTGATGTCACGCGAAATGCAAATTTTTCTCTTCTCTCGCGATTACGTCTCCTGACGCATACTCGCAAAAAAGGTGAATGTGGGAGGCGTTATAAGGTTCATTCATGACGGGAATCTTCATTTATGAATTTTTGAGATAGTCTCAAAGGAGAAGAGAGATTATATTATATTGATATATATTATATATCATATTACTTCCAATTTAATATAATGATTAAAAATTCGGCCGCTAATAAATTGCATACGTATTGAAAGGATCAATTTCGTAAATATAGGATAGGAGATATATAATAGAAGTGGAAATATCTAAGAACAGAATAAAAAACTAATGGAAATAATTTTCAGTTAAATAATATTCCATAATAGATGATTTTCATTAGGAATACTCTGATGATTTTAAGCGAAGCGAATCTATTCATCTTTAAGTACTAATACTATATACGAATTACCTTGAAATTTATTAAAAATGCATATAAAATTACATTTATAATTACTCGAGTTTCCTGCAACATTATCTTGAATTAAATAAAAAATTTACATGAAAGTATGTTTAACAAACTTCAAAACTTGCTAACCTAAAGAAAAATAGCAAAGGAAGTAGAATAATAGTTTTTAAGGATCTGAAACAATGACGATAATTTTCCGGATACATAACAATATATATTTGCACGTCACTTTCTCGTAGATAACCCATGATTCTCGATGAATTTAGTAAACAGGAAGAAAATTGTGAGAAAACGTTTCGAAACACGTTCCTTTACGACCTGGCGAAGTTCGGCGCCTGAGATTGAGCAAACCGCCTACGCTATCAAATCCCCTTTACAATAATAAACGCCTCGGAAACAGCGTAACCTGTTCGATACATTATAACGGCCGTTTTGCAGCATACGCGCCCGGTGTATCGACCCGTAGAAATACCTCGATAATGCCCAATAAGAGCGTGATAATACCCGACCCTTTGGACATAAATCCTCTGGATTTAATAAGCCATCCACACAGGCGGACGAGAGAGAAGCTACGGTAGAAATTTTTAATCAAATCCGCAATTTTACTCCCCTCGTGTTTTTTCTGTAAACCTCTCCTTTCGAGGGGAGGCGCTTAACGGAAAAAGAACAAACAAGAATGGCTTTTTCTCCGGTGCGTGGGAAGTGAAAGAGCCGACTTAAAACCACTAATGGAAAGGTTCATGAAGGTGGATGGGGGCTGCAGATGATTGAAGCTCTGAGAGAAGCAAACATCTCGGGCGGCGTGGATTTATCTGTGCACGTATTACACGAGTATGCGCAGTAGAGCAATTTTCATCAGCGAAGGCCTGTTTTCACTCCGTCACGTGACAGTTCGCGCATCTACAGTACCATTAGCTTCTTAATGTGCCATAGAAAGTTTCGCCGGAACTTTTCTCGGAATTCATTTCGGGGCTATCAAAATTAATACGTGGATTCGTCGCTCGTGATGACTCTAAGTTCTTTTGAAGTCTTTGGGCTCCTCTGAGAGGTTGCGTTTCTCTCGTTTCTTCATTTGGGAATCCTCGCTTACTCTTTCTGGCTGTGCATTGAATGGACGAAGGGAAATGATGCAATGGAAATCCGAATGACTGGCTTATAATTTAATGCCGCGCGATGGGAAGTCCGTCGTACATCAATATGATGGTTAAGTTACTCATTCCATTATGAAAATAAAGTCAAAAGAATCGAATCACTTCATTCCCTTCTGCTTACATTTACAAACTTGAATACGTAAGATATTAACTCGTTATTATTCGGGATGGAATTGGATCTACTGGAATTGATTTAGGATACGACTTGATGTAATTATCAATGAATAAGAAATAGCAGTCTTTCAATACAATCATATTAATATTTCATTGTGAGTTATGAATATTTTTTAGTTTTTACCTTAGCATTAATGTTCACAAAATACCAACCTATGCATAACGATATCTATAATGAAAACAGTATTTTAAACAAACTCAAAATGGTGTTTACTGACCTTGTATACTACAATCGCAAATGACATATGGGAAAAGCGAATATTTCCACTTATTCAAGTTTAACTATCCAAGACAGCAGAGAGAAGTGACAAAAACAACAATTACAGCCAACTCAAGACATTCGAAGGCCTTAAGAAATATGCAAATTCGAACACTTAAGCGTTCGCAAAGCGAGAGACCACTTAAAAACCTTCGGACCGGAGATTTATTGCGACGCATGTAATGAGGCCATCGCCTTGTAAAAGGTATCATTTTCCAGTTAAAACATTTAATCGCCGCGCTTTGACACTTTTACAGCCCTGATTCCGCAGTGGATTTTACATCGCCTTTCGTGTCAGTACTTAATGGGCCCTTAACCGTGGGGCGGCGGTCAGGAAGACATCCTCCTAGGCCGCTCTGCAAGGATTACCGCAGAACTATTTTCAAAGCGACCGTTTAGAAAAGAAAAGAAATAGAACCGCGAAAATAAAAGATCGCGACGAGCTGGGAACTGAAACGCAGCGCGCCTTCCTGTCGGTTATGCAACCCCCATCGACTTATGTTTCAGAAGTCTTTTCCTACGTCACTTCTTGACCTTCCAGAAGGTCGAGGACGGATGGAGAGGAAAAGATGAACGGCGCGTATTGACCGGTCCTTGTTTTGAAGATGCTCGGCCGTTGAAATCTCCGATGGTTTTGGAAGGCGTGAGAGGGGGAACAATGAAGGATATCACGTGGAAAGGGGATAAAGGAAACCATTGAAGAGGGAAGATGCAAAGAGAGGACCACGAGGAATGGGGTTCGAGTTTTGGGTACTGGAAGGCGGGGTGGGTTTCGTGAGAAATGAGAAAAAAATCGAAATTGCGTGCGGAAGGAAGGTCGACAGCATCCGTATCAGAAAGAAAAGGGTTGGGGAAGTATCGACTAAGAGAAAATGAAAAGAAAAGGAGTTGAGGAAGGGAAGAAAGACGGAAGAGATGGACCAACAAAAAGAAAGGGGAAAACATCGGTAACTAATGAGAAGAAAAGCTGCCACGAGACGGTTATGTTAGTGATATAGTGTAATTCTTTGTATAATATATCTGAAGGGCTATGATACGTCTTTGAATACGTAACCAACCGTAAAATGGGGAGGCGAGTTGGAAATAAGATTTAGGAAGGTGAAGAACACAAGACAAAGACAAGGGAGGGTTAACTGGAATAGATTGAAACAGGAATGAGAAAGCAATGACCGGGAGGATGTTCTCGAAAGGGTTACTGAAAAATATTTGGAGGTAGATTCTAAGGACGGCTTCTTTTTTACAATTTGGACGTTTTTACGGCTGTCTGGTTTGGGGGAATTCGAGACTCATTCTTTTAACCTCATACGCGTAGCTCGTAATTATTCTTGTCTTCCGAGTCCAGCTGGCTTCTTATTCTCACCCCTCAATTCTTTTTCTCACGGTACTCTACTCAATGAGTAAGTAAACATCGCCATCGAGTTTGAGTATGTTTTGGTTCCTCTCGTTAAAATATGACCTTATTATATTTAGAGTGAATTACTTACGAAAATACATGACGAGTAGATAAGAGTGGTGCATTGCTCCGAACTCAACGAGACTTAAAAATGTAATTTTCAAATGATTCTCCAAGGCTGCATTATTCACAAAATTCTATTTCCCTTTATAAAACAGTAATTTAACGATATTGCGTACATCAAAATTGTAGCTAATAATGATGACGCAAAATATCTATCTTAAGATTATGCATCAAGATAATCCAAACCACTTGAAATCGCACACTTTCAATTTCAGAAAATAATTTGAGACTTAGATCATCGAGAGTCAAAAACTGAGAAAGAGTAAGGTGATAAATACAAAAAAAAAACTTTGAAGAGTTGCAAAAGAGTTTTCAATAATGGATACCAACGGCTTAGAAATACTCTTCTGGTTTAGCAACTCTTCGCAGCAACTGAAAGAGCGCGCTGTCCTTTTCACTGGGTCTTCTGATTGATCGTTCATTTCGCGATTAAAACCACCGACCGGAGGAGGGATGACGAGTGCTTTCGAAAAAACTCATCAACAAACACCCATTGAAGAATCCTCGCCACGTACGGCCTCAGAACATTCCTTTAACCTTTCCAGTTTCATTTTTTCCTCTCTTAATGGGTCCATCTCCACGTCGACGCCGTAAATTAACCCTCTGCAGCGGTGGGAACTCGAGGGTCAATTGAGATGAATAATTCCACCGCTGAACGGAAGTGTCTCTGGTGGAAACATAAAAAGGCGCTCAGAATTATTTAGGGATGGGTTTGGCAGTTAGATCTTCCTGTTTGGACCAATTTGGACTCTCACTCATAAAAGTCTTCAGTGAGTGTAACCTAAGTTGTATATATATATGTAAAAAATATTTCTCCTTTACTTCTACTTTTCCTTTTTTCACGTTGTGTGAATAAACTCATTCATTTCGGACTGGAAAATGTATTCGCTGCATTTTGCCACTCCTCTGTTTCGCTCGTACGTTTAGATCTCACGAATCATGAGCTAACAGAATCAATTAATAAAAGTAATTATCGTTATGCATCGTAAAAGATATGCGGAAGTTTTCGCTGAGCTCGAGAAAAATCTCTTTAAGCTAGATACACATATACAATCGATGTACCGAATCTTTTCCTTCACAACATTGAAAAATGGTTTCTTGTGGGTAGACCGTTTTGTTTTTATTCATAAGTTTCCTTGGTTCCTTAAACAATACCTTGAACAAGATCAAAGTCCAAAACTGTTCCTTCCAACAGCCCATCCTTCCCTTTTCAATGACATCCCTATCGTGCTCTCCTCTATTAATCTTTCTCTTTCTTCCAGAAGCCTCTCCGGAAGGAGTTTGGTCTCTCGCCCGCGGCTACATTCCACCGCTCTCTTTTATACCGCGTCCGCATAAAAAAGCAGCTACCTTCGCTTCGTTTATTAGGCTTCCGCGGGAGGAGGAGGAGGGAGTCCATTTTCCTCGTTCATCTCCCGTCTTCTTGCGGATCTTCCGGGTACGAGATGTTTATTTTCGCCCCATCTGTTCCCTCCCATCGTGGCGGTGGTGTTGATCCCTGAGCGTGTCAACTCCGGAGGTGCGCAGGTGGCGTGCAATTGCTACATACGCGCTCGTCGTCAGATCGTAGCCGAAGATAACTTCCAAAGGTGTGAAACGTTTCGTAAACTCCTGAAACGTTACGTCTTCCGCCATGGAATCCTTCTGGATGACAGTTATGAAATCACTGACTGGTGTGCTCCCTCCGAGTTTGGAAATGCAGATTCGATCGGACACGCTTCCTAGAACACCGTCTAAGGTGATCCAATCTTTTCCGTCCGGCGAGAATTAGTATCTCCTTCGCTACCTTGTACCAGTACACAGCAAATTCCAATCAATCAGAGAATAAACTAGGAATGGGTGGGTTTTCCGATCCACGAATAACTCACGCGTTTGTCCGCTCCATCCCGTTAAAAAATTTAACACGAAGAGCATTAATACGCGAGAAACGAAGCTAATTGATAAATATAACGGTCCACTGTTTTTTTTACCACCGCGGAATCCTCCTTCATGAGCCTTCGGAGAGAAAGATTTCATCGAGTTACAATTATATTCGCTTCCGAATAAAATATCGTCCATCAGATTCTTTGATCGTTGCCCCCGAGTTATGAGACTCGCGTAAATCAGTTCATCGCCTCGGGGACATACCCTCCGTTTCGATTACGGCCGTTCCTTGTATTTATGTTTACTATCTACAAGAGTTATATCCCCTCGCTTTCGTATAAGTTGTGTACGGGAAGTGAAAGCGAGTGTTGCAGATAAGCGGCGCTCGCTTATGAGAGGGCAATCAGTACATTTTTCTTTAGTGACAATCGTTTCGCTTGGTTTTTATTCATCTGCGCTCTTTGCTGGAAATCGTTCGCCCCGAAACCAAATGGGAACCGAAGAACCATTTAAGATAATCGACTCTAGCTCCGCATCGTGTAGTCGGCCATTAATTTATTCGATCGCCGCTCCTTTTTTGGCTACTGCTTGGGATACGAAGAATGCAGCGTCCGAAGATAATGCATTCTCTAAAGAATAGCCTATGATCGAAGGGAACATAAATTTCGCAAATTACGCCTCCTTCTCCGTCCAAAGTTTATTGGAACAATTTCTTGGATAGGAGCGAACCTTTATAAGGACTCGGTTTATGGGATACGTAAATATGTGAGAGAAATGAGGATTAGTAATGGAAATGTGAAATAATATAAATAAACCTCTACTTGCAAACTCGTTTAAAGTTTTTGACGTTTCATGATCCACGTAACTTCTCGTGATTATTTTGCTGTGAATAGGATTCTCATATCATAAAGATGCCTGACTAATTTATAAGATTTAAAACTTCTTTCATTAGTGAACATCATTTCTAATCTTTGATTCACGTTTATGTTTCCATACTCTGATAGTGAAAAAGATACTGAGAATTCTGTAATAATAGCTTTAGGAAGATTGCACTCAGAAGCTTCAACTTTCCAATAAAATTTGGTGGAAATAGTTTGTGAGAGTAGATAGCAGCTATACAGTAAGTAATACAGATAGTATTTAAATATGGGATATTGAATAGACAGAACTGATAACCTTTCAGTTTCCAGGATAGGTTCAATTGCTCTCATCTTACATAATCCATAGGCAAAGGCTGATAAAATTTTCATTATGTTTTTCATTATAAATTTTTAATGTGAGCTAATGCATTATTCATCAAAATTTTTAATTAATTATGGGTTAATTGCAACCAATAAATTGCGTAATTTTATAATAGAATTCTTATTAAAAGTTATATATAGAGCGCGATGATAAATACTTCAGAGTTATAAATTGAAATAAAAAATCAATTGCAATATGAGAATATTATTCAACATGGTAATAATGTTAAAAGCGAAATGTAAGTTAAAGGCCAAATCGCTTACTCAAAATCTCCATGTACATTTTTAGAAAGTGATCCATATGAGATGCCTCGAATTTAATCTGCGCTTAACATGAATATTTCATTCGTTTCCAACCTTATCTTTCATCGCAGAGATCAACTGCTGAAAGCTCAAAAAATCTCCGGTGGTCAGTCAGGTTAGAATTCAGTCGTGACAAATCTATTCAATTCCGCGTAGAAGACAGCTGGAACACATCTTCAGAAAGAAAAATCCCGTCGTGGAGGCATTACACGTGTTTCTATGCATCTAATTCTCTCATTCATCTCGACTAGAGATACATCTGCGAGTACCTTAAATCCTTCGCACGATGACAGTGGAAAACCGTGCCGTTACTCAAGGCGACCGGACAAAGCCAAGTTCCATTACGCCACGATAACCTTTCTTCCCCTCCGAAGTCACAAATCCGTCGTGGGGAGCACAAACTCGAAAGTCAAACATAGCGGAAAGGACCTAAAAAGAGGAGACGAACATGATTCTCCAAACATAGATCGTGTAATACTTTCTAACACGGCGGCACATGGTCTCTGCGAGGGTCAACGATCGCCGTGTCGCAATAATGGATGGAGAAAGCAAGGTGAGCTTGAGTGCATCAATTCGTGGCCCACGCCATGTCTTTTTTTTCTCTTCTCGATATGAATTACTCTCGAAACGAAATTTACGAATGAATTGTTCGGAGATGATTCCGAAAACGGTGGCTTTTCATTCTTAAGGGGATGTTGAAACTCCTATTATCTGTCTTAGAATGAATAGCCGAGAGATGTTAAAGGTTGAAATATGTTATTTGAAAGTCACTTCTTGTAAATTACTCAGAGAATGGCATTTCTCGATTGTTAAGTTTGAAAAATGCTTGTAAGACGAGATATAAAATTAATAATTTACTACACGAAACCAGAATATTCTTCATGAATAAGTGGTTATTTATTTGCTTTTTTCTATTCGTCGTGGATTTATCAAATAAAATTGAAAATAGATATATTACAATCACCTTCCAAATCGATAGTCAATTCTCTATACTACAGTATAGTTCCTTATAATACAATACACTCTTTACAAAATTGCTATTTTTGAGAGTTTACTGTTCACTTGTTCCATTCATATAAATTTTAATCAATATAATTTCATCTTCAATTAGACTAAGCTTGATTTACTCTTTACAAATAACGAAAAAGTAAGTAATACACTAAGCTAACGAACTCCAGATGGCTTCATATAATATCTTAACTAAAATTGAATCTACCATGACTCGAGTAGCAAACTATTAACCAGATTGAAGTTTCGGCTTATTGGGCATTGGGCCAACTGCCACCGGCTGCTGACATTTAGCATGAGCTATAATTTAAAATCACAGCTTTCAACGTTGAGGACTCCGAGAATATGGTATGGAGATGAATCATCCAAAGTCACGTTCTCATATCGGACCGATTGCGAGAATAAAATACAAAAATTATTCGAGTCAGCAACCCTTTTCGAGGAAGTTTCTCTCAGCGTGCATCGTGTATTTTCTGCGGCAATTAATTCCTTATCTCCGGCATGTACGGGAATGACTTACTGACCGAGCAAGAGGCAGATAGGGGCGCCACCTTACCATTTTAAGCGCCTTTTTAATATAGCGAATCGATTTCTCAGCCGCAATTGGCTTACGTCCAGATGCTGGATACACGTGCGAAGGAGTCTTTCACGACTGGATTCCACTGTTTCATTAGTACCCGAAAAAGTGCGGGACTCAATCTCAAGTGGCAAACTTCATCCTTTTAATTAGCACCCGAAGAAGGTGGCAATAATTCTGTACCGCGGTGTAGTGCCACAAAGTTAAAAAGGTGCAAACGATGATTTTGATGAAAATGCGCCCGTGACCAGATGTTGGCATTAGTTGAAAGAATTCCCGACCGAATTTAATCCGCGAATTAAAATAGCACCCGGTGCCGTCAAGCCGCGTAAATTTATGTCCCGAGGAAATGCTCTCGATCAGTCACGCGCGAGATTTTATCGAAGTATTTGCATAAATATTCTGCTTCCCTCTGCATATAGTGTCGAAATTTCGGTAACTTTCTTTGCCCCGAGGGAAATATACAGAATTCGGGGTTTCCGTCAACGATTATGGAGGAAATATGGCGCATATTTTGAATGTTACGATCTATTAATGTTTGACACTACTTTTTGGTAAAATGGTGTTAAATGCCAGAAGCTCATTTCATTTTCGGATGCAGCTTTTATAAAGCATTAAAACACTAAGGGTGCTCTAATGTTATTTAATGAAACACATGTTTCAAATTTGATCAGCATTCTTTCTAATTGGAATATCAGGAGTTTTCGCGAATTACCCTTTTTTTGACTTCATACTCATGGGCATTGCTTCAACAACTAGTTTTTAAGATGTAATTGTGTTGCAATAACCAAATTTGAAATAAATTTATCTGAGTTAGAAATAACATAATCATTCATTTATTTACGATTCCACACCTATTTCAGAAACCAAATATTGTACAAGACGAGGAAAAATTGCATTATTAGCACTTCATAAAAAAATCCTCCAACGCGTGAAGTCACACCCTGAAATACAAATTGTGAAAATTTCGCCCCTGGAGCAAACCTCTTTGTATTCATTCATAACGACACTGTTTGCACATTTCGAAGAAGCGGAAAGACGAATAAGGAACATATTTAAACACGAGGAGATAAGGAATCCACGCTATTTCGCGACGAGAAACTTTCCCTCGAACAAGCGTCCCTGTTGCATATTCACCATTCAAATTCGCTATTCTCTCCACGTCGCGAAAAAACTATTCCAAACAGGGAAAGCATTTCGCATACTCCACCCCTTGTGAACGCAACGACAACAAAAAAACACCGGAATGTGTGCGATAAAAGGCCCTTTCTAAATCCATTGTAGTCCGTCTCGCGACGTCCACCTTCAATTAGCGCCTTCTCCGAGGCAACGACGACGCAAAGCACTCTCGTCATCACAGAAGATAGTTTCTCCGAAAAGCGATGCTTCGGAAAAACCCTCATTAAAATTGCGAATGTTCCATTCATGCCATCTCTTGTATTCTTTCCCTCCTAAGAGGTTTCCTCCGTCTTCATTTTTCCTCAGCGGAATTATCTCCCAGAGCGCGGACTTCCCTTTTTTCGAAGCCCTGAAACAAGAGACGGCGATGGCGGAAGCTGTAGAGCTATTGCTGACAGAGATCGAGGGATGAAAAAGGCATGGGAGAAAGATATAAACTATGTAGATTGCGGAAGGAGACTTGCAGGAGAAAAGAGCGATTCGAAAATGTGGAATGCGTAGGAATTTAAATGCGAGACGGGAATTCTAGGGAAGCCGAGATAGCGTGTACTTTGTTAGGGGCGAAAGTAAATGTGAGTACGGGGATGAAATATTCAAAACCAGCGGTCGAAAGGGTTTCTTTACGGCCAAATAGAGACAGCATTACGACTCCCACGGGATAAATAACACTCCATCATTTTAGCGTTAGTTTTCGTCGAGTGAAATTTATGTCGTGTATTTCGTTCATCAATCAAGGGGCCAGGAATTTCTCTCCACGAAACTTTTTATGTTAGATGAAATTGAAATAGCATGAGAGATAATTCTCTTGTATCTATTCTAACACTGATTCATAGAGATATGAAGCTGAGCGGAATCGTTGTTTCAAACCTTATGGGTCAATCTTGTTTTTCAAAATAATTAATAGCTTATATATTCGACCAAACCTATAAACTGACACTTGATAAATACGACGATATTTCATGTTGTAATGAAATACAGAGACATTATACATTCTTACGAAACATATTTTTGATACGATTGTCAACCATGTGGTTATAATTGGTCGCAAATCCACGCCTAGGAATGCTCGCTCTTAATATATAATATTACAAAATAAATTGTTACGTTTCAGAGTAATATATGCGTATAAAAATACGATTTAGTAAAAAAATTCTCGGAATTCATATATTAAGCCATTCCCTGTAGCTTTCCGTATGATTGAAATATTTCTGAGTGAATCTCGTTACGAAACACACCAGAAAGGAATGTACGTTTCCAAATCCCAGTAAATTGGTGTTAATATAGCAGTTCTACACTCAGAGAAAGGCAGAGGAGTAACCGAGGAAGATTCTGTCGAAAGAAGATGCAAAAAATGACAGGTGAATATTGGCGCACCGAGAACGATTCTAAATGAGTATGAGCGAATCTCAACAAGAAGAAAACGCGTAAATTTCCATTTGTAGAACGTAACGGATCCCAGCAGGAGAAGCCGTCCACAGTTTATTAGAGGAGAAAGGTCCTGAGATATGAGGTCATAAGTGCCCTTTCGACTCTAACAAATCCTTGCGCATTGCAGATAATGCGATTATCGATTATTCAAAGCTAGACACCCAACTCTCTATTCAATCGAACCATAAACAATGTCCGCGAACTTCTTAGAGCAGAAGAATAGAACTTTTGAGATCCGATCTCTTCTGGGTTTCCAGTTATGCGCTGCTTTCGAGACACTTTGCTGATAATCTCACTTCGAAACTGCTTGCGAGATTTCACTCTGAATTTTGATGTGAGCGGATTCCTCGCGCGTTTTCCCAACCGTGGGAAATATTTGTGCCATACCGCATTCTGGAGAAGAGTGCGCCTAGATCTCATTTTGATATATGCATATCAGTTCTACGTAGATGCATTTCAATGATAATTGTTTAATACAGGTTACTTTATTTATAAGACAATATTTATAATACTCTCTGATAATTTCTGATAGTTTTTGCATACTTTACACATTCATATACAAAATAAATACAGTTTTTACAGCGAACAGTAACGAAATGAATGCAATAAATAGGTTTCGTAATTTTTGCATATTAATTACGTAACGACTGTGACGATAACATCAAGAAATATAATGAACTTTCAGTAAGTAATCGAAAGGAATATTACACACATTAAATTCAGTGCATCATTCAACAAGAAAATGTGTGGTTTTCCCTCCTTTATAAACTTGATATATTCAAATGCAGTTGAGTCTTTCATCATAGTGAAAATCGTGATCCGAGAGACGGGCATCCGCCCACTCAAACTTTAAACTTTGCGCGATGAAAAAATAAACATCCCGGTGGTGTTCGCGCCGTCACAAATGGGCCGAAAAGGTGTTCCGCAATCACTTTAGGGAATCGAGCTGTCCATTTTTCGTGGGCGTATGCGAGTAGACGCAGGATGCATTAACCGAAGCTGTTGAAGGGAGGGTACGGGGGATTGTCAGCCGTGACCTGTTCTTTATGAAAGGGCGAGCGAGTCTTTTATTATCGAAAGGTCGGGACCCATCATCGTGATGCTCGTGCTAAAGGATTCGAGAGATGGAGCGAGGGAGCACGAGATAAGGGACTCTTATCTGAATGCAGGTCGCGGAATTAACTCTTTCGCAAAAGTTGGGAGCACTAATTGACAGAGTCTAAGGAGGATTTACTTTATTCGACGTCCTAAGACCGAAAGATCTTACTTGGCAACAAAATTGGAGAAGGATAGGAAAACGTAGAGGAACTTAGAACAACGAGGTTCATTTTGCATCGTACTTTGGCTAAATACCTATGTTTCGCCAATTTTAGTGATCTATTATTTAATATATACATTACTCAAAACTCATTACATTACTCAAAAAATATATATCAACACAGTATTAATCAACCAGAATCTGATATTCTGGGGACTACTGGTGAAAAATGTACGTCAAACGTTGATAGACACCATTTGGTCAATCACGAATATGTTTCTATTCATACGCTTTTCTTTCATAATTGATGTTTATCAGAACACTAAAATTATGAATCAGTTTCAATTTTTCATAATTATAAAGTCTGAAAGTGCAATTCTAGGCATAAGTTTCGTAATATGCAAATCCTTCTATCGCACATGTCTGTTGAACCTGAAGGGAGCATCCTGCAAAATTTCCCCGTTTCCATAAAGGAAAACTGAAATAAAATAAGAAGCCAAGATTCAAATGAAATTGATGGATTAAGCATGAGGAATTGAATATAAATCTTAATTCCTGAATGTTGAAGAAAATCTTCTCCCGTACCCATCATAATCGCCGGTGGCAGTATTAGCAACAGCTGTATAAGGTCCGTACGGCAGAGTTATCCTCTGTGATTTACCATTCGGAGAAAGCAGATCTCTGAGGCGTATCAGAATGAAAAATCGCATCCCCGATGCGTCAATCCGTTGACCGAGATATTTCTTGGAAAGTGTGGGAAGAGATCGTAGCGCCGTCGGTGCTATCCACGAATTAAGATTATGCATAGAAACGATTTCCTTGGCCGCTTATTCATCCCGTGCATTATTAATTTCCCGTCACGATCGGATTTAACATGTGCTGCCTAAGTATTATAAAATTACAAAAAATATGAAATGTACTCGTACATTTGAATGTTAATCATCGAAAGAAAATACTAATTTTGAATTAATATCTAAAAACTTTTAATAATAAGCTTATTTGTGCTTCTATTAACCCATAAAAATCGTTAAATTTCAATAGATTTAGAGTTCTGAAAACTAAAATCTATAAAAACAGTTATCATGTAAAAAACTATAAGGAGGGTAATTTAGCATTTAGACCAATTGATACGATCCAGTAAGTTTCATCGACCCAAAACGTTTTCATATTTAATTCAGAAAGAAATATGATTAAGTGATACATACATATACTAAACCATACGCGCAATAATGACAATATTTAAATTTTTACGGTGTAAATCAAGGAAATTTCTCAGTGCAGCTGAGGCCTGTAAGGCGCATAGAAATCCTTGGTTCTTACTTTAGGTACATGCACCAAAGTACGCCTGTCGTGAAACCCTTTTCAAGAACTAACTTCCACTCCCTTTTACTTTCACCTATCCTTCGTCCCTTCTTACTCCTCAAGCCTCAGGGCATCTACGCTTATTTGGAACATTTCAAATGGGTTGCCAACGTGACTTTTTCGTGAGATGCTCGCACTTTTTCGAGTCACCCTTCCATCGCGAATCTAATAACCTGAGCGGACAATCTGGAAAGAAAAGACGTGCTCAGATGGAACGCTGTTATTAGATTCCTTCCTTTGATGCGTGCCTCCGTGGCTGCGGGCGACGCCTTAGGCTCCCGAAGCGAATTTAGAAGAACGCTCTGCATCCAACCTATCGGAGAATGAATTTCGTAAAGAAAATGCTTTTTCCCTGCCTTTCGTTATTTCCCAATCACACCAACATATATTTTTAATAGGTGGTTTAATTACTGTATTTGTTTGCATAGAACAAATGTGCTATTATAAAATGGGTGATGTTATATTTTATGAGGAGTGGGAAATAAGCAGTGACTGTTCCTAAAAGATTGAATGAAAAAATAAAACTTGTCAAAAAGTCTAAATTTTGCTTCCTTCTAGAGATCATTGATCTTCTTTCCAATTCCTGATTTCTTACATTTAAATGTGTGATAATACATCTAATATTATTCTATTAAACCTTCAATTATCGTAGAAGTCTCAACGCAAAACAAATAGAATTAAATTGCGGATCGTTCTTCACTATCACGATATCTACCCATTTTACAACGCTAATAGAAGATTAAATATTTAATTATTTCCTAATATTAATAATTGAGGAAGAAAAATAGTCCAAAATATTATTATCTTTATGGTTCGATGTTTGAGCGAAATGGTCTACGACGTGATAAATATAAAAAAACCGTTAATTATTCATCTTGGTCAGAAATCTAAGAACACGAGGCGCGTTAGAATTTGATTAGAGACTTTTTCCTACATCTTTGATATGCTACCGTTTTTTCCTTAACTTTCAGACATTTTTATTTTCCGCCGACAAACCGTCTCGTTCTAATCACTCCGTCAGCATTCGATTACGAGGACATCTACCGAATACCTCCGAGACGACAAAAACATCTCTTTCGCGGAACCAACTCGTGACTCGATCTTTGAAACATTTAGCAACCTGTTAATCGACGCAATTATGAGAATTTCGGAAGAACTCTTATTAAAACTCCCCCAGCCATCACGAAAAAAAGAATATTCATCTCGATTACAAGAAGACTATAGCGGTACGTGTTGGAATCTCGCTAGAGTCGTTTGACATCCATTCCTAGCCTAGGACAACCAGAATCGGATTCTAGGAACGGAGTTTCCATTCCCGTTCAACAAGAACTCCCTCCTCATTTTCACACGCGTGGAAAAAACAACTGGATGGAAGGAAGAGTGAAGGAAACTTCCCATCATTCATAACCACTCTCTCCTAAGCCGCGGGGACCTTTGTTGACCCGCAGAGCTTCTCGGCACTCTGACCCTGTTCCCATCATGCACCTTGATTCAACTCTCACCGTATCTCGGCCCATCCATAAGCACGTCGAATAAAAAGCTCCCTCTTAAGGCATCATGTACGGAATGAACCGAGTCGCCTTCAGCGTGAGCTCTTATTGAAAGAGATGGATGTTTCCTTTGAGTTTTCCCTTTCGTTTACTTCGCTATTCATATATCCTTCACTCTCCCTCTCGCTTCCTTCATAGTTCATCCCGCTCCCGACAGAGGATGCGTCATGCCTCGCGAAGGTTGTACTCTCAAACGCGTAGCGGATGTGGAGGAATTATTTTCATCGCTCCCTTTATTCGATTTAAGAGGCGGGCACTGAGTGGATTATATCTGCTTGAAAATTTACAGGAATTAACATTAGTGAGGATAACCTCGTCAAAAATACGATCCCAAATAATGACTACAGATTAAAGAAAGTCTATTAAATATAAGTTCTCTCGTAAGATTGTAAATTCAAATACTTTAGAAGTTTGATTCCTTCCTTCAATACATACAGAGTAACTTCTAACATTACTAAAGTATAATTTAATTTTAAATTTTGATTTCTATTCTTCACAAGTAATTGAAATTATAAAGGTTGTCAAGAAAAAAAGCAGCTGAGAAATTTGTCGACAAGGATAATGTACTGTCTGAAATAGAGTAAAAATTATTATTATATAATTTTTTAGTCATAATCGAAGATGCTTAATCGTTTTTCTTTTAATAAGATTAATTATTTTAAGAGACATTCATTTCAGCTCCATTATAAATGTCTTCAACATCAATGCCTCATGAGCGGATTAGAAGGATTAACAATATGGAAAATTCTTTGGCTATTTCATTAGTAAAAGAATGTTTTATATTAAAAAATAATAATTATATTGAAACTTATGCACCCATAAATAGAAATATTATTTTATATGAATAAAACAATAAGAAAATTAGTATATATTGACCTGATTTCATTTTAACATTTCCAAAGATACCACCGAGTGGCTTTCATTCCAAGAAGTTTGAGAAACTCTTAGTTCTTATCTCTCATATTGAACCCTATCTTTCAGATACTATTCATACAAGCCGTTTGGTCTATTTTCTTTCCACTCTCTCTTCTGTGTGACCTTTTCAGTTTTTTCCTCACACCGCGTCCATCAACCTTATGCTTGGCTTTCCCTCCATCTCACCATCCACTGCGATCTCTGTTCACTCCGATATTAAACCTATCATTTGTTGTGTCTTACATTCGATGTGAAGAGGTGAAATTGAGAATCATTATATGGAAAAGAAGTGGACAAGTGGTGGAGATTTCAACGCCTGAGACTATAGTTCTTGAATGGCTGGAGATGAAACTGTCGCTTTTGTTTTGAGACAAAATATTGAGTAAAGGTCCATTATAATCGTCCCATATAATATTTCGGAAACAAATTTAATTGGATTTTTTTACGTTATTTATATAATTTATTTGTCTAAAATGTTTGATTTAGGATTAATTTATCTTTGCAAATGTAATATTTTACGAAACACAATAATTCTATGTAATATACTTTTTATAACCCGTAACGACTTAAAATAACTATTAAATCAAAAGAAATTGAAACTTTTTCCCTCGTAACTTCAATTCATAAAATTTATAAAGTTTACCCTTTTCAAAGCGCTTCAGGTAATAATTAAAACAGCTTAAAATGATAAAGAATAAATCCCCATCAGACGTCGCAATAAGGAAGAGCCTGGAAGAATCGGCCGAAGAGACGAAATAAAAAACACGAGATGTCGACATAGTGCGGAATTTCCGATCCTTTGTCCGCCTACGGAAACGCGAAGTCTAAAATGGGACCAGCGATTTTTTCGCAACGGAGAAAAAACGTGGAAGGCAACAAATACTCTCGTTCTCGGAAGCATCAGAGCGGAGCGGACAACATCCCATCACAAGGTCGCCTCTTTATGGTTTTTCCTTTGGGGATACGAAAATGAACCCGCGGAGATTTGTTTAATGCTCAAAAAAGATCTCTCCTCGGACGGCTTTTCTTAGTTGGAAAACATTTCCGATTATAGCCTACATGGTTTCTCCGTCACACTCCGACGGTGCCGTCGAAAAAAAAGTGGAAAAGGGCGCCGCCTTCCGTTCAAAGGAGGAAGCGATATGAAAAATGCTCTCCTCCGACCACCCGTGCACAATGGAAGGGATTTTGACGCCCCACAATGCAACTGCTGCCTCGGATGATCGCATTCCTCAATCAAGATGGGATATTTTTCCCTCTTTCGCTTCCTTTTTGAAAAGTCGCGGCGTCTCGGTACTTGATTGCGAGCCGCGTGCGGTAAATGAAGACTCCCGATGGAGCAAGGCGAAGGTTGCCTCTTTGTTTACTCGGAAATGGCCGACATCCTTTCGTGATTCATGACAGGAAATTCTTGGGCTCGCAATTTTCAGGGGATAGATGTTTAGACCAATTATTGCTCGACAGAGAAATCCAGGCTAGAGCAATACTCTAGGAAAAGTCTATCTTGTAGAAAATGAAAAAATCCATTTTGAATCAAAAATTATTACTTAATAGAGTCACGAATCGTACACAGTCATAAGTACGATATAAATTACTTGTAATAAGATTACCTAAGATGAAATAATACAGTATCTTCCACTCCAACAAGCTACAGAATGAGATGATTTTTTTGGAATCACAATAAATTTTATTTGGAATTTTTTGTCTCATAAAAGGAAGACAGTAATGGGTAAACAAGAAAATACCTGAAAGAATAGACAGTTATTAAGAGACGCAATGAAAAACGAAACCTACATAGCTACTGCATAAGCACGGTAAATAAACTATAATCCGATGAAAGTAATTGAATTTAAATTTTTTGTAAATCTGCCAATTTAATGACATTTATAGCCACTTTTTTAATCCATCATGGAAATTTAAAGTTACTAAAGGACATCACGTATTCATAATGACTTTAAAAGTGCATATGTGCGACGTCTTTCGATGCGTCAAGCGTAAGAGTTAGTATCGCTAGCGACCTTCAACTATGAACACCCCGAGATAATTTACCGCTTTCATAAACAAGGATAATACACGGGGAACATCGATTCCAACAATGTCCTGAATAGCGGGAGTCCGCTTCTAATAGCCCAAGACAGAGAAGATTATAGTTTTTGAGCAAATAGATACAATTGGAGAGTTTAGGAGATAAGCTTCAATGGTTAACAGAGAACTCCTCTTAGAGGCACACCTTAAGGCGAGTTGCGCATCAAGAGAGGATATGAGGCTGTTTGCGGTTCCGCACATGAGGCATCGTGTTCCTCGGCAAGTTGCGAAACAGCGTGAATCGATCTCAGAAGATTCCCGACACTTCGATCGGAAGCAAGGATTCATACCTTTTGACCCCTTTCATTTGATGCGGAGTTGACGGTGACCTCATCGAGCGCCACGAGCGTATTAAGTCGGTCGTCCCATTTTCAAATGTCCCTCACCAAAACGATCGTTATGGTTCGTATAAGATTTAGTACCGAGTTTACCTTTATTGGTGACGATATCTACTAAAAGTCATGTAAAATCCTTAATGCTTATGTTTATAAACAGAAAATAAACCTCTCTTCTTCTGTTGCTATGATAATTAAATAAAGTCTGATTAAGTTATTAGGTACTGATGAACAACGGTTATCTTTAATAAATTGTATAGTAAATGAGTATTATAAGGATTAATAAAAATATACTGCTTATTTTGTAATTATTCAAACAAATAAAAATATTTTAATAATAATTTAATCCTTAACTGTTTTATAAAAACAAAAATTAATAACATTTATGAGGCAATTCAATGATTCTCTTATAGCGAAGAATTGAAGGAAATTTATTGAAAATGTTAAGAAAAGGATAAACAATTTCATATATGATTTGAACTCCCGTAATCCTTATCTAACTCTTTTCTGATTAAATCATGTCTTCAGTAATATCGTTCTACCGCTTTCGGAAATCAAAAAGCTTAGAATATCATCCGATTATCAACTAAAGATCAATCAATCTCTCATCTTATCCTTTCTATTAAAAATTAACGTAGACTTAAGTTTTCATCCTCATGCATCCATGCTATTCTCCTCTCCCATCCAAAAGTAACCATGAGGATTTTTACCCAATCTCAAAGAGAAAACTCCACACGCTTCATTCGAATATAAATATGAAAATTTTTCAAAACGATGAGCGTTATTACTCCCATCTCTCAAGCGGCAGAATTCGCACGGATTGGTTTTTTTTCGTCTCTTTTCGAGTCGTGACCTCCACAACAGACGCCAACTGCGTGCATCTTTTTCATAATCCGGGTCGCTGGCCTGTTGTAGCAACCGCTCACTTTTAAAACCGACCTTGCTGCCTTTTGATTGAGAAATTGGACGTTTGGTTGTATGCATACCAAAAACGAATGTCCAAATGAATTGTAGAACGCACCTCCGCAAAGTAGTGGATCGCTAATGAGATCTGGAAAAACTCATTTTTGACATTTGCCGGATGTTTTGTTTCGTTTTTCTCGTTTTAGACGCGGAGAGGGAAAGGAGGAGAAACTGGGTCGCGGTCGCAGAGGCGGTTGCCCTTTGTAAATGAGTGAGTATTCTTTCCAGAGCGTGGATTGTAGTGCCCATACTCCACTATCAACCGAAAGGGAGGGAGATAATAAGGATGTGGAAAACCTCTCTCTCTTAAAGAATCACTTTCCGTAAATCCCTCTCCTGTCTTAAGCCCCTCTTCGTGCGAAAGAAAAATCTCGCGTACCTCATCATCAATCTCTCAACATGAAAAATTAACCCAGGATATTTTGAGTATGATTCTTTTCTGGATGTTTTTTCTTACGTACCAAGGGTGGATAGCGAAAACGTAGATTTTCTTAAGAGATTATGAAATGCGGGATACTTTTATAGCAAAGTTGTTGAAAAACGGAAGGTACGGTCCATTTATACATCCGGCAGAATAATAATTACATCTTGTTTATCCAAAGAGTGGATTTAAGCGTGGGAAATCCGAGAGAGTGAAGGATGTTGTGTAATTTAAACCTATCGTCGTTTCTTATAAGTTAATCTCTACGACAAAGAATCCAATCTCCATAAGGATACAAAAAAGATCTATGATAAAGCTGAGAATAATTCGCAGCGGAAAGAACACTTTTTAATAAAATGTACATTAGATATAAGCACTGAAAAAACAAGCATGAATCACTCTAAGACTTTTTTAAAAAATCGACGAAATGAGAAAGAATGACGTATAATTTTCCTAAGTACGTATAATAATACAATTTTAATGGATAATTAAGAAGGTATACACAAATAGAAATCCAGGAGACGTTAAAAAGAAAAAATATCAAAAGATTCGAGTTGGATTCGTAATTCAAAAGTTTAACAAAACATTAAGGGGATTATTACCCAAATTTTATAATATGAGTGGATGAATTTTATGTCCTATAATCTATCTATTGCCGCAAAGGTTTTCCTTATACTTTCCGAGTCATTCGTGTACTTATCTTTGAGGAAATAGTCATAACCAAAATTTGGGTAAATTTGCTTTGTATGGAACGTGGTTCTTCTGGGAATTAGTTGTTTGCTGTTCGTGTATATTAGAATGAACACGACGAATAAACTTCCACTCTCATCCCACTCCTTTAACTCATACCTCTTTACCTCCTCAGTTTCCATCTTTTGAGAGGGTAGCGACGAAAAAAAGGCGAGACTATAAAAAAGGTCGGTAGTGAAAGATTCTTCTTAAGGCGGCGGGACAAAGGGGAGTATATGATGGAAGCGACGATTGCGCGTCGGAGATATTCGAAAAGAGGAATAATCGAGACGTACACTTTGAGGCAAAAACACGAAAGGAAATGAATGAAGCGATAGCAAGAAGAGGGGAAATTTATCAAACAAGAATTCAAGCTTTTTCTTCTTCACTTTCTTGATTGTAATCCGCAATCTCTGAAAATTCTCCTTCGAGAGTTTTCGCAAACCATTTTGCCGGTCTTAAATTTGGGAAAAAACAACGTTGGCGATAGAAATCTGAGAAATCCTCCAAAAGTACAAGGAAAAGATAAATTACAACCAAAGGTAAATAAAGTCTGAATTTAAATGGTTTCAGCTAAAAATATATTCAAACATAACAAATATGTTTGGTTTTAGTTAATCCTTCACATAAATGAAGTTTAATAATTCTTAAAAATTCGCCGAGGATAATGAAGATTTTTTACAAGAAAGATATAAATGTTTGGTATCGCAAATAAATTTGAAGTTGTGGTAGAATATAAAAATATTCCGGTGAAGCTTCTCAAAAAACGATACTGAACGATACAGACTATTTTCATAATATTTATTTGATGAAACTGCATCGAGCCAAACAAAGTTTCTTTTCGACTAAACTCAGCACTAATCCTGCAACACTTCTCCTTCTAAAGGTTCAGTGCCTTTCGATCTCATTGAAAACATCCCTTCCAGATCCAGTAAACAAGATAAAAAGATCAAAATCTTCGCTTATGCACAAATCGCATTGAACGACGCAACAAAAAACCTCGACAACGTAGAAAATCGCTTTCGATCCCATTCCCACTCTTTCTAGACAGCCTCTCGCAAACGCACCCTGATATATCGCTCTTCTCACTCCGAGCGACGCCGAAGACCCAGCCTTTAATATACAGCGCAGATATATATGCAAATGGCGCGATTTAAAACAATCGCGGCCGAGCATCGCATAAAATATCCCACGGGCGCCGTAGCGACCATCTTCAAACAACCGACGCATCGCAGACAAATGCCGTGGAACGAGGGAGATGTTCTTATAAAGGAAAAACCTTGATTGTTGTCGGCATCTTGGCGTGTTTGCGCGCAGAAACCACCCCCGCGGGAGTCGTGGGTGGTGGGGTCTGCTGATGCGAGCCGTCTGCCAATGACGTGGGCGTGGTTTTTTCAAAGGAATGAAAACTTGCAGACGTCTCGAGAAAAAAAGAGACGCGAAGATTGTGCGATTGTCCGCGGATTCAAATGGGGTGAAGAGGGTCGGCGAGGGAGGGCGAGACTGGGGTTAACATACTGAAGCGGGGATTAAAGTGTCGGAAGCGTTTTTCGGATGGATCTCTTATCTCGAGTGGATTGAGCCTGGTAATGAACGCAGCTCCGGGTTCATGTCCCATTTGCCTGTCACTTTTTCTAAAGTGGAGAAGACTTAAAAAGGCGGTTGGAATTTTAAAAGGATGAATTACGGGTGGAGACGAGAATAAAAACGCCGATGTGAGATCGGGAGATGAGATGAAGATTGCCATAGGATAAGGGGAAATGCAAAATGGTCGGCCTTTTGAGCTTTTCATATCCTTTAAGAGTGTAAATTTTGAGGGAAGGACAGTTTAAAGGGGTTAAATCCAAGCTATCTGATTAAATCTTTTTAAAGTCATCGATCGGAACGGAATTAAAAGAACGAATAGAAAGTCCTGAATGCTAAAACATATCTTGAATAGAATTAAAGATGTTTAAATACCATTAAATAAATCTTTTAATATCTTTAAGCGGAGGAAAATAAAACCCTTTTTTGAAGACTAAGGCAAAGCGATATTAATCTACCGAAAACTTATGGTGTGGGAAAATAATAATCAAAAAGTACTTTTCAATAATCTTTCCAAAGAATATTTGGTGAAATATAGACATGATATTAATGAACCTGGAAAGACCCGTTTCTAAATTTCATTCTATCTATTGATTGTTTGTATTGAATTAAAAATCCCTTCATATTGTACCATAAACAAAAAACATCCTTTTCTATTAAAAATCCGCTCCCATCCTCTCCAATGTAAATAATCATAAATTTGTACTACTATAATTTATCTCCCAGCTTGTTGTAGGTGAGACCATTCCATAGAGCAAGAAAAACGTCGTACTGCGAGGAAATCTCGCAAGCTCAGCTTGGCGAAGTTCATGGCAGTTCGAAACGTCATTTAGAAACCCTAAGATGAGCTCATCAAAAAGCAATGCTAGTGACAAGAATATGGTAAGAGCTTTACACCTCAGAAAGATAGGTTTGTTTTCCTTTGAAATCAATAAAGGATCTTCACGATGATAAATGTGTTTGCACATACCGAGTGGGCGTCAGAAGTGGAAAAAACCCGAGGAACGAGTGTGAAGGCAAGAAAGGCAGTGGGCGTATTGTGGCTAGGTTAGGAAATAGATGAAGTCAGTGTTATAGATTACGAATTAGGGCGATAGAACAAATCTGGAGATGGTAAGGTTTTCGAAGGCGTTTGATCCAATCGGCTTTTCCATCGGCGTACGTCCGACAAACGTGAAGGATTTAGCAATCAAACGAAGTAAAACAGTAGAACGTTTCCAAAACAGAAATCGCAATTCCACTTCGATTCGCATTAGAATACACAAATACGTGCGCCAGAAGATTTAAACAGCGAGAGTTGAAGTCTCCGGGAACTTCTGAATATTGAACGCACATCCGATAGTAGCGCGCGCGCGTGAAGTGATTAAAATGTTGCACAATGCAGCTTTTTTCCTACCTCCCACATTTCCCCCACCTCACGACCGCTTGCTTCACAAACACTTCATTTTCCTAACGACGAAGAGGAAATTTCTCCGACAACTAATCACTCGACAGTAACTAACTTATGTACGTTACCTCTTGGGGCGATTAAAGTATCGCGTGCGTTGGTAATTTTTTAAGGAGGCGCTCATAATCTATGAGGCGCTAATAACTCCGATGTTAGATCCCCTCGTGACTTCATCAGGCGTTGGGCAACGGACATAAATCAGAGGACGGACGGTCGTTATTCTCGCAGATTAAGAGAAGAAGCGCGGCATATGGCAATCATCGCACCCGCAATGCTGACGATCTGCACGAGAATAGACGAGATTAATCCGCATTCCTTGGCATCCCACGCTCCCGAGGGATAAGCAGACGTAAACAATACGTCGCGGGAATTGGCAACCGCGTACCGATAATCACGCATTCATACGGACCAAAAGCAGAAGGGAGGGAAGCGCTGAGTCAAGGCGGTGGGAATAACGAGGGGAGTTCGATAGCTCCAAATAAGTAAACGTCGAGGCGATCCGCTCTGTCTACTTCTTTTGCGCCCGTTTGCGGCTGATCCGGTGCGTGGGCGATCGCTGTGTTTGCAACGTCTCATCGGTGTGACCCTCTCTTCGCCGCGAAACAATCGCACGTGTTTATTTCCTGTGGGCAGTTATTAGCAAATGTTCCTGACGAACGCAGTGTCTTCTGTTGACGGCGAAGGTCGCGTTGTTGTGAAGTCGATTCGCGGCCGTGCAGACTTTTGGATGCATCTGCGTATTGGGTGCAAATTGACCATCTGTAAACGCTGCGTCTCGAAGGGTACTACTGTCAAGTGGTTGACTAATGTGTTTGTTGCATCCGTTTTCCTTCGTTACATAAACAAACTGGAACATTACCAAGGATCACTCTTAAAATAAGGACTTTGTTTATAGTTTATCGGATATATCTTACTGCAGCACGCTGAATTTTTAATTTATTGGAGAAGAATAAGGAAATTCACATTTTAACCTCACTGTAGCACGTTTAATTGATTTAAAAATTTTATTAACGATTTTTAAATCGAATTAAAAGTCATGAACATAGCAATTTTTTTCCATGCCAATGAAAAAAATAGCAGATTAAAGAAACAAGTCCCATTATCCCTTATGGAATTGATCGTCCCATTAAAATGAACTAGATACAAATTAGACCTCGTAGATTCTCATTAACAAAGACGAATTACACAGAAAAATAAGTAATTTAATGCATTGGTAATAAAAAGGAAAGTATGATAAACACTTATAAAGCAATTTTTTTATTTACGTTTTTTGTCATCCTATTATTTGATTAATTAGATACTTTAGAGATGGTTACTAAAATATTTTTTTAAGCGTTAAAATTATCATTAACCACTAAGATAAAGGGTTGAGATCAGCTGTATTTACTACTAACATTTACGTAAGTGTTCAATGTTATTCTGCAGCTAGGGTGTAAATTTTGTCGCCGTTCTCAATTACTGTCTATCCACTAATAGAGAAGATTAGAGGATATTGGTGATATTTAGCCTATATGGGATAAATCGCTGTAAATATTTAGCACATATCATTTGATTCGCATTGGAGAATACGATGTTGTGTGTTCTGTATGATAAGTGTTCTGATGACAAATAGCTTGAGAAAAGGATGTGAGGCTTTATAATGATATGAATAAACCGCTAAAAATCAGTGAATAATATTTTCCATAAGTGATTCATCGCGTGTATTCTTCGGAAGGAAGGAACATACGTAATATTATCCCACGTTCTACTTGAGTGGATGTACTATTTAAAATCTGCGTGTGCAAAGAAATGATTCAACTGAAAAATTTAATTGTCCTTGACATCTGGTATATAAAAAGTAAGACTCTTATTTATATGCCCTTATTTAACTTCCCTATATGGCTGCATATGGAAAGATCCAAAAAAGCACACATTTTGGCCTCGACCCATTCTCCAAAGAACCGAGTAATCAATGGCTATGCGCTTGAAAGAAATATGCAGCATTTTCCCGTTCTCTCAATGCCAGGTGAAAGCTCAGGACTTTATTACGCAGGAGACAAGTTTGTTTGACGTTTGTTCTTGCAACTTTAGATAGACAATTCCCCGACTGGTTCTCCTTTCTTTTGTTTTTACAAACATTATTTCTATACTTTACTGAATGACTCTAATAATGCATGACGGACTTCGGCTATGTCGCTTAAATATGAATAAATTTATAATAATTCTGAGGATTCTCGTCTAAATTATCTTTATAAAATCTGTCGAAGAAAGAACAAGTTATACCGAATAATTTTATTCTATTCCTTCATATCTACGAAAGGATTATATGAAACATACGTAAGAGTCATCATTTTCTTCATCTCGTAATATATTTAGATTTATTCTAATATACATAGCTCTATTTGTAATATAATATACATGATTGATGTTAAACAGATATTTATTGCGGATTTACAGCTAATAATTACATCCGTATCACTCGGTATTTCTAAATGACGCACATAACCTGCCGCGGAATTATATAAATACCAGCCTTTCGAGTTCGAAATGCAGTTAACGAAGTTTCGATTGCTACAAAAAAGTTGCCTTTCGAAAAGGATTCAATGACGTCACGCTAATGATCATTATTCGCCTCAAAGGAAAAGGAGTGCTGCCGTAAAACTCACTAGGTCATCGATGCGGGTTGAGCTTGATAAGGAAACAATTTCCTTGCGTAAGATACGGCGCTGCTTTGAACAGGAGTCGTTGGCTCAAATCAGGTTAACGTCAATGACTTCTTAGGATGAGCGTGAGATGATGAATGCGGGAGATGAACGACTGTGAATGCAAACGTAACTTCGGTAGAAGGACGAAGTTAACAAGCAAAGTGAGTTAATGAATATCTTTTACTGCTTAAAACTCTCCGTTCACATCACGATTATGCTCGCGGATGGTAATTACTTAAACTCGGAAATCAGTTGACGCTAAATTATTCCATTAATACCGTTCTGCACCGCTGATCCTCCACAATGAAGGCCTTAGAAAAACCAAGGTTCCGCCCACAGATGAAATGCCATCGATTTTCCGCCTTTTTGCTCATTAACGGAGACCTCGTCAGATTTATTTCTGGACTCTTATCGCAAAAAAGTTTCGAGCGGACTGACGAGGCACATTTTAAACATGAAATTCGTGACGAGAGCTTCCAAAAAGCCTCTTCGAACCGCGGCACGACTCGATGGAGAGAAAAGCTCAAAAATTCTATAAATAAGACGGGAACAAACAGCCGAATCGTGAAACCCTGATTCGAAAACGTAACGAAGGCGCATTAGTAAAAACAATGGCATCGTTTCGATGGATCCCATCTGACGGATATAACCTTGATGGCTTCGAAAACATTGCGGAACCCGTTTCTCGGGGGAGTAAAAAATTAAAGCTGTTACTTTGATCTTGAGAATGTGTGTCGGATACCACCTGAGGCGGAGACGTCTTTCATCCCTTAGGCGGTGCGTCGGAGACGAACGGACGCCACGAGGCGTGAATTCAGGCGAGAGAAACAAGTGCGAATGCGCACTGAGAGAGACGACCGTTACAATGGGAATGGGCAATCCGTAAAAATGATGGAGGCGACGCGACGGCACCACTACAGTCGGGCACAACGAACGCGAACTGTTTCTGGGTGAAGGACGCCGGTGAAGAATTACCGAAGGGCGCTACGAACTGGCATCATGCGGTAAACCGAAGGGATCTGTTGAGGGTTGTTCGTATAACAACAGCTGTGATCCCTTCGTAGCAACCATATATATATATATATATATTAGAATAAGTACGTTCATATGTGCAATGCTTTCATTCCGATTCTAGATCCTTTAAAACATACACGACAAAATTCCTATAATATTTCACGCACTAAAATATCTGATTATCGCATGAATCTTTTCTTCGTCTCTTTTGACATTGCAATTTAATATTATACATTAATACTAATAATAATAATACTTTGCAGTGTAATGAGCGTTTAGATTTCTAGTGAAATATCGAAGTTTATTGATAAATGGTAAAAGGTTAAATGAAAGTCATCTCAGAGAGGTACAGAAATACCTTGGCCTAACCATGGCTACGCAAATTTCAAATATAAAAAAATAATATGAAATATTTCTACTTCAAAAAATAAGCAACAATAGCCCACAGCCAACCCCTACCCCAACGAAGTGTTTTATAACATATAGTGCTATAAATTCTAGTATGGTTTTGGTTATATAATACCTCGCAACTATTTCCCTGTACACATTTACTTCTCGTATATCTCTCTGATATATTATCAAAATATTATTAATCGCCTCAACATGTTATACGGGAACTGTTGGTTTGACAATAATGGATAACCTACCGCTGGTTCCTTGTGAATTAAGGAATCGATATTTCGCCTGTCAAGAGTAAGGACAGGAAAAAGAATACGGCGTTGAAACCGAGGCGAATCTGAAGGTGGACCGGTGGTTCTCCGCATGTATTTATGCAAAACGGCCGACATTTAAAAGACGGAGGCGCGTGCTTCCAGTTGAGTAACTCGGGACGGCATCAGCCATTCTTTCCTCGTTGAATATTATGCGAACGTGATTGAATTACCCTTTCCGAGACGCCTCCACCTCTCTCTCTGCTCTTTCCATCGAGGCGTTAAAGACAAAACGACGGATCGCTTGAAAAGTCTTCACTCAACGAGAGTGCCGATCTTTTGAGACCTATGAAGTACCAACCCAGACTCCCTTAGGGCAGATCCGCGACTCGAACGTGTTCGATGGTCGTTTTTACCAACATCTGCAAAAGCCTCTGGAAGCGTGGGTTTGCTTCTGGAGGAAGATGGGCACGTGGGCGCAGTGGTAGGGAGAGGATGAATTCTTCCATCCCTTCCTTTTATAATCCTCCTCCCCTCCGGAGATGCGGAGGATGGCACCGAGTGGGTGTCTCTCCTTTATTAACGGAGAGAATGCAGGTTGGTACTTCCCAGTCTGTTTCCTTTCCCTGCCCTTCTTCTCGCCTTCTTCGAACGCTTATTCGGCTAGGTCAGGGCCACTAAGACCTCCGCGCACTCCCCTTTATTCTTTTTTTCGTCCTTCCCATATATGGATTGCGGTGGAGTGAAAGGGTAGGGCTGAGAGAGAGATGAGGTTTATAATGTTGGAAGCGAGAATGTGATGACATCCCGAGGGACAACAAGTAAACGTATCGGAATCGCTTTTGACGTTCGTTCTTCTGCTAATCACCCGAATTAGAGAAAGCGAGTTGATTTTCGTATTTTTATTAATACGCGAAATAAAAAGCTTCCATTACGATCCATTCTGATTACATCATCCTAAGTTTCTAATATCCTATTAATCACTCCAGAAACATTAGGGATATTTAAGAATCTAAATGTAAATATGAAGATAATTCTATTGTCATTATGTCATTCAAATTTTTTAAGTAACCATTCGCATGTATAGGGCACCTTTCCTCATTCCGCGATCTTTTATTGCGTAAGAGACATAAAACATTCTTCAAAACTCCTATTCGGAATACGGAATTTGGTTTCCGAAATGAATAATAATAAATCGCTATATACAGCTTCAGATACCAAGCGCTAAGGAATTGATTTATCATTATGATGTAATCTTTTGAATAGTGAGTTATCATTCCAATCATCAATTAAGTTTGGAGCATGGATGAATTGTGAATGAATTCTGAAAAAGATATATATTGCATGTGGGTGGTCGATTTCATAAAAGAAAGCATCTCTTAAACCCTATATCGGCAAATCGATCATTTCTCCTTTCCCTATCGCAAAATACGTCATCGAGCCAATAAGCCCTGAAAATTAAATCGTCCGACTAGAAAATTAATCGGCAGCCAAGAAGAAAAGATATATCATTCGGCTCGTTCTCAATGCTCCGAGAGCAAAAGAACCCAATTAGGTCAATCGTTACACCTTTCAGCGTGGAGAATGCCGACTCTTTTTGTGGCAGCGCAATGCAGTTCGATCGACGTTTAAATAATTGTCGGCCCTTCCTCATACCGTGTACGCCCTCTGACGTTAAAGATTCGTCATCGCGATACTTACGTAATTGCAACACGTGCATTGCGTCAACGTTCTCGGAACTCCACTGAGGAAAACTCGAGTGGAAAGGATGCGTTTTCCTTTATAAGTCCGAGTAAAACGGAGGCGTATTTATTTTTCATTCTTATTTATATCTCGCTTCTATTTTTGGGGTTAACTGTCCGAAGAGATGTAGTCGTACTGAGCTACAGTGACTCATTATTGAAACCTCTATGATAAATACGTATACTGAATAGAAAGAAAAACGCCTCCATTCAAACCTCTGAAGTATTGTTAATTCAAATAGAAGTAGTAGCATTAGTAATATCTTGTGTTAATTTCGCCAAATAAAGTCGATATCTATCCATTTTATAAGGGCAACTTTAGTATAGATGAAATCAAGGACTAGGAATAGATTTCCCAATTACCTAAGAGAAGTGGTAAACCCTTTTATAATGAGTGAATTTCTGAAAACAGCGGAGGCCCTGTTGGAAGGAAGAATTAGATCATTCACTCACACTTTCGCGGTCTAGTTGAAACTAGTGAGAAAAAGTGCTCTAACCGGACCAACGACTTCCTTTTGAGTCGCAAGCCATCGGGAGCTAAGAGTGAGTAATGAAATTATGTCAGATCGACAGAAAGGAATGAATGATGATAAAAACCATTAATCAACTCACTTCAGTACTTTGTACATTCTTTCGCATCGAGTCACGTAGTATTCGATGCAAATGTACACTGTTTGATTGCGGTTGACGAAAAAATAAGAGCGGAATGGAAAGTTACTCTCTTATTCAAATCTCATTAGCGAGGTTTAAACATTCGTCACGGATACCCGTGCATAACCCGCATATGGAATAACCGTGTCTTCCGTGACTCAGATAAGATAGCTTTGGTCTTTTTTTTTGAGTACGTCCGAAATGCTTTCACCCGCATCGCATTTGCTATTCAACGCTGTGCTCATTTTCAATACTTAATTCATCACGACGCACGAGATGGATGAAAAAAACGTACTGCGATGCTTTTCATTCGTTTGGCGCACGACAAGATGAAAACACGCCTGCTGTGACTCGAAACGAAGCATTATCTTCTTTGGCTTAAGTAGGTAAACCATGCCAAATTTTTACGAAAATGAAGAAATGTCATCACCCGTCATGAGATAATGATAAAAAATTCAAATATTTGAATTAGGTAATATAAGCATTGCAATCATGTTAAATTTGGGTAATAATTTATAATAACTTTAATAAATAAACCAGCGGCCTTCCATTCCGCCTTCTCCTAACCTTGGAGGATTAAAAAAGATATTTGATTAATTACTTAAACTGTAATTCACGGTAAAGAAATATTGAAGTTTCGGTTATTAGATTTGCTAGCCAATTTGCCTTCACAGCTTAGTACGTAAACTGTGGCAAAATCACGATACAAGTATCAAATTTCGAAAGATTTGGATGAAAAGTATGATTTTCTAAGACGAAAACACTAAAGAATGAAGCAATTATATGGAATTTAAACTCAGTTAACACGTACGTATTTCATTGATAAAATGCCGAAGGGCAGACAATTCAAATCAAATCGCCTTCTGTTCAAAACAAGAAACAATCGCAGTGCGGCATCAATAAGTCATACGCCTCAACTTCCTCGAACGATCGATTTCACTCGCGCTAATCGAATCAAAATAATGAAACCAGCCAGAATGGGTAGATTTATTGGGATTGGTAATCAACCTCCTTTCTCGTGCAATCTCAAGTTGAGCTAATAACTTCGGTGAATTACGAAGAAGTTGCGAAACATTGTTTATGCGCGCTGCGTCATTAGCATGCTAATTAACCTCATACCCGATTCCTAACGTGGTGTCGTATTACGGAAAGCGTCTTCATCTTCAATAATGACGACCTGAGTTATTTAACTTGCCCTGAGTTCGTCCTTTGCACACACGGCAGCAGATCTCCGCATCAAAAGCGATTACGAAACCCTTCTCCGTATTAGACGTGTCGTTTCGTAAAAGGGCTAAAAAGCGGGATGTCTCAACTCGTGAAAAAAAAACTGCCGGCACCATATGGTACGAAAACATATGACGTGCGGAAACGATGGATCGATCTATCGAATCCGACACCGGATCGCGCATTTATCCCCCGTATGAAACGTAACGGCTCAACCTAAAGGGTGATTCGGGTCTGGTGCGAAGGGAAAAGAGATGAATGAAATTTTTTTGCGGAGTGAGAAGTAGCGATTCGGCCCAGATGAGAAAACGACCGCTGGGTTATTCCGTTCGGGGAGAGGGATAAAAAAAGAAACGGCCCATCAAAGCGAGACGCCATATGGCCAACTTTGCGATTGATATTTGAAGAAAATCGATCCAGTTATAAAGCTGCAGCGGGTGCAATTTGCCCAGTTGGGAAAAATGGGTCGTAAGCGAGGGAATTATATATCTATAGGAGGCGTGATCAAAATCGTGAAATTACGGATGTGAACTGCGGTTTCTACTAAGGTAATTGAACAGTTATAATTGCAGTTTCTAAACGTTTTTCTCCGGTACATATAACTACCTCTTGCAAGGACATCAGCATCCAGTCTCTTTCTAGATGCAATTCCTCGAGTATTCAAGCATACGCAATTTTCGTCTCTAAATTAGCACAGAAGGGGCAATAAAATAAGATAGGTAAAGTCATTTAAAAATTCTACCATTCAGAGAAGATATCAATTAATGTCGATAGCTATCTTCAATATGAATACAGATATTTAAAAAAATCCTACGAAAGAATTGCATATTGAGATTGATATTTTCTCGCATAATTCTTTAAATATTATAAATTTAAACAATCTAAAACATTCTACTATATTGAGTCAGTGAATGGTAAACCTCTCACAAATAGCAGTCATAGGTCATAGTCATTTCTAACAGTTGTGATAATCATCGTTATTATATGAAGGAGATAAAACTCTACATTTCGGTCTCAAAAGTTTATTCAAAATAAATCCTAATCACTAATATTTAATGAACAGTACATTCGGACTCTCCGTAAAAATTCCCGATGCTCATTACAATACATGGAATACATATACTTCTGTCTCTATTTCACGGTTCATCGGGTATTGCCATCATCGTGTATCATACCTACACCTAATCTCAAAAAAAACATAAAATTCCATGGTTACGTAGGATGGAATAAATCATCGCGAGATTTCAAGTTAAAAACTATAGCGGCCGATGGCAAATTACCAACGTTCTACGATGTGCTTCGTTTCAAAGTAGATGCGCTCTCTATTTAACAAACCTGCAAACCTAAACGAAGCAAAAAATACGCCATATTTTATCTTTCTTCGATCGTTTCCCTCCATAATAGTGCCACTTTTCTACATCAGAAGGTGGAACACGGGTCGTAGGCGGAGTAGTTGTGGGCGCACGCTGGTCCAACGATGGCAAGAACCAAAGCTCCGAGTCTCAATTTCACGCAAACGTGGATGAGCAACAAATACGCTGACAAAAAAGTAAACCAACAAACCTCATTCGTCGAGATGACGTACGGGGGCGCAAAAAAAGAGCAGGTTTTTAGGTGGAACCTGCGGCAGGTGGGGGCGACCGCCCAGGGTGATGCTTCGTAACTTGAAACGGAATCTCACAATGGAAAATCATCTCTCAAGGTCTACGTGCTTCCACTTGCAAATGCATAATTTTTGAACGATTCCATCTGTTGCGCATTGTTCTGTCGAAGAGTTGGCTGCTGTCGCTAATACTTCGTACTCATTGGAGTCGTTAAGGAAATTACCGATTATATAGGAGAGCAAAGAGAATGTATGTTAAAATTTAATATTTATGAGCGTGCGTTCATAATCATGCATATAATAACCTCATACAGAACTGTCTAATTAGAGAACTTAAAGACATAATTGTGAATATTGATAATAATTTATCATCCTTTTATATTAAAAATCACTCCTTTAATGATCGATAAAAATGTTCGCAACTAGTTGATGGATCAAATGAAAATGTTAAATTTGCTATCGTAAGATCTAATGTTCAGATATGAATTTTTTAAGTTTCTTTCAGGTTTCCCTCTTAAGAAATGACCATTAAAAAAATATATGATTACAAGATTGTTAAAAGGAACATTACGTAGCACTTGAGTGCCAATGGGAATATGGAGAGTTTACCTCCGATTTTAATTGAGAACGTTGTCGAACTAGGCTATAATATTGAAGGAAACATCAACTACAAGATAAATAATGAGATATTTATCGCCTAAGAAATATCATTTCGATATCAAATGACAGTTCATTGGTATAGTAGATATTTCATTAGTATAGTAGATATTTCATTAGTATAGTTACATTTAACTTGAGGTGAGTTTGCGAGAAATAATCATAATATTCCCTCTAAACTTAATATCACATCCACATCTCAATCCCTATTCTTCCAAATTGGTGATATTTTACTAAGTAAGAACTCTACTGTTGGTATAAACTTATTTTCCTGACGTCTCTTTAAACTTTGGCCGGAGACTTCAACGGCTGCATCGTCTCACTGGCGTCGATAAGGGAAGCCCCCAATCACAGTAAATGCCTAACAATCAACCTCCGTTTCTATGAAGATGACCCCACGAAACGAACCATAACACCCTAGGATTCGACCGCAGTCAATTTGTCGCTCCACATCTCTTTTTCGAATCACAGCTCGGAAGTCATCGTAACGACGAACAGCTGTTCTCCCTTAGACCATCACCCGCCCCTTCGAAGACGAGCGGCCGATATTAACATGTCTTTTGAGCGTGGAAGTCGTCCTTGAAAGTCCTTCCTCGCCCACGTACGGAATAAAAAAAGTTCCTCGCGAGGGATGTACGCGCGCTTTCGAAACATTTCGGAGGGAGAATATGCGAGAAACAATCAGCGCTCTTTCAAGGTCCTAAGTGAGGTATTTAATGTGTCGGCTGAGATTAATGACGGAGATATCGCAATGCGTGGCTCTTTTTGAAGTGGCGAAATGACAATAACACACGCTCGGGTGCGGGATGTAAAGTGCGGTGAGCGGTGCCTTCAAAGAGGTCCAACTTTTTATTCCCTTTTGTTTCTCTTTGGTGAAATTCCTTCTGGGAGTTTCGCCATTAGGAGAGACGCATCCGCACCTGTACCTGCGGTCGCATTTCTTCTTTCAAAGGGGGCGACCGTTTCTATGATTCTTTCCTGCCGCAACCATATCACTTTATTCTTATTTGTTCATCTCCACGTGTGCGCCTCTGAATAGTGCGACTTATTAATCGACGGCTGTTTGTTTTCCTCCATGGATTCTGTGGGTGTAAGTACGATCCTGTGTTATGCCCGCTCGTTATGACCTTGAGTTTTTTACTCCGGTGTTTGAGATGAAAAATATCTGCGGGGTTATTTTGGCGATGGGAGAAAAATATAATTATCTGAAGGAACAACAAACGTGCAAGATATATTAAATGGATTTTTTTTCCTATAAAATACGAAAAATTCAATCTGAACGATTTTCGTAATACAAGGCGAGCCTTATTAATAAGATTATTTTAAAAATCATATTACTATCCATGCAAAAAATCCAATCTTTCTCAGTGATCTGAGTAGAATAAATTGACAAAAACTTGTACAATTCAGCTAAATGGTTTCGAAACTTCATTACTGGAAAAGTTTTCTCGTAACACCTCACGTTAAATAACACGCGGTTTCAAAACGAGAATAGACGATAAAAGGACAGAATATTAATTACTGCCATAAATTACAGTTGAATAATATCCATTTGTGTTACCGAGAACAATAGCTTTAGATGGAGGAAGGACGAACATAAAGAAGTAAAATATTTTTTACGTCTCTAATAACAAGCGAAGGAAATTCATCAACACGAAAACTTCAGATGGGGTCACAGTTATGAGGGAACCTATTCTGGAGAATATAAAACTGAACAGATCTTAGGAGAGTTAGGTAATGGTTTATAACATATTAACGAAAAAAACATTTGAATTGCTACATTGAATTTCGTCGTACACCATGAAGCAGGTCATTGGAAACAGACCGCGCGGCCGCGAAATTTCTCTCCTCCTTCCAAGGTCGGCATTGAGAAATCTTCGAAAATTTCACATCCGAGATGTAACAAACTGCTGCTTCCCCCATCGACAAGAGTGGTGAAATTAGTCGTCGAAGGAATCTTCGACAGCCGGCAAAATACCCATCAAGGCGCGAATTTTGCATGAAAAACTACGCCGCTTAACCTGGAGGGTTATTTTGCCGAAATTTTTCCTAATTCTTCCCTTCCAGCGGCCACCATGATACCTCCTTCCTCCACCTCTTTCTCAATTATGCAAAGCGACGAAGAGATATGGGATACCCGTTCGCTTACACCTACCTACCATCCGGCTCCCTCACACTCCTCCATCGAGCATTTCAAAATTCCTGCCGTTGTTTATCCCTCCTGTTTGCAACGATGGACAATTTCGCGTCTTGCGATGATGCGTATTGTACACTTGGGGATATTCGATAGGTCACGAATTGTACGCCCACGAGAGCCGAATGTTTGAGGATTGCGACGTCCTTCCGGCAGGTGGATCTTCAGAATGACGCTTAAACCGGAACAGGTGCTGCTGTGGTCCGTGCGAAACGTGAGGAAAAAACTATCGTGGGCGGAAAAATTCGATTCGAAAGAGAGAGAGACTTTAAGTGTCCCGCAACGAGGTATTCTATGGGAGGGGCAGAGGAGAGGTGAAAAGAATTGGAAAATAGGCAGAAAAAGAGGCTGGCAAACGAGATGATGAGAGAAGCTGAAAGGAATATAAATATACATTTGTTGTTTCCCTACTCACTACTACTCTACAAGACGGTTTGAAGCGTCTTAGGCGAATATTAAGCAAAAATGCTTCTGTGACTCGGTTATTTAAAATCTTTTCCTTGTCCTTTAATTCCTTAGGCTTTGGTGTGTAAGTAGTCTTATCTTACTTTACATCCTAATAAGTAGTTCATATTAAGTCTTTATCGCCTAGATTATACAAAATATAAATTTGGAGGGAATGTCGGTGAGGGATATAGTTGGATAGGCATTTAAAATAGAGAGAAACATAGAAACAATGAATCTGCAGTCAAGCATAACAATATGAACTGATGGGAATAAAGTCATAATAGCATAATTAGGTAGATCATGGAGAAAATAGAAAGAAATTTATGTGAAATATTAGATGAAGTCTGATGATAACATCGAGAAGTAATTAATCACAAAGCTTGAAATATGACAAACTAGAAGAATTTGGCAAACATCGTTTATCATCTGCAACTGAGAGTAAAATAAAATAAATGGAGAAAAACAAATTTTATAGAGGAGAAGAAGGAGAAACTGTGTGGTGGACAAAAGAAGAACGCAGGAAGATTGATTGATTCAAGTAAGACTTTATAAACACATTTCGTAACCTACGTAACCAATTAGCGCATCAAACCAGCGACTCTACTGAAAGTTTCTCTCTCTGCCAAACTCTAACTCTTAGAACAAACATTCTTGGGAGAAACAACATAAAGTTTTAATAAATCTTCCATCGTGAAAGGTAAATTATTAGGGAAATCGACGCATCGAAAACACAAAACTTGCTAATTAGGGAGTCTTGAGAGAATGGGCGAAGTCTCGGTAGGGCATAGCCCTTCCTGGACCAGCAGGTGGGCGTCAGTGGGTCCTAGGAATCTTTGGCGAAGGCTTTTAAAAGGCGAGAGAAAAGGCCACCGGCGTGGACCGGTGGAAGTAGGACTTCGGAGAGAGTGGATATTTCCCTACACTTTCGATTTTCAATCCTCTGCTTCCGCATGAGCAAAACCACTCTCGCTTGTTTCCCTCGAGCAATACCGGTGTCTTTTTAAGAGGTGGGCCTTTGATTCATTGGGCTCTTCCCTTTCGAGTTACGTGAGAAGATTTTCGTTTCATCTTTCTCTCTAACGAGCACACGTAATTCTCCGAAAGAGTCGGCACTCCTTTTCCAGTTCCGCTTATTTACATGCTCATAAAATATTCATTGTAAAAAGAGCCGATAATTTGAAGCCGTGACGTCTTGTAGAAGCCGATTATGATCTTAGTTATAAAGGAGTGCTTGTTCGGGGCAGACGGGTTTCGAGCCACGAATATCGACAGCTCTTTAAGGATATACTCGGAGAATATTCTCGTCATGCTTTACGTATTATAGGCATTTAACGCGAATCCTCCTTCGAATTGTGGAAAATGTCACTTCTCTATTCTAAGTAGCTTTGTTAAGAAAACCTGAATACGAGAGGGCTAATATTACTTGCCTATACTTCTATTTACTCCTAATGATGATTACAATGCTAATATTACACCTAAACAGAGGACCATGAACCATCACGTCCTTTAGACTTAAAAGAGAAATTTCTTAAAGATTTTTCAAAAAATATTTCGATAAGATCAAGTGAATGTGTTCATATAAAAGTTTAAAAGGATCAGAGTTATTCATTGATTTAATCTATTCGTTACAATACGATTTTAAGCATCGAGTCAATTTTAAGTGTATCAATACAGCGTGGGAAGAGTTAGCCATAAACTTCTTTGCGTAACGTCCGTAAGTTCTACAAGGAAGTATGATTCTTATTCTGAATTTAAATCACTGGTTCCGTAATATTATAAGCATCGTAACCAAACACACCCGATGCTATAGAAAGAAAACATCAGATCTTCCGGTTTCCGCTATAAAAATAAACTCTGTTAATAACGAGCGATTTAAAGTCAGTTAAAAAGATCCCACAAGGAAAACCTATAGACGAGGAAACTATAAAATTTAAGACGTTTTCTTCTCCTCGAAGCCGAGTAATGTTTCGCGTTGCTCAACCGGAAACCAGATTCTATACACTTTCAGTGGAAGTGCTCCGTCCGTTTGTTCTTTCCCGCAGAGATTAAAGAGGCGGTCGCGATTTTCTAACAGGGCACCCACGTCTGTTTCATATCGACAGCCGGTGGGAAATGTTGAGCCACTTATGAATTATGGAAGCATGTATAAACCCTACGCCTTCTCTCGATGGAATGGAAAAACCGATCCCTTGCCCCATTAGCGTGTGTGCCATTCTTTAGATGATTTGCATCCATTCCTTTCTCTCGTCAGGAAAAAAAATTCCCGTGCATTTGGGCCTCATTAGTAGTCTACGGTAAGAGGCGTGTGTGACCGACAACAAGGAACTTGGAACGACGTCTGCAGAGCCCAACGTTCCAGTACATCCGCTTTTAAGAAATGAAAAGTTTCCCAGAACTCCGATCGTTACATAATGTCGATGTGAGTTGCGCCTGGAGAATACTAAAATCGAAATAGCCTTTCTTTAATTAAGGAGGAAAAGTTTGCAGAAGGGGCATTACTTAATTTGGGTGGAATAATTATACCCGAGGGTACGAGACTTCGCAAGAGTCACGCACGAGTGCAATAACACGGGAAGGCGCCGATGTGTTCCAATTGAACCGAATGTAATTGCCGGATTAACAAATGAACTTCACTGTTTCTTCTGTTGGACTGTTATCTGATAAAAACATTATATTAAAAAATCATAAAATTCTATAGTGTTCACGAGAAGTTCATAAACCCATATTTAATGATCTTCATCGTTCAAAAATAATTATGACAAACAAAATATGAAGAATAGTTATGCTGGCTCGTACAATGAACGTAAATTACCTTTTAAATACTAATAGGAAAGATTTTTAGATCCCAAATCTATAAGAGAAAAGGAAAAAGAGAGAGAGAGAAAAAACCCAAAAACTTTTCCTTTGGAAACTTTTACGAGTATTTTACACAAGTACGGGTGTGATTGAATTGTGATTGGCTTCAATGAATACAGAGCGAAAAATGTAACGGAATGACTATGATTTAGTTTCTCCCATACCCCACTCTAAACTATAAATACACACTATGTAACTATATTCACATAAATATACTGAGGAAATATTTACTTTAGAACCTTGCTTTCTCGTATCACGAAGTTTATGAGTTTTTCTAAACATACGCTATAATTCGTGGGAAGGAGCGAGTATGAGGCGAACACTCAATTACTTTCCCGACCGTTTATTCTAGATTTACTGCCCGTCGCATCTGACCACATGCCACGGCTCTGATACCCGCCCTCTCTCACGAAGTCCGAACAAGTGAAAGTGGTCGGCCGAGAGAAATAAAATTATGTGTCCCCTGTCCATTTCCCCCTAGATAAAAGCATGGAAGAGGCAGAACATGGAAAAGTAGAGTTATCTTACATAAGAGCGTGCAATATGAGATGTTCTGAGAAAAGCCGATTTATAAAAAGGTTTTTTCGCACTTCAAAGGGAAGAAAATGAACTGTTCCAAGAGGAGAGAATTGGAAAAAAGTAAGAGTCAATTACGTTAACGTTTCTGCAGAAATTTTCACTCACTCGCCGCCTTTTTAGAGACTCAACAGAACAGAATAGCTGTTCCTTTGTGAGGTACGTAAAATATGAAAGGTTTTAGGAATAGTTCCAGTTCAAAAAATTAGCATATCCTCTAGGAATGTAGATTCCTCTAGATACTGATATAATTTAAGGCATATTTACCGAAAAAATCAAAATAAAATAAGATTTAAACAAACATGAACTATTAAAAATGCTCTATTATGATCAATTATGAAAATTATTCATAAGGTTAAATTGTGTTCGGATCCTGAAATAATACTTCTCAAATACCTTCTGAGCAAATATGTTACCACACGTGCCATGTATTGATATTTTATTTCTTATAAAATTCTTCAGTCTGAGTGATAAATTAAAGTTGAATGATTGAAAAAACTGTCTGCGAATGTAAAAAAATGATTACAACGCGAATTATCCGATGATTAAAATCCCTTTCATTTGAAAGCGGAAGGGCTTTGTCCCTTCCCTCTCATTGCCCTCGTTTTTTAAAGGTTTGACCAAGGAGGAACGTGTACCTGAAGACCTACACGTTGAGGCGTTGACCCGCTCACTTCTCTTTAACTCGTATATTATTAAAAATCTTGGGAGCCGTAGTCACTAGCGGAATCTCTCTTCACGCAATTTGGCAACATTTTCTGAAAACAGCATCCCACGCCCGAAAGAGAGTCTGTTTCCACTAACCTTCGAAAAAGAAAACCTGCTCTAACACCACTCCTGCGCCCGAGGCTTTACTCTTCATTTGCAAAACGCGTCGGCGGCAGGATGGTACCCCGTGGTACACCGGCGAAATAGCTGAAGGTGCCGAGCTCCTTTTTAAGGAGCGGGGACTCCCACGTCCCAATGAAGAGAGCTGATACAGGGACTGAAAAGTGGGCGTAGAGAAAAAAATCCGAGGTGTGAATGCTCTTTCCATTCTTCAAAGTTGCCCATTACGTACCACCACCGGGAAGCGAACGACTGTATTAAAAGAAACATCTTCCTAAACTTTTTTTAACGATTTTGTCCGAAACGGGATACAGTTTTGGAGCGATCAAAGATCTTTGGATGAGCGCAGTTTTCTTAGAAGCCTCGTCTGGCTATCTTAGCTTGGCGGAAGAGATTTCCTTATATGAACAGAGAGATTTGGAGACCTCGTCCTGCAGACTGGACCTCTTATCTTTTTTGTTTTTACGGTCGTTGTCCACCGAAACGAAATGTGGCGAGGAATGCGTTTAATTCCCATGTCTGTTCACTCGAAACGGGTTCCCCGCTGAAGTAATGCATCGCTCTTATGGTAAAGGGGTGCATCTTATTGACCTTGCTGCTTTAAAGTCCTCTTTAGCATGCAAGTACATCACCTTCCGAAGAGAAGGTTCTCGAACTGCTTTTTCCTTGAGGAATCGCGGAGGAATAATTTGGAGGAGGAGAAATTTTGGCAATTTTAGCAGCGATATTTTTACTGCCTGATTTCTCAATCAAACAAAATTTTAATAATTGTAACACGTCTCGCATTTGATGAAATTTGATTTGAAATTTGAAAGGATTTCACTCTTATAATATTAGGTAATTTTAGTTAAAATTAGGTAACTTGTATGCTTTATAAAAGGAAATAAATGATATTAAGAAATATAAATGTTAATACGAAGATTACGAAGTAAGAAATGTACTAAAAAATTAAAGAATAAGAGGATAGATTAATATTAATTTTTTGCACAGGAATGAACAATATTCATAAGATATGATGAATTTAAAAGTGCTCAACTTCAACTTAAATTAGGGGAAAATACCCTTCATCAATTCTGGAATCTAAAAGAGGAAATTGAGAAATTTGTCTACGGAACAAAAATTCGAAAAATTTAGCCGGAAATTCTTGAAATTAATAATCACCTCCAAATAGACTCCCTGAAGAATGCTGAAAAATATTAACAGCTCGAAGTATATTCATAGAAAGCTATAGGTCCATATATGAAACGTGGGAAACGCTTGCAAATCCGCGAACACGCTACATCCTTTGTGCGAGTAGTCATAGATGATTAGATCATTTCCCTTATAAGGCTAGGTCCAGCAACATCAAAGCCGGAGCGGGGTTGGAACATCGACCGCCTTTTATTTTCACGCAACTCAAGGCGAGGAAATTTACCGTAATCTGTATCTCCCAAACTTCCTTTCTCGGGCAAACATTTCGGAACGATTTTCATTTTCACGCTCGAGGTTAGAAAAGGGAATAATTGGGTCGTTCCTCTCTCCTGCATTACGTAAATTTCGCGAAACGAGTACTAAGTTCCTGTTAGGAAAACGCCTTCTTTATCGACAGCTCTCGTTCGTTGAACTCACCACTCGACTACAAACGGACGAATGTGTCCTTATCGAATTTTAAACTTCTAACGTGCGCTCCGATAAGGGATGTATTACGTCAGTAGAGACGTGATCGGAAACGTATTGGCCGTGTATTAGCCGTGTTCCCGACGCGGGAAAATATGTCCATCGTGACGCTCCGCGGATACGTTTAACGACTTCTAGGTGTTTCGCGTTGGCGAAATATGTCTGTATACGCTTTCTCTTCGGCCAGACGGGCAATATCCTATCACTTGGCACCACGGGCGTGTGATTTTAATTGCGTTAATGTGCGATAATTGAGGCTGAAATCCATAAGCTCCAAAATACCGTTTCAGAAGGTACGAGGTTGTGAAACTCGGATGAAGTTCAAAGAATGGAAGCCGTTTCATCGAAAGCTTTTACCTTTCCATTTCGGCAAATAATTAGCATCATCCTTCGTTACGACATATCATGAGAATCGTTAATTGTAATCATCAATTATTATCAAAATTAAAAATTTATGATACGCAGTGGAATGGAGTTGGGTTTGAAAAGAAAGTAATAACCATTCAATATATATAGAAACAGTAAACTGCTATCATTTTTCTATATAAATGCCTAAACCATCGTATTTTTATAAAGGGGAAAGTAAAGTGTCTTTAGCACAGTAGGGTTCTAGTTTCTATTTCAAATAATATATTCAAATAATGGGAAACAGCAATGAAAACATTCAAGGAATAAGGAATATTTCGGTTTCAGCCGTGCAAAAAACCTATAACATATTCTGAGAGCGACTACTACTAATACTCATTTGTATCCAAACGTTAGTAGTCTATTATGAGTTGGGATACGTATGAAGGAACTCGATATTATTGTTATTCAAACCCTATTAATGCAAAATAGACACCGAGATGCAAAGATATGCGGCCATGGCGCATGTCCGGAAAAGTAAACGAATCCACTCGACCACGCTCAGATTTTAGGCTCATCTATGCCTCCCGTTGAAGCTCCCCTTCTGCTCTTATACATTACTATTTAGCGAAGGGACTCGAAAATTCCGTTGGACGGTCATTCTTCCAAACCGTAAAAAATGTCTCACGCGATTCCTCAGCGCGGAAAGAAACTCCATGGGAAACTTTAGATACAGATATTTTTATTTAACGGTCCATAAGGAGTCGTAATATGTTCTCAGACCAATCTCTGTAACTATTTGCTGTTAAATGTATTGAAGTTCATGTTAACGCACGAAAATTAATCTTCTATGAATAAGTTTTTCAGTTACTTTTTACCACTTACTAACTACTACTTACTAACAATTACTAGAATATAAAAATGTAGGGATCTTAAATATTGTATCTTTATTTTAGCCTGAAACCATTCGTATGTATGTATTTTTTCTATTGTGATACGTATAGTATTTCAAATGAAGAGTGTAGACAAGGCGTTTATATGTATACGTTCACTAAAATGTAGAATGGGAGAGAACATACCATTTTACATATTCGCAATTACGAATCTAAATCGAAATTAAACCTTTGGTAAATAAAGGTGGATAAAGTATCACGAGCGAAGTTTACGATATATCGTAGCACCCTTCAGATAATTTTTCATCATCCTCTATAGAAGGGCTAATTTTACTTATTTACGATTAAAGTATACTAAAGTTTCTCTGTAATGAAGTGCTTTTGATTACCCCAAACAACTCAAATTGTAGAAAAAAGTCAGTAGATGCTATTTTATGTACTTAAGCAACAGTACTTACTAATAAAAACAAGTAACATCGTTATTTCAATCATCGATTAAATTTAGAAACTTATCAAGGATTCAGAAACTTCGAGAGGAACTCTCTTGGAAGGTCATTTAGTACACCGCATTGAGGACAGCCTTGCATATTTTTACTTTTCCAATCAGTTTCTCTTGGGAGAAAACAGCAATCACAAACGAGTATCTCTTTTTCAGTCCCGCGGCACTCCTGCGGTTCGACTTCCTTCCAGATTTCGCGTTAAAAATGACAGTATGCGAGAATGGCTGCCGCTGGACCGGAACGGCATTGGTCGGGAGTGAAAGTGTATTTAGAAACTGCGATGCATTTCCATCGTGCACAGAGAGTCCTCTGGTGACGGTACAGGAGTGCGCACTTGGAGGAGAGCGCGTGCCCTGGATACGGAATTGTTTTTGTTCCCCGATTGGAAGAACCGTCGCCGATGAAACAAACTCTGCTCTATTTAACGCTCGTGGCTGTCGAAACGAGAGTGAAATGTGTGCTCTCCTTGTCCGAAGAAAAACATCGCGTTCTAATTGTCCGTCATACGCTCCACTGGTCAAGGAGAGATGATTGAACGTGTGCCTCTACGTACGGCCGCTCAGTTCACGCACATTCGCACGTTCAAATTACCGTAAATCTGGCAATTTTTTACATTTTTCATCATTTAAACATATGTTGACGAATCTTTTAGGCTTATACCATATATAAATTAATATTAATTATATTCCATAATTTAAGCTTCTTAAATTTAAGCTTATATTGTAATAGCACACATTAAGGACCGACTAGGTTACTGAAAGTATGAAATTAAAAATGTAAAAAGGAAACGACTTTCTATCGACTTCTATTAAAAATATACTACCTTAGTTTCATTCTGGAGAAATTGACGGTAATGGTTATTAAAATAATCAAATCTAGAGAAATGAAGTTAAAGTACAACTGTTTACGTTACAGATTTTGAATGGAACATATACGTGAAAAGTAGCAACGGGATTCAAAATATCATAGCAGAAAATATAAAACAGAGAGTTAAATAGATCGATTTTTTATAATCTGTAACTTCTCATAAAATTAAGAACCTTTCATCAGTCCGAGGATTAAATGACAAAAAATTACTTTTACTTTACATCCTGTACATTTGAATTTCTCCTCCTCTCATAATAACTTAATATTTCGTAGTCGACATTCACACTCTTATTATACATTCACTTCCGACGCAAGTTACGTTACTTTCTCTCGCCCTAAGGATGAATTAAATTTATCGTCCGAAAAGTTATGTGGAATAATCGTGGGTGGAGAAAGGAAATCTTTCCTCGACAAGATGCACGTGCGTAAGAGTGTGGAAAATGGTTATGTTAGCGAATATGAGGCTGTTTTCGTATTCAAGAATCATCCTCTGCTAGAGGTAATGAAAACGTGACTTGTTTTCATTTAATCGATGAAGTAAATAATGAATGTTTTTGAATTCGTAGAAGATGGTATGCATAAGAATGCATCACTCTTTTTGCTTACCGCTTTGAGAATTACGCCGGGTAGCTTCATTGGCTGACTTAAACTAGCAACGAAAAAACAAAGAATTACTGACTGACTACTGTACTGACATACATTTAAAAAATTTTGAAGCTTACGAGAAAATTTCTCAATGGTAAACTTTGACTTACAGAGCCTAACAAAAGAAATTCGCATCGGTTGATTGCCTTTATGACTGGATAGTTCCATTTTTGTTCACGCACGAAATAAGTTATAACGAGAGGAAAATAGCAATAAGCCATACAGATTAACACTCATTAGAGACTTGAATGATTGTCGTAAAACACCAACACTCAGATGCTCACTCTCCCTATCGGTATTTTCCCACCGTGAAATCTGCGAACTCCGTGATAAATCGACTCGTACTTCATAAATATCCGATGGCACCGAGATTAACCATCAACCGTGCAAAATTTTATAACTTTCCAGCCTTCCTTACTGAGTAAGTTACGTCTGGGAGGGCATCGTAAACCAGGCACGTAAACATTTCTAAAATTGACAAGCGACAAGTAACGCCACCAGTTGAAATCTCCTGCACGATGAATTACGAGCGGTACCGCTCGCTGTCTCGCCTATCTCATCTTGTCTTTGCAAAAGCTGGACCAAAACTTTATGTATGTTTGCATTTCCCTATCAAGATTTCCATTATTAGATAAAGGACCAGCAGAGTCAACGTTTATCCGCGAAGAATAGCATATTTCTTCCGTTCAGCCGCGTCTACGACACCAATGAGTGGCGTATAAGACATGATTGATATTAGACTGGTTCCTAGTCGGGACGAAGTAACTAAAATTTTAACAAGTTTTTTAATTCCATGATTTGCATGATTCCAATGGAACGGTAGTGCGAGTGCCTTTCCACATATATACGAATGTACGAAAAACGAGATTGAAAATTTCTGCTGAAGACGATGTTGAAAGCGAGTGCGTAGCGCGAGGAGCGAAACGCGGCTATAAATGGACGAATACGAGATGAGATCAAAATTTCAGTGCGCTCAAATACCGGTTTGCTGAGCACAATTTACTTTTGCTCTCAGCGAGAACCTCTCGACATGCTGTACTATCTCTCCGACGATTTAAGAGGGAATCTTCACTTCGCGCCTTGAATTTTAATTGAATCTCCACATTAATTACTGGTTCGCTAGAGTTATCGATCGCTCGAAGCGGTCGAACCTGAAGCATTGGTATTTCCAAGAAACAATGTGTTGATGTGAGAAACACTGTATGAACTTTAAATTAAAATGTCTGTGATTCTCCGGTAACGATTCGTAAGTCAATAAAGATGGCGGAACCACTCCTCTACCAGCGACCGGTATCAAAAGAACGTATTCAATCAAATGCTATTCGTAAGAGTAACCTTTCGAAAAATATAACACCTTGACCTTTTGCTATAGTTGAAAGAGTTTAGACGAGTGTTGACGATTTGAATGTTTGGGTCTAAGTTCCTGAAGCAAACAAAGGCACCCTTGACCGAAAGAGGCAACCAGTCACACGACGCTAGGTTTGTCGTGAAATCAGAGCGTTATTGATCGACCGGTTGCCCACCAAAACAAGTGAAAAAAATAGAAAATTCCCACTTGGGACACTCACCCTTCTGTCTTCAGCCGAAGCGTATCCATCGTATCTGTCCCTCCTGCTGACGTAATCGGCTTTCTGGTGCTCTCCTCCACCCTTCTCTTCCACCTCCTTAGAACTCTTGTTCCTCGAGAAGAGATGCATGAATCCTCTCTTCTTTTGTGGCTTTGTTCCTTCCTCGCTCTCCTCTTTCGATCCCTTCCTCCCTTTGCTCTTTTTGTCTACCTCCTGGTGCTCTTCTTCCTCTATTACGGTGGGCACCTTCTTCTTCAGAGTTGCCTCGCCCTTCTTCTGGTAACGTCTGGTGCTGCTCGAAACGCTCGTGTTGTTGTTTCTGTCATCGTATTCTTCTTCGGAATGACTACCTACTTTGCCGTTCACCCTCTGATCTTCCTCTTCCAAATCTTCCAACCGACCCCTGCCTTTATCTTTGCCTCTGTGGCGTCTCCAGTGGCCATCATCATCTTCTGGAGGAGGACCCGTACCTTCTTCTATTTCCTCTTCTTCTTCCTCTTCTCCCTTACTCCTGTGTCGCCTCCTTCTTCTGTGATAGTAATTCTCCTGTTCCACCACTGATTCCTCCACTATCAACGCCTGCTCTTGGCCCTCGTGTTTGTCGTCCGAGGACGGAGCCCAGTGGCGTATGAGGACAGAAGATGTTGGCATATCTGCGTCCCTCCGCTTGTCAGCAGCTCTCACTAACCTGGCAGAGGCCATTGACGCGTTGGTTGATTTGTTGGACCCAGCAGCGCTTCCCCTTCTCTTATCAGTGAGGGTGGACGTATCCTCTGCACTTGCTCCATAATAGAAATAGCGATCCTTGCTAGCCGAAGTTGCCGGAGGACTGTCGTTGGTAATGGTAACGCGAGATATGTTGTTGCAACTCCCGCCTATCAAACTGGAACGGAGGTTTGGGCCTCCATTCATCACTATTTTGGCGGTGACACCTTCCCCCACCACCACTTTTCCTCCAGTTTTCGGCCTCCTCCTACCAGATCCACCCACACCAGAGTCGTTCTCGATCCCGGAATCGAAGAGGTCTTTCCTGTTGTATGCTAGACCTTTTCCACCGATGTTATCAGTCTTGCTGAGCCCGTAATCGAGGCTACCGCGGCGGAAATTGCGATCCAGGTCGTCTTCGTCATCCTCGTCGTACCTTTTGTAATGCTCTATCCTCCTGGGGTCGGACGCTTTTCCAGTCTTCTGCAGCGTCTGCATGGACCCCCCAAGGCGCCTGCTCCTATAGTCCCCATCGATGTAATCCTTGCCCGAATCAGCCGCCCTGGAGGAGGTGGTCCTCCTCTGGTTGTAATAGGACGTGCTGGTGGTCACACCCCCCGCACCTCCCCCACTGATCCTCATCATGTCCCCTGCGATCCCTTCGTCCTCCTCCTCCTCCTCCCCAGGGTTTTTCGCCCTCTCCTCCTCGTAATCCTCTTCGTCGTAGTCTTCTTCTTCGCCCTCGGAACCCAAACGTTTCCTTCCCTTCGAGCGCACGTACCTGTCCGAACTCTCAGTCGCGATCACCGGGATCACCTTCTCCCCTCGCTGGTGATTCAGCACTGATGTGTGCACGGTCCTCTTCACTCCTCCCCCGGTTCTCGAGGCCGGCCCACCCCCTTCGCCGCCAACTCCTCCACCTTCCCGCCCACTGACCACCACCTGCGCGTAGATTACCTCCTTACCGCGTGGGATACGACTATCGAGGCCGCTGCCGTCGGCGTCAACCCCGTTCTTGGACTGGGCGCCCGACTTGGCCGTCACCGCGCTCGGGTCCGTGTAAGAGAAGGGACGGTTGTTGTTGTGGTTCACTATATGGTCTTCCGAACCGTATACGTCCGGCGATTGGACGTAGCTCCTCCCCACCGCAGGCGGAGGCCCCTTGAAACGTCTGTTAGAACTCAACTGCTGCGCCAGTCCGGTGACGGTGCCGCGCGTGAGCGGGGGCCGCTCCGCCGGCATTTGGCTGCTGTGCACCTTCATGCCTCCACCCGCTCCGCCGCCCTCCTCTTCGTAATCCTCCTCGTCTTCTTTGTAATCCTCCTTGAGAGAGTCTAAACCGCTCTCCTCCCGCCCGTTCTTGAGCGCTCCGTCCGAGACGGGATCCTTAGAGATGCTGCGCTCTCCGCTCCTGGAGCTGAAATAATCTGCGGGCGCTATCACCGGAGTCGCGGCCTCGATGATTGGAGAGAGAGCTTTCTTCTTGCGCCGTTCTCTCGGCGGCCTCTCCAGGGAGGAATAGTCCGTCGTGCTCGCCCCGCCTCCCTCCTCGCTGCTGAACGTCACCACTGCGGGAGTGGGGGAGGGAGACTGGGGGCTTGGAGGGGTGATGAGGAGCCGGGGAGGAGGCTGGGCGCGGCGAGATTTCCGTCGGTTGAAGAGGAGGAGGGGAGCAGCGGCCTTGCCACCTTGCTGCTTCGGTAGGGGTAGGGTCGTGCAGGCGACCCTGTCCGCCTCCCGGAGGACCTTCCTCGCCTCCTTTGCCAACGCCTGGCGGGAATGCGGCGGTTCTAGACGACGCACGAGCCCCGCGGACGGGTCTGGGGACGGCGGAGCCCTGTGTCGCCTCCGAAAAGATCCTCCAACTCGTCCTCTCTCCCCCAAGTACGAGGGTATCCTCTTTACGCGCACGTCGCGGTGGAAGGAGACCCGTTTACTCCCGCTGTTTGTGGTGGCGACTGTGGCGGAAGACGAGGACCCGGTGGATGTGACGGATCTTCGGGAGCGGAGTGAAGAGGACCTGCGGAGTAGAGGCAGGGGAGGGCGACGTCCTACGAGGAGTCTATTGCTGCTGGGCAGGGCACCGCTGCTAGGAGGGGTGTGCATCCTGCCGACCCGCGCATCTCTCGCCGGAAGAAAATTTTTTCTCCACTTTCTCCCGTAAGAGATTTTTGTCTCAGTCGTACCTGACCGAGATATCGCCCATGATCGCGGATTTTCCGATACTGTTTCGCGTTAATGTTCTCTTTTCGGTCCGATGCCTTGCTCCGATTCCGTCTTTCGTTTCAGTCTTTTGGCAAATTGATTCTTTTAAGGGATTATCGTTCGGTTCGTTAAGCGCGTCTCATCTTCGTAGAAATTTATCGATCAGGAAATGAAACAGGGTTAAACTTTATTTCTTATTTTGGAAAGCGAGAAAAGTAACGCTCCGTCTTTTAGGAAACAATATTTCGCATTGGAAAAAAAGCAGGCAGAAGTTATTTTCTCGAAGCGAAAATCTAGTCCACTTTTACGGGGAGCATCCTTTGGGGAAGGGTATCATGGATTTTCTCCCATTCCCTTCGTCGGGAACAAGACCGACGAGTTTCCACTCTTTCTTTCTTTTTGAAAAAGTATTTCTTGTTTTCCTTCTTCGAGGATTCTCGGAAATTTCGTCGGAGGGTCGTAATATCTCTCTCTCACCCTATTCGCGCACCCCCACTTCTTCGGAAGCGGCACACACAAGCACGCACACAACACCACCCCTCACACCCCTCTGCAGCCACAAACTACTCCTCACTTGTTCATTTCTTCCTTTCGCGGGTCCCTCACTCCTGCGCCACTTCCACTTTCTTTCCCGGAGAGAGAGAGGGGGTCGTCGTGTGGGGAGTGACGTCACAACTCAGCCTGTCCTTCCGCACCTTACATGGAGAGAGCTACCTAGAGGAGAGAGAAACAAAAAGATTAGGAAGGAGAAATCTCGGCGGAGGGAGGGATACGTAGCGGAGGGGATTTGGCATGGGACTGTTTCGATAGGGAGTATGTTTGTGTGGAGGTCATGCGGAGGAGGTAGAGAAACGTGTAGGATCGAGTGGAGAAGGGGGATGGGTGGGCGGTGGAGAAATGGTACCAAAGGTAGGAATTGTGAGCTGGATAAATGCGCATGAAATGTGGAGTGGTGAATTATTTAATTTACTGTAGAGTTATGCACTCTCCACATATATATTAACAAAAACACAGAAATAGAACAAACAGCGTGATATACTAAAAAATGGAGAAATATGGGACATGTCAATTAATCTGATATTTTCTTAATAAATTGATTTTACAGGATACGTTACGGATATTATTTCGTTCTTCAAAAAGTATTCTGGTTTTACTAATGATAAAATGATAAAGTCACTCGGAGATATATTATAATAATAGCTTTAGTTTATGAGGATTTAATATAAACTATTAGAAAACAATTTCCATTTATAAATATAATTATTACTATAGCCACTAAATTAAACTGTACCTTGTCTCATAGAGTAAATGAGTGAATGAAACCTCAACATACACTCAGCAAATTGATATCAAGTGTATACTATATATACACACATAAATTTTATGTATTACTTATATATACATTTTTGGTACATGGAACTAATAAATTTTCCTATAGCTTTAAAGACCAGACATTGTCCCGTTTGTTCGCCATATTATTCCTTGGTGAGTTTTTCGGTTCGATTTCATCGGTCTGTAAACCCTCTACCTACGCGTATGTCCTTTTAAATCGCTACACTATACGTAAAATTTAAAGATATTAAATGGGATATAAAAGAAGAAATTTTGGCTTTAAATTCCATGGCAGGATATTAAATTTGAATTCACATTTTTCCATGTCTCGAGAATCACTGATTTCACTATTGCCACACCCCGTATTTTTATGCTTTCGACCGAATGTTTTCATTCCGTTCTAGCGAGTTATTCGTTCGAGTAAGTTTCAAAGTTGATGAAAGAGTTAAAAATTTTCATTATTTTATTCAAAACTTTTATATTAAAACTATAAAAATCGCAATCCCTGATCATAAATGTAAAAGTAGACATTTAAAAAGCAGGAGACATAGATTCATTCTTAAAATCTGGTTATAAAGGAAAGGAATTCGGCAATTCAGTGATTGATTCCACTGCGTAATAAGAGAAAAACATCTACGTGGATGTACATATAAACGATAAATGTAGCTCAAACTTCATAATACCGATAAAACTTAAAATTATCGTGACCGTCTATCACCTAAATAAATACAAAAGTAAGGTAAACTGTCATCTGGTACGGAGCCAGTCACCGGGAGCCCACGCGCTAAAAAATATCCACGCTCGGTTCCCGGATCTGTTCAATGTCTATGGAGGCCACCGATTAACGTATCGCATTTCCCTGAATCATAAGGAAAATACCTACACTCGAACTACTGCTCCAATATTACGTACTACTTACACCGCATTGAGGTAATCGACGCATCTCGGTTTAGTTTCCCAATTGCACGAGGACCGGAACGTCATCTTCTCCAAGAACGCGGTGACTTTCAAATCGCAAGTAAACTCCGATTTAAATAGCGTAGGGGAGAGACGCTGCCATTTGCATACGGCAACCGATGCTCAGGTAGATCGTAGTCATTCGAATGACCTTCCCTAAGGACGAGACGACGCACTTGGAATATTCGCGGAAAATGTGCAGGCGCACGCAGGCATACGTTTCCTTCGGTTAAATTCAACTCTGCTGTCACGGACGGCCGTAAAATTCCCTCCAAACTTGCGCTAAGATGGTAAATAATAAGGAAAATTCCGAGAGCCCGTGGGAATGTAAATCTCATTTCGAAGCGTGGGCGATAAATTTCGTAGAATGTGTCTGTTTCGCACGAGGAAAGTTATTCGAATACCGGACGCATCGTGATCGGCCCTTGCTAAATTCCGACGCCAGACATGCTTTTACGCAATGTTTCCGCTGCTGCTATTGTGAATATTATTTCGGATCCGTTTACGTGATGTAGAACGCTGTGGAAAGAGATATATCTAGGGAAATAATATTATCATCCTCCCAAAAACGTAAAAAATGAATCGAGGAAAAAATTGTTTTCATTTGGAGCTGATGTAATATCCAAGTTCCAGCGTTAATTTAATCCTTCAATCTGTAATTCCGCAGTGAATACAATATTCATTCCTTCTGTTATCTTCGATAGAAATTGCGCACGTTCTGTTTACTGTGTCGCCTTGTAAACATTAACATTCATTGGAATGGGGAAATCTCTTTGTTATTCAGAAAAAGGGTTTATTATTAGATTTCGTTCAAGAAACGGTGCATTGAATTATCGAAAGGATATTTATTGATAAGGCTATGAATGTATGGGGATTTTTTAGTGTACCTTAAAAAGCAAAAGTTGGTTCGTTTACTTGGAACTTGTTGTTAATTAACTTCCCAAGAATTTAATTTTTTACCAACCTAGGTTAAAATGTAGATAATGAAACTAAGGCATCTATTCAACAATCGCCTAAAATCTAGTGTAAAACCAAAGAAGTATTAATTTATTGTTTAACAGAATTGTTTTCAAAAATTATTTATATTTATTATCATTTCCTAAACTTATTTAAAGTATTATCATCCTCAAATACGCTAATGATGTCACATCAAGTTTGATTAATTTTTTATAATTGTAATTTTTATATTTTCTCCCTATATGTTTGAATTTTCGCAGGCAAAAATTTAAAGATTAATTGTAATATTAACTATAATATAATTAAAGGGTTAATATAAGTCCCTTATTGCTATTCTACAAAGTAAAATGATTTCATGATCGTCTAAATAAAAATTTTAGTGCTTATAATCGAGTTTATAGACTAATATCTAAAATATTTAACCGAATTTGGATCATAATATAAAAAATGAACGACTGATGTTTTAAAACCATTAAAAATTTCGAACAAGAGCTTTTTAATTTATATATATTTATTTAAAAAATAACAAAACTAAAAGTTTTTCAGCAACGATTTTTGAATTTGTCCAATGGATTACTGGATTATATAAACGCTGTTTCTCACAAGACAAACAAATGCAATCAGAGCGCGCACTTAACCACTCGGTCGTTGTAGTCTCCGGAAAGGATCCGTCTTGTATGTACCCACAGCGGCATATCTCCATAGTATTCTAGGGATCCTGTAATCACATCGTCAAACAACGACATGCGAAACTCCTAAGACTGTCAACATTCGAGATAGGAGACGGTAGCGAAGGAAGGAACCTAAATAAGAGGGATGGCAACATTTATTTCAGGCCGACCGTGACTTTTTAAGATATTCATGCATTCCAGCGCGTATGCTGGGGAAGTAGAAAACAAAAGGATAAGATCTTTTTTCTCCAGACTCCCTTTATAGGAGCTCTGGGAAGCTGAGGAAGAAAAACCTGAGACTTCCCGTCTTCTTTTCCCTGTAGCAGGGAAGGATAAATCGGATGGAAAGAAGAGATGCGTGGAGTGTGATAGAGATGGGAAAAGGCTGAGTCGTATTTGTACGTGAACGGTTTAATATCCGATCCGGTGTTCGCGAAAAAAAAATGAGAGCAATTCCTTGGAGAGAAAGGAGGGGAATTATGCATGATCTAGAGGTAACGGAAATTCCTTTTCGATTGCGATGCATCTAGAGAGACAGTATCAAGTTTTTTCGGCGTCCGCCAATTACGGATGGGACTATATCACCGACTGAAAGGAAGGACATCGGAGAAATCCGTGTTATCATTCTATTCGTTCTCGTTTGTGGAGGAAAATGTGCCATGATGATAGATGAAGATTAATAATGGGGAAAGTTGGATATAATATATTCTCCGAAAAGGGTAAGTAACTCAGCAACTTCGCTGATTAAAACCGTCGAATAGATATAAAATAACTCATATCGATTCATACTTAATCACCATTAAAGATTCATACTCAATCAATTTAACTTAGTAAAACTTAATTTATATAGTTGGAAATAAGTTTTTTTTATTAACATGATCAATTATTTACCTTTTATCTAACTTAGTGAAAGAAGCACACAATAATGATAGATGGGATACATTGGCTAATGATTGAAAATTGTAAATAATCATATCTTTTTTCGATTAAAATATTAATACCTTTAGGTGATTATGAGTATTTCTCGCTAGAATAATGCTTGCGTACTGGAGAAAGAGAGGAGTGTATTGGAGAAAAAAAGGACCGTATTGGAGAATAAACGCTCTAAAATGTCCTTCTATGAAGTAACGCCTAAAGATATAATTTATAATCACTAAATGATAACTAGACGTGGAAATCAAATAATTTACGGAGTAATTCAATCATAAACGACAACCATTAAGATCACCAAAACGAACCGGTAAACAATAAATTCAATGAATCGGTAAGGATTTTTCGGCAGCAAAAAATAGAAAAGGCACAAATAATTAGAAAAAAATGAAATAAGGGATCAATAAAAAAGAAACTAATTTTAACTATTATTCTTAGTTTCTGTAAGCGTTTGATGAGAAAATAAGTCCAAGAAATATGCTACATACTGGAAACAATTCCAAGTGGTGGTATTAAAGAAGCTTTTGAAATTACTGAAAACGTTATGGGTGTCTCTTGCAATTATTCTAAAGAATAGTTTGCAATTCAAACCACTACCAGAGGAAGTTCTCCGTTGGTTGTGAGGATGTTCTTGATAAGGATTTAGTTGTTTCGATAATACAGTATTCACAAATATTTGAGCTTGCTGAGGAGAGAAATAACCCCTGATATTTCGTAACATCTACGCCCAATTGAAACAAGTTTACATTCTATTCAAGATGAAATCAAAATTAATGATATTTTAATCATCAAAGGCACATAGCCATGAGAAAGATTTATCAATACTCTGGGAATTCCAGCTGTGATGCACTTTTGTTCCCTATCCTCAGGCACTTTTCGAGGTTGGCACCATTGCTTCCGACGAAAAAAAACACACTTCGATAGCCGACGAGGATCACAGTGTGCAGGAGGGAGGGAGAGTTTTAAAGGAGGAGGAACGCACCGAGATATGCAAGGGAGCTTTGTTTTTCCTCTTTCCTGCTGAAAGAGGGGTCACGATGGAGGTCGTATTCGGTGACGTGGTAAGTAAGGCAGTGGGGTGTGAGAGTGGAAAGAGGGTGAAGGGAAAATCTCAGGGGGGGATCATTGGGGGGGGGAGGTATGGCCAAGTTCCCGGAGAAGAGCGGTGGGCGATGGGGTTGCAAAGGATGAGTATGTGCGTGCGTGGGATGCTCTCGTGGGTGGGTGGAACTGGTTAGTCCGCAAATGTTGGCTGGAGAGAGGTGTGGGGGAATTCGGAGGGGATCTCTGCAAGGAGGGGAAAGCGGTCTGTCTAAAAAGAAGGGAAGTTGGAATTGAGTCGCTCGCACAGGGTAAGCTAATAAACTCACTTTTTTGATGGGCGTGTATAAGATGTTTTGAAGGGTTAAGGAATTAAAGTCTTCTCACACGGGAGCTATATCAATAATATCAATGAAAACACTGAGGTAATTTTGATATGATACGAAATATGAGCAAGGCAAGGAACCAAATAGGATTCCATAGATCTCCACAGTTCTGAAATTCAGGAACCCAGAAACTACTTATCTCTAAAACATATAGTACAGAGGAGACTTTTAAAACGATTGTAATATATTTTCGTTTTAGATATAAAATATTGAATATATAATATTAAGAAATATATAATATAAGATTTATATATATTATATTTATATTATTATATATATATATATATATATATATATATATATATATATATATATATATATATATATATATATTTCCATTGGAATCATTTAATGAATCCTATCTTATTAATTGATCGATTGAGGATTTTGAAGCGCAACGGCAGAGCTGCAACTCCAGTAGAAATAACCAATTGCTCTCCAAAGAAACCAATGAAAGTTACACATTGAGTACGGAAATGAGCAGCCCTTTGAGGGAAGGCATCAAACGGATCCTTTGTGGGGGAGAAAAAGCCAAGTCTGCGTGAATGTCACGTTTCCGCGGCACGTAATCAATTAGGTGTCATTTTCTCTTAGGCGATTTCACTCCGAGGATTCTATGAGACTATTGTGACCTTTGCGAATGCTCATGTTTTGTGATGGATCGACAACATTCGAACGAGTTATTTTCTTTCAAAAAGGTTAACTAACCTTAATGGGGTAATTAAACACCGAGTCATAACTTGTTTACATTTCAACGGCAGATTAATCATAGAAACTTTCGCGATAAAGCTCTGATATCTATTTCGGAGCAACTGAAACGGTATTTTACGGAACTCATTTTCTTACGTACTAATTATTTTCTTTTGGCAAAAGAAAATAGTGGCCAACCAAAAGAATCGAAAGAGTGAAAGTAGTGTGATAGCCTTATTAAATAGAGAACATTGTGGAAATTTACAAGAATATTGTTTTACCTTAACCCTTTTAGATAGTTATTTACCCAAAAAATTATAGAATTTTAAATTCTGATTCTAACAACTCTAGGAATTGTTGCAAGGCCTCCATAATTGTGTAAGAATCTGTTTATTGCAACTATAGGTTACAAAATGAAGATTTGACGAATTGCCACATAGTAAAAGAAATATATTCCACAAGAAAACCATCAAATGCATCCATTTATAAGAATTGGTTGTATTATTGCAGCGTAAAATATATTTCGTTCTCAATAATTTTATTTTCGAAGACTTTTTAAGTTCAGCGTTTGGGAATAGTAGCATATTTTTTTAAATGGGAATAATTATCATATATTTCCGATATTATTAAAATACGACTAATTTGATATTCTATCTTGAAAAGAATAAAATTGAATTGAAACTTTTAATTAATATAGTAACATATGCTACCTTCTATTTTTCGCCCTAACATAATGGGTTATTCATAGCATAATTTCGAGCAAACAGTATATTTGATGTAAGTACTTTCGTGCGAAGGGATGCCCACATCATTATGGTTCAGGGGCTCCCTTGTTACAAGGAAGTTTCGAACGAGCGCATTCACTTCTTATGAATGAAACGGTGAGAAAAACATTGTGGGCAGGAAGATGAGGAAGCGATCGGAAGAATGGGGTTTCCAAAGGGGGTGTGGTTGATGGTATCGAATGCTTTAGGGACGCTGAGATGAATGCATGTTGAGGTCGATCCTTTCCATCAGCCTTTCCCATTTCTGACCATTGCTATCCTCAGCTAATCCCATAGAATTAGGAGTGTGGGTTTTTACGGTAAAAGAGAGTTTTTTGTAAGACTCCGTGAAATCGATGGGAACGAAATGCTGAGGAATGGTGAAAGATATCTTTATAGTCCTGAGTGATGATATTCGTACTTTTTTCTGCTCATAAAATCAAATCTACAACTATTTCGAGGAATACGCCCACGATTTTTTTAATTATATATTCATTAATATTAATATCAAAGATCGTTTTGTGCAATAATTTCAAAGATTTTGACGAGTTGGCGGCATTGAATGCAATCTGACGTACACATTATGCTCACTTTATTAAAAATTATGAAAATTTTTGATTAAAATCTGAAATCCACTTTGTTTTAAATGAATATTATTATTATAACATTATCAATAACCTTACATATCTCTCTGCTATTCATTCATGAATTACATCAAAATCATCTAAACCAATATTCTTTAATTAAAAGATAATCTTTTGAGATTATAACACTTTCGTACTGTTATGAAATTTTCATGATTTATTATTCATTAAATAATTCTTTTCATTCCAAAATTCAGAACTTACAAAAAGAATTTATGGCTTTTTCTTTCAATTACATAAGCTAATTTAATTAAAAATACTCTTAAAAAGTTAAAGTTTGGAATTCAGAATATTATTACCGCAAATTCTCTTGGTGGATCATGAAAAGTTAAGTGCCTCCCTCTTCCAAAACGAAATAAATTCGGAATCCAATCTGAATGTACCAGAGTACGCAATTCCAAACCTTTACGACCCATGTTCTTTTTAAAAGACACGTTCGCAAAATGATACCGAGGCACCCTACGAATGTACTTGTTTTATGGACAGAACCTCTGCACTTTCCCACGGTTTCCGCCTCAGCTCCACACATTGGGGCGCCTCATGGCGAGTGCTTCTCAAATATCCCCAAACATAAGCGGCTAATGTACGAGCGCGAAGGGCAATTAATTCCGTTGGAATAAAACTCTCAGAGGGATAAGTGGACGTATTTCGTGGAGAGGCATGTCCGAAGCTTGGCACACCGCATGGTTAGCGCTGTCGAAATAAACCGCGGCTTTTATAACCAACGCCTCCTTCGGTTGACCAGATAATCGGCCCGAGTGATTCATACCATAAAGGCCCGCAAAGCTTATGAAAAGGAAAAGAACAATTTAGACCGAGGTCTATACTATAATGAGTCTCTCGAGAACTTTACGGAAACTTCCCGCCTCCCTTTGCACGAATCGGAAATGGAGGAATCTCAAAATCGCGCCGATGGAGAGAAAGAGTCGATGCAAAAAGACCGACTTTTTTCGACCGCTTTCCCTTCAGAGGGAAACGAAATTGCTCCTTTAAATTTCCCCTTTCGGAAAAAAACTCGGGATTCTCCGTGAAGTAAAAAGCTCGGCTTTCATCTTTTCCCGCCGATTCCCTTCAATTCTCTCCCTGCTTGGATTCCGAGAATCCAGGCGCTCTCCAATTTGAGGGATGATGAAGAGGAAATGGATTCCAGGCGTTTGGGGGGCGGACAGTCTGCGCCTCCCTCCATTTTCAATAACGAAGAGCCGATGTAGATACACGCCGCTCTTTTTCCACGCAACGTAGACAATTAAGAAGCCCGCGGTTGCAACCACTGTTGAGAACTGCATTAGTCACGCTTTGATGCCTCTAAAATACGCGGCGAGAGTTCGCGGCCTGTCCACTTCCACGGCAACGCCTACGCTCTTTGATTTATTAGCTCCCCTGAAATACATTCGAGAAGTTTTGTGGGTGGTTTTGTGTTCCGTGTCTTGTAGTGGAAAAAGTGGTGAATTTTTAAGGGCTAACCAACATTATGTCGGAATCTGTCGTGTCCAATTCGAGTGATTAAAATGCAATCAAATTTCCCATGTCTCATTTAACGATCGCTAAGATAAATGCACGATACATGGTTCTAACAAAGGTTCACAAATTCAGAAAGTCAATTTGTAAACATTAGTATTATTTTTTATTGTTGATGTTTTTACCGATATTATTGATTATGGAGTAATGCTAACATAGCGAATAAATTTCTGCTGGTATCTTTTAATTAAGCTAATGAATGTATCAACTTCTAACGACCTAGTAACGGATTGTGTTGTCAACTCTGCTAACGCAACCATAATTTTCTTATTTTAAAAATCGCTCTTTCTTTGTAATACGGAATATGTTAATTAGGGTTCAATAAACTATTTTAATTTATCCCAAGCATAGATTATATAAATCGCAAACTATTTTCAAGCCTTGACATTAAAAATTTAGAAAAAAACGTAGGACGATATAATAATGCAGCTGCAGCTGCTTAGTTACTTAGAACTGGGCTCTTTACTTTCCAAGAAATAGAACTCATTTTCTTTTTTGAGGGAGTTAACTTTTTCTTTACTTCCGGAATGTTGTGGGTATCTAAAATATGGATGGACTTAACGATGATAAATTATCAAGACAAAAAATGGAACACTTCTTCAAAGCTGCCTCTCATGGTAGAGAAGATCATTATTTACCTAATTATATAGGGATGACATGCCCTAGGCGGTAAAATAACTAATTTGATGAATGCTTGGGAGGATACGATTAATAAAAACTTCATTAAGAATTCATTCTCACGATCTTTATAAGGAAGGATAGAGCAATAAGGTAACAGAAGATGAAATCCGAAATTGAATTCACTCTCATTTATATGGAACAGTAATATCTTAAATACTAATTATATAAGTTTTAAGAACATAATAACCAAAATATAGTAATACACATGATACACAGGTAAATATGGTAAGCTATATTTTTTAATCATTCAAGGTTTGTAGAGTTATCAAAAGCGCTATTTTTTGCATCTTCAGAACAAACAAAACTAAATATATCTTTGAAAAAAAAATCTCTTAAATTCAAAATTCACGTTTACTTGTAAATCTTTCACAAACACTTCCAGAGAACTCAACCCAGTTATCATCCTCGACTTTTCCAGTCGTCATGGTCTAATAGAATTCATTGTAGATAACAAAGGGAATAGCACTTTGTTATAAAGCTTTCATTCGCAAAACATTGTAAATTAATTCAGTGTTTCTATTCTGACCGAGTTTTTTGATTTGCCTCAATCGTTTCGGCAATTTTCAAATGCAAATATCGGCGAGATTTATCGGCGAAAAATCTCCCAAGTCGCGGATTGCTTATTGTTTTCGGCGCATAATTAACCGGATTCGAATACAGCACTCCAGGAACTTTCACATCGCCGTTAACTAGAACCGGAATACATTTGCATAAATGACGTGAGAATCCATTGAACGACGTACGTGCGACAAACGAGATATTTTTCTTATAAACGTAACAGAATCGAATTACCATTTAGATGAACGTTTAGCGCCTGAGTGACATCTTTGGTTTCTATGCACGTTTCTGGTTCGTGTGAAAACACACGTTTCTCCTCCGTTTCTAAACATTTTAGATTCATTGTTTCCTTACTGCATCCGGTCGAGTGGAGAGAGCGTCAGCCTGAGTCAGATACATGAAGATGGTGGTGAAATTCCACGCTCATAACCCGTGTTGAGTAATTATTCATTCTTTCTGCAGTGTGGCTTTGATTCATCACCGATTTTCAGAGTCCGGTTACGTAGTTAAAAATATATAAAGCCATTAAGAAGGTATTTAATAAAAGGTAGGTATTTATATTTATGAATCATTTACTAAAAATGGAGGAAAAAATTTATAATTTCCTTCTCATTTAACTAACTTTAATTTTTTAAATTTAATAATTCCTTCAACCATTTTATATATTCGTGGTTATAATCAAGCTATCATCACGAATACACCCTAAGAGTATAAAATACAGTATTGTTAACTTATTCACTGAAGTTCCCTCAAAATTAAAACAAGCAAAATAAATACGTAAATAATCATTAGATCGTAAAAAATCGTGAACTCAAAACTAGAAGACTAGAAATAAAAGAGAAGTGCATAAAGTAAACAAATGTCCTTTCCTGATGTAGAATTTGAAAATGTACTATTTTCAAACAGGTATACCAGATCAAGACACTTAAATGGAATTCAATGAATATACAATGAGAAGTCTACGATACTTTAGCTAGTATTGAAGCAGCGTATCAAAGCAAGATATCCCAGTATGAAAGTGAGAATATTGGAAGGAATTTATATTTTTTAAAAAGCATTTTATTTCCCCAATATCATCTACCAATTCAAATGAACACAATCGTATTTTGTGGTTCCTTGTCTGGAGACTTCAACGCCCGAAAGAGGATATTTGCCTCATCTTACGATTTCGCAATGCAATTAATTCCTCGAATCGTGACGAAGTAGTGGTGCATTGAAGCGAAATAACCGCGGTTAACCGAGAAGATTCAACCATTAGCCAGAATAAACATGAAATTTTCCCAGGTGCAACGGATGAAAAAAAAACATCACGAATCGTCTCGAAACGAAATGAAACTTTACGACGTGACCTTTCTCCTTCGACCAGCCTCTCACGTAATGCGTGAACATCTAGTTATCTCCTCGAAATATGAAAACATCGTGTTCTGGGCTGAAAACATGTTGGAGCGGGAGAAACCGCCGCTTCAACCGAACGGACAAAAAATGCGGGATAACTAGGAAATAACTTTCGATTTCTGATCTAAAAAATGCAGACGGCGGAGATCGAATAGATTTTGAGGGAAGCTCACGCTCTTGGTAGCGAAGGCTTTTTACATGGCGGCATTCCTCTTTTAATTCACGGCTAAATTAAACTGGAGAAAGCGAGAAAAACGTGAGCAGCAAAAGTCATTAACAGCTCCGGACGAGCGACCGAAGAAAAGAAAAGCAGGCGATGGAATTAACACAGAATAATGTATCAGAGCAGGATTTTAACCATAGAAGAAGTTTAGATTATGATAATAATTAGTGCGTGGTAAATAACTTAGAGCTTATACAAAAAATTACGGGATTTTAAATCGATAAATGATCCTATTGATGCGTTTTTCTTAACTAAGCATTCAACACATTCCTAAAACTCGGTTATAATTAAAAATATCCATAATATCCCTAAAATACAATATGTGTAAGATGTATGATTTATTTAGTAAAATTTGAAACTGCGATTTATAAATGCATTAAAATTGCGTAAACATGATATTAATTGGCGTTTAAAATAGAAATCTTCCATTTCGAATGTAAGCAAGACTCAAATTTGAGGTTTTACTCAATTATGAAATTTATATTATATTAAAATATCTGTGTGTATAATACTAAAAGAAAATAATATCATTCTAGTATTTTCCAACCGGAAATACGTCCATATCAACAAATTGAAAATAACTTACAAAATATTAAACATCCAATTTAGTTTTGAAAGATATAATTGCATTTTATCGTATTTCACGATAAAATGCAATTATATTGAAATTATAATTAATTATAATTATTATATTAATTATTTATGATTGAAAATAGAGTTTAATCTTGCTGGAGATGAGATGAAATATCTTTAAGGGAATTAAATTATTGTAAGATCAAAACTCTTTAAGCGAAATCGGAGAATTGCGAGTAATGTATGATCTAACTTAATTTTGTAATTACAATCAATATAAATATAAATTATATTGAAGTTTTTCAAAAAATAAATGCATATTTAATATTGATGTTCAGAGCGTAAACGAGTGGAAATACGGAAGACAACCAACGTTAAAATTAAGAAATACTCGAAGTCAAATCCACAATATTTCTTAAGTATAAATATGTGTCGAAATTCGAATGTAAATTAAGTGCCAACACACCCTAAGAGAATAGGAATACTCTAATAAGACCCTCGTGAGCATATGGCAACACGTATGAACAATGCGAGCGGAAGTTATTTCGTGGGAATCGAGATTTACCTTCCTTATTACGAGAAGCAACACATCGTAACCATTCATCAAAACCTTCACATTCGTACCAAAGGAAAACAGATTGAAAAATAGACTTCTTTTATTTAATGTGGAGAACCGTAACGCAGCGAGTGGTCCGGGGAAAAAAGCAGATTGCTATAAAGAGAGGCGTGTATTATAAGAGAGGGCAGTAGCCGAGGGAAGCTTGAAAATCCCTATTTATATTACCACACAATTCGTTTCGGTAGTGCGGGAAATGAGTCTGGATTCCATCGGGCACCTCCTTTCGCTCGTGAATTGAGACGCCCCCACCTGCCGGCCACTTTCCCCGCAGCAATTAGGGTAGGAGAAGGGGTCAAAAGACTCGGCAGACGGACCGTGTCCGACGTCAATGGATTCCACCGAAGATGAAGCAAGACGTCTCTGAGGGCATCCGGCGGCTCTATAGTCCTTACGTCTCCATTAACCGTCACACCCTGAAGTGTGGCGTGTGGCATTAGATGGGATCATGCACTCTAAAGTGAGGGTAGTTTAAAAGAAATCGAGATACTTCGCATCGATTTCTGTCAGTTTCGATACTGGGCGCGTGGGGACTCTGCCGATCGTTTTGATGCTATTTTTGCATGCTTAACTCAGCGCTATCTAAGATTGATTGCCGTTTGATTTACGTCTGATGGTTAATTCGCTTGTGTCTTGATCGCCTTGTCACGGAGTAAGAACGAGGGAAAACCCGATCGTAATCGATACTATATATCGATTACGTACCTCGGAGATTACGACTTGCATAAGCGATTTTTGGCGTATAAATAGGAAATGAGTTCGCGAATACCTAAAGAATAGAATAGTGCATATGTTTGCTGCCTCTTAGGGTATGATATTCGATTTCGAGCAAACCAAAAGTATTGATAAAATTTACGTAAATCGCAATCTCTTACCCTGGAAAAGTGAAGCAACTATAATCGAAGTAATTTTTTTTAATTTAAACTTCGGTTTTATTAAGAATTGGAAATAAATTCGGTTGGTAAATCTTGCTCTGTTTCAACACACCTTTGGCAAACACTACACACTGGAAGTAATATCTAGGGTTTTTTTGTTTTCGAAATAACCTTAGCTTCAGCAACACTATAATGTAATTTTACGGAGCTGAGCTATATCCGCTGTACCATAGAAAGTTTATAAAGAGGAACAATCTTCAATATTAAACCCCAAATCCTATTCGTTGCGTATTTAATATTTTTTTCGTTTATCATCGTAATAATGATGCTAAAATTTTCAAATTACTTTTAACCTTAAGAGGCGTAATTTACTCAATTTCAACATTATTTATATATACAGTTTGAATGTGTTAACGGTATGATGTATTCAAACCTTTTGATTCTCACACGAGTGAAGGTTGAGTTACATCATTTAAAGATGAGGTGAAATAACGCTTCGGCACTAAAAGCCTTTCATTTGCGTTAATCACGTTTTTCGATGCAAAATACGAAATATTTCCCGAGAGAGATTATCCACGCTCAATCGTCATTCTATAAATGTACAGTTAATTTTCATGGGTAAAAGCTTCCGGATCACAATGACAAAAGTCCGTCCGATTGGAGATAAATTCAGAATCCCGGTCCGAGAAAACCGCAGACGGCGATATTCTTTTATTTCCTTACACTTCCGCCTCGTTCCACCCGGAACACCGCTCTTAAATCGTTTCCTTGGTAATCTCCCACAATCGGCACTTTTCTCCCACCGATTCATGCATTTCCGTCTTCCCCGTGGCTACTTTTTCCCCTGAATACGACTCCTTGTTTGGTCTCTCGTTTTGTTTGCCTTGTTGTGATCGGTTTCCTGCCAATTTTTCATCTCGGATTCTTTCATCTCCCTCCGCATGCCCATCGAGGAGCTCACTCGTGTTTTCTCCGCGAGTTATCTCCTTTAGCGGATGCACCGAGGCGCCCTCTACGGAACGGCACCGCGGTGCTTGAATTCGTGTTTACGCCCGAGCAAGTTGAGAACGCCTACTTAATGAATTTATTCAGCAGGCGTTCCGTTATGCGTGCATTAATGCCGACGAATCACGAATACTTTGGAGCGAGTTGTTGTATTTTTTTTTCCGTTCCATCTTTGGCTACTCATCGTGGACGTGTAAGTGCAACGATCGAATCGGCTGATAAGTGTCACTATGATTCAACACGAGCAAGAGAACTCGTTACCTCACTACCAAGAATGATTACCTATTAAAGCAATGGTAACATTGATTTACTATTAAGACATTTCTGTTGTTAATGGACTGTGCATATTGGATTTACGCAATAATGTTAGTAATTATTATCAATATAACATTTTAAAATAAAATAGATGGCTTTAAAGATTATAACCATAAAAATAATTTATTTAGATATGCCCTTCTGTGCGTAATGGATCTAGTTTTCAATTTTAATTTAATTTAATATTTCAATAATTTTAAATGAGATATACAATTAATATCATGCAAGCAAAGAAGGGAAAGATATTACAATGAGCGATAACCAAGATTTTAAGCTATTGTGAATAGTATATAAACCTCTGAAAGTAGTTAAATAAATAAAATAAAAAGTTTTATATTTTCACCAAATTTAACGAATACAATGATGATTTATATCGTGTGGAAGACCATAAACCTTCTCAATTAATATTTATTATTTAATATTTCACTCCTATAAAAGCCTTTGCTCTTCACTTTTAACGGGATAATATAATGGCACACGAAGAACTGAATCTTTGCTATTCCAATCGTGCAAATATTATTTTAAAAACCCTAGTCCTAACCTTTCAGTTTCATTCTCACTCAGGGATGATTCATTAAATTTAACGTCAGGATAAAACTTTCCTTAAAAATAAATCAAAAAACGGTAGCGTTCGATATCAAAACCATCGATCCGCTTCGAGTATAAACGTATAATTGAATGATTTCGAAATGAGTGAGGTCATTAAACAAAGCGAGAAGGAATAACGACGTGGTAGAAATCGACGCCCACCTTAAATTTCTCGGGCATTTCTCAATTAACTCGCAAAGGGAAAGCTGGCTTGAAATCTAAAGACTATGCTCCGCGGTTGTGGAGGAATTAATACGTCCACCAATAGATCCTTCTGTTAGCCCTGCTTGGCTAACGCGCCTCTGATACTGTTCCAAGAGGATGAAGGGAATAACTTTGGGACGCGTGCATCCCGAACTGGGTGGACACCTCAAATGGAGTAACATGTCCTCTGCGACAGCCATTCGTTAACTTTCACGAGAGCAGAACCCGTTACCGCGGGTTTCACCTTTGCCTCGGTCCGGCGTGGGTGTGAATGACGTCCCGCACAAGGGTCGTTTGCTAATGAGTGGAATGGGGAGCGGTGGGGGGATATCGACAACGAAAATGAAAGCTCTGAAAGGATGATTACAGATGTCTTCAATCATATTGCGAATTTGGAACGAGATCTGTAACTCTATACTACACGCTGATATTGATAAGTCCAACTCTTGATCAAAAGCGGATAAGGGCTGATGATGACTTGCGATATTCTATTGTTCAGTAAATATAAATACTCCGAGAACAGCTACAGACGTGTAAATGAATAAAGCTTTTACCAAACTATACCTCAGATATGCGAACTATAGTGAAGCTATATATGTTCGAATTTTTATTCGTATTATAGAGTTCCACTACATCATAGCCTCCACCCTCCAACGCATGACCATAAGATGGTAATCAATGTAAAATAAATATTCTATAAAACATCGAAGTAATACCAAAGCTACATTCTCGCTAGCCAAATTTTTCAGCAGTATATTAATGATCTCGAACCTCCAGATGTCCATGGATGCCCTACATCATGGCTGTTGAACCTTCGCTTCTCATTTGGCACAACATTAGCGATGAGTATCGGTGAATCCAGTAACGTAGTCAAGCTCGATGCCAAGCATCATACTCAAGACGAATGCTAACGTTTATTAAAACGAAAAAAAATCCATCTAACGTCTTTATCAACTTCTTCGTCGGCACCTTTCATCTTTGAATCAAAACACTCGTTCGAAGAAACCGATTAAGTGCGTGTCAAACTCGTAAGACAAGACATCTATATGTAAACGCTCTCCGTCCGTTCGCAAACAGTGCGGAAGGACTTCTTCCAGCAATCGGCCGTGCATGAATGTTTTTTGCGGGTCGAGGAAGTTGATACTTATCCCGCACCTTTATCCATTGAAAAGGGGGGTTATGCAAGGTAAATAGCATTTATTCGCCCTTCACGATCGAGTGGTGTCACATCTATTTTCAATGCAATTGCATCAGCGGCCGCTTCTCTAACCTTTCGTTTCCACGGCAATTGATAATCCGGCGGCGCCATTCCGAACTTGATCGCAGAACGAGCACTCGATTGGGAATTGTGTGATTCCGAATGACACTCTACAATGAAATCATGGATGGTCATCGGGTCATTATGTAAGGGGCGTTCCGCAATTGCTGATTACGTGAAGCTACCGATTGTCATCCTACCAGATGGAAGCTTAACGACATTCATTACGGAATTGTTACTCAAGAGACGGATTGTTTGATGATTCACTCAATATTGTGTTCATCAATTAATAGATTAAATTAGACTGGAAAGGAAATTATAGTTAATCCGGAAAGATTTTACTCGTTGATAGCAAAGCTTGCCCTTTTTCGAAGCATATTTGTTGTATTCTGTTGAATAAATCAATAGAAAATGACCACCAAACTATGGAAGATTTTTCGAAAATATTTTCTCGTCATGCTATTATTTTTTTCTGGGAAATAGAATAAAATTTGAGAATTTGAGGAAAAATATACCACCTCAAGAAACCGTCAAAAATATGAAAATAAGCAGAGATATTATGAAAATCAATGCAATAAAATATTATGAAATCATAACTCGTATTACAAATCTTAGACGATTCATTCCAGTAAGTTCAAGTGCACTTTCGAGAATTCCAGTATTTCCTGGATATCTCTAACTTGTTCGCCATAATTCATGACTTCCACTATCTCTGCACTTCAAATATGTACACATAAATGTAAACTCAATCCTTACTACCTGCAAATATCGTTCCACTGGTGAGTTTCATCTTGAGAAGAAAATTCCAAGCATTTTCTCTTGATATCTTACTAAATCGAGCAATAATACAACAAGCAGGAACTAGCCAATTCATGAGCTCTCTATTATGGCACAAATATGGTAAAACAAACCCTCCAGCTTACGTTCCTTAACCTTTAACATCCGACCTTCAGCCCTCACCTTCAACATATTTAATTCTGGAAGCTGAGTATCGTTGAGTAGCATCTCCCTTCTCTAATGCACTCTCCCAGGGAACCTCGCTTGGTCTATGACCTTTACTCATTTCCCCGACTTCCTCCAAATGCACCGCAAACAAACCCAGTTCACAAAGTCACCCATGGGCGATATAATCTCTCACCATTAAACCCCATCGTTTGCCCCTTTATCTGCGGCCGCAGCTTTCTTTTTATCTCCGCGCCAACTCCCGCCCGATTCCGTAAGACGCCCACCGAACATCTGATAGCGAGTACCTCGCAGCAACCCTTTATGTAGTCTATGACCTTTGGACATTTATCTATTTCGTCCCTTCACCTGCACTGAGGCTTGCGGTCCCCTTTCAAGCGGAGGCGAAACGCGGCTGTGAAAAGAGGTCGTCTCTGATTCATGGCGCCCGCCAAAAGAGGAAAGATGCCCCCGGGAGTGCCCGAAACCTCCCCAGATACATCTAGCGGATTCAGGGCCGAGATTTGGCTCTATATACGAGACTACAAAAAATAGAATTTTTTCAGCATGCGTTTTTGAACTTGGCTTTCATTTCCCTACCGGCTTGCTCCGCGCGTTCCTCCGGGTGTATCTTGATGAATGGAATGCGTTCCATTCGTCTTTGGACAAATACCTCAGGGAAATGTATCCTCCATTTAAGTTCGCTTCGATCTTTTGAAATGCTAAACTGATATAAGAGATGCTGTGGTATGAGGAAGGCTGGATTCATCCTAATCACTATTTAATAAGTGTTATGTTGTATATATAACTCATAGTTTACAAGAAGGTACTCCACTTACAACGACCTATTTGGGACTAGCTACCTTATTCATCTTAATAAAGTTCTCCATTCCTTACATATGATTAAAAGCTATAAACAGAAGAGTAGGAGTGGAAGCTCGAAGCTAAAATATTTACGTGTAGACTTGCATAACTCTCTTCTTCACTGACTCTTGATCATTATTTTCTTGACATACTATATTATTCATAAATTTTCATCATATTTGATATGTTCGATATTCATACTGTTCGATTAGCAGATGCGCGGGATTTTGTAACTGGTACTATTTAAATTTGGTGAATTTATTTTTAGGGACAGTTTCTTTTTCCTTATCCAAGGAAGCTTAATTTTTTTATACAACGTACTTAGTGCAATTAAGCGATTATCCTTTTGCTATTAAAATTACTGATACCGTACGAAGAAAACATATTGATTTAATTAATAGATGACATAGATAGAGTAGAGATTTTTAATTTATAAGGCCTACAAGAAGTATGGAATATTATTTAAGTAAAGATCCTGTTACACTTTAATTATAACTATTATTACCAATTTTAAATGCGTTTACAAACACCACAGAACGTGATGTCTTAACTGAATGGAAACTAAAATTTCTCTTATTAATATTCGTCACCTGCTCAGATCTTGCAACATTGAAATCGTTACAGTGCTACGCTGAGTTACCATGCGATATGAATCTACTGTGGTCTTTCTCTTCGAAAAGAATTCTCATTATCTTTTTCGCCATTCGCTTTCCATTCTTCGCCTCAACGGTGAATCCGTCTCCCGATTTTACAGTGTTTTTGGAGCGCGTAAAAGACCGTGTTTAGAGATCGGAAATTAGCAGATACGTTATGAAAAGTGAGAGCGGAATTTAATTGACTTCGTGATTTCACGTTGAGGAGCGTGAGTCGTTGTTATGTAAGAAGAGAATTATGTACCAGAAAAGGAAGTATGAAAGAGGGAGATTGTTTAAGAACAGCTAGATATCAGCGAATAATTCCGTAACTAAAATAATGGGTTTGGTGAATTATTCGTTGCAAAAGTACAAAATGGCATTTAATGTCGTAGCTTGAATCACAAGTGGGTCGGTTCGAACCCCACTATCTTAAAAAAAAAGAACAATAGATTCTTAAAAACTTTAGGAGTGTATTTATATATTTGTATATAAAGCTTCAGTAAAAAATAAATTTCATTTTAATCTTCCTTATTTCCTAAATTCTCTCTTAACAATTCACTGTACTATTTTAAATTAAAAATTATATCTTAATGAAAATGAGCAAGAGTTAAATTGCCAATGAGAGCTACCTTTTAATAAAAATATAAATGAGGAAGTCTAGTAATTTCATCCATGAAATATTCTATTTTATCATGAATGAGAAGATTAGATGAAATTCCTGACAATATATTATGTCCTGCACAATAAATATACGAAGTCGTTGAGGACGATAAAAGATATGAGCAGAGATAAATTTCCATCAAACAGATACATAATGGGATTAATTTTTTATTCAAATAACCATCTAAATTCACACTATAAAAGGACACATTTTAAGCGTGATATACGTCCGAAACCCTTATAAAATAGCACTGCCTTATTAGAAGGTTCACGAAAACATAAACTAGATTAGGTTTTCGTTCGAAATGGAATAAATTTCGTTCCTCGAGGCGAAAACATTAGATTTAATAGAAGCGGAGCTCGGAACATCGAATTCCAGACATGAAAAACAAACCGCTACCAATCGAATCACATATTCGGACTGTAGAGAGATATCCCGCTGCGAAACATGGAGCTATCTCGGCAGACGACGGCGATAAATTTTAATCTCGTTCCGAAGTCGCTCTTCCTCATTGTATGCACCGTTAAACGGGAGAAAAATGAAATTAAGTCCTTGAAATGGTAACGTAAAAAGTATCGAAATTTTGTGAATCGCAAACCCACGTTTTCACGCCCACTATCCTCATAAAAAAAGTCGAGTTTCATTTTTTTCTCGTAATTGCCTCCCCTCTTTTGTGCTGCAGATCTCTATCGGGTTTTTATTCCGCTCTTGCAAAGAAACGAGTTACTGTTCTTTCACGAAATCCGAGGCGTGCGTTCGTGTATCGTGCATCTCCCTCCGTACCGTTATGAATAATGAGAACGACCCTCTTAAATTAGGAAAATTACCAAGTCTTCCACTTTTTTAATTACCGAACTTCTCCGTGCACTTGTAAGGAAAAGACTTTACGTGCTCGTTCTGGAAAACATTCGTGACTCACCAAAAACAGTGCCTCTAAGAATCAGCCGATATTGGAGGATTACATTAACGGAGAAGTACATTTAGTACGTCCTAATAACTTCTTTCAACGTCAAAAATGAGTGATTTAAACTGTTTTCAAAAATAATTTACCTTCGCAAATCAATAGATGTACTGGAGTATCCAGGTACGGAGCAATATATCTCTTCTCTGCTTAACCTCCATTACTCATCCGTTACTACTGTCATCGTCCCTACACTACTAACTTATTCACCACCATTATCCGGCGAACGAGTGTATCTTCAAATGGTTCGAATCTTGCGATGCATACATTAAGGGTCAAGCACGAGTAATATATCTGACGGTTACTTTAATTAATCAACGTAATATTCATCGTCGAATTTGTTTCTCGCACGCAAGGCATAAGGATATCTGATTTGCATATCCATATATAGATGTAATATTCGTATGTTAATCGTCAGTTTGATATTTAATGGCATTTAGAATTTAATGGAGCTATCTTGAATCAATGCTTGACCGTAGATGGATGAAGGCTATCTGAATCATAAGCTTCATGATTCTATTTTGCCTAATCCTATTTATGCAAGAGCCTTATCTGCTAATGTTGATCATTTGTTCACCATTGACGGAATCCGTGTATAGAAGGCTCTTAATTCTTAACGAGGAAATCAAACTGATATATCTTTGTCGACTTTACGGATTCATAAGAGAAGGGAGGGTGATATCCAACGCTCTTTCATTTTCTCTGCATCTAATTCATCTAGCATTTTCTTTTCATTTCATCCCTCTCCTTTCATTACGTGGAATCGTAATTCTCAACTCGCGTCTAGAGAGCTTCTGTACTTGATGAGGGTGAGAAACTTCAAAATGTGGTCTTTAAAATGATTGATAGAATAATTAGTCGTAATCGTTCGATATAGTTGCCATCTATTCATATACATATTCTACTTCTAAATACTTTCTCTAGATATTTCAAGTTCCATTTTTAATTACTAGGAGTGTTATTTAACCTCAAAATTTTCATTACGTGTATGACTATTTCCGGGTTTATGAATAAAAAACTGATTCTTTTATCCTCTTTAATTACTTATATATTTATCAAAGCCGTTACAAACAATCATATATTTTTAAAGTTTTAGTTACGAACATTCCATTTCCGACAGGGATAATCTTAAACAAGCAGGGACTCGAACGCGGGACCTTGGCATTGGAAACATAGCACATCCACTAAATAAACTCTGAGGTCGCTTTATGCCTGGATACTAGTTCAACTTTCGCAACGCTTCAACTCCATCTTGGTGCATTAAATTCACCGTAATGCATATTCAATGGATTCCTAACAATCCAACCGGGAAACAAGTCCCTTTCGCTCATATTTACCGGCAGACTTTCCTCCGCACAATCGGTTCGTCGTATTCCGAACGCCCTTTGGCACTCCGTCAACGTTCGAGGCATCTTATACCGAATTCCGAAGACGAAACGCGCCGACGTGGAATTTATATTCGGTAATTGTGCGAGATGTATGCGCGATGCGGAGGCGAAATCATCTGGCGTCGCCTTAAAGTTCCTCGAAGTCTCATTGAGACTTGGAACCTTTACAAGTTTTCATCCACCTTTCCCTGTACCCTTTCTATCGCCCAAACCTCTTCGAAAGGTAAGAGTGGGTGACATCATCGCTTGGCACAGAGGGCCTCCCGAGCGGGAGAATGGGCTATGAATGACGGCATCTCGGGATCATATGGCGCTTACCAAAGAGACGACGAATGTTGATCTGAACAACGGGAGTCGAGTATTTTTCGCACGTTCTCTCGGCCGGTGTAAAATCTTCCGGTAATGTCCTTCGATCCTTCCCTCTGGAGACGATAAAATGGGATCCGAATTTTCACATCGTATAAACTCTTTGATTTTATGTAATAACTTTTAATGAATTCTCGCGATAATTCAAGGAAAATGTCTGTTTTTGGAAGCGCTGGAAAGATAGCGTCATCGTAAATATGAAAGGTAGAGGGGAATTTTATCATATTTTAGAATGAGATAACTGGGAGTTCATCCGTTAAATAACGTATGAGAATAAATAAATATGAAAATTAATTGTGAGAATTATCTAACATAAAATAATTGACTAATGGAAATCGATGAGAAAATAATTCTTTGAAAAGTGAATTATTTTCTATGAGCTAAATCATTGTCATTCATTCAAGTGCAATTTTAAATAGTGACGGATTAAATTTATTCTTTGATATTAATTTATTTCATGGATATCGTATTTGTATATTTTTGTAGCAAATGAAGTCTCTCAAGCATTAACTGAGAGTAGAAACATTTTAATTATTTTTAACTTGATTAAATCTTTACTGTCTTAAATACATTTACATGCATATATAAGGACGGATCCCATTTTATTGACTTAAAATATTCTATTCCCAAAATCAAAGAATTACGTGGAGATTTGAATCAATCGCAAAAATTGTTTCACTCTTTCCTTTTACAGGAGAAAGTCCATCACCTTAAATTATCTGCTGATGTATATGAAAATGTCGTTATCCTTGATTATAATATGAATTTACAATCAGTGTGTTTATATCGGTGATGAAAAATTATTTTCACTTTTATTACCTTTCGGAGAATGTGAAAACCAAGGACAAACGAGTTTTTGGAAATATATGAGAAAAAGTCTTTCGAAATATAAGCATGAAAATTTATTCATGAGAAATCACTTACTGAATATAAATCTATCCTTCATATTTTTTAGCGTATAATCTATACTATTTTCGATAAACTTCCATATTTTATTCCATGTCTTTTTTGATATTCTCAAGAAAAATACGTTTATCTAAGACTTGATAGATCTCCAATGAATATGATCGATATCCAGTTAATAAGGATTCATTTTGTAAACTGATAATTAAAAAATATAGGTCTTTTTAGGAAAAGAGCTATAGTGACTTTATTTTAAAAAAGAAACTGAGACAGTTACTGATTAAAATTTCATATATGTGTTGTAATAAACTTTACTTCCAAAGAATTTTGTATAATGCCGCTTAATTTCAGAAAAGCTAATCTCATATCATTAATATAGACGATAAAATAGTTCAATAGGATTAGAATCAGCTCGTTTATAGAATAATTTTTCAAAAAAAGGTGAATTTATTCGCAGATCCTGTTTCATTGGACGTTCAGATAGCATAAGTGGACGTATCGATGTAAAAACGAAATGCTTCAAAAAAAACTTTTCCACGGTCAATACGAAAAAAAATCGAGTTGACAAATAGGGACATGGTGTTTCACACCAAACCTGAAAGGTGACTTGAGTACTTATGTTTATGTGAGTACACGACCCTGGAGCCTATTTTTGGACGAAGAAGTCATACTAGTTTCGAATGAAAAATCAGTACTTTGAACAGCATCCTTGGCACTCAAATATATCTTTTTGATATCGTGCCATTGAAGATACTCAACCAATAATTCGTCACATACGCATCCCCAGAATTAGCTCCTTGACCCCAGCTATGAGATCATGCAAATGAATACGTCCCGTTCTTTCGCATAATAATCTTCAGATAACAATCAATCCCATCAGACAACACCGAATTTTTCACTTAGGAAGACAAGACGGAGCATGACGCGTTACTTTGAAAGGGTAAAAAAGTCCGAGCATTAACTTCAGTTAGCACAAACGCGTCCATTTTCCCTTCGAGAGGGAGCCTCCGATGTACCGTTCGCGCGTGATATTTTTCTTTGCCCGCCTTCGAAGGGCAAAAATGCACGTTACGTCATTGCACCCGGGAGCCGATTCCCCTAACTGTAAAAGCGTGAAGTGAGACCACACACGCGTCTGCACATACGAGTGCGTGCTCACACGGGCGTGATGTACTTAGAAGGGCGCGCGGAAAAATAGACGGGTGCGAGACTCCGGAGATACCGCTGCCCAAATTGGAGGCTATCTGTTTCGAGGTTCCATTAAATCGCTTCCATTGCAATTTAACTTATTGTAGTTCGACATAATAGGAGTAATCGTGACAAGCGAGTGGAGATTGAGTTGATTTAAGGTCCCGGAACCGCAGCACTTCCTTAAACCCGAATGACACCATCAATGAAAACAAACTATGAGGAATGAAATTATACGGTAAAGGGTGTATCATAGACTATTCTCGTTTTAATACAATTTCTATATGTTTTCTTCAATCTAAACCTACCAGAATGTACCATAAGTGCCTTTAAACACTTTATCTCAAGAATGAACTTTGGGCGACAAGAATGAGTTATTATTTGTACGTCCTATACAACGACGGAGTCTTATTATCAACGATATTTTGTAAAGAAGTGATGAGAAGTTTCTTGAAAAAAGGTAACCGTAAATACTACCTCAAATTTACCACTAAATGAATATACATGATGAATAATGTATGGTTTTCGACTTAATTCAATAAAATGCACCGTTTAGTTTAGAAAAAGATAACCAAATCCTTCTGTAATATTCGTCGAGTAATATGAATAACTACTGGAACTGAAATTTTATTTTAAAATCAAAAATCGATTGGTATTTATAAAATTGATTAACTAATACACATAAAGGGTTGCTCTACTAATTTAATTGAATAATAACTGCCTTATTAGACATTCTATAGCAGATTCTGAAATTTATATCTTCGGTGAATTCCAAGCGAATTACTAATGGTAGAAAGCATCAAGAAAAGAAACCGCATACCCTATGACCCTCTTTGATAAGTCAGCGAACATAACTCTAACGCATTCATAAGGTACTTCGAGTCAAAGGTTGAGACCAATTATTAAAATTATTCGGAGGAAAAGCTTTGATAAAGTCATTGAGGAAAAACACCGAAAAATATAACCTCCGTAAAGTGTAATAGGAGAGCATTACTAGTTCTGAAGAACGAATTAATGCGAAGAGGAAAACATGGGGAAACGCGTTTGGAAGAACAATGACCCGCTCGGAGGGATGAATACATTAACTCGCCTCAAAGACAGGTGACACAGCTCACCTTTTTATTAATCCCTCCACCTTCGTATCTTTTCGCATTATTATTTTTAAGGAGAAACTCCGTAATTAATAGGTGCGGATGGATCGTAAATCGGGTGCGGAGAACGCCCTTCGTTCGAGGCACGCGTTTGGGATGGGAATCCGCGAGGAGTCGGGCTAACGGGAATTTAGGGGAGGGCTTTTGTTGTCGCACCCCTCCCAAAGGCGTAGGGAATTCGGTATTGTTCGGGAAGGCGAGAGAAAGAAGGCGAAGTAGATTTGCATCGGAAAATAATGACGCTAACCGCTTTACGATGTCGAGGCGTTCCGCGCGAATAATCGAAGCTCGTAAATAAAATGGTAACTCACCCACGCTCCTATCGCAGTCCTGAGAGGAGACGACCTGCAAATGAAGAAGATCGTGTTTTAGTAATGGATTTGCACGAGGAAGTAGATACTAACGTATATATATTCGCAATTATAAAATACGTGATTTACAAGCTACGTGCATCTACTCTCATGTACATTTTGGTTATTTACATCTACGTCTTGATTATAGATATAAATGTCAATAAACTTTTTTAGCATATTAGATTAAATTTAACTTTAAAAAATATGAAAAAAATACTTCACGAGTTTCAAAGGCGTGATTTTTCCTTCAAGTTATTCAAAAAGACATACAAAAATTAGAATAGTAAAAGTAAAAATAAGTATGTAAAGTAACGTATATATATATGGATTGCAAAACATGTTTAATAGAAAAAAATCTTATTTCCTATACATACTCGATTATCTCCTCTGTGGAAGTAGATATATTACGAAGGTACAAGATATCGATTACAATTAATTGGCATTCGATAAAATGTAATATTATAATACATCTTAAATTTCATAATTAATGTTCCGAATAACTGAAGATTATTTGAAATATTACTCATTATAATTCGAGTTTTAGTTTATTTTTAATTTTCTGCTTCGTTATTCATTGAAAACGACCTGTCTCCTATAGATAAAATTTTTCAATCAGAATGAGTTTTTAGTTCAATGCCTTTATACTCGTATTTACCAAAAAAAAGGGTGAAATATTCTGATTCAAATTCCTTCCATATCTTTCCCTATCCTTCGCGAATATGTATTTCTTCCATTAATCACAAAATAATAATAAAGAAAATAATCCTCATCCAAGTCGAAGGTCAAAATGGTGAGGTATTCCTCTGCGGCCATGTCTTATTGACTTTTCGATAATCGCCGTTATATGACGTAAGGGGAAGACATTTTTCAAAGAGTAAATACGATGTAGAAAGGTGTGATCCACCATTATGGAAGCACATACATTTCTACGTAAGGAAACGGATGTTGAAGAAAACTTAAATGCCTCAAAAAAGCCATGAATAGAATCTTCCAGGAATCGAACGCGTGATTCGTCACACGAGAAAACTAGAAAGTTTCCGTGAATCAACAACCGTAGGCGCTGAAAGTTCATGAGGAGGAAAGAATCGTGTTAATGTTTAATACTTAAGGTGGGCGTATAGCTACCATTTATTTAAAAGGAAAGAGCAATGGTACAAAAATGGTGTGCGTAAAACGTAGGAGAAAGTCGCCGATTCCGAAAATAATTGCGGTATAATTTTCGCTAACTTAATACGGTTAGCAATCAATAGGTAACCAAGGAAACCATTCGATATAATGTTTGAACTTCCATCTGTTGGTAAGGGCTCGCTAGAATGAAAGAAACTTTTGATGAACTCTGTTATTTTACAAAAATAAAGAACAGTTTAAGGCTTTGGGCGACTTTAAGATTAAAAGTTTGCATCGAGATAAAAGTAAGATAGATTTAACATTAAAATCGAAAGAATTTTAAGCGACTCAACTAACTTGAGGTAGAGCTGTCAGAGAGTTATAACGCTGGCATCTTAAAGGGATATTCGACTTGTAATTAAGCAAAAGATGTAACGATAATATATATTTCATTAGCGATAATTGACTCAGAAAAATAGAAATCAGTGAAAAATAAAAGTATCAAGTACGATGAGGGACACGAATACATAGTGATGCATCTAATGGTAACTAACTGAAACAAATCTCTGGGTGAGTAGCAACGAGATAAAGATATACGTTCGAACAGCGGCAAACGATGCGGAAACATTCGAACGTCTTTGAGGAGCAAAAAGAGTCGGAATAATTGACGGAAAACCCCTTCTCCGTCCATTCCGACGTATCCTAGAGCTACGAGCGAACTCCAAAGAAACAAACTCGTCCTTAATGCACGGCGACCTCCAGCGATCTCCTCCTTACACAGCAAGGAGATCTCGATTGAAGGGCCGCGGGAGGAACGTAATCTATTCGACCGATAATGTGCCATCTCCGAAATACGCCCTCTGGAGGTCCTCAGATACTTCCGAAGCGATCCGGCTGCAATCGGAAGAATGCGAAAAAAAGAGATGCAGATCTAGTTTGTTTTTCGGTGCTGATACCCCCGGGGCTTGAGCGTGGAAACTCGTTCTCTCCGTTTGATGAAGAGATTTGACCGCAAATTTTCGATCGACTCCAATTTACCCTGATATCTTTTCTCTGACTAAACGGATATCTCGACGATGGTGGGCTATACGGAATTCGTTTTCAAAATATCAACAGCAGTTATTAATTAAAAGATCTACTCAAAATTACTGAGGGAATCGATTTCTTAGATAGAAATAATACATGGAAAAGATTATTTCGATCATGCATATTACGCAGTTAGAAATTATACCATGGGAGATTATTATCGGAGAATGTTATAATATTATGGGTATTCAAGGCCACACATGGATGCGAGATTTGTACAGAGTACAAGGTTAAATATAATACATTTCAAAATCTTCTTGAAAAAATAAGCACGTCGTGAAATTGTATATGAATCAATCGAGGCTAAAAAACAATTATTTATACAGATGGAATAACAAAATTGCTATTAACGAATGAAATTAGAATAAGATTCTATGTATATTTAAAATAAACAATACACATTTTACGATTTGCATCCTGATATCCACTGAAGTATGCTATTATTATATTTGCCCTATATAAAAAAAAGAATATAACGAAAACTTAATTTAAATACATTATTATGACCTTTGATTACGTTAATTTATCGAAGTATGCTTTATTTGGAAAGGCAAAGATAATTTAGATTCATTCAAAAAAATTATATTCAAGATTTGTTTTGATTGATGGTTTATATGAAAAATTTGGAATCATTTTATCGTATCCTTAATAATAAATGTGTATTTTTTACATACTACACTTATTTCGTATACCCATCCAACATACCGATAAAAATAATAGGTACTCAGCTTTACTCCTTACAGAGCCTTTAGCCACGGAATATTACCATCGATCTTCATAATAATAAGGCTCTGTAAACACCGATGGTGAAGCATCTCATTTTGCAAAAGCACTCCCATTTAAATTCACTTAGAAGCACGCATTTCTTTTGGACTTCACGTAAACAGCAGCTGATACGTCCCGATAGGTAGAGTAACCATAACATTCTCTGTAATCACACAAATTATTTAAATCTAAAGACAGAAAAGAGGTGATAAATTCCGGTTAAAGCGATTCGAAGACACAACAAAATCGTTGAATATTTATTCTTAGGCTCTAAAAGCAAACTTCGTTGAATAATTCCGTCGAATCGCGTTTAATGAAACGTACGAATAAAACCCACCGATCCGATAGAGAGCGCGCATCTACCGCAATTATCGAACCATTAATCCTCTAACGTTCGAACTGTTTTTATCTGCAGCCATTATAAAAGGGAGGATGCCTTCGCTTTTTTCCACCCATTTTTTCTCCTCTCCCGCATCCCCTTCGGTCGGAAACTCATGCGCGAAGTGTGTGAATTTTCAAGGGAGATAAGCGAGCGCAACCTTAAAAAGCTCTTAGAGGATGAGCCGTCGTTGATTGCGGAATAAAGATTTTTTCTTCGCCGCAGGATGGAGCTAAGGGGACCTCCCAGGAAGAGGGGGATGCTAATATCCGGACGGCCTCTAATCGTCCGAGGGAGGAATTCGTACTTCTGGAAGGAGACGGGTTAATGAGACACCCACGGCCTTCGCTCCCGTGTTTCTAGAGCCCTGATACGCGTGCGATAAACGCGCTTCGAAAAGGCAACGGGTAATTTTGCACTCTGCAGAATCGCCGGCGGATTAAAACGGCGGGGATTTGAGATTGTAGAATGGGAATGAGATGGTTCTACGGACGCTTTAGTTACGCTGGACCACACCGAAGCAGAGTGCGCACTTCTATAAGTGATTGTGCTTCACGGAGCACATGGTAAAGGTTTCAAAAATACTGTTAAAAGTGGGCTTTTTACGCGGAGGTGTTGTGGTGAAGGATAATTTGAAGGATTAATATTTTGATTGATTTATGAGAGACTTAAATCCGGGTCGTTTCATGTGTGATTTTTCAAAGCTTCGACGGTGAAGGGTGTGCGTTGAGCGAGATTTGAAAGGTACACTGCATCTCGTGCGCTCTAAAAAAGAAGACAGCTCGCTGCGGGTATCCACGGGTTACTAAAGATTCGAATTTAATATTTATTTACGTCACTTGATTCGCGAGTCACGATTCACGTCGATTATTTCGCGATGTTGAATTTAAATAGAATTTAAAGGTCCCCTCTTTAAAAAAGCAGAAGGATTCACTCTAAATCTTCTTCATATTCTCGTTAAATACGCGTTTTTATCTAGAATCGAGATTGATGATTCGTGGTGTAAAAAAATTTTCTGGTAGTTATTGGTTCGTTGACATTAAAATTTTTCAAAAAAATTTTTTATTAAATCATTTTCACTTGCGGAATGAATGAGGAATACTTCCAAAAATGTATACAGAACGTTAATTAAAACCTAACTTCCAACTGCGATAAATAAAATAACTGTAGAGGTACGTTACTTCCTCTTTTGTCAAATGATGAGAAACCCGCAGGAGTTGTACAATATCGAAACTTAAATAAGATAATCATATTTATAATTAATATAACGCACCAGTAGAAAATCTACTTCCGAAAAAGCAATCATCAATACATGCATAACTTAGTGATAACACGTAAGGTCGAATTCGAATCGAATCTGTTCCTTGTTAGAGTAAGATACTTCTTTTTATCAAGTAAATATAATAATTAATATGATGCAGTTAAATAAGTTAAAATTTAAGCTTGAAACATAAAACTCTTACCTTGTATTCATAATATATGTTCCGTCTAATTTGCATAATATACATCGCACTACGTTCCGAACTTCAAAATTCTAATTGACGCACTGAAGTCTTGGTAGATGAAGGAACTTAAAAACGGCACCATGCATTCCCACGGTGGAATCTCCGAGACAAAAATAATAACACCGGAGATGATACGTAGGATTTGGACGGTCCTCAGAGGGATCCAAAAACAAAGCCCTCGCCAATTAACTCGGTGAAACTCGAGGGTTTCTTTTCCATCAGCAAACGAGGCGAAGTGGCCGGCTCAATTTGCTTATAGATTCCGATCGACGCCCACCGCTCCTCTGGTTCCATCAAAGCTCTCCTCCGAACTTCGCGCAGTCATTCATCAACATTCCCAAATGAGGCACGGCTTCACACTCCGTCAATCTACTTTTTCCACCATTCCTCCCACTGCTCGAATTCCGTCGAGAGGACAACGAACGGACCCCACGCACCCCCACACTTTTAACGAACCTCTGCTCCTTGAACTTGATCCTTATTCGGCTCATTATGACAAAAAAATCGAAATTTTTTAAACGGTGTTTTTAAGGTTTTTTTCTCCTCAAACTGTCTCTCATCTCGAACGAATCGCTCTTCTTCCCACTTTACTCACCAAATGAGTTCGTGACGCGCGTCGCAGACGAAATTTTTACGACTCCGGATGCGATAATGTATGGAAGTGATGAAAAGCAGTTTCGAGTGGGATTTAAATAAAACCTCTCGCCGCATTTCCAAAATATCGTTTTGGGAGTATTACGAGAACTTAATGAAATTCGGAAACAGTAAAAAAGATTTTTACTCTCCGTGGTTGCTAACGAACTGCGGATATTTGTTTGAAACATTCCTATGGAAATTGTTTCCAAGAAATATCTCTTCCGGAATGATTCTAGCGCTCAAAATACATCGTTGTGATTTAAGTTGTGTATGTGACTCTTCTCATTCCACTTGAATATGTATTATAAATAGTCTTCTAAGTAAAGCCGTGAGTCTCAGAAAAAAATACGTTCTTGACATTATTATATAAGGAATTATGGATCAATTTATAAAACGATTCATTCTTATTCTACGATTATCGTGAACTCCTTCTACAGAAGAGCATTAAGAAGATTTAAATGTATGTCGTTAGATTACAGAAGATAACAGAATGGTGCATAAAGATAACTGGAAAGGGATTATAGCCGTTATGCTAATCCTTGAGTTTACTTGACAAGAATGTTATGGAGGTTATAAACAAGATAAAGTAGACAACATAAACGCTATATATTTATGGTAAATTACGAAAAAGGGAAATAATCTTAATATTGTTATAAAAACCACTAAAAACTTACGATAGATAGAAATCATAAAATAAATAATAAGCGATATAATGAAATATGGCGATAAAACAATATTCATTTTAGGTTTTTACGTATCTAATTCCACAGAAGATTAAGAGATTTGATAACATTTGAACATAGTAAAATCTGAATGGACGTTATATTAACTAATATATAAAATCGACTCACTCATGATTGAGTACATTCTGCTCCTTTTTTAACGAGTGTTCAAGTCATCTCATAACTATTCATTAGGAAAACTTTGGACATAATCCTTTTCCTAAAGATTTATTTACTGTATGACTTTGCTGAAATTTCAATCCCACGTAACTTGTACATTAATGAATTCAAAGCGAATAAAGTCTCAGGCAAAAATCAAAAGAAAATTATCATATCGAAGAGCGGCTGGTGTCGTTGAACTCCGCCGTCCATGAATCATATTTCGTGAGGTATAGGAGTCTGTTTTTGGTAACGAGCGGGAATCGAGGACGAGATTTCGCTTCCCGGGAAGCAGTGTGTTCATCAATCGGTCCTTTCCACATTACGTTCAAGGCACCGAGAGGCGCAAACGGCACGAGGCGTATCTCCGCAGAGATCAGAGCGATGAACTCGGAGAAGTTGGCAAATAGTGCTTTTTTATTCGTCGCTTTCTCGGACGAGGTCGCTGTTCTACGCTTGTTTGCTAACGCCGACTTCTTTTATTTTTCGAGCTGAATAACAAGTGCATCTTAAATCAAACGGAATATGCAGGAAGAGCGTGCGACTAGTTGTCCATTATCGGCTAAACGCGAAAGCATCGCCGCAACCAGCAATTAAATTGCAGCGTCTTAAAATATTTCTCTATACAATTTATTTCGCATTCATTAAAAGGCGGTAGCGGAAACGGTAGCAAAAACTGTATGTCAATATGATCCACGGCGAATTTATTCGTAATAAAACAATTTTGCCGGAATAAGATCTATAAAAATTATCGCTGTATCTAAAGCCATAAAATTGAGTCTTAGAAATACTACGGAGGAAAATCTTAGAATTTATATTAAAAAACTTCAATTCTGAGCTCTTGTAAATGAAAGTAAACCTTTCATTTATTTATCCACGTGTGCGGCTTAAAAAACATGGCTCTATCATTGTCGTTGTATATGATAAGGTCAATCAAAGTTCAATGATATATCATTTTGGCATATTCTACTAATACTTGCGCATAAAACAAACGCTTACGATATAAAATGTAGGACGTTATCTTTGTCGAACGAATGCTACTAATAATATATAAACATGTATCGATTGTGCGGTATTTTACAAAAAATTAAAACAATACAATTTGCAGTAAAATTAAGTATGAGTAGAGATCGAAAATTATTTTAAATTAAAAATAATCGCTTAAAACCTTTTCAAAAATATTCCAAGAGAAATTATACAGCATGATGGTTTAGAATCGATATTTATAAATTGTAAATTTGTACAAAACTCCGTAAGTATAAAACGATTAATTTCGATATGATAAACGATTTATTTTGATACGATAAAATTCGATCGATTCCATCGATATCTGAAAGAAAATCTCAACACATTACCCAATAGTCATCGGTAAATATAAACAGATTACGTACGACTTACTCAGAATTGTATACGTTTCGATACCTCTTTAAGGACCAAAACTATTTCCGGGTGATTTAAAAACCACTTCGTCAGCTGAATGAGAATTAAAGAGCGGGCGCTTTCCTCGACTGGGTTGACATTCTAGATGGGAATTTCAAGGAGTGTGAGGGGAACCTGTAGGTCGTCCCGAATATGCTGCTTTCATCTGACGCCATATAGGCGAGTCTGATGAGTGTGGGGAGATCCTAAGAATCGCTGCACTCGGGGTGTGTTTGGAAGTGGGTGTCGCCGCCGTGGGAGTGAGGAACCGCTTTCAGAGCTTTCTTTCCACCGATCAAAACACCCACTCGTTTCCATGGATTTCACCGCTATCTCTTTCTCTCCTATGGGAGTGATATATACGAGCACAAAGGGACTCCATTAAGGAGAAATTGAGATTTAATATTCCCTGAAACCCTGTGGAGAAACGAGGTAGATGGATTGATAAGGAGCTTCTAATTGGAACGAGATTAGGTTGCGATGAATCTACCACAAGTCTGGGAAAGGAGGTTTGAGAAATTAGGTTGGGAGAGTAAAGGATTAAGAAAAGGACGAGAGGCAATTATGATGCTTTGGCAGTAACAAAAGAATTAGACTAATATTGTGACGTCAGCTTTTCTGCTTTCCCCCGAACGCACTAGCCAAGATATTGTACACAAATCTGTTGATGAAATATTGTGACAAAAACGAAATTTTAAAATTTACGATAAGATATATATTTAAGTTTCCTATTTCTGAATTTCGCATTTTAAGTCAACGAAAATAAATCGAAAACTTCGTCATGTATTTTCATCAGAACGTCTTAAAAAATCATGATTTAATTTAAGAGAATTTTTAAAACAGTTATACTTCCACAAAGAACTAAACCTAAGAGTAAAGACCGAATATGAGATAGCATTGGTTTAAATGAGATAGAGGTAACTCACAGATTGAGTATATACTTAAATGCCACATGCGTGCCATTAGCTTTCCAGTTTAACGATTCCTTTAAGAAAATTCAGCGCACGATTCGTCGTGATCTCTCTAGGAAGAAACACGTTCGTGATTACTTGAGAAGGAACTGACCATTTGAAAAAATACGTTGAAAGCGTTCATCGTACCTCCATCTTCACCAATCGCTATAAATCCTGCACCCCACCGTTTCTCTCAGTGTCTCTGAAGAAACGGTTAAACGTTCCTTCCCAAACAATTGCCCTTCAAAACACTCCAACGTAAGACGACCTTTGAGTCAAAACACATTGATATTTACTTATCTTTCAGGAAACCTTGAACGTTATGTTTTACGAGAATACGCTTTCGTTGCTAAGAAATAAAACAGAACGAGAGGTAATTCTGTTATTTATTTCGTAGGAATACTCATATGAAAGTTTTCAAAAAGTACAGTATTTCTGCAGAAAATCTATAAGCTTTTAACGATGAAAAAAACGTTAATTAACGTTAATAAATTGTCATTCAAAGGCATACGCTTCAAATAATCTTCAAAAAAGTGGAAATAATAAAACATTGATGGGAAAAACAACGAGTAAGGAAGAAAATTATGAATGTTTCATCATGATTGTGCAACAATCTTTTATATTAACGTATAGTAATAATAAGAATTATTGAATCAATTCTCCGTGTTACGACATTTAAATGAATCCCTCACGTCAGGCAAAGGATCTTTTTTAAAGGTACTAGATGAAAAGCGAGCTTTCAATTTGTACATCCGATATCAATTGGTTCTCCTTTCTGATTTCCAAATCGCCATGGAATTTATGACGTATCGAGTTATACAGAGTGTTTTATTCCCTTCGTCCTTGTTTCGACAACATTCTCATTCGCTACCTACACGTTTTCCCAGCGCATAGTCCCCAGATAAGGCCAACGACGAGGTTTTTTCAGTGACAAGAAAAGCAAGTTTAACGCCCCGACTACTATATAAAATGAGCCGTGAATTATAGCCATATCGCGGTACATGAAAACATCTACTCTTAGATAAAATGAAGTATGTGACTTGTGCTGATATGAAAGTATATGAGACACATTTTGGAGAATTCAAAGACTCGGAAAGTAAAATTTAGTTTCTAATGCCGTGACTTTCCGATGGCAAAGTCTATAAGTTATATTTTATGAAGTATATATTAAAATCCTTCTCAATGAGATATTGTTTATTGTATGAGTTTTAAAAAAATTCATCACTATTGTTATAGAGATGAACGATTTTACTTTTCAGTTCATTGCAAACTAATGAATCATGAAAGAGTCTGTTGCAGACGTATTATTTATCATTTTCCATAAAATATTCAGTTCGATCAGCACAATTTAACTAAAGAAAAATATATTAACGCCTATGTTTTCTTACTAAGAAACCGTTAAAGAATTCTAGCTGGATGATAGTCTCGTATATGCTAATTTAGCCTTAAGATTTATTCCGAGCAAATTATACGTGGAGAAATATATGCGTTGGGAAATTTAGTAATATAAGTCCTCATTTTTCAATGTAGAGTAATGCATGAAAATGAAAACAATAAAATAAAACGTACAAAATATTTTAAGAATAAAATGTAAAATAATCACCAGAATAATATATCTGTACAAGACAACATTTTAATCTAAATATTTAAATATATTTAATGACTTAATTTCAAATAGAATGTTTCAATTGGATTTTTTACGGTAGTCTATGATTAGAAAGAGATAAAACTATTTGTCATTCAACCCTACGAGTATTAAGTTGAGTCCTTTAATGACTGCATTATACGGAAATCTATTTCTTATATAGTCTCTCAGCTTTATAATACCTTGAATGAAACTTGCATAACTTACAATAAATTTCACGCTATATATAAATGAAAACAAAATTAATCCCTGGCGTGGATGTTTTTCTCTGTAAATTTAATCAGAATGAATTGCTACAGAAGTAGACAGCATAGCTACCATAGAAACGAATAATTTTTCATAGAAGACGATGAATACATTACGACCGTATATAATGGTTATGACAGAGATATGACAGCAAATCTGTCCACAAGTCTAATTAAAATATTTATGATTCATCCTTTTCCCCATTAAATTTCGTCTACGAACAATCGATGGGTTTTTCGTGTAATTGAGTTGCCTCCGTGGCTTTGAACTTTGATTAGCATGAGTTATAGTAAGGAAAGAAATACAATTAATAGCTGTCACCAATTCCTACCATGAAATACCAAAAGTAATCACTTCTTACTATCTAAAGATACACAACGGAACAATTCCTATCTTTGATTAATGATTAAAAAAACACGTACGCGAAGATGAGAAAGAGTTGTAAATATTGTGCGATTTAACAGAATAGAGTAAAAGTGTAAACTATTTGTCAGAATATATTTAAATCTGCCATTTCAGCAAAAACCAAAGAAAATCTTTCTGTAATTAAAAACTAAAGCGCACTCAGAAGGAATGTGAACAAAATAACATTAGTAAATTCGTCATCCAACTTTGAAAACTTAATTCCTATTTGAAAATTCGGCGACGAATTAAAAAGTGAAGAGCGGTGTCGTACTTGAGGTATACATAGAGTTCGAGGAATAAATGTCTAGTCTTAAGCGGAAGTGAATAAAGAGTACTTCACTAGAGTACGCTTACAACTGAACGGAGCTGAATTTTAAGGCAAATTTCTCGTTCAAAACAAATACATCCGAATCTCACCAACCGAAAGATTTCGTTTTGGCAGAATTTCGATATATCAAGTATTAGGAAAGGAGAAGTGAAGGAGACGGAGGTGCAAAACTGGGGCGCGGAGGCGTCATGATGAGGACGAATGGGATCGTGCCATTGAGGAACAATTTCGTGGCAGAGGTCGTTGGCACTTCTCACCGAACGTTTCTCTTCACAATGAGAACCCCTTGGGACTACCTTTATTTCGACGCAAAGAACGTGAGTGGGACGTAGGAGGCTTTCTTTTCGCTTCGCGTGTTTTATATTTTTTTCGTAAAACCGCCCAAACATCAGACGTGCGAATCCATATAAAAATAATGAACCGCGAGTATATTTTTTATGAAAGAAGCCGCTCTCTCTGTAGCGTGGAGATTCAGAGATACGAATGTAGATTTTCAGGAGCAGATAGCCCGATTTCGAGCACGCATGTTGCGGAGGTGTGCGACTGTTATAGACGAAATGATAACGTTTCCACGCAAAACATAAATAATCCAATTCTTTCCGCAGCCATTTCCATGGATACCGTGGATGATTCTGCGAATGGTTCGCCTTCTCGAACAGCTGTTTCTACGCAAATAACCTCTGCTTCATCTGCGATTGTGGTGTATCGTATAAATATGCCACTTTGAACATCGACAGGGGAAGGAGGTGATGTGACAACATAATTTAGTCTGTTTCGAAACACGCAAAGAGGAGAGAAACACTTTGAATGATGTTGGTACGACCTTGAGTAGAAACTTACTTTAGTGTAGTGTTTGGGATTAGCAGTTGATTAGCATGTTTTAACTTGAGAAACCATCGTGCAACTGTGTACATAAAGATGTAACATGAAGGTTAATTTAAAGTTGGAATTTATAATGAAAACAAACTGTTCTTAGTCGAGTAATGTTTCACCAGAATACGTTAAATTGATATTGTATATATTATTATTTAATGAATAAGGCAAATTTTTAAGACTTTTAGCAAAAGTTTCATGTTATGTACATTTCATAAAAATATTATTTAAAGATAAAAATGTCTTCCACCGTACAAGCGATACAGTGTTGATAGCGTGTCAGTATGGTTTACTGCAGCATATTTTCAAATATTAAGTAATTCGATATCATCAACATTAATTGAAATTCTTTTAAGATAGATCGACTTTGAATGATAAAAATATGTGTATGAAAATAATTTAAAATAAAATTTGTATTTAGTAAAATATGCCTAGAACGATTTATAACACAAAAAACTATACTGAATATCACTATTACATACATATCAATCTATGAAAAAAAAATAATTTTCATACTCAACAGTAACTATAAAAGTCACTCTAAGCTTTCAAGTTTCATCAAAATTACTGGGATATAGGAAAATTAGTTCCCACATACGTTTAAATAGTTGCCCTTGTCTTAAGATTCCACGTTAAAATTTTGAGGAAAACCATTCATATCATCTGCTGAGGCCACCCAAGATACGGAAGGATTCCCCGCCCATTTGTTGTCGAAACAGAAAATAACCAACTCGTGCTGCTACGTCTATATATCCATCTTCCTCTCGGGTAATAAACTCTCTCTTTCTCTAACATCTCTCCAGATTGGTAATTCTTTTAATTGCTGTCCATCCCTTTACCCATTTCTATAGACCATCGCCTCTTTCCTACCCCGAGCCATTCTTCCTAAAACTTCGATTATATATGCGTTGGTTATGTTTTTGGAGCACTCGTGATCACCGGAGCGTGCATAAGCGTGATGCTTGTCCGAACTCAATTCAAAGAAAAAGCAGCCTCAAATCGGGTGGTCTTCATTTCTCATGATGCTTTTAGGAGGAGGATTTAGCTCGCGTATGTTACACGCATGCATCATAAAACAAACGATGATCACGATGACTCAACGTTCAAGAAATTCCGTGATTCCTGGATTAGCTCTCTGTAATCCGCTGAGCTAAATACTATAATTAGGATTTAAGGCTGGATATAGATGTTAGACTGACATAATACTTATATAATTAAAGATATCAATCTAATCAAAATAGTTTTGGAATGAACACATATATCTGATAACTCTCTGCGAAAGTTATCGGATCATGTTCTGCAATTGATACCCATCGGAAGAAAATTAGTTAAGGGCAGATTGTAAAATTAGCGCTGAATTACTGCCACATATATTAAATGGCAATTAAATTTATCCCACATAAGAATCATTCTATCGTCAGTAATAGTATAAATACGTGTTCTAAGTTCTTAATTTTTATACAATGAAATTCCCTTTGTCTTAAATAAAAAATTTTAGATGATGCAATGGAATTATTAAGGAATTTTAAGGAATTGAATCAATTCATTAATCTTGAAAGCAAAACGACGAGCTTTAGGTAATTTCACTTTCAGATTTTCGTATGAGGCATTCTTCTTCATAATGGCATAATCTTTGAAATACAGCTGATGCACTGCGATGATGGGAAAACATAAACTCGTAAATGTCAAAAGAAAATTCTCAGTTTTATGAATGCTCTTTTTATGGGGAAATTTTGGATGAGTTGGATTTCAAAAATTTTTAAAACAAGAATTCTCTTCGAAAAGTTTGCAAAAAAATCCTGTACTCATTGATTCCAGTAGTATTTTTATTCGATTTATCCCTTAGTTTGATTCTAAATGAAACCTTTGCTTGCTAATAAGTAAATTTCTACTGAGAAATATATCAAAGAAGATTTTTTAAATGCCAAAGAGTGAAAACCATAGTTTATTAGGAAGGTGAAATTTTGAAATATTTGTTGTGTAGGAAGTAAATATCGCAGGAGAGAGAGTTAGAAACATTTTGGCGATCCTTAAAAGGGTAGTAGGGAAAGGTGAAATTTTTAGATAGAGAGAGAGCGCTAAGCAAAATATTGAGAAGCTAAAATGAAACGAGAGGAGTCCAGTTTCCAGAAAAGGCTTCAGATACTCGACAGGACTCCCACGGATTCGAATGAAATCTCGAAACCAGAGTCTAATCTCTCAAACATCTTTCTCTTTCTAACATTAACCCAATTGATTAATATCTCGTTTATTCTTAATTAAATAGTGACGCAGACTTTTCATGATCAACGGCTGTGGTGTCCGAGTGGTTAAGGAGTTGGACTTGAAATCCAATGGGCAATGCCCGCGCAGGTTCGAATCCTGTCCGCAGCGAATTTTTGCCAGCTTCGGTAGCCGCCAAGTGCTAATAACGTACTAGCAACCCAACCCGTACCCAACCTTCATATTCTTGGTCCCCAGGTTCAGATAAATCTGTTCAGGATTTGGATTGGATGTGCTTGTTTGTCCTCTCTCGGTTAATATTATTTTTAAGAATGGTTTGCTTAAACCAAATTTCGACCTTTTACCAAATAAAGATTTTATTATTTATATGAATAATTAAGCTCCATCTATACGTAACTAAATATAGCGCAACCACAATTTCAGCTAAACGACTTCAAAAGTTCTGCGAATCATGCATGCGTCAAATTTCATATCAACAATCAAACAAACAATTGTATGATGGGCATCTCTCTCTTCAAAGTAATCGGTGCGCAACTCAATGGATTTAGAAAACAGTTACAGGTGAATGTCTATCGTACATGAAATTTTTATGACCCCTATTTGTAATAGAAAATAAAATTATTATCAAACGAAAGCTAGTTTAAAAGATTCTATAGACTTCCATATCGTGTCGTTTAGAACAAACCTGAAATACCACGTTAGAAATACAACAATTCATTACGAACGAATTAATTTTTAAGATATTCAAAACAAATAGTGCCGAACGTAATTATAAATTGTGACTTTGAAGATAATGCCGTAGGAACTATATGAATTGTGTCATTGTTACTCCTTCGATTTCATAAAATTTCTGTTATCTTCTGTTCATAATTACAGAATAAAAAAAACTTAATCCACACATCTTGATTTACACGTAAGATTTCCGATTTCGATTCCGGAACGACTAAAATACCTAAACTCTTATCGCATAAAAACCAGCTAATAAAAAAAACCTAATTCTAAGAATTCATTAACCGCAGGAACGATGAAAGCAATCGCAATCAATTTCGGATATTTAATTAAGTAATTAGCGGGAATGAAGTTTTCGAAGCGGCCAAATTATGCGATTCATTTCGCGGGCGCAATTTCGCAGACGAGAGCCCGTATTGGTGAGGAGTTAATTTGACGGAGAACACGTGCACAGCGGTATTTCCATCCCCTCGCGGTGACTCGTGATGAATGGGCATCCAGCGCCGAAGATGCGTGGGCGTGCGCGGGGTCAAAGCGATTCCCCCGAGAGAAAAAAATAAATCCGCAATTAACGAAGGCGGCGCCGCAAATGAGTTCTTTGTTTGTACCCTTTTCCCTTAACCCTCGGAAGGGTTAATGTGGTGGGAGTTCCGCTCTCGAAGGGGGAGGGGCCTTCCGAATGAGGAGAAAAAGAAACGAGTGATGGATACAGAAACGCCGCTTCGTGAATCGAACGTTTCTTCGGCTGTTTGTCATCCCACGGCTATTTTTCTTGGAGCGCGAGTGATTAGGTTGATTGTGATGAGGGAACGGGCTTAAAGAGTTCGGCTTGCTCTGGCTGATTACGTTGAAGCGATCTTAAAATGAAGATGGGAATGGGAGGATATGCGTGAGAATGCTTAGTTTGTTAACTTCCGATGAAAGGAAGGGAATATCCGGATATTAGCGGTCCTAACAAACGTAACATGAACGATGGTATGTTTTCAAATAGACCAGAAATAGAACTTGAAAAAATAGGAAAAAATCATCCAGTAATTGAACTTTCCGCAATCTATGTTTCACTAAGTTTCTTACGAGAATTGTCATTGCTTTCCCCTTTCATATCGTAAAATACGACTTGGTTAGATGAGGACAGTGGAGGCTATGGCTTCAAGAGCCAGGGCCTCCCTCTTTGCTTGGCTAACGAAGAGTATCAACGTGAGTAAGAAAATTATATTTGACTACAGTTATAGTGAAAAAAAATTCCAAATATTTTTTTCCTTTCCACGGATATTTTATGAATTATATTCGATATGATTGTAACATAAAATATAAAAATTTTAAAATGTATGCAATGAGTAGGATGCAGCAAAACAGAAAAGTTTAGTCTTACGACAAGTATTAAGGAGAACTTTTCCCTGGATAGAATTTGGACGAAACTTTGATGAATTTAATTATTTAATCATGATTTTATTGAAATGACACCTTATCGCTTTAGATCTTTGAAAATATTTCGAAAAACTTAGATGAAAGTTTTAAAAGAAAATACGGAGTTATCACCTTATTTTTATAATTTTTGAGACAAATCATTCACTTACATCCTGAAGAATGCTAGAATTTACTTGCCGAGGTTTATACCCCACAGCCGTAGTCCTATAGCGAACGATTTAAATTTAGAAACGTACCACCTCGAATCCAACCGGCGCGGAAAGTGCATTCCCTCTCGTAAAAAAAGACAGACGCTTGCCCAAGAGGCGAGCAGTATACTGGCGCCTAAGGTCTCAACAAAGCAGTTGCGAAGGGCCGTTGGCCTTTGATTAGCATAGGAGTCAGTGGAGCAGTTAGGGGAAAAAAACGATGAGGATTCTCTCGCTTGATCGGTCATGAAAAGGCGCGATGTTTGCCTTCGGATGGCCTCTCTCGGATCCCAATACGAAACGTTGTGAATCCTATCCTAAGTTGGATTTCGACTTCGCTTAGGATGCTTATTTATTGGGAAAATAATCCATATTGCCATCCGTGCCTTAGGGTTATTGCAAAGCGAAGAGATGAGATTACTGGAAATTTTCTGACGTCTTCTGAGCAAAAAGCTTTGAATGGAACGGAGTCATTTTGGTTCTTGGGCTTGCAGATCGCGTTATTTAGTCCGAGTCAAATATACGTGTGCCTCTCGTATATGTTTACGAGTCGATTCATACTCGATGCCCAGTGACTTCAACGTCTGGAAGGAAAGTACCCTTACATCCACGTGGAGTAACGAGAAAAGCCTCCCGAGGAATTTGCGTACATCACACGTAATGAGGGACAGTAGGGAAATCGGCTTCGCTGTGCTAAATGTTACCAGAGACATAACGGGCATAAAATATACTCAAATGCACAGTTATTTTTAATAAAATTATCATTGAATCATTTATTCGGAATATTGTTCAATATTTGTGAAAAAAGACGAAAGTAACCAATTCAGTTTTATCACCATAAACAACTTTGAACTGTAATATTTACCTCCTAAAACCATGGTTAATAGGCATCACCAGCTAATAATTTAGGGTTTTATTAGCATCTACATCTCATACATACAATTATGCAAACTATGATATTGTTCAATAGTATATCATCAAGTTATCTATAACACTGAAATGAAAATATTAATCAGTTATCTCCATGTATTAATTACTATTTATTTTAAAATTAAATTTAAAAAGGCTTCACTTTGTTGAACTATACCCTAAGTGAAGCAATTTGCCCTTCCGAATAATTTATTTTTTAAAATTTCACTAGTCCATTACTTTTCCAAATAAAAGTATTATTTTAAGCAAAATACTTTCATACATTAACACAGGTGTAGAGCAGTTATTTTCTATCAAGTTTATAATATAATTAAATCGAAGAATATCCTACGCCCCCTTCAGAATTCTTCCCCATCTACTTTACAGTCTTAAGTTATACCGAGAAAAAGATCGACCAAAACTTTCGATCCGCGCCAATTTAAACGAAAATCAAGAGGTTCTCAGGTTCCTCAATCGAGTCATCGATTTGAATCGATTGGAATAAAATGATTCCGAAGAGCGAGCAGAAAAACTCGAGATACTCAGAGATACTGACATCAACAGATTACTTGAGTCCATGAATTGAGTCGTACAGAATCCTAAAGGAAGAATTTTTATTCTGCCGCGATAACTGGCAGCTTTTCCGAGAAACAGAGATTGGAATGCGCGCCTTTGAATCGGATACTGGGCAATAATGCCCCGTTTCTATAGGCAACGAAAGGGTAAATCCGGTCCCGAACAGCACCGTCATCGCTCGGGTAGAGTGCCTTAATGGAGTGAAGCTTCGTTCACTTTTAACTTCATTCAAACCGATGCCTTTCGAATGGAAACTTCGATAAATTCGCACATTTTAGAAACTCCGAATTCGACGCTAATGATCAATCACTAGAATTTGTTACCTCGAACTTATCGTGTGCTTTTAAAACTATGGTAACCATCCGTACTTAAAGAACGTGTTACGTTGAAATTCAGTAATTTATTTCACAACCTCAAACTCGATTCAGATAAAGCTGTTAATTTTTTGTCATTCATTTTGTAATTCAATGATTGAATTTAGAAAAAAGAATATAATGATAAATGTTTAACACTGATGTTATCCTAACAAGTGACTTATTTGTAAAATTCATACTTTAACCACTGAATATAAGGGACAATATATATGATTTGGAATCAAATCCCAAAAATATTTAAATGCACTCGGAGATTATTTTTTAAAATAATCAAAGAAAGAAAAGAGTAATAAACATTATTTTTTTGGAAAAAAACTTTCCTTTTCTATGCGCTTCTTACACTGAAAAATTATCGTTATTTACCGTCATTAAAGTAGTCAAAATAGTTCCTTTTGTTCAGAAATTGAGAATTTTTACACTTCCCATATTTCATGCAATCGTTACCCTGTTTTTGTAATCCATCTTTTGCATCAATCGGCTAAAAAGCAGAAAAAGGATAAAGTACGATGTGTACCCTTTTGTAAAAAAATCAAAAAACATTGTACAAACGTATGGCAACCGACATCGTTATCAAGTATAATATCGACAGCAAAAAGCATCGCGCTGCAATTCTTACTCATCTGGAAAAGACTGAGCCTCTATAATTAAGAGAGGATGATGAATAAGCCGCTCAAAAATGCTATTGATTAATCTCACGAAGTGTGGGAATGGCGGGAAAGATGGATATAAAGGATGAAATAGTCTTTTGGTTGGGGGAAACGACACGGGATTCCTCAATGGCACGCTTCAGCGACCGGAGTGAGTGGGATGGAGAGGAATAAAAATCGGGAAGGAAATGGTTGAGAATGAGGAAGTAGGAATGCTGTGGGATGGAAGTTTGGAATGAGACTTAGCTCCGATGAGATCGTGAGGGTGAAAAAAGCAGAGAAAAGATTCTAGGCGCAAGATTGGAAAAGATATCCTTCTCGAAGGGCGGGAAGGTCTAATTTTCGCTTAGTTCCAGAGAGATTTCGCGTTAGATTCGTGCCAATTCGCTTTGAAATACGATATTCTAAAGCCCCGTAGGGCACGAAGAAAGAAATTTGAGATAGATGAGTTTTGAAATCTGTATCGCTCTTAATGATTGCGATACAAATGATCTACTGTGGCCTAAGTGGAAAGGAAAAAGTGATGTTTGTTTCGAAAAAAAAATTGAATTAGTTTTTCGACAAGTTCTATATCCTTTACTGCGACTAATAATTTGCAAGAAAGTTAGGAGATTAGGAAAAATTATCTTTTATTTGTACTCAGAAAAATGTGTACTGATCATTAATTAAAAGGATTTCTAGAATCAATAGTTATTTTTGATTTTATATTGCTGAAAATTTGTTGATATTCTGTGGCTAGATCAAGAAATATAATTAACCAAAGTTTTTTCAAGTAAAGAATAGGATGACTAGGTTTAAAAATTAGTGATAATTACTCTACAAATGAAAAGTGAAATCCATTAGTTTTGAAATCAATGTGAGAAGGCGTGACTTCGTGGAATGCCATAGTAATAAAAACAACATTGTAAATTTTTCTGTAGAAATTTACAAAGTTGTTTTTATTACCATTAAATTTCAATTTTTGCGAAAACTATCTGAAATAAAACCCGCATTAAAGATAGTTTACTAAAGATTCACAGACTTATCTAAATATTCCCTAAAGCGAATGCTATTATTTACTTCAATATTTTAATTTACTGAATTTAGATGGTCGATCAACGATTACTATAAATCAACGAATACTATAAATGTTTATCTGAAACGTACAAAAAATTTCAATTCTCATACATATTTCCGTAGCGATATAATGTAAAAACTAACGCTACATTTCCTGAATCGTAACCGCATACTTTGTCTTCAAGTGGATCTCTTATTATTTCATTCTGAAGAATGTTTACCAGTTGAGCCATTATCCTTGATGGAGATTGCCTTCGTACCACTGGAATAGCGTTTGGCGTGCGCTACTCCGGATGATTCATCCGTACGGTCAATTGCCCAGGTGTTCTAACCGTGGTGCTTTCGAATTGGAGGAAATGATAACACACGCATCATTTGCTGGATTGATGCATGGATTCGTTCTCGTTGGGTTTGCCCACATCCGTTCTAACGCAGTTTCACATCTGAACGAGGATCCAAAGCATCTGCGGCGATCTTCCATTAGCAGATGCGAACGCCTGCGTTCCTCTATCCTTTGTGGACTATCTGAGAATTATGCTGTATCCGGTTTTCATTCATCTCTCTACAAAACCGATTAAATGATGCGCGTTTGGTAGCTTATGATTTAATTCAGATAGACAAGTTTTAAAGGTAGTGAGTTTCATACTTTTCTTTTCGTAATGCAATTGAAGCTTCAAAATTATGAATAATATATATAGTGGTTCCATATCATTCATTATCACTAAAAACGAATTTTCAGAACAGTTCTAAAAGTCTATCATTTTCGGCGTTTTAAACTCCTGCATCAAAATCCCCCTAAGATATATTTTTATCACTATAGCGGAAAGAGGGAATATATTAGGTTTAGTTTTTCTACGACAAAATTTGAAGTTTTAATATAGGGCATAACTTAAATACATGGATAATTTGGAATATTTAAAGAGAATTTCTGTCGTTTCCCGGTTTTATCTTGCGAATAATAAGATCAATCAGATAAATTGTGGCTTAAATTTACGCAAGTCGCTCGATAAATTTAAAACAACAATATTGGATGGATTTCTCTTTCATTTCAAATAAAGATTCAACCTTTTTGTTCTTTTGGAGTATTCCTATATCAATTTCTGTAAAGGATTGTGTAAAGCATATAATAAAACGTAATTACTTTCAAACTTTGGAACAGTTATTCACACTGCTTCTTTCATCAGAGAATTCGGGTAAAGTCATACTTTGCAGCACTGTCGTAATTCTCGCATACCACTTGTGGTAGCATTAACTTTAAGTTGCAGCGAAAGTTTAGTAAGCAATCATCTATAAATCGAGAGAGAATTTTCGTATTCGCCCACAGAATTTTACCTTTCCCAAACCTCTCCAAACAGCATGTTAACGCACCCATAATCTCCATTCTTTTTGGATACCTAAGACGTAATGTATTTTTATCCGGTTTATCCTTCCGGGGCTCGAACCGCGTTCTCCGCATAGGGACACCTGCAAGGCCATGGACCACTCTCACGGTTTGTTCTCCTCCCTCACGAACTTGACCCCAATAAATTGCGGCTCCAGTTTTTCTCTCGATTTAAAGGACGCGCCGCGGATGCAGCGAAAGCGAAGGTTTTTTTCATTACACAATGAGAACCTTCGCCGTTATACTTTGACTCCTAACGCACGATCCGGTCATTAGAGAAACTTTTTCGAGCTCCTCCCAGACTTCTTCCGCGAGATGATGGAGAAAAAAACTCGCGTATGAGACGAGGGGTGTAACAGGGAAGAGTCATTTGACATGCTCGCTGAGGCATCCGAGGTTCTGGACCGCTTCCAAATTCCGACGCGGAATTTATTGCCGAGCAGACGTCGGTCCGAGTGTGTGAGCGAAATTGTTTCTTAATGGGAAGCATATCTCCCGCTTTGTAGAGGGGGTGAGGGGATTAGAACTCGGGACTTCAAGTTCAGAGACTTCAACGGCTGGATTAATGGAAGGAGGTCGTCGCCCGACAAAGATAGGATCTTGTGCTCCACACATATCAGTAAATTTAATTTAAAATATCAAATATGAGAAAAAAGATGTTGATATATGGTGGATTTATATATTATCTTATCAAAAGTGAAGTATGATTATCCAGAGTACCTTTTAATGTTCTCAAGATGGTAAGATGCTTAAGAAATGAATTTATTTATTTTTCTATTTTTAAATATCTTATCGTACTTCATCTTTTAACTGCATAATATTTATACTTTTATGAGTACTTGGAAAAATACTAAATTTTGTCATCTGATGCTGACAAAAGTTCTCTTCTTCTATAATTGAGTAGAAATTAAATTAATCTTTATTAGATGGTGACTTATTGAAGGATGTAATTCTTAATTACTTTACTTTTGGTAAATTATCCTTAAATTTCTCTGTATGAATGAATTATTGCACACGACAATAACTTACAAGTATACTCTATTCAATCTTACTCTGATTCTTTACAAGTACAAAATCAGTACCACTAAAAAGTGAAACATGGAAATTAGTTAGTGGGAATCGAGTTATGAAATCCCTGCATTCTTTGGGCGTGTTGCCTCAGATTTATGGGCGTGGCCTCTCTCATTTTTAGGCGTCGGAGATTCTAAATCATTCATCTGATATCAAAAAATGTTTCACTCCATAAAGATTTTATTAATGCTGACATGAAACTGTTAAACTGTCAATCTCTAAATATATCTTGGCTCTGACAAGAGGTCAGCAATGAAATACAGTTATATTACCAGGCAACTTTATAAGACTGGCTATTTTGATTCATAAATACCAGATTATCGATTAAGACTGTTTTCGGGTACGGAAGATTAATTAATCATTTCAAATCATTCCTTATGTTTCAAATATTCCTTCAAACCATTCCTTAAATGAATTCAATATCATTACCTATCGGAGGTATCCACGAGGTAAAGCTAACTATATAAATTTCATTTCCAAAAGGGTGAACTCATAATCTTAAGCAAAATAAATTTTTACTTCTCAGAAATAATCGTATTCGATTTCATTTAAGGAGCAAAAACGTAATCGCCCTAATTAAAACGTAGGTGCAGGATTCTCCTTATAATGCAAACGTGAATCGAGTGAAATCTCTTTGCTTCACGATCTTCGGGAGATGCTTTGAGGCAATTAAGGGACCCAATTACATAGGATAGGAATCCTGCCGAAGTTCTACCTCAGTTCTACAAAAAACACGTTTCAGAAGTTGTGGATGGAGAACTAAAGCAGAATGTGTGTGTGGGTTATGTGAGGCAAAGTCGTGATGTAGGATTCTTCGGCGCGTTTTATAGTCTGTAAAATCCAAAGGAGACGTATTTCAATGCCAGTTTCTCGTGGGAGCTCTGGAATCGAAGGAAGCTCGTGCGGTTTTAACGAAGGTAAAATAAAATAGGTTAAATTCCTTGCAGATAATTTCAACGGATTGCTTATATTTATTCTCAGAACTTACAAGCAATAGGTAGGAAAAACGTAACTTTCCTGATGAGGCAAAAACTCTTACTAACGCTGTCCTGGAGGAGACGTATCAAGATGATTACACAATAACATGCCAAGGCATTAATTAAAAAACGATATAATTACTCATAAATTACACCTAAAATCGGTATTTTAGCCTAAGCACAACTTTAGTATTAGTTAATGTATCATATGAATTAAGAAAATATGCCTAAAATACGTACATAAGAACTTGGCATGAAGTTCGTAACACAATAGTAATTTTCTTGGGAGTGAGTGATGAAAAAATTCACTGAGGTAATTGACCAACACAGCTTAGAATCACACAAGAAATACGGAAAACATGATGATATTATGCATCCTTACGGTACAACATGACATCACTGTAAACTGAGACGAGGAATTTCAACGTAATAGGAAGGCAGTATGATACGGGAAGGCAAAGCCTATAAAAAAGCAAGTAACGCCTACGTTTCCAACGCAATTTCATTTATCTTTTTTATATTACTGCTAGAATAATCCAGTATGAAAGATTTCTCCTATTATTTAGGCGTGAAAACCGTATTTTTCTTAAACGAACATGCTAAAATTCTGTTACGCAATGTACAACCACATATTACTAAGGTTCTCTGATTCTCCAGTGTTAGTACAGTAATTTTATATTTTACAAGTTATATTTTTTTATTAATGGCTTTATACTCGAACTATTTATTTCTAAACTCGAAGTGAAAATAAAGCTAAAATTTTCCATTTCTTTTATGTCCTCTCCCGACGCTTCGTGGGAGTATTGTTGGTTGCCTAACATCACGGATACAATATTAACACTCCATGGACGTGGAGATATAGAATTTCATGCGTAATATGTCAATTGATTCCAACACATAATTTCTTATTTTTGGTATGTTATATTTCTGAAGGAAAGTTGAGAGGATATTTCATAGAGATGTCATTGAGCAGCGATAACTAATATTCTGCTAAATCTGTCCTCAGATGTAATAATTCACAACAATAACACAGTTACAATTTTCTCATAAATATATATATATATATATATATATCACTCATTAAAGAACAAAGCAGTTTATTTAATAAGAGATCATTAAAATTAAATGGAAATAATGCTTAACTATACGCATTCTAGTAATCGGTTCTCATGTACAAATAATTTTATGGATCATAATTTTATTGTTAGGTAAACGAAGCGAGTCATAAAATAAATATAAGAAAAACTGTGATACTTTAAAATCAATAAATAGTTTTCTTCGTTATTGCAAAGAAGCGGATGTACTTCTACAATAACTACAGTTATTTAGAGCCAATAACAACGCCTAATAAAAATGGTTATCGTGTAGTCTATCAATGTTGCCCATATGCACAAGAAATGAAAGCTGTACTTACCCTAATGGTACTGGATCGTGAAAAATTCCTTAAAGATGACAACTTACTTCTCGATGTGGACTTTATGTAAAACTTAGTTGGAAACTAAAGCCAATGATTCGAAGAATTTTTTCGTATCGTGATTTGCAGTTTTCTGTAATAAAAAGGAAGAACGAATGATTTAGTAAATAAAAAGCAATAATAATAAAAATTATATCTTATATTACTACATTCAGGATTAATAAATGATGACTTCAAACTTATAGATAGGATTATAGAATTCGTGGTTTTGTAGCTACAGTAATTTACGAGTGCTGCTTTAAACCTTTTATACCTTTACTATGAATTAAGGTTCGTTAGTTGTTAAGTAAGATCGTTTTTCTTACTTTTTTCTCTACAATCCTAACCCGCAAGACCTTGAATGTTTACTATTCAAGTCAAGTGAAAATTATCAGTTATTACAACATTTTATTAAAGAAACAATCATATAAATAATGATAATAAAAAGCTGTTGAATTCCCTAAGATAATTATACCTCTGAGCTATTGGTAACTACTGTGGAAAACGGAGTAAATTTCCTCCAGATTTATGAAAGGTACTTTTAATGGGGTTTATCGTGCAACAACTATAAATCGCGAGTTTACAGATTGTGGAAAGATAATCACCTTCCAGTATTCGGGTAATTGGAAAATATATCTCATCTTGGGAAGGATTTTCTGAAGAAGAATGTTCCCTGAGGAAAATTAACGTTCTTTTCCGGAGAGTTGGTCATAAAAGTTATATAGATTCATCCTCAGTATTGGAGAGCATCACGCAATGAATTCTAAAGTGAGAAAGCAATCATTCTAATTAGCTGGAGGCTGGAATTTTATTCCACCTTTTGCTTTCTTCAGAACCGCTGGAGCGACGAGTTCATTCCATAAAATCAACCTTGGATGGTTGCTCTATTTTTATTCTTAAATAGCCCTGATCGATTGGCATATTTCTACTTTTCGACGACTCATCCATAATAATAATCATACTTGCATTTAAGAGGGAAAGTGATTGGAAGGCCGCGTGCTTCCAAGTTGCAGGGGTATTTTTTCTTTTCTCTTTCTCAAAGAATTCCTATCAAACTATGAGTGAATCGAAATGTAAGTCTTAAGAATAACTTGGATGGTACCAAATGTAGAAGATTCTGATTTTAGGTAGAAAATTTAAATCAATCTAAGAGCACAATAACATTCATGAATTTATAGTTTAGTATACCAATTATAGTTTAGTATATCAATTGGAATTATTCATAGTGATAAATTTGCAATACTAGCAAAATTATAAGAAACAAATACATCAGTATAATGCCACTAAATCATATTATCATATTCAGAACTAGACCTTTGGGTTTTTCGTCATGCTTCCTCCTGAAGTTAGGTCAAAGTAGTTAAACTTCATCAAATTTAATTCTGGTTTTAAAGTCTAATACAAAAACACATACTGAGTTTTTCTATTTTATCAGGATTATACTCAATACAAATGCATCTCTAACTCCAATCTAAGCGTAGTTATAAGCAAAATTCGAAGCCATTGAGGCTTCATTTTCGATACATTTTCCTTCCCGATCACTCTAACTTGACCTGAGATTCAGTTGAAGACCAAAAGAAGCCAACGGAAGATTAGCGAAGCGTTCTCATCGAATAGAAGTCCATTAGAGCTACAAATATGATCGGAAAGAGGATTAATTTTCTTTCTATATTCAGCTGAATTGAATGGAGATGGCAGCATCTCCCGCATGCCATCGGTAACCAAAGACTCTCTCTTCGCCGCGATAATCCGCTAAAACCCCTTTCGAGGGATTTATTCTCTCGGAAGGTATTAAAGAAGACTGAGTTGCCGTTTTTCCAGATAGTTCAATAACCGATTTATTTCCCAAGAATATACATCTCAGTTCATCGAGGATCCCATCGCTATACTCCGTTGGACTCTGGTCCGATAGGGACAAAAATCGATGGGCAACCGACAATATAATAACTACACGTGAAAGAGATGATCGGACAAATTGAAACGATCTCTAGATACCAGAGGGAGCAGAGTGAGTGTGGGCGTGGTCAGTAGTGTCTGACGAGGTGCATCTCTTAGATTACCGCAGAATGGGATGACAAGCGACCTCCGGAGGATTGGAAGAAGAATACTCAGCGTACTCTTTAACGATTTTTATTCCCCTTCCTTCTATTTCAGTCAAATATTATTCCATTGCGGGAGATTCCCAGTGAATGTTTCGTTGCTATGTGCACTCGAATTTCTCGGTAATATTTTACAAGATTGTTCCTTTGAGAGTAAAACCCAAGTAGGATAAAGTAAGCGATAATTTTGGCTATGGAATGGCGACTAGAATTCCCATCCTTTACTTGAAATTTTGGAGGATGTTGGAGCATCTAAAGATATATTTTACTTGAATTAAATGAATTCCCAAGAAGTGAAGAATTCACATTGAATTATAAAGTATTAATGTATGTATTTAATTTTTAATGAAAAGAAGGATTTATAGACGTGATATGATGATTACAGCTATGTGAATGAAAAAAAATAAAAATGGATATTTTATATTAATATTGATAAGGTTGTGGTAAAAATAATAAGAACTAACCTAGAAGACACATAATAGAAGTAAATCTTTATCTTTAATGGTACTTGTAAGGCTTTTAATGAAGATTAACACCTAACCAACTCATTCTTTTTATACTTACTTAGAAGTAATTGTACAAATGAAGAAGCTAAATCATTATAAAAGATTATTTTCTAAGAATTTCGTTCACACATAATATTTCACGAGGAGGATCTATTATGAAGGGTGATAAACGCTAGAACAAGAAAATGAAGAAGGGGATACATATGATACTTGTAGCTAACGTTTACCACGACAGATACCTAAGCACGCAATCCTTCCCAAGTTGATTCTTGCAATGCAACTATGCGTGTTCTCGTGTCTCTGAACTCCGGTATCTTCCCTCCCGTGTTATCTTCACTGGAGTAAGCTTCGTTTAGTCATTGCGAGATGAATAACTTCGCATGAAACGTCACAGTTAAAAGAATCTAATTTTTTTCCTATATGCATAGTTTAAAAGCATGCGTTACCGAGTTCTCCAAAAGCGTGGGCGTGCTTTTCTCTGCGATGACGCACCGATCTGTGAGATTTACCTCCAAGTGTTGGCAAGCCCTCGGCGAAACCTCAGTCAACCGATTCCTTTGAAAACTCTTATGCGCAGAATGAGGTTTGTTTTGTCTGTTACTTTCGAGACGATGTTTTCTATTATTACCTCTGTCGACTTCTCCGTGGAATGTTGAATGGTTTGTGTATGCCATCATGGATGATGCAAGCGGAATCGTGTCTATCTCAAATCTATTGTGTGTGCATTAGATCATCAAATCTATGAGGTCTGTTACATAGTTTCTATAGCTTGAGAAATAAATTTGTGTTTCTATGACGATCATGGAGAAGAATTTTTACCCCCAAATTTTAAGGTTATAAGGATATCTCGTTCACATTGAAAATTAATATACGCATATTTAGTTGCCACATCATTCTGAAAGTGCAAATTTATATACGACGAATTAAATTTTTTTTTCTCAGAGAATTTACGACAGCGATGAGCTCTGCGTATATTTATAAACTCCATAAATGTTAACTTTGATTGTTCCAGAAAGAAAATATTTACTTCAGGATATTCAACTATAAATACGTTTATGTTTGAATAAAGACCGATTTTCCCTGCTTATATCACATCATTTGAAAAATACAAGTAAAGATACTTTATTATTGATAGACTTTTAGTTTTCCCTTAAGTTAATGGTGTGAGAGTTTTGAAAAAATCGTAATTCTCTTTTGGAGTCATTTTAGAGATTTCAGAAAGTATAATATTCTTAAAATTCTTTGAGAATTATTTAATAAAAGCATTTTATGGTTTGATTCGAATGGTTCAATGCACATTACAAATTTCTGCAAGTACGATCAATCAAGGATATCGAGAACATATTCTTATTTTAACACTTTTCGCTAAAATTTCAAGAAGGGACCTCTAATGACCCATCCAACGCATGCTAATTATCGTAATTACGAAGTGTTAAGATAATTATAATCTCTCATAAGCGTGCAATCGACCTTGCCCTTTGATAGAGAGAAGGTAAAGATCTGTTCGAGGAAAACAAGAATCGTACAAGCGGCGATTACATCAGTGTCGGAAATATCACGGGGTGACAGAGTGCTTCTTGGAGTCGTGCCAAAAAACAAAACGAGGCGTCTGAGAGCACGCGAGGAAGACGAATTGTTGATGGTGATGAAGGTGACCTTACCCTAAAAAATAAAGCGTAAATGTCGCATCTCATTCATGGACGACCTCACACAAAAACCCATTTGTATAACTGCCATAATTTTACTCTTAATTACGAGAACGTGCCCTTCCCTGTTATAATGGCCTGCGATTTAAAGGAATACATTTTCTAGACCGAATATTTCAATGTTTTTTTTTGGCAGTGACATCCTGGGCCATTATTCGTGGAACTTTAATTGATAAATAGCAATGTTGTTTATTGCAAAATCGGCTTGATTTAGAGGTCATTTAAAACTGCTCATTATACAGCCAATTTGTCAAAAGTCACATTAAGCTAAATTATGACGTTCACTTACATTAATATTAAGATAGTGCATATCCTGATTTATAGCTTAGGGTTGACGGTTAGAAGTACCTTGATACTTATTAAGCTGGAGTTGTTGGAAACGTAAAAAGGGATTTTTTCTATTATTAATCTCTACCTCCCAAATAATTCAACATTAATTGATGATTGATAATACAAATAATTTGTTCTGGTCTATGACTGTGATTACACATAAATCCAATTTTATTTCAAGTTTTTTATAAATGCTGTATAATCAATTATGGACCTTTAATTTACTTATTATGTGTTACTGTATCACATAAGAATGCTTTTGATTGCTTTACAACAGGTTAATATTTATTATTTATGCAATAACTAAGTAACCAGAAAATTTTGATCAAGAAGAAATTATTACTTCAGTTTACGGAATGTTTATTTTTATATTAATCCTCCGTAAATCTCATAGAGATCAATAAAATAATATTGCGAATTGCCGTATGCTTGGCATTTCATGAAACAGTGATTCTAAAGAACTATATTTGCGACAGATTGATTTGTTTGGTTGTGGTTTCTCTCATCCTCTCATAACCTCTTATTGTAACAAAGTGTGGATTAAATCCTAGGATTAGATTTTAAGCTTGTATTTATACATACAAGAGGAGCTATACTTTTATCTCTATTAAGTGTTTCTATTGACTCATCCCTTACTTTCCCCTGAATAAACTTACACTATTAAATTAAATGTACTCTTCACTCTCAAAGGAATGTCTCACTCCCTTTACATACGATACTCCAAGATCTTCTTTTTCGACTGAAATTTGATCCCGAGAAGTTATTACGTGGAATGGAAATATTCCCCTTGTCGGGTTTCCCCTATTATTCCGTAAATCTAAGCGGCATGACGGTGAAGATGCATTGAACCGGCAAGCATTAGCTTGTTATCCGGATAGAAATTGCGGGAGAAGATTTACTTACGGTTCCACCAGACGTTTGCTACGGGTTTAACGTCATAGGGAAATTAAGTATACGAGACGTTGTCTTCGAGAATCGAGCTCAGTATATCTGCAGACTAGCCAACATTTGCCAACGACTTCGAATATGATCAAATTGCATCGATGTGTATGATTTATCATTTCATATTGCCTAAAGGTTAAAAATCGCTTTTTCTCTCAAAAGTGCATCCCTGAGGGATCGATATAGTTGTCAACAAATCGAAGTCGTGATTTTGCTCTCTTCAAGGGTATGATTACGCATTGCTGCATGCCTTTACTTCTGAGGCGATAAACATCTATTATTCGCCACGTGCTAGGTCTAGTGGAACGCTATGGCAACCATTGTTCCCTTCAGAGGAATGCAATTTGTTCAAAAGACCCGTAGGCTTCAAATGAAATAACCTCAACTTGTATCCGATTGAACCTTAGATGAATTCCAATCATATTCCAAGACATTGCCAAGTTGTAAATTAATGTCTTGAAACAGTTTATAAATATCGACGTAAAAGCGATGGAATACAGTCGGAGTGTGGCGTTAATCTGTAGTGTCATTGACTCCATTTATTTTAGAGCACTAAAACATTAGCGAACTTATTTGCCGATGTTAAATTGACTAGTTAAGTCATTATGAAGAAAGTAAATAGGTGATATTTTATAAGATAGACTAGAATAGAACTCAATTTATAATTTTTAAGATCATTCATAAATTTGGTTAAATAAATATGGCATTATTTTTAAAGCTATTGTACGTTTTGAGAAATAACTTTTAACCTCCAAAGCACATTATGTTTTACGAAATTCACAATGATAGAGACATAAATACATAGAAGCATCATCCATAAAAATTTTCAACCATTCATTATTTGATATCACTCATTTTGAAAGAACAACTTTATAAAGTACTAATACGTATTTTTTGTACAAAGTGAAGAGGATTTATATTCAAACAGGGTAACACAATAACCATCTAAGTGCACATATATCCAATCATTTTCAAATTGAAAGACGAAACAATATCCCTTTCCATTTTAAACAGACGGTGGAACAATTCAAGCGAGGTAAGAGCTTAGAAATTGAGTTATTTCACTAAGAAAGCACAACTGGGTTCGACGGTATGATGATACAGTACATCTTTGGATCAAATCGAATAAGCTGGTGTTCATAGCAGAGAAGAATCTCCTACCACTTATTATCATTTTAATTGAAATTTTACTCGAGGCGGCTATGAGGGTTTTTACGACGGTCAATTGACGCGTATGGGTTAGGAAAATCACCGACGATCACTTTAATTGTTCTCCCTCTCTGGATTGCCCACGGAGAGGGCGTGAAATGGGCTCGCAACGTTCAATTTGTAATCTCGTGAATGAGTCTGAATAGCAGAGGTCATAACTCGATGCTTTTAAAGCGTGAAAATGAATCTGATGAAAGTAGAATCTGAAAACCGGATTCGATATAAGAGACCATCTTATCACAGTGTCATGCAGCTTCTCTCAAAGATGCTGACAAGAAGAGAAGTTACTCCTTGTGCTTGTGTGAACAGGCGCCTGAATACCAATTGACCAGACACATAGCTTCAGTTCGGTGCTGCATTTATTTTCAGACAGAAATACCGACGATACGCATGACTGCATGGTCAAGAAAGGTAAATGATGGTTGATATTTGCCTCGGGTAGGAAATAAGATGCATATAAATCCTCTACAACTAGCATTCCATTCGCAATGAAGATTAGATAAATCGTGAAACATACATTCGTAGGGGTTTGAAAATCTTACGGGATGGCTATGAATATACACAAAATTTATATATTTATATCCTTACTACCTAAGCTTTTATTGATTTTTTCATACGCATTTAAACTAGGACTCAATTTTTCTCTCATAGAACTATATCTTTTACGTTCTATCATATAGAAAATTCGGGTAAAAAATTATGGAACTGAATTAATTAGCTTAAATTTTATTCATATTGCATTGCTTAAAATATTCTTAACATTTTTAATGAATTGGAGGTAAAAGCTGCTGAAAAAGAACAGATTCCCAGAAAAGAAACACAGTTTTTCTTGAACAAACTATACAAGAAACAATTTTCTATTGACTGCTATTTTTTTATTTTCCTATTTGCTCCCATATATCACTCTTATTTCATTGTCGAACATGATTCGCATCCTTTAAATAGTGAGTTCCGATCCTCAATAATCATTCATGTAATGGCCAATTTTTCATTTCGTTAGTAAAAAAAGCACGTTGCTTTATTAAGACACAATAATCGGCAAATGAAAAAGTAAGGGCGTGGAAGATTACTGATTATATACACAAGAAAATTGCAAATTTGCGAATAGGAGGGTCGTTGAGTTCCATTACACCACACCCTTCTTCGGTATTTCTCAATCCTAGAGAGGAAAAGGTAGGTTGGGTAATCTGAGTGCGTAGATAATTGAAGATCGAGGATGAATACAAATAGGATCTCTTGACAGGGATACAAATGAAGCATGAAAACGCACGCATGGAATGATCCTCCATAATCAGAGAAATGAGTAACGCTCGCATATAATTAAATTCATTGAATAATTAATCATTAACTGTAAAATATAAATCTTTCCTATAGAATTAAGTGTATCTCAAAAATTTAAAAAGATAAATCCAATGAAAGAATTTGGACTTTTCATTAGTAAAGAAAGAATTAGATCTTGCAGATGAAACGGAAGTAATTTTGTGATAAACGAATAAAAAGAATACTTTAGAATAGAGCTCTTCCGTAAATCGTTATGTATATTGTTTTCAATGGCTATAATATAAAATTTATTAACACTAGCCTCATAATACGAAGTCTCTTGCTGATAAAGAATTAATAATTATAATTTCATTCTTTCGAGCAGAAGGACAACTTTCTTCACGGATGAACAGAAGATACCTAATTGAAGGAAGTGAGCAACAGAATACGAGAGATGTAACACATCCATATCCAATATCCCTTTTCTATAAAATACCTCGAATTCCTTTCTTTAGCGTCCCACGCACTACCATCCGAACCGATTCCATTAAGAGTCGCGCTATTTCCTATTCCCGCCCTCTTCTGCCGCACCTTCGCGCCAAATATTCATTCCGTGGGCAATTACAGACTCCTCTCCCTGCAACGCGATCCCGCCGATCGTTCATTACCACGCCCTGTCCCCTCCCACGGAGAGGAAAATCTCTCTATGCGTCCAAAGCAGGAACACACCCCTATCCCAACGTGTTTATTCTTTCGGCGACGGAATCATTCACGTAGCGTGCGACCGAGTGATCCTCGCAGCCAATTACGAACTATTATTTCCTTGCCTCCGCTTTAATGCGTTGTTGTAGCAAATGCTCGGGGACTTCATTAAAACTTCGGTTCCCATGCGCCATCGGGTGCAGAAGATTTAGAGCCTCGCCGAAGGGGGTTTTAGTCCTGTTCATCCTTTCGCGTTGAGGATGCATATGCTGTATATAATTCTTATCGCTGATCAAAATTTAATAATTTACTTGGATTTATGTTGAGATACCAAAAATATAATAAGCCAGAAGCAAAAGAGCCTGGCCGGAAATGATGTTAATTAAGTAGTGCAATATAAAACCGGCTGTCTTTCACATCGATCACCAATGCTTGAAATAGTTCACAATCAAGTTAAAATACACCGTAAAAAAAGTGCCTGAAACACAAAGCGATCATAAGGTATCCTCCGAAAATATGTCCAAATATTCACAATTAATAATATACTAATAGTTTATCAGTTACAATTCCTTGTTAAGATTCATCAACTAAATAAACCGATGGCTTGAAACGCTTTAGTTGATTGAAGACTGGACGGAATAAAACGGAGCAGAAACCGCACATTATCTTCAATAAACTTTACATAGATTTCAATGTATGCACTGTATTTAGGGTGAAGGCCATCCTTTCTAATTCTGGTGCTGGTTTTGGTGACGTTATGTTTAAATTATCGGGCATCAGACGATAATTTAATATGAATACAATTGCTTCAGTGCGGTTATTCCTCAAACACCGCCACCGATCACCGATTGGTCACAGCAAATAAAAGGAAGGACGTCGATGCGTGTGCGCTGAATCGAGGCGAAGTTACAGCACACGAGATGTGTAAAACGCGCGCTAACCACGCACAGATGGAGAGACAACTCGTTAAAACGTTATCAATCCGAGTTGGCTACGACTCTATCCCTCCTATTCGCATCTATTTCCATCCTTATGGCCACACCTCCCATTCTCTCGGGATTTATCTTAATAATTCCACTCCCCTTCTAGGCAAAAAATAACCCTCCGAGAATAGGAGACGATTTTCTACGGATGCATACACACGGTCTAGAAATTCTAGAGGAACGTAAAAACTCCTAAGGTGCGAGACAGATGTTCCGGGAAATAAATCGCTTGAATCGTGGAAAAAATCATCGTCTCCTTTATGTTTCCTTCACTTTTACCCCTCTGCCTTTTATCTCCTCTCCTCCTAAGAAGACCACCCAAGAACGCTCTTCTGTAACGCCTCAATCCCCTCTGATACTTAATATCCTTAACGATTGCGAGGATTATAACAAACGTATTCTGCTCATTATGACTTCTCCAGATGACGGGCGCATTGCGTGTTTGTTTTTGTCCTCGTCTTCTCCTTTTGTGGAAACGGAGAACACATATTCGATTCCGCGAAAGAGGATTAAACTCCGTCGAGATGTCGTCAGATTAAATCTCGATGGGTATTTTGAGAGTGTATAATTTAAATAGAGGCTGGTAGAATTAATTCCTCGGAATGTGATAATTAGATTATCGCTTAGAGAATATAAATTGGTTAATTAATTTTGAAGGATGTAAAAGGAAAATTACGCGATTTGAGATAGTATTTGAATTGAGTGATGGGAAATCTTAAGCTACACTTTGATCTTGGAACTCTCATAACGGACTAAAAATAACTAGAAATTATTAAGGATGGTATAGAATTATACATGTTGCCATGGACCCAAATCCTAAGTTATAGTGACAAGGAACACAATACAAGGACATTTAAAAAAATATAGTTAATTCATTTAGAACAAGCCAATCAAGAATATTTCGAACGCGTATAATAAAGCTATAAAGAAGTTCACTTTGAATAGACCCCATGTGAATATATTCTAATAAAATAAAGCGCAGTGAAAACTATTGAATTCTCTTGGTACGACTGTAGCAATTGGCACACTATTAAATTCCAATATAAGGTCTTATTACTAAGTCTAGTAAAGCACCCGTTCAAACATAATGCCTTTTAACGTCATTGTTTAAAAGAACCAACGCACACTATAACTATCCCCAGCATCTCGTAAAAACTTTAAGGGGCAAAGCCCTCGGAAACCTGGCTACTCAGCCGGCGGTACATCACCCTTTGCGGAACTCCTGGCGAATATATTCCCTGGAAAAGGACAACGAGAAGACTCCGAGGAACGATCACGCGAAACGAAATCCTCGGAGAAAATCAGCTACGGGCGAAGGCAATTACCGCGGCCAAGTACGACCATATTTCCTCCTTGGACTCGCAATTCCGTTGAAGGGAACTTGCCGAAAAGTCCTTTGGAATGCTCTCTCTCTCTCGGGGTCCATAAAAAAAGCGCACGGTGAGGAATGGATGGTACCCTTACTCGTGGATGTTTTTAGAAAGTGAGAGTGAGACAAAGGGAGCCTTGACCTCCGCAAACTTTCAACAACGGAACTCCCCTTCCATTGTGAAGTCCCGAGTTATGACCTCTCTCCCTTCGCACTGATAAATCACCGGCAGAGCAGCGCTAATCTACCTCACGTCGCGTTTTTTCCCTCTTCCCTCGGACCACATTCTGCATACTCCTCCCTCTCACGCTTCTTTCTCTCCATCTCCGCTTTACTGCCCCCCTCCTCCCCCCTAGATACCACACACACAATTCCCATCTAATTCCCTTGTTATCTACAGTTTCCACTAGCTCTCTCTCCGATGCAATTGCTTTGGGTGAGAGGTTGAGATAGGGCCCATACTCACAGACGCTTTCTTGCGTCCTATTAGCGTTGATATCGGCGGATATGGACGGTTGTCGCGAAATTAAGTTGGTGGAATGATGCTGTGGAGTATCTACTCCCGTCGTCTACGTCTAAATGTCGTTTCTGTCTTATCTATCCTTTACTTTATGCTCCCAATATTCAGCCAGATGAGGTTTTTTTCGTCGTTCTAAACAATATACTGCTACGGCGCTGAAATGAATTACTTTACGTCTTTTGGAGTGATATTGGGTAAATGCCAAGGAAATCTCGCAGATCTCGGGAACAAGTATATACTTTTCTCCTAAAAAATAAACGAGCAAAAAAGAAACCTTTCCCATTTTCCCAAACAATGGCGAGGAAAGTATATTTATAGTAAATTTCTATAAAAGAAAGGCATCCAGGAAGGTTGTAAATACTGATAATCGTATAAACTATTCAGATTAAGAGGAAGAATGTCTGAACGATTTTAAGTTTGAATAAAGATTAAAAATTAATAATTGAAAACTCTCAACTGAAAAAGTAATTAAGAAATGCCAATCTGTCTAGCTCTAATTTCACAGAAAACTTCAAACACAATATAAAATTCACTTTTAGGAAAACATTCGTGGCATTTTGAGTCTAGCTCAATCATTTACTATAGCAATAAAATTAAATATTTGGTTTCTGGAAAATAATTTATAAACTAGTAGATAAAAATTAATTTCCGATACTTCCAATTGCATTAGAAGTTACAGAAGGCGATTCTATCAACCACCTAAATACATATGAGTAGATAAACTTGATTCCGGCTCGATACGTACAATGATGTACCTCCATCTCATACACAGTGAGGTAAAGTGTGTAAAGCGATACAGTATACGTCATCATCGTGAAAATTATCCACAAACGGTTCTTCTGAAGAGAGACACCCCTTTTCCTCAATTCCTTCTCACCCACCAAGTGCACGTTCCCCCAACGAAACAACGAGCACTTCCATTACAAAACGCTGCTTCTCCGAGTCACCCCGGAAGCATGTCTTGAGCGATCTCTTTCCATCATTCGAGGAAGAATGAACATCAACAGGTGAGGCCTCGAGGCTCTTTAGGAGATGCACACGACGATAAGGGAAAGAGGGTGAATTCGTGCCGCGACGAGTAGAAATGCGTTAAAAATATCGGACGATGGGGTGGAGGAATGCAGGAGTGAATGGGAAATGGATATGACAGTGGAAAGGAGTGCTCTTAGGGGAAAGACTTCTGGAATGCGGGAGATATGGAGAAGTAAGCGGAGAAAGACGGAAGCTGCGGACAATGAATCCCTCACTCGATTTTTATGCGATAAAAATGCGTATTTTTATATTCATTATATTTTATAGGTAATCATTAGTATATATTTTTCTTTTTTAATAGATTACATTTTAAATCAGTATTCGAAATAAATTAACAATTGATACCTTGATCACACAAACCGATTCAATAGAATTGAGATAATATTACGTAAATAAAATAAGTTAAATAATAATATTATTTTTCAATGATAATTCCTAAATAAATACATACTGCAAATCAGAGATTGACCATCATTCATTTCCTATACCACATGATTTAATCCTACTTGACTGAGGAAAAATCCTTTTTTATACAGGTTCAACTAATTTTCACAGCCAACATGCTTTGTGACCTTAAAATCTATAAATATATAAAAATCTCAAGAGTAATTTTGCGAAATTTAGAAATTAAATAAATAAAAATGGAGATGTAATGGTTTTAAAATGGAAATTTACTGTGGTAAAATGTATTAACTTATCTTTAAATCAATAGGAAATTATTGAGTATAAATAAAAATACTAAATAAATATACACTATGAAAACTCCAGGTAAAGGATATTAAAATTTGGTAGAAAAACAAATTAAAACGTACACCTACAGAATATTTTAAGAATAAATTCATGGAAAGCGAAAATTTTTCTCATCCGTGGTATTCCAAGTCTGTGGCAAAGCAGACGCAATCATAGGTTTATGGAGATGCAATGGGGAAAGCGAAGATGTCAGATAAAATTAAGCAAGATCAATTCATAGATAAGAGCGCTATTATAAACAGGCTGCTACTTTGTAACGCGTCGATTAGTTTCGCTTCAGCATTAATTGCCGCGTGAAAAATCGTGATCACTTCCGCGAAGTTTCCTCCCATGCACGAATAAGGCATGTAAGTAGGGAAGCTCGGAATGTAAATAATTTTGTGCTTCGAGGTAAGATGTGCCAATACTTTTCATTTTATGATTCAGAATAAATTTAAATGATTCTTCTCTGATTACTTGAAAATAATGGGGAATGACTAGTATTACTGACATCAGCCTTTTAAGGTAGTCTTGAAATTAAAGGCTTAAACATCGTTGATAATTTCAGAGGAAATAAGACTACTTTCAGTGACTTGGAATCAATTGATAAAGATCTTTCCTTACGTCTTTTAAAGAACACATATTTCTATTTGGAAATATATACAGAAATAAAGATATATTTTCTATAAAATATTCAAAGATGAACCTCTTATGGTAAACTCAAAATCGGTAGCGATATAATTTCAGAGGTGGCATTGAAAATACTTCCTTTTTACGCTGTTGATTGCTGAACGTCATAAATAAAAGAGTTCTGCGATTGAGTCTTAAAACCTCCGTTCAAAATGATATAATTCCAACTATACTCATGTTATTTTTAATCAATCAATTTAATAAAAACGTATTCAAATATTTATAGTAATAGTGCAGATAAAATAAATATATGTCTCAAATTATGGTCACATATGATAATATCTTCTAATGTGTGTTCCTTTAGTTCATCTTCGTGTTACTGTAGTCGTTTTTAAGAAGCTAGGAATATTCATGACGTTCGTTTCATCAACTTATATGCCATTTATGGTAATTAGGTTCACAAAATGATATAAATCCATAGATGAATGGAAAATGTACGTAATCAAATCTAAATTTAACACTAAAATTCCTAAGTGAAGTAAAATTGTGGACAAAGAGAAAGTAGAACATCCTCTGGGTTTATTGCCTCAGATCCGAGAGAATCATTGAACGTACGAATCTCAAAGGGAGAGAAAATTAACGAAGGACAAATGGGATACGCTCAAACAAAGCGTAGGGAGGAAAGAGCACAACGGAGGATCTAAAGAGCTCTCGAGGTAATGGCCGGATTGTGTAAGCCAGGAAGAGGAGACTGAGCGGACGGCGTAAACGATTAATGAGCGAGACCGGCACAGAGGAAAAGGTATGGTTTACCATCGCCTGCAGAAGCCAACCCCTTGCGGGAGGCTGGGGTGGGCTTTCAGTGCGCTATCCCACGTGGGATGGGTCCTTATGAATAGGTGACGCCTGTGTTATTCCTCATAGGCGTATATGTTAATGGCCAGGGAGAGGGTGGCACGACAACGCACGAGAGCAGATAGGGTGACCGGGGGTGGAAATCAGGGTCGTTTGGACGGAATGTTGGAGGAACGACTGCAAGAGGAGATTGAAGAATGAGTCTGCTTGTGGAAGGGCGTTGCTGGTCTCAAATAGTTGGAGATTATCGCTTGTATATATTCACGCCCACCTCGTGTCGGGGGTGATGTGGGTAAACGATCCTTGATTGCTGTCTCTGTTTGAGGGAGATTTGCATACTCCAGTTGAGGGAGGGTGATTATCTGAGCATGGATGCTAATTTCGCAGATCAATCTTCTGCATTAAATGGAAAGCGGATGAAGTTAAGGGACGGGACTGCGTTGATTAAAACGGAGAGGTGTCGTGGTCGGTGTGCTAATTTGAATGGGCGGATGGAGACTTCAACACCTGTAACTCGGATGGTAGTTTGGTTTGGGGCGAGAATGCACTTACAGAGCAGCAAAAGGATTTCCAAATCGATAGAGATTATCGATAAATGGTGAAAAATAGGGATACATATAAGGTAAACGATTATTTTATTTTTAAAGATCAACTCCGAATATGTTTTACTACTCAAAGACCGTTAGACTAATCGAACCGCTACAGACAAAATAATTTCGAAATTAAATAAATGAGTTTTCAACAGAAATTAAATAAATATAAGCAGCGTCAGAAGTATATAAAAGAAATACGAAAAATTTAATGAAACAAACGCCAAAATGAGTTTTTAAAAAAGAAAAAAGTTACTTGAAACTTTTTCGTACAAAATATCTACCAACAAAATAAGAATGGCATTGTTTTTCATCATCAATTAAAAATCAATTAATAAATTTCAAACCACATCTTTAAAAATACACCATATTTGGATAATATATTACGCAGTGTTTCATAGAACAAGGACCGATAGAATAATTTATATACTTTCTATTGATAGAGAAAGACGTGGTAAACACATCCTTCAGTATGCAACGAGAAGGGAAAACTGTAGTTTTATATAATCGATAAAATAAAATGAGGTCCGTATAACTGAATGGTTAACGCATCCACAATGGATGGAAGAACACAAGTATAGTCTACGTGCGGATTGACCTTTCAACTGATACTATCAGTATCTGATATTACTGTTGATGATACTTGTTTATCGTAATTAATTATGCCCTTGCTCTACTTTTGGGTAGGTTGATGAGCCGTGAATTCATAATTATAATCTCTTATGGTATTTTGAATGAAGCCTTTACTTACAATAAGGCCGAAAGATATTTAGGAATAAGGTTATTGAAGAATGGAGGTCTACAAAAGCAATGTACCATAAAAAAGGGAAAACTGTTTGTACTGATATAACTTATAATATTCAGAACCTAATTAAGAACTTGAGTCTGCAGAATTTGCTGATTTGATTTCTATTCCTCAGGCACGTGCGAAACCAACAGAGAATCGGAAGCTAAAATTCGCAAATTAAATAATGCCAATCAAAGATCTGATATTCGCATCTACTATTTCTGTTTCGTAATATGGCATTTTGGTTAACCTCAGAGGGATTTAATGAGTATCTTAGGATCGCTATCATAGAAATTTTCCATAGAATTGAATGAATCACCGAAGAGAGGTCGACACTCAGTCCTTGAGATCCTAAAGTGGAGCGAGGTGACTGTCTCTCTAAGATGTCGGATACGTTTATATCTCTGCCATTTACTCCCTGCATCATAACAATAATGGGAGAAGTTTCCGAAATTATATCCGGAAGAGAACCTTGGAAAATTGCGTAACAAACAAAGATCCATCTTTGGACATAAAATTGATTAATAAAAGTTATGCTTCTATTAAGTCTAAAAGATAAATATAACTCTCAGAGAAGAGATTAATTAATTCATCATTTGTGATGTTTTCAGGTAGAAAACTTTTATAGAAAATTATAAAACGTAAACATACGTTTGAATTGTATATGACTTAACACCATTTGTTTTATTTTATATCTAAAACTAAAACTTTTCCTTAAAAACCATAATGTTCGTAACAGCAGAAGTTGCAGTCAAATTATACATGCTTGCGCAGCAGTTCGATTTTTCCTGTATTTGTGTTCGTTTACGTAACACTAACATTTTATATTTCCAACAACTTGATATTGTGCAATATCGCTGGAGACCGCAGGCTAAGTGATTGTTTGATAACTCATTTACAACAAAGTCTTCCTCATTTCCTTCGACCTCTGTAATCATCCAATCATAAAAAGGCAGATTTTCGGCACACTCGGAAGCAATTCATACAAAACCACAAGAGGAACTCTTTTCCCCCCCATCTAACCTTGAGATAACCTCGGGAGAAGATCATTGCGTTGGAAATTAAATACAGATAGGAACAATATTCAATGACGAATCAACCCTTCCGGTTGAAATTTCGCGATAAGATACGCCTTCATTAGGCTACCGTAAGTAGTTGTCGCGCATATGGAAAGGTCTATAATGATCATATCCCAAGTCCTTTATCTTACCGAGATCTTTTGCTACCTCTAACCGTTCCACTCCGTACCTCGTATCACTACGACGCCGTAACGAAATCGCCTTCCGAAATACACTACGAGTGCAGATTTCCTTCGTAACCTTTTCGGTCCATGTGATATCCTTTCCCCGTTAGTAAAGGACATGGACACAAATCGCCTTAACAAACACCTTCGGGAGCAATTATCGGGCAGAGGCGGCGGCTGTTGTCGCAGTTTATTATCGCTTCTATTGGTTTTAATTTTCCACGGACCGGTTTATATAGATACTATTTTTACTAGAATGAGCAAACAGGTGATGGGTAAGTGCTAAGTACCTATTGAGTTACCTACACTCGAACGAGAGATAACGAACTCTGCAGCAAGACTTAAATTGTGCTTTTACCCCGAACGAGTACTACTTTAAAGTGCTTTGAATACTATTTAAATCTATAGCCTGTCCATGTTTGGATGCATAAACTTTTGGAATTGATACATATTTTAGCATTAAATTATCATCAGCAAAATATTCTTCTAGTTTCGATATAATATTTTATGATGTAAGTTAGAAATAAGGAAGAGTAAGAAAGAAGTATATTTCTCTCAGAAAAATGTACATTCTTAATATAAATATCCTACATATATCAACATAATTAAATATTTTACATAAAAATTATATTTCTGTGAAAAAATTCGCTCTTAAATGATTTATAATACTTATCAATATAGTTGCTTTAAGGCGTTAATATTTAATCTCACATTTGAAGGTTGACGAAACACTTTTTCAATTAACTTTTAAACAGAACTTCAATTGATTGAAAGAAGGAGGATATGTATCATCTCCATAACAGCTCATAGTATAACCATACTATTACTACGCTATGAAATGTAAGATTTTAGCTCTCCAGGGTTGTATATTCAGGATTCAATCAATTGAACCAACATTATTCAATCGAAGTTGCCCCATTACTAAATACCCTCATTGATTCTAAGTATTTATTTCTTTCCAATTTCATACACAATTTTTACGATCGCAAAGATATTTCATTAACCAATCGTAATAAATTCCAGAAACGCCCTAACTTTGCTTAACGCTTGCGTTTGCAATTAACGTCGGAGAACGTGTTCCTCACGCATCGGCATCCGACTATAATCAGGCAAACCGAGGAGGGAGGGGGTGCAATAATGATGTCGTACTTTTATCTGGACAGAATTTTCTTCCGGCAGGCGGAATTACGAAGCAATAACAGCGTTAAAAAGCCCTAACGCAATCGACTGAGGGAAGCTCGTCGCCTTCGAGTATTAATGGCCCGCATCGCAGATACTTACGCACCTCATACACCCTTACGTATGTATCCATCGGATAAAATCATCACGCTTTCATCGACTAAGAATAGCACGGGAAAAAAGTATTCAACAGTTATCTGGAAATGGCGAGCCGTGAGATATTCAGGTGCCGCCTCATTAATGCAACCTATAAATTTCCATTAAGAGAAGGAAATGTAATAGAAACAGATGGTAACGAAGTAACGGTTGCTTGGTTAATAAGAGCTTTGCCAGCTCAATATAAAACCTGATTGATCCTATTCTATAAGCTGCATTCCTCGATGAAGTAATGATATCCGAGTTAAACAGAAAGGCATGAGTAGGAAGTGGTTAGGGGATTGACCCTCGAGACATGCGGATTGCATGTGTACCGTTTTTAATTAATTGGAAGCTCTGTAATGCTGAATCTATCTCTATAATACTATATAGATGAATTCTTTAGCTAACGGTTACTACAACTTTAAAACCTTTCCGGTCAACGTTCAATAGTCTTCAAATAATTTAAATTTAGAAATTAGGGTTTAACTCGTTGATATCTTTATCTTGCAATTGCCACTGTTCTCTGAAAATCTGTAATATAGTGGTCATACCTCAACTTATTCTATTTACTTTCATAACTACTTTTAATTCTATTTCAGATTACCTTTTCTGCCTTCTGTACATATACTATAAATTTTAATAATACACTCAGCATCTCGTATTTACTGATACGTTTTATTATATCATTAAGATATATATGAACCTTGTGGTTATCTATAAATAATTTCTGTGATCATTTATTAGAATCAAAAAACCCCTAAAATTTTAGTTACTTAAAACTTGAAGGTACTTAAAAAAATTCTCAATTCATATATGAATAAGCATAAGATACAATTCGTATAAAAATAAACAAAAACTTACTTGTTTGAAGGTTAGTTCTAGAAAAAATTCGCATTCTATTGTTAGGCATAGTGAGTGTTTCAAAAGCTAACGCTACATCAAAACATCTCCGGAAACATGCTGGTACCATAGACCTACTTTCTTTGGGAAAGTGGATCAGTGACCGTGATATGCGGGTACATTTATTCTTTGGCAAGTTGCGCTGAATTTTGTGGATTCAGGAGAACAACTAAATTTCACGCGACCTACTCTAAAAGGAGAAATGCATTAAAGCTTTCGCTTTGACTAATTCTTTTTCCTACTTAAAGTCAAATTGTAGCTTGATGTGTTTACTTCTTTGAAAAAGTGGATGTTTTAGACTATTATACAAATCAAATATGTATAATAAATGTGAATTGATTCGAAATTATTAATAAATGACTCATTTGAAATTTGAATAAATAAATATATTCAGAAATATATCAAAAGGTATACTTAGTCACAGCTACACTACAAAGTAATACGCTTACAAATTTCTGAGCAGTTTAGGTAAGGAAAATTTTCAAGAATTAAGGAGAATTTAACATTATTAATTTTTAAATTTAAAAGTTGTAAATGAAGTATTTTGATATATATCAATCCTATACTAAAATTTGTTATAATGAAAACGTTAAACTCTAAGGTCATGTATAATGTTTTGAAGACGAAAAGTAGATAAAATAAATAAGGAACCAAAGATTTTCATATGCTATACATGTCCAAATGTTTTTTTTTATTAATAATCCACATGAAAGCCCCTTTGGAATCGAAAAAATGAAATAAACGAGTACGAATAAACGCAAATCGAATCGGAACACTCGCATGAGCAATAAATCGAACCTTAGCGATTCAGACTCGTTACACGCGTCTTGGAGACCATCTTAATTTCCAAAGCAATCCTTTCATTAACCCTCGGAGTTCAGCTCCTAATTATACGCGAGAGGAAGAGATGGAAGACAAAGAGGAGGATTTTGCCGGTGGCGAGCGTCACGCGATGGAAGAGGCGGTGAAGTTCCGTCGCAAAAAATACGGCAGAGTGCCATCGAGTTTTAATGCCGTGGTGTGGGAAGATAAAAGGAATCGTCTTCGGCGACTTTGTTGTCCATTTGCGTGAGGAAGATTGCGGTGGGAGAGAGGGGAAGGAAGCACTCTAAGAGAGAAAAAAAGAAGACATCCGATGCAACACGATGCTGATCGTGGACCGAAATAATAGGACCCCTGCGAAACAGGAAGTAACGTATATCCCGTGGCTTATGTTAAGGGCCATCTTGGAAGATTCACGCGAATTGGACCCTATCATTGGAATGAATGGGAGCTGTCACTCTGGACCACACAATTATTCGTCCACGTTACGAATGGTTTATGGGAAACAAGCCGTAAGTGGGAACGCTATGGTTGGTAGGGGTGCAACGAACCCCCTGGAATTTTGGTCGAAGGCATCATTGTTTTTCCGGTGATTCTAAAAAGAAATGATCACAAGGGAACAAGAAGGAACATGAAACTTTATTTTTCTATCCAGAGCATATAATGCAGAAAAGCTGATAACAGAACCATTGCAAGTAATCGACGTTTATAGAAAATAATTCTATATTGATTACGAAACGTTAAAGCTTTATATAAAACGTCTGCTCTTCTTGCAGTCAATAAAATTTCTAATTAACAACCAAATATATACATGTAAATTTATTAATCGGTAACTTTACCACTACAATGAGATATTTACATTCCTAATAATAATTTCATTATGCTCCACGTTAATCCTATTTTTTAACCTTCGTAATCTGCCCTTTGCTATATTACGTGCGCTACAGGTTCGTCTTACACTCTTCGGTCAAGAAAAGAAGACCAGCTTCGGTGAGGGCGGTGCACGGAGTCGATCGAGTGAACGCACGGAAGAGGGCGAATATTTTAAGGAAAGGAATGCGGTCCTTTTACTTGGAAGCTTGGGTCTCTTGATGCACTTCTTATTTGAATTCTGAATTTTATGCGTTGGAGGCTTTTTGTATCGAACACAATTGAATCAATTGAGAGCCTTCTAATGAGAGATCATTCACACTTTTTTCGTGATTCAATAACATGTCCTTAATCCAAGAATCATAAAATTTAATATATTTAATTTTTCAAGTAAAAAGAGATTCAAATAATAATAAAAGGAAGCCTAATAATGCTGTCTAATTTCTCAAATGTTCAGGGATTTTATTGGGAAGAATATTCATTTGGAATATTATGCTACATAAATTTTAAGCTGACTTCATTAGATATGGAGTTAATGTTATAAACGTTTTTTCCTTTAAATATCTCATAATTGAGAAAAATGAACTTCATATCTGTGCCTGATAAGGTAGCTTATAAATACGAATGATTCTTACGTTGAGAGCTTCTTTATCAGTTGTTATATAGCTTCAAGATGCTACATGTTGCTACAAAATTCATAAATTTACACTCTATCTTTTCATAATAAAAATGGTCAAATCTGTATGACATAATTAACTAGCGATTTACTAGCTGCATCAAAATTATTAATTACGTTATCAATGATCTTTTCAACAAGAAAATTTTCTAGCACATGCGGAACGACAAAAAGATCGCACCTAGAACTTTTTTTCTCTCTTCTTTGGTGGTCCATCTTCTTCGAATCCAAGATTGATATATTATTCTTCGAAACGCAACAAAAAACCCTAAAGAAAAAGTGGAGTCGCAAGGGTGAAAGAACTAGATTCGTTTATGAGGGAAATTTTTTCCGCCCATTTTAGCCTCGGATGGAAGATGGATGAAGACGGCAAAGTGGAGGAAAAGGGACACTTTTCCGAGCTTGGGTGGCTATTTAATTCGAAGAAAATGGTCGAGAATCGCTCGGTTGCGTGGCGACCACTCAACAAAGACGTTAAGGGAACTTCAATCAGCCACAACTCCCCGTTACGTTCTCGGTCGTCAGGAGGCCCATTCCCGTCCAATTAAATCGTTCGCGAAATGCAATAAAACCTCTTTTTCTGCAGGAATACATCCTCCTACTCGGAAAAAATCCCTTTCGGAAATGAGATTCCGTGAAGACGAGAGTAAGAGATTTTCTAATCCAAGATAGAGCGGGTATTACTTTATCGTTATGACCCGTAATTGGTCACAGAATGGAATAACAATTGAGGTTAATGTGCAGAAAAGATGTAAAAAACGAATAACGCCTGAAATAAACTTTCTGTAACAAGATATTTTTAACTAAAGTGCCTATCATACAAACTCCGTTTTATTGAATTTAAACAGCAGATTTATGGGTAACTGATGTTTATTTTATGCTTCACCGTCATAGAAAAATCTATGAAACAATATATTAAGTAGTAAACACTTTCGTAATAAATTCTTTTTGCAAGGAATCAGAGCTATGGAAATGAAAATGCTCGTCAAATACTAAATTGTCGTAATATTTCTATTTTTTCTTTAGTAGATCCTTATTTAACGGGATTTTTAGCCAGATTTAAAATGGTATTTTTTGTAAATTGATCATGTATACATATAATTTGCAAATAACAGAAAGATGTACGGGAAACATGAAATATCAAACTAAAATAAGATACTTTTAATTAATTCATAATCGAAAGAATTTTAAATTTCTATTGGTGTTATAAGTTTATGCTATATTTAAACATAACAGACTATGAAAAATACATTTCTTATATCGATCCATATATCCATCAGAGATCGATATGTATCGTAATGAACTGATTTATCATCTAATAATTAATAAATTAGCCTTAACGAGCTCGAATCCTAACCGGGCAATTTAGAAGACGGAATCCATCCCTCAGCTAAAACCTGAAATACCTGAATGATAGTAGAAGGGGATTTTGTTATTTATATAAGGATACGAGGTGAAGTCTCGAGTTACGGAATTAATTACTGGGGTGAACGAAAAAACTCTACGTCTAGCGAGGTTAAAACCACGGCTTTGCCCATGGAAATGAAACCCCGAGAACTTTTTTGACGCTGAAATTTGGCCTGTAAATTTTGATGACAGGAGCAAGGCGGGGGAAATTTCTTGCTCCTTTAGAGACGTACCCAATGGATACTTGATAGGATTAAGTGAACGTGTTTGCAATTAACGCGATAAAGAAAATACTTGTTTGGTTGAGCATTATATCAGTGTTTTCAATCTATATGCACTGCCATATTTTAATTAAAGAAGTAGCAAGGAGATTTCTGCTTAAGCTTTTTATTAATCGTATTCTATGAGCATTAATATACCTTTCAGAAGTGTTACATACAAAACTGAAACAGAAAGTTTTAGCCAGAGCTATATTCTCAATTTTATGATCATCTTTTAATTGATCTGCACTCCCACATTTTACACTCCTGCAAACTTCATTTAGGAATTCATTTACTCTAAATACTTCTTTCATCTTTTTCTGTAACGTCCATTACTACAATTTAAAAACTATTAACTACCATTACCTCATTTTTTATATATTTACAATACAATTTCATTATTTAGTTCTCATTTTTCCACTTCAAATTGGATGATAACCATTCTTGATAACCGGCTATTATTGGTGATATTTAATAAACTCTATTGAAGTCAACATAGATTTCATATACTTTTTCATCGTGAAAAATTATCAATAAACTTGAAGTGATTATCACGAGAATATAAATACTGTAATACCAGTAGAAGATTTAAAAGTATTATTTTCACTCATTATGTTTTAAATCCCCAGGGATACATCACCTTCCATTATTTAAACTTTAATTCATTCTTATTAACACCTCATTCATCCAGCTACTATCTGATGAGATAAAAATGGCAACCTCACGGCGGCTTTAATTGTATCTTCTGAGAAATAGAGAGTTAAAAAGGTCTGTGAGGGACCATTCCCATCCTTAGCTCACTTCCTCTTGACGCACTTAAATCCATAGCGTCAATAGAGAAAAGACAGGAAGTGATAGTGCTTCATGAGATTTGATTGTTTCAGGTCGTCGACCACTGACTCAAAGACGTCAACTTTTGCATCCCTTCCCCTATTTTGCAATGAGGAAGTCATACCTTTTGCAATAAAGGACTAAGAGATTTCTACAATGCAAACACAAGGAGCGTATTGATCCTGATATGCTACGGATATTAAAACAATGAAATACCGTTACGGAAAATGATTTCAAATAGTATTGCTCATCATGTACAACTACAGAAATACCCTGCTAGTCGGTGTGTGGCATGGGGTGAAAAATCGAGCAATTTTTCTCACCTCATCATCATAGTGAAACACAATGGAACCAGCTACTCAACTCATTAATCATTTAAGATGAATAATTTTAAAATGAAGTAATATCAGTAATATTAGAGATGTAAAATTGATAAAATTTCGAAAGAAATTTGTGTGTAGTGAATGAATCCTTAGGAATCCAGAAAAAGGTTAAAAACTGTTTTCGCGTAAAATTATTAAATGCTGTTGTACAGAAACTCAACTTTAATACTCCTTTGTAATACTTCTTTTTAACCTTAATTCGAATCAATTGATTCCATCCCATATTACAGGCGTCTCCTCAGAAAAACATTCATCTACATTCAAACGAGAAATTTTCGTAGTTGGCTTAACATTAAATCGTTACATTTCCCCTCTTCACGGTTTAATTTAACTGTCTCCGTATAAGGTAAAGAGTTTTCTCACAGCTCACCCATACGATTCAATTTCGCTTTCAAACGCGATTGGGGCATCTTCGTAGATTCGCTTTCAAAGGCAACGGAAGCGGTCTCCGGCTCGTGCCTTAGCAAGCAACACTCCGATTAGATGCTAAGGGAATCACTGGCCCTTCATAGTTCGTGCTTTGCTCCATCGATTTACATTTAACCAACTTGTGACGTTACGAAAGGCTTGCTTTGATGTACTTTTCAACCTCTGACAACATTTCAATCGTTTCTTATCCTTCTAAAGATCATCCTTCCTTATCTTACGACCGTATCTAACATCGCTCCACCTGTTTACGTCTTTGAAGTTTTCTGCTCTCCTTGACAACGGAGCATTCTAAAAACTTTTTCACCGAGTCAAAGATACTACCAAGGACGTACTAAATGCATTTATCCCATCTTATTAAGGTATTCCATCAATTCAATGGTGGACGATAACTAATACTCTAATTTACATAGATCAAATTTACATTTAGAATTTATTTTGCTAATTTGTGCCTACCTTGATAGTTAGAAAATTTAATATTTTGATGAGTTTCCAAGGTAATCAAATATTTTTGAAAACATAAACTGCACTCTATTATAATAATTGTTATCATGTCACTTATTATTAGTAAAAACGATAATTGTTACGTATTTCGTGATGTTCATTGTATATCATTTAATTTCTTAATAAGTTAACGATGACTATCTTTGACGTTTATGGAATCCAAGGTGATTGATGAAAACACCAGATAGGATTAGCCTTGGTAAAAGTATTGAAATAAGATCTAACTACTACTACAATATTGCTTCAAAGAGAGGGCTACTTTGATCTTAATCCAGAGGTAATATAACAGTTAACAACCGAGAAGAACTTCCTTATATCTTTATCACAAGCTTAAATATCCTGTTCCACACTTCTGATTGCTACGTGGTAGTTAAATTTTTTTGTGGAATATAACAACCGTAAGTAAACACCAGTAACTTCATATTACGGAGCAAAAAATGTATCCGGTTGCTTTCATGGAGAATTTCACACCGATGAAATTCCTTGGAAGTAATTATAGCTATTTCTCTACCTTGATATCCTATGCAGCTTCACGGATGGAAAAATTGAATTTGTGTTTTCACAATGCATGCTCTCAAAGACATTAACGTAACCTTATTGGATCGTTCTTAGCCGGAAAACTAAGAAAAAGTGTGAAATCGCATTCCAAAGAAACCTTGCGCAAATTCCTTTCCAGAAATGCTAAAGATCGTAAAATATTTAACAATGTCATTATGAAAGTTGGATAATTATACAGAGTATATGGAGGTTTTTATGAGATCGTTGGGCCATAAATCAATTAGTATAATGCAAATCATACTTTTCCAGCTTCCTTCTACTTCCCTATGAAGACAACATTATCTCCAGACCTTGACCAAACCTTGCGCCTAAATATACGTAGAATACATGAAAATAGAAGCTCTAGAGTATATTAATACTATCAACATTCATGTTTGAGATTAATTCTACTGTCAAGGCTAGCATGTTCAATCAATAATAACTGTGATAAATATAACCAGATGATATAATAAGATAAAAATAATAAGGGAAATAGCAATAGAATCGATATTTTCATAAAAAAATAGGCAAATATGTTAACACAAAATTAATCTTAACCACCTCTTACGTTTTCAATGTAATTAAATCATAACAATGAGCTCCTCGACTTAACTTCCGGTTTCTTTTTCTTTATTCAGCGAATCAATACATATATTATTCTTACGCAAAAACCAGCACACGCGCTCATGTGCTCCAAACCCCTCTCCACCCCTTCCTCGAGTCATTGACATCTTCACTACCTCCAAACAGAAATCAACAAAAGCGCTGACAAACCAGAGAGCGGCATTTGCAGCCCAAGTATTTAGCGGAAGGAGAAGTGGAAGACGTAAGAGTGCAGAAACGCATTGAAAAAGGAAAGAGTCGGGACGTAGACGAATGGGCACAGACGGCAGAGCTGAAAATGGTTGGTGGAGGAGTGAGCCTCGGTGGTGATCGAACGGGAGGCTATTTGCCGACAGTAGAATAGCTAGAGCGTTTAATGGTGTGCTCCTAAAAAGAACCTCGCGTCTTCCCTTTCGCTTTCATTCGAACCGCGCTTCCTCGACCGCATCCCCTCTCCGCCCCCGACCATCCCTCCGCCCCGATAAGGTTCATGGAACGTATACGTATTCCGTACGTGTTTCCCTAACCACCAAAGCCATCTTCGCTTTTCTTTCCATATTTCTCCTTTCTGTCCTCAATCCGTTGGCCTTCTCAGCAACCTTCGCTGCTAATAATGAATATTATGTTGCCCTTAGTTAGCACTTGATTAAAATCTTCTCTGCCTTTTTATTGAGCCATCTCCCGCTTATATCAACTCGGAATATATTAAACGCGTCGCAATTGTGAAATTAAATGTTAATTCGTCATCTGAAGAATACATTTAGCTGTATCTATACGACGATTGTATTCAGTTATAATTTAAATCACCTTCCTCATTTCCTATTTCCATTTCAATGTGAATATGACTTTTTCCTATTATAATGTTTTCTTGTTCAATTACCATTATTCGCTTTGAATTATATACCTGATAAGTTTTACGCGATAGCACTTATTATCTAAATCTATTTCTATTTCATGTAAATTCTTTCACAATAAAATATTAATAATATTGCGGATTACCTATTGAAACCTATTGAAAGTAGACATGACCAATGTTTTTATTTCTCTTACTCGTTATGTATGATTAAAAGTTCGATGGTATTGTATTCCATGATAACATTATATTTGTACTTGTATTGACTATAATGTGAGATAATTAATATAAATGTTTTGCATTGACTTATATACGTGTTATTATATTTTCAAATTGCGACGTACATAGACCTCTTTTTTCCTACCTTCCTGTAGAAAATTCTTCTTCTCCACTAAATTTTACACCAGATTTCTACAACTATTTATATTCTGGTATAAAACTAACGTAAATAACGTATTTAAATTACGCCATTAAATGAAATTTGAAGCGTAAATGACTTATTAACTCTCGAATTAACATTTTCGGGTTTCATTTCATAAGTAATTCTGTAATAAATGAGTCTTTACAGCACATAATTTTTTCAATTTCAACTTTGGTAATTATTTGTAGTTCTCGTAAACAATTTTCAATTACACCCTCCCCGTAACCTAAAGCAAATTATTTTAATGCGCGTGAGAAAATACCCTGCCGTCCTTAGCATCGTAAAGAAAACTTAACCTTAACTCATTTCTACTCTTCACCCTTTTATGGCATGCCCTTCTTTTATTTTCACTCCTGTCATTATCTCTTTTTCATACCCTTTCTTTCTTAGAATCCGATCCTTTTCTCTCCTTCGTCTCTGATCCTCCAACCCATCCTCTGTGGAGTTGAGGAGACGCGCAGTCGACGTTCGGAAGTCACGTCCGGACGATCGTTCGGAATCGGAAGGAAGTCCAATGCCCCCCTTCGATTGCCATCCCTCACCGCCCATCCCCCATTTCTCTTCGCGTTTTGTCGCTCTCACCCCATCGAACGCGTACGACCTTTCGTGTCGTCCGTAGGGTTGAGGAAGATGCATTCCCTACCACGGATCCGGAGTTGTTTTCTCGCATCCCCTCGATATATCTCTCTGTGTTTCGGGAAGTTTTTTTTTACTCGCCCCTTCTCTATTCGCTCGTGGGATCGTTTCCCGGGGGATGATTTAAGATCGACGCGCCATCGATACCGACGGAGTCGGAATGGATGACAGATTGAAATCGACAATAATAGGAGGTGCAACGTACGGGTGAGTCATGGAAGATGTTCGCCTCTTATTATTTTACGGGAGAGGTGTGTCGAGATGTGATGATTCGAGTGGAGGGATGTTCGAGAGGACGTCGAAGGTCTTCTACATGCCAATAACAGTCCCTTTTAATAGAATTTCGAGATGCTCGATTTGAGAGATACGGACGATGTGCAGAAATAGGCGATCTGGGTGGAGGGTTCGAAGTCACTGACTTTGTGAGTCACTCTTAACCATGAGAAAAGAGAATGGTTAAAAAGAAATATCGAAAAAGAACTGGATGATATTGGACGCTAAGGATAATAAGTATTGATAACATCGATATTTAATTATACTGCTTTTTTATGGCACCAGATAAATGCCCGATCGTTGAAATCTCCGTCGATAAACCAAGTTATCATTTGAAAAGTAAAATATGGAATCAAAGGTTCGTCAAGAAACTAACAATAGAATTTAAACATGATATATAGAACAATTCGTGTGTAAACACAGATACGTATGCACGCTATGCGGTGGATAAAATAGATGCTACCAGTGATATCCAATATCTTGGGAATATAGTTTTTGTTTTTAAAGAAAAAACTCACGTAAAATTAATGATAAATCATCTCCCTTACCTCTTGGGGTAATCAATTGTAATGATTTCGAATGGTAAAGATCATTACGGAACGACAAGCGTTTTATTGCTCGTATATTTCTCTTTTTCATCGAGAGCTGATTGAATCTCGGCGGGATGCACACATGGAAAGTCGCGTTAACAGCCAGTTTTCCTTCAGCAATACATATTTCCTTGATCTCAGTGGAAGTATGAATAACGAGAGGAAAGCATTGAGAATAGGAGGCGAGAGAAACCAGAGCTCATGAAGGGGAAAATATATGGATTCGAGGGACCTTGAAGGTTAAAATTCCACAAAATGTAAATTCGAAGCTATGAATAAGATAAAATGAAGGATACATATTTACTACAGGGAAGACGTGGAACGATTTGATGGAAAATGATGAAAAAATTAAGTTCAACGCAAAAAAAACTTATGTCGCTAGAGTGAAATTTAATAATCACGCTTTCATGAATATAAATAGATAATATAAAATTATTAAGGCTTTTATTAAATTCGTAATAATCACTCCGACTACGAGTTTTAAGTGCCTTAAAAATAGCTATCTTTTTAATCTCTGTAGCAAAGAAGCTACCATCTATTGGATATGAATGAGCTATGAAATAGAAGGTGAACAATAGTGATAATGAACTGTGAACGAAAATAATTTTATATATGAAAACAAAGGTATATGGTACATATGTACTCTAATCTGATTTAAGGAGTACTCCATACATTACTAAGAGGAACGATTAGTTTATTTGTTAAGTAAACCAGCAAAATGCAAATAATAATCGTTATCAGTCGCTTCGCGGTATGTGACATACTCCAGAGACCACTGAGGAAATAATTCACCAGCGAGATAATTCTCGGCATATCTGTCAGAGGCCTATAACCTAACACACTGAATACTGAGTTCATTGAATGCATTACTCATCTGGCACGTATCTCAATTAGGTCGAGCTGATTCCATCCTCTTGTTTACAGCATGCATATGCAATCGCTGATCTCATTTAGAACGAGAAAACTAATGTTTCAATGACGCGCTGCTACGTAATGCAGCGGAGCCAACCTTTCGCCGACGGCACACGCGAGCGAAAATCGCAAACATCCTCCCAAAGGTCGACCGGGGCAATCCTGATGGTTCCGCCTTGAAATCCGTCGCCCGTGAATGTTAGGCAGAACCTTACGCACCAAAAGATAGAATGGCCTTAAAATGGGTGTGAATGGGCGCCTTTATGAGCCTTTGCAATTCCGTGAGTCGTAATGAATGAGGGATGCGATCTTTACCTAGGTGATCCACACCCATCCGTTCTCCCCATTGACTTTCCTTGTCTAACCGAAACGTATTCGTCTCCTCCCGTTTCCCGCAGGACGACGCCCAAATGCGCGGTTGCCTTACCTCGAGTTTCCCCTTCTCATCCTCCCACGACACGCCCGTCTTCCACGTGTGCCCATGGGCTTCGAAAATTGGCGGAAAACGGACTCGTAAATTTTCGCTCGGAAATGCTTTGGGGCAGATTCCCGAATGGCCGGTTTGGATGAGTGATCGATTAATTCGAGGGTTAGTGAGAGAGGCTCTCGAGTTTGGACGGTTACGTCGTGAATTCTGGCACGCTAAGAGCGTATACACTAAACAAAGAAGTTGCGCCGAATGGAGATATAGCTCTAAGGAACACTCAACTGTTATTTTATCATTATGTTTGGGTTTATGACGATAGATTTATACAGCCTTTACAGAACACCTGTGCCGGGATCCTTTGTCAAAAAATAGTAAAAATTTACGATTTGTTCAAGGTTATCGAATAAAAATTTGATCTCTATAATGGTTTACAGTGCAAAAAATTTTTGAATGATAGGGAAAATTTATGAGAAGGAAAAATAGTCCATCAAGCCTCACTAAGTGGATTCCTAAAAGGAAAAAAGTTTATTATCTTCCTTTGGGTAGTTCAATCGAATTACGAGATGTTTTAAGATTAAACTTTAAAATTTTCTATATCTCTCCTTATCACAAAAGTTATAGTTTCGAACCAATATAACAACTGGATGATCAGATATAAGAACAAAGAGGACCATTTAATATAGCTCTTCAAATTCCATTTCATAAGGTACTATAAGAACTAAGGAACACAAAAATCTTGAGAGTGTTCACTTTTACCTTCACTAAAATGTCAATTTGATATTGTTTTGCTCGTTCAGGGAAAATGACTCGCATCAAAGTCGTATGGTATTCCTTGCTTCGCAATATGTTCCAAGGCTAATCGTACACGCGAGTTTCCCGGTTGCCACCACAAACAAAACAAATACGCATCAGCCTCGGTTTCCGAATGAGCAGAGCGACTGTCTCACGATATTGAGGTCATGGGTTCGAATCTCTGTGATCTCTTCAACCCATTAATGCTGTGCCAGAACATCAGCATTCATTACGCGTTTATCAGACGAGCGTTCACTTCACTTTGCACCACACGATGACGGTTAAGCCATAGACCTTTCCGATTTAATCTTCTTCGTTAAGTGCACCTCCTAACGAGACGGTTGATAAATATATGTTTTTTAATTTTATTTCAAAAAATGCACGAAAGATTACGAGCAAAGAGAACCTCAAATTATTCAAACTTACTGGTGCGCAATATTTCATCATTCTTCAAGATTGTTTACGACTAAAAGGGAAGTTATTTGGATTGCTTTAAAGTTTTAATGAGTCACAAGGTAGACAATACGTACTTATCTGTATACCCGTACACGAACGCACTACATTTATCATTTACCCTAGTTCTAAATTTAGGTTTCGATAGCGTTTTATTTTGTTTTTTACTCAGGTCTCCAACTATGATTAGATACCCCAGTTTTTCAGAATATCATGGAATTCCTCGTACATGTCCTTGTATACGACATAGAGAATGAAAAGGACGGGTCATACTACGGGATGACGTGAGAACGTACAGATAAGGCGTCTGATTTGAAAACAGGGGATGAATAATTTATAGGAGCTAATGGAATGCACTTTAAAAGCAGGGCAGTCTTATCACATTCGCATGATTATTTCAGTAACGTAAATAATGGTGGTTTTCGAAGTATGTACATCGCAGATGATAGCAATAATACATTCTCTGTACTGTCTTTTATTACCCAGAGTATGTCTGAATGCATCTCAGCCTGATTTAGAAAATTATCTTTCGATACTATAAATACCGAAATACATCAGAACTTTTTATTTGACGATTGTGACGATTCTGAAAAAGGAAAATATTATACAACACTCCTTCGAGATTAAAATAACCCCTCCTCATGAAGCAATGCACATAGTAAAGTGAAAGGGTAAAATTATCCATTAGCAATAAGAAATTAACAGTGTGTATATTTCTTTCAGTTATATCGTGCATTAAAATATTTGGAATCACTCATTGTTAGCTCAGAATACTTGCGGTTATCCGTTTCCTGTACCATTGAAAAAAAGCATGAAATATGGCGTTTCATCCTTGGCACAGTCATTCTAGATTACACTGGTTAGCTAATTGACCACTCTTCTGAAAATGAACCTCCTTTGCCGTGCTTTGGACGCACGTGAGCATGCGCTTTTGCGAGATATAACTAGACGCGACAAAAAAGACGTACAAAAACCTTCGCGGGAACTAAATTATAACTTTCACATCCACAAATCTCTTTTTTTATCTCTCAAAATTGCATTTCAACGTCTTTAAATCCCTCGCACAACGCTCATTGGCAGCCATTTTAGCATTTTTTCCCCTTTGCTGTCATTTTCCGCATCATAGGGCATCATTTTTGTTGCTCTCTTCCCACCGCTGCCTTAAGTCGCACACATGAGCGACTCTCTGTTTTTTATCCTCTGTCCTCCCGAATTTAACGAGCCGAGGTCTCTTACGCTTCGCCTTCCTCACGGATATTTTTAGATAGAATTCGGTGTCATGCGGTTTACGTAAGAGAGTTGCAGGGACAATGTGGTCTTAAACGAATCTTTCGCGCGTTTTTTGATCTCCTTGGATTCGGGGAAACGTATTAATCACCTGATATATTTCGTCTATATATAAGCATCTTTCCAAGAATACATTTATCTCTATTTGTAGAAAACAATTGCTTGTATGGTGTCCAAGATTATCAGCGGAGGTAATTTTATTCACCAATGAATTCTTTCGTGTACTAATACATTCATTATTTTATAGATTTTTACCCTTTCTCACTGAATTACGGTATTAATGAAATGTACGACCTGAGATGCATGGATAGTAACGATAACTTTTCAAATATCATTAAAAAGGACTGTTTTTTAACGTTGTGGATGAATTGAAACAGGAAAATATTAGCATCTAATTGCTCTCATAAATTCTTTTCGCTTACTTCAGACCAATATTAATCAAATTGGAAAGTATTATAGATCAAACAATTCCGTGACTTTAAATGAAAATTTATATCCCTTATCTCTCGCAAAAATAGTAACTGAAGAAGTATGAAAAGTAACAGGGAAATTATAAGACGATTAATGGCGAAATTAAAGCTGTCATAGACTTGTATTCAGAACATAAAGTGATTTACACTTACAAAACAACTTCTGAACGATGTGAACGAAATAATGACATTTCCACTTTCCGAGGCATCTGTTAAGAATTCCTCCACATTTAAAGGTCAATCATAAGTCATTCTCAGTCGACGCACTGTCCTTTGACAACAGCGCACTGTATTTCAAGGCCTCACGATCAAAAAAATGCCCGCGCCGTTAATATTTCAAGTGTCTCCACATCCTTCTACCGCGAACCATCGGTCCATTGTAAATCTTCTTCGGCAACGAGACCGTCTAATACCCATTGGAGAAGTACCCTTTCCCCTTCTGGACACCTTTTCCCACCGATCGAACCAGGAGATTTCAACGCCCGCACGATATAAAATCCCTCGCGTCCACGATCTAGCCCCCGTTCAAAACCTATCCGCTAGATTAAGCGCTTAGCGGGCATCGTGCTTGTCTTAACGCTTTCGACCTGCTACATATATCCTTCTCCCCGGCGTCCTGACGTTCGACCAGCCTCTTTCCGATTCACCCACACCTCCTCCTCCGCCCCTACCAAGGCTTAATGCACTTTAAGAAGATATGTAACGCCTTGCGAGCAGGCAACCTACCCAAGGTGAACCGCCCTTGTGGCTGGCTGCCCTACTCTGCCCCCACCGCCCTCCCAACCCCTTCGAACAGCCTCCCACTCCCAATGTCCTCGGAATATTTATCCTTTACCCCGTGGGGTAGCGTAGCACTGAACCCCGCTTTCGGACGGCTTAAACGATCCGAACGCGTCATTACGTTTATCGGGACGGAATCGTTTTCATCTCGGTAAAGATGCCTCCGCCTCTTATAGGCCTTCATTCCCGTGCCACCAATTCGGCCCTAAGTTTCGGCGTTCCTCTAGACCCGAAATCGTTTACGATACCTGCCATTTTGTTTGTTTACGAGAGCGCCTCTATTCTTGTTTTCGACCAGGTTGTGAAACAGGTTCCTAAATCGTGGGGAATCATTCATTGTTATGTTATGGATCTGCTATTCTCATGTGGTACTGTGAAGATAGAATTTAGGTTGAATGAATTGGGTGTTATATCACCCATATACATATCACCATATATATTTAGCAATATATAATTTTGCAGTAATTATTAAATGATGAATTTCATCACTTTTTCAGTAACTATCTAGAATTTTATGAATAAAATATGAAAGATTTGAACCCATAAGCGTTCATTATAGCCCACTGGAGACAAATTGATATGAACTTGATTTAATATTAATATCTCAGTTAAGAAACGACATTATAGTTCATAGATTGGAGTCAAATACAATTATGTAATAAGATCTACTAAGCTTGATAATAATTTAACCACACTCTCTCATGCGTCAGTTAGATATGTAAGAAAAGATATGTTTTAACAACGGTTGATCAGCACGAATTGCTGTAAAAGAGGGAGCTACGTCATTTATCAACAAGAAAACTTCCTCTATATATAAACCCAACGGTTATTGCGGGAAAGCTCACTAAAGCCATTACCTTCCAATCGAGTTTTTCTTCACGTTAATTAACTTCCTTTGTACCTACCCATTCGAGCATTACTTAGCTCCTTTGTCAAAAGCAAACATGGGCTTTTATTCCCTTGTTCCAGTTCTTTCCCCTCCGAATCTCCCAACTTTCTCCTCCACGGAATCCCTCATCTGATATATATTTGCCGCAAGCCTTCGTAACCCACCCGACGTCCTTGCGTACCAAGAATTCTACTCCCTCTTTCCCCTTGTCTCCACCGCTCCGTTTTTTCATCAGCTTTTCCGCTACAGTTTTTTCGCTTATGATCGCGGGATTCTTTTAAGAGGAAGTAAACGGCTCTTATCGTATGACACTGCGTTTCTTCCTATTTACTTTAGCGGGCATAAGAATTCTTTCATTCGCACTTCTTTCGCGAAACGGTGTTCAGTCAATACTCGAGACGCTTCCTGATTATTAAATGAAGAGGAACTTTTGGGATGAACAACGCAATAACGGTTTGAATCAGCTGAGAAATGCGCACTCACTCCTTTAACATCCAATTTTCCAATTTCTTATGATGTGGAGAAAGAATAAATATTATTCCTTTCAAGTTTAAGCTTTTAAAATACTCAGAGAAATTACGATAAAAACGACAAATCACTACGTACATTCACTTGATCAATCGTAGCTAAAATATAATAGTTATGTATATAAACGGTTTCATTTAGCAATACTTATTTGGATTTTACTTTATTTCAATATTTTAGCTAAGTTTTACAGATAGAGTCTTTAATTTCCTTGTTCATTATCTAACGCTACGTAAATTCGAAAGCACTGAACTAGATTATTTATAGATAGATATATAGATAAATTGGAGTAGCAGTCCTGTCAATATTTTTTATTAAAGGCTGTCACGAAAATACTGTATGAGCAACAAATTTTGTAAGGTGTTCGTCGAAGAACTCAACTTTCGTACAGCTTGTACATACACCATGTACTTTCGCCTAGGAGGCAAGTGAAATTCGCCGCAAACAAGCCAATTCTAGGAAGCCTTAAAAAAGCGAGAGTATAACAGCGAACGTAAGAACTACGGTCGTAGCCTTTCGCCACCGACTATAAACATCGCCGCGAGACTTAATTTCGAGCCGAAGATGAAATCAGACGAGAGTCTTTCTGACTATAAAATTAACGCCTAGCGTGAACTGAGGGGAAAGTGAATTCTACGAACGTCCACTCTCTCATCCCTGACACAGAACAATGCACAGCGTCCGCTGTTTCTTTAATGCATCGGTAATTGGGCAACCGCATTCCAGTCGTGTACTGTACACCGTGTTATTCCGTCCCCTCTGTGTGTATCGTAAATGTTTAACGAAACGTTTAATCGGTCACGGAGATCGACGCAACTGGATAAATCGTTGCGTAATTGCGTGAACTCGGAGGGAAAACGTGACCAGCAGAGGCATGCAGAAAGGATTTGGTTCATAAGAGGAGTAAATTCTCCTGATTCTCGGTGGATGCGAACCGTGTTTGCTTGCTTTTCTCCGCAAATACTTCGAGCTTGTTAAGCCCTAAGTAACCGATGCACGATGCTAATTAGATTATTTTCTCCGAATGGTATATTACGAAAGATGTGATAAAAGAAGGATATTACCAGTGAGGACTACTTGACTTGTACCGCACAATTCTATCTAATTTTAGGCTTCCGAGAACCAATTAGCGAGACCTGAATGACGTACAGTAAATAAATATTAGCTATAAGTATATTCACCCAAATTATACAAGATTTAATTTACGTCGCACAGTTAATCGCATAATAAAGATCTAAAAAATATAAAAATATAATCCTTAATTTTTAAAACAACGTTAATCCACAAAAATAAACCCAACTCCCTGCTGATCAATATTGTTTAAAGCTCGTTTTATTTGAACACCGATCGATACTTTGGTTTGAAACAAGTATTACCTCCGGGAATCAAACCAACAAGTTATCTTAGACATTCCAACCTAAGCAACCCTCTTTCCCGAATCCCTATCCACTGCTCTAGGTAAGGAGGTTCGTGAGTACAAGCAACTTCCACGTCTCTGACATTCGGTGAAGAGACAATGTATTCTATTGTTGCGTTCCATTCCAGAGGAAAAAGGAAGAAGCGTGCAAACACAGCTCTCCACTTCTGATGTGCGCAGAGCGAATCGAATCATCCAATTAGATCACGTCTCATAAACATCTCCACGCTTTTCTCCTTTAACATTCACCTGATTTCCATCCATCTGAACTGCTACCGAGATCATGACTAAGCCATGAGGATTGAATTAGGAAAGGGAAAGAATTTCAATCTTATGCTTCGTTGAAGTCGTTCATACTTATGAATATGAATGAATAGCATAGAAAGGAAATCATGAAGTTGTGAATAGATATTTTCTCATATATATTGATTGATAGAGTACCTATATAAGTACCTTCATACGATCAATTTTCGTTCAAATATGTATCAGTTATAATTGATATAGATAGATTCTTCCTCCTTTACTTTTCTGCGAGGCTTTGGTTATGCATATTAACTCCCGGATGTGAAAAGATTTTATTTTAATTTACGAAAAGGTTTATTCGCGTAAAATTATGTCTAGTTTCAAAATGAAGTGCTTCATAATAAATTTACTATCAAGTTATTACAACCATTAGTGAACAGTTTAGATAATTATAAATCAAAACATTCCTTATCCCTTTCGCTCTATTTAAAGCTTGACTACTCTCACATACTAAAACTCCACAAAATAAGAAAGATAAAAGATCTGCTTTATTCCATTACTATTTAAGTCATGACATCAATATCTCATCGTAATGTCTAATCCCTTTAGATATTGTGAGTGGAGTTTTTAAAATAATGATAGTAAAGCTAAAATTTATATATCGAGAACAATATTAATGAATTATATAATAAACGAGTCCTAAACTTGGAACATTAAGAAAAAACATAAATCCCAACTCATTATAGGGAGAGACCACCAATGAATTAATTAATGCAAATAAGCGAGGCATTGTACCACGAAAATACGACCGTTCGCTGTGGGATAAAATTCAATCCTTGAGCACAATGAAGCGAGTCTCGAATCGAAGCAACCTGCTGCGTCGCTGATAAAAAACCTGCGCCGGATTCCGCTTAACCTTTCACCACCCCTCGAATTGTTTGACCTTGCGGAAAAAGAGGCGTGTCCTCGCAGTGAATACGCGTTTTAGCGTTCCGAGAAACGTGAATAACTAATTTATTCGCACGGATACCTATTGCACGATAATTCCTCGGATGCATTCAAAAGCGGTGATAATACGCTCGCTCTCCGAACGGATAACGAGAGAGTAAACACTCCGTCTATTAACTATGAATATTTTTGTGATAATTTCCCGCCCATCGTTCTCCGCGAAATTCAGGCGTTATTCAAATGAGCGAACGGTTAACAAAGGGCGAGATGAAATTTGAGAGTGGAAGGGGCAAAATGTTTACTTGTAGTACGTTCATAAATTCAGTAACGGTTGCGTGTATGCCTTCCCACGCATTTCCTCTATCGTTTGTGCCCTCTCTCGCGAGTCTACTGTTACCCATTTCCACCTGTTGCTATCTTCCCATCTTATCTTTCGCTCTGTTCCGTGTTATCCCTTACTCATGCCTTCAATCAAGGTCGGCTCTTGACAGAAATGTTCCCATTATCCTGTTCGTTGGAGACCCTTTGGAGTGGGAAAATCGGGATTGTGTCCTAGAACTTGGATCGTAATTTTAAGAACATCGGTAACCGTTGGTTGTTTTCTCTTCCGGGGTGAATCGGGATCATAGTAAACTAACGAGAGCAGTACCACAAACAACAAGAATAGATGTATAGGAAAGATAAATGGCATTTTGGATACAGTGTGTATTACCTCATTTTCACGTTCAAAAGTGCTTTGCACCCTTAAATCCGTGAGAATACACAAAAAATATTCCACAGAAAAGAAAGATAAAATCTTGTCGATTTCAGTTAAAAATCAAAATTAATAAGATTATTATTTGGTTTTATCGGCATTGGCAATTATTTTCGATGAGTATTCACAAATCTTTGACATTGGACGTAAAAGATCACTTAAATGATTTTTAAATAATATCTAAAATACGGTATTAATTCGTAGTCCTATAAATAATAATAATTGTAAATATTCATTCAATCATTAATGCTTGTATGTTCATTATCTCTAAAGAAATCGATAAATTTTATTAAATTCCAGTCATAGAATAAACCTCTGTTGAGATTTGAAACCAAGCTTTTACTTCGAGTCTTTTCGAAACGAGTTTTTTATGTGATCGGCCTATGTATTACAACAGTGTACGTTACGATAATAATTGCATTTGAAGGGCATGAATAAGCGAGAATAAAAACACATCTTAATAATGATCGCCTTTTAGATTATAGATAAATCAAGTTCTACTGAAGCATATAACTGAAAACCATACATTATATAACATAAGTTCCAATTTCAGAATATTAGCAGACTGCATTTAAGAAAATAAGAAAAATACACAATATTAATGCTCTAAAAATACGATTGCACGCTTCGCAACGTTCGAAGAGGCATTAACTCTTTCAACACGAATTCTTGAACTTAATTTAAAGTGTTAAGATGGAATTCATCTGATTTTAGCGTTCGCAAAAATAGTATTTTTTATTCAGGGTATTGATGTTTTTATCCTGCAAGTAAAAGCGTCTTCAGTTCACTATAGAGAAAACTAGATTGCAACTAGAAGGAGTTCTCCGACCATAATGAATGTTTAAAGAGAAAAATACATCTAGGGAAAACAACGTATGAATAAATTCTGTTAAAAATTGAAAACCAGAATTTAGGCATATTATTCATATGTAAACGTGTACATATTCTGTATACTTTGTCGCAATTGAGTCAAAATTTCTACCTTGTGAAAGAGAAATAGTAAAAAATAGCAGTGTACGTGAAAGAAAAGAGGGAGAAGAATAGAAGTATTTTTAAGGAATCTTTCAATACTCATCCTAATATACAAATGTGAAAATTAAATAGAGAGCATTTAGTATCGCCGCGCATTCCTATAGCAACCAGCCTCAACTCCTCAGAATGAGAGACAATGGAACCGCGTCAGGTTGGTCACCCCTAAGGCAACCCTAAAGGAAACTAAAAATTCAGTCGAGGATGCGCAGAGCAAAACCGGACGAGAGTGATCAACCTCCCGGTGGCTTTAACCTCTTCTTTTCATCTCCGTGCACACATGCATCTTCTCCTCTTCCTTTTCAGAGTCGCACGGATGCCTTCCACTTTCACTCGCTCCCATTTTCCCTTTCGATTTTATAAGGAGGAATCCTTCCGGAACTCGTTGTCCTGCCATCGCGCGGTCCGAAACAATGCCTGCTGATCACGTACGACGATGGAACCTGAGGGGAGATTTGTGCAGACTCGAAGGAAGTAGAATGTGGGGAAATAGGGTGAGGAATTTCGTAAAAAATTGGAGACGATCCTTATCAATGTTGCCAACCTCTGAAAAATCCGTTAAGATTTTGAAGGACCGTGATAAGTGATCTCATAAACATTCCACTTACGCAGAAGTATATTGGAAGTAAATAGTCAATTTCTACGAACGCGGAGACGCTTAAATATTCATAGGGCATTCGATTTGCTAAAAAGTTCTCATTTACGCCAATAAACTAATTTGAGTTTCCGCTTATGCTCTCCTTGGTTGCCATTTTATTGGTCGAAGGAAGGTTATCCTCATTGTATAGAGTGTTAAAACGCTAATCGTAAGTTTCCTGTGCTACACAATTTGTCATGCTTGGTTTTAACCCAAAGTGATAAATGAATGAAACATAAGAATCTCGAAGTTTCGTGAATAATTAGCTTATAACCAAGGTCAAACGAAGGCTAAAATGTGTATAATGCTAAGAAAATCATCGATGTACGACTTAACTAAATGGATTAGAATAGGATATAAAAATACAATGACTGCTAACATAAAATAATGAAAGAAATTTTCATCTTTATTGAACGCACAAACTTCCCTCTGTGTAAAACGTGAATAGAGACTTTACATTTAGAAGTAGTTTACCACTATGTTTCACATAAAATTACCTCAATATGATGTAAATAAACAGGAATTAAATCGATTATGAAAGTCGTGAGTTCGCAAATATGACGACTCGGGGTTTTATCGTAAGAATCAGACCGGTTTGGATGGCGCGTCTGCATCTTGCACCTGAAGATCCTAGCTACATCCGGTAAGATATTTCAAAAGGAATTCTGCCGTAAAATCCTAATATCTATCTACTTCATTTAATATTTGTTACATCAGAATTTAAAATGGATAAAGTAATGAAAAACTCATTTTTACCTCTATTTAAAATATATACCAATCATAAATCACGTAGGGTTTAAAATCAAAATGTTCACCAATAAATTAATATGATTTACTTTCATCACATTTATATGAAACCGTATCTCTGAACATTATATCTCTATAATCTTATGACCACAAAAGATAAAAGATAACATTCGTAACGAAAAAGCATGCACGACACCTACAAAAATTGCAAAACGTAAGACTGGAAGTAATGATATTTATGGGTTATAACTTGAATTTATAATTTCGGCATACATATCTCAGTGTCGAGGCATAACCATCTTTAAAAACTAACCCTGCCTCCTCCTTGGGCACCACCGGGCACTTCAGCTCGTTAAAAATAATGCGCTTCGAGATATTTCGCTTTCGAGAAATGCGTTGCAGCTCTTGGTACATACTTGCGACGTAGTTTTCCCATACTGGAAGAGGTGCATTTCTGCGCGTACTCCTCGAAATATGACAATGATGAGGAACGATAATGGAAAGACATGGAGGGATCGGAGATAAATTTCGCCCCTTCAAGAAGCCCTCGTCTGGAGCAATAAAGATTTACCTCGCCCGCCTTGAAATTTCCAGAATTTTCCGGGAGTCGTTTCCATACGAGAAAAATGCGGATCGCGTGACACGTCCTCTGTTTTTTGCTGTGGAGGCGGGCTCGCGAGATTACTTTTTGCTTTGCAGCGATTCGGACCTAATTGCACAGATGATCGATTGTTGCTGCAACTGCCATTTTCCTCGTGAGATTTACATCGGAGCAAGAACGAGCAAAAGGACTTTAAAATTGGCATTTTCGCTTCCACTACCGATTGGCTGCGATAATGAATTCCGAAGGGCAAAAAAAGTAAATTTTCCACGGGATATGAACAATCGGTTAACGTTGATGAAGATTTTTTCTGCTTGTGAGGCCGGAGAGACTTGCTGAGCGAAATGCTATTTGTAAAGACAGCCTTATTGGCATTGCGAATAGTGAAACTTGCAGCAAACTTTTTATGATTCACATTTACTACAAACAAGAAAAAATTTCCTGAATATGTGCAGCATAGGCACAAATAACATACCATCATTACTCTTCTTCAGATATCTATTTCCATATCGCATGAAAGGATGAATATTGAAAGCTAAGTAAAACTAATACATCAATAGCAGTTGCTAAGGTAACTTAACAACAAACAAATACAATACGGTAAATAACAATACCTTTCTTAATTCTCTTTTATATAGATTGATTATTGATATTATTGACTCTTTAACTGCTGCAAAAGTAACGAATCATATGTACTACTTCTTTCTAACTTCTTCCGTAGAAAAACTGAACAACATTTGCGCTCTTAATATAAAATTAAAATTGCACGATTATTACCAAAAATAAATTCAATTGCGCAAGAGCTCAATCAGGAACTTAATCATAATTTTATTCTATCGGGAATAAGATTTTCTGTAGGTTCGCTAAAAACATTCTTACGTCAGCAACAGAAAAGAAACATCTCGCTTACGTACGATCACGTACCTGCAACGATTTATAGGTCACGTAAACAAAAGTTTTCCAAAAATTGGGAGAAACTTTCTTATTTTCATTTGCAAGTTTTTTCGACATAAGAGTTTCTCTTTGAAGATGATAATTTCAACTTCCAACCCGCACGTGTTGTTTGGTTTATATTTAAGCGCATCGGAGAGTGAAAGTCTAACGTAAATCAGATGCTCCATGGTCCCATGAACCGCCCAACGAATTTTGGCAATTCCTCTCCCGTGGATTTACTACGAAACATTATATGCCGAGTAACAAAGCTCACCAGCCTGTTTTCCATGCGTCGCACTTTGCATAATGATGCTCGTGTCTTTGCAACAGTGCCTTCCAACATTCCTCCTACTTTTGATGCCTCGTAAACCTATATGCGTTCCTTTACGTGAGGTCCATATTACCAAAGGTTTATTCGGGAGGCGAAAGAACGTGGGGAATCCTATTGAAGAAATTCGCTCGTGCATGTCTCACGGGAGTTTACGACTGGTGCTTAAGTGAAATTCCTACCGAGAGTATTCAATGATGATTTACACGAACAAAGAAGTTGTTTGATTAAAATTTACGAATTCGTTCACGAAATATGCTCTGTTTAAGTGGTAGTTCAGGTAATACAATTTGAAAACAAAACGTATATGCAAGTCGAAGACTTCGCTTATTGTAAGATGCTATTTTAAGACTCGTGAGGTACAAAATTAAAGCTCAAACACTGATAATTTTATGAACGATATTTTACATTAATAAATTTAACCACAAGCTGTTTTCAAACCTAGGCAGGTGATAAACAGAATTTACTGTAGGTAGGCCACTACAAATTAATTCAGAGCATTTACCCTATTTTGGGATAGCTATCCATTGGTTGGATCATACACTCGGATTCTATCTCTTAGGTATGCAATAATCTAGATTTTCCCAGGTTGTTTGACTATTTTCTATTACCCAGAAAACAATAGAACGAGTTATTCTATAGATCAAAACATTCCAGGGAAACGCAGATACTTGGAAGTCGAAGTTATAACGTACATACGATACGTCCCCTAATTAGACACAGAAAATTTCTCGATCCGATGTTTTTGCTCATCGATTTCTCTCTTCACTTTCGCTTTTCTCCTCTAACGAGCCATCCTGTTCTGTTTCACTTTCTTCGTCCGAATGCCTCATAAACCCGTCTTTATCTCAGACGCTACCCTCGAAATGCTGTTCGGTCTCTTCTTCATCGCTTCGGAATACTAATGCGCGGTGATTGGAATGCTGTTCGTCCCCCGCCTCCTACTTTTATCGCCCTCCTCCTTCCAAATATTGACCCATGGACAAATTTCCGAAGATGATCACTTCTAAGAAGGATACGCCCACGCTTATCTGCCCACAGGGCTGCCAACTTATGAATGAGCCGTACCTTGTAGATGAGTAGTTAAACTAGAAGGATTGTGAAGTAATGTGTGTATTTAAAATGGTATAAGTTGACAGAAATCCTTCCGCAAATAATATGGGAAATTATACATTCCTAATTCTATAAATTTAACCCCATTCTTTACACAGAAAAGTGTGTAATGGTAAATTTCTAAAGTGCAAAAATATCTTTTACGTAGATATACTTAAAAATCTAAATCATTCATCAAAAATTCCCATTTCCCACTTTCTGCCATGTGTTTGCAAATCTCTTTATCGCTTTACATTACGAAAGCTATGCAAATTTATTTATAAACCACAATGTTCGAAGCTGACAAAATTTCACCACCGATGTACAAACATGTACCTTCCCTTACGGTGCGAATTTTCTAACGACCATAAATTTAACGTGGGAACAAGTGCTATTAGACGTCACTTTTTTTACTAATAGTCCTAATTGCAATTCAAGAAGCGAATCACATGAGTATGGTCAGGTACGTTCAAATGACCGAGAAATTCTTCCACGAGCTCGTTGCAACATGATCAGCAACTTTGCTGTTACGTCAATACAACCGTGTTGGATTCGATAGTTACTCTTCCATACGCTTTATTAGACACGTGCTCTGCGTGATGTCTGGGTCTGGATCCGGCTTCATCAATGGATCCGCAAGGGGAGGTCGTAAAACACACCTTGCTATTTCGGCAGTTCACGCTTGCATATGAATGAACGAATGGCCCACCGTGAAATACGGCCGTTGAGATAGCATTCATCCATTGTCCTCTGCTTTGAGATTCGAAGTTGAAGATGGATCACACGGAAGATTACGAGTCATTTTCTGCGAGAGATTTTGCTGGTGCAAATAGTTTTATGCGCGTACATATACATACTTATATTTTAACTATGATTGATTACAACAATTATTTTTTACGTAAATATTTTCTTATATTTTTGGATTTGCCTACAATCCACTTGTTCACTTTCCGAATTGATGTAATAATAATAATAATTTTAATTGCATTCGGTTCTACTTCGGTTTATTTTAGTCCATTAAATATTTTAATTGAGGAATTCATTAAAATATCAAGCGCTTTCAAAAATTAAAGAAATATAAGGGCTTAGGAAATTACTGTTTTATCTTTGTTCTTGTAAATATAATTCTTCATTAAATCAAAAAATTTATTAAATACTTAATGAGAGAAATCACATCAGTGACGATAATTCTCAATTAATTGTATATCCAATAGATATTACTTAGTAAAATATATATGGATTGAACATATGAAGAACTTCAAATGATTTTTCATTCGAATTGATGATATTATGCCATCAACTATGCCAACAAAATTAGGTAAATTTAAATTTTGAAGATATCATTTTGAAGAGAAGTATTCCATCTCACGTCAAAGCCATAAATGATTCTTTTCAATCATACTAGGATATTAGAATTGGCGCAAAAAAGTAACTGATGATCAGAATACAATTAAAAAGTGAACCATTGCCAACAATCCCTAATCAATCTCCCGGAACGAAACTTAATGAGACGCGAGACATTTCTTTCAGATGAACGAGCTAATTCCTCTTGCATCACAAAACATGGAACAGTTTCACGCCTCCGAGGAACTCGCCGACTTTAGAAGCGGTTTGGCAGAGCGTCGGAAAACGATACGTGCAACACGCAGTGCCAAGAAATAAAAGAGACAATGACGACAGCCATTTGTTTGTACCTCTGCCACTTTTTCTCTTCGATGGACACGCATTATGCAACACCCCGGACACGACACGACGGGGACGGGCATTAACAAAACGCGCGAAGTGCTGAAGAGTCGATTAGAGCACGGCCGTCGCACGATTGCACACGGCGACGAGTACCTCTGTACACCATCGATGGTCCGATAAACGACTGCCAAACGCTAACTCAGTTCAGGGTCATCTTATTATGCTTTCTCCTAAAATAACTTGGGCGATTCGTGACGTCTGACACGTCAACATTTACGCATTCGTCCGTTTTACCCGATTCCCTTTCAGCGGGGACGTCTTCATCGTCTTCAATGCCTCCGGGGGAGGATGATTATGGAGCGTCTCTCGTGTTATAATGCAGCGATTGTAGAAATCGTTCCGAGTTCGACCTTGCATAGGATAGATGCGTTTTTGAAGAAGTGATAACTCGGAAGATTATGAACACTTATTATTAAAGGTGAACGAGAATACCCGAGGAAATCTAGAGATATCGCGTTTTAAAAAGGTTGAGGAGCAATTTAAAACGGGGAATACCTTCATACGCTCATTTTACTCTCAAATAATTGGCCTCTTACTCTCCCGTCGCCGAAGCCTCCACTTATTCTTAACAGATCCTTTTACTGCAAGTACATTCGATGCTATCGTATGGATATCATCAAACCTTCTCCAAATTACTATTCGAATTCTTCTTTCTATTCAGATTTTTGTAACTACTTGCAAATGTCATGGGTGATTTGAATGATAGACTATTATATCAGCTAAGTCAATTCTAAGTTAGTAGTATATGACATTCAAATTTTCAATGTCAAGTTATGATTCACTTAAAAGCAACTAAAATTTTTAATCCTACATTCCCGGAAAAAGAAACTGATACTTCTATCAATGAATTAATTCGCCCCTATCACTCAGCCATAGTTATTGTATTTTATTCATTATCTTTCTATCTTTTACAAATATGATGTGAAAAATATGGATGCAGTACATGAAATTATGGAAATATCGTAAGTCGTAATTTTTAATAAATTTATATAAATAAAAAATAGGATTATTTGTTTATAACGGAAAGAGAAATAGAAGTCAATAGATAAAGTTAGTATGATAGATTTAGTAAATATTGCATTTTAGAGACTGCACTGGAGTAAGGTTTCGAATCGAAGAGAATTATCAACCCAGAATGTCCAGTCTTCATCCTTGTCCTAAGAGCAGAATAATTAGTAATCACGAGGATTTTCAAGGTACCATCTAAAATCACGACACCCATTCCCTCTGGAGATAAATCCATAGCGTGATTCCCTTTCCACGCGTGGAGAACACCAAGATCTCCGGCCGCGTGTGTATCCAGTTCCACCGTTGCGCAGTCCATTTCGCCTCCGGGATCTCCAAAGACGATGCTTCTTTGTTTTCCCACAACGGATTTCCTACGAAGCGAATCGTGCATCCAGTTGCATCGACGATTAATCATGAGCTCTCTTAGAATTTCCATTATCTCAGAGCGTTGGATTCCCATCAGAAGATCCCAACTTATGATTCATCCTGTCATAATATTAAGTATAATTTTGTCGCTCAGAATTTCTATGAAGAAAAATGCGACTTCCAGATATATCTACGTAATAGTTTCTTAGAAACGTAATGATTGAGTGGAAAAATTTTGTACAGGTAGACATTAAAAATAAGCCAAAAATTTCTTAATTGTTTGACAAGAATAGCTCACATAGTTCATACTGAAATTCAGTATCTCATGATACATGAGGAGCTCATATGAGCTAATCTGTAACGTTTGGAAATAACTGACAATAAATAAGACCCTAAATATTATAGGATATTTGTCCATCGGATGAGGAAGAATTCCAATTTCATATCTCGACATATTGCTGAGAATTTTTACCGATTTTCATCCCGCAGAATTGACCAAGAAAATAGGCGTTTCGTACGTAACTTTCGTACGCGTGACTTTTAAAACAGAATTCGTCAGTGTGTAACTCAGATTCTTTCTTTCATTTCCGCATTTCTGAGTTGTGAAGGCGAAAACACAATGCTAGCCTACAGTTATCTGGAGACTTTAAATCCGTCATGAGAAAAATAGTTTTAAGCGTGGTTGCACAACTTTCCGATTCACGACTTCACAAAATGATACCTTTCGTAGAGATAGCAATCCGTATTTTATGTTTTCGAATTCAGCCTTTCGGCTTATGCTAACGAGAAAGTATGTTAAGCCTATCCTATCACTCTCCTCAAGATTTCGTGAAAATAATCAATAACGCGTATAAGAAAGACTACACGGGACTACATTCTGACTTGCGTAAATAGTATTTAAGGGTTAACAACCCACATTACAGGCAACTTAGAAGCAGCAACGCCGTGGGCGTTCGAAGCTTCCAAATTCGGCTATCTAATAAACACAGGAGACATAACGCCAGATATAGAATGTTCGTGGCGCTTTCCTCACCAAATCTTTCAGTCGTAAAGACTAGGAGGTCCAGAAAGGCGCCGCGATCCCCATTCCGATGATGAAATCAAGATCCATCGAATTAAATAAGTTTCCCAAAAAGGTAAGCACGCCGTTAGAAGCATTCATAGAGAGCTGACCAGTTGATGGCAGTCCTCGACTCCTCAACTTTCTCCTAAGCCGAGAGTGCACGTCGATTTCCTAGTCCACAATCGTCTCTTCATTACAGCCTTCCGCAAATGAGACAAAACTGCAAATTCCAGCGGAATTCTCGGCAAGGCTTCGGTTGAAATCTCTCTGATTCACCCAATTTCACCACCGACGTCCATCCGCGTTGGAACCGACCGCGAACGCTTGCGTAACCCCATCTGCACGATTATTCATCACGTAATCCTCCCCGAATCGCATGCACGAGAAAATTTCCGAGAAACGCTCGAGGAATGTGGATTGTAGCTGCTCCTTTGGGAGTTGATTATTTCGAATTTTTCCGTTCTTCTCGTCCGATGAAGGCTTTTTTTGTTTCCAGCTTCGCTTTCACCGGGCGACCATCTTCTGCGACAGTTGCAAAACCCGCGGGGCAAAAAAGTAGGCCGCGCCAAGACCGCACAGGTAAACAATCTAATGTTTCTTCTTATCCTTGTACGTCCATCCCACGGCGTTCCTCTCGTACATCGCCTCTGTTTCGTGCCGATAAAGGAGAACTCGACGGGGACCAGATCAGCTAATGAGATAAGCACGGATCTGAGGGGAATCCGGATCTTGCGTTTTCCTCAATCGATTTCCTACGCCTCCCTAGCTCCTCATTTAAAACCATTCAAAACTCTTCTGGATAAAGGATTTTTTCTGCAATTCTTCAGCCTCCCCAAACGAACAGCGTCTCGTTTTCGTGTCTCGAGACTCATCGTCCTCCTCATTGAGGGCGTAAAATCAACACGTGAAAAAATGCATTATTCTTTCCGGCAGTGGAAAAAAGAAGGCGGGAGGAGATGGAAAATAAAAAGGGCCGAAAAGAAGGAAAAAAGAGGTCTCGTTCCGTGCGAGCGAACTTAGGCGCCCCACGAAAACCTTCTGTTGTTTCTGGTAGATTCTTAACAAAAGAATGGCTTTATTTCAAAAGGGGCCTTTTCTTCTTAAGAGGGAATAAAAAATGCAGCAAACCTGTTCCATCAACGGACATCACGAGGGAAACAGATGCGAAATTTGTTCTTCGTTATCTCTCCTCGATGCGTTCGAGAAGGAGATTGAATCTTTCCACGCACGAGAGGGTCGCGAATTTTTCTAAGGCACGATAAGAATTTGGGCCAATTCTAATAACTTCGATAGGGGGCAAAGTAAAGAATGTGATGGTAACTAATAACGTGTATGAGTTTATATTTATTCCCTCCAAGGAACTTAAAGAACGAGAGAGAGAGAATAGTTTGAATCTATATGATACGAAAACTGTATACTAGCAATATGATTCTACGATAAATACTGGAACGGCATTCAATAAATAAGTAGCAAGCTACTTCATTTAGCCTTGTGATGTTTGAGGCCGAAATAGCTCGAGAAGAAATGTTTGCTGAGAATAATGCGAAGTTCTAACCGTTATTTTATTAAACGTATCTCAAAAGAAAGAGATTTCAATTCCTGTAATACATTTTTTCCTAAAATCATATCAAATCTATGGAATATTATTAATTTTTCATATATTTAAATAAAACTTTACATTTGTGAAATTCGTGAAAATGTGAACTAATTCTAGACTCAATTAAGAGTGTTCCCCATTTAATCAGGTGCTCAATGGAGGAAAATATCATGGAGAAAAATACAAAGTAACACTCAAATGCAAGATATAAGAACGTTTAGAGAGAAAGCTCAACGGTTGGAAGATCCATTTACCAAACAGAGGAGTTGGTGAACCGGTATCTTCAAAAATTTTACTCTATTTGTTATGTCTTTTAATTATACCTTGAAGACATCACGTAAAGCTTCCAATCTCATAGTACCAACTCGCAATGTCACAGATCTCTTATTCACATTACCTGTCTTTCGGAATATTTCTATGTTCAACATCTCAAAATATCAATAGAACCACGAGTTTCGTCGTGCTCTTATCCTAAGCCAGACCTTGAACATGCTAGGGCTCAAATCTGAAAAATAATGCGTGCAAAGGTCAAATATAACTCACTTAAAACACCTAATTTCCATTGGAAAGACTATTATCTGGCGGAAGGTCGCATATTCTCTCAAACACATAAAAACTCGATCGACAGCCTACAATTTCATTTCGCTAGCATCGTGAGAGTGTGTCTATCTGATCTGTTAATCTCTTACGGATCCTTATGGATCGAACGCTTTGGGCGAAACAAATCATCCTCCTTGTGGGCCATGATGGCCATGTTGGCCACCGGGACGGAATGGTTTCCACGCTCGTCCTTCCATAAATTGCGATTTCGGGTTCGAGAAGGCGGGAGAGGAAACAGAGATCTTACCGATGAAATAATAAAATATTCGCTGCCCACACCGACTCCCTTATGAATTTTGAACGCCGCTCGCGGTGAATCCGCGTCACGGAACTATTCGTTAAATCGTCACGAGTACCCGAAGGTGGCCAAGGCCCACCGCACGCCGTAATAAAAAATCTCCCGCGAGGCGGCGTGGATCTCGTGATCTTGAAGCGTGGGTGGCGTGTTTTAAGAAGGGGAATGGCTCTATAAAAAAATAGGTGAGGATAGGGAATTTCTATGATTTATTGGAAAGATGAAAGAGTTATTTCTATTATCAATGTGTCTTCAGTCCTAAAGGGTCAATGCCCAAAACAATAAATTCCCACTCTTTCGTCACATATGTCTAGGAACTCACCGACAGAAAGAACGATAAAAAGTTATTATGCTGATAATACTATCACACGCACGAAGCAGGGATAGCACGAAGTAAGGAAAATGAATAATCCCTCACTAATCATAAATTCAGTTGCATGATCTTTAATTTTATAGATGGATTTAAGAGGTACTTCATGAGTTTAATATATACATTTGAGAGGAAATTTGAGCATATTATAGCTCATGCCAAAATTTCAAACCCAATAATTTGAAATATAACTGAAAATTATTCAATATAATAACAGTAAAAGAACTGTATAATGAATTTCATGAGGTTACACGTTTTATACTTAATCTTAAAGAGAAATATATATATGGTTTGTCTATTTCATACATTGTCCTAAATAAATCGCACGTTTATTTTTACCAAACTTATTTACATTGTGCCTTACGCTTTATCTACTGGGTCAATCCTACGAGAAACAATAAAAGATACACCGTTGTTGAAGGTGGAACGTAAAATAGAAATGTGTGATAAACATGAATAACTGTGATTCGGAACAATCAAGTGTGTAAATTATTACTCCACCAGTATCCATCTAGTTTATTCTCGATTCGAACAATATATTTTCCTGTAATACTATCCATTGACCTCTCCTATCTTCGCTGCTAGAAAGGAAACAACCATTTCGAATTCGGTAGCCTCTCCTTTCAGAAACTTTATGTTAGCACGCTCCGAGGATGGCGCTAGAAAATCTCTCCACGCTCTGTCGCACAGATTCAAATCCGTTGTTATGAGAGGGAAACGGCTCAATAAAACGATAAAAAGAGAAGAAATGGAGTGAAGTCGGAGCGAATAAAATGTTCCTTCGAAGAGCAAGGAAAGGCGAGGCAGATAAGAAAAGGAAGCGTAGATATCGCGTGGGTTATCCGCAAAGGCTAAATGGATTTTTTCAATGGGAGAGGCACTAAATTGGTACGAGGGTCATCTGAAAAATAAATTCTGTTTTCGTCTGTAGGTTGCTATGGTTTCTTTTAGCGAAATCTCATAAAACTGGACGAAAGAGGGGCATTTTATGAATAAAATTAAGGCTTATTTTCAAAGGCTTACTGTGAAAGTGTTTTTAAAGGACAACTTATTACCTTATAATATATCGGTAACTGAATTTATTTTACGGATAATTGTTTCGAGATGCGAGGAAACGAAGGTTTACAGGAAGGAAGGGTCGGGGAGGATTCCCAACAGAGTTGACCTTTATTTCTGCACGGATGATCCCGTCTATCCAACGTAGAGTCATTTCCGTCACGATCTGTATTTTTCACGGTCACTTTACAATCGAAATGGATTCGCCATTCCTTCTTCAGTTCTTATCCCTCCGAGTTTTACATCCGCATACTCAAGTATCCCTCGTCCTTCCCTTTTTGAGACACCTTTGGGTGTATACGCCAAAAAAAATAAAGAATGAAAAACTTCGCGACGTAGTGTTTCGTTCGCTTAAGAGAGACATAATTTTAATCTTAAATGGAGTTCCTCAATTCCTGGCTTAAAGATTGAAAGGAGAACCATTATATACATATTTATATCTTGCTTTTACTCACCAACATATCAGGAAAACATTGCGACTATTATAAATTCTGTCTTTTTCCACGAGATTCATAGCTCTCTACATTCTTCCAAAATTCTGTTTCTAATTTAGACATATTATTGTTTATTGATACTCATTAATTTCATTTTCTTTATATTTTGCATTTTAAACAATCACATGAACCATTTATTAGAAAAATCGGGACTCATTAAGGAAAAATTGGAATTGATTCAACGATTCAGGAAATATTATAACTCCATTGCAATATTGAAGCAGATATGGTAATTACGAAAATATTAAAATATATACGAGGGAAATAGATAATCAGGAATGCTTAGGAAAAATATTTTGATGCGTCATTTATGATTAAATTAAAATCTCGTTTCAGAATTCATCGCTTGTAAGTAAATCTATGAACGAAGATCTGATTGCTAATATTTGATTGCTATAATATTAATCGTGAGATCGGGTTAGATAGAAGACTGAAGACTCAGATATAAATAAATGATGCGGAGAGAATCTATTTCATTCTCTACAAAGAGAAAAGACACTACTTTAGAATCTTACGCATATACACGTTTTCTAATTCTCTCTTAAAACGCTAACATCTTTGCTGTAAGCTTTGCCTTCGTACCGCAAGATGACCCAGACATTTTAGCATATAAAATTGGTTTCGACACGTTGATGAAATGGGTAATTATCATTTAGAGAACATTTAGCTCGACGGAATTCCTCGCTGACGTAACACGCACGAATCGGATATCTCACGCGTAAAAGGCCCCGATAAAAGCGACGTTTCGCAAATATTACGAAAGTATGTCCATTCCGTGCCGAATTCGACCATATGGCAATCCATTCGCGATGTTCCTCGAGGGAATGAACCTTATTTCCAAGTCGAGAGAGACGTCTCTCCGGAGCCCTTTCCATAAAAGGCACATCGCGCGTTTCCGACCGTTAATTTCATTCATTACTTTCGCCGGGAGGATATAAGTCGCTCCGCCCGAAGACCCGCGAAATAGTACCACTTTCGCTTTCCAAAAGCAAAAAGTAAACGATTCCCGAGACTCGGGTCTTCTCGAGACGCTAGCGTCTTCGGGAATATCACCGTCTGAGACAACAATCGCAAAAAAAGCTTTTGGGAGTATCATAAGAAAGAAGGGAGTGCTGGATGAAGGAAGAGAGATTCCTAGAAGCGCCTTTTTTCTTCTGGAGTTGGGAAAGAGCGCGGATTCTTACTATTTCGTCAGAGGCGCAAGCAGGGCGTGTCGCGATGGTCATGCTAAACGTGAGAAACTCGAGCTAACCTGTGTCGGTTTTTTGTTGCAGATTCGAATTTTCGCTCTCGATTTCGTTGGAAAACCCCCCTCGGAGAGAGAGAGCTTTCACGCCCGCTGAGGCTTTTTATTAAACTCCACCGCCGCTTCCGAATGAAGGAGGTAATTCGGTCTCCGCAAATCCAATATATTTCTCGCATTCCGTTGGATCCGTTGCGTAAGGGCGCGCCTCCGTATGATCGCCGGCGGTCAAAGACCTCGGCGAATTCGGTGTTTCCGCAATGGGAAAATTTCGTGCGGATTGCGCGATGGGAAATATGGAACTTTTAATACGGTACGATTTTGTTGAGGTCGTTTACCTCCGGACGTCGTGTTGTGGGAAAGGTGCACGAATTGGGGTGACATTCGGGAGTGTTGCAAAACACCTGATCTGAAATGCTGTAACCGGAAATGAAGCGATACATTTTCCTGGGCCAAAAAAAGAAATAATGAATGTGGTTCGATATTTTGGTATGCGATAAATCACGAATATCCGTACTCAATTTTAATGCACCTTTTGTTTAACTGAATACCCCTATTCTTTTTTTTCTTATTTAATGTTTATTCATTCCATTTTATTTAATTGTTTGATTCACTGAGAATCATAACGGAATACTTATTTAAAAAGTACATATTTGCCTCTACTTTGACTGATATTATGAACTTCATTCCTCTTTGTCAGTAGCTACTAGCTGTTTAAAACCCAAAAAAATAATGAATCCGTCTTAACTTTAAGTTTACTTCCTTTCTCACACGTTCATGGTTACATAGTTACAATAACATTTTAATTCGAATATTTAACACGCTATTTCGTCGCCATGAATTTACAATTAATATAAGATATCAAGACCACGAGTCAGAAGAGAAAACAGAGTACGAGTATACATATTAATAAGGTATTTTTGCGTAGTTTATGTAATTGAACTAACTTTTTATATATGCACAAGTTATTTATGAATATGCGTGTTTCAGAAACTAAATTCAAAATTTGTCCTTATTACTTTAAAATATCATGTAGGAGGAAAATGTATTGTTATTTGTTTTTCAATATAAAAGTGATGCTCCTAATGTTTACTTAAAAAATACAAATGCTGAATGTATCACAATTGATGTAACAGAGACATAGCAAGCTCTGTAGAGAGGGCATATAAAGGCTTTCCTCTTGTGAACGGTACTGAGAGATCATACGCGTATATTAGAGTCCCGTTAGTGAAACATGAACCTATGATCTAAAAATGGGTCAATGGCGGTCTCTGATGGAGCTGCAGAATTCCTCTGCCATCATCATTCGTACACCTACTTTGATTTCTATAACTATCCTGTATGATAATGATTTTTAAGAGCACAATAATGCTCAAACTTATACATCATACCATTTTAAAATCTATTTCTATCTCGCCAGATGACTACATTTTTTGCGTATATTAAAAGAAACAAATATATAAAAAGAATAATGCTAATTTATTGATAGTAATTCAACAAACAGCTCTCCCTAACTGTATCTGTATCTTTTATGGTGAACTAGTTAAGAATAATTTGAATAAAGATGTATCGAAAGCAATATCCCAAGTAATTATTTATCACATGTTACTAATGCAATTAAGGTGCGATGTCCAACGTAACGAAATTCGTTTAAAGGTACCGAATCTGACGAAGAATTAGGTCATAGTTTACAGATTAAATAATCGTCAACGAAAAAGCAAATATGGTACTACATCATGTTTATGTCGCGAGTTTGTTGACAATCAATGATTGTCTTACGTGATCCGAAATATAAATACACGTTATTGAAACCGCACAATTACAATAGAAATTTATAATTTATATCATTTACTCAAACTGACATGGAAGACCGTAATACACAAAATTTATGTTTAAGAAATGTTAAAAGACTTTTATTTCCGATATCCATTGAGTGTCCAAATAAGTCTTTTCTTCCAAGTGTTTCACTGCGATTAAATCTCTGCACGTATGATCTGTATGCTTTTGATGACATCAAAGAATACACCCCCTCTTTCCAAAGAAAGGTCCAATGACTACTGAAAACAAGGAAATCCGTGTTGTTCACACGTTTTTTATTTATCGAGTGATTCGAAATAAAAATTAATGAGATGCTATCCATACGAAATTTTCCATTTGGTGACGTCAAAAATAGAACAATCCTTGTTGTGCGTCATAAATATTTCGTACAAAGACAATAGCATTATATCTGATTGAGGTACAACTAGGACATTTTAATAAATATTTCATTTAAAGTTTAGTTAAAAACGGAAATATATTTATATATTAAACAAAATTGATGAAGATTAAAACTTATTAAAATATTACATTAAATAATTTTTTGGTTATTCAATAAAAATTTGAAAACTACCATTGAATGAACATCTTAGGATAAGATAGTTTACATTTAATTTCCTTTATATAATTATACGACGAATAAGCTTGCTAAAAGTATTGGTAGGAAGAGTTGATAAATTAGGAAATGAAAGGATCAAAAATATTCAAACCCTTTCAAACAATTTCATGTTATAAAAAGGACTAAAGACTAAAGCACTCTACACACTAAACTTTCACGCATTACCAACAAGAATAAATGTAGGCATATTGTAGTATAAGAAAATCGATACGAATAAAATTCTTTTGTAAACAAATCGTGGAGAGATTGTCTTTGCTCGGACGTTATAAAACAGGAGCGAAACCACTTGTCTCGTGGATCCAGATACGTCTAGCATACGTATCAACTTGACTCTGCTGTCTTATCCAGTTTGAACTTCCCTCACTTGACATGTTCCTCGTCACTTGTAACGAGGATAAGAGACAAAAAAAGACGTTGAAATAGTACCCGTGACCTCACATGCGTCGAGTGTATGTAAAAGCGAAAGTTCTTTCAAGGAAGCCCTTGACCCAATATTCACGCGGCACATCGGATATCATTAAAAAGACTCCACCTACGCACTTTATAGTGTACAATGAGGATCCGCTTATATTGTCTTGTTGAGCTCGAGTACATAGTAATGAATTGCCACTCAAAATGTCTCGGGGAAATTTAATATGCTAAACGTGTCTTTAATTCCCTTCATGCATTGTATATTGAATGCTATTATTATCTCCAAGTGTTGTGCTATTAAATATATATGATATGAAATAATTCCGGGGCAGGAGCGGCTATGAGGAAGAATTGAAATCACCCGCTTTCGTAAATACACTGGTTTGAGTGATGTTGTCATTGCAAGTGCGATGACTTCTTAGTGCGTCATGCTAAAGCTTAAGTGAATTAGGTCACGGAAGATTAAAGGAAATTAATCTCCGCGTAGTTAAATATTTGTGAAATGTTTACGTATTTGCGTCCATCATGTCTGGTCGAGAAAAATAAATAATCGCAATTCATAAAAGCACAAATCAAACCCCGTAAAAGAAATGCACTGTACGTATTTTTTCTCGGAAAACATTCTTACCTACATATACAGGTGAGCTATGTAACTACCTAATGTAGAAATTCCGCGCCGTTAGATGATTTCTATTTAAAACTCTTTTCCATAGTCTATAAACAGGTACTGACTACGCAGCGTTAATTAAGTTAATACGCACTTCTGAGTAACTCATCGTCACCACAAGTGTAAGAAAAACAACTCCTGTTCTTTTGGTAGCTCAAGGCAAGTGGTTCATTTCCAAATGGTAGAAATTCTTTTTAAGTGTCGCAATGTCGCGAAAAAGAAACTCGTTATTTGAGCGATGTTTGAAATGTCAACCGCAAATATTGGCGGACGTTTTTGGATAAAGGGAGTCTGTGGAAACGTTCGTGGAATTGATGAGGAATGGACAAGTTTCCTAATTTGGAGAGGAAGGCAGCTCGGATATATGAGTTTCCGTTAAGTCTTTGGTGCCCCGAAACCGTCATAGCTGGGCAAAATATGTGTCATTAGAACTCATTAAAGAAGCGGGCTAAATGTCAGTCTGAAGGTGTTAGCAAATCCCACGGCATATTCTGCGGAATTGATACTGACGCAAGAGGGATCTTTGAGTTAGAATTAAACGAGGATTCTTAAGGAGCAAAACCGTCAAAAATGTTTCTGTTTTTATGGCTTCAGTCTCTGTAACGCAATATTTTATACGTATTCAAAGACGCCATACTAAACTCCCTTCAAGGATCCATTCCCATAAAATTCATCGAATTATTTTATTATCCTTTTAAATATCATTCGTTTTTTCCTAACCTTTTTGAAGTTTGAAACAGAAGAACTGATTTAAGTACCTTTAACTTATAACAACTTAAAACATAAAAACTATTTCCAAATAAAAAATTCACGAATTTGAAACAGGCAATAGAGTAATATAGTTGATCAACCAGAAAATATATCTAAATTAGATTTATAGACGATAAAACGACATTATCCTTATGAACAATATAAAGAATTTTAATGCCTCTGATTCATAAAATGTGAATGAAGAATAATGATACATTAACTAAATATCGAATAATTTTCTATTCCTTCAAATATTCTATCCTTTCTAATTTTGAAATCTAATGGATTAATTTTGTTAAATCACAGTTATTTTTACTCGGAGAGGTGTTAATATTTTTCAAATTGGAACAACATACTTTCGAATCAGGCTAATATTCATGAAAAGGAATAATTTTTACTCATTTCCAAAAAAGCCATTACCGTATCATACCATTATAGTACGTAGCATATTACTTGGTATGAATTTTCATTTGGTGGAATGAGTAATAATGATTAAAGTAAGGCTTTCACGCTATAACAATGAGACTGATGTCAGCTTTTATTAACGCATGATGATAGTTATCTTTTTTAATATGTATGAACGGAAATTAATAATCTCTTTCAGTCCTTGTGGTGCCTTGACATGGCTCAGCAATTCTCGAGTTATCATCGATTTGCCATTGAGAATCCAATTGACAATCTGACACGACGAATCGTGGAGACCTTCATGTACTTTATACCATCACGACGCGACGGAGAACACGATGAAAGTAAACAAAAGCACGGGACGTTACTCCAACAATCCACTCCTACGCTCAAACACCCAAAAAACGGGGTGACCTTAAAAAAACTGATAAGTAAGACCTGTAACACCTTCCGGCGTACATTGTTTTCAAATGGCCTCTCCGCTGGGCAGTTTAAAAGGAAAGTTTGGACATCGGTTCGACATTTATTGCGCTTCCAGAAATGAGTCTCCGGGCGTCCTTCGCCTTCCAAAGGGGACGCGCGCCGCAAACACTTGAATCGCCCACACCCACCTGCGACTACCACAGGGATTTCTAACCCACTCGCAAACACATCTCTCAGCACACCCACCAAAGGCCCTCTACCAAAGAATGGGAGTGCCCCCTTTGTGCCCCGGAAGGTGGAGGCGTTATGTCACGCGACTAATGCGCAGGGCGACTTGCGAAAACGGATGGTGCAGAAGAGCGGTTGAGGGATTACCCGCGTGTGTTTGCTCGCGTTGACGCGTCTTGCGAAACCAAGCAGGTGACGGAGGCATTAGTACGTAACGCACTTACCTCCGTTTAGCGCGTACAATCGAACGAAACGTGAAAAGCTCTCCGTGTCTTTACGACTGTGGAAAAACATTTCAACCGTGAATATTCGAAGGCGGTAGTGTTCCGTGCAAGTGGATACGATGTGAAGTCGTATTCCATCACTTCAAAGTAAAGATTAGTAGAAGACTGACTGTATAGCCGTTGCTTTGAGATTTTATCGATTGATAAAAGAACCCATATTCCAATCAATGAATAGAAACTATCCTCTATTACACAGAGAAAAATTTGCACGTATTGCATTCGAAAGTCAGTAAGACATTCATGCGATGAAGTAAGAAAGATAAAAATGTTGGCGATAACAAATTTCAGTTCTTTATTTGAAAGTAAAGATCAAATATTTTAAACCTAAAAATGTTGAAGAGACTTAAAATATTATTATTATTATTATATATGTATATAATAATAAATACAAAATATTATAGTATAATAGCCATTTATTGGCTAGCTTTTGCTCGTGAGTTCTCAAACTAATTTATGGCTCTGTTTGAAATCGTGGGAATATATCTTCATAAAATGAGAATGGGAGATACATTTTTGGATTTTCAAGGAAAACTAACAAGTTCTAAAAATTATGTATGTCAAATTTTTTAAGCCATTTAATGGCAATGGTATAAGACTCAATGCAGTCAGTTAATCTTAAAATTAGTTTCCTAACGTTACGCAATATTCAAACGCGAAATTCTTATCACAACGGAAAAGAAATTACATTGAATACCTCTGTAAACCCTTCGATTTGCGATGTTCGTTGTAAATAGTTTCAATACATAGATAGTCTATACTGAATTAGAAGTTACAGTCTGTCTATAGCTCCCTCTCATCTGTTCAGATAAAACCTCTCTAGGGAATGGTCGGTTTAGAAGTCATACGATGCAATCTCGAATCAATTAATTCCTCTTGATGCTTCCAACAGAAGACATTGTGACAGCTCAGCAATGACTGAAAGGATATAAATAAAGCCTCTAACGCGAGATAAAGCAGGTATAACCAGTTGCTCATATCGGAGGAGAAGTTGTCGTATATCATGTGTTCGAGTACTAAACTCTGAACGCAGTGGCGTTTCTTTGTGTCAGTACTGCATAGTGTCATTTCCATTTAGTTTACGATAAGATAATAATCCAATGATCAGCGATTTTCTGCTGTATATTGAATATATCTAGAGAGCTTATAACAAATGAAAGTTGAGGTTTAAATACTAAAGATAATTCACTGAAATATATTAATCACGAGAGTGTTTATCCTATAGAAAAATAAAACTGAAAGGAATTTATATTAAAATATTAACTTTTCAATACCCTTTTATTAATCGATAACATGACTTGTGGTGAAATTCTCACTTTAATTGTTTAATTGATCTACGGATTACATCTATTTTAACGACAGTTTCAAATCCCTAATTTCCGAAAGGTTGGCCTTTTCAATACAAAAACCTTCCAAAACATTAGTGTATAATCCAGTCGTTGATCTATAACTATGATTCTGCTTTTTAAACAAATTTTGAATCTAAAACTTCAACATTGAGAACTCATTTCGGAATGATACAGCGGTTACTATTTTCCTCCATTCACATCCACCCAAGTTGCGTGTACCATTCAAGACCTTTGGCTTCTCCTCATTCATCACATCCCATTTTCCCTTCCTTCGCAGAGCAAAATTAAAAAAAGATAGGGTTTGAAATCCTTCCAGCACATACAAAGTGACATTCCTACAACAATAAACCCCTTCTGACCGAGGATTTGAGGAAAGTGCCTCCTCTCGTGCTGTTAAGAGCAGCAACCTCTACCAATCATTGTCATTACCTCCCTTGCGAGAGCTTTTTCACTCGATCTGCCCTCTTGAAGACGCGTCATACTTAGTAACGCGGTATATATAGCAAGTTTTAACGGCATGGGAGGTGAGACAAGCAACCAAACCCCACTGCCACGGCAAAGGGAAAAATGCTGATCGTATCTATGGAAGCGATTGCCTTTTGAATGATGAGATGAGCATTAAGGAATGATGTCATGAACTTGTCAAACATTGAACTGAAATTGATTCGATTGTTTAGCCGGAGACTTAATGATAGCTTTCTGTACGGGAAATAGGAGTACATTATCTGAATTTTACGAGTCTTCCTTTCTTACTCTTTCCACTTCACATTCGTTGTGAAATTCTAATTCAATTGCTTGAACTAATTGGACTAAAATCATTCTCAATTTCATAAAAGAATATTCTCGTTCCGGTTCTATTCCTTTCTATATATAATAGTAACTGTTGCAATGGAAGGAGAACAGCTTTATAAAGAAATTGAATTCAACTTGTATACTTCATGAAAATAAATTATAAAAATCAATATTTGTGCATTTTTATAGATTTTTTGCAAAAATATATTCATCGACAAACATTTGCGGAGATCAAGGAATAAAGACTGACAAATGATGAAATATTTTATATTTGTAGTTTGAGAAATTTGTATATAGATAGCAAAATTTTTCAAAATTCGGGAAAGCTATTAATCAAAGTACAGTACTTGTAAATTTTATGTTTTGGGGTTAAGTCTGTTTTATGAGCTTAATTTCGGGAAAGTAAAAATGCTAAAAATTTTTCTTTCGGTATTACTGAAAACATTTATAATACTTTTACTTATGATAATCCAGTCATTATAAATGCTCCTCAATAAAGACATATAAACGAGAAATACGTAAATCACATGGGAGTGAAAGCGAAAGTTTATTTACGTAAATACAGTTTACACATCAATTCACTCGCCCGAAATAACGAAATTCCCAACGGCATAGTAGCACCGCATAAGCGTTTCCCTTCAACTCGCTTTCTACTGTTACGCCCCGAGAATCGGAAGATAGAAGCGAAACAGATTTAAAAACCAAATCGGCTTCTCGAGGAAAATTCACGCCACGCTTTTTTCCAATCCTACCAGTGGAGCCTAACCGAACGACCTCTGCACCTCTCATTAGGGGCGATAAAGAGTAACGCCTACCGCTTCAATCCCATATAACCATCCTCCCACGATCCTCCGAGTGTATCTTCTTGGACCTCACGGAACATCCCTTCCGATGCCGCCTATTACGGAAACGGCAACCCGACCTTGGGCGTACAGACCGATAAATAATTCCTCCACGACAACCGGGCACATCGGGTTCGAAACTAAGAACCTTGCCCCCGATATGATTCTTTTCTCTAGCCCTCGTAACTCCGGATTTTCAACCCTCGACTCACAGTACGGTTGATGTGTAAAAGACGGGAAGGTCCGCCCGTTTCTTTCCCTCTATTCCGCGGCACGTTCGGGCGACCGGTGCATTTTTTCCCGCCATCGCAGCGCTGGGTAAAAGTGGTCTCTTCGTGGGCAGCGCCGTGACCGGAAGGCTCCCGGGAGACCGGCGGCTATTCGCTGAGATCGTTTTTTGGGGTCAAGTCGTGAATGAGTTCCTCTTTTTCCTCTTCCTATCCGTGTATTTCTTTGGCCGCAGGAAGTTCCCGTAACACATGCGCACGTCCGTAAAGAGATGGAAAAGAGCGCCGCGTGCCTTTTTAAGTTGGAGGAGAAAATGAAAGGGAAGGTTTTCCAACCTTGGTTCCGGCGATACTATGAATAGAGAAGGAGATTCCATCGGTGACGCATTATCGGAGTGAAACGCTGGGACGCGAGATCCACCTGTCACCAGAACGCTTCTGTATTCGAAAAGTGCAGTCTCCGGCGATAGCTTCCGCAATTGCCCCCTTAATTTCATTGAATTATACAGGAGTAGAGGGCAAGAAATTGAATGTTCAGGGGACTAGTAGAAACTTTGCTTCGACTCAAAATTTCTCAAAAGCTTCGTGTGTATCTTTCCGCTTAAACTCGAAATTCAGAAATAATTTTACTAATCAGACTGATAAGCAAGCCATGGTAATGGAACGAAAAAACAACATAAACAAACAAATCAATCATGAGCAAAAATCAGCAACCAATTTCCATACCCACATAAACGCATTTGTAACCTACTCGCCCGTTGAAGTCTCCGGCAGCCGAGCATTAAAGTCTTGTTTGCACTGACGTCAGGTATGCACTCGGGATGAAATTAGTACTATGATATGCAGTAATACACACGCCTGAAGGGAGACTCTTGGCATTGGTCCAGGAAAGTTATTGCGGTTAGATTAAGTACTCGTTGGAGCTTCTAAGCTATTATTTGCAGCGCACTTGTAAGATAACTCCGCGTATGAGGCTTATATGTATTAATTCGAAGGAGATAAGCTGTTATGAAATCTTTTGCAGCAAAGGAAATCCTCGCTGAAATACACGCTGCTGTTCAGTTGACAGCCTTTTTGAATATGAGAGGTAAAGGGTGCTTAATTATAGTGGAATATCAACGATATTTAACACGGTATTAATCTTCGCAACTCGAGAAGGAAAATGTTTTCACATGCAGATTTTGATAATATGAGGGGATGTTGACATAATGGTAATCCACTGATAAAATATGGTATAAAACACGCAATGTAGGCTGCACTGTTATCCTAGGGTATCAAGGAAAAATATAAGGTTACAAAACGTACTCACCGAAATTGTATCTCGGCGCACCGTCGGTATATACTCGTAGCAAAATTTTCAAATCCTTCGTGTCGCGCGCACACCCCGAGAAAGCGGAGCAAATTCACCACCCTAATGTCTCGACAACCACCGATATACAAACATGCACTGTCCTCCCTCCGATGTGAACTTCCGGACGCACCCTCTCTCCGAACACCGGCTACAATATCCGCTGGCAATTTCGACACCCCCTCACCACTCCTACACAAATAATCCAAACGCGTCCACACTACCGGCGACGGAGATAAACAAACTGACCCCCCACAAGTCCTGGGGGAGGAAACACCCTCACTCCTTCCGGAAGAAGGGGACCGCCGGAAAATCTTTCGACGACCCGCGTGAAATTACGCTGCACACACTATGAGACCCCGTGGCACACGTCCGCGGAAGATATCGCTGTCCGCGCCTCTCTGTATCCACTCTCTTGTACCTTAACTGTTGCTCCGCGCTCGGCCGTCTGTCAGCCCTGCCTCCTTGTATACCATCGCTGTGAGGAGGAGGCCTCAGGTACCCCTCCGCCGCCTCCGTGGGACTCCTCTCCCCTCCTCCACCCCTCTACGCCCTCCTCTCTCTACTCCCCCGCTCTCCCACCTCTCAAACCGCTCATCCTCCTCGGCTCCTGGCCACGAGGGCCCCCACCCACTCCTCGTGAAGGGAAAGGAGAGTGATGTGCTAAGGGAATCGAAAGAGGGAAAGTGATATCGAGGGGCAGATATCGAACGATGTTTTGGCGATTAGCGTGGGTCGAAAATTATTCACTCGAAATATCAGTCTCGAGACGACTTAAAGAGAGCAAGTGACTCGTACTTTTTATTTCGTGGGCGAATCATATAGTTTCGTAATTTCTTTCCAAACCGTTTGGACGTGACATTATATGCCAAGAATTTTCAGCTACCCTTGGTAATTAAATACCTAGGCTGATAATTGTACGAACAAAATGTAAATTTTCAACAATTTACAATGGACTCATTTCATAATATTTTGTGGATAAGGCTACACAAATAAGCAAGGAATTATAATTTTTCTATAAGAAATTAAATAATTTTTAGTACTAACTATTATCTATAGATTAAAATGCCAGATAGCCAATATAATAATCGTTATTCGCACAACTAAAGATCACGATATTTTAAAGAACTTATTTGAATTGTCGCCTAGTCGCCTTTAATATGTATTTGTATTATTTATGAATAAGGAATAACTTGAAATTCATGCTCATCACCTTCACATCCTTATAATAAATCGTGGTTAATATAAGTATACAAATGTCACCATGTGTATTCATTCTGTATTCTTTCATTCGTTTATTTATAGAAAGCTTTTCTGCCACTCTTCTAGAGCAAATACAAGAGTGTCTTACCTACAGTAATTTAAAACCCTCCAACGAGTCATCGTATGTACTTGTCTTCAAATTTCATTAGTGCCCTATAGAAACATAGGAGAAGGCACCCACATAGTCTTAAGGGTAGAGAGCTAATATGTGGGGAAAGTTGTTCCGGGTTCGATATCCGGCAGGAACCTTTCCGTGAGAAATGACAACGGTAACCGAGCGACTTAAAAAATTATTCTGAAAAGTATGTTTTCTCGTGTTGTATACCAAGTCAGATACTCTCAGGATTCCAAAATTTCCCCCTTTCCAGTTACTATTCATCATATCCCTAGGACACAATTTATCTTCTTCTCAAAAGAGCGTCAGATTTTCATCGGAAATCCATACATCTAAATTCTCGAGGACTCTAGCTAAGCAAACCATAGTTATGAGTACCACTAGACTTTCAGATCACTACATTATTCAAGACCCCCTAAGGAACTCATAAATACACGAAACACAGATCAAAAACAAGAAATAATCGAATTCCTTTGAAGGAGAAAGTATTAAAGAGTGATAGAGATCTTTGAAGGGGTAAAAAGAAAAGTTTTCGATTGCTCTGATATAAGATGAGCAAGTTAAGGTTACAGAAGTGAACACTGACATAGGAAAAAAAAAACATATGTAATACATGGTTGTGCATTCGGAAAGTCGAGTATTAGCTAAATACATTTGTAAAACTAAACTGAAACTAGATTAAAGAGATTATAGTAAGGGGAAACAAAATATTACGTAGCATACAGAAACGAGACATGAACTAGTCGGATTCTAGTTATTCTACTTCCTCCTCTATTTCGTGGAACCTGCCATACAACCTCAATGAAATAGAAAGATAATTGAATGTTGGTTACTGCATGCAATTTTCCTACTACTATTAAACACTATAAGGCCAATATTTTCCATTTCGTATAACATAAATGTTAAAGAAAATAAATAAAAAATATTCCTGTAGCACTTAGAGGTCAACTTCGAAAAACTTATTAAGTACCTTAAATCATGAGGCTAAGAAATCCAATTAAAATTGTAATTTAATTGAAGGTGAAGGTGAAGCAATAGTATACGTTGATGGTAAAATATTTAATAGTGCAATGTGCAGAATGCCTTCCTGTGCTCCCTTATATCATTGCTCGGCAGCACACGATAGAACTAAGCAAGCAAGCTAATAAAGAATGTGACTGTCTCTAAATTGGTGTGTGAAGGCCGCCGCGTACCTTTTTCTATCGAGGAAGTTGAAGCAGACCTTATAAAGTTCGTTTGAAAATTCTCTAAGGAAGTGCGGGAGATTGCGAAGAGAGTGTTTCTTGAACTTAAATACGAGCAGAAAATATACGGAAAACTATTTTTGAGCTCGATTTTAGACGATCTTTAAAACGCAGAGGAAAGATGAACATAAAATATTCTTCTCCTTTAAAAGCAAAGAAAGATTTAAGAAATTGTAATTTTTACGTGTGATAATTTGATAATTCATGGTAAAAATCTGTCTGTTTTGTGTTACATAGAGATTGTTAAACTTCGATCATCAAACATACATCAAACGCAGGATTCACGCATAAGAGTTTACTAAAACTTTAATATATCTCTGAGAATTAAAAGCAGTTAAACAAATTACATTTACGTATTTCGTATGACACTTATTAAAATATAGACGACGAATAACTGGCTTTGTGAATTCAAGGCGATTTAAACAAAGCTATAACCTTGATGAGTTTTTCAAAATATATAGATTATACGTTGAATATGCAACTAAAATTAAAGATAATGAGTTACTGAGTAAATTTTGGATAATTAGAAGTTGGTGAAACTTCCATATGTAGTTTTACGGTGAGATTAGATTTATAAGATGCTTTTTATCCTTAGAAATCGGTGATAAATTAACTAACGGTAATAGAACGGGAATAGAAAATTACATTTCATGAAATATAAAAAGTAAATACCATTCGGATTCAAGACAATAAGGCAATTAACGGTATCATATAAATATGTAGGCAAGAGGATTCAAAACTAAATGAGAAACAGTTATATCTCAGAAGGTAGTAATATTGAGAGAAAGGAGAAGAAATGGAGTGGTGAGAAGTAAAGGAGTTTTATTTTTAAAGAACAGAAAGGTATGTGAGATATGAATTGTCATCAGTTTGAATCACATAAAAAGTTGGTAAAGAAAATTTGAAAATCGATGTACTTTTATTTCGCAACAAAGAAGGAAAATTTTCATGTACTGAATAAGTGATAAATCACGCTTCTTAAGAAGTACTTAAGAAGCTCGTTCTTCGTATAAAAAATAAACATGATGAATCGAGTATGCCAAGTATTTCATTGTTGTTAATCAGGGATGGTCAACGAAGGAAAAAAACGTGTTTCCCACAATCTCCTCTCAGTGATCAAGTGCATGGAATACACTATGAAAAAATCTATTCCTTTCGAAAGGTCAACTAGATCATTTGAAGCTAAAGAGATTTCTTTAATTATAAATTCAGCATTTCTGTAATTCTCATCTTTCAAACAAGTTTTGATTCATAGAAATTCTATTGCAACAACTTTTAACCTTAACGATAAACTGTTAAAGAGATCGGTTGTTTCTTAAGGAATTCTATCAAATGGAAGCGATTTAAGAATTATTCAAAAGGTGCAGTTTCGTTGTTCTCATACTTCAGAAATTACTTAATATTCGAATTTATATTAAAGACATAATATTGTTAATTTTCTCGATAGTAATGATAACGATTAGTTTATATATTAAATAAATCATTTAGGATCAACTTACAGTAAAATGTGGTTTCGAATCTCGATAATATTAAGTTTGATTTTTATGAGAAACATTCGCTGAATACGATTGGAAAAAAGAGAAATAAGTAAATTAGAATATATAAGGAACGTAGCTAAGTCAGGAATGTATATTGGAAACATTGAATAATATATTAAATGTATACGAAAATGAATCAATGCAGGATTTTAGACACAAAAACAAAACTCCAAAACAAAAAAAAATATGATGGATGGAGTCGTCCAGTCAAATTTAGCGACGCGACTCCGAAAAAAGTGAAAAAGAGCTTTTAGTTCCGCCAAAATGCCTCAGAGGAGTCTTTCATGCATGTAGATTTGAAAGGAAATTCAAAAGTACGGCAGGATGGAGAGGTTAGCGACAGATTCAAACAAAAAAATAAAATTTAAGCACACTCTGTAACCAACGTTCATCTTTCACCTTACCAAAGGATTATCTACTTATTCAAATTTTCCTGGAGACGTTCATTTTTACCCACTTAGAGTTTTCGTTTGAAAGATGACTTGCAATAACAAGTAATAAATTATTAATTCTGAGGATTTAATTTTTTGACTTCTAGTTGCAATGAAGTAAGTTTCTCTAACATTATTTATTGATGATATACATATTTTCCTAAGAAAATTTTAACTAACTATGATTACCACTTCCAAAAACAAATACCCAATTATTGGATTAATTTTTGGAAATATTTCCAAAACATTGCTGATGCACCGTGAGAACCGTTACGTAGAATATCCAGAGTACACGGATTAATACGGGATTGTCTTGTTGCCAGATATGGCAAGAATAAACCGGCATGTATATATTGAGGTATCCTGTTGTTATCGCGATTTTCTTGTTTCCTTCGCGCTAACTTCGTGAGTCAAGAGTTCCTGCAGCTGAGATGACGTAAATCGAGGAGACGCCTTTATACGGAATAGAGAACTTGAATCCTCATCAAGTCAATATCGGTGATTCATTCAACTCCAAAACAAAGGAATCAAGCATTGATATGACAGCGCACCGAAATTCAAGTTCATGGCAGGTGAGAGAAATTGAGGTGGTTTTTGCATAGAGTTGAAATAAATCTTTCTAGAAACGAGTTACTGCGAGGGAAATGTGTAATTCCATTATTCTACGTGCAAATTGGCTTTTATTCTTTTTTCTTTCCACTGATTCATACATCACCATAAATCAAAGTCTTGTACAGCAGTCAAACCGAAGATTGGTTGAAATATTTTACGCTCTGCATGTACTTAACGTGAAAAATGATGGAAAATAATTAGTACGACAAATATCTGAAAGAATTAACCGTGGCCTTCCTTAGAATTCTATATCATATTAGTTATTAAACATTTGGAGTTAATATAAACATATTCTTGTTTTACGTTTTGTGGCTTCTTGAACATTACAACAAATAACAATCGATGTCCGCTATATTTTGTGCTGCTTTGCTATTGAAATCCAGGTTTATAAAACGGAGCATTGATTGCCTTCTCGAGCTTGAAATTTTTTGCTACGTTTTCAAGGACTTTATTATTTCCGTATCTTATCATTTCCATTTCAGTGTACTCTCAGAACCGAAGTTTAATTACGCTTCAATCACAAAAAATAAAATTATATCGAAAAGGAAGATTCTTGAAATATTTATTATGGAACTTTTAATTGGAATTCTCGTCGAATCACCCAGACCAGATCCACTGCGAGTTTTTTACATTGGGTTTCCCCGCAGAGATCTTTTAACACGTCGGCAAGAAAAATTGAGAGTATCGCAGACTAATTCAAACCGAGAATATATTATACTTCTTAGTGCATTCTTTATGGCTTATATTATCGAAGATATGCACCGAGACGAAGATGTGTATAAAAGGAATAATAAGCCTGAATTCGATTACAGAGAATTAATTAAAGTGGCTCGAGAGACGAATAATTTTCTATTTTTATTGAAGGAATATATTCTTGGAAAAACGAATGAAAGGCTTTACTCTTATAAACAGTTATTTCCTCTTTTTCAAGACAATTTCTTCCTTCTGATTGCTGCTAAAGGACCGATTTGATTGTAAAAGTCAAATGATTGACTTAACAGTTCTATGGAAGCTCCTTCACTTCCCACAAAATAGTCGATTGATTTGAGTGATGTACGTTTTATACACTTATAAACGAATCCTATTCGCATGAGTATAAAATTCTCTAATATTTATTTAGTTTCATAGATAATATCAACATAACTAAGCAGAATTTACGAGTCCTAATATGGATTAGATGTTCATTGTAAACTCTCGGAATATCTAACTGACTGGCTTCGAATTAATATAAGAGCTTACCATCGATAGTTAACAAGCTAAGAAAGGAAAGATATTAACAGAAGAGCACGTTCTTAACCTTCTATGACCGGAATATTTATTTTAATATTTATATATATTTTATATATAATTTATATTTAATTATATTCATAATATTCACAGCCTTATAGAATATTATATAGAGTTATGTATATTATTTAACAAACTAAGGATCGCTTCAATATTCATCCTTCCAAACCAACTGAAATCTCCGATATATTTTTATAAAAGATAAAAATCTTAATTTTTTATCCTAAAAGATTTCTATCGCCAATTAAAGTAATATTTTCATCGATAATGTAATTTGTGAGGCTAAAATTGCATAACTGTGAACAGGTCGTAAGAAAAATTTAAACTTTGATGTGAAAAAACTAGTCCAAGATAAGATACAACTATTGTCAAAAGAGTAGTACAGTAGGAAGTAATAAAAGTGTAGGAATGTGGTTGACTGGAAGCGAAACAGGTGTGAATGTAAAAGGAATATAAAAAATTCCTGAAGCACGTAAGGGTCATCATATAGAATATTGAGCTTCTAAGGAAGGAGCCATATCGTAAAAGAGGGTGGACTTTAATTTTATTACGTATAGTTCCTTTTAATACTAGAGCCACCAGCAACGCAAAAATGACGGAGTCAAACGATAGTCGTAAAAGGTAAAAGAGATAAACCAAATGCTTCTTAAGATAGCATCTATAAGCATACCATTGCTTTCGTATTTTAATCCTCTTAGAATTCGTGCAATTTTATTCTGGAAAAATAAAGTTGGGATTTTTTTCGTGGTATTATTACGAGTAAATCACGTGATTTATAACTCATTTTGGACCAAGTAGAATTTAAATAGTTTCTACCTGAGAAATAAAACGTATCAAGAGATGGAATACTGATAGGGCTTTTACAGAATGCTTCAAAATTCACTTTTTTGAGTTCCTAGGAAATGCATTTATATATCACGTTTTATGCTCATCCAGAATAAATGAGAAATATTCCCAAGCAATACCTACATGTGAGTCTTGGATTATCTTTAAGTGACTACACTTAAACCATCACAAATACTTCTTCAACCTGCAGTACCAAAAGCCTTTAGAACGGAGAAATGCGAAAAACTTCTATATAGAATCGGCCTTTGTATCGATGTATTTTTATAGCAAATTATTCTAAAATTAAATTTTATAGTAAATACGTTATTTGTGATTAGCCAAAATTATTTAAACTATGCATTTTCCTATGAGTTGAGATATTTACTTTTATTGAAATTCAATGATCATTTACTTCGATTGAAATTAGTCAAATATAAACCTTTACGTGAAAAATATGTGTTTTTGATATGCCATCTTCCATTTACATCATTACTAGGCCTTCTGCGTACGTCATAACGCGTCATAAAAACTTCATGTATAGAAAGATACAGTTAATGATTGACCTCTTTATGGATAGAGATAATGGAAGCACTCAGTAGAGAAGTAAGCGACTTGAATGACAATAAGGAAAAAAAGGAAAATATATTCGTGATTTGAGTGACTAAGAGGAAGTCCTTGAAATATTGCGATTTGGATACCGGCAATGTTGCAATCTTATGATGCTCTAGATTTTCCAGCCTTCTTCATTGTAATGCAGAAGCATACACATTTGAAGCTATCATTTATCTTAATTTTTTATTGTTCTTTAAGCACCAGAATCTAAGCCACTCTAACAATAGAAATGGAAAAGAAAAAAACAACTCAATTGATCAATTAGCAAAAGTGGAAAAGATGAGAAGATTTGGCAGCTTTAGCGTATGGTCTTCATAGACTTATTGAACGCGGACATTCAACTGTAGGATAGTATTTACGATGTTTTTTCTTCGAAAGAATCAAAGACCTTGAAGTAAAATGCATTAAATTGTATTTCTGATTGAGTAATAATTACGTGCATATTCTATCGACACTTTACTCCACAATTTTACGCAAAAATACCTTCTTTCTGTTCCCATCATACTTTCTTTCCTCTATTAATCCCGATACTGCAAACAATGAGATATTATAAATGCAATTAAAATCAAGAACAACAAATACTCTCTCTTTTTGTGGATTATCTATGGGAGATTGACCCATTTTCTTAAGACAGAAAGCCTCATAGCTGAGAATAAGAAATCCGCCAAACTTTGTATTGGATTTCAATTCAAAAGATATCTTCCACTTGTTCTCTTCTTCCATGCAACTGAAAGGCGTGGCGGAAGTTCCCATGCTCCCTAGAGAACATCGGATGTTAGATCTCCTTCAATTGAACAGGACATTTACTTTCTCATGAATTTCTCTTCTATTAAAAGTGTAAGCTCTGCTAATGAACATGGGATTTTTAAACTAATCAAATCAATCAGATCCTCAGAAGCTAATTATTGTTTAATGAGGAATGGTGTTAAACAAAGCTACAATATTGATTTAATGATCATCTCTTCCACGTGATATTTACAAAAATATTAAGTATTATGATACTCCAAAATGTATTTGGTATCTATTTTTATAATTTTTGCCGTAAAAAAGATTTTATAGCACCAATACCAATAATTCATATCAAAATACGATACGTATAATAATATTCCAAAGTATGATCTTGTTCAATCCCAAAAACTTACAAATGAAGAATAATATCGAGTATGAATAAATTACCTACAATAGTTTTTATCATAAAAAGAATTAATGAGATTTGACACAATCCTTAGAGGGTTAAATAAATGCTTAAACTCACTAATACTCAATAATTCATTTAGATTCTCAGGAGAGTCTAATCCTTTGGCAATTCTTACTTGGTGTACATGCACTCCTTTTTTACTGGAAGTAAGAAAAAGAACTGCTGTGTATGCTAAAACGTTATCATCGTTTTTAATCTCTCGAGAAAGACATTTAAAGCGAAGATTTTGTTTAGTTGGAGAGTAAGCTAAAATTATTAAATGCACCTACACTCGGTATGTTGAGAGTAGAAATTAATCCGTATTCATATTTAAAAATAACATAGCATATATATGAAATTTATCCCTATAATGTTTTATCGATAAGATAGATATAAAAGACACATTGGGCCAAACCTCTCGTGGATGAATAAATAAATTTCATTCTATTTCTCATGGCTAAGCTCTCCCGGTGGTCGAGCTAGGTTCAGCAGCAAAAAGTTCCAATGTACTTCAACAGACTCTTCGACACTCCCGTTCTGGGCAGTCATTCACGACTTCGATGGAAACATACCTCTTTCCACCCTACTATATCGCCTCGAATCGAATTCCCCGAAACTAACCACCGACTGCGCCGTTTCCTGAACGATCTCTGGGCAGTTTCACTCACGGACAAGGCGAGCCAATCGGATTCTTTGCTAATTGGAATCTTTTCTCGCTTGAATGGAACCCTGCCTATCTCCTTCCTCATCGCGGAATGAGAGTTCGGTAACACTGTGAAACCGAAGGGGTCAGCTGCGGGTTCAAGAGACTGATTCACGAAGCGATTTTCACTGAGAATTAAGATTTTCTCGCCCCTGATCTACCGTCGGTCCGTATGTTGAACCCGGATCGCCCAAGTTGCGGGTTGTTAGGGGATATGGAGAGCGAGGTCGGATTCAGATGAGGTCAATTGGGATAACACCACCGCTGTCTGCATACTGTGGGATCGTTTGTAATTGCTAAGCTAACAGGCGATGAAACACGGATCTTTATTCTCTCTGTAGGTATCGCTTTTCACGTGAGATGAATACCTTTTGGATGGACCGGAATTCATGATCTTTCATGTGGCAGTCACGAATAGTGAAGCCATCGATTGCTAATTTTTGTTTTCTTATGCCTCCACGTTAAAGGAAGTATAGACGATTATTAAAATTTAAAAAGAGGATCGTGGTTATTTCCTTAACCTTTAATAAGTTTCTCAATACGTTAAGGAAGGGTGTTACAAGTATATGACGCATCTAAAAGGATGGTTTCCAACGATTCAAATAATTTGCATTAAAAATAAAGCTTGAAAGTTCAGATCATACACTAAAGTTTCTGTTTAATCAATCAACTATCTACAGAACGTTAAACTAAGAGAAAATTTTTAGAACAACAAATTTTTATAGTTGTATGATACTATTCTTCTTGAATTCAATCACACATAAAGTTTATAGAATCTAGAGAATCGAATAGTAGTGGTGGAAAAATTTTCTCAAATTTACACAAGAGTTTAAGCTGAATATCTCATTGTCGTAACAGGCACGATACCTTATCTGGAATATTTATTGTATATTGGCCCATATCCAGAGGAAACACGAAGGTAGATTTCTCTGATGATTTTTTTTGACAAAGTATGACAAAGTTTAGAAAAAAAGAATTACAAATTATAGATGATTGGTAGAATACTTTGCGCAATCCTATAAGGCCCTTCACGAAGAGAGTACTAAAAAAATAATAAGGAAATATAATCAGAATATGATACTTCAAGTTGTAATTCTGCAGGTAAACTGCCAAAATCTTTACAAAGGATTCAAAGTTATTCGTTCGATAATATATGTAATTTATGATTGAAAAAGCTCAACACGGAATTTTTATCCATCCGGAAGTTGGCCAAAAGTGCTCGTGACTAGAAGAGTGGTATCCTCATGATCGGACTTTTTAAGTTCGGACTGATAATTGAGGAGCAAAGTCGGGAAAACCTCAGAAAAAATATACTACCTCTGATTAGCAGCTGAGTAATACCTGAGACTAATTGTAGATGAGATTTTCGTGATCATAAGCGATTAAGAGAAAAATTGTGGGTTTCCAAAGAAGTGCACAGGAATTCCCCAACAATTGACACATTAGGGTGTGAAGAAAACCTATTAGAAGCAGCTAATAGAAAAAATATAAAATGCGGGAGATAAAAGAAAAGGATAAGGTTAAGCTTCAACTTCATAAAATAAACTCCAATATAAATAAAAAACAATATCTATCTTGCCGAGGCTATAGTGATTACGAGACACCCTATACAAATAACGTTGTAAGAAAATATCAGCTAAGTGTAGAGAAGCTCGAAACAATACTTTCGTTTATGAATTGTATGCAAGCTTTTCAAGTCGTTTGTATTACGGTTTATAGCACATAAACATTAGTAATGAAATACATTTTGTTTAGGGTAACCATGATTTTGATGCAAGCATAGGATTTTAAGCTAAGATTCAAGTAGAGCCTGGAGAAGGAAAATTATTCATGTCGAAGATTATAAGATTCTGTTTCGTCAAAAAAACATTACACTTACATTACACTAACAATAACTAAGACAAGCCTAGACGATTATACTTCTTTTGGTCATCAGACAGAAAAACCACGATCAACTGCAATTTACCATTGAGCAATGTGCTGAATTCACGGTATATATTAGCACCTCATTAATATGCTAATGGTCCCAGAAACTTATACAATAAATCATTTCTAATGGCAACCCTATGACATTTCGAAGTCCCCGTTCTACATTTCCGCTTCTCTTTTTATATTGGCTTAATATTTCCGACCTTTAGAAGCGCTTTCCCTTCTGTTTCTTCTTTATATTCTAATTCAAACCCTCGATGGTCCTTTTGGGTTCATTATAACTGTACACCTTGTGAAAGTGTCTGAAACACCTTGTCGATGACTCCAGCTGAGGCATAAATATTCATATCACTGACACAGCTTTGGCAAAAAGATCTAGTTGGTGAAAGAATAGACGAGAAAGCACTTCCTTGAAAGAGTATGAGGAAAAAGATTTTTTAGGCAGGAAAGAGCGATGGAAACCTTATACGATATGCAGCACTTACGAAAGATTGCAGATGAATACTAACGAAAAAAAACTCTTATGAATGGACTGAAATGAGAAAATTTTCTTTTGTAACTTTGAATCAATTTCCATAGCTGAATTTCTCGTTTTACTTACTATGATATTTAATTTAATATAAGTAATATCTAAGTAATTTACCAATGAATATTAACTTTTTCCAACAGTAATAAAAATGAGTCGATATATGTATGATTTCATTCCAGTATTACTAAAATAAGCATAAATTGATTCATTCAACTAACACGAAAATATCTACAACCATTAGAAAACAGCGAAAATATCAACACTCATTAGAAAACATTTAAAGTACATTCAACTTCATCGTTTTACTAATGCGTCCTGCACACTAATTCCATAATCCTTCATCAACTTAAATATCCTTGCTTTTCCTTCTAACTCTCTCACGTTTATTCATTCAAACATCATTTGATGACATCACCCAGGTGGTAACCAGGGCCCGTATTTTTGACAAAACTATAACTGCTAAGAGAGCTTAATAGCTGAGCAGAATAATAGTTTTGCTGAGAAAATAAACGTCTCGCACCTGCTCTGTCATTCAAATCAGCTTCTCACGTTTGCTAATAACCCTTTAGAACATGAGAATGAATGAATTGAATTGTTAGGTGGAGATCTATCGTTTACAACCTCACCTCTTTTGACCCCATTAAGACTATGAAAATACGCCAACTCTGTTTTAAAAAGGAGTTTAGTATAGAATAGATCAATTGGTGGCGAAATTGTTTCCTTGGCCTTAATCTCATAGCATTCGCTACAAATTTCATTTTCTCCCTAATTTATATACCTCCCCAAAGAGAGAAGAAACATACTGTCAATTAATGGTATTTATAAAATAAATTAAAATGCAAGTGTGCCATCGTAATGGCTGTGATGCATGATTAGAAACGAAGATAGAAAGTTTCAAAGAAATTTCGATTGAGTTGAATTGAAATTAATTTCGAACGATTATTTTGAATGCATTATTCTAATGTCTTTCCCTAATAATGTTCGGAAATAAGAAATGTAGGATCAAATACAAATAATTTTAAATATTTGTTCAATTGAATATTTATATGGCTTGGAAAAATGGGTAATTTACTCTTTACATAGATTGGGTAAAGTAATTAAGATTCGTATTATATATGAATTTATAAGTTCGTTATGAGCTTCGTATTAATAATGAACTTTCGATACAAACAAATATTTTCTCATTAATATCGCAGTATGTATATATGTAGGAAGACCATGTAGCAAATAAATTTATGTGCTTCCATTTAAACTTCATTTAAAGACTCGTCTAAGATATGAAACTCTCGTATATTTATGTGTAGTTTCACGTCTCGTTTCCATTAAATATCATGAATATCAGGATTTAAGACGGAAAATTCTAGTAGAAAAATCAGTTATTTATTTAAGATATAAATTTTTCGAAGAGACATGATTGGTCTGGGTAATTTATTCATAATTTTATAACTCGATGTCTTTTAACCAACGCTTGTATTATCCGATAATGGTAACCTATATCCCCCTCTCTGTTTGTTCTTTCTCATCTATTTATACATAATAATCTTTGAACATCTTCTCATGTTAGTAATATTCACATCAATTTTATGCTTGCTCTCTATTTAATATTAATTTGTAATCACCCATCCTCAATGATTCCTTACTTATAATTTCATATACTATATGAATACCGGAGGAATATGGTATTACACTCATCATTCACTATACATACACTACATTCATATATACTCAATAAAACAACTCCAATAGCAACGGAAGCTGTCAGATGACCCAAAGTGTCGTAAGTCACAGTCGCTTTGTCGCAGCGGCGGTCACGTGGAAACCCTCAAAATTTTTTCGCTCTAATTTTTTCGCGCCCAGAAAACTCTCGGATCAACGCCCCAACTCTGTGGCCGTTTTCTCACGGAAGTTAAAGGGTCGCTGACAGTTACTGCGATACCTGTTTTCGAGTGTCTGCGGAGTTTGACATGGACAAGGGGAGGAAATGATCTCGTTCGAAATTGGCTACCTCGCTTCTCTCACTCCGATTTTATGAAAATTTCCGCATTTAAAAGTCGAGAAAAAACAAACACATCGACCTGCATTATAAGACATATTAATTAAGCTCGGCCTTGTGAACTAAAATTCCTAATAAATAATTTCCTGATAGTTACAAATATTACGATGAATAAGTTTAAGAGTTCGATACTCGGAGTAATTAAGTTATGAATATGTGTAAAGACATCGTCTTTTCAAAGACTTTCTTCGAGAGAAAAGAAGCTTGAAAAGCAAAGACACCTTGGAAAAACTAAAGGTTAAGATAATTTTAACTATTGATGATTTACACATAAACTTCTGTAATATATCACACTTTTTGATAATTTGAGATTATATTGATTATGCATTTGAGATCTTAAAGCTGTTTCCGCGAATATCCGTCCCATCATCTTTTACATATTCAACTCCTAAGTATTTCGCATGTTTATAACATGGTGTGCCTTCGTATTCGAACACCTTTGACGGTAATTTTAATATGTGATGGTATCTAAATAATTATCTTACAATATTGTCCATTTAAGAATCAAAATATGTCACTTCGGTCTAAATTTACAAATTTCACGACAACGTTGGAGATGTCATATTCCTTGATCAATATTCACTATCATAAACAAAAAATGCTCAAATATTTTTTTAGAAAGCGAGGTTTCTATTAAAATTCTCTCCATTTCTTCAAGAATTATTGTTTCCAGATACCAGAAACTTTTGTGACTACTTATAAATGTAAAGGAAGAGAGTCATAGCTCTTTCAAAATTAAAATTGCCTCTATTCCAGCTAACATAAATAGTGCTTTGAAATGTCGAGCTTCATCTATTTTAAGAAATCGCCTTCCAAGAAAATTTCTGGGAACAAAGAAAGGAAAAATTCCACGGGAATTCGATGATACTTTTTAGAAAAATAGACAAGGCCGTTCCTATCCTTCTCTATCATCTTAAAAAAATATCCAAGTCGTAACTTCCGAGAGCTTCTCTCCATCTCCTGGGCATTGTTTTGTTATTCAACGCGTGTTCCTCCGTATCTCGCAGTCTCCCACCCATATCTCTCTTTTGAGATGACGTGCCGCGCGTCTGGACCCCCGCCGCTCTGTTCTCTACTCATCGCCGTCATAACTCGACTACACCTGCCACACTCCGTCACTAGAAACTACGACATCCCCGCTTTTTCTGCTTCACTTTCACCTTCTTTGCCGTTGCTATGACCACCTCGATTGTTTCCGCACTCTTTGGCCGTGGAAACGTCAAAACTTTGGTTCGAAAGTTCTTGTGCACGAAATTACAAAACACCATGCAGTGCTGCGTGTATGGATGACATTTCTTAATTGTGAATGCCCGGCGAAAGGGAAAAATATAACAGAGTATTGTGAATCTCGAATTAAAGTAAAGTAAATTTCTTTTAACTAATATGTACTTCGACAGCGAATTTTGCTTCTTCGTACTTTCTGTTTCTATTGGAAGCTTGGAAATTCAGTTCACCTACCTTTTACAGCAAACTGGAAAATTATCAGCGTCTGTTATGGAGGACTTTCAGATGATAGATGAGGTGCTTGAAGATGTCCAATCCTATAAAATGGTGCAATAATAGATACATTTTTAATTAAACTATTTAGTTATGAAATTATTAGCTTTCTTCGTTAAAATATCATTAGATGTACATGACTTCTAAATTTTTAAGAAAGATTTTGCACACATTACGTCATTCAGGTAATACTAATAGGTCTATTAATTAAGAAGTAAGCTGTTAAAACTCAATTCGTCAGTTAATTGTTGCATATGTTTGCCATTCAAAAGCTTTAAGTAATAAGATAGTAAAAATAACCTTCCAATTCGAAAAATAATTCCAGTTTATAACCGTCATTTTGAAGACTAAATTTAAAATGTTATAGAAAAATACTTCATTTTCTGAAATGTAACTCATTGAGAATTATAAAAAATGAAAGAAAATACGAACGAGAAGAATAGCAAATTTAAATAATTTCAGAAATTTCTCATGTAAATCACATTTTACCCATGTTATCATACATCGACAGAAATCGGTAAAAATATGCAAGAGTACACATTCTCAAATATTCCTCATCTACAATCAAACGTAAGCAGTACCATAAGAGATTATCAGACTCAAAATAACCCAAAGATAATATAGGCCTATAGCGATTATTAATTCTAAATATACACTAACTATACTGCACCTGCTTGCACATAAAACCTAATAGTACCAATCCTTTGTAAATGTAAACGATAAGAACAAATACTTCAAGAAAATATCGAATAAGCATTGGGCTAACTACAGCATTCGTTACTCCGATACTTAGGGATTTAATGCTACTAGCATTACATCGCATCCACGAGAACAATGCCGCGAAATCTCGACATGTCTACGATTCGGCGAATACGCTAAAAATAGGGTGGTGGTTCATCAAGCAAATCGAGAAAAGGGAAGGTGAAAAAGCAAAAAGGTTACAGGGATTCTTCTATCCTTGATTGGGATTAAAGATTGTGAAGAGGTCCGGCGCTTCTGACCCCTCACATTCTATCCAGACATAGAAGGGGAGTTATAGCAGGTTATTTTTACGCCCCTCATTGTGCGCAGCGGGGTTCGGGAAAGTCACGTACCAGGGGCAAACAAGTTAACGAGTTTTCGTGCCGCCGGCGATAAATTCCTGAAAATCTGAGGTGATCTATGATTCCACCCGTTTTTAACTCTTTGACGCTCCCAAGCTCCATCAGACACTAACCCTTCGATTCCGAAGAAGCACTAAAAGGTGTGAAAGGGTCTCCATAGACCGAATCCTCAGCGACCACTTATTGGTGAGACCGCGGCCTTTTTTTCGGTAAGGGTTAGGATCGGATGCGTACCCCCGAAAATTAAATTTTAATAGATTCAAATGGGCTCCCAACGTATGGGTGCCTAAAGGGTTGAAAACTATAAGGTACTATTCTTTATCAATTTTCACACCGATATATCTTGCGTAGTGAATGAGTATTAATGGCCTCGTTCTTTTCTTGCGGTGAGTCTTTGAAGACGAGAGTTTTCCAGCGGTGAATCAAGGTTGCGTAAGATATAAATTTTTGAGCAATTGTTCCAGTTCAACAATGGATGGGTGAGAGATTGCCTGTTTATGATTTAAGTTGTGGGAGACTTTAACGATGGAATGTTAATCGTTTCAAGTTCAAATTATTGAAAAGGTTTATTAATGTGGAAAAGTCAATGAACTGAATTGAATTCAAAAAATACCAGGAATGTTTGTGGAATATATACTGCAGCTTAAATCTGATGTGCTATTACCAACTGCAAATAAGAAAACCCATGTTTATATGATTGTATTCAATAATTTGAAATAAAAGAAAAAATTAAACGCATAAGGGTTGAAATATGAAATGACACTTAAAATATAGGCTTTTAAATTCAAATAAATATGAATATATCTAAAAAATGCTAAAATTATAAATGGATGCTAATAATAGACAAGGGATAAGTACTTTGAATAAAATATTTGTGAAGCAATATCGAAAAACCCTAAAACAATACCAAATAATAATAATATACATTTTAAAAATAATCGATTTATCCTTCAAAAATAAAAGAAAATGGAAGTCATATTAATATAAGTGACTTTGCTTTATTTGTGAAAGAATAGTTAAAAATGTAAATAAATTAAATTTTATTTCATTTTAAATTTATAAAATAGAAAGCTATTGGATATTTGTGCACTATTTGATTCTAAATCAGATTTGTTGATTTCACAATTATATTTCACCAATTTTCTTTTTCGAGATAACTCAAGAAAAAGATTTATCAGATGGCAAGAACGGAGTTTCCTGACGGAATAAAAATAAAGAAGAAAGCTACATAAATCATTCTAAAACATCTTTGAATGGCAAACATCTCCAAACTCCCATAAAACGGAATAAAATAACCGCAGAACTCGTAAAATGCGAAACACAATGCTTGGCAAAGAATCGGCGCGAAATTTCCCATTTCCCAGAGAGAGGAAGTTCCTTTTCTTTATATGGTAAGTAGCGCGGGGGTCAGAGAGAAAGGTATCTAGGATTTAAATACGCATCCGAGAATAATAAAGAATTCACTGAACTCAAAGGTTTTACGAAAACTGGAGCGGAGTGGTTATGCACAAACATTCCCGATAAAAAGAATTTTGGATGAAACTAGGTTTGCGATATTAAGATAATCGTAACACAATGTAAAAGTTTCCTTATTGAAAGGTAGACCTTTTGGTGAGAGGGAAATCGAGGACACTTTGGTGACATACGCCGAAGGATGCTGCCATCGCTTTGACAATGAGGAATAAGAAGAAAGAGGCATAAAGAACTCCGACATCAAAAGAAGGATCTCGCAATCTGTCTATTATATATGCAGCTGCATGAACTGCTGCTTCGTTGACGAGCGGAATGACTCCGAAATCCAGACACTGACAATGGTAGAGAAAATAGTTAATTTAGAAATCTTTCCGGATGCTATATTAATGTCATTTTACTAAAAACCATATTTGATGAATATTCTAGACCTATATATACGCATTACGTCTTTTATAAAACAATTTAAAGATCAGTAGACAATTCAATTTCAAGGAATCTCAACATCGCAAGAGTAACTTTCAAAATAAGGTAAATATTTACGTCTTTAATAGAATTCTGAGAAAGTTCTTTAAGATACTTTTAGGACATTAAACATTAGCTGTTTGAATTAATTGTATATATCGAAGTGAAATTACTGCAATACGTAAATCTTACTAAGTAAAATAAACTTCCAAATTTTTATGTAAAATTTTTTATGTATTTTGAAAGAAATGTTAAAAATGCTATGTATAATATCACTGTTAGAGAAAGTAGGAAAAGATTATTCTTGGTATGTTGGGGGTCCTGACTTCTAAAGTTAAACGAAAAAAAAATAAACACCCAAACTAAAGTCCTTAAAGAATTTTAATAGAAAATAAATATGGGTATTTGTGGAACCATCAAAACGCGTTTTGTCATAGGGGAAAAATCGATTTATATTCAATATGTTGTCATCACGGAGTCCATTAAATAACTATTGACCGCATCGAAAGATTGATTTATTCGAAGGATATCCATCAACTTAGACTATTCGAACGTAACCTTTAAAAGTTCAATGCCTTCCTAGGCATCGGGAAAATACTTCTGAGGAAGTTATTTTTCTTCTCCAACAGAAGAATCTGTATTTGCTGAAGAATTATAAGGAACATATAAAAGCTTCTTGTAAATTCTCCTCGTGTACGTCTACTCTACCATCCACTGCCGGAATATATCTCAAATGAATTTAGACTAGAGTGAGGTAAATACTATCAAGAATTCTTATTTCACGAATAATTTCAACTACTCAACTTTTCTTCAATTAACATATTGCTTTCGATTTAAACCTTTATATAAATTTTTCTCCTCGTCAAATTGGAATGTTTAGAGTCGTTATTTTCCGCGATTTCGAGGAAGTTTTAGGAATGTAAAATTAAGTTGCTAGATTCGAATTAGCATTAAAACATTCATCGATAATGAACCATCATAGTATATTGTTATAAAATCAAGAAATGAAAAATAGCCATAATATATTTTAAAACAGAAATTCACTAAGGTAAAACTAGTTTAATATTCCGTAGAATGAAGTTTGAAACAATAAAGAGCATTCGTAATACACGGGTGTTAATCGCTTTTTTGTATATCTTAAATACCTATACAGTTTGAAAATGTATGTTATGGTTCGAACATTTGCACACATTAAGATTTATAATATATATTTATTATTGATTTTTTATGGATTACTCAAGTATAATCATAGAAAGATTAGATATATATGAAAAATATTATTGAATTCTTTAAAAAGTATTATTGAATGTATTTAAACATCTACAGTTCAATTTCCTTATCTATGAAAATTGTGAAGGAAAATCCTTGGACGGTTTTCAGCTAGGTAAGACTCTCCAGCAATGAGACATCAGTGCGATGAAGAAAAAATTTCGAGCGAAGGGAATACGTGATTCGATTACGCAAGGGAGAAAATGAAGTGATGGAGCTATACAACAGTTGTTACCAAAGTTACGGCCAACCACGTGATTGAATTGAAAATGAGCGTAAAAAGAAAAATCTCTTCTGCTGACATTAGAAAAGAATATTTATCACTTCAAGATTGATTAATAGCGGATGTATCAGTCAGGTTAATTAGTGCAAAGTTTATTTGACGTATCAGAACACCAGCTACTTATTTTATTTACCAGAATGCTTTCACTTATCCTGATAAGTTGTGAATCTGCCATTCCGTGAAGTGCTTTTAGATTCGAGCCTGATTTGCAGTCCAAAAAAACATTAGCATTGCATATATCATTGGGCCGGATAATATCATTTCAGAATTAACATCGTTTATCCTTTCTTATATTTCTCTTTTTTCTCTTCGTATTTGACAATAGGTGTCTTCTTTGACTTCTGAACAAAAGATTTCAATTTCTTATTCTTCTAAAGAGAAATCTGTTTCTGTTATTTTTAATTGAGTAAAATTATTCGGAAGATATAGAAGTAAGGTGCCATTATAAAGCTCAATCAATGACTCGTTTGGGTTTCATCCTCTGAGATGCATATACGATACCATTCACTAAATACGCTATTCTTCTTACGGATTCGTTCGAAAACATTTCTTATCGTATGCGAGTTAATAACCGCTTAGACAATGGATGCATATGGAAAGAAGAACACGAGATAATGAGAAAAGGAAGAAATGTGGGGCAAAGGAAATGGGATTTCAGGGAGGGAAAATTCATCCATCTGCTCTGAAAAGATTTCTCATACACACATTCCCATACGCATCCACATGTAGTCTGACAGGGCTTCTTCTGGGCGATCAGGTGGAACTGTACAGGACCACACCAGGAGGAAACGAGGCTGTTGAAGAAGTGGTTCCCGTGCGCGAGACTATGCCTGAGAAAAGATTCTAAAAGAGGAGGGCGTGGAAAGTTTTGACCCACAGGTGTTCTGTTTTTGTTTGCGCAGATTCTGCGAGTGTGGTATCAAGGGCGGGGAAATGGAACGAGCGCTCTTGGGAGGTTCTCTCTCCGCTTGGGTGCCTTACTATCCCATTAGATCATGGGGTTGTAAGATGAGAGTATGCATGATTTATGAGCCCAGGTGTTTCCCTACCCTACCGTGGTCGGCTCACTATGGGGTTTTAACATTTACGCCGAGTAATTACCAGGGGGTGTTGGTTGGTGTTACCCGCCACATGGAAGATGGGTTGCATTAACGATAAGGAGAGGGTAGTGATATGGACATGTTGATGGTGAATGAAAGTAATATCTTCTATAGTCGCTACATTTTGATTACTCTCAGTGATTACCTATGATACATATGATGATGAAATATTTTTCGTGTAATTTAATAAAATTTCATATAGTTAAAGTGCTAATATTTCAATAGTGATTCACTGCTTTTACCGAGTACTCGTCTTTTGTTTCTCTACAAAAGCTTATGACGTCTTATTATCCAAAAGTTTTCCTTACTCCATTTATAATGATAAAATTCGTTATTGATAAATAAAAGGTTTTTTCCTTATTTCTTCGTTATCTTTTTATGCCTTAAAAGTAAAAATAATAGATAATATTAATAATATCTCATAGAAAAGCAGCATGTAGTTTACTAGGTGATATCAAGCGAGAATTTAAGTCTTTAAGTCTTTAAGAACTCTAAATAAAAACTAAAAGGTATTATCAAATAAGATATTATAAACATGTGATATTCTTGAAGACGTGTAAACGGAATCAAAGGCAGAAGTATTCATCTTCCTACACTAGTATATGTATTTCCATAGATTTTTTTGTAATCTCACGTTACCATGAATTAATAAAAAATTACAAAGTAACTCATTATAAATGAATAATTACAAAGTAATTAATCATGAATGAATAGTGGATCGATGAAAGTATTTGATTAAGAAAACGTATAACACAGATAGCTCGGAGAAAATAGTGAGTTGAGAAAGTTAGGTAAATACGTAAAAGCGAGATATTTCTCATCTGATAATGACATTTTGAGACAGCCTACTTTTTAGTGGGTTACTATGCAACCTAGAAGAGAAGTAATCACGCTTTGGAGTTTTTCAACTCCTGCATATGAGAACTTTCGAACTGGCCTACATGTAACGGGCTTTTTTATCTTCATATCTGGCACAAACTACGGAAACTTTAGTATAAATGTCGACCATTTCTTTGCTTACTATGATATAATTATGATGATGATAATTAAATGAAAAATGGCCGATACAATGATGGAAGATTTTAACCTTGATGAGGAGGCTTATACCGGTAAATATACGATCTCTTTCAAAACATTTTTTTGTTGAAGCACAACATTTGAATTCACTTCATGTTTATCCGTACCTCATTCATTTGGCATGTCTTTCCTATTCGGGCACAGAATAAGTCTATTCGTGAACAGAATCTCACCAGCTGGCATATTCGCAAAATGTAACGGTTGTTTCCAAGAACGCGAAAAAAACACAAGCAGCCGAAGGCGATAAAAGTTTTAAGAAACGGAAAAAGCCCCTTGGCGAAATGTAACCTTAAAGAGTGCTATGGGAATACAATTTATAACCTACAATACAATCCAAAGAAAAGTTGCTCAGAATAGAAAAAAGCATTGAACGATTGTAAAAGAAAATATTTTCACTCACTTTCTTCTTATAATCAATTTCTAATAGTCGCCCATAATACTTTATATATATGTTGAAGTTAAACAGGCATTTTAGAAAATTTACTGATGTTTACAGAAATTCCACAAATATCTATGTTTATAAAATGGTAAAGAAAAAATATTATAAGGATTAGCTTTTTATGATTGACAATAAAATGAAGAAAAATTTTCTAATTCTAATCAATGGGGACTATTACTTCGCAATTCCTATTGAATGAATGAAATAATTGAAAAGTAACGATAAAATTCCTATACCTAAATTGAGAAATATTTTTCCGATCTGAAATCCGTGCACCTTGATATCCAACGACAGCTTAATAAGCATATTAAAACAAAAGATAACTGCTACGTTTTCTTAGATTGTGAATGATAATGAGGCATTTTGTTTACTTTTTAATCATCAGAATGGAGTAACATTAGATTAGTTAAAAATTTAAAAAAATGTATTCAAGGCAAGAGTTTTCGTGGTTTTTCCATTGAGAAGATTCCAATGAATTTCTTATACAAACTCCTAAGACAATAACTGCATTGAATTTTAGGATACAATAGCGATTCTAGCAGATACTGACAGCGAATTCTTAGTGGGTTTAAACGGAAAAATTGAACGTGGTCTTGAAAAAAAAAAAAAACATTTTTACGACCTGAGTGAGAACATTTCTCTGGTATTTTATTCTCCTCTCTCTATTATATGTAATACTGTCCATAAATATCCTACTTATTGGAAGAACAGGAAATAATCTAGATCGGAATTTGCAACCTCACCTTCGCCGAGACATAAATTTCACTTTTTCATTGACTTGAATTCTTACAGTTTCTTTCCATTCCCTCATCGAAATCTCTTCGACAAGTTCCTGAATAAAAGCATTTTTTGCCACTCTCGACCAAATGATCCTGCTTTGAAATCCATGATCGCGGATTCAAAACTACCCGAGCAAGGCCGTATGAAATGAATGCGAACTGGAGAAAGTAGGAAATCTTTGCTGGAGAAGTGCGGTTGAATTTTTTACTTCGTTGGAGTGCACCTTTTCTATATGCACCGACGACTTGACTAATATCGCAATGGGGAAACAATTTCTTCGTGGCTCATCGCGAGACTTTCTAAATTTGGTTTCGGTTCACATCTCGAGACGAGAGAGTAATAACGTTTCATTCACAAAAGCTTTTGGTGAACACCGACGGTTGTGATGCTCGGGTTCGATTAGCCTCACGTTCTCTCGGCACGGAAACCGCAAAATATTAGGGAAATGAAACGAGAAGAACTCACTTTTCTCTTGGTTCTGTCTTGTTTCCTCATATGTGGGTTGCTAAGAGAAAGTATAATTATAGAGGTTACTTAGACTCCCGCGTCTCATATACAAACATGCTAGATTAATATACTAACAATACTACTCTGGGTTTACACAATAGATTAAAATAATATTGTACTCAAATTATTACTATTTGCATGAACAATTAAATGAAAGGAAGGCGTGAAATGGAAAATCGACTAAAAAAAATAATATTAGTGATTAATCATGAATTGTGATGACTATATGTTTAAGGAAAGACCTAAAAAGATATGATTATGGAGTACTATTTACTTTTCATCATTATAAAAACTGCTTCCTATAATACCTCTAAAATTTCTCCAATATAAAAGTATATTATTTACTCTTTCAATTCCATCATGTACATTCGTATTTATCAATTAGTTTGAAAAGTAACTACAAGTTGCTAAAGTAATTATTTTTCTATCGCCCGTTTTTGATATTATAAAAAATAATTATTAATCAACTGCCGAATTTAAAGGAAAGATCCTATTCTGAAAAGAAGGCTTACTGCACCTTAAAAACTTTTCTTTAATTTTTATGGTCAGAAAAATATGTATTGCTATCAGATTATGCAATCGATAAATAATATCATTATATTCTGGAAGTAGTCATGAAGGATAAAATATATCAGTATAATATATGGGAGAAATAGATTAGAAATATAAATCTTAAAAGTGTAATATTCTATCGTTTCTCATCGCAGAACTCTATGCCTGCAATCAACAGGATAAAACAAGTTTTCCAATAACCATAAGAACTAAGTTGATTTACCATAAATTTTTAGAAATGGTACATAAGGCTGATTCAATTTAAAATTAGAAACTAATTTTCTACCGAAACCTATTATGTTTTTATACCGATTACACATTTTTTCACCGCAACCTATAACCATTATATTCACTTCGACGCTAAACAAAAAATTACCGGACCTATAGATCCAATAAAACTCCCATTGAATCAACTATGTTTCAGTAAAATGTGCACTTACACCATGAACCTAATCAAAAGCCTTTACGGCCACAATATTCTTTTCTATACCCTCTCGACACGGTCGTGGACAAACATGCGAAGGCCCAAAAAACTTCGGAAAGATACAATCTCCAATTTTTTTCCGTCTCTCTCCCAAACGGGAGGGAAAGAATTTCTCAGTCCAAGAAGAAGATTCACCGCTCTGGAGCTTTATTTCTCTCGAGATCTCCATTAATCGTACTTTTCTTCGACATTCGCGCCAGATGTTCACTCTCGTTTTTTGCGCAAAGAGAGACGGATTATTACTCGCGATTCCAAAATAAATGAAAGAGTGGATGATAAGCCTTCCTTTTTCTGATTTATACTCTCTTCCTTCTCTTTTAGACGCTCGTGCGACTGCAGCAATGTAACGGGATACGGAAAATGAATGAAGAAGGTTTGCTCACGCTCCCGGAGATATATTTCTAAGAGTTCGGAAATGACAAGTTATTCCTAAGTGAGAGCTCCTCGGCTTATGTTTAATCCTATGCGGAATACCAAAGTGATTTCAATCGACATAAACGCTATTTGTATGAATTTCAGCGCTGCTCTCAGGAAATTTCCTTTTTCCTGCATGAAAATTATTATTAGATATCATTTCAGGAATCGCCTCCAGACTATCACACTGCTATCAGATATACCGCCTTCCATTCGAGTACAAAAAGAGAAACACGAAAATTTGCAAGCTTGAGTTATTATATGATCATTTTCAGTATATAACAATTGTTTCATAGGCAAGATAAAACAAGGGGCCTGTTAGTTTCATGAAATATTTTTATGGAATTCTGTTGGTTTAGTTAGTCTTTTTTGGTTTAGTCTTAGCTTAGAAGAAGGCTTCCTAAATACACTGCTTATTAACGATGTGAACTTTTTTTTAAATCAGCAATATCGGAGATCATAGATATTATATTCCTGTGACACTTATGGAACATTAATGGAAGCATTCAATAGATAGATATTTGAAAAAAATCAATAATCCCTAAAGAATTATCGAAATGAGTAAAAACTCATTCTAAGGATACTTTCCCTTTTTTTCCTTTAAATGACCCTTACAACAAGAACAAGCTAAATTCCCATCTTCTCTAGAAATTTACCTAGAAAGTATTTGCCATTTTTTTCAGTAAATCAAGATACTAAGACCCATCTCAACATTTTAATGCAAATGAAGGAGAATTAATTATCATGCACAGGATCTTCAGGGCATTAGACAATAACAGTAAGCTATTATTAATTACAAGATCCATTTACATTTCAAATAATCAGATTTAAACAATTTAAATAATCCTACCAGATGAAAAATATAAATTAATACCCTACAAGTATCCTTTCTACTTGCCGACATCCGATTAAAAGCTTTCTGATACAGCAAAAAGATTCTGTATTGAGGTAACACATTCGTGGCAATGAAACAGTGTTCTCATAATGACTTTCTAAACGTATTTATCAGAGAGTATCTCTGTAGTAGAAAGGCATCTTCGAACCTCTAAGTCATACTTTGCGACCTCCGGCTTCGTCTCACTTCCGGCTGTCATTTCCCGAGGGCACGGGTTCAGTTCCCATTAAGGCATTGGTTTTAATATACCGTTTCGCAATTCATTCCACTTCATTATCATCCCGCAGATGACCCTCCGCGCGTTGAACCACACAGCCTCCTCAACCACAACACATGTATGTACCTGCATGTTATTCCTTCTGCACCTAAACATCAACGATGCTAATTTTTTTATAATAAATATTATATTACTCTACCGTTGTTGATTTATATAGCGGTAGTATATAGTGGTAGTATATAGTGGTTTATTAGTAGTATTTTTATAGTATCCAACGGATTCGCTATAAATAGAGTATGAACAACGAAGTTAGGGTTGTAGAAATATAAATTATTATACTGCATCTAAACAAGGATCCAAAAATATGAAATCAGAGAAACCAGATACCAAAGAAGATTTCCAAAATTTCATCAAGAACAGCAAATTTTTTTGCAAATTTGAAACCTCAGATACTTTAAAACTTTTACCCACCACAATTAGTATACTGGTAAAAGTTGAAACCAAGCAAATTTCAAAACTTTCACAGACCACAACATATTTATCGGAAGAAATAAAGAAATCTAAATTTCTGATTGTTTTAGTACCATCAAGTCACGGTCTTAAGAGTTGATTTTTTTTATTCGTGAAAAATTTGATTCATATATTGAGATCTGAAGCTTTCCGTATTTTTTGCGCCATGCGAAATAGCAAACAATAAACGAACTATCATCTGTAAGGGAATACCTCATATAAATTATCAGATACAATAATATGTGATTCATAGCAAAATAGGTAGTCAATTACATATACTGTAACCAATCCTCAGTTAAATTTTAAATTCACTACAATTCTAATGTATTTATGTTAACAGTTCAACTTATTAAATGAAATAGTAACATCGTTACCCTGAATTGCATGACGTGTCTAAAGAATGACATACATCTTCCACTTACTTTCTTCCTATAAATGCGTCATAAACACAAACACATAAATATGCACGATTCAGAAAGGACAAATGTCATCTTTTTAGCAGTGAATACCTTATGAATAACTATATCTGTAGCTCGAATCACACGTCGGCTTGCCATCAAAGATATCTCATTAAACATTGCGAAATCGGTGTGCAAAAAGTTAACGATATGGGTCTGGCACATCAATCTCCCCTTACGTCGTCATTCCTCTCCAAAAGGCAGCTCGAACAGATGTTCGTTTCCACTCGCTAATTTCCTCGACTGCGTAATCGGAGTTGAGACAGTGCGAATGCAAATAAATTTACTCATTTTTTACTTTCCCTTTCTCCTCCCCCGCATCGCTGCTAAGGCGCACCGCTCGAGATACGTACTTTAGGCAGAAAACATTCGCGACCTATATATCACCTCGTTTGTTGTCGATAAAAGCAAAAAGGTGAAAGCAAAGGCGTGACAATAAGACGTGGGAACTTCTAGCTGCATGCCGAGTTCCTGGATAATGGATTTTTTCCTCTTTTCATTGAGATTCTTTGAGGCCTCACTAGCGTCGCTTCTGTTCAGACGATTGTCTCCTATCGCGAGTGTCGGATGTTGAATCTATCCCCTTGACAACTCAGCCGAGAAGTTTTCTACTCGAGGAATTTATTTGCTAAGGGAGCTAATAGACATGGTATTGAATGGTGGCTTCGACAACGTGCTTGATTATCTTTAACCGGGTGTATACATTAGGTTTTAGCCGATTTTGGTAACTATTAACCTCAAAAATCCACTATTAATTACGAGTATACTATAGTATCTTCTTAACTTAACTTTCATCTTTTTTTGATACATAGATCAGTTTGGCTTTATTTAACTTGCATATAGTTTCATTTTTGTTCTACTTCTCAATAATCCATTAATGATAGCATAGATTAACTTTCTCTTGTTGACATTGTGTCTAATTACCACACAGAGTAAATCTTAAGCACTAAATTTCACTTTCTTAATTATTAATCCTATACTTAATGAAAAGGAAAGTTAAACTTTTTAACAATATCTCTAGAATATTAAAATCTTATTTACCATTGGATTCTATAAGATACTTATTTCACTTAATTGGTGGTACCTATCTATGAATTAAATTATTTCAATCCTTTAAGCTATTGCTATTCATTATTATAAAGCTATTATGAGCTATTCACATGAGGTAGTTCAAAAACATTTTCTTGGTTTTAACGTGGCTTGTAATTTTATATCACAGTTATCAATATTGAATAATATTCCCAAATTATAATTTATTCCTAAATAAATCTAGTTCTGCTTATCATTCATCGTTCTAAGTTTAAGTAAAACTCTATGTACTCAATTAAATGTTAGAACCGTCACTCGATATATCTGATAATTTATTTCCAACCAATGTACGAATTCAAATACTTGTAATATGATCGTAATATTGCGCGCTCTCTCTTAATTAGTGTTCTCTACGGGTAAAAAATAAACCCGACTTTTATCTCTCGGCTATGAAAGGAAACAGAGGTTGGGTCCTCTGGCTCAGTAGAAGGTTGGAAGGAAACCTGTAGATAACGAGGAACACAATAAGTGATAAAGATTTCAAAGACGGAAACTTCCGAGGATTTTTTTCGACCCGCCCCTTTAATAGTATTAGGAAAGAACCGGAGTAAAAAAATACATTCGCTGGAGAGTCCCTCTTCCCTATCCAAGAGACGTGCTAATGAATCTTCTTGTCCACTACAACACCTGAGCGGACCAGGTGGCAAGCAGCACTCTTTATCCACTCGCGGAGAAGAATGAAGGAGAGATAAAAAGGTGTGCGCCGGACTCGAACCCGGTTCACCTTGGTTTAAAGAAGAGTTTAATGATGAGACGATATTGCAGAGGGCAAGGTTATGGATCGAAAGAAAGGGTGTTACAATTAAGGTACTGCTTATTTTATAAATATTCGTTGTAACCTGGGAGAAAATAAATATTTCATTTTGTGGCTTGCTTAGATTAGAACAGTATTCAAGCATAGAAAAAAATTAATTACTATTTAAATCTTTTGGTCAGTTGATCTATTATTTTGAATAAAATTTACTTTTTACAAGTATCAGTAACAAATAGAAACAAAATACGAATCAAGTCGTAAAAGCCCATAATAATTAAGAGGGATCACTTTTATCTTCCACGTGTGTCATTCTTACAGCAAGAATAAAACCTGCTCTCTAGCTCGTATAGTATTTGCAATATAGTTCTCACAGTTAAATCATATAAGAGAAAGGAATATTAAGGATGCTTGTTTTTTTGAACTATCATGTTTATATGTGAGCTAATTCAGGAAGATCCTAGCCAAATCCAATGTTTCATTCAAATTCTTATATATATGAAAATTCAAAACCGTTCTCCAACCAAGAAAATCTGCATATCAACTTTCAGACTTTATGCTACATAGACTCAAGATAGCTGAATCAACGAAAATGAAACACAATTATTTTATGGTCATACGCACTTTCCGTTTAAGACCGCTAGAATTTTTCATTACTTCAAAATAATTCCGTAAATTCGCCCCATCGTGAACGTGCAAAATTCTCAAACGTTGGTGAGAAGGGATTTTGGTGGGAAACGTCGGATCTGGACATGAGGAGGGTGATAATGGAATGAAAAGGAGAAGAATGCCGTTTCTCGACACAGGAATGCAACGCGAAAATTAATTACGGATTCGACCTTAAAGTTTCTTCGCGTTTTTTGTTTATGACCGCTCTCCAACCTGTTGCGGACACGTCTGTTAAACTCCTTTTTGATATACTTTTTGCCTTTCCGAGGTTTCAGAGTTGTTTACTCCATCAGTTATTCGTTTGCGTGCATCAAGGGAGCCCTAAATGTCAGCCATTAAGTTCGAGAGCAGAGATTTGGCTTTCGAAGCTTCCGATATGGACACATCGTTATGGGAGACAGTAGCGCTCATTGTTGGCGAAAGTTAGCGGTTTTATTTGGGCCAAAAGATTGCTTTAGAAACCGATGGAAAGCTACCGCTCCCAAATTCGATTTTCCACGCAAATGATTTTTGAGTTTTTTCCACTTAGTCCTGTGATTTGCAGGAAACTTTCCATAATTTAATAAAAGAAGGCGCATACTATTTTGATTGATGCTAGAGTGGAGCACAGGAAAAGAATGATTTCAGCAAGGATAGAGATACGAGGAGATAGGGATGGGCCGTCAATCATCTTAGTTCTATCATTAATACCTACAGAGAGGAAAAGGCTACAGTTTAAAGAGAGAGCTGAAGGAGAAATATAAAGAAAGAAAAGTATGTTAATATTTACATCAGTGATTTGAGCGTATAAATATAAACAGCACAGTTAACTCTGGACTGTAATTTATTTATCTATTATCAAGCAAACACCTAAATAGAACCTCTCGAAAATGAAAAGAATATGCTCTTTAAAAATATTGTATCACTGATATACAAATTGACACCACTAAATATAAGGGAAGAACCATTTTCTACATATTTTTAAAAGAAAATAATTTTGGAATGTATCAGGCAACAAGAGCTCCAGAAAGAAATATCTATGAAGCAAAGGAATTTGATAGCAAACCTGAAAAAGATTGTTGATATATTATTATAAAATTATTATTAATCTTAGAAATCGATGCAATAAAAGTGAATCAAGGAATTAAAGTCTAAAATATCATTGAACTATGACATATTACTGCGGTAAAGTAAGTAGCAAGTAATAATTTTCGTTAGGTGGCTTTTAAAGGAGCTCAAACGGTCGTTAAAGGGAAGGTAAATAGAAGTAATAAATGTGAGAGAGAATAACTTTTCCCATAACGGTCAATTACCGAAAAAATCCACTTTCATTACAGGCAAAAACTTCCCCATAATAACGGTTACCAAAATATAAGTTACCCACTCTCATAAATGACACAAGTATACATCACGGAGTTGATGATTATATTTAAGAAAACGTAAAAGAGATGTTTGCAAACATTTACTCCTTCCATTATCAACGTCTTCGAAACAAAATTTCGCTCAAAGATTTCTCCTTATAATGCCCAAGTCTTTGATATTAATAATTTAAGTTTTTAAGACAATATAAATGGAAACTAATACTTGTTATTTATAGCAATTTTCGTAAATAGAATCCATCAACTACTCCTATAAGTCGCGCCATCAGTTTTTTACAGAAGTGTCAATGAACCTTAACTACGGAAAAGAATGTGAACAACACGCCCCTTCGTGTTCTGTTAGTATATTTACTCAGGTGGCTGTAATAAATTCAGCGTTAACGAGCTTTGTTTCCATTTCCATAAATTCTAAAGCAGAACCTCAAAAATAGGTGGACTAGAAACAAATAGGAACCAGAATATAGTCTTCCTAACTATCAAAGGTATATTCACATTTTTCCTCTGAAGTTATACAATTAAAATAGATTTGCACTACTTTCAATAAACTTTCTTTGTCCATCAATTCTCTAGGTAATAGGATTTCTTCCGTTTCAATTCATCAATTAACTATTCATCCTAATTACTAAAACCTTCACTATTTGACAAATAGTAAGATTGCGATGTATTTATAATGACGTGTAACAGATATTTAATGTTTCTTCATCGACATCAATTACTCTTTTACCTATGAAAACATACCTACAGATGAATTAGGCATAGTGTGAAAGCAATGACTAATTAGAGCTCACTTAGACGATTATGACATTTCAGATAATATCTCGTAGTGAGTAATACTTTCACTGCCTTGAGCATTTGAAGTAATACTGGAAACAAATCGAGAAATCAACCGTTTTATCTTTAAAAGTAATAAAAACCATAACGGATAAGGGAATGTACCATCCGCATTTGGTGGGAAGGAGAAGGAGTTTGATTCCCGGGAACACGCAATGAATAAGAAGTGACCTACATAGTAAATAGACATTCAAAAATTCTGTAGCAATAAATTTGATTAAATGGTAGAATTATTTATACAAGATTATCGAACTTATTCATTTTAAGGTACAATACATGGACCTTGTACGTATAAATTTATTTGTTGTTTATGCTATGAAACTTTAGGATAAATAAATGACACTAAAAACTTATTCAAACATTATTACAATAATTTATCTACTTCTTAGGGCAAAATAAAATTAATCAATATATCTCAATCAACGTCAATGATAATATATCAGCGCGATAATTTACACTGAAAACAAAAATTCCCTTGTTCTTTTTACTCGCATTTACTTCTTCGCTGAAGAATACTTTCTTGAATTCTCAAAGACTTCCTTGCAAATAATAAAGGAACGGTTTACTTTAGGAGCTCCTTCAAAGTTCAACGAAGAAGTGGCGAGAATGCAAGATGTCAGCTGGAGTGACTGAGTGCTTTTCAAAGACAAGGTTGCGAGTTTGATCCTATGGATGCCAATGACATTTTCGTTGCGTAAATCATTTGATGCCGAGTACAGACGTGCGTCACTTCGTCTCGTTGAATTCCATCTTCGTCCACCATCCATTTGGATTTCCCCTTTTTGATCCGAGTAATCAATTCGTCATTTATTCGCAGTCTCTGCAAAGAACTATCTGCTTCGTTCTGCACTAACAAGGCTCTATTCATCTACCCATTTGTGTCCCTCATACGATACTCTTTTGAAAGTTGGTCGGTCAAACCTTTACCACTCTGCTTAACGATCGATAAATATTATTTTCACAGTATTAACTGATAAAATCAGCAAGAGTTAACCTAAGCTGCGACCAGATGTTTAATAAATAGGAGATATGTTTTAAATAAAATGAAAAAAAATTCGAAATAGTGAAATATTTCAATACTGAAGCTTGAAACATAGAATATACCGTTCTGTAACTAATGTACTTTCACGTCCCTTGACGAAAAAGTCTGAGAGAAAATTTTTAGAACTGAAAAGTCGGGCAATATGCATTTCTGCAGCGAAGTGAAAAATTGGACACTCGTTTTAAATTTGCCGCTGATACGATTTTCCGACAATTTTCCGCCGTTGCTCAGTAATCCTCTTGCTCCAATAATGTACAGACTTTCTTCGGAAAACTTCTTTCTTTCCTTCTCCGCCTCTATGATCTCTATTACTTGGATGAGAAACTCAATTTCGTCCACAGATGTTGCACACTTTCGGCCAAAGGAAAGTCCTTCGATACAAGTTGCAGAAGCGATAAATACTTCTCAGAGTTTGGAGATTTCAACGACTGCATCGACTATCAGAGTCCAGCCAACTACAATTGGAATTAAACTTTTTTGTCTATTTCATTTAGATATTGTTTGCAATCACTCAAGACTTGATGAAAGATGAAATGATGAAAGAAATCATGTAAGAAACGATGTACCACTGTTGTTTCCAAATGCGTTCTTAGTTAGGAAAGGTTATAATGAATTTAAATTCGCTAATTATATTCATCGGATTCAAAATCCCGCAACCAAACATGTATGAAAGTAGACGCACTAAACACTCCGATGTAAACAGAAATGAGCCTTTTTTAAGGTTGTAAAAACAATACATAATCGCTCGAAATAAACCGTTCTCATTATTATCCTTCGGGTTTTTTCCTTAAAAACTACACTTAATGCCCACACCCAGGGTCATAAAATATTTGATTACCAAACAAATTAGTACATGATTCGTAACCTTTGTAAAATAAATTAATAGAAGAAATCTCAGGGATTTAAAATTTCTCTCTTTATAATTTGTGCTTTCTCTTCAGAATTTCTACTGTTTCTAAAATGTTTCATACATAAATTAAATCTAGTCAAAACTAAATCGGTACATTATAAGTTTTGAAATGATGATACATGATTATATGATTTGAACATGATTTTACGCAATTAAAGTTTCGTGTTAAGTAAACAAGGCGTATATTAGTTTTTCATAGACCAAAGAAATGGGAAAAAGTAAGAATTTTTGCTCATAGTGCTATGCATGTTATTTTTGTATTAAAAAGTAGTGACCGCAGCGTCATTTGCGGTTTCTCTGGCAACCGTTTCGAAATTCAGAGAGACCTCGAATGGGGACAAGATTCGATCCAAAATGCTACATAGCGCTGTCACCAGAGGTCACTCCTATTGGCAAAACACTCGATCACGACTTCATCGTAGTGTCCTCGACGAGTGACATTTACTCGATATCTCCATCAAAATTCGTTTCAGACGAAATAACTCAATACATCTGTTCCGTAAGTACTTCGATAAGTCACGACAGCCGGTATCCTTCAAGGAAAAAAGGTATCGCCAAATGTTGTACGTCTTAAGGAGTTTCTGCGTTGAAAAGGTAATGTCTCATAAAAGTTTGAAGATAAAAAGTGACCATTACTTCTGAAATACATTTTGGGTGGTTGAGATACAATATCTGAGAGACGGCAGTGGTTTATATCGAAATTATAACAAGGAATTTAGGTAGAGGATATTTGCTGAACCTATGGCAAATGATGTAGATAAGGTGATATATGAAACCCATGAATAGGAATTCATATTCTTTCAAAGGCTAATTAATGGAAGATAATTTAGGTGCCAGAATAACAATTCCCAATTAAAACATCATTTATAAAATTATCGGTAAAAACTATTAATTTATATTACATACTTGAAATTGAATTTCAACTAAAGCAACTTATGTATTAACGCACACGAGAAAAATAATGTTTAAAATTCGTTGTCAATCAAAGCAATAGAATGTTTACGTAAACTTGCCTCGGGCTTCTGATAGTATCATATACAGCCACTCAATTATAGCGTGCTTAGCATTATGATATATGAAAGGATTTGTCGGCTTAAATCTTGTGGAGTTATAAGTAGATGTATTTAAGGTGAAAGTTAATTATAAGTATTAGTATAGGAGTAAAAACTATATAAAAAACTATAACTTAATCTACTAAGAATGAAGATTTCTAATTCAACGTAACGAATATTCGATTTCACTTTCTTCAATTGAAGTAATTACATTTATGAACCGCTGCAAAGTATACCCAACTAAATTCAAAGTAAGGATGACTTACTTCCCTAGTTTATAGCAATACAAAATCTTCTTACGAAGGTTTCCCATCCTATCCAATTGTCGCAATGAAGGGAAAATAGGAAATGAAACAGCATACGCAGAATGGAAAGTGGGCTAAAGGATCGAGGAAAAAAGGTATCGGATTTTTGCCCTCCGCCATTTCACATTGATCGTTTTCCCGCAGTAAAAACGCATCCGCTCGCCAAGAAAAAAGGTACGCTGGATGCTGCCGACAGTTTTCCGGGGGTTTCGCGGAGGATACTTTCATTTACCCACATCTTAGCAATGACGCCGCCCGGAGGACCGGATTCCCCGTCCTAGATTCATTCTCCCTCTGCAACGAAGAGTCGTTTCCTCGGATCTCGCAAGGTGTGTTTTCGGACATGTAATTTCCTCCATAAAAAGCTTCGGAGAAAAGCAAACCGTCATTTGTAACGAAACGCCCTTGTCACGAATCGACAAAAAACACTTGCAACTTTACGATTCATACGAATTAGGATTCTCGTAATTTAACGAAGGATCGTTCCGCGAGTCTGGCTTTGACGTCAGTAAATAAAATTCGTATTTTATGCTTCTCGGTTTACCCTCAGACAATGTTTTTCACAACTAGCACAAGAAATTTGGGAAACCTTTTATGAGAATTCGAGCGTTCAAGATCGTGACTGTTTTGAGCCATTAAAACCCTTTGGTGTTCAAAGAACTGTAACGGATTTCTGTGGCAATGTTTGCTAAGAAGTTACGTAACGTTATAAAACCAAGCGATAAAAAATCTATCCTATTATATGCATTAAAGCTACAAATTATCCAATGCTCTGGTTAAATTTCATAATAGCTATGTTATCGGTCATTACGATTATTGTTTAAGTTCCTACTAGTTACTAACATAAGTAATGAAAGTTAAGTTCCTTAAATATATATATCATATCTTATAATAAATCGTTCAGATTTTACAAAAACTACTATAAAAGAATGAAAAAAATTGAAGCATTAAAATTTATAGTTTATAGCATGTTTTTGATAATAGTTTTAACATAAATTTACTACCGTGAATGGCAAAGGACTGAAAAACGAAGCAAAGAATCAATTCATGGTAACCTATTACAATTTACGAAACTCAAGAGGAAATTCGTTTAAAAATTAAATTTATTGCCAAATCGAAAATTAATTATACCGTTCTCGAAAAACATGACAAGATATTATTTTAAATTGAAAGCGCATTTCTTATTTGTATTTTCAGAAATATTTTACGCATATTTAATATCTTTACAGACAATATTCCGCAACTAAAATTTTGATGGAATTTACTGAATGCTCATTTATATTGAAAGATTTAATATCACACGTTAAATGCCTCTTGTTCAATTTCGCTACCAAACTCAGTACATCTAAATAGAACAGAGGTTCTATACAAATAAATCATACAATTTAATAGACTCCTAAAGATAGCGATTAGTGGAAACAATACTTTAAACCTCTCTCACTTCATCCCCAAAAGATAAATACACCAAAATTTCAGGAGAGCAAAAAAAACATTCCAAATAAAATCCCGCCAAGATGAGGAACCATTTATCTTAACCCTTTCTCTTCGTAACAGATGAAAATTAAAGAAACGGAGCAAATAAAACAGGCAAAATCCAACCGAAACGAATCTCCAAATTGATTATTAAGTTCCGGAGATCACCAAGGCGTCCTTCGCAGTTGGTACGTGTGGAATTAATGATCGAGGAACCCACACCTTTTTGTCAGAACATGCGGGAATGATCGAGTGCGAAAAAACGAGATGGGTTGGAGAGAAGACACCGTCTGCTTCAGATAAGGCGTCCTCGACTGTGTCTTGGCGGCGCCGTAGTCATCTGACTCACCACAATCGGTCGCCTTGACCACTATTCCCGGCATCGGGGGTGGACGGCAAGACAGAACGAGAGTGGGTGGCAGGGGATGAGTGAATTATTCTACGAACCACGATTTGATCCGTCTGCGAAAAGCTACATCTCTCGTCGGGAAAGTTTTTTCACCTTTTTTCCCACCAAGGGCGATCTCGCACGAAACCAAATCTCCTAGGAATTTTCCCATTCGAAGTAGGTTTTCGCGTGTCTAAGAAAGGGCTAGAGGACTCTTTAAGGCTGACCTTGTGACACGGACCGCCGGAGTTTAAAGGGTCTGAAAGGTTAAAAGCGTTTCGAGAAACGTTAGAGTAACATGATATTCTATTGCGTTTATTTGAAGAGTTTTACGATATTCTTATTGGAAGGTCCTTACATGTTGTTGAATAAACAACAGGTTTTTTAGCAAATTCATCATATCCGTCAGGGGGCGTAGCTCAGATGGTAGAGCGCTCGCTTAGCATGCGAGAGGTACCGGGATCGATACCCGGCGCCTCCAAATTTTTCCGGCCATAGAGGCAGAGTGCTTTGCGTGCTAGAAATTAGCGCTCATACTCCCAAGGTCCCCGGTTCGAATCCGATCAAAATTTTTCGATTTGTGTTTGAAAATACTTGTGTTTAGCGGGTAAATTGTAATAATAAAATGTATACTTAATGTGTATTGGCAATTCATCAACGTAACTGCTTAATAGTACCCTATTACCTCTAACATTCATAAACAATTTAATTTTCAATTATATCGAGTAAAAGAAAAATGAAGCAGATAACTGTTTTGCGTTCGTACAAAACTAGACGCAGAATATTTAAAATCAGCGTTAAAATTCCTACCAAATGCCTAGAAATTTCCGAAAACCATTACTAAAAAGATCAATAACAATTAAAACTTTCGCAGATCTGCAAACCCGATAATGAAGCTGTCATGATCCCCTCCGAGAGCCCCATCATGTTCCTCCATCCATCGGATCGGCAGAGGAAGATTCTGCTCAGCGAAAAGAACAACAACTCGGGTTACGGAAGTCATCTCACAATGTTCGATTAGTTGGCGGAATCCTTTGCTTCATAACGCATCTCGTCTCTCGTAAAATCGGTTCCGAAGGCTTTATCAGCGTATCCATCGCCCGATGACCTCAACTTTGACGAGGGGAGCTTAAATGGGAGCGTGAGACTTGGGGAGAGTTCATAAATCTACCCGTCACCCGGCGAGGGAATAAAAATTCGCACCTCCCGCTATTCCATGGGAATTCCGAAATATTTTCCTTGTCGGGAGAAATTTTGATAGATAGGGTCATCCATGTCGAGATACCCGATGAGGCAGAGAGAACACTGCCACAGATGAGGAGGTAAGATGGTCAATGAACTCCGTTCGCGTTGGATAGTAACTCTTCTGATTAGAATATGAATCATACTCTAGCAGAAAGTTACATTAAAAGTATTTCAGTTCATGCTATCGTTACGTAACCGACCGAGGACAATTATGGTAGTGGCAAGGATTTCGTAAATTCGAAAAATACGAGGGATTACTTGGGTGAGGCATACTTGAATGACCTTCCACATCCATAAAAGAAGTAATTTAGTGGATTTAAATACGTCACAGTGGTGGTGACTCACGAGAAATCCACACTCTCCATGGAGGGTACATTTTATTTGGATCGGCTTACGGAAACTCACCTAATTTACATTAAATTCAAGAAATCACCTTATTTAGCTCGGATGCTTATATAACTCATGAAATTTGAAATTTCCCAAGCACAGAATACATGACTCTAAGCTAAAGACAAAATTCATAAGTTTTATATAATTAACCATGTTTTTTCGATACCAAATTTTCGTAATCGTCACATTCAAGAGAATTTAGCAGAAATGGCTCGATAATAAAGTAACTTGATTGATAAGCCAGCCTTATAATTGATAAAATATCATGAATCAGCTATATTTTAGAGTTAAGACTACTTTCAGTAAGTTGAAGCCAGGCACTCCTTTATATACTCATGTAACTTAATGAATGTTTACCGCAGTTTTATAGATTACCTATTGTGAATTAATTTTGTATCCTTAGAAAACACTATGGTTATTAAATACAAATATAACAGGTAGACTACAAACAATCCAAAGAACATAGAAGGTTGTATTCTAAGATACACAAATAGGGACATAAAACGCAACACGTTAGGGACAAAATTGACATGGTTATGTTTATGGGGATCATCGAAACGGTTGAATCAATGAAAAGGACATGTAAAAGTGACGAGGCGAGAAGATAGGACCACAGTTGGGCGTGAGAAATTCTGATCTGGATACCAAGAGGTGTTAAGAAACCAAGAAGAAGACCAAAGGATACATTGAGAACATCAAGAACTAAAATAAAGTAAATAAATAGACAAAGGGGCGGAGAGAAAAATGGAGAGATTTTAGGGATCTGGGGTTGAAAATATTTTGGCTGATACTTATACGAAACATCAATGTTATCAAAGGACTATTTAAACTTTGAATATTGAAGCAACACAAGATTCCCTGAAATTCAAATCTGACACATAGTTGGGAACCAGATACCTTCGTATGTTATCAACAATTTACCATGTATTTGCATCAAGAATAATTGTTTTTCGGGCGTTATTTAGCTCTATCCTCGATTTCCCTGCTAAACTCCACTCTCTGGAACTCACATTACAAGGATGGACGGAAATCCCAGTCAGAATTTAAGCCTAATGGGCAAGAGCAGCTACCTTATCTTCTACGGCTTAAATCGAACTGTCTCATTGCAAGCTTTTCACCCGTCGTCCTCCGGTAGCCCCAATCTCTGACTACATCTACAACCTCGTTACCCTGACTCCAGGACGTGTACTGCCCCAGCAGTTTCAAGCTCTCGCGATAACCGCTTCCCATCCTCAATTAAATACGTTTCGATTTGTCCGCTAGTATATTTTCCATCTCTTTCCAGGGAAGGCAGTCGCCTTACACCGGCGCGAGTACGCTCCCGGAGACATCCTGTCACTTCGCCTTCACACCTCTGGTTACGACGTCGCCTGCACCATCCTCTGCAACTGCCTTCCGCAACCCCCGCTTTTTTGTCTGCTTCCTTCCTGTCTCTTATCCCTGTCATTCCCTGCATTTTTTGTCGTCCCCTCCCGCGATCCGTACTCTCCCTTCCCCGGCCCTTGCCTCCGTCAGCAACGACCCCACTTCTGCATCATTTGCTTCTCGCTACGCGGAGTTCAATACTCCCACACCTGAGAGGCTTTCATTCATTCACCTGCTGAAGCTCGTAAAACGGATTCGAAACCGTCTTCACCACGAATCGATAATTTCCTCGAGAGAGAGTTGTGAAATGGTATTTATTGCTAAAGGCTTCTCTAGCCAAACAAAGGATTGTTCTTTTTATATCTTCTTTGAATCACATATTAGAATAGTTATTGTGTATGCTCTTTGTAAACAGTGGTGGCATTGACCGCATGATCATGCTCAGTAAAAATTGAAAAATAAATATATAGTAGAGGAAATGAAAACTATATACATATAATTCTCATTGGATCCCACAGAATACAATGATTGATTACGATACTTTTGTGTTTGAAATTTACTTCGTGACTATCTTTTTACAAATAAATATATTTCGGCTAATTGCTACGTAAAATATTGTCTTTACTATATGCTAGTTACTTAGTTCAGTCTTCGAGGTTAAGATGACAGTATTTTAATCTCTTTGTGGTCAATGAACTGGAAATTTTGTAATGCTAATAACTAAACAATAATTTTTATCGAGAGATCTTTTCAATCCTAACTCAAATACTGTATCATTTGAAATAATCTGAAGTTTTCATATCGAAAGATAATACGAAAAAACTCAAGACAAAGTACGCTATTAGTTAAATATAATTTAATACCAACCATGAATTTATGCGAGAAAAAATAATACACGATTAATTTACTAAAGATACTACCTCAGTAAGAACCAAAAATCGTATTCTTTTTAGCAAAGAATACATGATTATTAATTCATAATTCATTAAAGAAGATGAGTGAATCAAATTATTGCTTGATATGTTGATCTATAGTCAAATTATTACTTGGAGTGACGAGGAAATACTATAGAATAACACATTAAATTATATTATACGTAAATTAATAGAAACTAAAAGTAACACTCCTCTGATGTATTTAAAAATCGTGTAGTACCGATAAAATCGTCATTTTCACTTGAATTTAATCACTAGAGGAGTACTTCGCAGTTACACGTGTAACACCATGCGGCAACCATACTTGGTCATTAGCGTCCATTTACCTTAGAATTTCGTACCTTCTCGTACTTTAACCTTATCTAAATAACAATTCCAGAAAAGATTTCTTAGACTTAACAATACACTTCCAACGAGTCCCAATTCTCTGATCATCAATACTATACATAAGAGTCGCTTTTTAGACAATCGATAATTCCCTTGAAAAGTACATCGGCATTTCAATCCTATTTTCTCCATATAAGACCATCAATAGTCAATCATCATGAATAATGTATCCTTAAATAGTACACTGAACTCACTATTCCCAAAATCTTCCAGAAGATCAGAATAATATTTTTCCTTATAACCTCCATACATAACGGCGGTTTTCAAGAGGCGATGAGTCACGAAAGATGTTACATGAATAGTCTTTTTGATCAAAGGAAAAAATATTTAAGGGCTCAGTGAGTATGAGGAGATTCTAAATAAGGAAGGGTATGGTATAGTGATGGAGATTTTAGAATATCTCAATTTACTGCTAGATATCTTATTTTTCTATAACCTTTTATTTTTTAGAACTTAGTTTCCTAATACCCTCATAATCTTTTTTCCTGTCATATTTCTGAATTAAATGAGATTAGAAATTAAAAATGAGACTTTTAAAGATCTAATAAACTTAGTTGTTTAACGAGAAGTTGAGGTCTTCCAAAATTATAAATACAATCTCAACATTTACCATTTTCTAATATCATTAAATAAACCCTCCAGAAAAGGGTAAAGTCTCTAAATACGATCATCATCAAAAAGTGATTCCTTAGCTACTTAAGCATGACGAATTTAAAAAATATATCGTAACGAATATTTAAGTAACTCGATACGTACACAAACTCTCTGTTATCATTAGTTTACTTTTAGCCGAAATAGATATAAAAGTATATCCAACCAAGAGAGACTAAATTTATCCTTTAATGAAAATTCTCGTTAACATAAGTGTAACGTTTTTGATATGATGACACTCAGAGCATATATTCCTTAATTCAAAATTCATTCCGTACGTATAACCCGGAAACTTAAGAACGAGTCGAATGATACGCATGAGTATCCATTAGGAAATTCATTGAATTCTATTGAAAGATAGCTTTTTTTCGGAATGCAGACTCCAACTCAAGTACGACAGATAGCACCGCCAAAGACCACGAAAACTTATAGGAATACGAGGAGAACAACCCTTGACCGTAATCGTAAAAACGCGACCGTAAATAAACGTCGGGGACGCGTATAATAAACCTCTCCGACTCGGAAGTGATATTTTTCAGGGATTACATAAAAGTTGAGGTAGGACGAGGAGGGAATATCGGTTTGAATGAAAGGCGTGCAAAAGACGATGGACTCGAGAGTAAAAGCCAGAGTGACGAATGAGAGAATGGGGATGGAGATTCCGAAGGGCAAAAAGAAAAAGGTACGGAGAATAATACGTTTTTGTGCCGGAGAAAGGGTTTTTAGTGGAAGGTCGGGATGTAGACGGGTAAATTAGGGTTGTGGAAAGTGGGTGAGAGCGAAAGATGAGAGGAGATGCGGCGACTTGGCTTTTAAGTCTGGAATGCATTGATGAACGCGCCTAGGAGACGGTGACGACCACCTGTATAGAATGGGGGAGTTTGTCCCGCGAAGAGTACGCATTCCTCCGTGGATGATCATAGGAGAGAGTCAATGGATGGCATTAGCAAATGTCTACCGATGATGTCAAGTGCAGTCGGCACTTTGATCATCATAAGCGTCATATAGAAAAAGAGCTATGCGATGTACGTTATTGTACGATGCCTTGATGCATGATGTCAGCTTTATTATGATATCCGATTGGGAATTTCCGTTCTTTGGAAGAAAATGTTCTTAAGTGAACGATGAGACGTATTTGGATTTGATATACCCGGAAGTGGGCGAAGAAATCTTATCAAAATCTGTTATATGTAGCAAATATTATGACTTAATTGACTTAATAGTTTTAATTCTATAATATTAGACACTACTCAAGAAATTATCTTCAAATTCTTATTCTCTTCATCCATTTTCACAGCAATATAATTTTTCATATTCATCTTAACGAACTATAATTAAAATATACTCTAATAAACTGTGAAATTCATTATATATTATTCAATTTATCTTAATAAATGAAATATGAATTATATTTTCTAAATTTTCAAAATATAAACGTAAAGTGAATTAAAATAAATATTCTGATGAGCAAAAATATGTAACTTTCATAAATAAATACAAAAAAATTAAAACTTTATCAATTCTTGACATTAAAGAGAAAGATAAAATATTAGAATGAATTACTTCGATATACGAGAATTTTTATCTCGATTAGTTTCAATAACAGGAAACATTTCTATTAAAAATACCTTTCTTATATCTCACTTAAATTATCCCCTTGACAGAGGAATGAAAAATTATTGAAATTCCCAGACTAGCAATTTGATTTTAATTGAATTCTCAGTATCATATTAAAGCTTGAGCGAGGGTATTTAATTACTGACCTTCGTTTGATGACTTAATGTAAATTCCACGAATCAAATATGTAAATAGAACCGGAAAGAGCCTAATTATGAAGATGACAGTAAGCTTTGCCATTTATTTCCTTGCAAAATCGAGGCTATTATATTTAAATTACTCGGGAATAAAAGATTCATCTTATTTCACACACGACTTAAACATCCTCGTTGCAGAAACAGGTTCTTCTCCAACTACTTTCAATTAAATTTCTCAATCAAACTCTTCTTATATTAAGTTCTGTCATTATTGATTTATATCCTGTTGTCACTTAGAAAGTGGATCCTATTCAGGATGTAATTCAAATATTAAAATCAAACCACTGAAATCTCATATTCATTGATCATCTTCATAATATCTTTCTATAAAAACTTTAATTCTCATACATAATTAACATAAGGATGGTCATTTTAATTAAAACTCGTTCATGATGCGCACATTACACTACATCGTGTATGCCTTGGAAGAATAGCAATCTTCTTCACTTATTTCGATACACTTGCAATATAATTATCCTTAAATCCTGTTATACTAGTTTGAAACAGTAACGAATTGAACGATCCCATTCGCCATTCTTGAGATGTAATGAAAATACTTCGAACATGACGTCATGTAATCTTTGGGTAGAGGTTATACATTTACCTAATTTTATGGAACATTTAGTTTGATAAACTGTCAATACCAGCTTTCGTCTCGCTTCATAGTTGGAATAAATAAAATAGCTCTTAAAAGGTTTGATTTGATTGGTGGATTGATATCGAAATACGAATGGTAATTTTGAACTTTTAGTAAATCCCCAGAAAGAAATAAGATTGATTAAAATGTTCTTTAGTAAAATATTCATTGTACTCGTAATGTGTTGGTAATAGAATTAATATCAAACACATAATATCTCCAAAACTGGCATGTTTGGTAAACGGATCATAAATGAAAATATATATTATACAAACACTATTCATAGCATACTACTTATAGGTCATATATATATATATATATATATATATATATATATATATATATATTTAGACTCAAATATAAGCATATTGGTTTAAGAAAGATATCTGGCATTCCGTAAGATACCATTGTTCCTCTGACTTCTAAAGACAAAAACAATGAATATGTTTTCCTTTTCATCCTTGGCATCCTTTTGATCAAAATATTTTAGTTTCATTGCTTGAGTAATTTACTTTATGAAATATGAGAGTTATTCATGCGCAACAATGGAAATGATTCGCATCAGTTCCGATTCGAAATAAAAATAATATGCATCCATTGTTAAATTCAAAATAACAGAGTAGCTTTCATGAAACATAAGTAGGCTTGAAAGTTTCAGAAAATAAAAAAGGCTTTGTCGAGTTGTTATCATTTGATTGAAACATAATACGAATCCTATTTAAACAAAAATCTACAGAGAATGACACAAAGAATCAGGAAAATCAACTGATATTAATTTGAGAATAGAAGTTACAAGTCAATGAACACCTTATCGTTCTCTAACCATTTTAAAAGAAATTGATGTTTATAGTATAGTATTATATTTATATACCCCAAAAATAGAACGTTGTTTTAAAGTTTATCGAAGCTTTTCCATATATTTACACGCATGGGTTTAATTTCACTAATGTTAAAGTAATATCTCTGAAAAAGTTCTATACGAGAAATATATTTCATTCTACGAACAAGTTCAGCCATTCCTACAAAAAAGATACGCGAAATCTTCATCCGGAGATAGGACTAGGAGATATTTACATCTGGCAGCTATATGGATAAACTTTACTAAATAATACTGGTAAAATGATGAATATATTCATTCTGTCCACTTGAATGTAATTTTTGCAATCCTCGTGCACAATATTGCAACGAACAAATTGATAACCAAAGACAATTAATTATCAACTCATCCACAACAACAACTCACGAACAGCAGATACAATTTTATTACATTTTAAATATCTAAATGAAATAAATAATATATCATTCTCCTCAAGCATTAATAGCGCATTGCTGCTACTTAATCAACTCGGCTAAAAATACTTTCGGCAAATAAACATAGATGTTCATTGCATTCACAAATCCAGTACCAATTAGGGCCCTTAAATGCACAATACTTAAGCGAATTAAATTTTAATGTAGAGTAAATGCACCAAAACACCCGCAAAAGATCGTAATTTCTTAGCCGTAAGCATATTCGTAAAAGAACGCGGTTTTAATAGAGTTAAAGCTAACGCTTCTTCTTGCAATTCTCAGGATCGTTTCAATTTTCCTCCCATTACGAGAGACTGTAGGATATTCCAAGGACGATCTGAAAGGTCGAGTGGAAGACAAGAAGAAACTGTTAAAAAAATAATAAGCTTTCCTTCCTCTTTTATTTGCTTCTGGGCGAGGCCTATTGTCCTCTGGGAAATCGCCGCAGATCGCTAAGGATACAGAAAATGGCAGGGCGTTGTCCACAGATTCCTTTTTGCGCTACCCTTCTCCATCGTGTTCTCTCTTCTGTGTACTCAGGAGTTCAATTTATATTCAATTTGCCGCGAAATCCATTAAGGGCCGTGTTTATCCTGCCACAATGAAATTCAGCTTCCATGCTTTAATCTCTGCCACCGAAGATCGCCTCGTAATGAGCGGGCGTGCGCAGTGCTCTTAAAAATCTCGCAAATCGCTGCGATTACGGATAAGCCGAGCGTAAACCGGACGGATGTTACGGATAAAGGGATGTTTATTTATCCCGTTTCATAATCCTACGTGCCCTTCAGGTTGCATACCTCTCGCGTTCCACTCCCACCAGTGGCTGTTGCGACACCGCAGGAGCGAAGATGGTAGATCGCGGCTTGGATCGCTCCTATCGCAAGTCTCTCTCTTTGGTTCCATTCCCGAAAGATTCATACACTCGATATCTAAATTAAATCACGGAATATACTTAAGAGAGAAGTGTCAAATAATTTCTAATTTTACGAACGTAATTATTGGTTTATGTGAGCTCCTTCTAAAAGGAGTTTGAGTTCATGAAGCTATGTTTCTATTCTGAGACGATAAAATGAGGAAAATAATCATATTTACGTATCATTACTGTCAATAACTCACATTTGAATATTTACACTAATCCCTTCTAATAAACATCCATTTCCAACATAAATATTTCTTTCTATACTTTTAATAACTTTAATAAAAAATAATTTATGGTAACGGCTAAAATTAAATACATCGATTAGTTAAGAATGTCCTTTGGAATAATATGGTATGAACCTGCTGATTTTGTTAATATTTCGTTAAGAATCAATCGCCTAAATACCGTTTTATTTAAGCGTACGATTGAAAATGCGTAAGAATGCTCTTAAAATGTACTTCTACGATTCTCCATACGTTCCTTCCAATTTTCTGCTTTTATTGAAAGATAATTTATTCTATGGTCTACCTCAAACAGCATGTTTGAAACCATCAAAAGAAGAAAAATAGCAATCTTACGGCAACTTCCATTTGCATCGTAAATGGGTAGCTAAAAACGTGGGAGGTCTACGCTTAAAACATTCCTTAATCTACCCATCCTCTAACCTCGTGTATAGATCGGAAGTATAAGACATCCTCATGGAAAAATGAATAAATAATTAATTAAAATGTTACTTTAATATCCAAAAATAGAAGTGGAATACGAAACAAATATCAGGAATATGATTATGATACATAAGAAGTAAATAATGATAGATATAAAAATCTCTAAATAAAATGATCCATGATCCAAAAGTATTATTTGTATTCTTAACTCTTTTAATCTACGTCTAAATATTTTCTGGTTTGATTTCGATTAAAGAAATTCAGGTACGATTTCCTACGGAAGCCTTTTTTAATGTCCAAGAGGATTTAGCAAACTACTACTATTCATGAAGCACAACGATAAATCTTCATTTTGGCATGACTGAAGTAATTGGTCCATCTGTAAACGCCCTTCGGATAAGAAAGGAAGCGGTCAATCTCCGTAATCAAGCTGAACTATGCTTTTATGGAGCAAAGGCCTACACACTGCCGACAATCATGGCTTTCTAGGAGAATGACTAATAATAGAGGATAAAGAAAGCTCTCTAAAAATCCCCGATTGCTAGGAATCGTTATGGATGAAACCAATTACTATACCTATCACTTAGTGAAACTAATATGACCGAACTCGATACTGTATTCACAGTCAGAATTAAGAGATTTCTTGGCAATTATGTTTAAAAGGATGTACTCTGCTTATAGGGGAGCCTGACAATAAAACACAATTGCTTCCTTCAATTTGTAGGGAAAATAGTATTCCAAAAATGTACTCATTACAATTTTAAGTTTTTCAAGCTAAACAAGGGAGTGAAGTTTAACCCATAATTTCCGTGTGTATCAAATGCATTCTAAATTAATTAACTCAAGTTTAATCGGATATTCTTAATCCTATAGAATTATAAAAAAGTTATTTCGAACTCATTCAACAGATTATGATATCTTTACTCTCTTAATCTCGAAAATGGGTTACACAGATAAATGAATATACTATCGTTTATTTCTCGCTTGCAAACATTAAAAAAAGGTAGTAAAAGACACCAGTGAAAATTACTTGAAGCATTAAATCACCATAAGAACGACTAAGTGATAAATAGCTCAAATTCATCTGCTCTACTGAGCAATGATTCGAAATTTATATGAACTTTCTCTCTGCTGACAGGAAAAACCATGATTCATTGGCAGTAAAAACGACTACAAGAAAATAGAGTCCGAACAATTGAAAAGAAAAATTAACTGCAAACAGTGTCACAATAGATTCGTCATGAATCTAAAATTAAAATTGATTCATTGCAGAGGAGACAGTTTTTATTCTTAGAATAGTGTTACCACGTTTTTCAGAGGCATGGGGACGTCATAACTTGGTAATATTGTTAAAAAATAATTATGCCACTTTAACGACTTCTTTTATGTTTTCTTACGACACGCAGTTAAAATGAGGTTGTACATACGATGAAGACACGCTTTCAAATGAAATTACTACAGACATCCTGGAAGCTAAATATAAATCCAAAGGATGCGCAAATTACGTCGAAATATTGTAAAAATTAAATAATCAGAGAATAAGATACAAGAGTTTTATGAGACAAGACATTGGAATACCAAAAATCGAAGATTCAGGATAAATTGTATGAAGTGTTTCTGAATCTTTTTCTGCAAAAATTATTAGTGATTTTACCATATTGCAATTTCAAAATAATAGAAAACGTGTAAAGATCTTACATTTGATATATACTAATTTCTATTATATAATAATTTGATTCAATTAAATATTCAAACTTAATTAAGCACTTGGGCATTTTAGGTTGCCATATTACGTTTCGTGAGAGGATACGTTCCAAAATCAAGCATGCGTAGGTTTTTTTCATTAATAATCTTAATCTGTTACTTCAACTCATGCTGGATCGAATCAGTACGTATCCTGGAAGCTAGAAGGGTCATAAGAGCATAGGCAAATAACGGGTCTATGCCTTGCGTCACAAGTAAAACATTTCCTGTCGTGTTATTTTTTCGTCTATCATGAACACTGCCGTAGAAAGAGCGGATTATTATAAGGTCGCGTAAGTTGGCATGAAAAATTCTCTTCGACCCCTCCCTATGCTCCTCCTTGGCCTACCATTTACGGGGAGAAGGGGAGGTGTTAGTGACCTCAAGCGGTTAGGGAGCGTCCTTTTTCGAAGCAGCAGGACGCCCCTGCCATTTGTTGCCACCATCCTTTCTCCATCCGACCCACACAAGCGACACCTTCTCAATCCTCTCATCTCCTTTCATGTGATTCATGTCCTCTCACGGTACTGAGTTTGACCCGAGTCAAAAATTCAACCACAGAAATCAACTGAGAGACTAATTTAATCTAATTAATAATCGGGATGACGTTTTCGGAGGTTAATTAGAAACTAAACAATTACCAAATATACCTTATTTATTCTCTGTCAATCAAACTTTAAAATAATTTATAAAACAATGGAAAATGGTGATTTTTTCCCTAAGCCAAATCTTTTCGGTATATGGCTTCAAAAATAAATTGCACTTTTTTGTGTAGTTGAAATATATCATTTGACTTAACAAAAATATCACCTTAGCATGTTTGACTTTCATTTTAAATTATATATAATCATATACAATATTTACCTCTAATTTTAAGGGTAATTTACGGTTATTTTTCCTCTTTTAAAGCAGTCAATGGCTCAATATCGTTATTCGTTGATCTTAACCCTTTTAGAAAATTTTAATTGCCAGAAATTTTAACCGTACACTAACGATATTTTTAATAATGTCTACTTCCTCAATTTGAATTGCTTGATATTTTAAGATAAATAATAATAATGTAAAAACATTTATTCAGATTTTAAAATAGAAAAAAAAACATTTTCACCCATGAAACGTAAGAATGACGTAAGTTTTTTGAAACGAAATAAAATTTCTCGAAATGAAAATTAGGTGAACCCTATTAATAATTGCTGGCATCTTCTCTTATCATTTTCCTATGATTTTAAGCATACATTATATTCATAAATCACAGTAAATGATAATTTAAACTTTTCGCTGTCTTTACTTTTAAATTTCCTTCAGAATAATATTACGACATCCGTTTCTTTATTTGGTTATCCTGCTATTTTGCTCGAAGTCGATATCTTCTGATTCTATGCAATTGCTACTTTTATTATTTGATAAAAGATACCAATGAAAAATGGAATCATTCGGAAGAAAGGTATTACATACAACCTGTCACCCAGAACAACATTTGAAAACACATTTTTCTAGTAATGTTCATTATTATTTTCTTTAGACTAATATATTTTTCATTTTCAATAGAAATCTCCTAAAAACAAAAAAAAACCTCACTTCCTCCACCAACCTTTCATTAACCTTTCATAAGTTAGTCTTTCTCATTTGTTTTACGTAATTTTTTTAAATCTTCATTGGTAAACATGACTGTGAACATTTATTTGTTCGTGACGCAATGTTTCCATCGATCTTCATCTCAATTTTCGTTCGCATTTCTCACATACTATTCAAACGCATCCTCCTACCCTCACGACCTTTGCCCCTCAACAATTTTTTCGAGCGAACTTAAAAGATAAAGACCACCAAAACCACAATAACAGCCGCGTCAACTCCTACTTCATTTTTACTAAACGCATCATGCGAGATGCGCTCCGTCAGTTCAAGGAGAAAATTTTATGCGAACACCTAGACAACGACCCTAAAGCCTTTTGGTCCTACGTTAGGGAGGTTCAAGGCAAAGTGGAAACGGTAGGTTCCTTAAAAAGTAACAACGGAAAAGTAGTTAACGATGCTAAGGGCAAAGCCAATATTTTAAATGAATTTTTCCATAGTGTATTTACGCCCAATTGTTCATCGCGTACCATGCAAAATTTAGACGCGCCTGAAAAAATGTCTAAAATCACCTTCAGTGAAGACGGCATCACTAAGCTTCTGCGCAACATTAAGTCCGATAAATCTCCTGGTCCTGAAGATATACCAGCCCGGATATTAAAAGAAGTTGCGGTAAGCGTCGCTCCTTTTCTTAAAATAGTATTTGAGAAATCTCTTAGTGAAGGTAGGGTCCCAAATGATTGGAAAATCGCGAACGTCACTCCAATATTTAAAAGTGGAGAAAAGGATGACCCATCGAATTACAGACCAATATCACTAACGTCACTAAACGGTAAGGTAATGGAGCATATAATCGTTAGTTCTTTAATGGGATTCCTTGAAACTTCTAAATTCATTTTTAGGAACCAACACGGTTTTCGTAAGACGCGATCTTGTGAGACTCAGCTTGCATTATTGGTCCACGACATTTTAACATCAGCCGAAAAGAATAAGCAAGTGGATGCAATATTTTTAGATTTTCGAAAAGCGTTTGACAAGGTCCCTCATCAGAAGTTGCTATACAAATTAAAAGTTGCTGGAATAAATGTCGAAGTAATAAACTGGATAAAAAATTTTCTCTCCGACAGAGAACAGCGAGTAGTGATAGATGGGGTCAGCTCTAACCCCGTTAAAGTGACATCGGGAGTACCACAGGGTAGCGTAATAGGGCCCTTACTCTTTTTAGTTTACATTAACGATCTTGGTAGTCTCATTAACAGTAACGTTAGACTATTTGCAGACGATACGGTTATTTACAGAAAAATAGAAAGTAGAGAGGACAGGTTAGCTCTATCGAAAGATTTAGATATCATCGGGAAATGGTGCGATGACTGGGAATTAGAGCTCAATATTCATAAATGCTCAGTAGTTAACTTCTTTAAGAAAAAGTCCACTACCGAAGACTTTCTATATAGCATTCAAGGGAAAAATATAGCAATAGGGGAATCTGTAAAATATCTGGGAGTTACGCTGACGAATAACTTAAATTGGAGTGCCCACATCCGTAACATATGTGGTCGAGCACTAAAAAAACTCGGTTTCGTCAAAAGAATAGTCGGTAGGAGCGATGAAAAGGTTCGCGAACGATGTTACTTCACGTTAGTTAGGCCTCACCTCGAGTACGCGTGCAGCATATGGGACCCTGCAAATAAAGACTGCATTCGGGAATTAGAAAAGGTTCAGCGTAAAGCGATACGCTTTGTAAAAAATTCATATGATAAAACAGCGAGCGTAACGCAAATGCTAAAGGACGCCGGGTGGGAATTACTAGAAGAGAGAAGGTCGAGCCAAAGAATTAAATTATTAGATAAATTCAGGGAGAGCTCTTTTATAGAAGACGTGGAAAGTATAATGCGTCCACCATGTTATATAGGCCGATCGGATAATGCGAGAAAGATCAGAGAAATAGATGCGCGAACGGAGCGTTTTAAAAATTCATTTTTTCCGCGGACTATTCGCGAAAATAATCGCATAGTGAAATAGAGTCATGGTGCATGCACCCCCTGCCAAACGCCGAAAGGCGGCTCGCAGGGTAAATATGTAGATGTAGATGTAGATGTACTTTCCCCGTCATTGTCACTCTTCCACGACAACTCGACTCTTCCTGGTTTCGGGGTCGAGGGTTCATGTTCCCTTTCGTGAAGTGCGTGGGTTACAAAAGGGGAATAATATATTTTTCCTCGCAACTGTAGAATATACTATATCCACCGTTGAGTGAAGGAACGAAGCGTGAGGTTGCACCTCAATATGGATGTTGCAATTGGTGAAGTGTTGATGTTGAAAAAAGTTTACGGCCCTCCAACCACTAAGGAAAGTGGGATTCTGGGAAAACTAACAATTGAACTATTCTAGAAAACGTTTGCTAGGATAACCGCATCGAGAAAATTTTTCCTGGTTTACTTTATCCCGTTGAGAAATGCATTTCAATCAATGAACAATTCTGCAACCATTGAAGAAGATTCATTCAGGCAGAATTTACTTTGAAAAATCACTCATCGAATACTCAATCAAGAACCATTAAAAAGAAGTTACTAATTCTTTACTTCCTTATTTTTAAATTTGGAGTTGATAGTTCAGATATGTTATGGTCCGTATATTTACTGTTTCGGTAAAAATATATAAATTATAATTACTCATTGATAATACAGCTATTGATTTGCTACTGACATCTCTATAAAAAAATACAGCTAGTAAATAATTTAAAAAATTTGATAAAGTACAATAATCATAAATTCGGACGCAAAAATTTCCTAACAAAATTTAAAAGAAAATCTTTAGCAGTGAAGCAAGATCTTATCAACTTTATATAATGTAGGGCCCTATTTACGTGTACAAACAAAAGAATTAATAATTGTGACAAATAACTCTGTATAAAATTTGTTGAAACACTCAAAATTAACGGATAGTAGGTATAAATATAGCTCATACTCTTTTCAGAGGCTCGAATTACTCATTTTTTTCTCAATTACCATTTTTTCATTCTCGTTGTGAACTCAATCTTTCCGTGAAATATTCTTTTGTGTCAAGAACATTTTTAAAGTTTATACACCTTTGATTTTTCCCTTTTGAAAGTCAACCTAGTTTATGAATAGTGACTTCTGCGTTATAGGTCAAAGTATGAATAACATTATCAATCTCCATTTCGAAAACTCAATGAATTATTGGAAACAAATTATGGCTACAGTAAACGTTACCTCCATACAACAATGTAATTGAACCAAACGAGGGTGATACAATGAATAAAGATGAAAAATTACCCGAGATGATAATGGTCCATTCACATTGATTGCCTATACTAATGAAAATCAATCATTTCCTTAGTACTCACATATATATAAACCTGCTCATTAATGTCATATTTAATTTATAATCCAATTTGAGCAACGGATAGCTTTGTTTTTGGATTATATAATGTAATGTATGTAATGTAATGTATCAATCGACGTTATAAAAATAAACGAGAAATAAATAGAAAAATTCATGTATTTTAACTACCCATTCTTAAAATATGTATTTATAATCTGCGATACGTGTATTCGAAACAGATTTTATTCATAAATTCTATCATGGATGGCCACATTTCGTGGAACGACATTCGAAAATCAATGAAGAAAGAAATATTACATTATTATTAAGAATTTTGTGGAAATACAGAGTACTTCTTCTCTTTTCCTTGAATTTAGATTTTATTCTATTTTCGTCTTCTATGAGTATGAGATAAATAAACTCACAGGATGATAGGAAAATATTTTCATCAACCACAAAAAATTACATGTGAAGATTTATTTAATTTCAGAATTGAATCGTGAGCCTTAAGAATAAATTTTCTTGGATTATCTTAAAATATCAGGAAACACTATGAAAAACTTCCAGCATTTTGAGGATATAAAAATAATTACCGGAAGAATGTATTACATCCTCTATGAGGGAAGAGAGCTGAAAAGAGTATCTATTTAAAACTATTTTAATTAAATGAAATTTCAACGAAGCCATTGCTGCGAAATAATATTTCCAGTTCTCGATTAAATGAATCGTATCAGCTATTTTTAAAATTCCCATCGCAAGTCTTTGAGCTGATGTTCTCCACCCTCCAACACCTGTACGAAGTCGCAATTCTGCAGAATTCCGCGCGTATCATCATCCTACGTCTGTACAACGCGTTTCCAAATCCAAGTATAAATTTTCAGAGGAAAAGAGCAATCATCCACTTCTGTAAGGCGTCACCCGATTCCGCTACCAGAAACTACGGGAAAGTGGGTGTGAAAAGTTTCCACTGTACGAATGAAATATCAAACGGCATTTGTCTCCCTCGTCTGCACTGACGTGAAAGGACTCATCAAACGGATCACAATAGTGGAAATTCTAGATCGTAGAAATAAGTTGACACCGCTCTCTATAATTTACGTTCACCGAAATACTTCCTGTTTAGAATGTTATTCGACACTTTGGCGTGAATCACAAACGACCGATGGACCAAACTCCGTAGATGGCCTCGATAAAACGTCGATGCATTTACTGGCAGTCACCAGAATTCATTCCGTATGCTTTTAAAGCATTTCAAAACCTTTCCGATCCTCTCTCTTTTTAACCCGCCAACGGTTTTTAAGCGAGCCCTCGTGTCTGCTGCCCACTCTTCGACTCCCACGGAAGACTTTTCGCCCACTCCCACCGTTTCCTCCATTTTCCTTCTCATTTCTTCTCTATGTCCTTGTATCCCTTCATACGTCTGATCGATTCGAGCGCACAATCGGAAATATAAACGAGCCTTTTAATAATTTCGAAGTCTCCCCTATGATGCACTGCTCCCTCGACATCCCGGATGTACTTTAACTTATATAGATTCTCCAATAAAGGATCCACTCACGATTTTTCGTTAATGAACAAAACGTTCTGATTCTCCGAAAGAAATTATTACGATGAGCCACCCTTCGGCTATAACGTGGGTTTGCGTGGATGTACCATGACCCTCGTTATGAAACATCCGCAATACGTTTACCTCACTTTTTTCCGCTTTGAACTCTTTGTATGAGATGGCTTCCTACACACGCGTAATATATATATCTGTACGTCTAACGTGAATCCGACCAATTTCAATAAAATTAAGGATTTACTTATTTAATTCGCTAGCGGTAACTGATGCTTACAGTTACGAGGAAAATGGATTATCCTACGATATTTGACATAGATTTCCTATTTCATATGATTTATAGAGAAAATATATCGAGAGATTTCTATATTTTATACCTATAAGATTTATTTCTCATATCCTTTAGATGTATGTAGTTTAATCGTTGTTTTCTCAGCACAGGATTAAAGAAAACAAGAAATATTACTTTAATTAAATCGACTACTAAATTTCGTTGTACTCCACTCACTGTCCTTACACTGGATTTGTTTTGGAGATTTGGAGATAAATGAAAATTCTCTTAATAAGATGTCCTACATAATATTTTGAGCGAAAATGAGTATTATATTAAATACTTTAAGGAAATATACACAATAAAAGTTCCTTTTAGGTGAAATACGAATGAATCTGTAATATTTAAATTCATTCATCCTGCTTCCATCTTTGGAAGAGAAATTAAGATATCAGTATTCTGGGAAAAATGATAGTAACATTTTAAAATAAACGAATGGTTATCATAGATGAAGGTTACAAATTTAATTATAAGAAAATTTTATATTTAAGCTGGTTACCTGAGTTAATAATACATCTTGCCATTAATGTCGTTATAAGGGAATAAGTTTTAACATTTAGAAAAATGTAAATCAATGAGTGATAATGATATTTTCTTATCTTTGTCACAAATTCTCTTTTATCTTAATTCTCTTCCGATACCTCGAATTACCCTAAGGAAAGACGTGATTTATTTTTTTATGGGGAGAGAATTACATCATAAACGAGAGATTTGGATCCATGACATTTAAATGCATATCTCCGGCCATTGACCTCAGGAATTGGGAAATACGTATCGTTAAAAGTTAGTCCTCGAAATAATTAACAGATAGTGAGAATGTTAAGTATAAACTAGATTTTCTCATAAGAACTAATGAAATTTACGTGAAATTCGATTGAAATCAGATGAAAATAGAAGATTGGAATAGAACTAACCCTCCTTTTTATTCGAACATAATTTTATACTTAGACTTCAATCCTAATGATTTTTTATTTTATAATTTCCTCATATTTAAACACCTATTTGTCACGAATTTCTTTTCCACCAGTCATCATCGACTTGCAACACCTCAGTCCTCATCATATTTTTCTTTCTCCCATTTCCTGAACCATCATTTATTGCCCTTTCCCATATCCTTCTTCTTCCCTTCACCCTCCGACTGCCCACCATGTACTCCCACACAGACCACCCTGCTCATTTAACCTCTGCCCATACATTGCACACCTATCACTGGCTGTCCCTTAAAGCAACTACCAATCCATTCCTAATTTCTCTCTTTTTACTTCTCCCGTTTATGTGCCAATCCTTTCTTATTCCCCCAACTTGTCTTTCTGCTCGGTGATTACTCATTTCCCCAAGAACCAATTAGAAAACTAATGGCAAAATAGGAGGTTGTTAAAAATTATGGATATATTCCATATGGTATGGGCTAATCCCTACAATTTATAAATTCATAATTATCATTCTTTAGGTGTAAATTGCATTAAAGTTTTACCTAATATACTCAGTATTATTGTTATTGTGCTCAGATTCTTGACCAGACGCTCTAAAATTTAGAATAAGACTTGGATGATACATCAGAAGTTCGATTTATATATGACATCTTATGATAGTATCTAATATCTATCTAATCGATCGATTATATTATAACAATCTAATAGGAAGTAATTATAATAAGAATAGATAGAGATAAACGCTCTTAAAATTCGATGACATCCGATAGTTAAAAATATAAATTTGTTTCATTGTCTGGGTTTTAAAACTTCAGCCGAAATTGAAAGAATTCTAGGAGAAGAACAATAAAAAACCAAAAATTATTCTTGGGATTCAGGCGCATGAAATATTTCTTAAGGTGAAACTTACTAAGATCATACTTGACAACTATCATCTAACTTCGAAATCAAACGCTAGATTAGATGAAACAGAAAACTCATACAGGCACAGAATATGAATTCTATGATGTATTTCGGAAATAAGACAATTCCAGGGTAAAATTGCAAAACTCAGTTTATTTCACCATAGAATTTAATGTTAAATATACGAAATATTTTGTTTATGACCAACATACTTAAGAGACTAAGCAAATTGTATAGCATTCGTTTTCATTCATAAATTCTCCTCTTGCGGTTTCCTGAATATGCAAAATGACAAACTCTAGTCAAGAAACTCTCATGACTTATGTACTAATCATCAATCTATCATTGACGAAATTCTCTTCATAGGATCGTCAGAAATCCTTTAAAGTACAAACAGCACGTGCCATGTCACTTCCGGGATTGGTTTTCCACATTCCATTTTCCGTTCACCACGCAACGTTTCCTATATTTGCTTTTCTATGTTCGAGTAGGCGAGGTACACTTTTCCCCAAAAAATTCCACAGATTTCGACATTTTACTGCGGTGGTTGTATTTCCACTTCCAAATCATCTGTCGCGCCGCCTCCATACGCATTCCGAGCTATTTAGCCGTTTCCAAGACGATTTATTTACTGAGAGTTAATGTCAATCACTTTACAACTTGGATAAACAATTTTCATAGTCGTTTAAGCGTTAATAACTGTCAATATCTGCGCCTATTGTTTAGTTAACGATGTGAGGGAAGTTTATCTTTGTTGCGCTGACAATAAATTATCTCACGTAAAAAAATATTTTGAAGCTTGTAGAAGAACATTTTATGCCTTTTTGTATAGTGTAAGAGGAAAACCTGGAATAATATTATCTTCAGAAAAGTGAATGACCATATTCCAACCGGTTAATAATAACTAATTTACCTGACGTCAGCCGAAGGTATACTTAACTGGTAGGCCTTGTGTAAGAGATAGTGAACTCAAAAGAGTTTCCCAATATGAAAATAATCAATCTGAGGAAGTCGTTATGTAATTGCAGTATATCGATGGTTTTATTGGTATATACGGTAGTAAATTTTCTCCTTATCAGTGTTAAAGTGTTAATAAAATTAAATTTTATTAATTAAAATATTAAATTAACATTAATTAAAGAATTGGCATTAAGGATTAAAGAAACAGGATTAAAGCTTGGAGGTAACCAAGCATTAGGGATACTTAATTTCACTCGGATTTCAAGAAATTTTTACGAGTATATTACAACAAGAGAAAACTTTTGAGGAGGAAAACTTATCAACTTGAGGTAATTTTTTTACTAACTTCTTTATCTGAAGCCTTAAAAACTGAATCATTCGAGAATGTTCTTCAAATATATATACTAACATCAACTTACTGACTTATTAATTACATATATTATTTAAAAAGTATATTCTCCACTTAGTTTATCCGCTATGTTTAATATGTGACCCATTTTTAGTTTAAGGAACTCTTCTCCTTATTGACAGTGTAATATCTATTTAAGTTCTCCTGAATCTGGAATTTTAAGATTGTGATATATCAAAATAAGAACACGTTCTCCTTGAATTACTATCGAAGAAAGAAGTAGAACGCGAAGCAGAAATGTCGCGTATTATCAGAATTTTACATAATACATTCATTCTGGTTCATAACCTTTATCTCCAATCGTGTCTGGCTTTATGACGAGAATAAAGCTTTTGTTTTTTGATTTTAAATAAAACTATGCACTAAAATTGAAAAGGAAGAATTTATAGTTGTAGAATTGTCTTGTTTATATTTTACTTTTAGAAAATAAAATTCGGATGACTATAGGTAATATTTTCAATTATTAAGAGTTAACAAAATGTATCTCAAGTAGGACAAGACAGTTAATTGTATGTGCAAACTGTAATACAGTCTAGAAAACTGTACGATTGTCTAAATACCTTATAAGTTGTGCATATATATCATACTGTCATATCTTATCATATTTATATATGTAATTTAAACATAACTATCAATAAATGAATCTACCAGTAAAATATGCGAACCATTCCCATGTATTCTCTAGAACTTTAGAAAATTAAATTCTTATGTTGTTACTGTAAGGTACAAAGATTCTATGAAGTACAGTTGAGAAAAGTCCATTCCCATACTTTCCATATGGCTTATTTGTAAAATCTTCCATGGAGACGGAATGACCAAATATAAAGCACATCCTTATTTCTTCACCCAAAATATATTTCTGAGATTCAACGTTTCCTTATCCTTATACGACCGTCTTCCACTGAGCAACATCTGTCCAACACGAAACACCACGCTTTCCTTTCCAAAATCGCCATCTCCTTTCGATTTTGACCAACGTCGAAACGTAAACAGCCATCCGACTTAAGACAAAGATGTAGATTTCCGCCCATGGCTCGTGGATCACTCAAAGAGCCATCCTTTTCGAATGTCGACATCGAGTCTCCGATGGAAAAACAACTGGAAGACCCTCCAATTCTCACGCGTTAGGAAACACTTCTGTTTCGACTCCCTTTCCCTTTTTCCAAACTCTCTTTAAGAGCGCGTAAAAAAAACCTCAGATACGCCCAAGATATCTCTAAAGACAGGCGAATCCTACGCATCCTTATTCTATTTTCACTATGTTAAAAAACACTTCCTATGAATCGAGTCGCGCATCCCCTTATAAAATGGTAAAACGAAACGGATAGTGGAATCCGCCCATCACAATGTGACGCTCAAGATATAATTATTAGAAAGGCTGAATCGTAAGATATCGGTTTGAAATCTTCCGAATTGTTTTAATTTTACCGTAACCGTAGTGTGTGGCTTATTAACACGTAAGAGGCCGTTAACCCCAAATCTCTACGTAAAGATTTTTCCGAGATGGAAAGAGAAAGGAAAAATGCAGAAAGCATATGCGTGAGGAGTGCTGTATGGGAATATTTTGGGCGTGGTAACGCGTGGGATGAGAAGGGTGAATTATGATTTACTCGACGTTTCGAAGTCTGAAAAAAGAGGCTTGGCTGATTTATAACACCATCCCGAATCCGAGTTCCCGTTTTTAACATTTTTACGAGCGATTTATTCCCTAAAATCTGAGATTCTGGCTTCGAGACAACTTAAATGTCAATGTTAACACTCAATCTTCGAAATGGGAGATCATTCTTCGGACAAATTTGTAGAGATATATCGAGAAAATATGGAGAGTGCGTTTTATGATTGAAGAGCGTAAATTAAGTGAAAGAAATAAAAACTACAATGAATGAAAACGTTGGATTGTCATGGACTCCAAAATTTATGGGACGCGAGATAACTTGGGATGGTTGAGGGAGGAAATTCGGTGCCATTTTAAAAAGGAGCTCACTATTACCTGGCTCGTAAAATAAGATGAATTATTATATCCTCAATTTCCTTAACGTGGAGTTATAAGTTATTTTCTGAACGACTCAAACTTCCGATTTCAATACATTGTATGAATGAAGTCGTACTTCGAAGTCACTTCAGGGGTTTAATTCTAAAACGAAAGATTAAGACATGAGCCCCTGATATTAAAATTAACGAGTATATACTCATATACGAGTACATTTACAATGTCATTTTTGAATTAAATGATATATTATTTTCTGCAACAATACACGTCTTTTGAAAAATAAATGAAGTATTGCGAGACTGTAAAGACATCTTGAAGTATTCCTTACCAAGATACTTCCAGAGTAGCATTCCATAAAATTAAGACTGAAGAAATTAATTTTATTTAAAAGTAAAAATATCACAATCTGGATTCAAAAACAAATTTAATAATTAGGCGAGTATAATAAGAGGCTAAAACTAAAATTGTCGTTCGTCATTTAATCATTGACTCATTGACTAACTAAGTCTTAAGAATTATACGTGTACATACAAAACGAGTTCAAAAGTTCTAGTTGGTTGTGAGCAATAAATCTCAAAATCCTTTCATAACATTTACGCGAAACCTATTCAATTCAAAATAATAATCGAGTGTCGCTTTTTCAGTTTATTGCACAATGTTACTGTATCATAAGAAAGTAAAACTTTTACTCGCTATCGTGCGTGGGACTTCTTTTACGACCCGGATCTAGGAGCTGACTATTTTCACCGAGTGTGTCAAAACCTACGCGATGAAAAAAATAACTTTATATCAGAAAACGTCACTCTACTCTCTCATTGGAGAACTAAAGCTATAACCTTTGGAATAATTCTCGTAATTTTATCTAAATCGACGAAAGTATTTCGGGAACAACTCTGAACTAACCCAGTTACTATAATCTCGTATAGCATTTATACTCGTATCTTTTTCAATAACATATTCCTAGCGTAAACAAGTTTATTGCATCTTAGCAACGCTTTCGCAAGCGAGGTGATTGCACTTCAAAAGGTGTAACCTTTTCTTTCGAATCGCCAGAAATGATGGCGTGTCATTGCACCTTGGCAAATACAAAAGTCGCTTTCCGATACGCGAACGCCCTTTGCGATTTTCCTTTATCTTCGCGACTAGGAAGGAAAAAAATTGTACATAATGGGCGGCGAAGGACGAAAAACTCAAAGTAATCGGTCGTTATCCTCGAGACTGAAGCATTTCATAGATGTTCCGTGGAAAATTTTGTTTGTACAAATCGGGAAACGAAAGGAAGTTTAGGGACGCCTTCTCGGGATCAATGACTGGAATCAGATAAGGCGATGAACACCGTTTGGATAAGGATTGGGCGATTCCATGAGTGGACTTGAAATATTGGAGGAAGCATTTCGTAATTAGCCGTGTCTGCACGTGGGTGGCGCTGCAATTGACCGCACGCACGTCCATGGAGATGGGAGTTTCTTTTTCCGTGTTTTTCTGAAGATAGAAATTGCTGTTTCTCCTTTTTCGAATAGGAAGTAAATTTAAGAGGCGTATTACTTCTTTTACGTAAGGCGACGCGTGACGTCAATGTATTAAATTCTTCTCTAAAGGTATCCGAGCCTCAATCGAGTGGTTCTGATTCATAGGGATTGCTGTTAATGGTTACATTGACCCTTGAATCCGTTGTTAAACCGATTATCAAAAATAAGAATAAGGGTAAGAATGCTTCACTGAAAGTATATAAATTGAAAATTAAATGATAAAATTTGAAGACGATAAAAATTAAATTAGTACAGCTTGAGATTGAGTGTAATTGATATTTATTGAATGGGCAATTAAATTTAAGAACTCTAAGCAAGTAACGGAACGTTATACTACTTCGTACCCAAGATTACATGATGCTTGTAGAATTACTGAAGCCTAATACTAAAGCCTATACGAATATTGAATTTAATATTCAAACTTAATGATCGAAAGTGCTCAGAAGAAATTTAATTTCCTTCTCTCATAAATTTATATTAAATTATTAAAGGCTTTAAGTATTTAAAATTTCATATAAAATTCTTACAGAAATACTTATTCATTGATCGCCATATACATTTCAAAATTATGGCCAGATTGATTTAATTCGAAGAAATTTAAATAAAAAAAATTAACGTAACTATAAACCCCAGGATATCCTGAGCGTTCAAAATAAATAAAATCGATATTTTTAGGCGTGACTTCGTGGAAAGCCATAATACAATGAAATTAAAAACTTTGTATTTTCCACACTGAGGTTTATTCTGCGACCGGTTTCGTAAAATAATTTTACATCTTCTGGCATCAGAAGATGTAAAATTATTTTACGAAACCGGTCGCAGAATAAACCTCAGTGTGGAAAATACAAAGTTTTTAATTTCATTGTTCAAAATAAACTTCATTTTGTTAAGACGTTTATTTGGTAAAACGTTATCAAGCAGACTCCTCAACCTCTTTTTGGGCATTTAAATTGCTACCACTCTCCTTCAAAAACTTAAACCAGAGAACATTAAAACCTGGAAGACCACGACGGATATTTCGTTTGTAAGCTTTTAATGCCCAAAATCACTCTAGATAAAGACATTTTTTATCACACTTCATTTACTCCCAATCAACGCTTGAAAGATGTTTTAAAACCACCGACATCTCCCCTGCGGCTAAAATACTAACCGAGCACAAAACCAGAACATCTCGTACCGATACCTGGAGGAATTTCTTTCCCTCCTCTTCCACGATAAGAGAAGATCAGAAAAAGGACAGTGGATGTAAAGGGAGCGTCGCTCGGGGGTCTACAAAGGCGAACCTGATGATTCGGCATACTCGGGCGTAACAGAATTCCTCGCATCGGAGATCTCTTTATAGCTCCCCGCGATGACAAATAGATAATGGAAGCGAAAGAAATTGTAGAGGGAGGAAATGCAGTGTCTGCTTGACGTCTCAATTTCGACGGGGTCATCGCCCCGTCCAAAACCCACTCGATTTTAAAAGCCTTTTGGCAGTCGAGGGAAACTCTCTCACACTCGGTCCTTTTCAAACAGACTTTTTTCGGAAGCCATCGTAGGGGAGATAGAGATGGAATGCCTTGGACAGGTAGTGTTTGGTCCTCCGCAGTGCGTAAGGATACGTTCGGAGATGGTTTTCGTAGTCGTGACGCGGTTGTAAAACTTTGGGCATCTCGGAGAGCGGAAGGAGATGGAAAAAATTGCGCTGCTGGTCTTAACGGTCGTGAGTACTTGCCGAAAAACACCGTTACTTTTTGACCACCCTTAATACGCTCCTTCTTTGATAGCGTTTTATTTCGTTCGGTACTTCCTTTGCTTTTAATGATCCACCTCATCTCAACCATTAAGAGGCATTAAAACGGATTTTTTTGGATAATCAGTTCCTTAAAAGAAGAGCTAATAGATTCCTTCATCTATTAAGTTATTCTCATTATCCCATAGTCACACATATAATTTATTAGAGCTACTATAGGGGAGGCATCTTTTACGGTGGAAGTGGATACGGACTATTTGTCTATGTCTATAGACAGCTACACCAAAATTAAAAATACTAATAAAATAGTGTTTATTTTATAGTTTAATTAAAGTTTATTGAGAAATTATTACCTTCAGAGCATATTTATCAATATGACTTCTACAATTAATGAGTAATATTTCAAATTTTATAATAATTAATATGTCAAATTTTAAGAATATATGAACATCATTCACGAAAAAGATATTGATTTCTAAACATGACATCGAATGATTGGACCTCAACGATTCTGACAGCTGAAAGATATAGCTGTAACTAAAAATATCATAAATTAATGCAAAATATTCTCTACCAACTCTCTGTGGTCAGCTGATAATGATGGAGTCAAAATATATGGTAAGGATTAAACAATTCTTAATTCCATTTTCGTAATCATAATTCGTTATTTCCATATAGAAAACGTATAGAAATAATTAATTTATTTCAAATCATATTACCGTACAATTTAACTGATACGATATATTAACGTAGATTATTTTATTACAAATGTAAATAATAACGACATAGTAGGAAGAGTAAGTAATATATGCGTGTCACAATTTTGAAAATTAAACTGCAATTAATGGAGGACTATTAAATAAAGTTAAAAATAATAAAAAAAGAGCCAATATACTTTGAAATAAATTTAATAGGTCTTGTTCATAGTTAAAACTTAGATCAAAAGCAGAAAAACTCTTCGCAAATATTTCGACTAAAAAAAGCGTATGTAAGAACAAGTACTGTTCCAAATACTAAAAATTTCTTCAGCTAACTAATAAATGAAATACCTTTGTTATCCAACAGTTTCAGCGAAGAGAACTTAAATGAAAGCAGAAATAATTTTGAAAGAAAAGGAAAAGATAAAAAAAGACGAAAAAAGAAACTTTGCCTAAGATGAAAGCCTCAATTGTACCAGCGAGATAAGTAAGAATAGCAAGATGACTAGCAGGGAAAGTGGGCGAGATTCATACTCGGAGGGAGGCTGTGGAATGGACCGTGAGAAAATGTCTCCCATCTCCGAGAATGGATCCATGCCCCGCAGGAGGAAATGCCTCGGAGGAAGGGTCGCAAAAACCTGCTTAAAACCTTCCGCAGTGGAGCACGAGCAAAAAGATGAGAGTGAAAGGTGGGGACAGAGTTAACTAAAGGGGAGCCGATAGGAGGAGCGCATTGTGGCCAAGGTAGAGGAGATGGAATGATTAGAGAAGTAGAGATAGACAAAACGTGTTATTCATCCTACGACGGATCTAGTAATAATCTTTAAGCTGTATACAATAGTAATTTATAAGCTGTTTTAAATCGAAATCTAATTAGATTGAGGGGAAACTTAGGCGTGGTGACATATCAAGATTCATAGTCCATCATTAGGAATCCTGTCTCGATTATGGTCTAATCATAAACAGAGAAAATTTTTGATAGGTCAAAAGTATTCCTCCCAAGATTATTTCATTATCTTCCACTTGGTTACACTCACAATCGGTTGCCTCTATTAGATGAGGGAATAAGAATAATGCACTCCATTTCATGGTGAATTAATCATTCCCATAAACTAATCGTATCTATTTGATTATTGAGATCAGAATTATGAAAGCGGATAAATTATCAATAAAAGAAATCACAGAGAGACGCAATCAATTCCAACGGTCAATGGAAACTATTATTGCCAGCTTTTCCAATTATCTCACCATTACCGAAGATGCAAAAACAACTTAGTACCATTTTCATGCCAATCTACCAACCTATACATATCTGTGTATGAAGTATTCATCAATATGTATTGTTAATTGAACTGGAATATTTTCCAATTCCTTCGAAACTATTTTAATTAAACGATATTTATGCTGCAGACAGACTTGTTAGTTCGATATATTCTATGTACACATACGAAAATGCTAAGGCTACATAAAACATTTCGAATTCAGTTTAATCTTTTTGAACGATAAATGTACAATTTTCCCATAAATTTAGCAGATTGACTGATACTTTTTTATAAAGAAACGTAGTAGATAATTTTTCTCCTAAATGAATAACAAGCCTTTAAACGTAAGATAAAGCTCGCAATATTATTTTATTCCCTTCCCTCTTGAGCCATTGCTCATCCCTTCAGCTGAATTTGTAAGAATATTTTAATTTCTTTATTCTAATTTTTCAATACTATTCGTTGTTGTTCAATTAAACATTGTATGTAGCAACCCCTTTTGCGAACTCACCGTTACGTAAGAAAGCATGGAATTAAGTTCACTTTTTATCCTGAACTATAAAACCGTTTATAAGCCGCAGGGTATCAAAAGAGCCTATTGGCCGACTGTTCCATTCTCTGAAGCAATAAGGAAGAGGGTTCACTTCCGCTACTTCAATTGTACCTATATAATACTACTGTATCTCTTCCTTGTGCGATTCTATTGTATTTTTGGCAATCTCACAGGAGAGGCTGTGTCATGGTGACGAAACGTGTACGAAAGGAAATTTACCTTTATGAGTACTCAAGAGTGAAAAATTGTATGAATATGAAGTTCATTTATTCCAATGGTATGATTTGGGGCGACTCCGCATCTTATTTACGATATTAGGTATTCAATGACTGAATAACCTCCTGGTATTAAATTTTTCTTCGAGACTAACAACTTAATACGGATATAATATTTAGTAAACTACATTCTGTTATATACTCTCAATATCTGTATAATTTTTAGAGTAATCATTTTAAATAAATTTATCAGAATCATTAGAGATGCTAAATGTAAAGGAGTAGCTTCATTTGAAAAAGCGAATACATATAGGATTCGACACATTCATCCGGAAAAGCAAATACATATACATAGGAGTTGCGTAGATATTTACAAAAAAATTGTGTCCTTCATATATTTTATTCTAGTGTAATAAAAATCATAATTTCTCTCTAATTTTTAACCCCGCCAAAAACTATGCACGTAAAATTAATATAAATTACGAAGAACTACATCAGTGCTTTTATAAAAAAGGTCACATTTATCTAATAGTTCATTATTTTTATAAAAAACTGCGTTTGCTTACACAAGTGATGATACTGATTTCTATAAACACAACCTAAAATAGAATAATGGAGAAGAGGATATTTTTTCATATGAGTAAAGAACAAATTGTAAATATCATAGGAATCCTAGACCTAAATACATCTTTTTTATCCTCCTACTAAGTAGGAAATTGCCTAATTAGATGGTAATCCGCAATTTTTATAATTTCGAACAACACGATTATTGAAATAAAAACAGAGCCGTCTCTATGGAAATAAAACACTAACAAAAACCATGGTATTTCAATCTTCTTATATAAGGTACCACTCTAGGCTGGGCAGTAGCAAGACAAGTTAAACTCATTGTATTTCATTAAAAGAAAACCTTGTTACACTGCCGAAAATACCACTTTCAGAAAAAGAGCAAAGAGATTGGAAAAGTCACTGTCCCCGTATTTGCACCAACTCCACCCACACATCGCCCACTTGCTCCTCTTCGTTTATTTGTCCGCGGAACATCTTTTGAAGCAGCAGACGCTGGTCCCTTCCCACGCGCACACAGAATTAAGAGCCCCCAAAAGGACACTGCCTTCGCCCATAATGGGTATCCAAAGGCCTTTCCGAAATTAGACGACCACCACAGTGGCCGGAGTCTATTGATCTTTCTTTTCAAACACAAAAGAAGTCTGCTCCTTTTTTCTGCATGAACAATAAACAAACTGTGTAACCGTTACGTTCACCTGTAACTATGGGACCGATTTCCGACCAGTTGGGTGGGATTATATCTGTTATAATTTTAAATGAATCATTTTGGTGAATGTTCGTTATTTTAAATGGTAGAGAAATAATTTACAATATGTGACGTTTGCGATGAAAATCTATATCTCAGTGATAATGAAACATTTTATTCTAAAGGTGTTCTAATAACTTAATGAACTACAAAAATAAATTATCTATACTGAACTAAGGGAATTAATTTATGTATATGACGTAGATTTACTTGACCAATAATTAAGCGTATCTCTTGTACTAAGTTCTGTATTTTTCTGATGTTCACAATACGTAAATTGTGTCTAAATACCTTTAAATATTTAGTTTACTACACCTCTACATTTAAGCTTCTACCAACCAACTAATATGCATAATCCCCGAAGGAAAATACTTGCATTCAAAAATAATGCATTTCCTCATACCTTTTTTACACATCCCACTTGGATTGAGGGATTGTCTCCAAAGAACCATCAGAGAGAAAGAGACGTTAAAAACGTTGAGAAATACGTCACCAAACACACGACGTAGTGTTTGTTTCGTAGAAGCCACGACCAACTAAAAAATCTTAGGAATCCCTAATGAGTCTTTTGTAGAAGCACTTTAATTGGTCTCTCTTGAGTAAACATAGGTGAAAGCCAAGTCGAAAGAGGGACAATGAAAGAGTCAACACCTTCAGAAGACGAAGCACTCTAACGCTGAAGAATATCCTCATCTAAGGGAGTTAATTGATTCAGCAAGTTCTAGGTGGCGGCACGAGAATCGATGGCCAAGCGTCGGGTTCAATTAGCGGCCGAAATCTTTCGGAAAATTCGACGGGAAAGGGAGGTTCGGGAAGTAGAGGGAGCTGTCGGACACCTGCTAACGTCTTCCGATGATTCGGCCATAATTAGCAGCTCGGGGAATAATTAACTTGGTAGCTCTGGCAGCTTCCCCACCTGAGGTCAGCCAAGAACAATGGAGTTACGTCACCCGAGTGGAAACCTTGACATGTCGAGTGGCAACCTCGATTCCTTCGCTAAAAATAAACTAGGCGAAGAGCCTTGCGCACGTTGTCTTTCGTTCCGAAAACAGATCACGTAGGTTTTCAGATAGGCGTGAATTTGCATCTCCGCCAACGTACCGCAACGATCTACATGAATCCATCAAAGGAGGGTGTTCGACATTGCTGATCTGTCTCAGGATACCTTCGTCATTCTGCTACAAAGAACTCCTATGTAAATTAGCGAATACGATTTCAGAGGGAATAGTTTTCCGATGCTACAGATGTGCTGTTTTTTCCCTAATTTTTTACAATTTCGATATTTTTTATATTTCAAAAAATCAAACACGTTAGGAGGAACTTTTATTTTTTATAGTATTGTTATTTTAATTATTATTCTATTAATATTTAGTGTTACTATTTTATTTTTATATTATACGTATATTATGCAAATTATAATTAGATTACATACTTTACATTTTGGGATATAATTCATTTATTTATCTACTAGGGAAGTAAATTAAAGTAAAACAAAATTTGACTATGTCCATAGAAGACACTCTTTTGACAAAATATGATTATGTCATATGTTGTCTTATGATTGTCATTTTTCCGTTAATCCTCAGTAAGTTCGACCAGATATCGCCAAAAAGTATTGATTTTACAAAGGAAAATCAATAACTTATCAGAATATGAAAATATGTTGTCCGAAATTATGAAGTTTACTTTAAGTTTTTATATCTTTAGAGTTTTAAGTAATGATAAACAATGAAGCTCTCCTTATTTTTATCTTTTGAATATACATTCCATATTGCTTAATTATGAATATTCAATTACTGAACTATCTGAATCTAAATCTGAAGCAAAAATTAATTTTACAATGATTGGTCTATCTGTATCTCGAAAATTGTTTTCAACATTGTCTTCATTGCAGACTTGTTATCTATTGAATTAGATATGATGCATCATTTATTCAACATCGTTACAAAAGCCTTCGAATCCTTATATCTCCATCTTTCAAAAGGGTCAAGAATAATCACAGTAAAAGTAAAAAGATTTTTAAGTTCCGTTTCCACTCACGAACTTGTTTCAATCAAAGATATCCTATCAATTTACTCTGCAGAGGAAGCGGATAAGTTTCGGAGGTTGCATAACCATCAGGATAAATGTTTCCCACTGGCTCATTACCGCGCCGATACATCTTGTTACAACATGAATTACCTTTTAGCTCTTCCTGGAATTATTTCGGTATCGTAAATTTCGAGTACTCCATTCCAACACGGCTTTAAAAATATAACGATCTGATAGAAATAAAAAAGAACATCGATATCTCCTGGAAATAAAACTTAATCTCTATAGAGCACTTTCGTTAAAAAGTATCCTTTACGAAAATTGAATCCAAGTCAACAATAAATTAAAAAATAGAAGTTTAGAGTGAAACGAGTAGCTAGTTGAATAATGATTTTGATATTCATGTATCAAATAATATTTTAATTAGATAAATATCTCATCATCAATGAAATATCTTTCGAATGTATCATTTTTCCAATATTTTAATGTAAGCTGATATAAAACGATACGATAATAGAAGGCATGAGGAAAATATAAACTCCTTTAAAAATATGTATCCATTATTCAATAGTTGTACGTGTATAGTAACAGCTAACCCTATTCCATGAAGTCATAGCTGAAAATAATGTTCAAACAATAAACGAATACTGTTTCCATTGTTTGTTACTCAAGATGCACTAAAAGAAACGAGGGTATCCATTTTACAGAAGTGATCACAAATTTAGGCTTTACTGAGCTTGGGTTATGATAAACACTTCTAGTTAAGACTTTGAGACAAAACGAAATGCTAAATATTACATTTTCTAGGATAACTAAAGGTCTACAACATTTAATATCATATGCCATTCCTACAATTAAGAAGAAAGAATTAAAACCCCTGTTGAAATCGATTCAGTTAAATACAGATATGTATTTCTAAGTATTAACCACCTTAGAAATTTTTATTACTATCTCTTCATTTCGATACGAAATTTGTCGCAGTAACATACGGGATACAGTCTACGGAAATAATTTAGAAAGGGTTTCACCATCAAAGAGATAAGGAGCTTCCAACGATCTTATTCACTCCACTCGCCCTCTTCTTCACCGCTAACATTTCTATCTACTCGGAACCTTCCTCGACAAGTAGAATTTCCCTATTTCGCGTGATGCTTTCCGTCCTTCCCATGTTCCTCCCTCCGCTACCCAAATACCACGATTTTCACCATCATTTTCCGCACACCGAGAGCCATTCGTCTTGTCCGCAGCCTTCTTTTTGCAGCCTCCTAGTTTTGTTTACCCCTGGACGGCAGACCCCGTATCGTTCATCATGCCTCCGAACTGGTAACGCGCCCTCTTTCGATACGAGATCCTTCTGCAGATCTCTACGACCATCCCTCCAGATAGCGCTGCCTTAGCCCTCTAAAACGGTGGATAAATCATTCCCAACGGCTCCTCCTTCTTCTTTTAGCGATGCTCCCATAGGCAAAACCCGTCCCGCATCCTTTTGAAAACGTTCCTCATACTGAGTCCAATTAGTTAAATGCGGAGTGGACGTTCGGTATCGGAGATATTTATGGCCGCTGACCGTGATTTCTCGCACTCACCTTAGATGGTCGTAGGGAGAGAAGCAACGTACGTAGGATCGCGTGCTCTATACCGCGAAGACGTGATTTAAGAGTCCACGTCTGCGTTGGAAAACCTACTCATTCTTACCGTGGGGTTGTTCGTCCGACCTGGATGGACTCCCGTTACTCGTTAAACGCTCTATGATTTACCGATGCATTAATTGCTGTAATGAGACAAGGTGATTCAATCTGCCCCTTAGCAACTCGAGCAGCTGCATACGCACAATCCGGAGGCTGATAGTTTTTAGCGATGATGTAACTTCCCCTTGTACTCGTTTATGATAAATTATTATTATACTACATCCGTGAGTGACAGTTATTACATTTCGAAAACAAAGCTTTTGATGGGTTTATGGGTTTTCCTTTGGATATCTATAAAGGCATATCTTCATGTTATACGATAATAATCACTCAATGTTTTGCTCAACTGTGCAAATAAATTAATCAATGCTATGTTCATAAGTTATTAAAATGATTAAATGGACATTTTTCTATATTATATTTATTAATGTGTGGTCCGCGGATGGGTTGAATCAATATTTGCGCAAAATGGATGATAATGAAGATAATCATATACACTTATGCTTCATCCCCTATATACTGAGTAGATTTGACTTAAGAACTGAAATTCAATACTGACCAGAATCATTCGTATAGAGTAACAATGGAAACTGATGTCAGATCATTCCACAATAATACAGCGCTTTTCAACCAATGATACTATAGAAGCATTTAAGAAGAATTCAGATATAATAGATATGAATTGCATTGACTGACAAAGAAAAAATGCAACAAAAAAGAATGAAGAAATAAAAAAAAGAAGATTAGCCCTCTCAGTTGTCAACTTATAGACAATTATCATAAAAAAAACGATGATATTGAATAAATCAACAAAATTTGAATACATGGAACAAATTACAGAATCCAAGATCAAATAACACGTGCGTAATGGGAAAGGAGCGGTGAGTTGAATGCTAAAAGTGAACCTAAATGCCCTCGATATTTCATAACAGAAAAATAACGACGGAACAAAGGTGTACGCTGTTTATTCCCGGAGATTTTTTTGAATTTGCGGAAATGAAACCATCATGAGAGCGCTTCCATAGGAGCAAATGTGGAATGGAAACCAAGTAAACAGATCCCATGTCTTTCACCGCCGCCAAATAGATTAGCTCGATGTTGAAAATTGCGATGCGATCCAAAGCCGAGGCGTATATGGTACCGCATAGCAACGCCGATAATAAATACTGGCCGTGTTCCCATCAAACATGCACCGAAGAACGTAAAATAATTCCCATGAGAATTTTCAAGAGTTACTTTACATTTGTCGCCCTCCGGCAACCTTAACACTATCTAATCCTACGGCTGCAGATTCCGTCAAACCTAAAAATAAAGTTTCGAACTCAAACCCTTACGAAAAAATCAGAATTAAGTTTCATGGTTATTCAATATACTTATCATTAATATTCAATTTACGAAATATACAAACACTAATGTTCAAGCTAGATGGATACTTTTGGATGTTTGTTGTAAATAAATATTTACTATTGTCATTATCATCAACAAGGGTTGCCCATTTAGTTATTACTTCTAAATGTGTTTCCTCTAGCCTAATAAAGTTGTAACACTTCCAGAAAAACAAGACTCTCCGTTGGTTGATATAAAATTAATTTCATTTCTTAAAATAGGCGAAATATTGGTTACCATGATGGTGGTTCCTAATTCGCTCATTTAGAATACGTGGCAGCTAAGAAGCAAACAAACCTCTTCTAGTTTTCAGAGGGAAATTTCAATAGAATATTTGGATCGCAAAGCTATTCAATATTATTATTCATATCATTATTGATATTATCTAAGGATATTTTCTTACTCGAATCTAATATCTATAATTTTCAACCAACTCATATTTATAAAAACCAGAGTTATCGATGATGGTTACAGAATCATCACCAATATTGTTTCCAATTTATAAATAATTATCTTCCTCATCTTTCCACCATTAATTTATAAGCATTGTTTCAATACTACTGTTTCTATAAATTGATATTCGATTCGATTGCCCTTTCTTTTACCCGCATAAATGGTCTTAAGACATATCCTCAGATGTCAGTCCTATTGCTCGTATTGCATCAATCGGAAAGTGAAAGAACAGGTAGTCTATAACCTTTGCTATTCATTCATTCACAAGTGTGAATTGTCCTCTTCTTCGCAAGAACTCGTGACGAACCCTTTCGTTAGCAGAGACCCGTTAATGCATTTATCCACTCAGAGCCCATTCATACCGGAAACCGCGTCTGCAGGTAAATTTGAGGGTAAATTTTCCAATGCTAGAAAATTATTCTTTTTTAATTAGAGTCATGCCTAAAGTGTAAAAGTTTTTAAAGCAATTCTTTAAATCGTCTAACTTTTCTATTTATAACTTGCTTTGAAAAAGGAATGTTAGAATGAAAACTTTCTTTGCAAACACTTATTTTATTGAACGACAACTTTTCAGTCACGTAGAAAGTTAGCTAACTTTTACTTTTAGATTTTATTTTCAGATTTTTATGAGTTCTGATGTTTGAACTTTCCAAGCATTATACTGTTCCATTTGCATGGTATGAAATCAAAGGAAATACTTCTGTTAGTTCCAGAATTTCACTGATTTGTCATGTATGCTTCTAATTGCATAATATAAAATGTATTCTTGGAAATTATAATTTAATTAATGGCGTGTCACTCTACACGACATAAATTAAATCTCCAATTTAAAAAATTCGAGGAAGAAAAGTAAGGTATTTTAGTGAAAAATTTCAAACGACAAATCACCTAAATTCGATATGAAATAACACGAAAAATAAGCAGGTAATAACATACTCATCATAACAATACTTGATAACGTATAATAAGCCACAATATTTCATGAAATCTCTCGACATATAGATGAGATAGAAATAATCCAAATATGCTAAGGGGTTAGAATCTTTGAATAAAAGATCGCTAAAAACTGAATATGGTTTTAGCAATCCTTCAAAATCCTTTCTGTGTATTTATTCCATCTCGCCTACCTCACGCCGCCCTCTTCCTCGCATCATCCCTTCACCGGCCTCCTCTTAAGAGAGAGCTACTTTTCGTCATCCACAGTGAGATGCATGAATGGATTGCTTCACATGACACCGCATCTGGACGAGACACCTCGACAAATCCTCTCTTGGAACCCTTGCAGAAGGGCGAGTTCCGATTCGAACCCCGTCGCCCCCGATCTCTCGGAATCATCCCCGGCAGAAGCTGCCCTTATCGCCGCCAGAAAAAGAAAGACGTCGCCGTAATTGAAAGCTACGTGGGAAGGGAAAGAAACAAAATGAGCGCAAAGTGGGTAATGGAAGAGTGCGACCTATCTATAATCTCCGCGGAGTTTTATTTCCGCGAATTCGTTTTCCTCACGACGCGATGCGACTGGCAGATACCCGCGCTTCCTTTTTTACTCGCACCTCACTGAAATACTCCCCCATTACTGATTTTTCCCGCCCTGATAAGGAACGACCATTTCCGAGTATAAGAGGATTTCCATCCGCGGGGTGGAATCAAACGGAATTAAGGGAAGATAAAAAGGCGCGGGTGATTTCAATGCGGGATAAGGAGTAGTGATAAAAACGGAAGAGCCGATTGGAGATTTCGAAGAGGATAGTAGATGGTAGCGGGGGAGGAAACTTGAGGAGGCGCGGAAGGGAAATGAATGGGCAAAGAAATCGCGGTGGAAAGCAAATGCCGGGGAATGTCTTAAACTACGAAAGCGGATGCGGAGGAATTTTTCCCTTTCGGCATTGGACGGGAATGTGGAGAGATGAACAGAGTCGAGCAACACACGCATCCTAGAAATGCGATTAAACTTCAGTGCGGCGTATCCGAACGACTCTGAAGTAATGATTATCCAGAAGGTAATACAATGAAAGCATTTGTGCAGAATGGATATGGATGTGTATGCCACATGTCTTTAAGGGCAATGTTTATTGGTGAATATATGGTGCATAAGGAGAAGTTTATATGCTCCGATTTAATCTAAGTAACAAGTAATCGCGGAAGATACCACAAACTTCTATTACTATTCCATTCACAATAGTTGTCTCAAGGTTGCATTTCTTCTATAAAAGATGACGCATTTATCAACCAAAATTTAGGAAAATTCTTTACCATGCATTAAATAATTAGCTTTCCTACCATAAATTATTTTTTTAATTAGAAATATACATTTATTACCGATGATAAATAAAGTGAAGATTCTTAATAAGGATATTTTTGTTTAAATATTCTGAGAATTGAATAATTGAGCGATATTGGATGAGCATTACAATAATATCTACCGTTCATAAACATTCTAGTGTTTTTATGTAAACTCAATTCTGCTTTTTCCTCTTGGAAACGTGATATTGACTAATAATAAAGAAATAAACGATTTGTCTCCTGAATGGATCTAAGCCTCAAAACCATTATGATACAGAATACCCGCAGAATGAGACAGCATCGTTTTAAATTAAATAACATTGCTAGCCACTTGACCGAATAGAAATTAGATTCACTTATAATTCAGATTACCTCACGCACGTACGCGATTACTTGACGCAAGATAGCAACCAAATAAACTATCTTGTTTCCATCCTCTTGAGAAATAGCCGCATGCTTTCATAATATTCCGCGATCTTATTTAATGACTAATTTCTCGCCGAGGGACGTGTATGCGGGATCAATGTTAGATCAAATTACCATTAATCCAACGCAATGAGCGTGTGAGGGATGCCGTGTAATTTTTAACCGCGAGTTCTTCTCGCCGTGACCTTGGCACCTGAAGTGGAATGTTAATTCTACAGAAAAAGGATCACAGAGAAGAAGTTCATAAAAGCGGAGACCTTGAGATAAAGGCATCTTTGGATTTATGGCAGACCACTCAAATCGTTACTCAACTATGTATCCAGTTTGAATGATGGAGAATGAACATCGAGTCGAGAAAAAGGAGTAATTAAAATCTTTTATGATACAAAGTAAGGGAATTCCATTTTCTTCGCGAATGGGACCATACTTCATGGAATCGTTAGTAATTGACTGCAGTAGTTATTTCAACTTATGATGCAGAAAAAACGACTGATACGTGGGAAGCAAACAGGCGCCTATAGAAATAAAACAAGGGGATATTGGTGATTCAAACGATAATAATGGTAACCATAAAGTGTGATTAACAATACTTAAAATCTATTCACATGACATAGGAAAGAGGTAAGATATTGCTCAAAAAATAAGCTAGAGAAATATTAATTCGCATCCTATAATTTTAAGTTTCTCTCTCCTAATATATTTATTTAACTTCTAATTTTATCAACTTAAATATTAACCCTTAGAGAAACTTTGAAAGATATTTTAGGCGTAAATCGCAAACTCGAAGCCTAACACTCTTCTGTAGCCACGCCTTGTTGCTGAACCATAGTCATGTATTAAATTAATGTGATTTACTAATCTATGTTACCATAGATTTTTAAAAATATTTATGCCTACAAAAGTTCCAATTCTCCTCTGCACCAAGTCATCAGCGTAAGTCTAAATAACAAAACATGAACGAGAACTTAATTCGGAAACAAACAAACTTGAAATAACCCTTGGCTGAAATTTATCGCGTACTTATAATAAGTCACCTTTGAATAATACAGGGAAAACTGCTTTGTGAAACCGTGAAAGGAGATTGTTCATCGTAGCTCTGGATATCATCGGAGACGACGGTAAAATGACAGTCCCGCAGAATACAATGGGGGAAGAAAGAGGAACAAAGTGCTAGAACCATAAGAGCGCTCTCTGGAAGGTTGGGAGCTGAGACTAACTCGCAAAAAATAGATGTACGGAGATGGAAAATAGAGCAAGAAGCTGAGGGGGTGGACGGGCGAGGATTGAGAGAAACTCATTATGAGTGACGCGGGTGAGCATAGGGAAGCGAGTGCATTGAAATGGGAGGGAGACAGTTCGCGCTGTGCCTGAATGGGGCGGAGACATGAGCCGAATGATTAGTGATGCTAAAAAGTCCTGGCGCACCTCTTGTCGCGGTCTCTGGCTTGGTTGACAACCGGAGGCCTTGGAAAAGCTGTGCCGTGGAGAGATTATCTTTCGCTTAAAGGATGACGGCGCTGTGCGGGTGATGAGGGATGACCCGCAATTGAAAAACGTTCACCAATAAAATCTGCGCTTCTGAATTGATATTTACGGTGTGGAAAGGAAGGTTGTGACGCATTCGATGCTCCAGATTGAGTCGTGAATTCTTTCGTAAAATGCAAATGTCAAGATGCGAAAGATGTCAAATGAGAATATGGCATTCGTTACATCTAAATGATTAAAGATCTGAAACGAAAGAATCATATCAAACCTTTGTTATGAACCCTAAAAGGAGAAATGTATGCATATAACGGATAGAATTGTGTCCAAAGAGTAATAACATTTTTCTCATTTTTTCATAAAATCCGAGCCGAAGATTAAAAATGAATAAATATTTAATTACATCCAAGTATAGTTCAAAATATTAATTATTAATACCAAATTTTTCCTATGAAAATACGAAGCTTTACTAATACCAAGCAATCTATAAATGCAAACTCTTCTCAAGTTAAAAAAAAAACATTTTACCACTCATATAAGAGTATATTCACCTTATAAATGAGAATATGTCTTCATTGGTAGGTAATCCGCGCAAAAAAACTCGAATAACATATAAATTACCATGGATAAGGAGGAATTCGATGTAAGAAAATAGAATTAATACCTATCTGATAAAAAATAGAGGGTTGCAATGAATCTAAATTCAAATTCTTATTACGATTTATCGAAGTTGCAATAAAGTGTGCTTTTTAAAGGACAGAAAAAAATACATTAATGATACCTTCAAACGTTGACTGATAGTGATGAATAGTTACAATTATCGAAAACAAACCATGAATATAACTATGCTTTGATGGATGGATACATGCTATTGCCACAAAACGAAAGTAAAAACAGCATGGAAAAGGATCTAGTGAACGGAAGAACCTATTAAAAAATAATTAATCCACTAATTTTGAAAAAAATCTGTTTATCTAAAATCTAAGAATTCCAGTGCATCGCTGATGAAAATGGATACGAAAAAATAAAAGCTAGAGGCTGTATTAATCTTGCTCAAGTTGATTGTATTATTGAATTTCCTTGATAGAGTCAATACCCAACAAGGTGCATAAATCGAGTTATAAAAACGAGTGATCTATGCTTACAAAGAGGCACAAACGAAGTGAATGGCCCAAGTTAACATTGAGATGACTTTGGAAATAGATAGGGCGTTTCCGGAGTTTTTTAACGAAAGAGCAACGAACGAGATTAACAGGAAGAGCTGAATCAGATTGAAAAATAAAATTTCGCGACGTAGAATGCATTAAGCGCCGCTATCTCTCCCTCTAAAAAGAGCCTTCGAACCATCCCCGTTTCTTTGAACGCGTCTGCCACCAAAAAATTTATAACCCTCGTTAAAAACTAAAAGATCTCATCGAAGATTCACGCCGCGACCCCGTCTCCCATCCTCCGGAGAAAAAGTAATAAAACATCTATCGCGTCCAATTACGACGCGGGGAGGAAGGAAGAGATGGAGCGCATAAACACATGGATTGTCACGCCTGGTGAACACGCGTGTCAGTACATCTCAGCGGGGAGAGAGAGGGAAGGTTGCCACGCCCCCTATCTCCTCGATTACTCGAGATGTTTATAAAGCTTATAAACTTCCCTCTGATCCTCTGCTCCCAGGCGCACAGTTCCTTGTCTTCGACGCACAAAGCAATCCATCTGCTCGAGAGATATTCTCCACCCAATACGAACATCCGTCTGCATGCGATCCATGAAGTAATAACACTGCGACCTCCTGTGGTCCTGTATCCAACGCCCAACTTAATCTCTCTGGCCTAACCCAACACTTTGAGACCTTAAGAGCAAGCGGTTCCTACCCCCACGATATCCCCTCACGTTATTCTGTAGCCAGGTTCGATTAAAATAGGGATTTTTTGATGCTTGAGATATGTAGAGAGCTCGGTAGCTTATATTAGTTCACTTAGTTGCTTATTATTTTCCACAAAGTGAAATCTATCTACTTCAGGCGTTGAAGTCTCCTATCTAATTAAGCTCATTTGGCCGTGGTATAAATAATTACTAACGTATTTTAATAATCATGAAAAATTCGGTTATCAACGCTAAAACAAATCAAATTCAGCCTTTTCAAGGGTTTATTTTGATAAATTATGGATTAATACATAAAAATAGCCTTTATTCCAGTGAGCTTCAGTAGAAATCCTTTCCCTTAACATGAAATTTATTGCTCAGTAATAGTTTAGAAATTATGAAGTTTTCAATCAGATGTAAGTATACAAAATTATCGAAATAAAGGTTACCGTTTCAACCATCGAACGAAGTGAAAAATAAAATAATACATTCGGAATTTTAATTAATCGTGAAACAATAAAACTGGCTCACTTAATCTCTCGTTCTCTAAAGTACAAACGTTCACATCTTACTCTCATAGACTTTGCTTTTTTAGAAATAAAGGTGAATTGAATGAAATTAATAACAATTTATTTATAATTATCAACATCTACCTACTATGAACGTGCCAGAAAGTCCTGCATTAATCAAAACATATAATCAAGCATCCGTATTGCTGAAGATATTTGCTCAAGTACTAGTTGAATTATTCTAAGCAGTGAACCTGTGAGTAAGACACTCAACGCTGACAGATCTTGTTTAGATATTTGTGTTGTTGTTGATCTCCATGGTGGCCTTGGGAGGCAGGACACGCTGTCTCGTGGAAAAGTAAACAAGCGAATGGGACGAACGGAAATGGAGGCAAAGCAGAAGAAGGGCGCGGTTTAGATACAGACAGACAACGAGCGAAACTTAAGCGTTCCCTCACATTACCGACGGAAAAGGTAAATAAAAAACAAACCAACTCCGCTCTTATCGTCTGAATTCGTAATTTTTAAAGCTTTTTTGTTTTCTTTCGCGTGGATAGTTAGAAGTGCCAACAAATGCATTGTTCGCTTTGTTTATTCATGCCTTGGCGGAGTTTGTCTGCTGTGGGCGTGCAAATCTACTTATGCGTGAATGGTGAACTAATTCGAACATCTGTACGCATCTAAGTGGGTTCCTCCTCTGCCTTGAATAGGAGAATGGCGTATAAACTTTCATCCAAATGTACCCTTGTGATGTTTTCATATTCATATACTAAAGGAGATTAAATTCACTTATCCTACTGTGGAGCAAGATGACCTTCGGTACTTCCATGAAGCAAAACTCTATTGTATTAATCTTAGGGAATTTATTCAGCAAATTTGTTCGCAGAAAACAAAGATATGCACCTTTGAACATCGGTGTTGCAAAACTTCCGGTTGAGTGCAGGTAATCTAAGAGACGGCTAATAAAGTTATTGCGCAGTCAAATCACCGTATCCCCACAGCAATTAACTCGCTTATATTACGAAATAAACGGTATAGGACAAAAAACACTAGAATTTTTTTATTTAACTAAAATTACTCTTTAAGAATTGAAAAATTGCAATGGGAAAGATCATCTTTGAAATATGATATCTTTATGATAATTCTCTAAAACCTAAGAGCCTAAGTTATGGAAAAAATTGATAAAATAACTAACAATTTTTTTACAGAATTTTACAAAATTTGTAATATATCAGGGGAAAATATCATACAGATAAAATACACAATTTTCATAAAGCTTTATAGAACGCTTAACTTCAATTTTTTTAATATTTTTCTCATAAAAATAGCTAAAAATGGAGAGGAATCGCTCAAGAACAATATCAACCATCGATAAAATGACGTCTTAAAATTCGGTTCATCGAATCAAAATTTCATGGAAATACTAAGCAAGAGTTTTATTTTAATAAACACAAAAATATCCATCAAACGTTAAACTTCTTCAATTTAAACAGCTTAATACCTGTCATTTCATTTGTGGTTAAATGTAAAAACTTAATGAGTTCACATAAGGAAAATAAGTTTATTGAAGGCAGTATTTTCATGTTTACGAATTCAATTCGGTAGTTTATTAATCAAGTGAACGTTTAACCTTATTAAAAACGCTATTTAGTGTTTACCTAATTAAACCTTAATGAAGTATACAGAACAAGGCTCATGAAAAAGCTAATCTAAGAGGATTGCGACATTGCAGGAAATTCTCCTCGTACAGCTTAAGGAAAACGAAAAATGTACAAGGTATTGCATTACCCAATTTACTAATCGTCGTATGCAGGAATCTCCATCCCACATCAGCCCATTCAAACTCGGAAACATGCGAGGCTCGATTAACACGTATGTCTCCCGCAATTTCTAACCCATCATTCAGCGAATAATGGGCTGCAGTGATTATAATGCTGCGATATAAGCCGACGCAAAAAACAAGATGAGGGTTCTTGAGCCAACAGAACGGTCGGCGAATGGCAAAACAGTGGACGTAGAACAAACGAAGGAAGCATCAATTTTGACGTTGGCGGCGACGGAAAAAATCCTAAAGGAAAGCGACTTAATTATCGTCGATGCATTGTCTCCCATCCTCAATCGAACCGCTTGATTCTGAATGCGCGAGTGTCTCCTACCGGGCGGTGGATCTAAGTCAACGTCCATCCATTGCAACTGAGACAATACCAAATAATTTTCTCACGTCTTTTGATGGCGTTCGTCAATATGACGGCTAAACCCTTCCACGAACACTCGGAACTCCGCCCAAGAGATTAAATACTGCTTTCTTGTTAAAAAAATACAATCAGGCTTCCACCACAACTCCGAAAGTATCTCTGTGTACTATCGCTCTGGAAATTATTAAGAATACATAGAAAGACCAAGTAATTAAATATTTAAAATAGCTAAATATTTAATGCCCAATTCATTTCCGATTAATTCACCGTAAATTCAACTTATTGTATCAGCAATACGTCGTATCCACTCGAAAAAGTTTTGAAAGCGCACAAAGTAAATAGGTCATTGATAGTATAATGTGTGAAACGTAATACTAATAATCAGGTTAATATATTGGTTTCACATCATCTTCGATAGTCTATGTGAGTAAATAACCAATTTTAATAAACTGCGAATAATAATTAAGTTTTCCAGATACGAGTTCAGCTATAAGAAATTTATCTCGCCGTAGGATATCTTACTATTTGACGAGTGGATAGACTAACGTAATTGAACAGATACCCTTGCTTTATTAGAGAGCCTTGAAACTCCCAACGCCTCCCTTTTAAAGGCTCATCGATTAGAAAGAAGATACCGCTTATGCCACACGAAGCGACTTCCACATCGCTACCTCCGATGTCCGTAATGCAGAAGATGAGTCATTAGATACTAAAAATAAATGCGTCATATGAATCATGGGTACCAATTAAGACTTTTGATGTTAAGAACATCTCACGTTTCTAACTAAAATAGAATTGCTTAATTTATACTTTAATTTGAAGCAACAACTATCGACAAATAAATAGAAACGAAAATTATCAAGTGATTAAATACAGAGAATATTAAAATAGTGCAGTAGAATATAATCTGATGAACCCATCTTTTAAACCTTAAAAACCCTTTATTTATGCGTAATAAACTTCACATACTGAATTTTTTACTGCCTACAATATCCTCTGCACCTCCAAAGTGAATGACAAGGTGCGATTTCGACAGAAATGACTTGTGGTCACTTCGGTAAAAAAAACTAGGAGTCTAGAAAAAAATTAAGTCGGATGATATATATTTTCGGTTTCGTAACAAAACAAACTAGATATCAATAACGAGGCTGGGTTAGAAAAACAAGCTGTGAGGTTTCATTTACGTGATAAATATAGGAATGACCTAAAAATATCCCTGAGAAATTTAGACCTACAATCCTTCAAGAAAATAAACAACCAAGTAGAGCATAAATAATATTCTAATTAAATTCGCTATTTAACATTTTCTTTCCATCCCATTCTTCTCCGACTCTTTCACGATGTTTCCTTTCTTTACTACTCTCCTGGGAAAACAAATCTGCATCGAGAGCAAAAGTTAACTTAACCAAACGCAACCCAAGTGTTTACAGAGAACAAAGAAACGCTCAAGAGTTTGAAATAACGATATTATTTATGTATTCGCTGTTAAAATTAAATTTTCCTCATCAAGCATCATGAACTTAAAGCACTAAAAGTATTTCGAAAGTAAACATTTTACAAAAAGAATTCTCTATAAAAAATTACATATTTTTTCATTCTTAAATTCTTGGAAATTCTTCTGGACCGCGACATTTTTATCATTACGTCACATATCTGAGACAGAGCGACAAAACTCCATGGGACGGCAAAGGTCTAGCGAGAAAAGAGCTGTAGTTAAAGCAGCAGGCACACGCTGTTCTCTTACACCTTCACATCACCCACGACATGCACTCCCATTTAGATTGACGTCGACTTAAATCGATTCCGACGTACAGTCCCACGTACTTGACCCTCTTCTTAGCCTAGCGCGAGCCCTACGTCATGCGCGTCGTCAAACCTTTCGTGGAATTCCTTTTTCAATAGCCGGATGCGTGGAGTGATTACCGGACCATATTGTCTCCTCTAATATGGCTACCTTTCCGATAGACGCGTTGGCTATCACCCTTGTATTTGAGCGTACATGCAGCGTGTGACAGCCTTGGGCGGATGGGTAGGTGGCCGATTGCGTGTCCGACTGATGCATGAAACGTAGCTTGTTGCGAGGTCGCGTTCTACGTAGAGGTCAGGCTAATATTGTGAACTTTGGATCGGAACAAATTTTATAAAGACAAAAACGTTTCCCATATTTTATCTCGATTAACCAAAGACTACGATCCCAAATCTATTTACAAATGCAGTAAATAATTTCCGATTGAGAGTGTTCGGGAAAGGAAGGCAATCAAAATTATAAACACACGTAAACTACGATAGAAAACAAAAACCAAGGCGACAGATCGTGGGAAGATAGCAACTTGATGCATGAATTTCTACATCAATTGATGCCATACAGATACAGCTAAGACCGTGAAATTGCCTAGTATTGCATCCTAATGGAGCTTGAAATTGATCTCTTGAACGTTCGAGGAAGAATAACTTTCAATATTTACATCCCTAAGAATCAGATAGGTTTAGGATCAAATAGTTTTGTTGATATTAATGGTTAAAGTGTACCTTAATTACTCTTTGCCAACATTCACTGATAGTAAACAATAAGAAAAAAGTTTCGCAAGAAATATCATAACAAAATGTAATTTTAAATTTGAATTATAGTTCCAGACTTGCCCAAATACATTTATGTCAAAGGAAAACATTATTTTCTCATGCGATGCAATTTTATGTGGGCCATCCAAGTCCCATATTTTCGCCTTGAATAGCAATCTACGAATATCCTATCATAGATATGGTACTTTTTCACGAATTCTTTGTGTACGAAAAATGATTTAAATACCAACAGCAAAAATCAACACAGGAATTGTAAAAACAATAAAATTTTAATTACGATGCATCAAAAATGAACTACCATTTCCTCAACTAATTTATTAAATCCCTGCGCTAACTTATTGTTCTTCATTTTTCTATCTCCATAAATCATCATGTACCAATGAAAGTGGAAATAATTTTAAAATTTGGATTAACTTTCGTTAACCTTGAATTCTTTAATAATTCTCCTCGTATTTCATCAGTGCATCTCCTGAACCAATCGAAAAATAATCATCAATTAAAACTTAACCAATATTTTACAGCATCGTTAAAATTGATTCTCGTAAAATCATCGAAAGGTGAAACGTATTGACGCGAAAAACAATCAGAGGTCACCCGAAAGAGAACCGATCGCTTCATTACGTAAAGATATATCGCGCACTTTTGCGCGTAAGACACGTAACCCTGAGAAAAGTATTTTTTCTACGCAGATGGCGTGACTGATTCCGTGCGTGGTGAGGTCACTGGATCGACATCTGTCGAGGGCATAAGCGGTGATGCAACTCTCCCGAGAGTTATGTACACGCGACGCGGGGAATGGACATTTTCAACGGCTGCGATACGAAGGGCACAAGAGACTTCAACGCTCGGATTTTCATCCATTTTCCCATAGACGCTGTGGAAACTCATTTTCGTCGCAAAGAACCGGCGATTTCAAGGTCTACTCCATTACAGTTCTTGGAAAAACAAAACGGTATGGCGTGCATCAATCGAATGGGACTTTCCTCCTTCAGCGTGGGGTTACGACACGTAAGATATTCCTTTGAAAAGCGGTCGTTCTAACCTTATTCATCTTCGAGGGGGCGAAGCAATCCGAGAGGTATGCAACTCTGCGAACTCGACTCTTCTGACTTTTCATGGACAATTGACTAACGCAACATTCACCATTAAAAAGCAACTCGGGAATTTTTCTCGGTAACCATTGTCGTCGTGGAAACAATCGACAAGAATTACCTATGAGATTCCATCACTCAACTACTTTCTGAATAAAAAAAATAGTGATGCAATCCATTCGCCACGCTGACTCACAGGCTTGTTCGTCTACTCATGCTCCCATTTTTATGGTCTTAGACTCTTGTATGACTCCGTGCCTTAAATTACCAATTGTGTTTACCTCAATTACATCAAATTTTTCTATAAAAAAATGAAAGTATCAAAATGCTGCAAATGTTCATCGTACGATAAAATTTTCCTTGTGCTGTAGCGTAATATTATAAAGGGGATTGTCTATAATACCTCTCAAGGATATTTACAAATTGAACAGCATCGAGATATTTTTCCTACCGTTTTCTTTCATCAATTTTACATGAGAGCAAAGACAGCAGTTCATTTTCAGTTCCGCTTCCTCTACTTCAATCGAATCTGCTCTCGTCCAACAATTATAACATCATTCCTTCACATTTTCTCAAATAAAACATTTCACTATTTCGAGTTGAAATAGTGTATATTGTGTACATTGAATGAAAGAGAAAATGACAGATAGCTTACATGCGTCCAAACAAATTTGCACTTAAAATTAGAGCATAACTAGAATTAACATAGAAAAGATAATGTAGTTAAGAGGTTCGCAAAGGTTGAGAATGAAATAACTTAATTTTCTACCTCTAATTCTTTCTGTGTGGTCTTATTGAGTGAATCCAATACTATAGGTCCAAATAACAAATTTAAAAAACCTCCAAAGAATGCTCGACCCTGAAACCCCGGCTAAAATGTAATACTTCGAAGTAAATATATTTCCTTGAATTTATCCTTAGTTCTTCGTGGTTCACGCGTATTTAAGAATGAGAGTTTTATATGATAAAGGGAATACCTAAATTCTTTTACTTGGTTTTAATTTACGGCTACGATTAAACAGGAGCAACTTAATGATTTGATAACTCATTGATGTACTAACAAGTTATAGAATGTTTTATTCATAGAATCATAGATTTGTGCAACCATAACCCCAAGGTTTCCCTACATAGCATTATGACTCAGAGAGAGTAATGAAGGCAACCTATCTCACTCATCGTAGCGACTAGTATATTACATTTTCTTTCCAATTTTTGTCACGTAAGGACGTGGGAATTACTTTCAATCCTGCCTTGCGACTGACAACCAATTAAGCACAATTGATGCATTACTTAATTTCAAAAATTCTTTCTCTTGTAGATCCTCGTTCATTAACTTAATTCTTTATGCACCGTGCAGAGATGCCTAAGAATTTATAAACTCAACCAAAATCAATTTTCAGCATCACATTTTTGTTATAGTAATAAACTTTATTTGTTATATATTTAATATCAAATATCCACTTTCCCACAAATGTGACGCAGATGCATGTTTTTATTAGCATGCATGGATATAATCCGTGGGGAAAGAACTCTATGGAGGCCAAGGTCTAAAGACGCTGCGTTTCTTGGGTGACACGAGGTCAATGCATCGTTTCCCACGCAGCACTAAATTGACTCTTTTTAGATATAACTAGATAAGCTAGCAATCAATTCAAGCAGCTTGCAATTTTATTATGTAGCGTGGCCTTAACCTAGAACCTAAGTTGAACATGCAAACCTTTCCCCAAATTTGGATCCAAACATTTTCGTTACCTATCGTCAACAACGAAAACTTAGGAACAACAAAACATGAACGTGATGGAATCAAGGTTGATGAATAAGGAAATTTCTCCTGTTCTAATCACCTTTTCAACTATGATTATTTTTTAATAAATTCGAACATCGTTGATTTTGATTATATGAAGGTGTACCATTTAGTTCAATCTATGTAAGAATGGCAACCTATTCGTAAATATCCGCTGATTTTGATGCTTTCATCAATAGCTCATAAAATTCCCCATTCAAACTCATTCACATAAGTTATTCATAGTAAAAAGGTCATTATAATAACTTTTCCAACATTTACCCATTTATTTTCAATTTAAACGAATTTAATATATATGGCAAAGAGAATTATGAATTATCGCTTAAGTTTAAACTTGAAGGGCGTCTCTCGATCACTCTCTCTTCGAGAAAATTTAATTATTCTCCGAGAAAAATCATCCCCTAGCCTTTCTAAAGCGAGCACGCATTCATCACCTGGAGATTTCTCGGAAATTGGTAAAAATGCACGTTCTCATGGGACCTGCATATGCGGAGACTTAAACGAGCGGAACTTGGCAACGAGCATGAGAAAATGCGCAATTCAGCTGTCATCCGCCTTCGATATGTGACCTCGCGTCTATTAGCAAACGGCAAAATCTCAAAGAGCTCTTTGTTTTGCGAAGAAAAGGCGTTTCGAAAATTAATTTCTCCGCCTTTCGTTTTCCGACCGACTTCGAGGAACTATGGATGCCTCTTAGGATTCGCTAATGAGTCGCCCGTCCTTCGCATAACAACTGCTCAATTGAGTGATTGCACGAATCCGTTCCGCCGAAACCTCTGCTGATGAATGGTGTTAACAAGTGCTGTCACGCCTGTGCTTGAGAAACGCCTAATCGATACGTAGATGCTCAAAAATAAATTAATTCCCATAAATTGTGCCCTCGAACTTGAAAACGGAGGGAATCGCAGCTGAATAAACATTTCCTCTGAGTGATTAGATGGATATGCCACAAGCCATTAACATTTGAAGGGATAAATAAGAGTGGAATAATGACTAAAACTTAAACGAGTCGATCTGAATTATCTTCTGGATGTTGTGGTTCGTTCATTCCAAGGTCTTAACACTTAGAAACGGCTAAATGGCACTTCACGAGAAAGCATTGCAACGCTTAATGTTTTCTTAAATACTTGCTCTGCTTTTTCATTCGCCGATTCATAGATAAAGTCACTCTAAAATACATATAATACATATTATAAAATATAGATAATTGTGAATATTATATGCATGTTATTAAAGGATAATATTTTTTCGATGACCTCTGAAATAAATACTACGATCAGCAGACTGTTGGAATGCTATCTGATGTATACAAAGAATAGATTTAGGTATAATTTACAGCGGTGATAAAACTTGGCGTTAAGTAACGTAATATTGGGACATTGTTGAAGAGAATAAAAAGTATCAGTAGGAGTTGAGCAAGAAAAAATATCAGAGCGGTTTGATACTTAGTATATATAAGCAATATATTTTAAATTCCAATTTAAAATTTACTTTGCATCACCATTTCTAGAAGTGAGATACAAAAGTTGATGCTCATATTATTATTTATTACTATTATAACCAGTGAGTCTAAATACAAAGGTACAAATCAGGTGGCAGATTTATTATACATTTAATGAAAAATACTCTGAGAAGATTTCGATAATCGTAATATAAACATCAGAAATATTTAATACAGCTGAAATGGAGAGTATAAAATCGATAAAACGTGCATCGGTTCTTTTTGATGTATTATTAACGAAATAAATAGTAACAAAGTGAAAATGATCTAAGAACCGAAAATAAAATAACTGCATTCAGTAATAACCCAAACCCAATCCAAGTAATGAAATAGAAAAAGAACGTATAACATAAATTGCACACATTATTACGAAATATCCTAAACACAATCCACGGTTATCGTACCGCTTCTTTTCATCTCACCCTCTCGTTCATACCAAAAGGCATATTAGTATTCTCCGATGATACACACGGCGCAAACTCAATATCGATAACTTAAGACGCGAGTTTTTCCCTCCTTAAGAGTCCATACATTTATCGCGCGCCATCTGCGCGAACGAACCGGAGGAACGCAAATGGGAGAGCGCGCCGATTTTATTAATTAATTTACGCCACACTTCGTGGATTCCCGACCCCGTGCACGTCCTGCGCATAAATTGCCATCGCGGAGAGGAGAAGCCCAGAGGCGCGGTTTCCATTTAAAAAACATCGGAGCCGATTGACATCTGCGATCTTAACCCCCTCGGCTATGCCGCTCGCGACCGCACGATGGATTTGCTCGCTTGTTTTATGATCGTGGAAATGCGTTTCTTTCGACCGCCGGGTAATATATCCATTCCTTTTCGCGGATAACTCTTGCATTCGATGGATGAACTGATCGACCGTTTCAATACGGCTTTCCCATAAAAATAATCGATTAAATGGCATCTCCTCTTAATTAGGCTTCTCTGCAAACAAAGCACTTCTGTGAAACAGGTCTTCCGCGTGCTCCTCTTTTTTTTCGGTTGAACCTCCCGCAGCGATGGTGGCGTCGTTCCTGAACGGGCGTACTCCGCTTTTATTGTCTTTGAAAGAACCTCAGGGCGACCTTCGCATTGCTATCTTTTATTGAGGCGATTCTTTTTGCATCTTCGGATGGAATTAATTGGAACAAGCCGCTTTGGTTTAGAAGTGAGCGGTGTCATTGAAATGGTACTACGGTGGGTCTGAGAAGGTATAGAGAGGATGCGATGCCTTAAGGATATGAATTCTGCAGAACCTTGGGTGATACTTTTCCGAGAGGTATCTCATCTTTAAATTGCGCTGAATAGGAGCTGATTATTTAAAGAAAATATTGTAATTTGGAAAAAGGAATATTCAATATTGTCGTATCCTTTGTAGCTTATCGATTCATATCCTACCAAAACGATATTTGGAGTTATTTCCTTATATATTCTCCCTCTTTCTCTCATATACATTGAAAAATAATACTGATAATGAAATATTGAAATATAGATTGAATACGAGAAAATGTTCTCTATAACCAAGGGTCGACTAAGAACAAAATCCCACTTTTGTTAGAAAGCATCCTCAAGAAAGGAGAGTAAATATGAGGGTAAAATACAAATGTAAATAAAATAAATAAAATATACATATCATGCAATAAAATAGAAATAAATATAAAATGCGTTGTACTTTGAAGAAAGTCGAGAGAGGAAGTTTAAATGAGCTTGGAAAAAATATTTTGATTAGTAATACTTAAGTAGACAGAAATTATGAATTTCATTGCTAAAATAGCTTGAATAATATAGTTTTAATAGATTTAAGCGTACTCAAAAACCAAATTCAACCATAAATAATGTCAGGGGATATGAAAGTGCTTGAACGTTTCTTTAAAGCTTGAGTTTTACCTATAGTCTGTGAAAGGTGTTACTTGACTTTCCTTCTTGCAATATTTCTCTCCTTTAGCCATTAAATCATGATGAAATCAACTGGAAATAATCCCCCTGTCACCTTGAAATACCGGAAAATATAATAAAGTACATGAAGAGGGGGAATATTCTTAATTTTTTAACTATTTTGCAAAAACTTTTCGCACGTTCTTGAACGAAACATAGAGATAGTAAATTTAGCAACCCTTTCCAGAGATCTGTAACATTTCAATGGACTAGTATAAGAAATTCAATGATACTTAATAATCAATGAAATATTCTTTATTTACCTATTATATATAAATATTTTTTTTAATATTCTTTATCTAACCTGTTAAGAGAGATGTATTTTTGTTTTTCTTTACTTCGGAAATGCATTTGAGACTGGAGATAATTAAAAATACGATTATTTCCAAAATCCCGATTTTGCATCAGCAGTGCCTCCTTTTGGACTTACATGACTCTATCGAACTAGTACGTCAAGTTGTACTCATTTTCCAACGACGCATTCGCGCGGACCGAGACAAAGAAGAATCACCTTCCGCACGTCATAGTAATAATCTTCGCCGCCTTCAATTGTTTCTTTGGGAAATAATTTAGCGACAAAAAAAGCATCCACGGACAGATGGATTTCACTCCTTCGAGTGTATTGCATTACTAGCAGGAAGGGGGCAGGTGGGAACGCATCGTCACGCAAGAGAGGTATGAGGTGCAAAAACAAAGGAGAAAGAGATGAGGGTCGTAAATCGCCGATGCCGACGTTCAATAAAACTCCTCCGAGTATTCCCATTTCCCGCTTTCTTTCAGCGATGCGGAACCGAGGTGTTGAGAGGGTGTGGGGGAAGCCCGTGTGCCATGCGAATTTCTCCGCAAAGTTAACAACTCTCGTATGTGGGGAATCCCTATCGGGTCCATCCCTGTCCATGGATCGCCACCCTTGACATCTCGCCAGAAGCTCTCGGAATCAAAAGAAAAAATACGCATCTTCGGTATCGAATGCATCGGGAGAAATGCAGCGATTTTTTTATGAGTAATCAAATCTATAATTCTTGAGTTACAGTCGAGATTCCCAGTCGCAGTTGATATACGCAGTTGTTTCTCGACAGAATATCTCCCGGTGAGAGTATCTTGATGCGCAGTTGCATTCCTTGAGGGATAATTACGACTGCTGTCGTCAATAATCTTTCTTTATATACTCAGGATGGTTTCTGAGATGCTAGTCTATTACTTCGAAGTAAAATTTGTGTATAGTTGCATAAATATTATTCGATATTTCGCAATATAGGAAAGATAAACACATAAGATGTATACACTTCGGTAAATAGTAAAAACTAATATTGCTTGAAATGACTGCATTACTGACTGAATCTATCACTACGATCATAAACTTGTGATATTAAACATTCTTTAGGTAATTCATATTTATAAACCTATTCTCATAATATTTTCTGCTGTATTAGACCTAGCACCAATTTCATGAAGATTAAAATTTATATTACGAGCTTAATTTCTTTTATATCAATTCTAAGTATGAGTCTACGTCAAATAATTCCCAATAATTTAAACAAAAAGATATATTAAACTTAAGATCAAAATAGAGAATTACGAAGGACACTGTAACTAGAAAAATATAAGACAGTTAAATTTACGCTCACTTCGCTTAATTATGCATGACATAGTTTACCACTCAACGCTGTAAAGGAATGGATACAACTTATTTTATGAATTAGCATCACTATCACTTTATAAACCTAACTGTTTAAAGCAACTTATTTATATTACTATTGCTATTCATTATCTATCATTACAAATTATGACTCAAGTTTATATTGTAATCATCTAATCTTGACCGATGATTACGTAATTGATGTATAAGTAACAAATGATTTGAGCACACCTGGTCCAGATTCTGCAACTTAAGTTCTTATTTTCCATTCCCTTGATTTCTAATTGCGATAGAACTGAATTGTCAAGATGCATCTCAAATCTTTTCACAAAGTTTCACACTTTTTAAAGTTCTTTCTCTCAAAAACGTACAGAGTAAAAAATAATGAATAATAGGAGAAAGTAAAAGACATGGATCCATGAAAGTGGATCCTCAGCTTGGAGAACCACGGAAAATCTTCAAATTTACATATCAAAGAACGCATAACCCCTCTCCTTTAATACATCATCAACCTCCATTCATACCCTCAAACCTTCGCGATAGAACGACGCAAATAGTAGACAAACGCATTCTAACGCAGCACACCTTCGTCCTCCAACCATATGAGAGCGTGGGAAATGAGACAAACGCACACACAGGAGCGGTGTCTACCTTGAGACTCCATCTTCGAACGTCTGCAGTAATTATATTAGCCTTTCGTGGCACTCGCTTTATCCTTTTGTCTCGCCCGACTACCACTACTTTTTTCCCTGCCGATTCTCTTCGCTGGACTTCTTTTGTTTCAGCGAAACCCACTCGCCCTATCTCCCCCAGCATCCTCCGGGCTTTTTTATCCTCCCCGCCCATCCTCTCTATCCTCGATGTGTTTCCTCTCCTTACAAAGACTCTGCTTACGCCCCGAGAGATAAGACAAACACCTGGGTTACTCGGCATTGTTGGGCGTAGGAGGAGCCCGTCTTATGCGCCCGGCAAACTACAACGGCTCTCTGCAGCTACCCTCTTGGAGAAGTGATGGAAGGAGACAGAAGACGCTTTTCCGCGAGTGTCGGGGGTATGTGTTCGGAGAGAGAAAGAATTCCCTTCCGCAGAAAGAGGAAAATTTCGCCCCACGCCCTCCAAGCACGGGGTCGCAGTATTTCTTGCCTTGATGCACCTGTCGAATTATGAAGCGAACTTATATGAAATATTTTAGCTTGAAACTGTTGACATATAACATAGGATGAATCAATCTGACGCTGTATAAAATATTAATAAAAATTTACCTCTGAACTAATGCTTTACTGTAAAGACATCTTTCGTAATCACACTCGTTAAATCTTCAAGAGGCTGAAGTATAGATATATATAATTTAAAAGCTGGAGTATATCCCTATTGCAGAATAATATATTGTCGTAGAAGGTTAGGGATTTCTCTTAATCGACATTTATATATTTTCTTTTTAAATGAAATATCATGAATGATAGACCCATTTGTCTCTTCATTGCTAATAACTTGCTGTTAATATACGAGTTTATATGGAGTTCTAAATCGAATTTCGCTGTACTGGTATTGTACTTTACTATAACTCTGAATCATTAAATACTATACAGCTTATTCTTTTTAATTCTTTCAGTCAGTTAGATCGCTCTTTAATCTGCATTTGCTGCACTGAATACTGTGTAAATGTTATTGAAAGAAGATAAATGAGAAAATAGGAAAACGAGAGTACTGAGACACACTCAAAAACACCCGTAAAATTTTCGCCTTTAATAATTAATTTCCAATGTGTAATTTTGCCCTCTGCCATCTTGCTCTTCAATGTAACCCTTCATTATCAATACCCTACCTTCAAAACCATCACCACTGCTTCTTTTGTACATCCATTGACCTAGACGGAAGGAAAAAAAAGTATCGGCGGCAGCCTCAAATGCTCTCGTCCCTAATGAAAGCCGAGCAGAAATCGCCGCTCGCTATTTTGCTTCGGAGACCACCCAAGTGGAGCGAAGAAGATTCTCTGCACTGCAAATCGTGGTCAGAAATTACGAGCCAATTCCACCATTTACTGTGGTGAGAGATCGGCAAAGTTGTTATGGAAACTTCGACCCGTATCAAAACAACGCCTGGCATCTAGGTCGTTATTTATTATCTAGGCATGATGTCGATATGGGAATACCATCGCGGAACCAATTTTTCTTAACGAAAAATTGTAATTGAATTTAAAGAGAATAAATATGAATGACTTGCATATGTCTACATATATGAAGGCATATAAATATTATATTGATTGTATATTTGCCTAATAATCTTGCTTGTGATACTTAATATAATGGAAGAGGAAAAGTTCTGTAAAATATACTTGATATGTACATCTACTCTTTTCTGAATGTACAATACGAATTTTTGCTTCTTTCTAATCCCCGCATGTCTAAACCAAAAATGTGGAATATTTCATACTCTCGCTGGTACTACGCAAATCAATAGTCGTGGTAAGACCTTTCTTTCAGATAAGTGAATATATTTCATAGGCGCAAAGTTTAGAGGTAATCTACAAGTAAATTTCCAAAGATCTATATTGTTCAGGGAAATGATCTCAAATAAAATTCCTTTCCCAACTCAAGGACATGATTCTGAATTATTCTTGTGAGCTGAATACGTAAATAAAGCATTACAATCACTCGGTAATCTTTAAACTAAAGGGGAAACCTAAAACAGAGAGTATCATCCCTCGAGATTGGGGCCTTAAGCACCCAAAATATCACTCTTCTATTGATGGAGGACGAACTGTGCCTATAGCATGAACGTCGAGGAGTCGAGGACTACCTTGAACGTACCACATGGCCTTTGTCATGCACCAACAGATTTCGTGTGCATAAATATATCTTGCCGATATGTTCTTTTTCTTCGACTAATCCGTACGTGACAAAAGAAGATTTTCTGCTTCAACGGAGGTCTCAAATTGGACAAACAAAAACCTGAAAAGGATTCGCTTAGTGAACTTGCCCTTGATCTTATTTTAGCTCTCGATAAAAAAATCTATTCGTCCATTCGATAGCTTTCAAGAAGTTACCAGGAACGTCGTACTATCTCGAGTTATGATATCAGCGTTCGTAAAAAAGTTGAATCACTACGAATCAATTCACGAGGGTTTGAATACTCAAGACTCTTTGATCGCATTAAAAAAATGAAGAGTATATACGTCAGACGAGTTCACGTTCTTGATTTATTACTGCAAATGAGCATTCATGATTCGTTTATAGTACTAAAGACAACAATAATGATGGTTTTGCAGGTGTCCTTCACGAAATATATGAGTGCGCATTATACTTGATGATATTACGGATAATAGCCAAAGATTGAAGCGTGCGTTATGCTTGAGTGCCGATTATACTTGGGAATTTGAGTTGAGTCAAGATAATTTATTTATTTAAGGAATTTCTATCTTTTGTTTCATACAAGGTCGTGTTAGTTTTAAAATAGTCCTACCACATAATTCGCTTGCCATAAAGTAAAATGAATAGTGTTATTGGAAATTACATCTTCTCTACCGAGTTACTCTTATTTACATCGATCTATATTTCAAACACATCGGGCTGAAGGTGCGGCAGAACGGATTAAATTCTTTCACCAGCTGCATCCAATATCCCGCTCGTGGTTCTATATGCAATAAATTTTCCCCTTGGGACCGCGCCTTGCCATCCACTGTTTACTCGTATGGTAATGCGTCACACGGATGTCATGATTTCTAATGGCTTATGTCATAATGCATGTTCGGTATACTTGAGATAGAGAAGTTCAATGTAACAACAAATCTGTCAACTGTAATTGTCGCAACATTCAACAGGTAGATCATGGTCAGCATACGAATCGACGCTTCGTAGATGTTTTGAAAATATGAAATAATTTCTAAATAAACTAAAAAAAATAGACTAAAACTATTAGCTATGAAAAACTAAAAATTATTATAAGAATTTCAAATTTGAAAATTAAAAAAAATTAATTACGAATGCAAAATTTTCGCGCAATGACAATTTTTCGTACTTAGCAAGAAATCTACGTCTTTACAGAAAACATTCTGATTGTTTTCGTATTGAAATATAAAATAAAAAATTTTAGCCTTAAATTTATTTATATATGTGAAGTAGTAGCTGTAATAAAGTCAATTGATTTTCTTAGGGACCGAGTAATTAAGTAAGCATTTTTATAAAATTCTAGTAAAATCATAATAATAATCATCATATACTTTTTTATTCTTTATGAACACTAAGAAGAGCCATCAGACAAATGACTTGAAGATTTCATATTTTGATTATAATATCAACATAAGAAGCCGAGTAATACACCCAAACAATGAGCAAGTGTAAGAGAACCATCATAGAAAAGTATGAATGGATAGAAACTCCTTTCCCAATAGCACCCGGTATAATTTACGATGAATATGGCAAAGTCTCGCAAATCTACTTTGACATTTTTAGGCTAATTCATTACGCATTTATCATTCAAACAGATCTGAAGCTTGTTTCGTTAGCCTTCATAAAGGACAATGACATTATTTCTAACGATGCCTCGCCTAGAAAACACTATTCAAATTAAATTAGAAAAATTTATTACAAGATGATATTAGAAAAATTGACGAGTTGGCGTTTGTCTAACAATGGATAATAGGTACAGCTAGTCTGTCAAGTTTAAGATTTACTCGTGAAGACATAGAATAGAGATGCAAAAAAATCCCACAGTTGTACAAGTGATCAAGACGATGGGGATATAAATACCCAAGACATTGACTCTCAACCTTGCAAAACAGAGTCCTTCACCACTTCCTTACACTATTTTACTCATTTCCTGGCGTTTCTATGTATCTGCTCAAGTGATCTAATGTCTTGAGTCTTTTGTTGTCTAACACGGGGGCAACGAATACTCTCATTAAGATTCAGCAGACCATTGCAACCTATGAACCATACTTCCATACACTTACCAGTCCAATTTCGCAATGCAAAAATACCCACGCGAGTATATCGCGGTTGAGCGTGACGAATAAATTTCATCTTCATTTCACAAGGTTTGATAGTAGATCCATACAGTGAATGATACAAATCTATGTGCTTTTTTTGTATTTGAAACTGCTATCCACAAGTCTCGAATTATTAAATCAAATGAACCTAAAACCTTCGATCACAAGTTGATTGTTCATAACTGATTAAACTCGAATCTGTTGTTAATTAGATTAAAAATATTAATTATAAATTTAAAGCTACAAAAATTTGTAATATATACAATGTACCTAAGTATAAGCTCACTTTTCAAAATTTCAAGCTTCATGGGCTTACCTATTGTAAATTCGCAGGAATATTTAAAATTATATATTGAGACTACTCATATTTCTCTGTTGTTTCAATCGATGCTTATTCATCCGAAAAATATAAATAATTAAGCACCGAATAGAAAAACTTAAAATACATGGAAATAAACTAACCAAAATATTGATGCCAAGACCCAGTATCCCTTAATCCTCATTTCAGCATTTTTCTTATTTATAAGGATGTATCTAGAAGGCGTTCAAGGTTAGTGATTCAAAAAACCATCCATGCACTATTGAAGCTCCTAAGCAAAATTATTGTATTCCAGAAGTGAGGAAGTATGAGCTCCATTACCTCTTATCATCGCATAGCAACGAAATTATATAAAAATTTACGGATCTAACTGAACGCAAGTATCCAGATCTGTTTATACTTAAAATGAACGGTAGGAATTTAAATATTCATTGAATTAACTTTTCTTTGAACCTGGTTTGAAGAAAAGTTTTGATTTTAAGAAATTATTAGGCAAATATTCAGTGTAACTTTAGTGAAAATTAAGCCCAAACCTTCTTCTTCTCTTACCTTATGCAATTTGCAATCAGTAAAAAATAGAATCAATCTCGCTAAAAGGCGTTCGAACAAAACGTCTGAAAAACAGCGAAGTAGAAAGAAGAAGGATCCTTGAAGGAATTTAATGAGAGGCAAATTTGCATAATTTTCCGGCACTTTACTCTGACGCGGAATGCATCCAAAGGTTACGAAAGCTCTTTTAAACAACGTTTCGACATAATTCATCCAGATTAGAGCTCCCTACGCCATTCAGAACTCCATCAATTGCATCGCTTGTGACACACGGTAGAAAACTTTCCGCTGAGTTGCTTTCTTACGTGGGTTAAATACAAGTTCCCCGTTTAAGTGTTAAACCTTGGGTTGATATCAGATGAGCGCTTTTTTTCTCACGTGTGCTCTGCATTCGCGGTTGCAAAAGCCATTTATTAATGCATTCATTCACGTGAGAATTCAAACGATCGGAAAATAAGACGAGTGAATAGACTATCTCGTAATAGCATATGCTCTTTCATAAGTATACAGCCAATCGTGCATTCTCAAGGATATGGTACCTATACTATGAATATCAGAGGACATTGATTAGCTACGTAATATCTATTCTTATCCTAAACTATAATTTGTAAGCTCTGCATTTAGCAGAGTGAAAACAAACAATGATGCTACTAGAAAATACTACCTATTATAAGTGTTTTCAATTTTTACGTAACTAGGGCTAATACCAAGCAATCCAATGAATGTTCCATTGTATCTATCTACAAATTGTTTAAAATCTGCTAAACAAGCAATTCAGAGTGACGTCGATTTTCTCAATAGCAAGTATTAAATTCTGTGCCGCGCTAATTTGAATATGTTAAAAAAGTAAAAAGATACAACAATAAAGAAAAACAACGGTCTTTTTTAATAAGATACAAAGAGTATAATCACGTATCCATAATAGAGATAATATCAGTTACTGATGATACGATATATACTAATGATACTTTCCTATAAAAAACCAAACATAGAATTAAAGGAAAGCATTCAGCAATATTATGCGCTATGAATTTCATAAATTTGATCTATTATGTTAAAGATCGCGCAAAATGAATAAGCTTAGAGCACTATTTTGAGATAAATTGAGAATAGAAAGCCTCGTATCTGACCCCTATTAACGACATCTTATAATATAATAATCTTAAAATACTTTAAAAAGTAAATATTCATTTTCATATTTAATTGATTTTCTTATACTGTATGGAGATGAATAATCAACGATGGATGGAACTGAAAAATGGATAAACATGAATTATTTATAAGATCGAATATAACTTAATTTATGCCTCAATGAACATACAAATACCGGTTCAAAGTTACGTAAAGTAGTTGTTATGGTATAGGGGCACGATTATTTACAATGATTCAAGATCCATACACCCACTCATTCAATTCAAAGCAATAACTCAAATTAATAAGCGAATATTACATTTTACACCACCATTTAAGATTTAAACCATAAAAATTATCATCTCTCGAGAGAAAGTCATCTAAGGAGATTAAAATCTTTTCACTTCTACCATAAGAGCCAATCTTATGACTAATCCAATATTGAAACTTTTCCATAATTACATTAAAGGCGTACATAAATCACAATCGAATAAAAACTAATGAATAAATATTTCCGTTAATAATCTTTAAAAATTCCCGTTTCCTGTAATCTTCGTGCGCTTATTGTCTTAATCACATGATCTCATAACTATTGTTTCTTGGATATCTTTGTTGAAAGCTTTGGTCATTTAAGATGCAATATCTCTTAGCATGATATTCTTGAATGGATTCCAAGTTATGAGTGAATGTGAAGTGAAGTAAACAAGTTAAGATAAGAGTGGGGAGGAAATGTTGATTAATTTATGATAGTTACCTCTATAATATACATCACTTTGTGGCCTCTAAAATTCAAAAATGTAGATCTTTTAAGGCAAAACGTTTGACTTTTAGAGTGCTTTTAAAGTTCATTCTAGAATTATCTGAGAATCTATTTTCTAAAACTTTATTGAGAATATATGACTCAAATGTTTCGTTTTTTAGATTCTCAAGAAACAGCTCCTGTTCTTTGAATCATAATTGCTGGCAACTCACACACACCTACATATATATAATAATCCTTATATGAGATATACCAGATATTATACCAGATAATTATGGGCTATTTTCACTATTTTCATATAATTTATGGGCTAATATTCACTGGATTAGACACATAATAACCCAAATTTAAGTCTAAGGAGACATTACTTGAAAAGTTCCTATTGTTACACTGATATTAAAAATGAACAATACATTCCACTTTTACTCCCTGTAATTTGCGGTAACTGTTTATAATAAACAAATTGTCATAATCAGGCACAAAGAAGATTATAGAAGACTTCATACGCAACGCAGTTATATTATCAACTGAATACTAATCTACGTATTATTCAAATGGATCCAGGAACAAAAATCAAATGAAAATTAGAATCAATTGAGCTGTTGAACCTCCTTCCGCACGCGATGTCATAACGGAACGGCAATTCGAAAGAGCAGAGTGAAATCAACCCGCGAATTCTTTCCTTGTTTATTCTGCGAAAACCCAAAGCGATGGACGTTCGGAACTCTTCGGTAGCCAATTTACATCCCTCTTTCGCACTCCTCATAACCGCATACTTAACCAAATGAGGGAATAACGGCGTTGGTGTGATGAAAAAAGAATAGCGTAATGCGACCTATCTCTCCCTTCGCTCGCCATCAAAGAGCGGATGATTTATATTCAGAGCGCTTGGAGGGAGAGCTCTTGCCCAACCCATTTTTATTCCTTCGGCAGATCGGCCTTGCTCACTATAAAACCCACCCCATCCGTTCGAAATGCGGAAGACTCGTGCTTTTAGATTCACGATAGGGTTTACGAATTCCCACGTTCGAGAAGGGGTAAATGCAAGGTCTCCCATTACCCCTCGGAACTTATGCTACGCCCAAAGCGCGTTTATTGTTCCGGCAGGTAGATATGACCCGAGTTTGATGGAAGACTGGTATGGGTCGTAAATCAGATTGTGCGAGAAAAGTGGTGGTATTCGATACAGGTGTTGCATTGAAAGAAGAGTTGCTTTGGCCTTTGGCTGCCCCGTTCACTTTTGCGTCTTTCATATACACGCTCCCCTATAATATTCATCGGTAAGGTTATTCGTAGGTGCATATTGCTATTGGTGATGAATAGCATCTGTTGGTATATGAGAAAGAAGTTTTCCAATAATGAAACTGTTGAATTAATAGAAAGTGGCACCGTATCATTATTAAATTTATTTTTAGTAAATTGCAGACGGATAGAGTCATTACTTTCTATTTCATACAATCACATACTTCTTACTCCGTTAACAAAAGCGTTCCAATCCTTTCTCTATATTCGGATAATGTTTTTCTTTTTATGGATTAATAAGCTTCAATAAATGTATAGTAATATGATGTCTTACCTTTAGCTATGCATAAGATAATGAGATGTAATATGACATAATAAAATATATACATGAAGGACAAAAATAGGGCAATTCATGGGTTGCGTAGAATATGTAATTCTAAAGTATATTTGTAGTAATTAGATGAGTTAGTAGATTAGATATATAAAACCAATCATTAGTGTAACAAATAATATTGTTACAATGTAATAACAATTTTTGTTTGATGCATACTTAGCCAAAATTATTTGTATGATATTTTTAATACATTTGAGGTATAAGAAGCACTTTCAATCAAAACGAATTTGTCCTTGTCATTTTAAAATGATTTACGTAGATTATTATCATTTAGACAGTATGAAACTCACCGAATGTTTCCTTCAAGATGAAACTACGTGTCTTTGGAATACATTTACGGCCTTTCTAAGTAATCGGCACCACAATGTTGGGAATGTTATCATAATTTTTCCATCGACGCTGGGTTTCGAAACGTTTCCTTCACAATTCCGACAATTTTAGAAAGGAAAACAATAATGCTGCATTCTTTTTACTTGAATGTATTTCCCGCAATTTTGTGTAATTCGACAACTCAAAGGATCCGATGGATTTCCAGTCATGATTCAGCTGTATATGAGTGTGAGCGAGGTTGATCGTGATTTGTTTTAGCGAATGAGGAATGGAACTTTACACGAACGATTCGATCCTTGAATATTTTTGTATTTATACGTAAAAACTGAGAAATGCTAAGTAGGAAAACTTGTATTACTTTTTCGTATATTTTTCACGTCGATTTAATGGAATAAGGATTTTTTTAAGGTTATGATAGCTTTAAAATTGGAATCGTATTGACGTATGACTAAGGAAAAAATCAAGGTTGAAAAATATAGTATAATGTCGAATAGTTTAACGTATAATCAGAACATGTTGCTTTCCTCATTTCCTAATCTTACTTGAATTATCCACCCCGCGTTATGAAGCTTATAAAATACCTCGTGATTTCACTTTTAAAAAATATAAAATGAAAACTGCTATTTTATTTTCATCTTGAGTTTCGTTGGTTTTTTTAATATTTTTAAATTTTTGTAGGATTATTTTCAATCGTTTTATGCCTTAAGATTTCCAATCCAAAAAAAATTTCGCTATAATCAATATTAAATTCCGAAAAATATGAAAAATATATGACAATATATTTCTACTTAGTAACTTTTATAATGATTCAATGGAAGACAATATATGTGTTCAATCATGACTTCACAGGTTAAAGTTAGCACATATGACAAAGCTGAAGTAATATAGTAATATCGTGGTCCACTAAAGAGAATCCTCACGTCATATGATGAGTGACATCTGCATGTCTCCGTCCAGTCACGGCTCAGTGACCTCTATGCGTTCCCAACGGTTGACATTTTAGGTTTTTCAGAGCGAGAAGACAGTGAAGGGCAAGTTTACTTCTCTGTGTCACGGGTAAGGGTCATTAACCCATTGGTAATTTTACCTCATGAGACAGATCCAGAAATAGCGTTATTCTGCCGTGGATGCTAGTATGAACTCTGGATGAGAATCAATAGAGCAAGGGAAATTCCTAGTGATTAATGAGAAGGGTCAATCGGAGAGACTTGTCTTTCATTGAGTATCGAGTCTTAGAATCGTCTAATAACTTATTAACTAATAAATTCTTAGATCAATAAGAACTGCTAAAATTGAAAATATTCCATCAATGCTACGAAGATTTGATCTTCATAATCCTACCAATAAAGCAATCCTTGAAAATCTACTAATGCGGCCTTTTTCGGTAATTGAGGTAGTTTTTGAACTATTAACTATAAAGATAGAACGTTAATTAAGGCTACAACAAAATAATTTATTACATGACTATGATGTTAATATTTTGGGCCATCTTCAGGTTCTCTATTATTTAAAGTTCGTATGAATAAAAATACTTCATAATACATTCATATCCCCCCATAATATGTGTATAATTATGAATCACAGTAAAAATTAAATTAATGAATTTATATCACTTAACTCCATTTAAATATTTCAGAGAGACATAATTACGGCAAGATAAAAATAATGGTAATTTTTGGAATAATTGTAAAAAAATTATACGAAATATTACTTTTTATGGATCGTAATAAATGTTTCATATTTTCCCATAACGGGAACTTGAACCTTGCATAGCCCACTATCATCTTTGTTGAAAGACCTCCGGAATATGTTTCAGGAAAAGCGGCGTTATCAAGTTACGTATGTTAATTGCACAACGGTATTCTTTCTGCTTCCCGCAGTGCGTCCGACCCATTGTCCTAATGAAAGCCTCAAGGTTGAATATGATAAAGGGATGGAATCGCGGAAAGCGATGACGGCATTCCAGGCATTTCCGGTGACTTTAATGACTGCAATTTACAGCTCAATTGCGATCACAATGCTGTTATATCACGAAAGATTCTTACTGACCTTGCGTATTCCCTATTTTCTTCGGAAAGATTTCGAAAGGATTGGAGCTTATCGCTAAACCTATTTGTGTGTTTAGTTTTGGTTCGTTCCCACTTTATTTTGTCAAATAATTAAAGTATTTTTGAAATTGGCAATAATTTATAGTTCAAAAGTATTTCTCAAATTTTTATTCTCATTCTCTTAAGTTACAGTAGATTTATTCTAATTTGAAATATTTAAACTTAAATAGAGAAACAGTCAGAAACAAACTCGGATAAACTTAGTTGATGTGAGGCATTACATTCTAAAAACTATATTACGGTTTTATAAGTTATTTTATCAAAACAGCAGTTGCACGCTGGAAGAACGCAAGTTAGAAGGTCACCTTCTTATTATGTTGTTTTCCACGAAGGCAGCAACAACGTTTTCGATGACAGGTGTTTCATTATTTATTTGATTACCTAACGTTGAGATTATCGTACATATCAGTAATTTCCTTATATGAAAGTAATTAAGTCAGAATTCCATTATAAATTGTTGCCTTCTCCTCCCCAACCTATTTTTTATAATAACATTCATACTATTATCTCATATGATTCAAGATTTTTCTAACATTCCCGATTTAGGCTCAATAACCGTAGTAACTGGACATTTCTTCTAGATGAAAGGAGGGGATTTTGCTATTTTCGTTCTAATAAGCTAGCGATCCGCTTATTTTCAACTAACTTTTGACGTCGTTAGACCTACGTTATACTAGGAGATCAAGTTCGTGCTAAAATCAAATTTCTAAGGAAGGGCTAGAAAATAAATGAAGGGAGGTTTCCAGCAACGATATTCAAATGATGATGCAAAATGGACAGCGAGAACAATATCTTCCAAAGCATGCACTTGAGATGGCAGAGCACCACACCTTCTCATACGAAGACAATTTTCTTGCCTCTCATTCGACACGTATTATATGAAGATGTTTAGTAACGAGCCTGGATTCCGACACGAAGAATTAAAGAGCTGCGTATGACACGCGTTTTAAAATGCGGCGACATGCAAAAACGCGAATGCATAATGTAATAGACCATTCTTAGGGACTCAGTCGCTGATGGAACTGATCCTATGCTGCAAGGAGGCGTCCAATGGCTTATCTCGTGAGTTTGAATTCATCTCGTTGGCAACTATTAGAATATTTTATCCTCTTTTAAAGGGATACTTAACGGTAAGTTTAGAAGTAAGACTGCCATTCCTAATAAACAAAATATATTTATCTACAATGATTAGGTAACCATTTCTAATTTTCACCCTTTCTTCGTTTTCCATCATCGATAAGCAAAACAGTTTACACAAATGTAAATTACGAAAGTATTATCTATCGTACATAAGCTTTCGAACAGTGCTAAACTGTTTTATGTAAAATTAATAATTCCACCATAGGTCAGTAAAGTACTCAATAAAAATAATCTTCATTGATCTTGAAAGGATATATATAAAGGAAACCTTTTTCGGAACAAAATTATCAAATTGCCATTCACCATGAATTTTTTGACTACGACTGAAAATTAAAAAAAAAGTTTCCTCTTTATACCAACATTTTTACGAATAAAAAATTCTCTAGTTTCGTAAAGGTATAACTCGAGGATGGCATAGCCTCTTTATCCTTGAAAATTTCGTAGTCCAAAAAAAAATTGATTCAGTTTCTTAAACAGCTGGTCGACAAAAAAGAATATTCAGGTGGTTCGAAAAAATTTAGAAGTATAAAGGCGTTTCCGACAAGCAAAAGTCCTTGAGGCTAAAATCGGCGGAAATGGATTTAGAAGTTGTCAAAATAAAGGGATAAGATATAAATGATATCTAATTTTAGTCTCTCCATTGACAATTTTATGACTTTATGACTTCCATAGGACCAAACTCTCAGTATATTTCAATTTTAATCCGTAGACAATTTTGTCGAACTACGTACTTCAAAATCTGCGTGAAATACCCGAGAAGACCTAGGCAACGCAGAGTGGTGTTACCATGCAACCGTACGGAAAACAAAGAAAGGGAGGGGACGGCCATCCGAGCGTGTAATGATCGAAAGGGAATCGCATATCCGGTGGAAAATTGATTGTCTTAAAATACATCGCAATATGAATCTGCGGATTTCTCAATCGTGGGAGACGTCCATAATAACCCTCCACCCCACAGCCATTCAACGCGGCCATGACTTTCGAAATAATTTAAGGTCTGTATTTTATGAAGAAAGGTACACCCACGATTCACGCACGAAAGTGCTCTGTGATTTGGAATTCGCTCCGATATAACTGAGGGCTTGGGAATGACCTTGTCGATGCAATCTGGGCCGAGTTGCATACTCGTCCTGAGAGGATAAAGAAATTTCGGTTGGGCCACAGATTTGTGTGCGATAATATAATTGCGAGAAAACGGATCGTTCATCTGCAATATCCCACGAATTATATAAAAGCAGTTGCGAAAGTTCCTCTAAATTCCTTTCCCAAGCACAAATCCCCAAGATGCAAAAGGACCGTTTCTTTTTCGAATTCGGCTTATACTATGATGTGTATAAATTGCTGTTTTTAAGGATTTATAATCAATTAAGTCTTATGGATTTTAAATAAAAGAATGCTGCTGAGAGATGCAAATTAAATGTGAAAATTAAGGAATATTAATTCTATCCTAGAAACTCCGTTGGAAATTGAGATATTCAGTGTCAAACAACTTAATATATTATTATTACTTTGGCAGCTCTGAAAATGTGTATACTCATCCAATTGTAGGTACATAGACGTGCGTAACTGTGCGCTTAATCCAACTACAGTATAAGAAAATAGAATAATAATTTATATTTATAACATTCGCCGTTCTTATTAATGAAATCCCAAGTTAATAAGTAACAAAGAGTTAAAACCTTTCGGTGTTCAAAATAGATCAGACGATTTTATAAAAACATGGCAGTTCAAATATTGAAAATTATGCACAGAACTTTATTACACATACGTTTGTGAATGAATACGATGAATAATTGGATCCTACTCAACTTTAAACGAGTATCGAAATACTTTATAAAAATTTTCAAATAGACTTCTCATAAAAAAGTAGCGAACCTTGAATCTCTCAAAAAAAATTAATGTATTAACCGTGACTTATATCACTCATTTTATATACCAGTATAATTTCATTCTGCTTAAATGTGGGAAAATTCTCGTGTTCAAAACTTGTGCAATATCACCATGCATCTGATGTCATATTACGTGGATTTTTTATGAAAATGCCATACCTTTTTTGGTAATGCAGGCTGAGAATGGCTCATAAAATTTGATGTCCTAGAAAGAACTGAATTGTCTTAAGCTTTTTCAGGTTGACAAATCAAAATTATGATGCATTAAGTTTCAAGTGTATGCGGAAATAAATTTTACTGTTCAGCAACGTCACATCAAAACATTTAGCCGGGAAAACGAGATGTTATCTACGAAAAGAAAAATGTTACGCACATAGGTCATCCATAACTTTCTATTTACCTTTTCTGGAAGAACGATTCTAAGATGAAAAGGGAAGGTTAACCTCATTCGGAAGCGAAATTTAAGGAATGCTAAACAAGAAACAGACTCTATGGATATGGAGAACACTATGAATTCAAACTGGTATTGTGAAACATAATCAAAAATGTGAATTTATCGGAAATGTTAGAAGATAACCATTTTAATCCTTAACTTATGAATTAACACGCTGTAAAGGCACAAGTTTCATACTTTCCTTCAACAATCAAAAATAATTATAAAATTATTATAAAATTATTATAAATCTATAACAAAAACCAACATTCAAAACGAAGAGTTAAGACAGGTGTATATTCAAGATCCTTTAAACTATGAATAATTTTCCCTAAGCTAAAAAGTATTACGAAAGAAGAGGGAAGATCATGAGGATTATTTATGCTCAAGATTATAAGATCTCTAATAACACTGAGGGAATACGACAAACAACGTTATCTGCGAATGCATTCCACCGTGCGATTTTATATTCACGATCTTTATCATTTAAGTAAATTATTTCGTAATGATTGCGAAATGAGTGGCGACATCCTTTCTCAATGCATGTACTTACTCGTGAGTTACGTGAATAACTGTCTTTGATAAAAAATTTACTGCAATTAGCTTTCTCATTAAATTATAAACAAATTATTTTCTCTGAGAAATAATGATGCAATTTCAAAACTAGGATGTATTATTAGCCTACATAAAATTAATAACATGGTAGTTTGCTGAATTCATGATTGCAATTATTTTACATTCCCATTCAGAAAAAAATAGTATATTTTTCCTGATTTTATAGTCCATTAGAATACGTATTGGAAATTTCGATTTTCTTCTAATGATGGAGTTTAAAATGGGAATGATCTTATGAAATATGTGTTAATGAGTACATACATTGTCTACGCATTAATTTGCTTCATAAACCTCGGAAGCTTAGATGAACAGAAGTAGAAATAGATCCACATTTACACCGCCTGCCTCTCATAGGGCCAATACTCTAAACTGAATCCCGACAGAGGGCGAAGTATTACTTCACGTGTCACTGTTTCTGCCTTAGTTGGCGGGTTTTTCTCCTGAGCATAGTTCGTTCTTGTAGCTTGTGAATCGAGTGGCCTTATGCTTTGTGTTACGCTATTTCATATCAATCTTGTGGCTATAGAATCTTGACGATTCCTCTTGGATTAAGTGATTGTGACCAAGTTAATGGGTTAACTGGTAATCGAAGCAAATACAAGATTGGATAGATGTGGCAGTTTCGTAGAGGAAAGCGTTGTGGTATCGCCGAGTAAGATTAGGTGAAGCAGGGAAGCAGAAGAGCTATGAGAGAGGAAAGGATATTCAAGGGAAACATAAAGGTAAGAGAAGTAGTCCAATTATTATTTATTTCGAACGCCCTTTGCTTATGTTTAAAAGAAATTGCTTCGAGGAGTTTACCAACTCTCTCGAAGTGACGATTGACGAATACCTAGATTCCATTTCCTTGTCACGGCGGATTATGTATTAAGCTTAGATATCGATTATATTGAGCGGATGCTAACTTTCCTCATTTGTATTATGTTTATGGACTCGTAAAATATTGTTCAAACGCACTTAATAATCTAGAATTCAAAACGGTTTCTGTTAACAGAGCACTCCATCGTGGCATATAAGTTCGAATTGAGATGCTTGTAACCTCTGTTATATATTATAAACTTAAATTATAGCTAAATTAAACAATTGGTGACGGGATCGATGTGAACACGGTGAGGTTGCATGGAAAAGTGAGATATGCTTAATGGTTATTGGATGCGTGACTGTCACCGCCGGGATTCTAAAATTGAAATTAAAATTTTAAAGATTAACATAAGGCCTATCGTAAACAATAAAAATTATATTAATACTAGTATTTATTATGATTTTTTCCTACTACGTGAGTCTTACTAAACAAAGTTACTATTTTCATAATGTATCGTCAACATATTCTTCTGAATTCGAGAAAACCGACATTATTCGCGGTCGACGTAAAAGATGAGAGAAATTTTAAGGATGTTCAATCGCTAATTAGATACAGAAATATTTAGCTCAAAATTTAATAATACAACAGTTGCACTGACAGCGGTGGTATTTCTCTCAGCCAATCAGAATCAAGATAAATGTTTAGCGGGAGATTAAAAAATGTATGAATTCTTAATTTTTATTAAATTAAATTAAATTTGATGGAGTGTATTAAATTATTCTTTGTTATTCGAAACATTACTGAGGCAGTGTTTTTTCAAGAAAGCTTCCGATATATTTCATTTACACCTTATAATATTCTCTTCGATATAAATATATGTCATCACTTACTAAACTTTATATTTTACTTTAAAAAAACTTTTGAAGAGCACGACACGTAAATAATATAACGATAAGCCGTTAAATATCGACGAGGTATGTTAAAAGTTTATGCAAACTAAGAGTAAGCCTTTTACTGTATATTTAATTATTATTTTTTCAATTTTAGGATGCCGTGAGTTTCGAGAACCTACATGTATGTATCGATAATAAGAGTGATTGCCCACACCGAAAGGAATGCAACGACCTCTTCTTTTCCTAAGGTGGCGAAAGGTATTAATGATGCTTTTGAATAGGTTAATATGATTATAAATTAAAAATACGAACCTTTGGAAACACTGACTTTGAGATTAATTACCATTTCCTTAGAATAATGTCAACCTCATTTTATTTTTAATTTTCTATTTATGCATATTTTTAACCTTGCAATATTTATCTATATATTGATGTGAAAATCAATGAAAAATTTATGGACGACGAACTGGGTTTTCCAATTAAACGGTTTCATATTCATAATAAAAGCAGAAAACCTTTTTAGTTGGTGTTCCATATTTTTGGTTCCTCTAACGTTATTCTGTGTTACTGATCCTTTTCTTGTATCATCTCTAATATTCTTCTCCAAAACCACATTTCAAAGCCTTGAGTTTTTCCTAAGATAATATTTTAGTGGTCCATAGCGATAAAGACCCATAAAAGTTTAACAGGCTCTATTTAAGGTTATTTGTTTAATTTTCTCCAGACATATATTCAGGAATTATTAAATAATCCTCTTATATTTGAATTCTTAAATTTCTTTCCATATGCATGTCATTTATTCCATCATAGATGTTTCTTGTAATTGACTGAAAAAAAATCTTATTCCTCAAGCTGTTTTATATGCAACACTTTCTTTCTTCTTTTCCTCCACAGTTAAGGTACACCATTCTTCATCTTTTTTTATATTGTATCCTGTAAGATCTCCAGCTAAAATATTTATGAATTTTACAATGTGTCTTTTTTAGTTTTAATATCTCTGTTATATGGAAAGCTAAAGAGTTTGATATCTATACCTTTAATCTTCTATACACTCATTTTTATTTCTTATTCTGCCTCCTTTCTGGAAAAAAGCGTCACAGACAAATGCCACAGAAGATGCATGTTAATAAGACTATGAACATTGTTTAGATATCCCAGATGCATTATGCATATACTATCGATCTAAGTCAAAATAAGTTTTCATCCTTTACCATCAGACCATTCATAAATATTTCTCCTGGATTTGTTTTCTTGGTCAGCATATTTCATGTTTTCATCGATCGTATGGAGCATCTTTAATGCAATCGTGCTGAGCTTTCATTTAATTTAATGGTTCTTGGTTTCGTACTTTGGGATCCTTTATTCATCAGAACGTTATTATTGATGTCGTAAGAAATTAGTAAAGTATGAAATGTGACTTTTACTTTCTTTTCAGGAACTTCCAATAACTGTTCCGATGAAGATTTCAAGTAAGGAATGATAGCACGGGATATTTTATTTTCAAGATGTGGATAGACAGTTCGTCATATGCGAACAAACAACCGCTAGTGGGAAAAAATACCTCAGAGACAACGAATTAAAAGGAATGTTGTACTAATGTTGCAAATTATTTTGGCTTTAATAAACTTTTTCTTTAAATAACTGTAAATTCGTGTTTTATTACCCACTGTTCAAGGAGCAATTTTTAAGAAAAGATCTTTAAGGAAATAAATAAGAGAATTAACCAAGAAGAATCAAAAAATTTCATATGGTCAAAACTCCTATTAAAAGCTGAGATATAGTTTTGTTTTGCAAAAACAATCATCTTTCCTATCACTTTTTCTTTTCAAATAGTTCATGGTATTTTTCGCATCAACCTGCACCGAATCGACTAAATATTTCTTTTAGTCTGCATTCCGTCGAATCTCTCAAAAGTGACCATTTTCCCAACAAAGGTAATGAGACCGCCTTCTATCCCATCCGAACCTTCAAGTCCCATTTCACATTTCAGAAAAAATTTAATCTAATCCCTTTCGTAATGGCAGGAATCATCCAGGGATCCATTCACTTTTTACTTCCATCCGAAGGGTATTTCCTCCCGGCATTCATTCGTTATCCTTCGGGAGACGCCTTCGTAGCCCGTCAATCTCCCGGTCGTTTTACACCCACGCCTCTGCGCGATGCATACCGCCTTCACCTATTACGCCTCACCTTGAGGTGACGGGGTTATCTGTTGTGTGCTAAGCGTCCATAATTGGCCGTGACCTTGCCTCTGGATAATTAGGCGAACTATACTGCCGTCGTTAGGCACCACTGCCCCCGATACGAGTCCAGCCTTGGCCCTCGACATCCAAGTTTTTCCGGATGAAAACGGATCGACGGAATGAAAGAAACGTTTCGTCGATTCGGTCCGGGGGTTTGGCCTTGGTGGTCGCGTGTTTTTTTTCCGGCACCTTTCATAATTCTCTGTCGCCATCGACATGTCGTTGTCTTTAAAACAACAGAGAGTCGATTTTCCGATGAATGAGTGGATACGGTTGTGTTTCGCTTCTCGGTGCAACAGATTTGGGTCATGATTGCGCACGCGTTGAAAGATCCGAGGGCTCTGATGTATGTTTACGACGTGAAGATTGTGCGTAGATCGGAGGGATGCCTAATCGGATGGGCTGGCTAACCAGCGGTGCTTAGGCTCTTAGATAAAAAGTTACGATTGTCGATTCTCTGAGAAATAACACGAAGAAACAAAAGAAACTATTTTAGATCCGCCTACTTCCATATCCCCATTCATATCAATAGAAGATATTTAACACGCATTTTCATTTAGGTATTATATAATTAAAATAAAGCTCATAAAATGTGAGAAAAATTAAAATATCATTTTGGGAAGCATATAAAATAATGTTAAAATATATTAATATTGCATATAATTCCTGCTCTTGAAGAAATTAAACACCGCTCTTCTTTTTTTGATTTTTTGCTGAATAATATTTGAATGATACCTCAAAAGATCAAATAGCGTAATTTTCTGAATTGAAATTGTTGATGGAAAGAGTCTATGTATTTTCTTTTCTTTTTGGTGAATGGAAGGACAAGCAAGTATAAGTGTCATAATTTTCACACAGGAGTCGTGAAAATAACACTAATTAAAAACTCTCACCCAGGAGGTGTATTAGGCTAATGAAGAAGTAAGTGAGTGCAAGTCCTTCACTTAAATTGAATGGTTTTAAAACTCATTTTTAGTCTTCTTATTTTAGACTCTTAATTCAATTCCCTCACTTATTTTTAATTTTTATCGAGAGACGAAGGATCAAGAGAGACTATCATCAATCAATTGAAATCTTCTTTGACTGATCAGCTCTTTACCATGACAGAACCTCAAATATACTTTTTGCTTTTGTTTGATTGGTAGATATTTTAATTTTATTCTTAGGAGACACTGGGAATTCTAGAAAAGCTATGCAACTATATATCACCCCGATATTATTAATTCTCCGTTCATTAAAAAATTGAGTAGTACCCTGGATTTCATCTTGACAATCTATGACACTTACTTAATAAAACTGCAGAAGAGTAAAATATTGATGACTAAGTATTATCCTGGATTCCAATCAGCATCTAGTATTTTGCGACATTTTAACATTCCAGATATAATTGGGTTCATTTTTTAAATTTACTACTCTCTCATTTTTACTTTCACTTAGCAAACAATTATACGTGAATATTTTTTTATTCCGCAGCTTAAGTATTACCAAATAGAAAACCACTAAAATTAAGTCACCGAACGATGAACAATGAAACTCATTCGAAAATTCTTACATAATCGATTAATATATTTAATCTCATCCGGGAAAATTACATAAGAGAACACTCTGTAAAAGAAACAAATTTAACCTCATTTCAATTTATACTCAGTTATTTATTTTCTAAAAATCTTGAATTAACGCTTCCTTGGCGATTTTCTATTGCTTTACTACTCTAATAGGGAAGCGCCACCCGTGAATCGAAGCTCTATTCGAATATAAATTTGTGATTAACATATTCATTGTCCGTCGGTGCGAATTGCTCAAGAATCGTCCCATCCGTAGAGCAAACATGACTCTTCCTATGTGAATTACTTGCCTTGAAGCGATTTCCTCGGTTGCCGAAATGTGCAGAAAGTGGCGAAACGGATGCAAAATCTTCTCATTTTTCTTCGAATTAACGCGCTTTTTACAGCGTCAAAAGTGGCACCCAACAACATTCGCCGGAGTTCGAAATTCCCAGGCCATTTTCACGCCGGAGCCGCGTTTATCGGCGGTAAATTGCTTAATACGCGCGAAATTCGTCCGTACTTCTCCGGAAAGCGTATGTAATTCGCATGTTGGGGCGTAATGGCGGCTTTCCTGCCCCCGACGCTTGTCTTTTATTTGCGCTCCTCCGCGGTTTGCGAAAAATTGAAATGCGAAGGTCGACGGAGCGGAATAAAACGGTCTTGATGTAAACAAGAAAAATGAAAAGTATTTTCAAGATGAAAATAAACATTCGAGTGAAGGGCCACTCCGATTCACCTTTGTTAGGACGGACTTTCGGCGTTGCGAGGTGACGATGCAGCTTTTTAGACGAGACGCAATGAAATGAGTTTCACACGATAAATTAGAGGAATTCTGTAATCAAGAAACTGTGAGGAAATATAAAACTCTTAGTAAAGAACTTCGAAAAAAGAAAAATATTTCCAATGGTATTCTATCAAGTTTACACCTTCAGAGAAAAATAAACAGGACCACGAAGTTTATATACCTATTATTGGATGAATATTTGCCCACTTTCTCGTAAAGAAGAATTTTACAAATTTCCAGCGCTAAGTCAAAGCGTAAATATTTTCTCAATTCAACGTCTTTTTTCCTTAAATATATCAAATTATCCGTGCTAGAAGAAGGAAACTCCTTGGAAAGATTGAGACCTTTCTAAATAAATGAATACATCTCAATTATGCCTAAACTGCTAGTCTTTTCAGTTGGGATTCAAAAATATTGTAAATTTTATGGCTAGGAAACAAGAAGACGGTTAAATGACAAAGATCCTAACGCATACGGCGATATGATGTAAAATTATAAAAAGATAAACAAAGTTGAACTATAATAGTTTTTAAGTACCATCTATTATCGTTAAGTTATCTCTAACATATGTTCCTTACCTAATAAAAATAAAATTGTAAAGATATATCATGGTTGTTTCCAATGATATGAAGGTATTGATTTAAATGTATTATATCTTTTGCTCTCTAATTTGACATTAATATTGATAATAAGAAACTGTTTTGAGATGAAAAAGGACTATTCCCGAATATGGCTCCATATATCCGTTACAAAATTTTCATCAAATAAACAAAAACAAACCTCGCCCAATTTTTTTTCAACTCCGTCCTCAATCATTTGATTGAATAAAATTACCACCGAACCCGACCTCCCAAGCTGCTTCAAAAATACGACGGATGCTCGAACAAAAAACGAAGATTTAATTCTCGAGCTTCGACAAAACCTTTCAAGCCGTAAAACTCGCTGCTCCGATGTTTTTACTGTGCGGGAAACCCTCTTTTGTTTTTCCCAGCATTCCAAAAAAAGCTAGACTCGCTAATTCGACCACGACTAACTTATGGTTTCCCAACTTCCCGACCTTCTACGGGGCGGTCTCCTGTTTTCCCTTTCGCAAGTATTTGAGACATTTCCTCAGCTTTTCGCGTCCTTCCGAGACGCGTGCCTTTTACTCTCCGAACATTTGATCGCAAACCTATGGTCGACGAACGGAAACCATTTCGTTAAGAATTACAAAGTCGTGACCGCGATCTTCGCGAAGTTCAGGCGCCGCTTTCTGTACCAATTCCGTTAACTGCCTCGACATCTCATCGCCCATTGTTTCTCACATCCGTCTGCACCACGCATCCTGATTTCCGTACGGTGCCTTTCGGCGATTCATGCTAATTCTGACCGCCGAAACTTTCACTCGAGTTCCTCGAGATGTGCGACGCGTATCGCTCTCCACGGAGGTGAGCATGCCTCGAGAAGTTGGTGTCGTGACCAGCGAATTCTAAACACCGGCATCCGTTTCAATTTTTTACGTTCGAAATGTCTTGTTTTGTCTTTGTAACAATATTATGAAAGATTTCGCGGTGGCCGAATCCCTCAATTTCGAACAAAATGAAAATTCGTGCGAATCATTCGTGATCCATTCCAGCTTGTTGAGCATCGAGGGTAACCATGGACTTTGTTTAGAAATTGCAAGAATACGAAATTAAAGATTAACGGTCTAATTTATCATGTCGTAATAATTTTTCATACGCTCAGCGTAACGATTCAAACACTGCCGAATCGACATTCTCGTAAAATTTAACGACGCAATCAAATAATTTAACTGAGAATTTCACAGATCATGAATCATACGGATTTTACTCCACTACTCGGCGTTGATGAAATGCGAGACGTGCATCTGGTAGGAAGTGAAACATGCTTTTTTCCGCAATCGAGACCTCGATTAAAATTCTATGACCGTGTTATTCGCGTTTCCTTTCTTCTCTTTGATTATTACTACACGGATAACAAAGCAGTACTCCGTACTGGCTCGAGATTTAATATTCTCCTCACACATTTTAGCAGTTTGATTCAATTATGAGTTGAACAAACGGATATGTACGTTTCCTTCCTGAGGCTATAGTACAATAAATATATGACTAAAAAAAGAAAATGATATATTGAACCACATATATTATTGAGTACTTACATGCCACAAGGTCAGCCCTGAATTTCCCTCTTCAATTCTGCTTCTGTTGAACGACAATGTATCTCATGCGTCGATTAATGTCCATAATGCAATAAATTAATTAAGGTTTCTGTCGATTAACTAATTTTCTAACTCTCTAATAATACTTTATTCTCTTAATAATCCCTTTAATATTCAAATACGATATTTTTGTTAAAAATAATTTCGCAAAAAGAATCCTATAAATGCATTCGAACTACTACCAATTTTCTAGTTAATACAGTTATTTCTGCGGCATAATTTTTATCTAAGAACTCAATTCGTAACAGAAGAATGATCACGTACCACAAAATCCAGGCATAAATATCTTTTTGTAGTTTCAATAACTCGCAATGAAATAGGATCTTAGAGGTAACAATAGGGTGAATAACGCGTACGTGAAGCGGAAAGTAAGTCAAAGCTCCACGGAATTCAAACAAGAAAAATTAACTGATAACACATTTGTCGCGAGTATTTTTTCTTTGACACGCTCAGTGCCCTGGATTTGCACCATCGCTTTTCTCATTCCTTCAATGACAGCATTCATCGATTGTATAACGTCGTCACCCTTTTAACCACGCGGAAATCGACTATTACGACACCTGGCTGTCAAACGGTGAACAGTGATCGATTCGATAAAGATACATGGCCAAAAAAATCCAATCATCCTTTTAAAATCTTTTCTTTGAGCGCCTCGAAACCCGATTCTGATCGGATTGAAACATCTGAGGAGGGGGTGAAAAGGATATTAAAGGACCGCCTTCGCTTAAGAGAGGAGTCGTTCCAGGAAAACAAAAAAAAATGTGAACGCCTCCTGACCCCAACAAACAGCCATCCTACGTGCCATCTCGATTTGATCGTCCCTCTTGAGGGAGATTCTAACCAAATGGTCCCCGAATCGTGTTAAGTGGGTGTTCTCTCGCCGTAATTGAAAGGGACTCGTAGATTGGGATTCCATCGTTTCCGCACCACTTTTGTTTGCCACATCAATCTCTTTTGCCTTTCTCTTATTTGACATGGCCGTCTTTGTCTTTTTGTGTGGTCAACATCCGCCCTCGTTATACTTAGAGAGTGTTTCGAAATGTATTCGGCACCTCAAATGAAAGGCCTCTGCAGATGTCTCTTCCTCGGTATGCGGTCCGTAGGCAGGAAATCGTTTGATGGGAGTAATGCTTTTGATTGCGAAACGGTCACAACAGATCTTGATACAATTTATACATGTAGTCCCTAATTATGAATATTTAACCCTCCGAATATGGAAGTTTTCCTCTTCTGATTGTTGAGCAACAACACGAGTTTAACGACAACAATAAGAACATAAATCAAACTATGACAACAATACCGCCTTAAAGAATGACCAACGTAGACCAACGTATTAGAGGAACACTCATTTTTCAACTAAGTTTCGATAAAGTACTCTAAAAGCATTAAAAATGGCATTGATGTGGAATGAACTCCAAACTGTTTCATAGAAAAGACCAAGTATTGCAAAACCTAGAGGTTCATCTAATCCTATACAGCAGATCCTATTTTTTTCCAAAATTACATAGAAAAAATAGCAGAGCAATACATCAAAATTCGAATTTTTTCCTACAAATGAAATAAACATGCATCACTCACCCCATGATGATATCAATCTCTTAAGGCCGAAGCTAAAATTCCTTTTTCATCCTTGTGTAAGTACTCCTCCTGGACCATCCATTGCAATCCTCGCTTGTTGATTTCTAAGTGTTTCCCTCAGCCAAATGTGTGAAATATATTCCTTTATCACTCAAGAATACTTCATCCTTTACGAAAGAAGATTAGCCTTTTTTATTCATATTTCACGCTACATTACACAGCATCAATATCATCTTAAACATATATTGTATACTTATTTTAATTAATAATTTTCGAATTTAAATACTAATATACACAGCACTTTTCTTAGCACTTAGAGTGAAGTAATCTAAACATTTAAATTTTTAGATAATCATCAACTTAAATGCGACTTGGGAGTAAGTACAATCATTTTCAATCTCGGACTTCCGGAGAGAAAATCTTGATGGCAAACATAAGTGCGAAAAGAAATATAACTTGCAGATAAGGTATGTGTGCATGCATTGTGTAATTTTTCGTACGCACACGCATCAAATGAAAGGTTTAAAGCATTATACTAATCTTGCGCCCCAACTCATCTTGATCTCTCGCTTACGTATCTGAGATTAAAGAGAATGGAAAAAAACTTTCGATAATCGCGAGAGATAAGCGTTTCGAGAATTTACATTTCAACCCTTAAGTTAACTGGAAGCAGAATCGTGATCGATCTTAAGAAAGCTACCTGAATAACGAAATTATTTCGAAAGTGGGTAATTCCGTTTCAGTAAGCAGCGAAAGCAACATTTTCACCTCGTAGGATAAGAATTTTTTAAGCTTAATGTCCGGAAGAAGGAGTGATTTGGGACGACCGTGCTAGCACCTTAAACCGAGTAATTTATCATCAACAGAAAGTCGAGTTGATAAATGCCACCTGTCAGTGATATGCAACCATTTGTGTTCAGTGGCTCGTGTCAAAGTGTGAAGAATGCTGCTGCCCCGTGCTTTCTTCCTCAGGAGAGCACGACCGCATACAACCACCGAGAGGGATAAAAAAAACATTTGAATCCATTAACATGTTCATTTATCACTCTTAAAATGAGCAACTTTGCTTTTAAAATAGTAAAAAAACTGTTCTAAAATTCATTGTGATTGGTATTGAAGGATGTAAATTATAACTGCAGATAATTTGAGAAATCGATGCACGAACAAACCGATTTGATAACTATGGCAACGGTTTTTCCATAAATCACTCTGAACTGATTTGCCTTGCGTTCGGATATGAAGCAGATACATGAAAAATAGAATAGCCTATTATGAATTATTTTCAAATACGTAGCATGATATTCGAATCTATTTTCTTAAACACGGTTGGAATACTTGGCCGTGTTTTCTGAGATTTTTTACTTCATTAATAAATGCTATTCTACAGGAAAAATAAGTAGCAGTACTGTAATAAGAGATTTGAACCTATATAAGTCATAGTTGATAGCCATCTAAATGATTTTCTATAGTAATATGTTTAACCCCATTTAGCAACCTTTCCTAATTATCCTAAGAATTTAATTACGACGTATTGAATTTAAATTTGGAACTGTTGATACAATTAACTCGTTACAGATTAAATTGTAATCCACACAATATTCAATCGATTTATTTTACTGCGTGCACTAATGACGTCAAATGGTTGGAAAAAGTTCACTTCTTTTGATCTACAATTTTTTCATTATTTGTTATTATTGTTAGTTTAATTTAATTACTTTACATGGTTAAATAAATTTAATGAAATAATTATAAGCTTTTCGTATTAAGGGGGCTTATTTATACCGTAGTAATAAAATAAAAATTGATAATCTGTAAGAAGGATATCCGTACCCATTTATACTATATTAACGGCGTTGTCCGAGAGAATCACTAAAAATATAATGAAGGACGGCTTTAAACATAACCTTCATCCACACAATTGGCTCCTTGAATAATGGACATAATTCCGAATTACGATCTTACTCAATGTCAGCTATAGAAGATTTTATTTCACGGTTGGAACAATTAGAAATGTGCTATGGTCTGCAACGAACTGCACTTTATGTCACTCGCCAAGGCTGAAGTGTTTCGAAAAATTTGTAGGTCATGAAACGTGACGTAAGATAAAAATAATTGTTCTTATTTTATTGTACATTTCCCAGTGACAATATGTACATACCTTGAAAGTAATTCCGTGATAGCAAAGTATATATTAACTTTAAATAGTTCTGTCTTCATGCAAGGATCATTCGATATGAAAATCTGTAGTGAGGTGTTAATTAACAAAGTAAAATACCAGATAATGTAACGATATATCTAACGTGCATACATTCTGTTTTAGCCAAGCATTGTGCTTAATATCGGAAAGTCATCTGGAAGGTTACAGATAAAGTTCTTTGTGAAAATTGACCTTAGATGTAATGATTCCTGTGGACATTGTAATGATACTTTAAAACTTATCCTTTTTAATAATTCATAAGATTATCCTATTCCTTCCTCCAGTGCGAAATTAAATAAATTAAATTAATTACTCCTAAGCCAAGAAAATAATCAAACAAATGCAAGATTTTCATCGAACACCTAAAAATATATTGAAATGATATCGTTCTCTAATGTAATCATTGAATACATGTTTGAATGTAAGCTTAGTTTAGGTCACCTACAAATTTTCATTATCTTAGAGAACTTAATTGACAGAAAAAGACACATAATGTATACGGCAATAAATCATGGTGATTTTGAATATGAAATCATAATACTAAGACACGTATAATGTTTCACAATCGTTCGAAAAAAATTCTAAGGCACAGTAAAATCCATTTCATCGTTTGTGGGAATTTCCAATACACAGGAGGCTTTGTAGCGTTACGTTGATCGTTGCTTTTCTTTCTTTGCTTAATTTGCAAAAATAAAATCTCAAAAGGGTAAAAGGCGACAAATCGATTCGATGTGAAAAAGGTCTGGATATAACACTATGTCACGAGTTTTTACTTCCATCTGTACGGCGTGTCCGAGGACGTCTGAACGGCCTTGCTAGGTTGCAAAAGAGTCAACAGCCTTCCTTCAGATGCATAGTCAAAATAAAAGGAGTGAATTCTCGAAAGTGAGAGACTTCAAATGAGTTGCACGAAAAAGAAGTAATAAATACCCTAAACTATGAAGGAAATGAGGATTGGTTAACACGCGTTTTGGAAAATTAATTTGCAATTACAAAATTTATGCTTCACTATTGGTGAATTAAATTGGTTTTTTAACTAAAACTTGAATAAATTTCTTAACTTTATCTCTACTTTGCTCCATTTCTACTCATTTCGACTTAAAGAGAATCATTCAATTGTCATTTCAATTCAGGAACCCTAATGACTAACTGAATACTAACTTCATCAGGTCTCATGGAATTCAATCACAATTTTCAATTAGTCGAAAAAAATAATTATGATTTAATTTTTTGAGCAAAATATTCTTGATAATTAGTTTAAAATATTTTAGAAATATTTATTATGAATATTTTTGATGATTTATTAATTATTAGGAAATTATTATAATTAGGAATCTGTGACTATCATTCCATATACATAAACATACATGTAAAGTGTATTTGTTTTGGGTGCTTTGACAGCGCAGGTCATTTCATACCATATTTATTTACATGCTGGTTTCACAGTCTGTGAAAGTATTTTGAGGAGCATATTTTTCCTACAGAAATTCAAATCATTCCATGTTTAGTCTGTTAGGGAACTAAAAAATTTATACATCTTCTAAAACAGTATCCAAAAAATGGCAAACATTCCCCAAAAATATTTATCATTAATACCATATGCTTTCCTATCTCAAAACAGAAACTTAAATGTTAACATGCTAGTTATATTTAATAATGTTTCTGAACTGATTTAACTTTCTTAAGCTTTCAATAAGTAACTCAGTTGATTTTGAAATGTAACTTATTTTAGAATATTACTCACTATTGATATCTTTCGATTTCAAATTATAGTAAAATTATAAAAATATTTACATATTTATAATTACTTAATATTTAATATTTCATTAATGATAAAGATAATGAGAATATTGCATCATTTCTGGAAATAAAGAGAGTTTTCATAAAGAGTTATTACTAAAAGTTATGATGGAATCTTAGGAGAGTAATTTAAAATATAGGATATATACAGAAATTGGCAAGTAACCTATAATGCTGTTTCGTTTGCAAACATGTCTTAAGAAAGATAAATCTACATATTTACCCTGCGAGCTCCCTTTCGGTGTGTGTACAAGAACTACTGGTGCATGTACATGTCATATTTAAGAGTTCAATAGCCAAAAAATAGTGTGAGCAAAGGATGGACCTTTGAATTCAAAGTCACCACTCCATTGTAATTATTAAATATGCTTTCACAAACCAACTATCTTCTAAACCAAACAACAAAATTCTGATGTTTTAGACTATGAAAGATTATAAAAATATTTTTAATATCACTAGGATTACCAAAATAACAAAAGAATAACTGTCATAGTCATGAATTACCCTCAATGTCTTCTGTTACAAGGTTATTCATATATGAAGAGTAAAGGAGGAATGATTGACTTAGTTAATACTTATTAAAATTGAACCTTTTGGACATCCCTACCATCTCACAGGCATGGTTATATGAGAGTAAAAGCTAAATAAATAAACCTAATTTTTTATGCATTGATAAATTCAAAATACAGCTGGACTCCAGGATGTAATTATATTTTCCCCTTACTTAAGAACATCATATCATTATAATGGAGAAGGAGAATGTTATTAAAGTATTACCAGTAATTCAAGAAATTCTATCAGTCATATAGACATTCTTTCAAATAAAACTGTGAGAATTCCTTTTCTCTCATTTAAATTTCCTTATCTTTATATTATATACTTATAAGTTCCTTCAAATTAAACCCCCTACATGAATAGAATAAGTCATCCATGCCATCTGAAAATAATATCATTTACAAGTGCAAAATTGCAAATTCAAGTATTCAAGTATAAAAGTATTATATCCTTCTTTAAAAATTGGCATGAATAATAGAGTATTTAATTCTGAATTATTACTTTGTTGCATAACCTGACATTCATTCAAAGGTTCTGGTAAATTGAGGTTTGGTATTCACTATTTAATGAAAAGATAATATAATTTGATAAGGCAATAATCACTGAGTCTCTATACATCAAAATAACTTTTTAATCGTCAAAAACCAAAATAATCTAAAAATAGTAATCAAAAATTTACTAAAAATAAGTCTAATAATACAATTCTTAAATAGATGATAATCTTTATTGTGATATGTTATATGATAATATAATATTCGTAATAAAACTACTTTTCATATAACTCTGCAGTATATTTAAATGGGTAATGAAATAATTCATTTTTAACTGAATACTAAATTTAATATGTGGAAGTAATATTAGAAGCTCATATACTTGGTTAATTAATTTAAAAAATGTGTGTATAAGTATACTTGATGTAGTATTTATCAGAATCTGGCATAAAAGTATGTTAACCTGTTATTACATAAATAACTCATTGAAAAAGGAATACATACAGATTGATGTTGATCTAACCATAACGTCAATATAAAGCATGATATGATCTAATGTGAGAATAACTGAGTAATCTTTTTACATAAGTATTTCTGATACCTAATATATGAGATATTATCTTGTGATTGTGTATATGAATGTACACTCATTCCCATTAATTATTGATCCTGTTCAGTATGATTCCATTTTAATTAAAAGTCATCCAAATGGAAATGACCTCAATCATATGACTACTCACTTTGGGAGAATCTGAGTGCCTCATACAGTTTTGAGTATGCATGAGTTATGGTCTTCCTAACTGAAGGTATATTTAACTCTCTTTTTCAGTCAAATTTATGGAAATCCATATAACAAGGAAAGATGCAGCAAGAATATCATATAAGATAACTTCTTATTACTTCTTTATTAAGGGTGAAATTGAGATTGAGTCTGCTCTCCCACTTAACTCTGCATATGACTCATTATATACACCATAAGAGTTTTGAGAAGTTTAAAAATGGAAGGTATTCTACCTTATTCCTTGTATAATACATCAGATAATTGTTAAACATAATAAGGGACATAGACATTAGGGAACTAAATTTAAGTATAAATAATATTAAGTTAAAAAGTAGGAAACATGGATGATTCATACCTTCATTGACTTAGAAAGTGCATGAAGCAAATAAGAAGGTGATGTAGCCATTATCATCTCTTAGCTTGAGATATGAATTTTGATATGCATTAACTTTTATCAATAAAAGTCTAAACAAAAAATGTTTACCTATCCTTCAACTAAAAAATCATACAAATATTAAAAGGGCACTTACTCTTTGGATATTCTTGAAGTAATTCGGCAGTCTATTTTTTATTTCCATTGCATAATGCAAAAATTTTAATAAAATTAAGCCATGCCAAAAATCTTCCTTGTGCTAAAACTTATAGTAGATAGAATGTCTGTTATATCACAATTAGATACCTGTAAATGGAAATAATAATGCAAATTAGTTTAAAGTAGCAGAATATTAAATTTTATTATAGAGATAGTATCATTAAAATGATAAAGCTATTCTTTTTCAACATAATTTTATGAATCTTAAGTTAAAGAGTAGCCTTAGGCTATTTCTCCGTTCTTTTTAACTTATATGAATGAATAAAATATTTAAGACGATCTTTGTAAATTGACAGAGTAAAATTGACTTACCCACTTAAAATATACAGAGAAAGTAGAATCTGAACCAACAGGATAAAATCAACAATTATGTATACGTATCTCACATTCCTTAGTTAAGTTGTATCAAAAGAAAACATTTTACATCCTTAAAATCCTTCAAGAGCAATACTAACCTTGATTTTTTGAACTGTTTTAATGAAATTATATTTCACTATGATTCGTGCATCGAAGCTCATGGTTTATCCGTTACGTTCACTTTGAATTTGAATGGCCGATTATGATGCACGGATATCATATATTAAAAATTAAAATTATGAACACAAATCCATAAAAAATATAATCCTTTGAAGTTTATTTATAATCATTATTTAAAATATATAAAAAAGAAATGGTATCGATTTTTTTAAATTTTATAAGAAATGTATGATGTAACGAGTACCGAAATCGGAATTAAGCACATGAAAGACGCTAAAACACAATTCAACATTATTTTTGCCTATCTTTCCATTTTGGTTTGCTTATCGAAATATTTAAGTTCAGCAAAAAATTTTTTAAATTCCATAATAATCAATAACTAGTTCTAGAAACTGTGACTGTATTACTCTTTCTGTACAAAAGCCATAAAAAAAACTTCTTAGGCCATCTTTGATTCTTCCCTCCTTTCGATTGAATGAGCAACTACAGCGCCGCGGTCTAACATCACACTATCAGTATAATATTTTCAAAATATTCTCAGATTATTTCATACTGTCATCACATTCGAAATGTCTAAATTATTACAATGTCAGGGCTTGTTGAAATATTAGTATAACACGTTTCCTCATAATTTAGAACTGCATTCTCCATACTCTGTATTCTTACATCCCTGACATTTTATGAGCGTGGAACTTGCAAGTGTTAACCTAATACCGCTTCCTTATCAACTCATTTTAATTCACGTGATAGATTTGACAGTATTACTAACTGAAAGAATAGATTTCAGTGTTTCTTTATTAGAATAACTCATGATAGTTTCTTCTGAAGGACTGATAGTACAAGAGCTGTCATCTATCACGAAAGTTGGAAGTAGCTGTACGAAGAGGTATTTGTGGAAAATTAAACCGCTCAGAACTATATCGCTTCTTATTTAAAATCGGGAAAAGTATAGCGAATTATCATTTTCTCAAATTCAGCGCCTTTGACGTTTCTCACAATAAGTTGATTAAAACTTTGGTATGGAAGAAATACTACATATTCATCAATCTTGACCTGTCCTTGGAGCAAATGGAATTTAGAGAATTGAACTTGTAAGTACGAATTCAGCAACTATTTGATAAAGTGCACCAAGAAATTGGTTGATAAAATATTTGCGAACAAGCTTGATGCAAATACAAGTATAAATGACAAGAAGGTTCAAATTATAAAACAAGACAAAATATTAGTATTTCATAAGTAAAGTAGTTCTTTTGATAATTAAAATAGCATAAGAAAATATGCCTAAGAAAATTTTTGTTTTGCTATTCAGAAATCATGAATAAAATCATTTAATCAATACAACTGTACAACTTGACTTACTCGAATATTAATTTATTTAAAAACAGTTGAATATGACTGCCGCTAGAAGTGTATAAGCTGATAATATATAAAATATTTTTTTTATTTATCATAAGCATATAGGAATGAGTTTTACTTCTATGATACTGTAGAATAGATATAATCATATTATTGATGATTAACTTAAGTATTATAATGATAGTATGAACAAATTTATAAAGGATTCTTAATAAAATCCCTTGTTGAGATGTCCACTTTACTGAGATATTAGTCTCAAATTAAATTTTAAAGAAGTTGTACATTTATTACCCATTTACTCTATTGTATATTTACACCCAAACAAGGTCCTTTCTTGGCCTTCTTAAATTAATAAAGCTAAAATTTATTCAATATCAATGAATTATTTCATACAAAATTCCATTAAGATTTTCACTTTGGATCTATAGTGCTTTATTTAATCCTGAATATAGTAGACGCTTTCTCATATAATAACGTTTTTCATCCAACAAAAAAAATTTTTAAAGCTGTTTTTAGAATGATAAGTTCTATTCTTCTTCAAAATTACTCAGAGCCATTCTTTTTAATGAAAAGTCAATGTAATTTAGACTGATATAAATTAACTACACTAGTATTTATTAATTAATCATCTAGCATCAATCAACTACACTACTTTAGCACTAACTAAAAGCATGGTAACATTTTGAATTCAAAGTTCAAATATTTCAAGTTTTATACATATACATTAATAAAGTCTTAAAAATTTCTTGTAAAATATATAGTAAAATTCATCTCATATTTTTCAGAAGTTTCTAATGTATACAGGACTCAGTAGCAATACTGTGATCTTTGTTCTTCTCAAACTCAAAAGAGTAAATCTATTTCTGTCCTACCATCACATCAGCTAACTTATAAAGTAGTCAATCAGTACCACTTTATTTAGTAATGTTGCAAAAAATTCTATAGATAGCCTTGTTCTTACTACTCATATTACAACTTATATTGTGGCTAATTATTACAACATTGTGTGACATTATTGTGACAAAGCTAGGTATGATAATGCTTATATTGTCACTTTTGAGGCCTTTATTTTACAGAAGTCGATTAATCCTATAAGATGATTATAAAAAATAATTTGTAATTATTCACTGTCCTAAAGGTTCATTTTCTCTAGTTCAGAATGAAAGCAATCATGAGTGCACCTAACTCATCCATGCTATCTGCTGAAGGGTTTGCAGGGCATTTACATTGATATGAAAAGTGATATTTCCAATGGACAGGCTTTGTCCCTCTCTGATATCATAAAGATAGACAAAAAAATATTTCGTCTGTGTTATTTATTACTCCAGTTAGAAACTTCTAATACATAAATATGTGAATTCATATACTTAACAAATTTGATCTGTCTTCCTATTCCCAATCTCCATGTCTCTAGATCATGCTGCATTACTTCATCTATTCCTCTATCTATCATTTCTTTCTCTATCCATTGTATACAACTTCATTTTGGCACATCTCTCAGTCATCTTCTTTTTGAGTTCCACAGCAACATGCAACTTTAAAGTTGATCATTTCCCATTCTCTCTGCCTGTTCACAATATAATTGATATTTTTATCTCATCTAGTATTGTTTTATCTTCCTCCATAATTTTTCCTCTTATTTCTTGTCTTCATTTTTTTATTTCTGGCTATTTTTTGCCAAATTTCCATTTTGATGGATAATATTAGTCTTATAATAGTAGTCTTTCTGAATTTTCTGTTATTGGAAATACTTCACAGCTATGGGTTACTATACTCTGTGGTATTGCATTCTCTTCTTATTTTTATTAGATTACTTCTTATTCCATGGAAAGCAATTTATAAGTAATTGCGGTACTGCTCTTCTATCTTTATCATGTTCATCCCTATTGGCTACCTCTATTGTTTTATTTACTCATTTACATTACTTTATATTAATACTATTAACGGTATCCATTCTATTTATTGCCAATGTTATAAAATGTGACTTTTCCTTCCTCTCTTTTACATATATTTTGTTTCGTCAATACTGATATCCAGAAATGCTAAGTCAAGATAAAATAAGATAAGGTTTACAGCACTTATGTAGCAACTTTCCAAGGCTTTCAATAATTTCATTTGTTACATGCTATCCCATGTATTAAAATCAGCATATAAGAAGTAGATCTCTTTGTTTTTAGAAGCTGTTTTCTATATCACTTGTGTTAAATAAAATGGATGGTCTACAGTAGATCTTACTGCAAAACATGCTGATTGTTATGAGCTTCACTTACTTTTATCAAGTGATATAATACATTATTTGAATAATGACATATTGATAGTTTATTGTAGAATATAAAAATTTAAGATTTGTTTTGATGGAAAATTCTTTTAACTGAATAATTAGGTTTAAACTCAATGAGAAAAATATTTGGGTGGATATTATTTGTTAGTATTAATTATTTCTGTGATACCAATTTGTTAGGTTTTACATTTTCTCTGGATTGGAAGTAAGAGTTTTTTTGAATGAGAAGTTACATTACAAAAGTATTCATGCATATAAATAAATACTTAGAATTATTATTATTCTATCCATAAATTTGCATTTTTAACTGTAGGAAAGTTATAATTCTTATTGTTGAGTTTATAACTATTAATGAATAATTCAGATGTGATGAAATATCAGGTTTTATGCTATTCACATAAAAGAGATGAATGTATTTATTATGTAGGAATATAATTATAAAACGAAATTTAATATTACTCCGCACTCTTAAGACATATGATTTGATATCATATAATGAAAATAATGGATCCTATAAGTCCTACTTTTCATCATTCTTGTATCATTACAACACTTAAGTCTAACTCATTTGTGGAAGATACCTTTCTTGTTACCTTACCATGTATATTTCATCTTTGTTTGATGAATACTATTAAATTTAATTAAATTCTTAAGAGTAATGATATCGTATCACTACACATAGCATATTAAGTTTTGAATTAAATTAATTGTTAAAGTTGGATATACATAATAATTTAGAAATTTTTAATATGAAAATTAAAACCTGAGCTTATTTAATGTTAAGATGAAATTATTCATTTAAAAACATTAATGGTTAAATAGATGTACGAAGGAATGAAGTCCTTTATGACTATAAATAAGTAAATCAATATTACTGCTCTTTGTTATGAGTTTTATTTAGGACTAATCAAATAATAATTAGGTAATAATTATTATGAAATATTCATATATCTATTGTGAGGCTAAGCTGGCATATATATTTTAAACAGATTAATATCAAATGGTATTGTCATTTGAAAATTTATCCTTTCTCTAACCATTTTCAACTTCAATTTTTTTACTACCTAATTAAAATCAGTAATACGTCTGATATCGTACACGGGTATAGAAAAATCAGAATGAACAGCGCATACACCTAATATATATGAACAAGGTATATGATAATAAGTTTCCATAATTTGATTTCTGAATGCTCAATTTTTGAAATTTTAACATACGTAAGTTGCAAACCATTGCTGGTGCAAGATAAGAATGAATTTACATTGAAAGTCTGCATACACTATAAAAATACATTAGGTATCCTATTATGTTTCATTTGGCCACTCATGAGTAGCTTTCTACACACAGTCATGTAGCTTAGAGTCGAAAAAGTTTATGAGAAAATTGCTTCATTTATTGAGTGTAATAGTGAAACTCATTTTGCTATTTTCTTGTTGTTGTGAACAAAGAAATAAAATAAAAGAAAATCGTTCATTATTACACAGGAAATTTTTAAGAAACCAAAAATTCACATCGGTATCTAAAATTTCCAATTGATAATGCATCCAACAGCTAAAGGGTTGTCATATATAGGTTCATAAATTTGTTTATCATAATAAACACTTTTAAATGAGTACCAATCATGATATAAGTTATAGACACTTTATTATTGTAAAATACATAATCACCGATTGATCTACAAGTATTAATTCCAAATTTATTTCTATTATAGATATGGATAGAGTCTGTGAGAATCTTTCAAGAATCACTACCACTGAATTGTTGATGGTAGATCAAGAAATTTTGAAAATCCATCGTTTTCTTTCTCCATATGTTCGCACTATCTTTGCAAGAATGGCATCACGTTCCACTCAAAAACAAACGTCTCAAAAATTGGAATCGAGTGGACAGTTTCCTGGAAACTATTTGAATCGCTGGAAGAGGAAACGACACGACCCGCCGGAGGACAAGCTTTACGTCTGGATCTCACTCGGTAAGAATTATATAAACGTTAAGAAATACCTCCCCTCAGTTTCACGATGTTACAAGTGACAGAGGCGCATTGTTATTTGTTTAGTTTTTATTTATGATGTTGATATTCAGAATCCACCGGTTCTACTTGGAAAGATCGTGGAAATATTTGAATTGCTCTCCCAATCTTTTCTCACGATACCCGGTGAGGTTAGAGTTTATGAAAGAATTTTCTCGTGGATAATTTTAGAGACTTATGACATATTGTGATAAGTTTTAATTTTACGGAAGGTTATGATCAATGTCAAAATCCTACTTGGCGGGAATAGCTTGTATTTGAGCCTAGTCAACGTTTATGGTTGCGGATTACGATTGTTGTATGATTGTTGTGTTCTGAAGCTAATGACGATTTAACTTTTTTTAATTCATCCTCCATTAAGCAACGATATTTACCGTGCTTTATACTAAAGTCTATATTTTAGGGTGGCCGTTATTAGGAGTAAATTTAATTAATCATCGAGAAAATAGTCTTCTATCCCTGTAAGGAACGATTTCGCTATACTATGGTGAAGTCAATACGTTCATTTTCTGCACACCAAGAAATCCTTATAACCATTGCGCTTTCAACTCCACATTTTCGACCTTATCTGTCCTCTTCGTGACAATTCCGACCAGAGCAGCTCTTCTTTATTTGTAGATGCCCTTCGATCCGCAACCGTTGTTGTGGAGGTGTCCAACAGTCTATGTAGAATCGCTATTCATGCCCCACGCATGATCGGAGATACAAGCGTTGGGCGGAGGTTTCTCGCTCAGATGACGGAGTATTTTCACTTTAGTAATACGGAATAGGTCCAAGCAGAAGCCAAGGACTTTTCCACAGCAATTCGTGGAAATCTTGAGGGCAAAGGGTCCTCCGTTGCTTGGCTATGGTAAGACACCTGCGCGTTTCATCAACATCTGCATTTTGAATTTCGTCTACATTTTGAAGGTAAATCTCACGCGATGAGTCTAACAATTGAGAGTGGATCCTGTATTCGTAACAATGTCACCTTTGTGGCTAATGTCGATTGATTCGACGGTAACATTGTTATAACGAATTATAAATTAGGACAGTTTTTTAGGAACAGCATCATCTCGCATTTTGATATTTTAAACTTTCGTTTATCTTAGCGCAGGTTGATTACAGTGTTTTTCTCCAGGTACATAAATTTTAAAACAATAAAATCAAGCTTGTAAATTTTTAACTTAATATTTTTAAATATAATTCATATCCTGATAAATATTTTTTATTGCGCCAATTGGTTTGATTCTCATAACAACATGGATTAGCTGTTGGCAGTCATGTATAGGATACCAATAGTATCTGCTACGTTCGATTGTAAAAATTGATTCAAATTTGATGGAATTTATTCGTTATATGTATTTTTATGTCATAAATATGTAATATATTTGGCCTTAATTATTGGTACGGCTTTCATAAATCGATTGATTGTTCTAACGACAGATTTCACGATTTACAAGTCGAAAAACTACAAATAAAAGGGGCCCCTGAATATAGATCGAGAAACGCCATCTTTTGTCTCGGGACTGAAATTTGTTCGTGTAGTATCCCGTTGTTACATTTCTCATATGCATCTGCTATTTGCGTGTATAGTAGTTACATAAAGATTACTTCCGATCACTCGTTAAGAACATGTTTCCAACCGAATTTCAAGCCTCCATCCGTAAGCAGTTTTAGCGGTCTTGAACAGTTCCTTCTCCCTCACGATTATCACCTGCGTGCCACCTTAATGCATTCCCCTCATTCTCGGAACGTCGCACATTTTATAACGCGACCTTACGAAGTACGTGGCTCCTTCGAGATGCACTTAGCACGACTCGGGGAAAATCCCCGTAAAGAGACACGTTAACCGAGGACCAGCGCGTGCCGCACGGATTCATGACGGTGTGATCTGCCTCCGCCCTTCAGCCGACCTCGGGAAGGAACAATTTCATACTACCCGCGTTTCATCTCCTCATTCCCTTTACCGACAGCAGATAGCGTTATTCGCACGTCCATACGCATTCCGCGAATATCAAAGAGGGCCCTCGAAATCGCCCCTTGTGAAGTCGTCGTGAGGATTCAAGGGGACACTAAAAATCGCAGCGAAAGGAATACAAAATTTACAGATAACGCTTTAATCTCTTCCTGGCTCTTGTTTGTTTTGAGGTGAGGATCTTCCTCTCGCTACTGACCTCCAAAACACGGCTCTTCGACTGTCGGTGGGCAAGTTATGGTTCGCACATCCACAAGAGGACATCCGGTTGGCGCTAATAATATCAAATGAGTCCATAATGCGTGGTGCTTAATGCCTTACAATTGATTGTATTTCTTGACGTTAATAGCGGCTGAATGTAATTTTAATGTGATTTTCTTTATGGCTTTGGGTGTCTGAAGGATACACGAATAATTTGGGAATGATCTCGCATTCTTCTCGATAATTTTATCAATTTATTGATTTATATTGATTTTTTACTATTCACATTATTCGACCTGCCTTCTTTAATAGTAAATCTTGACACCTTTTATTTATCGTAATTAATCCATCGTTATACATCGTTAAATGCAATGTATTCTTTTTTCCTAATATGTTGCGTAATCCTGGGGAATAGGTATGTTTCATTGTGTATTCTTTGCAACACTTTATTCATCCATCTTATTTACAAAAAAAACATTCATTCGTACTAATTTACGTGTATTTAATTGTATACATGATTCTAGAGAAAGATACAAGGAGTAAGATAATAAATTTAAATATTATTCGACATAACGTAGCGAATATATCGGAGTTAATATTTTTCTTATCTTTAACGAAGTAAAGAAAATTTTGCGACGAAAACAAATCAAAAAGGAGGAAATTTATTAGAGCATTGACAGTTTAGACCTACATTCCGCGTCTTTGTAGCACATGTAATCGTAAGGTTAAGGACGTTTTATACGAAGAAGGTCGGTTTTGTTTAGCTCCCTGTTTCCCAACGCATCGGTCTGGTAGCCATGGACTCCGCTCCATTAAAGAAGAACTGTCTTTCTTGGCATTCGAAAGATCCCACCAAGGGCGCGTGTTTTTTAGTATTCCCAACAAGGAGAGATGACGCCAGTAGTCATTCTTTTTTAGCGCCCTGCGTTTTGCGTGTTCGAGACATCTCACAGAGATATCAAGAAATTCGTATTTTTTACTACTCTTTTGCGTGGGAGAAATCGGGAAAGGGTTACCTTTATCGCTAAGTAGTTCTTTTTGTTCTCCATTATGCATCAGTAAATTTATCGTGGATGTCTGGAATATAAAGAGAGATACAGGTATGGGGTAAATAATGACATTATCCAGCCATTATGTAGCATCAAATTAAAGAGAGTGAGGTATATCTCATTACGCATCTTAAAAACTAGATGGTTGGTGTATCTTTCATCCCCATTGTTGTGCATTATTAGAGCCGCTCAATCAAATAAGGGTTTTGATTGTAAACTAAGTAAACCATAACTTTAATTTCGTTCCTATTTTCTTTTGAGAGAGAGAGCGGAGTTCTTCAAATTCGTCAAAAGAATGTTCACTTTACCTAGAAATGCTAAAGATTTTGTAAAGAACACGATCATTCATTTAATATAATTTAATTAAATTCCCTTATTCCACAACTGCTGACCAAATATTCCGTTTGTAGCTTATTTAAAAGATATTTTGAAGTATTAATAAGCTCAAAATTATTCGTTTCAATTTATTATGTACTGCAATTACGATTATGAATGCGTTGCATTACGTTACCAGTTATATAGCTATAATATATTCAAATTTTTCGGGTAATAATTTTATTCCTATCCAAAGTATACAACGTATTTGGTATATAATTATTGCCATACTAATACTGTTCGTGGAAATAGCAGAGGCGACCTTTTGCTATCACCTGTAGAATTGTTTATTAGGATTCAAAATAATATTCACGTAAAGATCGAACGTATTAACGATGAATATATATATAGTATATATAATCAAAGATTATAATTGACAAGTAACTAGCAACTATATACTTCCCATGATTCGTATACTTGCTCAAGCGATCTTAATTCTTGCATGAAACTTGTTATGAAACTTCATTTTAATAGGATGAATCAACTTCTCCAATGACTGATTATGAAGTTTATTTTATATCTGACCTCGCGCCTATTACCGTGTCTATCAAACGGGTCAAGTTTCCGGAAAGACATTGATCCAGACACTAAAAAAAGTCGTGATAATCCTCATGTTCTTTGGCAACAGCTGGAGCAGAGCTTCCTTCGGTTCACTGACGCCCATGGGCAATTTCGCTCTTCTTCCAATCTTTGGTCATTAAGAGGTGGAGATAATTAACGAAGATCTTGGTGGACTATCGAGAAAAAAGTAACCAATATTATCTGTAGAAGGAAATGCCTTTTCCACGAATATGTATTCCTTATCTAGTCTATCCTGGAGATTTAACAAATTTAAAGTGCAAATCCTTTGGTGTCCTCTATTGACTTAGAGACAATTTCTCATTCTATTTTTCCCGCTTTTAAATTAATCTAAAAATAAGTTTTTACTTAAAAGTATCATGAACATATATTCTACCTTTTACCTCCAATTATCACAAATTATCCATGCGCATTAGCAATACGATATTTTACATTGAATTATCAAGGATGTTTTATAATTGTCGCTTAATTGTTACAAACTCAAGATAAAAAACATAATACTGTTATAAGGAGTTTATCGGTATAAAAATTTTTGATCGAATCTTGAATGAAATATTTTTAATCATTTTCTGTGAGAGAAGAAATTCTTCACCTTTCCATCATACTTGGATATCATATTGAGTGGTGTCGAATAAAGATTTTTATTGCTTTTCTCCTCTTCTTGCGTTTTTAAATCATTTACTCAAGGTTCTGTTAAGGAAAATTTCGTATTTTCAAAGTCTATAAGAATTATGCTTGACTTGGAGCCCAGACGATTGTTTTAAACAAAGAATACTAACTATATTTCAGAGTAGGATTTTTGTCTAAGGAAACTTTTAAGGCTTCTATCTTTCATCATGTTCGTTGAGTTTTTTATCACGTTCAGACTAAATTTAATTACTTTTAAATTTAGAAACCATTTGTATGGAGAATGTTTATTGAGTTTATTTCGAATTAATTAGTATAATTCCGTTTACTTATTATTAGAAATGATAAAAATTGTGCATTCCTCGCCTTGAATTTAATAATTAATTATAGATGTATGCAATTAATGTCCATCGATCAGCGTCTTTGCCCTAAGAAGGTCAAACCGAAAAAAATCTGAGGGTAGCTGAGAAAAACCAAACATTTCTCACGGAATAATTAATAGGAACAGATAAAATAATGCGGGAATACCGTTAAGGTCATTCTGTGGGGTATAATGACTTGGGAATCCCGCATTACTCGAATATTAACTAATCAGTTTCGTTCTGGTCACTTACTTTCCTTTCGAAGATTTACGAATACGAAACATAACCAATTACGGGGTAAATTCCTTAGATATGAACGACTTTATTCAGTTTCATAATTCCATCGCGTTTTAAAATCTCGCGAATTCCTTAAATGCGTCCCTCTGCATCATAAAGCAATTACCTGAAAAGCATAAAGGAAATCCTGGAAGAAGATGAGGGAATTTTCGATGGGATGTGAATTTGTTACGCAACGGCCTTGTTGGAGAAGTGTTTTACATGTTTGTTTTGTTATACTAAGGTTCCGGATTCGAGTCCCAGCGAACTGCGATTTTTCTCTTAATTAATAGGTGTTTATTATATTGGAATAGCTGCTATTTGTCCATTGTTGAGTACTTGATTCATTGTCTTAGCAACAGATTATTGAGAGGGTTTTGTTTAATAAATGAATGAGAGTAAATGATTCACATATGCCCAATAATCAGCGTCCTGATTTTATTAGTTATCTATATATTTTAGAGAGAAAATTATGAATAAAATATTAATTTCATGGCTTTTTTAACTTTAAAGTAAATTTCATTTCATATTTTTTATCGTTTAGTGATTTAATTTTTAACACTGATTCAAGTTTTGCATTACTTTCTTATATATTGGGATTTCTTTTTAGAATATAAATTTAGAAGGAAAAATTCCCGTAGCCCTTTTTCTCTCTTTTGCTATTTCAAAATATGAATTCTCAAATAAATTTTAACAGATAAACTTTCTCTTCTTCATCCCGCTTTCAAATTAACGTATTCATTATTGAAATTTCATTTCCTACGTTTTATTACATATTCATATCTATGATAAATTTTGCGTTATATTGAACGTTGATATGTTACGTTGAAAGAATAAACCTACTTTGCGTAGTATTATTTTAATTCACTAAACTGACTTTTAATGTATAACGAAGAAGATCTTGAATATTAGAGTGCGTCATACACATGAACTCGCAAATCCCGCATGGCATCCTAGACACGCTTGGAGCATACACGCAATAAATTTTATCATTTCCTTCAACGTCATTCGATAACATAACGGTCGTTTTAAATTAGATTCGGAATCATAACAACTGTATCCAGAATTTTCTTTTAGGAAAGATAACTCTAGCAAGGATGACCTGTTGTGGCACGATTTCCGAGAATCGCAAAAATGAAGAGTTAAAGTGATAATTTATAACGTTTCAAATCCGTGCCTCTTAACGACAGAAGATATTCTAAGATCTCCTTCAAACTTTCAATTTTTGGAAAATCCGATGTTTATTTTCGAAATTTTCTTTTGAATATTGCATTACTACTGAATGGAGTAGGTACAGATTGTCTGTTATTACCTAATAGTTTTTACTGAGTGCTTTCCATAATTATCTTGTATTCATGTACGTCATAACATTGGTGTTTTTATCTTTAATCTGAATATACACGTAGATTCATGTGTATGATACGGTATATAATATTTATTCTGGAATAAACAATTTCATTCATTTGTAATTTTGTAATTAGTCAGATTTATGAATATTTATATTTTAGTATTTTTATATTTATTTTTTATTTTCATATTTATTTATTTTATTTCTGTATAAATTCATAATTACTTTATAATAACATAATTTAGAGTTTTAATCGAGGGGTGCTATTGTGCTGCTAACTTCCTTAAAAGAGTTAAGTAAATAATAATTATAATTCCTATATTCTGGGATGAAAACCACTTGATAGAAAGAATTGCGATCAACAGTTCTTTTATTGTCATAAAAAGTCCTCAAAAGATTCTTCAGAATGATTCCCTTTTGAAAGAGGCCGAAAATGTTGCCCTCAAGCGTCTTAAGACTGGTTCCTTCTGTTATGGCGAAATTAAAATCCACCGCTTGTTCCGACAATTTCGCATGCCTCCAATCCATCTTCTGGAGGTCCCGTTCTCTCCAAAGTCCATCGATCCCTGTTTGCGGTTTTCGAGACACAGCTGTTCGCCTTTCTCCGCACATAATCTCTTCTCAGAACCAAATGACTCATTCTCTGTTTCAATGTGGTTTTCATTAGCGACACTGCTCGTGGGCGAAGAAAGAAGCTACTTGAGGTGATATCTAGATCTTTCTACGGCTTCCTTCCCCTTGTCACATAACAAGTTTGCAAACAGTGCCGCTTCATAAATAAAGGCGTCTTTATACTATAAATCCAGCCGCTAGGCGTGAAACGTTATTCAACCAGAAATGAAAATAGAAGCTGTTGAAGTTGAGATGTGGGTGCTACATTATTAGGTTTACCTTGGATATATCTTACTTGTTTTGAATTCAAAGTATACAAGTAAATTTGTGTGATTATGTATGTATACACACATTGATACGTACGTAGGTGTTTATGAGAGCTATCATATATTTCTCATTCTATAACTTAATAGTACAAAATAAAATTTGGATAAAATTGTAGTACTAATGCGCTTGAACTCTCCGTCTTACCAATTACTCTTCGCCTCCCATAAAATAAAGGATATTTATTTCGCTATATCAAGTTACCTTTATTGCTCTGCATACTTTCATCACAATCGGAGTCAAAACAAGGCATTAAACACCTGTGCAACCTTAATCAAGTATCTTCTTTTAGAGTATTCCAGTAAGTGGCTTGAATGAGAAAAGAGACGAATTCGTCTATTTGGGAAGGGACGGGGTATTTCAGTATTCAAAGACTTGCTATACATACGTGTATATCCATTTTACGGAATGGAATCCTAAGCTTACTATTTGGCCGAGTTCCAAGTGCTTTACAGTTATTTAGATATATGAAGTAAGCGTGAAAGTGATTTTAACAATTCTGATTTAATATTTTAAGTGTATGGTTGCACTTTTCCTTTAGAGTTCCGGTGTAGACATTTCAAAGCATTTGATTGTAAGGAAAATTACCAGATATTATTTATTATTACTTTTTACTGTTTGGTTGAATGCTGCCATTATTAAATTTTCGTAATATTATCAACTGAATAGTAACACTACAAGAATAAAACGTTGATTTTCCAATGAGAATAAATGCGACTAATTTCTCGACGAGTAATAAATTAATTACGTGAGGTTCGTCTTAATTCACCGTATAAAGCTGCACGGAATAAATAAATGCAGTATCGATGGCTACGACACCAACTGAAAGAGCTAATTCTGAAAGAGATCAGATACTGAATAGAAATAGAATTGCATAGATATTGACTCTGATCAACAGCTGTGGATGGAAACCCTATGTTCATAACTATGCTGCTCGTGAATCCAACACTCATACTGAGATAGAATGACGTAATCGATCCATTCTTTTATGATAATTCTGAAGGTGATCTATCGAATGATTATCATGATGCATATTATGATTTATTATGAAACTTAATCGAAAAATATGCTAAGGAAAACTAAACAATATAAACATTCCTAAAGGTTGATTAATATATTTTTCATTTTGTTTATATATTTTATTATATTTTTATCATTTCTGTTTAATTAATACTTTATTATATTTTACGTCCATTTTTTACTAATCATGATAAATTACTTACTGTATACATACACATACAACGTGTGTATACGTTATGCATGCTATGCTATGCTTCATAATAAGGAAAAAGATTCTAAATTAAATTACCTTAAACACATTTTGAAATTTTAATTCCTTGGAATCCATTGACTCATGACATTGACATGAAATGACTTTTCAGGGTATTGTAATAAATTACATGTATGTTCTCCAAGATAGAGGAATTTGTTTATTTTCTCTTTTACAATATTTTTCTCGAAAAGTATGTAATATGCTGTTTTTCAGAGATACTTGAGATGCATCTTCTACCTGTGTGAAGTAAATGTTCACACTTTCAAAAATTATCGGTGTGCAGTAGTAAATAATGGTTGTTGCTATTGATGGATATAATTCTATAATTAGTGATGGAATGATAACGTAACTAAAGTTTTTTTATCAATAAATTTAATATTTTGTATAAAGTGATTAATGTACTTAACATGTAGTCAATGTTTCGTTAGACTGTTTGAAATGAAGGTTGAATTGTCTTTAAGGATTTGGTAAATTGATAAATAAAGTATATAAATGACAACTAGGCAGTTTTTGTCCAGAGTATACGCAACTTTTCGTAACAGATTACGTACAGGAAGACGATTCTGATCACTTGGAGGAAAAACTTCTAGCCGAGATCAAATTCGCCTTCCATACAAAAAAGTAGAAAACCTTCGGGCGCCGATCTTCTCGATCCAGATGAGCGGATATCCCGTATCACAACCCGCCAAAGAGTGATCATCTGCAATGCGATTCGCGTCCTCCTTGGAACCGTGCACTCCCTTCGCAGGGTTTTCGCAACTCCTTGCAGCTCTTCCTATAGACTCTCGCCCTTGGTCTCCCATCCTCTTAAGCCATTGTGATCCAAAAAGCGTCCACGGAGGCGTGCGACATTCCACAAGGTCAAGTTAATGAGATGAGAAGTGCATTGCTGGCTCATCGCGCGTCATTTTTAATATCGACGCCTAAGTATCCAACTTACGTGCGTTAATGAGGAATAAGCGGGATGATATTTCGACACACGGGATTAATGTACCGGTGGGTTTCATTACGTTCTCCTCCGCACGTGCTCCTCGTGATATTCGTGATGATTGTTGGATGATTGATTCATTGGAAAATAGGGTTGCCAGGAAGTGCACCGTGATGCTACCATTATTTCTCTGCCTTTCATTCTGCAAATAAGGCTATTGCTAGGAAATGAGTATACATATTCGAAGGTTAATCAGAAATGAGTTTTCGATATTCCAGTGAATCTAATTCAGGTCTACCACGTTCCGGGAAGATGTCCTTATAATTGCAACTGCGTTTCCTCACCTCTGTTTCAGTTGAATGTTGATCATGATGTCCTCTAGAGAAGGTATATTTAATAGGCAGGCGGTTGCAAGATTATCCCATTCATCGTTAGCTGAGAAGGGGTGGTAAATGTGAATGAGGCTTGCCAGGAAATATGGACAGTATTTCGCATTCGCATTCATCTCCAAAACAGTTCTTAATTGTGATGAAGACTATGCAGAGCTCCTGGTACCCTTTGTAGTGGGCTTCCTCTATGCAAATTCACTACCGATAGTCTTCGTATTATATATATTAGTTTCGGCTAGTAGAAGAAGATATAATAGATGTATTTAGTATGGTTAATAAATGAGTAACCAATTAGGAAATTCCGTTGAAGGAAAATATATAAGGATTAGTTTATCTGGAGTAAAATTAATCCATAAAAATTATGGGGAAATAGAATGCTTTTTAACTTATGAGATTCTACATACATTCTATAGATACATTCTAGGTTTATATATTGAACAATCTTGCTTATAAATAATTTTAAACGATACATATATCCCCAGCTTTCCATCCTTGGAATTGAAAATACGTATATTTGCTCACAACTTTTCTTTGTCATATTTTAAATATCTTTGGATAAAGATTCAAGGTATTTTTGGTAGAAATATTTTACGTTGAAATTGAATTGAAGCATGCAGAGGTCAACCGTGTATCGATATTTATCTAAATTAATTCCTTGTATGTTTAAAAATATTCTACGTACTACAATTTATTACGATATTATCTGGATATCAGTGTATCGACCAATTAAACTATGTGGTAACATTAAATCTATGATATTTCTTCCACTATGATAATAGTCTTGAAAAGCATTTTCAAGAAGTAATTCGCTTGAAATTACGAATAGAAAATATCTAATCCTGTGGCATTATGGATTCCTTTATTCCATCTGTAAACGAATAGCTCCCCTAAGGTATTACATTCTTTACGCTCGGTTGACCTTTATGGGGGATTAACAGGTCTTATCTAAATACCCACAGATTTTTTCAGTTTCACGTTTCCCTGAGGCACGGTAGGCCAAGGGGAGGAAGGAAGCAATCAAACGCCTATGGATTGTATGTCGAGTACGGCAGCTGGAAGGGAAAGGTCATAAGGTCAAGATGAGGCGATCTGATGTACGCCCTTGCTTTTTCCTTCTTCAAGGTCAATTTAACGCAAAATAGAAATGAGCATTTGGAAAGGATTGAAGTGGACAATCAATATGTAAAAATGGAACAGAAATTTTTAAAATGAAAACAGTATACGAAAGCATGACGCATTTTATCGATAAATCGAAATAAGTTGAGACTTAAGTAGGATAGATTAGAATTGCCTGCAAAAATAAGGAATAAAATAAATTAAACAAAAATGTTTAAAATGTGAAAGGGCATAAGGAATATTGTTGTTTGAAGACATATATATCTCATTGTGATTCTATAAAGGATATTATTATTATAAAATTTTTCAAAATGGAGAATTATTTTGCTGAAGGAGTCTTTCTTATAGGTCGAAATTTTATAGCAATACAATTTTCAATTAATCGGATAATACTGATGACGTATCACTGAGAGTTAAGATGTAGACTGCTTGGCGCTACGGTTTTCTTCGTACGGAGCGGTTCCGTTCTTACAGTGACAGTGTCATGTAGGCTTTTATGACATTAATTATAATTTGAGGTATAATTTTAGCTGTCCTTCTGCTGATTTATTTCACTTATGAGTCAAATTTCTGATTAGTTATTAAAATTTTAACAGTGATTTCGGGTTGAATGATACGCTTTTGGCTTTTCTGGTTTTTAAAAGCTTATTATTATTGTATGTATATTGTCTCACTCGAGTATAGTTTAACAAGTTGAAAACGTACTAATAAATAAATATATATGCAACGAGACAAGTTCATTGTGAAAGGGAAAGAATGGATGCTAACCTTCTTCACATTGACTTGCAAAATATTGCTCAACTGCTCAGACTGCTGGTCTCCAGACTAAATGACTACGAATGATCTTTAACGAGATGACCAATCATCAATAAGCCTCATGCATAACAACTCTATAGCATCGTTCGTACCTGTTTGGTTTTTTCTTTATTTAAGGAGCGTTATTGCCACACATGATGAAGTTTTATATGCTCTGTAGACGATAAAATTAGTCCAATCTTCCGCAAATATACTCCCTTTAGTATTCAATTCTTCAGTCGAATTTATTTATTCATAATTATCGTTATGACTTAATTTATATTAAAATTCTATGATTTAGACGATGATTTGTAAAGTCGTACGCTCTTTATTTTGTCTATTCAAAAATTACTGGATATAATCCAAAGTTATGACTTTTTGTAGAAATTATTATTAATATTTTCAATGATTTTTTCCTAATTTTATCGTGGATTCCGATTTCAAATTTTTATTTTTAAAAAATCCACGGGTAAACAAAGTGACGTAATTCTGAAGTTTTCTTTTTTACGAATGGGTGTTCGTTGAGCATATGCGACTGCTATCCTCAATTTAAGAATGACATTTGCGCAACATTAATTCAGTAATGCAGGCGCAAATTCTCTATGACGTAGTAAGCACATCCTTCAAGAAAGTTCTGTGCGCAACATGCTTTCATATCCCAAACTATCACGTTGTTTCATCATCGTCACTGTAACTGATTGCAGAGTCTAATGAACACATCAAGTTATGATGGGATGCACAACAGGAAATTGACATGTTTTCTTTTATTTTTTGAACTCGAATATGAATTAATAGTTGCATTACGGATCAAAGTAAATTTTCTGTTTTAATTTTATCATGGGTTAAAATGAATGCGCAAGTCTCTAAATAAGCTTCAAAAAGGCCACTATTTATCAACATTTATATGTTTCATGTATATACCTTAAATTGAATGAAAAACTTCAGTAAATACATCAGATATTGAGAACTAGATTAGATTAGTTTGTTTATGAAGGACTATTATAGAAAAAAATGTTGTTGGAGAATTTTTCATTAATTCCAGTGCTGAGATTGTTAGGTAAATTAATAATAGCGAACTCCTCCTCAAGTTGCTACGCATTAATTGCCGTCACATTATTGCCACCCCGTAACTTAAAACTATAATCATAGATTTATTTGAATGTGAAAAACTTACGTATTTTTGAAATCATATGTTTTCTGAGTAAAACGCAATCAAGAATTTCTTTCGAATTCGCTCGTCCAAATGAAAAGTTAAAAACATATAGAAAGTTATGGAACATACATCTTCGATTCACCCATTGCAGAAGATAGACTCTACCGTTAAATAGCATACCATGGCAATCATTGTCGATTCGGTACCATCTGTTCACGATGATTAATCTTCGATGTCGGAGAAAAAAATGCTGGAGGTCCGCTTGGACGTCAATGAAAGAGAAAAAACGTAAAAGGCATAAAGACGTTCCGCCTTCAATTAATTTTCCTTGCGGTTCTCATTCAAAAGTGCATCCTCCAGACGACGATGTTACGAGATCGCTGAGTAAACAAATGGGAACGAGGTTAGCAGTCTTGCAAAAAAGCGTCTCAGAAGTAGTACTTGGTTTGCAATTATAATACTTTTTACTCTCTCCAGACCCGGAATGAAGATTTGTACTAGAGAGGCCATTCCTATTGTTAGAAAAGGTACAAAAAATATCAAGTTCATCTAGTCATAATAATCTGACGCTATCAGATTGTATAGTTTTTTATTCGTACATTCTTTGGAAATACTTGTAAGCGGAAACAATTATCTACGCGGCGAACATGAGTAATTTGGCTGTTCAATTAATGGAAATCGAAATATATATAAAACTGATGAAAAACGTTCATATGGGCATTTAATAGATAAAATCTAATTTAAAAGATGGTTTTTTAGTAGTAAAATCCTGACAGACTAACGGTTAGCATCCAATTATACATCCTGTACTTTAAATAGAGATAAAAGATCAACACAACGTTAAGCGGATTTTTCTTTCTTTTTGATCTTATGCTTCAATAATATTAATTTATAGAGAAATTACTTAGGTTTCAGACCTATACCAATATATTTACATTCTTTTTACAAAAGAAAACGTTAAAAAGTCTTGGTTCGCAAAAATTCTTCTTTCAAGGTGAATCACGCTCTGTTGCTGTCCAGGAACATTTTTGTTCTTTCATAAAACGATAACCTTTTGGGAACTTCTTTCTTCGACCTTTCTCGTCTTCACAGCGATTCCTCCGTCTTCGTGGCATCCCTCTTCAGGCGACTGTCACTTTTCGATTGGTTAGCTACCGCCGAGTCCACCTCATCAATTAACTTTCCCAAACTCCGATCGTCGTCCGTCAATTGGCACGATAGTCAGCCTTTAAGTTCTTTTATTCGTTCCTTCCGTTCCTAGAACTCCAAACAATAGAACATCGAATGCGGATGCTGAATGGATGAAATTTTGGCGATGGAGCGGTGAAATACTGTCTCGTCTATGCATCTCTCGTCGTCGGTGAATTAGGCCGATTGTATAGCGAGTGGAAAATTGGGGCTCCATTAATAATTCCACTCAAGATCTTCGGTCTCTTCCTTCCTTTTCCGTCGACTGAACGTCATCTCGGGCGGATTTCCGCTTTTATGAAACGCTAAAAGAACAATGAATAATGATTTATGTACGAATTCGACTCAATTAGCATTCTCTCGAAGTAATTGTTAGCTATTCAGAGGCTTTCATGAATAACGTATTTCAGTGAGGGAAATAACTCAAATTTGCCGCAGTCCTGACGAGTAGTTATGAGACATATTAATACCAATTAGTACCAATTAATTTCCTTTAGGAACTGAATCATTTATTTCTTTGTGTCTCTGATTATCGATTATTTATGGAGTAAAATGTTTAAAGAATGCATATCAATGATGATTATCATTATGCACCATGCAGTAAAAAGCTAAATTATATCATTCAAAAGTAAAATTAAAATGAAGTGCTTTGATATCGAATTCTAGACACCTTAAACTATAAACTAAGACATTAATCTTCCCTTGAGTGTTCACGTGTGGTCCCCGTCTATCATTTAAATTGCTCCTAGAACTTTATATCACCCGCACAATCCATCATCCCGCCTCATCGCTTCGTCTAAACTTCCGCTGCGAAACACAACTCAATTAAGTCGACGTGCATCACAAACACAAACAAAACAATACGGGAAATGGGCAGAGTACCAAGGCATCGGAACAGTTCTCGGAGAGAGGGAGATCCGATGCGATCGTAATGGCGACGTAAGATAAAAGGAATGGAACCTGACCCGAATTTTAAACAATAATAAAAAGGGAGTAAAGAATAAGAAAGGAAGGCGTTTTCCGCGAAGAAAGACTTCGTTGCGGAGGCGTTCGTTCCCAGAACTGCTTTTCCGCCCTTCCCATCTGTTCCGCTCTTCCTCCAGAGTGTTTCAAATAAGCCGGCACCATAATGCGACTCATTTCTCCAGCAGGACTGCCCATGGAGAAGGGGAAGTGATTCATGAAGGAGATTCAAGTTCAAGGTTTCTCCAGAGATACAAACGGACTGCGAAGGGATAGTTTTTTTCCGCGTCGATGATAAGGTTCGAAGTTTCCAGACGAATTATTTAACGACGTATCTTTCAGCGAAATGTATCGTTAAAACTCTCCGTTCTTATTGGTTCCAAGGGTTTAATTATGGATGATGGATTGCAATAGTTTAGTGGCAACTATTTTGTTTTAAAAGAAAGGTCTTAGGTTATCTGTTTTCTTTGTATTTTTTATAAATTTTCCTGCGTACGCCGCGATGAGGTTCTTACGTAATTAACTGATGTTTCCTTATGTATATAAATATTGAATTTTTCTCTTGCATTTTGAATAAACCAGTTCTTTATGCGAAACTAGCATAATATGTTCAATTTTGCTTGTAGTCTTTCGACGTTAGAGATTATTTTATTAACTATAAATTTAACTTTCGTAAATAATACAATTCTGAAAATATACGTCTTGTATTTTAAAGAATATTACTTGCCACGAATTTAATTTTATTCTCATTATATCCTGTTTTTAGGTAGAGTTTTTCTTTGTTGCTCTCACACCGTTGACAAGCTATTTTTTATATCACCACAAATCATTGCCTAACTCTATAACAATATCTTAGATATTTCAGTATATCGCCAGAGTTCCCTCGTGCGTATTTCATTAATAATTAGAATTATATTATTAATCTATTAGTCATAAATATATTTTTAATTGCATGAAATCGTTTCATTATGTGTATTGAGTTGAATAGTTTTCACTGCAAAAAATGTCACTTCTTCACAATTCATTATTCTCACTTTATCTTCCGTTATTTGAATTACTGAAAGAACAACAAAAATACTTCGTTAGTTCCATAAGAGAAGAAAGATAGCAAAAATACTTCGTTAGTTCCATAAGAGAAGAAAGATAACAAAAATACTTCATTTGTTCCATAAGAGACGAAAGATTAAGGAGGATTTTCTTGTTTGAACGTACTTTTGGGCCTTGGGATTATAGCCATGTATCGTAAGCGTCTGCATTAAGCTTCATCTCAGCTCATTCATAATAATTACGTATCACTTAAGCGCGGGCTTAAATCCTCAGGCGAATTCCGAGTGAACGAAGTCTCCGTGACTAATCGCCTATCCCAAAGAGTCTGAAACGAGGAGAAAGTGAGCCATTGTCGCGGAGGTCTTCCATCCTTTGTTTCTCACTTTAGAATCTATTCAACGCATGGTGATTCACCGAGTCGTCTATCGAGGAAGTCCACGCCTAGGAAAATTAAAGAGAAATGTTTGTTTGGCTTATAGAAGATAAATATCCCTCACAACTGAGATAGCGATGCACCACCTTCAACGCAAGAATAATGAAGACGATGAAATAGATGACAATTTCTAGGAAAGAGCTCAGTGATGTAAATGGAATGCCTATGGGAGACCTTCAGATGAATTACCGTGGATTAATGGGTCAAAACTTAGCAACACCCTTGTTTCGCACGATGAATATCTTAAAGAGAGTTTTTTGAGCATTCGTCGACTTTAATGTTCTTATGAACTTCGTAAATATTTTTCTATTACTTCAAGAAATAGAAATCTATGCTCGACTGGTAATATATTTTTGAATTTTGCAACAGTTTAATTTAATGGTTTGGGAAGTATTTCAAAAGGTCGCTTCATAAAACCTTCTTTGAAGTACATTTTCTATCGACATTCAAGGAGATTGTTAACTTCCGCGCCATGTTTGTACGATAATTTTGGTTATGAAATATTGCGTATATTTATTTAACGATCTTTATTGGGAGTTAATATTTTTTCTTTTCCTTATGTGTTGCTATACGGAAGGAAGCTTCTGAATATTCTGTTATTAAATGCATTTTCTCTCAAAAATTCATTGGATGACGTGATTGTGACCATCCAAAAATCAGAAATACTAATGGACTCTAGGCCCCTGACATGGTCCATGAAAGATAATAAAATGTAGGTCATATTTTAGGAGAGGTCTATATTTTCCTTAATCCAAATAAAGAAATTTTATCTTCGATACAGTGTTCCTTGACCGGCATTTCTCGTTATCAAAAGTAATAATGAATCTGCTGGTAGTCGTATATGCATACTTTCTTTCTTAAAGATAGATTGGACTGACCTTAAAGTTATCTTTTCTCTTGAGAGTGCTCAATCTAATTGTAAGACAAGCAATGAATTTGGTCGCGTCATTGAGCAATTCAATAAAATAAATTTGGAAATGATTATATGGACATATCCAATTAAAAAGAGAACGAAATAAATTTTAAAGACTACTATCCAAAAATCCTGTTTCTTTTGGAAATTTTCCTTAATCGATGAAATTTTTATCGTTAAAACAAAGATACTATTACTATTTTTCTCTGGTTATTCATTCGGCCTTTTATTATTTTGGACTTATCCGTTTTTATGAATTTTAATCATTTTATTAAATTGATCAGGAAAAGGGTTTTATAAAGAATAGTGCTTTTATGTAAATATTCCAAAGCATTATATTAGTCAGCAGATATTATTTACATTGCAGTCACAGAACCGAACGAAACTGGAATTGCATCTTTTAATTATAGATACTTTCTAAGTAAAACAAACTGGAATTTAATTGAATCGTCCCAATGAATTATTTATATAAATGAAACCATCCTTTTATCTTAGATTTCTTGTTTTATTTATAAGTTTATTTTACTTTTTATTATCCGATATTAACTTTTAATTTTTAAATTGAATAATTCTCACAGGAATTTAAAAATATAAATAAATTTTACTTTATTAAAGATATAGATTTACAACAAAGTAGTCATTTTTTATCATATTCGTTGAAGGGATTATGTAGATACTGAATCAACCTCATTAATTCTATTTCCATTTTAAATATTGCTCCATGTTCTATAGAATGTTTACATATCACCCTATTATTATTCCATCACTCTCAAATTTCGCAATCTTGCTAATTTGAATAGAAGCGGATTTTACACGCACGTGCACGGCGCGAGAATAACGCGAAACGTCGAAGCTCACTCGTTTCCATTGTTTCCCGTGATCTGCGCAAAGAGTTATGTATTACGGACTCACCGGCAAAATAAGCGATTATGACCTCGAAGCAGCTCATGAATATCTCTCAACCCGTGAGCATCCAATGACTCAGAAGCTGCACCATGCTCGTGCATCTCTTGGCAATTTTTGCTCTATTTCATACGTACCTTCATTTCCAGCTGTTTCCGCTAGCAATTCATTCTCTCCGTCTCTCTTACAGCTGCATACTCTTAATCATTTCTACTTACGATTTCATCATTCCATAAAATTTGCTCCTTTTTCAACTCTCTGTAGTAATTTTTTCCACGGTTCGGTGGTACGAGCGTTTCCGGGGATGAAGTTTATGATTGTCTTCCTCGAGTCTTTTATTATCCTGGATGAAAATTAAAACCTTGATATCAATTAAAAATCAGCAGAAATCCGGGAAGCAAGCGTATCTAAGGTCAAGTATAATTACTTCATTTTTGTTTTTCTAAGTTTTGGTTTGAAGAAGTTTAAAAGCCATCGATGTCGGGAACTTCTTGAATGGTTATTAGTTTTCTGTCCTTAAAAATTCTAATTCCACCTAAAACTCTTTCATAAGAAGCTGTTCTTGTGAATAATGTTTCCATCACAAATTGATTTTTATTCAACGATAATTTGTGTCGAACGCCTAATTTAAGAGACCATATAAGGAGCAAAACTAACATATTTAAACTGTGAGGGAAGTGTTGGGGTTGATGATGTAAGAAAGGGAGTTGTGGAAGAGGGAGGGTTTTAAGGAAGAGGGTAGTGAATAACAGGAAAGAGGTGGCATGCCCACCTCGTGCTACCAATCTAAAAAACTGGTCTTTCGGATTCCAATAGAAGTACTGCATCTTATTTTAAGCGGTGATGATGGACTTCGGGGAAAGTCAGCGTCATTTGAGTTTAGGAAAGATAAAACGTAGTACCCTTTGTATGATTTTCATATCTTAGCATACAGATGTCGATTCCTGCTGAAAAAAACTCTATTTCCGATCATATTCAGTTTATTTTCACTTTCTTCGTCACTTAGTATGCTCCTTTTTTATGTTAAGGTTATCCAGTTTCTGTTTATGTTAAATGTTACATCTCGATCATAGTAAATACACAAGGCTCTACGGCTATTTTCTGGAAGTCAACAAGTGTTGTTACATTTGTGTTCTAGTATGAAAGAAGAGAAAAGAAATTCTCTTCGAATATTCAATCATGTGGATCGATGACGAATGTTTTTATGTATGACGTAAATGTCTTGCCCATAACCAAAATGGTTAACGAATTGGTGAAGTTGTTGGCTTGCTATAAGGATTGCCAAGGTCCCACGTTAGAGCCCTGCCTAATGATAACATTCCTCTTCAATGAGAATGGATATGTACTCTTCTACTGTTAGGCTGTGTTCTTCTCTTTAATATCGCTATGAGTATGAATTCATTGAGTCCACAAGAAACATAATAATATGTTTAAATAGTTTATTTTCTTCTTTTTACATTTAAGAAGATATATATATATCTGTAAATTGAACTAGTACCATCATACTTATTAAAACAACATTTTCTATAGTTGCATTATATTTCATTCGAACAATAAATTTTTATTCCAAATTATTATATGATATCAAATTTTTAAGATAAAATCAATAAGATATAAATAAATTCTTAGTGTTAATGTGCGATTATCAAATACTACAATCTCTTTAAAATTTTCATAGCAGATCTGAAATACGATCCAATGTCGAAGCTTAATAAATTTCTCAGTAGATAAAGCACCCATTCTCACAGTTAACTACTTCCTCATCTCCTCTACCGTTAGTGTAAAAGAGCTAAGGGAAGAGTAAAAGCTCTGCCAAGCGGTAATGGGGTGTGAGGTCGTTTTCCCTTTCCTTACTTCTTTGGGATACGACAACGACAATTTCACTAGAATGAATCTTAATAATTTTGAACGTAATTCGACTTTTTTGGTTAACAATATGAAACTTTATTCAGCATAGCTCACTCATCGGCAGTATACTTAAAAATCTCAACAATGAGGATAAAAAAATACCAAAGCATTGTTTATTTACTGTATATAAAAACATATGATAATTATTAAATTAAATCTCATCGTATTGATAATACTATATTGTTTTGTAATTATACTAATAGTATTTATATTAAAAATAAAATTTATTTAAATCCTTTTTGTAAAAGAAATACTTATGGTTCTTTATGAAATATGCCTTTATAAGTTTACCTCTCTCACTTAATCTTCCGTTGCTATGTTACTCCTTCGTTCCCAACTTTCTCATTGTTTCGAACTCTATTCGCTCTTCCTTCCACTCATCCATTCCTCACTCCCATTTCGCAGTCAAGGGCACAGGAAACAAAACACAATCTGTCGTAGGAATGCCGCATGTATGACTTGACTCGTTCATCGCGACAGGAATCGCAAATCGGATCTATCCGACGACGCCTTCAATAGCATCGGAAAAATTTCCGGATCCCACAAAGCTTTCAACCTTTCGTGGGCCTCCGAAGATTCATACACGGAGGATTCTTCCTCTCGCAGATGACAAGAGCTGTATTTCTGTCAGTTCCCTTACGAGTTGTCACGACAGTAGAAGTGACCGAGAGGTGGGAACTTACGTATTATTCAGGATTCTCGATTGTAACGGTGGGAAAACCATTGTCACCCGCCTTTGTCGGTCTTTTTTGAAAGGACGTTATTCATTTTGGCTAAGCTCTTAGTGGTTTACCGTTACAGAATAAAGATTCGATTCGATCTGTGTGATTTTATATAAATATTGTTTTATAGAACTGATTTCCGTATGGCTGGTTTGATTTTTAACATCGTTACCAATGTCTGCTAGATGTCGTTGAAGGTTTACTCTCCACTCATTTCGAAAATAAGAGATATTGAATTGTGCATAATTCAAGCTCTTTTTTGGTATCCCAAACCAAAGATTGTGTCCGATTCGTAGATTTTTTGCGCTCATCTGGTTTTAATTTGAGGAAATTTCCTCATTTTGTAATCTTCTTTTCCTAGTCATTTCCTATGAAAATACTAGCCAAGCTTTCATCAAGTTTGTTTCACAGTTTACCTTCCCAGAATAGGAAAACTTTACATTTTTCTCAATTCAATTGCTCATAGAACTTCATACAGCATATTTAGATGCAATCAATTCGGGATCCGTGCCATAATTGAAAATTTCCTGCTTCTTTTCATAAGACACGTTGCAATCTTAGAATTCTTGGAGAAAAGTCTGAAAAACAACATTTTTCCACTTCTCTCGTAAAATCATCGTATTCACGCTTTACACCCGGCGCCAGAGTGCTTGTGCATGAGAATATGACACTGATAAAATTGGCTAAATATAAATGCGATAAATTTCAAACTTTATTGCTTAAGCAGAAGAATAGTGAAAATCTTTCCTTTTTCCTTTCAATTCTTATTACAGGGTAGGAAGTTTCTTTTCATATTGATTTGTTATTGAAAGTAATAAAAGAGGAAATAAAAATAGTATAGAAAGGTAATTTAACTTTCCCTAAATTTTCATTTTATTTTTCTTTCTATGCACAACTTCATAATTATTAAATGCGGAGGATTAAATATATTAATAGTATTTTAGATGGTGAAAGATATGATGACGATTCCTACATTTGTATCAAAACTTACATGCAATTTACAATTAAATTAAATAAGCCATTGAATATGAATAAGACAACAATATTTACACTATAACTAAATTTCAGTGCTATGCCACATTTTTATTCACTGTTTGCATAAAGTTGACTTCAAATAACATTCGTTTAAAAGTCATTCTTCTAATTAACGTCATAAAGGATAGTTCGAAGTTATACAGCGTAGTATTATTTCATCAGCATTTTCGATGATAATGATCTACTGTTACCTTCAGGATAATGAATCTATCCTGTAGAGGACGTATATTTCTCATCGACCTAAATAGTAATGCTAAATCACTAGAGAGGATTGACCGGCAATAAATTTTAATTTCACGACATCGGATAATTTATTCAAAATATGCTGGTCTTTCATTTTATTTTATTTGGGCTAGTATGTGGGATTTATCTTATCTCTAGCCTTCTATTAAAAGTTATACGTATTAATTTGTATGAGGTTTTTTTTGAAGGAAATATTTTCAAATTTAAGATTGGTGTAGAAAATGTATTTACGATAACCTGCATATTATTAGGATATGTGAAACTCAGGAAGGCACTGTAACTAAAATTCAAATATGCAACGATTCGGTATCATTAATACATGTTAAGTAACTTTCTAAAATTTGAAATAGTACGTTTAATATTTTCAGTAAAGCTAGGAATGGTTAAAAATAACTATGGTTACGATTATTAAAGCAATGTTATTGAATATATTTTGTCATCATGAAAAAAAAAGGATTAGCGGGTTCTTGATTAGAACTATTACAAATTTAATAAACGACTTTTACTAATAGAAATATTTTTTACGTTAACGCAATCGATGGACATCCAAAGCGATTCGCCTAAGAGTTGCCGGATTTAAGTTCCAGCATTTACAGCTGTTTCTTATCGGGGCGTCGGTGGTGTAATGGTCAGCATAGTTGCCTTCCAAGCAGTTGATCCGGGTTCGATTCCCGGCCGACGCACTTTTTTTCTTTTGCATTATAACGTAAGAGTAAGCAGAAACTTCAAAAAATTTTATATAAAGATCAGAAAAATTATCTAACCTTTAGAATAGCATATTTTCTTTGGTAAATTATTGGTAATTAAAGTTTATGACGATTTATGTAAGGTTTTAATTATGAAAAATCACGTGTGAATATACTGAAATGTTGATCCTTTTTATTACAGTATTTACTAAACTATTAACTCATTAAATTAAACATTCTCTTTAATCATTAACTTCAAGAAATTTATTTTATTACGGTATTGATCTGTTCGTTAAATGTAGTCAGTGATCGTGTTTATTATAGTCTTATATGCAAAGATCTGTATATTCATGGTTGACCGTGATGAGGGAAAACGAAGGATTCCTAACGGTTAATTAAACAGATAATGTTCGAATATATATTAAGTATGTAAATTTTTCATCACATATATATGCTTAATTTTAAGTCAATCCATATGGTTGTCCTGACAATCCAGTGTCCTCTCCAATATGGTATCTTCATAAATCTGTAATTCAAAAGCAAAAATTGTATCTCCTTAATTGTACGTACAGAACTTTAAAATTTTCCTGTTTCTGTTCATAGAAAAAGTTTTAGATAAATATACAGCTGGGCAGATAAAGAATTAAAATTCTCCTCACTATTGCACTAATGCAGGCTTAATGCTTAGGGAAATGCGTTGTAAATGATATCTCCGTGCAATCCAAGAACTCGGTAGAACGGAAGGTCGTCGTGAATTTCTTTACAGCACAATACAATAATCTCAAAGAGTAACAGGCGTTCAAAATTATTTGATCACTTTTGCGAATTTATTTTGAATAATTTCGTTTTAAGTATTTAGAGTTGGTATTCTCTCACGTACATTGCAATTTTTGTTATGAAAATCATTTTTGAGGATTGGATAGCAAGAAAAGTAGTTAGTTTGGTAAGATGATGATTACAGTTAATAGTTAAATGGCTTGTATTGATTGTTTAGTGCATTTTAATTTTTCTGGAACTGCTTTATATTCAACTCGTATATCTCTGACTGAACTTAGAGCTTAAAGCTGCATTGATTAGGATGATTTTTATGTACACATTTTGCGGAACTCAGGTAATGCACGCCCATTGCTTCTTCATTTCACTTCTAGAATTTTTATTTTTGTAATGAACTGGAAAGTTCATTATAATTACACGCAATTATTAAAATTTTGATAGATGTGATTACATCTCCATACTTTCATAAACAAGTTATTTCTAGAAGGATAGACTTGTGTCGATGTACCGTTTAAAACATGACCGCTAAGGAGAAACATAAACTGTCATCAGCTATGAGTAAAGATAAATCATCATAAATATTCTTGGTAAATTTATTAATTTAAGAACTGTAGAAGATTGCTTACCTTACCGACATATGAAGGTGCTTTGTATCAAATGAATAAATATTTCAGCAAAACATACCCATCGAACCAATGAATCATCACAAAATCATAACCAACTCTTTGATCAGACGTATTGAAACCATTTATCATATGAGAGATTACCAATAAATGCTGATAAATTATTGCTTCGACTTCATTCCTTGTTCTCTCAAGATGTCAAATTATGAAGCTTAAAACATAAATCCTGATGGCCTTGTTCACAGAAAATGTTAATGATCCTCCTTAACATTCTACATCTATCCGTCAGCTACTTTTATTACATGAATTTTACAACACAAAAAGAATTTGGTGGTATGGGTCTCTCAACATGCTTTTGTCGTTAAATATTTCTTCGTATCTGATGGAGAATATTGAATGCTTTATGGATGCCATGTAAAGGAAAGAATGACAAGGATGCCCTTTGGGAATAAAGATAAATACTTTCAAAAGGATATAAAGTTGTCCTGGCATTCTTTAGCCAAATCTCTTTCCTTCGTGAGGGAATATTGCTTATGGTAACTTTATGATATTAAATATATCGATAATTGCGAATTAATTCAAAGATTAAGATAGATTTTTTTATATTTACGAAGAAAAAGATATAGCACTAACTGTATTTCAATGTTGCAATATATTGTTATTTTTATCGTGTATGAAAAGTTTGCCTGAAACCGTGAAGATTTCTGTCAGTAGTTGATGATGAATATCTATTAAAGGTAAACGTAATTTATGAATAATTTATGTCAAACATCATCCCATAAAACTTTTAATCATTGTAAATTTCTCCTTCATTTGAATTCAAGAAAGATTTTACAAGTAATTGCTGGAATCACTTCTTATTCATTCACAAGCTTCTTACTCATATTAATAGAGAGAGAGATGTTGTTTCTCGATTGTAAATTGAGTAAGCAAGATAAAATATTTGAAATATTTCGGTATCAGTTTTTAATTATAAGATTTCTTAAATAGTATTTTAAAAGAATCATTAAAAATTTAAAGCGATATAAACATTTTAAAACTCATTTTGATGTCCTTAAATTTTTCTTTAATAATAATCATTCTCTTAAATTATTCTAAATTTTTTAAATATGTACTAGTGAAAAGAGGAATATTATAATTCCATAATTTTAGTATGGAAATGCGTAGATGAAGCTTGAAAAAATTGTAGTTTTGTAAATATTTGAAATTTCTCGTTAATAAAATCAGAATTAAGTAGAGTGCGTCTTCAAATATTGCTAGGTCCTTGCCGAATTTACTTCGATAATTTTAATAGTTTAATTATATTAACATTATAACTGCTATCGCATTTTAATGAGTTTAGACTGAATTACACCCATAAGCTTATTTACTAATAGTAAACCTTAGCAAAATATGCCTTTTAATATCTCCAAAACTTGCATTATTTTAGAGAACTAGATGTGAACTATCTTTTGTCGGTGTTTTTTTTCTTTTCCTCCGCTCCATTCCTTTCAGATTATTGTATCCCATATTAAAATTTAAGCATAAACCCCACCCATTCATTTCCCTATAAAAGAAAATACCTGTTCATAATGTTATGTTATTTCCGACAGATTCTATCAGTGTTACATGCATAAAGGTTATGTAATATATCCTAAAGTAAGACACATTTTTGCATATTCGCGATGTATCGAATATATTGAACCTGGATACCACAATTTTATAATCTTCTTTTAATGATCTGTTATCCTGGTTGTTTCTAGTTCAAGCATATCTTGACTTTTCCATTCAAAAAAACTGAAAGGGAGGAACTCCAAGAATGATTTATCATTCCGCGTCCTGCTGATACATCTCGGAAACACACCGTGTAATTTTCGGCACTCTTTTTTTTGGCGGATGATGCAATTTGCATTAATTAATACACGTCTCCATGGCAACCTTGAACTCCAAATGACACGGAGTGAGAGGAGAAGAGGAGAGGCCGGTGGGTTGCGAAGGAAACACTGCGGAACAGCTGTGAGTCCACGCCGATGGTTGTTGTCGTTTGACGGCGTACCTAACGAAAGCTTATGGTTTATTCATAGCGAATTAGTCACTTAGGCTCTCGGTATGCTACTCGTAGCCACGGGACATTGACGCTTCCTCCGCTGGAAAAGGACTGATACCGAGCGTAGGAGAGATGGCAGAGATTTGATTGGGGCAGGTGGCGTTCTCTTTGAAGTGGATGCGCTGGAATCTGTTCTAGGCGTCCGATCGTGGCATCTCCTGTTTTATGGGAATACTTGGGTGGGCACAGTTTGCGACGGAAATTCATTCCGAACTGTCGCTTATACGTCAATTGTACAACGTGTATATACGTATATTCAGATGTTTACATATATTTCATTGCATCGTGAGATAATACGATTTTAAAACAACTCAATTTCCGTCCATGCTGCCCCGAGCACCAATAATCTGATGGAGTATATTTCATTATTATTAAATATACGAAATTATGTTCTTTAGATAAGCGTTGTCTATATACATTGTCTATATACATTCGATTAAATCTGATTAAATGAATTAACAAGTTTTTTATAACCTAAATACTTCTGGAATAGACCCTGAAATTATTATAATACCCTGAAATGTCATATAACTATTATGTATGGCCTTAAAGTAATGCTTGGACCGTGTTTCAATATCGATATATCCTTAAAAGTAGTCGATAAATTAGCTCCGATTTTAGATGTAGAAATGTAAACAGCATTTGTGAAGATACCCAATAGGATTCGTAATGTATTAACCAATTTCTTCTAAGTCAAATAGTGGTACTATAATGCTTAATAATTATTTATAAATGTAATTTTTACATATAAGAAATACAGTTATTTTATTAAATAAATTAATTATATTCATTTCATCTTTTAAATCATTAAGAACGCAATGAATGCAATTCAATAGCTGAGAAAACTTCTTTGATTACTAAGTACCTTTTTATAAAATAAGAAGAATGCAATTGAATTCTGTCTTGGTCTCACCACCTGGAATAAGTCTCAGTAACTTAGCAATCGACTTCATACGTTTGATATTCATGGATGACTGAGCACTGATGATATCTCTCAGTTTCCTCGAACTATGATAAAATGCGTCTGAATGAAATAGTCTCTACGCATTTTCTAAGTCCTTTGCCAGCCTCCCATTCACAAACACAGCGCACAGTATCCATGACAGTGATTTATGGACAGAACAGCCGGGTATTGACAATGAAAGCTGGACAACGAACTTTGATGTAAGTTAGTCTGCTAGAGAGCATCCAAAGAAAGACGCTTAAATATTTATTACCTTCCAGGAATCCTTATTTAAGAGGCGATTTGGTAAGGAATGGCACTTTAAGAAACACATTGCACGTAGTTGTATTTCGTAAGTCGTCGCCGTTAACATATTGATATCATACGAAAATGAGAGAATCAATCATGTCAGTTCATACCTCCAATCAATATCGAACACATTGTAGTTGCTTGAAGTAAACTTTACATGTATTCGTTAGCTTTTTATAATTACATATATAGTAGGGTATGTTTATGGATTCTAATACGTGATTTATTTTACATATCCTATATTTTTTTATTTAACATAGTCCTCACATCCAAATACATCCACATCTTTTACAATTACAGTCGAAATCACCTAACACTGAGCTGCTTTTATCATTCTTCATGAAATGTATATATCGACAAGAATTTTGAACCACTCTACCATTTTTCCCATTTGATATTTATAGGATTATTAGATATTTTTGAGAATCATAATCTGAATTTATTTTCACTAAAATACATTGATTCTATCTATTTAAAAGTCACAAAATGAAGTTAAAAAAACACTCATATTTTGGATCACTCAATCGGTCGCTAAGCGAATTCATCGAGTCATGTACAGGAAAAATAAACCGCTTGGCAGCACCGTTGGAATGCATTTTATTTGTAAGAAGGAAATCCCAGTGCGAACAATGCACAGGATGCTTTTGGCGTCACGATCCACACAGCCTTGCATTCAATCGCTTCGGACAAACCCACGGTATCAATCCCGAATCACGAAGATGACTCCTGTGGGGCTGTTTCCTTATGATAACTCGGTCACAGGCTCGATTAAAATCACTCAAACGTCTCTGTAGTTGCGGGACTTCCCCATCAGAACCCATCCATCTCCCTAGCGGTTAGGTCCCACGGAAACAGTCGCACTCACTTCATTGCGTTGATTCACGCCCCGCAACCAATTTACGTACTTTAAAGAGACTCTCCGAAAGAGTTTCATACCGCAGCCTGGGGTTTTAAACCTTCTATCTTTTGCATTGCAAATTCGCCACCCTTTTAGAATGCTAATTCGTCTGGCGTACCCTACGAACTACCACATGCATATTAAAGAGGGTCCATCCTACCCGTGGCAAGAAGTGATGGTCCGATAGTTACAGAGCTTTTTATCGAATTTACTGCCTTTTTCGTCGTTTATTGTAATATAACTGCAGCAATTCCATAGAGGAAAGAACCTTTTAAGGTTACATATGTATTCATTATTGTAAAATATATATAACATAGTGATCTTAAAACAAAATACGAATTTTTATAGGTTTTATTGAAACACAGTGGTCCAAAACTAATACCTTGCGGCATCCTCTTCCTCAGGGATTATTGTTAACTTGGATGTTATTTTTTAGATCATGTCGACCCGGAGTGAATGTTAGTTACGTGTACCCCGTGAAAGCGGACCACCCTCACACATTCTGGTCTTGAATTGATTATTCGCCTGGTTGAACAAGAACAGTTGAACTCTTTAAAGCTATTTTCTTTGATTCTTGATGTTCCTTTTGTTCGTAATATTCCATACTGGACGATTCGGCGAAGAAACTGGAGTTACAGCAAACATGATTAAATTTAAAATCACCAGTTCTATCATTTCGTTTGCTGTGAATGTATTCCTGTCGCTAATGTTTATTGTTTGATTTTTTACGATTCCATAGATCTTAACTCTCAATAATCAAAGTATTAAATTAGATGATCTTCTTAAACTAATAAACAGTCTCTTCTTTAGGCTTTTTATTCATACCTTTTCCTCGGTAAATATTTTTTGGGTAATATTGCAATTTATGTTATGCTAGCTAAATATGTACGTGTGTTATTCTTTAATTAAAATGTTTCGAGAATCGAGAGGAATATTGTACCAGTCTGTATCAAGGAAATTTCCGTCGCACACGATGAGCCTCTCTGGGGAATATCGTAGCCTACTTGTTGGAAATAAGCCAGCGCATTACCGAAAACAAATAAAATGATTCTCGTATCTGGAGGAGCGTTTCAGAAAATAAAAGAATAGGAGAGGTATCCTCATTGTATGGTAATGCTTCGATTCCCCTCTGAGAACTCCTTTGTTTTATTCGATGGCAACCCTTTGGGAACTGGGAGCTCATGGGCGAATCCCTTAAAAATAAGGGCTGAAAATCGTGAGATATGTAATCCAGAGGGTGGAGATGCGTGGGATGGAATAGCAGGTGGATCGGAAAGCGATCGATGTTCTCAGAAGAGTAGTGATCGCCATGTAAACAACCTCCCAAAAGGAAAAATGATGATGGAAGGGACACGCGTGTCGATTTTTGGCACCCGATTACATTTCGATTGGCTAAGGATGGAAAATTGAGCCAAAAATTACAATGTCCTTTATTATCAGTCGTACTTTCATCGTCATCGCTTTAAGAAAGACTGGTTTTGAAGTACTCAATAAGGGAATTGTGCATGGAAAATGTCTTAAGGAATCGAGGTTCGAAATAGTACTACCTAATTGTCGTTCCTTTGCGTTGTCCGGTACTCTATAGAGAATATTCGATTACAGATACCAAGAAAAATTTGTAATTTACAGTTCAACGATTGATGAAGAAAAGAGCGATTCATAGGTCTGAGTTTCTGAACCACGGTGATCCATTTTTTTAGTATTTGAAGTTAACTTATTAATTATATTTTTTAATATACCTCATATAGATTATTTTCATATTTGGAGGAAGAGAAGTATTATTTTGATTGACTGCTATTCGTTAGGCTACTTATAATTTATACCGTAATAAATTATTGATACCACTTACGATTCTAACGCAATTCAGGTTAGTTTTAGGTCACCTAATCATTTCTAAACCTCGCAAAACTCTATAAAACTCTATATAATATATTTAATTTTTTATTCAATAACAAATTACGTCATTAAATTTTAAAGTAAAATAAGGATATTGCACTCAAATGAGAATAATCTAGAATATTAATTTTCCTTTATCAGAAACTGCGATAATCTCGATTGCTATCGATTACCAACGAATACTTTCCTAATACTATTTTAGTTTTGTCACGGGTTAAAGACCATTTATTTCTCCATACAATCAAGATGCATGATATATTGGTAGGAAAATTCGATAACGATTCAAATATACTCACCATGTTACAAAGGATAATAAGCAATTTATTCATGGCTGAAGAGAGTGAACAATCTAGAATGTTCAAGGGTAAACTGCTTTACGCAGTTGTTAGATATAACTGGAAAGGGTTCCATCCCCTCACCTTTCATTAAAGCCAATAAGAGCGAAAATGGAAAGAGAGTGGGCATTGTCTCCATTTATCGTTTGAGGGGACAACTGGGTCTGTGAAGTCACAGCCTTTCCTAGAAAAGTGGACGACGGCCTTAAAGAGGAGCGCTGTTAAAGATGAGGGATGGAACGTTTCAGATGGAGGTTGGCAAGTCAGGTACACAGCATTCGTATATATTGTACGATGGGAAGAAAGGATTTTATCCTAACTGAAAAGCAATATTTATTCGAAGCTTATCGTCAAGAATATTTCGAATATTCATCGTTAAACAAGCGTTAATTAAATTTATAATTCAATATATTAAGTGTTGGATTTTGCCTCCTTCGATAATTTATCCATTTACTATTTCTGATAACCCCAGTAATATCCACGCTAAGGGCATTTTTAGTGAAGTACTCAATCATCGTACGAAAGAACTTAATGATACGCAATTACCAATTCGACATTCAGTGAGTTACCTAATGAGGAATAAGTACCACGTGCCTAAGTTAAGTCTCGAACCAAGGTTATTTGGAAGAATATATCAAATGACATAAAAATCTCAATTCTAAAACTTGCTGTACCATTGTATCATTTCGATTTTCCCTCTGTCTCGTACATTTACGTAAGTTCGGAAGAAGAGAGTATGAAAATAGTCTCAGATCATGGAAATTAGAGATACAGAGATAATATAAATGTATTATCTCGTGTTTCTCACTAATTTCTCTTATAATTTTCAATTTTGCGTTTCATCCCTACTCTATTGCAACTCTCATTAAGTTAAATGAGAGTTTTATCCACTGTACACCAATTTTAAGAACTAAAGCAGAGAGCGAAATATTTTTGACCTTATCTGGTATATCTAATTTACCTCGAAGAATTAATTAGCCCTTTCATTTAATTTATGGGAAGGATAGGCTATTTACTCTGCACGAGAAAGCGTGCGCTTTTCACCGAGTGATACACAGAGTTTAATTTATGTTTAGCCCTTTCCTTATTGTCGTGTTCATCATTATTTGCAAATGCAATTTTCCAATTGCAAAATATTATAGTGGTTGATAATAAAATGTTATGATACCAATCATACCAAGTTCATCGAAATTCAGTTTTAGGAATTGTAAGATTTGCGTGAAAGGCATGTGCCAAAAGGCGTACGTTGAAAAATATATATTAAAAACGTCCAATTTTTGCTTAAAAATTTGCTCTTCTGGATATACGTAAAGATTGTTATTCATATCGTTCCTTTAAAATTTTAATATCAAGAATTTCAAATGTGGCCTCGTATAATAAATTTCATAGAGTCGATGAAACGCTGTCTGGTTGCTGTTGGCAACGGCGAGACAATTAGAATTTTTAAAAATTAATTTTAATGTGATAAAGGCATTAGATAAGATACATTTCAGCATTAATAAATCCTTCCATCCAATATTTTTTCATCTATGCTTAAGAATCGCTCGACAGTGACGATAAGATTCTATCCTTCTATAAGGAGAATTGTTACGTATGAGATATATCACTTCGTCGTGATCCATAAGCTGTAATCTTTCATTCCTCCTTTCAGAAACGATATTATGTTATCTTCGTCATGTTTGTCAACAAAGGAGAGCAAACGTATCTTTAAAAGGAGTCACTGTTAGATTCCGTCCCAACGAAGGTCTAAAGTGCGATACTTCGAACATAAAGCGTTTTAGCTCAATATTGGATTACTTGGTTACTGACTGGAGATATTTTTAAATAAAGATTCTAAAGAATGCAGAGAATTTTTTTTCTTTTGAAATATAGATCCTGCTCTGTGAATTAGCATTGGAAATGAAATTTGATAATTATAATGATAAGTTGTGAAAAAATAATAAACAATTCTTTCCATCTAATTTTGTGAAATTAAATTGAGTTGCGGAAAATACCCTCTATATCTCTAACCGGAATCGGTCTTAACTATCATCTTATTTGAAATAAAGAAATTCAATTAAATTGTGTGTTACATTCTCCAAGTTTTATATTGAGATCGTTTCATCGATACAGAACTATCGAAAATAATTTTTGTACTCATCAATAGAAAGAGTGTTAATAGCTTACCAATCTTATTGCTATTTATAAACATTTAGAGTGTATTCTTCCTTCAAGGTTACGTGGAATATTCCATCACACTGCGAAAGAAGAAAAGCTATATTTTATTATATTATATTTGCGTTATGAATCTAATCGGCAAAGATGTCTCCTCAAATACAGCGTTTTTATAATAAGATGGAGGAGTTTATCTCACCTGGAAAATTCCCTGTGGAGTTTACTTATTTACCGACAAAATATTTTCTGTCGTTCGCGCACATGTTTCGCATTGATAGAAAATTCTAGAACTCCATGGTAACAAAATTCTACACGATTTCATAAATATCTCTTGTGATTAAAGTGAATTAATTTTATTTCGTTGTTGCGAAATAACCATATTTTACATATTTTAAATTATTTTAGAACTACATAAAGCGTTTAAAACAACAACTTAATTCAAATATACTTCACTATTCAATTAATTTTAATAACTTACATAAGTTGGAACTTACGATTAAAGCTGGGCTTAATATTATTCCATTTATAATGACACTCTTGGAGAGCTGTATTTTTATTCTTTCTTTCTATCTTATGCAGAAAATATGTAGATTCGAAATTATTTTTGTATTTTAATTAATATCTAATAAAATTAAATATGTTGCTTCCATTTTTCAGTCGGAAATATTTTTCGCTTCTCCATATATATATATATATATATATATATATATATCGTTTATTACTATATTTTTGTTTCTATTACGTATAAAAATTGTACGAATTCAGAATCATTATGAATTTAAGTGGTCTTCTCTAAATTTATTTAAACAATTTTAATCCCTAATTAGGTATCATTTTAAAAGGACGGATATTACCTGATTATGTTGAATTTATTATTGAAAGAAATGGAGAAAAACTACACTATTTAGCCTTCGATGCTACTTCAGTTGAATTAATATGAATCAGCAAAACCGACTCCTGTGTATAGAGACATACCTGTTGACGTAAATAAAGAATTGTGTTTCGTTATAAACAAATGACTGTTAGAATTATACCAGTGGTTAATTACGTTGCTCAAAATGTTTTGTTGATTTTATCTTCCCCTTTATTCCAAGAAAGCCTCTTGGAAGCCCATCATTAAATAACTTTCACTGCACTGAATGTTTTCTCTTATGGATCTAAAGATCGTTTTAAATATTTGGTCGAGTGACCCATTGTTTATCCAAAAGTTTACGCATCTCCCTCAATTTCCGTTTCCTCTGAACTTCTCTTCCGGAACTTCTATCGTGCTTTCGGCATTATTATCTTCGCCAACACGGAAGAGGGCATTGTTTTTATCAAAATCACCCTAATACAAGACTACTACTCACTATTATTTTAGCCATCGTTAACCATTTATTAGCTATCATAGTTTCGCTTTGAAAGTAGCGTATCGCAACTAAATATCTGCAACTTTCTCTTGGTTAAGATATTTTTAAAGATTGAGATAGTTTCTGATCGATCATTATCAGCTAATATTTTCTCATACTCTTTCAAATATGAATTTATTTGATTTCTAGAATTGAACCTGATTGTTTTTATAGCGAACACATTTAAAAATTCGTTTTCTGGGTTGATTCAAAAATAATGTTTCAAAAGGTATTTAGCGAGACATCTAACAGCTTGTTAATTCGCGGGGTGAGGAGTCCACAAGTACTATCGTTCGAGTTCTCTGCTGAGGATTATTTTACCGATTCTCCGATCATTTCCCGATCGGTTTCACCAAACCAATTACCATTTTCACAGATAGGACTAGGGTAATTAACACTATCGTTATAATGGAACCATAAGGAAAATATTTCCCTTTATCAACTAGTGCATAGCTCGAACAGTACGGTATCTTACAGCTAATCTTCGTTCTTTTTCACCCAAATCCCTTCTGGAACCATTCGCTTGTAAGTAGTCGAGTGCGCTCAGAGCACCAAACGCCTATAACTTCTTTCCTCTCTCGTGAATGTGTTTTCGAGTGGAATCTCCATCGGAAACAAACATAGCCTCTTCCAATGTTTTGGAAACTATCCAAACGATAGGCGAAAAATCGTTATCAGCGTCTGCGCGAGGATTTCGTGTCGTCTAATGTGTAAGGTCAATGGGAAAATATGGAGAAGAAAGGTTGGAAACACAATGGAATTGCTTCCGTTTCTCCGTAGCATCTAATTAAGAGAAAATTGTTTTACAATGTATATCATTTTATTGCATCATTAAATAAAGTAGTACAAATTGTTTTTGGTCAAGTTTTACAAAAAAGTCCAAGAGATATCACCAATTTTGCGCTACCTGAGGACACGATGAGATGGAAATTTACATTACCCGGAAATATACCTTCTAACAAGTCGGACTATAATATTCTGATGCAAACGAAATTGAAAGCCAAATCTTCCATGATTTACGTCAATTGGTCGGTTTCTTTTGTCCAAATACACCCTTCGGAGCATCACGTGATATTCCATCCGGTTGCCGTGTAATGGATCGGAAATATAGGTTTTAGTTGCCGTGTTCCGAATACAATAAACTGCCGATAATATTGACCAGAGACAATATGCGAGATGGAATTCACGACTCTTAGCAGACGTGCATGTCAAACAGATCCTTCAGTCATCCTCGAAAAATAATCTACATCCTGGTACCGGGAGGACATCCTGGTTAGCTTTTCGATTCTGGATCACACAGGAAATCGGAGGTTAAGGAATGTACGGGAGGAAAAGTAGTCAGATACGGTCGCAGAACATTAATTGAAATTGGAAAGAGGTGTCGAGTGCAGTTTACATTTGAAGGAGTTGCAACGGATGTAGGCATCACTCGGTTATCTTGGAAACGAGTATAGTTTTTATTATTGTTATTATATTTATGTTAGAATGAACTTCGTTGGAGTTATTATTGCATTTATTATTGCTGATACTAGAATCAATTTCTTGAGCTGTGACTTGGTAATTAGACATAAAAATTAGAAGTTTATACTGGTATAAACCAATACTCATTTATTTCGTAATAAAACTGTATAGAATATTTTTAAGCTTTTGCTAGATTTTCGTTGTTTGTAATTGTCGCTTATATTTGAAGAATAATAGTCTTAATTTAGTCGAATTTAATGCATATTTAACGAGAGACCTAGGCTGCATTATAATGTAAATTAGACGGCATAGACTCCCAGGATTTTCAAAACGTAGTGAATTAGGATGTCACTTAACCTTCAGTAATGACAGAGATGGATTGAGAGTGAATTCGCCCGTAGTAACATACATCAAACTAACGTAACCTGTTTTGTGACCCATGTTTACCGCGGATATAAATTTCAGACCTGTCATTGCAGACGATGCTTACCGAAGCTAACGCATTGCGTCCCGGGCATTCTGAGTCGATCTACTCCTGTCTACGAACGCGGAGAGCTGCTCTTGGGAATGTTGATTCGTTGTCATGGTGCCAAAATATCGCCAATAGATTCACGCACATTCTGAGCGTCTCTCCAGAGTCTAGTACGCGCTGTTAGCGTGCCTTCATAAAACGCTTCTTTGCATGCGACTCGCCCCCGCACAAAAGGGAGGTAACAATGCGATTCTAAAAATCAAGCCGTGCCATCTTCTAATCCTTTGAGATGCGGGAGACATCCGTTTACATTGGTAACCGCGCGCTCCCATCATGAGTCATTTTACATGGACGATACTTAGCTACGAAAATGTCATATCGAACTTGCCATCTTATTCGGCCCAGCAATGCTTCGAGATAAGTAGGAGGATGTCACGATATGTTCTTTGAAGGGTTTGGGGTCCTTAAAAAAATTGCCGGAGATGAAATGAAACGCCAGCACGGTACATAATAACGATACTTACAATGAATAGCCTATTGAATAAATAACTCAGTACTTTCCACAGATCTTTTAATAGTACGACTGTTTTCGTTAGTGAGCTAACATCTTCCTTTCAATTTCATTGTCCGTCTAATATTTAATTTTTTATTTGGTACATTAATCTGTTTCTCTATTCACATTCATTTTATAGGAAGACCGAAGATATCAGCTTTTGAGTGCAAGCGCAATATTTTATAATATTTAAGCATGTAAGTTCCTTAATAACTTTACAATATTATATAATTTCTTTAAATACCTTGAACTTTATATAATTTTCCCTAGAAAGAAAATTTAAATCACTTTTCTATGAGTCTATATACGAAATACGTAAACGAGGAAATTTCGTAAAGCATATACAACAGGGGCTATTAATTCCGAACTTTAAATTTCCGAAGTTTTATTGTAAGTATGACCTGGTATAAAATAAAAAAAGAGTTGATAATGAATAATCCCTTGCGGAAATCATACCATAAAGTCTAATATTGAGTTTTAAATCTTATTATCCAGAAAAGGCAACGTTCTCACGAATTAACGTTAATTTGAGTTTTGAGTCCGGCGTGGGGATATCAAACGCCCATTCTCACGAGTTAGAAAATAAAATCTCAAGTTTCCGTTTCGCAACGCAGTCTGAATCTTCCCACTTTGTGGGACCGTCGTTACCCTCCATTGCTAGAAAACTCCAGTAGAAGGTCTTAAGAAGCATTGTGTCGTGACCAAGGAGTTAATTCGCAGAATAAAAACAAAGATGCTGGAATTCGGCTCTCAACGATTTGCTTTGGGAAGCGTTACTAATTTCCGTAAGTGTACAATATAGAATGTTTCTTTATCTGAAAATGAAATGATAGAAGATAAGCGAACAGAAATATGAATTCAAGTATTCCTTTCACAGGGAATATTTAGAAGACTTAAAGATCAAATTAATTTTGTCTCCTGTCCAATTTAGGGGAAAGATGTTAGTAGACGTAATTAAATATCGGAATTTTATTGCTAAATAAAGATTTAAAGTAACAAGAGGAAATTATAACATAAGTATCTTATTGGTTCCTGTTCAACAAGTTCCAAGAGTTAAATGATCTAGCTTGATAATCAGTTAAAGGAAAATTTTATTTAAAAAAGTAAAATGAGAGGTAAACAATGGGGAATCAAAATGGAAAGTAAGACAAATTCCTACTAACGTTCTTTACGTTACTAACGCGACGAAACTCTATTTACTTAGATATAAATTTTTAAAATTCATGTTTACAATCCAAGGGTCAAATGGAAAACGAGATTTTCTATTCCAAATTTCGCCCAATAAAAATGTATCTTCTTCAATATTGAATCGTATATTTTTGCCTAGAATTATTTTCCTTTTTCCCCATAATCTTTCTTCTCAAATATCAATATCAAGCATTATCACACATCTCGTAGGTACGTTACTTAAGACCCTGGGATTAAGTAGCAAATAATCTTCCTAGTCCTAGATTTACTGATGAAAGTGGTCCGTGTTGTACTGTGCGTCCGGATGCTAACTTATCGCTTGAGGGACTTCAATCAAAGCTAGTCATATCCTCGTGGAGATTCATTTCCAAGTTAACGAAACCGCATTAGCAATTTCCTCGGAAACGACCACTTCCCACCGTTGGCCGATGAGGGTGTTGGAAAGAAGCACTTCAAACTCATTTAAGCCGCCCTAGAATTCTCAGAGCTCTTTGTCCTAAACGCGTTTTTCCTAAAACGCGAGGAAATGTACATCCCTTACTAAAGCCACCACAAAATTTTACTCTTCCGTGTGACGCAACTCATTCTTCGTACCACATTGACGCGCCTGACGCACTACGAAACTTTTTGTCCATTTTGCACTACCGAGCCTACGCGTCAATACGTTGTAAAAAGATGACAATGTAAGCATTTTCTGTCGCCAGTAGTATTCTACTATGACGATGATTTATAATGACGTGCATCAATCTTATTGTTACACATGTTTGGTATCTCCAATTAGGCAAGGAAGACAGCTAATTTGATATCCTATTACATGACGTGGTGTTTTTAATTAATGATTAATGTTGGTAGCTGTATTTGAGTGAATCAGAGCTTATCTGAAGGAAGAATGGATGGTGCCAAAAGATAGCGTCAATGGTAGTTATATATAGCCTATTCTATACAAATAAGAACAGCAAATGTTAAATAGTTCGTATGGTGTGTGACTTAAATGTAAATTAGATAAAAGTATCTCTTTTTTTGCATTTTCTCTCATATTCATTCAATCAGTGATATGATGACCTCAACTATGAAGATTGAGATTAAGATAACTATGAACATTAATTTCACTCCTTAGGAATGCACAAACTGGTTGAATTATTTCAAAAATAGAACTGTACTTTTGTGGCAAGGCAAAAAATAAAACACCTAACTCATCTCTCCTGTTAAGCCTCACTTCTCACTAATTATTTTAGGAGAAAGTGTTTAAAACACACACTTTCCCCTTAGGATCTTTATTGTGAAAAAGGCATAGCAATAGATCTCTTTAAAATTAGGCCAAAATTACATTCAAAGTTATTCCTCTTCTTCCAATGTTCTTATTGGCTATTATCTTATTTTGACCGTTTAATACTTTTCTGATATTGGAGATCTTATTCCTATGGCAATCAAAACCATTTTATATGAAAGTATTGTAGTACAGCACTATTATAAGGTTTTTTTTATGAGAGATGACACTTTTTTCGATAATCCGAACTATAAAGGCGTAATCTTCTATGAATTTTCAGTATCGAATATTTATGGGAATTGAATTGAACAAATGCAACATAATGTCTTACTTTTCTATCCGCGTTACTGGCGTAGTTTACCGTCTATTCAGTAAATAATAAGAGAAGGATGAATTACAACCGACTTCACACATTTAATACTCGCTGAACTTGGCAGTTTTTAACTGTGAGCTATGCAAATAATATATTCACATTTTGTAAACACATAATAGTATACGTATGCCCTTTTAGCCCTTTCAAATCATCGAAATGCAAAACAAAAAAATGTCTATTAAATTAAGACCCTTTTAAATAAATCCTTTTTTCATTTCATCCGCAACATATAGTTATATTTACTGCACTTCAATTTCGATCGAGTTTATTGCTGGGCTAGTCATCAAAATAACATTGCTTTGAGAAAAATGCATTAATGGAGAAGATATTGAGAAGTAGACGATATGAATTCAAATATATGGGGAGAAAGGTCAATCGAGAAGGACGAGACTGATACTGACAACCTTTAGATGTATGGAAATGCCAATCATTTACTGGATTTTCTCTTCGCATTCGATGTATCATATTATGCGATTTTTTTTATGGAAGATTCGAAATTCATCAGTCTCATATTCGAGTCAATAAATTTATGAGAATATATATTATATCTTCGTAATATATTTAAAGTAACTTATGCAAAAGTTTTCCGGAATATAAAAATTTCTTTATTCTTAGAAAGGATCTAGTAATAATCATCTAAAATAGAGAATTTGTCAGGCTCATTGTGCATAGCTTTACAGGAGCAGAGAGAGAATATGGCCTTAAAAGATAGAAAAAATATCTAAGTATAAAGAGTTATGTTGTATTTATGAATGATTGAGGCTTTTTTTAATTTTTATAGTAAAGTAAACGTTTTGAGAATTCGCTCAAAATTATCGATTCAGTGAATTTAGCTAAAATAATTCCCTTACGTATTCCCTTTAACTATTTTCGCAATAAATTCTATTGAAAGGGATATTCCTGCGATGTTTCTGTTCCTCATATTCAGGAAACCACTTTAATTTGCTAAGCAAATATATGAGTCATACATATTCATCTCGATAACCATATTTTGAAAATCAATCTCGAATGATGAATCTCCTAAAGTTATTGTACATCTTAGACAACATATTTTAATTGAGATTTTAATACATTATGTATATTGATAATAATGTAATACAGAGTTTGCGTTGTTCAAGGATTTTCTTGGTATTGTGTACAGTAGTATTTGTGGACATTAGTCCCTTTGTTAATATTTTCATGATCCCGGAGTTTATATTACTGAGCCTTAAAATAAACACAGGATGTTTAAAGGCGATATCCGGAACATTTGAAAATTCAAGAGAAAGATTTAATTTTCATTGTTGTTCTCTTTACCACTCTACAATCCAATCTTATTGTTAGAGTTTTACGAATATATCTGTTTGACAGAGGACTTTCCTAAGTTATTTGTCATTTCCTGCGTTGCAATATAGTAGAGGTGAGATGTTTGGTTAAGATTTATTTATAATTTCCTTTTTATTATTGTTTTTTCAATTTTGTCCAATGTTATTTCATGCTAGTTCTCTGCTATTTATGAGTATGCCCTTAGGACAATTCACGCCAATTATAACGTAGCAGTTTAAGCAAACCTTCCCTCGGGTGTCCTTTGATAAATTCCTGGTGTGCATCTCTTGGGCCGAATATTCAGAACTCATTTCTCCTAAGAGAAATTGTGACATTACGCAAATTTGCGTTTCCCCAAGTGCACTCCATAAGTTTTTGGTCGAAAAATTTTCAGAAATACTGATAACTTTTATATAGTTCAATTTCTCTCTGATAATTCTTAATTCTAAGTATTTATTATTTTTTCATTCTTCGCTGATAAGTGTATCTAATAGAAAGTCCAGTTTACATTGAAAAGGTATCAATTTTTGATTATTTTGTTAAACAGTTTAAAAAATGAGTTTTTGGAAATTTCAATTTATTATTTTATCAAAGTGAGTAATAAAGAGTACTGTGTAGTGAAGCAATGTAAATGTTACGTAATTTCTCCAATAGTGCGCCGAATTTATTGTCCATGAGATATACTGTTTACGTAACTTGTTGGATACGTTCAGTGGGTTCCCTGAAAATCTCCCATTGAATATTTATCAACGCTTCGGCGACATTAAGAGAAAACAAAATCATTTTAGTAAGATCAAGTATTTCTAAAGATGTTTAAAAACGTTCAGCAGTACGATTTTTACCACCATGAGAAGATTTAGAGGAGGATGATAAAAATATGGAATTCTTGGGAGTTTGCGAAATATCCGAGGGTGGGAATCCTTACGAAAGTCCTGTTAAGCCTCATTACCTCATTACTACGTACATATTTTAAGTATTCTGGAGGGTCATCAACCTACGGCTACTACTTACAAGGTGTTTTGTACAGCAATTAAAAAAGTTTGCAAATTTGGGGCCCTAATTATGGCTTCCACAGCTTCTAACTCTCACGTGGGTCTAGTTTTGAAACGTGTATCGGATCTGGGATTGGCTTTGTTTTGGTGAACGCGAAAACACGGCTGCAACTGAAGGCACGTTGAGGAATCCACTGAAATACCCTGTAAGTTGTTTATTTTAGGAAAAGGGCATTGTTATGCAAGAATTTGGAATGATAATATAGTATTTTATCGTATATAGGAACTTAAGATTTACTTATTCATAAAAACGAGGTTTGAGAAGAAAAAAATTGATTTATTTATGTGAATATAGATACTTCTGTTTTTTTTAGATTTATTGATTTTCAGGCCTAAGCAATGTATTGTACGGAGAAATAGTTCATTGCGTTCTTTCTCCCGAAGTCTTTCCAATGCTTTTGATAAACATTACGTAATAAGTGATAATTAAACCAGAATAACTTATCATATAATGAAATATGAATATTCTTAATATCTTTAAATCATAAATATATTACGCTATCGACGTATTGAATTAGTTTATGAGAACTTCTGAAGAAAGAGGAGTCACTGGAGAAGATATAAAATGAATTGTCAAAAGTAATTAAAGCAATATTTTGAGTAAACTTTTTGATTTGTTTTTTCTTTTTATTCTTATAAAAGAGAATTCTTATCTAGAACTCATTTAGTATAGGATCAGTGCCATAACGATAAAAATCCTCGACAAAGATTCACGTAAATTCATTACAGCAAATTATTACTTAATATTTGAAAATTCTGTGATTGATAATAATAGTATACATTTTTATATATGACTATGAAAACCCTTATTCGTTTAGTTATATAATTCATATTATGCAAATATCAAGCATATGGGAATCCAATTCGAAAAGAGAAACTGTGATAAATTACTTCACTTTCAGTCTTGCCTTTTACGTCTCATTTCATTTCCAATCTTACGTATGCAAATGGTGAGGTTATTAATTGCCTAATCGTAGTCTGAGTTGATGACTTCATAAGCTAAACTATCTGCATTATGTATACCGTTATACCCATCACGCAGAGTATGTGCCCTTGAAACCAAACTACAATAAAAGCTATCTAATGCATTCTCTAATTTCTACTTCTGGACTATTAGTTTACGTCTCTAAGAAAACGTAGTCCTTTACTTTTTACTTTGTACTTACTTTATTAGTATAGATTATCGATTAAATTGCACATTTAAAGAGATACTCAAGGAAGCTATTTCCCACTTTATTTTCAGTAACCTCCTATTTCATTAGTTTGGCGTCATCGCTATCGAAAATTTTCTAATAAAGTTTTTTTACGAAACGCTTACATCATTACTAGAGCATCTATTCCAAGAGTAAAATATAGTTAATGAAAAGTGTTCGGTTAAATATATTAGGAGATAGGATGATTCAATGACCTTACATCACTTCACAAGATTCTTTTCTTTGTCCATCATATATGAATATCTAATACATCTCAATTGATTTCGATATTTTACCACCAAATTGTTTCCTTCTAAATGTCAATAAAAATATTTCCAAATACGTAAATCTTTAACATCACCTTGAATCAAAGTCCGACGAGAAATCTGTGGTCGAGGACCGTAAATTATTTTCTGGATGACTGAACTTCATTGTATAAGATTTTTCTGCGTAATGTATTATAAGGTGGACGTTTGAATCAAGTAACACGTATTTTTCTCTTGCGGTTGAAACTTGTACAGGAAATGAACTGTATAGAGTCAATGATTTAAAAAATAAAACTATACTTCATGGATCTATCTTCAATCTGCTTGTAAGTTTTGAGTGACGTAAAATTTATGTGCAATGTATTGTCGTTAAAACCTCTTTATATTGATAATTGTCTAATGAAGGTCCTAGATAGGATTCTGAACAATATTTTTAAGGAGATGAAATCTTTCATTGCTATTTAAACTCATTGCTGGAGCATTATGATTGTGCTGAAATGCTTTGCTTTTTGTGTCACAATGTAAACAAATAATAAAGATAGAGCACTTCCTCCGCTATCACAATATACTAAAGATTATGTTTTTTTGGCAACGGTAGAAGTTCTCAATCTTCATTGTTTACTTTGGATAACCTCCACAATATCAAGGCCGAATCAAAAGATTCTGTTGCAGTGCATCCATCCGAAATCGAAAGATATATTGCGATCATTTATTTTTCACCATTATTATTATCGCTATTCTCAAAACATTGATCAGTATCATTAATGTGCATTCACATGCTTAGTTTCGCGAAAAAAAGTCGCCTTGATTTCTCTTTAAGCATTCTCCATTTATTATTTTATGGCTAAATGTTGTATTTATTATTTTACGGCTGCAGTGTTTTGTTTCAACACCGGGTCGTTTCTGTTTCGTGTTAAACTTGACCTGAACGAGGAAATCGTTAGCGGGATAGCGACACAAAAAATCAGCTAATTTATTTGAGGAGGTTAACCACCTCTCGGCCCGTGAAGAGGATTTAATTCGCCGGAAGCCTGGCTCAGTTGGGGTATGAATTATAATTTCAAGACGCGCCATGCGTTGCTCCATCGCTTAAAATGCAAAACTGCCCACAGGGATTATTCTGACCCTTAAATCACCACCTCAGTTGCAATTTAGACTTCGGGGCGACAGCCACTCGATTCCACAATTCAGCTCACCTCGCTTTCCCGATGGTGCAGTTCGTTGCGACGCGGAGTGGAAAAATACAACTCCCCGGATCGCATGAATGAAAGTGTCAAGTCCGCGCCCCAATTTTTAATTGTCCGTCTCTCTCGTCCGTTCAAAGAAACAAATGAACGATGAATTTGTTGCGAGCGACCCGAGGAAGGAGCAGTTCGCATCGGGAACTCATACGAGGTCTTCGACCCTCGATCCTCACGGTTTGTCTTCTCGCCGCGGCGCGGCGCTGAGGTCTCTCCCCCGCCGCCAATATATTTCCCCGGCGACACCCGTTGCAGTTTAGTCTGTCCCCAAGACAACGATCGAGCAACTCAAGCGGTCCTACTGCGGTTCACAGAAGCTTCTAGGTGCGTCAGAGGCATCCTTCTAGAATCCGGTGTTCGAGAAAAACATCGCATAGAGTAGAAGAGAAGAGGGAAAGATGAGATTGGGGCTTACGTGTGTCCTGGTCGTGGCCCTAACAGTTCTCCCTTCAGAGATCAAGGGAGACTGGCCATTCTCTCCTAGTTGGCCCTTCCAGCATGGGTGAGCTGATTAATTTTATTTATTTTGATCTTATTCCGATGCTCAATTCAGCAATCATATCACTATCTTACGCAGCTTAGGAAGGTGGTAACTTTTTGTGAGTGATTTACGCGTAATTTACGCGTAAATTTTTGGATGTTTCAAAATTTTAAAGGGTACCTTATGCATAATTTTATAAGACGAAAAAAGTAGGCTCCTCCTACGTTCTGTTTAGGTATTCTTGATTAGATGGTCAGTGGGGTAGCTATATATTTTTCGTGCCAGAATTTAAGTCGTATAATTTTTTTATCTCGAAATTTTAAGCTCTTATGTTTAAGCTCCTAAGTTCATAAAATGTAAAATTGAAAATAAACTAAATATTCTCGGTAAAGATATCGTAATTAGGAACTAGAGCCCACGGAATCGGTATTCAACGTCCCTGTGTTATTCTGCCCTTTCCATCCTCTGGAAAATCAGGGAAATCCGTGTTTCGGTGCAGCGATACCCTTTGCAGACCATGAAAAATAAACCTCCCACCTGTTGTCGCTCACACGTTTAATTATGCGTAATCAATTCGGAGGCTTCACCCCCCGGCGATTCATTTCAACCATATTTACGGCTTTTCCGTGGAATCCCGAGGTTCGACTGTCGTAATCCAGCTTTAAATCATCCTGTCCTTTCTCTATAACTCTATAGGTTTGCGACGGATCGATACCAAGAGCCGATATATACCTCGGCGTCCACTATTACACGGATGGTCCCAAACTCCCTTTGATCTCGCGAAATTAAGATGCGGGAAGGTGCGTCGCCATTCAAGGCGCGTGCGGTCCTTGCAGACTTCGTTCCGCGTTCTTAAAGATGCGATCGCTCGCGTTAATGGAAATGAGAGAGGGGCTCGGAATAGAGGATAAGTTCCGGCAAAAGAGATAAAGTAATTTCTTAGCACGGGTGAGAGCTGAGTCGAGGGAAGAATTCCAAATTTTTTCTCGAGAAAGCTGTTTACCATTTTATGCGATGCTGTTCTAATTGTTTAGTAATTGAAGATCATTTTATTGGCGAATGATATATTCTCTAAAATAATAAGAATGATTAATATATACTTCTAGCATGTGACAATTTATACTTAGTTGTTTTTCTGCTTGTTTGACGCTTCTTACAATGTAAACATATTGAATCATGCAGTTACGTAAAATGTTGCGGAGAATTTCTGGTCTTTATAAATCGTTATTTACCGTGATAGCAGTTCTTCGTGTCTTATTTATAAGTACACGAATAAATTATTCAATTAAAGCGCTATTTTTTTATTCATTACATTTTGTTGCACTGTTTTGTTACCTCGATAAAGTTGCTGAAAATACAGACCAGATAAATTAAAAGTATATTTTCGTTATTTCCGCAACCAAATTGATAAAAATGTTTGTACCATAATGAATTTATTTTAGATGTTTATTTATCCCTAATTTATTTATTCCTTCAAACCTTGTTCAAAATATCTATAATTATTTCATCAGCTTAAGACAAATAAGATATCCAGCTTTGAATAGCTACGGTTACATCAGAATGCGTAATTATTTAATCGCCATCGATAGATCGTGTTAACTTTGGCGTTGTTTGTTGTCGGTCTACTGTCCTTATCGCCCTTTCCCTATCTACATTGTTTATTTGTCGGAGGCGTTCGTGGTATCCATGGAAACGGGCTCTCACCATATTAAGCTTATTACGATCCTCACCCGAAGTGCACAGTGCCACTGACTGCGGCGTAGTCCCTTTCGAAATCCGATTAAGTTGAATCTTTTCCATGCCCTTTTCTCGCTCTCCATAAAACACACGTCCGCCCTGACTGCTGATTGAGGAAGTTTCCACAATGCGTAGGCAAAAACCTTTTGTGGCCAATCGTCGCTCGTTGGGCGACGCGATCCGCGCTCATAGCGTCGATAAGGCAGACACCGTACAATTGCAATCGGCGCTCTTTAGGAATGTAGCAGCGATATTGAATGTTATTTGTATTCCTGACAAATACGCTACGGGAGAATATGTTCATTTATTTCAAGAGTGCGGTATTTTATGCCAGTGAATGGTGTAAGAGCATGAGCGTGTCTCCCTGTTCAAAATCATGTGTGAAATATTTTAAGTTCGTCTTTGGTACTGCAGGGAAAATATTGTGGTTTGTCTTATCCTTGTCCATGGCTATGTTTACTTGAAATTTGCTTAATAATGATTTAGGTTTACACAAACGTAAGCTATCAGTGACGTACGGCGGGGAGTATATTATCACCAAAGGCTTAACCCAATCCATACTCTTTGTTTCTTTAATATTTTTCGGAAAGAACGATCAAAAGTAAATATTTTATTAGCGATCAATTCCTTGATGAGTTTGGTAGTCGCTTCTCCAAGATCGTGCTCACTGTTCACCGGAGTGAAGAGGTGTTCAAATCTATCTACAGATTGGGAAAGTTTAATTTTTCGAGAAACTTCCGTCGGATATATAATCGTCTCGCTTGAAGCGAATTCCGCGCTAGAGATTCTATCGCATTAACTTAACGCTGTCGTACCTGAGAGCTTCTTTAGTTAAATTCTCGTTATCCCTTTTACATTATGTAGATATTATCTTTTGCCAAATGTGACTTGTACAAGTTGCATATTTTGGTCTTTTTCACTTAAATTCATACCAATTCATTTATGTTATGACTGTTATGATTAAATTGGTACAGGATCTTCTAGCAATATAAAATGCCTTAACTTTAGTGAACAGAACGTTTTATATGGTTTTATTAAATTTGATTATATTACCTTAAAAGTTGCGCCTTCAACTTATTCTGGACTCAAAAAGATGCCATTTAAGAGTTTCATATCGTAGGTACATATGGCTGTTGGAAGTCAAGTACATCAATTTAATAATATTACAATAGGGAAAGAAATCGGATAAAAGCCTATGAAGAGGAAGACGTATTGTGTAAAGTTAAAATTCCGTACCGTATGTTTCAGAGGATCGCTATGTATAACTGAATTTTAAAGAAGATAAGGAAAGGTGAGAGTTTCTTCGAAATATGATGAGTGGCTGTTTCTCGTGACTGAAAGGGAATTGCAGAGATGAGATTGCCTCTCTATGTAATATTTGTCCCAGTTTACGGAGTTCCGTACCTAACCATTACCTACGTTCGGAAATCAATGAGCTGCAGCGCAGATTGCGTCCTAGTTTTAGTAATAGTGTTTCTTCTTCAGCAGAGAACGTTTAAAATTATAAAGGACACATAAATTAATGAAATTAAGTTATGTACCCATGAAAAAAAAATCTCTCATTCGTCTCACATAACTTGAAGAATGCTCTTCTCAGATATTACTTCATCATTCTCGAAACAATAGACGTGTTCTCGGTGATAATTCTCATATATTAATTAGGCTACATTTTTTGTTTGTTTCTATTAAGAAAATGTTACAAAACCATCATAATTCTAAACCAGTATGATTGCAAATACCATATCTATTTGAATAAAATGTCCGAAAATAATATTTACAATTCAGTTCATCCTATTTTCATATTGAATATCTCTATTCTTTTATCTTATGACCTTAGAAGATGATATCTTATGAGTAATTCTAGTCATCTTCGGAGGTAGAACATTTCGTTCCTTTATCCTGCGAGTTTCAGACCTAGTAAGAGCGGTAAATTGTTCTCTATACTGAATCAATAATCATAAATTGGATAAGATCATTCCGATTCCGTGATTTCTATTTTCTTATATAATACAGGAGTGAGATCTTACGTCTGAAATATTTTATTCATAAGTCTCTTATTTGCTGATATTTCAGAGCAATTGGAATGAATTTTGTTTTTCAGTGTCACTCGAATACTTCTTATCAATTTCCTGTCATTTATTTCCTTTCTTTCCTTCTCATAGTTAATTAAGAAAGGTACAGTACAATACAATACAAGAATACTTAGGTTGTGAATCCCCAAGCTATCATAAGTAGTTGCAAAACATTACCAAACTTTGTAATGTACTATTGAATCCATCAATTTTGTACTTTGTAATTCTTCGATAACAATAAATAATTTCTACATTCGAAAATTACAACAAATCTAAATAAATTAAAAGAAATCGAAAATCATCCTTTTCCGATTTACTGTGGGTAAACAAATCATTTCTTTTCTTACACTAGAGAATGACGAGTTACCGGAAATCCTTTCTAAATAAGAACAGGCGGAAATCGACAGATTTCCCTTTTATTTCTTCCAACTCCATAAAACCCGAGATAATCCGTTACTATCTCCTCACATGGTCATCGTGCTATCAGTCGATGCACCACCGTAGATGGCCAGTTCAAAAAGCGCTACTTTGCGCAATGTATCTCAAACACTTTCTCCATGAAGAGGACCACCGTATCACATCAGCCACGTTCCAATTCGGACACACGGCCGCTCCTCTCTTTCATCAGTCGAACAGCTTCATTGTCGTTCAAAGCTACTTCCGGTAGCTATACTGCGATTGAACCGATCTTTGCCCGATCGTCTCCGGAAGGTAGGCCATCATCGTTTTCAGACGGGTGTGCTATATCGCGTGCGGTCACGAACCAAGCAGTCTCTTAACAGTGATGCGTAGTTCAGCCGAAGGTCAGTTTCATTGTGTTGCCTCTGAAGACGTGATTCTATTCGCTTCCCTGTCAGCGGTTTTTTTTCTCTCGTGGTAGGTTCGTTCGCAGCGTGTAACGCTAACTGACAGCTGGAAGTAGAGTCAATTCAGTGGAAACGGTATATAACCAAGGTGGTGCTAGAAGAATTTCCGAGAGACACTTACGTACGAGAGATTTTTAACGTTCATAGATTAATCCGACAAGAATAAAGCTTCTAAGGGAATTGGTATGAGAAAATTTCATTCAGGCTTCCTTAGCGTATTACACTTTTTTTATTCGTTTACCTTAAATATATCGTTATCATAATCTGTAATACACATTAAACAAAATTAGAGAAGGTTAAATAACTTTTTTTTACCAAAATAATTTCCCGACAATTCGGTCAGATAATACAGTGTATTTTAGATAATTTAATAAGTATTCTAAAAAAATGGTAGCGTTATCTTCTGTAAATTTTATTTCCTTTTAGAAATTTGTTACGATTTCTTTAAATTCTCGAACTATTTTCTGTGTTCTTAGGTAGCATAATTCATTTAATATTCGTTCTCAATAGTATTATGAAATTGATCACCAGTTCTGACCTTTCTCCAATCATCATAAATTTCGTTTCTTGTCAAGATGTTCATTAGCTCATTTTCCTTTAACGGTTAACTTGACGAACAATAATTATCTTGATTCCATCTGATGATGTAATACCGGTCAAGAGACATTTAGCACTTTTCCATATTTGTTTCAGTGTGATAATTATAAGTCTTTCGCAAGCTCTTTAGAATACTCATACGTATTTAAAATTCAGTATTCTGTGTTTATATTTCACTTCTCGAACATTATCGTTGACTATTGAAGTGAGCTTTTAGGGAAGGAAGGACATCAAAATTTACGACAAGTATGCTCCCATGACATTATAAGTAAAGTTCATAATTATATTGACAATTAAAAATGATTTTTTGTATTCAGTATTTTTTTGGCTCTTATACCCAAAATTTTCCCCTATCCTTTTTGTGTCGCCTGTTCCTGAATGTTTTCAAGTGAAAAATCACTTATCAAGGTCGCTTATTTAAATCGCCCTAATATTAGGCAATTTAAATCTGGGTCTAGCTTATTGAATTCCAGCTGTTTTACTACTTCTTCATATTCTCGGAGCTTTCTGGAAAACTATTTTTGGAAGCAGTATCAATTTGGCATCGAAAGTTGTTTTACGATACACCTAACTCACTGAGCAGGGCGAGAAACCTCGAGTATAGTTTATGAAAACACACGGCCATGTCAATTGCTTCCCAATTATAACCTCGCCCACATGATGGCACAACTTTTTTAGACCAGAGCATTGAACCTTTCAATAGTGAAGTCACACGTCAGGTTTATAAAACGTAATTATCTGCAAAAATATGATGAATGTCCAATATTGCATATAAATTTGGTGTATTGAGAATCGTCATCCAAATTCTACATCAATATCGATAAATATTCATTCTGGAGTGCTACAAGAAATTCTATCCGCCACAAACAAATACTAAAAATTCTAAATAGGAAATCAAGATTGTTAGACAGGATGAGAAGTAAGGTGTCTGGCCGTATCTTTCCTTCCTGTTTCCAGCTGTTTAACACAAAACTTAACGGTTGTATTTAATGAGGCTCAATAGTCAAGATGAAGAGTAAGGTTATTTTCCAACACTTCCTAGTAATTAGAATCGTTTTTATCCTTTATAGAAGTAGAAATTCCATGCAATTCTGTGCAACACACTTTGTATGATTCGTTTAGCATTTACCTCGTTCTGAAAATGATGCTATTCCGTCCAGCATCTTCCACGAGAATGGGCTTCAGAAAAGACGCCGAGAGAACTCTTTTTAATTCCACAAACGAAGCGGAAATCGAATTAGCGGACTATTCCCCGTGGAGACGTTCCTTTGATAAGGAAACGTACTCTTATTGATCTCACATCTTTACGCCTCGAAGGAAGTGTCCAATTCAAGTAGGATCTGCTACGTCACCTAGCTATTTCATTCACTAAGAAGTATATGAGAATGCGGTAACACTATTGCTAAACATTTACTGGTTCTCTAAGCTCATCTTATGGTAAGACTTCAATTTGGGTAAAGAAGGATGAATAACCTTAGATATAAATATATAAATTGATTGTGTACCACCATTATTTTCTAATGCAGATGGTTAGCTTATTTATCATGAAAAATATTGTCGAGTATCATTTCTCATTTTATTTAATCCGCGGTGATTACACGTACATGTACGTTTTCCTTATGCAGCACAAATATTCTTTCATAACTCTAGGAATTATTCATGTACTATTTACAAATATTAATCCGAATAAATTTACGTATGTTCTGTCATGTATGTGCTGATAGCATCTTATTTTTTATGCTCTTATATAGAGCAATTAAACCTATACCTCCACCTTGTTTTTGTCCCCATTCTTTTCGAAATTTTTCCACCCTTTCTCTTCTTGCGGAGCTTTGTTATACTGTGATTTTTTTCTATGGTGTCATAATGGCGTAATCTCTTTTGTCATAGTAGTACAATTCTTGCTTCCGTAATTTCCTGCATTTTAAAACCTTTTTTATAAACTCCGATCTTCATGCGTATTTTGGTTTATTAACTGTATGTATTGAAATGGATGGAGGATCTTTTGAGCTCTCCTTTTTTCAATCGGTATCCTTTATCTAATTGTTATTATGACCATTAAAATATGTAAACCTTTGATAAAAAAAGCACTTTTATTTTTGGTCATGATTTTTTCATAATTTTTGGTGATAATTTAATGATTATTATAGTGTTAGAATCCTATGACTTATTTTAATCCATGATATATCGATTCAGGGTTTTTTTGGAATTTTATTTCATTATTGTTATCTGTTGTTTCTTATAACTGCCTTATTTATCATAACGGCTATCATAAAAAATTAGAAAGAATAATTTATGAGGAAATAGGAAAGTTGTTGAATCTCACGGGTTGAGGAAATACTTCAACATGAATTTATAAGCATTAAACCAAGTATTATTGAGAGAAATGTTTCTCAGACTTTAATTGTCCTTATGCTTTGATTTCAGCCGATTCCCGAACACATGGGCTCCGTCGGGCGCTTGGGCGAATACATGGAAGAGCATGATGAACCCTATGTCGGACTCAGCAGAATCTATGGAACACGATTCAGATGCAGAGATGTTTCCAGAGGCCATCGGAGGAACTCTGGGAGGTGGCGGCCCTGGATGGGTTGACTTCGCCCCATCCATCTTCCGGCCAAGTAAGAGGACAACTCACGTTTTGCTACAACTTTCATACAGATAACAAAACTTTTCAATTCAAATGAACATAAAAATCTCTAGTCAAGCTTTTAAAACTCATAAAGTACATGTGTTTAATGTGTTGTTGTTATTAAATGAAGAAAATCATTCCGGAGATGTAACATTTCGATTATCCGGGGTTAGAACGGGTTACTGTATTGCCTGAGCGCCAGGAAAGTATTAAGTAATAGAAATGAATTTTCGGTTTACCCATGTATTAATGTGTTTGAGAAATTTCGAATTCATCTGAAATAATATTTGACTTATTCTTCAAAAAATATAATTCTGGCATTTGTTCATGAGTAACCTTCGGTATAATCAACTATACTTTGATGAGTTAAATAGATCAAACCTTTAGGGTGAATAAATGTAAATATATTTATTCATCTCATATCTTAATTTCTACCAAAGAATTGAACGAACTATATTACATCTCGCTCTAAAAGTGCTACCCGAGACCTACTAAAAGTTTCCAGAACCTTTCACCGCCGCTGTAAGTTGAATTGGTAATCATCCTGTGCATAAACAGCATAACGGTACAAGTAAAGAATCTTACGGTGACCTAAAACTTGTCAACATTATTTACAAGTCACAAACTTTGTTTCCTTAGCTTTTTACGTAACCTTTAATCCCTAAGGTAAATACATATGCATTTTTACGAAATAGAAGGTCACTAGGATTGCTAATTCAATTGTTTTTTTTTTCGCTTAATTAATTGAATAAACATCCTTTACTCTTCCAAATAGTTTATATAATTATTCTGGCTTAATAACTATTATAAATAATTACAATTCTTTCGAACGATAAAATAGACGGACTATAGGCAAAACAATAAATAATGTTCAAGACGAATGATAGTTAATTTAATAGCTCTTTAAAACAGCCAATTTATAAAGTAATTTTAAATGTTATTAAAGATATTCATTTTCGAAATATATCACCGAAAAAATCCATAGTGCAAATACTAGTTTCTCTACTAATTTTATAAATTGAATAAAGGAAATAAATTGGAAAATTACGAATTTGTAAAACGCTCTTTAACTGTTTCAAAATTACCTCATATTTCCGTTGTTAGTCTATATATCTCTAAAACTCAAGGTGTCAATCTTATTATTACATAGTTTTTCTTTTCTTCTCTAAAAGTTTCTGAAAACAAAGGAATATTCGTAGGTCAGCTACTTGTTATGAAAACCCCATCTCCAATCACAGCGCATCCTCAACGTCCGTTGAGTTTTCTCAATTTGTGCAGCTTAGATTTGATTGTTGGCCTTTCGAATTGATAGGGCAAACGCGTCTTCAAAATATCAACCCGTCGGTTACTCTTTGTTGCAATGACAGCCCGACCCCAGCGAAAGCTGTTTCTTTTGTTTGAACACTTAAGTGGTTGGGAGTAGTCTTGTGACCTCGACCCCGTCTAATGTGCTGGAACCGCCTTTCCCAGTGACCCAATCGCCTCAGTCAACGATCCTGCGCGTCCGGACTTCATTTGAAGCCAGACTGTCCTTTTGCTTCCAATTAGGTCGATTGGAGATTATCTCCCACCGTCTGTACGGCGGACTTCAATGAGAAGTTTTCCCTTTATGGCTTTCGGATGATTTGTGTCGCATGAATTCATATCGCGGATTCCACAAGGTCACTCACAAAGCGGAATTCGCTATCGTTCTTTCATAATTACGTCAGAAGTATAATGGGGAGGTTATGCAAAGCGGAGTAGACGTCCATAGCTTACATGTGATGAGATAGATTTTGAAAGATTATTTATTGACATCCTACTTCTGAATAATGTTTCCGTAACTTTATATATAAAATCCACTTTCACTTTAAATTTAATTCAATTGATTTTTAAACGCATTAGACTCTGTTTTGCGAAAATGTTCCCCTTCTACCATACCTCTAAATTGCATGCTTAGAATGAAGAGTGATATATATCAATATCACTTAAATATCTAAAAGTGTCATTGCAGAAGATGTAGCATGCTTACTATTTTCTTTGATTTACTCATTAAACTATAACTCTGTAAATCTTTCTGCAATATTTTTCCAAGTGCAAGTTCACAATCATACAGTGACTCGATGAGTGATATTTGCCTTTAATGCGTATGAATAGTGAACAAAATCAATGAAAATCAACTAAATAATGCTGCATAATAACTAATTAAATGGAAAATGGATTAATTATACATATATTACGGACAAATTACTATACTTTATTGCTTCGATAACCCTCAGTAACATCTAACTCTTATAAAAACCGTTTATGAGATTCAATGCATAATTTTTCCTCGTTCTGTTGTCGAAAACTTATTAAAAGAAATAATTTCGCATAGTGAAGTGGAATTCAAGTGAGATTCAATATCTAGTAAGACTTTCGACACGAAATGTTTCATGCAAGTGATTCATCTTCCTTAAACTTCTAAAGAACTATTTTCTACGAAAAATGTTTCGTAAAAACCTCTTTTAATGCTGAGGAATAATAAAAGGAGGTTCGATCTCTAATTCTTACGCTTTAAATTATTCTTTTTGAACACTATAATCACCTGTTGTTCTTGATCAAGTTTAAATATTGAGATAAATAATAGAAATATGAATACTGTCTTTTACGATAAGCGACTTGTTCGGACTTACTATTTTTACCCCTGAATCTTATGACATCGGTAATACACCATTCCTATTTAGTTTTCCATAAGAATGAGCGTACTTTGAAACATAAAAACGTATTAGAGTTCGACCACCTCAATATTTAACACAAAATATTTCTTTAGACAGACAAGCTTTACGCCTTAACTGTAAGAGGATTTCATTTCCGTTAACTCTTGAACGAATATGTACCCGTTTTTATTATTTTCTATGATAAATAATTTATTAGAAATAACTCTCCTTTTAAATTAATTTACCTTATATTTCAAACCGTTTCAATCACTTGGTAATGTTTCAATAAATGTTGCACTTACTTTTAAGATTTAAGGAAGCTTCAACTGAATTCCATAAACTTAATTAGTTTGTTTCTAAACTTTGGTCTTACCTTCTTGTTTAATATTCCTTTACAGAGTTCCCACACAACTTTGCTGATATCTTCAATAACGGAGGATTTGGAAAACCTAACAGGCGTGTCCCATGGTGGAAAGGGTGAGTGTTCCCATACTTTTTACCTCTTTGTTTATATTTTAATAATGCACTCCAAAATACGAGGTAAGAATGCATGAAAAAAGTGAATGAAATGTAGCTATTAAGTAAGAATTTACTGCAGGAAATCAGTGAAATTCTGGAGTATTTTTAAAGATACTATGTATTAAACATTGCATCCATCACCATAAATACCACCATAAAAAGTATTTCTTTTTCTTGTTTCCATTCCTGAGCTCTTTTTTTCGAGTAATTTCCCCAATTATTATATTTATAATGATTAAAAGAACATTAGTTTTAACTATTAAAAAATTACCATAATTCTTTGATGGGGTTTATTCTTCTTTTTTGTTTATCTCTACTTCTACCTGAGATTTCATCGACATTATTTACCTATTATTTTTCATCTCTATTTTCTTATTCTTCCTATATTAGAGTACTAATGATGACAACTATTCCTCAACTCTATTATCTCAATGTATACGTAAGGAACTGATCTCTTTCTATAGATGGTAAAAATATCTCACGTTTGCAAAATGTTCGTTCGCCGCGGTCGTATTATATACTCAAATTTCGTAACTCGATGTTTTAAACCCGCCAAAATAAATACGGGCTTTAGGAACGGTACTCATGAAGTATGAGCACGGTGTTTCAACTCTTTTGTTTGGATATTCGCTCAAACCAACTCTGTTCATCGAGTTCCAGTTATTCCGCTCTATTCGTGGCCATAAAAGTATCACCTCTCCACGGCTGGAGGTGTTTGCTGAACTTGTGCCCCTTCTCAACCGAGTTAAGTCCCGTTAACTACCATCAAAGGGGAGAATAGGGAAGAAAGAAAATGTATGTGCATCTTTTCTCTAAAGGGACCTCTTAGTAAGGAAATGCTAGAACGTTCTCCACTCCTAGGGACGATATATTTTTCCATTAGTGACCGTTCTGATTTAAGATTTCGTAGGCGGAAATAATCGGGAAGAGCATTTTCTAGTTCCGATAGACCTGGAACAACTTTAAGACACCTTTCCTTCCTGGAAAGATTTTACGATAAGAGGATACTTCAGAAGTTTTTTCTGCACGCGAGATTTTCAAAGATATTCTGCGTTGGGTCTCTGAAAGCTTAAAAAGGATAGACTCTTTTTAAGGATTCTTTTATAGGAACAAGTAGAAAAATACAAAGTATGTTTTCACTCTTCTGGTTGGTTTAGGTACTTATGTTACATTTATAACCATTTTCTGATAAATTTATATAAAAGACCATTGAGATATTCAACAATTTCACTGATGCTTCTACCTCCATACTTTCATTATCCATCCCTAGGGGGATAATGTCTAACTAGTTGATATTAACTGTTGTTAATAGAAGTTATTACTAATACTATAACTCTCCTTGCTCTTCATATACACTCCTGATTGTTGGACTGTATCAAATTATAGGTTCACTTTCAAAAGATGCAAACCTATATCAACTTGGCTTGCCAGAGATCATAATATAAACGTTCCAATTCATAAATAAATACATCTGCAAATTTGTGCATCTATTTTCTTTTCTGTCTTCATATTCTAATTCGGTGGATGATAATTATCATATAAGTTTGTTTCTCTGAATAATTGAAATCATTTTGTTTGTTAAAATAAATTAGATATTCAAAATTTTTCGGATACAATTATAATATTATATGAAATGATGTTATCACTCAGTAATTTATAATCGGCGCATCGCGAAGTGATTCATATATTTTGCATATTCATTTTTTCTGTTTATTCATAAAATACTCCGACTTGATGAAACTTCTTTGTTTTCGATAATCTCCTCGTTTAGAATTAACATCGTTGAATTACCAATGCGTAAAGGAAAAAATGTTTTGTTAACCTTGACGGCTTCGTGGAAAAATAACCAGACCGTTGCGTGAATAGACAAAAGGGAAATAATTGACTGGGGCTAGTCCCTTTCTTCAGGTGCACCATTCCACATCATTCCCTCATTGTTATCCTTAAACCAAATGATCATTTAGAGTCCCTTGTAATCGGTTCAGCAAACCGTATCAACTAGGAGGAATTCAGCATGGGAAGTTCCCCCTCTAAGCTCTCTATATAGGCTATTCTGAAATGTTCTAGGATGCTTCGTAATGTAATATTTGAATCGATTTAGCTGTTGACAGAAGAGACTCGCTGAATCTAGGGACTGAAACATGTTGTAGAGAATTAATTTACCGAAAATTTTGCTTTTGATGGAAAGATTAGGATGAAAATCTTTCGAGTATATCATTTGTATTTTTCCTCCTATAATTTTTTAGTTCTTTACCCCTCTATATTGTTTACTCTTTTTTCTAGACTTCAACATTATACTAATAATCTTCTAGTATCTTCTCAGCACCCAATGTCGTTACTTAATTGTCATACGTAATTCAGGTCTTACTTTTACCATTTTCTTTATTTAAAAATCGGGAGAGTTCTTCTAAAAGGATCAAATCCACCTCGAAAAATATTAGTAAGCCATCTTGGAAGCTGCCTTAGCTATTCAGTCATTATTTTCCCATCGAGGGCATACCTTTGCCTTCCAAAGCCTAATTGGCACTCCATCCAGGAGGTTATTGAACTTATAGGAACGTAATCGCTTCCAAATAATTTTGTTTTGAGTGAGTACTGTACCCAAGAAAACTCGTAGAATTCTTCTATGAATGCATTTGAAGAAACTCGCAAATTTTACCTCCTTGATGCATTTTTAATTTCTTTTGTTTCGCTATAAAATTTTTCCATGTTCATTGTTACCAAGTTTTCCCATTGTGCACCAATACAATGTTCCCGCTTAGCCTTTTTAAGAGTTCGCTTGAGCCAAATTCGATGTGCCCCGCGTTGCGGAATTTCAAGTCGTTGATTATTACTCCGTGGTTTCAATGTTGATTTAAAGGAACTCTGTGATTAATTAAATACGATTTATAGATAGCTCTAAACACTGAAAACAAATATTCATCATCGATTTAGATGATTTCTTGACCATTCATTGTCATCTATCTTTAGCCGAACTGCAGTATATTTTGTAGCATTGTTTATTTACTTATTGCGTGTTAGAGCTACAAATAGGCACCAGGCCAGTTGGTAGCTCCATGGCTCATTTAAATAAAGGATTATTTGAATCAACTGATAAGTTTCCAAGTCCGTTTTGAATGCATAAATCTTATTTTAACGTAAATAGAACAATGGAGATATTTCTGTGATCTCTAAAGCTATTTCGCTCAAAACACATATCCTAAACTCATTCTTCCATGTATATTTCATCTATAATCACGTAACGTTTAGCGTTTATTTCATAAAATCCGCTCACTATAAGAAAGGGTATATATATTGTAACAATCCTAAACAGCGCAAATAAATAAAGGCTCTAAGGTAAACATTCATTGGTAGCTCTTGAATAATTCAGGAATTCCAGGCGAAAAATTGAAGGATGACTTCATCTAATACTATTTGGGTATGTACTGGATGTCAAATGTTGTTGAAGAATCGCATATCAATGTTCATAAACCTCTCCATTGACTCAATACCTTCTAGACTTTATCAAAAGCTTTTTATCAACGTCCCACGTGACGAGATTACAGATGGATCGAAGGAATAAGGATTTAAGGAAGAGAGCCTTATAGATTTTTACGCTAAAAAAAACACTTAGTAAACGTACCATTTCCTTCTTACTGCAACAGTATTTCGCTATTGCTATGATTACTAGAGAAATATTTCGGATTTGCTGAATGAAATTTTCTCATAAAAAGTTTAGTTTTGAATGAATAATTGGTTTCCAATCCGTAAGGTCAAATATTTTACGAAACTCGATGAAAATTTATTGTACTTTGTCTTTAGTAAAATGTCATGGAATTTCGAAGTTGATTAAATTTTCCCTCATCAGAAAATTGAGTGCCACGAAAAGATTATTCATATAGAAACTCTACATCTCTCCAGCACTTTTCATTTCTAGTATTGTTAAGTTAAGTTAGAGCATATAGGTAAAATAAAACCAGAGGAATAGTTAACTCACCAAAAAGTTAACATTAAGACTTATATGTAAGCGGAAGTACCGCTGTAATGGGAACTCTTTTTTACGTTGGTAGAAATTAAATTCGTAGGCACTTCGTTATTTCGTAACTCGAATTTCAGGCTCCGCTTCCAACTTCTAAAAGAGATTCTAATTACTCTTTTGATTGGATTTGGGTTCCCGAAGGAAAAATTCTCTGTGTAGAATATCTCTTAACTTCCCTGAGTAACTTCGTCTTTTTTTCTTTCCCTTGCCCATGTCGTCGTCGATGAAAAAAGATAACTTCTGCCACAAATCGTAGAGGGCAGTTGAGTTCTTCCATTAGCTGATCGCTCTCGACCGCGGGAGGCCCTTAATGCGTTACTCTCGTACGACTCAAATGCCATACGTGCGTCATGTTTCCATTTCTCAAACCACTTGGGTGCTTACCAACGCTTTCCTCCTGGAATCTTCCGCTTTTGCTGCGCTCGTAACCCGGCCTTCCTCTCCTCATTCAGCGGACTAACCCCCCTCTTCCCGCAGTCTCCAGAAGGTTCTGCGATTTGACGGGCACCTTGAAGATCCGACTTTTGGCCAAAATGCCGACCTTCTCGGCCAATGGCCAATGGATGTCTACCAGTCGAAGGATGGCTGCTTGAATTAATGAAGATGTTAGTTTTATCTACGATTTACATATTGCGTCCTAATAAAATCAGCATTTGAGAATTACCATATGATATCGTGAGCCAATGAAAGTTTTCTTTTCTTTAATTTCGTACGTCTTACTTTAATTTTCTATCATGGTGCCTTTTTGTAGCCTTTTTCAAGTATACTGGTTTTACGAATTGAACTGAAACATCAAAAAAACGTGATTGTGCAAAAGCAAATCAAATTGCGTAAATGAATGGAAGCAAATCGCGTTTCTCGCTTAAGAGGAGATATATACATAAATATTTAAAGCTCGTACCCGACCAAGATATAGGTTTAATTTATATGTTAATTGTATGGTATCGGTTATTATATGTTAAAGATGATACTTTAGTCTATGTTTCCTTTAATCTTTATATTAGAGATTCTAGCTCGGAAATTTTTTACAAATAGATTTATATTCGTAAATAATGTTAAAGATTGTACCTATGGTTTCATATCTTTTCGTACTTCGAAATATTTTAGAATTGCATTAGAGGTTATCTAATTAAATGATCGACGGAACCTATTTGTCTTAGAAAATTTCTCAACCTAAAGGATATTGTGAGATTAAAGGTTTTGTGATACTTCAGCATTTCTCGATGAAACATTTTTCCCATAAAGTCTTGATTTAATATTTACCCCAACCCGTTTTCACATTCATTCATTTTTAATGTCTTATCGGTATCTTTACTTCGTGATTTTACATAATCTCCGGATGTGATATTCTTCAAATACTTGTTTTGGTTTTGAATTTCCTACATTAGATGATCATGTGATCGGTGGAAAGGGAGCGATGTGCGGTATCGAATTGTGTTACGTGGCAGAATCCTCGCGACTAAAACTTAAAGAGGATGTTTGTGCCGCTGCCTTTCTCTTTAATCATTGCCACCCTTTGTTCTCTGCCGTAATCCCTTGCGACTTTCCCTCCTCATCTCCAATGAACAGGTGGAGTATTTTCGCTGCGCATGATTCCACGCTTAAAAGACAATATTCCTAGGTTCTCACGCAAATCATTGAGTGAAGCCCGTTATCTTTCGGTCGCTAAGTATTTCTATACAGCAGAAGGATGTCACTTGTTGAAAATTTTCGTATTCAATCGTTCCCAGATGTTTTCTTGAATTTTATATAAATTAATGTATATCTTATTTATTACATTTGCGATATTTTTAAATAAATTGCATGATAACAGCATTTTACTAATCTCGTTATTGAATATAATAAGTGTTAATATCTTAAGCCCATCCTCGAACTTACATTATTTTTAAATCTCTTGCATTCTTATTTTACCTTCCACCTTATCATCGATTAGATTAGCTAAAATAATTTAATATTCGGAACTCATTCGAAGTTTAATCTTCATTCCAGTAAAATTTTACATCAATATTATAACGTATCAATCGTGATAAATGATTGATTGTGAAACAGAGAATGGATCTCCTTTTACATTCGTGAACTTTTAATACCTCAGATAATGAAGAATCAGGCCTAAAAATTTTCTCTTATAAAATTTCAGCTTAGGTAAGCATAAATTTAGTATTACCTAAGTAATTCACATTTAAAGAGAATAATATAATGCCGATAGAACGGCACTAAAAATGCAGAGCTGAACCAACCCGCTCAATTTTTCCAAATCGAATCTCGTTAGTCAAACCCTAATTTTATCCATGCAAAATTTTTTTATTCGTTTCTCGTGAACACGTAGAGAATCTGGCGTAGCTCGAGTTTTATCCCCCTAGCAGTTAATGAGGATGTTCTCCACGAGAAAAGATAAGGGCGGCAATTGGCGTAACGTATCCAGCATGACACTAAAAGCTTTGAAGGGGAAATTCTTCCACGTTCTAACACACTCGATCCCAAATCACGATGCCTCTTCCTATTACCTCTAAACCATTCGAACTCCGTGAACGACGGATTCTCAGTGAACTTAATTCGTGTTAATTTTCCCGTCGCTCGACAGTCTACTGCGCAGGTGGTTATAGTCATTAAATAGAAGGAGATAGTACTTATTGGATTTTAATTTTTTAATGGAGTTTTTCGTCTTTGCCAAGCAAGTTTACTGTGTCTCATGATTCAATCATTTTAGTCAGCAATTATGGATTTAAATTCAATCTCTCGAAAATCATCTAAAATATGACAAACTTCATCTGTATTCCATACCATGTTTCATATGTGTACACACTTGGTCTTAAATGAATGGGATGGATTTTTTTGTCGTGTTATGATGGAACAACATTGAATGTTCAAATATCCTATGTTATTAAACTATAGCTAAGTCCTCATTAGGAATATACATAAACACAGGCAAATTCATCCTTGTTTCAATAGAAGAATTTTTTATAGTAATCATCAATATTTTAATGTATTCAATTCATTAGTGGCTAGAAATTAAAAAGAGATTTTTATTTAATATCTATGAAGAGAAAATGAGTATTATACAATGTACCATATAAACTTAATGCAAAATTAATGTTTCTGTTATTTTAAAAGTTTTAGGTAATCAAGCAATATTTTATCAGAAGATTCATAAATAAAATCATACTTATTTCTAATATTGTAAACTAAAGCACAGTTTATCAAAATAATTCTAATAGAAACTTACTTATGTGCAAATGCTGGTATTAAATATTACACAATTCCAAAGCATAAAATTATTTTATCAGAATTACTAATAATTAATTTTCTACACCCTTGTAAAAGGATATATAGTGCTTAAACTGTAGTTTTAGAAAAATTAGCAAAAAGAAATGGTTTGCCATGTATCCTTTATGCATAAACAAATGTTAAATCTTATTTTTTGTGAAGATATAAATGTATTATGTTTGTCTTTTAAAATATCTCAATCCTGTTATTGTAGAAATAAAATCACTCGTATCTACTTATTTTATTATCTTCTATTAATAGATATTGGTATTAAGTTTAAAATATTATAAATGCCACTTTCACTCACATGCTAACTTCTAACTCGTAAGTGCTTCAATCATAGACGCATGGAGCTTTGTAATATGAATTTCATTTGGTGTTATAATTACTGAATATAATGACCATTTTTTATATTTTTTACTCATTTCAGGCCAAATATTTGTGTAGACAAAGAAGAGGTTGATGAAGAGGTTCCAGAGAAGAAAGACAACATGGGAAAAACTGAGAGCATGGTTGTCATGAGCAAAGGTTCCACTGGCATTTCGATTTCCACTTCTGGTGATGAAACTGGAATGGAGGACTTCCAGCTATTCTCTGTTTGTGAGCAGACTGAGCTGCAATACGTTTGCACCAGGAAGTAAGTTCATAGCTTTCATTATGATTCTATTTTTCCTCTATATTTTAATCTTCAAATTTTCTTATAAAGTATATGGTATTACCTTATCCAAGGTATAAATTCCCCAGGCTATATAGTATACATCTTTACTTCTATTAGTAAAATGGTATTTATGTTTTGATTTAGTATTTTCATAACTAATCTGGTCCAATATATGATGCTCAGTCATCCCTCAGTTGCTTTCTGTCTTAAAAAATGATTTATAAAATTAAAATTCTAAAAAAATTTAACTCCATTGTATGAAGTACCTCATAAAGTAACCACTGTATATACATATAACCATATATATACATATATATAAGATAAACATATTAATTTATCATCTTTGTTTGAATCCAAGTATGGTTATAATTATTTCTAAAACTTCTAACATCAAATCATCATATTTCATTTCAATCTTTTTCCATTCAGGATACGTAAGAATGGAGTTCGTAAGACTTACACTGAAAAGTATCATTGCTGCCATGGATTTGAAAGAGCTCCTAATCAACCAGGGTGCATTAAAGGTAGAAATCATATTTCTTTTAAATTTGACTATTTCCTTTTGTAAATAAAATTTCTACTTCTTTATGGTATCCTTTTCTCTACAGGAAATGAGGATGAAGATACAGAAAAATATACATCTCCAAAACCTGATACAGAGATAATACCTTAGCTTAAATCCGTATTGAAACTTAAACTTTGCATAATTCAGGAATTTTGTACTTAGCTCTCATATATTTTCTGCTATCAATTACAGATTAAGACTTTTCAAAAATCTTAATGATTCTAGTAAAATCAGTTGTATTTCATCCTTTCATCTATTTAAAATTTCGATGTGAAATCTTCCTTTGTTCCCTTGACAAAAAATTACTCTCCTCCAACTATAATTTAGAAATGAAGTACTTAAGAATACTAAAAATCTAAGATTTTTACAGTTTTAAAACTGAGGCCCATTAAGGCAAGATTTATGCTAAGTAGAAGCATTGTCTTGATGCTTACTTGACAATGAAGACTTAAAAATTGATTGTATTAAATCAATATTTTGTATTTATAATGAAGAATCATGACGTCACTTGTCATCCCAGTTTAATATTTTCATAGTTTAACGAGATATTTCTTAGAGAAATTCATGTGATGGTGCTACCGAGAGATGATAACTTTTGCTCTTCCAGTATTTTACTTTTGCACAAAATGTTTGAGCATTCTTGATTTAAATGGATATGTTTAACAAAATAATAGGGTCCTGTGAATTATTCCTAATGTCCAAATGATGTATTGAATCTCAATTTTATTAAAGAATTTCACAATAAAAAATTTTATTTATTCTGATGAAGCAATTTCAGTATAATCGACTTTGAAAAATATTCTTTCATAAACAAAATTTTTTATACATGTTCCTTGGCTTAGAAGACTATAGGAAAATCCCTTGCACATTCTTAATCTGTTTTGTTTGATGTTGAAGGGTTTTCTTCTGTATTTTCTTCACCTTAATTTATGTATTTTTACTCTTTTCTTTTTTCTTACAGTGCTGTTTTAATTTTCCTGATTTAATACGTAATTTGAAATTTTAGCAAGCTATTCAAGAGCCTGCCTTCTTCTTACTTTCTAAATTTTAATGCCTTTTTGTAATTTATAAAGTTGGTATGATTATTTTTATATGGCATGTTTATGGCCTCCATCCATTTTGTGTAATTCATAGCTATATTTCCAGGTCTGGATTTTTAAATAATCAAATATCATAATTCTTTGTCATTTTGATTGGAAATGAGAAATGGAAATAATTTTTTACTGCCTAAATTAATACATAAATATTATTATAATATTGAAATAAATACTAATTAAAGTATTTCTCAAAATTTTTAAATCATTTCATTAAATCTTAATTGATTCTTATGTTTTTAAATCATATAATAACATCTTTTTAAATAAATTTTAAAATGTTAACTGCTTGGTATATAGACTGTTCATTTCAATAATATCCAATTATTCATTAACAAAGAGGTCTAAATAGCTATCAAATAATTTCATTAAGTATATAATTTTTGTTGATTTACTTACCTCATTACAGTAAATGTATGTATTTATCTTTTTCAGTTTCATTTCACTCATTTTTCTTTTAATAAAAATTTGCCAAAGGATTGAGGAATCACTTGTCCTTCATAAAATTAAGCTTGTAATGAAAAAAGTATGATTATGAGATATGAGAAAAAATGAAAGTATTAGATTTATATTCTTGATTTATTGAGCGAACTATTCATAAATATTTACATAATTATTTGAATAACTACCAGAATAGTAAAAATAATACGAAAATTATTTAACTAACTAAAGACTAAACTTCTTTTGAATGAAAATCATACAAAATTTTAACAATGGAAACCATTCAACAATAAAATAATTTTATGCATTGACATAATCAATTACTGAATCCTTTACTTGGTATAAGTCCGTAACAGTTAAACAAAGAAATAATAATAACAAATACTTTCCACCTTATATAAAATAGACTGCTGTCAGCTAGAAATGGTCATCAACCTAATTATGGCCATTCCTGGTGGGGAAAAGTATTCATTAATTTTATTTCTTCATACATTCAGTTAATTGAGTTGATTAATGATAATAATTTTCATTATAAATCACCAATTTTATGAAGGATATATCACAAACATCAGATGGGGCAATCCTTTGACAACTAACTACATTTAAATTTCATAATACAATATTTTTGACTTCTCTTCATTATTCTTTAAATTATTATATTCTCTTTTCATTGATTATGGTATTTTAAGTCTTATTATTCAAGCCTCAAACACTGCTTAATTCCAAACAACTTATTACAAATCCAAGTCCTTTCGGTATTACTGTAATGTATATCATTCCACAAATATGATCTAAAAAATTAATGTACATTTTAATAAGTTTTCCTATTCTCATATACTGTTTTAACTTCTGATATCCATTAAATAAATTCCCCTCTCTGTTTGTAATCTAATAAAAATATTTTACATTTATTTAAATTCCATCTCAGAAAAATTGGTCTCAGTTTTGATTGATAAATCATTGTCAAACTAGAAGGAATACTTCCCAAATTTGATATTTTTCCAAATTTTTGCTCTGAAGTCAAGAAATATTAAGTCTGCCCATATTCCATTAGTAATATATTTCTAAGGTACTTATTTACAAGAAAAATCTCTGTCTACATCAATGACTTCTTCAGCTCATGTATTTTACATGAAAAATTCTACTACAGCGAAGTACTTTTCTCACAACATCAAATTTCATGACATGGACAAGGGAACCAACAGATTTCCACTAGCTTCTGGCGGTGACACCAAGGAATTGGAAGTATCATTGAAATTCCTCATAAATAAGGGTTTGAAAAGCATTAAATCTGCTCCTCCTTTTATTCAGCTCATATGGTAGGACTTCTGGAAACTGTGCAGGAAATGGGTGCTTCCGATTTTGCTGAATTGATCCGCTCTACTGGTCTTGAGGAGAAGGTCATGTCCACAAATATGACATTATTTATCCCTAGCAATATGGCTGTGAGGGAGTATGCAGATGATGCAGAAAGTGCAGTGAGTTAAATCATCTCAATTTTTGAGATTAGTTTTTCACTTATATTTGTATAAAATCATAGTACAATCAATTAAAGGGATAATATTAAAAAACTTCACCAGTTGTGGAATCATGAAATTTATCTTATTCTAATAAAATATTCAGAATCTTACTATATTTTTCTAATATTAAATAATATTAAAGCAGTACTAAAAATAAGCACTTCATTTTTAGTATTCTAGTTAAAATTCTCTGTTTCTTATGACTTTATCCAAACAAATTTTTAAAACTCAATGTTTTTTGGTATTTGAATAAACAAGTCTTATATTTGATTTAATTTCCAAATTGTAGAATCAAGTAGAGTTTTATGTGCCCCCTGGGATTGCCAGGAGGAGGAGGGACTTAGACTCTGGATTGTATGAAGAAAGATCCATGGAGTCGACTTCTTCCATGAAAGAAATTGTACTGAGCCATATGACTCCAGGATTTGTTGGTGTGGAAGATTTATACGATGAACAGGTAATCATAAAAATGATTCTATCCTTCACGATAAATTTGGAAATTTTTTGCATTAAACAGAATCCAGATAAAAATAATACCTAGAGTTAATAGAGTATTGTGTTCTACCTCATTAAAGTCTACTATGAGATAAGGGCATTTTATCCTAAAATGTTTTATAAATAATATGATAACTTATTTCTTTAAACAAGACTAATTTTTATTAAAGTTAAAGTATTTCCTTTCTTTTCATGCTGTAGGTTCTGTATAGTGACAACAATAATAGTACCATTAGAATCAATGTTTATTCTTCTACTACTGTCAATGAAAAAGATGCAAGGGGTAAGATGCATCATGCCTTGATGGGAGGAAAGATTGTTACAGCCAATTGTGCTTGCATTGGAAATAAAGAAGAACCAGCCAACAGTGAAGAAATGGGAAAGAGATCTATTGGATCAAGAAGAGCTACCAATGGCGTGGCACATATGATTGAAAGGGTTTTGACTCCTGTTCAGCGCACTCTTGCTGAGCATATAGCCTCACACCCACGTCTTTCCAAATTCCGAGCACTCTTGGCTGCTCATGGAGGGAAGAACGGACCAGCAGAGAATTTATTACAGGCATTGGAATCTGAGAAAGAGACTTTGACTCTGTTTGCACCAACAGATGATGCTTTTGATAAGTTAACTGAGGAACAGAATGAGGACTTGTTCAAGGGAAAATCTTGCACACCAAGTAAGAATTAATAGTATTTCTTGATTTTAAATCAGATGCAAAGGTACATAATTTTTATTGCAAATTATATAAAATTAAAGGATAATTATGATATAAATATTTCATTCATTATTATATACGTTTTTGTTGATCAAGAGATTTGTTTCAATTCAGGTCATAATAGATATTAATAATAATACCCCACAACCTTTATAACTCATTCTGATTGTGGCAGGAGAAGCAAATTCAAATTACCAAATCCTTAAATTTATTTCTCTTACTTTGTATTGTTTGTCATACCACCAATAGTAGGAGGGTTCCATTATGACTGTTACACCTTCCACTTACAACATACTTTCCCTAAATTTACCAAGCATTTGCAGCAGCTTCTAATCTCCCATATTTAAGGAATCCCAAATGTAATCTTTGCTAAATTTCAAATAAAGCATATTTTGGAATTATTGTAGCAGTGTGTTATCCTATGTGATTGTTTATGTTTTGATGATCTCAGCTCCTGTGGATTAAACATGTTTCTGTTAAAAGCAATATAAAAGAAAATAAGATTGATTGTAATCACCAAAATTAACAAATATTATTTAATTAAAATTTTCCAAGTTGAGAAACATTTTTATCTGCCATTATTATACCCTGAAAATATTGAATGATCTTTCCCACAGGCATTTTGGAGCACCATGTGGTGGGAAGGACTCTGTGCTCTGCAGCCATTCCTCAGATACAAGATTACATTGCCCTTGCAACAACTAGACAAGGAGAGAACTTAAGACTAGAGTGGCTAGAAGGAGAAGCTGGACAGTGGGTACTTACAATCAAGGGCAGCAATGAGCAAAGCGATAAAATAACCGTTACTGATATTGACATAGTTGCTACAAATGGAGTATTGCATCTTGTTGACTCAATCCTCTTCCCAGTTTCAGGTAAAAAATGCTTTTTTAAATAGCCTATACAATCAGTTTGAGACTATTATCTTACCCATCATTGTCTACCTTGTTATGATTATTCTTGGTTAAAATACACAACTATGTAACACAAGTATACACTTTTTGAATGGAAATTATTTTCATGGAACAATAATTACAATGAAAATACTTTTTGATTGTTTATTATGTTACATTATACTTTTTCCTGAGGGTCTCAATCAAAAATTTATCATTAGATTAGCATTAGATTATGCTGAGAATAATAAACTTGCGCCCTTAGTGCTCTTCAAATAGTCCAGTTTAAATAGATAATTAATGTGAATCTAAGTTAATTTGGGATCAGAATTTTTAAAAAATCAGTTATCTATTTTGCTTATTTGGCATTGCTGCTTAGACAGGAAAGTGATGACTTTACAGTTTTCTTTTATACAGAATTTTAAATTTCAATGAAAATGTATGTGTATAAAATAAACCATTAAAAAAGAAAACTTGCATAAAAGTACAATTTGATCATAGTTTACCCCTAAATATCCAGATTTGTATGCATTGATTTTATACTGATACAATTACTGAAAAATCAAAATAACAACTATATAGAAGAAAATTGCTAATATCAGACCTTCATCACCGAGACCAAAATTACAATTAGCAAGCAAACTAACAATAAGTGCAATTAACATTTTCTATTCAAGAAATACTTTAAAAGTTTTAAGTAGAATAGAGAGAAAAAATTTGAATTTCCATACAAATAAAGGGCTAAGTATTTTCCCTGAACAAATAAATGTTATTATTCAGGGCTTAAATCCGGGATCTTGAGATAAGAGCACTGACATGCTATCACTATATCACTGCAGTTGGTCATTTATTGAAATTATATTCCTAATGAAATGAAAGCTATAAATATCAAGGTAAAATTATCATGAGAGAGATTTATTTAGTCTGATAATGCTGAACTGAACAGCTGATCCTAACCATTAATGAAGGTAACATTTAAATTGCATAATTATAACAGATTTTTAACATATATTTTGAATAAATCTTTTGGCTAATAATTTTTACACTTTTTACCTGTATTTCATACTGATTTTATAAGAAATTATTCTGTTTACAATTGAAATCATGAAAATCTTTCAATGTGCTATTTGATGCATTATTTTGATAATACTATATGTATTCATTGCAGCTCGTCAAATTGGTCAAGCCCTCCAAGACAGTAACCTAACTGCATTTGCAGAAAGCATTGAGGTTGCAGATATGATGCATGATATGGAAAATCTCACACTCTTTGCACCCACTAATTTAGCAATGACTAACTGGTTAAAGGCTGAGAACCTATATAAAGATCCAGCTATGTTAACTGAAGAAGAAAAGGCCAAAGTTAAGGACATGATCAAGTTCCATTTAGTATCCCCAACAGTCAATTCTTGTGACATGGAAAGTAATCAAATGTTGCAAACCAAATTGGCTGATCACAACCTTAGGATAATGGTTTCTTCATCTGTAAGTCTGCTAATTTTATTATTTAAGTTTGTGAATAATTCTTTTGAATTCTGATATTAACACCTTTAAAATGCAAATGTTCTATTTTTTATAAAAATCGTTATAAATCCAAATATTTAGCATATTTCTCATATTTATTTAACTATCATAAGCTGTTTTTTCAGTATTTTCCCCCTTATTAATATTAATTAAGCTTATAACTACTTGTATTAATGAAGATGGAGAAAATAAACCAAGAAATTTTGGAATTTATTAAAATATCTGCAAGATATAAAAGTGCATAAAAAATCATCTTCTTAATCTCAAAGTTCCAGACATATTTTATATTCCTAAACTCATCTAAGTTTTTCTATGGCTGATGAACATTGGTACCACTAACCTTGCTAGAAATTAGGTTGAAATTTACTCTAATAATATAGAAAAGGGTACTTTTTTCCTTTGGCTAGGAATTATTTTCTTTTTTATGCTTATACATTATATTGATTGTATATTTAAAATATTATATTTTCTATTTAATTTTTCAAAAATTTTAATTCAATATAATTATCAGGTAAAGGTCTGACATGATGTGATAATTTTTAACTCCAGTGAATTGATAGTTTCTTACCTCTTAGTCGAACATTTATTTCATCAGTATACAATTTCACCTTAAGTTTCTTTTATCTATTTTGTCTCTAGGATATGTTTGGATTTGGATGGGATAAAGCTACCGTCCAATGTGCCAACATCTTGAGTGCTGACAAATCTTCCTGCAACAATGTCATACATATAATTGACAGAGTTCTGATACCTCCAATGGGAAATATCTTGGAGACAATATCCACACATCCCTCATACACCATCTTAGCCAAGATTTTGAAGGTAGGAGTTCAAAGTACAAGAAAATAAAAGGAGATTTATGTCTTAGATATCACTCAACTCAACTTATTTTGAAACAGGGTACCAAGTTGGAGAAGGAGCTGGCGGAATCTAATGGAGTCAATGGATACACATTCCTTGCACCTGATGATGAAGCATTAGGACGCCTAGAGAAAGATCAATTGGATGGATTGTTGGAAGACAAGAAAGTAGCTGAAAGAGTATTGAGTGTACATGTCATACCAGGTTAATAGCTACTTTCAATCTGCTGCTTTATTATAATCTTTTGATAAGTACTAATGTAATATTTCACGATATCTGTTCTCCTAGTTTTTCATTAAGTATGATTGAATGACCTCAAGCAATGATCAAAGTAAATGATTGAATTACCTTTTCTGATAGCAATGTAAAATCTCATAAAAAATGGATGTACACAAAAGAAAAGTAATTTTTTTCATAATGCTAGAAAGATTTTAAAAATGAAAATATACCACTTCTTACTTACACTCAATTGATAATGATCTCTCCTAGGTGTAATGTGCTGTTCAAGTATAAAGAACCCTACCCCATGGCCATTTACAAGACAACAGCTTATCAACACTCTAGCATGGGATATGATTTTGGCTGTTTATCGAGACCACAAGGGACACATTCATTTTGATAGGGAACCAGTGGGTAGAGGTACAAAAGTAACCCAATGTGATTTGGCTGCAACCAATGGTATCATACATACAGTCAATAAGGTAATACATCTTTGGCAATATTAGAGAAATGAACCTAAGAATAGTATAATTGTTATTTTTGCTAATTTTCTTATTCATATTCCTTTGCAGTTAATCATACCCTGAACAAGATTATTTATCTAAGTCCAGAATCATTTTCTAACATCAACCAATTCTTCTGGTTTGATCATGTGATTTTTTCCTCTCTTGTGGGAAACATTCTTCTTAGGTTTTTATAAATGATGCATTTATAAAGTTGCTGCAAGCTAATATGCAGTCAGTAATCAAAATTTTGGTATCATTTTGCCAGAAAATGTTTCTATGAAAAGTTAACTAGGCATGCAAAGCCCTTTTTTTATATAGAAAGATGCAGCGGTTTGTAAGATAATAAAGTGTGATTGTTATATTTCAAAAATGTATTAAGCTAACAAGAAAATACAGATTATTGTATGATGTAGCATAAGTGTAAATTAAATATTTACTTGTAAATGAGTATTAATAAATATTCTTATATGTTCGTATTTATTTTAAAAGATTGTTCCTGAATATTTTTAAGTACCCAAGTATTTTTAATACCAAAATCTAGAGAATGTTCTCAGATTTCCAACAGGGTAATCTTGTTCCAAAATATCAACTGGCATGTATTTTACATTGCTAAAATCTCATATAAAGTCCATCCAAAAATTAAACCATCTTTTCACAAACATAAATAGATTATTAGAATAATCATTTTTTGTTTTTTTTTGAAAGTAAAGCAAAAAAGAATCCAATAATAGAAAAAGTATTTGTCTCAAATATAGACCTTAGATGGGGAAAAAATCATTTATTTCATCACTATGGGTCATTCTTTGGGTTTCAGGATTAAAGCAGCTAAATTAAGACAAATATCACAATTATTTTACTTAAATATGAATGTCCTATGCCAGTGATAACAAAAATACTTCTTAAAGCACACCAACATAGTTAAATTTTAGATATTTTTTATTCACTCAGTTTTCATTATATCTGAAAGTTTGTCGTTTTTGATGATGTTGAAGCAGCAATAAAAATGAGAACAGTAAAATCGCTGATCCATACACTATATTCCCTTAGATAAAAGGGAAAAACTCAATAGTTCAATACAATGGTCATCCTATTCTCACATTCAGCTGGTTAGATGACAAGATAAAATTAATATAACTGAATATTATTGATTATACATGATCATTCGATTATAATAATTAGTTGATACAGATGGCCGTCCCGAAGATCGTATTACTAAGTTTTTAAGATTTCTTAATCTAAAGAGAAATATTCTATAGGTGGATAATGTGTTGTTTAATAATCAAACATTTACTGACCTAAAAAATTAGAGAAAAAATCGTAACAGCATAGCAGTAGATTACTAATTTTTTCCAATTTTCATCATCATTGGAAGCTTATTATCTATGAAGCGGTGAGTAACTTAACATTATTCTGTCGGTTCGATATACTAAGCCCTTGGAAAGCGTAATGAAGCAATGAATGAATGAATCTTACTACACCTCAGCGGTTTGTTACCTTTCAAATAGTTTCACCTGTTGAATAGAAAATAATTGTACCTATTCATCAATCAGGTATTTACTTCCGAAGATTGACTTATATTAGACCTTTTTCTTATACATCCTATGAGTAAACAAGACGTATGACACTTCGTACACATTCTTTTACGTGAATTAGCAATTGCAATGTCAGTAAAAAATGAAAAAACAACATCCGTATCCAGAACAACAGGTGAAAATTGATACATAGAGGGGCGTAGAAATTTAAACCAATAATATACCTCTCGGAATTCATTCACCATCCTTGAAGGAGTATTCTATTGTAATATGAATTCCTCTATCTCTTACAGCGAGCGGAAATGTATTATTTAGATGAAAATAGATTACATTAAGAATACCTTAACTTTCAGAGTTAGAATGCTGGTTTGCATTAAGATGAAGCTTCTTGAAATTAAGGAGAAAAATATGTTAGAATGAAACAACATAGATAGTTTTCTCCTTCTGACATCATCGATGACGGAACTTATACAGATCGGTATTGACCCGAAAAGAGTGTGTAGGAGCGCTTTTATGGTTTCTACGAGTTATAATCTCAAACAAAACAATGCGTACACGTAACGCTATGTGAAGCGTGGTTATGGTTCGATCATATGCGTATCTATTTCTCTGTGAAACACCAGCGTAAAGGAATTTACCTTCCACTCAAATTATGAGACAGGTAAATATGAAGGATCGAGTTTCACTACACGTAAAACTTCAACTGTTACTCTTTAGTGTCTTATCATGTGACGGTCAACTATTCTTCTAAAAGGTTTTACTTGTGGAGTTATAAACCATTATTGTTACTTTGATGCTGCCCCGTTCAGAAACTCCTAAAATTTCAGCCTTATATAGAAGTATCTACTGTCTATTTGATACTAATTTTATTTTCGAATATACCCTGAAAAAGTAATTCCTGGATGCAATTTTATAAACGAAAATGGAAGAAGTACCTCTTCGTGTTGCAATACATGAAGGGGATTTTGATTTGGATGAGAGAGAATACCTTTTACCCCCATCAGAACATGACATCCGTGTTGACAATTACAAACCTCACCATTCGAAGAAACAGAGGGGTTGTATCAACCTCATATTTTGTAGGTAAGTCCCGGATTAATTAACCAGCAACTTTAATTATATTTCTCGGGAGAAACTTGGGCAATATTTGCGGTTCAGTGCTGATAAGCCACGCCGATACTTAGTGCCTAGCCTACTGATAAGTTAGCTGAATAAGGGATTTATGGGGTCGTAGTATTCAGTTATTTACTTATAAGTGCATCTCAGCTTACTTGTATAAACCTCTTTAAGCCATTAATTATTCTGTTGAAGTCATTTATGGGTGATTCAGATACCGTTGAACTTGTTGATTCTGAGACTAACGAGGAAGGTAGTAGAGGAAAGTATGTAATTATTATAGTTTTATATAATTTTAGATTCTCATATATTATTTAATGTTTTTACTATAAAGCATATACTTCTCTATTTTTCCAAAACTGTCTACTTCTGTTGTTGCTTTAAGGAACTTTAATTGTACCTCTCCGTTGTTGGTTGTCTATACCATATTGATTCTGCATTTTTAACTTGCCATTACTAATAGATATTCCATTCATGTAGTCATAATTTCATATTTCATGCTTTGTACATTATTTTGACAACAAAATATTTAAGTTTTACTCAACGTAATATCGGCTGCTGTTTTCGAGTTTCAATTGTTTATCAGAAAACGTCAATAAGGAGAGTGAGCGGTACTATTTATTGGTGACATAATCCTCGAGAAAACAATTTCCCCAGACATTAAAAAAGAATTATCATCATTACTCTTCAAGCAACTGTGATTAAAATGTCATCACTTACTCAAAGTAATAGAACTGAATCTACCACAACTCTTACCAAAGGGACAGAGGACCTTCCTCTTATACCGAAACATAACAGAAGTCTTTGTTCGAGGTATTAAGATTTTACGAAGGATGTTATTCCCTGTGTGATGAATCTTGGTGTAAAAGTGTGATATTCTCGTTGATGAAATTGTATTAAGTATTCCTAAGTCCTTCAACGAATAATCTTGATTTTGCGATGATCTTGTGCTAATTAATTAAAAGGAAAATCAATATGGATGTTTACACTCATAATCAGAGCTGGCTATCCGCTGAGCTCTGACTGTAGTGAATAAATAAAACAGCATCAAGGATGCTTCTATTAATATGAATTAAAACGTACTTTAGCACTTATGCGGACTTTAGAAAGGTTTATTTTATCACAATCTTCATTATGATCGATGACTCTCATCTCGATTTAGGGTTGAGAAATAATCGAATTGGTATTCTTTTAGTTGTATTAATTGAATTAGCCACAATCCTCTCATAGATATGAAATATGTTTGTGTATTTTTTCATGTCAGACTGTGTCAATGGATTTGGAGACGATGTCGAAGACAGCGTGAGCTTAAAGCGAGGAATATTGTGATAGGGCAAGTGAGCCCCGAAAAATTTCCACCAAACGTGATCAGAAACCAGAAGTACAATGTCATCACATTTTTACCATTGGTAATAGATTGATATTAAACAAAGTTTTGGATTGATTGATTTTTTAACTTATTTAATAACCAAAACCATTTTTTAATAGGTGCTATTTCAGCAGTTTAAGTTTTTCCTTAATCTATATTTCCTCATCATGGCCACTAGCCAGTTCATACCAGACATACGAATTGGATACCTATACACCTACTGGGGTCCCTTGGTAAGAATGAATTCATTAACTTTTTCTATTTGTTTATTACAAATATCAGTTTTTTTGTAAATATATGCTCATAACAAATTATGTATAATTCTATATCCACATTGGACTTTTCAGCTTGTTTTTGCTGAATCTGTTTTATGATCAGTTTTCAATACTCTAGTCCCAGTCAGTTTTGATATTTCCTTCTCTTTTCTTGAATTTTATTCAACATATATAGATGAAAGGATTTAGCATTGAAAGAAAGGATACATTGGAGGAGTAAGAATATTTTTAAGGCAGTAGTGTCAAAAGTCAGTACTTTTCATAAATTAATACTTATAGCATAAATTTTACTTGCGATTAAATTGAAGCCTGTATAATTAAGTGATTATTGAATTTACTTGAAATCATGTGCAAGTTTTATGGATTTTTATTAAAAAATTCAAAATCAGGCAGAAGTAACTTTGTTATTAAATTTTTGTGATGGTATCACAAAAGCAATATCTTGTCATTTTAGAAAAATGCATTGCTCCTCATTAATTTCAATGTTAAGTAACAGCTTGTTTCACAAGTTATGCACAAGTAAGTAAATCTCTGAATATATCTCTGAGAATTCTTATCCAGAAAATCGGAGACCTGGATTTAAGCCCCTGTCATGTCATTATTTATCATCTCAGTTCAACCTTATACTCCAGTCGCACTACATACTGCAATACAATGCTATTAATTTGTCCTTAATCATTTATATCCTCTGTTATGTATCAATATTTATTAAGATTTCCCATTATTAAAGTAAATCATGATCTGTAGCCTTTGTAACCTCATTTAATCCCATTGTCTTTTGTGAAAGTATTTTTTAAAATTGTTTCTAACTTTAAAGGCTGATGTTGATAATTTTTTTAAGACCAAATAAGTATCCTTATACTTCTTTTATTATATATCATATATTTAAATTTACTAAACATAATTTTATCTTTCAGAGTTTTGTTCTTGCTGTAACAATCTTTCGTGAAGCAGTTGATGACTATCGACGATATAGGAGAGACAGAGAGGTTAATTGTCAGTTGTACAGAAGGCTATGCCGTGCTGGTTCAGTCGGAGGTAGTGGAGGAAGTACTGCAGTTGCATCTCTGGCTGTTCCAGCATCTCGACTCAGAGTTGGGGATCTTGTTGTAGTAGAAAAAGGACAGCGTGTCCCTGCAGATCTTGTGCTTCTGCGCACTACTGAGAGATCTGGTGCATGCTTTGTGAGGACAGACCAGCTAGATGGGGAGACTGATTGGAAACTCAGACTTGCAGTGCCAGCAACTCAGAAGCTGGCATCTGATGCTGATGTTTTTTCACTTGGAGCACAAGTATATGCAGAGAGACCTCAGAAAGATATCCATGGATTTGTTGGAACATTCACTAGGGTATATTATTAAATTTTTCTTTTTGTATTTATTCTGCTTGCATGTTAGAAGTGTTATTTTCTCTGTCAAATTAATATTTTTTGTTCATAACATCTCCATCTTTGTTTTTTAGTTTGTATGCATATCTGTGAAATAGTATTTTGTTATCAACATTAATTTAACAGCAATAGTGATCAAGCATTAATTAATTTCCACGGTTTTCTTTTTAATGTAAATAAGTTTATGCTAAACTAGTAAATCCTATCCCTGGCAAGATAAGTTTCTCATTGATCCCAATAAGTGATAAATAAGTAAAGTTATCTCATCCTTTTAAATGTGAAATTTTATTTTCTTCTAGTCTGTTTTTGTGAATCATGAAAAATTATTTTATTTAGTTGATCGCTACAGTGTAGGTTATTATGAAGTAGATTATATAAGAGTATAATAGGGGAATGCACTCTTCTAGTTTTATGATATTGTAAATTAAGGGACCTGTTGTCTGCCATAAATTTCTATTGAATCGGAAGATATAATTCAAAAAATCTATTTTATACTCTCTCAACAGCTTTTATTTAGCAATAATAGACCAAGATTCAAGGCAGTATATAGCAAACTTGTATTTAGCAGTATAACTATGTTATAATGTATGAGTTATTTAACTCCATTACTATTCTGTCTTAAAAAATTATACATATGTATGCCTTGACTGTTATGCTGTTTATATATGCATTTAAAGGTGCATATATACACCAAGGATTAAATATCAAGTAACCCCTAGGTCATGAATAGTTTGCGCCCTTTACAGTACATGGTTATCAATTGTGTAGTCACATTTTATAATAGAGTAGTTCTTAGGTATGGATGTTAGAATTCACCCATTGTTAATTTGAGTACAACTCAGTAATTGTCAAAAAGTGGATATTTGTAGGGGTAATGTTAAATAAATAAATAATAGTTGGGAATTATTTTACATACATAATCTTGATAAAGTAGTAAGTTAGTTTTAGTAGATCTGCCTTTCAGGAAAACATGATCCTTGGCAGTCATTTATGATTTTATATCAAAGTGGATTCAATTAAAAACATGAATGTGTCATCATATAGTGCTGATGATACTGTGGATGTGCTTTTTGCATTTTTCATTGTTTAATAATGTCAGATTTTTTATTACAGACTGATGGAAGCGGGGGAGAAGAGTCATTAGATGTGGAGAACACCTTATGGGCTAATTGTGTAGTTGCATCTGGCTCAGCTCTAGGAGTTGTAGTTTATACAGGTTCTGAGACACGTTCAGTGATGAACAATTCTCAACCAAGAAGTAAGGTTGGATTGTTGGATATGGAAATCAATCAGCTAACTAAGGTACAATATCTAATTGAATTGCACTCTTACCTATGACTCTATCTTATTTTCTAATTTATCTGCAATATATTTTATGGAGGGTTAATATTAAGAATGTAAGTTTTATTTATATATTTTTGATCTTTAGTATATTTGTAATTGTTTCATTTCTGGATAACTTTCTTAGGGAAAGTGTCTCACTAATTCAGTCTAATAAAGTTTTAATCCCTCTTACTCTACTTTCAGGTTTTATTTTGTGCAGTAATTGGATTAACATTAGTTATGATGTGTCTGAAAGGTTTTAGTGGGCCTTGGTATAGGTATATGTTCCGATTCATTCTACTCTTCTCTTACATCATTCCTATAAGGTGAATATTCAAGAATGCAATTAATATTGAGATACTCACACACACATATATATATATTATCTTCCTGCCATACATCAATCACTGGCTTGTAGGGCTTTAATTGAGTGCTTAAATTGTGAATACAAATAATGAATTATGGGGTAAAGCTTTGATTGATATTAAAATCAATATATGGATCATTTTCTATTACATTTTACAATAATTTATCAAGGAATGCTAAAAGTTGGTAATAAAAGTTTCCAAAGTATCTATTAAGTACATGCTGTCATTTATAGTGTCTTTGATATTTGAAACTCAAATAATGTTTTGTCTTTATTTTGTTCAGTTTACGGGTGAATCTTGACATGGGTAAAGCATTTTACTCCTGGAGTATACAGCGTGATCCTGAAATTGCTGGTACTGTTGTCCGTTCAACAACCATTCCAGAAGAGTTAGGACGTATTTCATATTTGTTAACCGATAAGACAGGAACTCTTACTCAGAATCAGATGGTGTTAAAAAAGCTTCATTTGGGAACTGTATCTTACGGTGCCGAAACTTTTGATGAGGTTTGTTTGAAATTTGTCTAATCTTTCTTGTTGTATAAACAATTAAAATGTTCATAAATTCTTTTGTTTGTAATTTTTTCTGAAGAACTTCAGAATGTTCTTATGGATGCATATCCTGAAAAATACCTAATAAGGATTTATTTTAATAGTTCCCTTGCTCATATTTTGGTAAAGATATGTAAACTAGATCTTCAGATTAACTATTATAAGAGTATTCTCTGGTACTTTAAAATGCCTACAATGTATAAAGATGTGTTGCAAAATTAAATCTCTATATTTTATGATGACAATGAAAGAGTGATCTTATTAATGAAATAGAGAACTTATCAGAAAAGCTTTACAATCTTGTGAATTCAAGTACAAAAATGGAATAAAAAATAGATAATAAAACTTTGTTTTATTTAAAAGTATTTTATATTAAATTATGTTATTAATTATTTGACTTCACATACATTATTGTCTTTAGGTTGCTACACACCTCAGAACTGCTCACTCACAAAGCCAATCTCTCCAAACTCCAGAAGGTGGTGGAACCACTCCATCACCTCTAAGATTAACTACCACCAGCCCACCTCCTGGCTCTTTGTCACTAGGTTCTGCTGCAACATCAGCCAAACTCCGCCGATCAGAAGTAACGAGAGTTCAGGTATTTTCTTCATTCTAATTTCTATAAAAAGAAATACTGTATTTCCCAGTTGATAAGACACTTTTTCACTCCTAAATTTGCTGTGAAATCAGTTGCGTCTTATGTGCCTATGGTATCATGGGTATAACTTTGTCCTATAATAAGCAAACTAATTCGCCAAGATAAATTACCACTAAGTATTTTTTAGTGCATCAGACGTTAAAAATACCTCAATTCATTGTAAATTTTTATAATAAGATGTAATAATATTTCTGTTTGTTCAAACTTTAATTTAAGCTTCAATTTGGTCATCTGATCAGGTATTAGCGTTTGATATTCACTCATACTTATAAATTTATTATGTCATATATATGCAATAAATTGCTATTGTCATAATTGTTCAATTTAATGGAAATTATTTTCTCAAAGTAAGAACAAGAAATTGTATTCCTTTTTCATTGTGTAATACCATTTAAATTTAAGGTTATTTTATTGGCTACTTATTTTTGGCAATTTTTAAGGGAAATCATAAGCAGAAATATTATCTTTATTTAGTTAAAAGGCATTTTAATTGGAAAAATCCTCTTTCCTAAGACAATTAAGCACATTTTTATTAATTTATTTATCTTCTCTTACAAAAATGTATTTTTCCATCACAGGAAGCGGTGAAAGCTGTAGCCTTGTGTCATAATGTTACACCAGTGTATGAAGGCCATACTGGCAGCATAGGTGATGGTGAAAATACTGAAGAAAGCCATGAAACAGAAGCAGATCAGCATTCTCGACAGAATGTGGTTTATCAAGCATCCAGTCCAGATGAGGTATGGAGCAAATATTGGAACAATTTAAAATATTGCTTAAAACATTCATATATGATTCTTAAAAAAATGGAGTGATCTCCAAAAACAGAGTGGAGAGCACTTGTGTTAAGCAGACTCTGCCCATCTAACCAAACCTCTACTTGATAATTCAATTATGGCCTCTTGTTATGATACAAAGTTGAACTGAGCATAAAGGCATGGATCTGGTGGTCGATTTGAAGCTGAGTCAGCATCCTCTTTCACATTCTACTTTGTACATTCCCATCAGAAGCATTCTGTTGAAGATTATTGAGAAGGAAATGTGAGATGAAAAGCAGGAAACTTATCATGGGCTAGGAAAAATCATTCAAACTAGTAAGAGTGTGCAAGGTGCTGTTTGACCCTTGAGAGAAGAGGTATATAGATGATATCTACAAATCGACCATTCGAAGGGACATTGCATCTCAGTGCGGAATATCTTTTAGGTATTTCCTGGCAAAGAAGAAAGAGCAAGTGAAAGGGAAGCCTTGAAAAGGAAACTACTTGAACCTGAAGATAGGTTGAAATTATTTTTCGATTCAATTCACGCAGTTACAAAAACTCTTCCTAATTATCTGCAAAATAAAATAAGAGAGGAATACTTAATATGGTGTTCTATGCAGAAGAAGAAGCTTAGGCAATGTCCAGTCATCCCTCTAGCAATGAAGTTTACTTTTATTCTGATGTTGGAGGCCCATTGTAATCATAAAAATATTCTAAATATTCTATAGAACAATGAAATAAATCCAAAATTGGTAGGACAAATATAACTATACTCTGCTCTTGATTGCCAACCCACCGAATCTTGATATTTCTCAACTTTGCTTCACTAGGCTCTGTTCAGCACAGCTTCAAAATTAATGGCCATCAGGCCTAAATTCTTATGTCCTTATAGTTCTCATTAGTATTAGTAATCTCTTGTAATTCTTATCCTCAATTAATTTAATTGTATAAACAGGCAAGATGAATAATAAACAGGTAGGCATTATTCTACCATAAGTAATATTACTTGTCTTGCCTGACTTAAATTATGATTTGCCGCAAAATTTCTTGATTACATCTATCAAATTTTCTGTAGTGGGGAACTCTGTTTAAAACTTTTTTTCCATTTTTAAAATCTTTAGGTTGCTCTTGTGAAATGGACAGAAGAAGTGGGTCTTGCTTTGGTTCGTCGAGACTTAGTCAGCATGCACCTCAGGACACCCAATGGAACTGTTCTTTCTTATACTATTTTGCAAATATTTCCTTTCACTTCTGAAACTAAAAGAATGGGTGTCATTGTAAAGGTATGGGTATGCATTTAAGAATGTATATTATTTATTAATAAATAATAGCAGAGAGTTATTGAAATAATTTTCTTCTTATTGCAGGAAGAGCAGAGCGGGGAAATAGTTTTTTATTTAAAGGGTGCTGACGTAGTAATGTCAGGCATTGTTCAGTATAATGATTGGCTTGAAGAGGAATGTGATAATATGGCACGTGAGGGCTTCCGAACCTTAGTTGTTGCAAAGAAATCTCTCACAGAAGAGCAATACATGGATTTTGAGGTTTGTACTTTATTCCTGTTGAGTTTTAGGTTGTCAATATTCAAGATGCATTTATACTGTCTCTATCAGATTTAAATGTTAAATTTTAATTACTTAATACAATATGCTTCATTACTTTAAAAATTGTTTTTGATGACATAAAAATTCAATTATTAATGCACTGAGTAGATCATGTATCTTTATTTCATGGCATTGAAGATTCTTGTAAATAGGGATTGCTTTATCATAGCAGAACTTCATTTTTTTCAGACTCGATATAATGCTGCCAGAATGAGTGTTTCAGACCGTGGTGTGAGAGTTGCTGCAGTTGTGGAGAGTTTAGAGAGGGAAATGGAACTTCTTTGTGTCACAGGTGTGGAAGACAGATTACAAGAAGGTGTTCGTCCAACTTTAGAACTTCTTAGAAATGCTGGTATAAAGGTAATCAAACCCTGTCATATTTTTTATACTTTTCCATTAAATATCAATCCATATATTACAGCTAGCCGATATATTGACTTTTGGATCTCCAGCAATAAGTGTCACAAGCCAATATATTAGCTCATACATAGTCAATTTTTATTTGCCATAACTTATTGCTTCCATATTTTGTAGTCTTTTTTCCTAGGTGAAAATTTACCTAATTTTCTTAGTATGATAAATTTATAGTATTTTATTGTCAATTTAAAATACCTTTAATAAAGCATGATTGATATTATAACTTCAATGTCGCATTCTTTCCAAGTCAGGAAATACATCATAACATTAGGCTAGAGTTCCCTTTCTTTATAAACAAACAACTGAAAAAATATAATCTGATTATACTATTTATGGTATGTATTTTGTTGAAGTTGTTTTAATTCATAACTGCCAAATTATTCTGTGGGTTTAAATTTCATATGAAAACATAGCTTTAGAATGCATTTAATATCTACTGTCATCTATTCAAGCTTATTATTTGGACCCTCAGGAGTATGTTAAAAATGTTGTAGTTATTTTTATATTATGCTATTACAATGTGGTAAATGTGTGCATAGTATTTGTGTGATTCAACATTGATGTTAGACAGAAAGACCTACAACAAGGAGATACCCTTTAGCTATGTATTTTGATGGATTTTAAGAGTTAACTAATTATTTCCTCCAGTTTTATTTAAAATTGTATTGCTGCAGCAAAGAACATAGTTTTATTAAGAAAAATTTGACAAATATATTAGTTTCGTAGTTCAAGTATTATTGTCAAAAATATCATTATATATATTGAAACGGAAACATTGAAAACTTATTAAAAGTAAATGAAAATGTTTTATTATGATTTTGTTCATCCTGATCAATTTTTAAAATACAGCATATAGGAAAGACAAATAATTACCCCTGCATTTCTTACGATTACCCTGGGAAGGTGATCAACAATAAAATAGTTAATGCTTGTTACTCTATGAATTCCTTTTATTGTTTGTTTTTTTTATGTTAATCCAGTGTATGAGAATTAATTCAATATATCATTTCAAATTGGATTATTGAATGCTAATTTGCAGCATTTTATAAGATCAGGTTAATCTGGTTCTGTGATCAGAGTATTCTTAGTGGTATGATTTTTGATCTGATGGGACCTGAGACGATTTCTGTGGTGTAATTAGTTATAAATTCTATTACTCTAGATATTTTTTATCATACCTTCCATAATTATCTTTAGTGAAGTAGAATATATTTGCCTTATTCATTTGTGTTAAGATCATATGATAATGTTCAGCAATGCTATAATGGTAATAAGTATAAATTTAAGCTGAGTGTTAAAATACTATAAATTGTTAGTATAAAACTTATATATTTTATTTCTCTGTATTATTTAAGATATGGATGCTAACAGGTGATAAGTTGGAAACAGCAACCTGTATTGCAAAGAGCTCTCGTTTAGTCTCAAGAACACAAGGAATGCACATTTTCCGACCTGTTACCACTAGAACTGATGCCCACTTGGAGTTGAATGCTTTCAGAAAGAAACAGGACTGTGCATTGGTCATTACTGGAGATTCATTGGAGGTGAATTTTTGAGCAAATAGTAATTTATTTACTCAAGCAAACTGTCAAATGAAAATAGTTTATTAAGCTCAATGTCTCTATGCAGAAATTTTCTTAAAAAACCTTGAAAAGATTATGAGCTAAGAGAAAGACATTTATTTTTTTATATAACACTTTAAGACTGATAATAACTTGTTGAATTAAAATTGCAAATATTCCTTTTCATTTTGATTTTGAGTCATTTCGTAAGAGTGCTTCAGAAAAAAATGTCGAAATGAAAATGGTTTGCTATGTTGGCATCACTTAAGTTGGTTTTTTTTTTCATATTATTCTGACTAAATTTAATTTTGTCTAATATTTTCATTAAAATACTTTATAAATGGTCATTTTTCAAATTTTAAAAAAGTTCAACTATGAACTTCCTCACAGTGTAAGGCAAGTAGTCCAAGCACCATTAATATATCTTAATTATTTTTTGTACTACTTTTGGGAAATATAAATGTAAAAATAATATATCAGAAGGATTTATTTCTATTATCTATTCATCTGGTTATCCTCATAGTATTTTAGAAGCCTAAATAATGGGGATGAAAGAGAATATCCTTTGAAGAACAGATAATTTTAATTTATTCTAAATTTTCTAGTATTATTATTTGAATTTTAGATTCCATTTAATGTAGCATGTTATGCTTATATAATAACCCTTGTCACCTTCAAGGTTTGTCTGAGGTACTATGAGCAGGAATTAATGGAATTAGCTTGTGCCAGCCCTGGTGTTGTCTGCTGTCGTTGTTCACCAACTCAAAAAGCACAAGTTGCTCGTCTTGTTAGAGCTCGAGCCCATGGTGGGGGTTGGTCACCTGGGGGAGGTGGTGTGAGTGTAACTGGTGTTAATGGAGAAGGTGGAGGAGTAAGCAATGGAGGAGGTAGTAGGAATGGGGGAGGACGCTGGAGAGGGGCTGTAGCTGCAGTTGGAGATGGAGGAAATGATGTCAGTATGATTCAAGCAGCTGATGCTGGCATAGGGATTGCTGGCTCAGAGGGACGCCAAGCGTCATTAGCAGCTGACTTTTCAGTGACCCAGTTTCGTTACTTAGCTAGATTACTTCTGGTGCATGGTCGCAGAAGCTATAAACGGTCGGCTTCTCTTGGGCAGTTTGTTATCCACAGGGGTCTAGTCATTTCCACCATGCAAGCTGTTTTCTCCTCTGTCTTCTATTTCTCATCTGTGGCTCTTTATCAAGGTTTTCTTATGGTTGGGTAAGTATGTTCATTTCATTATTTGCAATCTCTTTTTTAATATTATCATAAAATGGCAGAGATAGGTATACCAAGGTTTGAGATCTCCTCTTTGTCTCTTTGTTGTGATTGATATTTCTACTTCATTAATGGAAAATTGAATTCTGTTTAGTTTTCTTATTGTGATTCAACTGCTAAAAACTGCCAGTTTTCATAAAATCTTTTTATTTTTTATGGAATATAATACTCTTTTAATTTTATTTTTTTTCTGGAGATTTTTTTTTCAACTTCTGACAACTGAATTTGATCCAAGGGAATTTATTACACTTATTTTCAAGATTTATCAGAACAAAATGTTTGTATACTGATTCTTTTCAAGGTTTACTTTCATGAAATCAATGAAGTTTTATTAAAATCCCTCAGCAGCACTCAATTAATAATTATTTTACCTATTATAATCCTTAATCAATTTTAAAATGATTTCTTTTCATCTTCATATGAATTCTTTTATTTTTATTGCAAGTATTTAAATGTATATCTGATATTTTTCTAGGTATGCAACTCTTTATACCATGTTTCCTGTATTTTCCTTGGTGTTGGACAAAGATGTATCAGGAAAGATTGCCTTAACTTATCCTGAACTCTATAAAGAATTAAGTAAAGGACGATCTCTATCCTTCAAAACATTTTTTATGTGGGTTTTAATAAGTGTTTATCAAGGTTTGTATTTGTATTTATGAATCAAATTTATGCTTTCCGTGTGGTTTAATATTTTCCATTTGAAATTACTGTTTTCTTCCCAGGTGGTGTCATCATGTATGGTGCTTTGGTGCTTTTTGAGGATGAATTTATCCATATAGTTGCTATTAGTTTTTCCTCTCTTATTCTGACTGAATTAATTATGGTTGCCCTTAATGTGCGTACTTGGCATCATCTAATGGTCTTAGCTGAGCTGTTGAGTCTTGGATTGTATGTTTTATCTCTTGTGCTTCTCAAAGATTATTTTGGTGAGTATCTTGTTATAGTAAAGAATGTCCAATCCAGCTTATCCTAAAGAACTATTTATTCCTGATATACATTTTAATATCGTATTTGGCTCCTAAGTATATTATAATTGGAGAAAGGTGAAATTGAGATTAAAAAATTTAAGGATTATAGTAATTTATCAGAAAATAGGTTTCTCTTTATAACATTGTTCAGGCATGTTCTTTTTATGATTGTAAAATATTCCTCCGATCTCAAAAAAAATTTGGGTAATCCCTTTGATATAGATCTATATTATGATTTTAAATTTGGAGAATTGATTTTTCTGTAAGAAAATTTGCTATTGCCGTTAAAGAAGGGATAAAGTTCTTAAAATGTTTTATGTGCTAGTTTTAACTTAATTTTTAACATGCATACTTATTTTCACCATTTAATTCCAGATGCTGAATTTATCCAGACAACAGATTTCTTATGGAAAGTTCTGGTGATAACTTTGGTTAGCTGTCTTCCCTTGTACATTTTGAAATTCTTGAGGAAGAAGTTTTCTCCTCCAAGTTACTCTAAGCTTTCTTGAATCTCTAGGTACTAAGTCATCCTTTTATTACCAAAGTCATTTTTACTCGTGAAAGGTTATTTATGTATACTCTTAATTTATTTCGAAGCTTAAGAAGCTAATATTTGACCCTTATAAGGCAATCTTTTTTGTAATCATCAGAGTGCAATGCAACTTACTTCATAATTCATATAGTGTCTCTCCTTTCTTACCTTAAAGTAATTCTTGCTTTTTATCACTCCCATATCTCTAGTGCAAATTATATGATATTTTGAAATATCCTAAAAACTTTGCCGCATACCATTATCATAATTATTGTGGTAATACCAAATGTAACTTGACAGTAGCATGTTCAATGAGAACGGATACTTTGAGTTTGTATACTAAGCTAGACGTGCCCATTACAATTACCTATCATCTGCCATTTTTATATACATTATTGCAATTTGTCTTCTTTTCAAGTGAGTGTGTGTATTTTATTGCAATCAGGATATCATTTAATAAAATTGTATTTAATTTCTCTGAATGATTCAATTTATTTATTTCTGAAGCGCAACTGTATGTTAAAGAGTGATTTTATTCACTTCTTTACAAAGCACACCTTTACATAAAATGATTCATACTTTATAGCTTATCAAATGTGTTTACGCGTTATTACATAATCTTTCAATTCGAGATTAGAAAAGGGTGTTAAATTCTTTAAACAATTGCTTCCATTGGAAGCATACTTAATTTAACATGAGATCAACTTAAATTTACAAACAGCTATACCCTACAGCCTGATTATTAGGTTACAGAATGCATTCACCATGGGCAACCAAAAGCTATTATTAACGATCAAAAAAGCAGTTATAATCTGCTTCGTGGGTAATACCCACAAAAATTCCACAGAAGAGTGCGTTATGAAACAACGATTAAAAATTTCCGTTGTTTGAATTGAAAGAAGTGAGTGTAAAGAAAAATAAAAAACAATGAAAGATTTATTTATGAAAACTAGATTAAAAGAAGAGACTACCGGATATTTGTTTTCACTCACTCGAGCACTAGTAAACACCATTAGAGTAAGGAAATGACATCTATTCCAACATAATTGAATCTAATTTGCAATTAAGTATAATGCATATAATACTCTTAACAATTCTTAAATTGGTGGAGGCAGAATGTTTAGAATTTAGCAAACAGTGTAACTAAAAAATCTTCATCGAAAAGTAAATTTCAGTGTTTGAGCTATGTTACCGTGGAAGTAATTGGAATTAAAACTAATCAAGTTAACAAAAAAAGAACGATTACTTCTTAATATTCAAAACATATATGATACATTTTTTCATAAGGCTGGAATTAATCTTCTACTTTTATGATAAGTTTAATATTACATTCACATCCAACCCTTCAGAAAAATGAGCAAACAGCTGATTTCATTAAAATTAGTTCAGCATACAGAGATTCAATAGCGTATTGCGAATTCCGACGCTCAATTTAGAAATTTTCCGATAGGTGGTGCGTATAAAGAGCCTTCTGCTCTCCATATTTGCCTCAGAGGTGTACCAAGATCTTTTCTCGATTGGAGCATACTTCATTGTAAGGTATTGTGGGTTCATGTAGCTTATACCTTTAGTTATTGGAATTTGGATTTAATGATGATACTGATTTTAGATTAAATTCTTGTGTATCTATTTCGGATTCTAATATTGTTTCTGTCTATATCTCCAATAGATGGCTGCCGGAGCGATAGCTAAACCTCAAATGAGAGGTCTCCTTAATAGCCAAATTACCAGAAATTTGGCTGCGGCTTTAGTGCTTAGTATTTCATGTGGACTTGCTTTTAAGTTTGCCGTGAACGAACCAAGGAAGAGGAGATACGTCGAATTCTACAAGTAAGTCCATGGTCTTGCAATAAATATTGAGAGCAGCATTGGTACAATTGATAATATGGTCATATTGTAGAAAATAGTAGAACATCCTTTGATGCGAATTTTTGTGACGAAAAGTTTCAAGTACTATATGATGATCATAATTGATTTTCAGGCACTACGATGCTGAGGAGGATTTTCAGAGGATGCGTAAAGCTGGAGTTTTTACATCGACGAAATAAAATATAGTGTAATTGTGAGTTATTATCTTGAAAATAAAGTAACTATCATATAAATTTCGGGTTATTGTATGATGATTTTTTCAGGTATCCCCTGTCGCAGTACAAGAAGAAATTTATGTATAAGAATAAGGGTAAACCCATAATTGTAAATAATCAGTCATCCTGTAGAAATTGAAATCTTAATAAAAAATAAAAATGTGTGTTGCGAAGTTTGATTTCGAATTTACCTTGTCGGAGAGAGAGATTCAAGCTACTTATTACTTTGATAAACCGTTTCAATGAACGGTGCATACTATTATTATTAATAAAAAAACTGCAATCGGACAAGTGCATCTACAAACATAACTAGCGGCCGACATGCCAACACATCAAGTATATTACAATATATAATTCTCGTTACAAATGTTTGAGAATGAATTAAATCCTACGAACTTGTATACGCAGTTATTAAGGATATTTGCTCCAAGAAAAAGGGGAATATTCACAAAATCGGTATTTTCAGTAACTACAATAAACTCACTAATACTTTGCACCAATAAGATAGCACGAAAACGCGATTTCAACATGGCTGGTGGCGGGAAGTTTACCCATAATGCAACTGATTGATTTGCGCATGTCAGTTTGGAGCATTGCAAATGGCGGCACTTGTTATTGTTCCATGGCGTTTATGACTTCGTCCAAATTATGCCTGAATTTTCCTCACTACCAGGTAAGGTTCAGTTCAGTGACAATGAATTTTGATAGTTGGGTGTATGAGTATTGTGTCAATTTCATCGTGTGCTGTCTTTCGCTTCTTGTGACGCTGTATATTAAAGGCCAAAATTGGTGTTACGGAAGATTTTCCGTCTTTACGGGATCAGTTTTCGAATCTTGTACGACTTTCTGCTGTCGAAATTTAGTGCCTCTGGATGACTGAAAGACTTTTTAGTTGTCATAAAAGGATGTGTACAACTTCTATAAATGTGAGAGTGCATTAGTTCCGAATTCGACCCTTATATGTGTACTCATTTTGACGGAACTTTAGAAGCATGCTGCAGCGGAGCTCCACTCCCCCATGTCACAAAATGGAGGTCGCAATCCCCTTGAACGGCTTGGACCTAGTATGAAGCAATATTGTAAATAATAACGCTTGTTTTCATCTTGCATCGTTTCGAATTTTATTTAAAAGTGATAGCACGATATTTTAGTAAAAGATGTGATCTCATAAAAGAAATGTTTACACTGTTATGAAAGCTCCGTAGAAATGTTGACGAACGTGACTGAGTACCGTTCTGTGTACATCCGAAAAGTTTATTTAAACACGATGTGCAGCTTATTTTCGAGATATCCTTTAACGATTAATTTAATTTTGGGGATGAAATTATTGTTTTAATCTAATAGCAATTTGGAAAGTATTTGTCCCATGTCTGTTACGATAGTGAATAAATAAGGGTGAATATTAATTTAGCGTTAATAAATGTTTTCGATATCATATTAACTCGTTTTCATTCGTCGTGAGGAATGTTAAAATAATAAATATGTTATTTTTTTACAATTGTTAGTTTTAACGTAAATTATTCCGAAGCTATTTATTTTTTCAATTCAACAATTTAATATGAATTCGTACTTTGGTCATTAATGCTACATTACACTCCTTAGTACTTGTTATAATATATTAAAGAATGCCACGGTAGTTGGACAAAATTAATGACTGTTGTTAGCGGAAAGTTGTTAGTATATTGAAAGCTCTAATATAGTGTCTTACGATCTTAATCTCGAAAATCCCATGTACTCGAAAAATTTTCAAGTGAACTACCTACTTACACTGCATTATAATTTCTCTTCCCAGATTGCCTAGTATACTCCCAATTCACTTATTGGTTTTGCCCTTGAATGTGATCTGGAAAGCATGTAAGTTAGACTCCGTTAAGCATGTTCGTATATTGTTTTGACTCAGTTGTTACATCTTTTAACGGGACGTAATTTTTTAATTGAAAAGAGATGGCCGCAGACAGTGATGGAGATCTTATTGAAACTGTGGTCACATGTGAAGGAGATTTAACAGATCCTGCCTTCCCTGCTAAGTTTAACTACATTGTAAAAAATCTTTGCAATATTTTGTGTACAGGTATGTAATTCACTTACTTTCATTTCCGTTGTTGATTCCGTAACACTAAATAAGGCATTGTGTAGATCGTTGTACGCAAATGAATTGACAGAACCTTAAGGGAAATTTGGATTGTTGTGCTTTATATAAATATTTTCCCCTAGGAAAAGAGGAATCATTGAAGGTTTCAAAGGTGGAGCCATGGAATTCTGTTCGAGTGACTTTTACTATTCCTCGAGAGGCAGCCCAACGTCTGAGGTTATTGGCTCAACAAGGAGATTTATCTCTCAGGCAGTTGGGTATATTATCTGTCCAAGTAGAAGGAGACCAGGTAATTATTTTCTTTGACATTCGCATTGTGATCCGTTTTTTTATTCGAATTAGGAACATTTTTGTCTCACCTTCAAAGTGTCTATATGTTATTTTTATTTTAACACATTGTTATGAATGTAGATATTTTATTTTGTCAACAATCGTTAATAAGTATAGTTTATGAAAGATTTTCAATTTTTTTGGATAGTTTAGATAACGTATATATTAAAAAAACAATATTGTGGATCTTTTGTAAATTTGCAGTATATTCAATATAAAATTAAAACCTTTACTGTTCATTTTAAACATTTTCCAGACTTCTTTCTCTATATATAGTAAATAAGTGAAGCAATAAGTAAATTTGTGTATAATAAATACTAATTTATAAATCAAATAGCGTTTATAAATATCACCGGGGAAAATTATGAAATTTACTTTATCTGGTTCCTGTCCAAAAAGTTAATCATATCAGATTTATTATTGTTCTAATTTTTATATTTTGTCAGAGGAATATGGAAGTCTATATTTATAATCCCTATTTCCTCCTTTTTTCATAAGGTTATTTCTTTGACAATCGCTGGCCGCTTCAATGAAACTCAAGAGATTGTTCTGCAGACAGAAAATAGACAGGTCAGCAATGGTCCTGAACCTCCTGCTGTTGTTGAGCCTGGGCCAAGTGGTGCAGTTAGTGGTGGAGCTGTTCGAAGTGTAGCAAGATTACTTGGAGCAGCAGTAGCAGCTTCAGCATCTGGTGTGCCCCAAAGTCCATCATTAGCAACAACACCTGCTGCTCCATCAAATGGAGGGCCAGTTGGTACTACTCCTCCTCCTCCTCCAAGACCACCAGACCAGTTTCGTAGTCCTAATGTTGTTGCACCTGGAAGTGACCCCATCCCCATTCCTCCCAAGAATGTGTCAGTTGGAGCCAGACCAGGTGGATATGGTCCATTCCCATTTGCTAGCATGACTCATGCAGCTCATGCAATGCAAAATCGGGAATCTCATCATCAAGGAACTAGTGTTACACCAGCAAGTTCATCTGGAGCACCTGCATCTGCAGTATCTTCCACCCAAACTGCGGTTGTAGGGGCAGTTGTTCCACCTGCAGCAGGGGCCCCTAGACCATCCTCTGCACCAACAAGATTTCGTAATGTTCCCCCACCTCCCTACCCTGGCACTGCCAGTAGCATTTCCACATCTAGCACTACTCAACCTTCTGCCTTTGCTGCAACGCCTGCTGCTGGAGCTAACACTCCCAGCATTGGTGTGGCAGGACCTAGTATCCCTGTTCGCCAACCTGCTCCTTTCACTGTAGAAAACTGTTCTCCTTCTCGTCCTGGTGGTGATCGTCCTTCTGCTCCTAATGTAGCTCTTTCAAGTCCCCTCTTGGTGAACCTCCTTCAAAATGATGGCAGTGCAACAACAGGACGTATGCCGCCTCCTTCAGCTGACAAGCAGAGAAAAGCAAAGAAAGTCACAGCCAGGAGAAGACCAGGATCAGCTGAAGTTTCCTCTCCTGGTGGTTCATCTCCTCTGCTTTCCCCTGGATCTCCCTCATCCAATTCCTCCAATCCTGACTCATCACAGTCTTTCTCCTCATTTAACATATCCCTTCCAACTGTACCCAGTTTGAATCTTTCTCCTTCACCACCTAATTCAGAGGGTACTGCAGTGACTGCAAGAGTTACTTTGGATGCTTCTGCTAATTCCCTGTTGACATCACAGCCCCAGCACCATCAAACACTTCATCCTAGTCCTCATCAAGCAACTGGACAGGCTCAAACCGGCCCTATTTCAGCAGGAATCGTTTCACAAGTGAGAGCTCGACCACAAGCTAATGGGGAATCTGCCACCAACCATTCAAGGACTGCTGTTGTTGCACCAGTTGGTAGTACATCTGGTCTTCAGCACTCTGCGCAGCTTAATGTTCAATCCAAGCACAGTATTATGCGTGGGGCTAGTGGTGGAATAGTGGGTGGCATTAATGCCTCTGGATTGGCTAGAGGTTCACCTAGACCATCTACTCCACAACCAAGACCAGTGGGTGCAACACCTATCAGACCTCCTCATACACAAGCGCCCCCACCATATCCAGGTGTACAGCAGGTACCAGGAAGGATGCAAAGACCTCCGTCTGCAGCTCAAAACCAGCAATCATCCATGGTACCCAATTCTATATCTCATACTATGCAGCATAAAAGTGGTCAATATAATGCAGAATTTAAGTTTGCTTCCGCGAATGTTACTCCTGATACTCGTATTGGAATTCCTGGAGTGCACACACAGACTGTGGCTGCCAACAAAGCCACAACCACCACATCTTGGGGACAAAGAACTCAGCAGCCTGCTGCAAAAGCTGAGGTTCAACATGGGAGAGTGGCTGAAACCCCGAAAACAAGCACTGAAGATTCTACCACACCATCTGAACCGAATTCTGTGAATGCTGCTGGTAAGAAGGATACTAGTCAAAAGAAGGAAAGGCAGGAAACCTCTTCTCCACCCCCATCCCCTCCTCCTCTTACATCATCCGGAAAGAAGAGGCAATTCCTCATCAACCCCCTAACTGGCCACTTAGAACCTATGCCAAGTGACAGCAGCTCGGAGAGTGAGCCAGAATTACCTTCTGAATCTTTGTTCCCAGGTTTCCTCGAACGACCTGATTCTGTGTTCTCTGATGAGGAAGAATCTAATGTGAGTACAGTGTCAAGGAAGGAAACAACAGACCAATCTGATTCTGAAGCCACTGTGAAATCCACCACTAGTTCAGTTGAGTCTAGGCCCCGTGCTGGATCTGGTGAAGCATCTCAAGGATCATTGGGAATGATAAGCTCAGGACAAGGGAGGGAATCAGGTGGGTCTTCATTTTCTACTGGAAACGGTCCTGGGGAGAAAATTAAATTGAGGTTGAAATTAGAAAAGAATGAGCCAGTTATGCCTGCATACAAAGTAGATGTGTCTTTTGGAAGTGTACCTCCCATGAAAAAGGCAGATAAGACAGTTGGAGGAATGGGAAGTGGTATCGGAAGTTCACTTGGCAGGACTATCAGCAGTGGATCTGTGAGTTCTGGGTCATCTAGTGGTGTCAGCAGTCCTGTTACTAGCTCCGTGCCATCTGGAGTTGGAGGGCAAATGGGAGCATCATCTGGTGGAGAGCCTCGAGTGCCACCCCTTCACATATCCCTTCGTGGGCGGAATGCTGCAGTTGTGGTAGCATCTCGTAAGGAAGAAAAGGATGGAAAACGATTCAGGGAAAAGGATTCTTCTGATGGAAGTGGCATGGTAGCATCCCCTGGCTCTGCAGTTTCTGGTAGTATGAAAGGTGGCAGTGCTTCCGGAATGGGAATAATTCAGCAAGGAGGTGTAATAGGACGACAGCCACCTGAGAAGATAAATAAGAGGAGCAAAGTGAATCGATCAAGAGCAAGGGAAGGAATCCTCGGAGTTGTTGAAGAGAATAGATTGAAAAGACCATCAACTTCAAAGGCACCCAAGGGAAAAGTTGGGAAAGATGCCACTCCTGGCACTGCGGCTGGGATGATTCAAGGCATTGTGCATCTTATGGGTGCCAGAAGTGGGGAGGAGCCCATGGAAACTGCTGCAATGAGATTAAAACCAAAATTTAGAGACTTGGATGATATGCCTCTCAAATCAAGAATGAGAGACAGGAATTTTGAGGATGCAACAGCAAAACCCACACCTAGTGAAGTAGTTGCTGGGGCTGTGAAGGTGGAGAATTCCAATGAGCATCAGAACCTTCTCAGAATACATCCTGGGCAAATGGACCAGGAAAGTAAAGTGGGGTCTTTAGGCTCCCTGGTAGTTGCGGGTGCTCCTGGAGCACATAGGGGTAAGCGAAGAGGGGAGGTGAAGAAAAAGGCTGGTGTGTTCGGTGCACCAAACCTTCCTTTCATGTCCCGGAAAGAACATCATTTATCAGCATCAGACATCTTAGAAAGTGAAGGTAGTAGAGTGGAACAGGGAGGTAGGGGTCGTGGTGTTGCAAGCAATAGCAGTAGTGAACTCAGAGTTGTGGGTAAACAGATAGGAAGTGAACTGCGTAGGATGAGACTAGCAGAGTTCTCCTCCTTGCCATCACTGGGTGCGGGGCAAAGTGAGGAGAAAGTGGTGAGTGCCACTCGGAATACAGGTCCTGCTATAATGCGTCCAACATCAAGTAGTGTGGGTGGTAGTGGAAGTGTTTCTCGTGCCCATTCAAGACGAGAGGGACGGAATGAAAGCCTTGAAAGGACGGCAGTGTCAAGTGGTGATAGTGGTACATCCACTACAGGAGTGCTCAGAAACGCTCGCAGTGTGGAAGCTAGGTACTCTCATGCATCTATAGAGAATGGTGAATTGGCAGTGGGGGGTGTATTATCAACACCTGGGGCCAAGAGGGGTACGGGAGGAGGTGCAATGTTTGGAGGGAGGGAAGTCAACAGAGCTGGAGTAATGACAGTGGAAAGGAGGGTTCCAAGTGAGGGAAAAGTGGAAGAATCCAAGGGATTGCAAGCCCAGGGTAGGAGGAACCACCCAAGTGATATGGATAAGGATCTCAGTTTCACAGGTAAAAAATATACAAATGGGTATCTAGGTGAAGAAAAGCATTTAAATGCTATCTTCATTCACCTCAATGTTGCTTAAGTAACAATTATATCACTTCATGATTTAATTCTGATAATTGAGTGTATGGATTGTACATTCAAATCAGTTGCCTGAGTTGTGGGTCAGAATTTAGCTAGGTGATGTATTTATAGTTCATAGTTAATGTATTTATTGTTTCCCTAGGAAATCTATCAATATTTTGATAGATATTTGAAGCATGAGACAAATTGAGGTCTAATTTACGTATCTGCCCTGCATTCTTATTTATGTAGTGAAATAGTATGTTTGTAAATAGATATATAGCCTTCAGGTATTGCTTGCCTTTTATCGATATTGAAAACTTTTGCTGTAGCTTCTTTGTAGAAGTACTAGTATTGTATTTATTTAATCTAATGCAATGAATTTCTTTCGCTTTTTATATTCCAGTTTTTTTTTCACCAACAAAGAGCTTATTTTCTCTTCTTATGTAAGATCTCTCTTATAGATCCTTTTAATTTTTCCATTGACCTAGGTAATAAATATGTTTGATGTAATCATGCATATGTGGTTCTTAAATAATGAATTCTTGAGAATAATTATTGCTCATTCTGATGAAGTGACAAATCAAAGTACCAGAAATAAAGTTCTGTGATTGTGAACATTTTTTATGCTTTATTTTGATTATTTTTTTACTTATGGTAAAAGTTTTATAAAGTTAAGAATTATGTTTTAACTATTGAGATTTGTTTAATAATTAATGGTGATTTTTTAAGATGTGTTTTGCAAAGGTTTTAATAATTAAGCCTTGTTATTTGTGGTTTCAATAATCAATATGATATTAAAGCATGTATGTAATGTTTGTTATTTAAGTTCATTTTTCTAAATTACTTTTATAATTTAATGCCTTCTCCAATGTTACACTTGCGTTTCTAAGCTTGGAAATATTGCCTCATTCAAATGAAGTTACATAATAGTAAATTACTAGCAGGTAGTTTTTGTCAATATTAAACTATTTTTTTAATTATTGCTTAATCATTACATTGTTTCCCTAAGTTATTCTATGATTATGCTGTGACATTGAATTTGTGTGAAATCATGTGTGAATAGAATTTTAGTAAATGACTATGTTGTATGGTGAAAAAGGTATATTAACTTAAAAAAATTTAATTTTTGGCAGTCAGTTTTATATGCTAAGTTCTGCAATATTATTTCTTAAGCTTAATCAGACAACTTTTTTATTTCAAATAATTTATTTCAGTTTGTGAATAGTATATCTAAATATTCGTATGGAGTTTTTAAAACTTAAGTTGATTTCTAATCAAACTATGAAAGACATGGTAAAATAAAAATTGTTATCATTTGAAAGTCAAGCATAGTTTTTAATAGAGCTTCTTTTGTTTTTACATTGTGAAGATTGTCTCTTTTCAGCACCATGGTAATATCATATTTTATGCTCTTGCTAATTATTATAGAATAATTCATTGACCAGCTTGTAAGGCCATGTTTTTATTCTTGTTTAATTAGTTATTGTTTAAGAACCCCAAAGCTGTATCCTTGGGTTTTTTGTATTTGAAAATACCATATTTTCCATACACGTATCAAGTATTAGTGAGATGATTGTGCTTTATTAATCCTTAAGAATGTGTGTCTTGATTATTGCCACTTGATTTTGAGATGCCCACAAGTCAGTGCAAATTCATATGCTTCACAATAAGTGATCAATTTCATTATCTTATGATAGGTTAAAAATATAGCTATGTATAGAATTATACACATCATATATTTAGCTTCAAGTACCAAAAGATCTTGTTTTGGCTAATATCATTATAGCAATTGCAAAACTCACAGTTGTTTATTTTTAAATAGATAGTGAAAGGTTTTAACTTTTCAGTCAATAATAATGTATTATAAAGTATAACTTTCAGTCCCAACTTGGCATGTTTTCTTCTATTTTTAATGGTGTTTGCTTTTTTCGCTATAATTTTAATGTTCTCTTCATCACTTCCATGTATCAATCTTATGTTCTCATATATCCTAATCAAAATATTTCTAATGTTGGTTTTTGAGTTCTTGGAACAATGGTTCTTCATAGTTTCATGGCTGAATGCCATAGCATCCTGCATATTCAATTGGTTGCTCATTTCAACCATATTGTAAGTATTCCAGGATTTTCCTGTAAACCTGTATTCTTAAAGTTATAACATTTTAGCATTATCGTGCAGAATTTTAACTAAAATGTTTTTGCCTCTGTTTAACCCTAGACTCATTAAACTTTGCCACAGTGTTTGTGGTACAGCAACACAAAAACACAATGCCTATGAATTTTATGAGGAAAAGAAAGTTATTCATGTTGATATTTCATTTTCATTCAGTATACTATTTTAATATTTTCTATAAGGCTGGAAAAAATATTTTGCCTTTTCCTTACTTTAGATTATAAATTAAGGAAATTGCCAATGGATGGGATATCTTCGCATTTAGCAAAGTGCACTTGTAAATTATTCCTTATCCTTACACATGTAATATTTTTATAATTTATCAAGTAAAAGAAAGTTTTAGTTCCATTTTTTAGCTTTATTTTTTGGAACATTATTTAATGGATTTAATGCAAGGGACTGACTTCCTGAAAAAAATTGAGAACATTTTCTTTAAAAGTTGCACAGACTATTTATCTAGAGGAGGAACCCTCAGTAATAATTTTCATCCTTAATTAAATTGTACCTCATTTTTATCTTTCATGTGAGTTCAATCTTCAGAAGTATTTTTGCAGCAAAATCATGGAAGCTCATCCTTTAATTAAATAATAATTAGCATCATATGTTATGATTTATTATCATGTTTATTTATTTTCGACATGAACTTACAATCTAATTTTTAGACTAAAAATTTAATTATATCTTCTTTATGGTATCTCTAAGAAATTATTTTAATAGTTATCCTAATATTATTATCCTAATAATTTCAATCAGACCTTTCCCATTATAAATAAAGGAATTGAAGTATTCAACATACAGTATAGAATGCGTTGCAGTAAAATATATGTTATTGTGTTGCTTCTGTCCATTTTATTTTTAGTGTTTAGCTTATTAAGTTTGCCATACCTTTATAATTTGTATGATTAATTTTGCACAATATATATTAGAAATTATGTGTAAAATTTTTCTTCATTGGTGGTCTTACCGTGATTGCTTATCAAATAAGCCAAAGCCTGAGAAATGTGTTTGCTAATTTTATCCCGTATTTTAAAATCAACTTTTTTCTTTTGTATTATTTTGATATATATTGTTACTTTTTCACCTAATATTCTACAGTTATTTGTTTAGTATCATTCCTTTAATAGTACTCGGTGTGTTTATTACAGTATTAATACTCAGATGGATTCTATTATTGAATGGATTCTCAGATACTTGATTGATTCAAGATAGGTATTAATTTATCACTCATCAAGGCTATTGTGAATATAAACATTTTATTTGGAAAGCACAGGATTCTATTTTAAGTTCATTTATTTTTGGTTTGAAATAGGCTTTTGCAATTTAATATCTATTGTCAATCGGTCAATTATATTCATTATTAGTTCAGTTTCTTTAATTTCATTTATATTTTTATATACTTCCTAAGCTGATAAAACATTATTTCTATGATTGGTAAAATTGCTTATCTAAATTATTTTGTAATTTGCGTATCATTTTCTTCTTATAAAGTTGCATTCTTGTAAGTTTAATACATGAAGAAACAATTACATACAAATAATTTTTTCTATATTGTTGAATTTCATAACATTTGTGGATTCTCTATAATGAAAGTTCTTGAAAATTGATAGGTAAAATAATATATGTTTGTACATCTAAGCGAGTGTTCAAATTTCTTAGAGAAATATATAGATTATCATGCATTATTCTGAAGGTGAAACAGAGCTTAGCAGGAGTGTAAAGTGAATGTTTTCCCGTGCTGAAGTTAACCTATTCTTCCCTTATATTTATTCATATAATTATTAATGACAATTTAGAGTTCTATTTTGTTATTTTAGGCAATTTTATCAATAATTATTTTGACTTATTACTTTTTTCATATTGATCACCTTCCATTATATCTTGCCAATTTATGTTATTAGCATGTAAAAATTCCCAATATTTATCCTGATACAAAATTGTTGATAATTTTATTTTTCTTTTGATTGACTTGAAATAATATGATTTAGTTATTATAGTTGTGAAATAAAACAGTATCCAGTTAATTATTTATGAGTCAAAGATAACAAATATTTTCTGTTTATGTGTTTATTTAATGTTGAATTATGACTCTGAAATATAAAAAACTCCACAACCAATACTTTTTTATTTTGTGTATATTTCAAATTTTTGTAATATGTTGTAAATATTATAAAATGCTTGTAATTTAGATATTATATATAATATTTTAATCAATGAAAATCACAACAAAGGCTCTATCTGCCAGAAAGTTCCAAACACGGTATGGAAATTGTTTGTCATTTCTGACCCATTAACCTAAATTCTGTTATCTATTCTCTAACTGCTTTTATTTAATATTATAAAACATTTTGATAGCAAGAGGCTAGTGGACTACTTGGTCAATCATTGGCTGTGTAAGCTTAGTTTTCTCATATCAACTGTCAGTTCTTAACTAATATAATTCATTGAATCTTGAAAATTGGAATGCAATTTTCTCTCCTGTAAATTCATTGGATAGTAAAGTTCTTTTTAATTTTATTTAATTAACATATCCTCAAACTATCATTTACATGCTCCTTTTTTTATTATCTGTTTGTTAAGTTATTTCTCATTGAATAAAGTTTTAATGAAGAAAATGAATGGCAGAAATGAGAAAATAAGTCACTGAAATGAATTTATCTAGAAGTTTATTCTATAAGTAATATTTTTAATGGAATGTACTTCTTTCTGAACCATGGGTGAAAATTCACCATTGTGTTTGTGTTTCAGACTCTCAGGGTCAATTATTAGCTGTGAAGGTGATGTCCAGGGGCATGAAGTGTAGCAGTCCATTATCTACCGCCAGTCAAACTCTTTCTCAGGAAACGACCTCCAGTGGACCAGTTAAGAAGGAAAACCTTCATGTGCCATCACCTTTTAAGCCAAGTGAACCTGTGATATCGGAACACACTCATTCGTCAGTGTCAGCCTCTCAGAAAGCAGATGGTCTTGTCTACCAGCAGAAAGTGGACAGACAAAAAAGAGATATTGTTAGTGGAAGTGGTACAGTGTTTAACAGAGATGTATCTTCTGGTAATGTTAGTGAATCAAAGAACAGTTCCCATGGTAAGGTAGAAAGTGTGTTACAGCATCCCACAAGGCTCCCTGCAGGCTCTAGTGCAGTCCACCCTCCCTCCTCATTGTCCATAAGCTCCGCAGCTACTGGAAGTAGCACTGCAACTACAACAACTGCTCCATCTTCATCCAAAGCTCCCAATAGAACTGTGACCATGGCCCAAATCCTTAATGACGTAATAGTGTCTATTCCAATGGTGTCAGGGAAGTCAGGGCCAAATTGTGTCAGTGATAAAGTAATTGAATCACTTGGAGTAAATGTTAGCTGGAAAAGTGAAGTGGGGCATAATGACAAGACTAGGGGAGTTTCTCCTGGGCAGTCGTTTACTAGTGCAAAGAAAGTGGCTGTAGAAAAAATGAAATTGGGCAAAGGGGCTGCATCTGGTGTGGTGGGTGCAGGAGGTAGGTTGATGGATAAGTCTGTTATGAAGCTCATTCTACCTGGTGCTCCAGGGGAGAAAAAAGAATCATCCAAATCCCCTGTAAGTTCTCCTCCTCTAACTTCCTCTCCTTCTCCAGTACCCGTTGAATTGAAATCAAAAGTTACAACAGTTTCCTCTCATGCATTGGAAATGAAGGCGAAAAATCCCACACCCTCTCCAGTTAGGGATCTGAAACAGAAACATACCTCCCTCAACCCATCTGTTGACTTAAATGCCAAGTGTCCTATAACCTCATCACCAAAGAAGGATATCAAGGTTCAACAGGTGCATCAGCAGCTCAGGAAGAATAGGTTTGATGAGTTGGCAGCAATGAAGAAGGAACATCTGATGATTGGTAAACCTGGACCTCATTATATTTCTCTAAAGAAAGGCTTGGAAGACAAGGTTTCTGAGCATCCATCTCAGCTGGCATCTGATCAGGCTAAGCCCCCCACAAGTAAACCTATCTCACAAGATTTTCGCTGTGAAACACCTGATTCCTTTGTGGTATGTTGTCTTAGTTAATTTAAATTAATGGTGTATATTATTTTTATAGCTTTTTATGGGAATTGAGTAATAAATTATTGAATTAATTCACTGTATATTTATGCATGTTATGAAAATTTACTTAATTTAGTTTGCAGTATTGTATGTAGATTTTACCTGGTGGCTGGTTAAGTCATTTATTAAATAAGTTGTATCATGGTTTTGATATATTACTGTGTTCATCAATTTTTTCTCAATGTGTTTGTAGTATGCATATATTTTAAAACTAGAAATGACCTGAATTATTAGTCTCTTTGGTGTTCTTTCTTATAAAATTTAATAATTTCTTATATAACATATTAAAGTAGGGTTTTCAGTACAATAATTATTGTTTAAAATTGAATTTCCTGGTAAATAATGACTGAGAAAATTTGCTCTTTTGTTTGACATATCTATGAAAGTGATGAATTTAATTAATTTTTTATGTTTACTGGTATCTGAAAAATTGTAAAAAATCATATATATTTTAAATTTCATAGTATAAGTCATCTAAAGTGAGTGGAAATAATTTAAATTTGCTAGGTTTAGTAGGTTGTCCCTAAAGTGTATTTCTCTATTTTGCAGTGCGAGTACGTAATAGTTGATCCAGCAGTAACAGAGCCTCCCAAGGCTGCCACAACAACTGCTGTACCACCTGTTGTGACGGATCTTGTGATGTCAACAAAGGCAGTCAGTGTTGCAGCTAATGGCAGCATGGAAAAATCATCAGAGAGAGGTTCTGAGAGTCCTGCTGGAACAAACAGGGAAGAGGGTGGAGGGAATACTCAGGGAGAAGACTCTGGGATAGAATCAATGGATGCCCTCTCAGAAAAAAGTCCAAATCAAGGTGAAAGCCCTTGTCGGAAGGAAGAAAAAGAGGCAGAGACTTGTTGTGATAAACCACCGGCATTAATTAACCCACCTGTGGGCTCTGCCTCTATCCCCTCAAATCCCCCTAAAAACACTTCAGTGCCTTCAAGTGGAGCTTTGGTTGCACCTAAAACAACAGCAGTTGGAGGGGCATCAACTACAATAGTGACTTCTGAAGACTCTAATAAATCCTCATCACATCTTGGCAATGGACATGAGTTATCTGAAGGGAATGTTGAAGTTCCTTCTGACAGTAAAGAAAGTAATGATGATAAAAAAGAAATGGAAACAGTGGTTAGTTCTGAATCGCTTGAGAAAAGTCACTCGGGAAGTTCAGGGCAGGATATAAAGGGATCAAAGCCAGAGGATTTAGGCAGTAGTTTGGAAGTGACATCTGGGACCAACAATGAACCCTCTAATCTATCCACACAAAATCCCGTGTCATCCTCATCAGTGACAGCGGCAAATAACTCAACTACATCATCAAGTCATATTTCTGTCCCATCATCAAACCTTCCATTACATACTGTAGCTGCAGTATCATCAACCATTACTCATACAAACCCTCCTTCGAATCAGACAGCTACTCTTCATTCAGTACCAACTTCAACCTCATCTGCAACTCCTCCAGCTTTCGAACATTCTCGTGATTCATCTCCCTCAGAAAAATTAGAATCATCTATCCCAATGGAAAAATATCCTGATTCATCTCCTAAACCATCTTCAGTAGTCGAGAAAAAGGAGGCCAAAGGGCCATGTGATGGGATAAATGCTGAAAATTTAGAAAGTGAAGTTGCCAAAACAAGTGTAGAAGGAATTGGTGGTGGCTCAGTTGTGGCAACTGTCACTTCTAGGACTCAGGGGCCATTGAGTTCGACAATAGAAGTACCCAGAGCACCTGCTGTACAGGTTACAAGTTCAGCTGCTATTCCAGCTACAACAACAACTGTCTATGCAATACAACCTGGTGTAACTCTTAGTCAGTCAGCATCTGTAATAGCTGCTACAACTGCTGGTGGTAGACCGGTAGGCTCAGCACCATTCAGTGTGCCACCAGGGGCAAAAATGGTTCCAATTAAACTTGTTACATTACCTAAAGCAGGGCAGGGCCATAGTCAAAGTGGGGGAGCCACTAAAACTCTCTTAGAAGTCAGCATACCTAAAGGTGAGGCAGGAACCAAAGGAACTGGCCCTGGCAGTGGGACCATGGCATTGTTGCCAACCACTGCAAGTCCCGTCAAAGTTCTGGTGTCCAAGGTCTCCCCAATGAAGACATCTGGGTCCTCTGGTACAGTTGTTGGTCAGGGAAGTGTTGTGAGTGCTGGAGGTCCATCCACACAAGGTGTCACAGCTGTTGTTGTGAATGTAGTAACAAGTACTTCTCCATCCCTCATAAACATGGTGACTCAGCCAGTTGAGCAAGCTGATTCACGTGTTTCCACACCTAGTGAAGGAGTGCAAAAGGAATCTGAGTCGCTAGAGACTGTTTCAACTAACTCTACAGAAGCTGTTGGATCAGAACACTCATCTGGAGTGCGATGGTCAGCTGCAGATGAATTGTATGGGAAACGTTCATTTGAAGCAGATAGTAAAGATGCAAGTTCAGGTGGTAGTAATGGCAATAAAACTCCACCATCAACCATATCTTCCCCCACATTAGAAGACCCTCAACCAATTCGTATTACACCTCCTCTTTACACATATTCCAATCCTGAAAAGCACCGTGAAACACCTTCACCTTCGTTGGATGATGGGCAAAATCTCCTTGACTTGGTAGGACTAGATTCATCCGTGAATAGAGCACAGTCTAAGAAGGAATCTCAATCTTCAGTCACTGAAGTCAATGAGGGTCTTTCTCATGATGAGGAAGAAAAGTCAGTCAAAGGGGAAGGAACCACACAAGAAGGGGCTGCCACTGGAAAGGAGTCTATTGGCCCTTCTGAGCCTTCCCGAGAATCTGGAGGAGATCATAGTTATGTCTCTAGGACCAAGAGTAAAGAAAAAAGGTTGGAGCAATTGCTGATTGAGATACCATCTGAGCTTGAGTCTGAAGAGAAAAGAAGTGCACCTGTAGTTGGTAGGAACACAAGATCCAGCACGAGATTAGTTAGCCCAGATGGAGGAGTTTCAGGAACTAAGATCATTAGAGAGGGATCTCCACTGGTATCTCGTTCTACACCCAAGGCCAGTCCAAAGGACCATAAAGAAGAAGATCCTGCTCCTGGTTCCTCAGCATCATCAGTAGTGAAAAGCAGCCCTAAAACAGTTAGTACTGTCAGCAAACTCAGCCCTGTTCCCAGAGCAAACAAGCGGAAGAGGCAGGAATCAGAGAGTAGTGGAGCATCATCCGTGGGGATAAAGGATGATCAGGAAGAGTCGCTGCCTTTGTCGTTAGCAGGATACAGGCGGACAGAAAGAGAGCACAGGAGAAGTGCGACGCCTGATTCTGTTGACACTGGTGCACCAAGACCTATCAAACGTAAGTGTTCAGAGAATGCAGCGGAGTTGATTAAAGCGTGCATGGGCTTGGAAGAGGCTGCAGGCATTCCAAAGCAGCAGCAATCTTCCCCCTCTGCTCACCACTCATTGCCTTCTCACATTCATAACAAAGTTGGAGTTGGAGGAGGATCATCATCTTTGGCACCACCACCCGCTCCTGCTAAAGAGGATGCTGATAAAATAAGAAGTGCTGCTGCTCCATCTGCGGGAGTTACTTCAAGTGGGGTCTCTTTGTCAACTAGTGCTAGTGGGAGCGACAGGCAGGAGGGAGAACAGCCTTCAACAAGGAGAGGAGGCAAGCCTCGAAAAGGTACTTTGTTTTACTGTCAGGTTTAGTGAGTGTAATAATCATGTACCATTTTACTTTTCCTAATGGGACATTTTATTTCCTTAAGGGATATTGATTTTTGTGCCATTTATTAAACCCTTGACTCAATCCTAGTATGATTTCACTTAAAATGACCCAGAATATATGCTGCATTTCTTTGTACTAATTGTATTTTATGGTTGTTAAAAATTTACAAATTAAGAGAAACAACTGTATATGGATTTACATAATTAGAATTCACTTTGAAACCTGTTATCCACTTCAGTGGATTTATCCATCTATTTGAACATTTCTTCTTTATTTTCTTATTTTAATATTTATATCATTTATTCTTTTTTCTATCATCTAAACATTTTTGTGACATTTCAAAGGAATTATTATTGATTGTTATAAATGCAAGAGCATTCTTAATATATATATTTGGTCGGGGTGATAGTAAATATCCCTGGATTCTCAAGATTGTACTATTCATTTTTACTATGCACGATTAAATTTTTATTGATTATTTCATTGTAGACATTGGAAATATTGATAGTCAAATCTTATAGGTTCTTATGATTTTTATGCTTAATAGCATTTCAAAATGCAACTTTAATTTTTTTATAACGTTTGGATAGTATTTTTCATCTTATTATTATTTCTTTGTATCTTTACCTTACTTACACTTTACTGATTAAGAATCATTTCTATCTTTCTCTCATTTAAGATTATACTCTCAAAAAAGTAGCATAGTAATATCTAAAAGCAATGTGTACCCCCTCTGAAAGGATGTGTTGCAATTTTTAGGTGTTTTTTGTAAAATGTATTCCTCTAAGTCCCTGAAACCCATGCTGAGTTTTATTTCTTGTGTTTCAATGGTTTACATGGAAGTCAATCTTTTTGATTTTATAAATATTCTATAATATTTGTGCACTTAAGATAAAAGCTAGAAAACCATAACTTTATAACCACTTATTGAAAGAACTTTGATAATGATGGATTTAAATCCATCAAGTTTATCTCTGTAATAGTCCTGGTATCAGAAAAATACATTTTTTGATCTCTCATATAGTCATTTATCTTAGGAAGCAACATTGTGATAACTGCCAGGATAATTGTGTCAAAATTTTTCCAGTAAATTTCATAAATTTAGTTCAAGTTCTGTAGGGATTATAATTTATTCCAAATTTCTTGTTTTATAATAGAATATTTTTTGTTTATTACAATATATGTTCTGGTTCTTATATTTCCTAATGAGAAAATCTCAAAAATCAGGTTTTTGATCTTACAGTGATGTTACATAACTTTCTCCAACTTATATAAGTCAAGATTAACTTGTTGGGAAAAAAATATATATATTTCCTTTATAGATAGCAACTATTACCTTAATTTTCTAAAATTCGAATTCTGATGGTTTATTTAAAATGAAAGTTTCCAAATAGTTTTTACATGTATTATTTTAATTTCACCTGTTTACTCATATTAATGATCTGTATATTTCACCTAAACATCTATATAAACGTTCCTAACTATAAAATAGCGTAATAAAATTCAAAAAGAAAAGAATATTCTATGTTCATGATAATGATTTAATTAAATAAATATTAATATGAATTATCAAATAGTTTTGTCATAGCTTTTTCTGAAATGATAAAGTCTAAATATGTTGGTATTATTAATTATTATAAGTATTAATACATTATTTGTGCACATACAGCAATCATTAGATGCTCTGATCAAAATATATTAGTTATTGTAAAAATTTGTGCAATTAGTTTTCTATCTTTTATGTGAGGACTACTCAAACTTTGGCATTTTCTATATTATTGCTAGTTTGTTAGAATGCTTATAATCTCTGAATATCTTTTAGAATTTCACTTTCTCTTTTTAATTGAATGCTCTCAATTTTGTTGCTTTGCTATTATACTATTACTCATTACATTCAGTGAATGTTTTACCTTGAAATCTCATTGTGTTTACTGACCATTTATTGTAGGTGATAATTGAATCTATTTAACCATTCATCATAAAAATCATGAATTTGCTTAGTTAAATGTAATTGATTAGTAAAAAGGAATGTGGATCAGCTGTTCATTAATATTCTAAATATTTTCTGGGATTTATTTTTCTCATAATTTTTCTAATAATTAATTGTTCATATGAATCTAACTGTCAGTAACTGGCTGGAAAATCAACAGCCTTAATTAAATAATGGGTGTAAAATATTATTTGTTTGTCGTATTTTAATTAATTGTTGGAATCAAACTCTGAGTTTAAGTTTTAAATTTTAGAATTACTTGAATGTTTCTCTGTTTAGCATTCAGGATTCTTTTAAAGCTATATTTTCTTTATATAAATTATTATTTATTATTAATGTACTTTTTGGTTGATGACACATATCATAATCTTCAAAAATAGTTACAATTTGATAGAATAAAGGCCTGCATGTAATTTATTCTTAAATAGAAGTAAATAAAATTTAAAAATAAAAATAGGATATTTTACCACTAATAATTCACACTTTCAGGAACTACTTGCAATCCTCACCTTGTGCAGTAATGGTTTGTACCACTAGTTTGTGCTGTGTGTGTTTTCTACGCATAAAATATAGTGCCTTAAAGTTAATGAAATACAATTGTTGCTTGTTATCTGCTAAAAAATTCAGTATATTTTTAAGAAGCTTTTGAGATAAAGATCCCTATAGTTCTCCTGACAATAATCTAAACACTGAAAACTATATTTTACTTATTTATGTAATATTTTAATTTACTGATTCATAGATTTCAAACACTTACTTCAGATTTACAAAAGTGACTTTCTTTTGGTTTTTAACTGAGGATGCATCCTTGTTCTGATGTTTGATCAGGTTCTAATCTGTTATCCTGTGAGAAAAAAGATGAATGAACTTGAGAATCAATTCTCTAATCATAGGTTTACCATTGCTTTTTTATTACATCATCATAATTAGAAAATTTATGCATCTTTTACAGCCTTTACATTAGTGTAAAATTATCGTCCTATTTTTTCATAGCTAGCTATTCACTTTTCATTCATTCTTAAAGATCATTCTCAGGTAAGCCTTGTTATACCATGCCACTAAATATTATGTATATTCCATAAACTATATTCACTCAATGATAGCAAAACCTATGTCTATGTATACATGGGAAATTATATGGCAAACTACCTTTTGGCGTATGAATGGTAGTTTTTTACACAATTATGTTCTTACATAATTTATAATTTTCATATACATGGTAAAAATGAGTTTTGGAAGCAGTTTCTTTTCAACAAATTTTTACTTACTTCAGAATACTCAATATAACAAGGCAGGCTCATAATTTTGGATATATCAATGACTGTAGTTTCTATATTTCAATTCAGCATAATCTTAGTTTATCTCACTTTTATCTTCAAAGTTTCCTCTTACGGCATCAGAGATATGCATTCGAAATATTAATCATATGTATTGTGATTGTTTGAGCTCCTTAAATTATTTATCAAAGTTAAACAGAAGTGAAAAATAGTGACATGACTGGGACTCAAACCCAGATCTCCCAATTTCTAGGCAGCTATGTAGACCACTACACCATGCTGTGTGCATTCCACTTGTGTTTTCAAAAGAGAACTGGAATTGGACATTGGTTCAATTCCTAGTAGTGTCTCTATTTTCACTTCTGTTTAACTCTGTTTTACACAGTGTAAAGCGCTCACTTTCTCTTGCTAACCTCATTGTCCCTTGTATGATAGTTATTCATCAAGATTGCTTAAAAATATTTAACTAATACTAAGTTATTCCCTCTGAGACTATGAAGTTTTGTTAGATTTCATTCTGGAGAAATTGATGTATATTATCTCATATGCTGCAGTATTTCAAATTAAGTAAGCCTCACATTCATACCTGTTATCTGAATTAAATTCATAATCCTGTTCACAGTAAGCATTTAGCTCTTAAAGAATCTAATATACCTTAGGTTTTTAATTGAATTAAAAACTTTTCCTATAAGGAGTAAGTATTTTAGAGAATGTTAAATTATAGATTGATTTTTATATTATTTACTCGCTGAATAATTGTTAGTTTTAACTAATTAATCATTCTTTATATCTATTAATTATATTATATAATTATTATTTTAAGTGATTAATTATATAAATTTCTATAACATCAGGATTATGCAATTAATACCTTCACTATTGACCCTCTTTTAGCTTTGGAAGAATCATCTGATGATGAGCCGCTCATTATATCCATCCCTCTGTCCAGAGCACAAGTAAGAGCCAAATTAGCGCAGCATGCCCATCTACCTTTGACGCCTGCCAAAGAAGAAGAAATGAAGGATACCAAGTAAGTTCATTGTTATTCATTAAGATGATTCTGTTTAGAAAAAGTTAATTCAGGTGCATATTTTATAAATTTTATACTGGAATCATTTGATCAATTAATCCGAAAATTATATTTTTATCAGTCATAGTTTTTACAAAATAACAAAATTTTTCACAAAATCTACTTTCCATAAAAAATATTATGATTTGAAACATGTATTTCTCATTCAAGAAAAAATCGTCTGACCAAGTTATTTTGGTATTGTTTACCTATAATGTTAACAGCATATGCTGTTGAAGTTTAAATTTTATTAGATCATTTATAATCTATAGCAGGGGTCTGCAATCTTTTGGTAACTCAATGCTTCACTTAAGGTTTCAACATTAGATATCAATAAGTTGCCAAAAGCACACATTATTTTATGCTAGTTGAGTCCAATTATTTTACCCTATACTTTATTTTTATATTGTAATTAATTAATATGTAGTGATATTCCATTAAATGTAAAATGCCAAAACGAATGAGAAAACCCCACTTTATGCAGTTCAAGTGAAGAGTCTGTTTGTCATTTGAAATTGCTTGGCATGCCATAGGTTTCCAACCCCAGGTCTATAGCATCTTTTTCCTATGAGAATCTTCTATCATACATAAATTTTCTGATGATTACTATTTTTCTCATCTGCTTATCTCCAGATATCAGTTTTTATTCAACTATATTTGAATGCTTTGCCCATGTAAAATGTATAAATAGGCAATTAATTATGTGTAGAGCATAATGTAGTCTTTAATTTTGCTGGTAAATCATATGATAACAGTTAGAGATAATTGAAAAACAATTTCCGTTCTGAAAATAGTGTCAAACATCATTTTTTTTAAATCAAGTTTTGAATAAAGTATCATCTAAATGCCAACTTTTAAAAGCAATAAACATGTTGAGTCATTTGGAGGAGTTTTTGCACATTCTTCTGAGCACATATTGTGAAACAACAACCTTAATTGGCACCTTAAAGTCTTTCAAGATCCATGGGTGACCTCTGATAACCTCTGCCTTAACACAACCCCTGAGGAAAAATTTCATTGTGTTATCCAGACAGTGAAGGGTCAAGATCAGGTGCTAGAAAAATATTGGGTGGAAAATTCTGAGTGAACAGGGGAGCAGTATGGGGTTTAGATCCATCCTATTGAATCTAAAATCCTTTATTGTATTTACCTCTTATACTCCTACCTTTTGGGGTGCAAAATTTTCTTTGGTATCTCACAATAGCAACAAGAAGTCACAGTTACAGCTGAGCCCTTGGATAGGAAGAAATAATTAGGCCCATTAATGTCAATATGGAATAATGCACTCCTAACTGATTAAGACTATGAAGTAGTCTTTGGTGGAGTTCACGACGGTTTTCAGTATACGGGTAATTAAAGGTTAGTTTACTGTATCTGAAAGCTGAAGGTGCTCTTCATCACAAGTTTACAGTCAGGTACAGTTGTGATGATTACATGGTGAGCATCAGCATGATAAGTACAAGTAATGGTATTGTTGTCCTACTGTATTTTTTAAAGTTAGGGACTCTACTGTGCACCACCCTGTGCTTATCAATATGAATAAATACAATATTTTATTTATTACTTTTCTTAAGTAAAGAAGCAAATATGTGTATTCTGATTCATGATTTTGTTCAGTTGAAATAACTGAAATATGATAAGCTAAAATATTGTTTCTGTTAAAGGACTAAAAACAGTGGGAATCCTAGTTGAATAAGCATGGAAACAATTAATTTTGGATTAAAATCACTTTTGAATTTATCTTTAAAGGACCAACAGCAGGTTGAATAACAGAACACAGGGTAAAAATCAAGAAGCAGCCACTAAGAGAGAAATACGCTCCAGGGAAGGCACGACACTTACCAGTACACCTGTAACAAAGAATCCACCAGCTGGGAGGGATGACACTCCAACAAGAAGGTCTGTGAGGCAAACGGGAGTGAAAGCCAGTGCAAGAGAAAGAGCTTCACCTCCCCCCAAAACAAGGGGAGGAGGGGGTGGTGTTTCCAGTCGAGCCAAGGAATCTGTGGAGAAGGCACTGTCAGAGCAAGAAGTCAACACAAGAAGGAAGACCAGGAGTAGTGGTTCATCAGGTAAATAAGCTTTTCCCTGCATAATTTGTACTTGCTAATTATCAAGTGTGTAATGCCCTTGCAGCAAATCATGGTCTGATCTTGGTTATATTTTGTTAGGACAACTTAAAGAATGAAGTATTGATTTGAAACTAGTTGTACTAAGAATCAGCCAATTTTTAATTTCTTTTGTCAACTTAAACAATTTTTCATTGTATATTAAGGAAATAATGGAAATTTTTAAGAAGCTTCGCATCTTTACAGATTCTAAGTTTTTTTCAATTTATTAGTGTGACTCACAGCTCTTCCATTAACTAGTACTTCAAAACATCATTCAAGCATTTATATTCAGAATATGCTGAAACTAATATCTGGCATTAAAATCTGAATATCAACTTATTTCTACTTTTCCCGATTAAAGTTTTTTTTACAACTATACTGATCTTATTTTCGAAATGTAGTTGTAATTTTTAATGTCATGTTACACATTGAAAACATGAGAAAAACATCCTTTAAATTTAATCCTAAACTCCTCTTCATGGCGATGCTATATATAGTCGTTTCCGGTTAATTGGATTGGGACGCGATCATTTTGGTCCTAATAACCGGCTGGTCCAATTACACAAATGTCCCCTATGTTACTAGACAAGATGTGCTATATGTAATGTTATTATAAACTTAATTCATTGAAAAAAAATTAGTAAACAAATTCTTCAAAACGATCTACACAATACTCAGCATGCGAAGCACAAAAAAAAGTTCTCATCAAATTCCAGTCAAGTTTGAAGAACTTATGCAGTGTGATCTGATGCATTCTGTTGATAGACTGCATTTGAACAAAATCACTACAAACATCTAATGCAGCAATAGGACTGCCTTCATTTCCCTCCTACATTAAGTAGCGGCGCAAAGTTTCAATGCATTTTCTGTTGTAACTTGCACCAACTCATTTGGTGCGTCATCAACTTTTTCCTGGTCTTCTGATGCTGTGGTGTGTTTTGCTGTAATTTGAGCAACAATTTGAAGCATCGTAATCTTCATTTTCATCGTAGCATTGAAGCTCGTTATCGATGGATAGATATTCCTACTTCCTACTTTACACAAGCGACTTGCGGCTCTATCTTCCCTGCCAAGTTCTTTAGTCCGTTAAAATGGAATTTTGGTCCAAATAAGCGAGTAATATTAGGCTTACGTACACAGGATTTGTTTCAGTTCTCTAAGATTCGGTCCAAATAAGCGGCTGGTCTGATTACCAGGTGGTCCAATTAACCGGATTTGACTGTATATGGTTGTAAGCTACCATTTATCATCAATTTCTCACTACACAGTAGTGCAAAAAAATCTAGGCAAAATTTTGTGTTATGCTGGTTAAGCAGATAAATTTTCTACTAATGGATTCAGTTTAAGGAGACATTCATCACACAGTAACTTTTTACTGTTCCTTTTCTCTTTCAATACATCAAGTAGTTTTTTCTATGATTAAAGTTGTAAAAAGTTAATATACATTATTTTATTTTCAAATGGAAAAGTGCTAGTCACTGTTTTCTCAGGTAACATACTAAGAAAAATGTATGTATCTTAGTGTTTTTTAGCTAATTATATTTCTTCTCTGTTCATTTAATCAAACTAGTTTTTTTTTATAATTGGTTGCATAAAAACTGATTTTGCCTTTTACTTGTAATAATAGGGTTTAAAATAACACCAAGATTTTAGGTTCTGGCACCAACAATTTGAAACATTTGTTAATATTTAAGTATTATGGGTGACAATGTCAAATCATTGACAAAATTAGTCTCTGTGTAATGCAGTTTCAGTGAAATTTTCAAATGGCCTCCTATAAGTATTCCCATATTTCATTGAAAGGGTACTTTAAAATTGCGCATGAACACTGTTAACTATAATAGTGTATGATACATGATGAAGAATAAATTCTGCCTGTTTATGTTTTAAAATAATTGAATTTTATGCCTTTCTGCATGAAACTTTGTTTTCCAATTGATTCTATCTGAAGACATAAATTTCAATGAGTTCATAAGCTAACTGATTCAAAAGTTGTGTCATTTCTATTTATATCCCTAGAAATAAAAGAATTCCTTATAGTAAAATTGCATGCATTTTAAATTCATCAATCATATTGCATATCTTTGATTGGCTTATTTTTGTAAAAACAGCAACTAAGCTCTGCATCAAAAAGACAATACTCTTTTATTTATCTTTTAATTATTAGATTGGTTGTATTACAATTTCATTATTTTTATTCTTGATTAAAGTAGAAGAGAAAACATCATTTATTACTCATTTAACATCTGTTTAAAATCTCTTCATTTCTTTTAGTGTCGGAGTCGGAGCTGCCTGCTAGTAAAAGAAGAAGACTTTCCAAGGATAAGTGACCCATCATTTCTGATGGCTCACCGCCATCACCATCTCATCTGCCACCTATCTGGTGATATGTTAGCGTGCAATCATTGCCACTTGTCAAGTGGTTAACACAATGGGATGTGTGGGAGGGAAAGGGATTAACTCTGTTGCCCTTCCATTTTATGCCTATGTTGCGCGGGTCGCTCCTAAGGCGAGTATGGAAAAATTTGACGAACAGGTCTTCTTACCTCTTCGTCTCAAATGCATTCGCGTTAAATCCCATGAGCTCACATCAGGGCAAGATTTGAGGCAAATTTTTTTAAAACACCAAGCATTTCTGTCGAGTATGTTGTGGGCAAATAACAAGAGAAATATTTATTTGCCCAAGAAAAGGGTCTCAATTTTGCCAAAGTGTAGCAGAACGTTATTCTTGTGATTGTATCGATTGTTTTTATTTTTTGGGGGACCTCTGCCTTTTTCTCTAATCCCCTAAAGAGGACGAACTATAAGGGATGTCTTTTAACAAGAGGGAACTGAATTGGTAAATCAAAATCAAGGGAGGGCAAATTGCCTTGGCTGAAGTTGTGACTCTTTTGTTTCCCCTCTCTCCTCTCCTTGATTTTAAACCATGTAGATACTATGCTGCCTTAACAAAACAAAAAAAGAATATAAACTATTGAGAGACGATTCCTTCCTTCGAGACTCCTCCCTCTTAAATCACCTGTTGTTATATTTTGTATAAGTGTTGAGTGAGTGGGACTTGTAAATAATTAAGTTTAGGTTGTGTGAGAAGATTTACTTTGTGTACATAATATATTATAAAAAGCATTATTATATGTGTAGGATGAGAGGGGACGTGAGGTTTGAAAAAAATGTTTATTACCGAGTATGTTTGCTTGCAGAAGGAAGGAGATAGTAATTTTTTTGTGTGAGAGCAGGCAGTGAATGTTATAAAAGTGCATTAGTTGGCATGATATCTAATTTCCTTGGACATTCTACCCACCTCCAGTTGTGATATTTTCTGATACAGAAACTAGCAAGGTTATTTGATGTGGAGAGCCTCGTTGGGAATCAGTGCATCTTTCTCATTTAATTGGATAAGGAGAATAAAAGGGTGTATTTAGTTTTTCAACAGGGTGGTTTTTATTATTAATATTATTCTAATTATATAAATAAGAATATAAAAAGTCTGTCAAAGTGTAAATACTGTTGTATATATATTGATCCTGAATACACTTTTAGGGTAAAAACTGTACAGGTGAGACATTAGGATATTTGTATTTTAGTACTATTGTAGCCAAAATGACTGTTGGGAGTGCTGCTTTGTACCTCACTGTAGTGTTCTGTTGATAGAAAGAATGTGTTATATCCAGTCGTTTGACTTAAGTAAAAAAAATTGTCGCGAAGAAACCATGAAGAGAGGATGTATAAATACAGATGTGAGAGCCTTTTGTGTCTTTGGGCGTTAATTGACCTTGGAATTGTAGTTGGTTTTTATATTCAATCTATATTTTATGGGCTTGCCTTTTCCAAAAATCTCAGATGGCAAGTTTTACCTGTACCAGTTGTTTGTATATTGGAAAGGTGATTTATTGTAACAATACAGACACTGTATAATGTATACTTTTTTGTGTATAGTTTTTAGCATATTCACCACAATGATCTTGTTTCAGTTGAGAATTCATCCTTTCTATCCCCCAATTTTTTTGGTGATTTGTACCAATTGTTAAGAAGAAAGTATTTCTCTTACTCATAGTCTACAATTTCAAGATATGTCTCCACAATATCTGTATTTTGTATTTTTCTATAAATGTAGACTATTGTGTAATATACAACTCTGGCATATGCAGAAATTAACTATCTCCAAATTGATTACTGGTGACAAAACAATACATTTAGTTAAAAGCCAGTCTCTTGCCAGGAGTGTGTTAACCTCCCTTTCTGTGTGTGTACAGAAATGCATTTACGAGAGAGATATGTTAATATTATTATTAAATTTTAAAATCAGTAAGTTTGAGAATATTTCATGCTTAAGCATCAAATAATTTGAATCTCATTGCCCCTATTTTAAGTACAATTGAATGCTCTAGTACAAAATGCTGGAAATTACTAAGGACCATTGATTAGCATTGTATATATACACTAATAATAATCTATTTGCCTTAAAATTTTCAGGTAAGCGGAATGGTTAGTAATTTTTGGAGGAGCCTTTTAAAGTTAAAAATGGTGAGAAATGTGGCTTAGGTTTGCACCTTATGTGGGCACCCTAAAACTTGCTAGTTGACACTATCAACTCAAAAAAAAGTGTAGATGAGAGTTATATTTGAATATTGTGTAAACGGGCATTGAAAGAACTGGGTGGTATTTAGTGCAATGTATGAAAGTTACAATGGCATTGAGGACTTTGAGAGTGTCAGTGGCTTGTCATTTGATAGAATTGTGAATGAATTTCCTTTTAAAAATAGTGTGATCAAATTGTTTGTGTGTATACCAATTAGATGGTAGCGATATTTATACAGCTTACAAGTTCCCTCTTTGAGTAATGTTAATATTATTTTATGGGGTGTAGGTTTAACTACATTCATATTTGTTCATGAATAGATTGGACTATCTTGTTTTCAGGGGTGGTCTTTGGGGGCAAGCAAAGAATTTTGCTTGGAGTCCCTGAGAGCACTTATTGTTTCCCTTTACTTCATAAAAATCATTAAGAAAAACTGAACTTGGTTAGTTATTGCTTCAAACATAAAATCAATCACTCACCCACATCACCATCACATACCTCACTTTCCCTAGACATAGTTTCAAATCACAATGCGCTTTTCCTCCAAGAGAGATTCAGGAAGGCCGAAATGTTGGAACCCACGAGACCGCCCCTGTCACTAGCACACCACCTTCACATTGAATTTATTCAGTTTCTTTTAGGTATTTTAAACTTGGAGATTATGAGATAGTATTTGATTGTTTTGTTTGGTATGAACCTGTTTTTTGATCATGAAATGCTGTGACTAGGTTTGTGTGAGTTTCGAATTAACTTTTCCAAAACTTGATTAACACAAATAGCAGAGAATCCTTATTTTTTACTGTTCTATATCACAAGAGGGAAACATGGATGTTAATATTATCAATTCTATCAACATTTTGGATGACGTTCTTAACATATGAATATGCATTTAGGGGTTTCTATTTTCTTCAGCAAGCTGAGCTCAAAAACAACAAGATAAGCTGTTGAAAGCTCATCAAATATATTTTTAATCTGTATATTTTCTTACAATACTTCCTATATAACAGCTTCACTCCTAATTTAAATACCACTTAGTGTCTTTTGAGGTGGTGTGTTTTTATCCATTAATATATGGAAAAAAGAAATGATTTAACATGAATTATTACCAAGGTTTTCATGTACTTGTCCAGAAAAAAGCAATTCATTTAAATTTGGGAATAGTTACTGTTACTTGATCCTAGAATTAATGGAGGATCATTTGATCAAATAATATATTTTACGCAAAAGGTTGGAATACAGTGATGAAGATCAAACAATCCGAGACTTGGTATTGGGCTGGATGATTTGATAAGCAAAATAAATATTAAACATTTTAATAGTTGGGGAAATCAGTTAGTAGTTGAGTAATCAAAATACTATGGTGAAAATTTTATTTGTTCAATTACACACCAAGCTGTATATGGCTTACAAGTGTAATGAATTGAGATTTTTTGATTTGATTGAGTTAAGAGTTGTAAGTTCCTCATAATTAAAATTACTTATTTCTTGTATCTTGTTTTTGTCAGGAAATAATTATATTAGAAAAGAGGTAAAGTCAACTACAGAGAAATAACTTGACTAAATCTTAACTTAGACAGAGTAGGAATTAAGAAAGAAAATGTTATGAAGCAACAGTGAATGGTAAGGCCTATTGTAGTTTATTTTGCATGTTATAATTTACTCATGATAGGTAGTGTTTAAATTTTTATTTCAACCTGTTCACTCTTTCCAAAATAAGAAAAACTTGAATGAAAATGAATATTATCAAAATGAAATGTAAGACTAGGTGTTCAATAATTTGGCTTATTATATATGAACATTTTTTGGCATAAATGAATTTATTTACAACACAATTATTTTGAATAAGTCTTCATTATTTATGAACAAGAGTGAGGGTTAAAGTTCTATAGATTGCATATGATTGTAGATTCATTCTATATTAATTGTTCAAATTACTCCATAGTTAATTCAGAAGACGAGTTTTAAAAAGTTAGTTAGTAAAAATTGGGAGTATGAAAAGAATTGAATGTCAATGTAAGACAACGGAAATTTACAGTATTTGAAACTAATCATATTTAACAAATTTTACTTATTTTTCTCGTCTTTTTAAAAATTAATTAAAGGCTCTCTCAATAGAATTTTTAGAACCGCTAAACTTCAGTGACAATAAATTAATTAATTCACTCATTTTATTCAGAAATTCTCTCGGAGGTTTCTGCTCATTCCATTCAATTCAGGTAAGAGCTCGATCCTGAAACTGCCCGCCAAGTCTGTTGAAAATAATGTTAGCTGGCTGTATCCTATTTCCATCCGCCGTCGGATATCAAAATCTCACTGCCAGAATATATTTTCATTTTATAAGTAAACTTCTATTAGTCCATTTTTAAGTACAGTTAAATGACCAGTAAATAGTATACTGAATAGTTGCGAGTGACTACGATGAAAGCCGCTGAGCACCAGATTTTTTCTTGAAAAGCTATAATTAAGGCAGACCTAATTTTTAAATAGTTTCGGCGCGTAGTGTCTTTTAATATTTAAATAATCTGTAATCCAAACGGATCATACTTAACTATTACTCATATACGTTTGCGAAAATCGGTGTTTATTTTAATTTTATTTCTTGAGGCCGACCTTCAAAAGGATATATGCCACCCGGCACACTGAATTGAACTGTAGCAAGTAAGAATTATTATGAAATAATTAAGCTAAGTAAGTCGATCTTCTCGCTAATTGAATCGAGGCTCTCTTTGGACGTGTTGGGAAAATGAAATTTCAAACAGATACGATTTTTGCATCATGTGTAATATAGAAGTACTTTTTCTTGACTAACCGGCGAAGTTTTCAACCAGAATATTTCTATTTAACTTCTTGTCAAGTCCGCGTCATACCTCAAAATAGTCTCCCACGTATTGCCCGTTAAAACACACGTATTTTTTGGATATTAAATAAATAAATATATGATACTCTAGAAATTTCTAACCGTCATTTATGAAATTTAATTCAATTTAACGTAATTTAACGCTTGTTGCCTTCAACGAAAGTCAACTGCCTTTTGCACACTGGCAACAATCGAAGTAAATATTTACCGCGTAATCTGACGAATTTTGAAGTACGTTGTATCATTTTCGATAGTGTGCTTGTTTGTGTTATCTTAAATCGATCTTTCTCATGTATATTATGAACTATTATGATTTCTACCTTATCCAGAAGTGTCTCATGTGCTAGAAGTAATTTGGTGTTTAACGCAGACACAGTTTGGAAGACGCATGATGAATTTAACCTAAAACGTAAAAATTTGGAGGAATGGGTTCGATTGAATCGACTGGAAAGAGTACTCAAAAGGACAACTGTATCGGACAGTTTTTCTTTATTGGTGAAGTCGGACACTAAGACTGTTAGATGTATAATTCCATTTAGACCCTCATTGGAGCTTGGAAATCATGGGTATGATGAGAGTAGAGAGTACGTCTACACTGCTGAAGTTGGAGCGAAGGAGAGAAAAGATGTACTTGATCAAGTCCTAGAATCTAGCATTGAACCATGGATGTGGCCAGAGGTAGAAGATGCTTTCACTACAATATCTAAAGGTGTATCATCTCCAGATGACTTCTCTCCGTAAGTCATATCATTAATGCAATGCTACAAATATGACTACTGAGCACGTCATGCTTGTCTTTTTTTAACAACATTCCTTTAAACTGTATGATAAAATAAATCTACGGTAAAAATATTTTCTATATTTCAGACATCGTTCAAGAAATTTTTCCGAATCATACCCATGCTGTGGACAGTTATATCCATTCTACAAACCTATTACTGTTTCTTATTCCGCATTCGATCACGAAAAACAGAAAAGTACACATTCGTAAGTGAATGAGGCAATTCTTATTCAGTTATACTGTTTGACTTTGAAAATTTTCTCCAGTATCTGTGGAAATGTTCAAGAATCCTGCTCAATTTTTAAAAATACTTTATATTAATATAAATTAAAACAATGAAAGACCAAATTTCTAGTGTCTATGGATAGATAATTTTCTTTAAAAAATTTTTGAGCAATACGTAAAACATCAGTAATTAAACTTGAAAAATTTTTATCATTGGAACGCAACCTTACTGAAGGAAGAGAATATTATATACTCCTCCTATGCAGTTAAACTTTCTAATTTTCATATAATTTCCTTGGTTAACAAAATTGTATACTCAGAACAAATTGCATCAAATAATTCTTTCATTAAACTATGTCCATAAAACTTCTTTACGAGCGGATTACGCTAATCCTTGTCCAGGTATTATATAAAAGCGACGTAAAAAATTCGAGATCAACTCCATGAATAAACTTAACATGCCGATCTCAGAGGAAACTAGGCTTACCTATTCATATTTGGTGAATAATTTTCCTTAACAATAAATCTAAGAAACCAAGTAAGTTAAGCACCATTGAAAGGAAAATAGATGATATTTTTCTCTCATTATCACTCTATTTGATCTTTCGGTTTCCAAAACTTTCATGGGATGATGCCTGTAGGGGTACGAATGTTCAGCAACTATCATCCATCCTGGAAGAGGCGGCCAAAAAGGCATATATCACTCGTAAGGAGTTCACCGAATATCGGTTCAGAATGTTGGATTTTTCGACCGCTTTGAAACTCGTACGATACCCACAGCTTCTTTTTCCAGTAATCAATTTGGATATCCCGTACGAAGTGAAAGAAGTAGAAATCGCCGCTGACTTCGCGGGAAAGTGCGACCAACATCCCGTCTGCGAGGGTAGGCTCGCTTTACTATCTAAGTTATCTATTCGATAGGATTCATTATTGATATTCCTTGCTAAAAGTATTATAGGTCAAATATGATGTAGTCCTGGAGTAATGGAACGAAGAGCGTCGCAAGATCAAATCCTTAGTTTGATGCAACTGTTTTTCAGTCAACTATGATTCACTCCTATGATCACGCATGTTTTAGTCAACATAGTTTTTTATGTTTTATTTCAAAGTTACTTGCTTTCGCAGAGACTTTAGCAAGAATGACAGCAACACAGAAAGAATTTAAACTTAATGTTTAAGACAATTTTCGTAGCCATACTCATACATATTGGAGTCGAAAAAAAAACCGAAGTGAGAGAAGTTACTACTTACGAAAAAACGCTAAATATGTTATGCATGAAATATTTAGAACTTCCTCACATAAGTCTGGGCTCAGAATGTTTGGTTGGTCATTCTGTGAGAATGCAAAGCTATGACTGTAATGGGAAAGGTATGTGTAACGAGTATAAAAAATAAATGACAATTTTTCTGACGGAACTATTTTCATGACCTATTGTATTTTTCGGTACAATGCTGAGCATAACAGACAATTTTCGCAATGATTCTAAGAGTCATATAAACAATTAATGTTCCTTACCCTCAGCAGGAGTATTTATAAAACAAAACTGTAAATTAAAAATGCCTATCGAGTTTCGATCTAAAAGATACTATTTGTCGGGAACATGCTCATAACCAGTAGAAGTGATTATTTTCATATCTTCTCTTTATTTAGATTAGAAAAACTCTCAATTACGCTAATAACAAAACATTAACCAATGGAACCCCTCAGACTTAGCGAGTAAACTTTTCTTGAGTTTTTACAATTAATCTAGTTCAAATTATCTTTAAATATAAAAATATTGAACTAGAAATGAGTTCTTTGCAAATATATTATCATATTCTTGAGCTCCTCTTTAATTTTTTAAGCAAAACATCATTAAAGCCCTACCTTTCAGATTCCCTACTAAAGCCAGTCAGTGAGGCTGATATCGAGCGTTTTCCTTTGCCACGGTTCTCAATAAATAATCAGAGAGAACGTGTGCTTTCATACAAGATTAACTCGGAGAGCGTGCGCGATCTTTGGAAAAATTGCTCTTTCAAGCTGATTGCCAATCAAAAAGTTCGACGGATAAACTTTTACGATAAGAAAGTTGAGATTACCAACTGGACCAGTTGCGCCTGTTGCCGCTGCTTTCCTCAGCAGAAGCGAAAGAAAACGAAGACTAAATCATCAGAGAGTAAGTCGCGCACACTTCAAACAACGAAACAGAATTTTCAAATGAAACCAAGGGGATTGAATGTGGAAGTACCGGAGTTCTTCCCTCGAAAGGAAGACACTGCGTTGCTCCATGACGCCGGATTGAAGTATTTTTCTTCATCGGCTGCTCTCTTTTCTCAGGCATCCGCGTTACATCTTAACCAACTCCAATGGTATGGTAATAATTCCAACGGGGTTCCTTCCCCTATGCCTGCAACGCAGGTAAATTACAGCGCTGGCGTGTTTGGATCAGCGAACGTTAACTTTCCACCACCTCAGTTCAACTTCCCTCAAGAACTCATCACTCAGATAGCACGACAGTACTGCGTGCAGAATCATCCAAATATTCAGCTGTATCCTCAGCAAGTCACGCAGAACAGCTTCGTTCCCTCTCCGCAGATGGCTATAGGGTGGAATCAGCCTTCAAGTCCTATCAATAGAGTACCTCAAGCACCCAACTACTGCCCGACTCCTCCTTGCCCAATTTCTTTCCAGCAGACGTGGACGCCCACTCCATTCCTCAACCAATATCAGCAACCTCTGAACCCGCAACAAGTTCAGCTTGCAATTCTTCACCAATCTTCCCAGCAACTCCAGTACCTACAATGCCAGACGAACGAACTAACCAATGCCTACCAACAGCGATGGCAGAACGAGTCTGCTAATCCGAAGAACTGTACAGCAGCGGAAACAGATAATGCTCAAATCGCAGCGAAGGTTCCATCTCCCGAATCTGCAAAAACTCGGCCGGTATCGCAACCGAAGAATATTCCCGTTTTCCAGCGACCCCCAGAATCTTATATCTCAGCCCAAGGAGATGGTAACAACAGAAGACGCCACGGAACAGCTGGAGGAGGTGGCGGAGTAGTTATGTCAAATCTAATCGTGCTTACGAAAGCAAGTCGATGCAAGGAAGTGAGGAGCAAGATCTGTCTCTCAGAAGCACAAGATGAGGACGAAAAGGTAGCGAAGACGGTTGATGATTACAGCGATGTTTGTCCAGAAGGTTATATTTACGCAGATGAAAAGTTTATCGATTCGCTTCAGTGTCTTCCGAAGCCGTCTCTCGTTGGAGGCACTCCAGAAGTTTTAGAAGCAGAGAACCTTGAGGTATCAACATCTGTGGAGTTTGCGGTTGATATGCCAAACGATCCACGTATATCGACCGACTCATTGGCTGAAGACCTCTGCCAAACGGGTAACGATCTCGGATTTCTGAAAGAACCCATAACTATCACTTCTCCAGAAATTACATCCACTCCAAAGAAGAATAGAAGAAAGAAGAAATGTAAACGTGACCGTTTTAAGTTACTCGAAGCTTCGAATCCAGACGAACAAAGTACCTCTTTCAGGCACCCGAGTTCTTCTGAGCTGTTCTTGAAAGCTCCATTTCCAGAGTCAAAATTAGAACTGAGCAGGAAGCAAAAGAGAGATCTCAACCTCGACTTTAAAGTGAAGTCATCGTTCTCCGATCCTTCATTTCCACCGATCACAAATAACCAGTCCAGATCTAGAGTTATTGAAGACTGTAACGTATCTTTTACGCCATCTTCGAATTATAAGAGAAAACTGTATCGGGATGTCTTGGCTCCGAATGTCGAATTGAACTCTTTTCAAGCCGCGTCAGCTCAAGCAGTTGAAGCATCTATGAGTGCGGATAGTATAGAGCAACAATACGGGGAGTTAGAGAAGATGGCGGCTGAGCAGTACGAATCGTCGAACGAGAGCTTAAATAAAGCATATAAAAATCTGGAAATTGAAGCGTTGGAGCAATACCGTTGCAGCTGTGAGAGTTTTACCTCGGTCCACTGCGATGCTGTGAAATCTCATGCTCATGATATGAAGTCCGGTTGTCAGATTGGAGGCGAGTTGCTCTCGATTGCACAAAACAACTTTAAAGCACCAATTCTTCCATGCGATCTTACTGCATCCTACAGACAAGGTAAATGAGTAACTTTCTGTTTTCAAATTGAGAAAAATATGGAATACCGAATTTCGGAGACAACATTTTCAGTGCATATACCCATCGCGTGCACTCATTTCAATTAAATGGTTGCACGAGATATTTTTTAACTTCCTAGCAGATGGCAGGAGAGTAGCAAATCTCAATCCACGCACCAAATAAGTTTTAAACAGAATCAAACAGTTCGTTGTCGTTTTGTTCTTTCGTAATGGATAATTAACACAGAGTGGCTAACTAGCTTTACCAAATTTAAAACTATCTGCACATTAATTGAAACTTCTGCTATGTAGACAGAATAGGATTGCAAATATTAACAGTAAGTAGCTCTGACGCTCATGGTTTCTTGAACCAAGTTTAGTTAACAGGATTCTCTATCGTGCATTAGAACCGATCTAATTATGCAAATGGTACGCTGTTATTCTTTAATTCAATCAGTTTGAAAGAATTTATTTTGTTCTATAAAAAAATAGTTTAAGGTATATCTCAAAGTTATGTAATTGCTGTGTAGCGTTCAATAAGTGATCAGTTGTATCTTACAGATTACCCGGAGGAATGCATATCGTCCGACCAGCGGCAAGTAATGGTTTTAATGCGAGCTAACTCGAAAAGTTACTCCACAATGGCAAACGGTAATTCTTCTTCCGAGGATGAATGTGGAATGAAGGAATATCCAACATGTAGTAACCGTGCTAAGAACAAAAAGACTTCAGAATTAGAGAGAGTTAAACAACAAAAATTTGTCCATGAATATGCTTGCGAAGAACAAAAAGATCCTGGTAAAGAAACACTGATTCAGCAAAAAATTCTTGTTTGACAATAAAAAGGAACAGTAAGTCTTATTGTTTTAATGGACATGAACTCTTCTTGGTTTAAGGTAAAATTTCCAACACTTATGTGCCAGTGGAAGGAAATGATGCTTATATCATTAACTCTGATACTCTTGATAACGAAAGAAAGAAATCTGTCCAGCAAGAGGCCCCAAACGATTGGCGGACCCAGGTGAAGATTTTATCTAAAAAATAATGCTGAATAATTAAGAAATGAATGTGCTGTCTATTTTCAACTACTTCTATTTCTAAATTGCGAGTAAATAGAGTGATTCAATTATTTAGGAATTTTACTTAACCAATATTAATGTCTTTAGTAAGGATCAAATCGATTTATAGAGAAAATCATTAACGTTCCGAAGAAAAGTAGACGATTGTCTCGCAACATAGTAAAAGAGTGTTTCCGATAGATGGAGATGATTCTTGCCTTAAGTTTATGAATAATGTCAGAGGCAGCAATAAATGTTCGTCACTAAGGATGGATGTTTTTAAGACATGATAAAACAATCTTATTATTGTGAGGGGTTGTGCCTGCCTTCGACCCACAGCAATGCGATATCATCGGAAAGTAAATTAGACTTTAAATGCATGGATTGAACCGTAACATTATTTATAACGAACGATTAAAATTCTTTCTACTGAAATTTAAGATCATGTGCCGTTAAAAGATATCTATTATAGTCATATTTTTTCTCCATTAAGGTTTATTTATTCAAACATTAATTTACCTTAGCTCGTAAGAGTTTTTTATTATAAGCCATGATAATACACAAAGATTGAGTAATGTTGGTAATAATAAGTGATAGAAAGTCTTTTCCATCCAGCCAGAACATTCAATCACGCCGATAAAGAGGACTTTTTTAGGCAAGGACAGTTGAGGTTTCGTCGGAACGTTAAAATTTGCTCCAACGGCCTGATAGAGGAACCTGATTAACGGAGTGATGTTAACCGTTAGAGGATCGTTATCATCACTTAGTTTGAATGTTCTGGCATGATTTATTTTTCAGAAGACTCAATAGCTATGGCGACCTTCTATTGGAAGATTGGGTTCGAGTACAGGTCCTGTACGATTTTTTACAAGCCTGTTAAAATTCTGGTAATATTTCTGCCGGAATTATTTGCTTGCAATTTACCTTCTTGCTTACAATATACTTCTTCACCTCGTGTAGTAGTTTACTTATATCAATTGATTATTTAGAAAGGTAATTGGTAAAATTTTCTCAGCATGTAAGTTTGCTACCCTTGTAAGCTTGTCTTAAGAGTAATATTAAGTAGAATTAACTAGATAAATCTGGATTAAAGTACCTTTTGTAGTTTAATCATCGCTTTAAAATTATAGTTGCTTTAAAAAGTTATGGGACCACATAAAAGCGCATCTTCGATTATTTAATTCCAAACATCTCTACTGGAACGGGTTAATTGAGTTACTTCTCATCATGGTCGCGCACGTGATATTTTAAAAGTTTCTTGTACGCTTTAGAATTGTTGAAGTCAATTTAGGGCACAAGAATCATCTCCTGTCCGAAAATTTTGTAAGGATCCGAGGTAATCACGAATGAACTTATCACGTTATAAGCAATTGCGTTTATATAAAGCGAGTAGATATGACCACCTGAATAATATCTTGACTTACTTCCCCGAGGTCTCTACCATGACTGGAAACAAATCCGCGCGCGAAAAAGAGGACCTCAGCGGCACAGCAGGGGTTCCAGAGGCCTGGGTCCAAAAACATCATCAGGAAATAAATGCCAACGATGAATGTTATGTTGAAAGTATCGGAAACCTTTTCGTGTTGCAGACGAATGAGAATGTACTCGAACAACAACAGGACGGGGAAATCGTCAATGTAGGTAGGAAGAAGAGGCGTCGTAAGAGGAGGAGGAGGAACAAGATTACTAAAAATGAATCCACTCAAATTATGGAACCGAATCAGACGGACAAAGCAATTGTAAAATATGGTAGTAACATTCTAGAAGAGAAGGAATTCGATAATTGTGGTGATATTTCTGTAACCATAGGAGATGTCAGCGCCGATCACCTTCTTGTTTGCAAAGAACTGATGACTGTAATTACAATGGGAAATATATCGGCGTCGCATCAAAATATATCGGTATTATCGCAAGTGGCTGTCGAATCAGGATCAAAAAATACATCTACAGATCTTCAAGAGTTAACTTTGGAGTCAGGGCCATCTTCTACTTTGAAGGAAAATAACGGCATACCAGAAGGTGATAATGTTATCGGGTCAAAAGAAGATATATTTCACGGAGAAATTATGTTTCCCGTAGAAGAAAATGACAAAGAAATTGTTACTAAGTATAAAAATGTAGCGCTTGATCCGGCATGTCTGTTGACTCAGAAATGTATCACGGAAGATGTTTTTTCAATGGGAGATATGAAGCATATAAGCGCTATGAAATTACAAGAATTGGTGGACGTAGAGGTATGTTGTAAAAAAGATAATAGCGTGAGCCAGGATGCTGAAGGAGATAACAAACCTAATGATAAGACTATCTTTGATGACAAATTCAAGGAAGAGTCGAACGGCTCGTCATATTTATTTAACCATCAGATGAGTTTATCAAGACCTTATCAGTCATTTTCTGCTCCGTCGCTTCAGAGCGAAATCTCCAAGGAGTCATTTTCGAAGAACAGCAGCCCAACATGCTCCAATTCCACGCCGGTGATGTCAACGGACGTTTCTCCGAAGAAACCATCTCCTTCTAACTCATCCCAGTCTTCCAAAATTAGCCCCCCACACCACTCAACCTTCTACAAGTTTCTAGGAATAACCAAGAATGTAGATAGTTCGAGAAAAGCTAGGTCAAGCTATGAGAGGCAGACTCCTTCCTGCACATTACAGTGAAATGAATTCAGAGCTATTTGTTGAGGAACTGAATGACTGAACAATCATTGAAACTTCTTTTTATTGTCGTTATCTATATTTTACTCGAATTTATGTTTTAAAGTTGTATTTAATAATGTTTTAATTTGTCATATTTTTTCTGAAATGTTTGAATAGTTTCTCTGTTCCTTGTATAATATCCTGAGATTAAATAAATTATATACATTGGAGAATATTACTGTAGACTTGATTGCTCATAATTAACTTTAACTTTTCCGTTTCTGTGAGCAAATATAACCCCAATTTCCTCTAATTTAGGATGTATTTCTATGTTCAGACTGAAGAGATATTCAATAAGAAATATTCGATAGCTGAAAAGTATTTTGGGAAAATATTAAAAGAAGTAAGACACGAATATAATCATTCTACGTATATTTCTTATTATATGTTTCTTAACAATTAAAATCTATTTCTTTTTTATATTTATCTAGGTATTTACCAGGCCAGTACGTTGATTTCCTTATTGTTAAGACGTTTATTCACTGTCGTATCTACTTTCTCTAATCTAACAACAAGTAGGCACACAATCCTTATCAATAATCATACCTTTCATCATCAGGTTCGAAGAAAAAATTCCTCATCATGACTTTCTGTTGAGGGAGCAGGATATAGATCAAATGTTGTCTAGATTAATGGCATAGTAAATTCCATGGATACGTATCTACAGAGATAAATGCTCTGCAGGCAAAATCACAATGCGCTTATCTCCCATGAACCACTCATCTCGACTCATGATGATAGATATCTGAGAGATACTGATCTTAGGCGATACGCTGATATATGTACATTGCGTGGATTTCAACAGCCATTGGGGCAAAAACTATCTACTTCGAGCTACTTATAAGATAAATAAATTGGATTATAAAAGTTAGATTCGTATTTCATTTTCACGTGCAGTAGAAACTTACTCAATCCAATAAATTTCGTGGTAAACAGTGACGTGTTGATAGATAGTAGAATATAATCACATTAAGCGAAAATTGTTACGTACAAAAAGGTTTCTTAATTCATCCCATGATCGTGCCTTATTTGTTTCATTATGTAGCTTAACTTAAAATTCTACTAATTATCACAATCTTTTTCCACATGAATCTTCAGAATACGTCTTCAATGTTTAAAGTGTAAGATTCCCTTGTTTATCGAGAGATAAGATATTTTATCTTCACTTATTATCTCTGGATTATTCATCACCTGTACCTGGATGGAGATAATAAGGAACCCTGTTCTGAGACTCGGAAGAATCAAAATATATTTTTCAAATGGCGCTGATGGATGCAGACTTAGAAGAGATGACGTTTTTCCTAGTCTATAAAGGAGATCAAACGAATATAAAAAAAACTTATCTTGTTCGTGCCGCTAAAGAGTTTCTAGATGAGCGTACCAAACATGATAAGAAATACATATATTTGTATGTCCAACAATTTGTTAAAATCTTTAGAGTGCTCAATGTGAAATTAAGATTAAATTTTCTGAAAATAGTAATACACAAGGAACAATTGGGAACTAACTCTTGTACCCTAAAAGGGTTACAGTAACCCCTCAGTTACCGCGGTTAATAGGGACCAGAACAGGCCATCATAAGTGAAAAATCGAGAAGTAGTTTTACCCTTTCATTTTTTAGAAACGTACATTTTTTATGTTTGCCTAATATCAATAACTATACGTACATATGTTATCATGTGAATATTAAGGTATCGTTTCAAACATGTAAATAAAATATTAATAGCATAAATAACACGAATAAATTAATTCATAATGATATAAATATATTAAATGAAATTATGGTACGATAGATATAACTAAAATGCGCTTTCGCGTTTGAATTGATTTTCTTACTTGCACCATAAAATATATTGGGAAACTCAAATGACCATACTCCAATATTAAGGAAACAATAGAACAAAAATGGTTCGCATTCTTGTTTGTTTGAAAATCAAACCTTATGATGCTTTCACGTGTGATTTTCCGTTGTGAAACCCGTGAGTGAGAGGATGGATGCTTTGGCAAACTATTATGGAATCTCACAATTGGCTTCGCTTCTCGAGACTACGCTGAATTCCCAAAAGCCCACAGAAATGCGCGATTCGAAAATCAAGCAGTTCACTCTGGAAGCCAGAGCAGACTTCATTAAAATGCTGTGGCAATCGAGATCGATGCCATCGCATTTTCAAACATCGATCCTTAACGGTAATGCTATAAAACTCCGGATTACGTTACCGGTTGGATAAAGTTTCACGGCACTTTTCTGAAGCTATATTAATCTATTGGTTCAAAACTTAACTTTAGTGAATGGAATCGATATTAGAAGGCGTGACTTCGTAGAAAGCCATAGTATAATGAAAAACTTTGTAATTTCCACAGAAGAGTCGCGAAATTACGACACCGGGTAGTTTAAAGTTAGAAATTCTTGAATTTCTACTCAAATAACATAATTTTATTCTGACTACATTATGACAGGTAACAAATGATTCAGTACCTTCAGGACTGATGGAAGGAGTAGAAATTTGGAAACCCGAGAATGGAGAGACGCTAACTGATTGGAAACCTGAGAATATTTCGCAAGCACCGGTAAAGAATTACTTTCTATAAAAGAAAACCTTTCTTTTCTCTTTGTCCCCTGAGTAAAGCGCAGACTCAGAGCGATATATAAAGTGCCGTAAAATATAAGCCAAAATTTGACAAAAGGAATGTAATTACGCCGGATTTATTAATAAAGGGAGCTCACAAACCAATTAAAATCATTTCCACAACAATCCCCCTATTATTTCTTTAACTTGCGTTCTTTCCCCTCTACATCAAACAAACCATTCCATTACATTCATCTTTTGATATCGTCACCCTCCTGGCATAATATTTCGCTCAAATATTATGCCAGAAAACGAGGATATCGCATTTTAAATGAGAAATATGCGTGCTCTGGAAATAATAATATTTCCTACTTTCGTATTATAACTGTTAATAATACGATTAAAATCTAATCCGAAGGTAATGAAGTAAATGTAATGTGTAATGCCCGGAATAGCTCACGCGACCGCTATAATCCTAGGATTTTAGAGTCTTGGAGTGTCTCTTGGATACGAGTGTCACGCTCGGCTTTCGAATTCGAAAAGTTTCGAATTCATATCGGAATGCGCAAGATTATGACATTCATACAGATTTCATCTCGTACGAATGCACTCCGTTGCCTTATGGCCCAACGGGAGTTCACTTCAACTTTAAAAAGTCACTTTTTAAACACGAATTTAAAAAGTAGAAAAATTAAGTATTGAGAATATTAGGAGTTACAAAAAAGATTAAAATTCGAAATCTGCACAAAATATATATGCAAAATAAACTACGGAAACAGCTGCAAAAACGTTCCCTATTACTCATATCAGGTCTAAAAAAGTAAAAAAAAAAGATTTAGGGATAAAGGAAGCAAAAAGTGGATGACAGTTAAGAGACGATAGTCACTTTTCAATTTTAAATGATTTTTAAATTCACTACTCCCATCCATAAATTTCACTAATTTCTGGATTTTCTTAACTCAAAATCAAAGAATAAAAACAATGTAATTCCAAATAATTCTATACACCATCACTCTCATGAGAACGCAGCCTTTCATTCATTCATTTTGCAGAAAATTTGGAAGTTCCGCTTTCTACCGAAGATTTCAGAAAATATCTACACATCATATAGCATATTCCTACAGAATATAGATAGAGCACCAAATACAGTTTATTACGAAAGAAAGTTAGTCGTTTGGCTTCCAGGAAAATCATACTAGCATTTGACGCAATGGTGAAGGATATTTCTCAGATATGGTAGTTTTCTCCATGATGATATGGATAAGATAACCAACAGAAAATCCAACTCTTCCAAGAGACTTCATTTCATTCCCCTTCAACCATGCCAGGATGTTGGGACTCCAAAGAAAGGAATGAAGAAAAGGACACCAGCTGAGTATATGCTCCGTTATGCAGCGATAGCCCCGCAAAGAACGTTGGAAAGAGGTGCCCAAGAGTCGACAAACATCCACGGAACCTCAAGAAGGGACAACCCATTGCCAGTTTTACCCTAGACCTCCTAGAGAGCGGACAAGGGACAAAATTTCCGACCCAAAAGACTCCACCGAGGAATTCGAGGTCAACGACAGACAACCTCCAATAGCAAATTCACAAAAAGCATACTTTCCTAAACCCTTCATAGCTCTTCCCTGTAAACTCCCTCCTTATTTTTCAACTACCCCTTAATCTCTCATCCCTCCCTCACCTCAAATGTAAATAGAATTCTTCTTGTTGCCTGAAAATGCCTCCTCGGAAGTAAAACCGCCGCCTCTTTTCTTTTAGGTTTAAAAAGAGTGTCTTACGAGTCATTATGATATAAAATATTTAATTCTTACGCAAAGTTGGTCAACCAAAAACTCTCGTACATTTATGTATTGGTTAACAATAGCGAAAGATTCTTCTAATTTTTTATCCAAGGATTCAGCTATCATTTGAGAAACTGCCATTGACAGATAAAACACGTCTCAGATAGAATTCATATCTGAGAAACGCCGGTTCTTGCGTCGGAAAAGGCTAAAAATTGTCAAGATAAGAGGGGTCAAAGCCTCGAAAAATACGAAAATATATCTATAATTATCACTGGAAAGCAGATTCGATTCAGAAGGATGCATATAAACGACGCCGAATCTTTTTCCGAAAGTTAAAATTTTAAAATGAGATTAATACAGCATTCGGATAGAAATGTAGTTTTTTACTTTTCATTTTATAGACAATTTAAAAATCCAGTCCAGCTTCATCTAGGTCGTGGTTGTTTGACAACAAAGCTTTTCACGTCCCTAAGCAACGTGGGAATTTAGAGCAAAAACTACGCGAATCAACTAACTACTCACACGTTATAGTACAAGAGTGACACGATAGTAACAATTACATTATATTTTAAAAAATGGATTCCCATATGTTAATTTAATTAGATATCCGCTTCGCATGATTCTTTCACATCAGTAAAATTCTCATTTAATATAACATGCATATTAATTAGACGTAAAAGATTATATCAAATAAAAACAGGCGAGATTCGTTAAATTTCGGGAAATGAAATACGCATAATTATTAAATTTGAATTTTACGTATTCATAATAAATTTCCGGAACGAAAATATGAGAGCAAAAGAGCTTATTAAAAAGAAAAATAAGACAATCAGCATCGATCCCTCAGCCTTGACATATACAATGTATTTTTTAACCATTCGCGCAATTTTTTATTAAAATACTCTTAATTGATGAATAATTAAACGAGGCCTGAGGCTATACGAATTTTTTAAAAATTATCCTCTCTCTCGTAATTAAATAAAAAAATTGTGGAAGGTTCTCAATCATTTAGCCCTCGATTTTTTGATATTACTCAACATTTTTATTTTCGAATATTAATTGTTAATTCCAAAAATTTGTATGGAATACAGATATGAATAAGCAGACGAAAGTGAGTACCAATTTCCATTTTCGAAAAAAATCGATTGCAATTCTCTCTTGTTTACCTAATTCTTTACTGAACTACTGCTTGTTTTGTAAAATAAAGGTTGTTGTTTATTTTCCATTTACATTTAACAATAATAACGGTCTACAAGAAAATAACCATGCAATCATTAAGTCTCCAAGGAATTTGAGGAAAATTTCTATCGAATGTTCGGCAGATACTGAACAAATTGATACATATACCTTCACAATTTGGAAATTCTTGTCGTAAGTATCCGAAAATTTTGATTTAGGGACATGTTTCCTTATAGCGAGTTACCATCATCATTTCCAAGAGGCTTAAAAGAAATCCTGAGGAAATATCCCGTATAACAGTCGTATTAATCGTAAATATTATTTATAAAAGAAACTTGATTATAAAAAATTTACACTTACCAGTGCAGGTGTTTCTTTGCAGAGGATTCCGCAAGAAAAAGGGTTGAAGAATTAAGAAGTCTCGGCGACAAAGATTAAGTGAACCTTATTCTGAACAAATATGTAGAATAGAATAATACGCATTATAATTATTGCACATTACCTCCATTTCATTGCAGTCTTTCGTCTTGCCTTGACTAGCGCTGTATCGGTCACTTCACAAGGAAAAACATGATGTGAGAGGCGTATTCCCTCTTCTAACCAAACCCTACTTATGCTCACTCATGGCTCCTTTGAATGAGTCATGATACTCCCCTTCTCCTTCAGAATTGCACAATAATTGTTACATTTTATGAGGTAGTGATGAGGTGATAAAATATTCAAGAAATTCCTCCAAAAAGCACTTACGCCATAAAGTGATCGTTCCACTCTATAAGTAAATTTTTTATTAGTAATTATTATCGGAGATTCTTTGTTTTGTTTACGACTAACAGAGTTAGGAATTTTTCCGGAAGTGTCAAATGTGAAGCTATGTCACCAATGCGCTGCTAGAAGATAGCTTTTCAGCGCTAATTTTTTATGTTATCGTACTGCGCTACTCGTACAAAGTTGCTCTTGCTACTTTTTCCACATGTCAGTTTTGGGGATGTTTTTTTAACAACTTATTCTCTCTTTACTTCTAATTTTTCTTCACATCAATCTTTGCTTCGTCATACATAAATTTGAAAAATTTGTTTCTAGTGTCTATTCCATTAAGGGCTCGTAATACATTTAAGAAAATAAAAGAAAAAAAGAATTTAAGAAAATAAAAATGTTGTTGATTGTGAATTCTGGAAACTATGGCTTAAGGTTTTGAAATTCTTTGTAAAACAGATTCTATAAATTTGTATTTTGTTTTATTTTAAATAGAAAATGCTTATTTTTGGACAATAAGGTCATACAGTAATGTAGAATGATCTTTAATATTAATTATTTTTCTCTGCATATCAATGGTTGTCAAGGATAATTTCCATTGAAAACGAAGGGTTAATATATATTGATCTCAACTTAGAGTTCTAAAGTAAATATTTAAGATTTTTAGACGAGAATTAGGTAGTTCTAGTTGTCCCGAGGAGAAAAAATTATAAATTCTCTTTCGAATTACAAAATACTTTTATTTGCAGGAAGATAGATAATAATCTACTAAGAGAAGACATTAATAATAAGACAATGTAATACAAATTGTACGAAGTAACTCGAACGATAACTCTGAGAATAGATCGTGTTTACTTTTTAATTATTCAGAATTTAGTGATGTAATATCATTAGATTTGTCAATAGATACCACAATATAAAAAGAAACCTTGTTGTGAAAATTTTAATTTGGGCTTTAGTTCTGCATAATTTTAAACGGACGATAAATGTAATTCAAATTAGAATTCATTTCAGCCTGATGTCAAAGTTCAACATATGTATCCTTCGTACAAAACACCACGCTCCTGTTCCCTCGTGGCCCAAGCTGTCGCCGAATGATGTGAATCGATCCTGAGTCGGACATTTTGTTGACCATCACATCACCACTTTTCACACACGACTAACCCTAATCAAGTCGTGATATCTCTTCTAATCTGTGTCGATGCGAATTATCGCTTCAGGAATCAGAGGTTTCGATTTGATATCCTTTGGGGAAGAATCGAGTGACAAAATCGTCATATCCGAAATCCCATCCAGTACTGACTTCATTCGTCGCTGAAAAGAACTGGAATTGGATTTCGATAACGAGTTTCAGACGAAAATTCCAATAGATGAGCTGATGGAGAAGTAGTGAATTTGGTCCATGGGATTTGATTCATCGTGTCATGCTGTTGGAACATCGGGGAGACACGGATGACGCGTTGGAAGGGGTGTGGATGAAGAAATTACTATACCTATCTAAATATTCAAACATTTACTTGAATCCGAGCATCTTTACTATATTCCTAAGAGAATTGATTCGAGTTCATCATATATACATTAAATGTTTCAATTTATTCAATACATAATAGTTACTTAAAGCATGCTGTGTAAATGCTCAAATGATCGTTTTCTACATTTCTTTATCTTCGAAATGGGATCTCAAATCAATAAAAGAACAAAGTGTGTGATTGTGTCTGTCTTTATCTAATATAATCAGAGACAGATGGTACACCCAGGCTCGTACCTTCCTATCATTTATTTTTCCATAGAGCACACTAACTAAATGATAAAGGAATGTAAAATATCGTATATTAGTGTGGTGAATATGGTGGTATTTAAGTATTATAATTGAATTTTTGAACTATAGCAGTTACATCGTCTTTGAGATTTCAAGAAAGAATCATTTTTATCTTTGACCAAATATTTATTTCCTCGATTTGAAAGCCAAATTGTACTTCTTTCTTTTCTCCTTTATCGATTTCTTCAATCTTATTTTCTTTTTAGTTTTTGATGTTTATCCTCTTTTTAGTAACCTCGATCTTCTTTTTAAAAACTCTTTGTAGTTCTTTTGTTTTCTATCTTCATTTCCACAGCCTCAATTCCCTATTAATATCGATCTCTCTTTGTTTATTAGAGATATTAGTTTAGATCTTCTTTTTATATATTTTAATTCTCTTTCTTTACTTATCACTCCATATTCCCATCTTTAATCATAACTGACATACATCGCCAGGAAATATATACAGTTTGATTCTACCTCTCTAATGATACTGAAATGTATTAGAAAATATATGAAGAGGTGTATCAATTATTTCCGATGGCTAATAATTTCACTTCCTTTAGGTGAAAGGTACAATATTACTTCAGATTAACACCGTTTTTTATTAAAAATATGATGAGGTCTGACTTTTAGGTAATGGTCCATAAAGGAAGAAGAAATTTCACTACTTCTAAATACAACACACTGTAGCCTGAGGACGTTTGTCTAAAATGTAATCGGATTATCCTGATACATTTCTCTTTTAAAAATAATTTTCAATAGTTCCTTATATTATAAGATTAAAAGGATGAAATTGGATCATTCTTTAATCAAATTAATATTTTAGGAAAAGAGCTGAATTTCATTTTATGAATTACACTTTCTAACGGATGATTACCTTTTATCTTTCGCGTAGTTATTTAATTTTAATACCAAAAGGAATACCTATAAAAGAATGGTTATCCCTCAATGCGGTTGGGTCCTCATCTAAATCAGACGAAACTACCACGCCCTTATAAGTCTCCTAACCTGCGTATCTAAATCCTCCTGCAGTACAGATCGATGCAATGGACATCGGGGAGTCCAAGTTTGAGACCCATGTCTTTCCTATTTTCCTATCCATTTATACATGGAAATTTCGTTCCCTATACTTCTTACATTTAAAGTAAATTAATATAACAAGTGGAAATATTAAATTCGAAAAAAAGACGGAATAAACTAAATATTAAAAAGGTTATTAGCTTCAATAGTACACCGCATTTGAAAGTAAATTTTAAATGTCTCTTTATGTAAAAGAAAAGGAGAAACAAATATAATGGTATAATATACATCCCGAAGTATTGATTGAATTCAGAAAAGGAATCGATTACTATAACTTAAGTTTTTAATTTGAGAACTTATTTAATAAGCAACTAAGCCGATTAATAAAATATTTTGAGTTTCTCTATAATTATCAAAGACGATTGATGAATGTTATTCCTGCGGAAGAGAAAAAACGTGTAATTTAAGAAATGTATCACAAATACTAATATTATTTGACCTTCAAAATGACATTCTGAGTAGAGAAAATACGAAATACTCTCGTCACACCCTCAATCGGTATTATTTAATGCATTATGTAATTTTTTTCTGGTCTTAGCTTGTTTCCTTGATGGAACCCTTTCTAGATGGATCTCAAAGATATGCCAGAACACCTGCAGTTGGAATGAATAATTTACCCGAAGACGTGGGTAGAGGGGCACAAACTTTAATAGGCTGTTAAGGGATAAAACTCAACAGGAATGGTTAATAAGGAAATAAAATATCCTACTCTCCTTTTTAATGTGCGAAAACTGATCGAAGAACAATTTATAGATATCGCAACGTCTGAATGAAAAAATTTCCATAAGCAAGCTTTAATTTAACAATAGAAAGCAACAATACAATTTTAACATCCTTTAACAGTTAAATCGACAAAAAATTATACCTCTAAAACTGTGTCCGTTCTAAGTTTTTTTACTTTTATTTTGACTGTTTACTATTTTATCGTATCTATAACTAACGCAGTATAAAAGTAACTCTCAAAAGATATTACTCGATTATATATATTATATATAATTATTATGATTATATATAATTTATGGACAAAACGTTTGAGAGCATTGAAAATTCCTGATCTCCTACTTTTTAACTTTACGAAATTTCAAGAACAGCATGCAAATAAGAATGCTTTGGGAGAATGTAAACAAAATTTATTGATAAACTATAGCCTATTAAATCTTACGGGCCGTATGAAGGGAGCATGAGGCATATCCATGTAAGAAGTTTCTAACCGAGCAAAGTAAGGTGCAGAAATTGGAAAATGCTGAAGGACAGATTTTGTGAGGACAAAATCAAATATTTGACTTGAACGGAGACACGAGAAACTCCCGAGGGCCAAGAAACTATTTTGAAGGCCATATTACAGTTGCCATCGGCAGAGTTACGCAACGCTTTTTAGTTCTTAAAATATCTCGTTAACCTTTCAATGAGAACGAGACGAATTTAAAAAAGATAAAAAAACTATCTACACCTACAATATGTTTTATCTGCTAAGTATAAAATGAATAACAAGTATAGAACTTCGTGGAGAAAGTTTTTCACGAGATTACCAAAGTAAATATTTTGTTAGAGCGCTAAGTGAGATTGAATAATAAATTAAAATTATATTTTTGCTTTGTAAAAAGCAACTAAAAATATATTTTCGATTAATGGAGCATATATTTCGTTTCCCTTTAATTCATATCTACTCCTTTGTTACGTAAAAATAGTGTAGTAACTTAACTGTAAATTTGCTTTGAGCTCAAATTCATGGAAAGGAACCATAGTTAAAATTCTTTGTAACTTTTATGAATATATTTAAGGTGACTTAATTTTTCGATTACTCGACATTATCCGCTAAAACAGCAATAGGTCGTACTAATCTTATTGTATATAAGTATTGTACAAAAATGTGTTTTTTTGCCTAATTTTTTTTTCGTGAAGTAAACTCTTTTCTGCCATTTTCAGTCAATCTTTTCTTTCAATTTGCATTTTACTGTGATATTTAGCCAAAATTTCCTAAAGATGGCATTTTCCCCCCGATTTCGCCGTCGGCAAATTTTCAGAAGAAAAATTGTGTCGTAATATTTCGTCTAAATATTTTTAAACGCTTTTACCGGGGAACATGTTTCGGAAATATTTTCCTTAAAAGACAACTTTACTGCGCTGTTTAAACATATTTTGCATTAATTTATATCGAATATGAGTATTTTTCTGCCATTATTCGCATTTAACTATTCCTATTATGAGTACTTTCGTTCAATATTTCATAATTTTTTGCATATTTTTTTGCAATGGGCACTTTTAGTCGGTCTATTTTTGATGGAAGAATCAATTACAGTGTTGCGGAACATTAGAGCAGGTAGACTGAGGATGTGAAACCCTTTACGTTATAAAAGGCGACCGTCATAAACTCCGATGGGCTTCGAAGGCGGTCAGAAGGTACAGAGGCATCGAATACGGGGTTAACAGCAGAGCCTTTGTTTTTGCAAAAGGTGTCCCCGGAAAAGATACTATACACAGCGAGGAAGAGCAGGCAATTATATCCTCCTGTTCTTTCTATACAACACAACCATGCCAAATGCCTTACCTCGTTCATATTCTTGTGCTCGCACGATATTCAATTCGTCGACTGCTATTATGTTTCAGTTAGTATCTTACTTTTTCTTGTAGTACGTAATTGTTTAATCTTACCTTACTTCTATGTGTGAAGGATGGTGAACATAAATAGAATAATTAATACGAAATTGAATTTAAAATAATATGCACAATTTCGAAGATATTTAGGGTCCTCCGATTATTTCATATTAAAAAACAATTTAATTTATGACGATTTATCTATGATTATTTAAAATATCAGTGCTCCTGTTCATGATCTCTTTATTATTTCTTTTTTGATTCAACATATTGCTTATACTCTAGGCCATATAATTTTCGAAGAATTTGAGAAGTGCTCGGTTACTATAATTTTTATTGTAATAAATCCCATAAGAGATATGAGAAATATGCAATATATGCAAATGTGCAGTACATGTTTTGGTACTATGTTCATCTTTGCCAACTGAGTTTGAGGCTTTGAGTTAGAGATATGTATGGGCTTCATTCACTAGAAATTCATTGGAAATATCCGGCAGGCATTTAAAGTAGCAAAGTTTTCTTTCGAACTGTATAATGTCTTGCGGCAGTGGAATTTATCATTTTCTACAAACATTCCAAAAGAAAAAATTCCTTTATCCTTTTTTTACTGTAATTTATTATTTCTATATTGTGTTATAAGTTCTACACCCGACATTCTGTCTTTGAAATATTTTGTAAGAATAAAAAAATATCATATCAGAGAGATGGTAATTATGGATATAATTCATGACTTTTTATCCATATTTCAATGTATCAGCCAATTGGTTATCAACCAACTTACTGAAGATAACGTCTTCATATAAATATAAATAAACCGAAATCAACTTTTGTTATGATCTCTCTTTGTCAGGGAAATAACAACTGCTATCAGTAAGGAAATGTCTAATTTAGAGTAAGAACAAAAATGGCCCTAAAACACTTTCCCGCGGCACACCGGATGTTTCATTCATTCTCAGATAACAATGGAATTTCTGCTCCAAGGGGTTTAATCAATCGAGTGTCAAATAGTCAATCCACACACGCTTTTATAGCATGACACAATGCTCAAGTGACCTTGACTGGGGTCAATTGTCATGAGTTTAAAAATTTGAATGCGTTCAACACTAAAGTAAATTTTACATATGCGCGAGACTGTCTCAGCATAAGATATACTGTTTTGGATAGGAGCATTAGACAGTCGAAAATTTTCTATAGAAATCTCAGACGAATAAAAGAAAAAAACGATAAGAAACCCATTGTACTCGCGAAATCCTTTCGCATCCAGTTACGACCTGATTAGATTACGATAGGTTTTCCTCACTCGGAGACGGCGATTTTGAGAGCGTACTAAACGGATTTCATAATACGAAAGAGAAAAGCTCGTAACAGCTATATTTCAACGATCAGTGTTTGGGTACTCAATTAGGCGTATAATTAGGTAGTTTGTAGTGATTAAGATAGAAATGCTAGTGTTTATACCATCTTGCCATTATGTAAATTGCAAGGGAAAATACGTTAAGTAAATCTAGTTTTCGAGTAAAAGTAACGTAAATTTTCAATCTAGGCGTTTCCACAGCCCCTGATTTATATCCATTCAGGAATATCATAATAATAATAATTGAACGTTAACCATAACAAATGAAGTGAAAACATAAATTTACTACATTATTTCCGATACTTCTACTTCATAGGACTTAAGTACACGGCGAATACGATTTCATGGTAACTCGCTATGGAAACCATAACAGCTTCTGATCGCAGGGGGGAAGCAAGGCTGATCGCATTCGAGAGATTCCCGCTGAAATTCTACAAGACTCGCATCGAGGGCATATCGCGGAGTAGAATTACAACTCTCCGATAGGTGTCAGCTATCCCCCTCCGAGCGGTAGTTGGCTTTCTTCTCGCTTCCGACCTCTTATGGCCTACTTGCCTCGTTCGATCCGCGTCCGCAAAACTTTATTCACTCGGTGGTTTTCAAAGCGCCGTTGTACTTGTTCGCCTTGCGGAGCAAATTAAAACACTATTTTCAGTCCGTTACCGATTTGGGCGTTCTAGTTGCCTGCGTCAATTTGCGTAAAATGGCGGCGAAAACAGCCAAGAAGAGGAAGAGAAGGTAGGTGGTGTTTTTTTTGTCTGTAGCCATCTTTTCTCAGTGCTGCCACCTACCACAACAACGTGTCTAACTCACGTACGTTCTCGAATAACATGCAATCGTTTGTACTAAAGCAGTTCTTCTTTATACCAATCCTTAATCGTTTTATATTATATCTATATATTTGAGTAATAAAGTCTTTAATTTATTATTTTCCTGAAAATTGACGTTTTAGCATCAGACGCTTAGTGTCACTTGACTGATGAAGGTAGTCAAATGGGAACCTTTTGAATTATTGGTGTTATTTATTATTATATTTATTAAATCGGTTTGATTAGTAACGGTTAGGGTTCGTCTGTTTCTTTAGGCGTGTCATGTTATGTTATTAGCTTACCGATGGATATTATATCCTTACCGATCGGTTGCTATAGCAAGGCAGTTGATAATAAAGGGAAAAGAGACACGGCTGTAAGTAAATAAATAACGGTAAAGTGCCATAAAAAGCCGCTATTTTGCGGCTTTGGAGTCACATTTTCCATTATTAAGTAAGCTAGGCAGTTATAATGACAGAACGATCTGAGACGTGGGTAAAAGATGTTCAGTAGGCATAGGCCTTGTAGTTTCCTCTGCCTTGACAATAATATGCCTGGCCTAAATGGTAGATTCACTGTAAATATAAATTAATATTTACTAAAATCGCCCCATGGCAGTCTGTATCGATACATAAATGTCCCTATTTAGTTTCTCTATTTGAATGTCTAATTCTATCTGGAATATTACTCTATCACACACCTAAAGACAGCTTACAGGGTGACTATTTAGATGTAGAATAGATAGGGCTGTAATAACTATCCGGCGAATCAACTATTAAAAGTCTATCGATGAATTTGCTCCTGAACTTGAGGCTTCTATCCACCTGAGAATACCAAAAGGCTTTTGAGAATATTATATACCCTGTTATTGGACCTAAACTCTCGTTTCAACTTCAAGAAACAAGCAGCTCCGGAATGCGCGTTCTCGACCCAAGATCAAACTCTTCTCTTGAGGGTTCTATCCAGTGCTGCAGAAATAAAGTAGTAGATGAACCAGTGAAAAGTAAGCTCTTTGTATCTCCGTCGTCGTCCATTCTCGTTGTTTACGGGTGCGCTTACTTTGTCGCTGCGACCATTTTCTATACATGGAGCCTACTGGCGACATATTTGTAGTTGAACTTTGTCGTCGAGTTTATCTCTATCGATGAAGAAGAAGTTTAACTGCTATCTCTCCAAACTCGAAATCGTAGAAGAAAGATAAGATTCTGGTTTTATCTTTGCATTGAAGTAAACCTTTATTGTTAACTATTTATGGCCGCAAAGGAAATATCTGAGGACGGATTTCATTAATTTTATAGGATTACTCGTTTTAAAAGACAATTTATTACCGAAATCGACGTATAAAAGTTTGTATATATTCCTATTTGATGTTAAAGCAAAGTTCCCATTTTGAAGAAACCAGTCTTTCCAGTATAACTCTTCCAATCCTCAACTGGAGTAAACCAGAAGTGTACGTCTGTGTGTCTTTCGTGAAGTTACGTTTTGCTCTGCAGAATTTCTACTCCGACTTGTTTTACCTTTAAACAACCTGTAATTAAGGTGATCAAGTGTCACTTTGTAAAATGATATTTTGAAGAAGAAAACGAAACTTTGTAACTTCCGCCCGCTAGCCTGCCTGTTACAGATACAAGGTTGAAAACGGCTGCCGAGACCTGTCAGATACACACAATATTTTACTGTGCTGCAAAAGAAGTTAAGTTTATCATTTCCAGTAAGGGCTATTTCTTTACAAGGTTTCTCTTACGGTACAGGTAACATGACTCTATATCTTAAAGGACGCTGATATGTTTTATATGATCATAAAGATTTATGGCCCGTGTTTACAAAATCTGAAATCTATTTCTTTACGAACGTGTGATTTCCCTTCATTAGGTTGAAGGATAAATTTACCTTTCCTTAAGTAACGATAGCCTGTGTTATCTAATCTTCATTTGATATTCGTACATTGTAGCGTAGGGAGAACTATTGTGATATACTGTACACTGGTACTCCACTTACAAATTAATTTACAAACAGCGGTTATCATCCTCAGTATTTAAATTATATTTACATAAAATAGTATAATAAATGCGTATAAATTGCCTAATTTTGTGCATCGTCTATTCTAAAATTTGTGCATGTTTGATTTGTTTAATGTTTGACGCATTAACTATCTGCATTCAATGTGTCACATTCTGCAAGTAAGGAAGTGAGAAAACGTCTGCCTTTTTATAACCTAATTGTGGTCACCAGCTTAAATTGCTTAACCTTTTAACGGCAGCATTCTTGTTGGTGCCACGTTTTCACTTCCTGTTCTACCCCTAACTACAATTTTGCCAGTTATTGTCAGTTAGCTATCGACTTACAGTTGGCGGAGTTATTCTTTGTCCTGCCTCGTTGGCTTGAACTTCAGCGGACACAGCAATATGGCGTACACTGACAATTCTTAGAAATCGGAATAGGACCTATAGTTTACGTTCTACAAAATCAGGCAGGATACAAGTAAACATTTCAAAGTATTTTTAAAGAAATGATCTCAAAATTCTTGTGAAGTTTTTAAAGTAAAGAATTCAGCAAGTATCAAACATATTTATCAATAGGTTTATTTATAACTGAAACATCGTCAGATTTTTGACGTGAAGTGTATTCCATTAGACTTTTAATTGTTTTGGAGTGTTTAATGACTGCAATTTATTACGTTAGCAGTTTAAACTCTAACTCGACATGTACTCAGCTGTCTACGAAGCCTCTTCCTGCACTGTTTTGAAGAAGTAAGGATTCTTTCCGCCTTTTGTAAGTCTTCATCTGCCTCTACGGATACAATTACTTTCATACATCCTTGCCCGGAGACCATATAAGTAGCCGTCTCTAATCTATTTTCAGCTTGCCTCAGGCTTCTTTCTTCCCTTCCCTTTACCTACACTCAATACAATGCGCTGATGTGGAGACCTTCGTTCTACAGCGGATATCCCCCCTCCCCTTTAGTTGCGGTTGGGAAACTTTCCAAAGGGGCCCGGGTTGCCAGTGAGGCCCCTTCTGAAGTCGATCTGTCAGATTTTATTTTTAGCTCAACGCGCAACGGTGCCAAGTTTTGAAGTTTGAAATTTAACTATTCCTCCGGTTGTTAGATGTTAGACCACGATGATCAATTATATTGTATTTCTACTGGTTGTTTCTTGTTATAATTACAGATTTTTGTTATAATTATACATTTATGCTACTTTTAGCGGTTATTTGGTTGAAATCGATAAATATTTGGACATTAGATTAAGTTTAAACAATATGAATAATATTCGACGGAATATTAGGATTCATTTAATTATATTAATTATGATAGATTTAAAAAGAATATCGGAGTTTGGAATGACAATGTTTAATATTCATATGAATACTTTGCGAACCGTCTAAGTATATAGCCTAATATCTATCTAAAAACTTCTTCTCTAACTGAATGATAATCGAAAATGACCTCCACATTTGAGTTTACTAAATTTACAGCACATCTGAAGTATTATCTTCCTTTCTTTCTCTTCTTTCGTCCTCATCGTCATAATTTTGAGCTGAAACATCTTAGGTTGGCAAGTATGAGCCTCATTCTACTCCGTTCTGGTTGGTCGATTACTTATCAATCCCTGTTATCATTCAGAGTGTATCCATGAAACTGTTTCGCGTAAAATAATATTCCAGAGAAATTATTGCCGTGAGCGGCCATCTTGTTGAGTGTGCGCTGTAACGGGAAGTATTTTTTATCGTACAGGCCGAGTTTTATTTGTCGAAATGGGAGTCGAGGATGATGGTGGGTCATAAACTCGGTCTCTGTGGAGGAAAAAAGCCCCTAACGACATTCCCCCCTTAGTAGGGGTAAATGCCGTTGCCATGCAACGGACGGGTGTAGAGAGCTCAAGAGGGGCGGGGTTGAGGAGGTGGGGACGGCTTCGTTTTAGGAGGGAGAAGCGTTTCTCAACTCCTATGAGGCTTTCTAAACCTACCATACAAATATTTTCTATGAGTCATGTGCTATGAGTAATAGCAATCTTTCCTATTAATAGAACCTAATTCTAGCTTAGAACTCTACTGTACTTTTCATCAGTAAATTAGCTGCCTGATAACAAAGGAGGTTGTTGTGACCAGTAGAGCCGCCAGGTTTTTGCTGTTCAGTTGAAATAGTAGAATTATTCGTGTGAATGTTAACCGGCTGATTCCTATGTACAAGCACTATAACTTCGTTTCATTTGTTTCACTGTACTAAGGTTTACATTCATTGCACTTTATCAACATTATGAATACAAGTCTACAATAATTTACAATTTTTAATCAAAGTTACCGCAGTGGAAAATGTTATCTATCACATTAGAAAAATTAAGATAACATAGAGAAGCAACGTGAAATAGATAACTCATAGATTATAGGAAATCAATATAGTGCAATATAACAGTTTGTTCTTAACTGTAGCTCTCTGTAGGGGTACTCGTAGAATGTCTGCTCAGTATTCTGCTGCATTATGTACTGAATGTAATCTGGATGTGGAGGAACCTTGTAGGTTTTAACTACAGCTCAACGCTTTGAAAACTGCTGTTGTAGACTACATTTTAGTCATTCACTGGGGGGAGGGGGAATGTAAACTAACTGTGAATGTGGCATTCCCAATGTGTGCCGCGCTTACATTCTCCTGACCTTTCATGCACTCCCACCCTCATTTCCCTTCCCACGTTCTCTCCCTCCTCCTCACCCGGACGCCATGAAGCCTGGAGTTGCTGGTTGGTTAGCGGGAAGGGGTGAGTGGGGGCGGATAGCAGATGGTAGGGAGGCGGAGCTTCACCTTCTGTCTGGTCTAGGCGATACCACTTCACGAGAAGGGGGGTTAGGTATGTGGAGGGGAGATCAGCAACACCTTAGATTCTGTCAGAAGCGAGCGGGCGCCCCGTCTAAAGTGACCTGCGTTACGGACTCAGTGCTGGATTGTGCGGCGCGCGGTGGCCGGTTCTCGGCGCTCTTAGTCGGTCTTTCGGAGCGCGGATAAATATCACGTGGATTCCGTGATTATCACTCCGTGCGTGACGACGACCACTTCGGTATTCATATCTGGGCAGTTTTATCATGCTTCTGATTATTACCGGTAAGGACAAGAGGCCGCAAGGACTTCAATTGACATGGAGATGTTTTACTAGTGTAGTGCTTATTATATTTATATTATAGTGATTTCCTTTACGCTATCTACTTTTCCCGCGTGTGGAACCGCCCCCTTTTTTATCGGGGAAATATCTATCGGAGGTTTTCGTATTTTCCTCGCCCGACGGAATGTGCTCGGATTTTGCCCGTCGCCTCTTTTTGTGTGATTCATTTTTGAAGAGTTTGTGTACCTGATACGAAAGTTTTATGATGTATGTGTAAAAAGTGCCGTTTTAAAGTGTTTTATAATTTGGTGGTCTAATTTTTCCCGCGTGTTTTTTTTTATCCTTTTAAGATGATGGTTTTTCATGTAAACAAGTTGTTTACATCGCGCGCAATTGTCATTTTTTGTTTACTTGTGCGACTTGACAATATTTGTCGTAATCTGTGTCTTGTGTGCGAATCGTTCGTAATTAATTGACGATAGCCGGCATGTTTACATCATGCGCGAGAAGCAGACGGCGTGAGAAGCGCTGCATCGATTTCTCTTGTTTTCGCCGCCTCGGTTTCCTTTTTCAAATCGTATGCGAGCATCGCTTTATATAATTTAGTATTTTGATTACTTGAGCATGGATTGTGTTTCTATCTATTTTCTTTGGCGTTGTAAGTGTACTAAAAGTGTATTTAAATTTTTCAGGATTGCCATGAGCGAGTCAGAAGCAGCCGTTTTGAATTCAGATCGTGATTGTAAGTATTTATTTGTAGTTATAACTCCTTCTAGTTAGTGTATTGTAGTTTTGTAGAGGAGTTTTTATCGAGTGCTTGAAATTGTTTTGTTCCGCCCTATTGCTACCCGCGATTTTCAATTTAACGCAGACTTCCTATATTCCGATTGCAGTTATTTGTGAAGATTCCTCCAAACAGTGTAGACCTATAGAAGCAGCGTCAATTCTTGGATCTACTAAAGCTACAAGTAAGGTCAGACTCTTGACTTTAACCAAGTGTTTGTAATGCACGTCTTATGTGGAGAATGAGATGTTGCCCCTAACCACCGTAATGTTAGGATATGAAATGTTGACTAACCTCCCTTTATATCCTGATTGCTGGCCGTTGTTATACCTTTTCACCATGTGTTTACCCTGTGTACAGCGCGATTGTTATGATTGAGTAGCTCTGTGTTTGTGCCATTGTTGTTTTTAAATGTTTACCCACCTTGCGTTCATGTGCTTAATATTCATTGGGAAGTGAACGCGATCATATATTTTCCTTTTTCGTTCAACTTACTATTAATTAAGGCAATTTTATTGGATGTTATGATCGAAAGAATTGACAGCTATAACTTGACACATGTAAATTATTATTTTTCGATCATTACCAGCCTCGTGAAAGGATAGCTATGTTGCATGCCGATATTTATTATTATGATTTCAAGACACTTTAGTATCGCGAGTTTAAAATAGTGCTCATTTATCATACATAGATATAAGTGTAGACCGTCGTGTTTTATCGATGGATATTTATTTAATGTGCATTGCGAAGTAACTTTCATTTATTAAGGTTTGTTGTCGTGTTATACAATTTCATTTTCGATTGAATATTGTTAAGTGCACTTCCAGAAAAGTTAAAGAAAGGCTTTGAAAACTTAACTAAAATATCAATACCTTTCTTTATTTTACTTCTGAATGAATGTTTGATGAGTAAGCGTTGGTAGAAGCTTATTTGTGTTTTTAAATTTTACTTTTTTATTCAAGATATCTTTCATTGTATTTTATGGAATTTTAGCCACCAATCGATGTTTTTTATATCAGAAAAAATTCTTTTCCATCCTTTAATGTTTATATGTAATAGATATGTCAATAACTTCTGTACACATGATGATTATTTTATGCTTTGTTATGGTTCTGAATTTGGATTAAAATACCCTTGGAATAGTTCTCTCTTCTGAGTTATCATGATCGCCTTCTCTTAGCTTTTTCTGTTCAGTGAAAATCACTTTTGTACTTTCAGTTGTCAAAACGTTTCCAAATTCTTTTATCTTTTCATCATTGAAAATATCTTCTTTATACGAATATCTGCAAGTATTTTCAAGTTTCATTATCCTAGGGGATGTTTATTATTTCATAATAATTCATGTAATTTATTGTAGAGCTCTTTTTTTCTTTCGATTTGTTTCATTTCTGATTGAGGTAATTTCACGTCAATAAACATCGAAAATACATCCGTTAACATTTAGTCATGATTTCAAAATCTCTGGAATAATATTTGTGAATCTCGAAATTCTAATTTCAATATATTCTTGTTATGATTATTGCTCATATAATAAACTTACAATTAACTATTTGAAAAGAGAGTTTATGTTCTCTCCTGATATCCATCCATCAGAAGTTTCATTCAGTTTGAATTCCTTAACAGAAAAACGTCCTCATTCGATATTACTTGTTATATATTCAAGCATTCAATTTTTAAGGGCCTGCTGGCTAATTGCAAGGTCATATTCATAAAATTTACATTAATGATGGAGATGTTCCCTCCAAATATGTCATTTGATCTACTTCGTTTATGTTTTTTTCACGTATAATATTTGATAGTTACTCATAAATGATAAACTCATACTTTAATTATCATTACATTATTATAAAAGTATATTATACTGAATTATTGAAATATTCGTGACAATACTATACTATAATTTATGCAGTATAATATCAATAAAATAATCTGGTTGTAAGCGAGTTTTAGGTTAGGATTAATTCGTAAACAATTTTCAATTACATTAATAGATGTGCAATTTAAATGATATTGCGATAAATATTCAAGTCCCATGAAAAAAATTAAAGTAGCATTGAATACATGTTAGATAAGTGTCAGAGTATGGTTTTGAGGTAGAGCCCGATGCACTACATGTGATTCTAATCTAGCCTAGCATTTTATTTCATATACTGAACGTTAGCAACCGCAAGTAGAAGTTCAGAGTAAGTTGTCAACGAGACGCTTTTATATGTCCTTTATGCGAAATTTTCTCAGTGAAAAGATCGCACTCAGTGTATATTTGTTGCTTCTATTCGCTTTTTAATTTTCTAAAATATTTTTTTAAAAAATGATAAACAACGCAACAAGTATTCATCCTGAACAATAGTTTAGACTGGGCTTATCTATTATATATATCTCCTTCGGGGGAATATATATCAATTCTTGCCTATGTTTCACGGGTTCGGTTCCAGAGCGACCCGTAATCTCGTTTTTCCCTATATACATGGGCCTTATTTCCGAAAACCTTTTAGGGCACTTCCCAACCGCTCAGAAGTTTAAAATTTCACACAGCCATAGACCATTTACGACATTTTTGCGGACACTTTTAAGTAAGAATGGTCCCTTTTATGGCTGTGTGAAATTTTGAACCTCGCGGTTCAAAATTTCGGTTGCGCGGTTGGGAAGTGTCATAAAAAGCTTTCGGAAGTATGGCCAACGTTTTTCTTATGGAGGAAATCGAGATTAGGGGATCGCTCTGGAATCGAACCCGTGAAACATAGGCAAGGGTTGATTTTTTATATGTACATTACATGCGTATCTGTACGTGTAGAAAGTTTGAATTATCTATGTATCATATTAAGAGTGATACGATTTTTAAAAATTTGAAAATATTTCACCTCTTAGCATCGAACCCATGACCAATTGCCGGTAAACTATAGCATTTTTCCGTATAAATATATAAAGCAAAGTGGGAAGTATTTTTTAAAAATATTTGAAAAACGACCCCATGCATTCTTACGGGGGAAAGTCGATTTTTGGGATCTCCTAGAATCGAACCCATGATATATAGGGTCGGTTTCCGATTTTTCCCAAGGTGAGATTTAGTGGGCCATTACGTACAAAATCGGCCACCCCCCAGCGGTTTAGGCCTGACATTCATATCCTATATGTGTTATATCCCTCCAAGCAGCTATGTATATAATAGATAGATACATCTTTCTTAAATAGTGGTTATTGATGTGATTATTATAGTTATTTGCATTAATTAATTGCTTTGTTATTCACAAAAATTTTGAATCCGCAAGAGAATTCCTGAGCATTTAAAAATAGAACTGCATCGAAAGTAACATCCTATCTAAAATATCCCATCCAAAAGTTACATTATATGTCTGTGATTGGCTAAATTATATTAATGCCTTATTAATACTTAATACTCTCTGAGAAGTTTACGTGCTGTTACCCTTCAAGTTAGTACTAAGTTCCGTGTTTTATCACTTGAGAAATTAAGAGATAATTAAATAGGAGAATTAGATGCAAGGACGAAACTTTTCAAGAATTCGTTCTTTCCTCTTCGGTACGCGAAAATAATCGATTAGGTAAATGGAGTCTGGGAACTTGCACCCCCTGCCACACGCTGAAAGGTAGTATCAGGGTATTCAATAGATGTAATCAATAAATTGCGAAGTTAAAGTTGTCAAAGTTTTTATTGCGGTTTGCACACACATTTACTTTTGCATATAGCATTTACACAATCTCACAGCCTATACTCAATTCTGCGACATCGACGACTATGGGATTTGCCGAAGCGTTCAGCAAAGCTCTTTTGTACAGAAATATGCGAAATTCGTGACGGATATGTTAACTCCACAAAAAAGTTCACGCATCCGAGGGGAGTCTTTTCATTCGAGTTCTTTGTGCATCAAGTTTCAACGCACGGATGCATTTTCACTGATCTTTGTCCAGGGTCTCTTCAGAATCTTCGCTCTCGAGCTGTTCCGAAGAGGCCTTCTGTCACTCGGGGAACTCCACCTCGTACAGGGCCTGTTGAATCTTCAGCTTGAGCAAAGCCCTCTGTTTGGCCGACAACCTCTGCATTGAGGCCGCTATGCTCAGGCAGAAAAGTTCCTCTTCCGATCTTTCCCTCGTGTGAAACTCGCTCTGCAAGGGATGATGGTGGGACATGCTATCCATTTCGCTCGGCTGATCCATTTTTGGAATCTGATCCACCTTTCCTATGTGGAGGTTAACTGCTCCGCTTTCGCTGGTGATTGGTGAAAACCTAGACTCCGGTCTGGATCTGTCCGTCGTAGATAGGTCGTTAGGGCCAGGGGTCAGCTCCCTCCTCATCTTCTTCATCGCGGAGGTGACCATCTCGGACCTCGTCTCCTCGTCGGCTGTCCTCTTGCCGGACATCTTGGAGTCCTTCTCGGAATCACTGCTGTCCAAGTCGAAACATATCGAGTTCTCCTCGTCGACGCCTAGAGGGTCTTTGTTCTTCACCTGCATGACCATAGTGTACTCCGGAGATTCGTTTCTCCCCGGCGTCATGGACTTGTTCTGAAGAGCGTGCAGGATGTTGTTGGCTGGCATGTTGGGAAGCAGCCAGATGGGGGCGGATACGGGCGGCACTGGGGCACTGAGATCCTCCCCTCCCGTGTTGAGGAGCATGCTTCGAGATCTGTTGATGCTGAGAAGGGTAGATTGGCATTAATCGGATGTCCAATGAATGAGATCCGAGCTGACATCACGAGTTCGCAAGGGGATGGAAATTAATATATCTTATGTCGAAATTGATATCTCTTGTTTATGAAAGTTCAACTCAATGGGTCAGCTCTAAAGGGCAACTTTTTACTTGTTTTAAGAAAATATTTTTGTATATCAGCGCAAAAATAGAAGTTTCAATTGATTTTCAGTATGAAGGTTTTACGCTATAAACTTTCCGTAACATATATATCTGAAGACAAATATTAACCTTGAAATTTTATATATATCGCTAATCAGTTTCACCAGAAAATCTAAAGTTCATCAAGTTTGAATCAAATCCATATCATAGTATTATCATCTATCCGTCCGTAATGGTGCCATTATAGTATTAATCATCCATGTTTTACATTAACACATGCCTGGAAATTCTCCGACATTACAGTATACAAAACTTGGCATAAAAACTTTGGCTTTCAAAATAAAATATAAATAATATTTATCAGCCACTTTAAAATTAAATATAGAAAATGAAAATTATATACAAAATTATTATTATTGCATTTTAATGGTATAATTTTATAAGTGACGCATGCTCTACTTACTTTCTGTGAAATACGAAGTTCCACAAAAAGGACATGTGCTTCATGAGGTGCCAATTCCCTGCTTTCCCATCTTTGTCGTGCTCATCATCGGTGCCATACTCCTCGTTGCTTAGGATTATCTTCTTTCTCTCTCTGGCAAATCTCTCCCGTAAGGACTTCCATCTCATCTTGCACTCGCGCACTGCAATCCAATATTCATTTAAGTCTTATACGTTAATAACTATTGTATATATTACATTGTAATTTTAACGAGATTTTTCGTTAAATTATATTTTAATCGTTGAATTCAATGAAAAACCGGCCAATTAAGGAATAGAATGAGTTGCGTTAATTTAATTGTGTATCTATCTGTAGCGTAATAATTGGATTATTAACTAATTAATCATTTGGATCAATGATAAAGTTTCCAATAACACATCGTCAGTTGTAGTTACAATGTTACCCATTAACTTCATAATTGAAACTATTTAGAAACGATCAATTGATTCTGTTATGGAAGTATTGATTACATAATTTTGGACAAAAAATTTTATTTCCCTAGAAAACTTTCGTAGAACTTAAACTTGTTAAAACGGATACGTTTAGTTTAAAAGTTGTATTGAGAGAAATTTATTTGAAGCCAAAATAATGATGTTATTCATAGTTTTTTTTATTTTGTATTTAACACATAAGTAGGGACGATGCCTTTCTTTGTCTCCTATACAAATCGTATATGAAAACATTGACATACATTTTGCGGGAATTACGAATCAGATTGTCTGATACGGAATATGGAAGCGTGTATATCTAATAATATTCAAGTGTTTGTCTCATAATTACACTTTAGATCTGTGCGGAAAAGTCTTTTTATTCCATTAAAGAGCTTCATTTTTTATCGGATCTCCCGCCCAACGAGCAACCTATTTTCCGAATACTCCCCAGGAAGCGCTGCTAGCGAATATCGAACTGGTTTCGGACGTCGATTTAATTCCGCGGGAAATATTTTCGGCTACTTGAATGCGCGAATATATCTTCGACTCTTTGCCTTCCAGAATTTTGCAAAACTTTTCTACAATCAGAGTGAAATATAAAAAGCCAGTAGAACAGTTATAACGAAAATATTTTTTGGTGACTTACATAGTATTATTAATCTATGTTACATAATTTTAATAGCAGGTGTTTTAAATACCTTACTTCTTTAACTCCTGTGAAATCGTGAATTTTGTGGCAATATTCGTTCAGTTTAATCCCCGATTACCAATTGATTTTTCACTATCCGAAATATAAAGAAATATTTTTAGCATTTTATATCATGAACCGAGCGCATTTATAACCGATTATAAATGAAAATTTCTAGTTGCCTCTCAAAACATCCAGCGCACGAATTGTAAATATAGCTCCGTAGCCGTGTGCCCGTTGAAATGGACGGGTATTCGCTACGCGATGTTCAGATGAATGAGTCATTTGGGATGAATCTGCCAAGGAGTGCCGAGGTTTCTCTTGTGTTCACGCCGTTCGAAAGTGATTTTAACTTCCTTTCCCACGATAAAATTATAGACAATGGTACAGCTGGTTTTACTCCCGTTGTAGTGAAATCGGTTCATTCATGTCGTTAATCCGCGAGCTCATATCTATCGTATCTTTCATCACTATGCTATTCTAAGGTTTCCATTTATTTAATCTTAAATCGCATTTATGTTATGTATACAATATTTTCTGTGATGACTTATATTTCATAGTATGTGACTTAAAATAGACCAGCATATATTTTGCGGAAATCGGCGTCATATTGAATATAATCGTATTATATGTAATATTCCTTTGCTTTATATTAAATATATTTTAGTGTAATATTTCGCGAGAATGGTTTAACACTACCATATCTATCTCCCACATCTAACTACCCACATCTGGGAATTTAACCATTGATTACCAATGAAAAAACACATCGTATCGAGTTCAACGTATTATTCATATTGCATGTACATAATTTCGAGCATGTCCTTGCATAATTTACATATAAGCAAATTTTTACTATGAGGTACGATTGTAGTCGACCTACGCTGCATTCTTTATTGAAGATTCTTATTATTTACGCAAATTTATTGTGGAATCCGATTGGTTTTGGAATTTGTAAATAGTGCCAGAAAAGATATTAAACCCTATACTTAATGCGTATGAGTAGGTGATAGGACTTGATTCCATTGCTTGCTTGAAAACATTCCAATGTTTCTCGTATAAAGTATTTGTATTAGGTTGGATATACGTGACTCTAAGAGGTATCATTGCCACAGCGTTTATCGATTTCGATAAGTGCCTCGCGATCGCTGTATGTCGAAGTAAACAAGCACGCGATAGCGTTTTATCGTAGATAAAAATTCCTCCTAAAATATCCTTATTCGTAAAGTTTCCGTGTGATATTCTCGTGTACGTATTACGAGGTTTCATGCTTATCTCACCATACGATTTTAAAATTCGCTCTACTTTTTGCAACATTATCCTATGGGGGTATATAGAAAATTCATTTATCTTAAATAATATAGTTACTCTTTTATTTTAAGTTGCTCATTTTTCGCCGTTGATACTGATATTCAATCCAGTTATTATGCGGTATAACAGCGGCTTATTCAAAGCATTCATTTACGAAAGTCGCGCCATCCGCGCGGTGAACGAGGCGCAGAAAATAAAGTTGCGAAAGGGTCATCGATTGCTGTTCGGTTATTGCCCCTCTCGCGGCTGATGCACGTGTGGGATTCGCCCTCCAAACTGCGCCCTCGAAAATAATCGCGATACCAAAGTTGCTGTTATGGTGATTAGATGGATATTGATTGTTAACGGGGTTTCCTGCGGGGGAAGGCAATCCAAACGCAAGGTTAGTACCCACATTCTGATAAAAATACGTCAGCGAGTTCTTCGTGAGTAAGTGGTTAATCATAGTTTGTGACTAATGCTTTCGAAGCGGCAGTTTTGAGCTTGCAACTTCGGGCGGACCGAGCATACTCCCCGGCACGTAAACTTTTCAACTGCGTATGAATACCCCTCACCCCAGGGTCTTGCGCTAAACGTCAGTAACTTCAGTATTACTTGCGGAGGGGCAATAACATACAGAAAGTTGAACCTTTGTGTGCGCATGCGTGTGGAATCGACCAATCCGGAGGCCTCTTCATCGTTGAAAATAGGAGAGAAACTCTTCAAAGAGTCATTGTCACAACATTGCTCGCGCCTGCGCCTTCACCTCCCCACACCCGCAAACCACCCCGAGCTCCCTGGACATCCTGGGAGTCACGCGTGACAGAATGTACTGGGCATCCGGTACGCAGGTCTTACCTGAGTATCCCAGAGACTTGGCGATGAACGCCCACGTAGATTCCTTAGCGCTCATGTCCCTGTTTTCCGGAACCCCTGGGTCGTACAGCAAGGGATGATTCTTGATCTCGGAGATCAGTTTAATGTCGTCTATCATTGTGGCAATCTTCTTGGACTCTTTTCGTCTTCGGTGTGTTGCCTGAATGCTTTCGTCGCTCGCGACCTCTGTCATGCAGCGTCTCTAATTATTAACTTCCCTTTCTTCGCGTCAATAACGTTCGTCTACGGCAGTGGCGCTGACGAAACGTTCCCAACGTTCGCGTCGGCTAACCGACGCCGCCAGCGAGCCATTTGCGCATGCGTGGTGGAGGGTAGCCTCTATCGAGGGGGCCGTCATCTGGGAATTTCCTCTCCATTGCCGCCGTGCCCGTCGCTCCCCTTTTTTTGTCGCTAAGTTCGGATCTCTCCCTCGACCCGTTCCTCTTATTTTTCTCACCCCCGCCTAGTTCTCGTGCGCGGGAATTGAGCTCTCCGTCTGCTTTAGATTGCCCTACAACCGTTATATCCCGCGGGAGATTTTGCGAATATTATCGCATCACGCGTTCGTGAGGGATGTCACGAGCGTTCTCATTCACGTCCGCACTCGTGTTTCTTCCTCAGCGCGCTGCTTTCTTCTTTTGTCTTTGGCCAAGACCGCGCGCAAGTCTGACGCTCGGGAGTGTCTTTGTTTACGTGTCTTAAATACGCCCACGCGTGTACGGCGTTGCCTTTTACGTACGTGGATTTCTAGCGGAGTTGCCGGCTCGTCACACGCTCTCCCGCCTCGTTTACTGAACTCTTCCGTCGTATTGTAAACAAATCTCGTTTGAAGCTGCTCTGACTTTACGTCCAAGCGTGGTGTTTTTTTTTGAAATTATGGCAAAAATAAAGATGGCAACTTGAGAGAGATAATTTATAATGAAGTCGTTGTTGATCTGTATTTATTCTCTACTTACCTGTTTCAGAGCAGTTATTGTTTGAATAGGTTGCTGAATGACAACTGAATGCTCAGTTGTTTTGTTTTTTAATTGTATCTGGAAAAACGGTCTTATTAAAAATATATTTTCCGTTTTCGAGATAATATTTCTCGCGCTTTAAAGAGAAGACTTTAGTGGAAAGCGATGTTTTTAACTCGAAACTGATTGAGTACGGATAATCCGGAGTCTATTCTTTGGTGTTAGAAAATAGATATTTACTTTGGTTGGTACTATCATAACTCGTACTTCATCTGCAAAAAACGAAAATAATGCAATCTAAAAGTTTTTTCTCGAATGTAATTATTTAATCTAATTAGCCCTAATGTGAATGCTCAAGAAAGATTTATTGTATTATTCACACAAAGAAAAAATTTTTAATTTAATTTCAGATAAAAATAATTTTTCCTGTTGTAATTGTTCAATTTGCGTACTACGACAAAAATTGGATATTTTTGTAACTATAGTTCAAGGTTAATAGTGATAAGTGTGCAATGATAATTTAATACGTAACAATTAGAGCCTCGGATGATCATTAATGTTCTCAATCACTTTCTATTATTCTACGCATTCACGTTTTGCTTAAACTATTTGCAATATGCACAATTGAAATAGTGTACCGTGTATATTTCTTATCCGGAATGGTTGTGAGGCATTATACTGGTGCCTTCATTGATTAGGTACGAGGAGATTAAAGATGTTAGAGTTGTTTTGCTTTCCCATCTGTATCTAATTGATTACTCTCCCCGACTTCTCTTGCCACAGCATCGTCCTATGGCCCTTTTTCATTTTTTCCTACGTAAATTTCCTTCATTTTTAGCCGATATCTTCCCTTCATATTAAAATTTCTTGTCCGTCGTCAGTATTCTTCAGATTGGCATATTCATCTCACATTCTCTCATTATTATTAATTCATTATTATATCAAGTGATCTAATAGATACGGGATCTCCTCCAAATTTTATTCTTAATATGACTGAATATTTTTGGTGAAGTATAATTAACGCAAGGACTCCACGTAAAGCGAAACATTTTTAACATCATTTCATCATATTTTTTCGTTGGAATGAACTCCAATATTTTCTTTACATTATTAACCCAGCCTTAATAAATTATCTAAAACAGAAATTGTGCTAAGCATGGTCATAAAGCAGGTTATATTATATTACTGAGTATTTATTTGATCCTACACAATTTGTCATTTATATTAACGTAATTGTGTACGTCTTTGTCAAAATCGCTCAATTATCGTTCGGCTGCGGGAATGTTGATCATTATAAATTGTGAACAGCCCATGCACACTTGCAACTTCACTTTGTTCCCTCAAAAAGTATTGTATTAGGCGAAGTATTCATCGAAAGTATCAGCTCTATAATAAGTATATTCTTGTCATTATTTGATCGCTGTATTATTATTACTTCACATATACATACACGAAAAATTTACAACGAGTCGTTTTTGTTTATTAATCCATTATTACGTAATTGTTAGATAATTGGTTCCATTGAATCGCGGGTTGCATAATGTTATTAACATACGACAAAAGTTCAACGTAATTCCAAATTATATTATCGAGCGATATACGATGAGCCGTATTCGTGTCGCTCTTTGTTTCGAAAAGAAATCGATACATTGTTACGACACCGCAATAATAAATTCTAAGCATTTTTCTTGAATTCGGAAACAATCGTGTTCGATTATATTGTATTATAATTAAACAATTGGAATCAATTGCTCAGTTTTAAATGCGTTTACACAGTCTACCAATTATTCTTCGTTGTGCCACATTCAATATCTCGTACGAATTTTACTCTTTTTTAAGTTTTTGTTTCTTCTACGGAGCCAACCAACATCAACAACCATCAAATCAGCTAGATAACTTTCTCGCCTGAGATGAATGGTATACGTAAGTCATTAACGTATTTAAGTTTTATGAGATTTAATTGAAAAGTACTCTAGAAAATTTCCCATTTCTGAGGGGGACAATGTTTATCGCTCGATACGAATCTTTTAAGAATCTGCAAACAACTGGAAATGTTACTGGAGGAATATATATATGTATAAAATTTGGAATTCCTATTTAATTTATTCACCTCGATTGTCGTTGTCCCTGATCCCCAAGGCTTATATAAGGCTAAAAAGGTTCGATCAGGTGCACAGATATAAATCATCTTGTTGGATGAGAACTTTTTGGAATGTCGTCTCATTTTCTTAATTTGGTAGATCTACCCGTATTCCTGTTAAAAGAAATACAATACTTTTGATTTGCCATTTGGTTATTTTTTCTGCGAAGATTATTTCGTATGAATGCCAAGAGAAAGGCTCTCATCTCCTTCGAAGGCCGAGTCTCTTCGTCTTCCCTTTTTCCCCTTCCATTCGCTAACCGTTTATTTCCCACGTTCTTCTACATTTGTTTTGCAGTGGTATTTGCGTGAAATTGAGGAACCTAATTGGAATTATTGCAATTCCTGATTGATCTAGGACATTAAATAAATAAATTTTAGTGAATACTTAACATCAGTATGTATGAATCGGTGGTAATATCTTTCTTTTGAACGTCCGCCTCATGTCGTAATGATTAGTTCTGCCGCCACGGCGCATGCGTAAGAGTTATCTCCTAGTAAGTTTTTAATTGAACTCTCTTCGTAGATAGCATTATACGCAATATTATTTCGTATCGTCTGCATTTTCTGTTCAGTTTAAGTGATGATGTGAGAAGTCTCTGTTCTTTTGTGAGCTTGAGAATAAGAGAAAAGCGATCACGGTTTTGCGTGAAGAGCGCTCTTCGGCGAGATTATACAGTTTACAATTCGGTTATTATTTTATCTGATTTTATTTGTTTTAAATCAATATAATTTAGGCGGGAATTATAAGAAACCGGTTGCTATGCATCGTTGTTTTGGGAATTGGCTATTGTATCCCGTAATCATACAACAATACTACTATTTTAAATGGAAACTATAAATCCGTCATACAATATATTACGTATATATGTAATATAAACCGATCTGCATGTTAATGAGCATATTCAACTATTAATCTAAAAATTCTCTACGACTCAAAATTTAGATCAACTTTTGTAAGGATACATTTTCACAAATTCCATTTGGAATTTGTGAAAATGTACTTCACTCTAGTTTTTGATCCGTCTGCTTTCCTTTGATTTTTCTGATAATCAAGTTTCAAGTTTCTTCGTAATCTTTTCGCCTCCCTTGTACTATGATTTATGTCGGATGATATAAGTAGATTTTCAATTGTAGACCTGTATACTAATAGTCTTGAAAGTCAATTATTGTCAAACCAATGGATTTTTGCCTAATATTTTTGGGTTCAAATAATGTATTTGGTCCAAGAAATTGTAATTTATTCAAGTGTTTTTTTTTGTTTCCTTAGGCCCAGTTGGCATCAAAAGCAGTGAGCTGGTGAAGGAAAGCAAGAAGTGGAAAAAGAAAGTAGTTAAGGGCGATGAGAATTCTTGTTCAACAATTAATCGTTTAGCAATAAAAATCGAATTGAAGTCAACCAGTGAAGGAATCAGCAAAAATAAAGTTGAATGTTCCTCTCCAGTTTTGCAGAATGGAATCGCTAATAGTGCTGAATCTTTCAAGTGTAGTTCATGTCAGTTAAAGTTCTTAACACAAACAGAACTTGACTCGCATGTCAAAACTGATCATTCAACATCCAACTCACAGCCACAAAAAGTTGTGAAGACTCCAAAAGTGACTTGGGAGCGAATGCACTATTTATGTTTTGCCTGCAAAGGTAGATCATTCTTGTCAAAATCAAGTTTACATCGACATATAGCACAGCATGTTACTCTGCCTTCAATCAGACTTAGTCGATTGAAGGAAACAAAACAAGTAGTCAGAGCAGAATCTCCAGAGGCTCCACCATCTGACAGGCCCCAAGTAGCATTGAAACGAATCACTGCATCTTGTCATGAGAGGTCTCCATTGAAATTTTTATTCAAGTTAACGAGTGATCCATCATCAAAAGATACTTTTAAAGTTGTAAAGGCTAGCGAGGTAACTAAGGAAGTAGAAAATAGTATAGAAGATGTAGTAAACAATGAGAAAGAATCCTTAGAATTGAGTGATCAAAAAACATCCAAGGAAGCTTCAGAAGATTTTCCTAAATCAATAGACGCAGTTGCTACATCCTCTGGTTCAGATTCACCTAATTCTTTGAAATTGGTTCTTGAGGAAGATGAAAAAGATTCTCCCAATGTTGAGGAAACTGAGAAGCAAGGTGGATCAGAAATGGTAGAAGCATCCTATGATCAGTGCAGTGTACCTTTGGTTGAGGAACCAGTACCAGAATCCTCTAAAGACATAGTTAGTTCAGTAGAAACAGTGGATGGTGTGGATAAAGCAAAAGACAGTGAAGCAATAGAGAAAATAAATATGAGGCCATCAAATAATGGTGAAGGTGATATGAATGAAATTCAGAGCACCTCTCCGTCTGTTGCATTAAGTTCTCCATCTTGTGATCAATTATTACTGGACAAGGATGCATTAAATTCTGATAACGTTGGTGGTTCCGAACAACCAGAGTTTATACCCCTGGAGAGACTTGATCGAGGTGCTGTTGCTCAGGTAATAGAAAATAGCAGCAGAGACAATTTATTAACTAACTCTCAGGAGAAAGAGGTAAATGCAGCAATTTTGTGTGAAGCATGTGGTGAAAGTGTACCTGGTGATCAGACTGCATTAGAGGATCATTCTTTGTGCCGAGGTCATTATAAATGTCCTGTATGTTCAATAGCATGTGCAAGCTCTGTTGCCCTTGCTGTTCATACTCAGGAGAGTCATGTTCATCAGAATCATACAAATCAAGATGCTGCTGGACCACCTCCAGAGAAGAAGAAAAGAAATAGTAATAGCTTAAGGACTGTAAGAAGGAAACATCAAGGATTAAACAAGGATACAGTTGTTGATTCTAATAATGAATTATCTTCGCCATCCCCTCCAAGCTCTGAGAGATCTAATTCAATGTCATCAGTAAGTGCAAAGATTTCCGAGAACTTGCAACCATCCTCAATAAGAATAGCTGAAGTTGCTCAGCTATCAGCTACATCTGAACAAAGAATGTCACCCTCCTCTCAACAGTCAACAGGAGCTCATTCTGTTATACAACAGGGAGTAACGCCAGTAAGGATGCCTCCCCTTCACACTGCTCCTCGGGCAAGGATGCCTGAGACAATACCTCCTCCTCCTTTAACAAGGCCCCCAATTTTGAGAAATATTGAATCTCAATCAATGGGTAGTGCTCCTAATTCAACTATGGGTGAACCAATTCAACCTCCACCTGCTTTATATAAAATGCCAGTTAATAATACATCTCATGCTATGGCAAATTCTCAGTTGGGATTACCAAATGTATCAACAAATATTGCCTACCAGAGGGGCATACCAGCAGCTGGATATCAAAATGATCCTCCAAATTCTTCTGCCTCAAATATAACTGCTTCATTGAATTCTAGATATCGGGCAATGCATCCAGGATTTCCAAATCCAAGTCAGGCACCTTCTTATCCAGTATACCCTCCACTTCAAATGCAACGTGCATCAATGATGCAGCAGCGATTTCAAATGGGTCCTCCACCTCCATATGGAGCTCAAATACATCATCCTCCTAGGGTCCCAGGAATGTCTCAAGAAGCTTATCTTGCTAATTCACAGCAGGCATATAATCAGTCCCTATTGAAGGCACATCTTGAGCAGTCAAGGTTACAAGGAATTCAGCCTTCTGCCTCAATGATTCAGTCGATACAAACCTTGCAGCAGGAGCATTTTCATCACCAGCAATTGCAAAAACAACTATACCAGCATCAACAGCAGCAAAAACAACAACAGCAGCAACAACAACAACAGCAGCAACAACAACAACGACAGCAGCAACAACAACAACAGCAGCAGCAACAACAACAACAGCAGTCTCAAAACCATCCTCAACTTTTACAACAGCAGCAGCCTGAGCAAAATCAACCACCATTAGTACCTACTGGACAAAAGAGAAAAGGTGCAGCTAGTAATTCAACTGGACACATAAGATATCAACATCAGAATGCTTTAACCAGTCAGCAGAACCTTCAAAATCAACTCCAACAAAACTCAGGTACACCTCCAAAACAACGGAGAACAAGAGAAAATATTGGAATACCATCCAAACAAACTGACTCAGATTGTGAGATCATTGCTGTTCAGCAACGTGGGGAAGGAGTTCCTGTTATCCAAAGTATTCAAGGAGCCACTTCATCTAGTGATAGTCCTACAGTTGACACTCCAGTTTCAAGTGCTCCGTTAAGTAGTATCCCTCAGAAAGGTGATTCTACCATACATTTGACTGACTCTATCACCCTGAGTGTACGACAGCCTTCAGGAATCTCAGTCAGCTCTTCTAACACAAAAAACAATAATGCTAGTGCTGTAGCCTCTATTTTGGCAACAAGGGGAATTACTGTCACCCCAGCCAGTGGTTCAAACCAGCAAACACGTACAGCATCCAGTCAACAGAGGTCAAGGCCATCTCCCCCCCCTAATCGTGCTTCTGCTGTATCCCCTCCTCAGCTAGCTAACACTCAGCAGATGTCTCTGAATAGCTCTGTCTCCATATCTCATTCTCCAAGACAACCAGCTCAGAACTCTAATGATGGCTTTGCTATGCCTGCACCTGTTGGTCCAACTCAACGCCAGGCACAAAGGCAGAGTCCACTTGATCGACCTCCCAGACCTCCAACAGTAGACTTAACTGATGAAAATGCTCATCATTCGCAACCTCCCAATCAAAATCCTACTCAGTGTAGAGTGTGTGATAAAGAATATCCTTCTGTTGAAGCATTGAAGAATCACATGCAGATAATTCATCAAACAAAAAACTTCTTCAGGTAAGAATTAGTTTTTATCAGAAAATTAAGTCAATTAAATAAATTGTATTTATTAACACATGAATAATATTTTATTTGCTGCAAGGTTCTTTGATTAAAAATTTGTCTATTATAAAGTATGCTGTTAAATATAACCTTAATTTCAAAATTAATATCATTAAGTTTATTTGCAAAAAATGAATCCATGTTAGTACATTATCCATAGTACATTATTTTTTTACTATCACATTTACTAGTATCTATATGAATCATTATGCCACTGGTACTGTAGTGGCTGGTTCACCAACTCTTATTGCATTCTGCTTTTTATTCACTTTTTCAGGTGTGCCATTTGCAACACCAAGCATCCTAGTCAACAATCCCTGGCCAATCATGTGAAAAGAGTTCACAAGTTTGGTGGTAATTCCAATCCAGCTGAGCTTGTCATTCCATTGGTGGATCTCAGAAATGCTAACTCAGTTAACAGATTGAACAGTTTAGGTGTCAAGCATGTGATATCTTTGAGTCAGTTGGGTTTGAATTCTGAAAATGGGTCATTTTGCATTCCTATAATGAGCTTAGATGGCAATACTCAGCAGCGGAGCAACAGTTTGGGTGGCCTGGTGTCAATGGGTAGTACAGCAGTGCTACCAATTGGGCCTGTTAAAAGTCTTCCTGGTGCACAGACATCTCCACAGTCAACTCCACCTAATCCCCAGCCTCCACTCGTTCCCCCTCCATTGGCTCCAATAAGACCTCCACATCAGCCTAATCAGTACATGCAGTCTACTCATCAGATCCCTCCAAGATGAACTCTCTAAGTTTATGAAACTGAATATGGTTTATTTATGTATCAGTCTCTGATTCAATGTACCTCACCTGAATAAGTGAGGTTCCAAATGACAGTAGAAGGAATGCATATTTATCGTTAAATTTATAATTGCTATATATTTTTATTGTGATGTGATAGATTCTCTCTAGGAGTTTTGGTGTGCTTCAGTGAGTTCTCTTCATTCATCATTGTTTTTTGAGGTTTATACATTTATATGCGAAATGGAAAATACGATTTCCTGATAATTTATGAAAATACAGTGTCTGTTGCACAAAAAGTGACTGAATGTTTGCACTAATGAGAGGAGAGGTGCTATGTAAATAAGACATTTATACTGAAGTGTCAGTGAATGAGCTGGAATTCAGAGATAGATTCTCTCATAGAAGTTTCATTTATTTATATTTCAGATTTTATATACTTTTTGTTTCAAAGAAGTGTTCTTTCTATGACCAATTTTCCTTTGATTATCTGTATGTACATGTTAATGTGTTTCATTTTCTTACATGTATACAGTTGATGTGAAAGGAAATAATTTTTTAAATATGATGCGTTTTTTTCGTACTATTTTTGTGTAATTTCTCTTATCCTTTCTTGTTTGTTTCCCATCAGTAATATGAATACTATATTGTGTTCTATTTATTAGGCCAATTATTAAAAGTTTCTATCCTCAATAGCCAAGCTGGTAAAATGTGAAACAGTTGTGGTAATATGAGTATGAAAAGTAGAAGGCCATTTGCATTGGACCTTGGTTTGCAATGCTAATTTTCCAACAACTATCCTTACACAATGGTATACTTTATATTCCTATTCGACTGGCCCACATCACAGTTGGTTACACAAAGTTTTTCTAGGGTTGAATAACATAGGAAGCGAGTAAAGTTATGGAACACTAACCTGTAGTGAACCGTGCATATATTTTTTTTAAGTGAAAATCATGGTTTGTGATTCTTAAGAGCCTCGTTTTTGAAGCATAACCGTGTACGCGTGCTAACTACGTGTACCAGACCAGGCGTGCCTTCAGAGAATGGTTGAATGCAGATGCGCGTGAAAAGAATTTTCGGCCTAGTTTCCGAAGCTTTAGAGACTTGAAGAAATAAAAGCCTTTCAGAGATGTAGGCATATATTATGTATTGCCTTAATAGCTAGGGATGTGGAGTTAGAAGGTTTTACAAGTCCGCAATTTCAATCGCTGCTCGGTAGTATCAGTTTCCAAGCTTCAATTGCGAAAACAGCTGCAGCCATTCAAATGATGCAAGAGGTCTCTGAATGGGAAATGGGAACAATACTGCTGCTTCCATTCAGACGTTTTGATTGGGCCAGAGTTACATTTACTCGCACGGTATGGAAGTCATCAACAAGTGGTCTCGAAAAAGTGAAAAAAATTAAACGTAAAATCCTTCTCCTTGGAATATCGCCTTTAATTAATGGCTCTCCTCTTTTAGTTCCATGATATACAAGATCGACCTTAGCGATTATTATCGTTTAATTCAACCGCCAGTTTACCGGTGGAGGGAAGTCGAGGAATGGAGTTGTGGTAAAAAGAAGCCTGTCGTTGTCATTTGAATCGATTTCGTCAAGCAGAAATTCGCTTTCAACGTTTCTCAGTGATCTTCCGTCATCCTTCATGCATCCAGACATCCGTTTGATCCTTAGCATTAGGTTATTTGATCAGAAAATACTTTTTAAAGTACCATTTCCTGATAAGGCATTCTTATGCTTGTTGATCTCCAAATACTTTACTTAAAATTCTTCGAAGTATTCAGCACCATCTTAACATGAGGAAATTCTGTAAGGTGAATACCAGGTAAAGATTGATATATTTTTAAATAATAAAAACAGTTCTATTTATAAGATTTTATTATCAATTCCGTCACATAATTCGATACTTCGTAGAATTTTTTTACAAAGTGTGCCAAAGGGACGCGTCAGATTAGCAATCCGCTATCTAGTTTCCAATCTAGTTCTAGGTCATAGAAAGAAGAGGGCTATAACGCTCGGTAGATATCGCCGTGTTAAATGAAAAATAAACATAGACGCGGGATTGATGGTCGATTGCTCAACATCTTTCTCGATGAGAGGGGGGAGAACTACTCTTCTGAGTAGTTCGCCATGTATGAAAGCCAAACTCGAAGATTATTTTTCTGAACAAAGTCGTGCTTTGCTTCGATGTTCCTTATACGACGCGCCGGATGTCTGCTGGAGGCTCTCAAGGACTGTTATGAGAGTCCAAAACCGCTCACAGGCTCCTTCCGTCTCCTTGATGACCTTATTTCCGGTTACTTGCCGTTCAGTAATTACCGGATATCCGGTTTAGGGCCTTGTTTCCGGAGATCGTGTGATATTATAATTTCAACTCACAGTATTCTACCATAAATATATCTTTGGTAAAATTTAGAGTGAGGAACTATGACTGAAGTATGAATCATGATGAGGCGATTAAGAGGTGCAAGTTCAAATGTTAAATGTATAACCTCTTACGTATTTATTGGGAATCTGCAATGTCGGAATTTTTCGTGAATAATAGTAATGGGATATCATCTTGTGCTGGAGTACCCTCCTCTTTTATCCAGTTCATCTTCATTACGGGACATATATATACGGGACATTGGTATATATATATATATATATATATGCATACCAGTATACCATATTATTATTATATACATATCAATGATTTGGTTCGGATCTAGCATTCCCTCCTGAAGAAGTTGTGCTCTTTATGGTTGTGGACATATATTCAAGCCCGGATCGCTGTATATAAGTACATGGATGTTCCGAAGACTTCAAGAAGGTGAATTTGCTGTTAGAACCATCAGAAAAACCATAAGAAGCTTGAAAATAAAGGAAGAAATGAATGATTCGGTTTCGAATTCTAGGATACCAGCTTCACCAATCTGAATAGACTTCTGCCACGTATGGTTGTCGGTGCTTCTGGAAGAAGATTGAAACCCAATCTCCAGAGAGAGCGAGGGCTGACAAACGAGCGAACCTTTTTCAGATTCCCATTCTTTTTCGTAGCGTAAACCTTCCCATTCTTTTCCCATAGAACCCGTTCCTTTTGTAGATTCAATTCATAGCATGGAAAACACAAGAGCGATGGAAGACCTATTCTAAATAACTCATAGGGTAGCTCACTCAAAAGTTCATTGACACTTTCCTGTGTATATTCTGATGATCTAAGAATTCCTCTGAAATAAATTTTACTGAATTTATTATTTAATTATATTACTTCTATAGAATTTCAGTCCATCTTACATACACTTCTAAATTCATGTTTTGCTGCAATTCTTTGACTCCAGTGACGAGGGGTTTTGTTACCTTACTGTTGGATGGTACGATAAGATTTCCCAGTTCCTCTGAGGTCATTGTTTCGGGAAATAATGATGTAAAATAATGGTCCCAGACTCCATTCTGTTCATAGATTCCGATACTTCTTTTTGATAACCTTATGTAGTAGGTTACTATCGATCTCAAGCGACACCCCGCCTTGTAAACACCGTCATAATTTCGAAAGAGGATGATTGAAAGCTTCGTGGTGGATATATTGTTTACGTTGAAATAATTAAACTTAAGTTGGCATTAATAAATAATTTTTCATCAGCGCTAACGATTTGAAATGTTTCATTTTGTGAAACACTGAAAGCAGAAGCGTTTAAAAATTAATTTGACGTATGATGTTTCACTTTTTACTACAAGAAATTTTTGTAGTAGACCAGAATAAATACAAACCATGTTTGCGATAAAAGTTTAAATGAGAATACCGGGTCTTTTCCTCTTCTTAATTCCGGAAACTTGATAATTCAGACGCGATTGCACCGAGGATGAAATTTTATTTACCGCAACTTCCTGTCTCGATAAACGGGATGAAATTACGCGTTAATTTTCAACTCAGCATCATGTACATCAACTCCTTGGTGAAGATCAACGAAGGCTCCATAAATATCCACGACGAGGCGATGTCGTAATAAAATTCGGTCCTTTTTTCGTGTTTCCATTGGGTCAACAAGCTGGATTTAATCCAATGGTCGGGAAGAGGTTATTTCGAAATGTACATGAGATACATTTTTCATGTTGTGTTTTTCCTGATAAACACGAAGGTCAAACATCTCATGTTGTTCCACGATGTATTGTAGCACAACAACTTTCGAAACAAAAACTTACAGAGATAAATAATTAGAGAAGTTGTTTGGAGAATAGCGATAAAATTTTAGTGATTATAAAGTTGGATGCATTACGATTTATTTCATTAGGACTTTTACTGTCATGTAATCGGAGCGTAAAAAAACCGATTCGGAGGTGTCAGTCGGAGTTAAACCGGAACTGAACCGGTACTAGACTTTCGTTAAACCGGAAGGGAAAATATACAATAAAACGTGTTTTGGGAAACAGGATAAAAAGAATACGACGGAATTCGAACTTCAAAATCACCCGTTTTAAGTTTGAATTCGCCATTAAAGAAGGTTAATGTCGAGAGAAAATGGTTCAAATTTAGATAAAAACGAATTTGAAAGAGTGTATTTATATTCGAACACTATAATGTTCTTATTCTCTGAGCTTTTAGTTCTTTACGAAAAAGAATAAGAATTACGCTTTTAACTTTTTCAAATCTAGTCTTTTAATTGATGGAAGTTGTTAGTTTCCTCGTTGTTAAGGTAAAGAAGCGACTTTCATTCGTCCTTTCAATACACTTCATTGAACACTAACCATCGCTTGTCCATTGAACGGATGACTTCGACACTAGAGTTTCGAATGAATGTTTTCAAGCGATGAGGGCTTGTTTCGTATCATTCATTTCACAGAAATTATTTCACGACTTCATTTAGATGCTTTCGTTTTAGGAGCAGCATTCTTTCCTAACATTCTCGAACATATTATTAGTTCTTCAAGGATATTTTTAGTAAGTCTATCTTTTAATTGTTAAAATGGAATTAAATATGCTATCATCGTCCAAAATGTATATAATATGAGTTTTAATAATTCTTAATACTAAAAAGTAGCCTGAATGAATCAAATTTAAAGTTTATATAATAAAATATGCTTCATATTAAAAGCTTAGAAACCTAGCTAGTGTTCCTACAGAGACTGAAATGTAACTGACTGATCTGCTTCGAAAGTAAAAGGTAATAAAGAGAGATTCTGTTTATTCATAGTTTGCAAAAGTTGCGGAAGGAAATGAGACCTACATATTTTATAAAACTGAATAAAATACGTTTATGATATAATTATATGAATAACTAAAAGCGTTATAATTGAGATCTTTCTTTAAGTTTTACGAAAATTTGCGAAAAACATTGCAACCTGACCTGTATCTCGCGATACATTTAAGCCAAATGAAAGAATTGAAGGGAAGAACGTACAAGAATGCAATTTCAGTCAGAGTTGCATTAGACGCACACGAAATGATTTTCACTCATAAGAGCCTCCATACGATGGAAAGTAACCGCGGCCCTATTATTTAGTACAGGTCCTCATTGTTTTCACTATCAGGAGTTTCTTCAAATATACCAGTTAGTCAGGTATAAAAACAAATACGCTTACTCAGGGCATACTCAGTCCAGCTGCGCTATTGATAATGGAGACATTGTTTCCAAAATACGTAGATAGCACCTTTTAGGCGATGCATCCACTTGCCCTGTGGGATTTCCATCGTCAATAGAAGAAACCATTCCAAGGTAAGTATCCCTTTTGGTTTTCTTACTTAAATTTTATCATAAATACCTATATGTAAATTTTATTTGTGCATAAATGTTACTATGATTTTTGAAATTTTCCTTCACGAGAATCTTAAATTATTAATAAAATTATTATATTACGAATAGGTTATGTATTGGTCACATACGTTTACATAAGGTTACGTACACTTGCTTACATTGAAAGATCATTTATGACAGATATAAACGACTTCGATGGGGAAAATATTAGTGAACGTAATCAGATTTTTATTATCATACTAAATACAATTGAAGCGCATGTCTTGGTTAACATTTTAATGCTTTAGAATGGAATGAATATTGCGTTAAATAGAGGAACTCATGACTTTAACATTGCGTGCATGTTATACATCATTATCTTATTTTAAATTAATAATTATACTGAGTCTTACGCATAACCAATTGATTGAGGACATCACTATAGAAAAATTCTTCAATTAAAATTATCATATAAATATTTTTCATCGTATAGATTGAAAAATATCTCTATCAGATGCAGTGATTCGACAATAATTAATAATATTGAATTACTCGTATATAATAACGAGCCCGCAACCATTAACTTGATGAAAAAATAATTAATATTATCAAAATAATTATACGAAGTCCCTTTTATGATTTCAATTATTGAACCGGTCTCTAATTGTTCAATTTGTAGATAAATAAAGTACAAAAATATGAGCAGGTTCAACTTTCATTACAGTCTCAGTATTGTTCTCTCTCTCATTCCTCAAAGGTTGCGTAAAGTTAGTCCAAGAGGTCGTCCTTAAATTCATTGTAGTCCCTCCGTGGTTTACCTACCCTTCTCATCCCTTCCATTCCTCGGCGACCCTTCTCCACACAGTAAAGCAAGGTCATAAAACTCGTCGCTAAAAGAAAAAAGGGAAATGGGCAGCTGTAGAAGAGAGAGGCCTTCAGTAAAGGATTTTAGAACCCAACGACTTCGCAAGAAGAAGACATTTGAAATCGAACGTGAAATCCTAGAGTGAAGTCAATTGGGTAGTATAGTCATTTACTTTTGCGTAATGTTTATTAATATCAGGATGTGTTTTCGTAATGTTAATTCTGCGGATTCAGGGTTCTGGTTAAATTTCTTCGTTAAATCAAAATAAATATTTAAGACTCATTCGGTAAAAAAGGTTCCATTAATTAGATTGATTTGGTGGAATATTTAGACCCGATCCTAACTCATTATACTATATCAAGGAAAAATGCATTTTAAAAATAAGAGACTATATAAGCTGTACATAAACTTTTCTAATCTATTATGATGTACTTTTGTGTAAGAAGCGTTGGTTTGAGAACCCTCACTCCATATTTATTCCAAGTTAAAAAATAGGATAGTTTTCTTAAGAAAATTAATTCTTCTACCGGCAAATTGTTATTTAGAAGCTGCTTTAATTGGCCTTGTATTGTTTTTTGATGTCTTCTTAATAAATAAATGAATATAAATAAATAGATCTCCCAAAGGCATAACAAAGCAAAGTAACATCCAAATAGAGAAGTCATGTTAATGCACATGCATTCAACAAAGTTTGTATATGCACATAAAAATACTCATTGTTATATAACGATCATAATTATATAATGGAAGACAAATATAGGAAAAAAGAACATCAAAGCTTAGAAAACGTGACAGGGAAATGCGTGCCAAAAGAATGACATTGAAATTAAATTGTAAAAGGAGATAGAAGCATCGTCCAAAAAAGAAAGAAACTTAAGGAAGATTCTAGGAAAAAAGTTTACTTCTATTTGAAGAAGATTGAAACTTGAACACGGATGATTGATAACATGAAAGAAAATTGGAATAGTTTTATGAAAGGTTGAGGAAGTAAGATAATACGGTCCCTAGGTATATAAAAATGTTTTGTGCCCGTCGATTCTAGGCGAGGAAATTAAATATTAAATACACCTTTTTCCGTAAAAAGGAAGAGAAAGAATTTTTCAGATTACCTGTATAAAACTTTATACTAACCGACTGTTAGACTATCAATACGATTTGCGACAATTACTTAATTTGAAATTATGTTACACGTACCTTCTTACACGCATTTGGACTTTACATTACATTTTAACTTTAATTTTATCAACTTTCTATCTTATTCTTCAATGATTAAATCGAAAATTTAAGTTACGTATCCACGACAAACAAAGTTCCTTTTTTGAATAATTTAATGCCGAAGCCGCTAATTGTGAGACTACTAATATTCAATGATATTGATGATTTCTATAATAAATCATACCTATATTTTATATTAGTGTATTATTATATTAATTATATAATAATGAAAAGTCACTAGATTATAAATTTTTATTGTTTATCTAAATTTTGTATATCGTGCATGTATTGTTGTTATACACTTTTCAACCCTCTCCATTTTCTGAAAGCGAGAGAAATATATCTCTACCTACGACTGAAGTAGCTCAAACATCACGATACCAATTTTATTGTTTCCAGACATTAAACCTACGTATTTATTCCCTACAACATTTGGGAAGGAAGTAGAATAATTATACGGAATACTTATATAGTTAAGTGATGCAAAGAGGTCCAGTTTCGCTCACTCATGTTGTCGCGCGTCTATCTTCTTCAGGTTGCAGACTTCTAACATAAGATAAATGAGAGATCAAAGGAAGAATAGCAGATGCCTGAATCCCAGTTAAGGGTATACTATTCACGAAGAAAGAATATAAAACGAGGCTTTCATTGATTTCATTACCAACACTTTAAAGGACGTAACATATTCTTTTATCAACCGGTCTTTACGTGACGTATATTAATGTCACCGGTGATGTAGTATACGATATTGACTCGTGACCTCTCATTTGAATTGAATGACCTATTTAATATCGTATAAGAGCTATTTAAAGGAGGATTTAGATGAATAAGCATGAATAATTCACGAATTGTCTGAGAAATAAATATGGTCTGATTTAAATATCAACAGCATTGTCTTAAATTCGTAGAAGAATTTCTTGAATTAAAAACGTCGAATTAAAAGATAGAAATTAAACATCTTCCACTACAGTTCGACTATAATTTTACATATTGAGGTTTCTTAATTAGTATTATAGTTCTTAAAAGAACTCTGATTGTTATTGTATTGTGTTATCAACCATAGATGCAAGGTTATGTACTGTAATATCTGTCCAGTTTTGTTTTCAGGTTGATCATCTTAAATATGACGCGATCTCTGATATTAGGATTATTTATATGCACATATCAAGATCTAACCTAAGGACATAATAAACAATTTTGACCTTAAAGGGACGATCACACTAAGATACCTGGCGATAAAAAATAATTCCTTAGTTTCGTATCTGAATTGTATGAATTTTCACACTAAAATGATGATATTAAGGAAATAAGAAGATTATGAGTCTTACTTTATTTTTCTTTTCATGGACTGAATCGAGTATCGATCGTTAATCACAGTGGGATCAATATGCAGCATGAAGAGGCATTTAAAATGAAGGATTCGTTGTGAAATGGATCGTGAGCAAACCTTTTAAATCGCTTCTAATTAATTTAGATTTATCGCTCGTATAATCGATGTTGTTTTCCATTTCTTATAAAAAGCGTATGGTGAATCAATTTCCGTGTGAACGCCTTTAAAAGGATCATTGATAAGATGATCTCGTTTATTGCCGGTATCTGCACGTACGTTTCATTTATGAAATTTAAATTTACGCATGGAATGGAATCTCAGTGGGGCGGAAAGAATTAAATTGGCTACATATTCATATACTCGAATCATATACCTGATCTTGAAAAAAGCATTCGATACGGTTGCAGGTCATGAGCAGCGAGATTTCGAGGAGAGATTTCTCATGTGAAATTAGACTTTAGCGAAATCGTGATTTCTGTACGATTGCTCGAATCGATAAAAGCGAGATATAGATCGAGAGTATCGACAATCGAAAACGAATTGGGCTCGATTGAAGGCGATATCGAATAGAATATATAATAATCAGAATCTTCGTGAGACAATATTAGGTAAGCGCATTACGATATTTTTTAATTAGCCGTTCCGAACTCTTAAAATAATCAAGTCTTCTACCTCCTTATTTAATATCTGCAACTATCTATATATATACTCATATAAGCATATAACTACTGCTCATAATGAGATCATATAAGACAATCCAGGAGCCAGTTTGTTTTTGAATTTGGTTTCCTGAAAGTTTGAAATGGTAATATTTCTGAAGTTTAAATTTTGAGTAGCAACAAGTAGTAGCAAAAAATAGCAGTTAACTATTTAAAGAAGACGAAGGATGGAGTATTAACAAAGACTCCCGATGTGTTCTTAAGTGATACTAGAGAAAATTGAAAAGTTTTGACGTGGCAATGAAATGCGATTTTCTATATTGTAATACAATATTGTTTTAATGTTCAACAATCTCCATTGACTTTAACGAACACGGTCCAGCGTTTCTCTAACAACATCCTCCGGGGGAGGATGTTGTTAGAGGATCCCCGGAGGGAGTCCGAAAGGCTATGAAAAAATATTCATCTTCGGCCCATTTGTCTTCTTCAATGGAAACGAAGCACTTAGAAGAAAAGAATTTCTTCAAGTTAAGGTATGGACGGGAGCCTGAGTACCGAGTCGCGAGAATAGGGTTTCGATCTCGTACTCGAATCGTAACTCAAATCACGTAGTTTTCCCGTTGCCAACGCATAGATACGTTGTCCTGGTGATTTTTTCTTCTCCATGCCACTTCTCGCGAATTTCAGAATCCAGATTCTCAAAAAGATTCGAGTTATATTCGTCTGTAATTTATCTGCCTTTTTAAGGTGATCAATCAACAGAATACCTTTCACATCCCAAAACACGCCGACCATGACCTTTCCGGAAGATTCAATCGTGTGCCGCATCTTACAACTCATTACATCAGATTCCTAATCTTTACGTAATATATTCCCCTCTTATTTCCCAGAGCGGAGGATAAAATTTGCAATTAAACATTGATAATTTATAATTCTACGAGTTCGTTTGTATTGTGCGTATTGTACGAAACATTCGCAAACAGCGTGAAAATGCAAGAACATACGAAAATTCCAACGGAGGCATTCACGATTTGTTTTAATGTACTTATTCTCGTATAAAACTTCTTTTATTTAAATCTTATAAGTAGACTAATGATTGAAAAAATTAAAACCAATAGGTATCTTCTTCGATAAAAATTTATTTTCAGAACCACTCCAAATTAGGAACTTTCGGTGAACTTAAGATACAATTCATTTTGAAGCCGTATTTCCACCTTTTCTGAGACTCGATCACTAAGATTTGAGAAGAATTTAATACTTTAAAATTTCAATTGCTTTATATCTGTTTTAGGCACATTTCGTCGGTGGGATCCAAAATTCTCGAGCGTGTTATTGGCAAACTCCGATGCAGAAACATTGGCCAAGGCCAGGATCATTTTCAGAGACGCGCTATCGATTACCTTTCTACTGCCGAAGGCATGAAAAGTACGATAATGTCAAAGTAAAGCAGGTGCGGAAGACTACAGATCATCTGAAACATGCCAATTTATTTATTTATCTTTTTATCTTTTAAATAGATGATTTAGACATTATGTTATTTATGTTGTTGATAGGGCACATCTATCACTGATGATACTGATTATTCTAAAGCTTTCTTCAGAGGATTAGTAAAGGATCCTAAAGCAAATAAAATATGTATTTTTATTCCACAAAATAGGGTATGGTTCAAGATTGTTGAAATAACAACACGCAAAATATGTTATAACTTACTATCATACTATGAAAAAATACTAAGTTTTATAGTAATGTCTTGTGTACGTTTTGCTTCAAAAAGATGATTTTTTCAGTATTGTTATGATTTATTTCGCACAAAAATCTAACGTGGAAATGTATTATAAATTAAAGTTATTTAGGACGCCCTCACTTGACAGGTCTCTTCACTAAGAATGGTGTATATTTTTCGTGAAATATTTTACAACAATTTCTCAATACTTGCATAATTTCTGCGAAATTCAAACTAGATGTTTATCATTAGCATAATTACAGTTACGCTGCTCGCGTCATACTTATATTACATCAATACCACGGATCGCGAGTATGATTCCTGAAAATATAGCGGAAAACATCATCAGAAAATTAACAGAGCATATCCATCTATAGGCGTGAAACTTTAATTAATGTATAGTTATAAGGTTACATATCGTAGTGCTTTATTGCATAATTTTTTAAGGCCATCTTATTACATTTAAATTGATAAAATAATTATAAAAACGCTTAACATCGTGAAATAAATGTCCAATTAATCATCCAGCGGCATTCATGATAGAATTTTCAAGGGTAACACCGTATATTGATATCTTGTTGAAAATTTTTCTTCAATAACTATACTTGAAGAATATTACTAGATAAAGAATACGTTTAACATCAGCTACAGATAAATCCATAATGAGTGTTGCTGACTGATAGATGGGGCAGATGTTGTGTCCGTAAATTCCGATTTACAGAATTCATGAAGTCGAGGATGATTCTTTACGAAGACGGTCGGAATGTTAAGAAGAAAGTTCGATTACCAATCACGGTTGCTGTTCTTCTAATCTTTTTAAACCCATTATTTTTCTATCTTACTGTTCCTTAAATCAACCGCCTTACTTTCTTATCCATTCCTTATTCTCTACGATAAATACCCCATTCGTACAGACCACTCTACTTATTTGGAATAGGGCTTCCAAATTAGACGTACCGACGGACTTCGCATTCAATACTTTTTTCCTATCGTTATCCCTCTTAGATATGCCAATTTAATTTTCTACCTTCTCTTTTCTTTTTCTTTACTCTCATCTTGTTCCATGTTCTATTCTCTTAATTCCTCTTGGGGGTTTTCCTTAACAGATGTTGCATCGAAGGAAAGGACGATCTTAGAGAATATAGACACGCATAGGGTTTGCCGTTCCTTATGATTTATAAATTGTAAAGTTAATAAATATATAGAACTATTATTTAAACATTTACTTTATCACCTTCATTTCATCTATTCATCTTTGTGTACAAATACGCACAGTTTCGAATTGGAACAAAAATGGGAACCGAAAAACCACATTCATCATTAGAGTGAACCTTCGGCAAAATAAATGCAAAAAAATTTAATTTCGCGGTTTCTTACATTTTATAATAAATGCATATATGGAATCAAAGGTTTCGTTAGCCTTGACGGTTCTTCCTATTGCGTTAAGAAGTTAACTATTCAGAATGTAAGAATAGTTAATTATTCCTTAGGTTCGATTATCATTAAATGTGATTGTATTTATTATAGTTACACACCTTTAAATCAATATATAAAAACCCAAATAATTTAGTTAAATATGATGTTAGGAATTTATAATGGGAAAAATATATATATTACTAGAGATAAAATAGAGAAATAAATGTAAATAAGAGTTAGGTTTTTATTTATTTCAGACCACTGAGTCGTCGTAAGATGTTTAGGAAGTATTCTCTATTACGAATTTAAAACAAAAGCATAAAGCTGTTAAGCAAACCTGAAAGCAGTTCCGTTTGGAAAGATTTTCAACGCACCTTTAACACATCCACGCAAAAGAATCTCTCGTGAGTGCATTTATTCGAGTAGTGGAGAGAAACAATAAATGTCACTTTCAGAAGTTTCTTCGCTGGACGCATGTCATTTCCCGCCCATCGCACGCCTACCATCACTCACTTTTTTCCATTGAATCGTCGGCAGTGCGTCACAGTATTCGTTTCTTTGCCATCCAATGCCAGGTTACCGCATCCAATTCTTAACTGCGCATTTGAATGCTCTATCATCTTTCTTTAACACTTTCCGTTTTGTGGTACAGGTTTAAAAAAAAAGATGACTTCTTAACTCGACTTAAATCGATTTCAAATGTTTATTGCAGCTCTTGCAATACCTCATAGTTTCTTCTCTTTTTAATCAAATATGAAACGTTTTATAAATACAAATTTACTTTTATAGGTGATTCCGGAAAAGTATAATTTGCAAAACTTTTTTTACACACTAGTACCTCAATAAGATGTATGCGGCCATTATCATGGATTCACTCTGAGAAGCTGTTTTCTATTGAATTTCTTTAAATTCATTCCCCCAGCCAAGTTTTCAGTCCAACTTCAGCCATACAATTCAGTATTATATAAATGAAATATATATTATTTTCAAATGATAATATTAACATCAAAGGTGTGAAATAGAATAAAATCAAATATGTCAAATATTAATGTCAAAAACTTTAGATCCTTTATATGGAGCTCATCTAGTTTTCCTTGATTTCGATTAAGGGAATGATCATATATTTTTTTTTCCTCAGAAGTAATCTCTGCAGAAAGACAATCCTTCAAATTGTTATTACGGGAGCCGAAATCGGAAAAATTTCCGTTATCATCGTAGGTCGCTAGGGTTTTTTTGACAAGTTAGTCGGGGAAAGAAGGGAACCTTCTGAATTGAATGAGAGGTGAAAAGCGGCAGAATCAGTAAAAACGCGAACATGGTAGGTCGTTGAAATGAAGCCCTAGACGACGCTTCCCTTCGCCAATTTTTGCGCTATTTTCTACGTCATGGATTGCCTTTTGTTCTCTGGGGTAAAGTGTGACTCCCAGATTTTATCTCCAGTGCCTATGGACTTGAGGATAGCACCTATTTCACCGGGCAGTTGCCCCGCTGTTCGGGGAACAACCCTCTCGGAACCTATTGGTTTTAGAAAATCTAATCTGCCGAGACAATCCCTCGAAAGACGGATAGTGAGTCCTTTGGAAAACAATCGTAGTGTTCCTCCACACTGGAAAGGCTCTCTTATCCCTCCCGGAACATAAGGAAATAAAAAGTTTCAGAAGAAGCAATTCGATTTGAGCAGCCACAGAGGAAGTGGAGTGGAAAGGAGACATCAGCGAGTGGAAAATGTGAAACGTACGTTTCTGCAAACCATTCGGGGAAACGTGATATTCACGGTGAACCATCGAAAATTCTTCCGTACTAGACGCAATTCCAGCTGTCCTCACCATTCCTCCCATCTCATTGTTACGGTTGCTATGTACTTTGAGGAAACGTTTACTGACACCGGATGCATTCGAATTGAATTCTACCTCTTGGTTCCGTGCATTTGCGAAACTCGACAGTTCGAAAATCTCGTGGCAAAAAACGTGCGAAAAAAGCTGCACGAGAAGGGGACAAAATCCAATCAATCCCACGCGAAACTCACATTAGGTTGCTGTAATGTAATTTCGCAGTGCGGATCGGAGATCGGGAAACGAAGTTTTATAAGCGAAAGTCATTTCAAGAGCCGTGAAAAGAGCAGAAATAAACCGAAAGAAACACGTGGAAGAGATTCGAGGAAGCCTTGGTAAATACTAGTGAAAATAATACCGTTCTTATCTAACGAGATGAATACTTTTTAAGGTACTCATGAGAAAATTTTTCGAATTGTATAGGTTTAATATATAGGTTTTGTAAATCGGACGCAATGTCCTGTATTTTTGCTCAAATTTAATTATTCCACCAAAGTTAATTTGAGAATATCTGTATTGTGATTAATATTCACATGAATCAGAGGAATGTAATGAATTTTTAAATTTAAATTAAACGTATTCACGAGTTCGCTGTTGTTATTATTCCGTGTCTGATTACAATATCTTTTATATCAACGATAGAACAAGTGAATGAGTCAATAAATTATAATGAAATATAATTCTTTTAATACAATAATCAATCGGTTAAATATAATTATACGAATAGAACGCGTTCTTAAATACTTTTTTATATTCTGTACCAAAATGATTAACATGAATCGAATTCTCAATTCAAAAATATAGATTCATGATACTTAGTAATTTTGTCGTTCTGATTTTATTCACAATTTACGCTTCTAATGTTTTAAAAACAGGGTTTCTATCAATTATTGAGAATTCTTATTTCCTTCACTTCTTCGATCATATTTCGATCATATAAAAATAACTATTTTTATATAAGTAAAAGGTGGAACGAGAAAAATGCACTTTTTATGGCATTTTCATTTATTTACGCTAAAATCTTTGAGGCCGATACTTTAGAGTGCGCTTTTGAACATTCAATTGTGAACGTTTCTATAATAGTTCCTGGTTTTAGGAGTTCAAAGGGGTTCGATTTCTCTATCAAAATATCCTCAAGTATTCTTTGTCAGAACAGCATGACTCAAATTACAAAGGAAAAGAATTGTAAAAAGTACATATTGAGGACTCTCTGACAATAAACTAATTTTTGATTGAGAGAATCTTCGTCACGGTGCACTGTAAGAGGATTTCGAACGACTTCGAACTTACAGATCTCGAATTTTCTCTATTGAGGACATTATATTCATCCTTTTTCCTCTGCAGCATCCTTGATGGGACATCAATGCTCTATAGTACAATCTCCGTACCTCTGCGGTATCAAATATCACCTTTGATCTCACTGTGAGAACAAAGTCACACCGATTGGCAATATTTTTTTTTGCATATCTCTCTTTTAAGTGCTTACGGTTTGTGAAATTCTCTGAAAATACGTACGTAAAAAGGAAAAAAACGAATCGCTAAAACCATTCTCACTTCTATGATTCTCGTCAAGTACCAAATGATAGAGTTCTATTGTTTGTAATTGGTCTCATTCGTTTTAGTATTTAAAAAAATAATAATAATAATCAGGTTTATTTTAACTATCAAATGATGGTAAAGATGTGCCTGATTTTAGTGGATCTCAATTGGCTAGATTCTTTGTTGATAAAAATGATTCGATGAATGTGTAATATACATCTTAAAATATAGTATATGGTTTATATAAACAAGATAAATAATATAATCAATACCAATTCAATGGAAATACTAATCAGTTTTAAATTACTAAAACAATCGGAATAATAGAGGTCACTTCGAACCCTTAATGGATTCTATTGATTCAATCTTAATTTAACAAATCATCCTATTAAATTACAATGGAAATAAATAGCAATGATACCATCTATATGTAGGAGTATTTATGTATAAGAGTATTTTACATTATTACGTTACGTGTAATAACGAGAACAATGTTTAGTGCATAGATCTAACTGAAACTAAATGCAGGATATCGGTAGTGGCACGATGTTTATTTAAAATATTTCCGATTTAACGAATAAATATTTTATATTGTTGGAGGATAAAATCATTTTCGAATTCTGCTGTACCTTTATCATATATCCTCTACCTGGTTAAGTGGATGCTCTTAAAATCTCCCTAATGTCGTTTTTTCCTCATAAAATCCCTCCATTTATTTTATCCATCGTTCTTTTTCCTCCTCAGCTCTTCTCGTCCAATAGTCGATGACTTTCACCATTATATTATTTCTCATTTTTTCCTTTATGAGTTTATCAAATCCCATTCCTCACTTCCATCTGAGTTTTTTTTCTCTCTTAATTTTCTGTTTTTACAAAATTTTTCGTGCGGACAGCTCTAAAAGCATCTTCCATACAAGTCGAGCTCGTAAATAAAATATCAAAACATTTCATCCTGATTCTTAGAATTCCTCATAATCTTTCCCAGTTTAAACTTAATGGTGTGCTGCTAATTCCTCGCTAAATATCAACATTAGTTATTAAAATGTCTTCGGCTACTCTCGGAGGTACCATTTTACGATGTTAAGAGACATAGAATATCTAATATTTCGGTCACCATTAGAATTGTTCAAGAAGATTCGTATAGCCTCTAAACACTATGGAATTTGACGTTACTTAGGGATCTACTGCTTCTTCTGAAAATGCTTAATAGGGATCTAATTCCATGTGCCAATCATACTTGGCGAAAGGGAGCGATGGAAAAGAGATACCATCAAGTACCGTCGAGTAACGTGGCAAAGAGAGACTCAAGATTGAGAAAATTGGAAAACGCTTTGGGGGGGTCTACATCAGATATCGGATTAAAAATGACTGATGTTGATCATATAAATATATACTTTTAAAAGCTACATGTAAATTTATACCCAAAACTAATCGTAGAACTTTTTAAGTCACCGTATTAAATTTTACTTCCTTTACGAATATCGTACAGATATTTTCAGTCAAGTCATAGAAGGACAAAACGATGTACTAACCCATATATAAATACGTTAGAGATGGTTTGTCAAAGGAATTAGAAAGTAAAACAAAACCGTAACCATCGACAGTTACTAATATACCATGTGACTGTTGTTGTGCCTGAACGCCAAAAAAGTAAACATCCGGATAGAGAAAGTTCTGTTGTTATTGTCGGAATGTAGATGGAACACGAAAATAGAATATAACATTCATTCCTACGACGAAACTGAAAATGTAAACAGATAGCTACTCTATTCCTTCCTTCCTTTGCCGAATATAAATTGTTTACATGATACTATTCGGAGAAATTTACGCTCGGAATGTTTATTTACATTTTACAAACGTATTTAAAGTAGTTTTATTCGGAACTTCTTATGTACGAACTTATTAAGTACGAATAGAATAGAATATTTATACCGTAATAATAAAATATACACAAATTTTGTTGAAAAAATAGAATAGTTGCAAGATATATAGAGGAAAGGATGTATAAAAAATATGTTTAGCGAGTCAATTTCGGTTAGAAGCAGCTCGGTGTTGACAAATTAAGAGGAACAGGATGTTTACCGAATTATGTGCCGGAATGGAAACGAATTTTAAGTAAATTTGGTTACGGAATGTTCCCCTTCCATTAACAACTACAAAAAATTAAGTTTGAAAGCACAATCGATCATTATCATTATACACACAAAGAATACGCTGATAATTATCCTCCACAGCACCGAATTCTTCTTCAAATACTCATTCAAATCTTCTAAACCAGGGGTGCGCAACCTGCGGCCGTACAGTCCTATGCGGCCGAGGGCAAGTACTTAGGCGGCCGTGTTTGTGTGGACAATTGCTGTAAAACTTTTATTTTATACCAAATTAAGTAACGCAGACATTTTTTACACATGTATACCAGTAAATTGAATATGTCACATATCATACTCCATTTTTATGTGAAATTTGTATATTTTTACATAAATCATAAAGCATTATTAAGTTTACTTGGACTTACTGGCGGCCGTTCCTGAAGTAAAAAGTCTGCAGTGCGGCCGTCAATAGCGGAAAGGTTGCGCATCCCTGTTCTAAACGTTTACGCTAAAAGAATGTAAATGATTAATATGGTATATTCACTCTATTATAACATAAAATATAATTTCTTCTTGTATATATACGTAGTCACTAACGTATATTGCAAAATACATTCAAGTTCTGCAAATGAAGCTATCCTTTGCAGTAGTTTTAAGCCTTCGTTTATTATTTTTAAGATCTCAGTCAGCAGTGCGATATAAACTCGTGTGCGGTCTACGATCTGCTGTTTCATCATTTACGCTTTTAATTCCCCCGATCCATCTTACGCTGAAATCAGCATTTTCGCTGCCCTGATACAAGCTTACGTCATCTGCTTCCCTTAGAATCTCATAACTCATCTAATTCACGGCCATGATAACACTTTATGAAGGGAATAGCATTGGAAAATTTTGTATGCAATAATAGGAAAAGGGAAACTATATGCGCGTTTCGGTGAAACTCGTTTTTTTCTTTCAGTAGAATACACAAGAACACAAAGAAAAACTCTTTGTTTTTGGAGTTCTGTAAACCTTGCGGAAAAATAAAAACCAAGCCTTTTAATCCACATCATTATTCCTAGTTTGAAAACTGCAGTCCTCTGACGTCCACGGGCCTAAAAGTTTAACTTTATTAGCCTTCAAATTATTAAGAACTCAGAATAGATAGACAGGAATCGTTTTAAACTTATTGGTTATCCAAACTTTGCGTGAAGACTGCCAAGGTGTGTAAAACATAGTAGGGCAGCTGCACCTTGGTACGCCAACTTCCCATAACTTGGTTAACCGCCAAGGGTCATGCATTCTAACCGTTCCGAGGTGATACTGTCCAACTTCTTGGTTGCCTAGTTGCCAGCTTTAGAAGAAGAAGCTTAACTTGGATGGTAAAATATTATGTATCGTATTCTGGACAATGGCTCCATCCCTAAAATAAATTTCGGTTTTTGAAAGTGATGAAAACCATGATTCCTTGTTGTTTTTCATAAAATTACGACAGCATTCAATCAGGACTGATTCGGAAAACCGTTACCTTTTTATGAAGTCGTGTCAGTAATCGGCGTCTCACCTTGTGCCGTTTCAGCTTACGCTCTGTCAGAGTTATTTATTAACTTTGACAAACAAAGAACAAAGTTATGGATGTTATAATAGCTCTAGGAGTATGTTTTAAATATTCCCACAGAGGCGTTATATTAAATTTGCAATGATTAAATACTCGTCAAGACATTGAAACGTTTCTCTATTGAAATGTAAAATTATCATTATTATTGTGATTATAATTATTCAAAAAAATATTATAATATTAAACATACAAACTATAATTCAGTATTATTAAAAATTAAATTATTTAAATTTTCATTTCCAATGCTACCGTTTCATTCCCTTCAAATATTATTCATGCGATACGAACCGGTTCGTCCCTGAATTTTGATGAATCTTTAATTCAACAGGAAATGGCTCATGAAAATATTTATGCGAGATGGCAGAATATTCTCGGCAAATCTAAACCAATTTCTGAGATATGTGCACGTGTCATTTTCTATATTTCCCCTTCGAATGCAAGTTGTAACTTTTGTGAAAAACTTTTCTGTAATTTTCTACTATCCTACTTTGTATGCAAGTTATAAATTTAGAGAAAAACTTTTACGAAATTATATCCTGAATGCAAAAGAAATAACGTTCTTTTATCAATTATTTGACTTTTGTTATAATTAATTTGGATTCGTTATATTTTATATTATTGTGGGCTGAGATCAATTTTTCCAAATTATTTTAATAGTTATAGATGTAGGGCATTAGATAAATCATTATCAGATACTATGCGTGATATATTTATTTTATTCATTGAAGCTTTATGTTATAGGGTTGTAGGTTTATAGTGCTATATTTTCGAGTTGTTGATTGCCTTCTTGTAAATTAACTGATATTTATCTTGTATACAACATATACCCTAAAAAGTAAATTTAAGATACCAGTCGACTGCCCATTCCATCGAAAAATTAATTATTTTACTTATTACGAAGTAAAAATAGAGTTACACATCCTCAAAGTAAGTACCTCCATATTTCCTGTGCTATCAATCCAATCACTGATTGATTTAACGCGTTCCGTGGAAAACGAGAGTAGAAAAAATGTGTTGAGCTTTTCGATGCAACTTCTCCAGAGAAATCGATAACAGTTTGATTCACAATAATGCGTCCATAGAATAGAAAGATAGAAGATAGCTATGGTAACACACTTAGGGGAATTTGGAAAGGCGCTTAAATTGAATAAACGTGGAGTTTTCAGGGGGAGCTTAATGGAATTCTCTACATACACGAGGGTAGATTATTGACGAAAAAATTTTCGAGCGAGAGAAAATGCAATTATTTCTTAAAAGAGATGGTGATGGTGTTCAAAAATTCCGCTTTTAGTTTCGAAAAGTTAATCGCATTGGAAAGATAGTCGTTTCCAGATCTTTTATAAAATTCTAATCGGAAATGGAGATTAAAATAAACTTATGCAAATGTATAAGTCCTATTTTATTGTTTTTTACAAAAACTGTAGCAAATTGATTAAATACATTAATATCGGTTTTCTTTATTCCAAATGTACGTTGGATACACATATTAAATTAGGAAGATGGATTTTAGAAATATTATTACTCACATCATATCAAATGGAAAGGATGCTGACTCAATTCTCTTTCAACATCGATAAATCGAGTGATGTAAGATGAGCATGTAGGCTTTTCTTAATATATGTGAAGTTATAATATCTTCAAGTTAACTGCAAGGCGTATTCTAAGGAATTTATTCCCTTTTATTGAGATATATAGAGCATGGCTACTATAAATGGACACGTTTGGACACATTTAGAATAGCGCGCATTCGTGTTCTCTTGGACAGTCTTGGATTTTAATGAGAAGGCTAGAAATAGGTTCGTATTAATAGAACCATTTCTAAAGTCGAGTGGTCTTAAATGAAGGCAAACCATTAAGTGAAACGAGTAAATTGCTTTGAGTAAGAAAGGGTATTCTAAATATAAATAGTTCATTTAATATTAGCAGAGCATTATCGATATCCCAATCAATATAGGATAATCCTATTTTTGAACTGCTTTACCCAAGACCCTAACATTTAAACCGGAAGTGGAGGAAGATACGATTGAAGTATTCTGAAGATTGAAGTATTTTGAAGAATTCTCCAATGAGAGCATTTCCATAAGGATAGTACGTTTCCCTGCTACCAATATCCCCGTTAGATGGCTGATGAACTTTGCGAGTATATACACCTAGAAATATAAATACTGATATTTTCAGACCTATAAGTTCTGACTACCTTCCATATAATATAACCGCTGACTTATCAGTATTATCCGTTTTTACTTGATGAAACGCCATTAATAAATGAAACAAGGCAAAGTTTTACTTCCATTCTGAAGATGGCTAGTTAGACGAAACCGTTCGTAGATCAAAATATTAAAATAAAAATTTACCCCTATCAAAAATACGAAAAAAGGTTTTAATGCTAAATTTTATCGTGAGTTACTCACATTATTTAGTGGATTTTTCGCAAGAATATCTCATTCCATTCGAACTCTGTAACCGAAAAGAAACAGCTGAAATATTTAAGATCGGTTTTCGATGACGTGTCTCGGATTCGATTTTCGATCATTTTTCGGTTAATTTTCCGATCAATAAAGCAATAAGACAGAAAGATGTTCGTCATAAAATTGTTCATGGAACGTCTCATTATGTCGAGTATTGGTTCTAATTGCCATGAAACCCTAGAAATCAGCCTCTGTGGCGATGTTTTGAATGAAATCTCTCTTCTCATAAAGGTTTCCTCAATTACTGCTCCTTTATTGGCATCCACAGATTGATATGTAAGGGCTTCAAAATCGATCTCCTTTCCGAGAAGTCAACGATTTCTTCTCTTCATTATTTTCTCCTTGAATGCGTTACCATGACAACTTTCGTAGACGCGCAGCAATTTTCCTCTCTCAATTTATTTCTCATCAAACTCTTCTTTGCGAATTTTGAGGAGGAAAACATGAAGAAGTTCATCTCTATATAAGCAGTTTATTTTAACAGTTTCTCTGATGTCACGGTTTGTGTAAAATGAAATTTAGATGAAGTATCAAGCAAGTACATTGCATGAGAATAATTTTTTTTTAATTTAGAGAATTATTATAAGGTTCGGATAGAACCTTGGCTTTCTTGTTCTCTAGTAAACTCTGATTCCAACGTTATCTTGGTTATTCAGGGAAATTTTAAACGTATTATATATTAATATGATACATAGGTTAAAGATTTAAGTAAGCGGTCTTCCCTTAATATTATCTGCCGCCGTCGTTGCGAGAATTTTCCAATTAAGCGTATCGTTGCTTATTCCAACACGTGCTTTAGGTGATGAAGGTCTATTTTCAAAGGGTTTGTCCCCTTATTATTTATGAAATATTTAAACTTCTTTTTCTCTGTCAATATTCTAAGGCAGACTATATTGAAATGGAAATTAAATGTGTTTCCCAGGTCTAAAATATGGGAAACAGCTAGGCGCAGAGTGCAAGGCAATCCAACAGGGAGAAAGGTACCACCCACAGTCAACCACTTAGAAACGACCACTGCATCCAGCCACCAATCAAAAGAGTCCACGTCAACAAGAAGTGAAAGGGAGTAGAGCATATAAAGAAGAATATATGAGGATACATTATTGTGGCGAATGGCGGGGGGGTGTCAATACACCGATTCATCTAACTATTTATCCAATTTATTCTTCTAATTCTATCTGGGAAAAAATAACTTGGCCCATGGGGGGATCGAACCCACGACCTTCGCGTTATTAGCACGACGCTCTAACCAACTGAGCTAATGGGCCTGATGATAATGATTGTTCCACAACGAAGATCTAACTTGCCGTAATATCGTATCTGAAATCGAATACCTGCCTAGCTATTAACTGAAAGAAACAGAAGCCATGTATTGCAAATAGATTTGGAATAACAATATTTTTATATAAATTGAGAAGTTAGGAAGCTTGGCTTAGTGACTGCATTTAATACCGATTTTTCTTCGATATTAAGTCTTTTAAATTTATAATTTCAAGGTAAAATTAAAGTAGAAATTGATATGAATATTTTCAAATGTGTATGTAAAACAAACTTTATTTTCTTAATAGAATATCTACGTGAGAACAATCTGCTAAATTTTTTAAATATGGCGGACTTCCTAGAAAATATTACAAAAATAATTATAAGTTCGGCAAACACGTAACGGAAATCCAAAAATTATTTGACGATAATAAAATGAGATTTCTGTACGAGGTGTACCCAGCGAACAGTTATATGTAGAGCGAAATGTTATATGTACACTTATAAATTGAGTTTCTTTGAATCTTTACCCGTACGAACCCACCTTTTAAGTGTTCTTGAATATGTCCTGTTCTTGAATAAGTTATAGGCATTTCCATAGAATTTTGGTTTCGTAAAACGGAGAAAATAATCATCATTTTATATGAAAAAATGAATTTAAAAATCATGTAAATTATCTTCTTTTAATATTCACCTTCTATCTTATTTTGAGGAGTTAGAGAATTATGTATTTTGCAATATAAGAAAAAATATAATGACATCCAGCAGTTCTATTAATTGATTCAGAAACTCTTGTGAATTGCAATAAAAACAAAAGATTATTTCCTTTGTGTGTTTTAATGAAGTTTTAAATATCTTCACCTCAGCTTTGTTTACAAAAACCTTTTCTTGAGAGGATTTATTTCGAAGAAAGATTAGTATTAGCGAGAAAAATATCCTCCGATCCAACATGCGGGTGCTAATTTTCCTGAGAAATTCACATCTGAAATAAAGAAAAAAGACGCTTCATCGATTTATTATAATCTAAAATATTCTCAATGCTAAGGAATATTTTGTCTTTCATATAATTCAATCCAATTTGCAACATTTACATGAAAAATATGAAATATAAATATACATTCATACATATACACCTCTTCCTACATTTTTTGTTTTCTTTTTCCCAGCGAGAATTGCTAAATTTAACCTTTATAGAATACAGTCGATAGTTTAACACACTGCTATGAAACTCTTCCTTGTAAACAATGCACAGCACGAATTCTTTGTCCAAAATGGAGCCCTTTTTCTTCAGGAATGCAGTATCCTTCGTCGATACAAATTTGGTAAGCACGATAGTCTACAACGCAGGTGGACCAAATAGAAGTCGGCTAAATAGGATTACAGAAAATAACGATAAGATACGAATAAGACGGTTAATTAAAAGTTCCATACTGAGTACGAACATTATAAGTTTGGTTGAATCCTGCGTTAATGCTGTATTGTGCCCCACAATGTTCATGTGCCTCAACATTCCAATTGTATATCAACAAATACCTGAGCTGCTGACTTTTTGTTCTAAGGACGAAAGTATTACCTATTGCGACTTTCAAATGACTGTAGAGATATTATAATACAAATGGTAAAATGCGAATGTTATGTATTTATAGAATCCTATACTCATATAAGATTTGTTAAAATAACCAGCGTTTATCGGTATGTATATCCAAGCGTAACTATTATAAAAAGGGATTAAAATGTAAAACCTTCGTGGAGCGAAAAAATGTATTGATTTACGGTATAAATTCAAAATTTAAATACTGTGCGTCTCTCCATTTATTTTAATGAAATTAATAATATAAAATATCTTTTTTATTTTCATTTGATTAAAATCATTGTCCGCGTACAATTAAAAATCCATCGTATGCAAATTTGGTAGCTCGTTTCTTATGCAATAATTGTTAATGTATGATGATTGAGAGCGTATATTTCCATTAAACTCTGGTAGTGAATTCATATATTAAAATATTTTATTCATGTGCAGCTAAACGCTCCATTTGACGGGGCAACGCGAAAAAGAAAAATATTGGTTTTACGCTGCGTTGAAACTTACTCGTAAAAGAATAAATGCAATTATACCAAATCTGCAAATTGCATTCACGCCTCGTTTCAGCCTGTCACATGTAGTTAAATTTTGTGGTAAAAAGCATATTGTCAACAGAGGGCATTATATAACGAAAAATGAATGCGTATCGTTCCTCAAAGCATCATGTTTTTATGTAAAAGTTCTCTATTACTTCTCGAGAATCTTCTAAGTTAGAGCCTGTCGTAATTCATGCAAATTTTCATTTAAGCGTATTCAAATGGTTTTGTATGTTAGAAAGCGGAATCAATGACCCAAATCTATTTGGCGCTATCCCCTCTTGAGTGCTATACATGTACTCATTGAGGTCTAACTGACGGGAATTTTGGGGTATTGGCTTCAAACAGTTTTTATGCTCATTCTCCAGAAGTTGGAAGCCGCAGCTGGAGAAGGAGGGTTGTCCTCTCTTCAGCCGTTAATCTCTTTCGTGCTCTGCATCCCTTGACCTGAGTATTCTTGCGCTCCAATTGATTTCAAAAGACAATCATCGAAATCAGTTCGTAAATTTTCTGATTTTCTGTTTCTGATTCTATTTGTCTTTCCACTTTCCTAAGAACAAGAATAGATCGTTCGATCGTCTAAATACAGGTACAATGTTTTCTGGGAATATGTTGCTTGAACCGGAATGAAAGTTACCTCAGAAAAGGGATAGTCCAGAGAGTCTTGTCTGTAGGGAGGCCGGGGCTTGTTCGTAACCTTAATATCTTGAAAGTATATCGATAACAATCGTGATGTTTCCGTTCAGTGTAAATTGTACTGAATTCCTCTGCATATTCCTCGTAAAAGAGAGAGGGGGGTTACGAAACGATACAGCATTGAATGAAACAACATTTACTTTAGGGGTATTGATGAAATAAGGAGTTTATTAAAATCTTTTTTTAGATTACACTAGTTAATATACGTATTCATAAATAAGGCTGATACTACAACTTTTTAACCTTCTTTAAGTTTCACCAAACTAAATTGATTTGATTATCAAAAGTGAGTAGATCGGGTTCGTAATAAGTAAAGGATCCACCCAAAGTTCTGTTATTTTGCGCTATTATAATAATTTTTAAGATAGAAAATTAAAGTCATTCAACTATAAACTAAATGTGTAACTATAAATCCAGGACCTTTCAGAACGTCTACGGAAGAATTTTAATTCAGAGTTGGTGTAGTTATACATCTTCTTGAGGCTGTCTTAGAGTCTGTCCATTTTCTTGTTTCTTCACAAGAATGGTACTCCTTCTCAGTCAGAGAATGTTCCATCGACTGGAACAAGTTGTGTACTAAAAGGACAGATCCGATAAATATGGCTTGTTTGGAAGGATTTCCCACTTACGAGTTTCCAAGTATGTTTGTCAACGGCTGTGCTCGTACGTTGCTATTCTGCGAAATCACTTCGTTATGTCTCTAATAGCGAAGTGACCGTTACGTTCGTCTGAAACGAATCGATTGTGGACATGCAACGACACGTACTGTTTGAGCTACGCGTAGCAGTAAACCCAGTTGAAGCCTCCAAATGCGGAGCAAATGCTCTCTAGATGAAGTTGAGGCATTGCAGGCATAACCCCTCGATTTTCTATTTAAGGCTCTTAGCAGTTTATTCTCTTTCCATCTCTGTCATGATACCCAAAGAGAAAAAAATTCTCTTATTCTACCTTCTCAACGACACATCGGTTTAGAATTTTCAACATTTAACAAATAGAGAGCACAGTAAATCTTTCTTATAGGAATCCTTCCCATTGCTTCCAGACGCTTAAAAACTGCATTGTATTTAATTCTTGATTTGACTTAGCTATTTGGTAAGACTATCATGTTTTCGATTAGAGTACTAAATTTTTGATCCGTAAAAATATTTCGTATTAATTATTTTTGCTTAAGACCATATTTTTACCTTAAAAATAGAAAATAATAAAATTTTCAACTTCGATTTTCAATAATTCAATATCTAAAGAGATGGCAAAATCTATGTGAGAAGGCGTGACTTCGTGGAGTGCCACAGTAAAAAAAACAACTTTGTACATTTCCACAGAAAAAATGGTATATTACGAAACCGGTCACGAATATACCATTTTTTTCTGTGGAAATTTACAAAGTTGTTTTTATTTCTAAAGATGACTCTGACAGAACGAGGTAACAAAGTCTCCACCAGAGTTCCATGGGCTTCAGTTGCAGATTTGAAGTTGAAGTTATGCGGCCAAGTTATTTCTATTTATTTATTTTTCGATGCTCATTTAGTGATCATCACGATGCTCATTATGATCGATGTAAAGTATAAAACTTAAGGGTGTTATATGTTTCAGTTTGGTTTGAATAAAACATTGTGCAGTTAAGGTTTATGTTCAATTTTGTGATAGGCATCCTCTCTTTATAACAATGCTCTCACATATCCGCTGGAATACAGCGCCCTGTAGGTGACGGAAAATGTAAGTTCAAATCTCTGCTCTTGTCATTCCTCTCAGCTGTTAGAGAGCGACCGAAAAACCTCTCAAACGCAGTGAAATCCCTCATGGCGTGCGTATGCGAAGATGCAAAGCGACTCCTTTATTTACATCCTCTCTACCTTTAAAAAATTCTTTATTCCTTCTCCTTTAGAACATATTTCCTGCTTGATATATCTTTCTCCGTTATTAATTTATCGTCCACACATTAAAATTATGCTTAGCAAAAAATATTCAAAAAAAAAAAACTGGAGAAATTCTTTCATAGGTAACTCTGAAAAAAACCGCTTTTAATGAAGCTTGATCTAAAAATATGAAAATAGAGTAATCTTATATTAACAAATAAATATAATAGTTAATCTCTTCATGAAGAAAAGGAGAATTCACAAATGTAATAAGGGAAATCATAGCGTATAAAATTTGATGTGGGATTAAAATTTATTTTATTATTTATATTATATTTATTAATCCATATCTCAATGAAAGTGGGGGATAATTTGCTTTCAATCATCATGAGTATCATTTATCATTTAATCTACATAGTTTATTCTAGAATTCTTCTCTACAATCTGACTTTCAGAGTGGCAGAAGATGTAAACGCTAAAATACAAAATATGATACCTTTAAACTTAATTCTACAGTACGATTTTCAGAAAAGAATTACATATTTGAAATGACTCGTTTTCACTCGCATAAATTATTTTATAACCCTAATAAATATGATGATACTCATTATTATTCTATTTATGTATCATTACTTTCACATTAGCCAATAAAAATTGAAAATTAAGTATTTTCACGGTTATTATATTGCTATTATTAATTATTACATTATATATATGGTAAAATGTACGTATAAAATACGTATGTATGTATTTAAAATATTTTTGTGCTATTACAACTCGAATGTATTAAGGGAATACGAGATGCCCAAATATCCTTATTCGTTCCTACCCTTTCGGTCAAAGAAATTAGTGTAATGCAAAGATGGGCGAAGAGAAATGTAATATAATTAAATCAACATCGACAAAGGTGTATAATATAAAAAGGGTGAGAACAATTTATCTTCGGAAGTGCTACTTCATCTTCTCAAATCTAAATTATTTTTTTTTTTACATATTTCACAAACTTCTTATCCTCCAAAACTAAGTATGAACACGCTAATGTCTTAGTCAGGTGTCTAAAGGAATAAGTGAGTAGGCTCTTGTGTACAAAAAAGGATAAGATGGAGGTAAAGAATATGATGTCAGAAGGGTATAAAAAATTGCCGTAGAGTCAAACAGTGTTTATAGAAAATGGAAGGAGATACACTCTTGTAGAATGAAGATGCATTCTCCATGAAGAAAACCCTTACTTAGGATGAAAGCGTTTTATATGGGGTTAAGATTTTATGCTGAAGATATTGGAATTTTGCGATGTATATATATGAAATATAAATATGATATATGACAGAAAGAACCGTCAATTTCATTAATATGACTAGATAATAGAATATTATTTTTTATGTTTTATGTACAGAATGTGAGTATTGTAATTTATGCTAAGAAATATTTTAATAGAACTCCTAGGATGCTACATGTTAGCGTAATGGTTTGAAATTAATTTGGATAATAAGGACATAATGCAATATCTCATTTTACATTGTTTCACAACACGTCCTCAACGGACTCAAGGCAACCTAAACGATATATTTATTGTAAACTGGCACTTAAATAAATTGAAGTAACAGTGAAATTAATTTAATTTGACCGAAGAATTAGATGTAAATATGTATTATTATTCACACAATAATAGGTTTTATAATTCAGGAGTATGCCCATTAGTTACGTACACATGACTCAGTAAAGTTACATAATAAAATATAAAAAAATTCTTTAATGGAAATATAAACCAATTAGAACCCTGAAGCTTACGTGACTCCGTGGCGCAACGGTAGCGCGTCTGACTCCAGATCAGAAGGTTGCGTGTTCAAATCACGTCGGGGTCAAATTTTTTGCGATATGGCTCCATAAGCGCGAGAGCAATTAACATGAATAAAAATAATTTCTATGTATGTAAATAGTATACTCGTTATATGTATTTACTGTCGTAAGGGATGTACCGTCAATCAACTTTCCTCATCACATTTCGAGCTAACTCTTTAACCTTGGCCTACCCACCAATTCTCTTTTCTCGTGTTTGCTCCACAGAGTTGGTGTAGTTTTACTATAGTTTCGTATGGCAAATAAGAGACGCGCCTTATAATAAAATTTTAATGAAAAACTTATTTTTCTTGAATGATGATTTTTTACATTTCTATGCAATCCTTTTTCCATACCCAGTACGGATAGGACATCAAGTGACAAACGCTAAATATCCTAATTCAACCGAAAAAGCAGTCGGACTATTCATGATTTATTATTTAAGCATTTCTTTATTTTATTAATTTCTGTTTTAATTATAATTTAGAGGAGTTTTAGACCTTGCAATCTTGTGAATATTAATCATTATTTTCTGTACATTTTCTGTCACATATTCATTAAATGCTCAATAATTCAAACAATTAGTGAGTTCTACAATGGAAATGTGTCAAATCAAAGAAATATGTTTAAAAACTTACACTTTTGGAAATATTTACAGATTATAGTACTTGGAAATAGATGAAAAATTTATAATTTGAGCTTTAAGCTACAACCTTTCCGCATCCCTGTATTTTTCGTGTATTTACTGTACGATCTTCAAGGCGGTGAGCCTAAAGATGAATGTGGTTTGCGTATTGGAATAAGAACATAATTTAAATTTTATTAATTATTAAATAATATTAATAATCTTAATGAAGCTATCAATTATTGCTTCTCTCTCTTCCATATTCTTCAAATACATATTATATACATTTACACATATTCGTTCGAATTCTACACAGCTAAATCTTATACAAAGTTAAGGTTGGTATTTAACAATTTCACATTGTGATTCTCAGTGAAGGGATTTTATGAGATTAATAGGGATGGATTTTCCATTAATGAGTTATTTCCCCAGATTGTACTCGATACATTAAACAAGTAGAACATTAGATCGTTCTTTTCCTTTCTCCGCCTTAAGGTACGCTGTTGAGCAAATTACATAGTATCAATGTAAAATGTAACGCAATATCAATGAACCTTGGTATCATACCTTCTTTAAGAACTCTCAGAGGGCAAATAAAAACTCACTGTTGCAATATCGTGGCACATTAATATTTACGTGAATCTGCAGCTGCGAGCGTCGGTGCACCCAACTCGTGTGTGGAGTCTCGATTCTACTCGTATCTTACAACAATTTTACCTTTACCTGGTGTCTGGCCTAACTCCATACCCAATGCGAATTTTATTATTTATAGTTTGATAGTTAAAAATACATGTTTCAGAACGAGAGAAATGAATTCAAAACTTCGTATTATTGAAACTTGACTGTCAGCGGTGGGATTGTTATTTAGTTTCCCCAGCGACCAACACCCTCACTAATGTCTCTCGGCAAGATGCAGAATGAGTTATCTGTAATATCCGGCGACTCGTCTCCTAGAAAATTGTAATTAAGCACGTACCATCGCAGGCACCCTTCTAGAGCCGAGAATAAGGAAGTATGTAGGAGCTCCAGGCGATACGGACAGTCCTTTGGGTTGTCAAGGAGATGAGAGTCGCCTCGCGAGAGCGGTTAGGTGGATTCCGCGCTTGTATTCCAGACACTGGGAAAGCCAGTAGTAGTAGTTAGTTTCCGCCGGCTCGTCCACCTCTGGACAAGTGAAGCGTAATAAAGTATTTACGGGATTCTTGTCCTTTGATTGTACATTGTATTATATTTCTTTAAGCTCCCAATCTCACGACGGCAATACTTCTCAATCAATTTTCATCAATACTCTAGCAAATTTAGCTTTTTGTATCCGCTAATTTTGAACTGCCATTTTAATCTGTCTACTTGATGGTTTAAAAATTTTTCACATATCAGGATTATAATTTTCTAGTAGAAAATACATTCGTCTTATTGAAGAGCAATTTATATTACTTTCTTGTGGATATAATCTCATAAATAAAAGCTCCTATGTGAATGTAGCCCGTCTTTTAAAGAGTAAGTACCTACATAGATTGTTAAGATGTCTACGATTAATTTTTCCTTTTAATAAATATGCCCCTCCTCGATTCGAGCAATCAGTTTTTCATTTTTTTATTATAAAAGTTAGAGGAAATATATTTTGTAAAAGGCTTCCTCCATTGATCAGTATACGGAGATAAATTAAAGATATTAGGAAAGGCTGTATTGTTTGAAAAATTCAGAGAAGAAGAATGGAAACTTTTGGCAATAATTGGTGGAACTTATTCATCATAATGATAAAAAAAATTGACCAAGTCCACAGAAGAGAATATTATTTTTAAAATCCTTTTTCCATTAATTCAAAGGAGGTATGCTATAAAAAGATGAAGCTGATACTATGTACGTAACCTAGTGTATTTTATGCACTAAGATAGTGGAAATAATAGAAAATAGTTAATAGAGCGAGTGATTCAAATAAATTTTCCACGGACAATAATAGAAAGTATTAGTAGCAATACTGTTTGCGGAATTTCTCTAAGAACTTTCAATTTTATCTCAAAAATAGGCATAGTATACTTGGAATATGGAAGTTTTAGATCTGAAAAGTTAAACTTTCAATTAAAAAAGCATCCTATGGTTCAGTAACTGAGATAAATTAATAAAAAATTCTGCTCTGTATGCGAGTTAAACAATAATTTCCAGACAAGATTCTCAAACATCCAAATTAATATAAACTTTTCCAGCGGAAAAATAAACAGTCATCCTCAATGGTGGGAATTCAAACAGCTTCAGCGACGACAGTTTAAACTGGAAACATCTACAGAAATGAAAAATCTCTGTTTGCCTTGTGATTGAAAGGGAATCAAATACGAGAGCATTGCACATATAACCAACGTAATATTTGTCATGGCTATTCCAAGTTTGATTACACTTTAAATGTCAATAACATTTATTTCTGTAATTAGTCGAAATAGAAGTAGAAGCCGTTATTTGACGAGTATGGATAGTGTAATAATGATGGTTGTCACATAGGAAGTTGGGATTCACGTATTTGATTGGCATTTCGAAGGATTGATTTAAAGGGTGAAAGGATGATACTTTAATATCACGTAATATTTTACGAGTAAAAGTTACACTACTGTTGAAGCAATTTCTCTCGATTAACAAACAGCCGTCTCTTATAGTGCAAATGGCACTGAAAATAGCTTTATGGACTTTAAATATTTGTCGCTAAAGAGTTGTCAATCAACCTAATGACTAAAAATGTGGTTTTTCAGTAATTAGGACGTCAAGTTGTTGGATGGATCGCCTTTTTAACATTAACATAAAAAATACATATTATAGTAGTTAGGTAAGAAGAAGCTCTTGCAATAGATTCTGCTCCTACGATAAAAGCCATGATGATATTATATAAATTAAACCTTACTATACGGAATATTCTAAAGAGAAGGAAGATAATATATATGTAAAAGTAAATAACTTAAACAGCTGCTTGAAATGTTATACTGTTTTGGGACTCTGAATTATCCTTTCGTAATGACGCGTCATGGAGAGAACATGGCGTCATGACGTCATGTTCTCTCCATCTCCCGAAAGAAGGCCACACCACCCGCTGAACATCCGACTTTGGTAGTCTTTCGTAACACAACTCCATTCACCGCCCACAACGCGAAGATGATTCGTTTGGAGATTTTCTATGAGATGAGGATGTATATTATTCAAATGAAGTGGTCCTCTGTTTACGAACGGAATTCGAAACGGAAGCAGATATATTTCTCTCAAACTTCAAAACTCGAAAAGATCGCGAACTAACCTGAATATTATAATACGATAAACAATAATTAATTAATAAATAACATTATAATATAATGAAAAATATATTTTTGCATGAAAAAGACAAATGAAAGAACACTCTGATAAGTAGGAAAGAAATCGGCTAGCAACATCCTAATTTCAGACATTCGTAGAATTTGTTAGAATTAAATATTTGTGTGGATACAAACATTCAATATAAATAGATAATATCTTTAGTAAGGAACGTATTTATTTAATAAACTAATCCATCGCTTTGAAATATTTCTTTGATGCGTTAATAGACGTCCTTGATTACGCAAAATATGTCTGGACTTGATGGCGTCCCTTTCAATTAAGTGAAACACGCAGACTTCCGATGGTATCATGAAGATTGTTGGCAAGTAATATTTTTTGGATCTTAACGTTCGGCGGTTGACGCACTCTGACCACCATTTTTACGTTGACTGAATTGTGTGGGTGGGCCTTCTAGAAAACACGTTCTTTGCAGACGATGCAAGTCCAGAAAAATACGACAACCATTTTCACAAAGGAATTACATAATATAACTCGTTTTCATACACATAAATTATTTTTTAGCACTAATAAATATGATAACTAATATCATTATTATTCTATTATTGTATTATTAATTTCACAGAAGCCAATAAAAATCGGAAATTAAAAATTTTGATTGCGGTTATTATGTTATGTTTGGTATGTTATGATAAAATATTCTTGTGCAATTACAACTCAAATGAATTGAAGAAATTTCAAAAATTTTATTCTTAAACATTTTCTCATCTCAAACGAATTACGATAGTAATTAGAGGACATACTCTGTTGTTCGTTTAACGGGATCGATACTGATTTAATTTAGGATAATTCTAGAGGAAATGATGCAGTTCAGGAGACGAAGGCTTAGTTTATCGCGGAAAGAGTTCTTTTTGGAGGGAGTTGAGTTCCAAAGCTATTATTTTGTTAACGACTTTCCCGGAAGTAATTGTCAAATCTAATATTACTCTTACGTTCCAAAGGGTTCAGTTTTAGTCATTTTGTTCCATTAACGGCGTATTTGAAAGAAAAGAAGTGGAATATCGGAAGCTGTTGAGATATTTAGAAGAACGGGTGTCGGAGAATTTCATTAAGGAAGGAATTCTATTTTTATCAACCTGATAATTAAATTTCATTCTGCTCCATGTCACTCTAGATTTTTGTATTTTGTTCGCATACTTGGTGTGATGATATTTTATTATTCGATCTTTAGTTCTGAGTAGGAAATTGGGTTTTTTCATATTTATAACATAATACATTAAAGAAGGTTCAAGTACACATTATGTAAAGGCGTAATAAATTTGTCGAAAATGTTTATTTAAACATTTTAAACCTTCCCTATCAATTATAATATTATTGTTAATAATAACATTAAACCCAATATTAAAATCTTCCTCTTTCATGTTCCGCTTTCATTATATTTTAGATCTTGATGCTTATAAAAATTGTTTGTTAATGTTTTTTTTTAAAGAAAGAGTTATCTTATCACACTATTACCTGCCGTATTGTGCAAAATTCTACTGCCTTCCGCTTAAAATTAGATTTAATAGATTAAAACCGGTTTTGTATACCAGTAACCGTTTTTCTATTACATTTCAATTTCAAGTGATGCTCCAATAATAAATTAAAATTTTATTTGACTCATTTATGGATCGCATTAGTTGATAAAGAATTTCGATTAATTACAAAAACTGATATTTTGGTGCACCTTCTGTAACGCACTTTTCCCAATCGTACATAGTATGTGCAATATCTCAAACATATGAAAGGAATTTTTAAAACTGTCAATTTGCATGGTCTCTATATCAGAATTAGAATACTGTGCCATAATGGGAAATGTTTCCCTCAATATATGGGTATCGTATTCCAGAAATTGATTTTCATGAGAAAAGAGACGAAAATGGTTTCGCGCGGACTTTAGAACGGATAACGAGTGAACTAAGCGAACAAAACTCTCAAATCTTCTTTTATTTCAAATAATTGTTACTTTATTTACTATCCATCTATTTATTTAACAAGGACCACACAAACATCCATTTCCAGGACAACTACTTTTTTGTTTCTAAACTTAGCAACGGACGTTTACAAATATCCATACCCTGGGGAAAATTTCCTCCTCTCCCAGGATTTCAACCCAGGACCTCAACGTTATAAATATAGCTCACCAATCACTCCGTTTAGTTTAACCAAGGAGGCCGACATTATTATCATCGTAAGCTCTTTAGGGAGACAGAAGAAACCAACTAGTACAGTTTTAAAATTACAGTGATGCCTGTGTGGTTAGGATATTAGTCTTATAACGTTACATCCTCGCCCCTGCCTCTCGGACGGGCAAAATGTTGATCCGGCTGCTTCATGATTGTGCGTTGCGAAAAAGGTTGCGACTCCGTCCCGTCGCCCTCCCAGATGGTGAGGGTCGGTCTTCTTTTAAGTGCACGTCTCGTCCCGTCGCAGGCGCCCTTCTGGAGCTTGAAGGGGGGCGCTCCAGAAGAAGAATCAGTTGTTCTGTTTCTGGGCAGGCTGGTGTCGCCATGAGTAAGCGACCTGTGCGTGGATCATGGGTTTGGTGTTCGTGGGAGACCGAGTGGATTTCGCGTTTGGAGTTCGCTGGGGATTCCAGCAGCGTGCTGCCGACCCATAAGGTTCGGACCCGTCTAGTTTATACAATGTCACGATGATACTTGTTTGTTCGCGATATAAAGCAAGGATAAGATTAAAAATTCGCTAATTTTGTTACCTAGTATGTTTATTTTATGCTATAACAAAGGAGATGAAGATTTTAAACCTGTCCTTTCAAATTTTGCCGAAAGAATAAATGTAAAGAAGCTTTTTCATCAGAATTATGATGACCTTTCTTTAAAAGTCGAAGTAAATTTGTTACGATTAAACATTTTCTCTATGATCTCCTCAGTGATCTCAAAATTGTTCAAAATCTTGAAAAAGATCGTTCTTTGTTTCACGCGCAATGTCCAGTTTCTTTCCTTACACTCCCCTTTCGCGAATCTACAAGAAGAGGAAGTATACATTATCTTCCAGTCGCTGTGAGAACGGACTTCCTGTGATTTCGCAAGAGAAAAGAAACGGCTAAAGGTCAAAAGGGAAATAAAATGTACTCAGGTGTCGCGGCGGAAAAGGAGTAGAAGGATCGACCACTTAACAGCAGAATCCGACCCTAAATAACTCCCAACCCATGGGCGATTTTTATCTTGGTCTCAACTACTACAGTATACAAGTACGAACCGAAATTTCTCGGAATACAATTAGAATTCATCCGGAAACAAGAAGAATTCATATTCAGTATTCTAGAGGGCAAAAATCTGTTGTTAATAATTCCTCTAGACTGAGGAGAATCTGATAAAAAGTCTTAAAATTAAGGGAATAAACTAATTTCTCTAGTCTTGTTGTAAAGATATTGAAAGTTATCAAGTTAAGAAAGCCTACACCTTTAATCATCTTAAATATTTTTGCCAAATATAGATTTTTCATTTCATTCATCAGAGATTAATTTGCGATCGAATATTGTAATAAAAAAGTGGAAGGAGTTAATATCAAATATACTAAGTTGTCCTCACGACATTTAAATTAGACATATTTTCTTTCGACATTGTACTTCTCGATGATGACTCAAAACATTAACGAGAGTTTTGAGCGATAAGCAGAAGAGCATATAATAAGCAATTTAAAATTAGATGTACATTAATTGGATATTTCGTCAGAATCTAATCAAACTTTGATGATCAGAAACAAATTCCGTAGGAATCACGGGACTGAATAAAGTACATAATTGGATACGCGCGAACAGTGATATTAAAGGTGTTTATTCAGTTCGCTGATCCGTTAACGAATCTTTTGATTCGAAATCTTAAACGAAATTTTAAGCGAATAAGTTAATGAGGAAATTGATCCTTTTAGTACTCATCTCACGCTTTAATTAGATTTTTTTTCCATTTGTTATTCTTGAATACATAATCCTTAGTTTTACGATAGAAAGTCGAGTGATGCAACTAGCAAAAGAAAAGATAGATATATAGAATTTTCGATTACCTATCATTAGAATAATATTATAAATCATTTCAGAATAGTAATATATTTTTACTTTAAAACTTTGCAAATCTAATTATGCGATCTGTTATTACAACCACGTAACGTAAAGCCCATATTTTATATAAAGTATCTAATCTACGATTAATCTAACAAGTATATGTATCTTCAAACTTTGCTGCGGAATATTTTTATACAAAGCTTATCTCTATGACAGGGCTTATAAAAACATGAATTTAAACTATATGCATTAATTAATTACACACGCATATATTCAACGAAATAGTATTGATGGATGAGATTATTTAACTGTTTCATTTTAGAGAAACAGAAAGATAATGAACAATATAGTTGAATTAAATGTTTAGAAAAGAATGAACTTCCTGCACAAGGTAAAATAAATTTACTTTCCCTCTTTTACCATTAAACCATTTCCTCGATCAACCCCATTGAAGCAGTTTCAAACGAAGTATTGTTCTTTTAGAGACGACGATAGTCTGCATTCTTCCTCGTATTATATTCTTGCTATCCCTCAGGAAACCAGGCATTCTTCAAACGGAACTATTCATCAATACCACATAAATGCCTGTCACTGACTGTGCGCGTCACAGTGATTGATGGTGAATGGCAGTACTCCTGTAATTCAACCGTGAAGTGATTCAATCACAATTCAACTTCGGAAGCTCAGAAATAAAGAGTACAGAAATATCTTTTGTTGAAAGGGTTTTGTTGGAGGAAAGTAACATTTCTAAAATGAAGGATAACTATTTTAATACAAATATGTAAGTAAGGGATACACAAATCGGCGATTACATATTTTAAAACTTATTGGGATGTCTGTTGAATCGATAAAATGTATTTTTATTTTTCATCGTTTTTTCTCTCGACTGTAACTGGATGAGATTTCATAGAAATAAGAATGTATTTGTTGTGAATGTTAGAGATATGATGATTAGAGAACATATAAATCCCATAAGAAGATAATTTTCATATTTAAAAAGCTACATTCTTTTCCCTAGAAGGATCAACCTTTAGCCATCTAGGGATAGTGAATTAATAGAAATTGGGAAAATCATCTTTTAATTAAACGTTTTCTTTCTTTTCCCTTGCAAGAAATGTATTCGACAAGCTTTAGACTGTCCGATTTAGAGGATAACCATTAGCAATAGAAATGTGCTGTGGCATATTAGAGACCTCGTGAAGACCTTCCTTCAACTGCTTAGTTAGCTTCTGCTGCTTATGAGAAACGAACGTATATACGCACATCGTCTTCACTGACAAGTGAGATTACAATGAAGGCTTTGATTTTCAACGTTTGTTATTTGTTCGAACGTTTTAAGAGACGGAGTGTTTGGCTAAGGAGAAGATAGATAAGCATTCTTGTACCACTAGATCTCTTGGGGGAATAGCAAGCACTATTATGATTGTCTCCTCATCTTACTGAGTGAGTGATATTCAGCGAAATTCTATTGTATACATATTGTAAACATATATTTACCTTCTAAGCTGTACTATATTGAACATTTTCCACCGTTTTCTTTTCCTGAAGTGATGAATTTCATGAGTTTTTTTAGCATTGTACCATTGTTTTTCTTAATCGAAAACTTTAAAATATTTTTTATTATTATCTCTTGAAATTTTATCTGAACGAGGAACTTTCCTTAGGAAATAACTCATCTTTGATTTTCAACTATTTTCCGTTTCAAACTTTTCACGATCTAACCAATTTTGTGAGATTTTTCACTAGTCCTTTCGTGAAATGAGTTCTTCTGTGCAATTGCATCATTTAGTATGTCTAAAATTTTTCCTTCAAACGAGTAATTCCCAGCGATTCTTTTTTTCCATTCTTCCCTAGTATTTTTCTTGAAATGAGAATTTTCTGTTATTGTATTTATTATCAGTCTTCGTCGCGTTGGACGAATCATCTATCGAAACGAAAAAGAAATTCTTGGCTCCGCTCTTAGCGTAATTTTCGTCGGAAGCATTTCATCATTTATCTCCCGCGACAAAACAGTGAATATCAGAATTCATTTCTTTTCATTTGATTCATTCGCTTTCAGGGTTATTGTACATCGTTCATCAGGCTGCAAGGAGATTAGGAAACCGATTGGTCTAAACCGAATCGTTCGGAAAGGTTTTCATAATTCTATTAATTCATACCCCTCAAGAATATAATAAAATTATTCACTTTCTTCATCTAGCTAGATCTCCCTAAAACCATCACCATATCGCAGTCACCAATGTGACGCGATGGAATGCATTTTGTGCACGTGAAATATAGAAACGCATACGTGCGTTCATAGCACTTAAAGGGATCAGAGCACCTCAGCAGTATTTGCCTTCGACCATCTGCGTTCTTCATTTAGTCGTTGGAAACCAGAAAAAGAACTTGAAGACCTTAGTCCAGGGTCTTCTGCAAAAGAAAATGCTCCCATTGCAAAAAGGATCAGATTATAAAAGTCGAAAAAGAGAGTTCTGCAATAGAAGTATGTGGCTACGTGAGTTTTCATATTGAAACACGAATATTTAACCCTTTCGTAAAGACTTATTCAAAGATTATGACCATTTTCCTTCAAAGATGTAATATTTTTTCAATTAATCATTTAAAGCTTTCGCAAAGCGATTATACTTCTTAATTTTCATCAGTGAGAAAAGATTTAAAATCTTAGAATAATTAGTCTTTAATCGTTGCAATATGTGAACTTGAATTTTCATTTGAAAATTTAAATTTAATACGTGATCATTCTATAATGTATTTGCAACATATTTTTTATAATTTAAAATTTTTAATTCGTATTCAAATTTTTTGTCCATAATTAAAAATGGAAATTAGATCTTGAAATTGATCTTTATAAATTTATGAAAAGAAATAGGATTTCTGATGATAATGCAATGTATGCAACCCTTGTCTTAACATGCCATCTACTAGTTTTCTGATGATGTGGAAGGATGAAGCAATTGGCATTAGATTAGTCTTGATTAGACTCGTATATATCGTATGCTATCATTTATTATAATAAACTTGTAAGAGTACTCGTTAGGAAGATTGTAGAGTCTGGTTTCGGAATTTTATAGGTCCAATGTGAATGGAAAACTGATAGGGTTCATAAAAAAGGAAACTAATTGGATCTTAATGTTAGTAGCCGTGATCAGGGGAGAAAGACGAAAATACGAAGGTTCAGCTAAAAAATTCTTCTTTTGAGATACGAGCTCTGAAATAATGAATATTGTCTCCACATTCTAGAAAGATGAGAGGGAAATATAAATCGATACAAAAAGAGTTAGTCATCTGATCGCAGCTAAAAAAATAAAATACTGTGTCTGACTACAATCTAAGAAGTATTAATCAAGGAAATTTCACTAATTGAATTCCTCCAAAAAGAACTATTATATTTCTAAAATTCCAAAATCTTGTACATAAGAATAGATGGCTTGAAATATAGATTTATATTATTTACACCTAAAATATTTCAAGTTAAAATTGAAGGTAGAAAATAAAGAGAACAGAGTTGGATATGCGCTGATATATTTAAACTTAAATAGTAGACAAGTGCATTTCGAAAAGTCACCACTCAAGTACAAGGAGCTAATTAATTACACATAAGTATTAAGTTTGTAATTAAATGCAATTTTATTGTTCGAACGTAAGAAGAGAAATTTTTAAAGTGTTAAAATCCTTACGTTATTAATTGCATCTTTGTCGTTACATAGATGAAAGATTATTAATGATCTTATTTATCATCGCAGAAGAAAAAAAAATTGGGAAACTTTTAGCTTATTATACTAAACAATATTACTATAACCACTATATTCATATCTTCATAAATTGCCACATCAAAGATAGAAATATTTTATTTGAAATTTCCGAATAAAAAATTTCGAAGAAATAAATTCGAAGCAGGTATCCTATAAGGAGTGATTCTTCTATTTTTTAGAATTTCTCACGAAGTCCAACTAACAAGAACTTTAACGAGATTGGCCATCTTCTGTTAAAAAGAAGAAGAATGAATTTCCTTCGACATCCACCAGTCCGAAAACACTAACGAGACGAGTTCGTGAGAAGTTCTCTCATACAGTTTATTACAATGATTCATTTTTCAGAAAATTGTCTCCAAATATCAGCGATCAACATACGTCTTATTCCCCTAATTAGTGCTTCCCATCTCATCTCCGTCTTATGTTCGATAATGAAAAATAAATAAGCATAAATTTACGAAAAATATACATTCAACAGTGAAATACATTGCACATTTAAAAAAATATATTATATATATCTTTCCTTTATAGAACCCTATTTTCAAGAAAAAAAGGACTTTGAATTTGGTGTTTAAAAAATAATTTATTTTTACGTATTTCGACTCCCTGGGTCTTTATAAAGCACTGAAGTAATTAAGTTATTCGAATTAGGCTAATCGTAGGGGAAATCCATGATGTGAAATGAAGGAAATAAGAGGGTAAAATTACTACTGTTTCTAAACTCTTAGAATAAGTAAATATTCACAATATATCAATGTATAGAAAGAATATGTATGCTCCCAATCATAAAATTAAATTATTTTATAGAATTTTAAGTACAAAGATATAATGTTCCTGAAAATAGGCAATATTTTACCAATAATTATGTTTCTATCATAATAAAGGTATATTATCAGAAAGAGAAGGAATTCTACTCCGATATCGAATTTTTATCTTTAATAGCATAACTATTTTAAGTGTAAAAGTACTTTATCTTATAACGTGTAAGTACATATTTTCATTACATTATTAATCTCTATTTACACATAAAATAATATGTCAAAATACCAATATATATATTCTATTTGTGTCCCATAGATTGCAAGAACAAAGGGTATTAACCGTTTGTTTTCCAGAGGATTCTCATCGAATCCAAGGCTCCAGTGGCGCAATTGGTTAGCGCACGGTACTTATAAGACAGTGTCCGAGCTATGCCGGGGTTGTGAGTTCGAGCCTCACCTGGAGCATTATTTATTTTGCACAAAACACTGTTGATTTTGCGTTGCTCCCTCCCATGTTATTCGCTTCTCAGAGTAGTTTGGGGTGTTTATTTTCTATATCCCTCCACCGGTACTACTAATTTTAACGACTGAATAGAATCGAAGCAAAATATATAGATAAATATAATTTTTCTTTATTGAAGATGAAAAAAAAATTTAAACATGCATTTCTTTTTCAGAAATAAAATCTCAACAAACTGATGCATGATTAATGCATAAAATGAGCGATTTCTTAAAGGTAGCGGTATTTTGTTTTCGAATCTTCGATTATGAATCATTATTACTTTTATGCTAGAGGCTATTAAACCCGAGAGCGTAGTCTAGATGGATTGGAAACTCGCTCTCGGGTATAAAAGTCAAAAACTAAAGTTCCGTTCGAGATATCGGCTCAGAATAGCCTGTAAACGAAAATAAAAATATTTATCTCAGTTTTCATCGCCACAAGTTTTTTGTAACGCCAGAAACAAATAGTTCTAGGCGATGTATAAACTGCACAGACCGATCAAAGTTTTCGAAGGTTGCGTTCCCTTAAATTATTTTTTACTAAGATATGTTTACTCAAAAACTAGTATCATTCTACTTTTATGTATTCATAAAACATATAGAGTAAATCAAGAAAAAACTAGCATTTTATGCTGAATAGATTGAAAGCAATGGAAATATTTATAATATTCTTACAAACGCAGCTATTTGTTTCATTCCGCTGTTAAATTCATTATTTTGCTACAAAGATGTTAAAATGTCGTCGATATACAATTTTATTTTAATTCAATTTCACCGGAATTAAAATAAAATAGACCAAACTAAGCTGAAGATATAAATATTATTCGTCCGGCCAGACTTATTAAATCAGACCCGGGGAGGCTACCTTGGTGACTCATGGCAGTTTACGTGCATTTATTTACCTATAGCTTCCCATACTGCCTTGTTTTGTGCCACGCACTACAGACTTTGTATTATGGGCCAATGATTTTGAGCAGATTTGATTAGAAGGCACATTAACATTCGATTACTATCTTCAAAACGATTTAATGGATAGATGAATCGAAAAATTTATATAATGATGAATGATCAAAACATGGTTTACGGACAGAGACCGGAACAGGGTGATAACTGAATCATTTAAACAATTCTAGTACAATCAACTTAAAAAGGTTGCATTCCAATGTCTTCTTAACTTCGTATCTCTATTCTTCCCCATGAGATCGAAGTTATTTACTTCGTTGTTAATATTTATTCTAAGATAAAAATTTGCTCCAGGTGAGGCTCGAACTCACAACCCCGGCATTGCTCGGACACTGTCTTATAAGTACCGTGCGCTAACCAATTGCGCCACTGGAGCCTTGGATTCGATGAGAATCCTCTGGAAACCCATTCTTTTTTTATTAACCCTTTGTCCTCACTATCTAAGGGACAAAAAATAGAATATATATTGCTATTTTGACATCCGATATGATTCAAAGCGTTAACCGAAAATTTTATTGAATGGAAAAAAGTTGAATCTGTAACCGCTCCCAAGAGCTGGGAAAAATCGATAACAAAACCCATAGAGGGTACTCTTGCATATAAATATTATGGCACCCTCTTTTCCTATAAGTATCGGTCCTTTTAAAGGGGTTAGTCTCACGAGAAATAGAAAGAACGGTCAAGGAAATAGTAATGATGCATGTCACATTTAGAAATTAACATAAAATTTTCAACGTAGTATTCTGATAGTATTTTGAGTTCCTGTCAATCATACGGACCTTTTTTTAGCTGTTATCGTACTTCAGAGGTCAAATAAATATTTATTGAATAAGAAATTGCTGGCAAATGAAAAATCGATAATATTCACTTCATTCTTAATATGATGAAGGATATTTTATACTAAGAATAGGTTACCGTAAGCTAGGACAGGAACCCGTAACTTCTTGTTCAAAAGAGATAAAAAAAAGACTAGGAACCATAGACTCGCCTATATCTCTCCTTCCGGTATTATCGAACCGGTTAACTCCAATTCGATAACCTATCAACCACTACAGGAAATGAATGCTAGACTAAAAAAGATAGGATTATACGGTTTTCTACGCTACCCTAACAATAACTATTACCAAAAACTCTGTAAGAAGATCATTTCTGTTGGTGTCAGACACGAAAATAACTCAAAAACGAATATTATATATTATTTTTCTTTTCCGTTGTAATAACCGTAGTTCTGGTAATTACATTTTCAAATAATTGAGATTTTCAGTTTTACTGTGGTAAATTGATTGCAACAATATAGCTATTCATTTCTTAGTATAAATAATTTATATTTTATCAAGCTGCATTTCAGATTATTTTACGAAAAGCAACTTGATTATTTAGTTGATTATGAACAGCATTTATTTATAGATATAAGTTCAAATATACCTAATTTATATTTATTAAAATTTTAGAATATTGGTAGTGATTTCCAGATTGTTTTTTCTGTAACATTCCAGACCCATCTCATCTTGTTCAACTCCTTTTCCGCTTACGCGTCCAACATGTTTCGTATGCTGAGGTTGAAGTTCCCTACCTAAGAACCATACTTGCTGCTTTTAAAGTATTTCCTTAGATATTAATTGTATATAATACTTGTTTATAAGGTCATCATTTTGTGATCATATTCAGCTATACGAATATACGTAATTTCGATAACCGTTACGCATTGTTATCCTTATCCTGAAGATTACACAGAAATGCTTCTACGACCATATTGAAGTCCATCCAATCGGAATGATATGAATCGCAATTAAGCTTTCCCTCGGAACACAACGTAGAGAAAATAGTATTAGAGTACAAGTTCTGTACGAAGTAGAGTTTAAACAGATACAAGTTTGTCTACACAATCTTGGTCTGGAGTACAATAACATTTAGTTCACCTTTTAATAGTTCGGGTGTGGCTGCACTTTCTGGCCATCGTCCGCATAGTTCGTCTATGAGGTTTCTCTTCGAGAGATGTGCGACTATGTTTTGAATTCAGCAGCCCACTTTTATACTGCTGACATTGGATTAGAGTCTTCGTACAATTCTGTCAACTTGGGATGAATTTCCTTTCGGTTTAATCCATCTAAAGAAAAGAATTTTACTGCCGTAAAATGTTACCGTACATGAATTATAACGAAAGAAGTTTACTGAAACAATAGAAGTAGGCAAACTGCTTGAGAGAACAACTGGAAACTTGTCTTACGTACTAAAGACGTGTGCAGTCAGGCAGGGATCGTAAAGTTTCGCTAACTGGAACGGCTTCTTTGTGTCGGTACGAGAACTTTTATACCTTACCTTGGTACCAAGCTCATTGCCTGAGTTTGACCCATATTTGAAGTTGGTAATGGCAGTATTCCGTTAGAGAAGTAATTTTCTTCTTGAAGTGTGTTGCAGGCAGTTTCCATGGCGATGGAGGGATAATATGACTGCGAAAGATGAGAAAAGGAGGAAGAAATTCGATAGGAAATTCGATTTTCTGACGCTGGAGGTAACTTGAGTCTCCCCCAACCCATAATTTTGAACACATTCCCAAAACGACTCATAAATTAGGGCAAAGAAAATTCATGTTCTATTTTTTATTACTTGGAAAGGTTTTCGTGTCTGTGGTTGAATGTGAATTGCAGATACTGCTGCCAGAACTCCAGTTCAAACGAAATTGAGAGTATCCAAATCTTTTTATGCGGTCATTTAAAACAATGATATAATTTCAAATGATAATTCCAAAAGAATATGAGATGCATGATAACGTATGTGTTGATTCTGAACGCGTATAGACTTTATTAACAGGATTTTATTTTAATGTCATAGTTTTATTTCTTATCCTAGATTGCGATGTTTACTGTTCAGTTTTTGTTAGTTTGTTTTTCATTAACTTTATTCTGTTTAGCGCTAGCTTAAATGGTTCTATCAGTATTAACCTTTTTTGTTTACGAATAATTATATCTATAAACTTCGTTAATATATTATGTTTTACGGCGATTTAATGTTGAGGGAATTTTTATTTCAAACTAATCTCCTAAGCAAAATAGTTAAAGCTATATTACTAAAAGGGAAAGGAAATCTATTGAGTGAGGATGAAGCAAACCTATGTCGCACAATATCAATTATAGAGGTATGGTGATCGCTTTAGCATAGAAGTGTCATTTTTAGAAGTCCTTTGTAAGAACGTATGCTGCAAAAGGAAACACCATGAAAGGAAGCTCCGCGAATCAACGGAGGAAAAGGCTACTCTAGAAAAGGAAAATTCACCATTAATTCCGTTCGATGACCAAATAGAGTTACAGATTCCTTTAATCAAAATAATTATGCAAACAAAAGTACTAATTATCTTTCAGAATTGAAGAAAAAGTTAATATGAAAGGGTTATTATTTCAGTTTTAGTAACAATTTAAATGGTTTTAAGAACGTTTACGGATTACTATTTAATTTTATCAACTAAATTATTGCAAACGATTCCTGATACGTAAAAACTCTAAAACGAATTATTTTGAAGATTTTTTCCAAGCTGTGAGATAAATCTTCAGATATAAGGAATTAATTCTCATCCCGAGCAGCACAAATATGAATAAGTATGTTATAAGCATTGATAAAAGAATATTATATTTTATGTAAACAGTAAATACTTTTACGAAAAAGAATTTTGGTGGCCTAAACTTCGTCTTATTACGTCTTCATAAACTGATTCTGACGATATATTTTTATTAATATAATATACAGAACATGAGCGTTTTTTAATCTAATTTTTGAATCATTGAGGTTAAAAATTTTCTTAAAAATCTCTATCTCTCTGTTCACAGCACAATGTTCTGATTAGTCATCTCGAAAGAATTTGAGGAATGTTGCAAGTTGAAGGACGCTATTGTAAAGCAAAGCCACCTGAGGCCCAAGTTGAACACTACACGTTCTGTTTGATGGCAGAAGCTTTGTGAAATATTCTCGTTGAAGGTGGACCAAATCCCTCCAACATCAGAAGGCGTATTGGAATGAGGCTGGACGAGAATTGACGTGGTCCGAATGTTGTTCATTCGAAGTTGTACAGGTAAGTGCAGTGACTGTGAGAGCATAACTTTTATGATACGAGAGGAGAATTCATTTTATTTTCTCATAAAACATACCTCGCCATCCATCATAATTTTTAAAATTTGCCACCATGAAAAAGAATCAAAAGAAAAATTAATTCTTTCTTAAACAAAAAAATGTTTTAGCGTTGGTTTTTCCTAGTTAAAAACTTAGAAGAAATCTTTTAAATTAATTCTTTCGTAATAAACAGTAATTTTATTCATCAATCGAATAATTTTTATCCATCAATAGCAAATTCATGTATTAATGATGAGGAAGAATTAATAAATTCTACAAACTACTTAGTGTGTTAAAAATATATTAGAAAACATTTACTTAATGAATTTAATTATTTTTATTCCTCTATTGATATAGTGTCATATATCATATTTAGTGCATTTTATGTTATTTTATTGTATGTTACTTTAATATATATTTATTTTTAGGACAATAATACGTAATGTCAAAACATGTTCCACTGCCGGAAATCACTGAGCGAATAATATAACCATGAATAACGGCATTACATAACGAATGACAAGGGCATTTGACACGCAACACCAAACATCGTGCTCGTTGGACGGTACAAACCCCATACCACCCTCAAGCGAGAATGTAAACGTGCTATGTGAAGTATCTTCCGCCGAGTTCTCGTTCCTAGAGGAAATGGGAATGCGGCCTATATAGTTCAAGGGGATAGCCAAGTATTGAGAGAGGGCGTCCGAACAACGCGGTTGTATTCGACGGGGTGAAGGCAACCTCGATTTCACCTATGCCTTTTTTAACCGCTCGGAGTACGTGCTTAGGATTTTTATGATTCATAGTCATTCAAGTTTCAAGAATCGATAGATTCGTCGTTAATAGCGCTCGAATATTTTAAAGGGGAAGATGAAGGCAAGGTATCCTCTTTGATCGTTAATAGAACTACGAAATATCGATCAAAGGATGCAGTTGATAATTTATAACATCGTATTCCTTTTCTGAGTTTAAAAGTTGATATTATTAGTCTCTTTATTGAAAATATTTCAGTATTAAGAAATCTATCGATTGACATCATTCAGTTATCCTAATAAATCCATCCGATTTTTCATTCAAATTATATTTTTTTAATCGTGATTTTGATCGATCATTTTAATTAGAATAATCGATGAAATTTATCGAAATAAATCGAATGAATCGCTTCGGATGATTTATATCGAATGACTTATTTCTCGTGGAGAAGCGGGAGAATCCTTGGATTGGAATTTTAACTTTGTATAAAAAGAAAGTGGACGAAATTGGTTCGTTCACTGATTATCTTTAATATTATCATACACAGCAGTAAAGAAAAGATGTTGATGGAGGAAATTTTTGCGAGGAATTCGTTGACTAATTTGCACGATAATAAAGGGAAGACGCTTCCGTGAGAAAATAAATTATGTTATTTTCATGAATTTATTGTGAGAAAAAGAAAAATATACAATGATTTGAAGTTTTATCGGCGTTTTATTGTTTCTATGAAAAACATGAGCTCAAAAAGTATTTATTAGCATCGATATAGCGATTGCAACGGTAAAATGGTGGTTTCTAGTGATTTACAAAAAGGAATTTAAATCTAAACGAGTTTTTTCCCTTAAAGTCGGAAATCTTATATACGGTCCCCTGCGGCACAAATACCTTTAAGCTAAGGCGGATTAGTAGCTATTATTTCTCGTATGGGATAAAGATGTACGTATTTTATGAATTTATTTATGATCTACTTATTCTTGAGTGAACTGAAAATGGATCCAATGTCTTATGCAGGTATATATATATATACGAGTAAAGGTGTGCTTGCTAACAGCAAGCAATATAATAATAATTCTTTTAATGAAAAATAAGATTTTACGAAAGGTTAATCGGAAATGAAATTAAATTATCGGAGCGAATATAACGTATACTTTGATATGGTGTTCCCGTGCTTTTCTTTAGGCAGCATTATTACCCCCTGGCATCGAACCAAGGCCATCATGCGAAAAACACTGTCATTTCTCGCTTGAATATGATTGACTTTATAAACACTCCAAATTTCAAATGGAAATACCTGAAGTAAGTACCTCAAAATGAGTCCTTAATTCTCTATGCATTTCTTATGAAGTTATAGTTAACGCTCCCTATCGAATCGAACCAACGACCATTTACGACAATCTTAGGGATGCTTTTATATGAGAATGGTCCCTTTTATGGATGTGTGAAATTTTGAACCTCTGCGCGGTTGGGAAGTTCCATAAAAAGCTTTCGGAAATATGGCCAATGTAATCCTTATGAGAAAAATCGATATTACGGGATGCTCTGGAATCGAACCCGTGATACACAGGCAAGTGGGAATAAGGAATGGCAATAAAGTGGCAATATAAGGAATTCGGATCTGCGAATTTTAATCTGACATTACGTTAACAATAAAATAAATTTGAGAGCAGTGTTTTTTCTTAACCTTGTTTTCTTTGGATTATTCCCCTGAATAATATATTCCTAATATTTGTTTCCGTTTCGTTCCCGTCTCATCGATTTAAAGTGATCTATTTTCGAATTATTTAGAAATTTGATTGGATTTTTGCGATTATTTTCGTAGAGAATTCCCACAAATATAAGACTGATAACCCAATCAAGTAAGACAGTTAATGTAGCTGTACAACAAATCGAGTGGCTTCATAGTGGTTATAAAAAAATCGAATAATGAACAACTTTTCAATCGATAGTTGATTCCTCTGCTCAAGACACAGGTATTTATTCTTCATACGAAATATTCGTATAGTGGACTTTCGCACTATTGATTGAAGTGTGTTCGTAAAAGAAATTACCATAATTTATCCAAAAGGGGAACCGCATAATCCAATCGAAATATACAATTCATTAATTGAATTATTTCCAAGCATTACATGTTTCGTAAATCGGTTTTCATTAAATCCAAAATTTATTTTTGTACTCCTTAATTGGTTTCGAATTTATGCTACAGTTGGAAGCTAATTAAGGTAATTAAATACAGTTTGAGAAATTCGTAAATTAGTTTCATGGGACTGTAAAATTGATTTTATTTCGCCTTTAACACGTTACTGGAATCATGTTCGGTAGTGAAGAAGTCCCCACCCAAAAGATAGGGGAGCTGAGTACCAAATGATAGCATCCTGTAATCATTTTTATATTAGTCTACATTCATGAAAGCCACGATACAGTGAAAGAAGAAAAAGATTCTAACGATAAAAAAACAATAACGATACCTCAAATTAACACCAAAAAATTCTTTTTTATCAAATAATATATTATTTCACGTAATCAATTCATAAAAATATTGATTATAGTTTATTATGATTATGATAACAAATACGGACTTCGAAATTTATTCTCCCATGAATATATTTTCATTATATGCTTTTTATTTATCTGATTTTAGGGTGAAGGTATGTGATTGTTTTCCATTTCCTTTTTTGGTCTCGTTGTCAGCTATGACCGATGATAAATCAACGATAATTGATTAGAAATGTTCATTTCCATTTGTTTCACTCATCATTGAATCAAATGAAATCTTTTCCTTATTATCCATTTTTAATGAACACCACAGTAAAATATCCCTAAAAAAATATCTAAGCAAAAGAAAATATTTTAAAAATATACAGCGTGAAAAAATGCCTGTAGAAACTTTAATTAAAAATGCTATACGAAATAAATACCTCCCGTTAGGGATTTCAATAATATATGATGGGACAAGTATCAATTTATTCGTTATTCTGATAATGAAGCATCACTATGAGACATGATCAGTCAAATATTTCCGTTAAACTTATTGTGAAATCTTTCAAATTTGGAAATGAAAAGTGTCTGATCAATTTGATTTCCTAACGAAAGATTTGCGGTTCATTTGCATGATTTTTTGCGGATGATCGTCAATTCTTCCATTGTATGTCTTTCTTTGATCCCCGTTCATTGCCGATCACCCGCTAGAGGTCTGGGCGTGACTAATAAATCGTGATCAATAGCGCAAAAACCACTCTTCTGGTCCCTGTTTTTATTGCACCTAACGCAGACAGCTTCGGTAACGATCCTTTCCAACTGCAGCGTGTGTCATCCGCTGGGGGGCTGAAGCATGTTCCGAAACGACATTTTTTTAACTATCTTGGGACCAACCGGTGTAAGCTGGTCTTTACACTCACCTGTCTCGGTCTCTCAAAGTCTGGGCAGCAGCTTCGATGATTCTTGTGCTCCTTTGACCTCGTTAGTGCACTTCTCAAAAACTTTGGTAGTTCCGGACATAGCAGGAGGATATTTCGAACATGTTCGTTGGTCGTGTACGCCAACATTGCATCGTAAGAGCGCTAAGACAACGAGGAAGTCGGGAGCCTGTTTGCTCACTTCTCTGGAGTACGATATAATGATACTCTGTCGCATGACTTCCATTTTTGATGAAAAGAGACGTAGTTTATTAGATCTAATACATCTAAAACAAGCTTTAAAATGTCATAATAATTATTTCTGATTACAATTAAATATTTATTATTTTTTGTTCTTATCGTACGTATTTTTTTGGCTTCTTATTTCATTTTTAACGGTGTTGATCTTAAATTATTATGGAGACAGTGTATTTTGCTGGATGTCGCATATGTAAATTACAACCCTTCCGTGTTTAATAAAATAAAAATATTTCATATAGAAACTCTGGTTTTCTAATTTCAGGTATTAAAAAAAGAAATCACGTAAATATTATAGGAGATGGGCAATGGGGACAGAGAAAAGCATGAACAATAGCGACATGATGGCACTCGAATCCAAGTATCCCATTTACCAGGCAGGTACACCGCCATGCCGAGTAAATTCAAACTTTAATGAAATACTTTTGTGAGCATGGCATTGATCTAAACACGATGATACCAACCACCTCCAGAGGTCCTCATGAAGGCAATGACCAACAAGGCAAAATATAGAAGATGTACTAATCTTATAAATCACATGAGTTTCGGAAAGGTGAAGATAACACCATGTGCTCGTACAGCTGTACCATTAACAGTTAACAAATGGGTAAATGAGCTTCCTATTTCCTTGCTGCTAGTTTGACCCTACCTAACATACCTGCAAAGTGAGTGGTAGACCTGGAATAGAATTTTCACCAACTCATTGCGTTATCACCGCTTCCTTTATTTGGAAGGAAGAGCAAATTAGGTGGATGCTAAGTAGGATTTGCTTGTGGAAGATAAACTCATTTCCTAGTCTTAATGAGAAGTGAAAGTATATCCTAAGCTGTTTCAGAAGGGGCTTTTTACATTAATGGCCGACCCTTGGAATAATTAGGGACCGATTAAGCAAATTAGATATTATTGTGAATAATGGTAAAGCGGGAATTTCCGAATTCTTAAGAGAGGAAATCACATGCACTCTAACACTCCTTCCGCTTTGGTCAATAGAAAAAAATATACAGTTTTTGAAATCAAATATACGAATATCTCTCTCGTCTCGTGATTCACGTAATTCACGAGAATTTTCTTTAAATCTTTTCATTGCCGTTGCCATGGCCAATTTCTATATAATAGTAGGATAATAAGTTACGTTACCTTCCCAAATGGAAGCGATATAAGTGCATGAATAAGTGCAGCATCCTTCAAGTGCACTTCCAAAGTTTTGTACTAGATTAGAGCTTCTAGATAGGAAAAGAACTCCTGTCGAGGAAGCGATTCTAATGCTGTGAGAAATACTATCGTACGTCACATGTGAGAGCTTAACTTCAAGCAATCCGCTCCCAGTTTCATAAAACTTCGTAGAACGTCGTTCAAATTCTGTTTCATAAAAACTTTTGTGCTGCTTCTGCCATAAACGAGTTAGAAATCCCTATAGTGCAGCGATGTGAGTTTCGCGTATCGATCGAAGTATAGGAAAAACTTTTGGCTGATGTCGAAATCGATGGTGCTCACATCTCCGCCAAGGGTTTCTCTCCTCCTTCTAAGGATCCGAGGCTTCGGAAGCGTGGGTGCAAATCTACTTTATGATCTTGGAGTCCTTCTAGGTCAATAATTCGATGAAATATTGTTAACGTTTCGTCCTGGATGCTGCACTCCCCTACAAGCATTCATTCATATATTTGAATACTTATCATCATAATAGAAATATATCCTTCAAGTATCTAATATATATAATGTTTTTCGTAACTGATACCAAATAAAATTAAAACTATTCTGTGAATAGAAAATTAGTTTTGGAAGTTACTCAAATATAAAATTTGAGACCGTGAAGCAATATTCATGTGTCCAGTCTAACTATTAAATTACAGTAACTTTTAAATATAATGTTTATAACATAAATTATATTTTATGAATGTGAACTTCAGTTTCTAATTGACGTGTTCATGTATTATCTACGTCTTAACTATATTATATAGATATAGGACTCCTTCTTCGCTATTGAAATGCATTCGTGAATGGGTTATTATATGAAAGATTGTTAGGTTTCGGGAAGAATAGTAGATAGTAATTGGTTAGTGCCTCTTATTGTTAGATGCTACGGAACGGAGTATTGGAATCAGTAAAAAATAAAGGTAATAGATTCGAAGAAAATACGTTCGAAAGAGAAGTATCCAACATTCTCACGAATTCCCTTCTTATGCGGGTCATTCTTCTAACTCTTCCAATGTAATATACAGTCTTCTTTTCCGCATACCGTCATGCTGTTCACATAATATGTACTTGAATGGCCTGAGAAACATTTTCCATATAAAATTAACTCGATTCAGAATGGATATCAGATTCCTGTATCGGAATTGTGTATTTTAAAATTACATCTATGAATTAAAAAACAATCTAGAAATCCTTATCCTTTCAGTAATTGGTGTAAACACCTGACGCTCATTGTTAATTCATTCTTTTGGAAATCCTGTGGTATCGATTGCGCTGCACCAAGACGAATTCTGACAAACAGCATCATTAGTATGAGACATTTGATCACATCTGATACAATTCGCTGGACGAATCAATTCTTCATTACAGACGTTTATCGAATACAAGCGCTCTAGTTAGTAATCGTATTTCCCGATGTATTCTAATAGCCCTGTGAATGATTCATTCTTTTGCATAGAATACTTGGAGAAAAGTTATTTGGAAATACGATATGAGGAATTCTATTCGAGCATCCCTTAAGTCATTTTGCATTTTTTCTAACTTTATACAATTATTTTGGCAGCAACCCAAACATGAGTACAAAAATTTTCATCTTGAAACATAATATTTAACATATTTTTTAAAACCTTATAACTTTTTAAATTAAATCGTTGGTAAAGATTTTTCCTATAAAAGGAGTATAATCCATCATGGAAAACTTCAATAACACCTAAATTTTTTCTATGGCAAATAAACCCCGAGATTTACACTCCGTAGTCCTCATGAAGAAACAATTAGAGTAATAAAATCAATACTGGAAAATGTTTTAATATACCTAATTATAGGAGGAAACAATTTACAGCTCATATATGTATTAATTTTCTTATGATTTTAATCAAAAAATATATATTAGATGCTAAGAATACTCTGCCATAAATATTTTATTTATTCCATAGGGATTTGATATAAAATTCCAAATTTAGCGACAAGCATATCAACAACATGACAGGAAGGTTATCCTCATTCGAATGATAAAAAATACTCGTTCTAAATAATTACAATCATAAGAAAAAGAAATAATCTTTATCATAGTACTTGGTGGATGTGAAAATCAATAAAATAAAATTTTACGGTCTCCGAATGCGGGACTGCGTAAACTCAAAAGGAGAAGTCAATGTTTGGAATGAAACCGTAAACCTATTTCCTCGAACAATCGCGTTTCACGGATTATATTTTGTATTAATTTATATTTTTTCCATTTCCCTGATCTTGGGTAGAATTGGAATTTGAATAGAGAGAAAATTCTCGGTTCGGTAATAGCAATATCTCAGAAAAATAACAGGTAAAATTTAATGATGATCCAAACGTGAGAAACGAGTATCGAAAAAGGGTGTCAGAATAAGTATATAGAAAAAGAATTTTTAAAAATGAAAACCGTATAAGAATACCGTAATGGTATAGGACTCCGTGGCGCAACGGTAGCGCGTTTGACTCCAGATCAGAAGGTTGCGTGTTCAAATCACGTCGGGGTCAAATTTTTAGACTTATTTACGCAAAAGACTTATCTTGTAGCAGTTCATTTTGAATCTCTCTCTCTCTCTCCGTTTCCTAAAATTTGTATTAGCTTCTTTCACCAGCTCCTTATCATAGTAGGGGTTTAATATGAATATATCAAGGAGATTCCGAATTAGGAAATTTCCTCATTTATTCGTGATTGAAAATTTAAGTTAACTTCAATCAGAACGGGTTCAATATTCAATTATTTAAGTAATAAATTTGAATTAATAAAATAATAATCTCATTCACCTAAGGCGGCGGAGAGCCATTTTAAAAAGTTATTAAAGAAAATACCGTTTCAACGACTGGTGGCCGCCATACTTTATCAATAGGTAATGAGGACGAGGACTGTAGGAGAATAAGGAAAGGAATTACAACATAAGAAATAGCTTCAATGATGATGATGAAATGATTCGGTAATAAGATGATATTTCATATTGAAATAGACAAAGTTAAAGTAAAAAAAAGAGAGAGATTTGTCCACATAGGCTTTTGATCCTTAAGAAATTGACGATAATATATATGCATGGGTTTTGTTTGTTATCCTTGATACGTATGCTTCCCCGCACAGCAAGAATTGCTACCAACACCGGCTGTAATTCCGGTGGACTTCGATTCGAGTTCATTTTTGGATGTATTTTTTTATCACCTTTACTTTCCTAGAAAAAATTTTTGAAATAATAGCAATAGCTGTATTTATTATTAGGCACCTTAATATATGATATTCTAGTGACACTGGATATTGTCTCTTTCCTTTCAGATTACCCATCCGATACGAATTAATCTCAGCGCATGTCTATCACGCGCTCAGTCATCGTTGGACGTCGTTAACTCCGATTGTTGAAGACAACTCCAAGATGAGAGAATACGAGAAAAGATTTGATGATGAAACTTTGAGGGAAGAGGGGTAAGAGCTGCTTGAACATCGTCTTTAGCCTGAGAGAAAAATGTGTGCGTGATGCGTGTTCGTGCATCGGAAGTTTCTGGTCCTTTCGGGTGCTGTGATTGGGAGATTTAATGGTAAAAAACTTAGTAGTATTAGAGAGTTAGAAGTATTAGAGAGTTGCTGTGAGAAGCGGAGATCAATTGGAAGTACATGAGACCTTCGAAGGCAATCTGTGAGATAGTATTCGTATATAAAATATAATAAAAGAAGATTTTTCAATGTCACTGATGTATGATACACATGTATTCGATAAAGTGCGAATCATTTTATGATATTTGAATAAATAAAATTGTATTAAATGTATTTTATTATTTTTAATTACATTTTAACCTATTAAACGTATATACATGTTTTTTTCTGTTTTTAAATGTGTGTAATTAAATTTTATTAAAATAATGGAATAAATTTATTGTTTTTAAATTGTGATGTTTTATTTTAAAAATCGATTTAACAATTATTGGAATATGTGTAGTTATTCCTCCATTTAAAGATAGAATAAAACGTACTAACAGTATAGTGTACATTTTTACATTATTTCCAACAATTTGAGTTGATAAAATTTTAAGAAATGAACTTATGCATTTGAAAAATAATAAAAAAGTAAAATTAAAACTTATGAATCCAATAAATTCTGGCTAAAAAAGAAATTAAAGCTTTATTCAATATTTGAATATTACCGCTTGTTCATGACGTCACAAATAGTATCGCATTTCTCACTAGATGTCTATCCAAAGATTGAATAACCTAGATACCCTTTATTTGTTGATTTATGAACAATTAATGGCAATTAAGAGCTCTGATTATCTTTATTAGGAAGCCACATTCAATCTCTTGTTATAGATTTAATATCAACTGTCTATTAATTGTCTTTCTGGGATTATTTTTAACTTTAAAATGGCCTCGGTAAGAGGGGTATAGGCCTTTCTTCAGCCTCTGTTGATTTCACGAATTGATGCAAATATGAGTAGAATTCAAAGGATCACGAGCGGGTAAGTGGAAGTAAGGGAGGGGGAGTAGAAGAAAACAACTCTTCTACTTTTCCTTTACTCTCTTCCGTCTTACCGGAAGCTATAGGACAAGAAGAAGATCTCTATACTTAGAAGTAAATTTATTTCTAAGTATAGGGATCATCTTCTTAGTCCGGACTTAGCTTCCGGTAAGACGGAGGAGAGTATAGGAGAAGTAGAAGAGTTAGTGGGAGGGGAGTGACATCGAGGGAGGGGGGAGGTGGAGAAGAGGATGATGATAGATGAGATGGAACTTAAAAAATTTTTTAGTATATATTTATGAAAAAAATCAATTCTCCCTCCCCTTATTGACCTACGTGTAGGACTCCCCCTCTTAGTCCTACGTGGTACACCCCCCTCCCCCTGCTAACCTACGGAGTAAAACCCCTTCACGTACACCCCTGGATTTACAGTAAGTAAATGATATGTTCTAAGTACCAATAACCGACCACCCTATAGCATCGCGTATGATACTATGCAGTGTGATAGATTACTGATATATCTCCAATATCATTTACGTACTGTCCTTCCAGGGGTGAGGTTGTACCCCCGTAGACCCACGATTCAAAAAATTTCCCAAGTCGTGTTGTTATGGACTCTATTATAGTCCAAAGCGATGAATCAAGGGAGGCTATTGTCAGCATACCGGTAAAGGTATCGATCATATTTCAGAGTTGTGTTTTTCGCGTTTGCGTATTAAAGTTTACGTATTTTAAGGTAATGGTTAGGTATATTTGTACTTATAACTCCAAATAGGGTCATTATGAACATTGAAATTGCCCTTTGTTGGATAATTAATAGCAATAATGTTCTTCTATGTACTTTTTGAGTTAGAGTGACATCTGTACAACTTCTCATTAGAACCTTCTTGAATATGCGTTTTGGCGCGTAATACATACTACGTACAAGTACACAGAGCATAGCTTAAAGTACTTAACAATAAGCATTGTTGTTCATTGGTTGATTTTTGAGGGAATTGGCTGTTTTATAATTTTTCTTATGTATTTTTGCATTTTCTATAGTAAAGAGTAGATTAAGTATTTCAATAGGTACATAACTGCTAATTTTCCCCGACTGTTTTAGAATCAACAGAAGTACGTAAGTATATGAAAAGAATGATAAATAAATAAGTCAGTATAAAAAACAATAGTTTATTGCAATAAAAAAATTTCAATCAATATAGAAACATAAAACATAAGCAATACTGAGTACAATGTTTGATTTAGAACGTGCAAACTTCACAACTCACTCCAGTTCGACGTTCATGATTACTTTGAAACCTTTTACATATTAAAACGCAAATATCCAGAACCCGGATCATCACTGTATCCCAACCCCGCAGTTGGGTTCAATCTAAGGTAAATTCAGCTTATTACATGAAATACGTTAGTGTATTATGACTATTTTATGCTGGTGGAATGACCACCACATAGAGAATACACCCGCATTTCCTTAATATCCTTTAGCTCCGATATTGGTTAGCCTTCCATTACTCTCTATTTACGTTTTAGGGATATCCTTACGTACCCATGGTTCAGCAGAAACAGCGCTTATGGTAAAGAAAGGAAGATGGGTAGTTTCTATTAACATCTCTACATCTTTGTCTTCCATTGAGAGGGTAAGATAGAAGGAGAGAGCCTTCCACGGAGGTTATCTAACAGGAGACGAGATGCGCTCCATACATAAGTCACAGCTACCATCTGCTTCTCCAGTAAGTACCGCAAACTGCTTTGGATTCTGGAAGACATCAGAGCAGGAGAGGTCGATGACCTGCTGGAACATTTATTAAGCCAAGCGTAAGGAACTAAACTTAAGGAAGAAGAGATCTCAAAAAGGAGAAGGAAAGCTTATAACTCTCCATAAGAGAGAAAAGAACAAAAATGGTGGAGGAAACTTCCACCGTTGTAGGAATACGAAGGAATATTTTTCAACAATAGGAAGAAAATAATAATGCAAGATCAAACCTTTCTTAATATCTTTTATAACGAGATCGATATAGCTTGAATATTAAACGAATAATGACAAAAGAAAATCAAAATATGAAAAAAGAATGCTATTTCGGAGAACATATAAGAATATAATGTATAAAACACTTCACCGAGACTATACAAGCGTTTTTAAAGGATTAATGAGAGAAAATCTTTTGCAGAAACCTCAAATAAGTACGCTATAAAACTCCAGAGCAGCAGACATGGCTGATATTTAATGTGAACGCCCTCTCTTTCATTATTAATCCTGAATTGGGTTGATTCTCAGTAATTCCTTAATAAAAACAGCAGAAATATTCTTTTCTTGCCGAAGAGGATTCCAAGAAATTTCTCCATCGATTCTTCTTTTTATTTTTTCCGAAAACATTGTGATCGAGAATTCTTTTATTAATGTACGTGGAAAGAGAAAAAGTGAAAGTGGGGACAATTTTGCGGAGAAGTAAAACAACAAAAGAGCCACGTTTGAGCAGAAGTTGAAGGAAGAAATAACTCTGGGATCTTAACCAATTTGTTAAGATTTAATATAAATAAAAATAATCCGTAAACAGAAGAATATTAACGAATAACAGCCCATCTCTCGTAAATAAGGGAGTTTTTAAATGAGCATTTTTACGAGTAAAGAATTTACGTAATATTTTTCGATGGAATGAAAATAAGCTCACAATACATAACGCAATTTCGGAACCCATCTATTTTACCAATCCTTTATTGTGTGATCTCTATGATACGTTTATAATTTTGTTCGAACTGTGCGAAACAATAGATTAAAATATCATCTGACAATATCTGTCTTTTTCCTCTGTTATTATACACGGCTACTGCACACCCGTTTCATCCAATTCACCTTAACATTTTATTCCTTCACAAGGTTTTAGTATGAACTCTATTTTACTTAAAATCCCATAAATTTTAATCCTAAATATGCCGATCACTAATGTAAACTCCTTCATTTTTCATTTAAGCATTTAGAAGAGAAGGTATTAGCAAGTCAAACTTATTGCTAAGCAGATGACGAGTGTCTGCGAAGACATTAACATTTACATAAATACCCCGCAAAGCGCCTTATGGCGTATAGCAGGGGGTGTCAATACACCAATCTCTCTAACTATTTATCTATCCTATTTATTCTTCTAACGCTATCCGGGAAAAAAGACCGATGATAACTTTCCGTACGCGCGATAATCTCACGTAATTCCTGTGATGTTTGATTCCGAAAACGCACGCACATAGTATTGACTATTACTCGTCAAAGCCTCCTGGACCTCTACAATGCAATCAACTACAATATACTCCGAGTTGATTCAAAATGTTTTCATGAAATTCTAAGTAAAGCGAGTGCATATTATTTCAATTCGATAATCATATGTTATGGTAACCATTGTTGTCACACCAAGTTGTCTAAAAGCTCTTAAGGAAAACCATGATGTATTCTTTTCTCTAACAGAGGAAGAAATTCAAAAGGCTGTTCAAAATTTCCAGTTAGTTTTGAGGCACAGGCTTTCATATAAAAAAGAATTGCGAAGTAAAGTAATATTTACTCAACAGTTTTCACTGTTGAAAACAGGTCAGAATCAACATAAGGTAATTGCTGAAATACATGAAAATTTAATTTACCTATGTAATTTTTAAGTATATGTTCGGAAATAATAGAGATTTAGCGATATAGAGAATCGTCATAAAGTAGTTTAAGGGGTATTCGAGAACTTTTGAATCACTGAAAGTACTTGGAAATGTACGGCTATCTTCCAGCAATGAGGAGCCATCTTAATTTCTAACGACTCGCCACAGGCTCTCTATCGACTGCCTGTAGAGAAGAAATAGAGGATCTGGAAATGCCACACCTCAGGGAGTATTACGGAGTGTTGGGAGGAGAATTTGTATACTGCTACCATGGTTGTGGTCGTGCCTTCCATCCATGTGCTGGCTAGCAATCATTGCTCCTGGTGGTCTACCCATACCATCATCCGCATAGGGTTTGTTTTGTGAATTGACAAGTAATTTTCTTAATTGAAGTTTATTCTTAGCAATGATTTTCCAACATTTAATTGCTGATCAATACCAATAACAGATGTATAGTTTAGCTCCTCTTATAGAAAGTTTTTAGATCCCAGAGTTTCAAATCAAGTAAGGATTAGATCAATTGTTCATTGTTTACTTCCTCACAAAATTTTAATATATTTAGACAAGGATGTAACCTGTTACCAACCCAGTTCAAGCTTTACCTGGAGATAGCAGTAAAAGAGACAGAAGAAATGAGCATATAAGTAGTTCTCGTTAACGGGAAAGATGTTGACATAATTCGTTCAGCAGATGGTATGGCAGTAACAGAAAGATTAAGATCCTATGCAGACATCCCCGACTACACAGGAAACTGAAACAACAGTGAAGCGAACACGAGGAAAACGAATGTCCTCATTTACAGCAGAAAGAAGCTGAAAGCAAATACAGCCCTTTGTGGAGGAAAACTCGACCAAGTTGAGTAATTCACGTACGTTGGAAGTAGCATTATATGGCATGGAAGAAGTACTACGTATATCTAAAGAAGAATATTCCAAGCCAAGGAAGTATTCATGAGGAAGGGGCCAATGCTATACTAGAAGGATATATGGTTGAGGTTAGTGTGCCACATATTTCGTAAGATACTGCAAATTTAACAATAGTTGAAGTATTAATTATGTATCTCTTGGCATTGTTCATTTATTGCTAGCTTATTATATAACTTATAAAAAATATTCCTGATTCAAACTCAAATCATTCTTTTCTTTTCTTAAGTGACATTTTTTGCTACCGCACATTTAATTTACCACAAGAAAAATATCTAAAATCGTCATTTTCGTATTACATACTAGAGGTCAATTGTGAAACTCAATACAACTTAAAACAATACAATTTATTCTGGAGTATATCTGGAGTATATGGAGTCTAATATTTAAAACATTTTAAATTCATAAAATGAAAGTTATTTCCTCTCAATTATAATTGAAGTGCGAATACAATCTATTAGTATTAAAAGTTTATTCTGTAAAAAATTCCTCGAAATAAGCTGTAAATTTTTCATCTTTATCGGAACTACATGCATGAAATATATCATCCAATTTGAGTCTTTCTTGTTTTATTTTGAGAATTTCCCGTTCACTGTTTTTTATCCTCTGAAGAGCGCTTCCACTTCTCATAACTTTAAATTCATTTCCGAACACTTTTCTAAATATAAATGATATGAGAGAGGTTAGCAAGGGAAGAGGATTTTCAAAAAATAAATGATTATGAGATATTAATCAAATCTTTACATCTGTTCAAGAGAGTTCAGCGACCCTCGTCCATCAGACTTCGAAGGTCACCCGTTGAAGAAGTCTGCAGGGGAACTCGGACGCCAGTGCTGGAGTATTTTTGTTTGACGATTTATACACCGCGAATAACAGGGAAAAGATCTTCCAGTTCTTTTCTTCAAACATCTCAGCGTCACTGAGATGTTCATGGGCTAAACTTGGAACGCTATCTCCACAGCACTCCTACGAGTTCGTCAACGTGCAGCAATATCATAAGTACCTCTGGTTCGAAATGAAAAATAAGAAGGAATCTTTAAATTCCTGGAAAAGAGTTCGCGAAAGGTTATCTTTTCTCTTTCTGCGTTTATTCCAATGATAAATCATCACCAGAAGAATTACAGTCGGAGACTAGGGCGTGCAAATAAAATAAGCAGAAATACTACGAAAGAAACATCGCACATTTCTCAACCTAAATTATTTAAATGAATATTATATACCGGAACTCGAAGCGAGGACTAAGGAGTTCGTACATTCTCTTGTTATTTATTATAAGTATTACCGCCACCGGTATCGGTGCTTAAAATTAATTATTTATTCCATTTACTCCAAGGCATTATTTTTTATGTCCAATACGATGGATCTCGCCAAAGACTTAAACGCACGCAAGTAACTATAAAATTCCAAATACTCCCCCTGCAATACACCATGAAACGTTCTAAATATATGTAGATGTAAAGATAGTGAACACACGTTTCTTATTATAAGACGCAGCAGGCATTTTTTGTAGATTTGAACTCATCTCTCTCTTTTTTATCTAATAATATCCCGTTATCTTTTCGCGCAATATTTGTTGCCTTATTTAAATGTCTGTTAAATGTTTAATTGCATATAACCTTGGTAACTGCTCGTCTTGCAGGTTTTCTTATGTATGCGCTCACACTTTGGTTTGCTGAAAAAAGTTCGAATTTGAATATGTGCACAATATGATTCAATGGAAGGAATTTATATTTTAAATATTCGGTCTTGCTTTTTATTACATTAAAGGAGAACTATAGAAAGATTTAATAATCTATTAGATTTCAATTCATGAAATAAAGAATAACTCAATTTCTCAATGTAGTAAATATCATAAACGTTAAAACATAAACGATTATAAATATTCAATCGGCCGAAACAATGGAAGTTGGTTGGCTTCACCAACGAAAGAGATAACTGTATTTAACTCGTAACTATGCGATTGTTTTTATGGATGAAAATTTTGTTTGAAAACTTAGCCAACCCGTGTTAGGAAAGACTCATAAATTAAACATTTCAATTACATTATTCATTAAACGTTTGAATTTTTTCGTCATGTCGACGTATAAACCCGCCAATATCTGAATCGATTCCTAAAAAATCCTCCTTTATACTTTCTCCAAGCTTTCTTCAATGTTTCTGACGCATTTTTATTTCATCAATCAAAAGCCCACCCTCCCTCCTTCTGCAAACTCCATTTGTTTTCCTTTAAACTTCCCCATCTCGTATCCTGAAAGGGATATAAGATGGGAGACGCCTGCATCAGATCCATTTCTCATAAGCATTCATTCACAAAGAGGAATGAATCGCTGCCTCTGAAAACAATTGAAGCAACATTCACGCACTGTTTATTTGCATAACAATAGGGATGAATATTGTCTGATGGCGATGAATTTTGTTCTGTTATGCAGCTCATTTAATCAGTTAAAATTTAAAAAGACGACGACAGTTTTATACCAAACTATTATCTTACTCTCTGCGCCATTTTTGGAAAACATTTGGTAATGGAATGAGATATATTAGGCAAGATGAGAATTGACGTGCGATAACCTATATAGCTAACTTCGAGCAGTCAGAATGAATTAAGAACCCAATTTATTACTGATGAACCTTATTCAAATTATTGCAACCGAAAGTCATAATTCAATGTGATAAATACCTCATCGGTTCAAAAGCGTAATGGCGATTAATGAGTATGATAAAAAAGGAAATGAATGATAAATTGTTCTCCAAATATGTTTCCGGGAAATGAATGATAAACGTTCCATACAGAAAACTAAGTGGTAGGAGATTAAAAATTGTAGCAAAAAATCCTGTTTTAAATGTGTTTAATGAAAGAAAGAAGAATATATATATCTAGTGCCCGATCAAATCGAATTCAATATTTAATGCAGGAGAGTGATTTTTTATCAAAACTTTTGCTTCATTTATTGTAAATGAAAGATAAATACAACATGTTCTGTTTCCATGGTATATTTTCTTACGTAAAGGTGTTTTACTGTGGAAGGCTATCGTAGCGATATTTTTTTCCTCTCTCCATTTACACAATTATTCGGTACTTTCTTAAAAGCTATTATGTACGAGTAGCTACAGAATGCTTGAAAGAGGTAAATTATTAGGCCAATGTTATTAAATGTTCAAGAAAATAGGATAATCTATAATACGGATAGAGAAAATCAATCAATCATTCACGATTATTCAAAAAATCAATCTCAAAATTAAAACAAAACAAGGAGAAATAAACTCTGAATAATAGTAACATTTATTTCTTTACAATACAAGTTACTTCCCTTCAGCAAATGGCAAGTAATGTTTAGGTGCATTCGCGAAACACGCATCGAATATTTCAAGGATGCGATTAAAAATGTATAGGGATTCTGGGAACCGCCTCATTTCGCTATAATCGATCGAAAGGCACAAACGATCTATTGTCTGAATCTCTCTTCAACTTTCAATGGGTTCCTCTGAAGTATAAGTATCTAAAGTGGGATCTATTCAAGGACTTCGATCAGTCCTTCAGCTATATATTTCAAGAGGTACTCTTCGTTACAAAGTATCATTATCGTCTCTCCCGTAAGAGATAATGGTCCGAAGAAGCAAGATCGTACTTGGGATACGGATAAGACACCTTTATCGACTCAGCCTCCGCTAAGACACCCTTTGTCACGCGATTCCAAGGCGTGAGTAAAGTGCACGCGTGCGCAAACCTCCCGCAGTGTTTTTATTCCATTCGATACCCTGGTTCGGGAAGAGAATAAAGTAAGCGATAAACTTTTATAGCGGAAGTTTATTGACAATTAAATCGGTTGCATGCTAAAACTTTATGCGAGAGTATTTTATGCTTAAGCTTTGAATATTGTTCGTTCGACCTCAAAAGAAAAGAAGCCCACAACGCATTACAAATACGGAACGAAGTTTTTACCTCTTAAGTTAGAGGTAGTAGTTTTCGCCATTTTCATTTCATTATATTATGATGATCAATATCCCTCGTAGAATATTCAGAGGATGCTTCTTGTACTTTTTATCCCTTCATTATAGTTGTACGTCTCGTTACGAATATGTCTCTAAATATGTCCATTGATCAATGTCATTCATTTTCTGTTCTTACTCCAGTTTAATATACCTAAAAGATTATCTTTCCCTTATAGTTTTCCTCCTTAGTATGTTAGGTTTTCTGTCTCGTGTTTTATCTTCAATTACATTCCCTCACTTCCTGATATCTATAGCACTCAATCTCTCTATTGATTATTCCTATTTTAATAGATATCAAGCACTTTCCTCTCCACTATAAAAGTTATGCTATCATTTTAATTAAATTAACTCCCTCAAATATACTAAGTGAAAGAACATCGTACATGATTTAGATAGTAATGATCGTAAGTAAGTTTTATGGACCCTTTTACTTCATTTCTTTTGATAGCAGTCAAAGGAATTTATGGTTCTCTGGGGAATACTATGCTATATACTGTAATCCTGGTTTCTCCATTTTCATAAGATGGTTTGTAAATTTTTAATTTTGTTTAAATTTCAGAAAACAAAAAAGGGTCAGAAATAATTATAATTGGTACTTAGCTACTGAGATATAACAAGCTCCGATGCCATACTCCGCAAGATTCTTTGCTTGATATTCATGTAAATTGAAAGTCCCACTCCAGCCTGACAGGTGTTCATCAGATGCAACTTCTAACACAAGGTAGAGGAGGGTGCATGGGAGTCGATGTTTCTCTACACTATCCCAAGAGCCAAGACAACACGATACATCCAGTGAGTGCAATTTAGCCCATACATTCTTGCCATGTAGCACGATGACCACGTAGATATACCATAGCATGTTTAAAATGTTGCTATGATTTCGTTATTATGTCGCTATTTCATAGTAGTGAAATTGAATCAGTTGCATTATAGGATGGATACGTCTTTAAAGAAATTCGATAGGTTCATTGAGAATATCTTTTCTTGTGAAAGGCGTTTGGCAGCATCAGTCTCCTATTTGTTAGTGATATTAGTGAATCATTTAATTATTTTAATCCCTACAGTTCTGGTTCAGAATCATAATTCAAATCTCGAGGCGAACTCAATCCCGAAAGAATCCCGGAGAATCGAACCCGGTTGAAAGCCAAGCATCGTAACAATCGTAAAATACATTAATTCTAAAATAATATTAAATCATTGATCAACGAATAAATGTTACGCTTCGGCCAAATAACTGGTGAATTAGTTACTCTTTTATTCATTCACTAAGCGATATGAGTATATCAATGATTAAAAAATACGCAATTCTACCAAAAGATATGGAGAACGAATGCTTATGCTGTTCAGAAGCTGTGTTTGCTTTAAACGAAGAAAAAATGCAATAACGACCCAGTAAAATTCTTAATTATACATACATATTATAAAAATAAACCTGATTTTTGCAAAAAGTATCTCTAAAAGACTTCCGACTGTGTTTAAAGGTTGTATCATACTTAAGTTAGTAGTTATAAAATCCACTCCCTCGAAGTAGAAAAATCCCTATCCCATTTTTTTCTTTTTACAGCTTTGTTACTATCCAGAGGCTGCTTTATTGTTGTTATAATGGCATATATTTATTATATTCACTATATTTATTATATTTATTTAGTCTTCAACCACTTCATCTCTCTGATTATGTACTTCTGTTTGCCGCTAAGGGTTTCTATTTCATTGTTTCCCGAACGGCTTTTCATAAGAAATTTCCGAGCCTTAGCTTAAATTCCCCTATCAGTGGAGGGAGTGAAGGCCCCTGCAATGCGGAAGGTGGCATGGAATCCTAAGGCCCTCGTTTCATTAGCTATGAGACGGTCTCGTGCTTTTTAGGGAAAAGATTATACTGTAATCCTCGCCTTAGATTCAGTGAAATCAATAATACCGAATAGAGATAATCGAATAAAAAACACAAATGACTGCTGTAGCCATTAATGAATAAACTGGAAAAATTTCCAGAATAAATTCAATTTAGGGAGAAATAAAATCCGGTTGTATCCAAAACTAAGTATATGCATGGAAAATTAATTGCCACCCAACCGGTTTAACCATAAGTTTTTTCCAATAATAAGGAGCAAGTGGTAAAAAATATTTAAGTACGTTCATGCGACGTATATTAATTTGAAATATGCTTCTTGCATCCATTACCATAGATTTCAAACAAATTTATACCTATTGCCACTACTGATTGCATATTAATAATTTATAATTTTATGACATTTTAAAATATGCGTAACTAAAGACTTGCAAAAACGAATTAAGTAGTAAGTTTTCGTAGTACACGTTTTCCAAATTATTAAAAGCAAATTTATCATTTTTTAATTTTGTTTTGCAAAACAGTTATGAAAAGTATAAAGTTGGTGCGGAGCGTTATGCGATTATACACAGAACTTCACATTTCAAAGAAGTTTATATGACAATAATATTTACATTAAAACAAAGCAAAACCGCTGAAGGGCATAGTGTTGATACACCATCTCTTTATTCTCAGTTACATATTTAATACTGTCTGGATGTAGGGAATAATTATAACTATCTATTCGTGTCTTAAACTCACGAAATTATTCCGACGTCTGATATCGAAATTGTGTTCGTTAATAAGAGGTCGTTCTTATTTATCGATGATCTTATACGCAATATTATGAAGATTCCTGGAGGTAAATTGAGTTAATCTAACACTACCTCATGAACAGTGGATGGACACGGACATAGTTCATCCATGGAAACAGTCGACTTCTAGTGTTTGCAGACATCGTGGAATTTAAAGGCAGAGCGCGTTGTTTTTCTCTTTTCTGACAAATTAAGAAATCAAAGTGATCATTCAAACGGAGGATGAAGAAAAATTTAATCGAGACGAAGTACTAAAAGAGAGAATGAGACGTTGAAAGTATCAGAAGAATACGACCACCGAAGACGTTTGATGGATGTGTAGGCAGTCGTTTACAGCCGATCTACGACTTGATACATATATGGAATATCCCTTTTATTGGAGTCAAGCATTTCTGCGGACGTGGCTTCTCAAACTGGCGGACAATGAAACGTTAGATTACTGAGACTGAACACAAAATATACGCGATTTCATCTCCTGAAACGATGCTTGGTGGATACCTAAATGAATGAAGTTTAAAATCGCTATTTAGCATTGGTCATATAAATGTGCATTCTGGGAACATAATTGATCTAAATATTACGTAGATATTCAAGAACGTTGGATTGTATAGAATATCCAACTGGATATTCAGTTTTTATTGGTAATAAAATATGATTTTTAGATGTATTCACACATCCCTAGAGAAAATGCTTACGTAAAGAATAGTTTCGACAAATAAGTGAGGGTCACTCGTATGCATTAAAAAAGCAGTTTGGGTTCGTTACAAATTCGGAGATTTAAGAGAAGGATTGATTTGCTAAATAAATTCCGTAAAAGCGAGTCCTTAGACGTAGCCGATGTAATATATCCTCTCTACTAAATGGGCCTTTCCTACGCAACGAGAAAGATTAGGGAGATGAATGACTATTCGCTTCATTTTCCAGAGAACGATAGGAGAACGTAATAAAGTGTAAATTCGTGGTGCTGTCACATAATAGTACATAAAGAACATATTTTTACGACTTATCTATATATTGTGCTTAATTAAAAGGATGATTTGTTCACCGAAAAGAAAAATTTAGACTTTGATGGTACAAAAATTTCCGGTACCGGGAATCGAACCCGGGCCTCCCGGGTGAGAGCCGGGTATCCTAACCACTAGACAATACCGGAGGTTATTATATCTTACGTTTTTGAAATCGTCATAAGATAACTATACTAAAAAATTAATATTAATTCTGTCGCTGATCCTTTAATAATACGTGATCGCGTTCGTAAAAAATAAGATTTTCATTTTGAATACGATGAATATTTAAAAATTAAAAGTAAAATAAGAAAATGTCATTTACTAAGCAACGAAGAATCGTCTTTTGAAAACTATGAGCTTAAACCACATCAATGGAAATTTTGTATTATATTACACTTACTTTATATTCCGATAATACGTAAAGTTTTTAATGGGAGAAGCAAAAGGGAGTGGTTTGTGTTCTGTCAAAGGATCCGTAAAGAACGTTGTAGAATCTTCCATCGAATAAAATCTTTTTTACTCTGCCGACATCCTTGAAAATGTTTCACGTGGTCAGAAGAGCGGCCCTCGCTTCACAGGAGGTGCACTTCGAACTGCTGCGGGGTATCTTCTCTTCACTCCCTATGGGAGAACACATTTGTCAAGGTCTGCATATTTATGTATATCACTAAAATGTTGGAGAACGATTTTCAGAATTTTGCCGAACGACAGTATATCAGAAAACAAATTTGTGTGAAAAACCGCTCTAAAGATTGTATCTTTTTTATTTACACCGTAACCGTTTGGCTGTTAAGTCAAAACAAATAAAAATTCGATGAAAGAAAGATAAAATGATTAAACAATTTTCTACGTATTCAAGAAGACGAATCGGAAGAATTATAAATAAGAGGCATATGAAACCACAAAAATCCGAGAAAGCCGGATAAAATAGTGAGGAGTAAGCCTATATGCATCGCAGCATTTCTTTGCAATGGAAAAAACACGCTGCTTCTGCATTATCCGAGGGATGAATCTAAACTAAGCTAAACGAATGAAGGTAAACAATATTTCAAAACAATTATCACTTCGTTAAGAAGCTGAGTAATGGCCAAGATGTTTAGACTACTGCACCCTTCCATTTGAAGGCCAAACTCTCTTCACGAGTCGAAAACAAACCTCCGCCATCCCTGCACGACACTTCAACTGCATGAGATTTGAAGTTATTCTTATCATAGCTGATTATATTTTGATCAGAACCGTGATAAACTATCTTCAATTGATGATCTACATCTTCATTCCAACCCTGTGAACTATTAGCATTATCCTCCGGTATTGTCTAGTGGTTAGGATACCCGGCTCTCACCCGGGAGGCCCGGGTTCGATTCCCGGTACCGGAAATTTTTGTACCATCTCAGTCTAAATTTTTATTTTCGGTGAACAAATGATCCTGTTCATTAAGCTCAAAATATTAATCGTAAAAATATGTTCTTTATGCTCAAGATATATATATACTTTGGATTTCACATATTATAGTTTAAGAATTATTGATAAAGACGTTGTGAGTGGATTAAATGCATTGAAACATAAGACTTCTGTAAAAGGCATAAAGTATATACAGGCCTGTACTTCTCATGCAAAACATACTTCGCTGTTAGCTATCTCAAAGATATCCGCCATAATTCCTGTTAGAGAAAGTGATGATGAAGACGAGTAGAAAGGCATAAAACGTGGGGGGTTTAAGCGGAGGCTGGGGAAGTCGGGTGAATGCATCACCGGAGGTCACAATGGGAGAGTGAGGGAAGGATAAACTGCTTTTGAGTGATAATCTCTGAGGGTCACTCCCATAAAAGGTAAGTGGAGACGTTGGACATAATTATGTTAATATTAAGCAAATCTTAAAATGGTTATTGCAAGACGAATATGATCTCGGTTGTGGCGTTTAATAGGGCGTTTGGCCTTACGTAAATAAGAAATAATACGCCGCGGCGTATTATTTCTTATAATGTAGAGGAGACGGCGCGCCGTCTCCTCTATATTGCAGTTGCACTCCATCAGCACGTCTTCTAATGCAAATGCAATAAATATTAAAAGTGTAAATGAATGGATTAGATGAAGTTTCACTAGAATAAATCACCATAGCATTTACGAATCGATCGTATCTAACAATTCTGCACCTATTCGTCCCTCGTATATTTTTTGATATTTTCTTCTTTATCAAAGATCGTGTATACATCCACTTTCTGGACATTTTACATTGTGGTTCTTAGCAATTGACGTTCACAAACATCCATGCCCTGAGAGGAAAATTTCATCCTCAGCCGGGATGTGAGCCCGGGACCGCACGTTGGAAGATGAGCACGGTAAATTCTAGCATCGCCGCGCTCTTCACGTACTCCAATCTGATACACTCCGGGGTGAGTTTTCTCAAACATGGCGCTAATGAAAAAGTTGTTTCCACGATGGCATGAAAATATAATTTTTTAATTATTCATATTTATCGCCCGTATTCAGAATTTTGAGACAATATCATCCAAACATATTCTCATAAAATCGTAGCATAATTATTATCCTAAAAAATTTGAGAACCATCTCCTATTCAGTACAGACTGTAAGATATCCCGAAAATGTATGAGAAGTACATAGTTCCTTACTTCACAAGCCAATTTGATTTCTCGTGAAAATTCGATTTTTTTAATGATTCTGAAATTTTTAGATTTCCTTTCGTAAAGGGGTTTAGATTTACGAAAAGAAAACCATCGATCCTGCGATCCTTCACCTCTCGGGGTTGAAAAGGTCACAGGTATGAAGGGGTTCGAGATGAACCCAAAGTAGGCCGTCAGACAAAGTGCAACAGGCCGCATTCGCAAGATGAAGGTTGGGTTGTTTTTCAAAAGGTCTCAGGGCACAGATATAGAGGGTTAACGACGGAACCGACGGTGAACCAGGAGTCCCACCTCTGGATTATTATATTTAAATTTATACCAAGCAAGCCTCCAGCGGCCAGGGGGATCTTGACCCTTAAAAAAGGAAAAGATTCGCAACCGTTTTATCATGGCGCTTTGGCACCGGCGAATGGCGTTGTCATGCCAACGATGCAATCCGTCATCATACAGATTCATCCATGCGAAATCGTATGCACCAGTTGCAATGCACAAGAAAGATAGAGGGAGTGAAAAATGATAATTAGTGAATTCTGTTAGGGGATTTAATTTGCCGGTCTCGGAGTGGTTAGCTTTCTAAAGCTGAGATCCCAGGTTCGAATTCCGGTTAAGGATGAAATTTTCCTCTCCATATGTGGATGTTTTTGTGGTCTATTCGTAATTAAAAATACGTAAAACCGATTTACAATGAATGAACCCGTGTTGTTATAAAAGACCTTATTTTTGGGCTATAATATCGCAAGGATTGCTTAGTTAAGAAATTAATTTCATAAAAACGTGATGTGTATCACCATAATCCATTTTCTGTACTACACTGGATGTAAATGTGTATAATTAGCTAAGTTGTCACAAGATATCTTCGATGGTAAGACATGAATATGAATTTTCTAGTGAAAGATAAGTATTGTAGTCCAGGAGGGGAGAATGTGTTTCGATAAATTTCATCGCATTATTGCCATTTTAAAATTTTTGGGCCTTTAGTATGTTAGAAACATGTTTAATTACATTTCGACAAAAATTTATTCGAAATTATTACAAAGGAAATAATGGTTTCTATACTAGGAATGAGAACGTCTATGCTATTTTCTCTAGTTAGAGGAAAGCAAATATAAATTAGCAGGACTTTTACGGAATGAAAAAATGATCACAAAAAGTAACATAGATGCCTTCCAGCTCCGTAAATGAACCCTTGGAAATAAAAAAGCAAAAGTAAAAAGCCTCTTTAGAGTCCTTTGACCTGCGAAACACAATGCGGGGTCGCCTTCGTAGGGCAAAGGGATGGTTCAAATACGTCGAGTAGCTTTTGATCTTATGCAACCCGTAGTTCCCAGCTCTACCTTTCTAACTCTGACTCGTTCTTTACATTCATTCTCATCATAAAAAGGTTTAACTTCGCACGGTTTGATGATAAATTCAAATAAATATGTATAATATACTCATAGTATAATATTTCGGAATATAATAATGCATCAATTATTACGTACGTAAAGAATTAAAAAGACAATAAAATTAATAATCATTCTTCTGCTAACTTTAAATAGACTATGTTGCTATGTAACAGAATTTGTATAAGAACCACTATTAATATAGTAGATCACAATACAAATAGTTCCGCGAGGAGATTTTTAAATTAATGATTTTTAAGTTAGTTATATAGATACTGTTTTAACTTTTTATTAAAATTAGCTCCTTTTAAGTTCAGCAAAAAAGATGAAAACTATGCTTTTTATGAGTGTTACATACTTTAGTAAAGTTAGCATTTAAATTAACTTTCATAAAAAATGTGGGAAATAAGGGCATGAAACATAGAATTAAGCCTTTCCTAAATAGTCAAAGTTTTTAATAAAGGTTTAAGCGCACTTTATGCGTACACTCTCACAATCCTCATGAACATTCCCGTCGATGAACTCGGATTTATTTCCAAAGTAGATAACTGTGATTATATATCCTTAACAGATTATTTTTCCAATCTTAGTGCTCATAATCAATGTGTACATGTAAGTGCGTGATAAACATAATGATAAGAATAAATAATTTCAAAGCTTCAATATTTGAATCCGTTCTCAAAGTAATGTGATTATTTGGGCTCATTTAATATAATTGTCGTGGCATAAAATTGGACATTTTTAAGGACATTTTTCTTCTTTCGGCAGCTAGAGATACATCAATTTTCAATAATGAGAGGCACAGAGATTCATTTAATTAGGAGGTTTCCATCTACTTCCTTGTTAAAGGAATTCAAAACAACGAAGCTCGTATAACTTTTTTTGAATTTATATTCTTGAATACGTATACTGAGAAACAGTCATTATTGGCAGTCCCTTATTAAACACAGAGTAAATCTCCACATTTAATTATTCCTTTTTCTTTTGGACTTATATTACATTAAGGAAAATGTAGTTAAACGAGATCAGTGTTCAGATATCCACGTTTAATCATACTATCTTGTTTGTTATTGCCATTTCACCTCTCCAATAGTCAGGGTGTTTACGTGTTATGTGAAAAATGGGTATTGAATATTGGTATGCTTTCAAACTCGCTCGTTGTCTTTTGTAGTGAAATTTTATTATTTTACTCTGTCTTTAATAGTTACCTATTTCGATAACAATTCACCTTTATGCTGTTTTTTGTTTTATAGCTTTTAACTGACTTTTATCAATGTAACAAGTCATTCTATCTCTTGCTGCAGCGGAAATGAGAGAATAAAATTCATTATTGAGTTCCCAGAATGTTCCCAGTTCCCAGCATTCGTGGTTTCCCTTCATTGCCGTTTAATTTAACGCCGAAGTGGTACTTTTGCAGATGAGAGAAATGGACCCTTTTATAACCCTGCAGTAGTAATAGCTGGACCGTAGGCAGATGATCCCCCACCCCAGGATATTCCAATAAATCACCCCAGCCCGCTATGTAAATCATCAAAGCCAGTGTTCTCCCCCACCCATGAGCGTTGTCTGGGAAAAATTAAGGACAGTAGCTAAGGGATTTCAATAATAATAACAAGGGATTAAAATTAAAATGGGTAAATCTTCACATTCCTAAGATTAGACGGTATTTCTGGTAAAAATTAAGGACAACCGCTCCAAAGGTAATGGATTTCGATAATAAATAAAAATGTTTGAACCTAATATAGGAAAATCTTCACCCAGTGCACTCCTAAGACCAGACGGTTGTCTGGGAAAATTTTAAAAGGACGAACACTCCCAGGATAATGGAGAACTGATTTCGTTACGGAGTTATTTAAAATGGAGGTGAAAAAGGATGCTTTGGAGGAAACACCCACCCAATCAGGATTTATCTGTGTATCACGTGATCAATACCGCTTCCACCGCACGTTGCACGCTGAAAATCCTATATAATGCGGTGTTGAGGTATTCGTATTTTTTCGGTCTTACTTCTATTATCCTTACACCAATGGAGGCCGTTTTAAACGGTGGAGTGGAGATGGAGGACTTTCGCACAAGCGAAAGCTATTGCTATTTCAAAGCATGAAGATAGTGTGGAAGACTTTCAAAGGGTTTATAGAAACACAACTACGGGAGAGAGCATTGGTACTATGCTTGGCTATTGACTGATGTAGTGATTGGAGAGAAGGGGTGCAGGAGATTGGTGTTTTTCAAAGTTCAATCCCCGAATACCATATAACTGTTTTCGGGGATTATAAAGGCCGGGAGGTTGTTTTTGAGGGACCTCGCTCTGCAGATGACGGCACTGAAAAACGACATATCGACCTGATCTACGGGGATCTGATCCGTTTTTGTGTTCATATTTCAGTGACGGAATGAAGAGTTATTTTAAAGGAGTGTTAATACTAGAGCTGAATGTTTTCTATTCCTTTCAACAATGCTAGATATGCATACTGAATAGAGAAGGCCAATTGTATTGATTTTAAATTGATGGGTATGGTATGGGTATGGGAAAAATACTTCCAAAGAAATATATCGGAAAGAAATGAAGGGAATTAAAAGTAAAAAGTGCACGCTGTTTACAATATAAGCTATGAAATTAATGATTATAGAAATTTCCTTTTAAAATCCAAAATTGAGATCTATAATAATTATATATATAATTAATATTAATTATGATTTTAATGATATTTAATTGTTGTAATTATAAATTTAATTCTAGAGTAATTCCACCTAGCGATTTCAAATTAGGTTTTAAAATATTTTGCCATACAATGATGCTAAATAAAAATTATCATTTAAACATTCATAATGACCATTACACTCGATAAATCTAATAGATAATTCTAATGATGTTTTAAGTTTTATTATAGAGAAATATTTTATATTAATATTTTTCGTGACTATTCGACTTGATCATTCAAAATGATTGTTCGTAAAAGAAGAGAGGAAAATTATTTTCTAAATCAATTTGTTAGGCCTTGAAGGTTTATTATTAAATAAAAATTTAGGAGTTCTTTCTCTGATTACGAATAAGAGTGGACCATTATTGGTAATTTATATAATTATTTTCTTGCGCATTTTATAATATTATTTACCCAATACACTTCTTTAATTCCTCGGATGCCACAGATTTAACAAAAATTAAATGATATGAGTTATTATAATTAAATGGAATTGGATTATAAATACAGCACCTCTTCATTTCCAATTTTTTAGCTCTAGGAGACTTCAATGCTCTAATGAAGGAATGAAAAAAAGAAACTCGAATTTTATAAGAAAATAATATATATAAAAATAATATATACTTCACAATAATAAGATATCGTGAAAAAAGTGACCATAAAAGCTTCTCCATGTTGTTAAAATTCTCTTTCTTGTGTAGCACATAAAAATTTCTATCGTTGATATCACTATGACGTGCGTTGGTGGAGTGCATCTCTCGACAAAACATAAATAATATACAATGGAGAGGCTTAAAATTCACCACTTAAAAAGAACCAACGACCTCGAAATGGTTGACAGAGATATGATGCAGACTTTAAAGATTTAAGGGAGGCGAGAGTAAAGACTATATATTTCAGCTTCCATGCGCGACAATGCGCTCTGTTTACTTCATGGAATGCAGTGCTGCACACGCGTGTTTATCTAAGAAGTAGCTCAAACCACGTCTTGCAACTAGAAGGAGAGAGGGATAAAACATGGAAAAGAATCGACTTCAGAGTAGAATGTGTAATATATTATTCCGAAGAAAGTATACTCTCTCAGTAATTTATTTCTATTTACAATTGAATCATTTGCAAGATGAACAGTTGAAACATTAATTCCAGAACCGGCTTTACATTCAAGAAAACATTAATTTCATTGGAGGAGCGTAAACCAGAATTTTTTCATTACTCAGCATATTTTTTCTCTTTTTCTCCCGATATACCTGCAAAACGTAAAAATGAATTTTCAATTTTATTATTCTGATATACATGTATTTATCAAAATAATAAAATTGGTATGGAGTTTAATGAGTGTAATAGATACCCCGAATTTATTCATATTATAACAGAGTATTGCGAAACATAAATATACGGATATAGTTTTAATTTAGATGTCTGGTCATATCCGTTTCTGCATTGAAATAATACAGTCGGTTACAGAACCATAAATTGTTAGTTCAATTAAACGGATAATATGACTCTCATTGTTTCTGTAAATGATTCCAAACTCTATTGAGAAGAGAAGCTCAAGTGGTGAATATTCTATATCTCTCCTGCTGTTATCTGCACGAAACGAGTGAGATGAAGTTTGAATCGACTTCTATGTGAGGAGAAATGGAGACAGGCGAGTCATCTTTCAGTTCATTACCTCACGTTTTCTATCTTCATTTCTTTATGGTTTCTTCGTTTTTGTTTTTACATTTTTTAGGGTCCTCTTTGTCGTTGCATATTATCAGATTTTAATTTACATCTTTGGGTGGTAGGCTATGCCCTTTTCATTAAATAAGTTTCAGTACTTCTCCTTAAATTAATAATTCTTGTGTTAAATAACTTTATGTACTTTTTATTTCATTAATTATTCTGATGTTAATGTGTCAATAGCTGGAAATATCCTCTTAATAAAACTTGAAGAACTTGTCAAAAGTAATTAATGGTATACTCTACTCCAAATAACGCATTTTGATACACTTTGTTGTTTAGACTAAAAGGCTCCTAATGTTCGTACCATTTTACGCACTCAATTATTATCGTTGCAGGATTCGAGTGTTCTGTGCCCGAATTTCGTTTGAAGAGCTCTATAATCGTCGCAGTACTCGTGTCTGTTGACGCGTAATTTCTCTGTCCATGCATCAATCAACGTTATCGCAATAGAGAACTGTCATGAAGAATATCTCATTGTCAGTTAGAGGCCATTTGTAATAGTTCCTTTCACGTACAGCTAGTGAACTATTCCATTCGGAATTATCAATCTTTTATTGTTCTATGAACCTATTTGAATTAAAATTGATTAATATTAAAGTATCGTGGTTATTTTTCTTCGATTTATAGAGATAAGTGATTAGAAATGGTTGCTATTTTGCTCAATAAAATTTACTTTATTACGTAAGTATAAATAGGTAATGATAGAGCCTAAATTATCTGAAAAGTCATATTCATAATTTTTTAGCGGTACCTGATTTTCTATTTGTCCTGCATATTGGGAGAATTACTAGCAATTAATTGCTTTCAACCGCTTACGGAATGTTATTTGATTTAAAAATGATTTGATCACTACCAATTTCCCTTTGAAAAATATTTTAGGTTTTTTCGACTGAAAATGTGTGATATTTAACTATTTTTCTTCACAATCACCTTCGAGTGTTTTATTCCTGGAATTCATTGTAAAGGAAAAATATAAGCATGGTGACGGTAGTGGACGGTAGTTTTAATACGGTACGGTAATTTTAATTAATAATAATATGAACGTAATTGAAGGAACCTATGCAATATGCCTTTAATAATCGAACTAATTTACTTTCTGAGAAATTATCTATCCCACGTATTTTCGCTGTGACATTATTCGGACCTAAAAATAAATTTTCCTCCTGCAACGTTTGTTCCTATAGACACGGAATGTCTCTACGCGCACCTGTTACAGACTAACATAAGAGGGGATTGTCTCCAGTAAATAGAAGGGGCAACTGTTTGCCTATACTACCCACGCAAATAGTAAGGGCCACATTTAGTTTGGATTGATCAATGGCCTCAAAATATTAGATAAAATATATAAGCACTCCGAAATTTTAAAAAGATACATATTTATGTAAAGGAACTAAACGACATTCACACACTCGGAGAATAAATTAAAGAAACGTTTAATTAAATATCTTGAATGGAAATAAAGCTAATGTCATAACCATCTACCCAAAGATGTAAATTTCTGCTCGAGGAACGTCGTCAACAGAAAGAGAAATGAGGAGTATGAGGTAATCAAATGAAAAGTTGCCTATCCGTTTCTGTTGATATGATAGTTGATCGTAATCTATGTTTGGTGAAAAGAACCTCAAGGGTTATACAGACATTTCAGCACTGAAACTTCATTCCTCACAAGAGTGTCGAGCATTCAATGAAACAACATAAATAAAATGATTGCTTCAATCTCTAACCATTTAATATTACATTTGTGACCACCTGTAGTATGTCAACTCTGCTACGGATATTATCTAGTATCCAACACACATGAAAATTAAATGCAAATATCTATGACAGGGAAAACTAAGTATATATTCGTGTGACAGAAGTATATGTTTTTTCTCAGAACCTTAAAATCATCGTCTTATAAGAAAGCTTTAGAGGAATACTTAAAGAGAACTCATACGGGGAAAAAGTAACCATATTCAATGTAACGCATAAAGAATGCAAATGAAACAATTCCAACCGTGACATCTCTGACAGATTCGTATTTCTTTGAAGTATACATCTGTCTATGTCTATGTAGATACCCTGCGAGCCACCTTTCGGTGTGTGGCAGAGGGACTTTGGGCTATATTTGTTTCGTTCTTCTTATTCAAAAACTCCGCCCTTACAAATTTCCGGAAGTATAACCTACCATTGTTGTCTACGCATTCCAAATCAATTTTCGATTGTCACCTTGTTCTTTGTGATTATAATTTATACATTCTCTTCGTAAATTTTATACTTATCAGAGTGAATAAGTTGGTTTCATTATTTAAGTTTGGCTAGAAGTTCATGAAGTATCCTGTATTTCTAATTCTATGTTTCATTCGAATTTCCAAGAGCAATTGGAATGAAGAGGATGTTTTAAGTTGATTATTATTATTCTGGTTCAAGATATCCCTAATTTTTGTGGTGAGGTTATTATTTCGTATCATCAGTGACCAACACCGTCACCCATGTCTCTCAACAGGATGTAGTGCTTTGTATTATCTGACGACTCGCATTCCAGAAAACGCAATTAAGCACGCCCCGTCGCAGGCACCCTTCTGGAGCCGTAAAATGGGAATCATGGGTGGGCGCCAGACGAGACGGGCAGTCTGCTTTAGGAAGTGAAGGTTGGTGTTGTTTCGCGGTCTAGGCGGAATCCGCGGTTGCACGGAAAGTACGGGGAGGCAGCAATGATTATTTCCCGGTACTAGGATTCTCCGAGTGGTCTTGCTATTGGTTGACCCTCGAATTCACAATGTCAGGACGACATATTAATAATAAATCATAATTAATTTACAAATAATAATTGGTGTTTGGAAATACTTTTAAGGGATTGTAACGTTAACATAATTTTAAGTGCGAAGACTGTATTTAATTATACTGTATACTGACTATATGCAATTAAAAAATAAAAATTAATAATACTGCTGTTTTAATATACAAACACAGTTAAGGAAATTAAATATTCCGTATAAGTTTTAAAAATTCAGTGAAATCTTGCATTGCTTAGGTTTAAAAGGATAAATTATGCACAGTTGCTTGCCGAATTCACAAATATGTACATAATTGGATAAGGTAAAGAAATCAAAAGTTTTTATTTCCTGTAGTAATGAATTTTGATTTAATATCCTGATTTTAATATGCCATATGCGTCCATTTCCTTTTGCGATTGACGCTTTAAGCGAAAATTAATTCTAGTTTTCATTCCGTAGTAAGTACCTTATTTCTAATGAATGGCTAAACTTCGTTAAAGGTTTCAAAAAGCATCGCCTTATAGTTCCGCGTTAATGATGAAAAAGGCTTCTTTTAAGAGTATTCTGTAGCTTTATACTATCCTTTCGATGAAAACTTAAATTAAAAATTTTCACAATTTGTGACATGTAATTTAAAAGTGATTATCGAAGAACTTCGGCCAAATCATGATTGACATATTCAAAAATTAGCTGAAAGCTATGAAAAGAATTCGAAAAAGATTCATAAAATATCGAATAAATGAAAGAGACTTATGAATAGAGATGAATCATATTTTCCAAGGAATATTTTGAGATTCATTTTCTGAGTCTTCCGCCACTTTTTTGACCGATATTATTTCTATATCCGGTAAACAACTGGAATCTTATGATATTTCCTATGTGCTGCCTGTCGAGTATTTCCATATCTTCAGTTCAGATTCAAATTTGCTTCATAAATATAACTGAATTTCTTATATCAACTCCCGCATCAATTAATATCGTAATGGTAGGTATTTCACAAGGAAAAAACTTGAACAAGGAATAGACATAAGATAGGAACTCAATATTAGGTACATTAACTTAATTTTCGAAGGAAAATGTCGTTTGGTTTTAAAGAAAACCACAAAATGATATAGGTTGGTTCTAAATGGATGACAAAAAATAATATCACGATAATGAAACGAAAAATTTGTAGAAGTGCTCTTTGTAAATTTTTCGTAAGTTTTCTAGTTCGAAATATGAAACGTATTGCATTATCTAGAGTGAATACTTCCGGGTTATGCATGAATTCCCCATTTTTCTATGGCGTTTCGAAATAATCCTCTATTCATATTAACAGTGGGGTCAATGATCTTCACTGCCTGAGTTCGGTGAAGACCTCTCCTTCAGAGCTTGGAAAGGATCACACGCAGAGGCGATATTTCACACAGCCATAAAAAAGGCCCATTCTCACACAAAGCGTCCGTAAGGATGTCGTAAATGGTCGTTGGTTCGATGCTTGGGGGCGGTTCCTATCTCTCCACCAGGGCGGTAATAATGCTGCCATAAGAAAAGCATACGAAATCGAACTCTATGCAATTTACGCGGTGAAAATGTACTTTAGTTTATGCTTAGCATGACTTATCCGAGTAATCTTTCGAAAATTTTACGTTTTATTAAAAGATGTATTTTCCGATTGCTTGTCCCGATCCGATTGTCAGCAAGAACACCTTTTACAAATCTCCAGTGTCAATTTCGCCCTTATAAAAGGCGTTATTATTATTATTATTGCTCGTATATATAGATATATATTATATCCCCCCGAAGCGTGTATATGTAATAGGTATACCCCGAAGCAGCTATATATTATAGATACGAGAGATGGAGAATATTCCCTATGATTTAAAGGAATACAGGCAAATATCTTTTATGGCATGCGAATTTCTTACTTATTTTATTCGAGGAAAATTATTTAAAGACAGATCAATAAACGGAATTGTTTTTTCCAATAAGGAGCTATCAAATAATGAAAACATCTTTACTTTTCCAGTTAAATAAGAATGTTTGTTATTATATTATATTACTAGATCGTAGATAGCATTCGACTTATTGCCTTTCAATCTAATAGCAATCTGTCAACAAAATTTGACGGAAATCTTTTATTTCATTCGCAAGTTAGTGAGAGTAATGATCGAAATTAGAGGAAATTATGAAACTCATGCTCTAAAATTATGTATCTATGTTGCAGTGAATTCAGTCTTCGCTCGCAAAACTTTCCTTTCTCGGAGCTTATTTAATCCGATCTCACCATTTGTATTCCTGGATCTCCTAATGGCCTTCGACTTAATCAGAGGCTTAACACGACAGACCTCACATGGTCCTCAAACCCTTCACTACTTCGGTCGAGCAATCTGTGCTACTTCTTTTTCAATCTCTGGATTTTCTACTCCTTGTCATCAATTCGTTATATTTTTTAAAGAAATTTTACTGTGCCACCAAGCTAGAAGATATTTGTTGACTCATGCAATTAACTTGCATAGGAAAGCAAAAAACTCTTTCAGTTTAATAACATCTATTTTCATAAATTTCTAAGAATTCTTCTCTTCTAATCAGTCTAACGAGCGCACAAAAAATGCATGCCTAAAATATAATAATAATGTATAAATATATATAATACACGATTATAAATAAAATGCTGGTATGGTCTTGCTCAGTAGGTTGTCTGCAAACACTACGCCCGGTGTGGAGACCGCGTTTGTGCTCACCGCCCCTCGTATTGATACCTTTTCCAGTCCGGCCCACATACCGCGCTGTACAGTCGTTGCACCTGTGTCCTTACACCCCGCTGATTCTGCCTGCTATTCTCTTATCTTTCATGAGGCCGATGGTTTTCCCCTGGTTGTTGGGGAAACCAAGGGCTGTTTCATTCCTCAACTTCTCCATAGCAAAAGGTGTGAGATTGGAACAAGGGGAGATAATGGGTTCCCGCAACCCTAACAATAAATAACTCTTCAACACTTATACCGCATTCGGTTTTCCCCATTTTCATCCTCAAACGCAAAAAACCGCTTCCCTTTACTCGCCTCCATTATAAAACTTCGTTTGAACTATTTCCGATGTTCCTCAGGATGTCCAGCGATCAACGAAACTAAATAATTTTTGCGTAAGTCACAAAGAATTTTATTTTCTTTAATTATGATGAGTACCACGAAATTGAGCTTCTCCATATCAGATTTATCTTATAATTACAGTTGTATTTCAATAAATAGCCCGCAAACAGCCTTGCAACGTATGGCAGGGGGGTGTCAAGACACCGAAGTCCCTAGCCTAACTTCCTCTTTTTCTATTCACGCATCTAATACTATCAGAAAAAAGACAAATTATAACTTTCAGTTCGAGCAATAGTCTAACGAAATGTCTTGATTGATGTCTGAATGATAAAATTATGTTCGATAAGCGCGGGAATCACATTGTCTCTAGTCTCATCATACATTTCGCTACATAAAAGTTTCTCGAACAATTTGAGCCTAAACCCATTTCTTCTATCTTCAATAGATTCTCACTGGGAATTCGATCATCTCCGATATACAGCTATCAAAATTACGGTCGCCGCTCTACCCTGTACGCATCCTAAATCAGATTCAGATCATTTATTTATTTAAATAAAATTGTAAATATATACATATATAAACAAGTAGCACCCTCTAGGCTACAATCTTTCCAGGGCTTTTGTTAGGGGGTGTGGGGAAGCTGGGATGGGAGAGCCCGACATTTGTCCAGTAGGGAAACCCAATAAAAACCTACTGCAGGGTAAAGCAAAAATCATAAACTGGGTTTGAACCACGTATTAGGAATCTAACAAGCTAGCACCACGTCACCATATGCTTACCCTATACAACGATCATACCCTTTTTGTATGAATCCCACTGCGCAAAAATATAGAGTTATATAGAGATATAGAGTTTGTTGGTTACATATCGTACCGCACTTCGCTCCACTGAACTACAGACTCTCTTTTCCTAACGACGTGGATGTAACTAATAAGTAAGACTGCGGAACTATACAAAAGACTCTATGAAGGGCATATCACAATAGAGCTATTCAACGAATAAGCATTTCCGCGAAAGCATTAGGGAGAGAGAGAAAAACCCTAGGAAAACCCTACAGCCCAAGATTCGATTACTTTCACTTCACCCCCCTCATTTCGCGGAAAATTGTCCACTGGTTTGCACTCGAAGCAGAAAAAAGGAAAAGGATTATTGAGGATTTAACTACAAAATTGTTTCATCGACACAACCATTTCCTTGATTTGGTAATACATACTCAGAGATTTGTTTTTTCTAATTTTCTAATTGCTTGAAATATTTAAATGCTGCAGCTGAATTTAAATTGTTGAGTTTCAAAAGCATCAAAAAATATTTTGCATTAAAAAAATTACCTATTTTTGGATCGTAGGAAATTTTCAAAAATGGCGTACAATACCATAATGCAATTGATTTTTTCTTTCATTTAACTAAAATTAAAATTTAACCATAACTAGATCGATTTTACGCATTTATTTCGACTAACAGCATTTTAACAGATATTTAGAAAATTTAGAAGTTAAAACACGCGGAGCTAGTTAAGATGCAACACTGACTAAAATTTCGGTACAATAAGTTATACTATTTCTTTGAAATTTACTTTTATATATCGCGAAAATGCTGGAACTCGGAAACGGAGGGTACCTTAGTTTACAGTTTTTCATGTCATAAATTAAATATTCTATCTGCGGTAGCAAAAATTTCATTTAAGGTTAATAAAATTATGCTTATTTGGATGTAACAGAAATTAGCGGGCGATAGATTCACAATTCCAGGCGCAAATATTTAATATTTAGACTATAGTAGTCAGGGACGAAGTTCTTAAATGGAAAATCCTCAATATAAAAAATAACGAGAGTATTGTAAGTCTGTCATCTACATTTCGACGTGTGCCAGGGGTTGTAAATATCAAGAGCTCGAACCACTTTTGAAAGTTATTGCTTACGAGTCTCAGTAATAATAATAATGATTATTATTATTATCAAGAGCTTGAACCACCTTTCAAAGTTATTATTTACGAGTCTTAATCTTTAAAACAATCAGTTTCTTGAACGAATTCGAAGATCTTTTCTTCCAGTTCGTTTGTAGGTCTCTATGCGGCAGGCGGACGCACCATACACCTTATGTCTGTCGTAAAAGTAATTTCTCTAAATTAATCCATAGCTCTCCAGTCTAGACTCTACTCCACTCCGTCTTAGCATATCTTCTCCTAAATTTCTTCTATTCAATCCCTTTCCATGCATTGCTTGTTATAATAAATCGTATGCCTCATATTTCAAAAGCTAAACAAACTAATCGGTACCTAGTAAGAATACTTCATTATAATATTAGTTCTTCGTCGCTAGTTTGAAAATATTTTAATATTGCACAGAGCGTGAAAATTTCCAAATAAAAGAATACCAGATCCAAATAAATGAGAGGGAGTTAAAAGAATAGAGCATTCAAACATGGAAAATGTTTACAGAAATAACATTTGACCATAAGATTTGTTTAAACGTATTTTTCACCATAATTTTTTTAAATTAAATTTTCTTTCGGTGTTTGTTTCCCGTACGAAACGGTCTACAATTTACGAATCGAAATCGAAAAGTCCGAAGTTTTGAAGAAAAAGGAAAGAATCGGATTCGAAAATGTTTTTATTCGGAGTCATTCCTTATAACTTTGGAAACTTAACTCCTGAGGTGTGGACCCCATGTATCAAACTGAAATCTTGGTCAAATATGTAAATTGACGTAGATACATTTATTGCATCAAAGTTTCGTGAACGATTATGGTGAAGAGACAAGTGAAGAGAGATATCTTTCCAACGCTCATTTACTCTAACGTATATTCTAATAATAAAATTAAAAGCGGTATCGTAAAACTATTACGGAGGAAAAATGTATAATATTTTATATGAAATCTAACGCCACTAATATGAAATAAATTGTACGTATATAGCGGCACATGTATCATTAGAATTTTAAAATATATAAACGTGTTACACGGACGTAAAAGAGTACTAATATCTTTAATATTGTCGAATCTCACAACGTCTTTGATTGTGGCGTCAATTTATCCCTAAAAAGCAAACAAAAAATAGGTTAGGTTGTTTTAAAAGGATTTACAGTATTCTGAGTGTAAAAGAAGGATTTAATCAATGAAAATACAGCCACATCTTCCCTACGGATCCTTTCCAGCCATCTAAAATCACACCGCTACTTCTTTTTTATAATTTGCATAATTCAGATTGACCTGAAACTCGCTATCGGGAATAAAAGTAAAAAACTAGAGTTCTATAAAAGGTATCGACTCAGAATGAACTGTAAATGAAAATATCGACATTTAGGTCAATTTCTCTCGAGAAACTTTTTTCATCACGTAAGAAACAAAAAAGTTTCAGGTGATGCATAAATAGGACTGCAGAATCAAATTTTTTCGAAGGTTAATTCCTTTTAAAATAATTTTTACTGAGATAAGTCAGTTTTTACTCAAAAAGTAGACTAATGTAACTTCTATGTAATCAGAAGATAGAAAGAGCAAATTAAGAAAAAAATCAGTAAAAATAAATGTAATGGCAGATGTATCAAGAGCTAATAAGGTTATTCATGAGATTTTTATCGATTTTGAGATAAATTTTAATATGACGCGAAATTTTTTGATCCTTATATCGCTCCTTTGACAAACCAAATAAAAAATGACGTCATATCGAAGAGCAAATGACTGATCTCGAGGGATATCTGGAGGCGATGAGAAGCTAAAGATGCGAAAATCCGTTCACTCACAAAATATTTTTTATGAGCTGTTGCTCCAATTACTGTTGACCTCACCGAAATCTCATTAAAGGTAATATAATAGGTGATAGTTTCGTTTGGATGTATGAACACCCGTCTCGAAGGCTTGTCCGATTAATGTTACCGATATATATTGCAGAGTAAAGTAAAAAAATGACGATAAAGATGAGAAAATTGATTTTTATAATCAAGTTAATATGGTTCTGAGATCAATGTGAGAAGGCGTGACTTCGTGGAATGCCATAGTAATAAAAACGACTTTGTAAATTTCCACAGAAAATTGTTATATTTGCAACCGGTTTCGTAATATGAAATTACCTGAGGATGTAATTTCATATTACGAAACCGGTTGCAAATATAACAATTTTCTGTGGAAATTTACAAAGTCGTTTTTATTACTATGGTTCTGAGAATTTATGCCATTTAAACTTTGACTTTAAGCGATTCTATTAAAACTGATGCTATTCAAAGACGTCAATTTTCTTATGAAGAAGTACATTAGGATCAAAAAATGTTTCGAATATGGATTGATGGACTCTTAACAAATATCAACCATTTTGTGCGGGCATTTTAATTGACTTTAATGTTGCAAAAATGTAGATGATTGTTTTTTATAAAAACTCTCCTCACCAATTTTAAACGATGCGTGTTTTAAAGAATATCTTCTATTAAATATAGACGCATCGGGGGGATATATTAATATGACACATATATCATTCAAACTTTCTACACGTATAGATACTTATATAATGTATCGTACTTTGAAAAAAATCAGCACTTGCCTATGTATCGATTCCAGAGCGACCCGTAATCTCAATTTTCCCCATAAGTAATACATGGGCCTCATTTCCGAAAACTTTTTAGTGCACTTCCCAACCGCGCCGAGGTTCAATATTTCACACAGCCATAAAAGTGTCCATTCTCACATAAAAGCGTCCGTAAGAATGTCGTAAATGGTCGTTGGTTCCATACCAGGGGGCGTTTACTATATCTCCATAAGAAATGATAAGGGAAATAAGAACTCCTTTTGAGGCCTTTCCTGAATGAATTTGCTTTTGAAATTTTCCGAGTTTATTAAGACAATCATATTCAAGCAAATTATTAAAGCATTCTTTGTAGGAAGACCTGGGTTTGTCGCCGGGGCGTGAATAATGCTGCCATACGAATAGCTTGAGAAATCGAACGCAATGCACTGTATGCTGCGAAAATGTTCTGAAGTTTATGTTTAGCATGACTTATCAGAATAATCGTTCGAAAAATCTTTCGTTTTATTAAAAGATATATTTTCCGATTGTTTGCTGTCAGCGCACCTTTACTCGTGATAATTTCGTTTAGTTTAATTTAGCAATGTTTACAAAGATTAACCTTCCGAAAATCCTATTTTTCGTTGACAATGTATATTCTAGCATTGCTTGCTGTTAGCAATCACACCTTTACACGTAAAAATAATAAATCAGATATGAGTAAAAATCAATCTGGAAAAATGCGTATATACAATCAACAGAAACTGAAAATTTTAGTTCACAATGAATATAAAATTGTATAGCGTTCTTGGATAGACGACCCATACGATTGCTGCATTGATACTCTAGTTTACGATTAACGCGAATTTACGAGGCCTCTCGGAAACGCAGCTTGACGATGGTCACCTTCGGCAGCTAGGACACACCTTCCTCTCCTAGTTTATTGACGGGCATCCCTACTTCAGGGAAGATTCGAGCACACTCACTTCTCCTTCTGAATGTACGACCAACGGCAACCTCTACTACCTCCACTTCCATTGTTGTTGGAGAATCAGTGTATCGAGGATAAGGCTCAGACACGAATGATAAAAGTATTCCACTACGAATCGGTGGTATTCAATGCCGCTATCACATGGCGGCAGACGTACGTTTTGAATATATTCGGGAAGTGGGTTAAAACAATCAAAATATTTAACTTAATTTCCAATTTATTTCTTTCCAATATTCTCATCTCTTAGTCCATCAACTAAGACTCGAATGACCATCTAAATCATTACATATTAATAAATTTAATTACCTTAATTACCCATTCATTAAACATAGTATATGTTTAATGAGCAATAAAATTAATTGCTCATGAATCTGCAGCTTGAACCGGGAGATGAGAAATTAATTGCTTATTATTTTGTCATGCTCTCCATGCTATCCGACCAACTGTCATAATAAAGCCGGTAATGAGAGAGGCCTATTACTAATTATGAATTATTCTCTCGTTACGGTTAATAACAATACCGGACACTAAGAAGCTGGGCGATTTAATAAACATTAACGAATGATGAATAGTGTGATGCTGATTGCAAGAAAAAGGGTAGAACGTGTCATGAACGTGTTATGAAAGTTTAAGACGTTGAAATGTGGTCTTTTATAATTGAGTCGGTCTCTCGGTAATAGTTCTGCATAAGTACAATCGAATATATGGCGTAGAGTTACATTGAAACCTCTAAGGGCGCCACGCTTTTGGCGCGTCATTCTCAGTAGGAACGAGCCGTGATAGGACGTCATATATTTGGGAAGTTTAGCGAGTTATCGAGAAATGGGAAATATTGAATCGTATAGTGTGACCCTTAATTACAGCAATATTTTGCTGCACATTTAAGATTCGTTTAATTGTCTTTTTGAAAGAGTGGTCTCATAGCGCGCGAAAATGCATTTCTACCACAGAAGAAATAGTGCGTTTCGTCTTGGATTGTAAGGTGGCTACGTTAAAGTATTATGTGAATATTACAGAAACAGTGTTAATAAGGAGTGAACATAGCGATGGATAAAAGGGATTTAGAATCCTCTTGCGAGTTTACGAATTAGTGATGCAGGTCAACTGCCGGTGGTTGGGGGCCTTCAAAAATAACTCACTGATATAAAAATAAATTTTAAGTTGTTAAGTTAAATTTTATTGAGAAATACTTGGTGTAACCATTATTAGTAAGTTAATTAAACCTCATAATAATTGATGACTTCGTAATTGAATGCTCATTACTAATAATTAATTAATCAGTTCATCAGACCTGTGAACAGAAGTTTTAATGATGGTGTAATTGCACTGAAACCAGTCGACTCAAATACATATGCATATTTATTTCGTGGAATTGTTCAAATTCTGAATTGTTTTCTGGTTATGTAATAAATTTTGTTGTTACAAAATTCCGGAGTTTCGATGCACGTCATCTTTCATTAAAAATTTTTATCGAATAGTATAATAACATAAAAATTATACGAATAGATTGAAAAGGGGGTAGTGTTTATGTCCACTGAAACATAGCTCTCACGTTTATTTTCGTAACGGAATAATTTATTGATGTTCTTAAAGGGATAGCGTAAAAGTAGTTGGGAAGGTAAATACGACGTTTATAAACATTTCTAGGAAATTTATAATTCCATTGTTTCGTAACGCTAATATTTACAGGAGAGTTCTTATCAAGCCTTACCGTATATTTCCCGCTTCTGTAACAACTTACAATTAGTCACTTCCCAGAACTGTCTTCAGAACTTGATCTCTAGCAAATACAAACAATGAAGATACTACGAAGACATTAGCCAAACTACTACGGAACCGTATTTCATTAGTAATATACTACGTAACCTTACAATTCTAAAGAGTTTGTAGCTGATTAGGTAAAATTCTAAATTAATTTTCCAATTATTAAATTCCCTTTAACGCTTCCTTCAGTTCTTCTACTTTTCTAAGAATAGTACTTTCATCATCAAAATATTCTATTGAGAAGAGTAGAATCCATTTCAACTGCAAGGCGTCCTTTTGATCGCATTGAGGACAATAGCACAAGTGATGCCGGGATGAATGAACTAGAAATCTGTAACTATACATTTTCGAGTTTCACGAACTTTACTAAGCACGATTTTTTGAGGTTTTTGATCGATTTTAATCCATTTTAAATTTGAATCAGTTTTTTTTTTTATTTTTCGATTTTCCTTTTGCAGTTTAGAATACAAAACAATAGAGTAAACGAATAAAGGTTAGGGAAAAGATTTGGGACAATGGAGGTATCGAGATTAGGTTACGTGGAATTCATTTAGGTTGCTATCATCATATTATATCTATTATATACTATATTTGAGTTACGAATATAAATTATATATCTTATTCTGTATTTACATAGGAATGAGAGAATATCGGTATCAAAATAGAAGTGCTCCGCAGTCCGCAGAAAAGAAAAGAATGTGCGGTCGTATCAGAGTTCGTTGGCAGAAGGGAGAACAAATAAGGACAAGGATAAATTTTTCCTTTCCGATGCACGAACTCTGAAACCTTTCCCTTATACTACATTATTTGAAGAAAATCGTAAAATACACGAATCCATGCGTGGTATTTGTAAAACGGATCAGTATAATGGAAACATGATCTTTTACTCCCTTTTCCATCGACTTCATTTACCTTCATTCTACCTCAGACTATACTAGTTCGTCTCATATATAATTTATAGATAATAGTTTATCTTCATCGTATTGGTGATTATATACAGTTTCAAAGATGCTTAAAAAAAGAATACATTCGTAAAATCCCGCTGTGGGCCCGGGTTCAAATCCCGGCTGAGGAGGAAATTTTCCTCTCAGGGTCTGGATGTTTGTGACGTCCGTTGTTAAGTTTATGACCACACACCCGAAAGAGGATGTTTGTACGGTCTTTGATAATAAATAAATAAATAAATAAAAGAAGGCAGAAGGGTAAGTGTTGTGTTAATATTTCCGCAAATTAAGGCAAAAAAGTCGCCGTCAGGAATTTTTTCCATACGATGTCGGTAGATGGAATAGATAGTAACTAGTTCGAAAACGATAAAAAACTAAACATGAGCTTTCTCGGTCTCGTCGTTAAAGGGTTATGGAACGAATCTAGTTTCTTTTAGGGTAAAACTGCTGTGAAGACACTTTGTACGGGCGTGCGTTACAATTTCTTTTGTCCATCAGACAGTATTCTATTCCGCCATGATAGACTTACCGACCATACAATGTGCCAGTTATAATAAACGGTACCTTCCACAACATTTTAGTGAGAAAAGCTACCTTTCAAACAGAAAACAAATAGAGTAATGGAAAAGAAAAAATCTGGCGTGCACTGGTCGGCATCGTGGCGGCTACATATTTTTCGATTTCCACAACTGAGGAAATCATAAACACGCAACATATTTAAATGAAGTGTACACGAAAACGACTACACGAAAAGGACGAATATGCAAGAGAATGAGGTCCAAAAAATAAATTATCAAAAAGGGGATATAAAAAGTAATACAATAAATTTAATTCCCAGTCGCTTTTAATACAAATATTATCTGCTCGAATTATCAATAAATCACGGAATTATGGAATTTTATATAAAGGCATTCTTCCGTAATGGTTATTTGAATGATTTCAACGCTCTGCATGTTTAAATATAATTACGCTTACTGAAGTTTACAAATTAAATATTGTAATTACAAAGAGTACGGCTTATTCAACAGCAGCAAATTAGCGTGGCGTTGAATAATAAGAGAAATACTAAGATAAAAGTGTAATAATCGGCCTTGAGGGTTTCTGATTGGTGGTATTACATAAAACGAAAAATCAAGTTACGAAAGATATCCTCCAATACGTATGAGCTATTGTTTTCTACTATTTATTTGATAGTGGAGAAGGATTAATTCCCTGAAGGGGATATATTAATCAGATTAATACGCTCTATCGATCATGGAGCTAAGCCATTATTTAGATTAATCGAAACCTCTTTTATGGCGCAATACTTATTTTTCCACATTTCCTCTATCTCTGTTCCACCGATCCTTTCCTGCTAAATCATTTTTAAGCCACTTTAGTCGCTTTTTATCGCTGAAAATAATGAGGAAGACCGTTACTGATGAGGGGAGTAATTTATTTATTGTTTCATAATTCTTCGGATACGAATTCTCGGAAGTTTCTCGCTAATAATGTGTCAGTGTACATTCTGTAACGGAGGAAAATTCGCCTTTTTGCGCTAAAAATCAATAATGGGAGATTTTTAATGAAAAACCGTTTGGGTTTTCCTTATTTCAGGTAAAATTCTGATGCAATGATAAAATTTTCCCTCGATATAAATACACATATCTCAGAGCGATTTATATATTCAAAAACAAGCTATTGTTTGCTAATAAGGCACCGTTTACATTGCAATAATTTACAAATGAATCTTATATTCATTCCAATTAAATTAATCATTTTATTATCCTATTAATTAATCATATTATTAAATTATATTATTTATTTTCAAATATCTTCAATTTTCGATTACTATTATTAAAGTCATTAACGATGTTTAACAATCATTTATTGCATTATTTTCTTATTTGTTGCATTTCATATCACAAATATATATAGTAATATAAAATCTAGTCGTTTAAAAAGTCAAAGATTACGTATTTATCGTTAAAAGTGAAATAATTTCATTGAACGGATATGGATATCTTCATGCGTATCGACTAATTGGCATATTATTTTAAGACGTATCAAAACAATTCTCGCCCGTGTCTTTTTCATAAAAAATCTCAAATTTAAAACTTCCTCTAATCCGACTGCATTTAACTGCTAAACTTACAGTAGACAGCTATTAAAATAAAACAACAAAACTTTAGGTTCCCCTGGAACACTGGAATACCCAAGTAACAATGATCGATGAAGGTATTCTTGGCCTTCCAAACCTTTAGCCAACGCCCATTGGGTCCGCAAAACCATGAGACTGCGGTTAGCAGACGGGCTACTGTTTAATATGAATTTATCTAAAAGAAGGTATTTCACAAGCATGACGTGAAAAGGATAATCAAAAAATTTGAATTCTATTTTTTCTAGAGAAATAATTGGAAAATTTTCTTTATCGATAATTTTTAATAATAAATAATATCTTACTAAAAGTTCCTTCCCAAGTATCTGCTAAAAAATCTCATAATCAAGCGTTGCGGATTATTTAATATTAAAGGTGATAAAGCATTAGAATATAGGATTAGCATAGTCACTTCTACTTAAGCAGTGATTAAACTTTAAACTTGGCAAAATTTTTTTTATAAAGTTATCCACAACGCTATTTTATATTCAAAGTACGTAAATTCAGCAGAAATCTGAGTTTACGGGCTTTATTAGTTGTACAATCTATCCAGATCTTTAGAAAGATTTTTGTTAAATAAAGTTTTTTGATGATATTTTTTTTGGGATGGTTCTCAAAGAAGATAAGGTGCTAAACCTTTAATTTTCGGAAACAAGAAAACTATGAAGAAGTGAAATTCTCGTAAAGAGATTAAGCGCCTTAATTCCTTCTTCTGATGGATTTTTTACCGCCTTATAAAAGTTTTTCAAAGGGAAAATGAGAAATTTCCTTTGGATCTGTCTCTAATATCAAGAAATTTTACATTCATACATCCAGAAAAATTTGCTTGTCATTACGAATATTCTTTTTATCTGATATAATTCATTCCATTTTATAAGGACAGGTTCAACCTGAATTCTTTCTTTACCTTGGCCTTCACATTCGTTCTTTTATCCTTCGACATGAACTCGGTTTTGCGATGTAATTTCTTCTGCATGAATTCCCCCTATGTTCCCTCTCTAATCCAATTCTCGTGTTTATGTAAGGATTGAGTTTTCTACCAAAATCTTATTTACGATTTTTCTCGACAGTTTGAGTGGATGTTTTTTCCTTTCACGTTTGAACTGTTTTTCTCTTACGTATATCGGTTCGACAATACAATCATATTAAATCACATGGAAGTTAGAATAAGTTAAAAAATTCACATCCAATTGCAAATTTAATTAAAAACTTAATTTCTGAATTATTTGCATTTGATTTTTTGACTAAACTCCATCTAATAATTTCTGCAAGTATCATAGCATCTCCATGAACTCCGTGTAAGTGGTTTCAAGGTCGTGGTTATAAATGGGTCGAAAGATTGCGTCAGTTTTATGTCAAATGAAGAGTTCAAATCCCTATCACAAACACGGCCATGATCCCATTCACTTAGAGAAAAAACAGTAGATAATTATGATAAAATAATATCTGTACCAATAATTTTTCTTAATCGTTAGAAGACGATTGAATTATGAATTGTCACCTGCAATATAACAAGCCTTACTGGCAATATTGCTAAAATTAGTTACGTAGTATTCTTTTCAATGTTAGAATTTTTATTTATTATATCCCACGTTATATACAGTAACCTATATTTAATTGATAGCTACTAATATAAACTATTTATATATGCAAATTGGAGAGACACTTTCCATCTTTCTAAAATTGTCGAAATAATGGGTAAGTATTACAATTACTAAATCGCTTTTTCGTACTCCATATTAAAATTCATTTTCCTCATCATTTTTTTTTCTTCAGTAAAATTCTTATAATGACTATTTTCAGGATTATTATAATCTTTGTCCATAATTTTAGATACCCTTAATGAGTCGGGATGCCTTAGCTTTAAAAGTCGTGCAGATATTTAATTTCTTATTCGTTCAAATAATTCCTAAATTATATGTGTGAATAAACTGGTTTGATGACTAAATTGCCTAGATCATGGGACCTTATATTTGCAGTATCCTGCTATCTGATTCGACAATTTAGAATTTCCTTCTGATCGTTTTGCACGATGAAATCCAAGATTGACTCCATTTCAGAATTTTATAGCTGGCTTTAATTTGTAAATAACGTATCTTCTCATTCAGATCCTTTTATTATAACAGAGCTTATGAAGTTTAAAAGCTTTACTGCAGCATAAAACCTTCGTGGAATTTAAGTAGAGTTTAATCGGAATCACAAAGTATAACTTGCTTGACAGTCAACAGATTTATTTATAGTACTGGATAAAGTTCATCGTTATCATATTCCACAAGAACTCTTGGATGTTAATATAAATGTTGATGCAATAAGAGTGTTTACGTAGTATGATATCAAATCTTAACCTCAGTCACGAATGAATAAAGGTTATCATAAAAAAGAATAAAGAAATAATGCTATCAATAAACACAGCCATAATAATTATCATTCATACATTCATTTATAAGGTGACAATGCCGAGATAAAAGATTAAGCAAAAAAAATTAGGAATGGATTTCCGAAATTCTTTCAATTTATTATTAAAAAGACAAATATTAATATTAATTATTGATAAATATTATTTTGTTTTAATTTCGGTTATATTTTGATTTTTAAAATCTGTATTAAAATGACATATCTATTGTGATTTCGGAACACCATTTATTGTAAAATAATCCAATTTACGGAGACTAAAATTGCATTAATCTGCTTCACCGAATCAACTCTGTCCATTAATCGTAAATAACCCTAAGTTTGACACGACGAGTCTTATTGAAATAAGCTGTATATGTTAGCTAGCAGATGCTTATTTCCATCCCCTTTCGGAGAAAACCAACTCCCTTATTCGTGCCGTGAGAAAATTGTATAAGGAAACGAAATTTATGTTCTGGAATGATATTTATTTCTGCCTAAGTTCGTTGAATGGTGCGCGTGTTTCCGATGTGGGAAAAAGGGACTGTAACTTCGAACACCAGCACTTCTCGATTTGGCACCAAAGGATGTGAGGAGACTAGGAATTCTAGAGAGCAGGTGCTACTGATCCTAGCGACCGGTAACTCCGAATGGGATGAACCGGAAGGTGCATCAGAGTCGTGGAAACGACTTCGGACTCAAATCATGTCATCCTAGAACAAAGGAATATCTTCATCGTCCATCTGTTTGCTTTTTCTTCCCTCAACTGCATAGAAAATTGTCCCGATCATTGTTGAAACACCTCCGCTGGTGTTTAGGATTTCCGCTGAAACCTACGTTCAGAATAAATCTGGATTTAAACAATGCGTAATATTTTTAAAAGCATGAAAAGACTGGAATAAATTTATCTTCTCTCTTTAGAAAGGTATTCGCGTAAAATTCTGTTACAATTTCCCCTCTTCAGCTTTTGCTCTCGACGTATGTTTTCCGTATTTTTCCATGGAATGCTGCAACGAATTTCCATTAACATTTTGACCGCAGGTGGAGCCCAATTAGCCATAGTTTTCGTTCGCCTCTCGACGTTTTATTTTCAAAACAACAGATTCCATTGTCGGTAAAAAATAGAATTTTCGGCGAACAAGTAAATTCAATTACCATTTTCAAAACTCCTGCCCATTATGTTATTTCACTTTGTTCCGAGCTATTATAAGGTGGGGTAATATATTTTGGATGGCAATTTAGTAAATTAACTTGAATACGCGTAATATTCTGATGAAAAATCTATTTTCAAGCCATATAATTCACTCAAATTACTTTGATAGTACTTTTGAATAAATTTACTCAAATCCAATCGCAATAATAAAAGGAAATAAATTATCATAATCGGATAAATTATTACAAAATATCTAATGGCACCAGTCAATCCAAAGTGAAATTCTATAATATGAAGGGGAAATTCATTTCATTTACAAACTCCGTCGTTAAGTAATTAGGCTTAAGTAATTCGACTGTTGATTTTAAATCGAAGAGACATGACATTATAACCGAGTCATCCCTAAATTTGATTTAATCCATTTGCACTCCAATACTCATTAAAAAATCGAGTGTTAATGCAATAAGTTTTATTTAACAATTGCTATTTCCTTCCTCATTCCTCTCTCCGTAGAAAGGATATATTTTAAATGCGTGTGATAAATGATGTGTTGAGTGTACTCATCTTTCATATCTATTTTCCAATTGTTTTTTATGTTATATGTATCTTTCCTTTTCATTTCAGCGTGAAAATTTCCTGTAAAGGATATTTTAACCCTTCACTTCTTTATTATTGCACTTTCCAGGCTTGAATATTACGTGAATTTTAAAATTTCCTTCATATTATGCAGTATATTCCACGGCGAACCTACGATCATTTTTATTTCTATAGTTTCTTTTCGTGTTCCAAAAGCGAATTCATGAAAACATTTACGGTGCATTTTAAATATCTATTATCTCCTTTTGGTTTCAAATGAATAAAAAACTCGGGATTCATTGAAAATGAATATATGAAATGATTTTATTGAATTTATTAAAATTAATAATAATGTAATAACATTTTAAATTAATTTTAATCTCGCTCGGGAGGTCTTTGTGCCTTTAGGACGAATTAAATGAAAAAGCAATTGAAATAAAGTTCTAAAATATTTTTGACTGGTAGTTTTAATTATTTAGTTTCAACTGTTTTGTGTAAAATGTAATATATCAACATGTAAAATAGTTCACATTTAAAGAAAAATGGTTTAAATGACAATACGAATGAATAATGAAATCATAATAAGTAATAAATATATAAATCATGAGTTAACACTTTATTGAACACTAGCACATCTGTATAGCACTTCGATCTATATATCAGAAGAAAAGACGGAGGCAGAGACGCAGAATATCCAAGAGGTCTCAATAAAAATGATGCGCCATCAATCTTCAACACATTGTGTTACGTAAGTACAGCTGGGAACATACTTTACAATGAATGATGCTTTGAATACAAACAAAGAGTGCATAAACTATTGTCAATGATAATTCCATAGAAACTCGTACATTGTTATGTATAGGTAAAAAGAAGAGTAACAATAAAGAAGGAGTTGTATTCCAATTTAAAGGAACAATGCGGAATTCTTTTTAATTCTTTCGATTGCACATATATATAACACGCAACTAACTCCGAATAACAAGAAATCTATCCCAATAAATTAGCTCGCTAGCTATTTAAGGATGTAATTGTTTTCAAGTATCGCGTTCAATATTTTTTCTTGAAATAAATTTGCAATAATACCTTTTGGTAACGCAGAAGTTTATATGCTTTGCCCCGGTATGTTTATCATGGGACCAGTTTGCATCAGATGTTTTCCGTTCGATTGATCAAGCATCGATTATATTGGTTTATGTGATAATGATAATATATATATATATATATATATATATATATATATATATATATATATATATATATATATTTATGAGAGTTCATTAAATAACCACATAATATAAGTGATTCTGAGCTTGTTGAGGAAATCGTAATTGCAGAGTAATAAAAACCACAATCTATATAATGGGGTGATAGGTAATGGGAAACCATTAAAGACAGCGCACCATTTTGAGTGTCCAAAAAATTCTACTTTCAGTGGTCAGTTTAACGAGTGGTTTAACGATGTTTATTTTTGGAAAAAATAACTGTATGAAAGATTTATCTGCAAAAGAGAGAGAAACTTCATTAACGTTTTCCCCTCTATATTTAATGATGATCCCCGCTAAGTAATTATGGTTGTTCACTTGTTTCGGAGTCGCTCATTACGCGTACTCTCATACTTTGCAGCGGAAATCGAACACGTTTACCTATTCCAACACTTATATTCGTACAATTCTGTAATATCTGCTGTCTAATGAATTAATCAGTATCCGATGACTTTTGAACTTCGATTTGTTTTCTTTGTTGTCAATAGTAACACTAGGCTTCTTCACTCCTCAACAATTGAACAGTAACAGTTTATTTTAGCATTGAACGGTTACAATTTATTCTAAAATTGACCTATTATCAATTTCATGTTCTATTTTACAACAATCTCTAAAAATAGATAAATACATCAATAACGGCAGTAAATCAGAAGAGGCTATGGAAAATAGAGATTGACGTCTGTCTTATGTTAGATCTCTGGAACTTAAATATCATCCCCGAGGTTGCTGATAAGCCGCTCAAAACTGCTCATCTTTCACTGGCCGCACTCCCTCAGCCTAAATGAGGTCATTTGTCTTACGCATCCCCTTTCTCAAACCTCGAAGATATACATCATAGTTTGCAACGTTAATACTTGCCTATATAATAAAATACTTGTCTCCCGAAATTTTCGTGATTTTTTTATCAGTAGTTTCCGAAAAATGACTTCCGAAATTACGAACTATAGTAAATGTGGATGAAAAGTAGTTTTTTATTCATGTACCATTTTTATATTTTATCAAATAATGCGAGAAATGAGTTTTTGTCAGATTAGATACCATATGCATTCATCGGCAAATGTCAATGAAGAAGTAACCCTCGATAATTAGAAATAAATGAAAGAAAAGGAAGCTACACTAACTCGTTACCGCAAAATAATTTTACTGACATATTTTGACTCGCAGCGATGTTATTCGTTTATATTTTCATTGAAACTCGTGACATGACAATGAAATTACCCGTCAAAACATTGTTCGTGTTCGTTTCCTTTTGTGGTAACGACAGTGTTTTCCATTTCATTTATTCTGAATATTCACCACAAATGCGTGGACGAAATAGCGGAATTTATTTTGAAAGTATCATGAAATTTATCCTCCGCTCTCCGGCATTTTGATTGATTTGCTTTGAAAATGGGAATGTAGTGTTTTTGGGAAAGGCGTGTGATGAAGGATGACAAGGAGTATACATATCTATAGTCGATCGAGAATGGTAATCTTTGTAGAGGAAAATCATAAGACCTCATCCATATGGAACTATATAGAGTTGGAACTGGTGAATGTGAGCCTAGCTTTGACCAAGTACGCCCAGGTTCGGAGGATATTGACGATAAAGAATACTGTATTATTTATCTGTAATATTCTCCGGTATTCACACTCAAGCGCTTTAAGAACATCAGTTAAATTATACAACAAGCATAAAGATTCATAAAATTATCAGATAAAATTTTTATTTTGAATTAAATTGCATAGATGAACTTGGAAGTGGTGAAAACTAGGAGAAATGAAATGAAGTTCCCTCTACAGAAAGAATAGTGTGGATTAATATTTAAGTGCCGTAAGAAATTTTAGAGAATCTGTGAGGAAAAGTTCTGGCCGATTTAGGTTGATGCGAGCTGGGAAGTTTCACGTGCTGTCTGGAGTTCACCAGTTGAGCTCTGCAGTATATCAAGCGCGGGCTAGGGTTACCATTCTTCTCTTGATGTCCTTGAGAATCTGGATTTCATCATGTCGTAATCTCTCTGAAAATGTGTTACTGGGATAGGATAATTGTGATTGAGCTGTGATTGTGAAATACGCAAGTTATTCAAAGAATCAAAACCGAAAAGAATTTGATCTCAATGCTATGGAATGCTATCAAGCTTCGAGTACCAAACCTGTTAAACTTTTATTTACGTCCATTACATCTCTGGATCTAAAATAAGGAGATATTTCTGCATAGAATATCTGAAGAGAAGCATAAACAACAAGGTTGATCAACGAAACCGATACTTTTATTGTCAACTTTCTCACGAACCAGGGTCAATGAGGACATAACCTCCGTCAGTTTTTACTTCCACGGTGTCTGCTTCAGAATGAAAATGGTTTCGTCGTTATCCTTAACATTGATCTGAACCCAGACTCAGAGAGAAACACGTGCTGTTCTGTGGATGCTCAACCTCCACTCCCACGCATTATCTGTGTTACGACCTTCGGTTTACTCCGAGTGCTTCTAAAAAAGATGTCCATAAAAGAGGGACTTCAACGCAACGACAGTTCCTTTCGAACACACAGCTGAATAAAACAAATGGCCATGTTTAATACAGGTTGAGTCCTACAATTACTTCTGAAAGATTTATAAACTTCCACGTACTTTTTCTGCTTTCTTCCATTCAAGATTTTTCCTTTCTACCCTACTCTAAATTTTGCTGCGGAAGTTATCAACGCTTTTATCCGGTTAAAGGATTGTAGAAATATAAGCCAAAATATCTTTTACAGGTTATGCTTGCAGTAAAAAGGAACTGGGCGTAGTTGAGGTAGTTCAACGGCAAGGAAAATAATGACATTACATTTAAATTTATTGTAAGTAAAATACGATCCCTTCAAAATCAGGTTGAAATTACTAATGATATATAATGAATGAAACCGTGTGTTTGATTGAACACATCCTTTTGATTGTTACTAAATCAAATGAATAATTATTGGCAGACATGTTGATCCCAATTGTTGTTTACGACCGACTGTCAAGAGCTCCCAACCTCCTGTTACCGTGACTCCTTCCCTCCATCGTCAACTCGAGAATGAGTAGTGAAAACGTTGGAACTTTAATTGAGTTGATATTTTATTTAAAAAAGTACCCCCTCATTATCATGAGTGAATTCGCCCGGAGCTACGCGGAGAATAATTAATTTCTGGTTTGCGACGTAATTGGAATTTATTTTTTAAACGTGAGGAAATGAAAATTTCCATACAACGTAAGAATACATAAATTAATGATGTTGTCTTTTCACTATTAATTGACTACCACCTGGTCAGGTCCCTACTAGTAGTTTCGATAGAAAGAAATAAATAATAGAAGTAATAAAATTATAATTGCATAACTAAATAGGGGGTGGAGGGAATATAGGGATATAGCTTTTGCACGAATAGTGTTATAATATGGTCAATGCATTGAAATCATTTTTATTTCAAAATAGATCGAAAAATAATATATATAAATTTTTACTATTTTTGATAGGGAAAATTACCAAGCTTTGCAGAGCAGTTACGAGTAAGTAAGTAAAGAGATAAAATTATGTCTCAAATAAAAATAACGTAATGGCTTGGTTACTACTGTGAAATTTATGCATAAAAATTCTCCTTGCGCCATTAATCCTATTTTTAAACGGTGATATAACAAGTTTGAATTGAAACCAAAAATATTTATCCTACTATGAGACCTTTAAACTCATCTGTAGTGTAACGGTTTCAGGATTTATACCCAAGGAGGTCCAAAAAAGTGAGCACAAAAATAAGATGTGAGTCCTTTTTCGTATCGTACGATATCATAGATTTTCTAAGGTGCATCTGCTTTAGTCGAGTGTCAAGCTTTCTGAGATCTAACATTCAGCATCTTCAGAGGCGATCTCGTGCTATCCAATCTGGTAGTGCTGTAGTTGCAATAAAGATGTGGAAATATACGATTTCATTTCACAGTTTAATCGAGAAAAAAAAATAAGTAAAAGAAGGAAATGTTGGGTGGAAAATTATGTCTAACGTTGGGAATTTTTCCTTTTCCGAAGATAAAACTTCATCGTCACTCTGAACATGACTTGTGAAGTGGAAAGAATTTTCAAGGAAATATCCTCAAATTTTAGAAGTATTTCCGGAAGGAGCGACGGTATAGCTAAACAATATTCAGGATATTTCATAACGATGTAATTTATGAGATGAAATGCAAGAGTAATTTTCCACTAATTTTTTTGTGTTAACGAGTGGTTTCCTAAGATTTCTAGACATCATATTCTATATATAGAAATCTTATATCAACAACAAATCGAAGGTAATGTTACGTATAGAATAAAATATGATTATATAAATCTTAGGTAACAAAGTTACGAATTATAGTATTTTTATGTGTTTTATAAGGAAAAAATTAATTTCATTCAGTATTTTTTAACATGTTTTTGTTGAAATTTTAACTCTATGCATGATGAAATCGAGCATTTTAATTTAATAATATTCTAATATCGTTATACTTAATATAATAAGTTTCTCCGCTGAATAATCTTAAGTTCGATTAACGATGACCACCTTCGGATTCTATTTATTTCTTCGAGTTCTCGGAGCTCGAGAAACTCCCGAGCGCGTGAGTTTGAAAACGAAGCTTCGTCTCAGATGTCGCCCCAGAGCAGTGGCGTGAATGACGAACTGCAATCGACGAATGGCGCGTTTATCTTCAGCGGCCCCTACCAGAAAACGAAGGAAAATCCTTCTCGTAAAAAGGAAATGGGAAAGGGCACCAGAGTCATTTCTCAAGATAACCTTTTTTGGTCCAATAAAAAGTAATCTCTCTCGGCCGTAAATATCCTCTTATGCAAGGCCATTCTGTCGTTAATCGGAAACGTAATAGTTACTACTTCTTCAACAACAACCAACTTAACTCCGGAAAGCTAAATTCGAAACCCATTTCACTAAAGGATTGGCAGTAAAATTTAAATTTGCAGAACTTTGATCATAATTAAACCGTGCTTTCGATGTTTAATGTTAATAAAAGGCTTTCAAAACGAGTTAATTCTTCCAATGGAAATATTCCTCCGGAGAATCGTAAAACCACTTTATCTAACACTCAAAATCACAAAAATCGATTTCCATGAGACAGTATAATTGCTTCCCGCCATTACAGCCTTCCTCATCGTTCTTGAAGAATCTTATTTTCTTGTAGTCTTTCAAATTCATCACAAATCTCTGCATTTTTGCTTTAACGGTCACTGAAAACATCTCTATTGTTGAAAGTCCAAATCAAGTCAAAGTAGAAGTTCTCACTCCGTCGATAGCGCAGTCTGTTCTATAAATATTTTCCTTGTTTAACAATGTATTGAATCACTTGAAAATTCTTCAGGACATTGTGATAGTATCCATTTACAACTTTACTCAAAACTTCGAGAGAAACAAGTTCTAATCCGTTACCTACTCAATACTTATCAATCTATTTAAAGGAAACTTTAATATCCCTCCAACATTGGAGTAAGGAATATTATGATGTTAATTAACTTTTATTTGAATCAATACCAATACTGGTTTGACGTATCCGCGGTAAATCGCGGTTTTAATCGTATGAGAAAAATATATGAATTATAATTTTACATCTTTAATTGCAATTTTCTATTCCGCTGAAAATTTCCTTATTCATTCATATATTATTTTTCTTTCTTAATAATCTACAATACTTCTAGATCAATAGGAAACCAGTTTCTAAACCAACAACTTCCTCAGTTCATTAGCTTTCAACAGAATAAGATTTCTCAGCACCACACGCAGAGGTAGAATCGTTCAGGTTTACGAGCTGCTTCTACATCGACCACGTTTCAACAAACAGATCCGAGCTATTTAGGTCGTTCGTCGGCTCTACGCCACGTAGTTAAACATAGAAGATACAATTCCAGTTGAAATCCGGTACCAGCCAGCTACCAGGATATCGATTATAAAAATGCCCTACTTCATTCCCCCTCCTCTCACCCCAGTTCCACCAATCGTCATCACTTGCGTCATGTAGTGCTTGCGCGCGCCTTCCCTCCCCAGCTGCTGATACTGTTCTACCCCATCCTATCTCCAATGTATGTAATTCGTTTCTAGGAAATTAACATTTTTAGGTACAAAATGATTTATTGCCGTTACAGATACAGGTCTGAGCTAAAAATGTAATGCGTAATAAGCATTGAGCCGTAACTACTCCTTTTGGGCGTGGCATGACGTGTTGGCAGCTCTGTATAGTCAGAACATTATGAAACTTTGTAAGGTGTAGGTTTTATTAATCTTCCGTTGCGGTACAAACATTTGAAACAATATAGTACGTATACTGCTACAAGGCTGGTTCAGTTTTCAGCTATTAGGAGCCGTATTTACCTGACCTGATAACACCTCAGTCGCGTATTTCATGAAGAAAATTCTACACATGCAGCAAATCTTGTTGATTTATCATGGTAGTCGTAAAGTAGGGTTCAGTATACGAATTAATTTGAACGGAAGTCGAACAAATCCATCTATCAATTGAAAATTCTGCAAGAAAACAAATTATCTTGAGTAGCAACCTTAGATAGACCTTGGTTTGATTCTACCAGGAAGTGAAGATAAAAAGATTGTAACAGGATCTTAAGTTTTGATTCATGGCAGTTATTGATCAGTGATTCAAACATCTCATAGCTTGGTATTCAACTTTTGTCTTTCATTGTTTTGTGATTCGGTAGTTTCTGTAAGAATAGAAAATAGCAAAATATTCGAAATAATGACCTCTAACTTCGTTTCATTACATTCGGAGATGAACTGCAACTTTATGGGGAAGTTCTGACTACAATCTCAACATATAACGTACCTGGTTAATCAACTTGTAAACGAATTGGGAATGCTAAGATTGCAAGATCGATTTCATCATCGTTGCAGACCACTACAGTTATGGCCATTTTCATCAGGAAACCTTGAAACGCTTGTAAATGATAACATATATAAATAGCTGTTATCTTTGGAGGAAGGAAAAGGACAACTTCAACGCGGCGATATAGCCACGTGATGTTAATCCTCTGGCCAAGGTCGAATAAAGGACTTCTTAATGCGTAGCAAGAGCACGTGATCAGGAGAAACTTGGGAGCGAGTATCGAGCCCCTGGTTGGAAAATTCCAGGCCCTCAAAACCGCAGACTTTCGACCCGGAGACAGCGTTGCAACATCTGGACAAGAACTGGCGGCCGGAACTGGCGCCTGGCAACGGATAAATTTCTCTTCGCTTAGTCTACTGATTCTTAAATAAACACCATTCCGAAGGCTAGATAGATGAGACGAAGGCAGGTTTCGTGTGTTTATCGACCGGGAGATCCATTATTATTCCAACGTGAAGTAACGCACCAAGCAGAACGAGTTGTTTGAGAGATTACCTCACTAATTGAAGGACATGGCACGTCTACATGTTTTTCTTCTCCTCCCTCTCCCTCTAAGAAAACAGCGCTCGCCACTCTCGTAATCTCTCTCCATTCCCACCGCCAACGCCATCTCTCGTCAGGGGAGGAATCGCCCTTAACACTAGCATCGCGTTCCCTCCGGTACTTCGTCCCCACTCCAGTATCCCCCTCCACATTTTCCAATTTCCAACAATACTCGAGAGACGAAAAGAAATGGCGGTAGTAGAGCGGGAGAGTATTTCTCATCGTTTCTTTTGTTCTCTTTGGAGGGGAAGTTTCTAGACATCCAAGGAATGAGAGAGCCTCTTAATGAAAAAACTCCCTCCTATCTTATTGACCCAAGGCTAAAAACGGGGCTGGAGAGCGAGATAGCGGAGTAAATGGGGAAATATGCCACGCAAGCACCATCTTTATCCCGCTCGTATAAGCTCTCCTCTTCCCCTATCCCCTCGCAATGGGATTGTAAATCGTCGGAGAACCTTTAAAAAAATGTGCTTGGACGCGTAGTATATACAAAATTGAACGGCAAATGGCCGTTGGTGATGGGGAGAAAGGCAAGCAAAAAACTCGTGAATAAAAGATGAGGCTTCGGATAGGTTTTGAGAGGATTCTCCCCTCCTGCTCTCCTATCCTTCCACCCCACCCCCATAACTCCCACTCCCAGCATGAGAGGAAGCTATCTCTCCTAAAGCAACTACTTCGCGAGTACCCCCGACTCTCGATCCATTTCAATCCTCCTTTTTACATCTACGAATGCATTGAGTTCGCAACGGAAGAATGGGTTCAGAATCGATGGCCTTTGGAGAGGATAAGTAAAAGCCGTTGGAGAAAGGGATTAGCCCTCGCTGGGTTATGTTATAGAGAGAGAGAGAGGGAGCCATCTCTCGGGAAACTCGAGAGGTAGGGGGGATGAGGGAGTCTCTAAACTTCTACGTGGCGAGAGAGAGGATGGAATTCCGGAAATGGGGACCCGAGATTATTTGTGTACTGGAGGCGGGGAGAGGGATTTCGTATATGAGGTAGAGGGGAGGCGACGGTCGTTATTAGAGGGGGGAATCGGCACTTGGAATGGGAGTTTATGAGAGAGGTAAATGCGTAGGGGAAAGCATCAGAAAATGTTTGCTGGGAGAAATGGATTGTGCGGAGTCGGGCGGGGAGGGGAGAAGGAGTGGGGGGGACAGAACTACTGCGCATGGAAATTATAAACCTCGCCCAGCTCTCATTTCTCATTCCCCCCACTCCTCGCCGAGCCTACCCATTGTACTTAATATTGAAGTCCCCTCCGGATTTTTTCCGAATGAATGCCAACCGGAGGCTATGGAAAGAGGATTCTATTTAATCCGAATGCAAATATCTCTTCTCTCTCGCGGCTGGATCTACCTTCCCCTGACTGGAAAACGAAATCTTCTCGATCCCTAGGTTCTCTCGCACCCTTGGAAATGACGGATTTCCCACCTCTGGCTAAAATCCGTTAGCTGGCTGGCGACGCTAGCAATCATGGCGGAGCTCCATTTTTTCTCTGGATTCCCTGGGTCGATATTTCCTGCCTTTCTCTCAGTCAATAATGACATTCACTGCTACTTTTACTGATAACCTCACGAGGGAAGGAGGGGTGGAAGATTTTGGAAGGGTACTCGACTCCCTGAGTAGTTGGAAGGCTCGAGTTGAAGTATATACGTTTTTAGACTCAGGCAGTTGGCTGAAGGCTTGAACCTTATCAACCCTGGAACTTGGACACAGTCCAACCTTCCTGGTGAACTTATCGATCGTCCTGGATGAGCCAGTTAAGCAGACTTCCTATCCTATGACTGGCCAGCTTCCCGGACGAGTTCATTACTCGAGTTCGGGTAGTAATCCAGTGGAGTTGAAAAGAAAACTGAAAAGGGACGAATAATCATAAATAAATACATCATTCGCTTTGTTCTACATTTTGATCTATATTATAAATTATGGACTTCTTTCACAGTATTAAATTTCAGAACAGTACTAAATGGCAGAAACGTTGAAAAATCTTGTATCAGTTATAGTCAACTAGCCTTCTACAAATACTACGTGAAATTATAATCTGTAATTGATCGCAGCGGCAGACTAAATTGCAAAATCTGTATTATGAAAGAGGAGATGGTTTCGCAGAAATGCTCGAAATAATAACTCAGCCTCAACTGTTGGGAAATTCGCTGATTATCATCCATTTAAAGGGGAGCCTTGAATAAAAGACATGCGCCTTATATTTTTATCGTAGTTGAGCTTTATCCAATGCGTTTCAAGGACGAAGATAACATTCGAGAGACGAGAGCATGATGTAGAGTTCTCCAGCCAAGAGATGCCGTTACGACATCTCGCGACCAGTAAGACAAATACTAACAGCTTGTGCGCAAAGGCGGGAAAGTTTTTCAACGGAGAGAACTTTAAGTTATTCTAAATATTTCTGTGATGATTATTTTAGAAAATTTAACAAGTAGTGAACGTATATAATACGAATTTTACTGCCTTTGACCCTATAGGTATGTTTAATCTTAATAAACAGTGTAATTATCTGCTATAAAGAATTATTGGATCGAAATAGTATACGGCATAAATAAATATCATAGACTTAGCGGTATAAATTGATCCATGAGTGAATCTTCTTTTTAAATTAATTTGTTCATAAACAGGTTGAAATGTAATTGGGACCTCTGATGTATACTTTATCCCAAATTTTGGCATAAGTACATAAAAACGTCTCTTAAATTCAGGAAAATGCCTACGTTGGACCTTTGTAAACGGAGGTTTGTATTAACGTTCATCATTGACTATTTTAATATATCATAGTCTAAGTTTAAATGTTTCCTTAAGGGCCCCCTTTTACTTTACTTGTGAAAATTATTTTCTAAACAGCTCTGATAACAATAAACTACTTGCTGTTCAAAAAACTAAAAATGTAGAACCTACTTGCCCTTAATTATTTAGTTAATTTTCTAATTAAGCCGATTACATGGAATAGGGTGCACCATAAAGAGAATTGTTGTAATTAATGTAGTTGGTTCAAGCAAATTGATTGCTCAGCCACATTATAATATCAATCTACAGAGTAATTGATTTTTTTATACCTCTCTTATTCTTATTGATCCACCAGATCACATTAAATTAAGAGAATTTCTTGGTTTCGAGAATTATTTAAAAAATTAAAGATTGTTATCAAATATTAAATCATTGTGAAGACACCTAACTCATACAACCTATTCTATATTTTCAATTAATTAAGATTCCCTCATCTTTATCTCACTTAACCTACCTTTCCTAACTATTTAAGTTATTTATTATGCCATGGCTTAATATTCTAATTTTGACTTATTTTTTATATATTTTAATAATCTTTAGTATCTTTTACCTCATTTATATATCATCATCATCATTGTTCATTAATTCCCTAGATTGGTTGATGCAGCCTTCCTTATCTAATTCTATCTTAAATATATTCTCATATCCTTCTTTATTTGGTTTATATATTGGTTAATCTTCTCTTACAATTAGTACTTTTATCTTCTACTTTGCCATCAAGCACACAAACCCTAACAAATTCACTGTCTCAGGAAATGTCCAATCTATCTGGTTCTTTTTTCATGCACTGTCCATATTGTTGGTACCTCTTCAACTTACTACTTCATTTCTGAGTGTATCTGTCTTTTAATCTTCAACATATACCTCCAGCACCATTTTTATTGGCTTTTCTTCTTCTTTAGTCTGCTTTTCTAAAGTTTCATGTCTCTGATTTATTAAGTCCCACTCTCTTCACAATGATTTTCACATATTGTCTTCACCCGTTTATTCTCTGAGTATAAGGGTGGCCTCTTCTTCACGGAAGCTTCCTTCATTTGGGTTATTCTCCTGTTGATATTGGTATTACTTCTTCCATCCAAATCATGCTAATTTCAACATAGGTGAATGACTGAGCTTACTCAATCTTCTAGGAATTCAAAGGATAATTTAGGCATATAGCTTCTCTCTCCTGTAAATCAGGATTTTTATTTTTTATCATGTTAACTTTCATCTTATCCTACTTTCAAGTGTACTCAGAGATGGCTGCATAGTATATTTATTTTATGCTGTTACTATAATGTCATGTGCAAAGTAATTGATGATAATTTCATGTCCTTTTATGTAAACATTTCTGATACCTCTAGTTAAAAATTATCAGTGCTTGTGACAGAGTACATCGTTGTCTGATTTATTTATTTTAATTTTTTATTTCCTAGCCATATCTAGTCTTTTGAATGGCTTTTTGCCAAATAAAAATGGTTGATCATTACTTAGTTGTTGTAGTCCATTCCTCTCTAGTATTTGGAATAATGTGCTCCACTTAACCATATCAAAAGTCATTTCCAGATCCATGAATACCACGTACAATGTCTTCCCTGAGTCCTTTATTTTTCCTGAATACAATTTGATAAGTTGGCTTCCATTCATCCTTTATATTTTTCTGCTTATTATTCTTGTTAGTATTGCCTTGTTGATTATGGAAGAGATATTCCACATATATTCTTGAATTGGTAATTTTATGCAGTCCTTTTGAAGGTCATATGATGATCATTATTGTGCACAAACGTACCTAGTAATGCACTGAGCTTATTTAATTTAAGATATACATTTTACATAATTGCAAAATAGATATCTATAGAAAAATTGGAAAATATCGTCTTCATATTCTACCTTGTTGAAGATAAGACTGTAAAAAATGCTTCAGTCTTACATCACCTGCTACCATAAGAATTAAGAAACTACATGACTCTGTTTTTTACTTTTGGATGCTTAAAAATGTTTAAAATTTTTACATAATTACTCAATTTTAATTCTATATTTAATTCCCAATTTACTAATTATAAATGATCACTCATGAAAATTGCCAATTGTATTTTTTATGTGATTTTTTATGATATTTTTTGGCAAGACCATGAAGTCACAGGTTATGAATAAGCTGTTAATTTTACTTTTAGAAATGTTTTAATGTTAATATAAGGTAGGAATAGGTTATTCACTTTGTACAAGAAAGCATGGATTTTATTCATACAGTGAAACACAGTTAAATGATAATTTAAATGTTGATGGAATTTTAATGGAAATTTAGAGAAGCATGGGTTTTTTCTTTAAAATCCTCTCAGGTTCATGATCTATTCAAAAAGTAATATCAGTTCTCATTTCCATATAATTATTTAAAATATTATTAAAATTTAAAAAAGTTTTCTTGATCTAGTTATATCACCTACTCTTGTGTTGCTCTTTTTGGTGACATTAATTCCATTATTTTAGTAAATAATTATTGTGGATATTAAATATATTAAAATACAAATGAATTATAATGATTCATATGCTATATGCACTCAAATTTCATATGGTCATGCCACTTGTGTTGTCACTATGCATGTGAATATGAACTGTTTTCAATAAAAAATATAGAGTAAATACTCATTTAATATTAATCAATACTTATTCCCTCCAAAATTTTCTTTTAACTTTCCTAAATTACATAGTCAATGATCTCAAATAAAGAAATTAACATTAAAATCATTCAATAGATGAATACAGCTGTATTAATGGTAGTGAAACATATGCAGTATTCAGAAAATTTAAAATATATTTTAAATATAATGATAAAATAATTACACTCAGGGAAATACTAGTATTTAAATTTATTTTAAGAAGTTGAAAATGTTCCTTAAATTAGTTATATTTTTCTATATATGAATGCTAAATTGGAATAAAATTTTAAAAGTTTAATCCAAAGATGAAATACAATTTCATAGAAATCATGCACAGTGAGTTCAACCAGTTACAACAAATGACAACTATCATTAGAGATTATTCATTAGCACTGATGTTCTAGTAAACTTGTGGCAAGTACACACATCATACTTTCTTACATTTTAATGAATTTACTTCTTTAAATGGTTAAAAGTATCTTTAAATATCTGAACACGATGGAAAGAAGTAAACAAAATCTAATGCTAGAACTCAATTCCTTCCTAATCTTTATCTCAATGCAAATCACATTGGTATAATAAAAAATAATTTTTTTATATTGCTGGGAATCAAAATTAAAAATCCAATCTCTTATTAATCTATAACAAATATAATGTACCATATGCTGAAGTACCAGATCGAATTTCAAGGTTAAATTCACTGTTGTCTACAAACTCTCAACTCATGTTGGCTAATTAAGATGGTTTTAGAATATCATCATGATGCCTTTGTGTGTGCATGCTAGTGCTGAAAGCCAAAAGACATTTTCAGAAATCGAGTGAAAGTGCTAAATGACTGGCTACAATGGAATGATAAAACGAAATAAATGATGAGTTTTAATAGGAAATATATCCTTATCTGGTATTCAACTTTAAAGTGAACAGGACCAAGAAATTTTCGGTTAATCCAGAGCAAACTTACAAAGTACACAAAGCTATTTTAGTTGTTCCTCCATTTTTCTGCTTGAGATAGTAGATTATCAACAACAACACATAAATTTTTTATGTTTGTACATAATTATTCTTCACAAAATATAACAAAAACTACAGTGGAATTCTAATCACACATCTCCTGCGAGTATTACGGACAGAATCAAACACTCCAACCCTACAGAATCATGATGACAAGGGATAGGATGATAATGACAACATATCCAGCAGAAAGTAATCTTCTTATCATTCATATTATATTTTGAGCTTCTTCTTAACCACTTATAATTCTCAATATTTCTTGATAATGATATTGATGCATAAATAATCTATTATAATTCATAAAAATTCTTCCTCAGCTGATTTTGATCAAGCAAGTGCTCAGTTCTGTTTCTATCTATATGAAAACAGGAAAGGATAATAATTCTCTTCTGATATTTTCATTGAGAAAAGACAATATTAATGTAAACATGTCACTTTACCATTAGAAAGAACTATCTGAGCAAATCCTTAATTGACCATTATGTTCCCTTAAAAGCTAATCAATTAATTTACTCATAAGAAAATAGAGATGTTCATCAAACTCTCTCATAATCTCAAAAATCAAAATTGAAGACAAATACTTATCAAAAAAATCCTCACTACAAAAAACAATGAACAATTTGGTGAAGCAATTTTTCCATACAAATTTATTCCTCCTGTAAGAGAAAATTCCTATTAGATTTTGAGTTGAATAGTTACTTTCTCAAAAAAGGATGCTGAAATTGTTTGCAAAAATGATGAAACTTTTGACATACAACTTCAAACAAGCATTGGAATATTTAAGCTGAAAGTTTCACACTATCGTTAGATGTCTACAAGTAAAAACTGATCCAAATATATACTTCACTGATGCCCTTTCTAACAGTTCTTTCAATCATATCATGAGATTCGTTAGTTCAGTAGAGATTGATAGTACGGAGAGAGCAAAGATTACTCATAGGGAGTAGTATCTTAATATCATCACTTGAAGTTAAACAGCGGATAAACCATGTAGAAGAGCTCAAAGTATATACTATTCCTACAGTTCAGCAGCAGCGGTTGAAACTAAAAATTATTAAATAATATCACTTCTGACAATACATTTAAAATATTCACTTCACAAACCAATTGAAAAACTTAAATGTTATCAATATTCATTCGCATAATACTTACATTAATTTCTGTTTAATTGTTTAACAACGCTTCACAGTTTTTCATCTCAAATAAAACATAAGGATATTATTACTCTATTATCCAAGTTTTTCGGGAAAATTTTTGATTGCTAAACTCCCGATTCAGACACCTGAAGACAATTGCATGAGAGTAACGAAGTTTAGATGTTACAAAAATATATCTTTTACGAATATATTAATTTAGTAAACATGAACGTCGGTTCTGAACGAAACGAAGTTCTGCTTAATTAGAATCTAACCTATTCCACGATCGACGATTCTCAAGTGAAACGGAGCGGACTGTAACTTATTATGTAAACAAAAATACCCTACTGGGCCATCATCACCGTCACCTTGAAACACTAGTGCCTCTCGCGGAGGTAACCTGCATCAACGGGGTTACGAAACCATAGTACATCAATGAAAGGGTGACGTGGAATAAGCAGATGCTGTTTCTACCGCGTTTTACGAACATTCCAAGATAGGGATTCAAAAATTTATCACTTATTGCTGAGATACAGATAGATATGCTCACTTCCTTAAGTGATAATCCGAACCTAGACTGTAAACAACTTCAATAATTTGCTTTATGCATGATTTTATCTCTTCTTATTATTTGTGAATTATCCGCAAAATTATTTCTAGTAGGAATTCCGATAAATAATATTCTTTGAGTTTTCAGCAAAAAATTCTTGGTAGCTTAATAATTTTTAAATGTTTTAGGTGTAATTGAACAAAGCAGGTATTTCATTAACCCTCATCACCTTGATTATTTTATTTGCTCTGTGAATCGAATTGTTTGTGATACTTGGAATATTATTAAACAATACAGCTCATGCATATGGTAAGACGAATTTGTAGACCAGCATTAACCAGATATCTAGGTATTTTAATTTTTAAAGCTGAACCTTTAGTGGGCATTAAATTTGTAGTAAAATCCATCTTTTTAAGCTTTTAAATAATCCATTATCTAATGCATTAAAATCAGCGATTTATTGTTATTTTCAAAATGTTTTATTCTTTAAATTGAAATTCAAGTTACATTTATGTTCATTAAAGTTTAAAATTGATTTATATATATTTTTTATGCTGCAGAATTACAGTATTTTTTCCATCTACATCTACATAAATACCCTGCAATGGGGTGTAAACACCTATTTTCCTTGCTATATTATCTATAGCTTTGTAAATAAAATACAGAAATAGTCATCTTTTTATGAAATTTGCAATAGAAATATAAAAGCAAAATTCATTGCAAAATATATCATCATCACATTTCATTGTGATTAGCAAATTCACTACTGCAGCATTTGCAACTAATTCTGGTGTATAGAAGTAGACCTATCTTCTCTTTGGTGTGTTTGTATACATAAATTAATCATCTTATTTGAAATGACATTGACCATCCAAATAACAAACTTGTTCATCATACATTGTAATCTATTGTGATACAGATTAATTCCATTAACTAATTTACACTACCAGTGATTAACATGAAATTTAAATTTTACCTAAACTAATGAAGTAAATCATTATGGGATATATTGTGGGAATGATTTGAAGATTTTACAATATACAGGTTTAAGTCAAGTGAAGTTAAATTAATTCAACCAATGTTTGAGTTTAGCAGTATTTGGAATTACGTATTCACTGTAGATTCTTTTGTAAAGCGGGAAACTGGCATAACCACACTTTATATATTCAATGAAAAAATATTTATTCATAGATTTTAAGAAATATATAAGTATTATGTTTTATTATTTAAATTATTATATATAACCACTCTAGTGTTTAAAAATGTAGCTATTGAGGAATAACTTCAACCTTTTAAAATTTGGTACCTAGGGTAATATTTGAAATTATTTCTGTTTAAAAAAAAGGAAATTGAGAGATATTATATTTCAAGCCTAAGCTTATTGAGACAGAAAATCTGGTTGTAACCTACTTTTTATTTCAAATAAACTTTTAAAATGAGAACATACATATTGACCAGACTTATGATTATAGAAACACTAGAAGCTAATGGACACAGGTTCATTGAAACTCTCTCAGCTTCCTCACTTTTTTTACATGCATGATGGAAGGGTTTTCTAAAATGGTTAAATGAAAAATCTGAATTAAGTAAGTATAAGTCTAGAAAATTCTCTTTTATTTCCTGTAAATAATGGGTTGACTAAAGCAGTAGCATTATCCTGGCTGTCTGCCAAAATTCAAGTAATGGAATATCTTACTTATTGTAATAATTAAAAACAAAATTAGAATAATGATCTACCAAGCTAAGAAAGAAAAAGTCCTTGATAGTGAGAGGATATCAATATCAAGTTAAATCTGTGGATTGCTTCAAACCAAGTTCATATTATGAAACTATTAAAGGTTAGAAAAGTTAAAACCATTATATGCATCTGTAAAAGGATAACTGATGTTCGTAGATAACAAAGACCTGAAAAGTAATAAAAAGTCAAAATATACTCAACATTTTTTAAGTATATGCAGTACATTGTTATAATTATATTTATGTAGTGTATTAGATTGATAGATATTATAAAGTATTTTCATAAGTATTTTTAGCCTAATCATCTTTTTCTACCAACCAAGAGGAAGTTTATCCTTCCTCTATTCTTCATGATTTATTCAACTTCAATGTGTTTTAATCTGACTAACTACTTCCTAAATTGAATGAATTTCAGTTGTTAAAATTTTTATCTTTAGCAGCTAATTTTTTTTTAATTTTGCAGTAAAAGATTATAATCAATTTTTAATTTATTACAATAGATGGCCAATTATTATTTTCACTTGCTGCTAAAAACAGATTGCTGCAAGATTTAAAAAATAGCTTTTTTAAAAGGATCTTCCTGTTATCATGCTTCTGTTGTAAGATTATTTACTTTTGATAACGTTCAGGAATTGAGTAATTACTTGTATAATCATAATATTTTAAAATAATGATTAAATATAATGCTTTAAATCTAAGTACATAATTTTTTTATTTAAAATTTAGGAAGATCAGGAAACAGTTTCATCTACTACCTTACCGGATCATCTTCATTGGTAAGTACAGATTTTAAGTTCATATATTTGAAATGTTATGATAATTATTCCAATTAAGGACTACAAACATGACTAATCCAAAATATTACCATTAATCATTTTTTGTCTGTTCTTATTCAGTTCAAATTTTTTAAACACTTGTATATTTAACATTAATCTTTCAAAAATATCTGAAAGTAATTGAATTTAATAATCAATACTGTTCTCATTTATAATATGTTATGTATGTTTTCTTTATTTGTTCAAGAGCTGTAAATATGAGTATTTTTGATAGAAATTTCTTAATTTTTTGTCAGTTTTTATAATATAGTTGAGGTATCATATCTGATGGGAAATTCAATGAATTCTAAGAAATTGACCCAACGAAAGCAGCTCTAGTCTAGTTCAGAAATGAAGTACTTTGTTTTCTGAACTAGATTGAGATGTCCCTCCACAAGGTAACGCCTGAACACATAGACTTTATTGAAAGCAGCGCTATTTTAGAAACAGCAATCTGTTGAGATAGTTTTCATTAGTTTTGGTAGATGGCAGTAGCTGTGACGAAAACGTTCCAACATTGGCTCAGTTTCCGATCCCTCTGCTGTGTCTCTCTTCGTACCGGGATGTTAGATTGCTATTCATTTTAGGTTAATAATATATTATTTTGACGGATAATTATTTTACATTGTCATTTTGAACAATAGTTTGACATCTTAAGCACGTCAATCGTAATTAATGCTTTGTATGATAACAATGCATTCGTAGAAGAATTGAACGAAATAAATTGCGCTGGTTTATTACTAGTAAGGCTTTAATAAATTTAATTTTATATTCATCCGTAAGAGGCATTTATCTAGTTCTCTGGAAAGATTTAAAGATCTACTATTTGATTTAAAAATCTAGGAAAAGACGGATTTTAACATTTTCGAGATATTATACATAATTATACATAACTATTTAAAGTTGAGTGCAAATCGATCCATCGAACGTTAATGTATATTACACATCTCATACAAGTTTATCATTAGTAATAAGTAGAATATTCTTTTCCTACCGAGCTGCAAATAGTTATTTTATATAAATAACATAACTGAACTCATGGATAAATAGGTTGACCCTTTAGTGGGGAGCTAATGCCCAATTGGACCTTCACTCCACCTGAATTCATTGTTCGATTCTTATTATTATATACAAGAAAAATTTAGTTACTTAAAGCTTTTATCGATTAAATTTAAATAAACAGTACACCTCGAAATTATAATCATCGAAAAGTCTAATGCTTATTCAATGGGAGATACTGTTACATAGTTTCGATACGTCTAGCATTAAATAAATTGTATCGTTTCGTACACTATAAAACTATGTCCCCGACGTGATTTGAACACGCAACCTTCTGATCTGGAGTCAGACGCGCTACCGTTGCGCCACGGAGTCATATAATTAAACGCTGTTAAAGTTAGTTATTTAATTTTATTAAGGTAATTAATTCCAGAACTCGAATCCAAATAATGATAAATATACAGTAATTGTGCCTCGTAATGTAACAATGTGAAATTAAATTACGCATCCCTCTCAATATAAGAGCCCAGTTTCGGAGAGACGGCGCAACTTAAGGCACTAATTAACATTCTACATTAATGTTGGTCTTCGTGAATGAATATTATGTAATGCGGGGAGAAAGGACTTTCGTAAAATAAACCCAAGTTCTATTGTTCATACAACTAGGGACCTAAAATTCGACAGCATTGTACATTTGAATAAAATAAAAGTTATTACTAATTAAAAAAAAAAAGACGTTTAAAAATTGTAGCGTGTAAGAATGAACTCTTTCTTCTTATTGCCCTTTTCTATCAATTTTTCCCAATGAGTCTCGTCTATTTGTTAATTGTATTAAATTTATTCTATCATAGTCAAAAAGATACTTTGTCAATAATGGTTATTTTCATAATGTTATTTGGGTTCCATCCTTTTATTATTTTAAGAAATTCTATATTTTAGAGGAAAAATTACGTATTATTCCGTATATGCTTATTCAAAACGTGAATCAAAAATAACAAAAATTAAGGAATGTAACCATAAGAACATTTTTATATCTACGTGCAATTACCCAAAGATCTCTGAAGAGAGCGAATATTGAGGAACTTATGTCATGGAGTAGAAATCGTGCCACCTTCCATGGGGAAACCACACTAATAGGAATCTGTGGTGGAAAAGGGGTGAAGTTGGTGGAAAGCGAGAGTGAAAGAGGTATCATGTCAGGGTGAAAATGCTAACGCCAAGAAACCTACAATTAGCAGATGAATCTGAGCAGAAGAACGTATAAGACTTCCCCCTTCATTGTGGGTAACAGAATATCGAGGGTAGATTTGCTAACCTTTATCGTCACGCTTCTTTTATCAAGTTTTAAATTTTTACCTTCGTTTTATAAGGATAACGAACATATGAATGTTGCATATCATTAAATAAAGATATATGTATACATAATACTAGGATATAAATACGAATAAATGATTATTTACATTATAAATTAAATTTTGGATTTTTCTAACTTTGAAATTAAAATAATCGTACCCTAAACTCTCATTTGAATAGGTGTGATCGGTTTTATTTTCATCATTTTAATTTTGTTAAAACTGTCGAAATTTTTATTAATATGGAACCTTTTAAAAAGGATAATATGAAGATAAAATTAAATCGCAACTGAAATGCTAGGGTTAGTTTTATTTTGTTGCGTTTTGCTGTTACTTTGAGTTCTTAGAGTAATATTTTCTCTATATAAAGTTATTCTAATAGATTCCATAGAGGATTCATCGAGCACTCTAGTACAAGTAGATTTCCAAGTATCAGTTTTAAACTGGACTTCAATTTTTTATTCAGCTCATCTCGGAAAACAGTTTAATTTAAAAAATAATTGTAAATGTAAATTGGTAATGTCTGGATTAGTGGGAAGAGGGAAAACAAATATCAGGGTCGTGACAGAAGGATGTAGACGTCTATGTGACCGTACTTATCATAACCGCCATCCCTCTCGACCGGCAGCCTTCTCATTGGCTTAACGAGGATCATATACCGCATGTCCTCCGAGGGTGATGCATGGATCAACTAGGGTCAACTAGGTGCTCTCTCCATCAGTGATTTCATAGACGGCCTTCGAAAACGTTCCTCTTCATTAAGCGCCCAATCAAAGCGGCAGTTTTTCTGCGGTTATGCGAGTTCCGGGCTAATTTCCTGAACATCGGCAGGCACATTACCAATCCCCGGAGGGTGCTGGAGGGGACTGCAGACAAATGAAATGAGTCGGAAAACAACGAGGAGGGAAAGGGAAAACATTTTGGTTGAGGTTAAACGAGTTTGCATTCATTAGCTACGCACTCGTAACAGTTTGCGCATTTTCTTTTTTCAATTTTTGAAGTAATACAATCATAATTGAGAGCTCTCATTCAATTATGCTCAAAGACTGGGGTGGTTTTTAGTTAGTTTTTGTTAGTCTCAGGTTTGATTAACGATGGTAGGTAAAAGCTAAAGTTAATCACCAACGTACGTAACTCAATGAATAGCACAATAACTATTAATATTTAAAGAAAAGGCGAACAAGTAGGGGTATTATTTAGCAACGTCTCTAATGGGGAGGAAAATTGTATTGCGAGTTTTTATATTCAAGTTTTTTTGTAATATTTTTCCAGGAAAAGAAGTATTTTATTCATCTCATATTGTTAAAGTGACTAGCTAATGAAGTAATAGAATATTTTATGGAAAGTAAGGAAGATTTCTCTAGTTAGCGAAATTCACTGAGTTACTTCCGGTATTTTAATCAATTTAATACTATTTTAGTCCTCAGAAAGGAATTTATGATGATTTAGTCTATATTTTACTTCTCACGAAGGACTTGTGTTCTAGAAAATAAATAATAACATTTATTGTCAAAATACAAAATCTGCCCTCCTATTGCATAAAAGAATTATTAAATTAAACTGAATATCTTACTTACTTCTAGAACAAGAGTAATTATTCAAAAGATTATCCATATTAAGGATACATAAATTACAGCTAATCTAAAACTACTGGTGATTCTTCAATTAGTTTTACGAAGTATAAGTATTCAAATCATATGAATGAGTGTGAAAGATTATTCATTTCTAATACTCTATAAAATCCTTAGTTTGTAGTTCTTTGATTAAGGTTAATAAAAGTTTAAAAATTATTAACGTAGAGGTCAGATCGGATCGGAAAAAAATAGCTCCAAGATGATAGTTATAATGCATGAATATAATGCGGAATGTATTGGAGAAAAAAGTAGAAAATTAATGTCAAAATAATGAGATTTACTAGAAGAAATAGCGTAAAGAAAAGTACGGGTTATGTTTTCAGAAGGAGAAAGATCAAAAGAAGGGAGTGAATTGAGTTAGAAAGAAGAAAATGAGAGAAGGGACGGCCGTAGTACGATAATAAGAAGCAATAGGTTTCAGGAGGCATTACAGCGAACGGGAAGACCCCAACTGGGTAATTTGAATTGATCGCATGATATTAGTCCTAATACCACGTGTTGCGATTTGTAATGCGTTCATTGCTATGAATTGTTGTTTATCTCTTCCCCGTTAAGCCTTAATGGCGCAGTGCTCGCCAGCGAGATCCGCTAGCTGTGTTTTTCAAACGGAACACTTAGTTACAATTCTTGTAATTGACTGATTGTTACTTTATTCAATGTGATTGACTGTTATATTGTTAGTCATTGAAACTTATTATGCAACAAGTTCACATTCTGATGTAGGAATATTTAAAGCAAGCTAACCAGCTACCGCCCGAATATAAGGTCTTTTGTCTATTTGTTTCAAATATGCCATATTCTCATATTACGAAGTTAAAATATTTATCAATATTTGCCGGGAATTAATGCAGATATATATTGATAAAAACTTAGAAATTCTTAAAAATGTAGTTTATTATCGTAGGATGATTTTAAATGAGACATAGAACAGAGTTTTCTTATGAAAGGAATACAGATATCAAATAGTAATTAGCTATTTCGTTTAAATGGAATCTTTAACTTCATATCAGTGGACTGGAAAGACATCACCTTAAATATAATAGATAAGGAATTTTTTCATGTGTCAAATTGTCATCGAGCTAACAAATAAATCCCTTATGGATGCGATTCTAAATAAGATGAAAAAAGGAACACTCAATGTATTGTTTGGTTCCTTAAGTGCTCAACGTTCAATATGAAGGCGCACCAAGTGAAACTTTAACTGACGTTTCGCTAGAACAAAACTATGCGGCGCTGCAGTTACCTGTTGAATGACCGCAGCGCTGAATAATAGCGACCTTTTTTGTTAAAATATCTGTATAACTTTTGCACTTTATGAAAGAAATAATACCATTTTATAATCGTAGGGGATATGATTTTTGAAGGAGGATGATTGTAAAAAATTTGACCCCGACGTGATTTGAACACGCAACCTTCTGATCTGGAGTCAGACGCGCTACCGTTGCGCCACGGAGTCACGAATGTGTTAGGGTTCTAATTGGTTTATGTTCCGTCGAAAAACCTGCTCCCAAGTGTAGAACTTCCGAAGTTTGAATCGTATAATCAGGGGCAAAACTTTAAATAAATGAAATAATAAATATTTTCATATCTGCTTAGTTTTAATATTAACATGTATGTTATTATTATTTTTATTCATATTTATATAATTTTCATTTATTTTATACTATTTATCACATATATTTAAATTAATTCATTATGTTTAATTTTTATATTTTCCCTATTATCATATGTTACATTATTATATTTTTTAACTATCTTTAAGATCGATCAAATCCTTTCTATGGTTCATTTTGTGGATTTATTTTCGTTAGTTAAATTTTGGTGGAAGTCAATCATCAACAGAAATCCACGTAGAAAAATTATATCTTTTATTTTCATACTAAATATAAAAATATTAGGCGATTTTTTAGGAAATTCCAATGAAGTTATTCATTATTTACGTATTTAATTATTATATCCCTTTCTTTCCACCAATTTAAGCTCATATAATGTTTTATGATACTCCAATTTTGCTAGATATATTTATTTTTGAAGAAAATCATTACTTTTATGAAATAAGGAGAAATGTTTTTGACAAATGACACAGAAATACAAATAAATACTTAAAGGAAACATTGAATATTAAGAGAAAGTACCGCCTGTTATCTTCGTATTTTCTATTATTTAGCTTACGAATTGAAATCAAGTCTTTTCACTTCCTTTACATTAAAACACCTATCATTTTCCTTATTAAATTATTTAAATAATAAAATAAAGATTTAATACCTCCCCTTAAGCACGAGAGGTTCTATCGGTAATAGTGATTATCATGGCTACATAAGATACGAGATGAAACGAAGGAAATGTACCTTTAATGGAAATATAACGGAATAAAACCCATGAAAAGGTTTTCAAACCTCGTAGCTCGTCGTAAGGGGGGAGGGGATACCACTATAACCATCGCGCCCCCTATATCATAAAGGCTTCCCGATCGGAGTATTAAGTCACAGTAGTGCACCTGATGGGTGGTAAACTTTCCCCATGAACGGTTGTGGTCTAATCGGTCAACACTGATTGACCGGTAAGGGAAGGTGAGGTTTCGATTACTCGCAAAGGAATCGAAAGTGGCGGTGGGGAGAGGAGCCGAGCTTCCGGTCTTGTGCAGGAAACGAGGCGAGGGCGTGACTTGGATTTCCTTTTTTAACACCCATCACGTAACACACACCCACACTTTCTCCATCCTTCGATCCAAGTTCGTCTGCACCACACACGATTCTCATTCATGAATTGGCCGTTGTACCGTTCTTTCAATGGATGTGTCTGCAGTAGTAAGGGATGTTCAATTATACCATCTCTATTGGAGACGATTGTCGTGTGTTGAATTACAATAATTGTTGTGGTCGAACCATTTTGGTTAGGAAATGGGAATTAAAGTATTAAAGATATTTTGAAACTCGCGAATGAACGAAAAGGTAGATACACTTTACATTTTGAGAAATATTAATATATTTCGTCTCCATATCCTTGAAACTATTATTTTCAGTAATGTATAATCTTATACACTACATCACTATGAGGTATTTTGTGGAAGGACGCTGTGAACTAGTATAAACTACAATCCTTTTTCATCAAGCATATTTGAATCCATTAATACCAATGTCTTAGAAAATACTTTTAACTCAAGATCTGCTGAAGAACTTAGAAAGATATTAAGCTGATTTGGATAATAAAAATCCGTGTATGAAAATTTATATCAACGTTAAAAAGGAAACTATTCTTCATTCGTGTTGTGAACAATAAATTGTTATATTCACGATGTTTTATACTTTGCATTGATGATTTGGCACGACAAGGAAATTTCTCTTTGAGTGGTCGTTCTATTTGTGCTACGATAGATCTAGTTTCCTTTCTCACACCCTTCCTGCTTTAACGGCTAGAAAGAGAAAGGAAGCGTTTAAGTCTTAATTTCCTTCACCAAAGGTGTCAAAGACGTGTCAATTCTTTTCCTCTATCTCCTTTTCTTTTATACTTGCCGTATCTTCCTTTTACGTCAGACTCTTTTTCAGACCTGTTCTTTTCTCGAGTGTTTCTCATATTTATAAATAATGTTCATTTTGTACCTAACACAATTTATTCCAATTCTATCCCTGATTTTCTATACTCATAATTCTTTTAATCAATTTTATGATTGGCTCAAATTTTATTATAGCTTAATAAAATATCGTGTCACATTATTCCATAGTTCAACCTTTTAGAATAATTACTTTGAGCATTAAAAGATTACATTTTCATTAAAATCAATTGGAATTTTCAATGTTGAAACTTAAAATTAAGCATTTATAAAAACTTGATAATTTTTGTCGATTTTATTTTTTACTTTGAAGCATCAAAAAAATTCTAACATTTCATACGAACTATTTCACGCAATAATATTTCAGGAAAAACGAGTCAAAGTGTTCTTTTTTGTTTTTAGTTATGAAAACCGTATAGACCACCGAATGCATAAATGTGTCTAGACTTTTGGAACTAACTCCAGCTCTTTATCAGATTCCGCATCCCATTTGTATGTTTTCCCATTCTCTCCTCGTTACCTAATTTCACCTCCTTCCCTTTCTCTTTTCGTCACAACGAGTTTCCTCCCGTTTATTTCCCATCTCTCCATTACCCCTCCTTCGTAATCGCACCACGGTGTGGTCGCACACCATCTAAACCCCATAACCCATCTGTCCTCATGGGGATTCATCCACCCCCCGCCTCGGTTGATATCGTGCCCGCTTTCGGTCGAAGGTAGTCCCCCGACCGCCATTATACGGCAGATTATCGGCCGACGGATCTATCAAAGATAGCCAAGGTTCGATTGGGGATCCACTGCCATAACACGCCATCTAGCAAATCTGCAGTTGCGTGAGAGAGCTTTAATCCATCGCTTATCTCATCTACGTTGTTTCTGCACCTGAAAAGGGTCGAAATGGTTACGGGAGATATAGAGATTGCCGCTGCAGTCAAAACTTTGGGATTGAATTTATCGATGGTGCAATATCAGTATCTAACAAATATTCTTTATATTAGACGATTGTCTACGTATTTATTTTAGACGAGTAGTTGTTGTAAGCGAGTGAAAAAGAGTTATTCATCTAATATCCCTTGTTTATACAAGTGCGCTTGACATTATTTTCTTTAATTCAAAATTTATATGACATTTTATTGTGATATTTTGAAAAATAATTTATTGTGAGCAATTCAATATACATTACAATAATTTGTTGTAACATTACAATGTTCTATTACAATATAATTGCATGTTAATGTTTTTTAATCATTCAAGAACCAATTCATTATTATTTATTTTTTTTGCAATAGAGAATAGTACCAAATTCATTAGCTAGTGATAAAAATGTCCTTATTGATTTAATATGGGTATGGGTCAGCAAAAATATCTTCTTTGAACTTATAATTTCCGATTTTTATAGTACACTTGAGATTTATTTTTGTTTATTGACGAAATTTAATTAATTAACTTCTATTTCTATGTTACTGCTGCATTGCATAATATTGATTTTCTACAAATATTCACATAAACATTGTCCTTCATTTTAGCCCGCATAGTCGTATATTTTTCGCATAAAGTGAAGTGAACTTTTGCTAATTTAGGCCGTTTTCTTGCCTTGTACCTACATATATTTACGAAGAAGTCACATGTTCTCAAGAGAGCGGTAATCTTTCATCTAAAAGTTTATTCAGCATTATTTTTTGTCCTTTATGAATAATTAATATCACGGAATGGAGATTTAAGCATAGATTGATGGCAAGCGATAAGATTCTCGCCTCTTCCACTGATTCGAGTCCAACCCTTCTGCATTGCGTAGGTCCTTCTCCCTGTCAACATCCGTAGCTGCAAGTGATGAAGGAACGCCACTCGATCACGCGTGCCCCCATCCAGTGGAGTAGTTGCGTGTGGAAGTGCTCCTTCATTGTTCTCGTTTCGGGAAAGGGGTCATGCGGTTGAGATCCAAAATACGCAGGAGAAGACAAGGAGTCAAAATTCGCCCTTCATCTTATTACGTCAAGAAGATACGTTTCCCTTTAGTTTTGTTGCCAAGGAAATTTGCCTTGTTTACCGATTGTTTTTTTTTTTAATTTTGTTATTAGTAAAGTTTGATTTAAGTATTTCAACAGGTGCATTGGTAACTAATAATTTTATGATATGTAAATGTATAATTTTAATATATGTAAATTGATATTTCTATAAATATTTTCACATTATTCGCAGTATTTTTAAAAACTTAAAATGGAAAAAGATTCTTTTAAAGAATGTCAAAAAACTTATTTTTCATTCATTCTCCATTCATAATTAACTTATTAAATATTTTATAGAGGTCTGCTCTACTATTCCAAGTATGTTATACGAGTGTATTGGTAGTGCATTGCGGTGTATGATCAACAGGATCAACGCGTGAAATCATGAATGTTAACTTATCAAATTCAATAATTTTAGGATGAATTTCTGCGAAAATAGACTGTCTTAATCTTAATTTAATTTTTTGATTTGCTAATTATAGTGAAATAAAGTTTCAAAGATCAGGAAAACCAATATGGTAGTTGAAACGATGTAGGATTTAATCCACGTTGTTAGATTTATATTCCCCTTAATGCATGTATTCATCCTGCGTATAATGGATGTTTTTATTATACTCTTTTATGTATCTTAATGGGTGACACTATTTCTCCTAATTTTTTAAAAACATACATAATTAAGGCCAAGAATAGAATTATTGTAGAAGTTCTAAGACGGATGAATCTTTTAATCAGCAAAATAACATTAAAGTCCTTAAATTTAACGTTTTAATGATATTTTTATGCAATATTTATCCTTTATGAAGAAGTATTTCACATAAAATTCTATCGATCCGAATAAAAAGAAATGACAGTTTAAGGAAATACAAAGAGCTACAGGTAATATGTGTACATATTTTCTCTAATTCAATTTCATATTTAACTTCAAATTATTACGTGAAACTATATACATATCGAAGAGTCCATCCCCTTTAAAATCGCCCGCTGAGATAAATCGCTTAACCTTGCGAAAGAAACACGACTGTGGAGCCAAATTATGGCCGAGTTACGAAAGTAGTTGTGAATGCCATAGGAATCATAACTCATGTGCATGCGATTAACGATGGAAATGACCGTAGGCGTTAGGGTGGACTGAAATCCTTCTATGCATATTCTCTCACCCTCGTTAATGAAATTCCGCCGTCGGGCTCGATGACGTCAAGGGAAACAGGAACCGGAAGCACGCGCACAAGGGTCTAACGGCCAACGTATGCCCTCCGAAGGTCCACTTCCTGTTCTATCCTCTTCCCGCCATAACTAGCGAATATGTATGCCGTAGAATACAACCGATGATAGTCGAGTTTGTGAAAGTTTCCTGAGTTAAACAAATAACTCTCATCTGGTCTTTTGTATGGATTAATCAATGGAGATCGTAATTAGTACGGATGCTGTGTACTGAATTCCGTTGGATCATTATCGATAACATAAGAGTGCTAGAATCCTGAATAGTTTTTCTTTTTTGGTCTTCTTTATTTTAGCTCCACGGAGAGCAGTCAGTGCAGATATATGTACATGTATATATCGATCTTTTAACCGGAATAATATTCTGTATTCATTCGCATTTAAGATTCGCCGATGAATTTCTATATCTCTCCATACTAGGGAAAGAATATATGAAAATTTAAATATGGATTTTCAGTTTTAAAGAGTCATCAAAAATTATCCTACCAATCGAGGAAGATGACGATCCTCTTTAAGAAGTGAAATAAGGAGGCCAAAACGAAATGGAAACAAAAATTGGCGCAGTAGTTCTGTGCCACGAAATAATAACCTGAATCCAAGCATGCCACCCATTTAACCAAATAGATCATCCCATAACAGGATGAGTTTCATCTATGTCACAGTAAACCTACGCTATCATTGGACGATCATCATTCTATTTTAATCATTTAAGAGCTTAATATAAGGACAATGTTTAGATCTATATTGGGATTGTTTTCAGATATAACTTTAGTCTTAAGTATTACACTCCATAGACATCGACTTAGTCACAGTATTTTGATAGCCCCTGGGATCCGGGATAAGCGATTTAGATCGCTCTTGACAGGAGCAGCCCCGGCTTCAATTCCCGACGGGGTACCTCGAAAGTTAACCTCTAAGCCATCGGGTTCAAGAGCACCCACTTTTTACGCCGTCAACGGTTCCCTAGGGGCTCTCTTCCCAGTGTATCAACCCAGAGCACTCTTCAGCACTTCCCCAACTCCCCCACATTAACTTCTTTCCTCCTTTTATTTACCTTCGTTACGGTCGGGTCGCCTGACCGCGCATTCGTAATGACATCCCGAGCGTCGCCCAGCCAACGTCCCATCCGATAACTGCATCCCACGGTCGCGATAACAACCGAACCCGCGACCGACCCACTCGATTTCGGGTAGAATTCTTTCGTGTTTGGGGGTAAAGAGGCGTGAATCACGTGGCGTCGGAGGGTTCGCTATTGAAGGAGGGTGCATATACTTTCCTGCAAAGTGGGTCTCTGGAGGTGAGGGAGGTTTATGTGGATGTGCTTCATCTAAGGGATGCACGCCGGCGCGTATTAACTCCAACAATACGGGCTGCTTTGACATCGGAGTTTACCGAAGGGAAAATGGTTCCGGGCGTAATTTCCTTCTCACAATAAGGGGTGTTGGCTCGCAGATTGGTTTCTTAAGCGATTCGGAGGGCAGATGGCCGCTGATTGGATTTTGCCGGATATGTTTGCGGATCGGAGGGTGAAGATATGTCGATGGTTTGGAAACATCGTGGCGTATCGTACACGAAGGATATCATGGTTGATTTCATGTCTGTTGTATCACTTGAGCGGATCATACGAATTCCTTCCATGGAGTATCGAGTGATCTCAAGCGTTTGCTTCCAGACCCATCAATGATTGAAACGTGATCGTAATTCTTTCAGGGCTATTATATGCGACAGAAACTTTCTATATTTCTTCGTTCGTTCATTATCAATTTAATCTTTCCTCGACCGCTGAGAGTATAATTCAAAGGAGAAGATTGCGAATTGTGAATGAGAACTTATTAAGACTTAATCGTTACAGCGGTATTTCAAATTTCCTGCAATTTATAGGCCGTTGGCATCTTATGACATAAGAAAGAATTTAACTGAATTGATTGTAACATTATTTCGCAATGTTTGAAGTTTTATTAAAGTATACTTTGTCTGCAGGTAACTGGGCTAAGTAGAATGTTTCAATGGAAGACTTAAAGAAGTAAGAGCGTCCTCCGAATAAAGTCAAGTTTGTCAGTGTTATTCCAAACTTTTTTATCTTCGTCATATTAGGATACTAGAGTTTGAGGTCGAAGAAAAAACTAGGGAATCAAAACAAGTTTTAACTATGCGAGTTGTAGCTCGTGAAAAGTCGTAACAAGTACTTCGTAACGAGATTAAGTTTGCACTTCTACTCCCGTCCATTGCGCTGGAATTGTCGTTCTACGAAGTGGATAACAACTTCTCATTGTGTCTCGGAAATAAAGTTAAAGTTTTTGCGAGAGGTGAAATGAGGAAATCATGTTTTAAAGTTGCTCGAGGTGAATCAACAATAATTCTCGTTGGCACTGTGATCGTGATCTAGACGTATTTGAAGATAAGATAGAGACAATGATTTTTACTTGGTACGCATAATAAAATACAAACTGGATGGCTAAATTTTATTCATTAGGGTTTGGTTGGAAATACTTTAAAATTTGATACAATTGATTTTTCTATGGAATTCATTTTTCATTCGTTTTATAACTCAACCCTGAGTGACCGCAATAAAAATAAATAGCGGTTATATATAATGTTCCACAATTCTTGAGAGAATATATACTGTTTCGTTTTCTATCCCTCTAAAAAATAGCATTATTCTCGCATAATCCAGGGGAGAAATTCAATTTAACTTGTCATTTAAACTAAAAATTTAGAGATGTGTTTGAGAAGTCTGTCCTCGTCTCCTTCAACTTCGGCCGCTTGAAGCGCAGTCAGTTTCTTATTCAATTTCGAGAAGTATCTTTCAGTTGCAGGCCCATTTCCTTCAAATAATACTCACCAAAGTGGAAGACGGGGGCGTTTGTGATGGTACGACGCTGCCAAGGACGAGGTCTCCTCGTGGGCGATCCGTAGGAAATGGAATGATTCCCCTGAGAGAGAAGCATCGTCACAACCTCTCTATGATGGGTCGGCGGAGTGGAATGGATATAAAGCTCGTGGGAGTAATTGCATCTCCGATATGCAAATGAGAGACGTTTATGAAATATTACGTTAGGATGAATTGGATCTATTACATAGTACGTTATTCTTTGAAAAAAAAATGACGATGAATAATATTACGACAGCACTTTAGACATTATAACCCTTAATGACTGTTTCAAACATGATTTATTATAGGGCAGCGAGTGATATTTTTTTATATTATTGAGATTTATTAGCATCCTATGAGACTGTTTTCGCCTAATAATCGATATATTCATTCCGATTAAATATATATATATATATATATATATAAACATATGCTTTTAATGAAATTTTCTTTAACTAAAATTTTAAAATTAATCTATAAATTTAGGATCAATATTGTTACTTGTCACCTTCTGATTAATTATGATTTGGTGTAGGAGTACCTTTAAGGAATATAGCACAGAATGGAGGTAATCTTCTCGTATCTGAAACATGAGATAATATTCTAAATAAAAAGAAGATTGGTTAATTGTTGAATAGGCACTGTTTCCAAGTGAAAGAGCTTCATGAATAAGTGATTATTGGAGCAAATTAGAACTTTTATTTTCATATTCTCATTAATTTAATTGGATCAATTTTTGGGCTATTCATCAATTTAGTTGAAGAGCACTCGAAAATTATAAGACGTCCTCTTGATTTTTTAAATTTCTCATCTTCGAGGCAATTATCGAACTCTTTCAAGTTAAATTTTTTTTGTCGCTGCTTTTTTATATTCACAATCGATTAGATTTAAATGAAAGGTATTTATCTTTAAAAAATTAATTCTTTTTTGATTAGCAGAATAGTTAAAGTCGTCGTTGTAGTAGTTGAGCGTTTATAAAGGTCAATTTATTTGCTTTGTTGTTAGGAAATATCCCCTTTAGGTTGTGCTACACTTTCGGTGAAGCACAGTGAAGTTTATTTAGTATATTATTCAACTTTGTTTCTAATGGAAACGAAAATATTAATTTATTTATGCATGGATGATAAAATTAGCTGTTCAATTTGTGAATTATATTCAAACATATCCACTTAATTAGGGTAGTAAATATTTAAAATCGTAACAAAATTATGAAATCGGAACCTAAATTTCCCCGTTATATCTCTGAAAGTAATTGTACGAAATGAAATTTAAGAGTCAAATATAAACAAGGCAATAAAAAATGAAATGAAAGATACCGTTTCATTCCATTTAGAAGTCCGCCAATTATAACTGTACGAATGCGTTGCGTTAAATCATGCAATCTATCATCGCGAGGCACATCCTTATATTAACCAGTAACCATCGCTACGCGGATGGATTTCCGATTCCGTCGTCCAGAATGGAGAGATAACAGGGCGTAATTATTTCGTTGTTGGGATCGGCGGCGTGTTTCCGGTTTAGGAAGTGGAGAGATGGGAAAGGAAATCCTCGGCACTCTTATCATTCCGCTCTCGTATCGTTCGGAGTGCACAAAAAATTCATGGTTCGATACCGCCAAAGCGCGGCAGACGATGTCGTCGCAAAAAAACAGAAGAACGTCGTTATGCAAGAGCATCAATATGATAGCCGCGGAGGACAATGCCCGGTGGTCCGTGACAGATCGAGATTACGCCTTTCTGGTCCGAAAATGCGGACCATCTTCCAGATGAATTATTTAGAGTTCGGAACCGACGAAAGTTGTATCCGAAAGACTGAAAACGTTCGATCGAACGCGCTATATATGGTATATAAAAGCTGGAAGAATACAGAAAAAAAAATGTCTGCGAATTAATCAAGGGACTGCTAACGTTTGCTGGGAAAATTTTTTGAGATGGTATGAGGTCAAATGAAGTTTTTAAGTGGAATGAACTCGCTGAAACAGACTCATTGAAAATTCCTCGACTAGATATAGCACTTTGACCAAATGACCAAATATTTGACATCCACTCTAGTTTTCAAATTTTCTCCAATGTGAGCGAACAGTGCAAAATGAAATATTCAATCCTTATTCATATATTATACACTTATTCACTTCATTTCCCAGAAATAAGCTCCTATTTTCCACGAGAAAATCGGTGGAATTAGAAAAAATCATTCAGAAACATTCTATTTAATCGTCACACATACTCTTACAACAGCCTGCCCAAGATTATGATCATAATTTTTACTAAATATCCCTCGGTATAAGTATACTTACTCAATCAATGTTTCACAATAAATTACGCATAAAAAGAATCGAGGTAAGCAAAGTTCAACCAAAGAAACCAGCTAAGATTGTCTCTATGGAAAACCAATTTCGTAAACGCGATTTAGACTGTAACTTGTAAATAGCTTAACGAGTGAAAATAAAGGAAAACCATCATTAGTAAATTCTCCTGTTACTCCACACAAAGTAGTATAATCTATATCTATAATACATCGTGTATTCTATTGATTAGTTCAAGTATCGATCAATGTATAAACCCGCAAGGGTTTAACGATTCATACGCAGTGATGATAGAAGGCAGAAAGAAGCGATATACGGATTTAGTCCCCGGAATCTTTGCTTTAACGCCTCAATAATCACCAATAAAGCAAAATCCTTTCTCTTTTCATCTGTTTGTCTTCCTTCCCAGCGCTTCCATTTTCCATCCGTTGTCCCTTTAGAATCTCACCTCCAAATCCTAAAAACCCTCGCTTCTCCGTTCATACGAATCATTTATGGTTTCCTCTATTTTCATTTGTGGTTACAGATAATGGAATCTATTCGGAGAGAGCTGCCGGAAATCGAATGCTGGTCTCTGGGGAAGGATTCCGAATACTTTTTATTTCTTTGAAAGAGAGCGTTCATCCGTGGTAATGGAAAGACTAATACGATGGGAAATTTGATGCGATTACTGTATTTTATTTTAGATCATTCCCTCAGAAATTTGTAGAACAATTCTATTAAATGCTAGAATTGAAAAAGACACTAAGGGATTGAAATAGATGAACGTATTTACTTCTAATTATAATTTTCATTCCTTCAAATTCATACAGTAGTAACTGTTGATAAATTCCTATCATAAATCGAATTTTCGAGAAACGTTTAAGGATCAGTTATCTTTATATCTCTGAGAAATTTTTTCAACAAAGATTTAAAAGTATGTTGCTCGTTGAATTAAATTGGTGTGCTGAAAGTTTCCAAGCAAATATACCTTTATCTTTTTGAGAAAATTATCACATTGTTATCCAAGGATTCTCGATTTAGCAAGGTGTCAGTAACACAAAGCAATTACGAATGTCTTCAAACGGGCGTTGCTTTCAAAACCTCCGCTATTCTTTGCAAAAAGCCTCTCTCGGATTAAATTAGCGATGATTCCGTATCGCATCTCACGATCAGATCTCCAGAGAGGAATATCCCACATCTGAAAACAAATATTGGATGCCTTCCATCGGATATCGCCTGAAGCAGAAAGATCGCCGCGGACTGAGAATTCTCCTGCTAACGGAGAAATCCATAGAGTGCGTTCCGAGTTTCGCTAAACGGTTTCCCGGATGCCGAAGAGAAACTTCGTTATACCGCTTTTATTCATATCTGAAGATGGCACAGGAAGATAGCACGGTTCAAAATGGTACACAAGAAACGCATTGCATGCATATCTTCTTTCTGCTATTTAATCTCTCCCATCATCTTGCGCCCCCGACATGCAGTAAACGTTCCTACGCAACACAGCGTGAAAGAGCGACGGATTTGTAATGTTTCAAGAGGGTACGAAACTATGCTATCTCTTAGATAGGTTCCTCTTTATACTTGAGTATGTCACGTTTCTGTAGAGTTGACTTGGAACATAGTGGTCGAGTTGAGAATTCGTCATATTCCATCATGTACTACATGTTAGAAAATATACTCATAAATTAAAAGAAATAAAATGCTCCTAAAATTTTTCATTAAAAAACCTTTTAATAAATTTGATGTAACAGTCTAAATTTTTGAAGCTCGGAATAAGAATACGTTTGAAATATTTGATTAGAACTAGATTAAGTTCCTGAAAAATATGTTTAACTAGAGAATATCAAATTTTTTTCTTAAGCATTTGATTTTCTTCTAATATTCCCGTTTCAAATTATTTTTTCCTTGCAGTACTGGAGGCGGTTTATAAAAAGTTTAGGAATTTAAATCGGACTAAATTTAAAAATTAAAGCTTAAAAACAACTAAATTTTTTAAATTTTGTATAGCAGGAAATTAGATTTACTGATTACGAAATATTTCATGCTATTCTTTCAACCATCCCGCACTGAAAAATTTAATAGCGAAATAAAATTTCACTTTTATGTAAATTTTTCTGAATATTCATTGATGTATATACTTCTAACATGCTTATCTCATATCATATATGTTTCTCCGATATAAATGAATAGGTTGTTCCAATAAATACTTAGGAATTACAGTTAAGCAACTAAGACTCCGTGGCGCAACGGTAGCGCGTCTGACTCCAGATCAGAAGGTTGCGTGTTCAAATCACGTCGGGGTCAACATTTTTACGGCTATGAACTAAAACCACGACAGTAAGTCAATTAATTAAGAAGAGTTCGTCGTTCAGATGAATTATTATGACTTACTTGACTTTAAGGAAGATTAGGTGAATAATTCGTCAATGAGGCGATTTTTTTATTTTGATACCTATCTCAATTTAAGCTTTGTCATGTTGATACGTTAAAAAGATTGTCATATTACGCCTATAAATAAATTAAGAGCGAGAAGTTTCTCCTTTCGAAAAATTTGAGCCTTAGGTTATGATGTAGTATCTTAAATAGCACAATAACAGTACGAGTGGCCGCGGCTACGGAGAGATGAAGGGTTAATGCACTCTAACCTCGCCAAGGCCTTTCAAGAAGAATTAAGCTTGAAATCTGAGTAAATATCAAAGCGGGAATCTCCCTTGTAAAAGGAAATCCTGTCGAAAAGGCGGTTTCTAAAGCAAATAATTCTTCGAAATCGCAGAGTTGATATCAATGGATTTGCGAATGAAATTCTATCCGTTCGCCGACCATATCTCTTCCCAACAGATGTGAGATTGGGTGTTAAAATGGACGATGTTGAAATAGACGAACTACTCGTTTTTGGAATTGAAAATGACCCCATCAGCGGACCTGAGTTAACAATCTGATGAATATCGAGACTTCTTTAGAAAATTGAGCTCAGCCGCTGAAAGCTGGTGAAACTAGGCAGAGAGCGAACAATAACGCATTATTCAAATATGTACGCACAAATTTAGAAAAGTTCTTTTAAAAAAAACTTGCCAAAGCTCGGTGAATGAGAGATGTGGAGTCCCTCGTTTATGGAAGCTATTTTATTTTTCAGTAAACAATAGAAACTGTTTGATAAATAAGTTTTAAAAATTATGTGGACTATATACGATAGAAGTTGGAACATATTCTACACTAAATTGCGAGTAAAATGTTAATTAATAATAGATTCCATTCGTTTATAAAATATTCGTTTATCTTTATAAAAGAAGATAATTTACCCGTTACTATATTTCAAACTATCTTACACATATCAATGAGTAGGTTTTCTTACGTCAAATAGATACTAATGTTTTGATGTCAAAAATACCTTTTGTGAACAATATTTATCTTCTCTCCGAGCTGATTTTGACCGATACGAATTTCCTTGCGTCATTTTCATATAATATTTATAGTGTGTAGTTGATTCTTTTCTAAAACTCGCTCTCTTCTACGTCATAGTTCACTCGTATAACTTAATAGATACGTTATTTATCCCTGCCTTATGAATAATTATTCATCAAACTCAATTTTTAATTTAAAAATTAATATTTTTGTGCATATTTTGAATGAATGTGTATCATTATTAATATTACAATTATAACTTTTGAACTAATGACTTCTTTATATATTCCACTAAATTGACTATCTTAGTACTAGTATTGAATTTTGTGCCTGCAATTCGTTGCTTGTCGAATGTTCAAATTTTTGAGTACTTTTTAGCATTTGATGGTAATTGTATTGTTCAACTTCGCATCAGATTACGAGGTGAATAGCGTGATTTAATAGAATTTCACTTTATTAAATACTTTTCCTCGAAAGATATTTCTTTCCTTAATACTGTTCACTCTACAAACACTCTCACATTACTAATCTCAAAAGATTGGTATGAATCTTTTAAAAGAGAGGTGCTATTATTTTTTTGATGTTGTATGGTTTATATTTCCATAAATAGAGATTATAGCTCTAACAAATTGGTTCAGAATTCGTAAATAATTTTTGTTTAGTGATACCAGCTATTTACTTGTCCGAGAAAAGTAATTTTTGTTGCTTTGCATAATATCCTATCACACAAATAAGTTCTTCTATTGAGTGATTAAGTTTTATGTATTGATATCCATTCTGGTTAGTGGAAATAATTACTATGAATTTAGAGCACCGCTCTATCTATTTGTTTTCTCAGATAATATTATGAAAAACATTCTGACGGTAAAAGTGCCAAACAGAATTTGTGAAAACTTTAGTTTCAACGTCAAAAAACTTAAATTAAAACGTAAATTATCGGTGGATATTAAAAAAGTAAAATATGAAAGAGTTTCTGCTCTCAAGAATTTTTAACTACTGTAAATTTTAATCAATTTTTAATATACCCTGATGAAATACAAATATTTGAATATAAAAACAGAAAAATTCGTTTGTAAAATGTATAAAAAATTGTGACCAATACAGCAATTCCTTTCACAGCCAAACTGTAACTGAACAATCAACGTGTTTAAATGTGCTACTGTATATTTAGGAAAAAAAAATTAACTTAATAGCCCAGTAGTTCCCTTATCAACTAACATCATCAGAATAAATACATTAACATGCTCATTAACATTGGGAACACATAGCAAGCTCTAGAATGTAGATTGTTTACTACCGGTTACCTCAAAGATTAGGAGTTCTCTTTTGAGGTAAACTTAGTTGAAAAACCTGTCGTTATTGAAATACATCGAGCAACTTGCTTAAACATTATTAGTTTACGGTGTCCACTAAAGTACATTTTATTTGAAAAAGAAAATGTTCATAATGTCTTTCAATCAATTTTAAACTTTATCCTATTGAGCTACAAAGATCATTATACTCTCGTTCTTCAATTTTGTGTTCACTCTCGAATCTCTTATTGGTTGATTGATGAAAATATATGGTATTTAGATTTTAAAATTAAAAAAAATTCAGTTCCAAAGAAAGAAATATTTCTCTTAAACTTCCATAGAGAAGGTAAAAGGGACAGTTCAGTGTCATCTTCCTTAGGTGCTCTTCATCTGAATAACATTTTTCCGTTTTCCAGTTTTGAAAGATATTACGCTTTCCCGGTGAATGCTGCTCAGAAAGTTTGGGTTATCAACCGGTTTTATTGTTCCATATACTCTAAATGTCGAGTCTGACGTTGATAACCCTAAAAATTTTGACCCCGACGTGATTTGAACACGCAACCTTCTGATCTGGAGTCAGACGCGCTACCGTTGCGCCACGGAGTCATGTGTTATATGATGGAAAATTATCTTATCTACTAAGAATTTCTGAAATCTATATATATATTTGTATATGTTGATATTAGTAGTAGTAGTATTTTAATAAGGAATTTCGATTGGAAAATTATTTTCTGTAACTCAATGGTGATTTTCGTAGACATTTTTCTCACTTGTATTGAAGTCAATATCGTTCGTTTATAATTCGCAGTACTCAATAGAAAATGAGTCAACCTTAGATTTTTCAATCCTTATGAAAACACACGGTGAAGACGATCTTTCAGCAAGATTCAGAGACATAAACATATGTTTATGAGATATAATATGTTAAAAAAAGAAAACATCAGGAAGGGCACCGTAAGCGTTATCAACTTCAACCTGCATTGAATAACTCCATCGTCATCTTTGGAGGTATCTTTTCTTAAAATCTCTTATTCCAACTGATCTAAAACTACGCTCTTTAAAATCTTTCTCATTTCACTTCTGATATCGACATCTTCACAATATCGTCTGATGATGCGAGTTCGATTTTCCGTTTTCCCTTTCCCTTCTCAACTTTCATTTCCCTTTAAAAAGACTCTCCGATTCTTTCCCTTTGAGCGTTCATTTTTTTCGTTATTGAAATGTTCTCTATTTTCCTATCATCTGAATACTTTAAAGTCCCTTACTCCATAAATGTCTTTCATAAAGTTGACCATATTCAAGAATCTTGCACATTCATAAATGTACTTCACGAAAGAATGAGATTCATGTTTATATTTCATTACCAATTTAACCTTAAATAGATAATTGCAATTGAGTGAGAGTAAATAGATAATTTCAATCGAATGAGAGTAAAATTTAGACGTCATTTACGCCGTTTTACGAAGCGATACTCAAAGTTTAGCATATGATATTTATAATGAGGAAGTATTCTTTAGTATTTGCGGTTTCCTTCCTCTATCCCTTTTTAATCATTTTTTTTTCCTGTGTCGTAGGTTTTTCTCTATAAATATTCAGCTGAGGATTTTCTCCAGGCGAAAAAATCTTTTACAATATTGATTATTACAGTGTTTTTTGTTCATATGTATATTAGATATGATTTTGATTCTTTAAGCTTAATTTTTAAGTATGTTATAGTTATGAAAACCTTACATGACTCAGTGATTAGGTGCGCTAATGGTCATTGAGGTCTAATCCTATAAGAGTGATACCATAAATAAAATAATTAAAACTGAACTTCAGAATAGCTAGGAGTTGAATGCTTAAAATTCTAACCGTCCCAACGCAGTCGAGCTGACTAACCTATGCCTGTGTTTCACTTTACATATAAAGCGCGTTTCGCAAATGAAACTTATCCATACACAACTGATTATGGAGAAAAATGACTTTAATATGAGGAAGTAAATTTTCATTGTTTGTACAGGGTATGTTCAGTTGTAACTATAATCAGAAATGCATTTCTCTTAAAAATGAGTGTATGTAAACTCATTTAAAATATATATACGATGTAGACCTGTAATATAAATACCACGATTAATTGATAATTGTTGGATATTAAGCATTTATCAGTCAGTAATCGAATAAAATTGTTTCAATTGAAAGTGGGTACGGTATCCTGTAGTTATTTGTTGATCTGTGTTGATTCCAAGAACCGATTTATCCAGAGGATGAAGCAAAAATTTAACATCCCAAAAGCTTATACGCTTCTTATGGTCTAGGTGTTCATTCGTATCAGTTTCCAAGAGACAATGCATATGTTATGACACATGTTATGGTACCTCACATATTATCAACGAAAATGTCTGTGTCACATAGTAGTTACACAAGCTCGTCCGTCTTTCCTTCACCCGCTGTCGTGCCTTGCAAACTCACTCTGATCTCTGGATGTGCATCTGCCACACAACCACAACTCTCGCTCCCAAGAGACTCATGCGATTCCCCTCCATTCCTCGATCACATGTCTTTGTCTTATGGCCATCCCATTACCATTTATAGCGGTTCTGTCTTATATTTAAGTCACGCACCCTTGTCCACATATACGACGCTGTTGACGCGTCAGCGCTTTTACCCTATGTTATTCCAGATGCATCGCTGAATAGTTACAGTCCATAATCACTTACGTTAGCTTCCATACAGCGCCGCATCTTTAAAACAATCTTGCAGCAGAAGAAGTGAATTATTCCTTTTATTATCTATTAATAATATTCGCCTTATTACAAAATGATGTTACGAGGAAAAAAAGATATAAAAAATTCGTGAATTATATCATTTATGTGACAAATGACAGCGCTATTACTGTCAATATCCCAACCCACAGAAGAACAACATAATATCAATCTAGCTTCCATTAAAGTATCAACCTCCTAGTTGAATTTCTGTCAGAAGTAAAACATTATAGATTATCATAGGTTTTTAATTTCTATATTTTAATTCAATTCTTTATCTTAATGAAATGTTTTGTATGAATGTGGATCACAACGGACATCTAAGAAAAATATTTCTTACCAGTGCTATATGCACTTTATAGACGAAAAATTGCAAATATGTTGGCTGAAGTTTTATTTGATCATAAATACATAACATATACATAAATATATGGCTCATAAGAAATTTGGTGCCATGGGACCAAATGCAGGTAATTTTGATGACATTAATTCATCTGCCGGTAAAATGTTTATCGCCAAAGACAAAATAAAGGAATACATAAGCGCCCGATACATATGGCAAAGAACGTATTGAATAAGGATGAAAGACAGTGCGAAAATCTAGAGTGTAGTACGAACCAGCAGCTCACAATAAGACTCGAGCGTAACAGGCATATCACCCTTGCCATCATTCTTACCTTCCTCACCATTTTCCTGATCACGACGTATGAAAAGCTTATTATGACGACGAATAACCTTCATATTCGGCATGTGAGGGAAGAAATTCATTGGAAATCCACCGGTGAATGAGAACCAAGGAGCTTTCGGAGGTTTAGGAAATTGTGGGAAGCCATTGATAGGTTTCCCGTAACTAACACTACTGCCATATTCATAGCTGCTGCTATCATACTCGTACTCACTATCCTCATATTCGTATTCACTACTTTCATATTCATATTCACTGTCCTCATATTCATATTCACTAGAATCATACTCATAATCACTGCTACCATACTCACTTCCACTGCTTTCGTATTCACTTCCGCTGCTACCACTTCCCATACTGCTAACATCACTACTGCTTTCACTGCTACTCTCCATAGTTGTGGAAGTACTTTCTGTAGTCGTACTTTCAGTTGTTGTACTGTCTGTGGTCGTACTTTCAGTCGTGGTACTCTCCGTAGTCGTACTTTCAGTTGTTGTACTGTCTGTGGTCGTAGTTTCAGTTGTAGTACTGTCTGTAGTCGTACTGTCAGTTGTTGTACTCTCCGTAGTCGTACTGTCAGTTGTTGTACTGTCTGTAGTCGTACTGTCAGTTGTGGTACTATCTGTGGTCGTACTGTCAGTTGTGGTACTGTCTGTGGTCGTACTTTCAGTTGTGGTACTGTCTGTGGTCGTACTTTCAGTTGTTGTACTGTCTGTGGTCGTACTGTCAGTTGTGGTACTGTCTGTAGTCGTACTTTCAGTTGTGGTACTCTCCGTAGTCGTACTTTCAGTTGTGGTACTGTCTGTGGTCGTACTTTCAGTTGTAGTACTGTCGGTAGTCGTACTGTCAGTTGTGGTACTCTCCGTAGTCGTACTGTCAGTTGAAGTACTGTCTGTAGTCGTACTGTCAGTTGTGGAACTCTCCGTAGTCGTACTGTCAGTTGTTGCACTGTCTGTCGACGTACTTTCAGTTGTTGTACTGTCTGTAGTCGTACTGTCAGATGTGGTACTATCAGTGGTCGTACTGTCAGTTGTGGTAGTCTCCGTAGTCGTACTTTCAGTTGTGGTACTGTCTGTAGTCGTACTGTCAGTTGTGGTACTCTCCGTAGTCGTACTGTCAGTTGTAGTACTGTCTGTAGTCGTACTGTCAGTTGTGGTACTCCCCGTAGTCGTACTGTCAGTTGTGGTACTGTCTGTAGTCGTACTTTCAGTTGTAGTACTGTCTGTAGTCGTACTGTCAGTTGTGGTACTCTCCGTAGTCGTACTGTCAGTTGTGGTACTGTCTGTAGTCGTACTTTCAGTTGTTGTACTGTCTGTAGTCGTACTGTCAGTTGTGGTACTCTCCGTAGTCGTACTTTCAGTTGTTGTACTGTCCGTAGTCGTACTTTCAGTTGTGGTACTGTCTGTAGTCGTACTGTCAGTTGTGGTACTCTCCGTAGTCGTACTGTCAGTTGTTGTACTCTCCGTAGTCGTACTGTCAGTTGTTGTACTCTCCGTAGTCGTACTGTCAGTTGTGGTACTGTCTGTAGTCGTACTTTCAGTTGTTGTACTGTCTGTAGTCGTACTTTCAGTTGTTGTACTGTCCGTAGTCGTACTGTCAGTTGTTGTACTGTCCGTAGTCGTACTGTCAGTTGTGGTACTCTCCGTAGTCGTACTTTCAGTTGTGGTACTGTCTGTAGTCGTACTTTCAGTTGTTGTACTGTCCGTAGTCGTACTGTCAGTTGTTGTACTGTCCGTAGTCGTACTGTCAGTTGTGGTACTCTCCGTAGTCGTACTTTCAGTTGTAGTACTGTCTGTAGTCGTACTGTCAGTTGTGGTACTCTCCGTAGTCGTACTGTCAGTTGTGGTACTGTCCGTAGTCGTACTGTCAGTTGTGGTACTCTCCGTAGTCGTACTTTCAGTTGTGGTACTGTCCGTAGTCGTACTGTCAGTTGTGGTACTCTCCGTAGTCGTACTGTCAGTTGTGGTACTATCTGTAGTCGTACTTTCAGTTGTGGTACTGTCTGTGGTCGTACTTTCAGTTGTGGTACTGTCTGTAGTCGTACTTTCAGTTGTGGTACTGTCTGTGGTCGTACTTTCAGTTGTGGTACTCTCCGTAGTCGTACTTTCAGTTGTGGTACTGTCCGTAGTCGTACTTTCAGTTGTGGTACTATCTGTGGTCGTACTGTCAGTTGTGGTACTGTCTGTAGTCGTACTGTCAGTTGTTGTACTCTCTGTAGTCGTACTGTCAGTTGTTGTACTGTCTGTAGTCGTACTGTCAGTTGTGGTACTGTCTGTAGTCGTACTTTCAGTTGTTGTACTCTCCGTAGTCGTACTGTCAGTTGTGGTACTATCTGTAGTCGTACTTTCAGTTGTGGTACTGTCTGTGGTCGTACTTTCAGTTGTTGTACTGTCTGTAGTCGTACTTTCAGTTGTGGTACTGTCTGTAGTCGTACTGTCAGTTGTTGTACTCTCTGTAGTCGTACTGTCAGTTGTTGTACTGTCTGTAGTCGTACTGTCAGTTGTGGTACTGTCTGTAGTCGTACTTTCAGTTGTTGTACTCTCCGTAGTCGTACTGTCAGTTGTGGTACTATCTGTAGTCGTACTTTCAGTTGTGGTACTGTCTGTAGTCGTACTGTCAGTTGTTGTACTGTCTGTTGTCGTACTGTCAGTTGTGGTACTGTCTGTAGTCGTACTTTCAGTTGTTGTACTCTCCGTAGTCGTACTGTCAGTTGTGGTACTATCTGTAGTCGTACTTTCAGTTGTGGTACTGTCTGTGGTCGTACTTTCAGTTGTGGTACTGTCTGTAGTCGTACTTTCAGTTGTGGTACTGTCTGTGGTCGTACTTTCAGTTGTGGTACTCTCCGTAGTCGTACTTTCAGTTGTGGTACTGTCCGTAGTCGTACTTTCAGTTGTGGTACTATCTGTGGTCGTACTGTCAGTTGTGGTACTGTCTGTAGTCGTACTGTCAGTTGTTGTACTCTCTGTAGTCGTACTGTCAGTTGTTGTACTGTCTGTAGTCGTACTGTCAGTTGTGGTACTGTCTGTTGTCGTACTGTCAGTTGTGGTACTGTCTGTGGTCGTACTTTCAGTTGTGGTACTCTCCGTAGTCGTACTTTCAGTTGTGGTACTGTCCGTAGTCGTACTTTCAGTTGTGGTACTCTCCGTAGTCGTACTGTCAGTTGTGGTACTGTCTGTGGTCGTACTGTCAGTTGTGGTACTGTCTGTAGTCGTACTTTCAGTTGTAGTACTGTCTGTAGTCGTACTGTCAGTTGTGGTACTCTCCGTAGTCGTACTGTCAGTTGTGGTACTGTCTGTAGTCGTACTTTCAGTTGTGGTACTGTCTGTAGTCGTACTTTCAGTTGTGGTACTCTCCGTAGTCGTACTGTCAGTTGTGGTACTGTCTGTGGTCGTACTGTCAGTTGTGGTACTGTCTGTAGTCGTACTTTCAGTTGTAGTACTGTCTGTAGTCGTACTGTCAGTTGTGGTACTCTCCGTAGTCGTACTGTCAGTTGTGGTACTGTCTGTAGTCGTACTTTCAGTTGTTGTACTGTCTGTAGTCGTACTGTCAGTTGTGGTACTCTCCGTAGTCGTACTTTCAGTTGTTGTACTGTCCGTAGTCGTACTTTCAGTTGTGGTACTGTCTGTAGTCGTACTGTCAGTTGTTGTACTCTCCGTAGTCGTACTGTCAGTTGTTGTACTCTCCGTAGTCGTACTGTCAGTTGTGGTACTCTCCGTAGTCGTACTGTCAGTTGTGGTACTCTCCGTAGTCGTACTTTCAGTTGTTGTACTGTCCGTAGTCGTACTGTCAGTTGTGGTACTCTCCGTAGTCGTACTGTCAGTTGTGGTACTCTCCGTAGTCGTACTGTCAGTTGTGGTACTATCTGTGGTCGTACTGTCAGTTGTGGTACTGTCTGTAGTCGTACTGTCAGTTGTTGTACTGTCTGTAGTCGTACTGTCAGTTGTGGTACTCTCCGTAGTCGTACTTTCAGTTGTTGTACTGTCTGTAGTCGTACTGTCAGTTGTGGTACTCTCCGTAGTCGTACTTTCAGTTGTGGTACTGTCCGTAGTCGTACTGTCAGTTGTGGTACTATCTGTGGTCGTACTTTCAGTTGTGGTACTCTCCGTAGTCGTACTTTCAGTTGTGGTACTGTCCGTAGTCGTACTGTCAGTTGTGGTACTCTCCGTAGTCGTACTTTCAGTTGTGGTACTGTCCGTAGTCGTACTGTCAGTTGTGGTACTCTCCGTAGTCGTACTTTCAGTTGTTGTACTGTCTGTAGTCGTACTGTCAGTTGTGGTACTCTCCGTAGTCGTACTTTCAGTTGTGGTACTGTCCGTAGTCGTACTGTCAGTTGTGGTACTCTCCGTAGTCGTACTTTCAGTTGTGGTACTCTCCGTAGTCGTACTTTCAGTTGTGGTACTGTCCGTAGTCGTACTTTCAGTTGTGGTACTGTCCGTAGTCGTACTGTCAGTTGTGGTACTCTCCGTAGTCGTACTTTCAGTTGTGGTACTGTCCGTAGTCGTACTGTCAGTTGTGGTACTCTCCGTAGTCGTACTTTCAGTTGTTGTACTGTCTGTAGTCGTACTGTCAGTTGTGGTACTCTCCGTAGTCGTACTTTCAGTTGTGGTACTGTCCGTAGTCGTACTGTCAGTTGTGGTACTCTCCGTAGTCGTACTTTCAGTTGTGGTACTGTCTGTAGTCGTACTGTCAGTTGTGGTACTCTCCGTAGTCGTACTTTCAGTTGTGGTACTGTCCGTAGTCGTACTGTCAGTTGTGGTACTATCTGTGGTCGTACTTTCAGTTGTGGTACTCTCCGTAGTCGTACTTTCAGTTGTTGTACTGTCTGTAGTCGTACTGTCAGTTGTGGTACTCTCCGTAGTCGTACTTTCAGTTGTGGTACTGTCCGTAGTCGTACTGTCAGTTGTGGTACTCTCCGTAGTCGTACTTTCAGTTGTGGTACTCTCCGTAGTCGTACTTTCAGTTGTTGTACTGTCTGTAGTCGTACTGTCAGTTGTGGTACTCTCCGTAGTCGTACTTTCAGTTGTGGTACTGTCCGTAGTCGTACTGTCAGTTGTGGTACTATCTGTGGTCGTACTTTCAGTTGTGGTACTCTCCGTAGTCGTACTTTCAGTTGTGGTACTGTCCGTAGTCGTACTTTCAGTTGTGGTACTATCTGTGGTCGTACTGTCAGTTGTGGTACTGTCTGTAGTCGTACTGTCAGTTGTTGTACTCTCCGTAGTCGTACTTTCAGTTGTGGTACTCTCCGTAGTCGTACTGTCAGTTGTGGTACTGTCTGTTGTCGTACTGTCAGTTGTGGTACTGTCTGTAGTCGTACTTTCAGTTGTGGTACTGTCTGTAGTCGTACTTTCAGTTGTGGTACTCTCCGTAGTCGTACTGTCAGTTGTGGTACTATCTGTAGTTGTAGTTTCAGTTGTGGTAGTACTTTCTGTAGTCGATGTTGTATCAGTTGTTGTAGTTATTTCTGTTGTAGTCGTGGTATCCGTTGTACTAGTGCTTTCAGTGGTCGATGTCGTATCTTCTTCGCTGCTACTACTTTCCTCTTCATCATTAGTTGGCGGTGGTGTATGTTCTGTGGTTGTCGTGCTTGGTGTTGGCTCTTCGCTGCTGCTGCTTTCGCTACTGCTGCTGCTGCTGCTGCTACTACTGTCGTTATTGCTGTATCCATTGTGACCATAACCATTCCCGTAGTTAACGTGTACTGGTTTTCTCTTTCTTGCCGCTAAGTATCCCTTGCAAAAGGCTATTTTCTTTCTTTTTGGCGTTAAGAGAATAAAATTCGTCAGGCCTCTCCTCCCAGGAATATAAAATCTTCCTTCTTCGTCCATCCATTTTGGATCGAAACCTTCAATGACCTCTGTGTTATCCGTGATCAACCTGTTCGCCATCGATGGAAAGGCTACTGCTGTTCCCCCTGTTTGTTCAAGTATTTTTGTAATGAGATTCGTTAAACAGTTCACTTTTAAGCAAATTGTCCTTTCAAAGCGATTTTTCTAGATTCAGATAAAGGATATCAATAGGATGTATTCATGTAAATGTAACCTTATTACCTGTTCTTATTGGAGAAGCATCGGTTGTCAGAAAAATGTTCCAATACGTAATAAGGCAGAAGCCTGCGTTCATCAAAGTAATTTTCCACATCTGCAATAAAAATTCAGAAAAGTATTTGGATCATTCTCTCTATATAAAAAATAGCAAAGTTTTTAGAAAATCAATAATCTAAATGTATTATTAGATTATTATATTCTCATCGGAAAAATTCTCCGTTTACCGATCAGTTGAATTAACATTGATTCTATAAAAAAACAGATATTACTCTCAACTCCTTGAACTGACGCTAAATAGTATAGAGTATTATATTGTATTCTTGATAGATTCTATAAATGAATGGTATGAAATTATACTCTTCTATGGTAACACAATTGTTAATTTTTTAACTAGATATATTTTATATTAATATGGCCGATTCACTTTAATTCAGATCAGTGTATACAAACAATCAGTGTCGATTATTGTTGTAAATCTAATACGATCATTCGTTTGGGCATTTGTATCTTTATTTATTTCTGGATTAAAATGAGATAGATGGGGTTGATCTCGTTCATTTTCTGTGTACGTCATCTTTATCGACATCTCCGAGAATTTTGTATTTTATGATTGTTTTCATTGGTATCGTTTTTATCCATTTCTCATTTACTAATCATTACATACTATTTCACTTTTTGAATCTCAGTTTTGTAGATGTTGAAAACCTTTAATTTTTATTGTCCGTTTGTGACCTGACATAGAAGTGCATATCTTAATCTATGACATTTCCTTTTTACTGTTAATTTTAAAATTTTATTATGGAACACTAAATGATTCGTTACAAAATCAAATGAATTAACATAAATATTGCTTACGGAAAGATATCTACGACTGAGGTGGAAATAATGTTAACTCCCTTTACCTTGTGTTACTCCAGCCGCCTTCCTGGTGTAGACACTTGCTCCACCAGCAGGATTGTGCTTAATAACTACTAAAAATGTCCTTATATACCTTAGCTTGATATCCAATGAATCGTTAAGCGCTATATCAAAGTGACCCGCTCGCACTATCAAGAATATCCGTATAATTTTACCATTTCGGACTTATCAATTCTTCTTTGGTAGTCCCAGTTTTTAGTGGGTGGGAAGAAGTAGGAATACATTTTGGTATCTTGTCGCTGATGGACAAAGTTTACCAAGTATTTTACTCTGTACTATATTTCTTATGCATCTTATCAGAAGTAATACGTTATGTAAGAGCAATTCATTCGATGGAGATAAGATTTTTCCGTAACTTATAAAATACTTACTTACTCTAAAAAAACTTACAGACGAACGAGGAAATCGGTTTAAAGCAAATTGTTCAAATTTACTTTCTAACTTCCATCATAATACTTTACGAAAGAGCTTGCATTTTAGACTTCTCGGTATTCAAATTTCGTTTACTATAGAGGAATTCGTTTCCTTTAGAATTGAGTTTCGAGTCAGCCAAGTAAATTAATTAGCAATGTAGTAAATTTTTTAACGTTATTGATCTTCTATTATTATGGATGTGAATGGCTCATATTATTACGTTAAATATATCAAAAGTGCTCAAATTTCTTATTAGGTGACAGTCAACCAAATAATGAGAGGTATGGTATATTGCTGATTTCTCAAAAAAATGTTGTTTCTGCTGTTATGAGTTACTTTCAATATGATGTAACTCAAAAGTATTGCAACCATATTTCAAGGAGTGAATATTTACGTTATTTATTTAGAATTGAATATCAATCATTCATGTATTTATGTATATTTATATATAACTTTTAATTAATTGTTATGCAAATCTATCAACGTTTCTCTACATGAGTTGGTGTGTTTAGATTTAATATCGTATGTTACGGTTATTGCACACCTTAAATGCTTAAATTTTTGTCATTTTTAAATTCGGAAGAATTGTGAAGGATTATGTTTTATTGAAAGAATTTCTCTCTTCCAAACCGGTATTACAATCCTCTTTATGGATGGTTAAATTTCGATTCTAGAAGAAACATCTAATCTAGCTTTGTTAATTACTTTTAGAATCATAGTAATCAGCTTTATCCTTATATATCCTCAGATGAATGAGGGTCATCGATATAAGAAATAAAAACAGTTCAATTTGATTTGTAAGTTCATCATATCTTGGCATGCAAGTCGTTGACATCACGTTGTTCAAACAAAGTTACCTTGGAAACAAACCAGGATTCAAACACTATTCATGGTATTTTATTGTGCGGAAAGGTAATCTAATTTTTACTTCATTCTATATCAATTACACATAAATTTTCTACCCGTAGAACTATTGACGAATTGGAATAGATCAATTCTTCGCAAATTCTATCATTTTAACTTGGATCGATTCAACTCAACTGACAGTATTATATAAAAAATACAAAAAACATAACCTTCGACATAAAAGTCATTTCGTTGTCCTAGATATCCCATTCCTAAAGTTGCTCTCCTAAATAGAAGTTGTTTGATAAAGATTTCCTTATTTTACTAGTAGCTGACTTTATTCTGTTATTTTCAACCCTCGGGTATAATTACGGATAGGCATTCCCTCATACAACATTTCTTCGTTAAAAATTGCGCATTCTTATGTAAGTAGGATTCATAATATGATAAACGTATCTTTTTAGGCCAAAAGACCTCATTTACAACACTTAAAATGCTTCAGCTCATCGGTCGATTAATTAAAAACTTTCTTTAAATAAAATTTTGACATTTACCTTTAATTTCACTCACGAATCGTATTTACATATCTTTATTATAATTTTTTCCTATCAGGGGGCGCTTTTTGTTCAAAGATAAATAAATATGAGTTATTTGTTTTCTAAATCGGTATCGTCCAAAGTTTGCATCAATAAGCTTCCGGAAACAGGTCTGCAGACAAGTATATTAGACGTTTTTAGAATTCGAGTTGGAAAAAAGAGCCTTTACTTGACGTAAGATACTGGGATAAAAATCTAAATATCTCTGGGAATATTACTTCCCTTCGTTATAAAAAAAAGATATAGTCTAAATTTATTAGTGGAACAAAATGTGTCCCGTGTAACTTCCTGTTGTATTAATGATATTGTATCAGGTTTCTCTTGGCAAACACGCGTGGAGTCAATTAAATACTATATAAATTTATATATTGGAATCAGATAGGCATGTGCCGGAAGGATAGACTGTGCGATTGATATATTTTTGAAATAATATCCAGAGTAGTATCGGTTTAGTTTATCACATGCCTTTCTAGGAAAATATCATCATGGTTTGACGTAATGGAAATCAGTAAAATGAGGGATATTAATAACTCTGTACTGTGGGACTTTAAAAAAATTAATACATTAAAACTTTAATTTCTACTCTAGATGTTGAAATTGACTGAGTAAATTACAAAGATTATGCTTCAGATAAAGATCATGCCTTTATAAAATTTAATATAAAGATCGTAATATAATACATAAGACTTATATAATTAATTTAATTTTACTTAGTCCTAACTATACTGCATATGTATAAAATTCTTATGATATTTGATATCATACTCAACATTATATTAAAAAAATATATTTTTATGTGAATATATTTTTAAGAATTGATGCAACGGCATAAGGTACCGCAATTTCACATATTTATCATTTCAATATCATTGCCAAATTTTCATTGCTGACATTATCCGCATCCACAAGTTTCAATTTTCGGAATAGTCTTAATTTAGTCCGCTATTTTCTCTACTCTTACATTACTTCTATCTTCTTAAACATAGAATAAGGCAACCTTAATTTTTTTAATTTTTTAGATTAATTTCGTTTTAACTCTCGGAGATAATGCAAATTAATATATGGGAATTATAGGTCGATAATAAAAAGCTATTCGCATATCTCCATAGAAAAGAAGATTTTTCAAAATATTAAATACGAATAATACGCATTATATTGCTTAATAATTGTGCATAATTTGCTATTGTAATATTTTTATATAAATCATTTGCCTTTTTTACTATTTAAGGTATTGCTTTTATGGAAATAGTTTTTATCTTTTAATCCGATATTTAGAACTATCGAAAATACGTTCTCATATATAATGGATTCATTCTGCCCCATTTTTACTCTTCTGTTCTTAAGATTATAAATCTCGATTTATATTACTTATGAAATTAATCTTAATAGTTCAAAATTTTCATAAAACGGGTTAATCATTTTAAAGTCCTCAATTATGCTAATAATTTTCGCTACCTGTAATTTTTCCTTTTTATCTTTCCTAATTTATTTTGCTTTTGGATTTTATCGCCTGGTTATTCCACTAGCTTATTAAGATAGCTTTTTGCTTTTAGACAGCTTTTTTGTTTCTTAATTCTTCCACCAGTTAATCTTGATAACCTTTTCTACTCTAAATTTATTAGCTCCTTGGTAATATATTTTTATTATATAAAGAAGCTTATAATGAATAAAACTATATGAAATTATTGAATAAGAAGAACATACGTATATATATGTGTGTGTGTTATTATTATATTTATAATTATTTAATATAATTTTAATTAATGTTTAGGCCATTAGTATTAAGTATTTTCAAGAAAAAATGTGTTTATTTTTTACATAATGTACTTCTACTCCTTCATTGTTATTCCGATTCATATTCGTTGTTTCTAAAACCTAAGGTTTTGTGTACATACATTTATGGATACCCAAAAGTTACCCTTATTTGATAATTCTTAATTAGGGTGTTTATTAGGTTAACTCTATTTACACTCATTTGCATACAATTATATTAATAACGAAAATATGTAAATATGGATTATCGCTTTTCTATAAAAAAATAATTTTGGCCATCCGCAAGATGTCCTTCCAAGCAATTGTACCCAATTGACATAAGGTAGACCGATGGAAAAAGAACCGGTGAGCAAAATTACGGAGTAGCTTATCAGCCAATGGCCTATTTATATCCGCTCTTATAGTTGTCTCGGTTGTAAAATAGGAGTTCAGGAAACAGCTGAGAAGCAATTTGCGCGCGTTAAAGTCGTTCGTTTGATAAATCGACTTCTTGGCGTAATTGCTGTTGGTGGCCTTGCCAACATCGGATAGAAGACGTATTTTTATGTGGGGAAATATAGGAAGCAGACCGGAGGGATATGGTTCTAGTCCTCATGTTTTGGGGAAACGTTTTATAGTTGATCTTGCTCGCTTGTGGTTCCACTTTACTTGAATCGAACGGCATCGAAAAGTTTTGAAAAGATCGCCAGTTTATCCAAAGATCGCGAAATGGTTACCACCGTCGAAATTCGCATATCCTTTCATTATACGCATCTATTCGTAATTTTACTCTCTCACTCTCTTTTCCTTCAATGTTCAAAAGAGAAGTAACCAAGTGATGGCATGGACTGGATTAGGTATCCAAGACGACCATATCATAGCAGGGCAGAGAAAGGGCGACTTGATCATTCTACTTCAGGGTGAGCTCAGTCAAATTTACTTTCTTTCTGTGGATGCATACTTTTCTTTTATTTCATCTGGAGAATAATCCTTGATTCGCTTATAGAGCATTGAGAAAATTAACGTTGTCATTGATTTTATTTGTAGTTAATACTCGTTCCCTTACTTCGCCTTCAGAAGGGTAGATTTGTTTGTTTGTTCAATCGTCAAAGTACTCTGTTTAGCTCGATATTTTCCCTTAAGGAGCCGAAAATTTATAATAGATTGTATGATGTATAATTATACACTTCGAACTGGAAAGAAGCATATTTGTAAGTCGAGTTACAATTAATCAGGACTGCATTAAAAAAAATCTCTTTCCCTGCTAAAACAAATAAAGATATTAATTAATATATAAAGAGGTTTATTTAATGAAAATATTCAAATATTTCTCCAAAATTAAAAATCAATGTTCAGATAAATGGAAATGTTAATATATCTTCCTCTGGTACGAATCATTTACCTAATGTATTTCCTTTCCTGTTCTTCAACGTGTATGCAAATTTTAAATTAATAAAATGGAAATTGACTTTTAATTTATTTGTGAATTCATAATGTATGTACATCGCTAAAAATTCACAAGTATTTGTAATATATCCCGTTGCAGATAGCTGCTTATAAGTAATTCTCGAAATCATTAGCTGAATTAAATATTCCCGTAACTGATTTGATTAAAGGTTTAATAAGGAAAAGCTAGTGTGAAAAATATTTTGAAATAGATGTCACTAATGAAACGTAGTCATTACCTTATCAAGCAATTCCTTACGGTAATTTATTTCCTTTTTTACCGTCTTATAATTTGCAAAAAATATCGAATTGAATACCAGCAGTACTTATATTCCTTTGAAAAAAAATGTTAATTAAAAGGTGAGCTTGTAAGATTAAGTTAATTTTTGTTCCCGAATTCATCATTTAAAAAAACTCATTTGTAAAACATTATGACGTAATTAAAATGCGTTAAAGTGTCGAAGTATTTACTTTTTAAAGAAGTTTATTGAAAATGAGCAATATTTTTCACGTTCCTCGAACATTCACTGAACTGATGAATTATTCATTTTTAATCTCAAAGTTGCTCCACGAGATTGAGTGTGGTTTCAATTTGGAGTGTTGCTTGAATTTTCAATGTTTGTGGCGATTTTTAAAACAGTTAATGATTGACAGAATATAATCCATGGCTTTAAATTTAATCGCAGTATTACGCCTTCAGACTTTTAGACAAGGAATATTGACATAAATGTACTGTCTCTCGCTTTCTGCATTAGGTTCAGTCTTACGAAATACTCATATTACTTCGGAATTTGTAATTGTAAATCTCCCAAATCTGAAATCTGAAAGTTTAAGAACAAAAATTTGAAATGCTTAAAGATGTTGAGATTTCTTGTGGAAATTTTTGCGGTGGTTAAATTAACATTATTTTTAAGGACGTGGTATTTATTTCTTACATTTTAATTTTTTTATCATTCGTAAATTATTATATGCTTTACTCCTTAAGAATACTGTTGATCAACTTACCTCATATCATTCTTTATTATTAACATAACTTTATCATAAATAGTATTATTAAACGTCAATATTTCTGAACAATAGATGTAAATGACGAAGAAATTCGCCCTTATACTGAATAAGAAATCTATTACTTCTATCCTTAAATGTGTGTGTTTATATTATCCTTATTCCTATTATTCAGTGTATCTTTCAGTAATGTGTTACAGCACTATTCTGTGTATACATCTTCCATAAATTTATATTGTTATGAATGGAATGGGTTATTGCATAAGTATGGATCGATACCCAATAGTTGAAACTATATTTTACTTTATGTGTGGTTCATGAAAGGACATTAAGTACCTGACTCCGTGGCGCAACGGTAGCGCGTCTGACTCCAGATCAGAAGGTTGCGTGTTCAAATCACGTCGGGGTCAACTTTTTATGGATTTTTTGCTTGTGGAAGCGTAACACTTAGAACTTAAAATTGGAGTATCTTCTTTGATATTCTAAACTAAATTAAACTGTTCTTTTACCAATATTTATGGATATTTTCATCGCTGCGGTCATTCAACAGGTAACTGCAGGCTCGCATTTGATAGTTCTCTCGCACGTCAAAGTGTCCTTATCTGATTTTATTTCGATTCTGGCATTGTTTCATAACACTAGTATTTTATGTTTTTTTTTTAATATTGAATTTCGCTTTGAAAGTGTTTTGGTTGGAATCGAGCTTTTTGCATTTACTCGTAATTTTTATTGATTAATGTCCTATTTAACTTTTATGGTTGAATTTCGATCTGAAAAGAAATTAAGTAATTGCCTTCCTAAAATCAGTTTTCTATATACTTACATATAGATTGTAATAATTCCATAGAAACTGTCCACAAGATATATTGGGCCTATTTATTAATGATATCAGTAATGATAAAACATTATTTTAGAGTAAGATTGAGAATGGTAAGTCTTCTCACTGATCAAATATATTTCAGATAAACCTTATAAAGTTTCTGCAAATGTCCAAACTTAACAGCGAAAGCTCAAATTAAAATAGAAATTTATTTTGGATTATTAACAATTGTATGTTACAATTGGCATGTTTTTGCAAATCTGCCAATCCAAAAGATACGATCAACCACTTCTGAATGATCAAACCTTATTGATCAAACTCACTTCAAAGATGTGATCCAGAGTTCAATTAAATTGTGCCAAGCAACAGCGAACGCTGTGACTCCTTCCTCTGTATTGGTGTCCTCTAAGGACGTTGCTCTCAATTTCCACAGTAGCTCCAAGCCCCATAAAATTCAATTACATCTTCCTCAACTCCCTTCAGTTAACTCAAGCCTCTATCCATAATGGTTTCCGCGCACCAGCGATCCCACTTCCGGTTCCTTTGTCATCTTCTGCTCCATCTTCTCTCGCTCACGAGATGGCATCCACACCTTCGCAATTAAATTCACCATAGCAACGTTGTCGTAGGTGAGGGGATTTCGTTTTGATCGGTCCACGAGCGTAAGGGACACTGCGAATGAAGTTGTGTTTTAATAAAATGATATTAATGAATAGTTATATTATATATTATTATTAGTAATAAACAATATTATAGTAATATTAGTAATAAACAATGTTTTTAGGGAATGTAATTGAGTTTTTGTTAAAATGGATACATTTATATAGACATATAATTTAGATTAAGTTTTAATAATTGCTACTATGTCAAGCAATTATTTCAGCAATTCATTCAGATTTCATTAAATTAGTACTTACAATTAGTTGAAATTGATAATTAAATTCACAAAATTTCTATTTAATTTTCATCTATATAAGAATATATTTTATAGTTAATTTTTTGTTTTTAAAAATGAATTCGACTATTGATACGTATAAATATTTTCTCGTTCAATTTATAAACTCTTATTCAAAGATATTTTACTTTAATTATGTATATATCCCATTAATGTATTTTCCATGCTCAAGATCGCTGTTTGAAAAAATAGTCTCATGTTCCAATTTTCAAAACCTCTAAAAATGAAATTCAAGGATAATTGATTAAAGAATTCTTTATTTTAATCGATAAAAAAGATGCTAGAATTATTGAACTTTTCTTTCAAATACTGAGAGTTCGGTAAAAATATTTTGTGATTCAATAGTTTCATATTTTCATAATTATAAATGGAGAGAAATGTTTCTAAACCACATCAAATAATTTTGATAAATCTCAGAGCGATACATATCTTGTGGATCTGTTTATCAAATCGTGACCTTTAAAACATTAATTACAGGATATAAGGCAACTAAAGATAGAGTTTCTGTCTTCATGTTACACTAAAGTTATCCATTTAAACAACTCGATTCTGGTAACTTAATGCTAAAACATTGTTATAGTATATAATATTACTGGTACAATATAATATATCCTTGTATGATGGCCATGATACACGCAATTTGTACTCTTATATATTTGAATATATCAAGTACTGATCAGTACGAATTGAATTTTATTCTCGTGTTTACTGAAAGAATATTAAAGAAGAATTAAGTGAAGAATAAATGCTTCTTTCGGTATTTTATTTTCAAAAGAGCAGTTGCTCGCTAATTAAATTACAAATAATATGAAAACGGATTGTAGAATTTCATATATTTTTCTTTAGATTTATTCTTTCATATGCTGATATCTCTCGTTAAATGTTAAATAACCATACAATCAGGTTCATTGACTGTTTTTCGGAAAATTTCTGGTTTCTTATCCGTTGTTATAAATTCAGAGTTGGAATTTTAACGCGAAAAATTTATGTATCGTCAAAAAACTGCGTTGTAGATACTGAAGGAAAAAAATATCATAAAAAACTCGATGGACTCCAAAATTATACAGGAGCGAAACTGAAAATGTAAATAAAGGTTTAAGATAAGGAAAAATAAATGTCCTCCATTTGCGAACTTGACGAATTCAGGTTGTCAATTATGTAATAAAAACACTCTGAAAATAAATACTCAAACTTTCACTTATAGCAAGATATTTATATCATACTTATGTAATATATTCTTCATTATATAATCGCTTTATGTTATCACAATATTACTGCTCCAATTTGTATTAAATTTATTTTCAATGAAACAATATTGTATTAACGGACTCCGTGGCGCAACGGTAGCGCGTCCCACTCCAGATCAGAAGGTTGCGTGTTCAAATCACGTCGGGGTCAATATTTTACTATATCTTTTAAGTGTTTAGGATATTTTACTCCAAAGATATGGTATATAATGAATATGCATTCTGTAAATGAGTGTGCATCAAATAAACTTTATACTTTATATGATCGAGTTAATCAAACCTCTCCTTTTTCTTCACTTACTGTCTAAGTAAGTATAATATTCTATATCTAATTTCTATAAGTAATACTTATGAAGATCGTCTACTTATCCTAATTATACTAAAATATTGTTTGAATCATTATGTTTTATTTTTATAACATCCAATCACTTAGAGAGTTTTTAACATAGAGTGAGCATTACGTCTATACAAATTCCAGTATAGTCCAAAAGTTAATTGAGATATTCTTTTTACTGCAGTTAATCCGCCTTAAGATTATATGCTTGATTCGAAACTTGAAAATAAGCATATTACTTCCTTCAATAGCGATTAAAATTGCAACATTCTTTTTAACTTCATGGGCTTGAATTAACGTATAAAGTATAAATTGTCTTTCATCTAAAATCAGTCGGGTATCAAGCTTTAATGAACGAAATACTTTTATAAGTTTGTCGCTTATCTTATCCTATGTACTCCGGTTCCTAATAGTGTCTTTTATTTCATCGATATTTCCTTCACTCATTATCTCTAACTGTATCTTCATCCCGTCGTTCCTTCCTCTTCATTGTACCATCCCTTGTGTGCTCTTCCAATTCACTCCCTCCCTTCCTGAGATTATCCCCGGATGTCTCCCTATGCATTTTGTCCATCTCCTCTCACACTTTCCTCCTTTTTCCCCTTCTTTTAGGGAAGAGTGGATAAAGGCCAATTTGTTTTGGAGAAGGCTTAGACTTTCATGATACAATTCTCCCTTGCGTTCAAAACGTTAATACGGGGATATTCCTCAATTACAGTGCGATCAAAAGAACCCCAGATGTAGATACTATGTTATGAATGATAAAGGAAGAATACTTGAGGAAAATATCCAGGAAATATATTTTAAAGGAAATTGGTCATCATCCGGTACATCGGGTGTTTAGATAATTGATGGAGTGGAGTTTAAGGGAAAGTGTTCAAAATGATGCAAATTTATCGTCGAAACTATATATTTTGCTTGGAAAAATTTCTGCTGAAGTCATGAAATCCTTTCTTTTTATTCAGTATGGTTCCCTTTCACAAATTAGAACTAGATTGTATCAAAGGTATTACTTCGAAAAATATAAATTATACGGACGATATTCTATTGACTGCATTGGCTTTCGTAACATAATGAAGATGCCAAATCTACACTGAACGCATTCGGTAACAAATTTATACATTAATTATATAGTGATATCAAAGCAACCCTCTGTGGGGGCAAGGGAAGGTTTGCAAAGAATAATAATGCTTTATAAGGATTAAAATATCCTGGCAGTTGGTATCACTCTCGGAAATTACATTATGATATTACATCTGAGTCTTTGAAATTCTTAGCAAGTGCCTTGAAATTGCGTGACTTCATTGTTAAAAATGTGAAATGTAATAAATATCTGAATTAATGAAGGATACAGTGAAACTAAAAAAGGAGTTTATGTGTATGGTCTTCAACAATGAAGTACTTTAAAATACTATTAAACTAACGGAATTCTAAGGTTTTAAATGCGGAGACTAAAAAATTGGCAATCAGCTTTCAATCTAATTAAAATCAATTTTTTTTTGTTATACTCCTGATTTCTGGAGTAATCACCAATATTTTTATAAGTTCAATGGACGCCCTTCCATGTAAAAAAATTACTTCAAGATAAGAATTTACATAATTATATGCCAGAATAATAATATTCAAGTCTTAAACAAATATTGCATTGAAATCTTGGGTAAAGCTACAATCGATCGAATGATACAAAATCCAGAGCATCTTGAAATGCAAAAACTGATTTTCTTTTCTTTTCTTTTTTTAGATGGAGAAACTACTATCCGCATCTCAGATTCCAGTTCAATTCGAAATAAGTTCTGCGGAATATTCTGAAGATTATATGGATCAGTCTTTCAGAAGAAGAACCTCTCTGGGATGGAAGATAATGGTTGCAGAGGAATCATGAGGGGAGAGCCTTTCAAGAGAACAGCTGAGGGACTGTTCAAGCGAAGGATGAGTTTCCAATGGACCTCAACTAAAGGTAAGAGATACATCTAAATACCTTCTTTCAATACGTAAATTATTCTTACAAAATTTTGATGAAAATAAAGTTATTAAAATAAATTAATTTTCACTTATTCGTTTTATCATTAGAATTGATTACGCAGGATCTTTTTGATTTTGAGAGTTTCTTTTATTGAATTATTGAGGGTTAGGTTAAACTTAGCAAGATAAGCATGCTTACCTGGAAAGCGGGGTCCTGGGTTCGAATCCCTGTCATGTCGCTATTTTTCAGTTCTGTTTTTATTATTAACTATTGTTAGAAAGCTGTACAGGAATGATTGAATAGTATTTAATTAAAAAATAGTATTTAATAATATTTATTGACCGTCTATTAAAATGATTATATAAATGTACTGAACGAAATTGCTGGCGAGATTATCCCATAAAGTTTTGTACTGTGATTGGAATGGTATTGTTTTAGGATACATAATCAAACTAAATTTACACTGTTCATATTGACTTTCATTACTTTTATCAACATCGTATCTTCTAAATTTGTGTTTGCTAGCTGCTGATCGTGAGCTGAAATCTTGACTTCCTCGAGTCCTCTGCATAAAAAATCCCTTTGATGTTAGCCTTTGAAATCAGATCCTATTCATTTATAAGGCTCCCACTGCAAAGAAGCAGAAGAGGATTCTATAATGGCTAGTTTTACACAGCAATCAAGATCGCTGGTCTTTGAATTCGTAACCTTATATTCCCTTTTATATCTTCTTTTCCACATTTCCCCTTCATCCTATTCATATCCTTCAACTACACACCCTATGAGCATCGTGGCCTAAGTTCTGAAGTCCACAGTTGATAAAATATGCTCTGGAGGATTTTTTATATGATGTCAATAGGGATTTCTTGATATTTGTTTTAAGATTTTGAATTTTTTTATCTTATAGTTTCAATGAAATGGAAGTTTAAAGATTTGAAAAAATTAGAAGTCTGATATCGAGTTCCAGTGTCGTCAAACAATTTAAGTCCGTTTTCTTGGGTTATTGGCTTTACCTTCAAAGCGACATTTGACATTTTCCTTCTATTTTGCTTGTTTAATATGAGATCTTTATAAACTCATGATGATTAACACACGATAAGTACCACATCTTTTAGTCACATTCATCTAGGCTTACAAATATTTTTTTCCTTTCATTTTGTTTATTTGAATAGTTTTTTATTTATGTATTTTGTAAAACTGTCTCATCACGTTTTCTTTACTCTTAAATATTTGGTGTCAATTATGTAATCATAACTAAAAGGTTGGGAATCAAAGATATTCGTTTTCGGAAATCATTATTAATAGCATAATATGACTGATGATTAGGTTTAAATTGTTGAATTGTCATTTTGTGTATGTGCCATAACAATACAATAATCTTTCACAAATAGCTTGTTTCAATAGATAGTGTGAATTAATTAGTGAAAATGATAGGCTATAAATTATTATAGTTTTTTCCCTTTTCCTTTATTGATATACTATTGGCCTATCCAAGTAGACAATCCTAGGTTTACAGTAATCCAACCAAAACAATTCCCTTTAGTTAGCTATGGGTAATGATTGCTCTGGAATGCAACTGATAGAAATCTTTCCGTTAATTTCCAATCTACGATCTTCATCTATTTTTATTCCACTCTTCCCGTTCGTCCATTAGAAAAAGCCGTTCGTTTCTCAATTTCTACATCGATAGACTCATCTTGCCGCTCTCCGTCCTAATCCGTTTTCTGCCCTTAACCACCACATCTCCGCTTGCTTTCCGTCACCCCTAACTACCAATCTCGTCCTCTTCATCCCCCCGAATGAAGGCCACTTCATTCCCCTTTCGATTCTCACCCGCGCGGCACCATCGTATCGATTGGCGCACTCTGCATTACGACGCCCTCTTCTTCTCTTTGACTGTCCTCCGTGGTTTACGAGCGGAGGAGCGTGGTTGTGTAGATGGCGGTAATCGGCGTGCAATCCATCGAACGCCATCGAATGGTGGGATAGGTGATTGACGTTGTATTTCGTATGTGTAAGGATTGTCGCTTAGTGATTGTGTGATTGTTTTTCTATATGATACGATTGGAAATACGAACTGAAAATTGCTGAAATGAGAAAGAAAGGAACAAATAAATATTTAATATTAATGTTTCCCTTTAACATTTTGTGACGTTAAATTACTTTAAGTTGTTTATTATTTTATTTATATACGATTTATATAAAAGAAATACGAGGCTACTATTTATATTAAAAAGAGTCATGAAGAACGATTCATAAGATATTAATAAACAGAAATTATTTAGTACTTTTCAAAACCTATAGCCTAAATATAGAATTTAAGGGCATGGTTGAGTAATTTTCATAAATATACAATTAAAAGCGTAATGAATGTACATTCTCCTTGATTCCTCATTGCAATGTATAATATTCTTGTATTTAAGCAACGATATATTTTATTTTATGAAATGGCGTTCACAAGCAAATATCTAAGCCCTTAAATATTTCGCTCTCTCAACGAAGTTATGAGTTCTGTTAGGAATTCAAAAGAATCAATACTGAAGTATTGGTTTATGAACAATTGCTCTCTCAAAAATATGGTACGGAAGTTAATTTAGAATGAAAATCATGAATGAAACATTTTATAATTTACAAAATGGACTCTAAAAGTTCGAAATCTGTTTACTTTTATTTTGCTTTTAAATATTTCACACATGTTATTTCGTTAATTTCAATTTTTCTAAATCTTTTTTTTTGCAATGTTCTCATCTGGTTTGAATCTGACTACTGTCATTCTTTCGGGGAAATGGAAGGTTCCTCCAAAGCAATGCATCGTCCAAGAGATTCCAATAATCCTCATGTAATTTATCATACTGTAATTTTACTCGTTATGGGTATCGGTTTTAAAATGAGGATAAAAGTATCCAGTCTGTGTGGCGCCTTAAAAGACGAGAATATTATGATGTATTGCATCATTACCATAATGGCTTTCCCTCCGTAGTTTATAAAGACGAGAGATGCATAGAGTCATATTTTTACCCGACTAACGCTTTATCTCAGGCAAAAAAGATATGATACTCCCGCGCCCTCAGGAATTACAGATGACATAAAAAAGCTAATGTAGCAGTAGGAAGTACGACTGTAAGCAATTATATCCTTCCGGTCATAAATAACATCTTTTATATTGCATTTACACAAAAAATCAATATATATTTTTGGAGCATTTCAGCAACTTGATGCATATTCTAAGATCTTTCATTGCACATCAATCAAAATTTATTACTTTGAATTCGGAAACCTACAATTTGAGAACCCATTTATTTTGACATAAGGATCTTTAAAGAATGAATTGATCATATATGCGAATCATTTCTAAAATGCTCAACTTTGTGGAAGGAAGCTATGAGAAACATATAGTTATTTACAAAATTCTTTCAGAATTAACTAATGATTAATTGCTTATTTAGTGATGCGAATTTTTAATTTTACTTAAAAAATATCTCAAAAATTTTTAATGCCTCATGGAAGTATAACTTTATGGTAGGTATTAAAAAATTATGTATGAAGTAATATAAATTTGATAAAGAGTTTGTGTATTATTGTACTGTGTATGTAAAGAAAATATCCGGATCATTTCTTTTGAAAGAATTTCTTTTTAATGGTTTTAGTTTCCAACAGAGATACAATAGTGATGATATATGGACAAAATAGGTCATTATATGCTGTGTTTTACTACATCAAATTTAGACATACTACATTTAATTCAGTCACAATTAATTTCTTCTCTTGAATCACGATGTTCATTACTCCCTTGATTAGGTAATACAAAAAACATGATATTACAACTTTGAAACTACAAAAAGATTGTTTTTGAATGAAATAAGTTTTACTGCCGCTAAAAGCTGTAAAATTCTTCAGAAGAATCATCATTGTTATTCATGACGAAAGGGAAACAATAGGAGGGAGAATTGTTAATAGGGAAAGGTTACTAGGGAGGATTTTTATTGTCCGGTTGAAGGAAACCTTCGGTCAAAGGCGATTTTGCAACTAACTCCAAATATGGCGGAATTGCGATGGCAGAATAAAACAGAGCGGAATTTAATTGATGGAGAATTCCGATTCAAATCGGTGATTTATAATCGGTGAGCAGCTGCGACCCAAATAGCAGGCACAATTGACCTCTCGCTCTTGAGCGGTTCAATTGTGATTTATGGTTAAATGATCAAAGTAAACAGGATGTGATGAGAAAGATTGGCAATCTAAGAAACCGTTCGGAAAAATAAGAATTGCTAGTGTTGCGAAATCATAGCAGGATGATCAACACGCAAAGTGATATTAGGGTGTGCAAAAGTATCCTTTCATTTTAGAGACTACTTCCTTTTGATCATACGTAATTAAAAGAAATCTTCCGATTTCAAAATAATAAAAAAGGATAAAAGACAATGATTGAATCTTTTTTGAAGTAATTCATTTATAAATAATAGTTTGAAAAAAGCGTTTAGTTGTAATCTACGAGGTAGAAAGCTCTGACTAGAATGTTTTTAACTTTTTCTAGCTATTAAAAAAATCTTCATTGCTCAGGAATCGAAATTTTACGAAAAAAAATATAATTTAATCATTTTGTGCTTTCTTCTGTTCTTGAATAAATTACCTTAATTGTATATTACCGAGTACAATTTCAAAACCAAATTATTTCTATTCCATTTATAGACTATCTCGCGGAATATAGATCTGAGTCTACCATGATGTATAAAAGAATAATACTGTTATGTTTCCCATCTCACGTTCCACAATTCAGTTTGCAGTTTGAGAGCTCAATAAAAAATATTGGTTGTGAATGGGAAAGTCCCACTGATCAAAATTCTTTGTATTCAGAGATCCGTATTGTCAAACACTCTACCTATAGGTAGTTCTTGTTTTCCCAACCATATTCTTAAAGAGACTAAAGCAATAATGAAAATTACCGAGCGAAAAAATAATTCATTCAAGCGTGATGAATCGACCTCTCATTGAGTTTTATTCTTTACCCTGGGAAATTTCATGAAGGAAAAATTCTTATGAAAGCGTAATAACAGTAAATCATCAGCAGGTTTCTTTACTTTTATTACACTCAGTACTTTTCGTAATAAAAGGTGATAAGTTGACTTTCTTCGTCCTGGTGTTACTATTGTGTATGGTGGATAATAACTTTCGGTTTAGGGGAAATACTTTTAGAAAGTTTTTATTACACATAGGCGCCTTAAGGGTTTAATTAATGTCGAGTGTATAATGGGGTGATGTTTTTCGCATGATTTTCTAACTTCTCATATTCCTTCATAATTGAATATTTTATCACAATTCAAATTTACCATAAAGTGTACAAAACTTTCCGTTCTTACTCTTTCTTCTGAAGATATTTCTCTCTTTTCAATGTATTGTATTCAAACTACCTTTCTCCGTGCGCATACGTATCACTTTTCTGCAAATAAATTTTATTGTGGTACATTCCTGCACACATTAACTTACAAATATTACTTTTTCAGATCCCTTGAAAAAAAATAATCCATAGCCTTCGAAGTATCTAACGTTGTAAATTACAAATTTTGTCCTTTTTTCAGTTTTGCTACGAAGCATCGTGCCAATTCTTTACGAAAGAGTTCCTTTTTTGTAATAAGGAATGTTGTACTTTCCCTTACAACTTTTTAAGATGGTGAAAATATGACAATAAAATGAATGTGATGTTACATTAGAAGAAAATCGTTTTAGTACGAAAATGTTTATCTTACAACCGATATTTCCGATCTTTCTTTAGTTTTACTACTTATGGTATGATGAGGTTGTTAAATATATTATTTCTTTTATTATCATTTTATATACTGGCTCTCTGTAAAGAGATGTGGAGCATAACTTAATGGAATTCCATGTGCTTCAATTTTAGTTTGTAGAGTTAATTACTTTACAATCTTAAAAAAAGATTTCACTCTCCATAAAATAAACCTCATCTACTCGTATTCAGAGGAATTATTTCAATGAGTATTGGACTTCTTCGTTGAAGTATGTTGCATCGCATAAGGTGAATTAGTCAGAATGTAATGATATGAATTCCGGGTAAAAAGTAAGCTTTAAAAGTTTGACCCCGACGTGATTTGAACACGCAACCTTCTGATCTGGAGTCAGACGCGCTACCGTTGCGCCACGGAGTCTTGCTTAACTGAAATTCAATCAGAAATAAACTAATTTGAAAATTTTCGATATTTTTCGTAATGATAGACTGCGGTTACTGGTGTGAAAGTGTTGGGAAGCGGCTGTGTATTCGTTTAATTGAAATTCCAAGTTTCGACTCTGAAATTGCGTCGATACCCGAAATGCGGCCAAATTTCAATATTTACCTCCTTTATTACCCGCTGTTCTTAGAGATAAAATTCACAAAGCTACGCGTTCATAATCTAAGATACTAAACCAGAAATATTACAGCACATTAATCACAGAACCAGAATTCAGGCTTATTGACAGCTCGTGCTGATACGTATTGTAAGGAGATAACTCAGATGACATCCATTACTCCAAAACGAATTGCTGGTTAAATTAAAGACAGAATGATTGTCGATTCTCAAAAGGACATATGTAGTAAATAAATGTGACATTTCTTAATCGTCGCCAATTTATATTAACGGGGAAAATCCAGAATTTAATAAATTCTCGTATTTAATGAAGTGTGTGCGTACGATAATTAACTACCGTTTTGAACCTGTTTGAACTTAAAATATGTTTTCCTTTAAGATGAATTTTATTCAGTACAACACATACCCAGACATTAATTTATTTACTTAAATATATTTTCTGCCTTTGAATAATAATATCGCACAGACTTTTGGGGAGCATCAAGTTTCAGATTCCTACTTTAATTGAAACAGTCAAGCTTAAAATATCTATTTAATTACAATAAGAAAATAAAAACAATAATGTTCTATAATTACTGCTAATTAAGTTAATTTTTAAACATATTTCAGCCGTCGATGGATAGGCTAATGGTTAGAATGCCATCTTACTACAGGTCCGCTAACTTATCTACTCCGAGGTCCTGGGTTCAAATCCCCGGCTTGTATGAATTTTCCGTGATTTAGGATGGATGTATGTGCTCGTCATGATACTAAATCACGTGTAAATTGATGAATATACTTTTATGAGATTGATGAAATATTTTTATAATTTATTTAACTCGTTATCCTTTTCAATTACTATACTAAGTGCTTTTTCAAAGTTTTCAGGAATAGTTTTCCTTATTACTTATACCGCTTATCTTTGAGGATCATGACGTAAATGAATGCTATCATATGGAAAAGAACCCAACTTCGTTGAAGTAGATAGCGTTACTCTTTACGTAAACGAGATACACCTTTGAGTTCGTAAATGGAATGTCAATCTTACGATAAACTACTCAGGTGCGACTTAAATTGCAATTATATGACTAAAATCCATATATTTTTTGTTTGGAAAAAAGGCAATAATAATAAAATTGTCTCATTCAAATCTTTTTACTTTAATGAGTCTACTTTTTCGAATTTCATAATAGATAGTCATTTTCTAAAAAAGAGTGGATTTCGTATATAAATCGTCAAATCAAATTGAAATTTTCAGGATAATTCTAATCCTCTTATTACATATCGACCGGATGGATTGCGATATGTAAATGGAGGGGAAACCAGGGTACGAATGAGTCCTTGGATGGGGGAATAAGGTTATGGGGCGTACCTCATTGGAATGCTTCAGTGAACTGAGAATAGGGACTGAATCACCGAACCACCGACATTATCTATACGTATCGTAATGGATTAGGCAGCAATATAGGTTCAACAAGGCTTCAAATCCCTCCTTTTCCTTGCCCCCCATGCGGTGACCAAGGATTATGCAAAAATATACGTAGATCCACGACCCGGATGATTTGATTCCGACTTGGATAGGGCGAGAACGGCATCTTCGGTCGATTTGCTACCGGTGTTTCTCCGTTTCGACACCGCTCGGTCGGGGAGCCACCATCAATGGAGCTCAGGTAGAGCAATCTCACTCGAAGGGCGCCAAGTGTTTGACTGTTTGGAAAGCGGGCTTTGTGTGTTGGATTCGTAGGAGGGATTCAAGGTGAGGGCTGAATAGATCGCCTCCCTAACGCTCGTGTTACAGATGAAATCTTAAGTCGCTTCCTTGAATTTTAGCGAGTATTTGGATGATATTAAAAAAGAGTCGTTGATAAATAAAGAAATAAAATCCTCGCTTTTTTATGGTTATAACTACTCAAAAAGAAAGGAAAATTAAAGTTTATTTTGTAGCTCTGTTTATGCAGAATATACTGAGAATATACGATGGTGATTGGAGTTCTGATTGATTGAAAAGATTCACAAACACTTAGAGAAACAGACGGTTATTATAAAAGGAACTTATCACAAGTAAATTTTCAGATTTGTGATGTACGTATATTGTATACTAACATACAGTTGAGAAATTATCTATCCACTTATTTCCATGAATTTTATTTTTTAACTAAACCAGTCTCAGTGATAAATAAATATTTGTTGTGAAAGTCACTTTGATGATTATATGAGATGATCCTTCATTCTACCTGTTGAAGTACGAACAAATTAGCTTTAAGCACAGTATCTTTAGAATGTAAATAGTAGCATTAATTGTTGCTTACGTTGTGAGTAAATTGATTTTCACACGAAGTTATAATTTGAGAGCTAACGCAATGAAAATCACAAGGCGTACTAATTTATATTATACTATTTATTATAACATATAAAGTTCAGAGTTTAGGAAATTAGAGTCGTTGAAGCGTATCAGGAGCTAGCGCTCATCCTCTCGAAGTGCCCGGTTCGAGTCCTGGCGGATCGGATTTTTCCGATCTGGGTTTTATGCTTGTCCTTTTGTACGGTTAAAATGTAAGAGTGGTCTTTTTAGACTAAAATTCCTCCCTGAATGAATATTAAAGGAATTATTATAATTGTATCGAAACTATATATTGATCCCTTAATTGTAATGATAGTTATCGCGTCATCATCATTACCTAAGAATAAATTGAATATTTCTTAATAGAAATGGGATTGGTAGTTATGATTCAGGTTCTACGATTGGGAAAAAACAACAGTCTCTTTTGAGCGATAGAATTCTGCTTTCGGTGCTAAAAGTTTGAGGATGAGTTGGGACGTGAATATTTAAGCAGTAATCTGAATGACGTGGATTCAAATCAAAAGAAAGGAAACAAACAACTTCAAGACGACCGCCCGAAAAGGGACGTCGTAGCAGGGGGTGAAAGACTTTATTTCCGGACTTCTTCTTTCGGACCAACTTTTTGCTCGTCTTCCAACTTTTCCAGCTTCTCCTTTGATTTCTTTACCTGCCCAACGTAACAATGTCTCTGTCCACCCCTCGAAACGGAATTGACATTCCCCTGTTTACCATCGTGAATTATCCAATTAAAATACTCCAAAAAGTTTGTCCCCCTCAAAAATGTATATATTTTAAGATTATTACATCTTACCTCAGAGACCAGGAGAATTAGATTGTAAGAAAATATTTGTTTCAAAAACATCGTAATGGGGGGATTTTAAAGTAGTTAAGGAGGAAATTATATCAATGTTATGATACTCATGCTCATGTGCTCAGTTAATAAGGAAACCGAGAAGAGAATAAGGAAAATTTTCCGGCCAAAAATTCACCTCATTACTTGAAGAGGGTCTTTTTTAATCTATAATTATATGAAAAATCTCTTACTTTTTGGGTAAAATGGCTCTTTCTCGATAATAATCATAGGGATGGTATTCTTAATTTAATTAATGGAATTAGTAAGATAGATCTCTAAATTAAAAAGTCTTAACCTACATTTACCCTATCCAGTCATATGACATTAAAAATTATATTCTCTGTTTTTTACGTCTTTATTGATTTCAATATTTATTCTTTCAATCCTTTCAAATTATATTTAATCGTGGTTTATTTGCATAAAATAATTTAAAATAAAAAAGTATATAATTCATTCTGTGTTGTATGTACTGCTATTACGATAGTAAAAGGGCATCCTTTTCAGACCATAGCTTTATGGATTAGGTTCATCTCAATTTCGTTGATGAAACGTGGGCGAATAAAGGGAGTACTAAATAATATAGTAAGTCACCATTAAATAAAACTTCATTCAATTCCTCTCGATTTTTACGACCCCTTAAAAAAAAGTTCCGGTCTATTTCGAGAACCAATCACATTCGCCCAAAAATACTATTCATTTGTTTACTTCCTGCACTCTAATAAGAAATATTTTTTCGTCGTCGAATGGCGCCAACCTTAGCCGTGTAACGTAATTTCCACGCCCCCGCTTCCCTTCGCCCACTTTCGCATCCAGGTTGTCGAGAAATGGGCGAATTTCGTTACTCCTTTTTCCATTCGTCCCTCCGAAGACGTAATTTCCTTTCGTGGGAATAAAGTGAGGGAGGACTTGGAAAGACTTTCTCCCGAGTATTTGTGTAGGAGCAATAAAAGGCGTTCAATTGAGGCGAAAATAGAGGCGTTCAAAAAGTGTTGAAGGAGTCCACGAAAGGATGCATAAAAAGGGAACAAACAACGCCAACCAAATAAGGGTGTGGTTGATATTACGGATTGTAACAGGGGCGGAGTTTTAGAGATTAAATACGGCCTCTGCTGCCCGTGAAAAAGGAACGGAGTTTAATCAACGTTTGAGTAATTTTATGTATTCCAGAGCACATGATACACGACATAAAGATAGCGAAGTTTTGTATACGGAGTAATAGATCAGTTGAACCTGGTTGTCTCATTTAAAAGATGTTATGATTTACGGTTTACAGTAAATGTTGTATATACAGCGTATTGTATTATTACGTGTTCCAATGATACGAGCGGTATTTCAATAGATATTGTTACTCTGATTTTGCATATACCCAAAAGTATAGGAATCAAGAAGTAAATATGACGTATTCTAATTACTAACAGAAGGGATACTACATTTATGCCAAATTATTCGAATAGATTCCGTAATTTTTTGAAAGAAAATACAGTTAATCTAAAATTACTCACCCAGACTCATTATATATATTTATATATACATTTCGTAATCATAAAGTATGTTATAATCCTTATTAGAGATGTATGAGGAAATATAAAGGTTTTACATTTGTAAGGTAATCCGTATATCTTTAAAATAAGGGATCTTTTACCCAACGGAATTTACTTGCACGGTTTTTTATAGAATATCAATTTAAATATTTATTGAAGATAAATTGGGAAAAAATATTTCTTGCCAATTTAATAACCTATCATTACGTTGAATATTATTTATTAACCTTATTAATTAGCAATTTCATGAATGAAGTTAAAAAATTATAAATAATTTGTTGGGGATGAAATTCTTCATTATATTGTGCACGATCTTTGTAATATTTTTCGTATTCAACGGAATTTATCCTCTCCTTAATGAGTATCATCAACGTTGAAAAGATATCTCCGGAGATAGTTAAGAAGATCTTACGACAAACTGATATTAACAATCTTTAGATGATATTAAAGGAGAATTATTGAAAGAGTTCTTAGAAATGGCAAATCTCCATTAATTAAGGTGGATATGATACGCTTTTCTCCTTCTAATTGGCTTTTAGAGATATTGACGAATTTATTGGGCTTCTCTTCCGTATAAATTCCTCCTTTTTATTTGACAGGTTTCGGAACGAGAAATGAAAGCAATATAGATCCGTTTTTGGAAAGAGTTGTTACTGAATGTAAAGAAATGTTGGCCTTGGACTTATAAGAAGCCTGAGGTGTAAGGATTTAGTTTTCCGTTCAGAATCTAAACAGATGAGGAGAAATGTGACCTCTGATCAGAAATATTTGGACGTCATTCTAGTTGATACATGTTTATTTTATTTTAACCCTTAACTTTTGGTATATTGTATTAAACATCATAGAATTATGAAAAATATGAAACGGAGAAATTTTGCTTAATTTTTATGCATACTAGTGAATATCTATCGTATTAAATTTCTCAAACATATTGAATCGAGAATGTGCTAGTTGAATAACATCGATTCAAGAACTATAGCCGATTGTAGCTATAAAATAATATTTTTTAAAATTTTCTTTGAGATTATACATAAACCTTTTGCAGTTTATTGAGACATCTTATTAGTGAATAACTTTTTTGATACACGGTACAGTGAACATTATAGTATGCATTTACATACAATATACAGAAGGGGACGGTTTTTACTATTGTTTAAATAAGAAAAGTAAAAGATTTGAAAAGTTTGAAGAAATAATGAAAATTTTTTGGAAACATTCAAATGTCCAAAATTCGTATGAGATAACGATTTTGATTCCATAAATTGATTTATTAGGAATTGCAACTATTCAATTGATATGAATCGATATACCTTGGCTGAAATTAAAAGTAAAATAATATATTATGAGGCTTATTATTGTTTCTGGGCATGAATGATTTTCTTATGTAGATTACGAAAAATGATTTTTAATCCAAATATAATTATTATTGTTTCAAATTATAAAAAGACGTTAAATGATCATAGAATAACCAATGTTTATATAAATATAAAATATTGTCATTAAGATAAAGTTAGTAAAAATCGAAGCAAGATAAATGGATGCGTGGCTGTCTATCTGTGTACCCCATCCTACCTTGATTGGTTAATATTGCTCCTCCCCCGTCTGGTTTTAAGTTGGTTAGAAATCTTAGAATAAGAGATAAATTCGCGTAATAGCAGATAAAGATGTATATATATGCTTAGTATGCTAAACATCCTTCATGAATAGTTTATTTATAATTCGGATTTATCTTGCATATATTTTTGACGTATTTTACTTACATTCTGGTTTTTTTTTAAATTGTCGTATAATTCCGTAGATCTTTATCTACAAAATAACCTTCTGGTTGTTATAGAATATAAATCGATACAGAGAGAACAGAATTCGAAATATAATGTCGTCCGTTGGTGTTATACCGGAACCCAACTTAAATACATTGTTTACGATATGAAATGGGATGATACTATGTTTTGATTCTCTGTCATTCACTTCATCACCCGCGAGTTCTTATTCGTCAGCGAATCCATTTGGGCGTCGTTAACACCATCGACCTAAACGACACGCGCTGAGGATCATCCGAAGCGGAAGGAACGGCAAACAGAATAAAGAGAGCGAATTAGAATAAGTGGAGAGAAAAGGAACCTTGTCGCCAACTGCTTTCTCGTCTTCAGCGGGGGGAAGGAAAAGCCGGCTCCGGAGGGGCACAAAGCGGTAGGGGAGGGCAGTCCAGCGCGCGTGCGGGAAAACGCTGCTCAGTCTCAATCCGGAGGCGGCAGGGAGCACTGCGACGCCGGAGCGCACCTCGGCCGTTCGCCTCCTCAAATCTCTCGCGTTTTCAAAGTTAGTGTCACCTCGAGTGTCGTAGTTTTTGGTATAAGTGTGGACGTGTACGTAGTGTTCATATACCCACCGCCGACTACCACAGTTAGGTGTACGTCGACCGTAAACCAAACACCTCGTAAGGTTTGTTATTGTCACCTTCAGGAGGTGTAGGTAGATCTAGCTGTGGGGAATCCCAGTGGTTTTCCGATTGGTGTTCCATAGTTTTAGCGGAGTTGAGAGAATTACGTCGTCGTTACGGGTCACTTACACTTGTGCCGTAGAACGTGGAAGGCCAGCGGCACCTGCAGGAGTCGAGACTTTCCTCTGGTATATGTAAACAATAGACTGAGGGTGCCTGAATCTTAAGAGGCTGATTCAGGACTCAAAAAGTTCCTCCGCCGGCTACTACGTGACCACCGAGGTGTTCAGCAGTTCCTCCGCACATCCCTCGCAGGTTTTCCGACCTGCCCACGGTAGAGGAATCCTCTGGAAGGGCTTAGCTTCTAAATACGTCCGAGTTTGTTGTGTTCACTCGTAACCTACCTTACTCTCGGGGCCCCAGACACGGGGATGTCAATTACCGAGGAGAGGTCCTCGCCCCGCCCACGGTCAGAAGGGTCTGAACCATAGCATCCCGAGGGAATTTCACACCACCCTCACCCGCGAGGTGAGCGATACTGAAAAAAGCTCGAAGGAGCCACAAAAAACGCGGCTAGAAGGAGATATATCCACGAGTGCGAAGAGGCCGAAGGAGTTGTTGACTTCTCGGTCCGCGTGCCGGTTTCCGGGGAAACGGGGAGGTCGGGAACCGGCCTCTCCACCTGACTGCGGTTCGATTGGAAGTCCGCCTCTAACCAGGTGAGTGTCGGAGAAACTCGCTTGATCGTTCCTCGCGGCCGCTTTGGCATAACCTAGGTTGCGTTTCGTCACGACGCCCGAGCGTTGATCTCCATCGGGAGGAATGTGTTTTGGTTCGCGAAGAATTTAGCGCGCTCGCTCGGGCGATGTGTGGCGACACGAAGAAGTTTCGTCTCTAATGCTCGATTCTATTCGCGTTTAAGTTTTAAAGGTTAAAACGGAGTATAATATGTTCATAAACGAAAGCAACGCTGTCGGAGATAGAAATGCTGAGTTGATTCGAGAACAATCGAACGAAATGAGATGGATTAAAATCGGGACTTGATGAAAAGAGGGTTCCACTGAAAGTTCCGCGAAATTTTATGCAAATTCAGTCGCGTCTGTTGATGATGTCTTTTATAACTTTCTCTCGGGATGGAAGAGGAAAGGGTCGTTGGTATTTGTAACTGTAAAAAGAATAAGAGCAAATTACATGTTGCTGTAGACGATTCTGTGATAGGATTATGATTTTCGAATGGTATGAATATGAAGGGTGTTGCGGTTGCTGATTCATGGTTATCTCTCTTATTTAAAGTTTGATGGATGTCCTCAATATTTGCATATTCGGGGTAAATAGTGGTGGAGGAAATCTTAGCATTGATGAATATCTTTACCGTATAATGTCAGACTTAGTAAGATTTAATATGAATATTTTTATATACACTTTGTAAATGTATTTATTCATTATCCATTCTTTCTATCTTTGTTTCTGTTTGTAACCGTATATGTATATTTTTTGCTATCTATTTGCATTCGTAACATTAAGTCGTTAAAAATGAAACTTATAATCCATGTGTATAAGCCGGACTTCCAAAAGTTTGAAGAGTGTTTTAATAAAACCGTTCGTTAGTCGTTGGCTCCGATGCATTTATAGTAAAACATATGGGAGGTTAAGGCGAACGGTTGGATTTCATTCCATGCGATAAAATATCCCTATTTTATTCATTTTCATTCGTTCTCTTTGCGTGTAGGAGGAAATTTGTCCAAGTAATGTTTTATTGGGCTTGGGATTGTGTTTTGCATATTTCCCCCGTAACGTTTTTTTCATTTTAACATTATTTTGTTCATTTAATTAATTAAAGACTGAATGAAAGGATATTTACAGAAATTGTCAAATAATTGAGAGTTTTTAATTAAAATTGTTCAAAGAACTGATACATGCTTGGAAAGAGTTGAACCAAAGCGATATCATTATGAAGCAATGTATCAGAAAAAGATTTTCATAGAAAACAGTTAGCATGTCTTCCAAGAAATTATTTTTTATTAGGATAATTCTCGTAAATATTTTTCTATTACGAAGTTTCTTTTGATCTCCAGGTGGTAGGAAGTGCGGTGCGTGCAGTTTCTACAGTTCCGACACTGTCACAGTGACCGACTGTGATGCAACGTATCATTGTTTGTCATTGTAACTCCTATTAGTTGCTTTGCTCGCTTAATTACTACTCCTTTGTTTGTCTGATCGTTAATGGCGTCAGCAAAAGCTTACGGTCTTATATCACACCAACTATCCTTTTATAGTAATCTTCCTCGTGATCATTTGTACTGTTTCTTTGATGGTTTATTCTTTCAGGAGACAACAGACCCGTTATTGAAAATTGCGATTCCAGAGTTCTTTTTATCTTTTATTTATATAAAAAATTACTCTTCTATCCCGACTTAGGATTAAAAATTTCATGTTCAGCTATTATGAAGAAGATTCAACTCTTATTGATTACAATTGCAACTTAAGACATTCAGAATTTATTCGGTTAAAGTTATTAGATATAATATAAATTAATCAGCGAGGGCGTGAACGGATACATAAAATGTTCTAGTGTTTACTTTGTTACAGTAAATTATGAACTTTCTTATTTTTTTCGTAACGGTTCTTGTTATATATCCCCATGATTCTTCAATAGATTTTCCTTTTCAAAAACTCATAGCAAGATTAATTAACATGCATAGCTATTTAATCATTTTAATATTTAAATACGAATTTTAGATTTAATGCGAATTTAGGTTGAATATTTGTTGCCTAAGTTCGATGTGCGTGTTCGTATATATAAACGGCAGCATTTATTTATACCTCTAATTCCTTTGCAAAAATTAATCGTAGAACTAATTAAGCATTCATCTATGAGCGAAAGTATAATATCCATACCCACACAAATTTCAAGTTATTCCAGGACTAGAAAGCGATCCCGTATCTTCCATTCAGATCGCTCCTTCCACGAGCGAATAAACATATTCAAAGAAATCTGCATCACCTCCTTAAAAACCATCCACCAAGAAGAAGGAAACGAGGGTAACAATGCCGTCAATCGATCGATCGAACATCTCGCATGTAATCGATTCATTTAACAGTCGTCGATAGTTACGTTTTCTCCGACCTTGGACTCGTAATGGAACGAAAGCAGCGCATTGGGAAAAAAAGAAAGAATTCTCCGCAGTGTAATGGGTCTCACAGAATGCGCATTCATTCGAGGCAATTGACACATCTGTTATTGACGTCTTGACATGCATCTTTTAACAACAGACGTTTCCCTGGAAGAGAATTTCTCGGGCACCTGCCAAGGATTCAGATCAAATTACAAAGGAATGGAGAATTTTTTGGAAGCTGCAGTCAGGATGTTATCTCGAGATGCAAAGGGTTGCAGAATACTAAGCGAATGACGTCCTCTCCAAGATACAGTGCAGAATACTAAGGCCGTCGTATGCCGAGTGGAATAGACAAATTAACTAAGGATTCCATCGGATTAATTGAATCCCATTCTATGTGTAGAAGCTAATTATATCGCATCCGGATGACAGTAATTTACAGGTTCGTGCAATTCCTGGAATTGTGTTAACGCAATGGGTTTCTCAAAGGATATCTTTCCCACCAAACGCAGTTAGGATGTAGATCGGTTTTATTATGAATCTATTCCGATGAATATGCCTAAGAAGATAATGTAATATATTTTACAAAAAGATTTTTATATTTAATAAATTTACAAAGGAATGTATAATAATTTTGACCATTTAGATTCGTATTTTATCTCTCACTGAATCGTCTCAACTACTCGAATTTAAAATGTTTGTTGATTAATGAAGTTCAAATCATGGTTTCTTAATTTCTTCAGTCGGAAACGTTTACGAATAAAAACATTTATATTTCCCTGCAGGTTAAGATAACGATACGTCTCAAAAAGCCACAAGTCTAAAGTGAACGAAGTTCGTTTTTGTACGTGATCTCGAGACTTGCTAATCCTATCAATATCATAATTATGGTATGAAAGAACAGCTCACTCCTATTTGATGTAATATATACTTATTGGATTGTTTGGAATTATTCTCCTGATTGCAGTCTAAAAGTTCATTATCAGATTGTTCGTTTAGATGATTGCTGAGTTTGAGTACCTATTTGGAATCTCAGAGTTGCAAACGTCAAAGGATTGCTCTTGTTTGCTCATCGATATGGGAATTGCGTAAAACCACAATCGTATCGAGTGCGACAGGTTTCTCTATCGCTTTGATTATGAGATGAGACTGCATCACGAATGCAAAAGGTCTTTTTTATATCATACTCTCATTGTCAACAACAGCCTACAGTCGATGCTAATGTAATTAATTCCTGCAAATTAGAACGTATTGTTTCATCTGCCATTCCGATAGCCGCCTGAAGAATTCGATCAGCAGTGGTACTAATGCATTGAATTATCTAAATCCATTCTAATAGCTTTGTTATATCCGATTGATATTATTTGTTGTTTACAGGTTATAACTTCGTATTTATTGAATCTCTCCAGCGAACCAAATTATTTGCTAACGGACTTCAGTAAATGATTAGGATTTTTGTTTGCATATTTTAATATGTATCTTTTGCTCTAGCTTCCTACTGGGAGAAATGATAAAATACTACGTTTTAATATTCTTATTTGTGGAATATATTTGGTTTTCTTGAATTTCTTTTATTTTCAAATACTGTTTATTTTATATCGAAGCTAAAATGTTTAACTTTAACGTAGGTATATATTTATGAAGTTAATATTGTTCTATACACACCTACCACCAGGAAGATGTTATTTATCATAAAGTAGACCAGAGACATGCATTTTTTGAAAAGAATAACGTAAATAAAGGAAGAAAGTTAAACATTTACTAAATTCCAACCTTTATTTATTCATTTCCTTAATGAAATTCTGCCGCAGAGTTGTACACGAAGGAATCGCTTGTGTACATACATTAACTTGTTATTAATAGCATTTACATAGAATATGATTCGTATTATTGTCAATTGAAACATCGAGAACATCGTAACGTTTTTTTATGAATTTAAATTGTAATAGATAGGCTGAGCGTAGAAATACTTATTTTTGAAAGCGTATATATTACAATACACAACAGTATTAACTGTACAACTCTAACTATTGTAAATATTACGGTACGTAAAATAACTGCAGAAACCTCCCAAAATATAGCGATATGCAATGGAATAAGTCTTAGTCGATTACGCTGTTAGTAGAATAGGAGTATCATTCGGATGTCGATGTTGTCGAAATAGTGGACAATTCATTCCTCATTTGTCGAAATAGGTTCGTTAAAAGAAACGTGCTGTTGCCATAAATACGGGAGGTCTCTTTAAAACAAAACCGTCCTCGAATCGTGTCAACTGCTCGGCCCTTGTTTGCTTTCCCTCGCATGCAAACCTTTACAGCCGAGAGAACCCGAGTCCGGAGGCCATCGCTTATGTTCTGGGAGCGTTAAGGATCGTTCCGAATCAGTCGCTCGAGACTCCGGAACTTTCACGGAAAAAAAGGAGATGCCGGCATTGATTAGAGTGCAAGATGATCGACTGATATGTTTTCAAAGGGTGGTTGCAAAAGAGAGGCGAGAATTCCACGCTTTTGAAAGCCGCTTTCGATCATCGGCCAATTGACGCAACACTGTCCGATTACCGCAATTGCCTCAGAAAGCTTGTTTTAAATCCTCATAGTGAGCATAAGTTAAGTTTTTGGGTTCTATAATTAGGCCAGCGCTATTTTACAATCACGTCATTTGATGTTCAAAATTATGATTATATTATATTCACTCTTCCAAGGAGCATTGACTGTGTGAATATTTAGTTAATATAGATGGTTTTTTGGCCTTAGTATTTTTAAAAATCGTGTAGCATCCACAAATATATTTCCAGAGTCGTAGCATTTAAAAGCTACTCATGCCATAGATTATTCTACATAAAAATTATAGTTATACTATAATGTTGGTAATAAGAAATAATAAAAATTAATAACACGCGAATAAATATATCCGGACTTGGAACTAAAAAGAAGTATCAATCCTTAGATAGCCGAGTAAGAATCACAGAATGATCTTTATATCTCATTTTTTATCTTGTAAGTATCACACGCAAATGATCAGCAATCTGACCACCTCTTGATGAAATAATAGTATTGATTCGCAGTGTTGGTGTAATGTTTTAAAGTCGATTCCGATTCTATTAAATTGCTCTGCACCAAAAGGGTTACGCGAACGAAACTCGGTGGGCGTACCCTCCGAAGAGAAATTAATTCCATGACCTAGGGAGAAAGCAGCAAATCCATTTGATGAGCAGCTTCGAAATTCCCTTTTGTCTCATCGGATGAACGACTTAATGAGTTTTGCTCGGCACAAAGGAACGTGCAGAAGAATTAAGCGATCCGAAATGCCCGTAAATTGTGGTATTCTTACGCGATATATGCTCTCCACCGAGAGTGTATAGGAAACTTATTCGCTCGCGAACTCTCGAAAACATCGTTCTAATTCGCATTATGTAAGTACAGTCGACTGCTCCGGGGAATTACATCGTTCGATGCGTGGAGTGGTTTCTCAAGAGGTGGGTCAGCTGACCATTAGGAGAAATAAAGCTCAGGGATTACTTGGGTGAATTCTTAAAGTTACGTACCGGAAATCAAATGAGGTAGCGTCTGCACCGTGCCAATAAAGATTTTTTTATTTTTATTTATTAATTTCTCGTTGAAAAATAGACTGGGAGTTGTTCTTCGTAATTTTGGTATCTTAGCAGTTTGATTTCTAAATAAAGATTGAACTTTTTCGGGTAAATTTTTTGTTGCAAGATTGAAGGTTCTTTATGCAACTACAACGTGGTTATTTTAGTTGAGTTTAAAATTTATGGTATAGATTTAGTATAAACTGGAATATATAAATAAAGTTATTATGTTAATATATGAAATTATTTTAAATAATTTACCTTAACGTTAACGATCGTGTGAATTGAAAACATTTATTCTTTTGCTTAACTTTACCGATGTTATTTTGTTTGGCTCTTGAGTAATTTTTGCATACTTAATTGGGTATTGAATATACTTTTCGTTTTATCTATGCTCCTGCTTATTTAGGCCCTTGATTTGTTTCTCCAGGGTGGGAAAAATGAGCATGAAAGCATGATGACTTCCACTCCCACTTTTGTTTGGCATTTTTGTCGTCTGAAAAGTTCCTCAAGTTCCCGAATAGTCAAGCGAGTGTTGCGTTCGTTAAGTGTGAAATCTTTCTCACAATACGATAGGTATTCTTTTATCGTCAGTGGCAATATTATAAGGAATAGTAAAGGACCCGAAATTTAATTTTAGTCACCGGAATTCGACCTACCAACTAGTATTTCAGAGTGGATAAAAGTTTAAGTGTAGAGGTAAATATATTCGGAAAGTGTTCTGGAATGACCCGTTCTCCAAAGTAAAACATATCCTCTAGCAATCCCGCACAGTGGAGAAACTGACCCGGGGAGAGAAGGTTCATATTCTATAAATTGTTTGCTCGCAACACTCAGTAGCTTCACACGTTTTCCGCGAAAGAAAAACCTCCCAAAATGCTAGTAAACATTCGGCAGAATTCGTCTCTCAACTCCTTAACACGCTTCTTTCTTATCACTTCAGACACGACTACGAATTCCTTTCTGTGCACACACAAATAGAAAGCACGTGTTTAAGTCGAAAACTGCACTTCGTCACACGTCACTTCTGGTGCGGGAAACTCATCTGAAGGCACACTCAGGCGGCTAATGCACTCTTTGCTAAACAGGACAATTCAGCTGCGCCCTCAGTAGAGTATCTCTTCCGGAAAACCGGAGGAATAATTCCCTCACTTTCGTCCGTGAAAATAAACGCGCACGGGAACGAGTTGAGGGTCAGGCACGGATAGGGCGTTTCATAGAGGTCACGAACTCATAACGCGTGAAGCATTCTTTACACGAAGTTACGCGACCTCTGTTTACTCTCAGAATTTCTTCTCTTACAAAGTATCCTTCCCTCAATGTTTACATTTGAGTTGCTTCGTTGGAGAGCGTTACTCTTTGAAAGAGTTTTAAATCAAACCTCAGTTGGTTACATTTTAAATGGGTGCAATTCATATATTCGTAAATCAAATTGAAAAGTTCGTTATTTTATCCTCTTTTTTACGTAACATTTTAAATGTTGAATAAACTCGTTAATTAAATATTCTATAGCAAAACTGTTTCTATTACTCTTTATGAATACTAGCAGTTAATAATTACCAAAAGTATTTTGCTGAAAGCTTTGAAATTCACCGAAAACTTCGTATTCGAATCTAATTACTTCGCGAAAGCTTCGGTGGAAGAGATAAATGAATACTTTTTAAATGAGTTTTTATGGAGGCTCAAAAACATATTTACAAATAAAAATATTCTTTTCCTCAAAGAAATTCTATTTTTCTCAACGATACGAGAAATTAAGCTCCTTCGAATGAGTTTTTAGTTGTCGTACATTGTTAAACCACATCACACGAAATTGGTTTGTTTTTCAGCGAACAATACGAGAAAAAACAACTTACAGGTTCGATGCCCTTTTCCCATCTTCACCCTGAAGGGTTTTGCATTGAAGAATGCCGCATCCTCTCATTAACTACGCGGTAGATGTCATTTCGCAAGTTTTGATGAGTCGGACGCTCTCTTATGGAAAAATCTTCATTTTCTCGAAGAAGCGGTGAATGACCCGTGTCAGTGAGAACGCGAGCACGCATAAAGATTGCCCCCGTATATCGCTTCAAGAGGGCTCAAGATTGTTTTGGTGCCGTGTATCGCAGTCCGTGACATGCACGCTGTATTTCCAGTTTAAATTTTTTACTGTAATTAATTAATGGTTTGGAAACTTAAGGGTTTAGTTAGGGCATTAGTGAGACCTTTTCGTGGATATTTTAAAGTCCTATTTACGTATTTAATCTGTAGAATTCATTTAATATTATGTTTTTATATTATGTTAAAATAAATCATTAAACGTGTTAAATGGAAGAACCAAATGGAACAAAATTATTTCCATGCCATAAATTCAGCGAGCTAGTATTATATTTGAAAGTTATGAATTTATACCTTTTCTTGAAGTGTACTTCGCTTCTACAAGCTCCAATGAAATTGCTTCACAAACACATTTTTCTCTGATTACTGAATTTTGCTTTCCTAAACAGATCTTCTATAAATGGGAATTATTCTTGTAATTTCTGAGTAAATTTATGAGTAGTTAATCCGATGGCATTACATTATTAATTTCGCAATGAAATTGTTTTTATCCGATGAAGTTCTTGTAGTATATATGTACAGTATAAAATAAATATCTACCTAATTAAAAAAATGATAGATATGAATGATAGATTCAGTCATAAATGTTATGCGTTTTCGTATCTTGCTATCAGATGGAATAGCTTATTATTAACACGATATCTTTTTATTTATATTTTTCTTTTATCTAAGACGGAATATATTTTATACCGCTAATCCCAAAGGCTTGTTTGTTTTTTAATACAACGTAATCGTTTACTTATACAGAAAAAGTACATACGCGAATAAAAGGGAAATATATCGGTAGAATTTACGTTCCAAAAAAGTGGTATTTTCTTATTTAATTATTTCATCGATAATTAGACCATCCTGTGGTCCAGAATAAATGGTTTTGAATTGGAAAGCAAAATAATTCGCAAGGTTCAAAGCCTGCGAAATAAAATTGATGAGTAGGGAAAGCTTTTAGCAAATAATGTCCGTGCGGATTAGGCGGTAATTGGTGCATTTGAAACGATGGCGAACGAGAGGCGCCTTCCTCAATGGCCTTCTAGTGTTCCGCATGAGTTCGCACCCCTCTTTGATTAGCTCCGATTCATTTTTTTCAATTGCCGTCTGCAATTGCGAGGGTCTCATTGGAAGCCCGTGTGTTCGTTTAATCGTCAACGCGATGTCAAAATTACGCGGACGAGAGATGAATTCGATTTTGCACATAATGCGGGGTGTTTTTATTCAATTCGCCCCAAAGGGCGGATTCCTCTTTCATGGCATTCAGGAAAGAATTAAATCTCTGCCCCTTTGATCGTTTTAATATCCCTCGATGTTTATAAAGTAGAGGAATTTTTAATTGGTCCTTTCTGTGTGATGTATTGCTGATTATCGAAGCTGCTATTTTAGAATCTCGGTTACAAATACAAATGTACGATGCTTTATTTTAATCCTGAGTATTCTTGATATCTTTTCAATGGTGGAATTAATAAAAATCATTAACCCTGCATTTCATTCTTTACCCAAATAAATTGAAATTTCCGTGAAATTCTTTCTTCTAAAAACATGATACAGGATCCGGGTTAAATTGTGAAATTATTTTCATCGGTCTGTCTTGCATTATAAAGCGCGATAATTAGTTACTAATAATAAGTAACAATTCTCCTATTTTGTACCAACTGTATCTATGATCGTAAGTTCCCTCTCCAACAGTGATGATGCTACTTTGATGAACCTGGTTGTTTTAATAATATAAAACGATAAAAATGCCTCTTCCTCTTTTAGTACGAATTTTAGCCCCTTACGAGTTGAACGAAGTAAAACTGCGAGTCTTATCTATAAATGGCTTAAAAATTGATGTTTCGTCTTTGTTTTAATGAGAGGATTGGAATCACTACGTAGGAATTTCAAGAGTCCTTTGTTATAGAGTTAATATGATCAAGCCTTACTTTGTTGAATTGTAAAAGGGGAAGTACGAAGTTATTTATTCATTAGTTCTTTGTTATACTCAAAACGATGTAATGCTCTTAAGAAAGTAATTTTCTTTGGCTCGACAACCTATACTACTGCTTGCATTTATACTAGAATTTTCTTATTGGACAATAGCTTTTATTTATTCGCTGCTTAAACATTATTTTACTCCTTTTTTCAATTAGAAAGTCTACAGGGAGCCATTATCCATTTTTCCGAAAATAAGCTTCCTTCCACTGCATACAAAACTATATGAGTGTCGGAATTTAGACAGGTCCGTCTCTTGGAGACATCTCGAATAAACCCCTTAACACTTCTCATTGTTTGAGAGGTTATGCATTTTGAGTCCCCTTCACGACGTCTCCAGTTTGAGATGGTAAATTAAGAGGATCCCAACTTCCCCCTTAATCTCCTCCCTTAATCCTCTTACTCTAACTATCATTTCTCTCTTCATGCCAAAGTTACAAGGCGACGACGAAATCTCGTTGGGATTTCAGGACAATTAGAGGAATGGAAATGTGAATTACAGACGGAGGTATTAAGTTATTAAAAAATAAAAATGCTTGTGGATCAGAGAATAATTACGGATTCAAGTTTTTGGACGGAACTTATTCGTTTTTTTTTTTTTAATTATCCGTACTTTCCGTTTAACTTTGGTCGAGGGTATTTTTTTCGTAAAAGCTGTAAATTGAATTATTTCTGCAAATTTTTAACTTTATAAATGTGAAATATTATTAATATTATATGGTCTTTATTCAAATAGCTTATTTCGGATTTAATTTCCTTCTCTCCCCAATGGGGACACTATCTGTGGCTTAATATTGCTCTGAACTTACGAGCACGTAATAGCACAAATTTACTCGAAAAAAGATGTTTTATGGTGTTTTTATATCTATTTATTTTCCCTTCGTTTTACTCGTTATAAATAACTTAGTTCTATGCTGAATAACATTAAAAATTCAATATTTTCGTTCCAAGAATAGAAAATCGTGATTTCTGGGAATCACAATGGCAATATAATTGTCCTCTAAGTGGTATATAATTGAAATAGCCTTAGAACTATCTTTTATCGATCATTTTGTATGTCTTTGTTGCGTGAGAACAAATAGGACTTTCTCTTGTCATAGGCAGTAGTTCGTGTATGTGAATGCCCATGTCTGTTGAACACGCCTTTTAGTCGTGGGACTCCAGTTAGACCACTCAAAGCCACGAGAATGAAACCAATTATCGCATTTGCCCGCGTTCTCCTTCCATCGAGAAATATTCTCAGACAATGCCATAGCCTTTTTTTGGAAATAAATGGAATGACCATGGCTGGACGAGTTTCCTCCCATTGTGAGGACGTGTTTAGAGTTCGCTCGAAAAATTGCAGTGTTTGCCGATATTTCTACGGGTATATTGCGGAATCCAACCAATCTTGTTAACATGACAATAAATAAGCACCCGAGTCCTTTAACATGTTCCCCAGATTTATATATGAATATCTCATTTGACGTATGACGTCGACTGTTGCTAGTAGTTTCATAATTGTATCAGTTTCTTCAGTTAACCTTTTTCCCTGCCTTTTTTATTGTGCAAAGGTGAAAATATATGACATCGGTGTTAACAATATGTACGAAAGTAATTCTTTACGATTTATTTTACAGTAAAACAATGTGCAATATGATTTTATTAAATAGTTCGATCGGCTTCTCTCGCTAGTATTGATTTTGGTATATAATATGAAAACCTTTTCCTATGTTCATAAAAATTTCGCTGCGGACAGGATTCGAACCTGCGCGGGCAATGCCCATTGGATTTCAAGTCCAACTCCTTAACCACTCGGACACCACAGCCTTATTTCATATAGAGCAAACTATAAAAGTAATTTTATTGTGCACAGCATTGCATTACATTATGATTACTTCACTTGAATTCTCCAAATGTGACTTTTTCGTCTACATCCTTGCAGCCTTCCTTTCTCTTGGAACTAAAATTTACTTGAAAAATCGTACTCTTCTTCCAAGTTATATTTTGTCCCAAAGATTGAATTTTTATTGGACATGTTCTTAATTAGTTTATAACTTTAATTGATAATAATGGTAAAGAAGGTATGTAATAATGCTAAGACGAATTGTATCACAAGTTCTCGGAGCTCTACAAACTGTAATTCCGGAATCAGAATTAGAAAATATTTTATTTCCAAGATTACGGAATGGAATTTATACTTACATTCGAAAATCGAATCGTTAAGAATCAAATGAGAGAAGATACAAAACTGTATACACTTCGATTATGAATCTCAGCTGGAAAAGAATAGAGAAGTAAATTATCCCGTCGAAATAACTTGTACCTAATAATAGTGTAAACATCGTTTTAAAGATAGTAAATTTTCAATTACTAGTGGGATTAATTTATTGCAGTAATTTCACTATATTGAGTTATGACGAGGAATAATTTCACAAGATTTGTAGTCGTGGTAAAGTATTTTGGTTCTTAACTCGCTCAGCCAAGTGTTCCCAAGCCTATTTCCACTTCACGCGCTACGGAAACACGCTGCTACATTGTAACATCAAAAGAGTTACATCGGGACGGATTCAGAAGCATTCGGTGGTCAAGCATTTGCATCTACTGGAGCGACTCTTGCGGTGGGAACATTCCTCTGCGGTTTCACCTGCGTTTTGAACAAATAATGACCTCATCTCCGGGGACGACTGTCGTTGAATTACGAGTTCTTTTGCGCGAAGGTGACCGTCGGGAATAAAGAAGACCCACGCAGGGACAAGAAAAGCGTGCATTATAATGAGAAGGGCTTCGACCGGGGGAAAAAAAGCCAGCAGTGCGTTCATGCAAGGGCTCACAGGATGGTTCCTGTCCCTTCCCCTGTCCAACCCTTCTTATTTCACCCCTTTCGTCCACTCGTTCCGTATCATTTCATCTCTTTCTCATTTGTCTCGTGTTTTTTTCACAGCGATATCCAAAGAAATGCCTAGCCTACGATTCCATTCATGTCTTCTCTTTTATCAACTGCACTCTTGTGGTTTGGTGGTGCCTCGATGTATCTTATATGAAGGGATACTGAAACTATTTCTGTCAGCTTATTTTTATTCGAGTGTGACGTAGAAGTTTTTGATTTGTGGCATTCATTGCGTGATTGGTATGTATTTTCCCCTTTTTTATAGTTTTACTTGGGTTTGGTCTGATTATTTCTTCAAGCGCGCAATTCGTTCGAAACGAATCGTTATTAACAAATCCAAACCGGAATAGAACGTACGTTAATTATTAATTTGAGGGTCATTATTAGATTTGGATATCGGGATGCGAAACACTAAATTCAATTAAAATGAGCTATTTATGAACTATTGTAGTCAATGTTGATCAAATAAGAATATAAGAATGTGTCTTTTAAGATTAAGACTAACAGTCTTTAATCTAAATAATAATTCAATTAATTTAAGTAAATGACTGTCGCTATTAACTCATAGATTAATAATACTACTCCTATTAATATAAATAAATCTTCTATAACTTTATAACACAAGCTAGGGCACAGAATATTTGAATTTATTTCCAACTCTGAAGGATCGCCAAAGATGCTTAACTTTTCATAGCGTTGTCAACCACCCTCCTTTTAATTCAACCCCCTGTTAATGAAATCTAGATCTCTCTGCATCCTGACACTTTTGATGTCTCTTTTTTCATCCGAATGCTACACAATCCTCTTCTCTTTTTTCCCCGATGGAGCTCTTCCCTTTTTTGTCTATTTTCTCTCCCTTCATCATCGTTCTCCCCTTTCCGTCCATCGCGACATTGTGGAAAGATGGCCGGCGTGCGTCTGATCCGATTAAAAGACAGACCGTAATCTCTCGGTTATTATTTTGTGTTCTGGGTGTGCACAAGATAAGGGCCTCGTTATGAAGAGGATTTGACGAGCAAATGAGCCCTTTTAGCATTCGTGAAAAGGTAATTTCGAAAGGCACTTTCAGCCAACGATTCCACAAAAATATTCGCATTTCCCGTGCCCACGTCGGAGAAGATCAGATCTTCAGCGGTGCGTGCTTATTACGAAGTTTATCCCTAAAGAGAGATTCGTGATAGGGCTCAATGACTTAATTATCAGAAGGTGGACGAAATACACAGCGTTTCATGTTTCGCTCCCTATAATTGGAACTGAGGGATTATATGTGTAATAGGCTTAAATACGAAAGTTTATTTATTTTGACGACGATAGATTAAATTTTATTTTCATATCAGTTTTTGAATATCTAAAATATCTCAGATACTCTCTATAATAAGTATTCGAGAATTATGAACGCTATCGTGAACGAAGTTTGTCATCGATCAGCTGCCTTGTATCTACAACCTGTACGATTGTTTCACAATTTATTACGTTAGAAACCGTTGGTAATATAAAATTCGATCAAAGACTGTTTCTTTCTCTAAATATCGATATCTTATACGATGTAAAAAAATTCAGAAAATGGAGTGAAAGCTTGTATCGTTCCACATGCTTAACTAGAAGTTTATATTAGTGCATTGAACTGAAATATTAGATCATTAACAATTCTATAGGCAAAAAGAGGAAAATTTTCAATCAAGATATGGTAGAATTGTTCCGGAATGTAGAAATATTGCTTTTTTCCCATGCAATTATGCATGAATGTCCAAAGAATGTTTTAAGAAAACGTCCTTTATATTCATCTTTTTTATGATTTATGTATAAAAAATATCTTGTGTCCTCCACGCTCTGTTTCTTCCTGTCTTCCTGTCATTTTTATTATGTACTTACTTATCAAGTTCCAGTTTTTGTATACATTCAATGCATATTTAAGTTCGAATGTTATACTTCCGTGTTTTCTCCGGAAGATCGAGGAAAAGTTATGGACTACTTATATATTATAAAACCTTTCTAAAGTCTTTGGCTTATCAATTATGGATTCTTCTTACCTCTGTATATATGAATAGTCCATCTTATGGCGTTCCTCATTTAGTACACAATATTTAGAATGGGTGTGTACTATGTGATCATCATACAAGATTTATATGATTTCTATGTTTCTTCTCGTTTGAATTCTTAGCAAGAGAAGTAAAAACGATCCATTAAAAATGTATATATTTTTTAAATATATTTTTCTAAATTGAAGTTAATTTTTAAAATTTTAGATACAGAAATTATACGGATAAAATTAATGTGATAAATATAATATAATAAAAATAAGCAAAATATGTGTGATAATGGATCCGTCCGTCTCTTCTCTAATTTGCTTTATTTAAGTTTTTTAATAACTTCTTCGTTAAAATGGTGATGGAATTACTTTGTACTCACATTTATAATAAATTCGGAATTGCATCCATCAGGATTTTCATGATTTATGGAAATTGCGAATTTTAAAAACGACTTTCAAGAAATTTTTAGATCTTATTGCCTACTAACTAGAAGCTATATTGATGTTATAAAGTTTACTTTCAATAAAAAAATTAAAAATCAATCGATCGTATTCAAATACACCGTTAAATGCATGCAATATACGTTTTACATTTTCCTGCTACTGGTATCCGGATAGTCATCCAGAGTTATCAGGAGGAGAGTTGATGGGGCGCACCCTTCGAGGATAGTTGCACACCGGATAGAGAGAGGTTGTTCCCTCCTCCGTGGTATTCTCACTGAAAACTTGAATTCGTGCCAACTTGAGTTGGGAGGAATGTCTCTCTCCCGCAGATCGATCTGCACCATGAGTTAAGCGTAGAGTCGTCGAGGAGTGGGTCTTAAGCAAATCTCTTTCTTACCCCAGGGACACAATGCAGACTAAAAAAATGCAATAATCCGTCGGATTTTCGGGAACGGGCGAAAAAAAGCGCCTGCCAAAAATTGCATTTTAATTAAAATGAAAAAGAGTCCTGTGCTCGAACACGCTTCGTATTTTTAAGGATTGTTCCTCAAGGGATTGCCCGTCTGTTTAAGGCCTCTCTCTCACATGAGATGGACGTTAAGTACACGCACAAAATACGTTTTTTTTATTTTAGAGAAGGATGTGAAATTGGTTCATTTTGTACTACGATGAGAATCCCATTAGTGAGATGTGCTTAGGGATTCAATTCTGTTGCTACGGAGCTTATTTACATTATCAAGCTTTCGGTATATCTCAGTTCCAAGTTCCGAGACTGACATTTTCTATATTTACTCTCTTCACGTATGACTTTATTAAATTTAAAAGCTTGCAAATTATTTACACTTTAAAACCTAACATTATAAGTCACGTAATATTCCATAATTATTTGATTTATTATTTATTGAAAGGGACCTAATTGATTTTCATTTCCTCGCACCCAAATAAGTCCTAATTTGTAGCATTTGATGCAGGAAATATATTATATAGTCATTATATAATGCAGTCAATAATTTAAAAATTAGGATATAATTCTGTATTGGGTAATCAAAGCTTTAATTAAAAAGATAAGCAAGAAACGAAATGAACAACTAGATTAAAGTTTTCAAAGTTTCGCTTTCACAAACAATTCACGAATTTAGTTCGCATTTTTCTCCCATAAATTGGCTCTCGAAGGAAACTATAGGGTATTGAAGGAAATAACATTTTGAAAGATTAGTTTATCTCATAATTTTCTACGTGTATTGATTGTATTTTTAACCTCAAAAATAGATTTATATTTATTTTATAGATTTTTTCTAAGGACTGTTTTTCTTAGATAAAGAGAATATGATTTTAGAGATATATTTTGTTATTAATAACATCTTTGATAAACAATAGTTATCCTAGTCCTTGCCAGAATTCAGGGTAAAGCGTAACAGGCATATTAAGAGCTAACGAGGAACGAGGTTGTGATCTTTTAATCATCTTTAATATCCTTATTTGTACTCACATCGATATTTCCATTCACCTTCAAGATGAATCGAACCTTTTCTGTTATCTTAATTCAATTTTTATCCCCATTCTTCCGGCAGAGCGATCGTAAATAAGGTACCTTTTCCGAATCGGTGATAAAACGGAAGAGGGCGCTCGGAAAGATGAATCACTGTATTCTTTCTTAGCGATCGATACGCTCTTCGAAAAAGCAAAGAATAAAACGTCGAAGGGTTGAATTTATTTGGAGGGAATTTGATGACGTGGACAAGGGATTGCGAACGACCCTCGCCCATATAGGTAGAAATGATGAAGCTCTTTGCGGCTGAGGGAGAAATGGACGTGGGTGATCGAATCGTAAGGAAGTGCTTTTGATTTTGTGTCGCTCTCATCTGTAACCTACTTGAACAACCCAACTGATGTTGACGATAAAATAGTCCGCAACCATTCCGTAACCTTTCCAAGCGTTGCGTAAAAGTTTCCGAATCATATTAGATAGGAAAAGAAAGGAATTTCTAGAACGTAATTGGTTTTATATTAAGTTTATTTCGTTCATCAAATGATTCAGAAATAACGGAAGGAGATGAAGATGATATGTCAGTGTTCAGGTGCTACTTAAGGATAATTATCTAATACATATATTTATGAAAAATATTCTCCAATTCTAAATTATTGTTGCGTAGGAAAAAGTTGACATCGGAAGGTTTACAATACACATAAATAGCTTGATTATTTTACTCTTAAATTAGCACAAGGGATTGTATTGTTTACCTAAATTATTGAATAGTCAATGTGAATGGATAATCTATATTGTATCGATCGATTAATTTCTTTAGATAGCACCTAAAATCCATTATGAACTAGTATTCATATTTTGATAACTTTAACGATAATTAGCAATCATTATTATATAAACTGATTTAATTACTTATTGTCATAAAGATAAGTGTTGCTCTTAAGATTATATTCAGTAGAGTCATATTTTTATGAACTAAAGTTGCTCTAATTAATTTTGAAAAGATTCAATCAAAATCATACTGTCCCCCTATATTTATTCCTTTTCACCGACCACATCATTGTCACTTAACAATGATACAATTAAGATGCGAAAATTAATTTGTGAATGCCTCTGTCAAACACTGTATTCAAGCCGAATATCTATCGTCAACAATTGATCACGAAAACAATGGGAAAGTCGGCAACAAATCCGGTACTACGCTTGTCACATTGCGACCACGCATCTGGAGCTGCATCTTGTCCAAAACACGGCAGACAGGCCAAAGGGAAACTCTCCTTCGGAGTGAAGTTTCCTTCGCATGCTCTTCACGTCTGATATGGCAAGGTCAAGACAACGACTTTGGCGAAACCTAACGGAAACCTACTAAATGTACTCCCGTACAGCTCGGTGAAGGTCAGCTCTTTGTAGATTAGGAAATGTATGTGAAAGCTTGCGAAATTCCTCCGTTAGGGGAACAGGGCGTTCGTTACCTCCACATAATGAAGGTTTCTATTCTCTCGTCCGAATGTAACAGTTTCGGTCATTTTCAACCGTAAATAAACTTCTTTTTCGGGGCACAAAATAGTGTTGAGTTCCCTTGCTCTATTATTCGTTAGGCGTATTCTTGTTTGTTAATTGTTTCGTGTCACTTCCAATTCCGGGTGTAAGTTATCGATGTCCAGTTGTCCATGGAACGGTACAACAGGGCTTATCGAGTTCGTATGGTTGTATCATTGAATTCATTCGATCACGTTGTAAAATGAGTTGCCAAAGAATTTCAATGTTCCCTTCATCCCCTTGCTTTCCCAATCGGAGAAACGACTGATATCCGATGCTGAATTCATTAGCGATTGATTTTGTGGAGATAAATACGATAATGCCATCGCCCTAGTTTCGTATTTCCAATGAGATTGTCGCGCATAACCCAATGGGGAATAAAGTAGTTAATTTCAAAGGCCATTAACGGGAAATGTGTTCCGAAGCCTAGATTAAAACTTAACCAAACAGTAGAAAAAAGAATCACAGCGAATGTTAATGAAGTACCATTATCATATATTCGGCCATCCAAATTACCAGTTCACGTAATGTACGTTGATTGAAATTTGGGTAGAATTTGCTAGTTTTAATTTTGGTTTTTATGTGGAATTTCACCTAAAGTAATTCGTACTAGATTCAATATAAAGAATTCATTATATCTTAAGAATGATTGGAATGGTAAGTTTTTTTATATAGCATTTTTATTGAGGATAATAGAAAATGTGTATTTTTAATTAGAACCTATGATGATTTATTGAAACTCACTTTAAAAGAAATTTATGTGTGGGTTTTGAGATCCCGTTTCAACGGGGTAACTTTGATGTAGAAACAAAGGAATGATTGGTACAGTTCTGATTAAAATTCCGGATAGAGAACAGAATATTAGCATGATAATTCGTTCATTTAAATAATTAAATTAAAGGAGTGCATAAAGGTAATTACCACGATGCTCTAAAATCGCCCCAAATTTTCGAAGATGATTGCAGCGATCATATGCAAAATACGTTTGATTATGAATTATATTAATTAAAGTATGTCGTATATGAAGATTATAAAATTACGGGAATAAACTACTCCAGGTTAAAAGTATAGCTCTTAATGAATAACTTAATTTAATGAAATATCTCGTGCAGTTTACAATAAAATTTCATTAAAGAAATATAAGTATATTCCGATACTTTATGTACTTAATAAATTATTTTTTAAATTATTTTTCTTTAATTCCTCTCTTTAATATTCCATTTGTAAGTGCAGGATTGATCATATTGCATCGAGTTTGAGTGTATGTATCATTCTCTTTTTCCATTCACACATTCAGAGGCGGGAAAAATATTTAAAACTTCGATGCAAAGTAATGGAGTGTATCACTTTATGGAACGACTCACATTAATTTAAAAGGAATCAAATTTTGGCGAGGAAATGACTCTGAAACGTCTGGTATCTCGCAGCAGGGAAAGAGTTGGCGAGTAAAAAATTGCGTCCAGATTGTCGCATCACGAAAATCGATATGTATTTCCTTTTATAATAATTTTCCATAGCCTCAGCACCGCTGACCCATTTCGAGAGAATATATGCTTCCGTGGTTTTTCCGAGAAAGAAAAATTCCAGCCTCGATACTTTTTGTTCAGTTTTGCGATCCTCACTTTTTCTATTCTATTATCTGCCCTCCCGTTCTATGTATTCCGAATTCTTTTTTTTTAATCTCATAGCCCGAATGGCCTCGATAACGATATTTATGAAGGATTTTTTAAAAAAATCTGGCGCTTTAGTGGGTGCTAAAAGTATGTAGCGAGAAGACATCGAAAGATTAGTCTTAAAGATAGGAAAGTTTTCATGCGAAAATTTCTACTTTCGGAATGTTACTATGGTTGATAAACAGACGTACAAGGAACCAATAAATCCAATATTATCGATTGTGATGAAAGTTTTGTATTAAAGATATTTCAGGGTTGGATAAATCAATATTAGGGAATTGCTGTTTGAGAAAGTAATAATACGAGCTTGATTTTAAATAATTCACATTTTAATGAAATTTTTAATAAAAATCAGTGCGGATGGAAGGTTTTTTATTTATTTTAATTTTATCTTCATTTGGAGAGTTGAACTGTTGATTCTTTTATCAAAACAGTCTAATATACTATCATAGTTGAAAGGCTTAGTTATGAAGAATTTTAGGATGGAAACACAGAGTTTAGACAAGTTTATTAACAAATAAACATAGGAAATCGAATTCTATATCACTCTGGAAAGTCAGTTTACAAATCGATTAACAAATTATAATTGCTGGGTTGAAAATCACCTATTAATAAATGTAGCGCGTGAAAAAAACTATCTGAAACTTTAACAGATAAAAATGATCTGTTGTTTAATTTCGTATGATAATCGCTTGCATAAATTTCCAATTCCTGATCCGTTATTGTCTTTCCTCTTCGCAAATATTTCTGTCATTGATTCCAGCTATATGTCTTGGATGAAAGGATCATACGGTTCATTCTTTCAAAATAGAAGAGAATACATCTCGATGTATGCCTTCTTCTTCTATTACCACTGCCTGCTCGAGTTAAAGTATGTGACGTTAGCCACAAATGACCGTTAATGAATTAATCCGTACCTCTCATGGAGTGGGTAGTCCCGAAGAACGCCTTTGAAGGATGTCACTCATTGTTTCCCTTCATATATTTAAGGACTGTGGTCGTTGAAGGAAGAAGTTTCCCCGATTTGCCCCAGATCTACATTAAAAACTTGCTCTTTTCGATTTATTTGGAAAGCTGGAAAAATATATCAAAATAAATGGAGATTAGATTGCTCTTGCAATTTTTGGGGGTACTGAGAGATGTTGTGGTTGAAACTGAAAATATCTAAATCTGAATTTTATCGAAGACATGTTAAATAATTGTATATGATATCTTTATTATATATTTTATGTTTTGTTATTCTTGGGGTTGCGTACTTAGGGTTCAGATTTACGATTGACATTGTAACTACATCTTAGTCGCATGCGTCTTAGAAATAAATAATAACATAGGTTTTGGGAACAGAAACACGAAAAAAGTATGTATTAATGTTTTAAATTCCATATAGATCCACATCGTCAGTACTTGATGATGAAGTTCCTTAAATTATTTCATTAGCTTACGAAAGGATTTATAAAAAAACTCGCATATTTATTAGTTTTCAGGTCCAAAATTTTTACTCGGCAATGATTTTTAGCATAGAAGAATGAATATAAGCTTTGCATAATCATAAAATAGAAATCGTTAGTAGTCGAAGCATTGCAATCTCATCTTGAAAGCAGATTCAGTTCTATTATGAAAGTGTTGAGGTGCATTTTGAGAGAGTACGTCCTTGACTTTCTAAAGGTTTTCTTTTTTTCATTGCCAAAGGCATGTTTGTCTACCGTTAGCTTTTACCCAGCTTTAAAGGCTAAATGGTATTACCGAAGCTGATAAAATGTACACATGATATCAACCGTAAAGAAGCCTTCTTCTGCACGTTTCCAATTGGGGATTCGTTGTCACGTGAACGGCTGTTTAGCAAATAGCATCACATGCATTTTTCTGTTGAGGTATATACGGGAAAAGTTGGAATTTACTATCATTCATGTATAATATACACCATGTTTGATCTCAACACAATTCACGTATACTATGAATTATTTGCAAGGCGTTTCTTTGCGAAATGTGACTATATCGGGACAAATTACATGGAAGGTATTAAAAAATATGCCATAACTCATTCAGACTTGTCTTAATTAGATTGTTCAAAATGATCGTTCATATGAGGGATGTTTCACATACATTATATTATTATAATTAAAATATATTTTTAATTAAAAAAACATGAATTCTCAAACTTTTATCGTATACAGTGATGCATTTCTTTTAAGGAAAATATAGTCAAACATTATGGAACGAAGTAATGTATTGCAAATTGTCATTGTAAATTTAATTGCTGAAAATTTTGTACTCTGAAACTTTACTGTACGATTCTAATAGTGTAGATTAGGAAAAAATAAAAGCAGTTTTAAGATGTCACAGATCATTGTTTCAATAAAATGTCACAGATTTTGTTCTTTCATTAGTCCCACAGAAGAAATGTGCCGGACAAGGGTGAAGATTCGCTCCGATTGAATAGAAATTACATTTCATCGGTATTCGTCCCAAGAAAAAATAGAGTAATTTTCAGGAATTTGTGTTTTCCTTTCACTTTTCCATTTAGGAGTGAAAGGTCCCTCTTTTAATGACTTCAAAAATGGATCCTTCCGTAAGAGGGAAAGAAACAAAAGAACGATGGAAAAAATACGAATCTCGCAAATGGCTTCGACAACGAGGGTCGGTGCTCTTGGAGGGACTAATCAAAGTGCCGTTTAGCGGAGAAATTCCTAATGTAAGGGAGAAACAATTGAAAGAGTGACTGCCGAGGGAAATTAATGGGAGCCTCGACAGTGGAAATAAGTAAAAGAGAATGAGAATTCTACGCATTTAGTATTTAACTTATGAGATGAATCGAAACTTTACATTCAAGAAAATAAAATATACACCAAAAATACTCCTTTTTAATTGAAAACGAATTAAAAATGTTAGTTTGTATGTTTACATGGTCTAGAATAGAGGAAAATACTTAAAGTTTATATTAATAATAGTATAAACACCTTATAATTTAATCAATAAGCATTAAATACAATTCCAGACTAGTTTCATTCACTCATTATGGATTAGTTCGTGAATTAAGAAGTATTCTTCCCAAAAATAGTAGTGATTTTCAGATTTTCAAACCAAATTCCAAAAATTCGGTTTGGAGTAAATTATCTGAACGTATCGCTAATATCTCAATTAGGAACTGCATAATTTCTATTAAAGTCCTTTATCAAACCTTCGGAGGAAGTCGTCTCCTAGCAACGGAGGGTCTGACAGATGCAACCGTAGAAAGAGCCAAAGACGGGGAAGCTGTGAGTGGATTGAGACGGGGAAATCGAAGCGGGAGTAAAAGATACAGCTTTGGGAAGAAATGTGTGTGCAAGAGAGAAAGGTCTGGTGCATCCGTACAAAAAGAGGGAGTGGAGCGCTTGTTCTCGTGCAAGGTGGGCTGAGAGAAGGGCGTTCATTATTCAGAACCAAGTTGTGTTACGCGTCATGCAGCTAGACATCCGAGCTTGGACCGAAAAACCTCTTCTTTCCGAAGCTCCCTAATTCCTCTCATCCCATCTCCCTTTCATTAAGTCGATTTTCTTGTCAGCATCTTTTTTCTTTTCCCCCATCCTTGTTTCGTTTCCACCTTCGATTGATTTTTTCCTTTTCCGGTTTTCCTATATCGCCTTTCAGTCACTACGGCTTGCGAAGTTATATTTCACATTTCAGCGTTTTTACTGTTCCTTTCTCCATCTCCCTGCACTTGGTTTTTATGGGAGCGGTAATTTTTCTCTTCGTGTCATCCTTTGTTGCTTCGGATTGGTTCATCTTGATGACTCTCGAAGTCTCGCTGTTTGGTTGGCTGCGAATGGAGACTATAATGGAAATGGTCCAAAGATTTCTAGAATCGTCGGAGAAACGTTAGACCAGTACTCTATAAGTTTTAAAAGACAATATTGAGTCTCCGTAGGAACGTAAGCGATATTGATTATTAGAGCAAATTGAGTAGCTTTTGTTGCCTGATTTTTTTTTACTACGATAAATGTTTAATGGTAGAGTTTATTTGGTTGTCTTTTATTACTCTTTTCGCTGAAAAGAAGTTAAATATTTATTAGCTCAATTTTTTACGATTAACTATAGATATTTCACACTTAAGTTTTATTTTCCTCATGAAAAAATACTTCATATCACACGTAAGTCTTATAATGTTCCCTAAATATATAGACGAAAAACATTTTTGTTTAATAATTTTAAACATTAGCTAGCGTTCTATTTAAAATTATCGTTTTCAACGACCAAGCAGATAGGAAGCAAAATTTTATTAACGTTGAAGACACAGTTAAACGTGCTAAGTTAAATTTATCCCATCCTTTATGAACGTAGAAGAGTTGAGCAGCAAAAATTTCTTTCACTCTGTTCTATTTATATTTTTTATAAGTTACCCAACTCTTGATTACTCTACATTTCACAAACACACACTGTTAAGCGCTCTTACTTTTCTTGTTCCTCAAGCCTTTACATAATCCAAGATCTTTAGAATTTGGACTAGTCATAACAAGGGACGATGTTCTCCCTCAACGGTACTTTTGGAGCCACACCATCGCTCTTCTTGAATGTCCCATAAGGACGCCTCAAGGACCACCTTTTGTCATATCTTTTGACCTTTTTTGTGGAGGGTCGAGTTAACACAATCGATTATGAAACATCATTCCTCTTTGTCTCTAATGGTCACTCTTCTTACTGTCATCATTTTTCTCATTGCATTTGTAAAAATACTCAGGCTCACTTATCGAACGTGATTTTTTTCGTCAGCGTATATTCATTATTGGTTAATGTCTTTAAAAATTGTCGATTCTCATTGAATATTTTTTCGGTAAATTTGAACGATGCTCCAGAATAATCAGAAAATATTTACTCATAATTCAATAATTTTAGTTACCTTGCACGATAAAATGTTATTATAACGATATTATTTTCTCGGATTTATTTTTTATGTTCTCTCTTCATTTTAAGGTATTTTATAATTCATTTCTCTTTTTTTTTTGCTCTCACGTTACCTTCTCAGTAGTATATCGTATTAATGATTACGTATTAATTTATGCGTTATGAAATACGCGTGTTAGTGGTGCGGTTTGCATGTAAATGTGTACGCATGAATGCATATGCAATTTTGCTCGTACAGAGGTTTATTTGAGTGGACAAAACTGTTCTTCGGAATGAAAATAAGCTATGAACCACGGCTAATATACATATTTTAGTAGGAAAAAGTTAAATTTGAATCCAAGATGACATTATTTATAATAGCTCTGAACCAGTTATTTTGTCGCAACTACAATATTTTCAGAACAACAAAAATTGTATTGGATTATAATGAGTAAATGAGAAATAGGATACGTAATTCTTGATAAATCGATTTTCCACCTTTTTCCGGAATCACTTTAACGCCTAATGAGATTTGAAGGGAGTATTACAGCTTTTGGATTCTTAAAGCTCCTATTTGGAAACGCCCCAATGTTTTCCAATTCCCCCGTTTGGTAACACGGTTACGATTGTCTGGGCTCGTTCGTGTAATAGGTGCCATGAAATGGTGAAATGCTTGTGTGGTCTGGAATAGCGCGAAGCATAAAAGGAATTTTATGTTCTCTCGATCTTTTAAGCCGTGTTTTCTCTCCGCGGTATCCCCTCAAGCCGAATTTGCGAATTATTTTCGAGCAGCTCTCGTTTGACCTTGAACCTTTTCCCACCCATCCACCCTCTTCCGGTCAGCCCGACATCAATTGACGGTTGAACCGGTTTTCTCCCGTCGCGTAATGAAGTTGGGAACTCATACGTGAGTGTAGATAGATTGCAGAGATAGCCTGTACCTAAATTTCGTTAAAAAATAAGGTATCAATGTATCATTTCAGTGTTGATATTCTCTCATTACGGATAGACAAAATGAGAAGAAATTCAGGAAGAAAACATGCATCTGTCTTTTAGAAGTTTCTAGTCTTTCGCAGTTAAATCTGAAATATTATTCTTATTGGGGTCTTTTGAGGAATTTTTATTTATTTTGTAATATACATATTACGTGTATAAAAGTATATTTTGTACCTGGAGCTGAAGATATTTTTCCCTCTTACGATAATATGAACTAAAATTTACATTGTAACCACCGATGCGAAGAAATCTTTCGTCCATTGATACAATGTATTCCTTTCTTACCTATTCCTATTCAACATTTTGTTTATTCGCCTCGTAGTTAAGTGACCGTGCAACCTAGCAACGCTCTGCAACAGAACGTTCGTCGAATAGAAGTTAAATTGACTAATAATTCCAGCGAGGCGAAGAACGCATCACTTGTAATCGAGTGTGAACGCAGGCGAAGTCGTGTTCATAGGTATATAACGAGAGCTCTCAACCGCCGCACCTGGGCACAAACTTCACTTCGTGGACTTCGAATGACAGCGTGTCACGTTCACTTTGCACGCCCGATACCACCTCCAAGGCTCAAATTTCCTATTAGTGCCTCATCCGCATCTCCTTCAAATGCCCTCGGAGTACACCTTATTACCTCCCCAGAGCAACGGTCGGTAGAAATAAACGCCGCAGAGCCAAGTCGGAATTTTCCAGTCTGCCGTAGACACGTAACACCAGGATTCAACCCGGCGTGTCTTTTTTGGCAGTTAGTTTGTTTTGTCACGCTCCGAAGCGGCGCTAAGTGTCGCCGGGTCTTTTGAGGGAGGTGACTGGAGGAAATAAGTGGCGTTGCCCAAACAAGATCGGGAGCGTACGAGCTGGAACGGATAAGGTCACAATTTTTTCGGAATCGACAAAAAGTCGCTTTTTGAAGGTAGCTGTCAGCGACAGACGTAACCCTAGATGCTTACGTTGTCTCTTTCAGTGTTAAAGATAGTAACAGGTTGTACACCTCCTATAGCCGAACTCTGTCGGTAGTTACATGTACCTATATCTTACGTGTTTACAGAAAAAATGAGAACTGGAATTGAACATGGCCGTTGGTTTTGAAGGGAGTTATTTAATATTCAGTAGTGTAATAGTGTTGAAAAAACGCTGATTCCATCGTTAGAAAATACGTCGGCGTTGAATGATAGTTACAGATAGTCGATAGATCAAATATAAGGATTCTGACCTAAAGATAGTAAGAACTCTTAAAAGAAGTCAATTAAATATATATCAGTATTTTTCAAATTAATCTTCTTGGTATGTATACGCAAATAACCAGTAAATCATCACTGTTTTCACATGTTAATAATCTAGATTTATTATAAAGTGTCATTCAAATAGAGAAATCGATTTATTTCTGGAATTTATCATTTACTGAAAGGAAGTGTTGAAATTATCCTAACCCTACATTTCACAGCTCAATTAATATTTGAATTTGTGTACCACTTTTCCTACGTTACTTCCTTTGTTTTGGAAGAGTGATTATTTTTATTTCTGATTGCCTTGAATTTTTGGCTCCTCTAGATTAATCAAAAAGGAAGTTTTCGGAATCTTTGATGCATAGAGAAACGCCGGAAGGAATTACTTAGAGCGTAGCACCTGTTGAAATTCCTCGGAAGAATTTATGTACCTTTGTTGCTCCACTCTGTATACAGAAGGTCAAATTACGATCACCCCTTTATTATCCGAGCAATCTATAATCGTAACCTCGAACCATGCTTATCATCGTTTCCGTGGCACCTGCATCATGTTCATGAATAGACCAATCACCGTGAAGGAAAAGGCCCATTCTTATTCCCCGTGTACACCAAATTTACCGACTTAATTACGTGTACCAACTTAATTATTTGCAGGAAGTTAAATATGGGATGAAATAATTTTACGACTGAATTATCCGTTTATGTATTCGGAATTTGGCGCAAGTAGTGAAAGACTATAGTAATTGAGGATATATCTGAAAAAATACCCATTATAGTATGCATGCATCTCTATTTGTATATATTTTAAAATATAATTTATATTCTTATTATATTAGCTATTCATTTCCCATAGTCTAACATTCTCTTTGGAGGCTTAAACTATTCAATGAATGCAGTTTTTAAATATACATTTTTATGTATAAAAATCATTTCAATAGGATATTTTATTGCATTCATTGGAATGTATATAAATTTTAAATGGTGTAGTTATTTTATACCGCTAGAATTAATAAATAATTCATAAACATATTCTCTTCGCATGCTATAGGTCGTTATTTCCAAGTATTTTATGTATTAAGTGTTAATATTTTAAATTTTGAACGGGATTAGAATTAAGAGTGAATTTTGATTGTAACTTTCCATTCTCTGTATTTTTTCCCTCTTCTTCATCAGTATGGAATATCGAGCAATTAATCTTGTACCGAGCAACATAATTATTTCGAGGGTGACTTAATTTTATTAGGAAAGGAATTAATAATCTAATAAAATCTGCTAATATCTAATGGATGTATTAATAATATTTCCCATGGTAATAATATCACCGTATTCGTTTAAAAAAATGAGCCAAAATTCATTCGGTAACGTTGCGAAAGATTTTACGACCCACGAAATAGCCGATGCACTCTTCGCGAGCACATACCTGCGAAGAATCGCCCACGTCTTTCTCAACCCGATGTAAAATCCGCGACTGAGAATCATGAATGGCTGTGCAACTCGCGCCTGCATTCCACGTGCGCGCGCACGCAGAATCCGTGGAATGCGTGGGTTATTTGTCCTCAGTCTGGGCGTTCATCACCCTTTACCATCTGCCTTCGCCCATTAGAGGCGCCTCTTCAGATGCTCCAAGTATCCTCAAAATCCCAACTTCCTCTGCCATACCGTATCTCGCCCATCGCCGTGTTGACTATGTATTCTCGTCGAATTCTTTCACGCGAAGAAATATTTCTTCATTTGGAATATGTCCGAAATAGCTCGTGTAATTTAAATGCATTATAAAAACAGCACTTGATCTAAGGTTAAAGATAAAGTTTGAGCAAATCCATTCCAAACTACATTCCACATTATGCAATTATGTAAATTATGAGTACCTTTAGTTTTTAATAGCAAGATTAAAGAATTATAGTTTTTTAAGTATGATATTTTGATGTAACCAAAAACTTAAGTTGAACCTTTGTTTTTTTTACAGGTAAGACTGCAGTTCCATCAACCTGACCCGCCTTTTATTTACTCTTATTTTAGTTTTGACACAGAAGAGGGTAAGTGCAAATTTTAAAATTCCATCTTGTCTTTGATTATTTCATATCATTATTGACAATATCGATAAATCATAGGAAATCTTTGAACTTCAAGGACTTAATGAAATATACATTATAAAAATTAGGAACGATTTATTTGTAACGCATTTATATCGTCTGTCAAACTCATTTCCCCAAGTATTTTTACATTTAATTAACTATCTATGTATTGTTAAGATGAATGAGCGCGGTTGTAAAACAAGTTAATCCCAATTCTATTCTATTCATCTTCTTGGATTATACACAGTCCACTTAATTATTTCTTCTCAGATTTTATAGATTCATATATTCCATTTCCTAGCTTTTTTGGTTCATTTAAATTTTTAAAGTTTACCTTTTAAAGTAAACGGTAGAATTGGAAGAACTCTACTGGGAAGATCGATGGCATGGAAGGCGGGCTCTCAAAGTTTTACGCCTCAACCCTCACAGATCTGGAGATCCCTTTTCCACTCGCGAGTTCGTTAGACGCCACCGGGAGCGTCGCTTTGTATGCGAAACTTCAAAAAGTTTGTAATCATTCAGAGACCACTCGAACCCCTTCCTCGCGCAGCCGCATCGCGCGCAGGTCGGGAGTCCCTCAAGGCATTATCGTGGGTCCGCGTGAAAGGTCGCCACCTACTGATGCACCCGCGATATCCGCCGTCATTACTACCGGGAGTGGCAAAAACACCACCTCTTTTCCTTTATGCTCTGTTCCTCCAACGGTCGTCAAACTCCGTGAATCTCTCTAAAAATACCCCTTGCATTTGCGGAAGTTGGTAAGGACAACGTTAATTACAGACGCAGCAGTCGACTGCGCCGGTTTTGCGACCTCCGAAGGTTGAACGATCTTTGATGTGCAAGGACGAAGACCTTTCTTCCTCTCTCCGCTGAGAAAAAAATCCCTTTTTTAGAGATGACATTTTTTTTAGCCGTTGATTTTTTCTCGCACACCACTCGCTTATTTTCGCGAACACTCGAAGAGTCGGTGGCTTCGAATTATCGTCTCCGAATCTTCCCCCTCCTGTCTCGTGTTTGCCGAAAAACTCGCCGGACCAGATGCTCTTCGTGAAACACTGTTATCCTCCTCTTCGACACGTCCCTTTTCTTTTTTTAGTCTCGAGTGCATAACAGGTTATATCGGCGACGAAGGTTTATCGATTCATGCGAGGTATTCTTTGTGGCGTTAAGAGGGGCTTCCTTTTGCGTGTTACACGAATTTTGACCTATGGACTTCGAGGGCCCTCGGCATAACTGTGTTCTTCAGTCCAGGCCTACTGGTTCCTGCGTTCGGAGAAGCTCGCTAGATTCTGGTGCGATGGCGGTAAAAGATGATACAAAGGTTTTTACTCCCCCGAGTTTTTCTTCCCACGGTGAAGAAGTCCTGAGAAGTTGCGATCACGTTTTGACGGCTTTAAAAACGTTTTATCGTCCCTCGAGATATGCTAAACTTAATTTTCAATGCTTTCATGTAAGTTTCCCTCGTAGTAACATTTTTATGGACTGAACGTGACTGGACTTGGGATAGAACGGTTTTTGTCGGTGGCGGTAGCTTTTCACCTACACCTTTTTTATGGATAAAGATCGATTAAAACGTAATTTACTATTATTGCGTGAAAAATCCAGTAAGGGATATCTTCGGTAAGTTTTAAAATTATTGTTATGAACTCTCATCTCAGTTTTTATCTCAGCTCAGCTCATATTCTTTCTCGTAATAGTTTCGTAATTCTTGAGCCATGGGCCCCAAGACATAAAGTTCATAATGTTTCATAAATTCCGATATTTTGTCATATAAGATTTACTGAAAAAAAATACTAGATGAACGGAAAACACTTATTAACTTTCCCGTAATTATTTACCAAGTGTTCTTTGTTCATCTAAAATGTCTCCCTTCTATAAAGTTGAGCTTGCTAATATCAGATTTATTTAAGAAGTAGATGAAGCTTGATTACTCTCCTAGTTCGGATATTATTTTATCTTAAATTTTTTGAAGAGAGTACGGCGGTTTTATTGTCAATATTCATATATTCAATTATTTTAAGTTCTTATGGTCAATAAAATGTATTTTAACGTTAAATACATATCAGTACTAGTTATTTTAGCGCAGTTTTTAAAATGAACGTGATATTTAAAATGAAATCCATATCTTACCTTTTATTTTTGATTTTCAACTTTCCACAAGGGTCTTTAACAATTTTTTAAATATAATAATTATTTGAATGTGAAAAGTCAACCAGTTTTATGAATTATACAAACTAAATTATTACCTATTGTTTAATAGCTATTGTCCATTCATTAGATCAATTTAAATCACTCCAAAGGATTAGAATACCCTTCTGCTTTGTTGTGCGCCAAGCTGAGGATTAGCAATCCTCCCGATTCCCCTGCTGCCTCTTCGTAAACCCTCTGAAGGAAAAGGATGTGGAAAAAGGACACCGTTACTCAGAAGGTGACCGTCCGTGGGTTGTTCACCCCTTTTCGAATTCGGGGAGAAGTTTCCACAAACAAAAGAGCCTATAAACAAGGTGGTTTGAAACCCTCCGCTCATTACGAAGGAGGAAACCGCGTTCTTGTCCCCTGGGTGACGAGTCCCCCCGTTTCCAGGTCCCCAGAAGGATACGGGAGGCGGCCTGTGTTGCGAAACGGAGGTAATTTATGGTTAGGGTGTTCTATGCGGAGGATGCGGTCGATGTTCGGGAGGAACACACATGCTATGCGATTATATAGAGCGAGAAATCTGATTTGGTAATACGTCATGATTGGCCTTGGCTGGAATAATTAATGGGCGCATTAAAGAACAGAGTGTAAAGAAAGGGTTATATTTGTAATAGTTAAGGTTTTGTTTTGTATACGTTTGATTGGAAATTGTATAGCATCTCCATTAATGAATAACTTAAAGCTGTGTTTTAATTTAATAGGGATATTGGATATGTCCAGGAGGAATCCAGGATTCGATTTCCAACTCTAAAGTTACTCAGCCTTCGATTAACTTTAATATTGATATTTAAAGTGGACAAGTTATTACGTTTTTGTATTTTGTGATGATATCAACTAATTTACTTATCTTAGTAGAATGTTTGTAGAAAATATGCCATTTTTATTTATAAAGTATACGGACTAATATATAGTTGGACTTTAAGAATAATACAAAATAATATATTGCTTTAACCCCCTTTAAGTCAAGTTTCGTAAGCATTCTTACTAAGTGAATGCAAAGTAACTGCAGTGTGTTCTAAGTAATATTAAATCCTACTCTTAAATGCTATTATCTTCACAAGTGAAGTATTTTTTTATGGTTGCAAATGAGTAATTCTTATTACTCCGAATTTCCTTTTTCATTTTCACAGTAATTCATTCACAAAGATAGTGTATGTTTATTTTTCACGTGAGTCAGCGTTCATGCGATGGGAAGGTTTCCTCTTTCACTCGCGGAAGCGTGTTTTAATAAAGTGCATTGGGATTAAACAAAGACTCGATTCTGGGTAAAGCGAAGCGATGGAGTAAGCAGAGGAGTATGATTAATGCACCTTCAACTGTTATTGTTTGAAATACATCAAGGTTGCACTCTCCGCTCAAAAGGTTTCTTTGGCACGAAACTCAAAATACGTTTTCAATCCTGACCTTCAGTTACAAATCTGTATCTCCCGCTTATCTGATCATTCATAGAATGCAATTTATGAGCATGATTAATATCTTTGGGATATTGGTTGGTAATCATATATGCACTACGTCTTCAATTGTTTGCGTCATTAATTATTCCGCTTGTTCGATAAATTATTTTCGTAACGTTAATTACGAAGACCTTAGTTCAGTACTAAAAATCAGAGAATTACTGAAAGTAATATAATTTCCATCTATAAGGATTCTTCTGAAATTTAGGAACATTTTAGTATATTTTTTGTTTCTACTTCCATCCGTCCCTTAGGTAATTGGAGAAACCAATAGCTGCCACCATATTATTTACCTGTTTGTAGTCATAGATCATAGATAAAAATTAAATATTTAAAGGAATATTAAGGAAAGCATACAGTATACAGAGCTACGTCTCAGAGATGAATATTTCTTAAAGGAAATAGCGAAGTTATTTCTTATCCTCTTGTCGTGGGCACACACTTTCAAAGACTCGAACGGCGTATACTTTTCGATAAGCGGGAGATGGGCCTCTGGTAAGTCTCCTTCCCATATCACCCACGTGCACTATTCTCCGAAGAGCTTCCGATAATGACGACTGCAGCTCAGCGGTCACGCATCGCCTCCACCGGATCTCGTAAAAACAGTCTTCCATGTGTTTCGGAGATTGTGCGAGACGGCCTTAGGAAACAAATGTGCGTAGGGCTAAAGATTAGGAAAGGGGGAAACGGTGACTACGATTTTCCGGCTTATGGTCGAGGAACCCTACCGGGGGAGGGAGGATTTAGTGTGACATGTTCCTGAAATATTCCGGAACTTCGCCTTAGAATTATCAGCTTCCCGGGTAGTGCAACATGGATTTAAAGTGCAGTTTTATTAGCTTTCTATCGTCTTATTTTTCAAACAACTTGTTCATTTGGCATAATCGACTTTTTTGTATTGGAATAGAGCCCTCTCATCTTTAATGCGGAAGAATTGTGTTACTATACGATTCCTTTCGACCGAATCATAAAACTTTAATAAACTTTTTATGTGCGATTTTTACTACCTTCTCTACACACAAGAGTATGCTGTCTGAAATACATCACGTAAAATATGAACAGGATCTTTTATTAACTACTACAAATATTTATCGATTCTTGTATAAATTCGAGAAATTGAAGATGTTTCAGTTAATTTATCTTGAAATCCTAATCAGGAATGCATGATTTCGGTAATTATACTTTAGTTCATGCCTACAATTAATGGTCTGATCATTCAAAAAAGTATTTTCTATTACTATAATAGATAATGAATAAGTTTTACGAGAATATACGTATAGTTGTGCCTTGATCGTATTAGTTATAATTATTGTAATATCTAATTATTTTTAGGCACGTAATTAATAACATAATGATGCTCTTATATATGTGGAAAAGAGAAAAAAAGCAGCTTCATAAGTGATTGGTAAATGGTTTGAATCTCAAATTTGGAACAGTTTCTGTAAATTTATATCTTTCAATGATCTTCTAGCTAAATGGAATAATCTTGAAAATTTGAAAACGAGTTGGAGTTCTGGAAAATATCAGAATCAATTCCAAACAAGAGCGCGATAAACTCGGTCATAAATATTTATTTTTGATGGGCAGATCTGTTACCTTTATCGCAGTGGAAGCTTTTAAAATAAAAGTGTCGCGTTTTATGGAAGTGCGGTAAACAGCCGCAAACTTCGATGAGTGTTGAATTTTCATTACTTTTTTAAGCAATGCGACTGTGTAAATGTGACTGACTTAAACATCTTGAAGATGATCATGAATGGCATGCAGATGGTATCTTCCGTCACATAAATTTCTACTTAAAGAAATATATTTTTTCTATGGAACATGATCCGCTTCCCAGTAATGAGATCTGAAAAAAATATAAAAAGTCATAAGTTGCGATGGGAGATCGCGTTTATGGGGATGAAAGATGGGAAATTTTATGCTCTATTTTTATTCGTGCGAGATTTATGGACACGCTTACGTTGTAATCGTACCGAGCCGTGTGACTCTAGAATTATGCGTTACATACGAATTTATGAGCTGTTTTTATGCTAAGTGATGGTATAACATCATCTCTATATATACGAATCAAGTTTAGATAAGGATAGTGAATAAAATCGATTCGTATTTCATTACGGTAAATGTAATCTTGATTTTCATCACATTTTCCTGCTGAGGATAGCACTTCGTACAGCAAACTGAGGACGAGTAAAACTGGTGGACCTAGTGGCAAACCCTGATACACCCTACTGAAAATATTTTTTTATATTTCTGTCTCAATATTTTCTCTATACTCAGACATACGAGGTTTGCTAGAGTTATAGTTTTCCAATACTGCCTATGTCATAGGTTCGCATCCCGAGTTGAAGAAAATCGTTGTTAGAGGATTTTCTATGCTTGTCGCCATGGTAATTCAAAGAAGAATTCATTTAACTGTATATAATGAAACCATTATGTGTCCAGGTACACATGTACACTTATTTATACATTTGGTTATCATAATCAGATTATAATAATTTATTCACAGTGCAATTCATACATCAATGTGTCAATGCTTTATCGAACATTGCTCCAGCGTCAGGTTCTCCTGAAAACAATGACCTATGACTACTCCAGACTCGCGTTAGCCACGGTCTTTAAAAGCATTTTCCAGTTTTATATTTATTTCATCATACATATCGTAATGGTTTATTTTCTCTTTTTAAGTTTTTTATTAATTTCAAATTTAATATTGGTCTTCCTATAAAAAAGAAAGGCTGAAACTAAAAAAGGCAAACTGTAAACTCAAAAAAGTGCTGAGACAGACGCCCAAGTTGCAAGATAAGTTGCATATGCTATAACGGGATCGTGAAACTGCCATGCGCTCTGCAGATGCTCGTTTTTTATTTTCCTTCATTTCCGCCTGTCCTCGTTCGTTTCATTTTCCCTCCCTCATTTCTGTTTTTGCCTTTCAGTTTTTCTCCATCTTCTGCGGTCTCCAAGGGCGACGATGAATCCGCGCCAGATACTGATTTTTTCCACGCCCGGGAGAGATATATTAATTCCGCGCCATATCAGCGACGCGTTCGTGATGCCCTTTTTTTCAAGCGCCGTGATCCCGTGTCGTCTTCTAAAGAGTGCGTTTTTTGCGTGCGCGTTTGATCACGGGCGCGAGAACTGGCGGCTCCAAATTTAGCAGTTGAGAGAGAATTCATATTTGGTCGGCAGCTGTATCACGTTCCGTTTATTCGCGGAGAACAGCGACCCTAGAAATTTCCAAACGCCAGCACTCGTCGGCAAAAGCGGGATTCATGTCGATATCGTTTCTTCGTTGACAAATAAATGTGAAAGCACCGAAATAATAATGTTTTTCTTTATATAATAGAATTTGTAATGCAAAATTTAGGTTACTTCTAGGTTTTGTCTTTTCTCATTTATCGAAATTTCTTTCGATCCTTTTCCGATTTTAATTATCATTTTCAATTTTATACTTGAGCTGAAAATATCAAACTTAAAAATGAAAATCCCTTTTCTGTTATATTTCAGTTAGCTGTTTATTAGGAACAATTGAAAAATAATTGCTGAATATAGTGAAGACTTAAGCTCGTAAATTATTCTCTCGAACTTACGTTCTCTCATTCAGTGATAAAGTTACGAACGATCCGTACCAAAAGAAGGGATATGGCCACAGAGTTGGTGGGGATATAGATAACACAAAGAGGCCTTTTTCCTTCACAAATACGCCTCTCGTAAAATATATATACGACTCTCATTTGACATGTTTCCGAAGGCTGTCATCGAGCGATAGTTGCACATGTTCGTCATTTGTCACTTTTTGTACAAATCGCCGTCCGATTAGAGGAAGCCTAACATCTGTCGCGGAAGTTGCGTGTTGTTATGATGCACGTCGACTGGGGATCATTCCGCGATGTATTCCTGGTACTCTGCTCTGTGTCCATCGCTATCTAGATCCTCATCTTTTTTTATTGTGCCATTCACGCCTGTGAGGATATAACAAGGGATCTCCTTCGAATGGAGCACTTTTCAATGTGCAAAACATTTCGATTTCATCGCTCCATTTGGGACGCTTTTTCTACGGCGCGTATTTGGTAACGGGTCGTCGCGCGCGACGGTGTCGCCCGAGCGGGTGAAGTTTGCACTTTGCATTCCCGAGGGTGCATTGCTTGTTTAGGAAAGTGACGGGAATGCTTTCAACGTGCGTGATTATTGTTTCTCGCTGTGTTTACTTAGCTGTTAGGAATATCGTGTTACCATTTGTGCTTCAGTATTCACGCATATCTCATTTTGGTCGGAATGCGAATTGGAGAAAATCTATCGATGCATCGTATGTAATGCAATTGATCTTTCGTCGAACGCAAGTGAATTTGCAATGATTTCTTCATTTGTTGATGACGATGCGTTTGAACAAAATTTAGATACCAATAAATAAGTTCTGCTGAAGGATATTTTTTGAGTTCTTTTCTAAATACGAGAATTGATTTTAATAAATTTTATATCAGAACTCTACTAAATTAATATATATGGTTGAAAACGTCTTGTCTTATTTGATGTCCATTAATTTATGGAAAGTTAAAGTAAAGATATATTCCCATGATTTATTAATGACTACCCGAACACCGTTTAGAAAATGTCTGAATTACTGTACGTTCAAATCAGTTATGGTAAAATAATCTTTTCCGTCAAATAGTTGAAATTTCACCAAAATAATTCGATAAATTCTAGAGTTCAAACCCCGGTAAGTCGACTGAAAAAGAACTACAAAAATTTCAAAGCCAATTCCACCATCGTGGGGAAAAACTGTTTTCTCTTTTATCTTCCATCGAATCAATTCAATTTCCATCCCTGATTTCGTTTCTTTGGAACGTACACCACCTCTGGCTCATCCTATTTTTCCATTGCATTCGACATCTCCCGTCGCAACTATGATTGCCATCCACCAGTTGAAATCCCCGTCACTTCTGCACTTCCCCTTGTCTCCGCTCAAAAACATCGCAATTGAAATGCGATAGAATCGTCATTGTCATCTCCGAAATCCGATTTGCACGTGTTGTAAATGGCCATCGAATGATGGAATAAAAGAGGATTCGAACTGCGGTCTAAAGGCCAGGAAGAATTTTAGAGGTCAGAGGCGCCCTCGTCATCTGTCAACCGAAGTTGTCGAGTCAATCAAACTCTTTCTGATAGAGACCTTTGTCGAATCATCAGAGCGTTACCGTTTTCAATTCTCGCGGCCTGGTCGTCACTGTCTCCCGCAGTTTCAATGCCGATTCGCATTGTTTGGTGCAGCGAATTTTTTACATAAACATCCTGGCGGAATCTGAACAGATCATCCCTTAGGGGAGGGAGGATACGAGGATGAGGATTTTTGGGATAAAAAACGCAAAGGTCTGATGTAGTTTGAAATTTCCCTCTACCGATTGAATTCTGCATGGAAAAAAATTAGAATTACGAAAGAATCGACGATCCAGAGGATTACAATGTGAAAACTAAAAAGGGAAGTTTTAAAGTCCTTTTCAAATATGATTTTACTTATTGAAAACTTTAAATATTCTATATATTTTGGATTGAATACGTTGAATACACTATTTTTTTTATAGAAAGATTTTAGATGAAATATATTTTTTTGTTAGTATTTAGTTGCCAGTTTTAAAACGGAATTTCACTTGATCACTTTGGCGTTCGATACGAATTTAATAATCTGTTAGTCATTTTATTTCATATCAATTACCAGGAAAACGTAATAGCATAGTAACAAATAAACATAGAGTAGAACGAAATGTATTTGAGTATTGGAAATCGATGAGAAGCCTCAGATATTTTCTACGTCAGGATTATTAATTTTGAACATATCGACAAAGTTATGAAATAATAATATTCTCATTGCGCTGCAATGAAAGTAGCACAAATGAAATATTTTATTTTTATGCAGATTTTCAATTATCTCCGAACTGAAATCCATTAAACCGGCGTAACCACATTGAAAATGACTCGAACATTATTAGTTTCAGCAATATGTCGAATTAGTTTGCATAGGATTACCCATCGAAGCTCTCTATCCAATAAGCATTCTCATCTTTATAATGGTAATCTACCTATTGCATTTGCGTGTGTGCTCATAATCACACTTTCACGTGTACACTGAGGGCAAAGAGAAGGGCAGGTGATGTATACGCTTTCGCCATTCTTTGTCCCAAAGTATCGCATTATCTGGAAACTTGAGGGAAAGAGCTCTTTAAAAGGTTAGATGAAGAGAAGAAGATTCCGTATTTCTTTTATTGTCACGCTTCCGAGTATTCCCTATGGTGTCTCACGAGGGAAAGTGAATGAGTGTGCCTAAACGGATTGCTAACAGCTAAACTAAAACGCTCTACTTCCCCCTCAGAGGATTCGCTCCTGTTTTTCCATTACAAATCCATCCACTTTGCTTTCCATTTACATAACTAAATTCCGGGCGATTTAAATGTGTTTCTCACTCTATGTCTGAACAAGGGGAGAGGCTCGGTTTTCTTCGAATTCTCCCTTTTTTAAATATGTTCTCCTTTATTGGGTTTTATTACTTTTAGCGTGTAATATGATGTAAATCAATATAAACACGTTAAAGTGAGCCTGAGTAAATATTTCTAAGCTCTGATTGAGTTAAACTGCCTCCAGAATGAGTTTCGTTTTGAGAGATTCTTTGTAAAATATTTTCGTAGAATATTCAAGTCTCTATCCCAAGTAGATTTCATTCAATTATCCATTTAATCAAAACATCAAAATACTTCTTAATCAATAGACATCCTGACACCTAATATTATGATAAAGAATCTCAAAAACTCACGTAATTTTTTGTGCGTATTTAATGGACAATTACTATCCTCCCGATTCCTAATCGGTGATCCGTCTGTTCTTGACGTATTCATATGCTCACCTTTGAGGATACCATCTGTGAATTCATATTTAATGAAAATCACCCTTTTTCTTTTATCAAATCCCGCATCAGTCATTCAAAGCCGTGCTCAGTCCACTATTTAGGGCGTTAATTGGTAATCTGAATGAAATGCCGCGTGCATTCGCAGGGAACATGGACGAGCACACCAATGAGATCCCCCTTTGAAAGAGTTGACGGATCCTAGATTCATTCTACGTGCGCACGCCTCAGTGGGGTGAGTTATTCGCCCTAAGACCATCAATTTTGATTTCCCTTCGCCGCTTCCCCTCAGGTAATCTGATGATGCATGTCGCTCCCAGATAAGTAGACGGGAAATTGAATGGCTTTCACCTCTTACCCTTTGATTTACGCCTTTATCAGTGCCTTTTTCCCAACCTTCCCTCCAAACCCTATCCCACCCACGCCCTCTTATCGCAGTTTAAGACGTAGTTTCGTAGTTTTTTGGATTGTTCCACGACCATAAATGCGTTTAGCCCATCTCCACGAGTACGTCGATCCATCATTCGTGTTGGGTTTACGAAATCCTCATACCTGGTGATGGTCGTGGGATCTATGACGTCGTCACAGTTCCGAACGGAAATGCAGAGGCGTTACGTTAAAGTTTTTTTATTGAGAGGATACCGAAAGGTGCGTTCAAACGATGTTTGGCTGAGGATAATATTAAGGACTGCGCTAGGGTTCGATGAAAGGTGATGGGAAATTATTCGAAGATTTATCGTTCGATATTTGAAGGTATAATTTTTTTCGTCCGTCGAGTGTATCGATGATGAATGACACTTTTCGTGATAAAAGAGTGTTTCAAAGGAGGTTATAAGGGGACATAAAGGCGATTATTTCCCGAAGATGAAGCATCCTCGAATGAAGTGATGATAGGAATGTGTCGGTTGGATAGGATGAGGAAGATAGTCCATTGAGGAATCAAATGGATTCACAATGCATCTGTCAGAGAAGAAAGTTTAATATTATAACCCTAACACTTCCTATTTAGATTCTAGTTCAGGATCGGTTATATTTGGGAAGTGGGTTATATGACTGCAAATATGATGTGTAATCACTGGATACATATCTAATAAATAAATATACTATGTACTGTTAGAATATCTAGGTTTTTTATTTAAATATCTCCAGAGATAATGACCGAGCTGCAAGTTTAATTCCTTTCGTCGTTCATTACTCCAAAATAAAAAAAATATTGTTTATCTTTCAACTGGAAACGCTTATCTTTTATATATACTCCCACTTTTTATGCGAATGAACCATCAAAATATCCTTCTATGCTTATGCCATTGGTTGTTGACATTAGGGGAAAAGTTATGCAGTCACTTCTTTTTTATCTGTATTATAGAGTCTTTTATCTTTAATTGGCCCCCTCGGTTTTTTCCTATGCATTAGTTATCAAAATTTGATGTTAATTCTTTTACCCAACGGTTTTTATACGTAATAAAAAGTCAGTCAGTCTTACATGACCTTAAATTTGACATCATTTGACTGATGATTTAACGCCGTAGCGATAAGTTTGTTCCATGAACCACGTTACAGATTCATTATGCAGAGCACACATGTTAAGTTCATTATGTCTGATAATTAACTGTTATCTCTGTTAAGTCACATCTCAGATTACTCTCTATTTAAGACTCAATGAACCGTTAACTCATCTGATAGTGCATCATTAGGCCATTCATCCCATATCCTCTCATCCGTAGATTAGTCAGTAGCTTTACGATTTTCAGTTGAAGAACACTTATCTTTATTATGTCAAAGAGAGAGAGATATGTTCAAATCTAATCGCAATTGACGCCTCCAGTCAGTTTGTCGAACCTTGCTATCACCGTATGTCCCATACGTCCGTCTAAAATAAATATAGACTGACATAATATACAGGGCCTTTAAAGGCACATTAAGATTATGTTTTTCCGCTATATACAGCTAAATTCAATACTTTTTGTGCATCCTAAGGCAAATGTATTCTTTCATTCATATGAAGTAATCCCCAAAATATTTTAAATTTACTATTATGTTAAATATTAATTTATTTTACATTGTTGCAATATATTTTAATGATTATTAAAAATTATGCTTCCCTAGTCCGAATTGCATTCGACAGTTGTTGTATATTATATAATATCGTTTGCGTAAATACAACGTAAACTTTCCTGTTAAAACTTCCGAAACCCTAAAATTTGATTATCATAAAGTGTTAGTATGAACTTTCCGTCGAAGATTATGGTTCAGTAGTTATTTTAGGTTGATCGATAAGCTCTAAGTATCTTCGTTTGCAAACTTAGACCTTACAATATTCTTTAATTCTTATTAACTATGTCTTTCATATATCTGTTGCACTATATTTTAGTAAACAGGGTCTTTTGCCTTCTATCAATAACTCCATGACAACTGATCCATCATTCTATAGATCCCCTTGAGGCACTTCTACCTTTCGTTGCCATCCGGTGTTTACCAAGTCATCCCTCAAAGCAGTGTCCCCATTGTTGAAATTCGGGATTTCCTAAGTAACCAAAGCCATTCAATTTGTTTTTATCCACTTTCTATATAAGGAAGTCTAGCGGTATTCTGAAGTCGCATTTCCGTTACACCGATATAATCTCTAATAAGTATCCGTTTCGCAAAGCGATTAGGTCATAGAGCTTCATCCCTTTATGGGATTTTGCTCGAAATCTTGTAGCGTTATGTATACCGCTACATCCGTGAAAGCTTTTTCTATATTTATGCTCTTTACTTTTGCCTGCGATACAAGTGTATATATTAGCTCGGATAGATTTAATTTACCCACTCAGTTTGTATGATTAAAGTACTATACTTATGTTGTTATTGCTATTTATAATTAGGAGTGATTTGGACAACTCCATTTTGTCTCAATATGCCATTAACTGGAGTAACAAACTGTATTTTCAAATAGAAATTCATTTTTAAATTTCAAATTCCTTTATTATTGCAATCGATTATGATTGAATTTAATGTTTACATAATTAATAATATAACACGACTTTTAAATTTATTTTTTTCTTCGTCATCATCTATCTTTTTTATTGATACATTCTTAAGACATTTCAAGAAAAAGCGATAAATATTGGGTTTATAAAGTCTAAGGAACGTATGAAGTAGTAAAGCATTGAAATCAATTCAAGCAATAACCAAATGCTGTTGATAAATGTAAAAACATCGTTCTTATTTAATTGTATGTTAATAACTATTTTTACCCTTGTCCAAGGCAATCATTGGTCGTTGTTAGGCATTTTAGCCAGTAAGGAATTCAATGGTATATCTGCATTAAGGTTGATGAGAACTTATTGGAACCACAATCAGATTGGGACGTAGAATAAAGTTGGAAAGTCTTAAGTCCTCCACTCTCGAACCCATGCCTTGATAATATTGTAACCTATAAAGAAAGAGAAACAACATTTTCGTGAATTCAAGTACAGCAATGAAATGGATATATTTTTCCCGCTACAGTAACAGTCAGTATAATACAGTCTATGAAGACGTTCCGGATCAGGACTCACAAATATTGCATAATGATGTAGTGAAATGAATCTATAACTATCTGAAAACATCAAACTGAATTATTCAAACGTATTGTAATAACTAACATGCCTTTTGGTACCTTTGTATAAGCCGCTGTGAAATAACGTCTATGTTTTTATGAGGTTCCTTGTTTACACACGCCCTAATCGCCTATTCCAAAGCTCTTAGATCATGCATTAACATTCTGTGCAGAGCTATGCTCTGTTTCGTAATCTCTCCCTTCTGTCGAAAACATCGGCTGCATAAGAACTAAAAAATACGCATTTTTAATCGCGCGTGAAGCAGAAACGTTTCCATGCTCTCATATCATAGGCCACTTTCAAAAACGTGCCGGTTTGGAATCGTTACTCTTTATTTCCTGCGAAAGCGTCATATGGCGCCTATTTTATTATCCATTAGTCCCTCGTAGCAGATGGCAGCGGAGAGAACAACGCGTGGCGGTTGCCCATTACGTGCGATGCCTATAACTGCCGTCGATACAAACGGCGGAAAGTGGTCGCGGACGACACCCGCATCCTCCACAACGGACGATAAGACACACTCCCATTCGAGAGATACAGAAATCAGTAACCTAAACGAACCCTGCGAGAGCTGCGATAGTTGGTATCAATGTTTCTCCAACCGTCTTTGGGTTTTTCAGGGACATTTGTTCAGGTTGACGTGCGACGTGTTAGGTGATGACGACTGGACAGACGGGTCGGTTGGCGTGGGATAGGCAGAAGGGTAACATTCCCTCAAACCGATCCCTAGTGTTCATGTTGATTGTCATTTTCTTAGGGTTGCTCGAATTTTTCAAATTCTACGATTGATTGGTTTCCTCGAGAGACAAATATTTGTTGGAATTTTCTATGGGTAGAATCTATGGGCCACCATTTTCGTCACACGAAAAGTATACCACATGCACCAGCGAAATTAAACACTTTCTAGGGGATTTAAGTTAGCATCTGTTGTTCATATGTAAAGAATTTTACGAAATCCTTGATGGTAGTTCAGATATACTCGAAATTTTAAGTCGAAGCAATTGAAAATACAAAGAAAATTGATTATTATGCTACCATAGGTGCGTTTTACGTCTGATATGCGAAGGAAATATCAATATTCAGTTAATTTTTACTGAATTTTGGATAAAGTCTACGAAGAACTCTATCGTTCATTTACACTAGTTTCTACATGTTTTAATTTACAGCATATGGACATCGTAACCTTTAGAAAGTATCGTTATTTACGTATTTCATAATTCCTTTGAGAGGCGTATTTGTAAAAAGCATTGATCCTTACGTAATCTAAATAGTCAATAAAATATATCGGAAAATTTTCCAAACGCTCAGTGCTGATAACTTTCAGTAGAATATCGTCAGTCATTACACATCTCCGAAGAGTCATTATTCATTCATTTACATCTTCGAAACGTCTATTCCGAAGAAAATTCATGTTAATTGCCTCAGTAAGTACCACTGTCATGAGATATCGATGCGTGACTTATGCATTTCGAGATAGCTTCTCAGGAAGTGTCGCTCGTAACCTCCCACCTCTGATCTCCGGGTCGTTACCCTCGTCACGCTCTTTTAGAAACAAACAAATAAATGACAATCGTGAAATACAGCCCCGAGAACGCCTTTTACGACACAAAAAGAATTTCATAAGTGTGTTATACCGGCGAACGCCCATGTTTTTCTACGGCGATGCAGTCGAGAATCTTATCCACGCATTCCATGTCTCAGCTCATTTCCTCCGAGGTCGCGTAAACTTCCAACGAATCCAACATTTCAAGTCGTAAAGATACGGAGTAGTAAAGCATGGTAAGGAAAGTCATGAAGAGCGCCGGTCATAGGAATGCTTTCTAAATGGGCCATAAGACGTTTCAATTGCTATTATTCTTTCAACGGGGAAGATACGCTCTCTGATTGCCAGGATGCGTAACTGGGGTTAATTTATATAGCTCGGAATGTGGGAATTTCTTTTATTGCATCGATTTTCAATAGGTTTCAGTAGAATTACTTGGTGACATTTTAATGGTTGGTAATGGCTGTTGGATTCAGCGAAATCAATGGTAGAAAACCGTATCTAGAGCTTGAAGCGGGTAAAATTGTGATGTCGAAATGTCTCAGTCTATTAGTGAAGCGAAATTCTATTACTATAATTGGAAAATAAGTTCGGATTTAGATTAAAGGAAAAGAACTTCATATAGTTTTCCTTATAGCTAACTTTTTTCATTATTATTCTTGACGATTATAGTTTATGATATTCCACTTTATTTATTTAAAGCGATGATTTATATCACAAATATAAGCCCATTATTATGCTCCGTAATTAGTTATATTTTTTGTGCTTTTATAACATCTATTTAGCCCTGCGTACAAATCGTTTAACCACTACGGATAGCGCACTTGAGAGTGATTATCTCGTGAATAAGGACAATCTGAATGAAATGCGAAGTGTTCAATTATTCCGTATAATGCATTTTAAATGAGCCTAAGTTAGGAACGAGCGGTCCGTTGGTCTTTGCCTCATCGCCCATTAAAAGCAGGGCAAAGTTTCTTAATCGGAAGGAAATACTCGTTTAGGGGAAGTTTTCGCTGCAGCAACAGTATTTGATAATGGTGTATAAAAAGTTCTGAAAACAGCGGATTTTGCTCGTTAGTAGAAATCTCGTTTCTGGGGAAATAAGGTGTATTTGCTCAATTGATGTTGTCTCTCTTAAAACTTTCTCTACGATGTGAAAGATAACCTAGAAAATATTTTACTGATTTAACCTTTATGGTAACATCCATAGAGAGAGATTTTTTGGAATATAGATAATGGCTTTCTAATTTTCTTGAAACACTTCATACCTGTTTCATTAAAAATTTTTGGAGTTGAATCTTTCTTTTATGTCTTCTTTTCTTTTGTATCTTTTAATTTTCAATTAATTAAAGAAGAGTAGGATATCGTAAATAGGCAAAATGAGCGAGTTTACTTTCATTAATAAAGCTCTGCATTTAACAATTCATTAAATAACTAAACAAGCAAAGAAAATGAACAACAAATAAAATCCCAGCATTTACCGATTTCGTTGAATTGTTTGTAGAAAGCTTTTGTTAAACAACAAAAGTTATTTTACTCTAAAGGGTATCCACTGCTTAAACAATTGGTGATCAGCCAAATACACTACATTCTTGAACGTAATTCGACAACATTATTGGAATCTACATTCCCCTTTTCACGCAATGTACATCCAAGTTTTGTTGATTTTGCATATCCTTCCATTGGATGACTCCTCACTCAATTCCTTCCAAAGATCACGATCGTATTAATCCAACTCTGAACGAGAATAAAAGACCTCGAGACGCGCCCTCTGTTTATAATCTCCCCTAGAGATTGAACACGTTATTATCTCCATTTATTTTTTCGATTGTCCGTGAGCGTAGGGAAACAAACAAGAGTCATAAACTTCCACGAAAGTGATTCGTTTTCCCGGTGTTTCGCAATTAGTCTCTAGGATCTGTCGTTCTAATGAACACGGGCGAGTGCTCGGGGACAGATAAATGAAGGGCGTTGTTTTTATTTCATAATATCTGGCTGTCATCCGCATATCGTCTCGTTGACCCATTGAATGCGGTCCCCTTCCGTGTCTTCGAGATCAAAATGACAAATGCGTCCTCAGGTGCTGCTACCACCTTTTATTTCTTACCCTTAAAGGTTTGCATTTATAAAAAACCGATGTCGCCAGGAGGTGGAAGCTGTACGGCTCACCTGTCGCCGATGTTTTCCAACTGAATATGTCTGTTTGACGAACTTCGCCGTTACCGGAAGCGATTCTGCTTTGTTTCGGATTCTCGATCGCACGCACAATGGGAAAATACGCGTCGAACTGGGAAGGCGATGCATTTCATTTGATGTCCGTGAATCCATTGAAATACATCGTCTGGATTCGTAATGGTTTTTTTGGATTAATTTTTTTGTAGTATGTTTTTCATTAACGTTCAATTTTTCTCAATTTCCGAGCTTTCACTTCGGCAAGACTTATAAAAGTATATCCATTATACTAAATAAATCACAATATTACTATATAGAGATAGCTCGAAAAATGGTTATTATATAGCTTGGCAAGTTTGAATCGGTAACGAGTTATTCTTTGCTGTATTAATAGACCCTGTTGAAAGTTATATAAACTCTAGCTCTTATTGACGAAAAAATTAAAGGATTGCATCTGAATAAATATCTTAATCTTTAATATTCATGCATCGTAATGATGCATGCATGAATCGTTTAGCATACAAAATGATCCCTGTGTTTACAATGGATGAATATGCTTACAATCGTCTTATTTTCTGAACTTTAATCCTCCTAACAACGATATTATGCGATGTTTATTACGTAGTTAAATTCCAGCTCCACCGAACGACCATTCCTTTTCAAACTCAACGCTTTTTGTCTCCAATAAATTGAGCAATTTCGAAGACCGGACCTCCGTCATAATTTGCCTTCCGAGAAACGTCTCCGTGCTTCATCACAAAGGAGTCATCCTTTCCCACACCCTCCGTAACACACCGTGGAAGTTATCTTCTTCCGTGGCACTAAAAAAGTGCGCAAACCCCATAGTTAGGTTACCGGACCGAAGAGGCGAGAAAATAGCCCTCCTCCCACCGAGGAACGGCCGACGGACATGCCCGAGGTAAATTATTCATGCCCTCACGGACCTTCGCGTGTTTTTTTAACCGCTTCCAAACGAGCGCCGACAAAAGTAAACTTCATGTGACGTCTTCACGCCTACTCAAATGCTCCATAGATTCTCCGTGGACGACCTCGGACGGTCTTCATGTGTGGCCCCGTGGAAATTCTATCCTTCCTTTCTTTTGCCCTATCTCTCCATTATCTAGCGTTCTTCGGCTCGCAACTTCCTCTCCCTAAGTGCGGGCCTCCGGAACACTCCCACATATGGGCGCTGCTTTTCCAAAAGCTTTTGAAGTGTTTATTGTGGCTTTTACTCTCCTCTCGGTTCACCAATGTCATGGCCGCTCTATGCTTCTGCGACAATTTACTTCTCACCCTCTGCCATAATCGGTTTAAAAGCAAAGAATAGGGTGGATGGATGATGAAAGAGGGTAGCCGACGTCTTCGGATGGATTTCCATTCATAAAAGAGAGGTGGAAGTAAGTTAGAGTTTGTTTCGTGCCGATGTGAGAGAGATCTCAACTGGGGCAGAAGTACACTTCGCACTGTTGCTCTGTTTAAAAGCTATTGAATAATCAGGACGCGAGCATGTGATGGGCTGGAAAGGAAGTGAATAAGTGTGTCTTATCGGAAGGGGGTGTAATACCGGAAAGACGTAAATCCGGTATCGATATCAGATATCCGGAAAGCTCCAGTCGTACAGTTAATTCCTCTTAATGAAGACGCTCATATTCTAAAATCGAAAGGCTGTCGGCAAATTGTATTATTAACCGGATATTGCTGTTCTTGTTCAAGTGAAGGACTACGGAAGTAAAAGGTAGACTGTCAATTATATATTGTGATTTCTATAACATTATTTTATTGGAATGAAATATCTATTATCAAAGTAACTACACAATTTACAAAAATAATTGATTTTTACCTCCTTTGAAACGAAAGTTGATAGTTTTATTTTAAAACTCATGTTTGGGTTTCTCATTTTGGACGTGAGTTCAAAATATACAAATAGATTGATAGAATCATGAGATCGTTCAAGATAGAGTAAATATTGAATGTTTCCTGGTGTGGAATAGAATTCGAAGAAGGCTTTGAATAGACGCATTTAAGGCTACAAATGAAGCTGGATATTTTGCGGTTTCCAAGGATAGTTTTCTCGCACAAATATTTCGACAGCTGGCAGTTCTTTTTTGTTGAGGGAGCTATAAAAATCTACAGTTGTTCAACTTATTTACTGTTAAAATTTCGTGGATACAGAGATTGTGTTCCTTATCGTATTTAATCCTCAATTCAATTATAGGAACTCAAACACCCTCGTCCAGTCTATATAACGATTGTCTTTTTGAATAGAAAACCATCATATTTGGATTTGAAAGTTAAACACTATAGATTACTGTTTAAGATGCTTTAGCTATCGCTTATCAGTTGTAATTATTTAAGAGTGAAATGTGTATACTTACTTTTAGATATTTCAATACAAATTATAAAATGCATTTGCGATTAGTTTGTATTTGGTATATCTAATGTTTTACGTGCATTAACAATTTATCACTGGCTTCACAGGCATTGTTATTTGATAATTGTTCGATGAAATATCTCGTCGTTATATACTCATATGTGTTTTATAGTTACCTCAGTCGGCATTAGAAGAGTATTTTGAAGAAATAATTTATTATTTTCTATCCACCCTTATCCTCAAAAAACTTCCAGTTTTTTTGAAACGAATACTTTCCAATTCCTTAACCAATCATATGTAAATGTTTTTAGAATTTCTTTTTATGAGTTTGTATGCATTTTTTTTATTGTTTCGTGTAATAAATTTGGCAGCTTCTCTTTTACCGTCTGTTCCATTTTCACTTTTTTTTCATTTTTCCTTTCGTTTTATCCATATGAGTCCATCTCTCTATTTTCTCAGCTTTTCTCGCACTGCTGCCGCTCATTATCTCTTTTTCAAATGTCTTATCGTCACAGCAACGTATCCTTCGCAACGTCAATCACAGCAAACCGTCCTTTCAACGGCGGTGTTGACCATTACGTATGCCTTTCCCAGACATATCCGACAGCCCTCTCTCACTTCTAGACAAACAAGAGAACTCGGGCTGTAAATAAGGGAACTCCGGAGCGAAAGTTGGTAAACCCCTTCCATTTTTCCTCCGTAGGAAATCTCGTTAGACTTCTGCAAAGTTTTCTCAGGAAGGGTTTGGATGGACGATAACCGCCTGTTCTCCGGAAGTTCATCCCGTGGCTTAAGGAGGGTATTATGATCTGAGGGACAGAGTTGAAAACCAGGGTTTCATGAAGGCTATTATAGAGCAACGATATTGCGTTTACCTTCTGAAAAACACTTTAGAGACACCATTAGGAGTCATCAAAACTGAGAGTAAAGTTCTCGCAAATAAAAGATAAATTCTATGGTGTTTTTACGCAAGATGTGAATGCGTACTTTATATGTTTACAGCAATTAAATAAATGCTTCTTCGTCAATGAGAATAATCTGTTATCTAAGATCATGTCCAACGTTTCTCGAAACTTCACTTCTGAAGAATCTTAATTCCCTCTAAAGGCCTGGTCAACAAACTTCTTCTTTCTAATTAAATCAATTTCTCTCGGACTATCTTCACGCCACATTAGCTCCTCCTTTCATTCGTACTAATTTCTTAGTTGCCGTCAACATCTAGATGAATTTCTGAATCGGTCACGGTATCTTGCTAATCTAATATTACTCTAATATTTTTAATCTTTTTGCTAAATTTTTTTAGTACTTAAAGAGTAGGCTTTCCAAGTATGGTTGTAGATAATGACGAAATATTTTTAGGGCGTTAACTTTAATGCTCGTTGTATTACTATTAATATTTTAATCGGAGTTTTTCAAATTATTCAATTCTTTCGCGATGAAAAATTGTCTTTGTATCCAGAAATACTCTTACTGGTGGCTTAATGATAAGGGAAGTATGTAGAATATTAAACAATTTCAAAGGACCTCAAGTCTTTACGGAGCAGATTTTTTATTGAATAATGGCTCAATAGATTTTAGAAACTAAGGGATTGACTCTATCAAAGATTTTCTTTCGTAAAATATAAAAAAAATTCCTTCAAGAAACCTTGTATCTGATGAAAAGTTCTATCCACCTATTTTTGCATTTTATTAGTTTTATTAATTCCCTTTTCATTTTCTTCCAATAAATACCGAAGTGAATTTGAGAACTAGATAGTAGATGGTTTAATTTCGCACCATGGCCCCCAGCCATAATCGAATCGAAAAACTAAAGATCCCTCCGACCGAGATAGAAATTCATACAATTTTACTTTCTGGTATTCCAAGATTCCAAACCGGGTTGTTATTTCGTTTGTTTAGAGCATCCGACTGGATATCGGAAGAGCCGGGTTCTAGTCCCAGTGCTGTCAGACAATAGGCCACCTAATATTCTCATCTATTTGCGATATCGCCTCGTAGCAATCCCCAATAACTCATCAAATTCCCTTTTCACTCTAGTTGCCATACCGAGCCACGAATTCCATTCTCGGAAATCTCGGATTATTTCTTCCCACGAAATAATAGATTTACGAATTGTCTTTGGACATTATATTATCGGAGATATGACAGACGCTTCAGGGTTTGAGTGTTTAGAGAAAGGGGTTTCGAGTCGTTCAATCGCGGAGGAATTTTATACTCTTAAATTTTTACGATTTCTCTCAGAATTCCTATTTTGTTTCTTCCCGGGTTACTGTGGCAACGTCGCTCTCTTTCTGTGGTACGAGATGAAGAGGGAATGGAAACGCGGTGGATCTATTTTCTTCATGTCCTTTCGTACTCACAGTTTAATTCAGGTCATCATCGGAGAGGTCAGTTAATTGAACCAATAGAAACCGCACACCAGTGACGAGTGGATGCAACGTTCTTCTCCTGAATCCAACCGAAAATATTGTGACGTATTATCAACATAAAATACAACAAACGAGTATAAGTAAAATACTATTTCTAGAAATCAATAATCCTTGAAACTGAGCCTTTACTAGATATCATTGGAAATAGGTATTCATTCTATTATTATTTCGTTTTCAGATTTAACATACTTTACTTTCTTTTGAGTAAATTTTCTCTCCTGGTAATTCACGTCGTTATACGTAATTAATGAAATATAATAGTCGTTATTAATTTAAGAATGTAAATGAATATAATTATTATCTCTAACACTCGTCATGTTATGGCTGAAAGTTCACTACGGTTACCTTGTGAAATTTAACTGCCGTATATAAGTAATAAAAACAACTTTGTACATTTCCACAGAAAATTGTATTTCGCGACCGGTTTCGTAATATGAAATTACATCTTCATATTACGAAACCGGTCGCGAAATACAATTTTCTGTGGAAATGTACAAAGTTGTTTTTATTACTATGGCATTCCACGAAGTCACGCCTTCTCACATTGATTTCGCCGTATATAAGCTAAAATTTAAGAGATACCTTTCAGATTTATACTTATTTTCAAATCAAGAGGTGTTTCGAACTAGTTTTACGGAGTTGTATTTTAGCTTAAAAAGATACAAACTGACGTTTGACGTTTCCAATGGAATGGATAGAATCAGGGAGGGGTTTTCCATGGAATAAGGGTGAAAGTGGCTTACATTCTCTCTCCTTTCTTGTCCCATTCTTCAGTGAGGGTTAAAAGTCAGTGGATACGAAGGATTTTGTTTGCCCTTTTGAGGAGAACAAATTGACAGTCTTTCATCCACTAGGTGATACACGTTTAACTTTGGCTATAAAGACGTTGAAAGGAATCGGTAAAAAATACCCTTTGATAAGGTGGAGAGTGTTTCGAGCTGTGTAAAGGTTTACCCAGTGGATCTCTTCAAAGGTCCGTTTTCCGTGTTCTTTAGGATAAAGTAGTTTTTCTACTGAGTCAAAGTAGGATTCGGTGTGTCGAGGCAATTGAGCTTTAGAAACGCCTTTTGGTGCTGAAAATAGTGTACCTGTGGAAGAAGAGAATGCGTACCTTCCTCTTTGTGTTCCAATGTTTGGATTATGAGCTTCAAAAGGTATTGACGTCGTACCCTTAATCGGGAATATTTACGAAAAATTCATGCTTTAATTCTGATCAAAAGGCTGCAGATCCTTTAAAGGAAAAGTATGATTGAATAATTTAACAGCAAACGTACATTCTGTTAATACTAAACTAATGCATTGGTTCCCATCTCCCTTCGTCTGTTTGTTCAAAAATCTTGATCGGAGCAAATAACATAGTCACCTATGAACCCTTTTACATTCTGTTTCTATCATATCTCATTTGCATGGTAAATAATTTTAGAATAAAAGTAAATGTCATTACTTGGAAAATATTTACTTTATATCCCCAGTTTTCATACGTCCCATTACATTAGCATGTGATATTTCATTGTATCGAGGTATTTAGTCACACATATAGCTTCACATTTCTACTGTATTCCAATTTCCATCAACATGGAGTTGTTATCATAAACTCTTAAGTTTGAAGAATCCATAGATTATTTAATCGTTGATATTATTAGTAATATAACGCAGATGCTTTATATTTAATAATTACAAATTTTAATAGAAACTGTCTTCATTATTTACAGTTTCTTCATTTCTAATTTTATCTTTATCACTGAAAAATACGTGGATTTAATCTACATCCACTCTAAAGTAAAAGATATAAGAATTTTTTATTTAAGCCAATCATTCCTTATTCGTTGCACGAGTGTGCATGTATGCTGCTCACATTTTCTAATCGTAAATATATTTCGTTTATCATTAACCATTCCCTCAGTGGTAAAAAGATCATATCGTGAAAGTACTTCGGTTTTCCTTTTCCCCCATCAGAGTGCGTTATCTCTGCTTCAACTCAATTATCGTAACCGTAGTCTGGGACGAATCCTCTGGAGAGAGTCTCCTTTTATCTAGCAAAGTCAGCGGGACAAGTTCATCCCACCCTTTCCTCTCGATCTTCCAGTAAATCAGGTGAGATTAGGATTCGCTCTTTTGTCCCAACTTAACAAGGGAGGTGTCGCCCGAGGCGAGTCGCTCTAGGCGATCGGGACAAGATTGGAAGCCGTCTTCAAGATCTCTGTTTATTAGGGAAGTTTTGCTCTGTGAGGATGTTCGCGGGTGAGCGAATTATGATTAAAACACCTTCCGCTGTTTGAGACCCTTCGCACTTCCATAGCAGGAGGAATCATTACGAACATTCGGAGGGAAAGTGAAAGTGTTCCCTCTATCATCCTCACGTAATTATTAGGAGTTCCTTTCGCTGGTTCGTGACCTCAGAGTTTTTGATTATTAAAGAGTTTGAAGAGAGTCTAGGGATATGCTGCCACATCAGCTACGGGCTTGAATAGTAAAGGATTATTCTTTCTACAGTTTGGTATCCACTTGTCAAGGTATGAGTATCTTACTACCATTTTTGGATCGATTTTTGTATTTCATTTTACTGTTCGTAATGGAGATAAATTGATCTTAAATTTCGAGTAAATTGTTTCGGACTTTTACGTGGTACATACATATATGCTATATACGCCGATAGTTTATTAGTCGTATTTTTAATGAGTCGGGTTGAATCTAGAACCAGTTCTTGCTATATAGAATGAAGGGTTTCTGACTCAAAATACTACAAGAGATTACTGTAACCAGAGTTTAGAAATGCCTGTTACTCTCAATTTGCGTATTCTTTAGTAGTTACTTTTTAATTCCACGTCAATATTCCTCGCAAATACCATTTCAGAGAAATTTTCAACCCTGGAATACCGCTAGAAAATAGCGAAAGGCTAAATTAAAGATGCCTAGGGAATTAATATCCTTGGAAACATCCTCGGTGGAAGCTGCTGGAGAGAATGAATAAACATTCCTCACCCACCGGAGAAGCAAACTCCCCTCAAGTTAGCACATCCTTCTCGTATCAACCATTCTATGTATTTATGAACGAGGAACGGGACTCAAAAGCGTTTTATTTTCGTATTTCCGATGTGTCCTTTTAACACCGGAGCACCCGAGGTGTTAATTCCGACTCCCTTCTGAGGGTCAACCCATCGGAGTTTGAGGTGCTTCCATAAATACGAGTTGCCCTCGGGTGTCGCTTTGATCATTTCTTTTCGGAGAACTATAGACGCATCCTCTTAGCGTTCACAAAGGAGCCGAGTTGAATTGCTCAGAGTTCTTAGTACGTAAGCATCCTTCGAGCACATATTGTATACATCAATGAAGATGTACAAAAGGAGAAATTTACTAAGATCTCTCGTTAAAGAAGGAGATACGTGCTAAGAGTAGATTTGTGTAGTTGAGAGCTCGGCGTCCGGAAACTGGTAATAAAGAAATTAAAGCCGTCGAAAAACTCATTCCTTATACCTCTATCGTTTTGAATTGCCTCATTTTTTGGTTTCATTTTGGTTTTAATAGTTTGTTTTAATGCTAGAGATGCTTTCATATTTTCTGTTAACGACCCTATCATTTTTTAAAGATTTTATCCATTTATTAAAAAAAAACTGAAAATAAATCGAAATGTGTTTGAGTGATATTAACTAAAATTAAGGAAAATCCACCGGTAAATGAAGGAAAATTTTATTTTGAAATCGTTTTTGTACAAGCGTATATAAAAGTGCGCGTATTAAAAAGCATTCGATATCTAATGATTTATTTCGTGTGAAATTTATATGATGATTCTAAGATCTACAGTCGTCGAATAATGTCAAACAATCATATCTTATTGATACAATTTTCACTAAGATGATAACGTGATGATTAAATTGAAATTAGAGGGATAATTGAACAATTTGCTATGGATTTTATGCTTGCTCTTTTCTATTTCCAATTCTTAGCCTCAGATGTTATTATTTGTAACGTGTTATTTTGAACCTAAATGTACTGCAAATTCATATCTACACGTACATTGTTCCGCAAAACTTTATTACTCTTGATAAGCGTATTTTTCGCGAAAGTAGTAATGATTCACTCTTGGACTAAGAATACACGTACAGAAAAATATTTTTCCCTGATCCAGTCGGTTTTTCACGGACTAAACCTTTAAGCGATATATTTTTAGCATCTTCTGTTCCTCATTTCCACTTCTTCCGTAGGCGAACCATGAGCCCTTCCCGGATTAAGGCCTCACGTTTCCTCGCATTATTATGTCCACGACGTGCGGATCCCAAAACAGACGCTAAAACAAAAAGACGTCTTTCCCGGAAGCGCATAATGAGTTGGCACTTGCCACGAAAACATGCTCAATTCCGAACGCGTGTTCTGCCATTCGGAGGTGAAAGTGTGCGGGGGAGCGGCCGTCTGCCATCGGATGCGTCACGCACTAAGTGTTTCCCACGAAGATGTGTGCGGCATCAGTTTCTCGCCATTGTCTTTCGCATCCGGTCGAAAATCGCTTTTAGTCATCGTGTAAAAACCTTGTAGAAACCCATAATGTGCCTGTTTTACCTAACGGAGGGCCCATGAACGGTAACCTTTAATTCCTCATCACTGACCCCGCCTTTTTTCTGTCGACCCTTACTTAACAGCCCCATAAAAGTAATTCTCCATGGCCTCAAACTTATGAGTTAAGATAATACTATACTTTGATGTGAATTTCTAATTCATTCTTTTACAGACTTAAATAACGATCCCTATTCCCCCTATTATCCTGTTTTGGGATATGAAAAGACTTGTTCACACTTTTTGATTAGTATCGAACGCTTTTTGTTTCCTATCTATGGCTTTTAAAGATGAAGTCGATGAAGGGAAGAAGTAAATTTTGCCTTTCGAAAGTAATTGCATCACTTTTCGAGATAATGTAACTTTGAAGGTAGACTATCCCATGCCCTCAATTAGAGTGGATGTATTGGTCCTCCTGAGAATTATGTATAAAATGATCTTTAAATTAGGGTTGCCTATTGTATGCCAGAGAAGTTTTTAACCTTCGTTAATAAATTTTACTTTCTTTTAAACTGTTCCCCTATTCTTGTGGTAGATGTCATTGGTAGCCTTTTACGATGTTTCTACCGAATGCTATTGTACAGTTAAAATTCTCTTGTTATTTAATAAAATATCTATTTTTTTAAATATGTAAGTTCATAAATTAATAAGCTGCTGGCGTTTAGTAATATTATAACATCATCAGTGAACACGTTTTTTCACATCTCCCTATATGCAACCTCTATCCTAGGACAGGACTCAGCTATTAGATAATCCATATCTATCGGCTTTCTCAACACGGATGGGTTATCCGGTCTTCCTCGATTCCACGCACAGTCTCTTTCTCAGAATACAATCCGAGTCGTTTTCTTCAAATGCCGCCCACTTTCAATCGGCATGAAAGCAAACAGAATTTGTTTGCGTTTTTTCTCCTCTCTTCGGCAAAACGTCTTCCGATAACTTCGCTTTTTTTCAACAGGTGCTCTGTATAAGGCGGTGCGGGGGCGAGGCATATCTCGGAATGCGGTTGGGTGGGCAACAAAAAGAAGAAGAGATACGGAAGGACGCCGCTGAGTGGGTGGTTTGGGCTCCTCAGAGGTCAGATGGACCCAATCCCGTACTTTCCCAAACTCTCTTCTCGGAGAATCGCTTCCCGTTTCGCACTTGTTTTCCTTCCCAACATCGGCTATATGTACATCGGCTGAATCCTTTCCGCGTACGTCTTTTACACAATTCGATACCCTTTGTTCTCCCTCTCTTATTTGTTTTGTTTGAAAAAGATTGGATTGTTCATTTGAGGACGCACCCAACTTTTGGGTCGTGAAGTATTGTCTCCCCACAACTTGTAACCTATCGGTTTGCGTTGCTATGTACCGTTAAGCGATTGAAGATGTGGTTCCTGTTACCGAAATGGAAGAAAAGAAAGTGTATTTATTAATGCTGGCTTCTTGGTATTTTAATGTCCACGTTGGATCTGATAGCACTGGTTTTTCTTTCGTCCGTCGTTAGGGTTGTTACTCTTCCGTATATTCTTCAGTATGTACTTCCGTATAATGCTTTAACTTTAACCTATCCGTATTTTATGTCTACAGTTATTGATCTATAATTGTTATCTTTTCTTTCTTTTCATTCTGTTACTAAAATTATTTGTATTTTATTTAACATATCGCGTGGAATAAGAGGTCTCACTTTCCATTTATCCAAAGTAGGACCTAGATAATTCAGCGAGAGAAGATAGATTATAAACATTTTATGGAGACGGTTTGTAGACACGTTTTAAATACCCTAGTAAGTACATATAATTCCCAAGAAACACTTTGAAATCTCCTCTTACCTATTTCAGTTTTCGATCACTCTCGCAATATATCTATTTTAAAATATGAATATCGATAACGGATTCAGAGAAGGTCAATTAAAGTTTTAGGTACCTAGTACTCGTTTCACATATTTTTGCTCCCAAAAGTTACCCCAGGTGCAGATGAGGGTAGGTTTCTATTTTTGTCAACACATACACACTCCTTTAGCGTAAAATAAACTTTTATGCTTATGTTTTATGTTTAAATTTGCATCTTTATCCCAGAAGTTTGGCTCTTACAAAGTGTGCCGCGCAGTTATTTTTAGTCGGCATGCGTGCAGGTACTCACTTCTTCCACATTACATAACTTCACCTGCTCTTCCCATTTCCTTTCCCACTCTCTCCCTTTCCTCTTCTTCTCCCTTATAGAGCGTGCCCCACAGTCTGCATTCCGTTATTCGCCATAACCCTCGATAAGGTCTCGACCGGAGAAGATGCCCAGAGGAGAGAAAAACGCTTCTTTCCCTCGAATATGGATCGCTTTCGCACCGTCATTTGTTTTAATCCTCACCCGTTCCATTTTTTCCTCCTTTTGGGGAGGGCAACGTGCTTGCGAGGGAGTTAATGAGAGGATGGGGCAAAGAACGGTACAGCGTTGTAACGCCGATGTTTCCGGGCCACGGTGACCCACTGATACGCCGCTTCTGAGGTGTGTTCCAACGAGGATTCGCTCAGGTTGACGCTTTCAGATCCTCCGTCGCAGCTGAGATTTTCAAACGACTAATTTATTCATATAAGTGGATCTACCGCTGCTGATTGACCTTCTTCACGCTAACAATCGAGGAAATGAAAGTTTCTTGTATTTGTTTTGAACTTTCCGTTTCCTTTGTTTCTGTCATTGAACTCTCTTCTCTAATTGGAAAAGATTCACAGATATATGTAGGTGGGGAGATTGCTTCGAAAGAAGGAATACATTAATAATGTATATCCGAGATGTATTTCAGATTTAATGTGTCGTTAATTTATTTTGATGAGCGATGTAAATTGGGGATAAAGATTTTAGAAATGGATTTATATCGCTTTTCATTACTTCTTCATAACTTCTGTTATTATGTCTTAATTTATGGATCTTAGGTTTTATTTTATGAGTTATGGGATGTTATTTCTATTATGGATTTTGTTAATATTTCATTTAAAATTCTTTGTTAATGATTCAATATTATTAACTTTCTTGGTTGTATTTTTAAATCTAAAGAATCATATTTTATATGTTTTTTGTATTCTTTTTCAGAACAGATACTTTTATTATGGCAAAATTTGTGAAATTACATGGAAATTATGAATAGTTGCATTACCATAATAGTAAATAGTTCCGAGAAAGTTTTCAAAACTTCAATAAGTACTTTTACGAGAGTTGGAATGAAAGTAATATTCTAGAACTCGAAAGACATTAATGCAAATCGGAGCGTAAAAGAAGAGGTACTAAAGAACAGACGTCCCACGCCATTGCATAATAAACCCTTCAACTGTCGAAAACTCTTCTCAGTTTTCGAAGTGACTCGTGGATCTAGTTAATGATTTTGAACTATTGCACCCTTCTATTTCTTTGAGTTCATCAATAACTACTTTAGAACGTGTCTGTCTTGATTTCTCTTTTCAATGGGGAACACCCACTGAATTCTTCCTACCCCTTTCACTTCTTACGTTCAATCCTCGCATTCCAGCATCGCATACCATCCAGACATCTATTTCTCGCCCATTCTGTTCTCATGTTCAAACCATCTCACCATTCCGGATTCCTAGGCTTTCAGCTTAGGGTCATTCATCAGCCAATAACCATAGACCCTGACCGACTTCCATCATCGTACTCAGCTACCCTTGATTTATAGTTATTGGAATCCACTTCAGTATAAAAGCAAGGTCCAAGGAGAAGTGTATTCAGTAGGGTTTTGAATACTCTATAAAGTTTAAGAAGTCTCCCTGAAGAAGCTTAAGTTTATTATTTTATTGTTTGGCTGTCGGTTAATCCTACTAAATTATTAATGAACGGTTCAAAGGTTTTAAATCCAGAACAAGCATTTCTTTAAATACTTGATCATTATTCTTTTTATTTGTAATTTTAAATATGTATAGTGCTTTGAACATTTAATTAATTTTGTTATCTTTCTTTCACAGGTAAGAATCTTCTGCGTTTTTCCTACTTCTTCCTATAAAGTAATGTGCGACTTCTATGGAAAATGTGAGTAATTAGTAATTAATTTTATGAAAAAACTCCGACTGAAGTACATGGATTAAACTTATAAGCTTCTTGATGCAGGTTGTAATGTTTTGGTATCCATCTATTCATATATTCTCTCGTATGAGTTATGAATAAAATAACATTCTGTAAGTTTGAAAAAATTCGAAATTTTATTCGTTTCAGAGGTCTATCTTCCCTTTTCTCTAACAAACAAGATTTAATCAAAAATACCTCCTTTAAGTGAAATCAATTAATCAATGATTTCAGCTTTGATGTAAGGATATTCGAAATAAAATATAAGGACTGTTTCTATTATAAGTATTTCGCGAAGGATTTCACTAATGGCATTTTATATACTCTTCATTTAATTGGATAGTCAAATGCGCAAATTTTTTATGTATTTCTTGAGTATTTTATTAATTATATATTTCTGAATGAAGAATATTTATTAGAGATTAAAGTAAGCCAAACGTTATAATCTTGGCTTTCAAGATTAGTTGGAAGAAATTTAGTTCTTGTACGAAAAAGATATGTATCTGTAGAATATGAAGATATATATATTTGCGATTTTGTGGTATTTTTCGCAAGAATCCTGATTTTCACGAGTCTACAATTTCGCAATATTGCATCAAAACAGCATACCGAACGTAATGATTTGGAAAGTTCTCTAGTTCTTCAATGGCAATAAGAGAAGAGGACGGAATGCAATCATCAAGGAAGAATAAAGAAGATGAGCTCCGGATTAAAGCACGACGCTCGTCAGCAACGAGGTCTCTCAGTTCCATTTTTCATCGACAAAGATCGTGCGGATATGACTCCATCCCGAAGCCATCGCCTCTGAAAAAGGAGCGAATCCTTTGAAAATCCGTCTGCAATAACGCGGAGAGAAGTGCATCAACGTTCGCTGGTCCGTCGCCTCCTTTGAATCCATCGCCCACACAAAAGATTCCATTGTCTTCCTCCCACTTGCAGCCTTGGCGATTGGGCGTGTGAAGGAAGAGGAATCCTCACCTCTGGTGTGCGGACAGTTAAGATTGTAAATGAAATGAGTAACGGGACGGCGGATAAATTGGAGCAATTGCCGACACGAAATGGCGAAACGAACGGTTTATTGAGGGGTGAAATGAAGGAGGTGATTTTTCATGGGGAGATGCGTTAGGAATAATCCATCTGGCACTGTCTTGACGTATTCTTTATTAAAGAAATTTTTAGAATCAATAAATTAAATCGGTACCGTTTACTTTGAAGTTTAATATTAATTATGCCATCATTAAAAAGGTATTTGACTACCTTAAATGCGATCAGAATTTGTTCTTGGAATATTGGAGAATTTTGCAGAAATTATTTTTCTTTATTTGTCCAGTTCTTTGGTTAATATTTGCTAATTGCTTTATTAAGGACTGAATGAGAAAGTATTTTACATTTCTAGAGCATTAATCATTGCAATTTTAGTAGAACTAATCAATGATGAGCTCGATGAACAGTATTAGTACTACAAAAATGTATTTGACAAAAACACGAACGGTTCTAAAGGTTCTATGCTATTTTACGCTATAATAATTTATATTAAAAGTAATAAATCTTTATGATATATTTGGAAAAACACAGTAACCAGCATTATAAAACTACCAAGAATATTCTTGAGAAATTTCTTTATACTCAGAATCCAATTTCATCTCCACAAATGTTGGTTCTTATTGAATGTCTCTGCTTGCAATACATAGGATTCGTATGTTCCAATCGTCTCACAGAACGGTATCCTATCAGTTTAGCCATCCAGAGAGGAGTTCGGTTTTTTCACCTGCAGCGTCGTTCTTATTTCGCATCCAATTCTATCTCGCTCCATTTGCTTCTTTTTTTTTTCTTCATGGACCTCTCCTAGTTTCCAATAACCCACCCTTTCATTTCCCCCAACTGCTTCACCTTTGCCCTACGGTGTACTCCCCGCGGAATGACGCAATCGTGTTCACCTGCCCTCTCCCAGTGACCCTACACCAGTCCAGACTCCTAAGGTACCGTTGGGACCACGTCTCCAACTTCTCTCCGGTCTCTTCTTTCTTAGCCACCCACTCCCCCCACGTTCATTCACACTGCCTGCGCGTACGAATTCCTCCCTTTACTTCCCTTGCATATTTTAGCGTCGCTTTCACAAGCCCCACGCCGTTGTCTCGTAAATATTTCCTCGGGGCGCAAAATTGGCGTAACGCAGACATAAATCTCTCGGGAATCTCGGTGACTAGAGTTTAGCGTCCGAGGGCCGCAAATTTGGTCTCCCCCATGTCATTAAAACGAAGGTGTTTTTTTGCGGCGAAGATGAAGTCGTTTGTTGCTGATTTGGTGAAAGCGAGGGGCTAATTTTATGTTCCAGATGCGGTTTGTTTGAAGGAAAGATGTTGAGAAGGTAATGGAACTATACAAACGATGTTATTTAATCGTAATATCTAAACGTATAATACATTAAAATATAAATAGAGTATTGAATTTTGAAAATGTTTCTCCGTTGCCATGGCTACTTCGAAGGAACCGGTACTTTCTTTCTTCTTTTTCCTGGTACCGCCAAGGTATGTCTTCATACCGGAAGCAATTTATTTCCGCACCGCTTAATACAGTTCAAGCGATAACTATCTGCAAATCAAAAGCTGCGTTTTATTATAATGAAGTCATTATTTCATGTCTAGAGCAGTCGTAATTGAAAACAAGTAGACTGTTGACCAATTCCGTCGTTTCGAAATCCCTCAAATTGGGTTCCCGTCCTTTCCCATCATCTTATTTCCTCCACCCACAATTCCATTCCACACCTTTTTTCAATCAAGCGAAACTCGAGGAGATGCTCCCACGGAATTCGGTCTGAACACCTGAGACTGGACCTACGGAGGCTGAGGAGGATGGGTTGGGAATAGGAGAGAGATGGATGAGGGCGCGTTTCGGATGATTTAGTAGATAATAAAGCACGTGAAGCCGACTCTGTTTTATTGATATTTGAAAGAGTGGAAGATCTATTTCTTCCGAAATTAATGGACGAAATTATCAGCTTGCCGGAGGGGATATGGGAAGAGGTTCGGCTTTTGATCCAAAGATTGAAACCAGAGATTCTAATAGGGATTTATGTGTTCGCAGATGAATATATAGAAGTAATAATAATAATGATGCAATGATATGAGACAGTAATTATAAATAGTGTATACTAGCTATAATTTATTTTAGTTCTTACTGCCAATACACTATTTTTGTTAAACACATTATTCATGTCCCAAATCATTACAAATAACCATCATTTATAATTACTTTTAAATACGATACGTGTATTAGATGTTTGTTCATTTCTCTATCGTTCTTTTAAATACTTTTACGTAAAATAGCCACTTGCTGTTTCCCGTAATTTTAAATTAAATAACTGTCACTGCTATAATTTGATTTCTTCATTTAGAATAAATATCAACTTGAAAGTTGTTGTGGAATTTAATAATTAAACAAACTGAATCAAACTATTACTCTGCGTCTTCTGACGGCACATGTACATGAAATTTGACGATAAATCCCTAGATTTGGAAAATAGTATATAACATAAAGATCCGAACAGACGGTTTTACTCGCTTCTTTATTTTTTCCTTCCTTTCATAAAGGCTGCGAATAATTTATGACGTAGATAGTCATCACCTTCCTTTTGCAGAGAGCGTGGAGATTGATAAATCTTCTGTGGGAGTGCTCAACAATAGGGAAAAGAGATTGATTTATCAGCCATTTTGGCTCGTAGCCTAAAAAGAGGAATTCTCGTCGCCCTTTCCTACTTATAGGAAAGAATAGGCAGATAAGGGAGGCGGACGAAATTAAGCCGTTTTGTCTTCCGTATGAAGTTCGGAACTTTCGAAGAGGGATGGATCAATCTGGAACTTTTCGTCCACTCTAGACTTCGCTAACCTTTCTTGTTTACCTCCTAGTTCTCCAAACATTCAAACGGAAGACTTTCTTTGAGGAAGAATTCGCTCATTAATGGCGTCCCTCGAGAAAGTTTAGAGCTGCCGTAACGATTTAATCGCTGAAATTCTCCCCTAATACGTGTTTAACGAGTTGCTTCGTTTGCTCCTTTCTTGATTCACGTATTTTTCTTCATTGTATTAGTTTGCTCTTTCGTTTAGGGTTTATTGTAATGTTTTCGCGTGTAGATAGAAGTGTTTTCTCTTAGTTTACCATTGGTTGGAACTAATCATCGATTATCATCGAACTTATGTAGTATGTCCTAGGAGTAACTATCGTATATAATTACATATATTTTGCATGTTTTTAAAGATGATTGGCATAGTAGACATGTGCTAAACTGCCGAGTAATACGGTTTAATTTTGTTTTATTTGTGTTTATTATCGTTTTTCGTGATTTATCGATTCAACGATGTAACTATTTGTTTAAGTTTTTCATATACTAATTATAAATATCCATCAGTGAAATCTTACCCTGTCTTGTATTTCTAAGTGAAGAGTGAATTTAAAAGATAATGATAACAAACTTTTGCCATAATGTAATTTAGATCCACATCTGATAATTCATCAGATATTTTTGCTTGATAATATTCATATATTTAGTATATTTGTGGAAGTGGAAGTTCTTCAAAATTTCTCATCTTCAGTAGTAGTTAATCAATACAGTGCTACTTAAAATCCGCAAGAAGTTCTTTAACACTTCTCTACAACAACTCGGTCAGCAAGTATTTAATTGGAGTATAAGCAAAGAGACCTCGCTGGTAGCTCTCTCCGAGCCCAAATGTTGGGCATCTCTCCGTAGATGAGTCAGATAATGGATAGCTCACCACTAATGACGTATCATTTCGTTGGTTCAACTGCCCATCTCTCGATTTTGTGGAGGATGAAAAAAGGAACACTTAGGTAATGAAGCCACCGTTCCTAGAAAAACCTTTTCCTATTACGCTGTTAGGGTGAGAGTATGGCGCGATTGGCCTAATAGCATTCACCCACCATCGAAGAACCCTATGATAAGTAAACAGTGCTGTCCAGCGGCAGGCGACCCTCTGTCTAAACCTTACGCGTTTAAGCAAACGGATTCTGCTTCTCCCACTTATGCACTAAGGAAAATGAAATAATGAAAGTGATATTTCTCGTTTAACGTGATCTGTCCTATTTTCTTAATTGAATTCCAGTGTGAGATACACGATGGAAAGTTCAGGGCTGGATTTCAACCTTGAAATCCTAAATTATGATGATTGAAAGGTGATAGTATTTAAACCGTAATATGGCTCATTTGGTCAACAGTATAATTATCAATTTTCATTCCCATTACATAATATATTTTGCACTCACGAATATGTTTGTGCATCAATCGAAAAAATTTTGATTTATTGTAATGTAAATGATAGATATAAATTCGATTCCAGCAGATTTTTACTTTTTCATTGCTCACTTTAGTGTTTAAAAATAAAATTATTTATGATTCATTTCTTATAGACCTACAAATCGGTTACAAATAATGAAGATTTATTTAAGCTCATTTTATAAGGTATTATTATTCTTTATATCTATTGGATTCCGCTCTTGCAATATATATGTAGAATCACGATAAAGAAGTCCAGTTATTATTAAGATCAATTAATCCTAAATATGAACGAATACGAAATCGAAATAGTATATATCTTAGGATAATGAATTTCAGTCTAAATGGTGCATAGACAATTTTTTGCATCGTTCCTTTTTATTTCGAGCATAACTACCTCTGCGCTTATTCAATAAGCAAAAAAGAACAATCAGGCACAAGAAATAGCGGTTTTCATTTTTTGTCCAAGCTCTCGGATGTTTATCTTTCCTCTTGAGTTCGCTTTCCACCCCATCGAATGTAACGGTTACTTCGGACCCGGTTTTCTTTTCGGTTATGCTTCGTTGACTTGACGACAGAGGCCTCAAATCGCGTACATTGGCTATATTTTCATTCGTCTCGGGGAGACACGTGAGGAGAAATTGCACAATTCACGTACGAAACACGCGGACGATTTTTCACGAACCCTTTCAGTTAAACGAAAACTTTTGTCCGATGCGTCCGTGAAAGTACCTTTGATCGTATGCAAATCTGAGAGCGTAGCGTTGGTCTTAAGAAGGTTCTAGGAAAACCAACCCCTACCGGTATTCAAATAGGATCGTAAGGGCTTGTGGGAACGCTGGACAGCTCCATCCAACTCCTTTTCAACTCACCTCTTGTCATCCAAGTCTCTTTATCCTAGAACACGTGTGGTACAGCGCGTATTCATAGTCTTGTCGGTAAGGAAGGTTCTAGTACCGAGATGCTTGCATAACGTCTACGATTCGTAAATGGAAGAAGGAATATTTATCTTCAAGAAATTTTTATATTAGAAATAATAGTAAAAAAAGGATAATGTTTTTATTTAGTTTCGAACCTTAGATTCTTGATATTTTACTCACTTTACTGATAGAATTCGTATACTAGTCTTATATAATAAGAAATTCTGGAAATTAATTTTAGGTGACATTTATCAGAAACTTTTGAATTATACGGTTTTATACTTTAAAAATTCAACTTAAACTTTATGCTTATTATTTATTACATTACGCTTTATAATTCGATTTTAGAAAATTACCTTTACTCATAAACCACTTGCAATTCCGGTTAAAGTTTCGATTAAACTTAACCAAATGTCTAATAAATAGTAATCTGTAATGAAACGAGATTATTACGTATTATAATCGATAAAAATTATATTTACTCTTTTCTTTATCATAAGCTACTGTTTTCTTGAATTTAAGAATCAATTTCATTGATAGATTGAAGTTTTATCAATATCAGTATATAATGGTTGCCTGAATGACTCCTTGGACGAGGAGAATAAATATACCGCCGCACAGTGGGCTAGAATCGAAAAAAGCTGGCCAAAAATACAAAATGCGTTTTTTTGAGTGCGGACTTTGAAATTTCGCATGGTAAATCTCAAATAAATTCTGCATCGACTGTTAAAGTCATTTGACTTAGTTCCCGCGCAATTAAGTTTTACAAGGGGTCAAAGTTGACCAAATTTCGGGAAAAACGGCCGTTTTCGATTTTTCGCAGAAATCTTCAATTTCAAACCAATGCTGAACCAAAACGAATAAAAGGTTCGGACAAAAAACTATTTCATGTTATAAACATATTCTTTATGCTTAATAGTACTCAATTTGGATGATCATACTTGAAAATTTGCCTACTTTACAGTACAAAATGGCGGACCCTTATTTTGGATGTGATTTTTGCACAAAGCGAGGAAAATAGTTGTGAGGGACATCGATGTACACGGAGTTACTTATACCACAGTACTCGTGGAAGCTTTCTGCAACAGGATCTGAAATAAAATCCTGCGCCTTTTTGCGCCATTGGAAAATAATTCGACTTTTGTACAACGATGCAACGACGAAATCCGCGCGGCGGAGCTGCGTCCTCCGTGGCGATTTAAGTTTCCAGATGATACACGTACCGTTTTATGAGTTTCAAAACAAACTATTTCATCTTATAATCATGTTCTTTATGCTTCATAATACTCAATTTAAATGATTAGACTCGAGAATTTGCCAACTCTACAGTACAAATTGGCTGACCCTTATTTTGGATGTGATTTTCGCACAAAGCGAGGAAAATAGTTGTGAGGGACATCGATGTACACGGAGTTACTTATACCACAGTACTCGTGAAAGCTTCCTGCAACAGGATCTGAAATAAAATCCTGCGCCTATTTGCGCCTTCGAAAAATTAAACGATTTTTCTAAAGCCATGCAACGGCAATATCCGCGCGGCGGACGGCCGCCCTCCGTGCCTATCTAAGTTTCCAGATGATACACGTGCCGTTTTGAGTTTAACAATTTCTGATGTTGTTATGGTGTGCGTCAAACTGAACTTTCTCTTTAACCCTCAATTGCAAGGAAAAGAAATCACACATCTGGCATTTTTCGTCTGATCCTTCGCGCGCCTCGAGTAAACCTTTGCTTAGGACAATCTGGAAGGATAGTTTTATGACACTCAGCTGCTCTTCCTAAGGATAAACGGTTACCCTTCGAATTGTTTTAGCATTTTCCATTTCGAAATTTTCTAAGACTTTCAGTTACGTCTTGTATATGGTGAAGGTTAGTGGCGTTTCGGTGCTCTTATAGTAGTGTTCACTGTTCCATATATTCCTAGCTCCTCGAGTGTTATTTGCAATATTTCTGTTAACTGGGCAGAAAATTTGAAGAAGAAATTTCAGGTAAGTGACGTTAATGGATATTATTTATTATTTTCAACGCAAAAATATTGATGAGGGGTTATAGATATTTATTATTTAGCGATCTTGAGTCTCCCTCATTTGTTACAACCGTCTGTATTTTCTTAATCCAATGCTGTAGGAGATACGATATGTATATATAAACGGAAGATTCGTCAAGTGTAATTCTAGTTGGGTGAATGAGAAAGTCAATTTTCCTGATATAGTGTTCCAAAATCTACCTAGTACTTTCATGAATCCAGGTTAGTATTAAAAAAAATGATCGCCTGCCACCCGATTTCCCGCGCGCGCAGGTCCGCGTTACAGTCGTAATAAAAATTCGTTATCGACAATACCGTGGAACATAGAGTGTTGAAAATTGAAGGATAAATTAATTCAGGGTTTTCTGAGAAACTTTCTCGCAGGAAGTTTTTTCTTACGTAAATAGAACGAAAAGTAGCAGGCGACTACATTTTTCAACTCATTTTGCCGAAAACTCATGATTTTTCCTTGGATAACTTCCCATAATTTCTCTCTATTAAATAAAACTTAAAAGTTAACAATATTATTAGAAAGTGAATAAAATGAGGCAAATATTGATACCAAGAAAGATGAGATATCTTTAATAATGGATCCAAATTCCTCGGTTCGGAGAAAATCCCAACCAACTCTCAGCATTTTTTGTAAAGAATTATGTTTCTAATTTACAAAGGAATAGTTTTTTGACATGTTTACTTAGTGCTAAGTTGTATATACATCTTTTTTTCTTATACTGCAAAGTTTTAAACCCAAATCTTTCTGATTTCATTCTTATATACCAAGGTTGCATCAGCGCGCATGATTCTCCCATTTAAAATACATGGGACCAAAAGAAATACGTAGACTGAGTATTCAAATCAGTACTTCATATGGAAATTATGCCTAAAATCTGATCCAATGACATTTATACAACACAACAATAACAATATCGATATTTTTGAGCAAAGAAGTAAAGCAGCATAATGAATAGGAAGTGGCACAAGGAGAATGTCCGATTCTTCGGGCGGTAAATGTAATTTAGGCAGAGGGTTAGACAAAAATTATATCATTAAATGCATTTTTATGCATACTGTAGAATATTATCCGTAATAAATGCGAAGTATACATCATTTAGAACGATACTACACATTTAAGGTATAAAATTTGCGTCCTTAGATGTAACAAAAAAAGAGATATTTATCAACATGAAATTGGGTAATTTATACCTAACAAAATGATCCTAACTATTAAATATAGTTTTAATAGTGTAAATTGTATATTTTTTATCCTATAAAGCGACATTAAAAACCGTTTTGCTTCGTATACAATCTGTAAACTTAGAACGCCACGGAGGACGCAGCTCCGCCGCGCGGATTTCGTCGTTGAATCGTTGTACAAAAGTCGAATTATTTTCCAATGGCGCAAAAAGGCGCAGGATTTTATTTCAGATCCTGTTGCAGAAAGCTTCCACGAGTACTGTGGTATAAGTAACTCCGTGTACATCGATGTCCCTCACAACTATTTTCCTCGCTTTGTGCAAAAATCACATCCAAAATAAGGGTCCGCCATTTTGTACTGTAAAGTAGGCAAATTTTCAAGTATGATCATCCAAATTGAGTACTATTAAGCATAAAGAATATGTTTATAACATGAAATAGTTTTTTGTCCGAACCTTTTATTCGTTTTGGTTCAGCATTGGTTTGAAATTGAAGATTTCTGCGAAAAATCGAAAACGGCCGTTTTTCCCGAAATTTGGTCAACTTTGACCCCTTGTAAAACTTAATTGCGCGGGAACTAAGTCAAATGACTTTAACAGTCGATGCAGAATTTATTTGAGATTTACCATGCGAAATTTCAAAGTCCGCACTCAAAAAAACGCATTTTGTATTTTTGGCCAGCTTTTTTCGATTCTAGCCCACTGTGCGCCGGTCGGTGTTTCAGGATAGTGAAAGTCAATGTGTCTTTTTTTACTATCGCTGTGGTATCGGAAACTCATCTCCGTCTGGAAAATTACCGCCCTTTTCACTTGATCTTTCCTCTCGAAGTGAAAGTTAGAGAACATAACTTGCACAATTAATCGGATCCTCGTAATAAAAACAGTGGAATGTATTCTCGTTAATGCAATCGTAAGTTTTTAAATCGTGCTATCGTACATCTATCGAGGGAGCTTTCTCTCAAGTGCCTAAAAGGGAATTGATTGAAACCATTAAAAGCGTCTTGTTATTAGAATCTAGAGAGACTTTATGGTTGCATTTACTCGAGTACATACTTTAGTCCTCACTTTGGCAGTCGGCCTAAAATTGCTAGCATTCTTTGATGTAATTGAAGCGAGGGTTATTTGATTTGGCGAAAGGGTTGGCAAGGGAGTCGAATTCCGTTATTCCTCGAGTAGTATTAAATATTAGAAAAATGCTAATTATAAATGTGATGTAGAGACTCCTTCTAATTAGTTTGTCTGAATTAAATGTTCTTCAACAATAAAGTTGAATTAGCTTATTTTTCTTGAGTCAATTTATTCATTATTGCCGTTTTCGGAGACAATTAAGTATTAGAAAAACAGCAAAATCAGCCAAGAATTCGTACCATATCGTACCGCTGATGTGTTGACTTAAAATGCGATTCAGAAATGTATTGCTACATCTTTGCTTCGGAATATTAACCGCAGAGTTGAAAACGCGTTCTCCGGAAGAGAGAGTGACATCAGAAGTTCTAATTTCGTCTCATGGGCGTGGTCTTGAATAGATGCGTCGATAGAAATTCAAATTAGGAGGAGACGATGATTTTAAGAGAGTCTCTAATTGAATAAATGAGGAAGGTCAAGGAAATGCGTGGATCTTATGCGAGAAGAAATAACACCCGGAGGGAAGAGTTGATGGTGACGAAGGATGTCAAAATGGGATGATAAATTCTAAGCATCTGGACATTACGAAAGCAATAGGGAAGCATTGGAAAGAGTTACATGCGTGGAGTTTTATTTTAGAGTAAATGAAGCCAAAATAAGGGGGATGACCCCAGTACACCTCATCAGAAATTCTGCTTAATTGAATGAGATTTCTCTACATTCAAAAGGCTAATCATTCTCATTAATTTTTTTCGTCTTTCTCGAACAATTTTCTCTACGAAGGGCCTAATGAATTCATTCTCGAACATAATAGTCGCTCATACTTTCCAATGCAAACGTTCCGAAACAGATGCACGATTCATAATGAGCGAAGTCATCTTCCGTGATATATCACCTATAGAAAATTGCTGAGAGAAAATGAAAGGACTTCTCCTTTCCCACGCGCATTCTTTAAGGTCATCCACTTTCCAAAAACTCCTCCTACGACTGTAAGCCCCGAGAGCTTGTTCTCTCCGCCTCTGAAGAGCTCCCAAAACATGCACGAAGGCGGAACACATGTCGCGGATCGCCACTTCACCAATTTCTCTTCAATTGTCGTATCTCATTCACAGCTGAGATTTCATTGCATTTCATTGAAAATATGTTGGTATATCGTAGTGATAGGTATGGAAATCTTAAACTCATATAACTGAATGTTTATTTGTATATTTAAATCGATTCTCAAACCTTTTAATTGCTGAAAAAGAAAACGAACTTTTTTGCTGGATTAAAAATTTACGATGATGATAATAAATTACTTATCCAAGATAGCATAAGAAGCAATTATATTCGATATTGAATATCATTCTCATGGAAACTAAGTAGCTGTATTATAATTAGTGTATAATAATAGTAAAATGACTGAAAATAAATGAAAAGTGTAAGGTATTTCTAGTCTCGAGTTAACTTTACTTAAGCAAACGGAACAAACTTTATTGAAAATAGATATCGTTCGACAGGTTGTAATAAATGTACCGGTTTTCTGTTCATTTAATCGGGACCGAATATTTAGTTTTTTGAACCAGAACATGACTTGAAACGTAAATAATCAGTTGTTAGCTCGGATTATAAAGATTAAGACTGCGAATCGTATGATTTTTCGTTCTTTTGTAGTTACCCCTGGACGTTCTACAACTACCCTTCGTTGTATTACATCATTGTAAACTCCATCCCTCCATAGGCCGTTCTTCTTACATCTCTTGTATCTTTACTTCGCCGACGGTGTTTTTGTTGATAAGTTCTTCGGATGTTTTTTTTCCATTCTCTCTGCGCATTTAGGGAAGTATCATTCGCTCACGACGCAGCCTCAGGGTCTTTACTCCTTAATGATCGAATGCAGACAGGGAGGGGCGCACAAAAAAGTCGCTGCTACAGCCAGACGGGATTCTGTATCAGAGAAGTTCGGCGTCCGAGAAATAAAATTCAGGCGTATAGAAGTAGGAAGTGGATTTTTCGCGAGGACTCATCTGATGCGATAAACTTTCAAAGGAATCGCTTGGATGGAAGAGGAAGCTGAGTGATACTAAAATGGAGCTCCAATTCTCAAACTCTACTATTTTTTCTTAAAGAGAGAGACCTCTCTAATATATACCCATTTCCTTCCGTTTAAAGGGATAAAGAGTCGGCGATTTTCGATCCTATTAAGTTTTTTGAGGGATTCGAAAGAAAATAGTCTCTCTTTGATGAAGGTTGTGAAGTCTTCGGAACTTGATGGTTTCAGTTGGAAGTGAATAATAAGAAAGAAACCTTTTGCTTAATGAGCGCTGAAGGATTAAAACTTTGATAGCGGAGCTTTATTCTCATTCTGTGAAATTATATCTTTTCGAATGTTTTTTACGATTCTATGAAAACGATTAAGTAACTTAAGAAAAACTTTGAAACGATTCACTGTTTTGTATGTATCATTCAGCTTACTAAGTTCTAAAATTAGTTGTAGAACAATTTTCGTTTTAACCATATGCTGAATATCGTACGAAATACTCGAAATTTATATTTGTGATATTGATACTCTATATTGCTTTTATGATGACAATATACTTTCTATTTGTGTAACACATTCATTAAGTATACGAAAGTTACAAAAGTGAACTGGATTCATTGAAGCGAGTACAACTTCGTTAGTTCGTTCAACTGACGTGTTTATCGACGTTTCGGTTCAATATGACAATTGAGATCTGTTTGGAGTCATTGAATTTTCCTGGTTACTTATCTCTACTGTCCGTCAATTGTTGCCATTAAGTAGCAGTACTGGAATAGAAAAACAATCTTCCCTACGACTCCACCACTTCACAAGTATATTATTTTGAGGGCAATTTCTCCCAATTCCCGAAGGGCCGAAGAGCCTCAGGGCTCGTAGCACCCAGACGTCTTTGGCCACAGCCGACCGCCATAATTGATCACAATGGACCTCCGGCTCTCTATAGAATAGTAGGGCGGAACGATTAGAACGAACTGGACTGAGAAATAGATCAAAAAAGGAAAGTAGGGACCGAATGAAATTTTGCGTAAAAGTAGAGCAAAATCAAATTCGATTGGACCAACAGTCACATGTCCGATGGGCCGGGATGAAATCCAAGACTGTTGTCGGTATCCGTAGCACAAGAATCTAAAGATCGAAGTTAAGCTCGGGTGTCTGAATTCGCGCCCTCATTATGTCACGACCCTTTCCCATAACGAATCTCCTATTGCACGAACAAAGCGGAGGCTTCCGGACCGAAAGATCCCGGCGCCATTAACCTCGGCGCATAACGGCATCCAATACCTCCCACGTCTCTTTGGGGCGCAAACTCCCCTGAGAAATAAAAGCACAAACACCGCCCGGATTCCATCCTCCCGACCTTCCATTTAAATACCTCGAGAGCCCTTAAAAAGCCAACCATCGAACCTAAAAAGGGTGCGTCCTTGGGAATCCCATCTCGACGCCCACAAGAAGGCCTCCTCCATCACCGCTCCGAGGATTTCGTGGCGACACCTTTCATTTACTTTCACCCGACGTGTCCCATTACCTTTCCCAAATTAAAGTTCGGACGCAATACTTCTTTCCTTTCTGCACATTCCTTCCACATCATATTCTCGCCTCCCACACGTCGCTACGACTGGTTTTTTTCCTCGCGGAGATTGAGGTGATCTTTGGACGTATAAAATCTCTAAAGTCGTCTCTGTGAAAGGACGGCTTTCCGTCGAACGATCCCGGATCGGGTGGTTTTGATCGGAATCGTTAAATAAATCGAGGGTTACGTTCGTAGGTTTTCTCTCACATCCAACCGAGATATCGTCGTCTTACGCTGTGGTGGGATATAAAACAGCCTTTTCATTTCGGACGAGATTGCTGTTTTTAACAAGGCGATCCTCATTGATTAAATGTCATTCGGAAGTTTTGCGAGTTTAGATAATTTCAAGTCAATTCCAACAAATCAAGTGCCTTTTACTGTTTTGGATATACATGTACATCAAATTTACTAAGTACATACTATAGATTGATGAATTAAAAGTTACTATTTGGTTACAAAGAATATTTATCTCGTCTCGGATTGTTTCCTCTCTGATTTACTCTCGTCAGATTCGTTCTCAGTTTTGATATCTTTTGATGATCTTTTACTGTACATATTATGTGTGTTATGAAGTACAGATTCTATTTAATAGGCTAATTGCACTTTCGTCATCCTCTTTGTCTTTGCTCCACCCCATCAACGTTTCTTACGATTCTGTTCGTAAGCCTATGTAAATATCAACAGATGGAGATCCAATAATACAGATAAACATCTCGGGGAGATGTGCTCAAAACAAATTCCTCTCTCTCGTGAATTGGAATCAATTTCCACTAATGCTTCCCGTCAAAGGACGCACACTCATCCATTAGCGACTGCACAAGCAGTTGATATAGGGAAGGAAAAAAAAGAGAACAGCATTTCCTGAAGTTGACCCAAAGCCCCATTCACTGGTGAGACTCCACCCTTTAACCACTCCAATACACACTTTCCCCATCAACCGAACACACGAGCAGCTCACGCAGTTGGACAAATAGCCTCGATGCTCTTAATGTAGAACTGAGACAAGCTTAGGGTCCAGAATCCCAGGTAAAATGATCTGATTAGGGAACAACAACCTTGTAAAACCCTGGTACTTTATAATAGTGCACGCTTGACCTCCAGAGAATATGTTCATGATTATATAGGTTTTTTGTATGGTGCTGAGATTGACAAGAAAGGCAGCTCATATAGTACAGCATCTGTTTATCTCTCTTTTTCTATTCTTAAATGTTCCAGTGCTCCATTACTCATAAGGTTACCAGCTGTCGTATGGTTTTCCTTTTTAAACTCTCTACAATACTGGAAAGTTCTTAAATATTTTATAATGAACCAATAGATGGAAAATTTAAGAATGAAACTTGAAACCAATATTTTATATTTATTGAATCCATTATCGAGAGGATTAAAGTAAATCCTCCAATTTCCTTGTGGGGGCGTATTACATAATTTAACTTTCTATTTCCATTGATCAAAGTTGTTTATTATCAGAAACTCCAATTCTTTGTCTATCATTTCTACTGCCTACAATCCTCAGCGAATTAAATCGTTGACGTATTCAATAGTGTTGGATGTTCGTCGAATCGAAATTATAGTTGATAATATTCTTGAAAATACTCCCATGAACCTTCCAAGTATCGGAAGAGAGGATTCAAGGTGTTTCGTAGGTTGGCAACTCCCACGACGAGTTCAAACAGGTTGCTCTTCTCTCGCTTTCTGATTTAGAAAGTTTCCTTACCTCAATCTGCTATTACAGGGAATATTTGAACGTAATTTTCATACACATTTTGTCTTCAAAATCTATTTTTTTTTGGATGTAATCGAACTTTTGGAATCTTATTCTGGTGATATATTGTAAACGTAAATATGAACAGATATCATAAGGAAGGGAAATAACCGTTAGGCATTTTTTCATCGATACTATAACTTTTCATAATTATATTGAGAAGGTAATTGGAGTACGATAATTGTTAATATGATTTTATTTACAATATTTATAAATTATAATGATCGAAACTGTAATTGATGCTGAAAGAAAAAAGTCCTGGATTAAAAAAATATCGGTCTATATTCAATTAAAAATCGATTCTAATCAAATTTTGAACCTCTACATGTCAGCGGTGGTACATCGCGCTTTCGACGAGTATTTTCTTCTTTTAGAATTTAAAGGATTTCTTATATCAACTTAATTTGCATTCGTCTTAGAGATATCTTACGTATCTCGATTCTACAGTCGTCTTATTTCCATTCATCAAGTGTGCGACACATTTTCTATAGAATAGGCCAACCGGGTAAAGACTCTCTCACGGACGAAAGGGTAAATGAAAATATTTTCTTTGGAGACGATGTCTTGGGTCGGGCGAAGGTCGTTCCCAATCCAAAGAAATATCCAGCGCCAGTAACATATTAGGAAAGGAATCAAAAGATCCAAGGTTTTCATATTTCGAGCGGATCCCCGTGAAGTATGAGGTTTACTGCTCCTTTTTATCATCAACTTCTCGAGTATCTTTTCCCAAGAAGTGATAAGGGAAACCTTTCCTTTCACCGCTCCATATTAAGGTTGAAAATACGTAAAAAAAATCACGGAGGATGGAATGAACTCTGCCATAAGATTGGTCTAGGATATTTTCGCGAATGAAATAACATCCATCTTCTACTTTTTTGTATTGAGGACGTCCCATAAGAGATATTAGATGAAATTCTCGCTGCTATGATTATTTGGGTTTCCTTGGAGACGATGAAATGAAACCTGCACGAAACTTAATACGTACTGGCTGGAGAGGATCTAAGATGATTGATAGAAAAGTATTGAAGTCTGATCATAAGGAGGAAACTTCCGAAATTGTATACACTTTGAACGATAAAATAAAAGTTAACTTATCCGAAAGCGTATAATTTATCTGATTGGGAAATAAATTTTATATACTAAAGTTTATATTTTACACTTTTTCTCGATTAATTTCCCATAATCTTGAATATTTTTTATTCTATATTTAATATTTATAAGTATTTATGCATTATATCTATGCAAAATGTCAACATAAAAATAGTTATTACTGATTAAATTACTTGGTTACGAATAATTTAACCATTAGACCCTTCTTCTTGGAAATGTTGACGTCCATCCGATTTCCTACGATGTCCATACCTCCAAATCAAACTTACGGAGCGGAACTTCCCTGGACTCAGGGGTTTCACCTCGCAACACCAGGTGCAAACACCAACTTCCGTCCAAACTAAAGCGTGCTTGTCGAAGCATAAACAAAGATTTCCCGGAAGGTTCTCAGGTGATTTTGTACACCTCTATCGCTAAAAGGTTACGTCACGATTTGAAACGTGAGAGACTGATTGAAAAATAGAAATGAATCATTTATTTTTCACGGGGAAAATTGAAATCAGATCACTCGTACGAGAGAAGTCATCAAACTGAAACTCCTGAAACAGGCGATGTTTTCTGTTTGCGTTATAGACATATTTAACATAGAAATAGATTATGATAATATCCCTATAACCGTGTTCGTACATTTTTTAGATTACGAGAAATCTTAAAAAGTCGTGCCGTAGTAGTAGTCAGTGCTTCCGTGACGATCGTGCACATGACGAAAGCGGTGCAGTACGCGGTGCAAATATCAACAAGTCCTCAATCGATGAGTGAAGGTGAAGTTCGAGTTAATGAAAGCCACGCAGGTAACTCATGAAGGCGTTTCGCAAGAGGAAGAATGAAATTTCTCGAGACCATCTTAATTAACGTAATGGATTTCGAGGTTCACTTTCGATAATTTGTACCGTTAATGAGCATCGTTTACGTAAAAAAACATGTTTTCTTATTTAATCGTCATTGATTCAATTGATATCATCCCTTATATCGATAGGAAGATGTGGCCATTATCGCATGTTTAATTTCAATTAATTGGAATTGGAGATACAAAGTCGAAACTGTACATCCTAAATGATAGACCATAAATAGTAGCGATCAAAACCATATTTCTATTGGTATATTCCTATAAAATAATTATTGTTGTGGGTATTAAAATATTCTATAATTAATATTTAGGATTTGAATGAAGTTAATCAAGAAATTTGAATATTTGCCGATGCGTCAGGGAATCGTAGAACTGGAAATATTTCGAGTTTTGAATTATCTGGATACAATTCATTTTATATTTAAGAACAGGGAATGATAGTTTGATGATTGCTAGCAAATTATTTGATAAATTACCATCCACATTTTTGTGTCTTTTTATCCATTTCTTTCGTTTTTAAAAAAAATTTATACTTCTTCGTTTTTAAAATATATGCCATAATTTAACCCTTTAAAAAAATAAAATTAATTGCTTTCCAGTGCTTCAGCGACTACATTACGGAGATATTTAATAGCCCAAATTATCCATTATAAAAAGGATGCCTTTCAAGTATATCATAGATCACTGTTATTTTCGAAGATAATTGTAGGTATAAATTTCTCATGTATTTCGCTATCACTGTCTATCAAGCATTCTGAATATAAATGCTCGGACCATTACTTAAAAATCGTGAACTTTTGGGCTGATTCGTTATAGTCCCTATTCAATTATCCCAAGTTTGAAAGGTTCTTCTAATTGCATCTATCCCTTTTCCCTGAAAGGGTGTTGCCGTCTGCTATACCTTTTCCCATGAAAGAGAGTTAACCTATAAACCTCACCATTCTTTTGGAAGATAAGGTACCGGAGATCGCAGCATAAGTCATTTTGCTGCTGAAGTAACTTGTTATCCCCACTTCGGAGGTCTTGCCCCGAAGCCATTCTGTCAAGTGTGTAGAGATCCTGGGAAAAGTATGGTTACGGACTCAAGTGTCACCTTTGGTAAACCATATAATAAAACCGGTATTTAAAATCAGCTCCTGTTTCGAAGCGATGTGATTAATAGTCGAACTGAAGGACGAATAGGATATCTTGTTAGTTTCGCAACGATATCCAAATTTGGCAGTTTCCTCGATAAGTATAGCTAATTAACAGGGGATAAATAATGTTTGCGAATCGCTGTCGTGTTTGATTATTGGTGACATCAGACGTTCTGTCTAAACGACAAGGAAGGATGGAGGGTCTTTTTTTTTGTCACCGAAGTGAGTGATGATTGCAAAACCTTTTGGTTTGTGTTAACAGATGGCGAATTCTGATTAATCCTCTTAGTTGCCTAGAATCGTAAGCTTTTTATCGCCTTACTTACATTTATATTTTTCATGTATTTTCGTTAGTTTTTCTCTTCTATAGTAGAATTTACTTGAATTTGATTCTGATATTACTCGTTATTTTTGCTTGGCTACTCTTTTATTTTGCAATTAATAGTTGTTTCTCGGGACTAATACAATTCTATGCTCTTTAGTGGACATTTTCGCTGAGTAAATTATGATAATAATAATAATAATAATAAATAAAATTACTAGACTTGTATACGGTTCTTTTAATTATTGATTGATCGGGAAAGCTTGGAGAATCGTATCATATGTTCGTGATTCTACGTTCTAACTTTAAGTATGTTTTAGGATTTCTTTGTAAGAACTAGTTCAACGCTGAAATTGTTTCCAAAGATGACTTTCAGTATATGCAATGAAAAGAGTTAAATCTTCCATCTGTATAACGCCTTTTATATTTACGTATTCTTTTTTTAATGAGAAGGTTTACGTGTCGAATATTCGGGAGATATTATTTACGGCAGACTTAGCACAGAAGCGAAAGTTATGCGGAAAAATGCGGTTTCATCGTTACGCCACGGATCCCGCAATATTTTTGGCATCCTCTGTTTTCTTTAATTACATCCAGTTTCATTTTGCGAGGTGCTATTACGTACACGTATATAGCATCCAAAAATTTCAATTAAAAGGGAAAACTTAGTTTACTTTTACTAAATTTTAGTGCTTTGGATATTTATTTTCTAATTTACAGAGTTCGGAGAGGCTATAGATGTATGCAAATGGCTTGAATGAGCCTTTATAGAAGTGTAAATTCCTAGACGTATATTTCTAAATGCGGTGCCGCAAAAGCTATTCAGTGAAATGAGATTCATTATTTTGTGTCGTATAATGGTGATTGAATGCGGAAGGATGAGTTTGTTCAATAACTCATCGATAACTTGCTTTGTATTAGTCCAATCATTTATGCTAATAAGAAAATATGCTCACCATTTGCATTCACGTCAAATGCATTTCTCTGCCATTGTTAATGACACAGAATAGATATTGGAGGGGAACCTTTAACTAGGGATATTAACTAGCTTTTACAGCCTCGAAGTTACTTATGAAATAATGCATTCCAGTAAGTTGAAAACTTTAACTTAATATTGAATAAACAATATTAATTATGCCCCGTGTAATTGCGTATAAGCTACTTTAAAGCTAATATATTTTAATTTATGTATGTTGTATCTTAATTTTAAATATTTATAACATAAACTTAATATTAAATGAAGTTATGTTAATTATAGTCTATTGGCTACAGATAGGCTACAGATATCATCTTTTAAGTTTCTTTCTCACATGTAGCGACATGTATATAATGCAATTCCGGAGATTAGAGTATCCTCACTTTTGATAAATACGTATGTATCGACCAATGCAGAAAACGTGAATCGTCTCCGAAAATAATTTTCCTCTCTATGATTATTCTATTTCATAGGAATGCTCAGTTAGCTCATTGTGCTGTATTGCGTAGCCATCAGTGGTAAACCAACATGTTAAACGATCAAGTACGTGTATTGGTAATAATTAAGTCTTCGTCCGAAGTGATTGTTCCCGTGAGAAAGTTCCTCAAGCTGCCCTTCAGAAAGTGCCAGGCGTAACCAAGCGATCTTTTTTATTCATCTCCGCGATATTTCTGAAGGAGAAAACCGATCCAATGGCAAGTACCCGATTTCGCTCCCCCGTCTCGTTCTGATAAGTAGCTTTTCACTTGGCTCCTCCTCAAGCCGTTCCAGCGGAGGACTTCGCGGTTACGTGGAAACAGGTCTTGTTTGTAAGTTACTAGGTAATGCTGTATCGATTACATCGGCGAAAGTTTCAAAGAGACGCATTCCTTCGACACCTTGACGACAGTTGTCATACGACACTTCCAAATTGTGATTCTGTTTTGATTGAATCTGTGTTTGAATCTATTCGTTCGAAATGGTTAGGATCGCGTGACCTGTTTCTAAATTGGCTCAAGAGAAAGCGATGAAGATATCCATCACGAATCGATGAGTCCATTCTGCTCGGAGGTGTAACTATCTTCGCCTACATAGACTATCGTTGTGATTGAATGATTACTCAATTTTTGCTTATTCGGTATGCGAGAAATTTTTATATCCTACGAACTATAAGTCTCAGAAATAAAGTTTCCTAATATAATGCCAAATTTTTATTGTGTTCGAATGATGTGTAAGAGTTCGAGATTTCATATGCAAGAAAACGCATACCTTTTGAATATGTGATCACATTTCCTCATTTTACATCCACGAATGTTGACGTAATAAGGAAATTTAGCTCTGCTCGTCTGTGTACGCTCAAAGACTTAAAACTTTTTCAACACAATTCTAGAAATGCATTGAAGACTTTTCAAATCGATGTGAGAAGGCGTGACTTCGTGGAATGCCATAGTAATAAAAACAACTTTGTAAATTTCCGCAGAAAATTGTTATATTCGCGACCGGTTTCTTAATATGTCTAGAAAGTATAACTTGCAAGTCTAAATAATGTTATGGACAGGATATTTTCATTTACATGGATGGTACTTGATGTAAATCTCTTAGTTAAAATGAGATAGTTAAATTCAGGGTGAAATTTACGTGAAAATATTTTAATTTACTGAATCACCCACTAAAGTTAATTTTTTTATCGTGGCAGTAGATTTAATGTGTAAGTATTGTTACAGCTGACTAGAGTTGCATCAAAGGAGGTAATTGAGCTTAGAGTATGGCTACCGTTATATTTAATCTCTATGAATAGTGCAGTCAGGAGTTTAAATGGCCGTTCAATTAAGTCAGTAGTCTGAAGTATTGCCGCAGACTCCCCATATGTCTATAACCTAAGGTTTCATTTCTCACCCTCTCACATTCTCAGGGGAGACTACTCTTCCTCTCTCGAGCGAGATTTTTTTCAAGGAGGTGTTTGCATATCGTCATGGTATCGGCGGATGCATTGCGTCGCACGGGCGAAGACCTATGATGAAGGTACCCTTCACGAACTAATGCACGCAACAGCGCCTTACTTTACGTCGCCTCCATCATTATTTACTCACGCTCATTTCCTGTCACTTTTCCCAGTCGTGGAAATGTCGCGTATACATCACCACCGCTCCTCCAAACTAATTTTGTCTCGGTGAAAGCGGTTTTCCGTCGCAATTTTGCGTCAAATTGTTTTTCGATCTAAATGTTTTACGTTATTTATTTAGGTTGCATTAACTTGTTTTTTAAGCCAACTTAGAGCTAAAACTATCTCGAACGTTTGTGTGTAACTAAGTTTATAAATTTCATATTTTTGTAAGCTTCACGTAATAATTCCCGATATAACAGAAAGTGTACTCGAATTGAATTTTTCATATGTATTTAGTCTTTACTGATCCTTATCTTTATGTCTAAACCAAACACGAATGGCTAGGATTAATTTGAGAGCGTCGATTAAGTAATGAGTACTAATTAAAATACTATACTTATCGTTGACATAATAATCTTTATGAGCTTAAATCCATATGTATAACTCACACCAACTTGTCAAGTACTGACCAATGTAACTCTATATTCTCCAAACCACTGGCGGTTATTTATGTAAAGCTACCGAATTAAAAGCTTTTTCTTGTAAAATCTCTCATAAAATATAATTTTCGTATCATTTAAATTAGTGATCATAGTAGACTTAAAACCATATCTGAAGATATATAAAAGAGATATTTGTGTAATGAACCTGGGAAAACATTACAAAGAATCATCAGAACTTCATTCTCTCCCCCAAGAATGATTAATTCTAATGGGAATCCAAGTCTAGATCAACCGCTACCACTAACTGTTAATTATATTTACCAGATACTAATGAAATCGCTTGTATTTCGATTGTAACGTTAGTTCTCTAGGTTAGCGTTGTGGTCAAGCTCGCAAAAGCAAATTCGTTTCCGCCAGCATAAAAGCAATTATGATAGACTCGCGATCCGGAGGGAATATTAAGAAGCGGTATCAGTAAAAAGAAGAAACGTTTAAGGCGAAGGAAGTCGCTTTGCATTTATGAGTCCAATCTCACCTCAAGGAAACACAGTTTTGTATTTCCTCATTCCTAGAAGTCATATTCCTGAATGACGATTCGCAGCGTGAGCCAGAGGCACTTCATCGCTGGAGATATGCGTCCGGCGGCTCATAAAGTCAAGGTGTCGGTTATCTATTCAAAGAGGACAAAGATCTCATTCGTTTCACGTAAGACTGATTTGTGGAATTAAATACCAATCTAACTGATCTACGGACTTATGGGTGCAGTGGTGCGTCCTCCGATGACCGGAGAATAAATATCGCAGTTTCCAATAGCAGTCGTAGAGTTCTTTATGGTAGGAACGGAGGAATGTATCCGCTGCAGATGAAATGGGAAGAGTGGGTTACGGTTAGTTGGATGGTGGGCTAATGGGAGAGCGGCGAAGGTCTAAGAAAGATAGAGAGACAGCGGGTAAATTGCAGATTCCGAAGATGTGATCCACGGCTTCCCCGGTCTTTATGGACCATGACTCCGCTCAGGTTGGAGCAAGAAGCTGGCTCTGGAGACGTATGGATTAACGGGATTTTAGATGTGAGAAACTGATCGTATCGCAGTGTAAATGAAGGTCTTTCTTTGAGCCGGATGTGCAGGAATGAAACTTCTCTCCTCAATTCCGACTTCTGATGAAAATATTTCGATAGATTGTGTTGAAAAGAGTACGAGTATACAAAAATCGTATATCGATGTTGATGAATATCGGAATGTGGAAAGAATATTTAAGAAAAGAAACTTTTAGGTTTAACTAAGGTTGAAAGTCTGGGTTTTCAGATCTCGACTAAAAAACCAAAGGATCAAAGGATTTACTGTAACTGGAGCACTATTTCCCAAAAATGAGTTTGAATGTTCTGCTTCAATAACTTAATCGGACAAATCGTCTGCTGGGATAGTGGAAGATTTCGGGTTCAAGACCCGGTTCCTTGCAAAGCTTTTCTGGAAAAGAGTAACAAATATCAACAATGGTAAATTTTATGTCGAACAGAAAATATAGAGCTATGTTTTGATGAAAGTTAATGGTAATATTCTATCAGAATAATTATTTCCAAACATCATTTGTAAAGTTAAATTGATATTTTTTTCCTTTATGGAGTACAATTTTTAGCTTTTTTTTCCCTGATCCCAATATTTTCTTTAGTAAAAATATAGGGAAGTGTACTTAATTTTTCTCTCTCTTCTTTCGTGAGAGTTCCAATAGATTCACTATTATTTAAAACTTGGTTAATTAATGCACATTTCAATAGTGAACGTAAGAATAAAACTTTGACGAAGTCTCAGATACTGGGTAAAGTTTCTCCACTTTCCATGACTAATTAATAATTCATCGAAAAGGTAAGCCTTCTATCAATTTTATCCGAACTTTCTTGATGTTTTGAAGGCTCTCTTTTAAGATCCTCCGAGTTTAAGATTTAAGTTTTACGCGGCATCAAACAACGGTACGAAGTCGAGGAAAGTGAAGGGCGAAGAGCAGAAAACGAAGGAAGAGCTTAATGAAACTCAGAGGTCGTTAGTTTCGTTCTAAGAGCGGCTTTCAAAAGATAAAATGATCCACGATGCTGCCATTGGCGGTCAGGGAGAAGAATAGTTACTGCTAACCCCGATTGGTCCTCTTCTCTAAACAGTTTCCGCTGTTTTTCCTCCCATTTCACGCTTGAAAGAGTCTAAAAACATGATGAGTTTTTTTTACATCTTTTCCGAGCTCAAAGATTCAACTTCTTAGAGATCGCGTAAAAAATGAACGGTGCATGACTCGTATTTTTCGGCTGTCCTAAACGCTTTCTACCTATTTAAGGAATTGTAACATTAATAGAATAATATGTATTGCATGTATGTCCTACTACATAGAAAGATACTTATTATTTTGTACCTTGCGTAAGTAAGAGAAATGCTTATTTGCTGCAACACGACTATTAAAGTCCGAATTCATCACTGAAAAACATCACAAGAATTCAACGCTATGTTCAGAGCTGTTTTATTGGTTATGATTTAATTTACCGCCGTTTCCGAAAACCAGGTCATCCAGGGAATAGAATTTAGCTCCTTTTCCTCGCCAAACGACCATCTTCTCTGGATCGCTAATGCATTTGGGTCCATTTATTAAGTTGGCTTCATTTGCCTCCATGCGAGCGGCAACTTCGCCGCGGAAAAGATTTCTAGAGAGGATTATAAATGAGCTTGTAATTTAGCGTTAAATGAAGTTGCCTGAGAGTGGGTATATTCCGAGGATTGAAGTCGACTCTGAATTGAGTCGAGTTGTTATGAATGCCACTGGAAATAGATAGCGAATGTGCACACAAAGGGGCACTCCAACGTGCAGAGTACTGGTTGCTACATTGCCTCGATTTTTCTTTGATTCTTTACCATTCAACCGGCGAAGTTTTTTTTTGTAGCTAGGGACTCCTTTAGCATTTCGGTCAGAGTGCTGGTGTACAGGCACAAACAAGAACTAATCGCATCATACAGTGAAATGTTTCGTGTTGGTATAACGTTAAGCTGCTTAAAATGCGGGACTAATAGTAGTTAGTAGTACGAATATTTCACAAAATTCAGTGAATTTTATAGTTAATTTTGCTTTTAACAAAATATTATGAAATTTGATTGATATCGCCGAATGATTATTTTTAAAAATATTACGCGTACTTTTAAAGAAGAAAATAATCATTTGTTTGAAAAATTTTGCTTTCTGTATTGAACTTTATCTGATTCAAAAAATAACATTCATTGGTTACCAAGTAAGAGATATCGAGCAGATGTTCTTTCCCCATGTGCTACGGACTCAGTATGCGGGTTATTAAAATGCAAGTGCACTAACCTTTTAGAGAAGCTTATTTGTGGACGAGAGAACTCCAAGGAAAGAGGAAAATGCGAAAGCCATAGTTTCATCTTCTGCTGAGATTTATTACGGAAAGAATAATTAGTGTGGAGCATCTTTCTAATGAACGTCTCTTTTTAGTTGCTTAATAGAACTGAACTGAACAGAACAGTTGTTTCATCGGAGTTCACGGAAGAATCATTTGTTTTATATTAGGTTTATTTCCCTTTTTTATTTAATGCTAAATAAGAGAACGTGGAAATAAGAACGTGGAAAAGAATCGGTAATCTTTGGAAGCAATGGCTGGAACATTCTGTGCATCCTTTGTTTTAAATACTTATAAATATATCCGGATATACGTAGAACTAGTTAATCATGCGCACGATCATAAATATTGACCTATGATCTGCGATGAATTGTGTGTTTAATAAAAGATTATGATAAGAATCGTTACTGCATTCATAAGCGATTGTTTTCTCACAATTTAACTAATGTAATGTTCTTCTCTAAATCATTCTCATGTACAACAATTTTTCTTTGCTTTCATTGGTACTTATAACTGTACTTAAAAAATATCCTGCCAATTTCCTCGTAAATGCCTGTGATAGAGAGGGTGTGTGTAAAAACCATTCTGAAAATATTTTGGTTCAGCGTAAATATCTTCAAAATTCGCGCCAAGGAGGGATAGTGAATCGATTTACCCAGTCACCGATAAGGGATTCCGTTGGCTCGAGTACGTTGCGGAGTCGATTCAAACCCAAGAAAGGCGAATCTGAGAGAGAACGTCCCGTTCAAATTCGAATCAAACGAAGCGTTGAGGGGGAGGAGTAATGGATGTGCAACCGATTCGAGATGCCCACAGGGAGATGTCCGTGAAAGGAATGAAATAAATACGAGGGCGAAATTTTTCGGGGAAGCCGAGCGTAGCAATGAAAGAAACACATTCACATTCCGGGAAGAGATTACTTTTTTGTGAGGTTTACCTTTACGGGTGCGGCTCAACGTTTCAATGATACTTGACCATTGCCGGAGTTCACATCGCGGCAATTAATTTGCTGTAAAATTACGATTAACGGTCGACGCGTGAGAATCGTGTCAAGAAAATGTTTGTGAGGTTTTCCCCTCCTCATGAAGGGGAGGCTGAGTTAACATTTAGCTGAAGAAGTTAAGGTAACAAACAATGCCTGAGATTCAGTGCCCCGACCATTGAGTGCATAGTGTGGGAACCGAGTCACGGAAGCTTCTGGGGTTACTACCTTGGGGTAACCGTCTATCTCCTCTACAGGTGTAGCGAAGGCTTGTCACTGGTGTTCTGCGGTTGATCGGTCATCATCCCTAGCCAGAGATAGGAAGTTAGAAAAGGTCGTGTTTCCCTAGTCGTTACATTTCCTCTTGTATTGAATTCTTTGGTGGTTCGAAACGCAGTCGATCACTTTAGCCGTCACTTCCCCCAAATCAATCGTGGAATTCGTCTCAGAGAGGAAATGATTATTGAATTACGGTTTCAGCAATTTTTCACTCGTCAACAGAGTAGCGGTTCAGGAAAGTCATCATCTGGTCGATAAAACACGTCGCAAAACAACACGTACTACATTTGAAATATGAGGGAAGGAAGTAAGGGAAAAGAAAGCAGAAGAAGGCGTACTATTAAGGGATGCAAGGTCGTAATACAAGGAATAGTTGATGGATTTGATAAGAAATGGTCACTAAGTTCTAATGATTAGTAGTAATTATATTAGTTTGTTTAATATTGTATATTTTTTCTTCTTTATATTCAGGATTTTAGTAAAATCTCCATCGAAATGTTTATAAGGTCAAGGACCGTGTAGTATTTATGCAATATTTATCTCTCCGGTGAGGCATGATGGTATTCAATCGATAATATAATAAAGTATGGCCTTCGACGTTGTTCTTTTCCGAACATCGTCGTTTCGGTCCATCCACGGAAAGAACGTGCAGAAGATGAAGTCGAGAGAGCATTTTTGCACTATCGTTTCCGTCAAAGGCGGCTGTTGAGCAGTAGAATACCCCGAGAGCGGCTCTCAAGGACGCGAGGACATCAAACTCATTAAAGATGCGGTAGAAGGGGAAGACGGGGTCTCGCTGGAGATATCAACAGGCGAGACGGAACCCGTTCTCGTAAAGCAGGGCGAAACTTTTCGTTTCTTCGTGTTTAGAGGACCCTATGCCGCGTCCATCGGATTCCGTTACCTCCGCGAGGTTTATAAGACGACTTACTGGTGCGATTCATCCTCCGCGCCATTGTTGAAACCAGTTGGAAGGGCTCTTAAAGCCGCTTTGTATTCAGCAGAGTCTGGAATCTTCCCTCCTTAATTTGACTCATTTTGTCACGCGATAAATTCTTAATAATTCCCTCGTATCTTCAGAGTGATATTTTTATGAGCCGGGCGAGCGTATGGTGCAGCAGAAAGGTTACTTGGCACCAGCTTCGTGGGGTAATCCCACAAGTTATTCCATTACAGTAGATGTACTTACGAATTCCTAGAGCGCATTGCTCAATTTCAAATGCGTAGTTCTAGGTTCGAGTCCCAGCCTTCTTATTAGGACGTTAGTATGCATGTTCGTCTGTTTTGACTAAATAACTATAGCTGTCTAAAGAGTGGATGTCTCTGCTGCTATACTACACAAATGTTTGTAATAACTTGCAAAGGAGAAGTTTCAGGAATGCACCTTGGATGCATCGTAAAGCAGAATTAGATATTTAGTTCATGATTTCTTTGAATAAAATCTTGTTCTTTTGAAAATTTAACTAATCGATATTAAGATATTGACTTTTTATCCTTAATTTAAATTACCCCTCAGGCACCGAGGAGTTATGGCTAGGTAGAATAAAGCTTCGGTTTCGGCCTAACGTCTTTAATTTTATAGTTTATCAATGGATATTTAGAGAAGTTCTTCACCCTATTCCCGCGATTTTGCTTAAGACGGCACTGTCAGTTCACTCCTAGATCATTCTCATGGCATGTTAGAGGTTCAGAGACAAAAAAGGGAAGTTTGTCAAGGATTCCTATAATCTTTTTTTAGACAAGAGTCTACCGAGAAAGCCAGTGGTTAGAACTTTTTTTGCGCTTTCTGTTTGTTTGGGTGGTGGATGGGTTTCAAGAATACGACCAGAAAGATCGCACCTACCTCAAAGGCCAGAAGAACACCAATCTAACCGCAAGATGTTGAAATGGAAAGCGTGTTCAAGGAGAAATGGAATCTTCTTCGGAATTGCTGAAGATTTCATCGATTCCATCGCTGAGTATTGTTTCTAAGCGTTGCGTTACGTTATATTTGAATCTTGGAAAAGGTATCTACCGAAATATTAGCGAAGACGTCTTCATTGTGTATCTTTTATTTTATTTTGTGTTAGCCGACGGATGGTTTTTTTCCTTACGTAAAACCTTTTTATAGAGCTTTATATTTCGGGTTTATTTTAATTTTAATTTATAATAAACCCCAGAAATATGAAGTAAGACGTATTTTTAGCTTTGTTCGTATCACCAGATTTCCTTATAATGATAAATTTTGATCTGTATTTTTTGGGCAATATACATCGTTTCTTACGCTTGTTCGTCTTCTTGTTTCGAAATAGAAGGAACTGATTATCTTCGAATAGAGTGAAATTTTCGGATGATGTTTCGCAGTGATAATCAGAAAGATACTTTAAAACGTGGAGAAAAGGTATTGTAATCGTTCCATCAAGGAAAATTGGATTTTCGATAACATCTTTGAATTACTCGTAATTTCTTACGAACTGAAATCCTACATCCCTTCCTTTGAACACGTAAGATAACGTAATAAGAACATCCTCTTGAGTAATACGTATAGATAATAGTAAAAGAATTAAATTTAAAGATCGAGTTATAGCTCGGGAGGTACTTTTGCGGTTCCCACGACTGGAGACTTCAACGCCCGAGGGCGAGTAGGTGCGCCCGAAACAGTGAGTCACGCCGTCACGTGCTCCTCAAACCGCAGTAGATTATGGCCCTAGAGACGCGTAATTCCATGGCGATGGAAATTGTCCGATCTGTGGAAGGAGAGGCGAAAAGATCGTAATACTTCTTTCCAGTCACGCGAGTGTCATTTTTAGAGATGCGCGCGATTGTAAAAGAATTGCGGAATGGAACACAGATTTTATCTTCCTGAACCCACAGCATACGATGGGTATCGGTTGTCCATCCTTTTGCAGGAACATCGTCGCAGAATTTTGGATCAGCTAAGAGATTCATTTCGGTCGGAATCCAAGATTTTTCTCACGATTTTTCTGATAAAGACTTCGTGAAATTCATTAAGAATTCGGATACGGAAGACTGAGAAATAGGTGTACACGATTTTTCGGATTAGTGCGCTATCAACGATCGATATATCGGTGGATTCATCTTTTTGATCAATTTTTTGTTGGTCCTAGTAAACAGGAAGGCGAGATTTGGTTTTAACTACGTGAATTTTAAAAAAGTATTTGTCATGATTTTAGTATACGTGTGCATTAGCATAGTATGTTTCCACGTATTGCCTTATATAGAGTTTTCTACTCCCATCTTCATTTGCAATTATCATTTAGGAGACACAAACCACACTCTTTAAAAACTTCTATTTACAAGATTATCTGAGAAGCAATGAAACTTTTATGAGTATTTCCAGAAGGTAAATTTGCTTTGAGTGCCGTAAATACTACTAAGGGATTCCCTGATTCCAAATGAGCCAAAGAATGACTCGAAATTTTTTAGATTACTTCTTTATACCGATGATCGTTTGTTAGGTGAAATAAGTTTAACCCATCGTATTCAATTATGATGGATATTTTTCAAAAAAACATCTTTAATTCTATAATATAGCGAAAAGGATACATTCAAATTATTTTCAATTCCTCCCACAGTTCATTATCATGACTATAAAAATCGATTGCGATGATTTTTCTGTCGTCTCTATTTCTTAAAAATATTTTCAAGCACAGATTTGACCCAGAGTGTGGGCGGTTTGCTTCGATGGGCGTATCCCATCGGACGATAATCGGTTGCTTGAAAAGGAACGCAAACTATATGAGTCATCCTGTCTAGCATTTTTAAATTACAAAGCATACTCAACACTTTCCGCTGTTTTAATCTGTTTGAAGATGGTTCGCACGAAAGATTTTTATCATGATTTGTATTATTAATTTTTTTAAAAAGGAAGTAACCTTGATTCTCAATGGACGAGATGTATAAGTACGTGACATCCTTGGGAAAAGTTGATGAGTGTACTAATTGACTCTATAGAACGCAAAACACGACAATGGTTGATGGTTACGACAGATTCATTTTCCACTGAGCAATTAAAATTCTTAATGCTAACTACCAAAGCCGCAGTTGTATAAAATTAATCCCATCCTCTTTGATACTAATATTAATGTCAATTGGATCAAAATTCAATTAAAGTTATCCAAAAATTTAAGGTAATTTCTCAAGGTTATGTGCGTTAAATGCTTAGGTATCAGATACCTGCTTTATTGTGTTCATAGCCGCGATTTTTCGTAAGCAGTACGGCAAGATTAAAAAATTTAGTTAGTTTAAGAATTTTAATAGACGTACGATACACGATTGATCATCTTGTCTCGAACAAATTGATTACCATTGAGCACCGATCAATCCTGTAAATTCCTCAATTTCCTGGCATTGGACGGGAAAAGCAGTGCTACAGCATCCTCATCGTTAATCAAATGCCCGTATTAGGACCACGGGCGGCTAGTCACGAACGATCACGCGAAATTCCTCCGGGAAAGAAATGAGGCGGAGAAAAGGCAGATAACGTCTCTAGAGAGTCACATGCGTATGCAAGTTTAGCGTGGGAGACGTCTGGAAAGGGGCGGGTTTTCCATCACGGGAGGGCTGGTTCCGAAGCAATGCTGCCGGGTGGGATTGTTGAGGGGACCGTGTGGGCGGGGGTCGGCCCGCTATGGCCCCGAGCTTTCGCCGGGGGACCGGTGGAAATTGCCTACCTGCCGAACAGAACCTGCCGAGAGAAACTCAAGTCGTGAATGCACTTGTCCGATCAGCCCGAGTGTCGAGTGATTGTTACTGGAAAGGAAGTTTGGTGCTTATGGGGGTTTGGTCTACTGGGTAGTTCTACCTTCGCGTTGCTCTACTCGGTCTATCTACGCACTTTATTTTTGTTAGGTTATGCATCATTAAAGGATTATGTTGATTGAAAAAAATTGGATCGAAATAATATGGATAATTAATTACATAACGCGTTCGTCTTTGGTGAATTAGTCCGTGGGTTATATAAAAATTTTGTGCGTTATATCAATTATTATTCATTCATATTTGATTTAGATTTAAACAGTCACCTTTATCATATGATGTAAACTGATTTTATGTGATAACTCAGTTGGTATAATTTAGGCTAATATTCTATCAAAGAAGTATTTAATTTCATTAACATATATACTGAAATTTTGAATAAAACACACGCACTAAAACTTTGAAATTTGCCAATATCTATATTCATCTAATTCCAACTACGGATTCATAATTGTCGATACTTATACTCAAATTTGGTAACTAAATATTAATTTTATGATTTTCCATCCTTGTTTGCATACAAAGACCATTTTTGTTCATCCCGCGTATTTTTATTACAAATTTCATTTCATTCTCCTATCAGTTATCTACTATTGCTTTCGAAACTTAAATCTTAGGTAGTTCATCCAATCTACGACCAAATTCGGAACGCCAACTCAGTTATCTGACATAGCAATTCCGTCGAAAAACACAATCTTTTCTATCCGTCCGCGTAATCGTTACGTTAAGAAAGAGATTTTGAAATACAAACGCCCGACCGTTGGAGAATTGCTCCGAAGCCTTGCGATTCGTCACGCCGCTTCCTTTTCCTTTTTTATTGCGAAACCAAGAATCACTCCCCCGCCCCGTTCTGCTGCGACTTCGTATATGGCGCGCAAAGGTTTCCCTATCCATTCCGACCAAAAAACGAACCGCAGGACGCGTGAGAGAGTCAACCATCAAACGTCTATCGGTAAGAAATTCGTCGGTTTCAGGGAAAATACACTTGCACATCACCTTTCGCCCTTTTCCGAATTTCCTCAAGCTGATTTTCACTCGTTTCCCTCTTCTTTTTTATTTTATTTTTACTTTTCCTTATGTTGTACTATTTTTTTTCTTTTCATCTCGATTATAATCTTATAGTCTATACTCGTCATTATTAACCTCCCGCCGAAGTGCTCTGCTCGCTCCGAAATTACTTCGTTTCAAAAGCGTTGTTTTTTTGCGTCTGAGTTCACAATGCGGACGTCGGCGCTTTTTCGAGACAAACGGTCTCTTTTCGAAATCTTTTTGAACTCCAACCGTCCCTCACGAAGCTCTTTTTTTTCCCGCGCTGATTCCAGTTTTAATCCTTCCGTCTTTTATTCGTATCTTTTCCGTTTTCTGCCTCATACGCGCACGGTCTCGTTTCTGAGGCACGCTCTACCGACGCGTTTTTGTCTCGGCCGAGTTGCGTGCCTCAGTCTGCACCCCATACGCACGCTCGTGTTCGACGGGTGCGTGCAGCTGAAATAGCGGTTCTAATAGTGAAAGCGTATGCACGAGTTTTTTCTCATTCGAGTCGTTGAACATATGCATTAATGCCTTGTTGTCAGGGTTTTGTTTGTAAAGAAGTTGGTAGACGTGGATTGTTAATGAGAAAAGCCATGATCGTTTTTATTTTAATTTATGATTTATACGTAAAAAAGTATTATATATCTGGTTGATTCGGGATTGATGGTAGTGCCGTTGTATAGAAACTTAAGGAAGTTTATGAATAATTATGAGCTGGAATTCAAAATGATTTGTTTTTTTATGGTGAGAATGATCTATGGCTTTTAGCTATATGTGGCTTATATTACGTATTCAACGCGACCTTTTCGTCACTTCCAAAAACTTACTCGTATTTTCTTCATGAATTATTTTTCTAAATAATAAAGCGATTAAGATAGTATACTTTTTATGCTATGAAAATATATGTGGGTCAAATTTCTTTGAAAAATTATCTTCCAAAATGATAACAAGTCCTCATTTTTTATGTTCCGAATTTCAGTAGATATAAGCTCATCGATAATTAAGTCTTTGTTTTGTTAGATAATTAATGAGATTTATAAGAATTTTGATAAAGATCATTTTTAATATTCTTGTTGTTTTTTAAGAGATTCTGCACCATAGTTTTGAGTAAAAAATGGAAAAAAGAAGCATTTATTCTATATTAATGTCTAGCTACTTTTATAGATAAATGTTCACTATAGATATCTGTGGTTGAACATAATTATATTTCTGCAAAAATAGTCATGCAATTATGCTTCAAAATTGCGAGTGACTGAAATTTATTTCAAGCTTAATTGATTCAGAAACGTTAAATGGTAGAGTTATCATCCGTTTCTACTGCATAATCCAGGAATTGACCCTCTAAAAGAAAAGAAACAATCAAGGTTGAAATGATGCGGCATAATTAAAAATTCTTCGAATTTTTGGAAAGAAATAAGTGTGGAAACTTCAACTTTAATATTGAAGGGATGGGAGGTGATATACGGGCGAATTCCGCAGACATTCTACTGCGGTTTCGGAGGGTATGAAAGAGAAGTTTCTCAACGAAGTTCTTGTGGCTTCGGTACCAATGAGTTTCCGGCGTGAAGGGGATGAGGGCTTCTCGAAACGTTTCCCAAAAGGTTCGCTGCAGATAAGAGGAAATTTCCTTCGATAGAGAATGTATTAAGGGAATGGGTATCTAATAAGGGTAATCTATTGATAAGGTCGGCACGAATTTTTGGAAGAGAATCATTTGGAATAGTGACTGGAAACCAAGAAGTGGAGAAATCCTGAGGTCACATTTTCATTCACTGAAAATTGATGCATGGGAATAGAAAGCATTAAGCGATAAACCCCATTAGTCTATTAACGTATCAGGTTATGCACATTAAGGTACTGAATCTGACGAGCCGGAGGAGGATGATATATCGGTACTTAAATTATCAATAGAGTTGAGGGAATTTATCTTGTTATAGTCTACGCTATAACTTTTCTATTAATTTCTTTCCTGTCTGTTAGAAATGTTTTCCGTGTTAAATACGTGAATTATTCAAATCACTGTAGTAATCTCTGAAGTTTATGCATATCGTTTAATTTATATGTATTATCTACCCATATATTCTCTAAATTGTATTGTTTTAATGATATATGATTCCCATGTATTTTCCTAATTATACTGGCGCTTTCATATAAACTATTGAATTTCAAGTGAATTACTCGAAATTGTCATTACCGAAAATAATTTTTGATTTTGATAGTTCGTCCATAAGTTCGCATTGCTTGTTTCCTTTGTAATTAATCTATTTGCTTATACCAGTATGAAATAAATTTAATATTACGAAAATTGGCACTTCTTTATGCTGAGAAATATCCATGATTGAAAGGAAATTAAATTATTAAATTTACTCCAATCTAAGTCAAATTAAATACGGAAATGAACTTTAGTATTTTCTTCCAACATTCTGCAATGCTTGAATGAATATGTCAAGTGGAAAGATACAGAACGGAATGTTACAAATTACTATGTTATGGAATGGTATCTAATACGAAGTAAATCTAAGTCGTCTTCCTTCTTTACTTAACTCTAAATTCATTTTCTCAGCGAGAGCACTTCAAGGTTGAGAAAGGCAAGGAACGAGACTGTTACCATAGAATTGGAATCGTCGTTTTCCCAAACAGAGGCTGTGTTTTCTCGGCGGCGGAAACGGGAGTAAATTGACCTTTTCCTCTCCGTGCACTGTCACGTAATGTGCACGTTTGCACTCGAACGCGTCCACCGCAGCTCTTCTTCATTTTTCATCCCCAAGCGATCGGAAAAAAATTTGCGGTGTCTGCCGGAATATCTCCGTTTTCCCTTCCATCGAAGGAATTGCTGAAGTGATGCGAAGATTCGTGAAATTCGCTTCAATTGTCTACAACAGAGAATCCTTGAAATTCTATCGAACGTAAAAATCACCGCCTCCGTTTGTTTCACCACATCAAAGTGCTTGCTAATGGATTCCATACCAGAAAGGAGTGATCTATCGTGAGAAGTGCAATGAGACAAATAATAGACATACTTGGAAACCTATAAGTGGGGTATATGCGTTCGTACATTTGATTGAATTCGTGATTCGACTATTAATAAATATGTAGTATTTTTATTAGATATTGTCATTACTTAATGAACTTAATTTCTTTACATAGACTCTTCATCATCTTTAAGGCATTAGTCTATATATTAGGCTTCGTTTTTACAATTTTTATTTTATTTTTAATGCAAAATACTCCTTACGTATGATAAATTTTATTCTTACCGTTCTGTATTGGAGCAAATGGTCATATGAGGTATTGATCCGCTCTGTTTTAAATACAAATACCTTTCATACTACCATTATTAATACTTTCATTTGCATTAATGTTTTAATGGAGAATTAAATTGATAATGATATAAACTAAAGAATACGGTATCATTTATCTAGAGAAAAGGATCTTTGTAAATTAATTAGTTATGCAATTATATAGCTTTTGGTAAATTTTCAGAGACTTATGTGAAAGTTTGCTAAAGGGTATTTTAACGTAAAGGCAAGAGATATTGAATTTTTAAAAAGTTAAATAAGTTTTTCATTCCTTTGATGCCATGCTCCGTCAATTATCAAATTAAACAAAAAAAGGTAAAAATGCAACGTTTTACTTAATTGGGCATTGGTACAGTTGGTAAATCGGATTACTCGCCAAAGGATTTGGTAAAATATTCAATGATGCATCAACAGAGTGTTTTCAACGCAAAATTCAGTTACAGATATTCACCTAATTAGATTTAACGCACACTCTCTCTTAGTCCGTTTCCAATATAATATCGCGATTCGCAATCGAATGTCTTTCCGATAGAATTCGCCGAAATTAAGTGCTCGGATCGTCTCTTTTTATTGCAAGAGAAGCAAAAAGGTACTCCGCTGCTCTATTAAACCCTCCAGCGTATTATCTTAAGGGGATCAGACCCCAACTAATCTCTTTATCGGCCTTTTTTCCTTAGCTATCATCCAACGCGATTCCATTAACCCTTTTTATCCTCGCAAAAAATATCCGACTGAGATATTGCTAATCGTGCCTCTGCGACCGCGTACGAAGAATTATTCGATTACGGAATGAGTAGAAGTCAACTTTTTTCTTTCCTCTCGATAATTTTCCTTTTTGCTCATTTTTGCATATTTCCTCTTATTTCGCATGCGAGAAAATGAGGAAAAATCGCCTTCATTTCGAGTTGTTTGATGGGTAATTAAAATTTTGCGCGGAAATGAGATTTTCGAAATATCTTCACCCTCTGGACGATTCCTTTGAAATCAATTTGATAATTGAAATCGTTAATTGGAAAATGATTTGCGGTTTGATTTAATATCGGGAAATTGTATCGATATCAGTTCAAAGAGGATTGGATTTGTTTCTTCGTTTATAATCCTCTTAGTTTATCGAATAAATTCCTCGTAAATTTTAGAATTCTTGATATTTCACACTTAATGGGAAATTGTTCCATAATTGGGATGTTGCATTATTTGGAAATGTTTAGCGAAAATTATTAACTGATCAGACACTATTCTGAGAATTCATTTAATTTGAGTATGTAATTGAGACATTCTTTATCTATTGTGTGTTTGATTGTCGATATCAATTAAATAGAGAAGAGTTTAAATAAAGCTTGCAGCTTATTTGGGATTTTGAATTCTAAATGACCAATTTCACTTAACTATTATTATATATATTATACTTGGAATATGTGAATAATTGTTTAGAAAATATACTTTTATCGATAGAAAATGAGCCGCATTTAAATTGTATGCTCTGGTAGGTAATCGTATTTTATATACGAGTTTAGCGTCTAATTCAAGGTGATCAAAGAAAATAGCTCTTCCAACTAGCTATTTCAAGAGCTCCAGCTCATATTTGAGTAATTTCCCATGTGCTATAGATCAAAACAAATATTTACGATATCATAAACCTTGAATCAATTCAGTGTTAAAGAGGTTTAAGAAAATCAAATGTAAAAAAGATGTTTAGAAACATATTGCCTTCTATTGGAGAATCTCATCATCAAGTTCGAGTTGAAACGGTTGAGTAATCTCTTCAAAAATTTCATTCTCGGAAAGTCAATCTGTGTAGGGTAATTGGTGGATGGTGCAATGTTTGGAAACGAAATACCGCTCAGCCATTTGTTTAGAAAGGGCCATTCAAGTGACACCGGGGACCATTTGTTTCACCTTCTCCATGACTGGGAGCATGCACCACCCACTGATATGAGCGGTATTTGGGTCACATCCGTGAAGAGTTTATATTGAACTTCGGCACTGAATAATTTACTTCCATTAAAATGTACTATAATCCGAGTCACGTCATGGCAGAATCGATGGCTCTCGGAAATCGCTAACATTACTTCCCATAAAACGATATTGTCTTTGTTAGTGCATTAAATCACGTTCCATATATCCTTTACATAGAGAGTGTGCACTCGAAATTTATTTCACGTCGATTTTAGCCTCAAAAGCGTATAACTACGCGATTTAATTCCTATCACGATTTTTGCCTAAAGGTTTCGCATTTTGGATGAAAGCTTTTATTTTAAAGATCGATTTTTTTCTTATTCAAATGGGGAATTTCATCTAAAACGAATTTCAGCTATGGAGTGAATTTCGTACGAATTTTAAATTTAACCAAACTCGTAATTCAGGGATTCTAGTCCATTTTGCATTCGTTAACACACTAAAGGTTTTATTTATTTTGCAAAATACTCCTCTCCAATATTCTATTTAAGGTCCATTCATTTCATCACTTCTTTGAAAATGAATTCGATTCTTTTCTATTATTCTCTTTCAATTGGAGGATTAATTTGACAAATTTAAGAGATTTATGCAGTTTTATTTGTACGTGATGAACTGTAACTAAACAAGATTCTTTTATTTATCATTTTTTACATTCGATTACTTTATATATCCATACTTCATTGTTATCATTCAAAACTTATATTAATTATTGATGTGAAAGAAATGAATACGAGAATGAAAGAATATATCTTGGACATAAAATTAATCTTTATTAATTATCTTGAAAGTTATCAATATTAAGTATCGACTAAAATGCTTATTATACTGAAAATTATGATTTTAATTATCGGAATAACTGCTAAAAATTATAAAAACTAAATTTTATGCATTGTAGTTTTCTGTTTAAATCTTGGTAAATTTATTCATTTTGCGGGCATCTGAGCCTATTGCAGCGGATATTATGCTTGCTACCCCCATTTTTCCTAGCACGTGCCTCTTTTTTTCAAAAGACCAAAACCCTCATGACTTTATCATCCGATATAGCTATTATTTTAGTTGAAATCCAACTGATATATCACCTTACCTTTATTCTTTTCAAATTATCAAAAGAATCTCATCGAATTGAATTTCTTTTCTCACCGTCTCAGCCTTTGGAAATTGCGCGCGCATCGCAAATTCGAATGGGAGGGAAAACGGTCTGCGTTTGGTCTTATTTTTCCATCAACGAAACCTGCTCGAACGGCCTTTCGCTAACCCTTTTTGTTGCGTCACACCAACGCCAAACCTTATAAAGATGACATCGCTGGAGCTGTTGAACCTCTTTCCAACGTCATCCGGCTTCCGTTGCACAGTTTTCAAATTCGAATCCTCGCCGTCCTTCCGTCCGTTCGGTGGAATGCCCTAGAAGTGCATCCGAAGGATTCAGTAAACGACGCATTCGTACCCAAGGAATCCCTTTCTCAAGGAAATTTTCATTTCTTGAGCACTTCAAAGTTTCCCAGAGAAATTTTGGAGGGGATGTGTTCATGTGTAAGCAATGCGCTAAAACTTCAGTGATTAATGCGCAAATCTTTCGCGAAATTCTTGTGCGAAAATCGTTTCCGTGAGTGGGAACATTTCCTAATACTCGAAAACGGAGATTCAGTTGCGATAGGTATTAGTGTAGTTTCTTGCGTTCTTCCCCCATATTCTCTTCCTTGATTTATTATCTCCTATGTTATTTGTATACTATTTTTTATCGTAATAATATGAGGTATATCAGTGCTTAAGTTATATCAGAATCCAATTTACTATACATCTTATTTATTTATCTTAGATATGGCTTAAAAATGAGTAAGGAAATCATTTAAATTGTATGTCACTTAAAAAATAGTAGCGGTCGAATTTATTTACTCGAACACAATGTATAGTTTTGGACTAATTTTCTTCTGTGTCAACCAGCAAATAGTAATTCATCATCATTTTAATGTTTATTGTTGATTTCATGTATCATTATTTATTTTAATCGATTTCAATCATATGGAAACTAACCTCGTTTATAACTTAGCTGTGTAAACGATTAATCATATTAGAAAGCTAATGTAGGAACACGAAACACATCTAAACATTTTAATCAAAATATTTTTTTTTACATCCAGTTATATTAGACAGAATTATAATAAAGAGTATATAATCTCTTAGATAAATGAAGGATAAACATGTTTATCCCATTGTTAAAGTTAACGAGGGAGGAATTTGTATACGGAGTTGAAAAACGTTACCAATGGTTACCCTCGTAAGTCTCAGTGGAAGATCGATTCGGAAGAAGGTCGATCCCAGATCCTCCGAGTTTGAATTCCTCCCTCGGGTAACGTCTTTCTCCAACGATTCTCCGCACCGCCCTCCTCCGCCGCCACGGCGGTAACTCACCCTCCGGAACCACTTCCGAGCGATCGACCTTCAGACGTATAAACCGAAATGGACGCTTTAATCCACGTCTTCGCAGTGAACACACTCCGAGGACACACATCTCCTTCGAATCTCGTGGCCGATATCCATCACATCGAAGCAAATGGAACGCTTCTGCGGTACACACTCCGCTCCCGATGACTCTTTTCGTCGTCACGGAGTTCGGTTTCATTCAACGGATCGGCGGTGTCGGATGGGCGGCGGAATAATCATTTGGGTTCCCCGCTGTAGGTCTTCGGGAACCGAATAGAACGGACGCTTACGTCTGTTACGGTTTATCCGATAGAATCACAAGCTGTTAGGGTTACTGTAGTGAAAGGGTGGGGAATGGGAGTGCTATGACGCAGTTCTGTCCGAAATCCAAACAGGCAGAACGGAACTGTTTTGGTCACTTCCCCCTTGTGCCCAAACGAAGGCGATATTTCCGTTCTCTCTTATGCTGTAGTGAAGAAACTTATGCTCTAGTGAATAAGCATGTTGAATATAAATAATCAATGTAACTCTGCATCTGTGGAGGGTTTCTATTCATCCACTCCTGTATCTACTGTTCCAGATCACGTCTTATGATCAACAAATTTTATTTTTTAACGTGCGAACGAATACTACAAATACTCTTTATGTTTGAAAATGTCTGCTCAATAGAAGACAGAAACTGATATAAATAGATAGATAGATCGGTTCAACTGTTATTTGCAATTTTTAAGATTATTTTACTAGATGAAAGGTATTAAAATTTAGTAAATTTACTGGTGGAGCAAAATCTTCCAGCACGTTGTTTTAGTATCTCTGCAGCTAGATCCTTCTTACTCCTTTATCGTTTTTCCGCCAGGATCAATATAATATGGCACACTTTCGAATGATACGGGTAAAATCCCTTTTCGAATCGCAACGAATTTGCTTCGGAAGTAATTACCCGCAACAATGGTCTTTTCCGACAGCCCAGCAACGCAGAACGGACACTTTCTATTTGTCCGACTAACAAAACGGATTGTTTTCCCTTTCCTTCCTTTTCTGTCCGAACTCATCTTATCTCGCTTCTATTCAATCGCACTTTCTTACGGATCCAGATTGGGTTTTCACCTTTTTCCACTTCCGTTCATTTTCCTCAATCTTTCTTCCTTGGCCTTCCGCCGTCAATTTCCATCAAACGGAGGCTCCCATTATCTAGCTATAAGGAGCCGTATCGCCGGATGAAACTGCCGGAATTTCCAAAGCAGTTACTTTCCGTGCCATTTGTCAATCTAAAAAGGTGTATTCACTCTTCCTAGCCTGTGTTTTCTCTTAATATCAGCACTAAAAACGGCTGTTTAGCGTTCATACCTCGTTTGCAGGGAAAGCAATGAAACGAACATATTTTAATACTCGAAATATTTTATTGTTTTCACGGTTTTATTTCAAGAAACCCGCAAAAATATATTTTCGCTATTATACAGATTAAGAAAGGAGGCAAAATGCAGCATATTATTTTTATACTTTTAATAAAGCTTGATCATTACTATTACTAGTAATGATTACGTATTTACTGAGGTATTTTTGTATTATGTAAGATTGCATTGCAAGTACAGGCAAAATAAAATATAGAAATATTTAGGTAAAACGAGAAAAAGGATATCCATTGGTTCGCCAAGTAATAGATTCTATATAATGATATCTGAAATCACATGGATCCTTTTTTTATTGACTGCAAATTTTTATTTATAACGCATTTGTTTTTCCAACCTTTAATTGAATAGCAGAACCCAAAATAAATGCACATCTTTTATTATGAATGACGTCACCGTCCATTCTAATCTTTGTCCATTTCGTCAAACACTATTTTTCTCATTATCCTCAGATTTCCTTTCGAAATAATTCACCCGCATCCACGTCGACGCTTCTTTGGATATTTGCTCTTTCCACGGCAGATCGTTATCCTCCCTTTCTGCTCCTCTGCACTTCCCATCTTCTTTATGTTTGAAAATTCGTCCGTCTTCGAGTGTTTTTCTCCGAAGGTGTCTCTCGAGTCGAGGAAACTTCCCGAGATATCCGAGAATTAACGGGGACGTGATTTTTGTTCGGAGAAAGATTTTCTGATGCTCTCTTATCTGGAGTGATTAAAACGCCCTTCTCCACGGCGAGAAATGTTTAAAAATGTTTTTTTTTTGAGAAGGTAGTTTTGAATTTATTTCTAAAAAATACGCGCCTTCTACGTACATATTTATTTTAGCTATTTCCTTTAAACTCATTCTTTCTGAAGAAACTAATTATTTGAGGATTAAGTATTCTGAATTTATAATAGATAGAGTTATGAGGATATGAAAACTTTTTCAGCACTATGGCATCAGAAATATATGCCTTGATGAAACAATTTTGAAATTTGGTGCAGTAATGTTGTCTAGAATCTACTAAATTCATTTTTTAGATGTGAGATATTATTTGTCGACGTTCATTATCAATGTTGTTTGATTTCATTTGACTCATTAATGTCGTTTGAATATTAATGTTGGTAACATTTATATCTTCGAGAGAATTTGATATTATCTTACTGTATGTCATATATAATATTATTATTCAAATTATTCTCGTAGCTTAATAAAAAATCTTGCTTAGTAATTTATCTACCCTTTTCAGAAGGGCGACTTTTTAGTTTTATGCTGGAATTAGTTTCAAATTAACATATTGAACCTGAGGACAAGATTAGATGTTCTCCTGTTCACTAATTAGGCTGTGTATTCTATAAAAAATAAATGCAAAATCTATAATATGTTCCGAGAATGTATTCTCATTGTTATGCGCTCGGTATTTTCTTCTTTCGAAGTCATGCGAAACGATGAATTAAAATTCCATCACACTAGCTCCTCTTTCATTTCGTGGAATCCGTGTACCTGGAATAATTTCATCGACTCCGGAATGCGAAAGCCCATCCCACTCTTTGGGGCTGTTTAAATTCTGCGAAAATGGATTTGCGCATTTTTTGCACGTATTTATTTTTCCCTGCTGTTGACGTCGATCTTAGTTAAGGCTGGTACGAAAACAATTATGGTCCTATAAATATTAATTTACGTGATGAAGATTTTCTTGAAATTTTTTTTATTAAAAACAGAATTTCATTACGTTAATTGAATTTTAAATTTGACTAAATATTATGCTGATCATAAATTCAATTAATGCATAATTGATGCTCAAAATAATATATAAATGATTTTTATTAAGTATCTATTTTATAAGTATATCAATAACATACTAGTGCAATGCGAACGTGATCAAATATTGTGCATTAATAATACGTTTCAGTCGGTTAATTATTAAAAATTTTATTGTAAAGTAATTACTTTACAATAAATCGAGCAATTTATAATAGAAATAGAAGTGTATCTCCCTGCTGATTAGTTTATTTCTTTCGTTGTAACAATAAAATCGTTCTAAACATTTCTATTCCCAAATGTTAATATTACATCAATCTCATACTCCTGCCTGTACTTTTATTAGTTTCGTTTGTGCTTACGGGGAAAACATACTCGAAAGCATTCACATGTCACCGTATCCTCAACATCACCCCACGATCATCCAGTTTTAATTAACAAACATCACCACCGAAGAAGCGTTCTTGCAGAAGCGGAAGACTTGTAAAAGGGCAATGGTAGCCCTTCCGTGAAGGTGGCGTTACGGTCTAATTTCGAGGCCCGTTTCATTCCCTCGCTATTATTGAAAAAGAAAATTAATTCGGGAGAGTTACGCAGCTGGAGAAAGTAGCTCGATTTACGCCTCGAAGAAGTCCAACGGCTATGTGGATTTCTCCTCTGATGGATTTATTTATGCCATTCATGAAGGATTTATGAAGGGAATTGATTGTTAACGAGTGAGTATAGCGGTGATAGGGCAGTATTTATCGGCTGCTAGAGAATTCCTGTTGAAATGGATCATTGCTGCTTTTATTCTCTGTAGTACTTTCACTTTACTCCACCTTTTCCTCGAGTGCATATTCTGAATTTTATTGTTACTTTCACTGGAAATTCTTGTCGTGGTTTTTGAAACACTAGGTAAAGGGTAAAGGTAACTTTGCGTGAAAAGTTACACTCTTGGGATAAAACTCAGCAATTAACAGATGCGAAAAATATTACACTATTGAAATTAATATGGCGTGTATAATTTAAGCCAAGTTTATGGGCTGTCTCTTCTTTAGTCATTAACGAACATTCACGTGTTAATTATGGAATTCTATAGTTCATATACAACGGTCGAAATATACGTGAAAATCGAGAATTAAGTAGATGAACTCGCGTTTACAAGCCCTAGTGTAGTATGTATATCGTAGTGTTTATCATAGTTCTAATAATGAAGGTCTGGATCCACTGCTTCCCTCATCACCATCCGATTCAAAATGCGCCGTAGCAAAAACAGGGACATGGCTTGTTATGAAAGGGAAAGTGCGACCCTTTCTTCACAAAAGGACTCTCGTTTCAGAGTTCACGAAAAAGATAACACGGTTCTGAACTGGGATGGATTAACTGTGAGAACGTTTCCATTCTTTATACTTGAGGATAATCCAACTGCTCTCTAATTTCAATGTTTCTGCAAGTTGGCTTATTAAACTCCAACGTTAAAAAAAACGAGGGTTCTATTTCTAAAACTATTACCTTTTTCTGAAAGCATTCATGTATTAATTTATTGTGCACGGAGTAAACTTTTGTTAACTTTTGGTACGAATATTTTAAACTACAGGTCTTCATCCTATATTGAACGAAAATAATTACGCTAAACTATTTTAGCACATCATTGTATTGATATGAAACGAGCTGTATTTTAAAAAATTCAAGCTTCGCAAAATGTCCATTAAGTAACTCGTAGAATTTTCACTCTCTCTTTAAAAGTGAAATCAACAAAAGTCAAGAATTCTTCCTGTATTACAGGCAATTTCCTTATAAATTGTATTCGTTTATACCATGTAAGATACTTTTTTAGCCCTGTAAATTCCTTACAATTCAAAGTTCTCGATTTCTCTTTGTATGAATGTGTGAAATCGGGTGAATGAATTGTCAGAACATGTTTTCTCCTTAGTCACCTTGCATTCTTCATTGTTTGAGAAAGTCGAAAATATTTATGTGCCTTTCGTTTTTAATGGGCAAACAACCCTATTGAATAGTAAAGATACTGGTGGTGTTTTCATATATAAAGAGGTTTATTCCCTCAAGCGTTCGATCATTTCCAGTTCTTTGCATACATTTTAGAAATTTAGCATGAATTTTGAATTATAAAAGAGCGTTTCATGCAAGAAATATGTAAATTAGTTTTTAAATGATTTTATTTATATCAGTTGTCCTTGGAAAGGTTTTATTATTCCTAATTATTAACTTTGCCTCTCATTATTGAGGGAATTATAATTTCTACTTCCGTTTTATCTTCAATAAACGATACTTCGTCATGTTAAAGAAAGCATATCAAGTTCCGCAGTTTAATATGAACGGTAAATTTCTCAGAAGCAGAAAATTGTCCAGGGAGGTTGAATACTAATTTTTCAAGAACTCAATGGCAATGTTACTTCTTAGCCATTAATAGCAGCATCACTTTTTTGCCTCAATTAACTTATTGAATATGAGTACTGCTAATAATATTCCATTAAATTTAATTTAATTGCAGAAAAAGTCCATACTTTTGATCCTCCTGGACCCATTTCTCGATCGTACATCTTTTGATTTGGAGTGCATTACAAAAATTGCCCAATTAATATTCACGTAATACATAAATATGGGACTTTAAAAAGTAATCCGAGTCGTCCTTGAACAAAAAATCTTTGCAGCGCTTTCGTATTATATGTCACGAGGGCCCCGTCCCATAAATTCTCAGAAAGGTTTCTCACATCTTCGTGATATTAGAACTCCACGAACTCATCTTCGATTTTCCTAATGCTCTTCTTTTATTTCAGGTAAGATATCGGAGTTCAGTGGCGAAAGAGTGGATGCGAGGAGAGAGAATTCTCGAAAGGAATTTTCCGATAAGAGCGTGAAAGGTAAGAATGGAGAAGGGTGTTCTCTATTGCTTTCTCGATAAAAACAGAAAGGTGGCGGAGACTCAAACGGGCGGGAGGAGTCGTGGGAGTTCTCCGAGGTTGCCATATCATCGGCCGATACACTTGTATCTTCAGTGTTTCGCCGACACGTGGGAAAGGGGCCCCGTGAAATGCGGCCGGGACACCTTGCCCTTCGCCTCATTCGTATTCCTCCCGCGTTCGATACCCGACGAATATTTTTCTTTCGTTTAGAGCGACCATTGTGTACCGACCGTCTCGCGTTGTACATACTCTGCTCAGTTTCCCCCATTGCGGATGTATTCCAAGGTGAATTGAGTCATTCGAGGAAGATTTCGTCAAGTCATTGGCTCGGAGGATTGTACCTCAAGACCTCCGATGAAGCACGGGTTTCGCGAGGGGATATTTAGTTGTGTGGGAGATTCACTTTGATGCCGTATATGATATCTTTGACTTTGGTTCCGTCCTATAGCCAGTTCGATATCTTACTGAACTCTTACTAAACATATAAAAGGGTAATCAACTTTTATGAAGGAAAGCGTTTTCAATCAGAAAAGATATCTTCATATGTTCTTTGAACAGTGTGCAAATAGAACGTATATCAGTCTCTGTAGTAAGAAGCTACAGGGTTTGGTGGGGACCATTCTCTTGTTTTCTGGATAGATTCTTGGAGTAAGCTATAAAAATAATGTAGGATAAGGAATAAAGAAATCAAAACTTAATAATAGCTGAGTTGGCACGTTAAGAAAGAAAATGTTCCTTTGTCATAAAATCTTCTTCGAAAGAAGCCTTACATCTATTTTGAAGAAGTTCCACCGTATATTGTGAAGCTATTATTTGTAAAGTTTTTCACCATCATCCATTACGATGTTGACAGCAGTTATTTGGCACTGCTGTTGTATGAGTCACTCGTATGCAATTACAAACTCGACCTAGGCAGTGCAAATATTTTTATAGGTGCGTTTTCCCAAAAACTTTCCATTAAGAAAATTAGGGAACATTTTCTTCGTCGAATTCAAGTGAGTCATAAGTGTTCGCTTTCAATCACAGTCCGCTCTTTTGATAAGACGTGTTTCTTTTTCCAAAAGGCGTGGGCAACTCCCCATGCACGACATCTCGACTTTATCAAGCCGGACCCAACGGGACGCGTTAACTAAATTGTTTGAAATGGCTCCTTCCTCCACTAATTCCACAATTTCCTGTCCCAACCGCTCTTATTTACTCGTCTCTACATCATCCCTCTAATCTTTCCACGTCCTTTCTCTCGCTCATATTTCTCCCGACTTATCATACCATATTTCCGTCCCCGAGTTCTTTTAATCTTCTTTATTGTTCTTCTCCCTACGGCCATCCCCTCTCTCCCCATCTATCATGTCCCCCTCATCTTCCATTTGTTTGTTCGCAAAGACCCATCTCTTTCATCAACTCCCATTCCTCTTTCAATTGATATTCATCTCGATATCCATCCTATCTGTCCTGTAGCCCTCTGGGACGGCGGCCACATTGAAGGCGTGATCCGTCTGCAGAAGGGAGTTGCAAGAGAGGAAGAGATTTTAAGGAACTATCTCTCTCCCTCCGAATTCTTCTTTTGGTTCATATTCTGTTTTATTTACCAGCTTATTTTCCAAAGGATACGGAAAATTGGTTATAATTCATTTTCCTTCCATAACATTAGTACTTAGGTATCCAGTAAGAGCTGATGTATGGGTTCCCTATGATATTATGAACTGATATGAACTAATTTTTCCATATTGAAAAACTAAATTAACTTTAAATGTTTTCCTATATTTTTAGGTGTAATTTACAACTTTGAGATACAGTCATCATACGTTTATATACTACAGTCAGGTCCTTTCATCATTGAAACATTGTGAAGTGAAATATCATTCTAATGAATATGTCCATGCATCAACTCTTGCAAGGCTATTAAATAAGAGAAATTTAAAATTAGATGTTGCAAATCAAATCCGGTTTCTCTTCCTTTTCAAGTTCCGAGCCCCACAGCAATTATTTCTTTTTAATTTCTTCCTCAACCGTTTAATATGCCGAGCCAATAATATGGACCTGGGCAAATGCGTATCTTCTTTGGAGCAAGCGAAACAAATGACGGCGACCCAGAGGTGAATATTAATAGCTCCTCCCATTAGTTTCGAAGGAGCGAGCGATTCGTGCCGAGTCGGAACATAAACGCATCCGAGGGCTGCTTTTTCCGCTTCCGGTGCCGCACGAGAGTCGGAAACCATCCGAAACCGATTGTATCCCTGCCTCTTTTAATGACTCACTCTCGTAAAATGCAATTAGAGCACTCAGACGGCGAGGGATGCCCGCGAAAGGGAAAGCTATGAAAAAAAACGAACCTCTTCGCCGCTTTCGGTTAAATTTTATTCTTTCCCGCCACGTTTTTATAAATTGCACCGGCCCCCTCGAGGGTGGCGCCTCTCGTGGCGCTCATTAGCGACTATTCCCACGCAATTCGCCTCACTTAGCTTCCTAACAGGGGCAGGTAAATGGAGTTCGGTTTCGCTGCGACAAGCTCCCTTTCCGAGTTGGAAACGCTTTTATGGTTCGCGTAAAAGGGAGAGCGAGGACGTAGTAATTGCACCTCTCCCTCTAGCGACCGTTCGGCAAATTAATCCTTTTAAAATATTCATGCTAGACTCGCGGAGTTGAGTGTGTCTTCCATACCGGGAACGCTTCCGTCATTTCATGTGGATGCCTTTTATTTTACCCATACTCTCCATCACCCTATCTCTATGTTTGGTACCTTAGGTTCCCCCATGTCACGTTTCTATTTCAAAATTTGCGGCACTCACGCTAAAAGCACTCCATTAAGGAATCACAAACTCCGATCTAGTCTCACATCTAATTTTTTTTTCTGATCGAATTTCTGGGGCCCCTCATACGCTAAATTATGTATCTGTTTGCATCATCACGTTGCATACGGATCGTGATCTCACGCCCGTGTTAGAATGACGCCAGATTAAAAAATAACGTATCAAAATTTAATTATAATATACTGAAAACAGGATGTAGTTTCTGTGTATATTTCCCTCTCTTAAAGCGTTTTATTGATAAAACAATAATCGTAATTAGTATCCTCAAATTGAATTAATTTATTCGAAGTAGTTTGCAAAATAATTGTAATGTATGTGAAAGATAGAAAAATACGATGTACATGTATGCATTCTTTGATTTTATTCAGTGCTTTATTCAGTGTTTGATCTAATCATTGATAGATAAGATGATGATTATATTCTAAATAAAGACTATTGTTTACGTTTAAGGTGTCAATACATACACAGAACTTAATTGGAATACACAGTGTTTCTTGGATCATACACTTACTGACCTATTAATTCCTTATAAAGGCGCATAATTATTGTGCTAGCTTTTGAATTAATCATGTATTTTCACAAGTTTCCAAGAATCAATTATTTCTTTATTGTAGTTTAGACAGAAGTGTCAAATATAACACTCCTAAAGTCTGTTGATATTCCGGAGATTATTACATTTTATACATTTTATAACTTTGACAAACATTTTAGTTTCAAAGGTTTAATAGCTGGATCAAAGGTTCATTAACTTGAAAAAAAAGCCAAGACTGTTCGTATTACTTTGTATCATGAAGAGATTAGAAAAATGCGGCTTTGTTTTCATGATTTGTCTAATGTGCGAATCTATAAAATTTCACGAATGTTGAAGCCATTGCTCTTTCATCTACTCGACTTATTTTAACCCTTTGAGATGTGAAACTAAGAGTGTACCTAATGCTGTCAAAGCTACCTTTAATTTCCCATCTATCGTTTAGTTTCACTGATTCAGTTGCTCCAATACACTTTATATGTTCCTTTCCCACTCCGTCTCTCGAGGCATCGATGTGTGAGCGCAAATCGAATTGTGACACATTGCGATTGATGTCGGAAATCGAAGCCACCTCAATTCGAGAATGGAATTTCCTGCCCTTTGATCGCTTTACACCACTACGGGTGTTTCGCAATCTCCTTTCATCCTCAAAAATTGATATCGGTAATTTTCGCTAATGAAATCACACACAGAGCAAAGAGGGACTCTGTCGAATGTTACTTTGTATCGTGTTTTCAGAAGCCGAATCGCTATTGAGAGAACTTTGTAATTGTTTGCGCGGAAATGCGCTCGTGCATTACGTTGAGTTTCGCCCCCGATTCGCGTCAATTATTGAATTCATGCTCTAGTGCTCGTCGCTCGAGAATCAGAATCGTAGAACTTCCTCTCATCTAAAAAAATCTCGATGATTTGCTTCTCTCTTTTCGTTACCTTTTTCTTATTGATTTTCTTTCGAAATGAATAAAGAATCTATTTTAAGATTTTTCGTTCCGCTTTTATGAACGTAAAATCTCTTTGGATCGTTTCTTTTTATGCTTCTTCCTTTTTATTTCAATATTCTTCTAATTATTTTGCTATCCCCTTTTTATTGAAATTCATTCCAATTCAAAGTCATGATATAATTAATATTAATTTGTTATAAACCTTAGTTTTAAATGTTTGATCATCCTTTTCGTATTACCATATTTCCTTACCTATTGACATACTAATGACATACCATTGGCAATTATTGATTTATCTATGCCTTAATTTATCCAAGTCTTACTGAAAATTTTAACCTTGGGCTGGGCTCTGGATATTTATGAGATAAAGCTGCTTAAAATCTGCAGTAAATATGTCTTTTGATTTCCATCTAAGTTCTACAGTCATTTTTAGCAATGGTATGACGATTTTCACATTTTGTATGTATAGTATATATTTTAATTACTTCGAATTTAACCAAGAAAAATCTTTCGGCCTTTGTCAAACTATTATAACTTTAAAAAGTGATTGATTAAGTATTCTCAATGTATCATTAAAAAGGTTCTGTCTTCGAATATACGGCAATTGAGTAACGCCATTGTCTCTCGCACTCACAATAGATGATGCTGTCACCTTCTCGTTCATTTCATTCCAATTGTCTGTTAGACTGTTGCCCTTTTCCTCAGTTGCCCTCCATCCAATTCCATAGTCCTCTAATCTATGAAATACGGTCTATTTCCTGTAGTGAGTGGGCATTAATGCTCCTTCTTCTCACTCACTTTATTAATAAGAGTGCATCACATGGCGTGTCCTCATGTAGTACTGCAGTTGAGCCATGAAAATAATTACTGGTTAGGCATAAAAGCATATGTTGCTGGAATACCTCTTAGTCGCCAAGAATGGTCATTTATAACTTCCCAACTTCCCAAGACTTTCATATCCATCGTAGATTATTCCGAAAGGCCAAGGATTACAATTATTTTTAATAGCCCATGCATTAAAACAGGCAACCGCTGTTTTTATATCGCTTTCCTAGTTTTAACATCTTCATCGTAAGTTATTGCGATGTATGATGACTAGGGAGAAAACGCGTGAGAAATGATCAAGTTCCTTATTAGCCCTATAAATTCATCTCAAGGCTCGCGGGAATACTGTTTTCAGCGCATATTCAAATGGGTAAACATGGATGTTTGCCTTGTTTATGATTCCTTCTTGGCATCGTCTTAAGAGCGGAAGACGTTTGCTTTGGTATTTCAACATGCATCCATTTTGCCGTGCTATTAAAATGGATAATTGAGTGTTCCAATACGTATGCATTCAGATAATTACCTTTCATGTTTTGAATTTGATTTGAGTCAATTGAGCTTGTTTCATCTCGCAGCTGATCCCGTAGAAAATTTCTCACAGTCCATATGTAAACGGTTCTTACGCTTGATTTATGATGGTTTTTATCGATAGCAAAGGTTTCTAGCTAAAAATATCTTGTCTCTCATATAACATTTGTTTATGCCAATTCAATCGAAGGATTGAGTCCTTGAACATCTTCATATTTCATGTCTAACACTTTTATTTCAAATTCTAATGACGTCTTAAGAAATTTGGCTTTTATATAAATGTACGAAATATGGCATGAATGTTCTCCTCAAATATTTATAAGAGAATAGTGAAATCATGAAAATCAACTCGTTCCAAACTGGAAAGACTTAAGGATAATGCTGTTTCAGATAGATTCAATGAAACCTGTATTCTACTAGGTACAAGTACTTTCTTCTTACTGAAAGCTCTTTACCGGAAGTCACGTGAAAGTACTTGTCTATTATGTAAATAATACCTTCAGGGTTTTCCGCATACCGCTTGAGGTTTCGAAGTATGAAAAATGCCAGCGCATCCTAGCGTATCCAGCGACTTTGTCGTAGTGCAACGACCCTGAAGGAAAGCAAATTTCTCTTTCTTTTCTTCCCGACAATAAAGAAAAGCCATCGCGATCCCAATCGACCCAATTTGTTTCGTTCCTCCATTCAGTCGCCATGCGAAAAGACTTTCGCGATTGACTCTCGTTCAACAGTTAATTAAGAGCAAGACTCTACTGTTGCCAAGATATGACGCTTATAGAAGCTTACGTAATGTTTCAGTAGTTGAATAATACGCTTTAAATCAAAGAAAAATGAGTTCAGGGTATGAAGACGTTATTAAACGTTATAAGAAATGAAAAAGAATGTCAACTCTTTTTGATCTTCAAGATTAAATCTATTATTTTCTATGCTTAGGTTTGGTGGAAAATTTTGGTTAGTTTAAATTTATTCTCAATTTCATTGGAGTTCATCAACGATATTGCATTCACCCTATCATACACTGTTATTTTGTCTTTGAATGTGTTTTAATGTACAAATAGCAACAATATACAAGGTTAGAAGGGACAGCTGCCCTTGGTTTCTTAAAGGTTAATCAAAATTAATAAATTTTGTAAGTTTGTAGAAGAAACTTTTCCGTCCTTACAGAATTATCATTTAGGCATAATGTTTGTGCTCGTATTTTAATAGATGGAATTATTTCGGCAGCAGAACGATATTTCGAATGCCACAAATGCTTCGTTTCAAAACATAGGACCGAGATATGTTCATCAACTTCGCACTCCCGCTGTTTCACGACCATTAGCGGTTCCCTTATGACATGGGTGCTTGCATACAAGGAAGCGGACCTCTCTTGTTGCGGATTTGCCCGCCCGCTAATTGAACTCTTGCCCCGCGTGGCCAGCTGACTGCCCCACCCACCCTCCCTGCCCTCCGCTCCAAACCGAGTCTGCATGACCCGATTCCCTTCTGCCCGCTGAGAAGGCGGAGGGAACATCCCGCTCACGAGGCCCTTATGGTGGCGCACCTATCGCGACAAATGAATAGGAGATGGAGACGAGCTTTTCTCTCCGTTCGCCATGTGATTTACGACGAAGCCTCCTAGCGAGCGACGAATGAATTAGATCTCCCACGTGACGGTCTAATGGGACCTCATCCGAGGATTCGAAACGGTTTGTTTCATTCTTATCCTGCGATTTATTTCGTCTCTTTTCCCTCTTCCTTCTTCGGTCGCACTTCCTTTTTCGAAAAAAAGATGAGTTCTCCGCGTTTAGTCGTGATGCTCGGATAGAGTGATGCTAACAAGAGATGTTCCCGTGGGAACGACTTCATCTCCTTACTTTCTCCGTCTCGGTCTTTCACCTTCTTTTTACTTTCTTTGAAGGTGAATCTGTTCGGTATGGTGTGGTATATCACTTATTCTTACCCTTTCTAAAGTCTTCTGACATTCAGAATTCAAATAATTCTTATTTGAATTTTTAGGGGTTTTTATTGAAGTTTAAATTCTCAAAAGTAATAATTGTTATATTTTTTAACCCTTACTAGCGTACGGTTCACCTCTTTTCAGGAAAGAATCTACAATAATCCTTATAGATATAATTTACCTTAAATAAGATGTAAATGATTGCAGAAAATGATTGGAACAGACATATACAAGTTACTTCTATTAGGAAAATTGAGTTTTCATCTCATGTTTGTCATGTTCATCATGTTTGTTCATTCCGTGGAGCTCTCATGAATTCTAAGTGATAGACATTGCAATAGCGTATCCACAGTATGGTTTAGTTTAGTCGTCCTCTGATTCTATTCACTGATTAACCGAACTCAAATATTGTTACCAACAACATTGATACTTATAATGCGCTTGATTGTTGAGAGGGTTATTTTGAAGCTCTAACTGAAGTGTTGCCAATGTAAACTTGTGGAAGATGTATGACCCATTTCCCACAAATGTAAATAAATTTCCGCTCCTTGAAATGCATCACGGCTTGATGACCGTGAGAATCTTAATTAACTGCATCGAATTCTTCTGAACGCTTAAATAATCTGAAGGAGCGGCCAAGCGATGTAAAAGCGTTGCCAAGAGACGGGTAATTATTCTGTTGTTTTTCTCATAAAGAAGAAGAGGTACTTCAAAGATTCTTCCTAGCAAGTCTATCTATATTTAGCGTTTCATTGATGTAATGATATATTTATTTACTGCAAGCTATTTTCATTGCTCTTTCATAATCAGCCGCATTCCGTGATGCCATCCGAATCATAAGATTATCTTCGCTTGGTGGGAAGATATCACTATTGGAATTTGTTTCCTCTGTCTCAGATTCAGATCATTATCTCTCTCGTTATTAGATCGAGATCCTTCTGATTCAGTCGTGTGTCTTCCAACAACTAGATGGTCTATATTAAATTTTCAAACGAAAGTCATTCCATCCCGTGCTAAATGGATGAGCCCAACTTTGATGAGAATATCGCCGTCGACCGAATCGCACACATCGATTCTCCGAATCTGCAGCGAATCGGGACGAAGTTTTCTCTTCCTTTGGTCGTATTTAAGCCCCGAGGGAAGGTCTCGGAACGAGAGGAAATGAAGAAGAAGATCCTTAACCGGATTTCTCGCCTAAGGTTTGAATCCCCGGAGGCCGTGAGGGGAGGACGTAATGACTTTCCATAATCGGGAAGTGATCGTGGGAAGAGAAAACATCTCGAAGGAGTTACGAAGAATAAGGGAAATAAATGTGAGCTTACTGGAAAGAAAGTGTCCAAGGGAAGAAATAGTGGATCAAAGATAGCATTTTTCGAAAGTGTCCTTTCGTTTCCTTCTCTTGAAAACGTCCGAATTGAACGAAAGATTATTACCAATAATGTTTGGAATGTATTACGTATTTCTTTCTTTCTATTCTAATTAAACAGTATTGAGTCAAATTTTGACTTATGGATCCTCGAATCTACAAACTGGTTCACGATGAAGCAATATGTGAATAGAGAGAAAATATGTTATGGTAAGAGACACTGGTTAAAGAATGCCGCATTGATTATATCTTGGTCTTCATATCATGTATATTTAACTCTGTTAAGTAAATTTGTCAATTATAATATTTGATAAAGAGTATCATATTTCGTATTTCAGCATCGCATTCGTAACTATATATCTTTTGATCGTATTTAAGGTAATAGACTCTATTGGAAGGTTATGGATGATTTTATGAGCTATTGATTGCCTTTTAAATATATCTATGATTAATTTTATTATACCTGAATGTTTAACTACAAATTTTGAATGTATGTTGAGGTTTACGTCAGGCCGAATGTGACCGGAGTCTTGGTTTTGGTCACTGATCCCTTTTTGCCGAATATTTTACGGCAGAGAAAAATATTCTGTTTGATCAGGTGCCATAGAAACGTCTATATCCTTGGTGCCAAGGACTGGTGAAACAGCAGCTCATTTAATGCATTGAAATTCCGATCTTTTGATTCGGCCATAGTTCATCTCAGTATTTTCATTGCAATTCGTGCCTTTGGAAGAATAGAGAAGCCGAATTTATGCTTTTGAAATCTGCATAACATCTGCCGATATAGATCCCGATAAGAAGATCTTGGTAGATACGGAAAACTAGCTCGTTCCATTCGGTGGCTGTCTACCGTGCGATTCATCAGCGGGCAGATGTAGCTCGGATCATGGGAATTGGAAGCTATTGAAGGAGGTGGAGGAGGGAGGTGTGGGTGGAAGATGAGAAAGCATCGGCGCTCCTCAGCCTTGAGCCAAGGAGCTTTTGAAAGCGAGAGTCAAGGCTTTTATTCTCGGCGGACTTAACGGAAGGTTTCCCGCGGACAAGCGAAGAATCCGCTCCGCTAACCATCCTCTCTCTTCAGCCCTTTTGAATGCGATCAAGATTTCTTTTTTGTGTGGATGTGGCAAGTATCCGACGACCCAATCTTTCCATCTGCTCCCGGAAAGAAGTCGCAAGCTGAAGCATGATTCGATCCCGAAATACAGCTGTCGCATCACTTCGTTCCTCCGCAGACCGCGAGAGATGTTAATCTGAAGAGCGCCCGCGGCTCGACGACCGGCAGATTCCATCGGAAAGATTATTCAAATAATCCGGGGGATGGATTTATCAAGAGCTCGAAAGATGAAGGCTCATTACAATTCGAAATGACTCGTATCCAACGTACGAACACGAGGAGCCATCAATACCGCCTCGTTGATGGCTAATTACGGGCGTATGAGAAGTAATGATCCGAGCTATCTACGGCAGATGGGGGTTATTATGCAGAAAGATATCGCGTGTATGATGGATAGTAACGATCTTTCGAGTAAAAGAGGCTGTGCTTAAAGCCTTTTGCGCGAGTTTCGTGCAAGGAGATTGCTAAGTTTCTCTCGCATCGACTGGATTGAATTTAAAATAGGTACGTAACTTACGCAAATTGGGACTATGAAAATTACCCTTGTTAGCATTTTGATTCGGATTTTATGAATTTAAATTAATTTGATTCCAATTAAATTTTTCGGAGTTTTAAATGTGGATATGTTCGAACATATATTTTCTTTCATTATACACATCCAAATTGAATTACTAGTAGTTAATTACTAATTAATTAATTAGTCTCGTATACCAATCGTTAATTGATGGACGTGATGTTTAATTAATCGATAGTTAAATAATCTCTAATTAATTAACTCAATATTTGCCGGTGTAATTGGTATTTAATGACTGTCTCTGGCATTAATATAATATATATTTTTATTTTGTCTCATTAATTACGTAATAAATGTAATCTTTAGTACGAAATTTTAACCTTTAACCTCGAATGTATAAAAGATAGTTAAGTAGAGGCCCTGGTATATGTTAATAAAATTACGCATATTTTCGTATTCATTATGCTTATTTTATTGGTGGTGTTAATGCACCGCCTTGGGCACTGAGCGGTCCTTCTTCGGCGGCCTTGAATAGGTTTTATTTCATTCCTTTGGGTGATTATGCGTGCATTACGTGATGTGGATGGAAGCTGGATGTTTTTTTGAGGATGACGCTATCTCCTTCGGACCATATGAGAGCTCCAGAAGCTACACCCCTCGTCCGTTTGCAGGAGATAAGACGGCGTGCGTTAAACCGTCAACGCACCCCTTGTCGCGTGATTTGAGCGAGTGAAATATGACGGAAATAAATTCGGCTGCCGGCACCATAAGCTCCATTTTTCCTTTCTTTATAATGTTTACGGAGTGCCTCAAGACCACACCGAGAAAGGGATCGTTTTTACGAAATAAGCCCTTATACGATGTCGTTTCCCTTCCACATCGGGATTTCGTTCTTTTCTTAGGGTCTGCTAAAGTGATTCTTCTTTCGAGTTTCCCAAAAGATTGCGTATCGCGGAGTCCTTTTACAGGTATTGGAATTGTGGAAAGGAGATCTCCTAAGCTTTGAAATGGCTGTCGGTTGAACATTATTTTTGGCACTTAGCGGCTGCGAAATAAGTCATTTCTCTTATGATATATATTGGGTAAATTACGCACAATCCGAGAGCTGCTTGTATGGTTTAACGTAGTTTATTACGGTATAGATGGATGATATCTCGTTAGTAATTCAATTCACTACGTAAATAATGATCCAGAGCTTGTTTAGTAGTTTAGTAGCCATACTGATGTACTATTTTGTGCTAGAAGAAATAATTTTAAATTAGATACCTCGATGAAGAGAAGAATTGATATTTTCTCTCTGAGTAGGTACTGGCATTTACGAAGAAATCTTATCCATACGAGCATCAGAATGGTTGAATTTAAAGTTGATTAGAATTATAAAATGTTGGCAAACAATAGAGTTCATGTCTTACTCCGCTCGTTTCATTTTGACTGTAAGAAGGCTGTGCGAATGGTTCTCTAATATTACTCACCTAGTTTAACAAATGAACTTCCTATTGAAATATCTTGAATAATTTACTTTTCGATTCCGCAACCCTTGATAGTGTGAGCTACATTCATAAATAAAAATACAAACGCTACCCTGTGACGTATCTGGGTTGATTACCGTATTACAAAGACTGTTACAAAGCCCAGAGTTGTGAGGATTACCACCTGAAGTTTCCCATCGCTCCTGAGAATGAATAAGAAAGGCTTTGATTAATTACTGTTATCCATTGCTAAAGTTAACGGAAGGCACAATGGCTACAAAGCCTTTTCTCTGAGCGATGAGTCATTTACCCGTTGGTACACCTTCGGGAATTGATCTCGACTGAGAAGAATGCTAATGGCGTTCAACTGGTCCATTTAGTTCTCAAATGCTGATGTCACATGTTAATATTTTATAATGTTCCATTTCTTAAGAGTCTTCGTTTTATTTTTTGCATCTTTTAAGAGCTTAGTTTAAATTTACAAAGTAGACATATCAGATTTGGTAATTACGTGTTTATATTATCAAGAGGGAATATTTGTCCTATCTTATATCTCGTTCGTAATTGATATCCGTGGTTTAACATTAATATTAATATATATCAATCTTCAGTCCGTCGGCGTTAAAAAGGTAGTAATTAAACGAGATCGCTTCGTTAATTCCATGGGAAATGAATTTAGGCGCCAGTGCCAAATATACCTAATTTAAATGTTAAGGTTGTCATAAACTTTTTCTTTTCCATCTTTCGATTTGAATTAGTATGAAATAAATCTCCAAGTAGGTTTAATTCCCAGTACACTTATTATGGTTGAATTTTTTTTTAAAGTGACTTCAACAGAAGAATTTTGTTACATCATCAGAAAGTTTATCTTAGGAAATAAAATCAGCAAGTTATTCAATTGGTATTTCAGAGTAAATACATGTTCGGTTGTAGGGATAATTAATTACTAAGACAATTTGTTTCCATTGATGAGAGTAAATGATCCCATTTTCACTCGAGAAAAAGGAATAAAAAAATTACGAAAAAATCTTCGGTGGCAAAACATCTTCCCCAATTTTTTTCTCTCTCAATTTTGCGTCTAAAATTTTCGCGATCGGAATGTGGATGGTCGAGAAATTCGAAATCGAGAATTACGAGCGGACTTTCCTCAATTATCGGTTGCATAACCGTGAAGCAATTAACGTTCGGAAACGGAGCATTTTTCATCTCCACTCGTACACGTCGCTATTTAGAGAAAACAAAAAGTTGGAGTCTGTCAGTTTATTTTCATCCGCGCAAGACCGATTCTCACGCTCCACATATAACCCTCGTTACGGCTGAAAAAAAAGCTTTGACGGCTCATTACTTTCCCTACGAACGGCGCTTCTTTCATGCGCATATATTCACCGACACTCTCACGAGGCCCGTGGAAGGTCTCTTTACCACTTCGTCCCACGCTTTATGGATGGATCGCTAAATATTCCCTCTCTTGCCGAAGAAAGAGGGAAATGCCTACAGAATTGCAGGCGAATTTCATCCTTCAACTGTTCCGTAATTGGTCGAAAGGGGAAAAAATCTTTTACTGGTTTTATTTCGCTGTATTTACGCTGCTTATGGTGTGAGTTTTGATGATATGTAGTCGTGGTATGATTGTCTCTTTGTTGATTGCTGGATTGCCATAACAACTGGCAAATCGTCAATATCAATAAGCTGCACACTCATTGTCATTTTCACACCCTTCTTTATGGACATATACTTACAGGGTTTCATTATTGAAATAGATTTTTTTAAATCTATAAATACATTTTTTTGTTTTTATTCTTCCGATTAGCCTCTTTAAATGTGTATGTTACTCTTTTGTGATATGGAGTTGGATTAATTGATCACGAATTGTCTGTTACGAGATTATTCGTAATCTCGCAACTTATAAGATATAAAGTTGTTTATTATTATTATGTATTCTCCTGAATTTTTTGCTAAGTCTTTTGTAATGTTAGGATGATTTCATGCGTTACAAGCATCCGATTGACGTCCCGTGGACCGGATACGGGCTTCCTACTCATCCTAAGCGACCCATGATGCGAAGATTGTTCGTGTTCTAATAATGCAATCGAAAAAATAAATCTTTAGACTCGTATGTGAAAATTTTTATAAGATATTTTTTCAAATTAGTTTCCATAATGCGGTGGAAATATGAGTATAGCTGCAGATTTGTAAACTAATATCTTACTTCCAATGAATTAACGTCCAGGATTTTGCTCATTATATTATTTAAAGGGTACATTTCAAGGGTATTGGAAAAGTGATATTTGGCGAAGGATAGTCAGTCAATATTTGCTCAATATTAATTTCTTCCCTTTTTTATGGTGATATATATATGTAATAAATTAGTTGTTGTTTACAAAATACTTAGCAACAAATATATTACCATTATTGTAAACAATTACACTATAATTCATCATTCGCCTCGCTTATTTGAATTACTTATTACTTCAACTATCGTATTTTTCCTTTCATTGGACTAGGACCTAATTTTTCTCTCTTTTTGTTAATATTCTTTTTTTGGCTATTTTCGCAGACGAGTGTTTTTCTTAGTAACCTTAAGTTGTTATAATAGTGCTTCGAATTGAATTCTATGCTAGGCAGAAGAGAAGATCGGATGTCACTAAGTCCTTCAACGAAGGGTCTATATATCTATCTAATGATGCTACCGTCGGAGTCATGCTCACGAATAATTTACCCACCCACATCCCCATAGAGTGTGCACTTGAGAAGCTCAGCATCGTCGAGAGAGAAGGTACTTCATAGGAGCAATGAAAATTTCCATGTGGAGTACATTTTGGAATAATTGCACCACATAGATTACACCACATATAGACACACAGGTTTTATACCCTTCAGTCAATGTTAAATTTCTCAAAGGATAGTTGTTCACGGGAATATAGATTTTGAGAAGGATTTCGATAAATTGTATGGACTAACTATATCAATGTTCCCATTTAAATGGAATGAGAATCTTGAGATGGCATCATGAATAGTCGGCATTCCATACGTATTTTCTCATTCATTGCACTTTTTCACATGTGTGTCTACCTCCTTATTCAATTCTCAGCATTTTATGTTGTTATCTTCCGGGTCCTTTCTTTAAATTCATGTGAAACAATATTGCAAAATCTGTTAATGATACAACTCTAAATGAACTAGCAAGGGAAAATGTGATAATACGCTCAATATCAGTATTTCAAGATGTTAAAATCTCGTTCTTTCGAAGCAAATATTACCAATCTCACCTGGTAAAGTTTTTTATGGATTATTTGAGAGTTGTTTTACCTTCGGCACTTAAAAGATAAACATGCTATCAACTTTTACATCTGAAAAAGGACTTTAATAAACCAACCATTAGTACTTTTCATAAATTGCGGCAAAGAGAAGTTCTGTTTCTCAGGGATTACTTTTTATTCTACACATTTAGACTTGTACTGTCCTCAGAAAATTTCCCAGAAATACTATATCTCCAATCAGTATATTTATATGATTTTTGTATTAAATTTTCTTTTTTGGATTATCCATCTTTGAATATGAAGAGGACACGTTCTGAAGCTGTTCCCCATATCCTTTGTACGGCTTATTTCAGTCGAGAGACGGAACTTTCAACCACTTCTGCCAATATCGTTTCCTCAAAAATTTCTCGCAAGTTACCGGAACCCAGTTTCCGTTAAAGATTTACTGGAGACCATCTGCCGAAACTCTCATCCTCATCCACTCAGTTTGGTTTCCCTCTCTAAGTTTAAAACCAAAAGGACAAACTTCTAAGGAACGAAGTCGCCGTAACTTCTGCGGATCAAACGCTCGTCCTGTTTCGTATTACTCTGTTGCAGGCTTAGCCTTCGAGAGGCGAAGTTTCTTTCGCTCGTGGAATATGGGTTGAATTGGCCACTTTGAAACTTTCAGTAACTCAAAATATATATTTCCCATAAACAATACAATAAAAATCTTTAAATGAAATTTAGATTAATATATATTAATTTTTGTATTTTGACAAAATAAATAAATCCCATGATATTGTAGAACAACCTTTCATTGATGTTACAACGAATTATACTTATGTCAATTATGTCCTATTTTTATAATCTATTTACGGACTTGGGATTATGAATATTGCTCATTCTAGGAGCGAATATTCTATTACTCTTTTAATAAAGTGCTCAATAATCATGTAATGTAATCTCACCGAGAAACATTTTAGCGAAAATGTTTTGATTAATAATTCATAAGATTCAATATTCTGTCATATTATTTAATTATAGGTCTAAACCAGGTCACACTTTCCGCTAGTTGCGTTCGATATTATTGTGACACTTTTAGATAATGTATTGCGATCAAATATAATTATTAGAGGCTATACAACATTCATCGTACTTCAATACCTCTACTGCATCTGCTTACTGAAATAATCTTTCTAATCATCCGCATTATTGCATCACAATTACCTACTCCAATGCCATCCCTGGCTTTCTGTAATATATTGCATCTAGTGTGCAGAATGGCATCCGATATTACCGCAGGGTTCGATAATATGCCCCGCAAATTTAATCTCGGACACGTTCTTTCCCTCTTCCAGAAGGAAGTGTGAACACCGGGTGGCTGTTTATCCCATAATTCTTCACTCATTTGGACCCCTCTCTTCCCCATGCACCGATGCATCGGCAGCTGCCGGATCTCTGCTCCTCTTTCATTCAAACCTCGGGTAATACCGCAAGGCGTCATCATCTGTCCACGACGGACCCTCCCACGTCACAGACATGATCCATCGATTGTCCGAGAACAGCATCGGACATTCATCCTCTTCAGCCATCGTGCAATACGATCCACGACATCCACCACCGCTTTACTGCGTCATCCAATCTAAAACCTTCCCATCGATCCATTTTGTCCTTTTTTATTTTATATCACGGACGTACTCTGTCTGACATGTTTGGTACGTTTATGGTGAGTGGTTCGGAATAATTGTTTTGTATTATTTTGTCTGTTTGTTTCAATATCTATTTGTTATTTATCAAAGCAGCTCTGTGCCTTTTTATACTTTTCCCTCCACAACTGATTATTCTGTTCCATTTCACTCGTTCTATATTTTTATCAATTTTATTTACAATGTAAACATTTTCGACTTAAAATGGGTTGAATAAAAGAGGGGAAGTTTTGGCTCAATTTTCCATATATAGGCCAAATACCAATTTATTAATATGATGTTTAACATGAACTACGTGTCCAGTTTTCTTTTATTTTCAGTCCTATTGAAAATTTAATATCTAACTCATACTTCGTTCTACATTCTTTCCTAGAAATTAAATTCCTACAAACAATACCAGCCGCTGTTTAGCTTTTCTCCATAATTCATTCCATTTATTACGCTTGTAGTGGGCAAACATTTTTAAAAAATTGATGAACCTTGACATTTCTATTATATATTAAAACATTCTACGAATTTTGGCAATAAATCTTTCATCTTTATGATTGCTTTACGGCCATACTTTGTATATTACAAAGCTCTTCAATTCTCTCTTGTTCTCCATTCTTTCGTTATCACAAACGCTCGATTTTATTGAGGTCTTTTTGGATGACCTTCTGGCTTTCTCAAATCCTTCTTTCAGTAGGTCTTTGTCTAAGGGTGGTCTTTTTTATACGAAATTAATAAAAATTTGTTTTGCTCGAGAAATAACTCGAGAATGTATTTCTCTTTTTGTGTTCATTGATTCCCTTTGTTCTTTTTATATAAAGGGATGGAAAATAAAACCAGCTCTTTAATTTCTTTTGTAATTCCATGACTACTTTTCCCTCTTCATTCTTTCTCCGGGGAAATACTTCCGAACGCTTCTCATTTGTGATGTCATTTGCTTTGAACTTTGCGTCTTTTGTGTTGAGATTACTGCTATATTAAGATTTGAGGAGGATTTAACGAATATTAAGTACCTAGGACACGTCGGCGTGTTCTAACAATTAATCAAATAAACCTTTCTTTATAGATTTTCATTCAGTCGTGATAATGAAGAATAAAGAGAGTAAAGTATAAATAAAATTAATGATAATGAAGAATATATTAATTCTGTTATTAATTTTAATATTACCGTTACATTTATTTTGCAAGTTAAATTATATCGGTAAATGCGTAGGTGTAGAAGATTTGGTAAGTCATCAGCTGTTTTTGTATGAATTTTCACCGAAACACTAATATCATTTTAGAGCAGTATAAGAGCGGTATAACATTCTCTCTTAAATGTCAGTACCACCGATTTGTTCTAATTTCACTTAAAACATCTTCTATGGAACTCTCAAGTATTTTATAACTCATAAATCACTCTTCATTTATCAAACAGTGGTGATGCATTCTGTATCATTGGTACAAGTTACTTAAGCGTCTTCAGCACTCTTAAAAAGCTTTCAGACACTAGAAAAAGCGTATTCCTCTTCACCACTTTGAATTCCGTAGCTTCTCCCTCGTATCAGATATGCGCAAGTAGCTGATATCTCTCCGCACTTCGCAAGAGCCATTCGTCCTCTGCCATCAATATCCACCTATCCTTTGATCTTCCCATTCCTCACACAGCCCTTCCATTGTACCTTCCTTCGTGGTTTCCCTCAAAGATCCCACGCCTATAACTTCACAGACAACCGCGGCCCTGTTCTTATCCCCACCGCCCGCATATCGCTGACTCTTAGTCATTCGCATCAGCCATTCATGTTGCTCTCCCGGTGAGGGTAATGGGGATAAAAAAGAGGAATGCAATAGCCCCCATTCGGCTTTTAGCAGCCTCTGCGCGAAAAAGTCTACGACGCTCGGCTTCCGGCGTTTGTTTCAGGAGCTGGAAATAGCGTCTCGTTTCCGAAGAAAGGTCGTGTCAGAGGTCTTTGGCCTACTATCCTTTTGAGGGAGGAATCGTCTCCAAATTGGATTTGCATTATCTCTCGTCTATTCCTATTATTTGCTTCAGGGATCGGATTATCGATTATCGTTTTAGTTGGTGGTATGAATTTGCGGAGGGGATTGTGGGAAGTGGAGGTCGCCAATCATTTACTTCCCCTTCATCCACTGGAGAGAAGAGCTGTTGAAACTTTTTAGGTGGTAGTCTTCGACCATTCAGGGATTTATAGTTCGTATTTATTACCTAGAATGTATACGTTAATGGCAATATTTAGCGGATTTTATTCTTTATTATAGGAATGAAATGATCGGTCCAAGCTCACTAATGTATCAAATTTACAATTTGTAAGCTCTATGGTTGTTAACTAATTATGCAATATATTCCCATAGTTAAGAGTTTAAATGAGAGGATGCTAGAAACTATTACGCTTATTTTATTCATAAAACGACTCTTAACGTAATTTACACTGAAAAAAGCTATTAAGGGGTGGTATTAAAAGATGAAAATTATTCCTTTCCTAGATTTATACAATATTTTACAGCAATTTTAAAGTTAACATTATTATGTTTGAATTAAAGCACGATTACTCGAAGATAGTTGTAATTATGATGGAATAAATTTCTTACACATTTTTGAGACAGATCTACATTGATACTTTCCTTTGCCATCTTAAATAACTTTGTTGTATCACTCCTTTTGAATTGAACATTTTCTCTACAGACGAATCCTTAATTTATAAAAACCTTTCTTTTGATTTCGCTTAATTCATTCAGTTTTGATTAACATTTGTATTGTGACATGACCCTGTTAGTTTGTTGCACAAGGAGGATAATCAGTGTTCAATAGTTATTGTTAAATTGATACGTTTCTAAAAATATTCTCATTGACAAATTTGCTAACTTTTATTATGATTTCATTTTACGATATATAATTCGCTCCACGCTTGAGTGAAGGAATTTCCGTGTCATTGAAATTTGAATAATACACTCATAAAACTTGCTATTATTGGATATTACATTGATGGATGATTGATTTCATTTCCTCTCAAGAGATCGTTAAAATTATCTTGTTTCTTCTCATAAATAAACGGATGCTAAAGATGGATCGGTGGCGCATACTTGACCTTTTGTTGTCGAGAACTCATTACACTTGGCGTCTTTATATCACCCGTTAATACGGCCCGTAATTGCATCATTCGCTTTTATGCGAAGATGATTTATTGCTTGTGTAATAAAAGGCGATGACGTCATATGATTCCATATATAATTTCTCGGATAGTATTGTTTCATTGATATGGGAAACATTCGTGGTAACTTTTTGAAGTACTTCGTAACTATCCCACAAGGTAATATATGTGATCCACTCAATTGTGTCGGCATCCGGGTCATTCTTTTCGTGCGATTATTCTAGTTTTGCAATCGTATTTCCTGCCATGAAATTCGGCATGTATGTGCATTATCAATTACATTTCCTGATCGCATAACCCCATTGTCTTTCTCTATTTTGGTCTCATTAATTCTCCCCTTTGTCTCCTGAGATCTTTTTCTTTGAACTTTAGATTCGGAGAAAAAGCGGATGTCGGCCTTTGTAAACCTCACCTCTTTAGTATTTCCCACCTCTGGTCTACTTGCGTGATTTTTCGCTTGTCATTTTACGAAAGATTCGTTCGAATAGCAGCTGATCTTTGAGTTAACCGTATTCGTTGAACGGTAGGGGCGACTCGATGATAATGGCGTTGCGACAGATTTTTGATTGCTTATGGAATGCAGTCCCTCCCTTTTCTCCGGAACTCGATGTGATCACTTGCATTCGCAATACGGTATTTGTCCGTGATTTTCCATCCGCGTACAAGGGGCCATAAAGGGGCAACTTATCTTTACTGCTTCATTCTTAAGTGCTAACGCGTGCTGTACTGCTACTCGTGTCCCTCCGTGATAAGTGTTTTTTGTTAAGGTCACTTGAGATCCCGAACTTGACTCAAGAAGTAAAAAGGAATATGGAAAATATTTATAGCTAAATGTGTGTTCAAAAAATCATAAGCGAATTATTCCGTTTATTCTCCGATTGCACTATCAAAATACTATATTTTCTGGTACTGCTCTTAATCTTCCCTTATTCTTCTCAATTTCAAGAAGAATTCTGCGTAAATATTTCTTCGTGTTCATTTTACGACAACTTTTACGTAGTTTTATAAATAGCCGTTACCATAGGAATGATTCTCAAATAAGAGAGAAAATCTGTGATTTATACCGTAGTAAATGTCTTAAATATCTTAATTGAAGTTCAATTACTGCATAATAAATGGGATTTAAGATTTTCTTCGCACGATGAATGACTATCACTTGATATTTTTGTGTTTTTACTATTTTTAACTTTCCATTGTATTTTATTCGTTTTCAGTGTTTGAACTTTCTTTGTATTATTTGACTCTTTTGTTTGAACTTCAATTTTCATTCGTTATTTCTTTATGTTCCAAAATTCATTCAAATTAATAATGAAATAGCAAACCAACTCTTGTTTGATATAGTTTTAAAGTATCATTATCTCCCAGAGGTTTGTTGTATCAAATAATGCAGATTATTACGTTTTATAAATCTATCTCACTACTTGATATGTAAAACAGCATTGATAAGTCAAAGTATTAATCCTTTATATTAAAAGTGAGTGTATTATAGTGTGATTCTCGTTAATATAGAGCTAATTATAGATCGAATAACAGCTGACTGCAGACAACCGTTCGTCCAATCGCTCATCAGCTCGTGGAATCAATCAATGAATCGTGAGCGCGATAGAGGTCAGTGTCTGTATCCACTTTCCTACGGAGGCGAAAGCGGTACATCCCATGGTGCGTGGTCACATGCGAAGCGGGTTCTGACCCTGGAAAATGATACAAGCACCGTCTAGCGTGCATGCGATACACCTCTGCATCCACGCGAATGGAAGAGATCGGACGAGTCCAGATTTTCGGATACCGGTCACGATTGGAATGTCTTCACGACGGCCGAGTCACGATTTCCACCCCTCCTCACCCACTCCCTACCTGTTCTTCGCCTTATACCAGTTTTCACCTGCTTTCAGTCGCAGATTTCCTTTTTGTACCCTCCGCCATTGTAGTACCTCGAGGTGGATTTTATCAATGTATCCAGACGCGCTCTATCCCTTCGCTGAGAAGGAAGCATATTGTTGGGATTTTGTGAGATATTCTATTATGTTGATGCTATTGAATATTTAAATTCATTATGTTTCTGTAACGAAGAGCTGGATTTCATTGTTAAATTTCTTTATGCAAAGTACGTAAACAATTACGAAAGAATTATTTTAGTGATCAATACGTTCGCAATATAATCAGTGTATTTACCGTTGAATGGTATATTTTCAATATTCTTTGATTGACTTAATAATGGGAATCAGTTCTTATGCGCATAAGCGGTTGTGAGGAAAATATTGATGGCAATTGAAGCGACATTTGAAGCAGAGATTTTTTTCAAACTCCTATGACAGATGAAGTATCACGTTAAGCACGAATTTTTTTAATGGTAAACTCGACTAGCTTTTGATAACATTCATTATTCTATCTCCACAATATGGTTACTTTCATAATTCATATATATTTTTATGTAATTTACTTACTTCCAATGATACCACTGTAAATTTACATTCGTTCTTTCATATTATGATAACGGTTTTGTAATAAATGAAAGATGAGTTTGTGAACGATAAAAATAATAATTAACACATTCAAAGACTTACTTATGAGACCAATTTGGACTTGAAGAACTGAGAATATTGATAGCCTTCTTCGAACTATTTAAACATATAAACTCCATTAATCTTTTATGATTCCATCAATGATTTAGGGACTAATGAGAACTGGTATCACATTTCGAAGATTATTCCTGTATTCCGTCATAAATATCTCTGCTTCACTATCCCTTTCCTATTTAAAAATATCGATTACTTATCTCCTCATTAAATCCTCATTTACTTATGGATTAAAATATGAGTTCGTCTTCTTCACATCATGCTTTCGTGATCTTTTAAAAGAACTCTGCCAGTCTAGGGGTGACTCAAGCTTCGTCTCGTTTCTGGAAAGCGTGCTGTCTCCTCAGCATGCGACTCCCATGTCCTTACATCAAAATAGTCCCCGCCTACATCCGACACGTACCAAACATCCGATTCCTTCCACAGAATCGGTATTTATCATTCATCATCCCTTGGCAACTTGTTACAGCACATCTATACATGCGTCTCCACGGCAATTTGCCAAAGTCTGAATGACATCGGAGAGTAATTCTCTATTGATTCTGCACGATTCTCCATCAGCAGGAGGTTCGCATTTTAAAATGCACCACCTAAAAATTAGTTTGGAAGGTACTTTGTAGTCTGAGGGACGCGGAATACTTTACTGATTCTATGAGTTATTTAAACGAGAGTGTAATATCCAATCTTGAATTTATATAAATTACTGTTGTTTATATGTTACTTAGAGGTCAATAAATATTTTAATGAAATTACAGAACAAAATTAACGAAACAATTTTGTTTTTTCTGTGTTATATTTGCTGTTGTCGTCAGAATAATTCTTTGAAATACTGTCTATAATGGAGGTATAAGAAAAGAAATCTTTCTACCATACCTGAATTATTATATGTTGGTTTATTCTATATATACTACTTTAATGCTTTTCTTCGGAGTGTAGGTTAAAAAAGCATAAAAATTATTTAGCATTCGAAGTGTAATATACACGTATACCGTCTCCGTTTTTAAATTTCTTTTTAAAGCCTGTAAGTTATGGAGCAAATAACTTATCATTTGCCATCTCATCGAACAATTACAAGTGGTTCCCTGGAACGATAAATCGAGATTTCTCCTCATTGCAAATTCATTCCATGTATTATCTGAACCTCCAATCTCAATATAGAAGAGGGATCAACGCATGCAATCAACTCTCGGAACGAGCAATCCAGTCTATCAGTGGATTTGATGACGTGCTTTAACGAACCCCAGCCTCATTATTTCGATGATAATTCGGAAATGCGCATCATTAAACTATACACACACTGCAGATGCTAATGATCTCTGGCATCGGAAGCAGAGCAATGCACTCCAGGACCTAATGGTCACGAGTGTAACCCACCGCATCCTCTTGCAGATCCGCGTCCTTCAAGGACTAGCTCTAGGGCCACTCTATTACAATGCCGTGCCAATTAATTAGCGCTGTGCCGTTTCTACCTTGTTTGTCGCCGCCGCAAAGGTTTCAGGACACAGCGCCTCATGACCGTCGTTGCCCAACTCATTATACACACTCATTCAGCGGCCAAATTATTTCTCACTCGATACCTGCTGTCAGTGTTACACGAACTGACCCATATAAGGGTAGGTGTCGTGATGCTATCGCATTGCATTGGCGGCTGGTTTGATAATGATTTCCAATGATGTTTTGAATTTGACCTAGGTTGATGAATGACCCAGGTAACAATGACCAATATCCAGATTCCAAGCACCAAGTTGTGAAAATAGGCACCTATTTAAATATAAGATACGTTTTAGTTTGTGTGTAAAAAGGTACTTTGGCGTTAATTTCAAAGTAAGGTTTTTTACTGATTATATATATATATATATATATATATATATATATATATATATATATATATATATATATATATATATATAATTTTTTATTTTATATTACTCGATTACCCGAAATCAATAATTTTTCTTTATCTTTTCAGGTAATTAACTCCTCAACAATTCTGTTTGTGTTTGAATCATCCCTTCTTCTGTAAAAGTAAGTAGAAGTTTATATTTCGGCCCTGATAGATCAAAAATTATCATAAAATAGTACTGAATTAAAAAAGCAATGTTAACAGCAACTTTATTCGGTAACGATTATGTACCAGTTTCTTTATTTCCACGATTTCTTTGAATGAACAACGCCAAATTGAACAAAAAGACGAAACTGTCTCTTAATAATATTAAAAGAATCTATCATTAATCTTCAACAATTCACTCTCAATTCCTGTTATTATAAACGACTCTGGAAAGAAGCGTTTAGTTATCAGAGTTTTAAATGTTCCGAAAAAGGGAAACCTTCATTAATTCAGTCACTCCTTCTTGAGCAGTCAGTCACAAAGATTTATCTAAAGTAGCTGTCATTCTCGATTTATTTTATCTAAAAAAGTGAGCGAATGCGCACGCGAAGGATAGAAAGTAATGCACGAAACAAAAAAAATCCAGCGCCACGGCTCCGAAGTGTCTCAGTCACCAGTCGTTTTCATTAACGCCGCGATTTTTCAAAGCAATTCTTTATCTGCGATTTCCCTTTTTCGAGTTTGCAAATCCGTTGTGCATGCAACGTCGCGTGACGGTTATCTTCAGAAATCTCGGCGTTTCGAGAGTGCAAATGCAGCAAAAGAAAAATGCAGATGAAATAAATTACGGCCTCTCGAAAACCTAGGTGTTTTCACGTTCCTTGTTTGGGCGTTGGAGCGAAATTTCCATGCGAAAATTTTATGCGGGCTGCTCTGTTAATCGTTTGACCGTTATATCGCCGCGTAATTTCGAATCTCCTCCACCGACCGTTAGATGCTGTTATGAATTTAATATCGGTTGAAAGGTTATGGCTCGCTCCGTAGTTAGCCGTGATTAGAACGAACTCTTCTCGGGTCGTCTATATTTGTAGCTCAATTGACGCTTGATTTAATGTTGTTATTACGTGATTGAGTTTGGAATACAAATCATGCTAAATCAACTAAGCTATCATTCATTTAGTTGGTTTATTTTTACAGTACTGGAACTATATTTAAATTCTTTTACTTGGTTTTGTTCTGCCTTAACGATCAATAGTACTGTAACGATATCGATAATCAAGGAGTACGACCGAACGATAGAACTAAGTCTTTTATCTGTATTTTAGATCAGTATAACTTCAAGTATCATAAGATACGATGAGATAAGAAATTGTGCATAAGTATATGTGTTTTACATACTTACATGTATTTTATCCCTAAGTATCTTATAATTCCTTTATCGCAACTGCCGAATTTATTCTAGCATCAATAAAGGGCTTTTTTCCAAAGCTTATTTATATAATACTCGAATCTACTATCATCATGGGGAGTATTATGTGAAAATAAACGTTCCGATAGAGGATTTATTCTCGTGAAAAGAGTCCACTGTAGAAATGCTTTCTTATGGAATTATGGCTTCGAGCTAAATATCGCTCATGTTTTGGAAGACATGGGTTTAAGTCCGCCTGAGAAAACTCGGTGAAAACCGTCGGACCTGGAGAACGTAAAACCTTGTATCTTCCTGACATACATGTGTTTCTGAGTTTACGCTCGAGTTAGCGGGAGTCCCCGTCCTGCAATGTCTCTCCCTTCAAAAAATCTCTTGAAACAGCTGCTGCCCTAGAGAGGCGCCCTGTGGGACTCGCTTCTTAATTCTCTTTCCCCTATTCCACACCATGTTTATCCGTAGACTTCACGTTTTACCACTTTGTTTTTTTACGCGGAGAACCTAGGGAAGGAGACGGTCACATTTACGGTATTTTTAAAGCCCTTCCTCAGACCCATCCTCATTTTATGTTTCTCGCACCGAATCCTCCCAAAGGTCATTCAAGGTCGAGGATTATATTTGGTGCGAGGTGTCGAGAGGTTTACGAGATGCAGCGCATATCCATTGTCTACCCATACACCCTTTTATCTTCCAATCTAAACGTTATAGGCACCGATTGAAATAAATTTTGCTTTCCACAGCTTTATCTCTTTGCGTTTCCTTAACTCCCGTTACGGTGAAACTAGGTACCGAATAGATCAGATTGGATTCATCCCGTAAATCAGCGGTTGCGAACCAGCGGCCTAAGCGACGGAATGCGGCCAGCGTTGCTTTGCGCGGACCACGTAAGTTATGGGGCAAGAAATATTCGCAGCCATAGCAACCGTAATTTTATTCCGGATCGCTGGCACAAGAGCGTTAAAAATTTTCGCCCTTAATTTGGTGTAGTTAAGCCGTCGCGTTAAATTTTGGACGAATTTACATTACGAAACTTTGGAATTAATTGGAATTTACGGAAACCGTGCAGCTTAGAAAATGCTGTTTAAGCTCCAAACACAGATAATGTATCATGTCTGTTAAGCAACTCACATTTATTGTAGGCGTATTTCAGAATACGTTTTATTGACTTGATATTATCATAAAAAATATACAAACTTAAGAGAATTACAAAATAAGAGAATTTTGAGGTATTTTTTGTTAGTGGGTTTCTTATTGAAATGGCACACTTCCGAACGTATTATTCTACTATTATTACATGAGAATCGTGTATTGTTATAGATAAGTTTGCTATCGACAATTTAAAGAAGGCTTAAAATATATATGTTCGAAGATAAACTTATTGAAGGATAAATAATAATATCATAATGGTAACAGATATCCAGCTTTTAATTCAAAATTTACGAACGCTTCTTGTTCGTATTTTTACTCTTTTTTCACTTGCCATTTCACAACTTTCTATTCATTGCGTGAGTTTTTCCATTTAACAGTTTTTTCAGCCGAAAACTCGAACCACCCACACATTGATAGGCCGCCTACATTATCATATTATCGATAGCCCTTTGCGTAGGAAGTGCTATCGGCAAATTGTATCGGAAGAGTAAGAAGGAGTTGGCCAGAGGGAGCTGTAACTAGTGAAGGATGGAAAATGGTGTCTGAATTTCGCCCTATGCCCTATGGTCCGGCGCCAACTTGCCGCCCCCGTGCTTTCCCCAGGCGATCCCACGCCCACGCTGAATTCACTGATTTATTATCCCCTTTCTGGAATGGCTTACCGGGGTCTGAAGGATTCACCCTGGAAGATTTAGTATAAAACTAAAACTTCAACCAGAAAAAGAGTAATGGTCGATTGGGGAAGATATTTAAGGAATTCCACTTAATTAGAAGGCATTCAGCCGCCGATTTCGTAGACTAATTACTTTCCCAATCAGTTATGGAGGGTTTACTAATGGATTCGTTTAATCGCAACCATCTTTTTGGTTGGTAAAATTTCAACTTCGACTGAAGATTTGCCTGTATGCAAAGAAAAGATTTAACAACCCAACTTTTGAGTAAACTATATGTTTCGAAAGAAATGCAAGTTTAGGTAATTTTATCTATTTCTTTTCTGCTTCCCGAGCTTAGAAAAACAATTCAAGGAAATTTTATTACTATCTAACGAGTATGCAAACCTAATTTTTTAAAATTCCTACACCTTTTTCTTTTGTGGGGAGAATTTAAGCAATAAAAGCGATTAAATATCTCGCTACACTCACTCAGCGTACAAAGACCCATTCATGAAAGCTCGCATTTGCTTACCAATCTCTCACTGTTTGTTTTACCGTGAAATTCATTAAAATTTGGATAGAAAGAGCTAAAAATTGGCTATTTGCTTTTGAAATAATTTCATTTAGAAGTCTCATTAGATTTTCGATTTTGACTTTAATGTTTCTGGAGTATTGTGGTTTTACGGGCTATAGTTTCTTTTGAGTGGACCCTGTTTAGTTAAAATTATGATTTATACTTTATAATAAGCAATATTAAATAAATACATTAAATGTAAATTCTAAATTTTTAAACTTATTTCTTTATCTATAAAATATTTCATAGTTTCCTATTATCACTTCAGAACGAATATTTTTGATGATTCCTACATAGACTAGCTACTGAAGTAAAAAATTTAGACCTCGGAAAAAAATTAACAGATGCTCCGCTAACATGAGACATACAGATCTTCTTGATCCTTTGCCTGAAAACAGCGTCTTCCGAATAATTTCTCGTCTTCAGTCATTAATCTCTCCGTTCAAAGACGCACATAAGTATCGCATTTCAAGTATTACGATCTCGACGAATATATAAACAAATAAAAAAAGGAAAAGCGCGATTCACTACGCGACCCTACAGTAACGCCACAACGGGAAAGCGTCTTCTCTTTTTATTTATCCCTTTTTATGGTTCTTCTTTTCCGAAAACCGCTTCCCATTCGTTGCTCATCCGCGCAGCTGTTGCGGAAGATTACATCGGATGCGTCATAAATTTACACTTTGTTTGGATTTGGCGGGAAAAGATTGTCGGGGAGTCCTTGGACCCTAATCCGTCTCTACATTGTGAAAGAAAAGTAGCACGTAAACAAATAGCTGCAGTGTACTCCTGCGCTGTCTTCAGCCTGAAAGCTCCGGGACCACTGTTGGTTTTTTCCTTATCAGCTGTGTTTATGGGAGGTTGTGAAGTTATGGTCTCAATCCACAAACTTTTCCAGAGGTAGATTACTTCATGGATTGTATTGTGATAAGGTGTATGAATCTAAGGGAGCAGTAAATATATCACTTTAGTCTAATGAGGTAATTGCTACACATACCTTAGATTTAGTTTTATAGCCTGCGTGTCGCCAGCCCTAGCTCCGAGGATGTTGTAATTTTCGTCAGCCATCCAATATTTTTAAAAAAATATAGTAGAAGAATATAATAAGACGGAAAGCGGTAGAAATATTGCAATCGTTGATCACACCGTCGTTCATTGAATTTTGCGTATTTTGATGAAAATATATTCTTTCTGCTTGAAAATAGAGTTTTTCACTGGATTAATGAAGAAATATCACGATTTGGCGTAATAATATTTATATATGTGTGCTTTGTCGTAGTCTTCCGTAATGGAGAAATGGAAAAAGAAGCATTTATTATAGATAGATATTAATGTATGTATTAACGTCTTAGAGTACGAGTACTTCTTGATATGTAACTAGGATAGAAAAAATAAATATTTTACCAAACTTTTTCATGACGGCCATTGATAAATTTAACATTAATGTATTCCAATCGTTCATCTCTACCGTTCCAAACATTCGAAAAACTCGGATTTGAAGATTTGAATATTCTTCTCCGTATCCATTACATTTGGAAAATATATTCCGGAAGACCTATAATTTATGTGTCACATTCTTCGAATGAGAAAGACCGACTCGGAAAGAGATCCCTTTAAATGGCCCGAATCATACCCTTCGATAAAAAATCTCTTATTCAAATTTGATCGATCGACCCAAAAGACCTTTCATTCAATTTGAGCCAAAAGTGATTCTCCAAATAAAGACAAAGAGCTCAAGGAATGGAATGGCCTCACATCCGTACTCAATTTCCCTGTGCCTTACCATCGCGACTTTCACATTCAGTTTTTTTAATCAGTCAAACTCTCCTACGAATTCGTGGCAATCAATCCCTTCGAAAAATAAAACCTCTTCTTTTAGCCTCATTCGTGGAAATCGTGTTCTCATTTACTTCCGCTCGTGAGAAAAAGGTATCCTTCCGCTCAAATTGAGGATTTGGATTGATTCGCTCCAATAATATTATTTCTTTCGATTTCAATTGCAATTATGACCCATAAAATTTCAAAGTTATATAATTCCTAGGATACTGTGAAATTTAGTTCGTTTCAACATTACAATTTTATTACCTAATTATTGAGTGATAGATAATTAAGAATTATTAATGACCTTCTTACAGATCACAATTAGAATTGGATTAGTAAATTTTAAGATAATTTATTTAACTTTCGATTAATCCACTTCGAAATTGAAATGAGAAAAAAATCGAATATGAAAAACTTAAATTAATATCACGACTTTAGGTCAACATATTTCGATTTCATAACAATTATTTTCAGCAGCAGTTATCATTAATTAACCGTTTGTGCCTATTACAAGTAAGGTTCAACAAAGCTTGTAATTTCAGTTATTCCTTTCCACATTAACAAGTAATCTAATTCTTAAATGATTTCTTTCATGATTAAATATTTATTTCTTAAGTCTGTTTCATTGTTAAGTACAAAAATTAAACATGTTTGACATTTAAGAATTAAAATCGCCATTCTTAAAGAAAAAATGAACTGCATTTAATGTGTAGGTTATTATCTCTAGTCCTCATTTCTTATTGATAAAATTTGTCTAATTTGAATGAACACTACGAATTTATAGTTCTTGATTATCATACCTCTTAATACTTCCTGTATAAAGCGTGTATCGCTCGTCTTCGTGAGCGTTCATGATCTCCAATAAAAGGAGGGAATAAACGCTTCCAAGGAAAAGAAGTAGGAGGACAAATATGCATTTCTTACGAACTTCACCTCTTACGAATTGACACCGACTGGGTGATGACGCCACATTTCGTGGAGGGGCTACCCTCCCTCTTTAGCATGCGCTTTACAGAAAATGTTAACGCGATGGCTTTGATGGTCGTTGAACTTAATACGGGAGATTCGGAAAAGTATCACGTTAAAGGTTAAAAAGGTATATGGATGTCGAGAAGATGAGTTTGAAGGAAAAAGTTCCTTTATTTCCCATCCGAACAAAGGAAGCGTTTCAAAAAACATGTGCATTAGTTGTCCAACAATGTAGAAGACTCAATTCAGCAACAACGGACGCGTTCAACAACAACACAATTAATTCATTAATAAACGCTTGACGTTCCACAAAGAACGGTCTTTACATGTCATTTTGGAGAGGTGGCTAATCACATACTTAAACGATGATGTAATATAATTTCCCAACACCCCATTTACATGTTACGTATCGTTTATTGTGAACGTTTTACGGTTTGTTTTACCACACAATGAAGAGTTGGAATTTAAAACTTCCCTTTCAAGTGATATTTATGTCCTTATTCCGGTATCTATTATATAAACACCTCGAAAAAGGACTGTTGTGTTAATGAGTGAGATATATGGCTTCCTTTTATCGAGTGAACGCCAGCAGAAAATTAACAGCGATTCAGAATTTATCATCATAAATGGAGCTTCTCTCTCTAAATTTCCCTCTCGGCCAATACATCACTCTATCCATCACGCCATGCGCTCCTTTAATTTACCCATTTACGCCATCCCCCCTCACAATAATACTGCTCTTTAAAGTCCGCACTTCGCCACGATATACACCCTTCGGTCAGAGACGTACTTTTTTTAGGCACGCATGACTGAGCGGCATGAGAAGAAACGTGAGGGCGCCGTCATCTTCCCACGGATCCAGCGTCCCCTAAGACTCGGAAGGTCATTTTATTTTCCAGCTACAGCGAAACCTCGACCTACGAACATCACCGCAACTAGAATCTTATCCGCTTGTTCTAAACTCGGTTTACCCATCCTTAGAAAGTACACTAATATTCTGCTTATGAATAATGGGGTGCACTAAATTGTTGTCGATTATGCATTAGATATGTATTTTAATACTAAACATAATTGCAGATTCATTTTTATATCATTTATTGTACAATATGGATATTAATTTCTTTTTACGTACTGATATTTACAGTTGATTCAAATTTGATCAAATTTCTTGATAATTCATTCGCAATTTATTCACGGTCTACTTGCCTACTGTTAACGTCTATGGATCATAGGATATGGAAGAATTATGCATTAATTATTTAAAAAATAAAAGTCAAACACAATCTAAAAGGTTTTTGTAAATATAAAGAACGAATAGTGTATTATTATTTTCTTTTCTTTCGCGTATGTATAGTAGCATACTTCTTTTATAATCCTATCAATGATAGAATGAATTTTATTTCATTGAAGTCATTTCAAATATTGGATGTCGATTGTTCTTTCGTATTTAAGAGTTTTACTTCCTATTATTATTATCATCATCTTACCTTTAATCATTACCAGATCTAACATATATGATATTTATATGAATGTTATTTATATAATGTACAGTTTATTTAATTCAAATCATATAATCTACTGGCTTATTTTTAGTTCTTATGAAATTGATTTCTGAATAATATAAACACGTTACGATATTATAAATGTATCGTAATATAAATTAGTGTATGATTTTAATGTGGAACGATTGTTTTAATAATTTTAAAGTCAATGAAATATTCAAAGACCCTGATGTCGATTTTTAGTGGGAAAATATTCTCTGCATTTTAAGTAATAGCAGGAGGGGCTGATGAACTGGCTTAAAACAATAGTTTCTTCACTTTCAATTATCTGAATGTGGTAATCAATATCTAAGTACTTGTATGTTTACGTTGTACAACCCATGGAAAATACGCAAGTAATGGTCCTCCCCAGTCCCATGTGATTTATTTCAATGCGCTATACGGCGTTCGCAATTAGGAAAAATGCGTGTGCATCGGACGTGATCACTTCTATCCAACACGCGACCAAAGGCGCAAGCAGGTGCTCTTCTTTCTGGAAACGAAAAGAAAATCGGCCAAGCGTGAGGTTTATAACACGTGGTTCGCGCCATGGAAAGTTCAGGGGAAAGGGAAGTGTTTGGTTTTGGAGGGGAAATTCCGCTCTAGAAGAACATAAGGCAGTCTCTTCCACTCATGAAAGGAAAATCATAAAGCGCAGACGGTGTCGTCCTCTTTCCAAGAGCACTTAATGACGGCCACTCTTTTGTTTTTAGAAGCGCGGGAGTAGTTATCGGCGGGGGACCGAGGACGGTGCCGTGTGGTACACACTTCACGTGCATGTGACCATTGATACGACCTGTTCTATTATTATCGTTTTGTCGCTCTGACGCGTGATGTTTTTTTTTGCACCGTGTAGGGTATTAAGTGCTTCCTATTTTTTATCGACGGATTATACAGTGAAAGAAAGTGCGTCTGAGTGTAGTTCCTTATATACGTGATAGTGCTAAGTCTTTGTTGGCACGTGTTCTATTCGAGGAGTACGTACTTCTTATAGTGTCCTACGTGCGATTTGTTGGGTGTCGCGAATTTAAGAAGACCGTGTGAATTGCAGTTTGTGGGTGAGTTTTCATTTAATGTTTATTGTTTTCGCTTTATTATTCGCGATTATTTTCCCAGTATTCGCGTGCTTCAAAATGATGAGAGTGAAGAAGCGAAAGTGCTGATGAAGTCGCATGATGGGAAGATGAGTTTCCCAGGTGAAAGTCAAGTTTACTAATTTTATCTGATTGTATTATTCTGTGGAATGTATGTTGTGAAATTCAGTCGGGTTTGTAATTGAGCGTAATTTAATTGTTACTTGTTGGTACAAGGCTCATTCCTTGAAGCTCTTTTTATAATGTATATCTTCTTTGTTGATCGAAACAATATCAGTTTTTCCTTTCCTCTACATTCACAAGAATACCCTCCAACTCGTCTTTGGTTGGGATACCATTTTATATTCTTTGGCGAATATTATGTACCTCAATTAACTGTTTCTATTTTCACAAATTCTTCTTAGGAAATCAAGAATATTTTTGATTAAGTATTAAGTTTGAATAATAATTGATTTTCCCATTCATTAAATTAATATATTCTTCGGAAAATAAATAATTTATCTCTTCTTTAAGGTTAGTCTAATCCAGGTTAAAACAACAATGAAATTTGTCTTTTATGAGAGATAGAATTTAATTAAGAAATTCTCTAACACTATTTCTTTGTATAATTTAACTATTATTGTTGACCTAAGAACAATGCCCAGGCAAGCGACTTAATCAATTATTAGAAATTTATATTAAAGACTTGTTCCAACTTCCTAGCGATAATTTCTTCCCACTCCCTTCTCTTCCTCATAACAATTAGTCTTTATACCACCTATTGTCTCAGAAGAATCATCTGCTCTTTTCATAACATCTCGTTGGGCTAATTTTTAATGAAAGAGATTTCTTTTTCTATCACGTGATGATGGAAGGGGAACATGCGATTTCGTCAGTAGCCATGCTCAGCAAGTGAAATATCTCATTATTTTCGCACGAATTCCAACCCGTCAATGGGCTAATCCTCGTATTGAATACGAAAGAGAGAAAACGTGCTTCCCTAATACGGTTTCAGGTTCTGTGAGTCGGATAATGAGATGCTAAGATTTGAGGTTTTGTGAAGAGCGTTAATTTTTATTTCTTTCCCTTAAATCCTGCCGATTAAAGATCTTTTGACCTTTGCGGGAAACAAAAGCAAAAATAATTGATACCAGGAATTATTCATCAAAGCAAAAATAATTATGAACCCGATTCTCTTCTGTGCAGTTCCGACCATTCATGAGAATAGTTATCTTTAAGCTGATTACTACGCATATGTCACTGCTTACTTGTATTTTTTATATAATCTCGAGAGAGAAAATTTAATGTGAAAAGAAATAAATACACTGTTTTGACAATTTTCTCAACATAAAATTTCGAATGGGTTCCACATCTTGTACTAATACTTTATATACTCATCATCATCATTGTCAGCAAGAGCTAATTAGATATTTATTATTTAATATTAAATTTTGATTGGTCAATGAAAATCTGCTATAATTAGCCTAAATTCATTATCATTTTCAAAGAATGTTCCACTTAAATTTGATATATTTCTAATATTATATTTTAGCAAGCTAGATTTTAGTTATATGTGATTGACAGTCGAGGGTATTATGAGGTACTACTTATATATTGACTCCAGTTAAAGAGATAATATAATGTGTATTTTATCTCAGGAAGTGTCACAGTTTTAAATAGAGTAAGACCACTAGATAAATCCTAAATTTCAAACACGGAATTATTCTTTAATCTAAGGATGAATGCATTGGCAAGACGAGAAAGATATCAATGCCGTTACCATCGTCTGGCTCCTACTAGAAGAAATGCGGCGAATGAATATAAATAATTCGTTAATTTCCTACGTCCTTACCACTTAAGCACCTTCTCGAATCGCGATATTTATGGTCGAGACGAATATTTTTACGCGGCGTGAGTAATCCTTGCTATTTCGAATGGCCCCTTTCGTTGGATGACTACTATGGTCCCCATCACAATAAAATCGCAAGCAAAGAATTTAGAAAAATAGATTCATTTTTATCAACGTATTTAAGGGTACGAATCGCCGTTTTCAGAAATAACGAATTATTCACAAATAACTGCCATAATCTTTATTGTAATCGTGGCGGTCCCAAATTCATACCTTGAGGGTAATCTTTGTTGTTATTTATTTAATGTTACATTTGTCCTTGTGCATCGAAATTACAAACCGTTACAGGTAAGGAAATGGTCATGACGTAGCAAAACATGAATGACTAGCATACGCAACTGCTTATGTATTAATTTATTCAACGTGTCCTTAACGATAAAAACCGACTTACGTAAGTTACCCTATAAGGTGAACCAATACTTATAGAGTATCATTTATGCGTTTGCGGTTTTCACACCCTCTATCCTGGGAAGTGACTGTCAACCTTCATCAATAAAAAGGTAAACAGTCTCAACAATAACCTGTAGAGATACATTCATTTAAACTGTTTGTTTTAGTTCGACAAGTGAAAGCAAAATTGCGTCCACTGTGAACTCATAAAGCAAGATGATTTCTTTTTCAATTCCCGATCATTGAATTCCTGATGTCTTTTAAGCGTGTGTAATTAGAGAAAAAAAAGAGGCATTTGCGAGAGATTTCTGTGCCAAAGAAACAGCTCATCATCGTTAATTCAACGAGCTTCGTAAAAAACCGGAAATCTCGTCTTCTAACGGAGGAAGTGATGTCAAGGTCGCTCTCGAACAACACCGTCCTCTCGATTTTCATTTCTAATTAGAGGAAATTGAAATCTTTATTTCCCCGACTTCAAAAGCAGTCAGTCGTGTTTGAGATCGCGCGTGTGATTGAAAAACGAAGGGGAACTTCTCGGAGAGAGTTTCTCGAACGAATTCTTCGGAAAATAGAGACGAATTCAACGAAAACTAATTAGCATCTTAGTTCAACAATGATTCCCCTTAATGAGGTTAGAAGCACCCAAGACGAAGAAAACAATGAAGAATTCTCTCCCGTTTTGACCGATATATCCATCGTTGGAGAAATAAATGCAAATTTGACCCAATTAATTTCCTCGTTCACTCAGCGTTCCGTAGTCCGATTAAAATTTAATCTCTTTTTCTCTCGAGTTTACATAGAAAGTTCGTTTATCGGCGCGGAATGCCATTGTCTGATCCAATTGAGAAAATAAAGTTGTCAAGAGTAGTATTTATATTCGTTGGATGGTATCTGAATAAGAAGAGTTATATCATTCAGAATGAAATGTATTCAACTCTATTTTCAAATCAGTGAATTGAATTTTTCTCGGAATTTATTTGACCGATTTTGACGCTCAGGTGATTTTAATTAATATTGGGTTGTCCGCATGTTGTATAACCTTTTTAATTACTTAATTCGGATTGAGTTGGAAATTTATTCATTCATTCGAATTATTTTGAGTTATCCGTCTATTCAATTTTGAATATATTGTTTACCAAATGTGCGTTAATTAAATTAGTTGTTTAATTTAATTAGAATTAATACAAGTGAATGATTGATAGTGAATTAAGTTACTATTTAATCCTTTTCTAGTTAAGCCAAGAATTACTCTTTATTGTTAATTGATGTATGGTTCTTTCATTCTCTGATATGTTGTTAGAATGTAAGGAGAGGAAAACTAATTTGTTTAATGATTCAAGCATCAAAATGTCTGAGATCGAATTTCATTCATTGTTGCTGAAAATTTTGTAGATAAAACGCCCTCTAATGTCTTACCGAATTTTTTGCTCCTGTTCAGTAAGTAATTTTCGAATTCTTTTGCTGCCTGTTAGCGAGGTTTACTGTTTGGAGAAAGGACCCTTTTACAATGCGTCGGAAGACCAATCACAGAGTATTATTTGAGAGAAAGCTTTCACTACTCAAACAAATATGGGAAAGCCTAATTAATTAAAATAGCTGTTGGTTTACTTTCAACTACTCTGGTATCAATTCCTATTTTAGTCCCAAATGCGGGTCTGTTTCACTTACTGTCTTCGTCTCTTCGCCGAATTTATTTCCCTTGCGTGTTTTCCTGCATTCTTTTCCTCTTCTACGGACCCAAAACTTCATTCCGCCCTTACATCTCCCGGATGTCCCCGCAATTAAATACGGGTACTTTATTGTTAGCTTCCCGCCTTTTTTTCTTGTTAATGTTACGTTGTTTTCAAGCTGAGGTCAATTGTAAACCTGAAGAGGATTATAGTTATGTAACTCTAAATTTCCTGAATAGAAAGCTACGGTCTATACATTTTAAATCAATGAAAGTGCATTGATTTGAGTTTAACGTCTATTTATACCAATTATCTTACCTTACTAAATACATACGCGATTTATGATTCAAGATTTTATTTACGTATAAGTCGATTCCTAAAAATCTTTTACTAAAGATAAAATATTGACGTTTTTGGCCCATACTAGATATATAATTTAGACCTTAAAGGTATATAGGTAGTAATTAAATGCATTAGATACGAGTTGTTTACACCCACAACAATAGAGTATCGTCATTAATTATCGATCTACTCTCTGTTTGTAAAGGTGATAATGTAGTCCTATCATTGAAGTCATCTTTCTTCAAGAAAAATTCCCTTTGCCACATGTGGTATAACAGCCGGAGTCCTGAAGATGAACGTGCTGTAAATCATTTCATCGCATGTTTTGGACGTAAACAACCCACTGCAGATTTGGGTGTTTTCGGAAGTGTTTTTCTCCCCTCATATTGTCATACTCGGCACCAAGAGTCGCAGACGGTCTCTCCACGAGGGGGAGCTGCAGTGGAGGGAAAAGATGGGCGGAATGGGAGGCTGATGACAATCTCGATCCTTACCATCTCCTTGGAGGAAGTCTTGTCACAGGAAGAAAGTAAACAACAAAGATGTAACCCTGTGTTCCCCCAACGCCTTATGAATACAAACATGCCCCATCGTCCTCTTGCAATTTTCTTATTTACGGAGCGTCACTTCGAATACGTAAGCGGTTGCTATCTACTGCAGTTGATGCAGAAAACGGCGATGGTACAGAAGAGGGAAGTTTAGGTAGAATTGGGTTTTCTATACGATCTTCTGGTCTTTATTTGTGAATAAGTGAATTTTAAGGAGAAGAACCTTCAGGAAACCAACTATTTTGTGGTTTAGCCCTTTAATTGACGATCATTTTCAAATTCAAGGATGAAGAATTTAAACTATTCTCGGTTTTTGTTTTCAAGTGAACAGTTGTAGGCATTTTATGTATGATATTTCTTAATTGAACATGATTATTTTCTATAGATCCCAAGTAGAAACGTAAAAGAAACAATTATTATAATTAGTAATTCGTAGTCTTAAATATCCTTTTTCATTTACTATTTTCCTCTGCGAGAAATAAAATTCGGCATTTACAATTCAATGAGTGTTTCACGCTACGCTTTTCAATATCTGACAGTGGCGTAGACTGTGCAGACAGTTGTAAGGAACAAAGCTGTCATCTCCTTCTGGCGTCTTACGGCCCTTTGAAGCCACTGATGTCTGCGCACATTTCCATAATTAATTCCTCTTCCTTCATATCGAATAGGTAAACTGCGGATTCACGCTTCGGTGGCCCTCAGAACCCGGCGAGTGCACTTCGTGATTTCAATGCCGTCACGAATGATTCACGAACGCGGACGTCCTTTATTGGTAAACACGACTTATGGTGCCCAGGGCTGTAGCCGCACCCTCTCTCTGACGGCGACCGGCCGCCCCCATGTCTGAGCCGCCCCGGGCAGTCGCTCATCTACCCTTACACGCTGCACCACTCTTCACCCCCAAAAGAGGGTCGGCCCTTTTCAACAACGCTTCGGAGAAGAAAATCATTTGCGTTGTTTTAGTACCCCCCTCCCCCACCGAGAAGATAGGAGACTCATTAACGTAATGTTTCTTCAGTTTAATGAAATGACGTTCCTCGTGATTTAGTTGAGTGGTTTATTCTTCTTCAGAAGAATTCGCGCTTAAAAGCGATTTCTGTGTCGATTATTTTGGAGTCCCTACCAATTTGATGTAAAGGTTGAAAGTTTATTGGAGTTTAGATTGAAATTGCGCGATTTAGAAACGAACAATAGAACAATATCTCGATTGAGTTTCCTTCAGGATAAGGTAGGGGGATTTGGTCTTAATTCTATAGTCATAAATCTGAAATTGGAATAATAAGTATCGCCCATTATCTATGAATTACTTAATTGGATAACTGATAGTATGTAAAGAATAAAATTTAATTAAGAATGAATATGAAGTATAGTTAGTTTTAATTTCATTCTTAAGCTATAGTTCAATTCATAATACAGCTCTTAAATAAATAATCAAAATATATTTTATGGAGAAATTGTTTCCATGTTTCATAAACGTAGTGAAATGGTCAATATGTCAGTTTACTGAGAATGATCTCGTGAATTATTGACCTTACTGTGTACGATTGATAAAAGAATTCATTTGTTACAAATTTTACGGTTATAAAATAGTTGCACAATAGAGGAAAGAATTTTTAATATTATAAGAAATTGAAATTGTTTATTTATTTTAATCATGATGATTTTGTTTTTTTTACAGGTAAACAAACTTCACTCTGCCATCATCCCCTTCTACCGATAAACCTGAAATATATTAAATAAGAAATAGTAAGTAGCAATCTTCTCACTTTCCACTACACTTTCCCTTTTGATAGTTTCATTTAATATACAATCATACAATTCCGCATCCTTATTCATCTTCTTCTGTATTATTGTGGCCCTTCTTTTTTATTAAGTTATCCAACGACGTTTTTTTATTGTTACCGTTGTCATCTCTCAAGAGAGTCTATCAAAAAAAAGACTGGATCACGATGAAAAACATCACACCGATCTCATGCATTTGTAAACAGTCGAAGAGGGAATATTTCCATTGTGGCAGTTGCCGTCAAAGAGAGTATATATATACGCACACTGCCGTTTCCTTTCACTCCGTTAATTTTCATCGGAACGATAGAATTTAATTGGAACTCTGAATTACCCATCACTTCTCCTATGATGTAACGACACGAGACGGTAATCTATCAAACATAGATGCGAATGAGAGATATCTGTCGTCAATACTGTTCATATATTGAATACGAAAATGGATGGAAGACTTTTCAAGGAAAATCATTTCAAAAGGATACTATTGCCCAGTTATCTAAACAAATCTTTCTGACGTATATTATAATTAATTTACGATAATAACACGTACGTATTTTGACAGTCGTGAATGTACATTCTTACAAGAAAAGGGCACCTGTTTTTAAATATATTCCTCCTAGAAATGTTCTATTTTAAACTGGTTAGAGATGTCAGCGTCAGCGTAGGAAATTTAAGTTCCTTCTTTATTCTTTCGGGAACTCTTAAGGATTTTAAATTACTCCACCCCTTTGAGGTTTCTTCAAAGGAACGAATTCTTTGTGCAGGGTATCTTGTTACGTAGGAAATTCTTTTAGTGCGCCAAGGAACCTGCCGTGCCTCGGAGAGGATCATTACTGTGACGGTCTCTCAAGGGGATTGCTTTTGGCATATTTTTGTCAGTTACTTTATTTTTAATATCCCCCTATGCTTATGCTCTCTTTATTTTTAAAAATTTATTTTACGTCGGGGTATTAGCGTGCTGGTATCCAAGATTTTGGAAAATTTTGTTTATATGATTATAATATATATAATGATTGAATTATATTGAATGACTATATTTTATTTTTAACCGCTGGCTTAGTTTTGTGGAATTTTTCCGTACTTTATTGTATTCTATAACTACCTAACTTCTAACTATTTGTAACTCTAGATGGCATATAAGATTCGTAATAAATCTTTTTATATTCAGAAAAGTATTAAAAGAATGCTAAGATGATATTAGCTTTTATTAATTATAAATATTACTCTTCTGAGAAGATAAAATTACAGATCGTATAATTATAATATTCGTAGACATTGAATTTTTATCTGCACCGATGAATAGGAATAGTGATTTTTTTAAGGAGAATTACAATTTCTTCAACAGGAATTAATGGGGATTGCGATCAGATTTCTGCATATAATCGTCATCATAAGGCCATCACATTCTTTGGACCTGATTGTTTTTTCAATTAATTCCTGCCGTAGAAAGTACGACATCTCTTTTCCTTAAATGCGAAAAATGATTCATTTAAAATATAAATTTTTGCTATGGAAATTTACTAAACACAGAGATCTTACGGTTCCGGTGACCGGTTCTTCTCAAATTTGTGAGAACAATTTTCTGGTCCTTCTGATAAAAATGTTAGGTAATTAAAAATTATAAAACATTGCTAAAACACTCGTTGAAGGACTGAAAAGTGCCTTATCCGATATTCAAGAGCCCTATTTACTGCCACTGTCAATGAATAGTGATGTAATCTTCGTTTTCACTATCTTAGGTACTTTACACTGGTAATAGTAGAGTTGTTTATCTTTTTTATAATTAAGAATCAGATAGTTGAAGGCGAGAAACGTCTTCCACGCTAATGATGTTGAATCTTCCCTTTATGTTAGCTTGAAATATCAATCTTCATTCATGAACCTCTCGTAGGGAAGACGTGCAAGGCAGTAAATGCACATTATCTTTTCGCGCCACATAATGAATCGCCCATTTACCTTTTTTCAATGCTAGAAAAGACTGTATTTTCCCAGCGGGACTTAAGTAAGTGAAGAATTACCCAAATCCGTAATTCCCAAATTTTTTCATGGATCCCAAATTTTTTTTTCTGTTAACTTTTTACTCCATTTTCTTCAGTAATGACCATCTGATTTCGTTTCCTCTCTAATTATGATAAAATGACACATTTCCGAGCTAGAGAAGGAGTCCCAGGCGGTCTAACGACCACCTTTTCTATTCTAAAGGAAACGGACGAAATTTGAAATAAAAATGAAGGAAACTTTTCTGCTTTCAGTTTAACGTCTTCGAGGAAAATACGTCTCGTTATTGGGAAAATGAGAAAAAAATAGTATTTATTTAAAGAGGATTAGGGTACAATTTCCTTGTCCGAAAGGGATATGTTTCCAAAGGAACTGATGAGAAATGTACAGGAAACGTAAAAAAGAAATTAAGGATGAATCAGGAAAGGATTTGATGTAATTGCAAAAAAATGGATAAAAAAACTTGAACAAAAAATGAAAATTATGAATATAAATTGTAGGAAATATAAACCTTTGGAGAAAAAGGAGATATTGATATTGCGTCATTTATGAACTTTTTTTAAGAACTGGAATTATATTTGACCTTCGGAATGAAAGTGGGAAACTTAACACTTTTTCTGGCGAGAAGAAATGAATATAGACGTATTAATGACCGTAATATAAATGCAATGATATTTGACAAAATTTATGAAAGTGTTATATTAGTGCAACACTAAAGATCTGTTTGAAAAAGTTTATTAATTATAAGATCTTTATCGTTTGTTTGTTCGATACCTTCTAAGGTCTTTCTATAAATGCGGCAAATAAAATTTTGTTAATCACGTTTTTAAAAATATCATCCGTTTTTTTTGCTTGCCTTTCAGCTCATCTAAATAAGTAACTCTTTGAAAGATACAGATTTATGACAATTGCATAAAACATTACCGACCGGAAATTGTCTTTTTTTCTTCTCACAACGAACTTGAATCTGTATTTTGCATCAGCTCTTTTATCTTTCGAACTTAAGAATTTCTTTCACTATAAATTAATAATTCTTCGATGGAGCGTTACGCACCAAATCAATTCGATCATTCTGTTAGAATAAACACTGTATTGGCTACGTCGCATTGTTTACATTTGCGTAATATATTCCTAAAATATACAGCATTAACAATATACATTTAGAGATACACGTGTGGATATGAATGGGTGACGAGAAGTCATTCCGTAACGCTGTCAACTATTTTGGTAGCATCTCTTCGTGCGTCTGGGAAATAATCGATTTAACCACGCACTTCAGAGGGCGTACCAAAATAGTGGGGATTAATGAAGGTAAACGAAGAGGGAAATGGATGATGGGGAGCTTACGAAGGACCATAAAACGAAAGGATTCGTGATGGGAGGTCATCTTCCAAGTCACCCACCAAAAGAGAAGGAAGCGAGGGGATAAAGAAATATATAAGAAGAGTGCAGAATGGCAGTTGGGCACGCGCTGCAGCTAAGGAAGTAGGACTCTCTCTCCATCTTGGCTGCCACCCAAAACCATTTTACGAGGGGTTGCTAGGGTTCTTTTGTTTTTCCTCGAGACGTCGTTCGAAGGCGTGTTTTCTTTTTTCTCCAGCCCTCTTCCTGTTCTACCCGCTGACACGCGTGCTGTAATGGCGACGGGTAAAATGAACAGAAAGTAATCTTCTTCCTACACCAATGCGGTGTCTGAAGGAAACGCAGGATCTTCTCGAAATCCCAAAGGACCCGATTGTTTTCTCGGCTGTGATTAAGTCCGGCCCCCGAGTGGCGACTTTCAAGACATGATTTCAGAGGGTTTGCTTCCTTTTTACGATGTCTGAGTGGTGCGCTTGTTTCTGTAGCGATGATTTATGGTCATCCAAGTTCGGTTGTTAACGTCTCTGAATGTCCTTTCGAAGGAATGAAATGTTTCTTTGTCCGCAAGATTGCCTATTGATTTTAAAATGTGATAATTAAAACTGAGATTTTGTTCTTTTCAGGGCTTAAAAGGAAATCAAATTAACATAAGACTATTAAAAGTAAAAATTGGCTTACTTCTTTATTTTTCAAGTTATTTAATCAATGATGGATACAGTCTTATTTACGTAAAGTAAGCGTAAAGAAAAATATTAGCCGTTGTTATGGATACTAGTTTCTTTATTTGTAATGAGCTGTATTCAATTTTATTATAAAAATAAGTTTGGAAAGTAAAGGCTACTAGTTTTAGATTATTATAATTTTTATGTGTACATACAGCTAGATGCTGTGCTACTATGGTCAAATTATCATTTTTAATATTTGTTTTTTTTTAGAATTGTCTTAAGCAAAGAGATTAGGCATTATATCCTTCCTATAATTAACGAGGACTTGGTATCTTCTATTAATTAATGATGTCTAATTTTTCTCTATTTGTATATATATTAGTAAATATTCTTCTTGTTTAGTCGTCATACTTTTTACTTACTTTTTCAGTCTTTATTCAGTATTTCCTTTAATTTGTAAAGAATTTTCCCGTATTCAAGCTACGAATATCTATAAATCTTAAAACTTCCTCGACGCACATGTTTTCAATTGATCGTTTGTTTCAAATTTGCTTCGTGAATCGATTATCTCCTCTCTCGATATATCCATTCATTACTAATTCCACGAAATCTTCGAAAACGGAATACTAGTCCTCCATTGGTCCCGCTAATAGATTTATCGCTCCAGGTGCGCTTTATTCCAACTCCATTAAAGTCTACGCGAAAGCCCATCTTCTCCATTCAGAAGCAATTCCTCTCGCAATGGTCGATTCTTCGAATTAAAGTAAACGCTTCCTCTGCGAATCAACGCATAAAATCCCGTTCGCCAATTGAAATCGGCGCGACACAAGGCAATTGACTCGGAGGCAAGTGCATTCAATAAGAGCAAAAGGGGTTCTAACCGACGGCCCTTAATAATTCAAGAGAGCCCTCCATTGAGGCGAAGAAAGGGACCGCGTTCGAAAATCATTCCGTTCGAGTGGTAGTTATCTTCAGATGCATCCATACGTGATGTAATTTCTCGCCCAATATTCACTAAGGCGATGAACGTTTTCCGAAACGAACGCAAACAGTTCTACCGTTCTGCACTCAAGGGTAGAAACATGGGCATATATTGGAGATATGGAGCAGAAATTTAAAGACGATATCTTGGATGCGAATGGGACTGTGTTATGAAATCGTGCTTGAATCTGGAGCTGGGTGGAGTTTATAGTTCCAACGCTTACTTTAAAAGTAAAATAGTACTTATTAAATATCACATTCATATTATAATCGATCGACGTAGTTGAATGTAAAATTATTAAAATATAACATTATGTGAAGGTTCTTTGCATAATTAAAACGAAATTCATAGTCTAAAAATTGACAGTAGCAGTTGTTATAGATAGAGTTACGTATAATTCTTTACCCTTTGAGATCGTTAATCCTAAATTTAATTTACCAATTTAAATATTCGTTCATCCTCAAGTGTACTTATGCATATTATTTAGAACTAAGAAATAGCTTTCTATAGCTAATTTTCTCAACCGTCTTCATTGAAGAAACATGGTTTTCTCGATAAATATAATATCGATATTTTAGACGTGAATTCAGATTTACGAGAAATGGCAAATTAAAGTTAAATTGTGTAGAATAAAAAGGAAGATTTATCGATCGAACCAGGATCATCATACATATTTTTTAGGAGTAAAAGACTTTGGATCATTCAAACTTTTTCTCGTGTCAAAATTGATCTAGTTTCATAACCAAGATTCACTTCAAATTTATCTCATAAAAGAAGTAGTTTATTCGGCTTTAGTTGCTTAAATTCTCCATCCAGAACCTCATGTGAATCTAACTCGAAACCATTAAGTAATCAATATCTATTGAACTGGGAATTTCCAAAGCGGCTTAATTAACTGAAAATCTTCAATCGTGTCCCAGTGCTATGGCGACCAGAATGAAGGACATCCTGCAAGAGTTTTGGAATCCTCTGTCTCTCTCCAATTTACTGCGCCGAGGTTTTCATTAAAGGGAAAGCTCTTATGGGATTCGAGCTTATTTTAACTCTAAAAGATTCTCAAAAACGGATTTTTGCAGACGAATTTTTTTAAGAGGAAAATGGAGCTGATATTTTTTTAGTGAAAGCAAAGAGGTTGTTGAAGTTGAGAAGGGACAGAAGAAGAAGCATGAAGTGCAGCCTTTAATAAAATAATATACGCTTTAGTAGCTGAAGAAAGGACCAAAAAGTAATTTAAAGTTACTGCCCTCCATTATTCAGTCTCCCTTTTAATACTAATCGAGCAATGTCGCATTTGAATGATGACCATGAAGTAATTTACAAGTAGCTCAAATGCCCCATTGGCCTAATTATCGAATATCAAAAACAGTTTATACTATACTTTATAAGCTATTACTACCCATTTAATATAAAATAAAATCATACGTACACGAATGAAAATGAACGAGGCTTCTGTTTAGAAATGTTAGAAGTATCATTAGCTTTCGGTATTTGAATACTCACTTGATAATCTATTATTTCTTTTTTGAGCTATTATAACGGCTATTTTCAAGATGATGAGAAGATGTTCTAAATAATTATCTTACCATTTACTAAGAATTAATTTATACATCAATGTTTAACTGAATTTGTGATTATTTTAACTTCGTTTTTATAGTCATTGATTGCATTTAAACACCGATACGTCCCCATATAATACATTAATTTAGTCTAATATCGTTAGAAATTGTACTGAAAAATTATTAAAATCTCAAAATTTTCCATTTAACTTTTGGAACTTGTATTCCTATTGTTACACTGAAAAGGATTGCTGAACGTGCTTGTACTTGAAACAATGTTTTTTATCTCGGATGCACTAGATTGCGATTCAATGTCAACTCGTTTAGTTAGGTCATAGAAGTGGTACGTTTTTGTCTCTTTTTCGCCTTCCTATTTATAGCATTTCAACACGAAAGTAATTTCCGCATGAAAAGGAACAAAAAGGTGGACTTTTGGTGATGAATGTTTCGTCCGGTGGGTGATTGATGACGCGATAAAAAAAAAGACCTTTTGTCGCTCCGTTCGCGTAATTTTGTAATTTTTCTTCGTTTGCGATCTCCACTCGAAGAGGCGCTGTTTTCAAGTGTTGCCACTCTTCCTCCGTGGCTTATCACACTTCCTTTCACATGTAATTCCCTCCCCCCGCCCTCAACCCTTTCCTCTTTCAATACGTATTGTCCTCCCGTTATTTTACTCTGCTCTTTTTTGATTGATGCTATCGGCTGTCGCTTTTGATGTTTCATGTTTTTTGCCCTCGAGATATGATGCGATAGAGAGCGCGATTCTTTTGAAGTGATGAAGAGAGCGTTTTGAGGTCGATCATGGTTAATCGCATTCTTAATTAAAGATAATGAATAAATATTTATTGATTATACGCGGGCTTTGGGTGGGGTAAAATGGTTCAATACGACGAAAGCTTATTATATAATACATGACGTTAAAATGATGCTGCTGTAATATTGATTTTTGGTTTAATCATTCAATTGTTATCATTTATTAATATCTTTATTTACGCATCGTTTTGTTTGCTGAATATTTAACATAGGTCTTGTATCTTTAGTGAGTGATTTAACAGAAAATATATAATGTCCAATAAAATAAATTTTAAAATCTAGTGTTTATTATAATAATATAAATTTAAAAGATGAATTTAAATTGAAATGTACTTAAGAAATTAAACAATTAAATTAAAAGATAATTTTCATTAAGAATTTTGGTGATATTGATATTGATAGTTAGGACTGTTAGTATTGTGAGTAAGTTTCTGAAAATGACGGAGTTCAGTCATTATGATGTACTTCATAATAGGTACTTCATCATGTTAAATGTTGATACAGGACTATGAGAGCGTACTTATTACTTTCAATGAAGTCTTATCAAGTGCAAGAGCATAATTAAATTTGAATAAAAGAGTCTAAGTTTATTTACATTAAAGTGAAAATATTCCACCGCTGGCGCTGCTGTATTAAAAAGTGAGTTCTTGAGATGAGCATCAAGGGTAAAAGACTTCTCTGACCGTGACACTCTTCTGCAAATAGAGCAAAAGAACTGCACTATCAAAGGATTGGAAGGAAATAGTGTTCCGGTGTGTATTCATTCGCAAATTAGAAATGAGAAAGGTCTCATAAATGTAAAAGAATTAAGAGTTGTTTCGCGAATAATTTTCCTTTCAATTAATTGTGCACTTTTAAATCTAATTTTTTTCATAGATGAAGTATGAATCGCATATGTTCATGCTCTATCAAGGGAATATCCTTGGTAATTGGTAATCCTAAGCTGGAATAGTTTATTTTCAAAACGTGTTATATTTTTATTAATACGTCTTATGAAATAGCTGCTTTAAGCAAATTAATTTTGCCATAGTCTATGTTCCTTATGCGGTATATTATTCTTCCTCTCGTCTTTTCTTTTCTCACGCAGTCCTATTCTTTCTCCTCAATATATGCTCTGGTCTATTTCCGTGCCATTCTACTATTCTTGCCATTCCTCCTCTTGTTTATCTTTTCTTTTATACTCTTCCTTTGTCCCATTGCCCGCCATTTCTCTTCCCGACCTCCCACTTCCGTTCCCTGCCCTTTACCTCCGGAAAGCTCTGTAATGTCACCTAGGAAATTACGGGTTCCCGTTCGTCAAGGTCCGAGTATCTCCAATTCTTTCCCTAAAGGTTAGCAGTTCGTCCCAATACACAAAGGAACGCGAGATAAGGTCCCTCGCGTTGTTTTTATTTAGAGCCGCACGATAGTGTCGCTCGGATAGCTATCTTTGTCTCGCATACAGGTTCCGCATTTTGTCGCAGAGATTTTTTTCCACCCGTAAATGAAGCTCCCCCTCTCAGCGTTGTTCCCATGATTCATTTCCAGGTTCGGAAAGTTGTTCTTTTTTTGTGCGCGTGAATCGCGTTGATATTGCTCGGATATGACGGGAGTTGGATTGTCACAAAGGTCATCGTAATTGGAGTTTTTTTGGCTATCTTGGACGCAGTTGTGAGTACTAACTGGTATAATACCGCATACCAGCACTCTAAATTAGAAGTTAGTTGGTCAGACTTTACGGGCGCTTTATTTTATTTGTATATTATTTGTTTTTTTTTTAATTTACCGATGGATCAGAAATATATGTTCAATTAGTAAAAGAAATTGATCTTCTTCGTTAAGTCCATACAATATTTTTTTATACAATATCGATTTTCGTGAGCTAAGAAGTAATAGAACTTCGCTTCGTAGCTTCTAAAAGAGATAAATTATAATGCGAGTCGAATGAAGTGAAAAATCATTTGCCTAAAAGGTAGAATATCAATCAAATTCTTTTCCCACATCGATAAAATCTCAGCAAATTTCGTGCAACCTAACACCTCGAATTGATTGTGATACCAATAGATGAAATTAATTATTAACATATAAATTATATTTTACTCTTTTATTTTGGAAAATATTCAAAATAATGAATGAAATCCATCTAGAATTGGAAATGTTAGAAGAATTAAATAACAATAGAGTATCAGAATAGGGTATAAAAGGTGTTATGATTCAGCTGTTAAAAATGGTCATTTTCTCCAATTACGAAATAAATTCTTTCGCGCCCAGCTGCAACTTGGTCGTTCACGGAGATAGATAGCGAACTCGGGACCATTTAACTTAGGAAACAGTAGAACAGTACGGCTGTGAATAAACACCCCAAGGGCGTTGGCAAGCGGCTGTCGAAAGGGAAGCTCTGTAGGTTACTGGAAAGTTATTTCTCAGCGTAGAAAATACTATGGCTCTGTTAAAGCCATCGACTCGAGTGGATTCAGGTCGTTTCATTGGCCAACTTCCACTGCCGCGTAAAGATTGTGGAATTACGCCATTTCCACTTGACATTTTCACGGTCGTGATTCAGCCAAAACAAATGCCAGTGTTTCGTGTAGATCGATTTGGGGCCTCTTTTTGCATCGAACCTTTGTATCGCTATCTTTTCTGTTGAAAATACGTTTAAGCTTGAATCTTCGAATTTTTTCATTAAATATGATACCGTGATCTTGATCTTGGAGTAATATTCACTCAATATCATTACCAATTATTTTCATTTTTATTCATAATATAATTTTTAATTCCTTTGTCTTAGTTTTTGAAAATCCTTCCTGAGCTTTCAGTATTTCTATATTTCACGGGTATTTTGCTTTTGGTGTTCGATTTTTCATAAGTTTACGGTATTCGCAAAATGTTACGCTAAATAAATCTCTCAGCATATGCTGGGAAAATTTTATCAAGGATTAATAAAATAATATAATTAATATTCCTGATTACAAAGCATAACTAATTGTATAAAAAACATGGAATATTAAACGAACAGCATTGATGCAGGCTAATGTAATTTTCACCCTTTTACCTATGCGCTCATAGGAAATGTTGAGGTAAACGTGAGCTTTATGCTCATAATAGCAGTTAATATTGGTTTAATTATTTATTTTTCCGTTTTATCATAATTTTAGGTGGCCCATATCGTAAATCGTCTGTTAATTTTCGTTAATTTCTAATCCTTTAATGTATCCTCTTTCTGTTTAATCAGAACTCAGGGAATAACTGGTGGATATTAACGATATATATTAGAAAATTATAGCTTTTTAACAAAACCTTGCGCGGAATATGTGGTAATAATAAATGGTTACTCATTCATGAAAATACACGAATCAGACTTGTGATTTTTTATCGTAAAAATACTTAATCGACATTTAATTCCACTGCAGGAAGTAGTCAACAACTTAATGCAATTGCCGTGAATTCTCTAGTTTTATAGCACCGAATTACGAATGTAAATTTATGATGAATAATATATAATTAGTTTGACCTTGTTATTTCTCGATTAAATCGTTAGTATAGAATGATTGACGTGATCAATTTATATCCATGTACCTTTAAAATCACCAATTGCATGAATAAGACTTGGGTAGTTTAAAAAAACGTGATTTCATTGTTATGTTAACTATTTCGAATGATTTATTTATACTCTAAAGATAATATTATAACTTTGGCGTCTGATAAATTTTGCGCAGTATTAATGATTGGAATTTCAATAAAATATTATGATAATAATTCCGATCAATACTCATTTGAGGTTATCTTTTTCGGTGGCTATACATTCATAGAATTCACTGGATAAAATGTTCCTTCTTGGCTTTAAATCGAAGGAAAGGTTTAACTCTTACCACGTGTACCAAGATAATCTTAAACTCTCTTTTCTTGATGTGTTTCGGTGGCAGCTTACAAATGTCAAGACTGTCGGAGTTAATCACGATAATGAGATTAATCGTGAGGAAAAACTCGAGTCGTGGGAATATCGTTAGGGAAACTTGTTTTCATCACGAGATAGCCATTGGCCGTGCATTAAAAAAAGAATCGGTCTGAAAGGATCGTGATTGGGGTGTGAGATGGCGAACCAAATGGAACGGTTTAATTGCAGCTGAAGAGGTGATTATCGAAGCGAGAAAAATGCAGGTCCGCGATATCTCTCCGAGTGCTTTTATTTTCACAGTTTCAATCGATTCGATAAGAGGCTAAGAAATCGAGTGTCGAGGCAAAGCATGTTATTACCGTCGAGACATTGAGATAGGGAAGTGTTGGGTGGGTCTTTTTTGCAAATTTCGATCGAAAAGAGCTTATCGTTAGTCTTTTGTTGTCGATTAAAAACCTGAATAAGGTGCCGAATGTTTAAGAGAAGTTCTCGTTTTGATCTGTGGAGAGTTGAACGCTCGCTTGCACGACACCCACTTGTACAACTGTCTTTTTATCATCTCTCCATTTTAGGAACATATTTGGGAGTAACTTTCGTGAGTAGAATTTTATACTGTGTATAATGTAATCAAAAATTAAGTTTTCTTTGTAGTTAGTATGACGCGCATGGAATTAATTATTTTTAAAGATGCTGCAGGTATTGTTGAAAGAATTCAGAAGAACATACATTTCACCGAATTCGGATTAAATTAAGTTAATTACGTTAACTTTCTATGAGTATTATCGTTCCGTTAACGAAAAATCTTTTGCAAAAGTCTCATATTCATAATGAGTTTAATTGTATTAACTGAGCAAGATAACGAATTTATTTGGTGCTGTTTATATCTGCTTTATAAATTTGAACAAAGAACATAAAAACACAATTACAGACCAATAATAATATGCTCTCGCGACTGTTTATTCGTTATTGTGTGTATTAATTCCCACCCTAGCTCCACACAGCTGACCTCCCGAGGCCCCCATCGTGTCCTACTCAACGTAAATTATTTTGGGAACACTTCCATAGAAAACGGGAGGTGAGAATAAATGAGTCATCGGGGACATAATGGAACGGATGATTTATCTGGAAAAAGCAGCAGGGTTGTCGGAAACTCCCAGGATAAATTGGAACCAATCGCTATCTATTAAAAGGGAAACGTATCATCAATTACCTTCTCGATCCATTTGTATCAGGGAGCATTTTTTCTGCTTCCATCTTGTACCGGCTTTTGAGCTGGGAAAGGCTGTTTTGCAGACTTTTTATGAAAAAGATTGAGACGTAAGCGATCCAAGTGAGAAGGGCGGCTGAAGGAGGCATTTCTGCCAACAGTCGTTTTATTACTCTTTGTATCATCCCTCATTTTCGTTTATTTCCCTTTATCATCGTCACAAGAGGCTGTTTTTTCGATAGTCTCTTCAGATGGAACGTTATTTCCCGAAGGTAAAAAGAAACGAATCTACATGCGCAGTGCATCGTGCAATAATGTTTTACCCCGTGACGCGTGCATTAATTCGGTCTCCTTTGTTCGTTAAAGGGCATTGATATCAAAGCTGATCTCCGTTTGTTTCCCGTTGATATTTTCGAACGCTCGCTACCAAAATACTATCATTATATTTTGTACGCTTTCCGTTCGCCGTTTGTTTTGTAATCCTCCCTCTCGGAAGAATCAAAGTGAGCCACGTATATTTGAGAGTGGACTTTAATAAATCCCACGATCGGCTTTGATCAAAACTCAAAGGGCACTCGATGGAATTTACGATCTGGTTCGATTTTTGTTTCCCCAAGTGAGCGGTGTGCCCAAAAGGTAGCTGGGTATCACATGGCGAATGCGTTGTGAAAGAAATGCCTTTTATCATTCGATACAAGTAAAATCTGTGACGAATTTGGAGGAAGGCACGGATTTCCCGTTTAGTAATTGCAATTATAGTTAATGTGGAGTTGTGACTGAAGATTTCCAAACAAAAAGGCTTTGAGAGAGATATTATTGTTAATTAAATTCGTTTTTAAGGGCTTTTAATTTCGTTACAGCTATACGCGAATCGTTTTGTCTTTTTCACGATAAGGATAATTGTTCGTTTTTCGAAAGATCGCTGATAGATAACTAAGATAGACGTTTTAAAATTTCGAAGCAATGAAAAGTGAATAATCTTTTGATTCGATGTTGCTATTATGTAAACAATAGTGAATAGAAGAGTTAAAAACATGTTTGAAAGTAGAAAAAAATAGCATTAGCTTCTTCTTTCCAAGTTGATATTCATTAAATTTTTATTCGAATTCATCAATTATTTGTTAAATTATTACGTAGTCTAGCATATTAATATTAATACCATTCAAAATCATCAATTCAGGAGTAGAGACAACTATAAATTATTAATAAAATTCAATTTATCCGAAACGTGAACCCAAGCTATATAGAATAGCAAACCAGACCGCGATCAGTAGATTTTTAACATTTATCTAACGACTAAAAAGAGCACATATAGAACTTGACGATTTCCCTTCCATCACCAGAGCGAGCGAAATATATTTGAAAATTTAATGACCTAACTCCCTTATAAAGTATTAAATATTCACGACGTACGACCACGAGACGATGAGATATAACTCGGAAACCGTTACGTCGCATGCGCACATCTCCATCGGATGTGGATGAATAGTTCGTCTACCGACATAATTGGAGCTGCGATCGCGGAAATAATACACTGTCGAAATGGAGCCGTCGTGATTGGGTCATAAGTCGTTTAGATACGGGTGTGGGAGTCTCATGCGGACCCTACCATTATGGTAACACCTCCCCAGAATTCGGTGGGCTCTCCTCCTCTTAAATTGTCCGCCTCGTAGGGAACGCTGACCAAATTACCCTTCTCAAACTGCGAAGCGGTTATCCAGCATTAATTCATTGCTCGTTTTCCTTTTGTCGATCCGCCAGTAATTGCAAGTTTCCTGCACATGTGGGAGAGCGATTTCGCGCGTTGGTGAAATCGTTTAAGTTTATTTCGCGAGTGCGATGAACCCCGGAACGTCATGTTTAAATTAGAGTCTAAAATTTGAACCGGCTTATTAAGTCAATTGGGATGAGTCTTAGAATCTATCTCAAGATGTGAGTGCTATTGAGATTCAAGGGTGGAAGCTAAATGAATTTTCATTTCTAGAGGAATACATTACAGGTTGTATTCCCAAGTTTATTTTTTGGAGAAGACTCGTGACATTAATAGTGAGAATATCAATTATTTTTTCAGCAGTTTTTGTCCTTGAGAATCAAAAATTAATGGATGAATTAGTTAGTCCCTGAAATATATCCTCGTTTTAGTCTTTTGAAAGGCAGTTACTATGAAAGTATGGCAGTGATTGCATCTCCCATCGTATACCTGATTAGGAAGTCCTATGTTGTCGTTTTTATTTACTCTTTAACTTGGATTACTTATTCTTTCTTTATGAAAAAACTTCTATTATTGAGATAATGTAAATTATTCATGTATTCAGTTATGGAAGAATTTAATTTTAGATTAAATAAAGTGTGTTTGAACGTCTCTCAGTGCTAATTAAACTCATATTTTTTCGATGAATGTCATCATGCTGTTAAGTATTACGTGCATTTTCCTGATTATATAACGATACAATTATCAGATACTTTCTTGAATTACTAACGCAAATGTTATAAGATTCTGCAAGACCTCATCCGGAACTTCTCCCAGTTCTTACAATTAACATACTCATGGTAATGCTTCTAAATGGCTGAGTGAAAACATTTCTCTTCTGGTCACTTCTGCTCTAGCAAGTTTTCTTCCCCATATTCAAGTATTCATCTGTTATTCAACCTTTCGAGGAAAATTTCAAAATAAGTCTTTACGTTGCTGAATTGTTTGCGCGAGACATTTCCGTAGTTCGCGTTCGTTGATTTTGTCACTCGCGTGTTTGCTTAGCAACCGAGGGTTAGTCGTGATAAATTGATGCCTACTCAAGGGAATTGCTCCAAGATTCTAGAGCGGCACTCAGTAGTGAAGTAGAGTGTCATAAAGTAATTTAGCGCAATTGCGACTTCACAGCTCTGCCGTCATTTGAAAGCGACGCAGAATGTGTCTCTTTTTTTCAGCCTCTTGTAGAGCAGCGACAAATTGGCGAACTTACAAACTATCTAATTTCTCTAGAGTCTCCGTACGGGTCTTCTACGTTCGTGTCTTATAATCTCGTCGCGAAGTTTTAAGACGGAGTTAACTTTTTTTCTTTTCTGTTTAATTGTTTTACTATTTTTATGTTTGAGCTCGACAATCCTTAGCAACTGTGCAAAAATATTGCAAGTATGCAATCAATTATTTTTTTATGAAAACTGTTCTTTGTAGCCGCTCTGTCTCTATGTGATACTCTGTTACTAAGCGAATATTTTTGGTCTTCTTATCCAACTGTATTATTTTATACTTGCGTGTGCCAATACATTCTTTTATCGCGTAATATGTAAACTGCAATGAACAGTTGCTCCGCGAAGTAAAGCAGTAATAAGTATCCCACGGAAAAATGAAAATGAAAAAAGTTTTCAAGTATTCAAAGAGTTCCAATTTCCCTACCATTTTTCTCTCCTTTTTTATATTCCCCAGTTTCACCATCGACTTCATTGCCTCATTTCAGCGGAGGAATGCCCATTTCATTTAAACCTCTCATACCGAGAATTGCATTCATTTTAGTTCCGTAATGCTAAACAGCATATCCTTTCGGTGCAGTGATTATACCTTCGAAGTACTGCAGCGGAATTAGTTCTTCTTTTGTTTCACTGCGATCTGAAATGCTCCGTTTCGGTCGTTAAGCTTCTTTCCGCACGAGGGTGATTAAATTTATCTACGTTAAGAGGAATTTTCTTATCGTCCATTGAGTCTCTGCGATAATGACCTACCGTTGAACGTGGCCTTTCGTGAATCTTTTTCATGCAGTGCAGGACCTTAAATAGTACGTGTATGTAGTCTGCAAGGATTTTTTTTCGTAAGCTTCTTGTTTTGCCGGAGATTTAGTGTCCAAGTTGCGAAATGTCCTAAAGAAATCTCTCTTTTAGAGGAAAAGAAAGGAAGGATTTAGAAGAAAACAATGAGATGGAGACATACCTTTGTACATTTTCATTGTATTGAGAGAATTTTTTCGTCAAAACAGTTTCTGCTTGAAACGAAATTTGGGAATTCTCTTTGCACATAAAATTTTACCCCCAGGTGATATTGGTCAGTAAGTTTTAAATTTGTTGAGAAGAATTGCTCCTTACCTATTTCATTGTTTCCTTAATACTTCACAAAGAAGTATGGAAGGTTTCCCAATTAATTGTAGAATAATCGTAAGAATATCATGCACATTTATATTTTATCGAAATATTTTCACGCTTTTTCCTGCAGAGGTCAATGTTAATTGATATCCAGTACTGGATCGATCATTTGTATGTATTTGAGATGAACGTAAGCAATTTTAAAGTCATTTTAAACCATAAATCACTGAAAAATCCATCCAAGAACTTAAGAGAAATTTAAAGAAAACGCAACATCCCTTTAAATATTCGCCTATGTTAATACATCATGGTAATCAGTTACACTAGACGCAAAGTTCTTGAACGACCATTGCTATTTGCACTCATTTCATTAACTCGCTACGTCTACTGTTGTATAGAAAAGTTTTGATTGAACCATTTTTATTCAAGTATGAGTTGTTCTGTTGTATCCGCCGTACTATTATGCGTCGGGAACTATAATCCCTCGCATCCCTTTGATCTCGCTGTAAATTAATTAAGCTCGTATGAGGTTGTAAGCCGTTGTTTCCATGGGAGTCCACAGTGGCTGTATCGCTTCTTGTTTGTAACTAGGAAAAAGCAACCACACGCCGCCTATCAACAGCTCCTCATCTCAGCCCATTGTTGTCCGAGACGCAGGCTTTGGGCCAATTCACGTCCGCTTAAGACCCCTTCCGCTGCACGATTGAAACGCTGCCGCATTACCAATAAAGCACTCTTGAGCAGGAGACTTTTGAACCCGCGACCTTCAGCAACTAACCCCCCTCGAAATCGTTAATTCATCTCTCTTTGTAGATCTTATAAGGAGATATTGGAAAGAACGTGTCATTTAGGAGTTAAAATTAACTTGTTTTCGATAGTTACTTCGGCAGTTTTATCAATAATGCCTCTATCATGAACATGGATTTAGTCATTAATATATTCATGTTAGAGCGGCGTAGTTGATGTATGTCGCATTATTAACGAAAGCTTATTTGAGCGAGTAATTGTTAATGAATTCATAATGTATGCTTGAGTAGGCTTACAGTATTCATGCATAAAATGTAAATGTCTCCTTGAACTTTCATATAACCCATATATGTAGTTATTTCTATTGAAATGCTATGGTTAGTCATAAGAAAGGCATCATTTTTTTAATATTCTATTATAAAGATAGAGAGAACTTAATATCTCTCTCTATTCTCCTCATCCTTTATATTGGTTTTACCATATTTAAATCCTTATCGATTATTTAGCTGCGACTTACTAGTTTATTTGTATATGTAAACAAATATTATGATAAACATTAAATAACGTATTACTTAAATAAATTATTTGTGTTAATTTCAGAGAGAATCATACGCTGAATATTCACCTCGATGTAAAGCAAATCGAAGCCAATTAAAGTTGACGGCTAAATAAATAAATAAAATAAACTCTACAAAGAGATAGAGAATCGACAAAGACAATATATTTATGAAACATAAATGATAATTGATATTAATTTACATGTAACTATATATATTTCTATAAATAATGAAAATTGCTCGTGATTAGTATGGACGCAATGTGAATCCAATGTGAAACTACCGTACAACCCATCTTTCAGTGAATCTCCAACAAACGGCAAATGTTCGAGCGGAATCGGTTGAAATCTTCGCGTTGAGTACTTTACAGGAGTTCGGCCTCCGGAATTTAAAACGGTTACTTCCACGTGATAGCCACTTCCTCAAGTATTATCCACTCCTCGCCTTCCGTTAATCCACACCCTTCCGCAGGATTTCCTCATGTTGGTCACGCACCCCTCTTCCTTCTTAATGCACTCCCACCGATCCTTTTTTAACCTCACCCTTATCATGTCTCCTCAGTCGGTTAACCAGTCTCACTCAGATGAAGTATTCGCCAACTTCTCCCAACTCTGGTCCACCTGCCGCATTTCGTCTGACGTCATAGCATTTGAAGAGTGTTTTCTCGTCTCTTTCAAAAGAGCACTGCAGTTTTTAATACGCTCCACTTTATACGTCTATCAATCAATCCCCGAATTTTAAGTTTTCGGAGCTCTAAGGAGCTTTCTCGTATTTTTCCATTTTATTTTCTATCAAGCTCAAACTGGTTCAAATATATATAGCATCCGGATTTTCCGTTCTTATGAATTAGTTTATGGAAAATGAAAAACTTATTGAAAACCAGCAGCGTAGATTAATTTCGTTTCATATTTGAAGATATTTGAAACCAACCATAGTTAATTTAACTTTCCTATAATTAATATTTTATGAGATATCTGATAGAAATTCAATCCTTATCGATGTATAATAGATTTCCGAAATTCTTTTTTTAAGTTTATTTTACTTAGTATATTTATTAAGTATATTTTATTAAAAATTTTTATTCTTATGCATTTTAATTCACGTCATTCCCATTGATTTGCGTGGTAAAGTAATTATATTATCAGACTGATTGAATTGTAGATATGCTGAACTTTAAAAGGCCTTGAAATAGTAATATTTATAAGGTAAAGGTCACACGTGCATTTTTATCTCAGGAAGAATTTTATGTATTACGATTGATAAAACTTTCATTCTTTCACGTATTTCTAAAATCACTTGTATCATTCTCCCTATTTCAGGAGACGAATTTTCGTCTTAATTAGAATTGCGCATTTCGTATGTTTTTTTCTACTAGCAGTCGTTCTAAGGATGCGAGGTCTCTCCACTTGGGAGGATATGTAAATTTGCATTGGGTCGTAGGTTTTTTACTTCGAGTCTCAGGTGGTTACACGTGTGCACTTGTCTCGTTAAATGTCTGACTTCTGCTCCCGAAGTGGGAATAGCAGTTAACTTCGAACCGATCTTCAATCCTGCGGAATATATTCTCCGAATAATAGGGAATCTTCTTTTAATTCTGAACGAGAGAAACTCCCAGAGGGATGGATAAATATTTCAGTTAAATTTAAACTTAATTAAAGACCCAAGTATTATATGAATTACTTGAATACTATAAAGAATTGTTAAAGCTCTACTTCTTCGTTATTTTTTAATCCACCGTTACTTTTAATGCCTTCTCTTATTCGTTTAGTTTTGCACTCGGTTTACTTAATCACTTTCTAAAAAACTCATACCTGTAACATTTACGAAATACGATAGTCAAGTTTGTATTACAGGAACCCTTACGACACGAGGATATGAAATACAAAACCGGGGACCGATCCCGGGTCTTTTACTTCCCCTACGGCTGAGTTATCCATCGATACCTATCGTATAAAGAAGCCTACTTCAATACGGAAGCCAAAAAAATTAAATATCATGCTTTGAATCTCAGTGATGTAGTACTTTTTCAGAGGTGTGGATATTCTGATTTCTACCTTGTTTCACCTCATCAAAATTTTATTGATATTTTCCTTTGACGTGGGAGTGGGGGAATTTCATTGAAATTGAAAATTTATAAAATTTTTTCTATGTTCCTCACTTCATGATGAGATATTTATGAATGATAAAGCTTTCCTTTTAATCTGAAGATTTTTAACAGAATATTTCGGAGAGTAATTGCTGAAATCCTTTCCCAATATTATTTTTATGAAAGGGTAAATGAATAGTTGCTTTCTTCAGGGTCGTTATTTGAGTATCACAATGAATGAAAGATACACTGTGTATATTTTAACCAAATATTAAAATCTTAAGGAAATGCAAGTGTAAGTAAAGTTTAAATGTCGGCTAAGAACGTCATGAGTATACCGAACATATCCTTCACTGTTCGAAACTCCTGAATTGTGCTTAGAAAAAGAAATATTGAAATTTGAGGAGATAACGGTTGTGAAAAAGATCAACTATACTCCTAAAGTGTCCTCCAATTCGATCTATCGAATCATCCATATCTCCATCGTTAAATAGGGCACTTCGTAGCACTCGGCTGATTGGGTGTTTCCCCCTCGTTTCCATCCGACGCACAACCCTCTCCTTCCACAAAGCAGTCCCCATTTTTTAACAAATAAAACCGAGGATTCGGGATCACGATCGTGCAGTTCGTCCGTCCGCAAATCGTGCCTCCCCATTGCACTTTTCCGCGCGAATTCCATCGCAGCTGCGGCAACACCGCATGCGTTTGTTCTAAGCTCCCCCACATCGACCCATCGTTTGCATCGGAATCGATCACGCCCCTGCGACACTCCCAATTCGTGCTTTCCCTGTCGATTACCCAAATCCCGAATTCCCTCTGTTTAAACTCCCGCGTTCCCATTCAACTTCGCAAGCTCCTTTTACGCGGGATTTTTCCCCAATCGATTCCACCGGCCCCGCGTCGATTATTCATACGGAACCACTCGGCGGTTCCTCTAGGGAATAGGGGAAAAATACAGCCGAAATGCGGCTTAGCGCGAAAGAAAAAAGTGGCTAGTAACATCCGGTGAATGTGGGTTGCTATAGTGTTACTCTCCAGTCGCTGCCTTCCTTTTGTCATCCTGCGCCAAAGCCTCGTTTCATCGAATTTAAGAGCGTATCGTACGCGGTTTTCGTTTGCAGGAGCTTTTAATTGTTCTACCGCAGCCTGGCGTCCTCCTCTGAAAGTGTGGTTGTTCTTTTTAGAGTACTCTCGCTTTCTTGTTAGGGTCGTATTATCATAATTTTCTGTCAGTCGGGACATTTTTCTGTACATTAGATATTAGAGAGGTAATGCTGCTCTACCCACCTATGAGATGTACGTAATTGGGTTAACAAGCTTTGATTTCTGCTTGAATTCGGTGAAATTTCACTTCATTTGATAATTGCAGTTCAGAGTATTTTGTTTCCATTTGATTCAATAAATATCTCTTCGATCAATTCCACATAAACGGTTATTAAAACGAATCATGCTCAATTTTCATTGGTCTAAAAGCTTATGACGTCTTCAGAATTTCGAAACTCTATTCCATCAATCAATCTTTCCGAAATACACTCTAATGATTGCTGTTCCCGAGAGACTACTGGAAGAATGAGCTTCAAGTTGTTTTTTTTTTTACCTTTACGTATATGAGAAATTGAAGATCCCACTCATTCCACTTTTAATCCAATCTCTCAACTGCCGGCTCTGTTTCAGGCGGATGGAATTGCTTAGAATTTTCACTCAACGTTCTCCAAATATGATTGACTTTTTGAAAAGAAGATAATTATTCTCGTAGCTCTTGGAGAGATTCACGGTTATGGATTTTTTCTACCTGATATCAACAGAATTTATCAATTACTTAAGATTTTCTTCCTCGTGTCTGTTTTCCTCAGAATGAACGTTCAATGAATTTAATCATATAAGCTGCCATAAATTTCTGAACACTGAAAGAGCTAGTGCAAACACTAAAAGAGCTATTGTAACATCAGAAACAATTATCGAAGAAACTACTCAAATTGTATTTTGATATCCTGCAGTTACCGGAATTCCATTCTACTTCACTTTTTTGTTTAATAGAAGTGACATCTAACTTACGATAAACTACAGAAACTTTCTCTTTGGTAATTAATTACTGGCTGTATAATTTTAGTAATAAATCTTGAAATTTGACAAGCTGTGAATTACATTTCCTCAGATTGGTATCTTATACGATATCCTTCATAATAAAATTGATTCCAGGCACGGGTTTTCTTGGAAAGACCAGTCGACGACATTTTGTTCGTCATCGGGAGTTGAATATCCTTCAGATAATCCAACTCTTAAGTCTGGTAGCAGTTTCTACATTAATTCCCGTCTTTATCCCCACAGATATAGAGGGTATTAATCGCCAGATCCTTTGATAGCACAAAAGGATAAAAGGGTTCACTTTTATGGAATTAGTCGAGAACTCGATAAGAAGGGACAAAGTAGCTAATTCGCGATCGGAAGTCAATTAAATACGGTTAATTATGATAATTTAAAACAGCAGAAATATCGACCTCATAAGTGAATTAGCGGTGATAGATAATTGAGAATAAAATTTACTAAGAATGGAGAAAGTAATTAAATCAGCTTCAAATTAAATTAAATTAGTGAGAATAAATTAATTAAAGAGAGTGATTCCATATACTTTCAAATGTCATCGGAAAATTAATTTAATCAAATGAAAAACAATGATACTGACAAAATAATTAACCTAAAAAGTAAAATACAAATGTTTTTGTGGAAAGAAATAACTATGAGAGTTGGTATTAGTATTTATAAGTCCATAAGAACGTACAGGGTGTAGTGGTAATGACTTTGACTTTTAATTGAATCTGTGTTTACATGCAAATGTGAGCTCTTGTTGATAAATTTCATCAACATTTACACGAGTACAAGACAATAACTTTTCTTATTCGGAAGTGTAAAACCCATCAATATTTCTGTTAGGATCCTACCAACATCCTCGCCACTTCAACCACTCCCGTTATGCAGGATGGATATAATACCTCCTCGTCACCATGAGTGGAAATGGAACCTAAGCGGAGTGACTGTGGTCGTGTAACAATCGGTCTGAAACCTCTTCGTCATCGACTGAGGTCAAAGTTCACACAGGTACACGATTAGGGAGGATGTGTACATTGAATTAGTTCCTGTAATGGATTAACCAAACGTAGCGCATTGCCTAAACCGGTTAAACTTTCGGATGTTGTTGATTCAATTGGTATCGTATTCATACATCGATACATCCGACTCGTTCAGCTATAGATCATCTACATCTGCATGAGTACCCCGCAAGCCGCCTTTCGGCGTGTGGCAGGGGTAATAATATGTCCTTATAAATATGTAGAAAGAAATTCAGGCGTTAGAGAAATATTTTAGACCGTATTTTGTTTTATTCACTACTTAAAAGGAGAATTTTCTGAGGATTGTTTGCTCCTAATCTTTTGATATTAGTTCATTCATGAAAATGTTAATGTTTTACAGAATTTAAATGAGCCATCATATAGTCTTAACTTCTCTCCATTTACGATTAATATAATTTTGTGCAAAAAACTAAGCTGTAAACTACGTCTAATCGTGAGCATACATTCAATCATTCACTTTCTACGTTAAGGCAACTGTTTCTAAAACACTCAACTTATCCTCCCTTCTCCACCGAGGGTTGGTTTATTTTCTCTCTTCCCCACGCCATGACCTCACGACATGGATATAAATCTTCCGCACGATAGATTTGGAATCGCATCGCGTTTTCACTCTTCTCACCTTTGTAACTTCTATTCGACGATTTATCTCTTAGATCTTCCGTCGCCACGATATCACCCTCACCTGTCGGAAGTCGTGAAAAGCGACCATCAAAGACGGAATTCTTTTAGGAAGAAGCCTTCTTCCGTGGCATTTTATAGATTGTGGGATAGCGTGCGAAGAGGACGTTCGAATGTCGAGAGATGTGTTTTTCTACTAGATTATTATATCAGCGAAGGTTATTTCGGTCGTTTGTTTACATTCGACCGTGTTTGTTTGTTTTCAAGAATTTTTATCGTATTAAATCTGGATAAAAGGAAAAGAAAAGAACTCACTTATACGATAAAGAACGTTTGATATTGTACAACAAGATATTTACGATAAATTTTTGCCGATGGTGATAGTTATTGAATTTTCTGTCTAATTTAGTTATTTTATAGTAGCTGAAGTCTCATATATTGCTTTCCCAGGAATAATTTCGTAAAAGTGTAATTTATATCATCATTAATATAATATTGTTATGAAACTGTTTTAGACAGAATATATAATTAATTCTATGAAGAGGTTTATCATTTGAAGAATAAGTATCCCGTCTTTCATATTCTTGTGGTTTATGACAAGAAATGAATTCGTTTAACTATTTTTCATTTTTAATGAGCGAATATTCGATTACTATATTTATAATCCTAACCTTTTAAAGTACGTAACTGAAAAATAATTACATATAATTTCATCTTTTATCGGTTACAATATTCACAAAGATGCGTCTGGAATGAATATTTATGATGCAATCGCCATGAATTTCCAAAGTTGTCCAAATTATATTATTGATTCATAAAAATCCATCTGCAGTTCTTGGCTAGCTCAATTCTAAAAATATCTTTCGGAACACTATGTACTTTATGGATCATTATGTAGAATTTATGTAGTGATCCTTTGCTAATCTAGAGCTGAATGAGTTTTAGGAGAAAAGTTCACTGGTCAATTCCATTAAGTTTTGGAAACCATCACGAACTCTTGGCCAATTGCCCGCGGATGAGTGTTGAATTATGTCCGAAAGGTCATCTGCCTGAAAGGTATTCGGGTCTAATGAAGAGTATTGTTTACAGAAACATTTTTAGAAGAGATGAAGAGTAATTGGTAAGATGGTGTGGTTGTTTTTATCAATCTCTTTGTTCAATAACATTAATATACATTAGCGAAAAAGTGAAGATCTAATACATAATTAACAATAAATAGCAATTTAATCGCAATTAGAATTTTCAATAGGTCTTTTTGTGTAATTCAAGAGAAACATCTATTATCTAGTAGCAGTAGTTTTTCTTGCATTGATTCTTTTACGATCATTGAAAAGGGAAAAGTTGAATGAGAGATGCTTCTTGTAGTAGGAGACTAAAATACAATTAATATCAGTCATCGAGATGAAATATAATGTAGGTTTAAGCTTCTTTAATTTATCGATGTCCTCACCATTGTGTTTGATAAACGAACCTGAGAATGTAGAAGTGAAAGAAAGACTCTTATTCCCCTGTAGCAAGTAAGGGAAAGCCGTGTGTATCGAGGTGTACGCATTCACTTTCACTCCCTTCCCTCTTCACAACCACAATGGACAAGGTCAAGGAGAAATAAAAGATCGTAACCGCACGGACACGCATGCACGCACAGCCGCAATTTTTGGGCGTGGAAGACGTGAGCGGTTTTAAGGAGAAGCACTAGTTGGTTACTTTCCATGTTTGTCTCGTGGGCCTTTTGACAGTCATATCAAATGGGAATCCGCCCATGAAATCCATAAAGAGGAAGGAATGGCGTGCGTATCTCTCCGCCTTTTAATAACGTTGTTTTTGGCTCTCCTATCACGCACAGTTAAATCTTTTATTTGTTTTCGCATTCCTTTGAAAGCGTGGGCGAAATCCTTATCGGAGTGAGTCATGAAGTAGGAAAGAGTTTTTACTTTTGTTTTCCATCAGTTTTGCTTTCATTCGTTCGTAATTTATTTTTCTTTAAGCGTGCTGTATGTCGTGGACTATTCGTAATATTTATAATGTAAATAATAGCGCTCTTCTGGAAACTTTCATGAATTGTCCGTATCACTGACATAAGATTTCGTGTTATTTTTTTGATTAGAGGAAAGGGTGTTACAAAATATTTTCATTGCTACGAATTGTATTATTATTATCATTATTATATGTATCGCGTCTTACATTCTTTTGATGATAACCATTTTTAACAAATTTTATTTCTTTTGTTTCAGGTTTGTACGACTTGCAGTCCTTCCACTTCTAATCACTCGTAGATGAAAGATCTGTAGCTCGCCCTGTTCTCAATGGTATGTCTACTGATTCCATTCTTAGTGTGAATTCTTAATTAATTTTCAAATATGTATTTACTGAAATGTTGTCCGAAACTAATCTCTTTAAAAATAATTTTCATATCAATCGCTTTAATAATTCTATATCTGTTATGAAAATACTGTTTTTTAAATTACGAAAAATTTTGGAAGTATTACATGGATATAAATATTCGAAAATAAAGGGATTTTTGCATATATCAATCGATGAAAGTAACGTATCATAGAATATATTGTTTATCTTTTAATATTTTGAAAATTTTACAATGAGGAGCTAGCTGAAAGGAGTTGTAGCTCAAGAAAATATTTTGCGTCTTTTTCACCTAACGGTGAAGATAATAAGGATGTAAGTCATGGAAAATTATCGTGCCATTCAGGAATATAGGAAATAGCTGTTAGCTTAAAAGGAAAATGAGTGCCGTAGAGAATTAGCCATAAAGTCCTCGAGTGATTAAAACTAATCACAATATTCTTTAATGTCAGGAAACTGAGTTAAGTTCTCCACTTAAGTGGTTGTGCGGGGAAATGTGTGGGCAAAGAAATGACTGTGTCACATTCTAGTGCCATCGGCCTGATCGAGGAAACGGGGAACTTAAGACAAAAGAGAATCTCTCTTTGTTATTTACGAGAAACGTTTCTGGAATGTTTGTGAGGAAATATTCGGAAGTCGCCAATACTTTGTTTGAAAAACTTCCTCCTATTTTTTATTACAATAGTTTTGAGTTTTTTTCTCTACTGCCACTCAAAGATAATTCTCTATCTGATGAAATAGGAAGATGAACTAACTTTTTAAATGAAAAATTGACGGGTAGGAAAACAAAATTGAGCGTTTGATAAGTATCATTTGAGTTTTAGTCCATAATTAAGGTAATTTCCAGTGTCTTCCATTATAATTACTGTATCCCGCATTATTACCGCCTTCCTTTATTTACTTGAAAGCTGCATAGATTCATATCTTCCATCATTAGTCGAATTAAAATGATTAGGAGTGAGTTACATAACCAAAAATTTTCTCTCTTTGAGAAAGAATTTAATTTAGAATTCAAGAAATATATATTGCAATCTAGGATATACAATTTCATAAATTTATCGAATCAGCTTTATTTCAGCTTAAATCAAGTACATTTCTTTTTATTATACTATCGAAAATAAATTAGTAAAAAGTTAACGATATATCCTTCGTTTTCCATCAAGCACGTAAATAAAACACGTATAATTACCCGCCCCTCATAAAATGTAATGGTGAACCCGTATTTTTGAAATCAGTGTGTCTATTTTCAAAACAGTTTGTGAAGCTCTAGCACTGTTTTATTACTTCCAAATAAATCTCCCACAGTTGTACGAATGGACGGTCACTGTATTTATTTGTCACGCTATAACAAAATACAAATTCAGTTGGCCTAAACAAATGAAGCGGAGGAAATTCGACCCCAATTTCACGTCAAACTGTTTATTTTTCTTTGTATCACCAATATATATTGCCTCTGAAATGCACTCTTTCCCATTGGCGGTCATTCAGGTTATAAAAAGTTTCATTTCGGCTCATCAATCGAGTCACGAGCGTAATACATCGCCGTCGAGTGAGGGTTTCGAACCCGGTCCCGCCAACGGGCAAACACTCTTGACCCACTTCGCTAAACTGCCGGAAGTCTGGTCTCGCTGAAGTCTTACTTTTTGCGGGGATTTACCCGCTGTAGTTTAATCCTCCCACGGCCATTCGAAGCGAGTGCAAGATTGATCACTCCGGATGTACTACCGCTTCCCATCGTCGTTTGCACGAATCCTCAAGAGAGTTTTTCGCTCATTTTTCAGCAAAATGCGAATATTTCCCGATTGAAATTCACGAGCGCATTTCTTAGATACCTCCACGAGTTCATTCACTCCCTGATAAATGGGTCCAGGGATCCATGTTTAAGCAGAAGGGGTTTACAAGAGTAAACGCCGAGGGAAGGAGGTAGACTATCTCAAGGGTATTGGCCGTAAAAAAAATAAGTCTTGAGTTTTTTCGGTGGTGCAAGTACCTCTTTCTAGTACGAGATTCAGCTTCCTGTACGATAGCTTTGGTTGTAAATTATTAATGTAAGTGTAACTCTCTTTATAAGAACCCAAATTACTTTTGTTACCACGAATTATAATTAAATTGGTAGTAGAGAAAGGATAATAGGATCGATCTGAAGGTATGCGTTTTAAGAGCTGTTCTTTCAAGGGTTACTTTTCTTTTATAAGAATTCCTAACAGATGTAAAGTTTCCGTTCAATGCAAATATTCGTACAGCTTTGTTACTTCTCCTAATTTAGGAATGACATTGTTGTTAAAGGAAAGGGTTTAGTATTTGTAATGAAAAACACCTACACCTAGGAAAAGGAGAGGCTGTTGAAGGATCGAGTCTCTTTCCATGTTTTTAAGATTGATATAAGCAATTAGTTTCCCCTTCCATCCAACCCTTATTAAGCCTTTCAAAAAGACGAAAATGAAAATTCCTTGAATATTTGAACTTCCTTATGAGATTTTTGTATATTCATCGTCCCTATCATTTTTAATTTTATTCCCTTTATTTTCTATGCTGCGAAAATTAGCCTTCCGCACAGCAATGTTGATTTAGGTCGTGGGTTCCATTGAGACAGAAATTCCCCTTGATCTTTAGAAGCGTTCATAAATACACGGCTACAAAAGCAAGGATGCTCTCTGTACGCGGATTCTTTAAGATGCTAAAGCTCGCATAGCGATGTTAACTTAATCCTCTCGTTTTAGTCTTTTAGCACACCTTCTATAATGACGATCAAACCGTGTTCAGCGCCTTCAACGTTTATGCACACTCGTCTCCATCCGACGGCGAAAAGACGAGGATTCCGTAAATATTTGATGGCATTTCCCTAGAGAAAGGGAAGAGAATCATCTTCGCGTGAGAGTTTCTCGGGTTCAAAGGAGACGGTAGATGAAATTTTCAAACGGTTCCTTATTTTGCGGTGCCTTGGTGAAATGTTAAAGTCGCGATGTTTACCTTCTCCACGAAATGCCTATCAAAGTATTGATTCCTCCGAGTTTATTACGTATTTCAGGTGAATACTGGCTGTTTCTATCTTTCGTCTGCGTTGCTAAGGATTGAGCTGCTTGTATTTTCTATTGTTTCAGCTGGATTTCTAACTGTTAAATGCTTACTCTTAAGAGAACTCCTTTATTTTAACGTTGCGTATATTTATATTTAGTTTTTAATTTTTCTAACAGCTTAATATGCACAGAACTCTACGTAAATACTCAATTAGATTAAATGAAAGCCAATTTAAAATAAATAGTATAATGGAGAGAGGAAGGGAAACTTAATGAGAAAAATATTTACACAGTCTATTCCGTGTAATTGAGAATTGGAATGACTCTTCATTAGTGTCTTCTTGATATCCTTGAAAAAACTGCGAAATTTTTACCCTAATTATTCATTTCTTTATTCTATGTCGTTTTAATATAAAATAAAATCATTTTAGTACTATATATCTTCGTGATGCTACGATGTAAACGTATTATAAATATATTTGATGACACTCTTTAATGTAGTTCCTCAATAATTATGAATAATATTACAAACCCTTTATTTTATCTCTTTCATACCATCTTAAAAAAGTCTTGATGCGTTTCATAGGATAAAACAAGATTCGGAAGCACAATCTTGTCAAAATGTACAAATTCATCCTAAAATATACAAATAAACTTTATCAAAATATGGAAGTAATACATTTAATCGAGTAGAATTCTATGATATATTTCCCCTTCAAAATATCTCCCGGCGCGCAGCTAAAAATGTGATCTCCCTTGTCCTTCCTATGTCTCGCAGAGAAAAGCTTAATAAAAATATTTTCCTCCTCAAAAGGGGAACCTTGTAAATGCCTCGTATTTTTTCACTCCATTCCATCACACGATCGTTTTCCATTCTGTCTTCCGATGCGTAGAGTGTCGTGTCCCGCCGTAGGGCACGCACCACGCATGCGCCTCGTCAAAGGGCTATTGAACCCTTTCAAGTACACAGATCTGCCGCCGGGCACCGATGCATTTCCAATGGTCGCCCCCCCCTTAACGCCCTACTTCCATATCTCTGCATCCATGTTCATCCGACTGTTTCCTATTATATTTCCGGTATCCACCTTTCTTTTCCCTTTTGGTCCGAATGTATGTAACGAGGTCGCGTTGGAGACACTGTTTTGTTCCTAGGGAAAAACACGATCGCGCGGTTTTCGGATGGCCAATGTTATTGTTTCGTCGCAGACCGCGTGCGGCTGCCCGTGAAGGGTTCGTTTGTTTGCGTTTGTACTCGGCCGGTTCCTATACACGGCTCGTCCGAAGGTTGTCCCAATTTGGGTGAATCGTTGCAGTTAACGTATGATATCCAATGTGGTTGTTGATGTTACGGTTGTCCCAACTTGTCTCATCGTTGCTTGTTTGTTTTAATCAGCTCCGTATGTTTCCTTTGTGGGACTATAGTGTTGTGTTATTGGTATCATTCTGCTTGTATTCGGTCTGCAACCTCGAATTATTTGGGTTAGATTGCTTTTAGTTGATATTATATCGATCGATGTGTTATCTTACAATTAGGTATCACTATGGTTAGCATATCCGTAGCAAAGAACGAAGTGATACAAGGATGGAACTGTATGAAATGCAGAATTATTCACAACTTAGTTAACTTAGTTTTTTTTGGATTTGAAAAAGTATAACATTAGATTTACCCACTCCCTTTTAGATAAAAGAGTTTCTCCGATCTGTGGAATTTTATCCAAGAAGTTATTTACTGGAATGGTGTTAATCAATACAGGTGATTGATGTGTGGAGTGTAGCATAGTCATTAGACTTTTAAACAATTATATTGGAGTGCCATCTCCAATCTGTATTCCATATTATATAGATATATCGATGGAATAACCAATTTTTTTAAATAATATTTTATTCGTGAATCGTAAAAAAATTCTTCAATATTTTCATAAGTCTCAAATATATCTTTTAATACCCCATGTGTAATAGCTAAAAGGAAGGAAAATCAAATCCTTTTTTCTATTTTCAGTTAAAAATTTCGACACACGGGATATGTTCAAAGTATTTATAATAATAATACATTTTTTATTTAAAATTTACGTTTTATTTCATTACACTGCACTTTGCACTACCTTGCTCACTTTCACAATTCAATGGCGTTCGCGAAAGAAAATAATTTTATTCACCAGTACAATTCGATTAATATTTATTCAAAAACTCCCCATTGCGTTTTAGGATGATTATATTAGTTCATTTGTATTAACTCATTTCGGAATCATGAACCATTTGCTTTTACAAGCATTGTTTATTTGCAAAGAGTATCATATTTACTGATAGAATAACGATGTTATTACAAATGCGGATATCCTATGCCTCCAGGGGAATTACTTTTAACTGCATTTTCGTGGTTTCATGATAAAAATCACGTCCCGTTCCGCGAGATAAACTAAGGAAACGCTGGGTGAAACTATCCGAGATAAATTTTGGAAATGACTAAGAGAATATACGTCACTTGGCCGCCTGAATTCTTCTTTGATGAGTTGAAAACTCGGTAACGGTTCTCGGTGTAGGGTTTCTCAAACCATTCGTCGTTCCGAGTCACTAGTACTGTGACAAGTGCCGTGAAGCCGTACTTGGGAAGTTTATTGCCTGTCTACGCTCTGATGTGGCGTGGAAAGACACGGTGGAGAATTTCAAACGGAGGATTTCCTGAGGAAATTCATTAAATATCGCAGTGCTGCGGGAAGAAGGTCAGATACCTCGGTATTTCATACTTGTGATCACTTTGATATTGTGTCACTCATTACGTGAAAGGGTCTGTAACCAGATGCCAAAGTAACAGTAACGTCTATCGTATCTAAGCGGATCAATTGTAAAAAAGTGGGAAGAATTTATTGCTAGAGGTCATTGTGCTTATACTGCTATGATGAATTTTAAATTATTGTTCGTTTACCTTATTAAATGTTTCATTTCTAGACTCTGTTTGGATAGAACGTAAATGCTCAACCGGTTGAGGCTTGCGAGACATTTTATTTAGGTAATAAATAAGTCCATATGTTCTAGATACTTACATTCTTCCAATCTAGTCCCACTAGAAAATTAATGTCAGTTTTATTGATGCCAATTATTATATGCATATGATTATCCGAGAGTAAGTGAATGTTTTTATTTATAATAACTTCATTGTAGACTTGCAGATACAAAAAATATATTTATATTAATACTTGCATTTCCCTTTTAATTCTTAAATAGTTCCGGTATAAAAAAGTTACGCATTTATCTATACTAAATTGAAAGAATTAGTTTCGTCTCCCTGTAAGAGAGAGTACATCACTTCAATGATGATAATAAGAGCTTATACCAATTTATAACCGTCTTCTCATGTTTATGATACTGTTATGGCCACTTTTGATTTTTAATATCTCATCCATAATTTCTAATCCAAAACCGTTCAAATAATATAATGGAATTATTCAAAATAATCTTGTATTTATTTTAGAAGAAAAATTGTAAATTTTTATTTAAAATTATACGTGAAAGTTTATTTGACGTTTCAACATTCAACTTTGACATTATAAATCCATATGTAAATAGATATAAATTCATTAAATCGGAATAAATACCGAACTAATATATTAAAAATTTCTTGATGAAATTGTTTAATAAAAAAATCACTAATTATATATGTTGGTTGAAAGTTAAACAGAATGTTAACGATAAATACATTCAATTTAAATTAAATTCATTTAAAAATTAATTAAAATTATTTTGAATTTTAACTTTTGATTAATTGACTTTATTCTAATTTTAGATATATTTTTTTGATTACCTCATGAAAAATTAGTATTACGCATTTGATGCAAACATTTTAGTCGAGAGAACGTTTTATCTCACATTGAAACTTATCTCTTTTGCTACTACATCACGAATTAATTTAGCTTCCAGAAAAGCAACATCCCGCAATCTGTGCATGTTTAGCAAATATAAATAGAGTAACATTGCATGATATCGGAAACAGCTGTATTCAGTAACGAAGGCGGAAATTGGTCTAGTTGACGTGCTAACTTTAGAGCTGATAAGGAAATATATCCGCTTTCCATTCGGTAAACATGGTACTCTGGCGCGTTTTCCCCATGGACCCAGCCCTAGGCCCTATGCCATTGGAGATAGGAATTCGGGGTAATGAGATTATATACCGACCGATGCTGTTCCCTCAACTGTCCACTACTATCTTATCTGCTAAATGCATTGCGCCGTGTCACGTCCTAAAGCATTTCCATGAAATGAGTGCCCTTATTAGATGTAAAATTCAATAAAAACAGGTTATGGAAAAATGTTCTGGGAAATTAAATTGCATTCTAGCGAGTAGTATATATATATGGACCAGAAGAATTTAATCATATTAAAGAGGAACATTTTCTTTGTGCTTTATGAACTCTGGAAAATTATATTTCAAAATAGAATTGGGTATTCTCTAAAATGTACTACATCTGCTAATGCCGCAAAGAATATTTAATAACAAAGGAGACCATTAATTTATTCGTGTGGTAGTTCTGTAATGGTATTTACCTATGAAGTTGACGAAACCGTTTTAATAAAATAAAATGTGGAGATCTCGACTTTCTAAACTATTGTTTTTACAAAGTCGAAATGATATTTTTTTGTATAAAAGAAAATAACTTATTTCAATCTTTAACTTATTTTAAATTTGTTTTTAAAAGATAGTGCTAACCGTTTGGGCGTAAGATAGCAGTTTTCCTTTTTATTGTTCGGCAACCTTACATAAAATTCTGCTTTTAACTTATTATTATTGTTAACATTAAATTTTAGTTAACTTTGAAACCTTGATGTATTTTATTACTCTTTTTCATAAATATTTAATCGTGCTATTACTTATACTAAGATATAATACAAGAGCCTTTTTACTTCAGTCATAAACGGAAACCTGAAAGGTATCCTGCATCGTATGCAACCTCAAAGCACAACGGAAAGTATGCAACCCGGAAACTTCATTCCATCTGAATTAACTTTCTTTAGCTTTGTTAGTAATTTTTCGTTATAGCTTATTCTGCGCTTATCCTAATATTGGCGCTTGATAAAAATTTCTTATATTGGCATTGAGAATTCATTTCTAAAAAAATACGAAAATATGAAAGCATTTTATCGTAATCGTTAATTTCATACATTCATCGTAAATGACTTTCACCTGATATTAAACAGTTATGCGATACTAATAAATTGATCATTTTAAGTAATATTGTAATCTTGGTATTCATCGAAGATGACGATGATTATTCTTCATCAAAATGAATTTTAAAAGGGAGTTTTTATTTTAAAGGGATTTGAAAACAAGAGAAAGACAGAGATTAAATCATACCGCAGCATAAGTTCTGTGAATGGCTATATGTGTAAAATTCACTCTTAGGAACGGGTTGATTGGGATAGAGGTGTTAAAATGCACTCCGATAGGCGCCTTTGAGAGAGGAAGTTCTGGTCCAAATGTTTGTAGAATGAGCCTCAAAGTGGTTTTAAAATATTCCTCAGCTGTCGAGGTCCAAGGGGTTCTGAGGAGAGTTGGACATTTGAGTGGAGTAAGGGTAAGCGTGAGGGTCTCAACACTTTTCCTTTATTCTTTTCCCTTAATGAATGTGAATAGAAAATAGCCGCACGCCTTTGTCAGAGGTGTGACAGGAGACACGCGCAGAAGGTTGGCTTTCCCTCAAACGGAATTCATAATTTCTTTGGATAAGAATAAGAAAGTTTTTGCTCGTAAGAAAAGTTTCTTTAGGGTACAAATAATCTCTTGTTCTTTTTATCATCTTCAATTAAATTCTTACTCGTAGCAGAATGAATTTTAATGAACGAAGATAATTTTATGTGTCGCACTTGTTTAGAAATCGTACAAAAAATGTGAAATAGAGGAGCTAATTAATTAATCCTCCTATTCGTAGAAGTTGGACACATTAGAGATATCATCACAGAGTTGACACTAGACTAGAGTAATTTTCGTTAGTAGAATTGCATATTACAGTCCCAGCTTATAATAATCATGAATTCCTAAGTTGATTATTTTAATGTGATTACCTTTTACATAATTAACAATTTAAACGGGAGTATGAGGTAAAGACGATTACCAATATTTGCTATAAAAATTGCGCAATTCAGGCGACTATGAGCACAAATTATTTTGTTATCTAGTTGGTAACGCAGGTAACTTTCAAAATCAGGCATAAAGTATCAAGGTTTATTTAGGATTCTCCTGAGAAGACACAGCTAGAGATCCTTATTTTTATTTTCGGAAAATTAAAATTCATTCAATTTCTCTAAGTAATAAGAAGCAATGTATTCTTGATTTTTATTTAAAACACGCGCATTTGCGTATGAAAACGGCATCCGAATCCGTGGTTCGAATGACTGTCGAATTTATCGCACTTGGCTGCATGGCGAAAGGAGAGAGAGTGGTCCAAGAGGTCCTCGAGAGACGTTTTTCGAGGGGTCCTTACCGTCGTTGTCCCTCTCACCAGGTAGCTCATTAACTTCGGATGGGTCGTAGACTCCACTTGTGCTCGTAGACGAGTGTAGAAGGCACGATGCCCCTTTGTCATCCATTTTAAGCCGTTCTTTTCGAGATTCAACTCATAAAATGTAATTACTATTTATCCCACCCATGGAAATTAATTCTATTACGTGATATCCATGGCTTTACATTTATTTCCTCTATTATCGCATACGAATTGATGTTGATGTGAATCAGTTAATGGATGTGTATGGAATGATGTATTCTCGATTAGACAATAACAAATTTAAAAATAAATAACCTTGGTAATCATCTATAATTATATCGACTAGTCTCATTTTATTACTTACATGCATTTATATATAAAGGCATTATTTATTTTTATTTTTTAACTCAGTCGTCATGTAGGTATATGGAAATAACGGAGACGTTCTTAAGAAAGAGTGAACAATAACTGCCATCCCCACGTAGGAAAATTCCCATTTCTCAGGACTCGAACCCCGGACCTATATATATATATATATATATATATATATATATATATATATATATATATATATATATATAATAGAAATAATTGGTCAATAATGTATTTTTTAAACTTTTAATAAGGAAATATATGTTGAAATTATGAGAGTGTGTACGATTAATACTTGACAAGGGGATTAAGAAAGTTATAAATAAATTAGGAGGAATGTAACACTTTTAGAAATATGGTAAAAAATATGAAATATATCTTTACTTACCAACAGATAATACATATCTTTAATGACATAATTATTCTGACATCGGCTCTAGTGTCTATACCTCCTCTTCTAATAATGTTTGAGGATAAACACGCCCACTTTCGCATGCAGTTTAACCGGATGTCTTATTTTGAGAGCAGATGATGCTTACTCAAGAATTTGGTTTCGCCTCCGAAATTCCGTGCGTTTGTCGAATACCTCAGAAAAACTGCAACCTCCCATCTCTTATCGCAAGGGCGGCGTATCTTCGCAGAGTTCCTTCTCTCCCTTCCTTCTCCTTTTGGAAGCGATCTTCATCCGTGTGTTGATTTATTTGGGTAAACATCGGTTTGCTAATGTGAGGTTTCAGTGACGCCTACGTAAATTCGTTCGGATTCCTCCATCCACTCATGATCTCCTTATCTCTCGGTTTATCTCTTCGAAATCCTCTCGTGGCGGCCTCTTATGTACGAACTTCTAATTACGTCCTCGTTGCATCCTCTTAAGCACTCGACGCCGTCTATTTCGGAACATTTTGGTGGTTCTCTCATGGAGGAGATATTCCCTTTCCTTTATGCTGCAGCTTCATCCATGGATGAGAAAATGCATTGACAAAGTGCATTGTGGGTATTTTAAATGAATGAGAGCTTTTATCTACGCATTACAGTGAGTGATAAAAGCAATGTTTTCTTTGAGGAAGTTAGTTGCATGAAATTATAAATGAAGATTAGAATCTTACGGTTAAAAATGTTTGTGTGCGAACGATGTGTTTTATTTATTTATCGACTTTTTTAGGACTATGGTTATCCAGAATATCGATTAATAATGCACTTTTCGTTGATAATAATTTTAAAAAAGAAGTTAGAAATTATATAAATTAGTCCAATTGAAGTTAATTAATGGGATGAAAATTATATTCAAGGATCTGTCTGGCATATAGCAGTAACTTCCCATGAGAATCATCATACAGTAGATCAGTTTTTGTTTATCATTATATTATTATTATATTATATTTTTTTATTTAATATAATATTATTTAATTTAATTTAATATCAATTTATGTTATTAGACGTGACCTAATAGCGGGATTCTATTTCCTAGAACGTATTCAGTACAACCATCTTATTTTTAGTTTGGAGAGAACAAATGCATATCTACTAATCTAAATTTAATTCCCAATTTTCCTTTCTTTCTATAATATGAAATTCCTTTTTCCAAAAGTTTTCGCTCAAGAATTCCGTCGGAAATTAAAAACAAGCGAAGGAAATGATGTACGCATTTTTGAGTTCCTTTGTCGATTCTCAGTACGTCGGCAAAAGGGTTGACTTCCGGTCGGGATGCACCCCACGTCTCGATAACTTCCTCTCCGTAATAATTGTGCAGTCTGATTGCAATTGGAAGCTGTGGATGCGTGCGCTGTAATCGGAATGCCTCGGAATTGCAGATTGAAGGACGACAATGATCTGGAATCAACGGAGCGAAAAGCGTACGACTTTTTGGATATATTTTTTGGACGAATAAATAAACCGAGTTTCGATGCTGGAACGAGTTTTTTTTTAATGCGCACGAAATTTGCAGCGGCTTGTATAGAATTGCTTGAATGCAAGGGAAATGCATTGTAAAAACCTTTGAGCTGAAGCACTAAGTATGAGATGCTGAGAAAATTACCGCTTTAGGAATTAGGCTGATTTTACCACATCGCTAATCTTATATTTATGGAACTTCGCTCGTGGAGAATCAATGATATTATACCTTAAAAAATAAACAGTAGTGTATTAATTGTAGTATAAATTTCAAATAAGCTTTATTTTTGTGGAAATTTACGTAGACTAAAATCCTCGTGCTTTCAGTGTAATATCGTGGTATTATTTATAAGATTGACATTTTAATATGACAAAAAGCTCTACTCTCTTTCTGCGTTATAAATTAATATAATATTAAATTTTCTATTTTAATGTCGGCATCAGTGTAGTGAATGGACATCATCTGGTCGTTCATGTTCATTTTAGAACCTTTCACTTTTCATATTGCAGCAGCTCATGGGAATCGACGCCATTATATAAAATACCGCAGCCGAGTGTCGTATTTTACAGTATAACGAAGTTTCCAACTAATAGTCTGGCGGGAAAATTAAACCCTCATATTTATCGCTCAATTTGAACGAGAGCGGGGATATGGTAAATTAATTTCATTAAGCATCCCATCGTTTCGCCTGCAAACGTGCCCATCGCAGAGGACGTGTTTTTTCTCCTCTGGCACAGAGCCAAGGAAAAAGTGACGTAAAAACACAATCCCCGCCTTTTAGTTGAGTCCAACGGCATCTCCGAATATATTGAGCTCATCAAAGCACGTCCCATTCACGTCTCTCTCGTTTGTACGTAAATCCACCAACGACGGCGTACATCTGCGTCGATTGAAAAATAATGCGGAGACATATAAAGCACGGACTGTTAAGTGAGGCTAACGAAAGCGAGGCTTCTGCTTTAAGGGAGGGACTAGAGAGAATCGGTTTTGGGCGATCGAACCACGAAATTCAAATCACAGGGCGCTTAACTCGTAAAGGATTCTAGGTTTGCGGTCGGTCCTGTTGGGATACTTTGTTCCACGTGTCGGATGGAGACTGGGTGCATTTCAATGCTCTATTATATCTTATGGCTTTTACGTTATACGTGTTATCACATACTATAAGTGTCATATGGGTGACAAAGGTATTTATACAATGGATATTTTGTTGCATGTGAACATGTTTCAATTGTGGGCTTAATTTTAAATATTTCCGTCATATTATGATTATACTCTTTATCCATTATTATTATTATTATCGATAGAATCCAATTTACGTGATGAAATCAGAATATCATTCTATTTGAAATTGGTATTATTCTCCAACTCTTTGATAGTAAACTTTACTTTCATACTAGGAAATAGATTATATTATACCAGGAAATGCCTTTTAGTGAATAAATTGATTAACGATATAACTTGAGTTACTTATTGTATTAATCCTGCTAATGAAGATAACTTTATTTTAAATTATTTCCAATTTTGTGTGGGAATTTACTAGTGGAGAGTTCAAAGGCCTTATATTAATGTATTATGTTCTATGCGTTAATATAATATATAATAGATATTATATATTTATTCATTTATATCCTTGATTAGTAATAATTGAATATTTAATTTTATATTATCGTTATTAATCGTAATTTCCATATAATATTTGTAAATAAATTTAAATTTTCCCAGTATACATAGAAGGCGTAAATAGCTTTCCCGTAGATCGTTTTCGACATTTGAGGCCTCGTGGAAGCCTATTCTACCACTTTTCCGAAGAAGCTCAACGTGACAGCTAATCCAAGGAAATTGGAAAACTCTAAACCAAACTTCTCTTGTTTCCTCCCTATCTGTTCGACAGTCTAACTCCTTCTCTAAAGATTAGACGAGGATTAAGGGCTCAATGTTCCAGTCAATGGATCTCACAATTGGGTGCGAATGTCAACGTTGTTTCGCGTAACCACGAGAATCTGTTTTACACTAATGTAAATTAAGTTTTAGTGAATTTGTATTCTTTATTCTTTTGCGAGAGAAGATATATATACTCTTTATCCCATTTGAAACTTCTAATAATTCAAATATTGAATATAAGTAGCTGTATACTATTGAAATGTTTGAAATTATGACTATGTAATGTATTTTTAGCTCAATCTTTCATCCAAATAATCTATATTTTTAAATTCCAAAGGATAACTTCGGATATTTTTCACATCTCAACGTAATCTCTCGTAAACTTCTTTAACAAAATAATATCTGCTGTTTTGAAACTATGTTTGAGTTGAGGTTAAGTTTGATCTAATGTTGTATCATAAACAATCATGAGCAATTGTTTTCGCTACATAAGGGAAGATAGGCTAAGTGATAAACAAGAATTAAAACAGGTAATCTAGAAAGACCGCGTATGTGTCTTCGTTTTTTAATCATTTCAACCCTTTTTTGTTTTATTCCTTTTCGCTTCAGTACCCTGACAAACCAATAATGAGACAGAAGAAACCCTCGAATCCTTGTTCTTCTTATTTTTCTTCGAGAATTGAATTCCATTTCAAGTTCCCACGGAATTCGGAGGAACGATAAAAGAATCTGTGGATGGATTAATCATTGGAGCTTTAAAGAAGTCACGTCCTTCCATTCTGCGTGTATCTCGTGTTTATCGTCCTTGGAAATGGAGACGAAGGGCCTCCGCATAAATCTGCTTAATCGTCCCTTCCTTTCCCACTGCTGCAGATGACACGCGGAAGGACAAAGGCTCTCCAGGACTTAATTTCTTTTATATCAAAAACAACGCTTTGAATTTTCGGGAAACCGTACCGAAATGGAAGGGAAAATTTTACTTTGAGATAGGAAAGTTAACGACATAAAATCGCAAAAGAAAATGATTACAGTTCATCCTTGTTTATCTGATTGTTATTCATTTCGAGGAATACCTGCAATTTTGGCCCTCCAGTTTTTTTGTCGTTAATCACGAGAGAGATTAGTGATGAAATTATTATAAAATGCTTTCATGTATCGCTATGGTTGAGTAAGATGCAGTCTAAGTTTGCATTTGTAAGGTAATGGTTAGCACACTAATAATGCGAATATTAAGTTCCCTTGCTCCATTCGTAGGTAATAGAAATTTTCTAATTGGAGAACGGATGCTGATATTTATACATTATTGAGAACCTCACTTTAAAGGTTGAATGTTTAAGAGATGTATGTTCTATAAAGGAATATTATTTTGATATCATAATTATTAGTTTTAATGATAAAATGCGTCTACGAAATAATATATTCCGATCAATGTGCTTGGGGTATAGAAATGGTTCAGAAGTGAACAATAGGTAGATAAAAGGTTTAAGTGGGTGAGATATTGAAATTATGTTAGTCATAAGTTAATTAGGAGAAAAGGTGAACTCATGGAACATGAATAGATGAACTGGACGAAAAATTCCCATAACCCGATAGAGAAAGCGTACTTGATTCGTAATTCTATTCTGATTAAATCGTATTCATCGACTCCACGTTCCATTAAAATCTTTGCGATTGAACGTTCCTAAAAAAAATCTGCGAAATTTTGCGGAGAGAGAATTCCGTCCCAGCGGTGGATTTTTACAAATTAAGGTCTTCGACGTCGGTTTTTTATTTCAATTTCATTCGTACATTGGATCAGAATAGTTTATGCCGTTGATATTCGGAGCACACGGTGCGTTTTGAAGGGGCGTTGGAAACAAATTACTCGCGATTTACGCCACCCGCTGTGGGCGAATTATCCGGAAAGGGAAATGGGAGAAATATTTCCGCTCTATTCCACTCAATCCTTTACATCCCCAAGAGTCGGACAAGGTCTTTGTTGCTGGAGCCGAGGGACCTCACCGTTGTATTCTGGGAAAACCCAAACCCCTGGCAAATATTCCAGGGCGACTGAGCAAAGTTTATCCTTCGCCTTCGCAAATATCAAACCCTTACTCACTTTTCCCGCACCAAATTCACTTTTTATACTTTTGTTTCCCTTCTCTTTCGTATCCACCGAAAGATGCGAGCTTGAAGAAATTCGGGGGCTGTGTACTTTCATAGTTTCGCAACGGTTTTTGACTTTATACTCCAATAGTATTATTAGTTTTTCATTTATTTTGGGAGTTGATATTGTCGTATGGATGTCCTTAATTTTCCAGCTTATACTTTCAGAATAATCTTGAGCAGATGGACGAAAGTTTCAATAACTTAAGATGTATAAGATCCGTATTTAGTTTGCTAAATCATAATGAAGAATATTTGATTGAACCAATTCTTAAGTTATTTTAATTACTTTTAAAGTCATTCAAACTAAAGAGAAAAGCATATTTGAGTAGGTTTGATTTATATTATAATTAAACCCGACCTTTATTCACGTAAATTACTTATTGAGGGGTACGGGGAGGATTTGTATCATCAGCCAAAATTATCTATGTTTAAGTTATTGCCCCACGTTCTCATATTTTATTAATTATTCTGAATACCAAATTTTAAGGGGCGCGAAATACGTATTTTTTATTTCCATCCGGTGACGAACAAATAAAACCAAATGGTATAATTAGAGGAGAAGAATGAAGCCAGAAAAGGCACTCGGCTATAAAAATGCATTCAACGGAGTTATTGTTTGCTTTCGTCCCAATGAGAGGATTAGCGGGCTCTCGTTTGTACGAATCGGGTTTAATAAGCAGCAAAATGTTGGCTTTCCGGGTCGAAGGCCAAGTGCACTGAAATTCGGGTGCTTTCCTGTTGATGTTTCATTTGAATTATAAGTTAGGTTAGGTTTTCGGAAGCTCCACGATGTTGAAGTCGAGTGTTTATTTTGTGAATATTTTGGAGATAATAATTATATTTGTTCACCTGAAAGAGTTTTTATGGCATTTTAAAATTCGTGAAGAGAGATTTAATGGAAGTTCGCCATGTGGAGAGAAAAGCTATGTTTGTACATAAATCACGTGAGGTTTTTAAAGAATTATCTTCATTGACAATTGAGTGGTCATATTATATATGGTAAAACTCTGCCTTCATAGTTATACCAGTGTAGAAATAAATAGGAAAGTAAACAGGGAAACAAACATCTTATAACCATAACAACTGGCTAAATAAAGTTTAATTTGTGAGAAATTAGACGTTTTGATATCCATTCTCTTTTATGGAATAGGAATGATTTACATAATTTAGCAATACGTCTATCATCATTGATTTAACAATGTTTTTATCTAATGGACATAGTCTCCAAAAATGTTTAGCTTCAAAAATTATCGTGTGGTACTCAAACCAACAATGGACGTATTTTATTATCCATACCCTGAGAGAAATATTTTCTCATCTGCGGTTCGAACCGGCAACCTTTTTTTATCTTTGTGATAAGATAAAAGACAAGTCCGAAACACTAGCCTTTAGCTTGATTTAAAGTTCGTTATCCTTCAAAGCTTTCAACGCCTCCATAGAATTACTTCAACTACATTTCCTAGACCGCGAACCATTCTTTTTCGGGCGGGTTCAAACACATTCACCGCTCTCCTAACTTTTCCCTCTTCGGTCTTGTAATTTTTACAGAGGCCTGGCTTTAATTGCTGTTAGATTATTCATCGTTTTTTTCCCTTTCTCTTCGTTAAAAGTTCGAGGTTGCCCAAACCTTTCCTGTTCACTTTTTTCCTCTTTTTTCACTCCCGAAAGTTTTTCTCCTATGTTAATTCGTACCGTTCGGCTATTCCCGCTCTGTTGATTTTTGCGGAAGACTTTGCAATTATTGGGAAGATTTGAGCGTACCTCCCGATAAAGCTCTTCTCCAATTTCTTTTTCATCTCGCGGCAGGTAATGCTTTGTGTGTAGCGTGTTAACACAGCAGCGATGGAGTTGTGGGTTCGTCTCCCGATCGTTACTTTTGTATCTGCTTTAAAGTTTGCCTGTTTTGCTTATATTTCCGTGATTTTTTTAATAGAAATGTTTTTATCGAATAGTTAAGTTTCTATTTTTACTCTATTATGCCGATTCCATCAAATTAACTACTCATGCGTGTATTGCTCGGAAATTATTTTAAATCATTTATAATTATAAAAGATGTTTTACTAAATTTTTGTCCGTTTCAGTTTCCTTATTTAATTTCCTATGTTGTAATTCGAACTAATTGAAGGGAAATTAGTAACTTTGTGGTGATATTTTGACAACCGCGAAGTTTTTGCTGAAAGCTAAAATTGCTTTACTACTAAAAAACTGTACTTAACGAGCAACCGTAAGGGTGATTTCATTTGAATTTTTATCAAGTTATATTAGTAATCCATGATATACTGCAATGGTGTGAAAGTATTTTAATACTCCATACATGTATTATAACCATTTATGCCCATAACTGCCATTTATAACCATAGTTATTACGACTGCAGTAATCAATGATTTAGATTGAAATCTTAAAGTTGCTCTAATTATTAATGACGGAATTATCTCAAGAAATGGTTCACCAATTCAAAAGCGTACTATAAATTTTGACCGGATACGAGTTCATGACTATTAATACGTTCAGTCAGAGGGTTGAATTCTTCCAGAAAATTCTGCGCTAAAGATTGTGAGGTGAAAATAAATCAGAGAGGTTTATCATGCATGCGAGAGGCCGCTCTTAAAGGTAATTTATCCACACAGTTCTCATTCATATGTACGGAACATTGGAAGTCATCGAAGCATTTAAGTGGCTTTCTTTTGGAATCCAATCGACTGATATTCAACTATGCAATAGAGTTCCATTTCAAATCGAGTTCGGAATCTCAATTAACATGAAAACCGGTGAGAGAATAAATGCTTCGCAAGAGACGATATTATTCAATGGTTAATTTTTTCATGACCTCACGCGATATGGGAGACAAGAGCTTTACTGTGAGGTCATTGTTTAGCTCTACGATGTATTGTGGGCGAATGGCTAGCTATATTATTCGTAAATTCAAATTTTACTTTGGTAATATCGCGTGTCGAATTCGAAGATATGCATATTCAAGTATTTTATGTGCATTTTAGACGCGATTTTGAACGCTAGAGGAAAGATATGCATCGAGTATATATCTCATTGAATTTTAATGTTTTCGGACATCGAAAATTTTTAAAAACTGTTGAAGATCGAGAAAGTACTTCATTGTACAATTACCATATCAGGATCATTATAAATCTCCTTGAATTACTTCCTCCCTTTATCTTAGCCATTCGTAAAATATTCAGTGGTGATGGAATGTCTTACTTATCTTTTATAAGTGATGAATAAACTTCTTTCTCCAGCTCTATTATCTTTTAAATTTTCCCTCATTATAGTTTTTTATTACTTTCGTATTATCAAACTTAATTAAACCTCCGTTTCGCAACGGAGGACTTACCGCCACTATTTCGTCTATCCTCTAGAGATGCGAACTCAAAAGTCTTTGCGGTTAAAGTTCTAAAAATGTTGAGTGTTTTATTAATCATTTATCAAGGGTGAGTTTGATGAACCCTCCGTGAATTCATAATTGGATAACTTTAAACGAGAAATGTTTTGCAGGACAAAGAATGATAATGGTTTATCCCCGAGAAAATGAAATACCTCACCTTTATGTAATTAATTCAAAACTTCTTGCAAATGCACGCTAAATTATTGGTAGAGGTATTTTAATTTAATCAAGCATCATGAATTTTGCAACTTGATAACATCTTAAATATAAGTGAAAAATAGCGACATGATTGGGTCCCGAACTCGGCCTAGTTTCAGGGCTGACCACTGCTCCACCATTCCGTGTCGATGTTGTATTTACTAGTAGAGGATTGCTAATAGCTCTTTGCTTTGTATTTTAGTTATATTGACTTATTATAGAAACAATCTTGGATAATTCAATCCTGATTGTCAAGGCCTCTCCTTTTAATGAAGATAACAACTGTAAATTATTTAATATATTTTCCCTTGCTAACTTTTACAAAGCGAGTAAACTTAAGCAATTGGAAAAATGAGCATTATCTTTCTCTTTGTAAGTCGGAAGTTTTAATCAAATATAAATACTCCTACATATCCTTTTCTGGGGAAGTAATTTGAGTTGCAGAAACCAATTTATAACGCCAATATTCAGCCACATATAGATAAGAGGAAATAATTTGATCAAGTCCTCAGTTTTTCTCTATGTGTGTGGTTTTTGGTATAAAGGATTAAAAATTTTAGAGGAAATAAAATCTTTATTAAATATTCCTTATACTATAATGATCGACACTAATAATTCTTCCATGATCTCACCAGTTGCCCTAGTTACTCAATAGATTAGCGATAATTCAATCACCACGTTACACGACTGACATCCATCAACATGCTGCCGATACAGATATCGCAGATCGAAAACGATTCAATGCACATAGACTTGCAGGCGCATCAGAGGAAGATCTCAAAGGAATGGAAAGGTGCCAGCATTTCTAAAAAGAGGGAAGAATTGACTTTCAGCCAGAAAAAATCCTTTCGTTTCACAAAGGGAGGTCCTCTTGCCTTTTTAAAGAAGTGTCGCGACGAGTCGAGATGTCAGACACCGCCGCATTTTTTTTGGGAAAATGGATAACAAGGCGAGAGGTCCAATGCTCTGACTCCGAAAAGGCCACGTGAAATATTAGCGAGTTGTTTTGGCCCTTCTTCTGCCGGAAGAACCTACTCCGTTGCACTCGAGTCCGCCCTCAACATTTACATAGAGCCCTAATTCATATTCTTCGTCTGCAGTTTCGTCTTGGCATTTCAACCTCCTCTTCACGTAAAACCTGAAATACGATCGTAAAAAAATGGAGGTTTTCTTGTCTCTGTTTTGGTACACTATTTGAGCAATTAAGCCTTCAATTATTACAGTTGTTACGTCGAGGATAATGAGAAGAAGCAAAGGAATAGTTTCTTTTATTTTTAAGTACGTTTAATTAATTACGTAAAGAGTCATTTATATAAACTCTCTATTATCTATAGGTGGAGAATATTTTCTTACGTAGGGAATGATGATACGGTGGATTACCTAACTCTACGTAATATCCCAACACATTATCTCCTCTCTAATGTCATCATATTTAAACGTGAAGAAGTCCATGGCAACCCTGGTTTCCGATGACAACGTAAGCTTATTGAAGCTGAAAGTGCAAAGCGTTTCCGGTTTATTATTCTATTCTTATTCCATAACGCATCACAAGGAATAATTGCTGCGACCTTGGTGACATCATGAGGCGATAAGCAAGTCTAGAAGAAAGTTTTTTTTTGCCTAGTAACCAAGTTAGCCGATTATAGGTTTCGATGGAATCTCAATGATGTTCGGAAGAAAGTCTTTCGACAATGTTATCCTCTGTAGGTTGTTTTTATACTCGTTTGGAAAACGTATATTATATTTGCGGAAAAATATCTACAAAAAGTTAACAATAAATTATGTGCACGTAAGAGATTACTGATAAGTAGAAATCACATCGAGACCTTGAAATTGTGTCGGGATTCAATCTATAGATGTGAAATTAGTACCTTTAGTGTAAAATAATTCAATTGTTTCTTTATAATATTCTTTATACATAGCTAAGTAGCTAGTTAGGTTAACCGGAATACAAAATGATTATAATATACAACGTTCAATTATATTTTCTGTCCCCAAATCGTTCTATTGATCTGGTTTAAAGGCTTATCGTTGTAACGTGATAGATTTACGTTTAGAGCCTATGTTTAACTGGAACAATCACCCTCGTCATTAGAATCTCGTTCGCTTCATTTTGTAAACATGCTACGGAGGAGTAGCTTTGCAAAGCTGACTTTGCCTTCCTCTCGTATCGTATGATCCGATGGCAGGTCGACGTACCCGCACCGGACACGATTCTGCTTAGAATCTCGTGTTCTAAGGCTGACTCGGCGCATTACAAACACGCGTTTGCAATCTTACTAGTTGCTTAGTAATCAGTTTATTGTCTATAGCGAGTTTCCACAATATCTCTAAGCCCGAAATTTGCGTTGATTTTGGAATAATCTTCTTCTCCAATGTATTATTATCCCTTCTTATGTGAATGTGGATGAATGGTATACTCATTCCTGCTTAGCAGAACAATTTATGTATTTATTATTAATTTATTTATTTTAGGACGAAGAAATAATTCGTAGCGTTTCTTTAGAGTAATATTTATGTTATATATTTTCAATTATATATTCTGTCCATTATAGAATTATAGATTATAAAATGTTAAGGTTCAAACGTCATTGATGGTGGAATGATCGATTACATTAATTTTACCACCTAATATGTACTTGCTTAGATAGGTAAATATGAGTGCTTATTACATTTAAAAAGTAACAAAACTGTCAGTAGAAGAATCAATTGTAAGGTAATTAGATCTAAATATCACGTATTTATTAATTATTTTTTATTTATAATTAATTGAATACAGAATGGATATTTATAATATTTAATGAATAGAATCTCGTTGGATGAGTAGATATTTCGTACCAAATTTTCTTAAATCAGATATGATGTTATTAGGATAGAATAAATGATGGAAACTATTTTTGTTCTTGGAAAGGAATCATAAAAATAGTGCACCGTTAAATGCAGAAATTAGAACGTGTAATACAAACTTGGATTAATGACTAGAACCATGTAGGCAGAATCAAGGCAGAGTAGGTTTAGAATTTTAAATCCTTCTTTAATCCAATTTTGCAGAATTTGCGAATTAATGCCGCAGCGCTTTATCCGAAGAGCGCACATAGAGATAGTAATATTTCATGACGATCACGAGCTCCGTGGCGTGCCGAAGTGAAATCCTTAGGAGAACGCGTGCCGTGGACATAGCCATACTTCCCCAATCACGTCATAGTAAACATTTCCACTTCACATAAACTCGTGAGGCGTTCCCTATTTCACTCGCGTGCGTGTTTAGCGGTGCGTGTGGCCCTCGCGTCTTCCGAATCGGCCTCACAGCGTCGTATTTACATGTTCCGAGAGCATAATCACGCGCTACTCTCTTAATCAACAACGCTTCAACTCATTACATCGACCCTCTCGAAAACCAAGCGCGTAAAAGTCTACCGCCTAACATGCGAAACTGAAGGGACGCACTCGTAAATCTGCAGCTTTATTTATCGTCCCGATCTTTAAAGGTTTAAATTTGCCATGGATGTATGAACATATTCCCTCCGAGTACTTAATTAGTTCGTAGTTTGTTTACAGCAACGTTAGCTCCCCTTGTGCCATCCTGTTTCTTTCGTGTGCTCATAAGTTCTAAAAGGTTGAATCAGTGCGTATTCTCAATTGAACTTATCACTTTATTCGTACCCTGTGAATTTCAAATTCGTAATGTTATTTTGTGTCATTTTATCAGCACTAGATTAAGTTAAAAAGTGGTTCATCATTAGATTTACAAATTTTATTTTTCTGTTTCATTAATTTATACTGTAAATCTCTTAATATAGAAATCTTAAGTACGATATTTTTCCATTGAAAGTTGGTTTAGAGAAAATTCTCAATAATTTCCTCCCATTAATTAATCCCAAATTACTATTTTTTAGAATCGTTAAATTTATTTGTTCGATGAAATATGAATTAGTATGTAATTAGAAAACGTGATTGATTATAATCGACTTATGAAAGAATGCCCGTATTCTACCTCATAGCTATTATTCTACCTTAAATCTCCGTGCCCATAGTTCAGCATCCTCCTAGAGTAATGCTAAATCGATTTAGAGGACGGAGATTAAACTGCAGTTTCCGCCGTGAAATAGAAGACGCTGTTTTGCCTGCATTTTAACGACATCCGACGTAATAGATTCAGAGTTTGGGCCGTGGATCATCGTAGCTTCATTCCCCTTAGCCGCTGCATTTTATGCCTCCCTGTGTACGGAGCGTCCCCATAAATTTACCATCCTGCCTCCTTGCTCGCGCATAAACTTCAGACCGATAACTGCATCCAGTGCGATAGACAGTCATTGCCTTTTGTCCCATAAAGTGAGTAATAGCACCTCTCGAATTATTTTATACGATCGTGTGAGATATTTATACGTATTTCATTTGCGAGCACCTGAAATTGCGAGCAAACTTTGAATTTTGGAGAAACAAAACACTCCTGTACCGTAATGGAGGAAAAGTTCCTGTGTAGTTTTAAAATGTGGAATGAATGTCCATGGGACAGTGATTTATTGAATGACCGGGTTGAATTATGGTATTTAGGTAGAAATACGTTCATGGATATCTCAACGAAGGGCACCGGTAACTTGGGCGTCAGCTGCTGCCTTGCGCCTGGCCACCTCGTAAATAACTGGCACCAGCTTTACGTTGTCTCGTGCAATTTTGTCTATGTCAACATGCGCAACTCTTTGCTACGTAGCCGTTTTCATAGACGCTTCGTTTGCTTCAGTGCTTTAATTTCCAGGCCGAAATCGGTTAAGTTTTCAGTAGTCTAAATAATAATCCATGGGTTGAAAGGCTCATGATGTATACAATTTATTACCCACTATTCGCATCTGCTACATTTTTTTCTTCGTTTATAACTGTTTCATTTATACATTTTCAGCTTAAAACTTTTTTATGCAATTAAAGTCGTGAAAGAGATTTTATATTCACTCTTGAATGGCATTATAAGCGAGTGACATTAGTATCCGAAATGATTAATTACCCGAACTCTACGTGAAGGTACAAAAGTGAAACTTCATTTCCAACATTTTCGTATATATTGGATATAGTTTGCGTAATCAAATCTGCTGTATATCCTAAAGAGGAAATTAAATTACGAAACTTTCATTGAATCAAAATATCGAAAACTCTGTCATCAAAGTTTTCGATCAGATTGATTCATAAATTCACTCGAAATGTAAGAAAAGTAATGAAGTTACCGTTTTAAGGCATTTGAATAGAGTAAGCAGCGTGCTTGGTGCATGTTTCAGATGAAATTTCCTCTCCGGAAGCCGATGGAAATAAATTCGGCTCGCCTCTTTCCACCCGCTAAGATTACGGAATATTCATATTCAAATCTCTCGCTTGTTGTTTCTCGCAAATTTTTGCAAAAGACTTTCCGCTGAACCCAAACGCATGGAGAGGCCGCAACGACTGGGCGACACGCGAAGCGCCGCGATGCCTTCGGTAGACAGGGAAGGGAGGAAAAAGGGGAAGAGGTATAAAAGAGCTGATGCCCACCGCTTACAGTCAGTCATTCATGCATCTCGTGTCGCAATCTTCGGGAAAAAAATCACAAATAGGAGGGAGAGTATATCAACTCCCCCGCTTTTGTTTTAACTCCGTCCTTGCCAAGGTGAGAGCGAAGGACGATAAATTACGCAAGCGCGCGCATGTCAATTTCCCTGCCCTCCGAATTGACCGTCCGTTCTCATTGCAGGTTGCCGTCGGGCGTTGAAGTCTCCGGCAGAAGCGGCCGTTCCGGTGGGACCCCTTCCGGGTAATGGGAAGGCCCCGCCGCCGTTGGCATTCCGGGGGCGGCGGTGGGGTTGGGGGCTGCGGCGAACGAGAAGGTTCTTGAGCCACGGCCACGATGGCTGCGACGACCACCACGCAGTCCCCCACCCCCGGGGGATCCCTGCACTGGCCGATCGGGGGACACGCAGCCGCGCACCACAGGTTCACGATCGCGCAGCCCAGGGGGCTGTCTCCGCCCTCCACGCCGATCATGTCTAGCTTGCCCTCGCCCAGCACCAGAACCAAGGCTCCGCTGAGGACCATCAACAGGGGACCGAGCTTCCTCAGGTCCAGCGGTAGAGCATCCACTGGTGAGTCGAATGTTCTTCACATTTGAAAGTAGATCCTTGTTTTATTTGAATGGAATCAATTTTTATGTTTAACTGCGGTAATTTTTGTATTTTTGTTTACGGATATATATCACGCGCTAATCTCATTTGAGCCTTTTCAAGAAGCTTAATTATTTCATTAGGTTTTCCGTGTAAATATCACGACTACCTTTTCGTGAAGCTTGTAATGGCTAGGGTAAGATGTTAAGCTGTATATTTATTAGTATAGCGCGTGCACCTCCGAAGTTTATTCTTTTTAAGAGGAGCATAATTGTATAAATTAGTTCCAGTCTGCATTTCTCAAGATTCGCTTAGGTGTCTGAATGTGGCTTTGTTGTTTGAATTATATTTTTCTAAATGATGATTGATAGAATAAAAGAAATTATTCGTAATTGGAGTACATATGGCAAAAATGCAGTACAGCAAACCAAAAGGTATTTCTCCACCAATATAAGATTAATAGAAAGAGAAACAAGAGCCCGTCGCTGAACATGAAACGTTGGAGATGAGCCATTCCGGAATTGAAGCCGAACTGCGTCCCGGACACTTTTTCCTCTTTCACTGGCATCCAAACAAATCCTTAATCTTCTTTGACGTCGCAAGTACAAAAGAAAAGCGAGCCGAAGAATTCCTTTGAAAACAAAATAGTACCTCTCGGGTTGAAATATCCACGGAATGACTTCTCCGCAACCGACTCAGAATAATTCGGAAGTGTTTTTGTACAAGAGGAAGAGAAGAAGACTCCGATCCCTTATAAGGCGACGGGAGATGCACTGAAAAATTCATGCAGTTCGGCGGTGCAATGTAGCAGACACTCCCTCATTTCCTCATCTTTTTCGAATCTAAGGAGCGCAAGAAAAATAGAAGTGTTCGAGTTCCGTCGTCGGCGATGTTTATAGATGAAGTCGGAATGTCGAAGGGATGGAATCGAATTTTAAAATGCGGATTCTTACGATGGAAATTCCCGAAGAAGGAAATGCAACCTAATAAATGTCTCATACGAAAAAACGAATGAATTTTTTTCTTTCATCGCTCAAGAATGTCAGCGGAAAGGTATTCTTAATGACGTCGTGTTTATGTCTACTTGAGAGCGCATCTGGACATGATGAATGGAAAAGGTTTTGAGAACAGACTCAAAAACGTCCTTTACTTCTTTGTAACTTTTAAGTCGCTTTAAAGGACTAGAATTATTACGGATATTTTACCTGAAAAGCTCTCTCTAATGGTCTTAATGACTTTGCCTCTGTTGAGCGGTCTTTAAAGAAACGTCAGTTTAGGAACCCGGTTACTTTTTGGAGGGTAATTAGAAGTATTGGTTTCCATTCAGTAAGAAAATATTTGTCGTGTTTTAAAAGTATAACAATACCTATGTTATATGTATATAAGGATGCTATCCATATCAGTCATTGATAATCCTTTATTCAAATTGCTATTAAATTAACCTAATGTTTCACTATTTATTTTATCGCTTCTGAAATAAGGTCTTCATAGCTTTGGACTCTATTTTTTTTAATTTATCCTTATCATAACTTGTTTATATTCCGATCATTATCACGATTCATTGCAAATAAATGTGTCCTAATGCGATTTTACGTCACTTGTAAGGGCGCTGTTTAGAAATAAATAAAAAAATGTGAAGAGTTAAATTTTTATTTACCTATAAATCAAAACGTTGTTTCACTAACTAAGCCCATGGATTCGGGAGTCACTGAAAGTATGATTTCTTGGTGCAATTCATCAATTCGTAAGTAAAGTTTTGGTGAATATTTTTATTCGCCACCTTTTATGCATTCTGGTTATATTTTCGTCCTTTTGAAATTCGAATGAGATTCTCTCACTTCCATCGCTAGAATCACATGAGCGATATTATCATAGCTGAAATTTCATTTCTCGTAAAATATTCAACGTAGGCAGAATTTGGGAGTTCGGAATAATTATTCGCCGTTATCAAACAAGGAAATCAGTCGAAACGGCGGCTTTTTTGGAGCCGTTTCCGCGAAAGACTAGAATTCTCTCGAGCTACGTTCGTGTTCTCTAAAGAAACCGTTTGAATTATGGTAGTTTTTTTTCGTTTCACTCCCCCACCCATTTTCTATCTTTTTTTCTTCTCTCACTCCATCTGTTCCTGAGACACGGGCCTTGAGGAGATCCTGCTAGCGATTTAGTCTGTGATATCACAGACCCTTGCTGATTGTCATTAGCATGAATAAGGTAGGGAAATAGGAACGCCCTCAGCGACGTGTATTTTTTTACAAGCAACGTTCAAGCTCCTTAAGAGTAGACCTTGGAAGTGCTATTGAAATATGAGGGTAAGCAATGGATAAGAAAGGGTTCGTGATTGTCACGCGAGAAAACATTTTGGCACCAGTAATCCTCAACCTTCTCATGTGTTTTTTTAAGTACGCTTATGAATTAGCATTTACCTTGAAGCAATTTATCTTCGTTTTTCGGTCCTAGATTTCATATTCCACAAAAAACACGATTACAGATTCAAAAGTGAAAGAGAATATCAATTTATTCTTCTCTAATGTTCATAAAATATAGCCATGATTAATTTTCAACACATTTTATAGAATTTTCTTGTTGTATTATTATAATAACTACATAATTATTAGAATTTCTGATTTTAGATTGTTCGCCTCCAAGTTACGCTAGAATGAGTTTTTTATTCCTTTGAGAATGTAATAAATTCGGAATTTTTCTCTTTTGCCACCTTAGAATATGGATTACGTAAGATTTCGCTGATAAGATAGCAACTACAAGTATTTTGGCGTAAAATTTATAGAACATAATGTATTAGATATTCTAGAAAATGTCCTTTAAAAAAGGCAACAGCTTTACTTAACATGTGATTTTTCTCTTCTAAAATGAAATGCAATTAATCCAGTAAATGATCATTCATCCATAAAAGACTTATTTTTCTTGCTGCTTTCATTATTTACCTATTAAAGGTTGGCTTAAGCTGCTATTTATTTAACGTTTTAATCCCTGCAGTTTATATCCTTGCCGAAAAAATTACGTACTTTATTAATCTTTTATGGGGTCGGCAGTCGAATATATGCAGCGATCTGTTTTGGTCATCGATAATGGCTTACCTCATTCCGTACGTCAGCGTAAATAATTCTCGGAGATTTCCTGCACGGCCAATAATTACGGCGAATGTGTAAAACATTCACGGCATTAATTATCATTTATATCCGATGGAACACGGCCGCATTTCGTGCTAATCCATCTGCGATTAATGATACTCCGCTGTTTTATTCATCGCTCCGAACGGGGTCACCTTGCATAGCGAAATCGCCTCTCGAAATGACTTAAGTCAACAGCCGCGACCTCCATCATTCCGACGGCAAACACGCATTCAAATTTTTGGGCCCCGTTCAGAGAGTGATTATGCAGCTCGTGACACGGTATTGATATCTCCACGTGAAATTAGTTTCCTTTGCACCGGAGCACGCCAGGGTACATTCAACCCAAGTGTTTGCGTTGCTTGATGATTTGAATCATGTAACGGACGTGGATTAGTGGTCATGACACAGCAAACACTAGGTTGATAAACGTGAAAGAATTAATGTGGATTAAATGATAAACACGAGAACTAGGTGACTGGAGCGAGAAAATTAACGTGTAGTCCCTCTTTTAATGGAGGAGTATCAATGAAGATTTTATATAACTATGTTTACAAACGATAACTTTTTATTTATAACGATATTGAGGATATTAGCGTATTTATCGGACAAAATTAGCAAGAACCAACGATCTATTTGCGAATAATCCTTTCACAAATATTTTAAAATGTTCTATTTAACTATAGTAATAAATATTTGAATATTTGGTGTTTTTTAAACCTGTTACCTTGTTAAGAATGTGATTAGGAGCATTTGATTGCATTTTTTGTTAACTAATTCTATCCCATCCGTTGCTAGGAAAGGCGATTGAATATCCGTGCAGACGATATAGCCTTCGTCAATGGCTGCTGCATTCGTAATAGGGCCATAGTCGAACACAACATCTGTTGAAAAAATCTTTCCCTTAATCTCGTCACATGAACTTATGCTCCCCTCCTCTTATGGGACACACTAGTGCAAAGTGGTTTCGGCTCAAATAATCCCATCATTCAGCGGCCATATCCCATTCCCGGAGTGCTTCCACCATCGGTCGAATTCCATCCGCACAGATATGCGGACGCAACCTGCCCTATTAATATCTTATGACTGACACCTACATTGGGTTAATAATGAATCCTTGTGGGTTATTCCATCCGACTCCTCCGAGTACATCCGATCTCCAACTCTAGGTGTTTAGTGTTGGGAGCAAATGTTTAAAACTGATCCACTAGTCGAATTGATCCTCTTACATGGCGGTGGAAATGGATTGAAAAGATGATCTAAATGTTTCTTGTGTTGGATTATATTTACGTTTAATGTGATAATACAAATAAATTTGTTTATACGTGATTTATTTATATTCATCTTTATAACAAGTTTGAAATTGACTTATATTATACTTGGAATACGTAAAACTTACATTACATGACATTACAATGTACATTAATTTCTTTCTAAGGAATCATAAATTTGTGGAAATTCATACGATTCGTGGTCTAAAATATCAAACCATTAAAGACGAATTTTCATTAAATAATATTTGAAATTATAGACTTTGGAACATTTAGCTTAAAGAATTCATTTAATTTCCACTTGATTAAATATTTATCCATCAATATTTTGGAATTAATTTAAGCTAATTTTGAAAAAGAGATCCATTTCGCATTTATATTCGTGTATTTTTTTACGATCCGTTCTTAGAGACTTTATGAATAAGTAATAAGTTTTAGCGTATTTATATAATACAAATATTAAAAGTTCCTCGAAATTCGAAGTAAGCAACTCGCAGATCCGCTTCGCATCTGTTTAAGCGAGTTATTTGGGGGCGTGGAAATTTCGTTATCTTTTGACGATATTTCGTTGAGCTTTTTTATCCGACGTCGGTGGAGCACATGAAGAGCAATTTGAGGGCTTTCAAAAAAAGGAAGTATCGTTTTCCATCGAAAAAGGGAAACTGCAATTAATCTCGCGTCACTTGTTTTTTCTCTCGATTTTCCGCTCTTTTCCCCAATTTGTGGTTTCATTCGGAGGAAACGTGACTTTCGAAATTCATTTCGCTCTATTATTCGCTGCCATAGACGTATCACATCTAAGGTAAACAGGAAAAGTTTGGCACCAGGGTATTATTTCCCATTCCTGGAAATGTTAGGTAATCAAGGAAAGATGTGTTTTCCGCCCGTTTATTCAAATGCGTTTTTGATGGATAAAAGGAGGTAATTTTATTCCAATATGTAAGAGAACCTCTACTGGAACTTTTTACATGTCAAGCGATTCCGTTTCTCACGTTATTTATTATGATGATGGAGTAATATTAGAACAGTTTTGAATCGATGTTGAGTCTTTCGTTTAGATTAGCCTTCCGAGCGTATTCGATTCCCATTCCCTTTTTGTTATTATTTCCATATTATTTTGAATATCATTCGATATCTTAAAATTTCCTTAATTGTTAAGTTGTAATTGCGTCACCGTATGTAGTTCTTTAGATTTCAGGCATAATGCAGTATTAAAAAAATATATGTCAGATCAGTTGTCAGAGTAGTTTTCATTCATAATTTGAATTCGGTGCTCTTATATGTATCTTTTTATCAAAACTCAACAGGTTTTATATCGTAAAATATTAGAACTTAAAATAAAAAGTAAATTCCACCCAAATTGTTCGATACCTGTAATTTACACGTTTAATCGATACAGTCACAGATACAGATATCTCTTTTCGGAAATTTTCAAAGTTCTCCAATATGTTTTATATTTTGAAAAAATGAAAACAAGGCTAGAACTTTTTTGGAAAACCTTTGAAAATTAATGATGAATAATTCTTTCGTAGCTCCTTATCCTATTTCATTATTCGCATGTTATTATAATCTGCTAAAAAAACTAAAATTTATGAGAGTAAACATTCACTTTCCGATGCAACCGTTAATTATACCAGCAGCCTTTGTCGTATCGAATGTGGAGCGTTAAAAAAATAAACAAATGAATATGAGAGAAAGGTTGTCAGCGTGGGCTTTCTTCTTGAAGGGAATCGGAGATACGCTAATGAGACATCCGAAGAAAATTGATTCACTCAAAGAGAAAGCACGTTCCCGACTAAAGCACGCACCCCCGCCATGTTAGCTCTCCAAGTGCCACTTCACATTTCGCGGAAGCTCTGGGAACTAAAGAGGAGAATTGAAGTAAAATGACGTGCTGCTCCTTACTGAAATCCTCTTCGAAGACTTCCTGGTTTACATTTTACGTGCTCTTTTGCAGTTTCCATCCGATGGAGATTTTAATGAGGTTCTTTGATTGGAACAAAAAGAAGACCCAAGAATTGGGTCATCAATAGATTGGATGTCTGAGTTTGTCATCTATTTCGCAAAACTATTAATTGATAGATGGGTAATCAAGTCACTGGCTTCATTTATTTCCCTTTATAAGTATTCCGTGATCTGTTTTAATACCTTCAATCGGATCTTCATTCGTTAGTTTTCGAAAAATTTTCGTCGTTCAATTATTTTATCAAGAATTTCTATTGTATTCTATTCATCCATCTACTGATGATGACTTACGATAAATTATAAGAAGAAAATGATTTAAAAAATTTATATAAATTATTTCAAAAAGTAATTAAGCAATAAAATTTAATGAATGAAATGATTTCCGGATGAAAATGGTTTACTGAAACTTCTTGTTCGTGTGATTTTTTAGGTGAAATTTAGAATCGAATTTTTCAATGTATCTACATTTACAATATCTCTAATATTCTTTTTAAAATTTTAGTACTTAATATTCCATTCTTTCTCCCTCTGAATAAACTATTTATGAGCATGGAGAAGTGAAAATGAAGTATAACTGCAGTTCGCCAGAATCTTATCCTGATATTATATCAAAAGCCATTTTAAGTTGATTTAGGTTATGTCCACAAAATTTCTAAGGATTTCGTTACGTAAATAACCATATCGTTTTCGTTTATTTAACACCGATCCCCTTAACAGAGTCAAATATATTAGTCTTTTATAATTATTATAAAACATTATCATCAAAAATACTTGTACACTCCTGAACGCTCTGGATGCAAATTTTATTATAACAATTGAAATACCATATACATGAATTTTAATTTTCAATTTTATGTTAACGCAATAATAGTTTCGAACGCCTTCAATGAGAGGCTGCAAAAATTAGAATTGCTCCTCATTTTTTTATCCAGTGTTTCCTTCTCGGAAAGCTCTTCCATTCTTCTTTTATTCTTTCCTCCGTGAGAAGGTATCTCTTTTTTGTCAGAGAAAATCCCATTAAGGACGAAAAACGAGGAATTTAATACCTTAATTTCCGTTCTAAACCATTTTACAGAGCGTTTTTGAGAACGTAACTACGGTTTGTCTCGTTTGGATAATGTTTCTTTCAGTTTTAAATAGCTATTTTATGATATCTTCCCTTTAAGGAAAATATTGAATAAGAGAAAGTTCATGGTGTTTTAGTTTAGAATACGAGTATATTTGTTTTTCCTGTTATCTTTTCCTTCACGTTACCCAAATTAAATTTCATATTATAAATTTTTGTTCGTGACTAGACACGTGTATACTTTAGTTCATGGAAGACCTAATTTATTATAATAATGTATTTTTTGTGTTCAGTTTAGCATTGTTATTTATATAATATGATTTGAGTTATTTTAACATCTAAATGGACCAGATTTCACGTTTCGTCAAAGACCTATATTTCACCGAGCTTTATTCAAGGTATTTGAAGGTAGAGTATTTACACGAGAACAAAGTATCTTGAGATAAAGTGAAATCCGGGATTACAAATATGAAGGTGAGATTAAATAATTTATTCATGAAGAGTATTTGGCCTTCCTCTCCTTTGAGCCATTCTTCCGATGCGCTAATGGTTGTTTCATTCCCGTTGCCTTTGTAATGGAAGTGTTCCACATCTCCCCGTCTCATGGGACTTTGCTGCGTATCTGAACTGCTTCATTCTGCTTTTGCCTTCATACCTCTTCTTACTACGTTCTGCTCTCGTCCGAGGTGAAATTTCTCTTACTCCAACCTTTAATTCACCCTACATTATCATCCCTAACATTTCCACTACAACCCATATAATTCACTGGTTAATTGCTGGGACATCTATCCTTATTAACTTAGACGAATCTAAATAAAGCCTATGAAATTTATGGTATAATCTATCCTAAAATACAGATTAATTGCAGATCACCATCATCGTAATTTAAACGTTTCATTTTTCCATTTTTTTATCATTTTAATTCACCTTTGTCTTTCCTCTATATTTATAAATAATAAATACACATTTCTCACTCATTCAGAACCAATTTAATGTCGTTCTGACCTTTTCTTACTAAAGCTCCTAATATTAAGTTGTATTTATTCCTGAGAACCTGCATGGTGTAATCAACACTAAATGAGGCATGTACGTTCCCTTAAATTGGATTCATAATTAGTTTCATAGATTTAACTTTAAGATTCGGATATAAAATCATTTATAATAGTCTCCTGTCGGATTCTACCTTGTTTTGCGATATTAGAGACCCAACAATTCTCAATCATTCTCAAACTCAAAAGGTTTCCCTATCATTTTCAGGAATATATTAAATGAACATGTGGGAAACTTTTTTTTTGATTCTCTCTGTGTCTTTTCGTATTAATGGTGTATTGCTACTACCTTTTCGACACTTTTTCCTTCAATCAAAATTCGATAGTTATGAATATGATTTTCCTTGTTCACATCTGTTACAAATTCCACACCTAGGACTGGAACCGAGGGAGAGTAACAATGTAGTAATCTCTGTACTCCAAAGATCGCCAATGCTGTTATTGAATTGTTTTACCCCAACGCTTATCGCTAATTTCCCATCGCCATTCAATGTGAGGAATTTGACCCAAATCCCGAGTTCCTGCAGTTACCACCTCTAACAATCCAAATCCACTCCCCCTCCTGAATTCCTCCACCATTTGATGGCATAATACTCTACCGTTTAAACACATCCCACTCCATCTCTTTCCTCTTCACTTTGATTCCGTTTTTCGTTCACTTTCGTAATGAAGGAATTCCGAGGGAAATATCTACTTTTACATTCTCGAAAGTTTCGCACCCCAATTATTTCGGACCCTCAAACCTCTTTCGTCTCTCAAAATACGACTGCAGTCGTTCGCCTTATTTTTCGTATGGATTATGTCCACGTTCTTGCGGCCTTACGATTTCCGGGAATTTCAACCTGCTGCTCTTCTTAGGATTTTCCAGGTTATCTTGATTTTACAGGGGAGAGCGTTCCGTTATTTCTCACTAGAAGCTCCCGGTGAAAAATTCAGGCGTAATTTTTCATCTTGAGACTCAGTTCGTTAGTCATTTTCCGGGAAAGGAATTATGAACCACCTCATTTTCAACAGCGAAGCTTGCCTTCTGTATAAAACATACAACAAGTAGCTTAGGGATCGTTAGCTTGAATTATTTTTAGAACTATTTCTTCGAATATGTACGTACTTTTTAATGCAACAATCCTATAGCCAGGTTGTGTAATTATAACCTATTTAAATATTACTCAAATTCTCTTTTTATAGTAAGATATTTGATTATTCAGTTTATCTGTATTTAAAGTAGATTACTGCCAAGAAGTAGGAACTGATTGGAGAAAAGTTTTTCCTTTTTCAAACTTAAATTAACAGGGCATGATCTGAAAGTTATATATTAATTTTTGTTCGTTTTAAATCAGTTTTGCCTACTATTTATTCATCTCCTTAGTAAATTCTAACTTCATCGCGGATTCAAGTTGTCTGTTAACTTATTTATACTTTGAGTTATTTCCCATTCCATCCTATTCCCTCAGAAAGATGAAATAGAACTTCTTGCGTTTCCAGGATGTGTTCTGATTTCGCAAAATATTTCTCGGAGTGCGAATAGCTCGCCTCGAGTCCTTTGCTTTCTTCTCCAAAGGATTTTTTTATTCTTAAAAGCTTCACAGTTCCTTCACCTCGTCTCCCTTAAAGTTTCTTACTTCTTAACTCGCAGAAACGCCTTCCGCTAACATTTCTTACTTCAGTTTTCTCTGCTTTATTCACGTTCATTATACGTTCCTTTCATTAATTTTTATTCCGAGACTTACTTCTTTCGCAACTCGAAAAGTTTTTCCATCTGTCGCAGATTTACTCCATCCGCTATCTTTTATGGATTTATTTTCATTGTCCAAAGGATTTGTGGTTTCTCTTATCCTTTCACAGAATCTATTCTTCTTTCCTCTTTTACCAAAAATATATATATATTTGATTGTTTTGCGAATTTTTTATTCTCTTGGGGTTTTCTAGAGTCTCTTACATAACTCCTTCTCTGTTTTTCTTTTCTAAGTCGATATATCCTTTCCTGAAATTCCCTTTTCCACTCAGTTGACATTCCCTCTTTTTTTCCTTCATCTGACGCGATTGCTTTCCTTTGAAAGTCGACGCTGTTTGTTTTTTGGGTCCTTAATTTCCCGGAAAAGTGCTTCAGTTATGAGATTCATTTTTGTTTTTCGCGCGTTTCATTTTTCCTCCGAGCTGCACTTTTTCGTAGCGTTGCATCGCTGTAATTAATCCAAGCACTCTTTATAAATTCACCATTTTCTCGGAACGGGTTCATCGACGTGGCTAATAAATCACTGAATATTTCTTTTATAAATTCAGCGATAACGTTGGAATGTAGGCTTTGAAATCGTAATATTTTTTTTACATTTTTATGTAGCTGTTTCGTATACACTTTAAATTTAAATTTTGTTTGAGGATGAATTCGGCTTGTATCTTAGTATTGAACGGAACGTAGGTAAAAAGGAAAGAATTTTAAAAGATTGATTTTGGTGACAAAAAATGTCTTTAAACTTCACTAGTTCTCATTATTTTATCTTTTGTTCCGCATTACTTTTGATTAAAATTCAATTTTCCCCGTTCCGTCTCCCTCTTCTAAATCAATATGAGTTATTCAAAAACTTTTCTTCGTTGTTATTTTCCATCGAATTTTGCTAAGAGAAATGCGATTGAATGTTGTTTTACACTTTTCATCCATTTCGAGCAAACTCATTTTCAATAGAAATGGAAGTGCCGCGGAAATAAAAATTTCTATCGTAACATTTCATATCCTGTAGGCTCTGTTGTTTCTGAGATAAGACAAATAAAATATCAGTAGAGCCAACGACTCATATTCGAATCAAAATTCAGTTACATTTCCGTAATTTAACCTTACGAATGGAATTGTTTACCCATAGAATTTCCGCCTTTGTTTCAAAGGCATAGAATTTTCACTTCATCCTGCAATCTTTATTAATAAACCTCATTTGTTGTTAGAAACAAACGCCTAAAACGATGAATTTGTTGGGAAATGATTTTTTATACTTTTGCTTTTTTATATACTCAGAGCTCAAAAGTTGTGTGAGTTAACATATTTTTATTTGAGAACTAAAATCTCCCTAGATGACTCTTCTCTTTTCATTATTATGAAATAGCGAGTTGAGGTGAAAATGGAATTGAAGCCTAATAAAACCTGACTTTCCACACTTGAGAAAAAGGGGCAATTTATTTTTATATCTTTTGTTTTTTTTTCTTTTGCCCCATTTAATCTCAATAATTTTCTGAATGAACGAAAATTCCCGTGTGAATATAGCCATCACATTCACTTTCAATGGTTCCGTGATGTCCTTTCACTTTTCTCCCCCTCCTTGTTATGTTTTCTCTCCACCGCACTTATTATATCCCTGTGTGTACCGAAATTCCCTTCCGGAACGTTTTATCTCGTAAACGGTATCTCTTATTAATAATATGTCTTAAGAATGTTTACTGAAGTGATCTTGTAGTGTTTAAATACCTTTGATATAAATATCCAGAGTACAGTCCGACCTTTGCTATCTCTCTAAGAGGTAGACTGTATACAATACGAAGACAAATCGATAATGAATTTGTATAAATATCTTCAATCTTTAATCTCCATTCCAAACAGTGATTACAGATTCTAATTTCATCAAATATTATCTGGTGGCTGCCTCTGTAAGGATCTTTGATGGCGCTGTGTGGAGAATTTATTTGTTCAAATCGCAGTGGTTTCAAAATTTTTACGTAATTCTCGAGCTTTATTTAGTTTTAGTGTAAATAGGTATTTTCTTCGATTTATCAATCTCTTGGTTCGGCATTCTTCATCCTAATTTATCGATGCATATTTTTCTGATCAAATATTTCCAGTCATCCCCTTGGGTTTCTTTATGTTTTAGATTTTAGAAATAGCTGCTCATGCGTGGGTGATCTAACTTCCTTTCACTTTTCCGTCACTTTCATCCTTCCCTGTATCGGAAAAACTTCCCAATTCAACCTTTTTCGAATTTCCCTCAGTGGAGAGGATAGACTCGTGCTTTTGATACAAAATCGTCCACCATATTTACATTCGTTTTCTTTGGGTAATAAGCTCGTTTTTCTTTTCCATTATTCTACCAGATTTAATAAATTCCTGTTGCCGTTTATCTTTCGATCCATCATACGTAACCATCAAGTCAATAACCATTATTTTAAGTTTGTGAATGTCACTTTCTTGAAGGTCAGAACGCGTCCTTATTCACGTCGGAAAATCAATTTCGGCATTTTCATAACACGGTCAACTAATCCAAAAGGTTATAGATGATTTTCCTCTGTGGTATTTTCACGCCAGAAAGCATTTCTGACTCAAAATAATCGCTTTGTTTAACACACTCAACTCTTGGGCGCCATTAACCTAAAACTATTTCTTGAGTTATCACGGTCTTTTAATTTGTTTAGATATTCGTTTATAACAAGCTATCCATTTCAATTGAATTAAAATATTATTATTATTATTAGGGGTAGAATATAGTTTCCTATGGTATCAAGGAATAATTTTAACTTCCATATTTATATCCTTAAATATGTACGAAATAAAGTGAAAGCTATATCAATTTGGCATTTCTAACCGTTGTCAATTTGTATAGTCGCCCTATCTATAAAATTAACTATGAAATTATTCTGATATAAAGTTTAGGGTGCCGAAAATGTATGTATACGTCTGTTTTAATACTTATTGTTTTTATACTGTAATATTATCCCAGCTCATAAAAATTCTACAATAATTTAAGTGCAGTAGATAATTTGATTCTATTCAAGATCAAACTTATAGAAAGTCTAATCAATTGTCGTTCTTTATGTCATAGCTTCCAATGTTATGCCCAGAAAATACGTAAAGATTATATTCATCCCTTTCTCTTGTAATCAAAGAAAACTTTATCATATCTTAGATCACAAACGGCTGAGATGCAAACAAATAGTTTGATATTCAACTCCTTGGATTTAATTGTGAAAAGGAGAAGCCCTTGAGGACTGTTATGACCTTTCCTTCGCGTTTCCTCGGCAACCAATTTCCTAAATTGAATGCCTCTAGTAATGTTGCTCCCGAATGCTTTGTGATACAAAGAGCACAAAGAATAGAAGTGCGGGAATTAATTCACTAGCGCTATCTCATTTCCCTAGAGGACAATTATTTACTGCGATGCCCTCTTTTCGTACTATTAAATAGAACCCGGATTATTCAAAGCGGGAAGGTAGATGAAGTTCGATATTTTATTTCTCCAATTGCCCCGGAAACTAATTAAAACATGAGCTGCCGCCTAACCTATTTTGTTCCCTCGAATGTAATTAAACCGATATATTCTGTAGCCAAAAGCGATTCCGGCCGAGTTTCGCTATTTCCACCGTTGTTTTTCTTCGAACAGTCCGGAGCGTTTGTCGTATTTTCGTTTCATCTTTGGAATTTGGAAAATGGTTAGATTACCGCTTTGTAACTTTATGATTTCTAATATTTTTAACCTTGTCGTATTGTTTGAAACGTTCTCCTGTTTTAGTACAAAAATTGTGCATCTTTTTGTGTTTGTTTGCAGTCTCTCTCTCTCTTAGCTGTGAATGAATGTAGTCTTCATAGCTATGATAAGTTGTATCTTTACATATTCACTCAGCGAACCGCGCTACTGCGTGTGACACACATTTTGATTGTTTTCTCTGTCATTGTTTTCCGGTGGAAGAAATTGCAATTCCATGGCGTGTTTGAATGCGGTCCTAAACTTTAATTGCTTGATAACAAGATGAAATTGAATGCACAGTTTTAGTTTGCTTAAAATGGGTATCTACAGAACTGAACATTTCTGTTGAACTTTCCAGTCTCGATTCTATCTAAAAAATACGTTAAATAGAGTGTTATGTAATGTAAATGACGTATATTAACGAAGTTGGCATTTTAGAGTTTGGTGCCTGGATTCAAAGTTACAATGATGGAAATCCCTAATGAAAAAATAACGCTAATATAATAAGAAAATAATGATTTCCTGTTTTAGTTATAAATAGGCGTTAGATATTTATGTATCTTCATAACGTATTATTATTTTTCAAAATATAATATAGTATATACATCCAAATTCATTTTTTCCTAACATATCGCGTAATGGATAAAGAAAAGCTGCGAGAAAATATCAGTTTGGATTATCTTCTCTGGAAAGATTTTAAAAGGCACATAATAAGTTTAGTTCAATCATCTTTCTTATAGTATCTGTGCATATGGTTGGCTATCCGAAAGAATCTTCCTTAATTTGCCCCATCATCCACTTCTCCAATCGTAATTCGCTACATTTCCAAACAAATGTACGCCTCTAAACATCCGACCCAACCCAACTCTAAATCCACTCGTCGGAAGTGACGTATTTCTCCCTTTTACTCCTGTTTTCGTCTTCTTTCTCTTAACATTCCTCGACACCACTCCCGTCCCGAAAGTTTCTCTATCTCTTCCCAAAAGTATCACAGAACTCCCGAAGCCTTAACGGAGCGTGCTCCACTAAACCTCCCCTAATTCTTGGGAGATAAAGCCGGCGCACGGCGGAGACCCGTAAAATAAAAAAAAGGATCCCTTCCAACTATCTGCGGGTTACGGGACTGCCATTGATGATTTCCCTAAGGGTTTCCCCTGTCTCTCTCTTCTCTGTGGACCCCTTCTTTTATTTTTGTAGGGCGGTTAAGATGTTTGTTATTGGGTACGTCTGTGAGCGATTAGATCTCACGAGAGGTTTCCGCAGCTTAAAGGGTTGAGGGAATGTTACGTCTATGGATGCGCTTGTTGAGGAATGGAGTATCTCTGTGTCACTCATAGTGTTGTGTCTTCTGTATCTCGTATACAGTGCGGATTAAAGCTTCTTTGTCATTGTTCTACAAGTGGAAAATAGGGTACAGTGGAAGGTAGCGTTTATCTTTGTTATTGTTCAGGTTATGTGATTACTACTAGCTAAAGAATTATGAAGAAAATGTGAATTCTTTTGTTTGAGACTTACGATGACAAACCGAATCTGCTCATAACGTGTGTGAGGATTTTTGAAGACGTAAAAATGGTTCAAGTGATTTAATTTTTCTGTTACAAGCATATATATCGAGGTACGATATTTTGACAGTTCAACTATCCTTGCAATTTGTATAATCTGCAAGCATTAAAATTGTCATAGTGAGTGAGGTGAGTTTTGGCCTTTGAATGACATCTGGAAATGTTTTTTCCACCTAAACCATTCCGTCAATTACTTCTTCTCCTCTGAAAATTTATTTCATTTTTATGTGTTCTTCTTTTTGAAGTAGTGAACCGTTTTATTTATGTAAATATATAGAAACTCTTTAAATATTACACGAAATGAAAGTTCGTGAATGTTACTTCTTTGTAATTGGTATTAATGCAAACATTTTTTATCCCTAAACATGCATGAAATATCTATTCAAAGAGAAGGAACTGTATAAATTTTAAAACCAAATTTACATTCATAAGTATTTATTTCCCAAAGTGGATATTTATGAAAATATAAAGCCATATAATAGTTAAACGTTTAGTTTCCAATTCGGAAAAAGTCATCGTCTCTGTAATTTTTGGGGTTCTATATGGGGTAATTTATTTCCGTTTCCTACAAATGTAAAGTCTACGTTAAATTCGAAGTATAATTTAGAAGAATAAGATTCTTCGAAATTAATATGAATATTTAATATTTTCCGCTCCGTCTTTTTCGCTTTTAATAAACTCTTCTTTTATTTTTTTCACATGGAAACTAATAATAGAATAGGGAAATTGGAATGTTTTAATGGAATTTCCAAGGTCGCCCCAAGCAGTCGAAGGAGGAAGTCGAGCTTTCCGATTCAAAAATCACGAGTAACTAGGTTACGCAAAAAAGCTCATTTTGAATACTTGATTTTTCATCTGCCATAATTACCATCGCTTCAGAGAACGCAGATATTTATTCTCCTTTTCATTCCTCGAGTTCCGCGTCATCTAATTGCATCGCATTCCTCATTATTACGTAAGAGAATAAAGAATTCCATCTTTATTTATTCCTGCGAAATTCATGCAGACATTACATCATGTAATTGGGTTTAGGTGAAGTTACAGAGCAACTAAAATGTATGCTACTTCTTCTTAATTTCGATATGGAAGAAGTTTTTAATATTACGCTTCAATTACTCTTCAAACCTATATCTCTTAACACGTTTTTTTAATATTTACTCTTAAATTAAGTTTACTCCCTGTTTTTGAATTTACATTTCTATCTCTTAGAGTATCTACTTTTTATTAGACTTGATGTGTTTTTATTCTTGTAATTATAATTTCTCATTCCAAGGTTTTATGATCTTGATTAGCATCACTTATACTTACGCAACTCTTTTACGAATAAATTCATTCGTTTTTGTGTCCTAAAGAGATGCTCAGCTTTGCGTTTAATTATTTTTGTATCCATTGGTATACATTTTAGCGTTTCCTTTTTATAATATGTAAATCGAATCTAACATAGTTAACACAGACCTCTATAATTGTGCCATATCGGTATCTAAGACAAAGACGATTTATAATCCACACCGAAACATTTAAAAAGGTTTTACTATACATAGGCGTAAAAAATAAATATCAGAACATTATTATTGCCTTTATGTGCACTATTTTACTCCTCAATAATCGTAACATTTTGAAAGCTTGCCTTTGAGAAACTGATTCCCTCTTCCCTCATTTCTGTCTTTGACTGAAACACGATGTTCCAAGAAGTCTTATCAGCTTGGGCGTACCAGCAGCACTCATAGATCAATGCAGTTCGCCCCTTGTTTCAAAACCTCAATACTCGCGCACCAAAGGGGACGACTGTAATCCGCCTTGTTTATCCATTCTCACGCGTGTTTCACCAAAGTCAGGATGGACCGTCATCACAATCTGGGATCCGTGAAAGGTCGTGAGTGGTTCTTCCGGGGTTTTGACGGAGGACGGTTCCAGAAGAGGTTTTTTGTGCTTTGAGCGATTTTTCACGAAGGAAGGGTGTGTGTGGAGGAGGACAAGGGGTCATCTGATTGAGTGAAGGTTCATAGAAGGGTTAAAAAGGAAGGCCAAAGGACCGGCGGGGTTATTTTCGACGCAATTTCGGAGCCAATTTTTTTGCTCCGGAGGCCATGTTTTTCGGAAATTTCCTTTTGAGCTCAAAAGAGATGCTGGTATCTCGAAATGGGTGTAAAGGTCTCTTCCTTTGCGGACATCCAGGAATATTTTCCGCATAAAACGGATGGGATATCTGCGATTCCCACGTGTTTCTTTTGAGGCCGTCAAACGTGTCTGTCGGGTCGAGATTTTTTTTATGTGAATAAGTGAATTTATTTCGATATTGATATATTTTAAGACATTGATAAGTTCGTAATTAATTCGGATTTAAAAATATTTCATTTCAAATTTGTTTTCATCTTGCACGACATGTATAACATTTGTCAATATTTAATCACCAACTTTTCTCCGAATACTCGCGAAAGGTATTTCATTAATAATATCAGCCTTTTTTATAATATAACTTTTTCTCTCTCCCTCGAGAGAATTATTGTTACTGATAAAATTACGAAATTACTTTTAATTTGAGCAAAGCGGAAAAAGTTATATACGTGTTTTAATCGTATTCATCGTGATATGTATGTCTTCAACGTACTTCAAATTGTTGGTTCCAAACAGTGAGGTTCACGTAATCACGTTCATAACTGCATCCAGACTCAATTCTGTGCATGCAGTCATTGCTCCGTATTTGGGTCATAAAAGTGAATTAATTCCTTTAATCCTGCTTCCAACTTCGTACGACGTGTCTGATGACGCCTAATCATTCCTCAATGGTTCTCTTTAAATCCTCACATGCCTCAGTCGCCTTTCGAGTATCTGTTTTGTTGCTCACGAGACCACTGCACGTTCTTCCACGTTCTCTCCATTGTCTCCCCCCTTTATAGGTGTTCTGCACAAAAGTAAGAGAATTCTATTCTTGAAAGCCTTTTGTAATCGCTTTCACTTCGAAATGAATGTGCTCACGCGTTCTTCGAGATGTAAGGACGAAAAAATTATTTGTTTGGCTCACTTTACCCTTATAAGTGCGATTTTGTACATGTGTATATTCGATTAGATTCATTCGGAAGCCTTGGTCGTAAATTTTTTTATTACGATTTTATCTAAAATTTAATATCGTTTCATTTTGCGGAATAATAATTCATCGAATGAAGATTGGTTTTCGAGATATTTTATCAGCTGTAATGAAGCGGTTGTTCGATTAATTAATGTGGAGTACCAATCGAATTTCAATTTGTTTGATAATAATATGCGTATTCTGTAATCGATGCGGATGCTCAGTGATATCTCCTTTCTCTTTTGTGCTGGACGAGTTTATTTTTTCAATAAAGATGAGGTGACAATTGGGCGATGTTGAATTTAATGCACAACGTATTGTAATGATTATACCCAATATTTCAAGTATATAATATAATTATAGGAAGAGTGTTGAATTTGGTTATAATTCCACATTTATAAATTTCATATTTATAAATTTAAATATATATATATATATATATATATATATATATATATATATATATATATAATGTAATACTATACTTCTAATTCGATCGATATTCGTCGATAAAGTTTTATCATAAGTTGGCCTACATCGTAGGATTCCAATGCAAGGGGATGGAATACGATAAAGAAGTTTAATAATGGGCTTCTGATACACTCTGCCAATGGTCCAATCGTTCGTAAAATCTTCCCCGCAGGAAATCTAGGTAAAACGTTCGAACCTTATGGCGCACGTCAGAAGTTTTTCATTATTTAAACGGCTTTTATCCTGGACGCTCTGGAAAGGAGGCTTTAGCTCATCCGAAAAGGACGTAAAGAAAAAATCGATATTCCATGCATGAATATTCAATCATGAAGGAGGCAACGGTAGACGCGAATTCGGTTAAATTTTTTACCCTATGTGTCTGGTAACAGCTGCTATCTTCCCTTTTCTGAATTCCTAATACTTCTTTTGAATCTTCCACGTTGGTCTATATCCCTTTTCGAACCGTTTAGGAACATTTTTTTATCAACCAAAGTACCCTTTCCAACTTCCATATCATAGTCATTGAATAATACTTTCTCTCTCTTCTTTTGACTACGTGAACCATTACATTTCCATTTTTACATCCAATTTCATCGTAGCATCCTTTGTAAGAACCCTTTAACAATCTGCGAAACATTATGCAATGTGAACGGTATATTATCAAGATTATATTTCCCGAAGACTAAAGTAAATGGTAGCTTTCACACTTTAACAACTACTATCTCAATCTTCATCTTCATTGTCCAAGAAATCAAACGTCACGGCTGTATTGAAGGTCATTATCAGCTTTCGAAAATCGATAAATTATGCTCAATTTTAATCAAAGCCGTTAGTTTTAGAAGGTTATATAATATTACATTATTTCCTCATTTATTTTCTCCCACGTTTCTTTAAGCTGTTATTATTTTCTATCTTTAACTTTCTTTCTAATTTATACAATCCTCAGCATAAGCAAGTCCCATTTCAGAGTTTTTGGTACGTGTGGCGGAGGGTCAAAGATTTAAACTGTCCTGAACAAATAACTGACTCGGTTGTCCGACTTTGTGTAAAATTACCCGCTCGTGATGAAAAACTAATGCAAATATTTGCGAAACCCTTTCATTTCAATCCGTGAAAGGTCCCCTTATTTCTCGTGTTTATAATCCATTTTTCTTTCAAAAGGTGGAATTTAAATCCGCCATCTTTTTTTCTGATAATCGGTTACCTTTTCTTTGGGAAAACCCTTTCAACGCTATTTCCTTTCCATCGCCTGTCATCTGCTGGTGATCGCCCTCACTCCGCAGGTTTGTGACATTGTTACATGCCTTATCTTTTCCTTTCCAAATCCCGTGTCAACCTCAGCCTTTCACATTTCTTTCTCGCCCGTCCATTTCAAAAAATATTCAATCAAGTGACATTCTATTAATTTGTGGTGTTTTAAATTTTCTTATCTTACAGCAGATTTATTAATTTTAAGCTCTCGAGAAGTGAATTTGCGGTTTTTTAAATAGATTTTGCGGTGGGTTTTTGAGCAATTTTTCTCATGACATGAGTTTAATACAATAGTAATAGTTAAATCTTTTTTATATAACTGCTTTGGAAGTAGAAGAAGAAAATAGTTTTAAATCGAAAATATTTATTACTCAAAAGTCGGTCGGTTTACGAGCTATGCGTACTTTAAAAACATATCGTATTTAATTTCAATCAATTTACTTATTTATTCCAAACGATTTATTTTCTTTTCCTGGAAAACATCATCCAAAAAAACGTTTAAATTATGAGTTCATATTCATGAGTGAAAGGAGAATAAATATTTCCCTTTAACCTATTTAAGACAGGATTTCTCAAAACCATTTAACGATGAAAGAACTTTCTTCTTAGTACAAAAAAATGAAAGAGAGGATCGATTGAATTCTTCAAATATGTCCTGAAGGACTCGAACTTCCCACTTGTTGTGTCTTCAGCTCTATTCCAAGAAATCGAGTCCTTTTAAGTAAAAAATTCGTACTCCCATAAACGTGAGAAAATTTTCGACATCTGAATGCATACGAGTTTAACTTGGGTCAACTCTTTTCTTTGTCGATCGCTAACGACGACCACCCTTTTCCCTCAACTCTTCGTCAGAACCGCCAAAGGATGAGAGGTTATTCAAACGGTCACATAACGATGACGAGAAAGCTTCGTTTTTTATCGCAATTCTCTGGATCAATGAGTGGAAAAAGGTTTCGTAATGACGCTCTCTGTCGGAATGGGTCCACTCCAGAAGCGCGGCTTTGCGGTGTCGTCGACCTCTTCGCCGGACAAATCGATAATCTCTCGAAGAATGGCATTCAAGATGTGGTATATATGTGTGTGAGTAGATTGCTGAAGACAGCGATACCTACTGGCTCACATCCGTGGATTTCGGTCAAAAATCCAAAGCCGTAACCCACTTTTACTAAAAGCGACTTACTTCGAATCCCAAAGAAATTCTGCATCGGTTAGCGGTTTTAAAGGGATACATCATTCTTAAGCCCGTCGGAATACGTATTCTCTTCTTCTTTTCGTGAAATATTTTTACTTTTGACACAGGTCTCGTAATACTGGTTTAATGTTTTACTATATTCCTATTTTTATGGAGGTAAATAAAATTATAGCCTTGGTAAGCTTATTAAGCTCGAAACTAACTTAAAAGAAGTTCCATCCAAGTAGAAAGCTTTTAATATCATGGCAAAATTTATCGTTGTTCTAAATTGTTAGATAACTTTTTATTAAAAAAAGAAAGTCTTTTCTTATTCTCTCTTCTTCTCAGTAGAAGGATTGAATAAATTGTCTGTAATTGCTATAAGATTAACAAGAAGCAATTAACTAGAATCTTTACTTGGTTTCTAATAATACATCGGATTCTTACACAAAGATGTAAGAATTCAACCTACGAAAACGTATCTTTGTCTTCCAAAATTGTAATCTTAGGTAGAAAGTGGAAGTGCATTTTGAATAAAAAGAGTTTCGTTGAGAAAATTTCCCAGAAATGATGGATAAGAAGAAAGTGTAAAGTCTCAGAGCGGAACTAGTTATATTCTAACTTGAAAACTGATTTTTCTTCTAATTAAGCTTTAAATATGATACATGAATAACCTCTGAAATTTCTGATGTAGAAGGTATTCGATTAATCGATAGTTATAGATACTTTCTAGTATCGGTGTATTCTAACCGTGTGAATAAATACGCGAAAGCATATTCCTTTTAAATAGAGTATTCAGTATTCGAAAGCCAGCTCCGTTTGATTTTTTTCGGGTGTCCCTTACCTCCCATTGTTTGCCTTATATCTCACTTCCAAGAACTGCTCGCAAAGAAAGATGCCAAGACGTATGCTTCGGTGAATTATGCCTCTTTTAGTCTCTCACGGAGAAATTTATTAGAATCCTTCCGACTTTTAAGAACCCTCTGCAGCACCCACAGCCTCCATCCTTTTCAAATTTCCACTCCAGACGGGAGGCAATTTATCACCGCGGATTCAAAACTCCTTAATATCTAAGCATCCGTTTTTCTCCCATTACCTTCGGAAAAAAATCGCGATCTTCGCACTCATAGGATTCTCCCGAACTTTCTTTGAAAAATTCCATACGATCCGACTCAAGATCTCTCAAAAGGAGTACGAGAAGTACGTATAGCAAAAAAGGCTTTGGTTTTCTTGACCCGTCTCGAACAAGTGCTAAACTGCCTTAGGAAATAATTCCAGCAACGGCAACGGATGATACCGTTTTATTGTGTGGCGCTATCCTTTCTCGGGTATCTCTTTGCAGCGGCAGATGAGAAACTTTAATTACCGCGACACTAAAAGAGAATTCCGTCCCCCCGTTTCTCATGCGACTACTGTATCTCTACCGCAGCATCCCGTCCATTCACAATATTCCTCCGCCGTCTCCGCACGCCCCGGGGGTCCCAGTGCTCCCCCCCCCAGCGCCCCATTCCCCCCCCCCCCCCGAGCCCCTTCCCCCCCCCGCGACCCCATTCCGAGAGCGTTGTCCCATATCTCCCATTCCCTGTTTCTAAGAATGTTCCTGAGAGGGAAAGATGTACTCCCGCTGAGGAGCTGCTTTATCGGGCGCATCTCTGTGTAGCTCGTTCCACTTTGAATCTGTCCTCGTGTTCTTTATAAAAGAATTATTTTTCAGTTTTGTTATTATTCCTCTCAGTTATCTGGAATATCTAATTTTTAGATTTTTATCTTCCGTTACGGTTAGGTAAATAATAATACGAATTATTTTATTTAAAGTTTTATTTATGAAAGAAGATTAAAATCTATATTTTTTGGAGTTATGAGTGACGTTCTGTAACAGCGTTTATTCCAACTTCCCGTTTTGGTCTCTATGGAAGGTGAAGCTCATAGGGTCAACGACCGAGTACGGATAGAATCATAGCTGCAACTGAGTAATACTTTTTTCGCGCGCGTTCTCTGATACGACGGAAGGAGCGAGTTCCTATTACTCCACTTCCTCTGACGACTATTTACCATCATTCTTTCCCCTTTAGGATTTCATGGATTAATTTTGAGGAGTTAAATGTACAAATATACTTTCTGTATGAATATTTGACGGTCAGTTGTAGTAGTTGAATTGTTTTTGATGTTTTAGACAGGAGTAGTTAAATTGTTTTTTATGTTTATTTTCAAAGTTCAACGTACGTATCTTATCTGTTACGTAAAATTGATTTACAGTAATAATTATAGAACTTTGCTTTAAATTTATCGATTATTTGCGTCTTTTAGCTCTATTAAACAAGGTATTCTATAATTTGTGTGAGACAATGAATAGAGGGTATATCGTGAGCAAACAATTATAGAGATCACGTATAGTTTCCACAAGTATTCGAAACTCAATTGAATTCTCACGAAGTTTACATCTGGCAATAGTCACTTCTAGTTTATAACGAGTTTTCTACCCCTCTACATTCTTACATTCTTTCATACGGGGAAGGTTGAATTCTAAAATTTCGTTCCTATCTTCTAGGTTTTTAAAGAAGATAAAGAACCAGCAGAATATTCACTCCAATTTCAAACGCGTGTTTTTAGCATGCTATTAAACAAAAACTCATCCGTCGCTTAATGTAAAAGGTCCGCAAACATACGTTCTTTTCCATGGTAACCTCAGAGCAATTTGCCTTTCAGTTTTTCTTATCTGAATTCTCCACAACCAAAAACGTTTTCTTTCGCTTACAAAATCGCACAATTTTAACATTCATTAATCTCTTCCCTTTCGCCATCAAATCTCTCCACAGTTCGCGGTTTCCTTTCCCTTTTTCCACGACCACTTAACGTTGGGTACATTAGACGAGATATCAAGATAAAAAGAGTTATCTCCAAGGCCTTTGTTCCTTTCGAAAAATATCGTTTATTTCAGCGCCTTCCCCCGTTACCTTCTTCTCTCTCGTTCGCGGCATTCCGCATCCTTGAGATACTCCCGCATCTCTCCCACGCTTTTATAAATCTCTCCATCCCTTCCATGACCCCACGCCAGTACACTCGCTTCAAAGGCCTTTTACCGTATTGATCCCGCCTCCAGCAGCCTCTCTCTGTAGGGAGGCCCGAACGGAGGGGGCCTTACGGTGGTCGGGAAAGGGTTTCGAAACGTTGTGAAGATAGGTCGGCATATGAGGAACACTGGCGTACGATCCCGGGAATACCGAAATCCCGGGAATGTATCGCCTTGTCGACGTGGAATTTTTTCCAATGTCGTGTGGAGAAAAGAATGGAGATGTGTATCGGATATCCCTCGCTGGACTATTCAGAGATGAATATAAAGGATTCTACGTTCTTCTACTCGCATTCGAAGAGACGCTTTTTTATTACTACTCGTATATAGCAAAGATGTATTTTAGTCAAGATTTGGTAGGTGCTGAGATGCATATTTACTAGAAGTAGTTTGAATGTCATTGGATTTAGGTTTACTTACAATGGAGATTACTGTACATTTCATATTAAAATGTCGTTATTATTATCGTTATTAGGATAACATTCTCTGTTAATATTAGTTTTTTTCTCGAGATCTTTCGCCACAATTCAAAGTCGATGATTTGTTTCTGTATCTTTTTTCACTTTTTGGAAATACAAGATATATATGGAAGCATACATTTTCATTTAAAAAATCTATAATTTATGATTCGCTATGAATCTTTTTCAAGGAGATGAATTCTAAGCAATACTTATCGCGATGCAAATCTTTCCCTTCTCACGAGAAACGAATGAAAATCGAAATTTACGCTAGCGATTGGACCATTGAGAAAAGCTGGCGGGGAAAGCTGGTGACAGGGCATTCTCCTCAAGAGACCCGTTCTAAAAAAGATTCCGGGTTAAATCTTAATAAAAGGTGCGGGAAAGGCTCTGAAGGGAATGGATTGCTTTTTTTTATTTCCTCTGTTCCCGCCCTGCGAATTTGCTCCGTCGAATGTTCCCTCGGATAATTCCCTTGTCTCATTGCGCGGGAGTTTGGTGAAATAAAATCAAATCGAGATATCGAAAGGGGAACGACCGACCTCGATTCGTATCGCAATGGAGGAGGAGGAGTAGGGGTAATAGGGGAAGCGGTAAGGGAAATAATACGATCTTCAGAATTTTTTAAGTCGTGAATCACTCCATCTTCGGGATAACCACCTTCGGGATAAAACCATCACGCTCCGAACGAGTTCCAACTCTGAAACTTTTAACGCCCATAACTTCTGGATTCTCCATCTCGATAACATTCGATTCGATAGTTTCGATGGATCGAAATTTTTGTTCTTATCGAAATGTTCGCTGCAAATTGCGCTTTTATTCCTTTTCATACTTTCCTTTCAAATCGGAGAGCTCTAAAAAGGTATCAATTTCACGCGAAACAAATCCAAGTCCGTCGTCTTTGGAATTATACCCGTCGAGTCGAAAATTTTTAGCTCTAGAATCGCGAGAATAAATTGGATCGTGAAAGGAATTAATTCTTTTGTGTTTTCGGTCCGAGAGATCATTCCTCTTTCCAGCGAAAAATTGAAATATTCTTTCGCTTCTCAATGCAGCCATGTGGATTATTCCAATTTGCCTCAATTTCTTTTTCGTTTGGCTGTTTAAATTGATGAAACTACGGTAGATCCAACGCTTATTGACCTATATGTGAAGGGCGTAAACTGTTAAAATGAAACCTTTTTAAGCTATTTGGAATTTGAATGGGAATGGATTCTGTGAACGTGAAAGGAATATTTATATACAGAGATGGAATGTTTTCAGTGATGAATAGTAAGCATTCTTCGGAGTTTTTCCAGAGCAATATTCCGAATATTTTATCATTCTTACAATACGGCCCAAATTGTGAAGCTATTCAAAATATCTTGCAGTTGAAATTACACTTGGAAAGTTAGGCATTTATCTTTATTTCTGGCTCCAGTAAACAGTTCTAGTTGATTTAATTCATAGATTACAGTTGATATACTATGATAGGTATGGTGTTCATTTTGAACAACTCTGTGGATTCCATATTTTAATTTCTTAAATAAATGTTTACTGCACTAATTTCATCATTCAAATTTTAAGAAAAAATTGTTTTATAATTTACGTTTATTTGTTAGTTGACTGATCTTAAACCAATCTCATCAACCAATCTATCCCAGATATATAATATCAGAATACAAGCAGCGCATTCTAATCTTGCATCCTGAATAGTCCTCTGATTCGTATTGTATCTACATCAAGACAGCTGTCGCATATCTGTGATTTATAAACGTGACCTTTTTTCGAGCATAGGACTCATATCTCCTATTCAAAGAGATATGAAATTCAGTTGCGATCCTCCTAAATATTTGCACAGCAAACAATACAACGTCAAAGGATATATATAGAAGAGCAATAGAGATATGTCTCTTCACGAGCGATATTAAGGTAGTTATGATATCTCAACTGAGCCATACCCATAGTCGAGATTCGCAAATATTTTCGAAACATCTCTTTTCCTTTCGCATATGCCGAAATTCTGTTTGTATTTATAGGAAAATATCTCCGTTCGAAAGCTTGCGAAAACATTTCGACTGAATTTTATGTGCAATGGGAAAGTTTGAGAGGAGAGAAGGATATTTAAGAGATCCAGGATCATATTCTCTTCGCGTGGAATCAGGTTGGCAAAAAGTCCCAGTTCTAATTTCTGTGGAATTTTGCAGTCGATGGAACGAGCGGTAATGGTAGAGTCTCCAGCAATCGATAAATGGGATGCATAAATCCCTTTTTGTCGCTGTTGCAACGGAAACATAACGCAACAGTGTGGATGTTCTCTAACATCGAAAACCCATTTCTGAAAACTTTAAGGCCACGTATTTGACAGTGAAGCCTATCTGAAACTCATTTCACTGTTCCAATAACTTAAAAAAATCGTGACCATTGTGTATCCACTCTAAAAATTACTACATCTGATTTCATTGGGGAAACAACTTATTTAGTATGTTAATAAAATAGATCGCGATTCATCTTAGCCTTGTTTCGTCCTCTAATACGGAACTCGAACCTATTCCTTATGTCATCTACCTTTTAAGCTTTCTTCAGCGAATTTTCCGACCAAAGCGTTTACTTTAATCCTCTCCCAAGTTTTCGAGTGACTTACTAGTTTCAAACTCCCTAAGCGCACCCAATCCACCATCTAGTCCCGCGACTTTTTCGAAGTTCAATTTCATTAGTGTAACGTATGATGTTTTTCGTACTGGATTAGCAGTGATCGAGTGGGTGAAGCATGCGTAGTCTAAGCTAAGTATTATTATATTGCTTTCTATTAATTCCTTCTATTAGTACAATGATCAAAGGCAGCTGTAATAGCTGTAATTAGAGCTGTTAGAAGAAAATAGTTACAAATAATTGAATTGCTTATTTGAAAGCAGTGATAGTCTAAGTTCTCAATTTGTCAGTTTCCTGCATTCTTTAAAAACTGTGTAAGTTACTGTTTGTATGAAATAAATAGATAAACTGTTCTTTAGCTAATTCATCTCCAAGATGATACAGTGACTATACGGATCCTTTAACTAGAATACAAATAAAATCAAGTGAATTCAACTTTTACGAAGATTTTCCTCCAACATTTCTTTCGAATCTACTTTTTCATATTCGTTACCTTCAGATTCATTTTGAGTACGCAGAGATATAATTGATGATACGTTTACTTTATGTTTATTTCTCCCTTAAAATATTTAATTCGATATTTTAAGAGATTTAAGCACCATTCATTTCTCTTCCATTTATATTTCCTTCTATTCCTTTCTATATCAGCACATTTTATATTAAACCGTGACCCTTCTTTCTACTAATCAGTGATAGCCATCCCGACCTACCTTAAAGCGAAAGAATTACGTGAGACAATTGAATCGATGCAATGGAGGCAATTGGCGTTATAACGACGCAAGGGGTTGTCGCAATCTTATCGTTCGAATGGCGGAGGAAGGGAACCCCATTTCGAGTCGTTTGTCTCCCGTCAGCCGCAGACGTCAGTAGCAGATCATCCCTCGGAAGGTCGCGGAATTAATTACCGCATCATCTCCCGAAAGTAATTGGAACCTAATGAACGTCGTATTTTAAAATTAATAACGCGGGCAGTTGACGCACAAGGACAGAGTTTCTGGGGAAGGCGACCATAAATTATAGCACGCTTTCCCAAAGGTTTGTAATGCGAGAGGAGTGGAAAAGATTTTTTTAAAGGGTTCGATGATTTAAGGCAAAGAAACGATTAATTTCATCAACATTCTTCGCTTTTGAATTATTTGTTTATTTTGTGAATATTTTTGCAGAATTGTGTAATAAAAGTAATGTATCCTTGGATATGTTGTTGTGAAGATGCTCTCAAAAATTCTTATGAGAAAAATGTTTAACAAGTACGCCTTCCGGAAAATTTCGGCGTTTTTTGTGATGTAAGTTTCGTGATGTGAACGATAAAAGTTTTAAAGCGAATTTTTACTTCACATTATTTTATAAGTGATTGCTAATCCTGGAATTAAAATAGCGTCTGGTATTTTAAAAGTACGTTAGAAAAGATCTTATCGTATTTATAAAGTTGATTATATTCTATATTTGACTAGCATTTGAAGAATTTTTACGTTAGAATAATACATTTTTCGACTTTAAACTCAGTGTTTGGTTCTTAGCTTTAATTTATAGTTGAGTCTAAACTTATAATGGGAATTTTTAAGAGCTTGAACATATGCTGTCATAAAGAGATAAAGCCAGCTTTTTAAAGAAGAAAGAGTTGTTCAGTTTCGTATAACATTAAGCCTGAGATTCATATAATTAAATTATATATAAATTCATATAATTAAACTTTCAAGAAAAAAAGAAGAATATTTATAACCTTTAAATAACCTTTTAGTTTGTATAAACTGATTAAGAGGTAGCGTCTTCTAAACCCATCGTCTTATTGGTAATACTTACTTATCTCCTTATTCTTGGTCTAAATTCGTTCAACCCCTGAATTAAATTGAGCGAAACGGTGCAAAATCAGATATTCGTGCAACATCTGCAACCCTTCCCTAAGATTGAAACTCTCTAAATATCTCTTGTTCGGCTCCACCTTTGTTTTTACAAGTGGATGGCAATCTAATAAGCGATACGTTTACCCCTGATTTGCCACCGCTCCGGAAGGCGTACCCAAATCCAATAAGTGAAACTGACAGAAGACGCGAGCCATTTCGCGAGAAGCACCAAAGACTTTCAAGTGGGAGAACGTATGGGGTTGACGGCAGAGAGGGCTCGTTTATCCTCAACTATATTGGACCAACAAAGACTTCCCTCAAGGGGCCCTTAATCACTCTTAGGTGGGGGCAGAAATTGGTACCGCAAGGTAATATGGCCCGAAAGGGTCAGGGTGGCTCCATCTACCTCAACCATTAAGAGGCAATTTGATGAGCCCATCTTCTGGAATACTGTTTCCCGCAAAAGGGATAATTTTGAGAAAACCAGAAGGACCTGCGAAAAATTGAAGATAATGGCTTAAGGATCGAAATGTCTTGGGTCCTTTAGCCCCGAAGAAATTCTCTGAGAAATAGGATCTTTAATATCATTTTGGTTACGAAATTAGGTGTCCAAATACTTTGATCTTACGGTTCACTAATATCTCGCGTATAAACTGCTGTTTTAATCAGTTATCTCAATTCACTTAGTTTATAAATCTTTTATATTAGGTGTTTTTCTTCCATGAAACCTCGGAAAGATGTTACATCAAATTATAATTTAATGTTAAGCTAAAGTGAGGTTTGCATTTTTAGATAAGATATCATAAACTAGATCGTGAGGATTTGTGATGTAATAAAAATTATTTTCCAGCAGGATGATTTATGGAGAGTATTGCTTAACTGCACAATATTATTTTATAACTTAATGTTTAGAGAAAATAATTTTCGAGTAATGACTTCCGATTTTTTTACTTATTAATCTCTAAAATCTAAATTATAAGTTGATATTTATATTCTTTTTAACGATTAAGATTTAAGTAAAAATAAAAATACGGTTTCATGATACTTGGTACGATACATTCGCTGCTTTGCAGTCCTCGGTTGTTTTAAATAACATTTTCAATAAGCAAAAAGTTCCTTTCATCCCGAATTCATTTATCCAATTTATGTTTTGTGAGTGATTATTCAAATGTAAAACCAATACATTGTTTTGTTATAATATCAAAGAAAAATTAATTTACACGAGCATCACCGACGTATATAATTTATTTTCCCGTTATACATTCTTCATTATACAATTCATGCTTTTTCTCCGATAATCTATACATGTGGCTACCGACAGCAGCTGTGAGCTTTTATTGTGAAATCGTTTTTAAATGGAATTAACGATGTGAATTGAAATTTAAATCGAAACCAGAGCTTCGATATTGGCATTTTTCTTTTAGATTGTTAATGCAAATATTTTTAAAATATGCGCATTTCAAATAACCTAAGCGCAAAAATGTAATATTCCGTATAGTATTATTCACGTTGAGTGGTTTATTGAAAGTCGATGGCTTTGAAAATGAATCAGAAGCGCTCCTAAGTTAACTTTTGGGAATATTTGTTTTTCTAAAGCAGTAGTTTTAGAAGAGGAAAAACTAGTTCCCCTTTAAATATAAAAATTTTTTACGTACACTTTAAAATAGTTACTGAGAACTACCGAGTTTTCTCTAATTAGTAAATTTAATGCATAAAGTGATTCGTTTTTCATTTACTGAACGAGCTTACAAATATTTCATATGTAATCTCTTCAAACCCCATATTTGCATTTCTCGTTTTGAATACCAAACCGCAGTTAAAATTAAAGACCGAGCTTCCATGCAAGGGAAACCGTTGCTCACCGGAGACTTAATACAGTTCGCGAAACACCACTTTAATGCGTCCTTGTAGAGCATTGCAAGTACTTCAGTCCATTAGTGAGAGGGTATTTGGAAAGTTTACTCGGTTAAGGTACACACATTTGGGATGATGGATGAAGGTTGGCGAGTTTGGCTGGACTTTGCGGAAGGAAACGTTCCTAAGGTTCAGTTGATTTGACACCGTTACGTTGACCGGAAATATAGTGAAAATATTTAAGACTTCACAAATTTTTTCATCCCAAAGCAGGGTTTTCCCGTGTTGTGTAGATATACATACATGTATGTTAAGGTAGGCATGCCATCATAACCCAAGTGCAATGTGTGTAACATAACTTACGGGGGTTTCCCATTTCTGCTATTGTTTGAGGTGGACTGCAAATTTTTATTAATGATTTAACTTTTACTTGCTTTAAACAACGTATTTTAAATAAACTAAATAAATATAAACTAAAATAATTATATTAAAGGAGATTTTCTCTCATTTATTACCGATAACTTCACGGATCTGCTTACCCTAACTTAGAAATCAATATTTGTTTCTACGTGTACCTCTGCTCAGTTTTTCCACGAGAGATACTATTTAAAATTATTAATGAATACATTATGGATTTTTGCCACTAATAATACAGAAGCCTTGTAACATTATATAAAGAGTTCGTCGAATAAGAGAGAGTTTCTTGTTTTAGATGCTGAAAAACTCCTTTTCAACTTGTCATCATCATATTTCTGAAGGTATTTAGATCGTGACTTAAGAGCATCCAAAATATAATTATTTAAATTCGGCGAAATTTCAACGTCGAAAGGGTTTTTCGTGGAATTGAGTCTTGAATCCTGTATAACTTTAAGACTATTAGGGAGCAGAGATTAAAGAAGGAATGAAAATATCGTTATAAAAACGAGATATCTCTCGGTAGGAATTGGGTCAAGGGAAGAAGAAGCCGGAGGAGATTGGATGTCTGGTTGGTTCCAAGAAAGAGAGAGGAAAATAATCGAGAAAAATCTTGTTAGTTAAAGAATATCCTTCCTGTTACGAGAAATCTTATTCCAATCTCCGAATTCGTTCGTGCATTATCCTTCCAGTACTCGGTGACGTTTAAAAAAGTGTTTCGATATAACTTAGTCTTGCGAATAAGATGCTGTACGTTATCAGAGATATTCATTCAAAGACATCTTAACAAATGTAATTCTCTGTTACTTAGATGAAACGATGTCATTTATCTCAATGTATTTACTCTAAATATTTCAATTATGCGAAGTTTGTAAACTCTTACGGGTGAATTAAAAATGATTAACATTTGAGGTGATTGTTATTCCAAATAGATTTATTCCAAATTATGTTAAGTTAACTGTTAAGTAAATAAAGTAAATAAGGATATTTAAAGTCCGTATTTTTCATAACGATTTTATTAATTCAATATAAATTCCTCGGTTTTAAACACTGAGTAATGAATTCGAATTTGTTAAAATTATTATTTAGATTGTTTTACTCCTAGCATTTCTTTTTTAAACTTGGATATTTTAATCAAAGAATTATATTTTGCATTTAAAGTAAATCTATGTATTCTATGTTTTTTCACGTCAAAGATTCAAGATTAAATTTTAATAGCGTAACATAGATGAGCAAAATAATTGGTGTTTGGAAACTTCAATACAAACGTATAGCAAAATTTCGGTTCTGTTATTTAAAATTGTAGCTGTTATCTTTCTTGGAGATTTCCCTTTTCTGGTCTGTGTTCATAATCTAAGTCTCTTCTTTGTACACAGAGTCGTTTATAAGATAGCAATTGGATGGAAAATTTAATCAAATTTCTCATCTAAAGAAAATTTTCCGTCTGATTAAAATGGATTTAATTTTCTTTTCTCCCGGTAAGACTGCTAAATTTATTCTTTTGTAACCACAAAAGAATTTCAAACATTTGCCTTATTATTTTAGAACATGGGTACTGATGTGTGTACCGTCTCTCTTTCCTAGTATTCTTAGGATACCCTTTGAGAATTTCTTTTACTTCACTAAGAACTCCTTCTTTCATCTTAAATTGGAAGGAGAAACAGTAGTCCCACAAAGGGCACATACCGGCCTTTGTATGAATGGAGGAATAGAGATTTTCCTCTAATTACATCCCAAAATGCTTTTTTGAACCAAATTTACAACGTTAAGCATTCATAAACAATTTTGAGAAATTCTCATTGCATGTGAGATCCCATTTCTGTTTCATTTATGTATCTGTAAATGATATCTGATATTATACGTAATTTTTTACGGAAATATTCAGTATTTTTCCTGGAAATATTTAGATTTATGATTGATTTGATTGATAATAACTATATTCCTTATTCAAACATTATACTAGAGATTGAAAATTTTTCAGTATTAAAACAATTGTATTTTAAACTGTTAAACTGTATTTAAATATAAAAATTTAACTGTAAATGTTAAACTCTACTTCGTCTTGAAAGGCACTTTTTTCCGAAAGACAGATTTTTTGTCTCTCGAACAATTTTGAAAGCGATTCGTCCATTTCGTTGTCGGTATATAAATTCAAGTCTCAAGTGGCCGCGAAACAGATTCCGCACTGGATTTTACGTGCAGTTCATTAACATCGTTGTTTATATCCATTCCACGAATAATCTAGGGTCTCAGATATCCCCTCAAAACAGCAACGAATAGTCTCGTGTTGTCTATAAATTAGAGGGGCTTTCCAAATACCGGCATATTCTTCTCTTGAGGCATTTTATATCGTGCAATCTTGGGCGCACATGTCGCAAAATTTCCACAGACTAAGGGCATTAATTATAATTAACGGCTTTAACAACTCGGAAAGTTCAAGTTGGGCGAAAAATTCCGCACTTCATCAGAAATTCGAGATTTCTGAAGCCTCCGTATCCTACCCCATTAAATTACCGACAGACCCCCGACGGCGCAGAGCTTGGAAATTATGCCGTTTATCCCTTCTAAATTATTTCTAGAGGAACGCCCCCGTCCACGAGACTGTGTATGGGCGCTAATTATTCTCAAGCTTTTTTCCTTTCGAGGGAATGTAGCGAGAGGTAGATCGTCAAAAAGGTTTTTTTTGCGAAAATATTTTCCGGAGAGCATCGCTTAAGTCTATCGGGTGTCAATAATTTAGCGAATCGATTCAGGAAGGGTTAAGCGGGTGGATTTTTGGAACGGAGGAAAGAGGTGGTGAATTATTGCATGGAAAAGGAACCACCAAATGAGAAGGGAAGGAAGGATTCTGAGGATGTATGTGAGGAAATTAGTATTCAAACGCTGAGTGTGCAGTTAAAGGAAAAGGTTGTTGAGGCCTTTTTCGGATGTTTTTTTTCCTTTACGGTCCAACATGTGTGCTTTGAATGTATCCTTCCCCAGGTTAATTTGTATTGTGTACCAAAACCAAGTAGAATTTTGTAGATTGCTTTTTCGGTAGTTATTTGGGGTTGTATTCTTTTATGTTATCAAACTAAATGGCGATTAGAGTTTAATCTGATATTAAGTATCAGGATCTATGATTAAAATTGTTTATATGAAAAGATGTTTTGTTTCAAAGATGTCTCATACTACGAAATAATGATTGCTGTGGTTCATTAATATGACATTCATCTATTAATTGATGTCCTTTCTAATGCTAATATCTTCTTATTCGCGTTTTAATCCTAGTTTATCAATATTGAAGTTTCATTACCAAATGTAGTTGGTGTTTGGAATATTATAAAAAAAGAAAGATTGTGAAATGTCTTGAACGATATACTGCTGGTAAAATAGACTTGGGAAATGTCCCTTATTGAATCGGTCACCATTTCTCGTAAAAATCGTAAATATTTAGTTAAAAATCGATTTTAAATAAACAGTATTTGAATATTGAATTTCCGAGGAATTTATACGTCAAATGCATCTTCGAATGCAATCAATTCAAATGCTGATAGTCTTTCGTCGATATCATCATATCAAATGACTCTTTTGACAGAGTCATAAATGACACGATTTGATTCCGTGGTGACGGTTTATATTTCAATTTCCTGAGCATAAAAATCATTTCCATTTCGAAATCCGGATTTCGTTTTATGAATTATTCAAGAGATCAGATTGACAGGTCGTCGGTGAAACGCAGTGGACTTCCCGTGGCACTTCAATAATTCATCGTCGATAATTGCGGATCATAGGATCTGATGGACCAAAATGCTTCTTTTGTATTGAGGCCATAAATAAATAACTAAACTGGTAATGAGGGTTACATCCATGGCTAATGCGTGAGGGATTGAAAATGGAACTCGCTAATCCCGGTAGTTTGTGGATAGCGATAAATGAAGTGGTCCAGCGTTAAAAATTGCGGGATTATTGTTCGATAGTTTGAATTTTATTGATACTTTAGTATTTGCAAAATATTTCTCCTACTTTTCTCAATTATTGTTTCTTTTAATTTTTCCTTTTCTCTTTCATATTGTCTTCTAAACTTATTAGGACGTTAATTATGAGCCCATTACCTCAATATATTCAATTTTTCTTATCTATTGTATTTAGCCAATTGTATTTAGAACCCGGAATCGATTCAATCATCTTCATTACGTATAAGATGATTCGATTTTATATTTGTAAAACAAACATAAACAGCGCTTGTATCTTGTCAAAGATAGAATTTTTTAATTCTGTAATACTAGTATTATTCCAAATCAAAGAGATTTGTACCGTGTGTCTTAATTATTTAATTTTTGAATTGGTGTTTCAATGTTTAGCGGTAAAGTTATCGAATTTAAATACGTAACCCTTTCAAAATTCAACGCATTTAATTTCTTCGTTTATTCGTATCCGTGAGAGATGTGCTTTTAAGATCTCTAAGGCATGAGTAACATTTAACCCAGCTTATACCAACGTATGTTCTCTTTTCGTTGCGCAAAACTTGTCCAATAAGTTTGGACCAATCAGGTTTTCAGAGATTGGAGTCCGCAAAAACAAAGATTGAGGGAATCGGCGGGAGTTTTAAAAATTCTAGGGCTCAATAAGACTTACTTACGGATTAAAGGCTGAAAGAGCTCAGGAGCGGATCGTAAGGAGAAAGGAAATAAATTCCTCTAAGTCGGCATTAAAGTTGTAAACATCCGAGGATATTATGAAAAGAACGGTTCCACGATTTTCTGGCGACGAAGAATTTTTCCGCGGAATAATTTTGCCTCTTTTCAAAGAAGAGCCTTCTGAGGAAATAGGATTCCCCGAGAAATATAAAAAGAGCGGAAGAGAAGAAAGGGTGAAGGGATGGAAAGCAGACGTAAGCCGAAGCGAATTTTATTGTTCGGGATCTTGTTGATGCAACTTAAGCCACGATAATGAGAGATTTTACTATGGATGCTACATTTTCCTGATAAGGGCCTTTTTAGAAGTGAACGGCTAATGGGAAAGAGAACTCCGCTATCAATATTTATGTGCGCTTAATAATTAAAGGTATCGGGTGGAAATAGGTGGGCGCCATATATTTTCCACGAAGGAGCTCCTTGTTATTTAGATCCGTAAACGAAGGCTATCGATTTTCTAGGTTATTATGTGGGATTATGTGGGAGATGCATGAGGGATCCTATTTTCTGTTCGTCTATAGAATAGAAATGGGGAGTTTGTGGTCTTAAGTAAAATATGCGGCCCTTTTAGCAGGAAAATTCTATCTTAACTTTCCTATTCACGAGTAAAATTTTGTTACCCAATTTAATAACTCGACGGAGTGGTTCCAGTTGTGAAAAACCATGGTTTAATCAGCTAATCCATTAAATAATTATTCATATTTTTGATAGTAAGAATTTTATTATTCTCGACTCATACTTTATAAGTATTATGAAGGAGAACCTAATTTAATTTTTAAGTACATTTTCCTGTCTAATTGCATCCAAATTCGCAATAAACCTCACAGTTTATCTTTCCAAGAATTTATTATAGAGACTAAATCTTAATGATAAATTCTTTCTTAATTATAATTAATGTCATGAACTTCATCTAGGATTTATTTAAGCCGCTTTTATTCAAAGTGATGCAAGAAATTACTCGGCGTCTTGTTAGCTTTTTAGGAGGGAAAAAATGTTGCTCCAAATAAATTTGGTGAGTCGAAGAGAACTTATTTTTCAGAAAAATAATATCACTTTGTAAACATCAACGGAACGGAATGAAGATGTTCAATTTACTCATCCAAATAAGAGATCCATGTAAAGTTTACGTAAGAGAGAACTCTTCTCAAAATGAGGTTTTTAATTTTGGAGGTATAATCCCCATATTTTATCTCTTCTTTGTCGGAAAAATGAATCAAAAAAGTTGCAGAATTCACAATCGAGGAAAAAGTGGAAAGTTTTAATTTAATTTGTGTCTTCTTCTTTGGGTTTTGTGTTTCCCTCGAAATCATCTCAAGGCAAACAGGCGATTTTTGACTTCGTTTTGCTGTTTACGAAACGTGGATAAAATTGTGAGGAAAACGTACCATTCGATGAAAGAAATGTAAATCTGTTTGGGGATTGGAAATAACAGAGTTAAATTTTTGAGTTGGAAGTAGAGCGGAATAATTAGAAATTTTTTCGGTTGCCTGAATTTCGGAGTGAGACGAATTGCAATTTTAAATTATGCTGAATGAATTACGCCAATATCGAAGGAGGATTGTGATATTGCTGAAGTGCTGACCAGAACAAAGTACGCTTTTATATATTACGTATAATTCGTCTCATGGATTTGATTTATATGTTAAAAATAAAATTGAACTTTAAGCACTTAAACTTTTATCACAGTGTTCTATCTATTAGAAAAAGGACAATTTTTTCTTATTGTGCATAATATTCGTGTATGTGTAATATTGGGGTTTACGTTATTGGATGCTAATGTAAGACCCTGAATTTAGTGTGGAAAACATGTATAACTCGTAGATATATTCGCGTAACCCGGCGATATATGAGGCAAAGAAAGAATTTTACGAGAAAGAGCTGTTGACGAAGTATTCTTAGAAAGAAAGGTGAAGTATATGAAGTAAAGGAAAATATTTATGCTATGTTTACCCGAGAAATAGCTATGATACTTCCAGTGTTTATAAATACATGTTAGATTAATAAAATCGTTTGTAGAAAATTGCAACTTTAATCGTGTTAAAGTATGTTTCATATTTTCTGTGTCGTTCTTAATTGACCGAACTATTTCTAAATACCCAAATAATATCCGAGCGAAGGCAGTAATCCAAAAGAGCGAATTTTCACTTCCTCCTATTCGTTAAGCTTATAGTGGATGAGAATGTGGTGGATCATCAAAAGTGAGCTCCAAATAGTAATACACAGCTAGGTACAATACAGTAGTGGTGGAGAGGAAGGTTTGAGGGAGTGGATTGAGGAAGGAAACCTCCGCACGCAGAGGACACGATGATCGCCCTTCAGAAGCGATTTATAAAGGTGTGGAGGGAAGATAAACGCATCCTCTCGGCAAAGGAAAGAGAGCCCTTTTATCCTTTCCATACACACTCTTCTATGATGCGTTACACTTCTTCCGAGAGGCACTTTCTTCCTTCCTATTCTATACACACGAGTTCCTTAAATATCTCACTCGTGCAGGTTGGGTTATTTACCGGGCTTCCTTATGTTTTCTTTGTGGGAATCCAATGAACACTTTCTGAATATATAGAGGTAACCCTATTCACATCTAAAGGCTGTTCATGGAATTTCAAGATATCTCATGTTGATGTTAACGATTGTAATAGTAACGAAGTGCAGCACACGAGTTTTTATACATAAATTTTGCTCTTGTTTGTTGTTGAATTATTTGAATTTAGGATCAATATTGATAATCGAATAAATAAAAATACTCAAGCTTGAAAAAATATGCACTAAGAAATTTATTTCGAAATGAGAGATAATTAAAAAAAGATAAACTGAATTGCTGCGCGAAAGATTGGTTACTGTGAAAAAGAAGAGGAAAAAGAAATTTTTGCTCAAATTATTACGTCAATAATCTATGGGAATTTGACAGAAAAAAAAACATAATGAAAAAAGTAGGCAGCTGCATGCAGGCCCCATATTTGGGAAGGAAAAATTAAATTCCGTAGCATTATTCGAGCTAAAATTGCTAAAAAGCAAAGCGAATACGGGGCTGGGAATACTATACGAGCACAATCGTAAATAGTAGAGGTTGAAGAGTTCTTATGCCCGTGAATATATGTGCATTTTCTTTGTTTTTGTACGGTCATGCATTCTACAAATAGTGGGATCTATCGTTTGAAAATTAATTCCCACCCATATATTCAAACCATTACTTCCCATAGCAAGCCCCGGTTTTCTTTATTTACAACCTCATTGTTCCGTTGAACGGGCTCTTAAGGAAAGAGTTAATCTGATTAATCAATAGCACTCATATTTCTTCTCTTTGTTTTGAATTTCATATTTACAGCTCACGCATTTTTACTTCACTTCTGGCAGATTATAATAAAAAAACCGTTAGTGTTTGTCTCACTTCTTCATACGGGTGAATTAATCGTAATTAAGGTAAATCTCTGACTTAATGCGAGGGTAAATATCTTCCTTTTTCAAGAGGTGATAGTGTTTCTTTTACGTTGTTTACTTTTACGTTACGATTTATTTACGTCTTTAAAAACTTTTTATGTATAATGGCATTGTTAAATGTACAATTAATTTCAGATAATATATAAATTAAATTAACTCCTTTATATCCTATTTATAAATATTCGTTTGCTATTAAATAGCTATTTCACGATTTAGTAGTACTTATAATTATACATATTTGAAATGCAACGCTATCTAAATCATTAATACTCTAAGTTTGGAAAAGACAGGATTAATACATTTCAAAATCAACCTCATTAAAGTAGTTCCGTTTTCACCATTCCGCTCACATTCCTTTCTTTCGGAACACAGCGCATTTTTTCGTCATTTTGAAAGTACTAATCGAAATTTCTTATACATCGTTGAGTTTCTATACGAGTAACGTCCCCTTCCCTTTTGTATTCCAACCCTATTTTAGCTCTATAGCTCCCTTTTCCCTCTTGCTAAATAGAGATAAATTGCATGCCAACCTTAAGCGCTACGCCAGCGGTGTACCAAGGGATGCTGCTTCACTTATTCTTCAAGTCATCCTCCCCTTGTACATCCTCTCTTCTTTGGGCCGTACGTAATTGGGAAATTGGTGTTCCGTCCAAAAAGGGTGTTTGTTTTTGAAGGGGTTATGCTTCCCATTGCATTACAGATACGTACGTTGCAGACTCACGTGTGTCTGCGTTGGACCAAATTCTTAGATAGAGTCCCATTTTAGGAGATACAAAGTTAAGGCGATGGAATGTGCACGATAATTACGAAGACTGAATCATCCAAAAACGTTTGTTTACTCATCTCTATTATTTTCGCGAAAACTGCTTTTTATAGATTTCATATTCCGTTTTCTTTGTAAAAAAACTCTCATGTTTTATATACTAATACAAATTATATGTAATGTCACATCCAAGATCTTTTGGGTACTTTTACGGTGAACTATATACTTGCTTTTTGTGCATTTTGAAGTCTATATTTGCTATGAGAAACGTATAAAAGCAGGTAATAAAAATAAAATGTAGAAGTACCTATTGCTGTTGATATTCACGGAGAAGATAGCAACTTGATGCTATGATATAAATCTTGCTTTCTAAAGGAAAAAAGTTTACGTTGGACATCTGCGATTTACTTGCTTTAGATAAAACGTTGTTTACCGTAGTTTCTTGGCGTATCAGTTTCCTTTCTTTAGAAACCGTAACGCGAATCGGTTCCTAGAATTCCTATCCTCAGCAGGAATTTCGTTTCTTGGGAAATAGGTCCAGACTATTATTCTCATCGTATCACAATAAAAATGTTAGAGCATCAGTTAAAAAAAACTGTTCCATAGTTCGGTCAGCTACGTGTAGGCGGCGCAGTATCCGCCGGAAGGAAATGACGAAAAGGAAATGTCGTCTTACTTTTACTGGAATTGCAGTAAGAGGATAGCTTCTCCGTTGATTTTAGAGGCCATTTTGTCGGGATTGCAGTGCAGAAATGGGCCGTTTTTGTATGTCTTTGGAAGCCATTCATATTTTCTCCTTCGAAATGAAGCTTCTCTATGAAATTAAATATGCTTCGTAGATTAAATTTCGAAAATGTTTTCTCGGAAAAAACGCGCACGTATTCAAGTTCAAGCACGTCCCTGAATTTTTCTCATGTGCATTTTCCGTTCGAGAATTTAATTTGATTCGAAATGAAATTCGAGCGCCCGTTCATTTCATCGTCATTTTTCATATGAGGAAATTGGCTCTTCTCCGATTAACTTTAAACGAATTCCTGAAATTTTCCTTTATTTTTATTTACTAGTTGAATACGTTTATAAGAATGTTCCTTTCGATATTGGTATTCAATTGTGCAACACATAAATTTAAGTTTACGTATTCTGTTTTCCAATTTATAAAAGAATCAGAAGAGCTGATTAACCTCGTGCCTTGCTTCATATATTTCAATTTCAAATTAAATGCTTTTGATTCTTATATTGGTTGTTTTAGTCATTCTCTTTAAAGTTATTTCTTAAAACGCCATTCTCAAACTATTCAGCAGTAAAACTGAAAAATTTAAGTCTTAATCTCCCAAACTTTTTATTTTACTGACGTATATTACTAATGTTTGATTGTTAAATATATTCTGCGACCCTGAAAATTAGTATTATTTTGAAATTCATCGGAATGTATCGAGCGCAAATTTCTTTCGCAATATTATAAAACAAAAATAATTCGAAAAAACTTTCTTGGGTGTGTTTTTGTTGGAATTCTGCAAAGTTTCCAAAGTGACAAAAGTAAAAAAATCAGTGCTTGATTATTCGCGGGCTTTCGAGGAAAATCTTAGAATGATATAATATCTTTACAGATTCACTTACACCAGATTGGCGATTTTTCATTCATAAGATGTAAAAGTTGTACTCCACGTACTAAAGGCAACACAACCGTTATCCATTAGCGATGACAGCGTCGTGAAACTACTTCCAGAAGAAAACAAATGTGACCCCTCCACTATATGGCTCAAGTTCTGACGAAACTTTGACGGTGAATGGAAGAGTGAGAGAAAAATCTCGGAGCAAAAACGTGCAGAAAATAATATAATTTCTTTGAAATAAATTTGGATGATATTCTATGAACAGAAGCGTCTAGTTGGAGGGAGGAAAAGTAATCTAGGTGGTGATAACCCAAGGATAAATTATGGAAGGTGTTCAGCACAGAAATGTCTGGTAAATGAAAGCCTTCTCAAACTTTAAGAGTGTGATATGTCCTTTCCAAAAAGGACTTTGGTTTGAATTTATATGACGTATTATTGGGTACGTGACTAATCGACCTTAGCGATTCTATCTTTTCCTCCCAATTTAATTTCAGCTGATCTGATTTTATATTGGATGTTCGTTGCTGGTTAAATATTTTAGTATTTTAAATTCACAAATTAAACCATTTTTAATGAAAATACTTATCCTTCCCATTTTCCTGTTTGTTGTGATCTAAAGTAATTAAATCAATAAAAGGTATATTTTTATAGCTCAATCTCAAAATTTATTTACATAATCTATTTTCGATACTAAAGCAATTTTTGTGATCAGTAGTAGTTGAAATTTGTATGATATTCTCAGAAATGTACGCGTTACTTTCTAAAGCTGATTAAAGAAAGGTATTTATTTACAACTCATTGTTTATTTGAGCTAAATATATATTTAATCATATCAAAATTGAGCTCATGGATACTGTACGTCAAATTGGTTGGATATCATCCTATAATGATATGCATTACGGACGCCAAGGATATTGGATTGCCTCAATTTCCCATCCTTGTCAAAGTCGGGACTTAATTGCTTTAACTTGTGATTACTGTCGTGGTTTCTAGGTCAAGTTTCCGTGACTTTGTCCAATCTGCGTGCGGTCTGTCGTCACTTGCTCAATTATCAAAAGGTATGCGCAATTACGCTCCTCCACTTCTAATGCTATAAGAGCTTAACTGCACCAAGATTACAGTGATTCCAGTAGTAAATATCCTCAGTGGACACGTGTAAAGAGACGCCCGGCATTGCGTTCGGAACCATTCTGTAAGTTGTCGGCGTCCTGAACTGCACTTTGAGAGAGCTATTTCGTTTTAGTGCATCTAGTTTCAACGTTATAGTGAAGGAGGTTATTCGCAGTATGTGTGATATGTTAATGTTTTATAATAGAATGCGTCTAGTCTGTTTTATTTTTCATAGTTTTGATCCAAAACTTTGTCTACTTCATTCCTGTAGAGGAAATTATTCTGCAAAAGTTTTACTGGTAGTTAGAAATGTTTGAACCATTTCTTTAAATAGCTTTTATTAATATTAATTATTGCTGTGATTTTTTATTGGATAGGAGATAAAATTTTTATCAGTAGTCACATTTATATCCTATTTTTTCTATACGTTTGAACGACCTTGTTGCATTACACCATTGAATCGAATTTTGAACTTTGAGGTTAACTTGACAATATTCATGAAGCAATCATATGTACTCAATTTTTTCTTTTGATAACCACTTTCGTATTTATCCATTTTTTGCAATTTCGTAAATTCGCCCGAAATAAAGACATTAATTATTATTATCTTTTTTGAAACGATTGATAATTCTATCGATATTTTATGTTAGTGTTATATACTATGTATTTTACTCATAAATACGATTATAAATAACTATATCTTGATAAATGTCAAGATAAATATATCTTGTCTATCTATAACTATGTTGATGACTTCTAATGTGGAATTAATCTTCTATTGTAGATAGTAGGACGCATTAGAGAGATTATTCCGTATAATATAAAGTGTAGCGTCAGATGTGTTCACACCATAATTTAATTTATGATAGTGATGGAATTAAATTAAGAAGCTTTTCGTAACATGCACTCTTCTTGATGAATATCTTTTAAGTAGCACAGACATGACCAACTAGTTTTATAAAAGTAATCCTAAAAAAAATGGAAGTTTGAGATTATACCTTTACGATCCGCTCACAGCCAGTTAGGGAGTGAGCTTGAATTTTTTCGCATCGAACAAAAGTTAGGAATTCCTCGAACGACACGAAATTTGAGTACTTTTCCAAGAACATGAGAATGTGTGTCATTCCGACAAAAAAATATCCGATCCCTTACGGTGGAATTTACCACTGGGTTAACTTCTCCGCTAACATCGTCCATTAGTCGGGAGCTGTTCATGAAACGAACAGCGTCCCTAATCCATCGGTTAGAGAACCTTTCTTCACCCCCTCAATAATGGATGTAGAGAGTAGTCCCTCGAAACTGTCCTCAATGGCTGTTAATCTCCAGCCCTTTTTCACACAAATCAAACTGAAAAAAGAGCACTCCGCGAACCGAATTTCCAAACAGTTTGCTTCAAATTGTTCGTCGCCATTTGGTGAAAGTCTCCTCTACGCTTGAGGATCCTCTCCAAAAGTGGAGAAGAGGTCCACAAGGTCGGCTGATGAGATATCTTTTATCTGATCATCTCTCGCCCTTTTCAGCTTTTTATGGGCTTTCAGATTTTTGTCTGGCGCTTTTATTTTACACCCTCTCAATGCCAAACAATTGTATGGTGAGATAAGTTAACCATCTTGAAGATAGTAATTTCTGTGACCTTTATAGTCACGTGCTGTTTAACGCGTCCCGTTTTGAAGATAGCGTGGGCACAATGGCGAATTTGGTCAGATGCGTCAGAACAATTATTCTGATTTTGTCTAGAATTAGGAGATGTAATTTCAGGGTTAACTAAGAATGAAACAAGAGGATAAGTGAAGATATTGATCATCCTCTTTGCAATGGTATTTTTCTGTGGTGATTTTAATGAATGAGTTGTATTTATTTGCTATATTTATTTATTTAATTATTATTACTCTGTTTGTGACTTATTGTGGAGGATTATCTGATTTAGTTTTAGTGGAAATATTATGTGTATATCCTGCAGAATGATGGAACCAACTTTACCATTACCACAGCGGTACCATTCATCGGTAGAGTCCTCAATAAAGACACACATTAGTTAAAGAATGGAATAAATGCTTCAGCAAAGGTATGTTGCAGAAGAAAATGGTTTTCCTAAATAAGTGCGAGGAGAAAAGATCGTTTTTTTTACATAAAAATCTGATATTCTGACTAGGTTAATATATTTTGTTTTGTTTATAAAAACCTAAATATTATAGTAAATAATATTAAAATTCTTCTTGATTTATGTCGAACTAAAGGATCAATAAACCGTTTTCTATTGTACCTACAGAAATTTATTTAGTATCGTTCTTCTGAAATATACATTTCAATCAACAATAATTATTCTCGATTTTTCATCATGAATTCTCGTTATCGGGCGAAAGATCTGAACTCAATGGAATTGAACCGAGTTCTTTAGAAGTATTACTCCCAGCATTCATCCATTAGAATATATTTTCAAGTCCTCCCAACCTACGAACCCACTCCAGTTTTGATTGTGTCACTCATTTCTAAGCCATCCGAATCATTATAGTTATGTAAGATGAGTGTCCCGCTTCTGAAATGATTGGAACGTCCATCACGATGGCGACAACAGTTGTAACAATGGAAGTTGAAAGTTCCGACCGTGACTTATTCGAGAAGGTCTGCTAATTTGGGGACCATTAATGGACTTGTCCCATTTCCCGGATGCCATCGTGCATCAGAAAAATACAGAGGTCGTTGTACGTTCCAGGTGGAAAACTTCCGGATCAGACAGGAAGTGTGGGAAAGATAGGATCACGTGAATGTATGTTCATTTTGCGAAACGCGCTAATCCGAGATCATGCCGATCTTCATTTTCCTATCAACCCGAGTTGCATGTGTATTAACGATGATTAACGCGATCCCTTTACGCTCGCATCACGAAAGATTAATCCAACCATCCTTGACTCTTGGAAATGTCTGTTGATAATTCGATGATAATTGAGGTCAAATATGAAAAATGTCTATTTCATTGTACTGTTGCTTATTTTGATTTCCGTTCGTTTTTTTTCGTCAAAACTGTAGGATTTTATTCACGAATTATCTTGGAATTTTTTAATGTAAAAGTTACCCTTTTGCGTTTGTAATTAATAACCTTACATTAATTAATTCTCTGAAAATTTAATATATAGTGAATATGAGTTGTATTTCGCAGAATTTTTTCTTAATGTTATCGCGAAAAGTCTTGAGGTTGCCCAATATTTCTTGAAGATTGTGGTTACCTGCATATATCCTGCTTCTTATGCAACCCGAAGTTCACTTTCTCATCGTAGCTTGATTGAGATGTTATGAAACTTTTGTGATATCTTATATCGATGCAACACCTCACCTACCCTTACGCTTATGGGTTTAAATTTTTATTTATATAATTGAATTACTTATAACTTATATTTATATAAAATGTTGTCTTCAGTGCTAATATTAATGTATTTTTCTTTTATTTCCAGGTTAGTATTCTGAATTCTTCTCCAATATATTTCCCGGTAATATTGGTGAGTGATTTACCTTGAATTCCTCAAGACTCGACCTAGATTTTTTGAATTCCGAAATGAGCATAAGAGTACAGTATATCTTTAATATGATGCTTAAATTCTATATTATAGCTGCTGATAGTATGTAAATTAATACTTTATATATATAAACTTAAATTATTTTTTGTTCAAAATATATCAATATATTTATTTCTTTAGTATAACAGGTTTGCTTTATAACAAGTATAGAAACTATGTTATTTATTTACTTTTTCAGAAGATTTTTTACATATTTTTATCCTTTCAGAATTATTTCATATTATTATATTCGTATTAAATTCATACTCATTTACTTTACATTTAATTTCAATATCATATGGAATTTGAATGTTTAAAATAAAATTGTATATTCCTTAAATTAGCATAACTATCCCTTAGCAATCGAATTCATTACTTTGAGTTAGATAGCCTCTTATTTGAAATAGCAGTTAGTTTGAAGTGTTTAAATTATTCTCATTTCTTATTTTCTTTTCGATGGGTAGTTTTTCTGATAAACTTCTATTTTTTCGTGACATAGTTATCAGACCTTGATTTTGCGATATTGTACTCGATAAAGTAACTTCCCTTTTCAAGAATAGGATGTGCATTAATATTCGAAGTCTTTGCATTCTCTTTCTAAGTTCCTTTTTTCCTTGACCGCCTTAATCGCGGATGCAAGAAACGTTCCAGAAAAATTCGATGCATTTCTCTTCGCGTGATAATCGCCCGTCTTCGCGCTAATTGGTTCTTTCTCCGGTAGAGGGATTTTTTGCGGACTTTCGCGGATTAATTCGGGTCAAAGTGAACCGATCCAGAAGATTATGGGCCTTCATTATTTCGCCTCAAGTTCGTAACGGATGGGGAATCATGGAGATAAGGCGTTCTCCTTGACTTTCTTTTGTTATTTTTTGGTGGATTCGGGCGGTAAAAGGAGCACCCATCCTGTTTCCGAGTGAAAGAGAATGACTACAATTAGCAATTTTTTGGGGTGCTGTATACAATAGATGAATGTACCTTTTTTTAAGATGAGTCCTTGTATTCAAGATAAGTAATTAAGGTCAAAGGAACGGGAACCCTATACGTTACCCTTTATTTTATAATACTTTTTTAAGGGACTTTCAATCCCTGAAAATTACGCTCTTCGGTTATGTAATATTAAGGTCTATTGATTAATGAATGAAAAGATTAAATACACTATATATCATTTTAGTCAACAATTTATTTAACAATAAAATTTCTTGAAGAATCTAATGGTATCAACATTGCTTTATGTTTCTTCATAATATTTAATTCGAATAATAAGTGTTAGTTAATATACTGAATTTATGATTTTTTAGAATAATCTTACTTCTTTATTCAAAGTTCCATTTTCCTTAAAATCGAAAGGAAGAGCTTTATAATAAATTAAAAAGAATTACTTATTTTATAAACTCTGTCTCTGTAACGTTTTTCCTTTATACAAAGGGGACGATCTTCTCTTTCAAATGAAATACCCGTTCACAGGTGTTGTTGATTCAAAGAACAAGTGCTTGGGAAAGCATATCGTAAATGAATTTTCATTTCCCTCGATTTGTTTGTCGGATGGAGGAATTTTAATAGCCGGAAAGTCTTTGAAATGTGTGTACATTGACGGTAGAATTCTTTTTATACATTCAGAAAGGAACTTATTTATAGAACTACCTGTTAAAAATGTTTATTTACACGAGATAAAAATCTAAAAAGATCACAAATTTTTAGATGATATTAGGAACACAGGAGAATGTTTAACTTTAAAATATCTTTAAAAAATAAAACGAAGATTTAATTTTCGTCATTCAATGCCTTATTTATTTTTACTGAACTTAGTTTAAATTTTAATATGCTTTATATGTTTCCTTTTATACATTATATTATAAAGGTTTCTCAGTTGCTCCTTACGTTTTTCATTCCTTGGTTCATTTCCAATTTTAAAATCCTTCCATTTAAAACATAATATTAATTTAACGAAATAGATAAAATATTTTTAACTTATAAAAACTGAATATCCCTTTGTACAAGACGATTTATGATGTCCTTCCTAATAAATCTTAACTGCTATCATAAGCACTTTTGACCAAAAAGTAATTTACATCAACTCGTCCCTCTCCGTATATTTTTTTTCGGATAGACTCAATTTTCAATTTCGGCATTTTCCCCTTAAAGTCACGCAACCCTGCATCGCAAGATGGCGGTCATCCAATTTCGCCGACTTTTTCCCTGCCCACGGCAGCGGTGCCCCTGAGCATGAAATTCAGGCCATCTCCTTAGCATCCGGAGCGTGCAACGCTGTTGCATGGCCGGTGCGCATTAGGTAGCGGAAATCAGAAAAGAGGTGCGTTTCCAATTGAAGATGGGAGATAAGGAATAGGATGATGGATGACTGGTGTGGGGGAGTGATTGTGGGTATTTATCGCGATACCATTAAAGGATGACTCGGCTAGATGGGAGATTCTTCCCAGGTCGTGGTTTAATCTGATTTGGAAAGGAATAGGTTCTAGCGAGCAAAATATAAAAGAACACGTGATTTCCTTTGACCTCGATGGAGGTCTATTTATTAGTTTCTTCTCAGTGGAGCAGATAGGCCAATTTGCTTCAAAGATCGTATACAAGTGAAAAATTTCGTATCGAGGGGAAATCACTCAGAATCGAATTTATATTGCCTAACGTGATACATTGATTTTGTAAGAGGAAAATATTGTTTCTTAATAACGTAAAGTTTCTTCATAACAATATCGTTATTTTGTGTGGTTTTATGTCTTTAAGTACGAATGTATATTTTGAATAAGTTATTCAGTTGATCTTTAAGGGAAAAATAATTTCAATGCATTTTATTTGCAGAAATACAACATAAAAGACGAAATTGGAAACAGAATTTTAATAAAAAGTACATATAGTATGTGATGGAATATTTTGTTAATTAAGCATAAAATAAGGGATTTTTTGTCCGTCAATAGCTTTAAGAAATATCTGTATCTGTATATATATAATTAGAAATCAATGTATTATATTGTTTTTATTACAGAATATTATAATATAAATTACGTAATGTTTCATTTATGATCATTGTTGTACTCATGGGAGTTTTACTAAAATTTCCCCAAGCTTGAAAATGTGATTTATACTGTATTTCTTTAAAACGAAACGTAAAACAAAAGGAATTCTAGTGTTGAAATAAATCAATTTTCTCTTTAGTCTAATTCTATTTTATCAATGAAAATGTGATTTCACCTGCGTAGATTCACATCCACGTGTTCAATCCAATTCCTTTTAATATCGAACACATCGATAACCTTGTTTTACGAAATTGAATCGAAAGAGGCGTTGGCGGGAATCGAATCATCTGCTGAAATTTTCCCTATCTTCCGGAAAGACGCCTCGCACCCGGATGCTTTAGAATGAAATCAATCAAGAAGGAATTATGGAAAGAATATCCAAATAGGGAAAAACCCGACAAATAGAGTCGAAATTGAGAGAATTTGATTAACTTCCGGAGAGATACGCGCGATATTTATTTCCGGATGATGTTTGCGAGATAAAAACAGCTGAGACTTATGATTGGCTCTATTGTTGGATAAGAACGAATGAAATAAATGAATTAATGAAAATTTTATGAGGAAATAGATTTCTATTCAGTTGGGATCTGATTTTTATCTTTGCTGAAAAGTTTCAAGTTAATGAGTGATAAAAACATTCGATTTATATTAAAAAACGTAACTAGTATACAAATAAATAATCGATTTTAATCAAGTACACGCGTTTCAGTGTTTTTAAAGGTCTTCTTTATCGTTGAAATATTGTTTCTTTTTATGGAAGCACACATTTTTACGCACATATATCCTTTCGTGTTTGTGGATGCATTGCCCAACTCAGATCCAAATAGCAGGTGGACATTTCTGGTGATGGATGGTGTGCTTCTGCTGGTATTCTCATCACAACCGAATTACCAGAGAGCCACGAAATCAAGATATGTGGCAGACACCGAGACCCTTTGTGACATTGAACTGTATTTGTGCTTTCGAGTTAACTAGTTCCATAAAAATTGCTTCTTCTGATATACTTTAGAATCTTACATAATATCATTATTTCATTAACGATTTATAATGTCTACGATATGCTTAAGTTAAGAATTGTATTTTTCTCATTGTATGTGCTATAAATAGTATAATTAATCCTTCAGAACAAGTTTACTCAACGAAAAATGGTTCATTAAAATATTCTATTGAGTTTAATATATAAACGAGATAGAAGCATACAATGGTTTCAATATACGTGTGATAAATATATGTAAAAATCAATATAATCTATATAATCAATCATATTCATACATATACATTATCAATTAATAATTTTAGATTTACATTTGTAACATTGATTCTTCTCTCGTTATTTTGCTAGTAATTTTTCGTCTTGTTTCAATAGAATGCTTCGTAAATGAAAATCAATGTTTTAGAACGAAAAGGACTTATATCTTCAAATTTTTTCGCCCGCAAAACCATTTTTTTAAGACCTAGATTGCCATTCTCAACCATTTGAAGGATTTCTTATTAAATCGCTTCCATAGCCGATGAGTGCGCTGCAGTAGACAGTTCTTAGGAAGAAAAACGGGGAATCTCTGAAGCACTCACCCAAAATTGCCCTCTTTTTTCCTTCTGAAAATTCGCCGATATATTTCTCTCTTCTATAAAGCTCATTTCTGCGATGTTTTACGGTGCGTGAAGAAGTGGCGGAGCATCGGACGATGTGTTAGAACCTTCAAATCAACGCTTTTCCAGCCGTTTTTAATCGATCTTTAGGTTGAACGAGGAAAATCTTTCTTTGGAGATATACCAAGCAACCATGGTTGCTCGAATCCGCTATCCGTTGATCGTTGTAGATTGGACGAGCGCTAAAAGATTAGCTAAAGCTTTTTTCTTTGTAATTCTTTGATTTCTATTGAACGATTTTTCATGTTGTTCTGAATCATATTGTGCTTTCATCATTTCTTCCTTCTTTTTCTTAATTCGAACGATGGAAAAATACTTATGTTTTATCAGTGAATTATTTTACCAATAATTGATACTTGTGGACAAGTATTTTAGATGATACTTTTTTAATTTTCGGTAGATCAATTTCGTATTTGATATTCATTGATTTGCTGTATTTATCTATATCGAACCCTTAAGTCCCTTTTATTAAGTCTTGTTTCTTTTTCCTTGAGTATTTAAACATCTTCATTAGAACAAGATATGAGAGATAACATCTTCTATAGTTCCTTCAGCAAAATTTAATTAAGTATTAGAAAATAAGATTGATAATTTAAAAAATTACTTTTGTAACGAGAGTACAACTCATGAGTATGAGTATAATGTGTGTATGCGTTACTCATGTGGTACAGTTGCATGTGATGGACGTAAACATGTATTTTCCTCCTCTCTGAGGACTAGCGATAGTGAAATGATGGCAAGATTTAGTAATAAACCGTTTTAAAAAGTAAAAATAAGCCGAGAATAAAATAAAAATTATCAATAAAAGTGTATCTTTTAACAAGATAGGCGAACAGGCCTTTTTACCCGCTAGTTCTAGAAAAATTTCCATGTTAAATAAGGCTTCCGTATTTTTGATCAGCCGCGAGTTAAATATAATTCGTTCGAGCGAAGAAAATCTTATTTTTTTAGTAAAGCGTTGACGTTTATCACCTTATCCTCGGACGAAAAAAGAAACGTGTCTTGAGCGCGAGAGATGGGATTAAAAGTCACCTGCGATGAGAGATAAGCCATCTGGATACATCCTTATCCCCGCCTTCGGTGACGGAGCAAGCACGGCATGGATTAATAATTCCTCGCGGACATTAGTCCATCCGTTCGTTCCTCTCTCCAAAGGCGACTCTAGAGCCCTCTCAGAAGCACATCGAGATCCCAAAAAACCCATCCACTCCGAAGCCGTCATCTGTCGTAATTGGATGGATAAGAAGTCGCTGACGTTACCCTCGAACGATAATCGTGTCCCATAATTCATTTCGGGGGCGAACACGCGCGGGTTTGTTGAAACGGGTAGCGGTGAGAAAAAAATGAAGGAAACTGGAGAAAGAAGGAAGACTGGTGAGTCGGCGCGCGTCTCCGAAAACAAGATAAGAGTGGAGGTTGACGGCTGCCTCCCACCCTCTATTCGGGAAGAGTTTTTTCTCCTATTTTCGCAGCCTAGACGTGCCTCTCACCGGCGGTGAAAGACATAGTCTCTGTGAGCCATTACCGTCAATCACAAGTGGAAGATGTTTTCATCGTCTAGGAGATAGACAAATGATCTTGCGCTCTGTTTTTCGTTACGTCATCTTACTGCGGTGCGAAATGTCTTGGTTATGGAAAGTTGGAGCTTATGAAGGAGAGATTTAGGCTGTCAGAGCGACCGAAAGTCAGGTCCTGGGATCATCGTGTGTTAATTTTTGTTTTGGGTCCAAATATAGATGGAGTGTGGAACTTTGAAATCGTTGTATGAACTTACCATTGACTTTTTTTACTTCCCTGAACCTATAATAATTGATATTGTTTAATCATGAGTTAATTTTATATCATACATAACTATGAATTGATTGATTTTCTGCCAACAAAGGTTATCATTTAAAACATTTTGTAATAGTATAATCTAGGAATATTCAAAATTTCTAAGGTTTTATTTCGAAATAAATCGAATGTGATTTTTTGATGAATTCAATCTATAAAACTTTATCCCCAGCTTGTATGAATGCATCTAAATATAGAATAATTATAAATATACTTACTAATTGAGAGAACTTTTTTTGGCTTTAAATTAATTTATCCCCCTTGATAGAAGTATACAGGGTTCTCTAATATAGCTCTATAAATGAAATGAATTCTATGATTAAAGATATGGCTTCTGCAATTTTACCACTGAATTCACTTCAAACACGGTTGTTAGAAAATAGAGCATTATTTATTTAGGAATTAGTTTTAATTTATGAAGAATTTAAACATTTAGGAACGGTTTTAGTTGTATAAAATTTTGATATCTCATCTGTTCGAGGCATTTTAAAAAGTTCGTTTAAAAATTTAGTAAATATCCACACGCTTAAATATCAACGTGAACTTCTGATAGTTCGCGTGATCTAAAAAGGGGAAAATATATAGGCAGTAGATGCCATAAGGCCCCACGGAGTTGCAATTTTCTGCCGCACCCTCAGATTTGCATATAGGTCCCGAAAGTTATCATCCAAAACCCTCCTTTCACCGCTCTTTTTTATAGCTTACGTTTCCACTTTCTACCGACCAAAAAAAGAATGCCGTCTTTCCCTTATTCCGTACATTGAAGCTAATCCAATTCCTATCTCATAGCCCATCCTTTGTGATAATTCAGAGTTACCTTCGATAGGTCTTTTGCGATCTTCCTCTTGGTCTCGCAATGCAAATTAAATTGCTGGGAACAGTTTTTCTTCCTTTTCATCTAACAATCGTTCCACGTATCAACTACTTTTATTGTAACGTAATATACAACCTCGCGACTGTCCACGTTTAACGTATTTCAGAAATAAGAACGTGTTTTAGTTTTATTTATTTGGTAGCGGATTTTTATATATTCTTAAATTTACGTGTTTTTCTAGTTGAGGTCTACAAAATTACTGATATAAGTAGCCCGAGTGATTGATTTTATAGTTAATATTTCTCTAGAGATTTATTAGAAGAAACGAAGGTATTTTTCTTCTTAACGATGATTTTTTACATTTATAATATTCTTTTATAGGTAAGGAGATACTATTATAAAAAAGTGTACCCTATTTAACATTGGAATATTTAAATTTTAATTCAGGTCCTGGGAAGAATAATTTCCCTATTAAAGCTAACTAATTAAATGTATTTTCGTTCTGCACAAATTAAATATATTTGCTTAGATAGGATCGAGTTTCTTTTTCTTTAGGGGCCCACGGAGGCGAAAGGATGCTTTTACAAATGAATAGGAGCCCGCTACGAAATTCTCCTCAGCTAGGCTTAGTTTTTTGTTTCCCCTCCTCCCATTTATCAATAGGCAGATAAGCGAAGGCGTGTTTCTCGGAATCCATTCATCTTTATCTCCATCTCAATGCGGAAAACGTCACGGGTTGCGAATATATTATTTGCACGCGAAGGGTTAAACTCGTCTCGGATTTCTCGGATTCGGAGAAAGGTTGATACTAACATTAGAGACGTGCTACAAGAGGAGATTGACCTCAGGATGTCGACCTTTTAATATCTTCATGTTCATATGTCTTGACATCTGTGGTGTTCGTATGGTTTCTAAAATGGGCCTTAGATTCTCGAGCGAGATAAATCCAAACTGTGTGACTTTTCTCTGTATTTACTCTTTGCGTACGTAGTTATCTATCTTTGTATTCAGTGGACACGGCGTGAAAGCAATATAGGGTGAAACGATGAGTTAAGTCTCATTCATTGCATTAAAAATATTATGGAATGGAATTACGCATGGTATACCATCAATTGTCATTATCCATAGTAATATTTTACTCGAATTTAAATGAAAATACTTATATTAATGTCGACATCATCAGTGTGCACCTCAGCTTAGGTTACATTGGAGTTAATATGTTATTTCCAAGGAATTTGAATTTGCGATTGATTTTTATCTCTAATTTATTTTAAACCTTTGAGTTTTGCTATCAAAGATTGACTAAATGTATTCTAAATATTGACAAAATTTACGATTTCCGGATAATCTAGAATGGCTATTTGATTTTCGAATGTATTTTCTCTCTATGTAAACTAAATTTAATGTAAAATACATAATTTATTAGGAAGAAGAGTTCCGGAAAAGAGGAAATCCATTCTCTATTCATCGAACATTATATCCCAAGGAATTGAGTAAAATTCTATGAATTTTGCAGTTGAGACGTACTGAAATATAAAGTAATGCATGAACGAACGATGCAATGAATATTTATTTAGTCATAATATCCTGTAATATACTGTATACCTCAGGCGGTGACTTTAAAGAAATAGGAGCCCAACTCCATTACGATTCAACTCCAGATATGTATTATTTTTTATTGAATTCCAATGTCGTTAACGGAATAGCGAACTCGATATCCAAGGTATAGAAGATTTAAGGATACATCCCTATCGTGTTTCTAAGACTCGAACTATTACTCTTCATCGGAAAAGCACCGTTAAAGTGCACATAAAAAGCATTATCTGCGCCCAGAATAAAGATCTGTTCCGTAATCACCTCAGGATCTTCTCGAGTCCGAGTTAACGGTCGCCAGCTTTCTTAACGAAGGGCTTTTCCAAATCGACACACTGACATGATTCTTGCGTCAGAAAGCGGGCAATTAGCCGTCGGAGGGGGATTTCTATAAACATAACTGTTGCCACGCCACGCGATTTCAGTGTCCACTCTGCGGAAAATGTTGACCGCTCGCACCACATGAGCGTGCAAGATGGAGAATGGGTTTGCATTCGGAAAAATATCTCACACTCGTCGTACGGCGAGCGTGGCGACAGCAGCTTTTCATAAAGTGACAACAGAAGAATCGGAATGAACTGGTGGTTCACGGGCAAGTGTTTCAAGATTTCTTCTTTTTCTTTCCATCTCTGTGTCTTCGGGTCTCTCTTAGGTTTGCCTTCGTGTCTCGATGCAAATCGTTTTTTGTTTACCGTTTTCCCCTTTGATGTGTTTCCGTGCACTTAAGCCTTCGCTCAAACGGGGAATTCGCACAACAGATCAGCATGTTATTCTGCTCGGTTAATGCGGATTGGTGGACGTGTTGTTTGTCTCTCGGAGTTTGTGGAAATGGAAAGTGCAATTCCACGGAGGGAGTGGTAAACAACGGGGTGACGATTCTTGACTGCCCTTACGCTTCTCCGTGCCTTGTGTTATTGCGTAGATTAGCCGGACTGGTCGTCCGTTTGTATTTAGTTGTACAAATGATAAGTCCGCAATGTTATTTAGCATATAAAATTATTCTGTCTTTCTCTACTAGTGATCTATTCCTTCCGTGTAATTTTATTCTGAAATGACGCTAATAGTTATAGCATTATAGGATTGAGTTAGACAAGGAAGTAGATTTATACCACAACTGAAACGATAAACGTTACATTCAACTCGTATCCTCATCACCTGATAGTTATTCTTCTTGTTAAAACCCATAGGTTTCATGCGTATTAATAGATATATGTGATTACTCTCGTGTCTTAATTTATTCTTGATTTTATCTATGGATATTTTATATATGTTATGGATCACCATTTAATACATTCAGAAACTATAAAAGCTGCCATTAGTGGGCTATCAACAGTAAATGACTCTCTTCTAAATATTTTAAATTACATTTAAGCATACATACAGCAATAATTTTACGATTTACTTTAGTGCTAATATTATATTCTGGATACTTTACCTGGATTCTTCCTAACAAACGTGCCCTTAGAATTTTAAGATACAAATCAGTTAGACATGTTAGTTAAGCATATTATTTTAATACTTCAGCATGTTTAGGTTATATTTTATGATATTTAATGAATTAAAACAAGGATTCCTAGCAATGAAAAAAATCTTATTTTACTTTCCGTCACTTTAATTTTCATTCAAAGGATGTGTTATTTTTAAATTAGAATAAGGTAACACTATTTGCTTTTAAAAATTGTAATTACATCATATAAAGCTTTTATTAACTTAATATGGCTATAAAATATTAGCTTTAAATGACTTTTATCAACTTCATATGACTATCAAATAGCTAAACCGTCAACAAACCTTTCCAACAGTCCCTCAAGCGAAAGAAAATGTTTTCAATTTCAAATCATTATTGTGGCCTAGAAACAAATTAGAGCACGTTTTCACACTAGTTCGTTGCCAGGAATGAAGAAAAGGCTTTCATTTCACATTAGCCCTGTGTGTTCAAATAGATATCATAATTATAATGATGCATCATTAAATATCACGCCTAGAACTGCCGTCTGGATTGGCTTAATCGGGCGCTAAAGAATGATTTTTCATTAACATCATGGCCTTCAGTTAGATCAAGGCAGATTAACATTGTATTTTAAAACTTATATTTTCTCTGAATACATTGCTTTGAATACTAATCTATCATTTTCGTAAATATTCTCGAAGTTATTTTTTCTTCGCTGAATCAGGTGAGGTGTTGCGGTAATTCACAATGGAAAGATTCATATCCATCAAGGTTTTAGGCTTTGAATTGTACGCCACTATTCAATTAATGGTTTTTCACGAGTTTTTCAATCTGTTACTATTCAAATATACATGTATAATCTTGTATCTTTGAACTTAAATCTATGTTTCCTTGCTCAGCTTGCATCCCAATATATGCCTTGTAATAGAAATATATACTTTTATAGTTATCGCTTTATAAATTGTTTGATATTTACCGATTAAACTACTTTTAATCAAACATTAACTTACCAATCAAAACTTTAGATTAATTTATAATATTTTGTATAATTATTCGACCACGATTTTCGACTAAGTATCATTTCATTATTTCCTAACGCACGTTCTTCGTTATTCGTCATTTTTGACACAGATATACTCTGAACATTCGTGTCACACACTTTTCAAGGTTCTCTGAATTTCCCTATTATAATTTTCCCTTTTTTCCTATCTTCCTGCGTCGAAAATTACCGCTTTCCGCACGAATGAAAAAATGAGCTCGGCGTCACGACAACATCCGCGGTCGTGACGTCCACACACGTTTTCGAGAAGACTTCGAAAGAAGCGATCTATCCGAGCCGTGAACTCTCCCTCTGCAAGAGATTACGTGTGAATGAAACCCGAGATTTTTATAAGAGGCGTGGATGGATGACTTCGGAGGTCGGACCGGAAGTGAGAAAAAATGAAGGAGATAAGGTCGGCGCAGAGGGCGTTACCTCCTTCGGCGGGATTTTCCGTTCCGAATGAATGAAACGAAGGACACAAAGGAAACGTTGTGAGAGCGGATGGTTCCCAGATGGCAGCAGCGGTCGCCTCAGATTTTTGACCTCTCCAAGGAACTAATTGGATGTGACTCCTATCTCTTCTTTAGAAATATTCAAAGGATTCTTTGGAAACGAAACGAATTCCAGCTAACGTCTTCCCCGTAATATTTAGATGCTTTTAGAAACTACAGCGATAGTTTTTTAGGATACCGCGTAAGAATATCACATTTTATGAAGATATATTTTCGGTTAAACTCTTGCTTAAGTGTTTGATCGTGAATTTATCGATATATGTATGCCTTGAAACCAAACTTATAGATAATGGATATAGATTCGACCAGGAACCTTTAATAATCTTCGTACTTGGTACCATTATTGGTGCAATCTTTTATTGGAATTAATTTAAAGAGTTTAGCATAAATTATTAATTTTATCGTGCTTTATATTCATTTAAATGTATTTTTCATACACTAGATAAATAGAGGTAATTATCAAGTATATTTTTATGCTCGTTATAAATACCTTTCATGATAGTAACTAATAAATACAATACAACCTATGCGGACAATTTCTTATCATTTAAAATCATTATGACATTTTACTTTACTAAACCTATTACGTCTACTTAGGCAACAGCGAAAAATCCTATTTCGAAAAAGAAGATAATCTAAGCTAATCTAATTTGAGTTCAACTTCACCTTGTTTTACGTTAAGAGATTGCACGCTTCATGCGATTAACTCGTTTTGCACGCATAATTATAACTATATATTCCTATTATTGTTTCATCCTGACCTCAAGATCAATAACGACGTTCTTTGTGTGTCCTCTAATGGGAGAAGGAATCCTATCAAAGCGTGGCTAATCAGAGGGACCCACGATGGAAACTCGAGGGTTGGATGAATCGATCTTTCAACGGGGACTTAATTCATTTCGGGAAAGAGTTGATGGGGACCTTAAGGCAAAGGACTGAGGGAATTAAGAAGACCCTTCACCTCTTTTGAGTCATCGGCAGTTTGTCCACGATTTTGAATTCGAATCGACCCAACCGTCGTCGGCAATTTTCATATAAAAAATCGGGAAGGACTGGATGACGTCATCGAGAGTTATTTATCCGCTCTTCTTTGTGGCCGTTTATCATAGTCGAGGAGTGCATCGACCAACGGTCTCTTCTCAAGGATCCCTCGGAAATTTCGAATTGGTTCCATCCAATCGAAGGAAGTCGACCAACTTATAACGGATCTTTCAGGAAATGCGGAATTCCCAGTGGGTGTACTGATGGATGAATGATACAAAAAATGTGAGATTTTGGTTCGAGTTACAGTCACGTGAAAGATTTTAGTTTTAGTTTCTTCCTCGGTTCTTCTCGATTGTAGGTATGAGTTTATTTAGTAGTAGTTTATAATAGTATAATACGAGTACATCGTCTTAATCAAAGTAAGAAACGATTTGGATTACTTATATGAAATATTATACAAAATGATACTGTATTATAGGAAAGGTTAAAAAGTTCGAAAACATATTTACGCTAAGAAACATTCTGGTTCGAAAATTATAGGTATTAAAAGATATAGAGAACATGAGTAAAGCAATGTGGATTGAACAACGAGAATGAACAGCCGCTGTAAGAGATGATAGCATGATCATAGAAGCTAGAAGGGAGAAAACAAGCATTGAATTGTGAAGAATAGGAACATCAGTGAATGAGGAAAAGAAAATTATGTAAAACCGCTATCAGTATAAACTGCGCATATTTCCAGTAAAGAGTATATTTATATACATATATACTACATGAAATCATATCCTTGTCTTGTATGTATTTATGTAATTAGAAGATGGATGTGGATGAATCATTTGAGTATATTGTGAGAAGGAAACTAACAATAAAATTTACGTATATCTTAGATTGTGAAAAAAACTAATTTAAATTCTATTGAGTATAACTACTTAATTCAGTACCTTATTATTTTCAGTCAAATAGAAAGATTTGGCTATTAGTGAATCTTCTAAGTTTTTAGTCGATAGAAGCAATGGATAAGAATTGTGAATTTTTTTCTCCAAACAGGGATTTCCATAAAGTTCCTTCTCTATGATTTCTTGCTAAAAGCTCAAGGCCCATAACTTAAAAACTTTAAGTTTAGTTAAGAACTGTTAAATTATTAAACTGTTAAATAATTTCACTCAAGGGAGATGGTCATAACTTATGGGAAAGAAAGAAACTGCTCCAATGCGGAAATTTTAAATTACAGAAGTAGCTCAACGAAAGATAAATGAAATCGGAAACAAATGACACGCCTGACTTCGTTAATCTTAAAACCTTTTTTGTGCTTATTAAGATAATCCCTCAAGTGCGGATTCAGGCGGAAAGAGAGTCCAAACTTGTGGAATTTATTTCGTTGTCGCAAACTCTTTCTTCTGTAGCGACGCTCGGCTGAATGGACGCGGTTGTTGCTGCCAATTCCACTTTTTTGCACGAGCCTGTAAAAGTTCTCTCGGAATTAAGTGCGACAATTCCTTCTCGAACATGACCGATAGTTCGCAAGAAGACGGAATCTGTGAGTTGCGCCAAAATCGCACCTTTAAAAACTCTCGCAGTTTCGCGGCCTATCGAACGGCGCTCGCTTCCCAAAAAAAGAAACTCTTAGCGACTCTCTTTTTTTTGCTTCGCAAAGGGAAATAGGTCAGGTGGAAAAGATAGTTTAATTCGACGGAAAGAGTCATTGGAACTGCGTAATTCAGACGGGTGACGTAAAAGTGATTCCGTCGATTGCGAACTCTAGGATTCGTTGTACGCTCTTTGTGAAATGGGAGAAGACCCAACATTTAATCGGCTAATTTTGTGCACAGTATCATTATCGATGAAATGAGACTGAATTATAATAGGGTTTTTCTCGGTCAAACGTTTTATTGGATGAATTTGATTTCGACTATTAGTTCCCACGTTATTTTATATGATAACAACACTCGTGATTGATTTTTTAAGAAGAGGTTTGTTTAATCTCTTTTGATGGCGCCACCAGTCCTAGAGACTACCAGCGACAATACTGAAAATAAATAATATTTCGTTGAACGTATGAATGCTCCTTTTCGAAACAGTTAAAGAGTAATCGGCCATATTGTCTTTCAGATATACGCACGTAAATTGTCTCTGATCTGTCCAAATAACACCCGTTTTATCATGCTATCATCATGTTTTGATTAAAATGGCGGTTGTACACGTAGATTGGTTGTTTGAACAATAACTAAATCACTCTCCTTATGCCTTAGAATTTAAGGAATTGTAAAATTCTTATCGAATTTGGGACAGGAATTTATTTAATCCATGCAATTCATTAACAGTATCCATTTTCAAAAGGTGTGTTTTCTATTATAAATCTCTATTTTGAACAATACAGTAAAATTAAATAGAAAATATGTTTGTTTCGTGCAATATGGCATTATTTTTCTGAATGCCTTTGTCTCGTGTAACGTTACATAAACTTCTCTCCTTGTACATTAACATTCGGGCGTGACGCAATCATTTTTGTATGGTTTCCTACCTTTAATAATAGGGTTTGGCTCCTCTTTCTATTTCTGGTGTTTTCACATTTTTTCCCACGTATCACTTCTTTGTAAATATTTGAATCATGTATAATCATACCTGTTTTTAAAATTTTTTTGTGAATGAATCTCGCGAAAGGAATTGGTTGAAATTGTCAAAAATAATTCATTTTCATGCTATTTTATTTCTGCCGATGGTTTTCAGGGATAGACTTATATAAAGTAGAATATACTGAACGTATTTTAGATTTGAAATAAATTAATTTAGTACAGATTTAATTTTACTGATATTTTCCTGTATTTACTCTTGGTATATTATCTGTATCTGGCACAGATATTCTGTGAAGAAATGTCAACCGTCAGCAATCCAATAACTTCCCTTGAATGAATCCAGAGCTGCGTGAATCATTCTGAGCTGCATTTCGAAAATGTTTATTCCACAGGATCAATATCAGTCTGAAATCACTCTACAGTACCAAATTCCATTATAGAACCAATACCATCTCTGTCGGCGGGTATTCCAGTTCGATTCCCCGGTGTGTTCCGATGCACTTTACGGCGAAAAGGAATTGTAAAAGAGGATGGAAACCAGGTCGTTGGGGTGAGAATAATGCAAGCTGAGAACAGGGTCGGGCAGTTGGTCGAACGTACAGAGAAAGGGGTAAGAGTGAGAGGCTGAAACAAAGACAGATGGCACTGTTAGACGCAAAGGGGACAGTGTTTTCGAGATAGGAAACTAAAATAATCGAAAGCTTTATATGGGTCCGAAGTTGGAAAGTATTTATTATCATTCACTCCTTTACCGCCTCTCCGTTTGTTTATGTGCGCTTCTGGAGATACTTACTTTTCAAAATATTTACGATATCGTAAACTTTAAAGATCGTCCTAAGGGAATTGAATGTTTATCGTAGACCAGCTTCTACATTTTATAGAATGAGAACCTTCGGCGATGTGTTCTATCATTTCCAAAAGCATGGCTGGAGTTACGATGATTTTCTGGGCAATAATATATTTACGTCTCCTTCAGTGTTATTTTCGTTCAAAAAATCAGCAAGGATTTTTGTACTTTTAGATTCTATTGTACGTATATTGAACATACAAAGTATAAAAATATTTTGTTGTCTTATTTCATAAAATATTGTGTTTTTCTTAATTAAGAGTTTCCATCAAGGCAGTGTTTATATATACATCATAGTGTAAGGGTTCATTATGTTGTTGCATTATAAATGTATATAAGCATCGAAAAACTATCGTCTTTTACTTGAAATTCTCTGATTTGTTTGAAGTATCGCGTATTTTCTTATTAATATATTCTTACTGTTGGAATTTATATCACGATAGTATATTGGACCAGCAACAGTCAATCTAAAATATTGCTGCATTTGGAGGTATTTGGTAGTAGAAAGTTTAATCACTGTAAGCTGTAAAAATATATGTATTTTATATATTTTGGTATTAAATATCTTTTATATGTAAATGTATTTTAAATTTTAGGAAAACAAAAATAATCCAACCTTGTATTGCTGATTTACTGTTATATATATTCGATGAAAAACCGTGAATTTTATGGATATGAATATTGATTGCACGTTCATCATTGGAATATTATCCCGTATAAAATAAATTGAGTAATGACGGAAAAAATGACTCGCTCATTTTCGTTAACGTTCGATTTATTGGGATCAATCGTGGACTTTTGCAGATGGAGACAGACGCTACAGATATGAAAAGAAACAGTTTATGAAAATGGAAATATTGCGAGGAAGTCAAAGTGGAAAGGAAAAAGAAGGAACGATCAGACAGCAAAGGGACGAGCGAGACTCCAGTTGAAGAGGGGAATACGTTATTTTTTTATTTCGAATTCGGTCTAATATCGTTCCGAGGGAATGCTTTTGAAAAGTCGTCTGCTTTCTGAGAGAAACTCCACCTCTAACGACCATCGATTCTTACGCATCCGTGGCTTTTCCGAACCTTTGTAGTTCATCGTGGCTTTTTTATTTCTAACTTCCCTCTAATGTATATTACTCGCGCTATTTTGATTGTTTGCACATTTAGACGCGCTTTTAAGAGTGATAGTAGCTTCCATTAAAGAGGTTTATGGGTTTAACAAGCTGCAAGGCTCGATATAACACGCACGGATATCTCTAGAAGTAGGATCTAACAACTAGTTGTTTGCTTTTCTACGGCTCTTGTTGTACGTTACGTTATTTTTTGCTATGATCACAACACTAGATGGAAAATTCAATTCATCTACGCGAGAGATTTGCTTAAAGTTATGTTTACTTTTCATAGAATAAATCGCTCATATTTTTATTATTTAGATTTCCCGATATGACTTTTGAATAATCTTTAAGCTTCTAAAGTTGAAATATAATTAGTATCTCTCTTGCGAAAATAATTTACAGCCTCTACTTAGTCTTTCTGGTGTAGTATTTATTGAAAAATGAGGTACAAGTCTTCCTTCAAATTTTCAAAATAATTCCAAATCCTGCAAAAGTATAACAGGTTCTAGTGTTACCAAAAGAAATTGAGCAATACCTAAAACTCACAACTGTTACTGATTTTTTGTAGTTTTTATGCAATTTCTTACATCTAAAGTTTTTAGCGAACATTTATAATTCAACTTTCCTCGACTTTTTCTGTTTTGGTGTTTAACTCAATCTGAATTCTTATCTATGACATTCATATTTATTTTTAAAATATTTTTTCCATCTTTAAAGTTTAAAAATAGTAAGTTATAGTAAATTATAACTTATATAGTAAATAGTAACTTAGTTTTCCCTCAGTTTATTATTTGTTACTATTGACCCTGTGTCACGTCATACCTTTAACTTAAGAATCGTCCTAGGTATCGTATTCGTATTTTCATTCGAATCTGTGAGGTATTCTACGAAAACCGATTCCCACTAAAGTCGGTTGCATAATAGAATTGTTTCCGAGGCACATGAAAGGCTCGCGACACGCAACGTTTCGTTGAGAGTACCTTTTACATCGTAATATATTCACCCCCAAGGAACTTCCGCTCTGTTCAACACGATATCACTCAGGAATAGATCCATTACCTTTTCATTCTAGCAGTACTCCAAATTTGAACTAACAGTTGTCAACAAAAATATGATTTTACAAACACATAATATCGTAATATTTTATGCAATTCATATGCACTTCAAAACATCGAGGAAGTATTTATTTTATATCTAATTCGATAGTTATAGAAATTCCGGTAAGTAAGCATCGTTCATAAAAATACAACCTTTGATTAAGAAAAATGTTTTTGGAATTTTTATCTAATAGGTATCTCGAATGTATAATTTATTTAAGTATTATCGGTCCTTAAAGACTTGTCAAGTTAATTCATCCATGCATAAAATAGGTATTGCTTAGCTCAGCTGCCGATCAGCATAATAACTTTCAGCTTTATATTCGTCAAAGTGTATGCGTAATATTTCCTGATACGTATTTGCGAACTACTTAACTTCTTAAACTCTATTATCAATTATAATATTGTGCTATTAATTTTTATTACTGCCGCTGATACTATTTATATCACTTCATTAACATCAACATTCTTGAAAATAGTTAATTAAGTCATTCAATATAATTTAATATTTAAGTATTTACTAGATCGCAAATGCTTCATAAGGAAGCTTTTGAGGTTTTCCGCCTGCAGTATAGACTAGAAAAACGCTCGGAAGTATGAAAGGTTGCAGCATTTCAGGGGCACCGCAATGCCTATTGCCGTCATAGGGGCTTATGTGACATCATGGATAGTGCCAAAAGAAATATATTCTGACGAAATTATTCGATTCCCATTTTCTAATGTTTATCGAAGTTTTGGATTCATTATTTCATGTATGTCCTATAAAGAAAGATATGATTTTCATTTCCGGTAAAATTCTAGTTCTCTATCCCGTGCAGAGTTGCGACCTAGTTTTTACATGATTGCTCTGAATCACAAGAAAATCCTTTATGAAGTTATCCAAGCAAAAGCTGAGGGAAAAGGATGCAATGGCAGCTTTTCTGAGCATTTCATAAATATCCCCCGAACCCATTTCAAAGGCTTACGAGGCACAATAAGGAGAATCCACTTTCTGGAGTTGGCTGCCTTTAATGCAACGCTTTCTTTTCTCTTTCACAAATAATCTCCAAGACAACTGGATCTAAATCATTCACCCGCATTGCATTAGGGTCCAATTTTCTCTGCCGGATTTTAAGAGAATCCTTGGAAAAAAAGAAGTTTTCCATCGCTCATAAACTTCACGCATGACCTCGTTTCCCTTTCGAACGAACTTCCATATTTTTCCTACAATGGAAATAAATTGCGCCCTTGAAAGAGGCTAAGAAGCATTACTCGAAAACCTTGCGAATGTGAGAAGCTGAAACGACAGAATGGGAGCTTTCGATGGTTTTAACTGCGAACTTACATAGTGTCGGAAATGTTCCGGGAAAAGAAATACGTAAATGGAACATTTGAAAGAAAGAATGCATTGATTTTAGTACAGATCTACATTAGCTGCCAATCATGACCTCGATTTTATCTCTTGACATCATTTTGTACTGCCTTATCCTTTCATTGAATCCAGTATCAAAAATGTTGTATTTTATTAGTGCTATACATATGATTCGTCCCTTACCTCTTAACCGAAATACGGCTACTTAATAAGTATAAATCCTAAAAACGGTCTTGAAGAGAGAATTTGGTGAACCACTTTCTAAGTATGCTATCTATTTCTAGTTAATTTTATTATTGATGTTTTTATTTTCTAATCTTGAAGCTATGTCCTCGCTTAATGATTTATTAGTTCATTCAAGGGGTAAATAACACTTGGTGTTTTCCTCATAATTATATTTAATAAGTAAGAATAGTGGTATTTGCAGGTAGTCATATATCTCCTTATACGATGGAACTCTTTGTTCGTATAGGATTATTTGTATTTTATATTTGCATAATCATTCTTAGAGTTTAGATGATATCGTAATAAGCCTTATCACGATTCCGATGTCTTCGTACTAGGCTGTAGCTGAATACGTAGCTAGCTCACAGTCAATATTTGAGGAAGAAAGGTTTGTTTTCATAGAAGAAGTGAATGAAGTTTCCCGTCTAGTCATTTCTAATCGGATGTTATATTTAACTCCCCCGACACCAAAGAGAAATCAAGGGAAATTTCTGATTCCGTGCGCCTCTAAAGATTCAATCATTCGCGTTGAAGGCGGAAGCGACTGGACAAGTATTATTTTCGGTGGCTCATCAAAGAAACGAAGATAAATATTCTTGTTAGAATCGTGCGACAGACTTCCGGAACCCGCTTGGTTCTAGTCCAAGATATTTTGCGGCTTCTTGTGTGGCCTGCGTTGCTTGTTTTATTGAAATTTATGTTCTATATGAAAGAATGTACGTCAGCTAATACTATGTTTCTTCCGATAAAGCTTGGTCTATTGTTTACATCAATCAGCTCTTCATTATTTTAGATATTTTTCTGTATCATTTTCAAAAACTGACTTTGATATATCTGTTAAGGATTTGTAGAATCCGATCTTTAACTTATATTGGTGACTTTAATTCGTATAGTTAATTAATGATCGACTCTTTGATAGATAAATATATCTCAATAATATTTTTTAAAACTGAAAATTTTAACTATTTAAAATAAGTTTATTTTCTATTTAACTCGATTCTTCCCTTTTCCGAGCACCATGACGATTTCGACCAACGAAAGTATATGTAAATAAAAGCTTTTCTTAAAATCCTCTTGAAAAAATACTTCACTTCGTGTAGCGTTCATTTGAGATCAACTTGTGAGTAAGCGGAAATTCTCAATTATCGGTGCTCCACATAACCTTTACCGAATAAATAATCCAGGAGAGGGTGTAGGATTAAAGTAAATCCGAGTGGATTTATCCGAGTTTGAAGGACGAGTTAATCCTTAATGCATGAGGCACTGCCAATCTCCAAAATAGAATTTCAAGTTATCACGGGAATCTCCAGTGTTAATTCACAAGTAGCTTCTTCAAAGTGGATTTAACCCAAGAATATTTAATTGCGAACTTTAAGCTATTTAATTTTTTCAATTTATTCAGTGCAGGACTAGAAAATGTAGACTATGAATATGATATTGTCTCTTTGAAATAATTATGCAATTTCGTATTTCTCTTTTATTTTTATATTTTATGAGCATTTTAATTCATCGATATTATAAATATATGTAATTTAATGAAAAAGGTTGTGTAGTGAAGAATTTCGATATTAGATATCTATTTAATCCTCATAATATTTCAAATCTGTACTCAAACATTTGAATTTATTTCGATCACTTTTGACAACATATCTCTGTCAATATTTTGGATTTCAAAGGAAAAGAATTAAATAGTAATTCAAAAATCGAACTTTACGAATACACTCACCCGCAGGGAGTGTTGAAAATTAGAAACAAATTATGATCTCTTTTTGAGACACTCTTTAAACATTAAAGTGATAGTACTGTAATAATAATGAATTTTGTATGAATTACTGGAGGTAATTCTTAATCTAAAATTAATAAAGAATGGTATGCATATATTACATTCTACCAAGTGAATCGTGCAGTGAAACAGTGTTATAAATGTCTTTATATTTCTGTTACTTTAAAATATTAAAGTTCGATATTGATTTTATTTATTTTGTTCCAATACTGATACTCTCTTCATAACCAATGTAATGAGTATGATTAAAATTAAGTTATTCATCCCAATAAATTATTATGTAGATTATGGAAGAATGACGAACGCAACGATTGCGAAACCTTGGGAAAAGATCAATGCGAATTGCAGGCATCAAAAACCGTTTCCAAGTTCACAACGTCCTTCAGAGCTAAATTAAATTCGACCTCATCGATTTCAACGCAGCCTTTCGCAACATTAATTCTAAATGAACGAACGATTTGAAACAACCGGCAGACCGATGACGTTCTTTCCCAAAGAGAAATCGATTCGACGACTGACCGATCACTTTCGAATGCCGGAATTTAATGCGTCCGTTACATTCGCTCGCATCGGAAGCATTGTTTCGCCAATGCAAACCTCGAGCGTTGGGTTTAAGATGAGCGTGACGTCACTGGTCTGCGTAAAAAGCGCTGCTGGTCGATAGGAGCTCCGCCCCGAGCCTTTTTCCCCAACGAAAATACTTCGTTTCTCTGCGATCGATTCCGCTGAGTGCGATAGAATTAGAATCGTACCGCCTCTATAGTTCGCGCCATTAATGAAAACAGTTGCGAATCGAATATGACGAGTTCGGAAATTGCGAAAATGGGACAGTTTCATTAAAGCCGAATGGCTTCTTTACGTGGTGTTATTTATGTCGATGTTTCTTTTCCATTATCCCGTTTTGATTAAAAACGCCGTGAAATTTAAATAACTTTAAATTCATTATATTTACACCAAATCTGAAACTACTAAAAGTTTAAAGAAACCGAAGAAATAACTTTATTGATAAATATTTATTAGTTTTTTAGAAATTTCTCTTTTAAAGTTTTGAAATATGATTCGATCCTATTATGTATCATATCAGTGAAATTCCTTTTTCCCATGTTATCAGTACCATATACTCTTAAAACGGTCTTCGATGGGATGTTTAAATTTTGGGGCAAATTTTATTAAAGTACTACTACTACTACTAAGATTTTACTAAGATTTTTTCTGGCGTACGATCTAACTTAATCGTTTATAATTGTCCATTTTCCTTGTCAGAAGTTTAAAACGATTATGCAAAAGTTCTTCTACAACTATATTCAACAAACCACTCCACTTTCAGAATGGGATCCCCTTGCATTTTAGTTTCTCCAACTCGAACCCGTTATCTAGATAGAATGTATAAACCAATGGTCGTCAATCATTTTAGATGGTAAGCAACGTCAGCACCTATGGGAAACTCGCTGTCGGAACGAAATTGCTTGGTTCTTTTGGGATCTATTGTAGGCTATAAATCATAAGGGTTTCGGAAAGGTGTTATCACCTTTCGGAATACTAAATCGCATTGTTTCTCCTCCAAAAAGATGTGAAAGTTGATGAGGATAACCGCGAATTCTAATTGAGGAATTACTCTACGAGAGTTAGGTACCTACGGCAACAATGAGTGTTATGATCGCTAATTTAAGTGATTCGCTTATTAAGGGGTTGTAGCGGAGAAAGGTGAGATTAAGGAAGGATGAGAAGATGTTATCGCGGTCTTATTAGATAATTCCCTTTCTCCCAAAATTGTGATTCACTACCCAATCCCATCTGAAGATCTTATTACCTTAATTACGCTCCTTTAATATACCCACCATTCTCGAAGGGAAATAATGCATGTGTTTCTTATTGCTTTCCCTTGTTGGAACACAGCCAGATTTAGTAATTTTTGAAGGAGCAATACAACCTATTTATCTAAGCCTCTATTGAGCTCTGATGAGTAAACCTTAATCTCTGATTCTGAATAATAACGAACAAACAATTTTCCTCTTGAGATACTGTACATGATTCATAACAGGTAAACAAAAATTTATTTACATTGTTATTTTTCTCAGGAATCAGGTTCAATTTGGGCAAAAATTCTCTCTTTTTACTTTCACCATATTTAATTTAATATGAAATACATTTCATTGTCATCCCGAACATCATTCTGATGACCTCTTCTTGTGAGTTGCGAAGTTATTTCAGACTTTGTTTCTGTTTTGTTTTCATTAATTAGTTACTCTTGATGTTTGTTGAATTCTAAAAATTTAGTAATAAAAATGTGTAGTACAAAAATAAATTTACTATCAATATACAAGTCAACTTAACTGAGGGAAATTTGTTTTTACTACGAAACATTCTTGGAGCTTGGTAAATCAAATATAGATCCATTATTTTTCAGATACACTGTTCGAATATATTTTTACCGATTTCTAATTTCAGCTCTATGGGCACCAAATCAGTCACTTATTAAAAAAAAACATATTCGGCGCAAAATTTGCGCCAGATGGTGGTTTGCGAGATGAAACAACAAAAAAGAGCCGCCATATGGCGAGAGAGAGTGTCAAAATCAACCGATCCCGCGTTTCGGATAATCGTCCATCATCCACACATAACAACCCATGTCGCCGACATTGGCTCAGGAGAAAGTTCTATTCAAAGACGTGTGCGTCACACACTATCTCCAACGCGACAAACAACGCTTATTAATCACTCTCTTCGATTTTTTTCTCGAGAAGTTTATTATTAGAAGTTAGGAGAGCGTCGCGGATATTCGTCCGCATTCAAATCGCGCAGTGGAGCGAAGAGGGAAGAAAATTTTCCCTTCACTTATTCTTCTTTGTTTTCCCACTTCCACCCTTTTTTTCATCGCTCGAGCTTTTACGATTCACAATTAAGAGACGATATCTCCATCCGACCGCTTATCTGTCATTCGTCTGTGTGTTGGCGCCATCACCAGAAGCTCTTTACATCCATCGCAGAACTCTGATGGAAAGGAAAAGAAGATTTCTAAAGCTCCGCGAGGCAGAACTTTGCATGAACAGGAATTCTTTTGGCTTATATCCCATAAATAAACCGCTCTAACTTTCATTAACATCTGTAACATTTTTGGAACCTGCATTTGTATAAATTTCGTATGTGCAGTGTTTTCCATTGATAAGAAGAAAATTTGATCCAATGTAAAGCGTTAGCATTTATAAATTACGTAAAGCATAGTCAGATGTCTAGGTTTCACACACCACGGTATTTTTAAAATATTTTTTCTTATTTGTAATTTAAAGTATACGAACTATTAATTTTTTGTAAATGATTGTAAAAATTTTATTATTTAATATTATAGACCTTATTTTTATAAAATTCCGCTTAGAATTGACTGAAATGTTTCGTGTAGTAATTAAAGCTTTTCTTTTATATTTCATGTGTTCTCCGTAAGAATTTTATGGATAATTGAAGAATAGAAAGTAATCATAAGTTAAAAAATATGAAAAGATGATCATTGTAGGTCTGCACAATTATACATCATTCAAAAGTTAGACCACAAAAATCGAAGTGTGGACGAATCCAAGTTATAAAAGCTGCATGATTGCGTGATAATTTGATGTAAGACTGGCACTATTTCCATCCACAACGAATTACAGTGCCGACGAACAAAGAGAGTAGAAGTAAAAAGCTCACAATAACTTAACCTGGAATCCTCAGCAAGTCATCTCATCAATACCTTGGTTGTCGACACGTTGATCACACGCAAATGTTTAATTCATTCTTCACGCGTGTCCTTTGAGAGCTCAACGCGTGCGAATCAGAGCGTAAATGCCATCAGTGATCAAAGTACACCCGAATTTGGGAGAAGCCACTCTTCTAAATCTTTGGTTTGTTATTCATTCAGCAGTTAGCGTCAGAAGGTTATATTCCCACATCGATCCCACGCTACCCTCATTCGCATGTCATCCGCGTATTACGCCCTCTTCCCTTTTCATGTTCATCCACTTTCTTTCTCAAATTCGTCGACCTTTCTTCGCTCATGTTTATTGCATGCCTCGTCCCGTTTCTTGTTACACTTCCCTTTTCCCGGACGAAATCGATTTTTCTCTATATTCCAGCGCTTCATTTTGGCACACCATCTTCTTAATCGGTCTCCCCAAGTTCTTTTTTTGTGGCGCGATTCTTTAATTCAATTGATTGCGGTTGATCTCAAAATCCCGCATCTTTCCCATGCATTTGGAGATAATCCTATGGTGGAAAGTTTTTCCCCGCGACGAAAAACATAATCAATTAGCGTTAAAGCTCTTCCTGTGGTTTTTGTGGTTCTTGATTAATTTGAATCACACGTAGGGATAAAATGGTTTGGGCAAAGAAGTGAAGCAGAGTGTAAGTGCCGCACATTATGATACCCATTTGTATAGCGGTCATTAAGAAAGATATCGCTTTTATGATATATATTTATGCGGCTTCTCTTGACGACTTAGCGAAATGATTACGATGATTTTGAAATAACATGAAGGTGCTCTCGTAAATATATTAACGTAATCTATTACATCTTTAACCAATCGTTCTTGTCCTAGACTATTTCACTTTTAGTTATGATCCTTTTATATAAGCTAAACTGAAGATTTTTTGAAGGTGAATACTTTCGTTAGATAGCTTTCGAACAGTAACTTTCATTAACTCGCTCGTCTCATAGTTTTTCATACTTCTAATAGTTGTCATTCATTTTATAGCCAGCCTATTAAACTAGTAATGCAAGTAGCTTCTAATCTGAACACTTACATTTGCACGTATCTTATCAGTATGTCAGCCTCTTTATGTTTGTTTTTTAAACAAGTAGATTGAGAGTCCATTTCCTGATGATTCAATCCAGTCTTTTTTTTCATCCTATCGTTAACCCTTACCCTCATTACGTGTGCCCTCGTATTTCTCGATGGCCATTGCCCCCATTACGTCTTTCTCCGCCGAATACACCTCTTTTAAAAAACCCATTTTTTCTTATCTTCCTCTGAGTTAATCTCACTCTACGTAATTACTAATACTTTTGGCACCTCTTATAACTCTTTCGTGTGATTTTCTGCTCAGTGCTTCCAAGATCTAACCACATCGTAATGTATCCCTTCTTAATCCTTGGCGTGATAATCGCTCCCATTTCCAATATATTAATCTAACGATAATCGTAAATTCATCGCGAAGTTCAATGGTGTGATTTTCACGATACCGAAACTTCGTAGTAGATCAGTATTTCCCCCCAGGTTCATACAGCCATTTATTCTCGTTTTTTTTTATTTTTAAATTTATATTTTAACTGATTTTTCTCTCGTATTTTTTGTTTTTTAATGACGTAAGTGTTTTCTTTGTCGGCCTACATTTTTGTTTTTTCTTATCATTCTATTTTCGTAATGACTCATATGAAAGTGATAGAACATTTAAAGGAAATATTGCCCATTGCAAGAGTTATCTTTCCTGATAAACGTTTCAGCAACTTTATAATACTGCCCTTTTCCAACCTTTTTCTCTCTTTCTCATACCAAAAGTCAAAATAATCAAACTAATTTATGCTTCAAATGAATTTCATTTGAAATGACCACAAGTTCCTTAATTTTAACATCGTCGAATTGTGTAAAATTGGGACATTTTATTGTAATTTTCAAAGTAATAAGTGTTAAAAAAAGTACTCCGCTTATTCAGGCTGTCATAGATCATTAAATACTAATACAAAAGTTTTAGTTTGCTCTGAAAGTAAGCTGCCCTGCTGTTACCCCTCGGCTTTGGTAAGCGAACCGTGAAATTAGTTCATAAAAGGCTCACGAGAAATACACCACTCTACGGTAAATAGATACAGCTTTCGCGCTGAGGTAATATGCATGCAATGAATCCTTACGGGCTCGGTACTTCACCATGCACTCCGGTATGTTCGTGGTCTGGACATCGCTCGCGTGAAGAGGGTAACGTTCAACTACCGGAAAGGTTTCCATAACGTCCATCTTACAGATGCGCACAGAACATAACGAGTCAACAATCGCCAGGAAAGTGAAAGCGAGTGAGCACTTGTGAAACGACATCTTGACCGGTATTCGTAAGTACTAAATAATCAATCCTGCTGTAATTTACGTCTCATCGTCATGATCGATGTCATTTATCTTCATCGTAACGATGGGTTTACTTAGAACTTGACATTTTATTGCTTCCTATTCGTTTCCCTGATTCTTCGAGTGTCTCCGCAGACAAAACAAAAATAACAGAATTCTTAACGTGACCCTATTTATTCGTCCTTGACATTTTCTTGAACCCTTTGTTCTCTTGTCCTTAATTTTCGAGCTCCAGCGTGTACTCTGGACCAAAATAACGTGAGCAATTCCGTGTATGAGAGCGACATGTAGTTCGTTCATGAACATCATGCTTCTACTTCATCTCATATAGTCATTTTATGTATCCTTAAATACGACTGAGTTAATGACTAGAAATAGAAAATCTAATACAGTTTATAACAGGCGAATCGGAGGTTCTCATCTGAAAAAATACGAGTTATTTCAGGTATTCTGGAGAGTTGGGATTAAGATTTCTCGAAAGCTCTTTAGCGTAATGTTTTTATCTCGAATTTTAGCTCATCCTCTTGCAAATTTGTTTTTCGAGGAAGATTTTAAAAGCTCAAGGTCTGAATGGCATGGAGCGAGGGTCATCTTGACCTCGTGAACTTTCTTAGCCCATCTCTCATTTGCGCGTAAAGAATAAAAAAAACTCTAAGATGTCATAGAAGCTTAATTCTCGGAGATCAACCCAAAAAGAATGAACTCTTCGATTCAATGGAAAGAGATTCTCTCGAGTTTTAAGATGCTGTTCTTTTATAGAAAGCAGTCGAAATTCGAATTTAATTCTTACTATAATAGAAAAAGAGCTGAAAGTAATATAAGGTATTGTATAATAAATCATTTCTTTTTATATTACACTCGTATTTTCTTTTCGTTTATATCTTCACATTTGAGAAAGAAATACTAGGAAACAAGAGGTGAAATTGATCTATTGTGTTATAATAAAATGAATTCTCGATAAAAATTTGTTTGTTTTGAATTTAGATGAATATGAATGAATCAGAGTAATATATGATTTTTAATTTAGTTTGAGCAAATTGTAAATATTATTAAAATTTCGGATACACTTTTATTGATTCATCATTAGACAAATCAACCATTTGCTGGAACTTTGCAAGATGAATTTTTATTATGTATTTATGTATATAATATTGTACTATATACGGATGGAAATAAATATTACTGGAATTCATAAATATTTTTCTGTCTAATTATTTAAACCATCAATTCAAATATTTTGCTATTAAACGACGACTAAAAGCCATCACTCTTCTTACATTCCATTTTGAATTTCCCACCTTATTATGAATTCGTAAAATAACGCAAAAGTGATCGCGAGATGTCTCTCAACATGAAGTTGCAAAACATTCGCGTTTATTGCATTTTATTTCGAATTAAGAGTGAAATACCTTCAAATATCACATCTATTCGGATTATTTTGGTAATGATCATTAATTGCTCCTTCGATAATTTCAAATTTTAGCTCCGTATTCATAATATCTCAAAATGAAATTCTTGGTACCTTCGTTTCGGTAGACCTTGCCATAGCCTCTGTTGATATCTCAAATTTACTGAGAATATCTTAGGGGTATATAATGATTCGGACGGGAACCCAAATTTTGGGGGGTCATGGAGGAAACGCTAGACCAATTCAGGTTGGTATGCATTTCCCCAACGTGACCTCCCTTTCCAGAATCGGAAACTACCCCACACCAAATAGACGCGTAAATTTAAGACACCTAGGGAATCACCATTTCATAAAAATTTAGAAAGAAGGCAAGGAAGGAGAATTTCTTTTTTAAAAAATCGCGTTTTCAAAATGTAAACGCCCCACCCTCAATCCCCTCTACGAGCCTACGAAAATTTCAAGTACTTAACCTTTGTTCCCATTATAACATATCGCGATGACTTAGAGATTTAACTTACAGAGACACCTATTGAACGTCCCTTCACAACACTATACATTTCAAATATTCCCTCCTTATGACGTCGTCATACTCATATTCAAATACCGAGGTGCCCTTCCACGCTTTATATGGCATTATCTCATTTGTTTTTTCATTCAACGGTACAATTTAATAAAAATACGAGTTTGATAACGTTCAAAAATCTAACCTTTCTTCTTATTTTAAATATTAACTTTGCATTCAAATAAATAATAATTATTCCAAATATGATTATCCGATAAATTAGTTACTTTATAGTTGCTGTTTTCGCTTTCCTGCAGTTTCCCTCTATTCTTTTCGGAGGATATTTTGTGCTGCAACACGACTTATAATAAAAATAACATAACAACGTAGTAGGAGGGTAGAGGACTAAATAAATAAACAAAATCATGCACAATGGTTCAAAAACCTTTAATATTTCCAATTATTATACATTCTCAGTCTTTACATTACACATTTCTAATGCATTTTCAAACTTTCACTTACCTTAATTAGTGACAATTCACATATCAAACACTTACCTCGGTTGTCTATTTCTATACGAAAATTTTATTTTAAAACATGCGTACCTTCCTTACCGTTGTATTTATCTCCTTTTCTTACACAGCATACATTCTAAGCTTATAATTAACTTACAGATACGAATTTTATGAATGTAAAAGAAACGTATTATTCCGATCCAGGAATAACGGGTCAAGACAAATACTCAATAACAATAGGCAATAGGCAACTTGTCAATTCATTATCGTATATATATAATATCCACCCGAAGTAGCTATACTTAATAGATAATCTATAATGGAATGTAACGTATTCTTCGGTATCTAGAAACAAATTAAAATTAAATTTATTACGAAATATATTACTCCACTTAAAAAAAGAACACATGCCATAGCTATCTTAGTCGTTTTATTTGAATACCAAGCCCTTTTTCCGATATTATATTGTATTACATACAATATTCCTATGTTTCAAGTCAGGAACTTACGATTGCAATCTACCATATAACCAGAATCAGTGCTATCTCGGAATTACTGAGCGAAATCAGCACATAACTTCGACACCATTCTTGTAAAGGTCCCCATAGTACCTCGAGGATCGTATTGGTATCGCGGATCGATCTGCAAGCGTACATCAGCAAAAGGCACGGCTTAACGCTTTGGGCCTTTCACGAATACAACGCTTGCAATGCCTCCCGTTGCAAATGCTTTAACCTCTCACTCACCTCATCTGCGTTCCCCGATACATAATCTCCCCTTGGAAGAGGAGGACATCACAATGGCCTGAAATTTTCAAGTGGGTCACTACCAATGCAAATGCAGCACAATGGGACGATGTCCCTCTAATTCCCGACGCTGCCCCTTGCTTATTATTCTCGTGCACAGTCTTGGGTCATTAGGCCTACGATGACCATTCATTCTGCAGATGCGTCCAGCACTTGGGAATGGAATTTAGAGCTTCATAAGAATTGGAGTAAGGACGTCCAGTCTTGAATGTTTCTCTTTATTCGGGACTTTCGATTACTTGACCGACATTCTGAGGTGTTAAACCCTAGATAATCATTGTTCTCATACCATTTTTTTCTAATGAGTAATTATGTTTTATTTTTTCACAAACGTACATGGTTTTCCTGAATTTATACGAGATAGGATAAGTATGAATAAATCAAAACTGGCCAATATGGGTTAAGCGAGATTGTAAATAAAGAATTTTCCCGAAGTAGATTTAATTCACGTGTTTTTCTATACATAGGGATTTTTTCCTTCGAAACCCATATACCCTTTTAAGAATTGGAAGTTTTTTGCTTAAAAATTGCTCCTTTTAGATGTACTCTCTTTGATCTTTGAGGGAGAAACCCTTTATAAAAAACATGCATAAAGCAGTTTTATTATTACGGGAATGTCATCACATCTTTGAGACGTTGTAGAGCAAAGATCTAGATGAGAATATAATTCATTCATCAATCGAACGAAAGCAAGCTTTATCGCAAAAATAATCCGGGAACAAATTGGCGTAATTACATGAATTAATCCACCAAGATATTATATTTTCTCCTCCACTTCGATACTTTATCCTCTCTCAGAGACCTTTTATAGTCTCTTGCGCAACTTTCTTCTACCCTTCATCTCCTTCGCGTCCTTGCTCATCTCTCCCCTCCGTTCTTCCAACATTCCCTTTCACCCTCAGGAACAAAGGGATGTCACGAGTCGTGCTATCATTCCAAGGGCCTTTCCCCACATTACACAACGGCTCTCATTCACAAGTGCACTTATCTCGGGGCCAAGGCCCACCAAATTCCGCTTTTGGAAGATATGGGCGGAGGAGTGGACACCACCACCGCATTTTTCCTCTTTTCCCGTGCGAACCCAGGCACATGCGAGGCGTTGCTAGATCTGTCCCGAATGAATTTCTCATCCTGTGCTTACGAACTCGCTATCGCTCATTTTTGTTCCCGTTTCACCCGCACGGAAGCACTCGGCGGCGCTGGAGTTTTTTTATTGCCGAAAGAAACAGGGATTGAATCCCTCTTGAAATTTATCGCCACATTATTCTTCTTTTGTTTTAGTATGATTCTTATTTTAAGCGCTCGTAGTACTGGTTAAACTTTAGGGTGGGTGAGATTACTTGTTTTAGTATTTTTCACAGTCCAACTTTCGTAAATTATTTACTTTTATAATTATTTTATATGTTTAAGCGAAAATTTAAAGATTCTAATGTTTCATTGCTCGTGATTTTATGTAATTGTCTTCACGACCATTTCTCAAACATTACTGTTACATGCATCCGAAAGGTAATTCATCGCGTGAATGATGTTCAGTTTCAGAAATCGTTAATATTTTGTAATGTTTCAAAACTTGGTATTTCGTTCTCAAACTTTTAAGCGTACTTTTTAACTATCGCTTTTAAATGCACTATAACTTTGTTTTCTTTAAATTTTCTCAGCCCTATTTACATCTTCCAATCCTCTTTCAAATCTTGAACGTCCGAAAAGTTCGTTTCCCTCAACCAGCACTTCTATTGGCCATCTCTCCTTTGATATCGCTCTCCACTTTCATTTTATCTTCAACGAGTTTAAGTTCTCAAATGGTGGACGAAAATAAAAGAGAGCCTAAGTTATCTTCTGGTCGAAAGTGTTTTATTTTTTCACTTCCCTTTCTCCTCCATTTTGAAGGAACTTCTGAATGTGACGAGCATTCAAAAAGGTGAATATTCAGCTTTCCTTTTTTCTCGGCTTTCGGATCGTAAAGATGGAATGGCGAACTCAAGATGAACGAGAGAAAGAACCTCTCAAATTTAGCGACGTTTTGCGTGAATTTCCGTCGAAATGTTTCTTCCCTTTTACGATGCGGAGACTTTTTGAGGTTCACTTTATGTTCTCGTTTATGTTGCCTAAGAGACTGTCTTAGGGTTTCTATGGGAATTGTTAAATAAATGCTCGTCAAATCGATCATATTCCTTGGTTTATCGCTCTATGAAGATAAAAAAAATCATCTTTTCTCTATTCCTCAAAATTTAGCCAAAAAATTATTACGTCTTTGTGTCTAATTGAATGTACTTTTATTAGATGAAAATATTAGAGACAAGAATCTCATTAAAGTATGCCTTGATACATTCTTCGTTAGCTTTGAATTTACCTTAGGTTTACTTCATTCCTAAAATAGTGAAACATTTAGAGTTTGAAACATAGCATCTTTTTCAACAGTAGATACTGAAAGAGTTTTGTTTTGTATTCAACAAATCCCAGGAAAAGTTATCAAGCCCTACCCCAACCAATTTTGTCGTCATCATCTTTTATATTTCCCTCGAATATTTCATAGTCTTCTAGTAGAGCTCCCGTGGATATAATGAGTTCTTACCTAACCAGTTTACACTCTCTCCCTCGAGCAGCCAAGCGAAAAAGTGCCGTGGAACTCCTCCAGGAAACCAAAGCCTTCTACGTGAAGTCGGAAAAGGTGTTGGATTCGAAGCAGGAGCTGAGGAACAGCGGTCACCTACAGGTCGCCCCTTCTTCAGCGGCCCACACCCTCACCGGTCTCCTGTCCTCCTCGAGACCGGCGCCGCCTCCGAAGCCATCCTCAGCGCCCAGCAACCTCCAATGCTGCGTCCCTCGAAGCGTGGCCTGCCAGGGCCGTCTCAAGGGAAACTGTCTGCCGCCTCAACAGCAGACTTCCTACACTCCCCCTTCACCTCCCAGGTCCCAAGGTCCCACTACAACCGCCATGTTGACCATGGTGATGATCTCTTCAGAACAAGGGGGCAGAGGGTTCCCGTCGACAAGGACTCCGTCCCCGCCATCCTCGCCGCCTCCGGTGCTGCCTCCCAAGAGCCCTCGACTCTCGTCTTCGGCGCCCTCGGGAGAAGGGAGGGGATCCAACGTGCATTACCACACCGCGCCCTTCCCTACTCACTGCACCCGAAGGACCAGGATCGGAGACTCCAATTCTGCCAATAGGTGAGTGGTTTTTTGAACATTGTCACCCACGTCCTGTGGGTCGTGATCAAAAAGGTCGACTGCCCTCTAGAGAGAAATTAAAAACCAAAAAATGATGAATTGATAACAGCCTTCGAAAAGTCAATAAAAATCTAAATTTAATTATCACATACTAAAAATTCCAGGTATTTGTGGATATAAACCAGAGTCGATATTTTTACAAGTTTTAATTAACAGGGTAAACAAATAGCCTTTAAGGTCCGCAAATTCTCGATCCTATTTACTTAAACGTTCCTAGAATCCTAGAATTATTTGTGACGTAAATTCACCATAGAAACACTCGTCAATAAAATGGCAATTGCTTACTGTCGACGAATTTTTATTCAAAAATAAATAACCAATATAGTCATGTATTAAAATTTCCCTTTGGGTTCTCTAGAAGACATACAGTTTTCTGATTTTATCCTTCTAAGTGGAATCTTTCAAAATATCAGGCAATATTTCATAAGAGAAATTGATTCCTCACACTTGGGAAATAGAGGAAAATGCTTCATTCATCACCTCCAAATTCTTCCACTCCATCGAGCATTTTATTCCCCAGAACACATTATTCGGCGAAAATTCCGTTCGCAAAAATAAATGGAGCCTCCGGTGAACCAGAATGACTTTTTCCTTTTGGAAATGGTGTTCGACGTCATCACTTCTTAAGTTATACCCTCATTCTATTGGTTATCATCTTTTTTCAGTATTTTTTGACATTTTATTCTCTGGTCTCTCTTTTCCGTTAGTTGCCATGTCTTTTTCACTCTCTCTTTCTGAATAGCTTATTATTTCCTTGGGATCATTTTTCTTTTCCCATATCCAACTTTCTTTTCCCATATTCTCATTAAAACAACCTCTCTCTTAAGTGAATGAGAATAGGGTCAGCCCTTTCCCTGGCTTGTTTAATGCGATAAAAATTTTCCTACGAAGTTTCGGAAAAATGAATTTCGAACTTTCTGAATGTTCTTCACCGCATGCGAAAAACTTCTCCTTTCTATAGAAGAATCAGATCTGTTACACAAATGAACATCGCATCTGATTCGTCATCCTGTTTCCTTGCATTTCCTCCGAAAGTGGCGTCTATAAACGAAATCTATAAAAGAGTATAGAAAATGTTAGACGCCTGTCGTTGGATATCAAAATACAATTTATATTTTTTTAGATTTTTAATCTATCCTCTTTAGTCTTTAATCTATACTTGGCTTCTCTAATACTTTTCGGATAGAACGATCGAAAAAAACTGTTTATATGAGTTCCAGGAAACTTTTTGGTCGTGTTCGAATGCACTTCATTCGATTATTACGAAACTATTCGCAGGAGAAGTCAGCCAGGCTCCAGTAACCATTCGGAGGACGTGACTATGCAACTGCGTCGCTTGCTCATGCCGACCGTGTCCAAAGAAGAGGAGGAAGCGGAGGCGGCGAGACAAGAAGAGGCCGAGGAAAGGGCGAGGCGACGAAGGTTGATGAGGAGACCGAGCGGCGGCGCTACACCACCGCCCAGGTACTACCGAAGACTGGTAGACTGCGAAGACGACGGTGATGAGGAGGACAACGATGAAGATGATGATTCGGACGAAGACGACGACACCAACGAAGGCAGCCACAGCCTCAGCAGAAGGAGCAGCGGGAACGACAGGTTCGACACCAGAACGGTGAGTGTCCCCTCCCACTCCACTCACATCACCGAAGTACCCGATGATGACATACAAATGAGCTCATTAAGACGATGGTGTTATATTAGCTCAGATTGCAAAGAAAGATGCTTTCGGGAAATTATCCGAGAATAAATGGACATTTATATGATCTGTATTGACTGGATATTGCACATGAATCCCTCGATGTGCATAAAATAAATTTAATCCAATAAAAGTGCTGTTCTGCCAATTTAATTTATTTTTGTTTTATATCTTTGCAATATCACGCTATCCCATTACTGGTTAAATATTACGAGTTATAACGAGAATTGAACATTTAGATGATATTTCTTCTCATGAATACATACCAGTACCGCTTTCACTAAACGAAAGCACCCTGTCCGCATGATAATCCAGTAGCCTTGAGCCAGATCTTGAGATCGAACAACTTCTATTAAGTCATCCGATTTAGAGATAGGATTACGATGCGTTCGCTTGTGGTGCTTCCCCATTCTCGTTTTAGTTTTTCTTAAGAACCTAAAGTAAATCAAATTTATGTCATCCAATAATATTAAGTGGAAAATTGTCAATTCTCAAGGTCAAATTATGAACGTCCTAGAAAAGGTTTGTTTCCATCGTCAAGACCAATTTTTAAACAAAATGATAGTAGTTGCAACTCAAACCAAAAACTCTTAAATAAGAAATTATTCTTAGTGTTTCAATCCATAGTGGCAAGGGAACTCTGTATCAACTATTTTGTAAACTACTTTCAGTTGCTTAGAGGGTGATTTTTTTCATCCTAGTACTATAAGTCTCCTTCTCCATTCATTTAAGAAGAAGTGAGGAAATGAGTTACTGGACATCTTGTATTGCACTCAAAAAGTTCAAATATGATCCCAGTTTTCAGAGATGCTGCAAATTTTCCCTTTACATTTCCCTGTAAAACTACAGAAAAACATAAATCGTATTTCACCACCTCCAGTTCCATACATTCGTAGAAATTCGATGTATATGGTTAAACTCAGTTCCTCCCTCTTCGCTTCGCCTTACGGCTTCACTGCGTCGGCACTCCGGAAGTCTTACATGTCCGTGAAATATATATTTTTTTCACGGTTACTACGTTCGAAATTGTTTCTCTGTAAGGGCTTCGATAGAAGTGATCCTATGTGTTCCTTCCTTTGGGTTCTACCACCCAAACCATCACGTCCTAAAGGTAATGTATAGCTCATTTAACTGAAGCTAATTTTTCGTCTCTTTGAATCCATATTATTTCCCGAAGATGAAACGTGAGCGCGAAAAGGGGGAAGTGACAGCTTAGCCTAACGTTACTTTTTAGTGGCTTGTCTCTTTGAGAATATCTATTAATCTTCACTTGTACACCACTTAAAGCCCGACCTACGTACTTTGTAAAATAATTTGAGGAATGCTATCCGAATCAGCTGTAGATATCTTTCGTCTCACCTTTTACCCAGCAAGCCTTCATGAATTTCTGAAATGAATTTCTTCAATGAATGGTTGAAATGAGTACATCTTATGATTTTTTTATAAATCACTAACGGGAATGAAGTTTCTACGCCGATGTCTACTTTTATTGTGTATTTTCTTCTGTCATCGAAAAATAATTTTTGTGCGTTAAAATCTTAAATATTAGTATCGGATAGACACATAGGTTTTTTCTCCTACTATTCGGAAGGTGTTCTGATGTAGCCACTTTTCCCTCTTCACTTCTCATTTCTATCATTTACTTACGCAATTCCCAAACTGTAACTGAACGGGGCTTAGATTTAAGAGAAAAATTATCCAAAAACCCGCCCGAAATAACGACTAGTCTAATTCTTATACACAGAATCCACTGAAGTTATCTTTAGTCTGTAATTGAATCACTCATGCGTATGTTGCTAACATGTATTCATTATAAAAGAGCTTTGGACAATGGATCCATTTACTGAGAGAACGCCGACTAACCAACACTTTCGTAACCTCTCACAGGTCGCCGGACAAGACGCATCGTACTCGTTAAGGAGGCGTCCCAAACCTCCCGCCCTAAACTCCGTGGTGCACAAGTCACTGCCGGACCTGAGCACTCCCCGTAGAAGCCGCAACTCGGACAGCCGCGAAGGCAAGAGGAGCGAAGGATACACGAGGCCCCAGACGCCGATCGACTTGGACCAGATCCCGGACGATGTGTTCCGCCAAAGTCCCGGCGAATGGGTGGATGAGGACGCAGGATGGAGCATGGCCCCAATGCCCACCATCCCTCCCCCGAGGAGGTACAGCGGAGGAACGGGAGGGAGCGGCGGGGGCAGTGGAGGAGGCAGCGGGGGAAGGTGCCATTGCTGCAATGGAAGGGACAGTGGAGGGAGGAGGACTAGGAGGTCCACCCCAAGCGAGAAGGGGATGAGGAAATCGCGGACCGCTTTCGATTCGGACGATGACTCCCTGGATAACTCGGACGACGATATGGGAATGGTGGTTCAAAGGCGGAGGATGAGTGCCAGGTTGGTATGCAGGAAAATGCACGAAAAGATTCTCAAAATTACAAAGAGTAAGGATTTGCCACTCAAAAAATATCACCTAATAATATCACCTAGTAATTTTTGTCCAATCTATTCGAATCGCTTTAATATTCACAAATAAATCGCAAGAGAGACTTTCGCAATGGGTATCTCGCAATTACAGGGCAAATACTAGATAGACTACTGATGTTTCCCAACATGTCATATATATTCATTATTCTTAAAGTAAAATAAATTCATTATTTTACAATAATGGTACTATAAATGCTCCATCATTTTGCAATTATTGTCACCAAGCGACCTGTACTTTCAGTTAATAAAAAAAGTGAATTTTTTTAAATTATATTTTCATACGATTCTTAATTTTTAAATTCGTTTATTTTTTATATTCAGCCTCAAAAATTGGCTCTTAGAGTTCGAATGGAAAATAAAATCAGAATATGTGGTATTTACAATATCTAATCATCATCCTTATCCTCTTGCTCTAATCCCCTTCCCTCCAAATTATTTCAAATTTTTAAGTTCTATTACTGATTATTTTTGGTTGAGGATAGTATTTTATTTCCTTCTCACAATTCATTCTTATTGAATCCTAATGATTGAGATTGATCACTTTCTATGTGTTTTTACTCATATGACTAAAACTCCAAGAGTAAGGAAAATGCATAGATCAATGTACTCAATTATAAAATGCTTGAGGATTCACTTTTTCTTTAACTTGATATTCTGATTTGATTTAAATTCCTATTGTTGCAAATGAACTTGAATTCATATTCATTTGCTTTGAAATCAAACTACAAATAAATGAAAATAAAATCAAACTACAAATAAATGATTGATTGAAATTTATCCCTCAAGTGCAGTTTCTGTAATTCCAATACATATTTTGAATTATTTTTTGATGTAGTTTATAACTTTTCCTTCGTTCATCACACTCTTTTAGATTGAGAAAATGCAGACTGTGAAAGATTTTTTTACAATAATACTCAGCAGGGTTTTCTTCTATGCCTACTTGTTTTCTTAATAATGTTATTCTTTTCATTTCAGAGTATCTCCACCACCACGCCATCGTCCTATTCTGAGATCCAAATCAGACATCAGCCATCGTTATTCTCGGCCGAACAATACTGGCAATCCCTATCCACAGGCACCTTCATCTTCTTCAGCCCCTGGACCTGAGCTTCCTGTCACGCCAATCAGGAGGAGACCTATGCCTCCTCCTCCTCCACAGCAAATGTCTCAGCAGCCTTGTTATTCACCTCCTCCACCAATGACTCCACGTACGAGTGCTGACTTGGAGCGATTCTTTGACCGTCTTGGACTTGGCAATGAAAACTCATCTCCCTCGGCACCATCTTCACCTTGCCCTTCATCACCACCAGTCTTCTTTGACAGTATGAGTTCAGTGGATTCATGGCCTGGGAATGGAGGTGTAGGAATGCCAAGAGAAAGTAGCGATTCAGGTGGGGGTGGAGGTAGATGGAGGGAGGTGATGCCTCCCGGATCGGAGCCCTCTATTGTGGAACGTAATGCCAGGATCATCAAATGGCTGTGCAACTGCAGAAAGGCTCAGCTTGGAGGAGGAGGAATGGGATCTAGTCGATGATGCGAAATTTCCTCTCATCAGATTTAGGAGTTTGTTTCCTTTTGTAATTTTTCAGTCATTTCTTGTGACCTATGATAGGATACTTGATTCTTCTTATCTATACAGACTGTATATGCGACAAAATGCACTTAGTCATCTCTTCTTTGATGATTTATTTCCTTGTTATAATACTCAAATATTTGCCTAATTTTATGTTTTTTTGAAAGGCATAAAAGGTTAGGTCAATGACGAGGAAATATTTTTTGTCAAGAATACATTTCTATTGTGATATAAAATTATCTAGTTTAAGAATTTGATTTTATTTTGTATGTTGAGAATCTACACCATAATGTGTAAGAGAGATTAATCTGAAAAGATGATAGCAAGATATGAAAGAACACTAATTGAAAGGTAAAGAATTGAGAGTAACTCTTGATAATTATGAGCAAATTTCATTACTACAAATTTCCTCATAAATTTTGAGACTGAGTCAGAGAAGTAAGTTGGAGAAATTTCAAGATATTGAAAATCCATTGAAAAACAGAACATAGTGAAGAAAGTTCAGCCAAGGAAATCTATTTTGATAAAGATTAAGGGTGTCAATGAATAAAATGACATAAAAGAAGCAAATGAGAATTCCTTAAATAGTCAGATTTTATGGTAAATAGTTAGAGATACTGTGAACTTAAATGAAGTCAATTATATTTTGGATGGTAGAAAGTAATGTGATATTTAGGTACATTTTTAGAATATTATTCCTCAAAAATACATTATCCTTGTTTTCATTAGAAAATTTAATTCATTTGAAATTAAATTGCTTTGGTGACTTTTATTTTCTTTGTGATGACAGTTAAAAATAATGGGACTAATACAGTGTAAATTATAAATCTTCCTGAAAATCTTAGGTGCTATAAGATCAATATTATTTTATTGGAATGGATAATAAAACATTTGGAAAAATGGGAAATTATAATTGAGGTCATGCAGTTAGCTGAAAACTAGCCATTTATTTTTGGTTTATAGTGGTATGGAATTGTTATCTGAAATAAATGGACCACAGACAATTTCGTGATGTCTGTATTTCTGAAAAGAAAACACATAGATACCACCTCTTACTTAAGAATTTATGTAAAATTTATCTGTGATGAAGCTCATAGTTGGTGCATAGAAATTTAAAAATTTTTTAATTGTAGGGTAGAAATATCCGTATAAATTTTTATCTTGGCTGTCAAGATAGTTAGTGGATGTTATCTGTGCTAAGTAATTTAGTAGTCCTTTGATGTACCATTTTTTACTCTGCAATTATTTTCCTTAATCATCATATCAGTTTTATTACTTTCCAATTCATTTTCATTACCCAATGAATACCCTCAACCTGTTTTCTTCATTTTGTATCTGTTTGAAACTAACTGAGATTATGATACACACTTTTTAATTATTTATTTTTAAAAAATATCTAAGTCCTCCCATTATTATAATTATTTTGTCTTTTCAACAGAATACATTTTAATTTCTTTGAAGGGAGTTACCTTCACCTATATTCAATTTAAATAATCTATTGATAGAAAAATATACCTTACATCTGTAGAAAATGTTGCCCTATAATGTAAAATAAAACCAAATATTGATGTTTCATAGTCTTTTAAAATCTTGGGATATCAATGTTGGCCTTAGTAAAATTAACATAGTTCTCGGTATATTAAATAGTTTTTTTCATCACTGCCATTTTAGAAGTTGGATTTCTCTAATTATATTTTATGTGCATTTTCACAATGGATACATTGTGAAAAATTGGTATGTTATTAGTATAATAAAACCATTGAGGAGAAAAACACCTGGTCTCTATTCATATTTTTCCTATATGTATTCAATATTAAGACTTCAAACTCTTAATATATTGTTGATTTATAAATTAGCACCATCGTGTCTTGAAAGTTGTTTGACTTAAGTTGCTAAGCATTTTTTACTCATTATATATGTATAATGTAACCTGACTACCAAATTTTATGGGTATAAGTATCTTTCAACTGAAGCAATTCTGGACACTCATGCATACTGATTAATTTAAAAAAATCAATACTGTGTTCTTGAAATATATAATATCAGGTTGAATGTTCTGCCATTGTCAGCAATAATGTTCATGCTCTCCTACAAAAATTTTACATTCCAGTGCTTTTCTAAACATTTTATCTGATTTAACATCCAAATTTCGGTCGACTAGATTTGATCATTTATACATTATATTACACATCTTTTCTGTAAAAAAAATCTTCTACATTAAATATCTATGTCATACCATAAAGAAAACTTCTTTTTCATGAATGTTTTATGGGAAACAGTTTGTTTCAGCTGGTATGGGTGAAACAAACTGGAAAAAAATTATATTCGATTGTATTCAGTGTAGTATGTGTTGATATATGTTTGCATGATCATTGATTACCAACTGAGCTGAAAACAGGTATTTTAGCAAAGTATAAATAGTTTCCTTCAAATAAAAACTTGACCAATAAATATAATTACTTGTATCTCAATGGAGTAAGCAACAAGAATGAGATACTTGAGGAGTGTCTTAACTTAGTTGCAGCTAGGGTATGTTGTTATATCAGTACTATGTACTGTATAGACTCAGAAAATTACTTATTAGATTTATGAAAAGTTACTAGAGAAAATGTTCAGAATGGCAATGAAAGGCATGAATTGTGCAAACGGAGATTAAGTATCAGGAAGTTTTAATTAGACAAATGCATTTTGGGATTTGACCGTATGATCTTAATGAGATGGGAATGACTAAAGAATTATAGTAGGGTAATAATTGTCTCTTGATCTTGTTTAAAATTATAAATTTAAAACTGCTCCTAGCCAACAACTGCAAAATCTTCTTTCTTAAAATCACAAACACAAGTGCCAGTTAAATGGTGAATGCCTTCCTAAACAGAGGGACTACATGGCTAGACTTTTCATTAGCAAATGTTTCCTACATTGATAGCCAGTTTTTACCCAATGTAGAATTCTAAGCATGATTTCAATGCCTGATACAGATGCTGTATATGAGACTAAGTTAGACTGCATGATATTATACCTAAATTACTATTAATATAACTCATTCAGTATGCTCTTCATTCTAACAATTCATTTTTTCATTTCATAGCATGATAACTATTGGATCCTTTGATGTATTATTTGTATAAATTCATATTTACAGTGTTAAAATGTGTACTCTTAACCTGATCTGTGGAGTAAAATAAACCAAAAATGTATTCATTAACTGTTACTTACCAGAAAATCCAAAAATAAGATTCTAATGATAACTTATTACTTCTGGGTCTCTCTTGCCAATAAATCAGTGTCCTCTCATGCTTTTGAATGATCAAACTGTTATAACTGTCATATATCTCCTGTAAAAGGATAAAAATGTTGATATTATATAAGCATTAAAATATTTTTCTGGCATCTAATTGGTTCAATGTTATAAGTGTACATCCATCAAATATTAAATAATGGGTGGCAGTATAATTTAGCAATGAAAATTAGAAGCCCTAATATTGCATTTGAGAAAATGAGTGGTCACTGAAAGGGAAAAGTGATAATGCTGTAATCATTCTAGGTCTAAAATTCATTGAATCCAGTAAATTTTAGTTATGAGCAACTTAATATGAATATTCAAAAGAACTTCCTGAATGAAGGACTAGATGTGCTATGATAATTTTGTTGTCTTTTCAAAAGTATAATTCAACAGGCACTGGATGGTTATATTGTGCATTTACCAAACTATTTTCTGGTGGAAGCATTTATTCGCATTTGGCACTAGTCATTTTAACTGATCATGTGAAAACATCTTGTTAGCAATGTAAGCTAGACCAGATATCATTTGCTTTATTATTGAGAAGCTTTAAATCCTATCATGCATTTACTACAGTATGAACTTTGTAAGAAATTTTCATCAATTTAATGGATCTATCAAAATTATTTATTAGTTGTGAGTGTGTGCTCAGGAAGAGGTTCTTCTGAAGTGGTTTGAAAATATGTAAATATATGGTGTTACTCTAATCCATAGAAATATATAATGTAGGATTATATAAATTCTCCTCTTTGAAACACTAAAATGTAATTTAAATTTAGTTCCAGACTGCTCATGATAAAATAATGTGATTGCTTAGAAGTTCTTATTTTCACCAAATTTTTGAGACTGTGGACTCAAAATGGTAATACTTATGAGCTTGTTGATAGGGCGTGGAAAACATTTTCTTCGTGATTAAACCTGCCTTTGTCTATTTAATTACCAAATTGTATCTGTCTAAATTATTTCTGTACAAAACGTTTGGAGTAATATATTACTGACTTTAGAACTCGAAAAGGACATGCTAACTTATATTATTTCTGAGGAAATGAAATAAAGAGTTGGATGGAAAAACTGTACTGTCTTTCATTTACCTCATAATATAATAAGACGATTTGTTATTTCTCAAATATCCATTAAGCGATGACTATATTGTGTATATATATATAAAGACATGACTGTAAATTAAAAAGTATTGATAGGATTTATAAATTATCATCCTTGATATTTTCACTGATAATTAATAGAATAAGTATCGATATTTAAATAATATTACATATAGAGCGAAAAATGTGAACCATATTTGCATATGTCATGGATAATTGGAAGCATTTTTGTGTGTAAACACGTAGAATCTCACGGAATGAATTTCTCCTGTTAACACAAAAACATAAAAATCTTACCCTCGTTTATTATGTCTCAGATTAAATAATTCCTCAATTTATTAGTAAGAACTACATACAAGAGAATAAACTTGAAGATTTTCTTACCATTTAGATATCATTAAAAGATCAGTTCACTATATTTGTTAAGTGTAGTTCTGCAAAGTTGGAAAACGATTCTCCTTTACTCTCATCGAGCTCATGCCCGTGCCAGCTATTGACATGCACGAACACCTGTCGTTAATGCTTCCAAGAAATTGGGAATTAATATAAAAATGAAGCGAACGCCGCAATTCTTCCAAAGGCAGATGAGTCTTACCGTGCGAAGCCAAAAGGGATTCCGAATACTTTATTTCTGTGAATAAAAGACAGACAATACTTTAAATAATACGCTTTACCTATTGTACATTTTTATGACCATAAATACAGGTGTTGGGATTTAATCATTAAAATGACAATGTAACTTGATATATATTACGAAAAAAGGTTTCTTAAAAGGACTCGATAGTTAAATCTGCCAAAATTATGTCTCTTACTCATGAGACATTAATTACCTTGTTAGTAAACACAGGGAAAGTGGATGAACTATGATCAAAAGAAAAGTAGTACACTAAATTTCCACCCTCTTGAGAACTTTTTGAAATTCTTGCTGTCATTCCATGACCATTAAATCATTTTCAGATCAATTTTCCAAATCTTCATGTATATTTTAAATCTCTATTCAATTGAAGACATCATAAAAGAGCCAGCTCAGATTTATTTAGTGGAGTTCATTAGAAAGTAGAACAGCTATGAAAACTATTTCGAAAAAAATATAAAATTACAATATAATTGCGTATATTTGTAGTTCGTATTTTCCTCTGATGGATCCCAATGTTTTGATGACAGCACGCTCTGTTCTACTGAATAGATACTTTTCTAGCTATAAAATACGCGGTGAGTTGTTATGATTTCCACGTAAGATCCTTTTGACTGTCTAATTGCAGCAGCGAGTTACGTTTTCTCATCCAACAAGGAAAAATCTTCAACAGATCCTATGTGAATATTTAACCTTTAAAAATTCATCATAGAAAATAAAATGACACAGTTATTTCAAATCGCTCAACATGAACGACTGGTTTCAGTGATATATCGTCCACCCAAGTTATTCTTCTAAGCTTTCTTCCAAAAAAAATAAAATTGAGAAGTACCCCTCCATTGGGTAGGGTATCGGTAGGATTTTACCCTTTTTCTTTTTATTTACAAAAAATAAAGTTTCCCTCAAGTTATTGACCCTTTTCCTCCAAACATGAAATCTGTTCCCCTAAAACATCGATAAACGGAGTCGTCGACCCCTGTGAAGTCACTGACACGCTAAGCCCAATTAAGCAGACAACGTGAGTCTTGTTGCCATGGCAACTCAATGGTAGATGTCATTTGTGACGGTGTATGCCGGTGAAAGTTACTTGTAAACAAGTTACGATCCAAACAGTCCTTTTCTGACGCCCTTATGAAATGTTTCGAAAAAGTCTGTAAGCCAACTATACGTACATGGGTGTAAGTTTATTTTCTCTACGGACGGATGAATTCTCAATCAAAAATAAATTATTCGAATGGAAAGTGGATTGGCAGCGAAAGCAAAGATGAATTTTCCAGGTAAAGAAGTGGATAATCATATCACTCGGAGATATGATATTAGAAAAAGACTCGGAAAAGGGGTAAGTACGAAAAGCTTAATTATTTTCGTAATAATATTTACGTGATCCTAATTTCTAATTCGGTATGTTTAATTTTCTCAATCGATACTTACCTAAATTTGAAAATTATAATCTATAGTAATGTAAATGCCCTAATTCAATTTATAATTTTGATAACCTAGGCATATGGAATAGTATGGAAGGCAACTGATCGCAAGACAAATGAAACAGTGGCAGTGAAGAAGATATTTGATGCATTTCGCAACCCCACGGATGCTCAGCGAACATTCCGTGAAATAATGTTCTTGAAAGCTTTTGGAACTCATCCAAATATTATTACCCTGAGAAATATTCACAAAGCCAAAAATGATAGAGATATTTACTTGATTTTTGATTACATGGGTACAGTACTATATGATTCATAATCTATAAAATCATAAATTAAATCTTCTAAATATTGACTCCTTATTTTTACTTTCAGACTCAGACTTACATAACGTGATTAAAAAAGGTAACCTTTTGAAAGATATCCATATTCAGTATATAATGTATCAGTTACTGAAAGCAACTAAATATATACACTCTGGAGATGTGGTGCACCGAGACCAAAAAGTGAGTTTAAGTGAAGCATTTTTGTTTTCCATCATTCTGAAAACTCATTTCAGTAGTATTTTAATGTAGTAGTGTAATTTTATTTCCATTATTGTCTCATTAAAAATGCATTAATTCAAATTTAATTCAGCCTTTGGAGTATTTAATTTTAGTTTTATGAATCAAATATTCTTCTTGTATTTCAGCCATCAAACATATTAATCGATGTCAATTGCCACTGCAAGCTTGCAGATTTTGGTTTAGCTCGATCTTTAAACCCAAAGGAGAGTGTGGATGGAAAAGGAACCCCAGAAATAATTGACCCTTCTCTAACTGACTATGTAGCAACAAGGTGGTATCGAGCTCCAGAAATTTTAGTTGCATCAAAAAGGTAAGTTATAATACCTAATAAAGAAGTGCTATCAGGAAATCAGATGAAAAAAATCGTAATTTGGAATTGTGGCAGGTACACAAAAGGAATCGACATGTGGAGTCTTGGTTGCATACTGGCTGAAATGCTTTTAGGTAAACCACTGTTTCCAGGTTCATCAACAATAAATCAAGTAGAGTTGATCATGAACACCATTCCAAAGCCATCAAAAGAAGGTAAAATAGATATCAATTTTGAAAGTTTTGAAAAAATCCTCAACTAATATAAAATTTCATTCCTCAAGTTAGCTTATTTATATATCATAGAATCATATATATCATATTTGTCTAACTAATCGAGAATATTGAGATTTTATTTCATAATCTTTTAATGGATTTTTAAAAAGTTAAGCAGTACGTTTTTATACAGCATCTCATTGTAGAATCATTATTTGAAGTTTTTAATATTAGTGGCTAGGAAGTAAGTATGATATTCATGTATGACCTTATCTACAAAAATATTTGCTTAAAATATTCAACTTTTATTTAAAGAGATAGGATGATTTTTGTATGGAATGTGGATGGAAAAAATCTTCATTTCAGATATTGAAGGTTTATGTTCAGGATTTGGAGTTTCATTATTAGAAAAAGCCCCAAGTGGACCAAGCAAACCACTCAAACATCTTTTACGGAATGTTAAGAAGGACGCAATGGACTTAGTGGAGAAATTGCTTGTCTTCAAACCTTCACACAGGCTCTCTGCAGTGGAAGCTCTTGATCACCCATTTGTTTCAAGGTGAATATATTTATATTTTTAATATATTCGACTCTTGGAATCTCCTTGATATAAATTTATCAATTATATTACAAATTAAATTTTGGGAAATATTATAGATGTATATATGGTAAATACATCTTATAAAAGATTTTTCTTTGGATGAGATATCTGACATTTTATTTTTAAATAAATATAATATTGTGGATTGTGTTATATAGTTGATGCAATGTCCAAAAATAATTTATTTTTAATATAATTAACTTCCTTCCATTACATTCATCCTTCAATAGTTTAACATCAGAAACTTTGTTCCAAGTAAAGATTAGAATGAATATGATGAATTATTTATACATATAATCAATAAATATAAAATCAGTTGTTGGTGTAATGAAATTCACTTCTAGGAAATTGTGAATTTCACAAAAAATATCAAATAAAATATGAAGTTATTTTGTTCTTGAAATTCATTAATTCAATCAAATATTCAACACTTTACAAAGTCATGCAAAATAAAAACCAAAATTGTGAGTTATATTCTAATAAATTTCTTTCATCTCTTGTATGGTGTTAGATTTCATCGAGTGAAAGATGAGCCATCTATGCATTATCGAGTAGTTCCACCATTGAGAGATGATGTTCGTCTAGGGGTAGATGACTACCGATCTAATCTGTATGAATATATGCGAGCTCGTCAGTTATCAGCCCAGCAGAATGCATCAATTGAAACTAAGAAAGATACATTCTCCCCAACAACAGTCACAAGAACCAGCAAGATTCATCACCATTTGTCACAAGAAAAACATGAATTCTCCCCAAAGAAATCAACTCTCCCCCTCATTTCCAGATCAGTGAAAGAATTAGTTCCTAGGACAATGCCAACAGCTGCCAGACGTAATGTTTCAGCTCAGGAGTTAAGACCAAATGATAAACAAGAAATACATTTTAAAAAAGTGACACATTCTGACTGCGGAACAGAATGTCACATACACCAGACTTCTTCACCTCAAAAACATGGTACTTATTATATATATATGTGTGAGTGTATGAAAATAATAAGAGTTTTTTTTATACCTTTTATATTTTTTTAAATGCAATTAATATCCTGCTTTTATTGTGATAATAATTCTTAATGTTTTTAAATATTGATAACTGCTTAATACCTAAGAATTCTTGGGTAGAGAGAATATATCCCTTTCCTATTGTTTAATAGATTGATGGTGTTGTTATAGTTTATTATATTAAAATAATTGTAGTTTAAAATTAAATATCAGAAAATGAATGATCTTGAGAAATCAACACCATAGTTATGGTAAAAATATATGAAAATGTATAGATATCAAAAATATTATTGAGGCCGAATATAAAAGTCATAATATTATTATAGCATGCACATTCAGTTATTACAATAAGAATAATATAGGAATAATATGATAGAATTCTGATCAGTAGAAAATTCTGTTGCCCTCATTTATAGTGCGTGTGATGCTGAAAAACACGATAGATGCAAAACGGTATACCACAGCTATCATTCCAAAGGACTGCTTAAGAGAATCATTTCATCATAGAGAGGAGGATAAAAGAAGAGCCCTTTGTAATCATCGAGTTTCCATGAACAAACCTCAAGTGAAAGTGAAGCAGCATCTTGTATTACCACAATACAGCAAGGTATATAATTTAGGAAATTTTTGTAATATACTTTAAATTAAACATTAGATGAAGCAAAAATGAAAATATTTTATCATTTTTTCATACAAATATTTATTTAATAAATTTTCACTAAATATTTAAACTTATATGCTGAGATATATCTAACATAAAATACATTTTCTGGTAGAAAGGATTCTTGGGTTACCAACCAGGTTAAGTCGCTGTCGCCAGCAATGTCACCTGACTTAACCTGGTTGGTAACCCAAGAATCCTTTCTACATGCAATCCACCAGAAAAGCCTGAGATCTTTCTAGATTTTCTGGCTTGAGAAAACCAATAGCTATATTGGTAAATAAGAATTGAAATATTTCAAATGCATCTTGATTAAAAAAACACAGAACTAAGATCAAACTTACTTCAACAATGATAGAACTTTTTGGGAAAACTTAAAAAAATTGCTTATTTATGTATATTTAATTCCTACCAATATGGGTTTCATCTAAGTGCAATTATATAAGCTATGATATAAATATCCTTCTTTATATTTCAGATTGTTCATGTGAAAATAGAAAAATGTATAGGTGATGCTGCAAATCAGCTTACATCCCTTAAACATCAAAGTCCTAACCGCAACAAGATTTCACAGGCATCTATCACAGACAAGTATTTTGGCAACAACACTTAGACAGAATTAACGAATGTTAATTGAAATCTAGTCAAAATTTACTGCTCAAATTTAAAGCTCAGAAGTGCTCGTTGCAAGTTACCAATACTCACTTGTTGATTCAATTAACAAGGTGGGTATTGAATTTGAATCCAATATTTTGAATGTGATCAAATTTTTTAGTGCATTTTTGCAAGGGTACTGTAATATTATTTTGCTGTATTTTTGAGGATTTTATAGAAAAGGAGAACTAGTCATAAATATTTTAGAAAAAATGAAAGGTAACATGTTTTTTTACATCTTATCCCAGGAAATTGTGAAGTGTAATAACATGTTGCATCCATTTGTGAAGAAAAACTTTTTTGATGTATTGTGTTAATGTTATATTTTATACTATAAATGGAATGCAATAAATAAAGAGAATAGAGTCCCCATTTATATACTGGATCTTTGTCTCTTATAAATGTAAATTGACTAATCAGCTGATGGCAGGATCATCTTAAACAGATTAATTAATTTGATATATATAGATCAATAATCTCAAGGATAAGAACATTCTTAGATCTCTAGTAATTCACACACCCAGCAGCAAAGTAGAGATCAAAACAAGATCAAGGCAGTGTATCAATTCCTATGGAAAACTCCTAGATGAATGAAAAATAATTAAATTTGATTTCATAAACCCTGCAATTTTAATGAAATAATTTACAACCTCTTTTTACAGATGTGCACAGTGCATAGTATAATCAAGTATTCACTTTTACATTTCTTTCAAAACATTTTAGCAAGATTCATCATCCTATGCCCCAAATTGAAGTTTATTTTTTGCAACATCTATATATAAAACCATATGAGACATTCATCAGGATAACTGATACAAATTACCCACGTATTTGCTTCATTAAAAAGCCAAAGCATTTCATCACATGTTATACATTTGCTGCTAGACAATTTTCAGTAGACAAAACATTAAAACAAAGATTCTTGCTGAAATTGTAGACACATTCAAAACAATTTATCACACATTTGATCACCAAAGAAATTCAATTCAAAATACAAAATTCATTATGTAAGGAAAAATAGATACCTTTAAGAATTAATATCTATTAACATTGAAAACATACACACTCATACACTCCATAAAACAAATCAACCTGACATCCTTATCAAAAGATAAATTGAAATTCTATTTAATATGAAATTAATTGACTCAAAGTAGATTCTGAATTCACACAGCCAAAATAGTCATCAATTCAGAAATTCTGGACCTTTAAGATTTGATTGCAGAAAAAATGTGAAAAACCCATCCATCCTTGAAAACTTTTCCCACTGCAGATATTTCACAGAATAAATAAAATACTTTTCTCTTTGAACTAAAAAAGCAGCCAGCTTTAAATAAATTAAAGCATGGTAATATATAAGTTTCCTCAGATCATCCAAAGAAACAAACCCAAGCTGTAGAATGAAAGAATAAAACATCATAAAAAATTAAAAGCAAACCATTTAAACACAGGATAATTCTTGAATGCTTGAGTAAGACATTATGTTCCATAAGTCAAAATACTGAATTCAAAATACTCACGTACTGGCTGCTTTACTCAGTAAATATGAAAATATCAATCCCCAAATAATTATCCTATCATATTTAAGGCAAATATTTTCTAAATAAAAATAATACACCCCCAACACCTGATATTATGTGCATTGTAATTGAGAATTTTTTGTGTATTACTATGATTATTATTTGGTATAGTTTATACGTAGACGGTAAAACATAACTTGGAATTCATGAATTTTAGTTACTATATTCTCTTGAAATACACAGTAAATGGATTTTTAAAAGTGCTTCAAGAATGAAAATGACAACATCTTTTGTACTCAAATAATTTTTCTAGTTAAAGCTAAAAACAAAGCAACCCATTCGCTTGAAACCATTTAACGTTGCTTTCTCCCAATTTTACAAAAAGACACAATTAGATACATGACAGTCAATTAGCAGTTAAAGAGAGCACTTTAGCTTCAGTGCACTGAGAAATAAAGCGTTCTTATTCAAAACTGCCCAGCAGAAACAGATAATTTGCATACATAGAAAAATTGATTAACTTTGAAGAGTATTTGGCAGTCAACAGCTTACAGCACTTGAGAGAATATTCAGAGAAGGAAGGAAAAACTTTCAATAGACACAAACACACATATGTACATACATAAAGGTAATTTTTTTAAGAATTTTCACACACATACATGCTCTCAAGCACACGAACCATTTTCTCAAAAACCAAAACGGGAAAAATAAAAGCTTCCAACAAATAATTTTCAAGCTTAGACTAATCATATACAGCTACCATTAAAAAAAAAATTATCACAATTTCTGATTCAGAAGTAATCTCATACAAGGGTGTCTTGAATCATTCATAAAGAAAACCAAACTGACACAATCTCAGTTATTCCTTTTCTTTTGTCAAATACTAAAACATGCTGGTACAGGCGATGAATGTATATTTATTTATTTATATATATGTTAGAAACCTCCCTTTTGGGAAGATGGAATGTCACAAGGCAGCACGAGCTACAGCATCAGCAACAGTACCTCTCCAACCCAAACAATGAAACATACTGCCACATTTACTACTATCACTTTCCCTGGATCCCATACCAGGAGCTTTCCTCTGAAAGTTGGGCCTGTTCTCATCAGGAGTCCAACTTCCGCACAGCCTGTGTAAAAATGAGCAAAACAGAGAAGGGGGTACATGCGAAGGAGACACTCTGGCATTTGCTTTGGATGGCCTTGGCAATGGATAAGGGGAGAAGGAAGTGATTGTAGTGTGAGAAGAACATGAATTTTCCCAACCAACCAATCCTCCAACTTCTCTTAGACCTGATCCATTTGAACCAATCATTTTTACCACCACTGTACCAGACGGCAATCATCTACCTTCACATTCCCCACTGCTATTTGTTTCCTCTGGCTTGACTATCTGGTAAGCAATCAAGTACTCAGGGTATGCCTAGAATGAGGACATTTGAAAATAAATGTCAATTCTTTCCTCAATTACCTATTTAAACTTATGATTAACTATCATTACATGGTTGCTTTTTTAATTAGTATTGTGATTATTATAAAGTATCCATGAAAAAATTCAGAGTTTAAACTATTTCTGTTAGGATGAAGTTGAAATAATTTTCTAAAGCTAGCTCTGTCAACAAGAATCATAACTAGTTATCTGTTCAGCTTGCATCATTGCTCTCACTAAATGATGTTTAAATTTTAATGAGTATTATATTACTTTTAAATTTTTGAAGCAACTGCACATGAACAAACATTTGCAAATTTTAATGAATAAATGAATAATTAGAAAAAAAGGGGAATACAACAGAGCACAAGAGTTATACAAAAAGAAGAGCTAATATAATTTTGGGATGTTCTGCCCCAGAACATTCACCATCAACAGTTGAAAGAAAATCATGATATAAAATACCAAAATTATCCATAAAGTAAAGTACCATTTAAAGAAGTAATCCTTTTCAGACACTAAATATCAAACCTGCCAAATGTAAGTTTTACCACTATAGGCTATCCATTACTTATTTAACAAAGATAGCTTCTCTCAATTTCAAACAATTAATATTTTATTCTTATTCTTAGTATGGTACTCATCATGTACAGGCTTTTCAAGAAAATTCATTGAAACTGTAAACCTCAGTCAGATAAACAACACATCCAAGAATAACAAATTATTTGCATTGAATATAGGATGCTATAAATATTAGCAATACTATCTTTTCCCATTGCTATGAAATGTTCTGGTAAATGTGGCATGCAAATATTACTCTCACACCTCTTTGTCCATACCTGACATAGTTCTCCAAATAATTTTTTCTTTTGTTGAATATGTTTTTACAGATAAAAACATACCATATCAAACATTAATATCAAAATTCACTTTATTATTTTGGCAAAACAAATGCTTCTGCAGATAATCACCAGATAACAAAATTGTAGGAATAGTTATGAAGAACTTATATATGTAACATTTTTACTTAACTATACAAGTTTAAATGATAATATTCTAAGGAGGAGAAAAAATAGTATGGAATCTAAAGTTAGCCCTCAATCAAAAGTCAACCTCTTACCTGCTCTCCTCGATAGACCACATATTCTGGAAAATTGAGGCCACCTGTGCTGGGACGACCTAAAACTGAATGATGTCCAGGTGGAGCATGGGCCATCTTCATTGCACTAAATTGAAGGAATGGCTTCCCTAGAGTGACTCGACAGAGGAGAAGATGCCTAGAAAATAGAATTCTCTGTAAATCTAAGTCCAAAAAAACTAAATTATTTGAAATAAAATGACATCTATTTCTGATTCAGACATTCACCTATGGCATATGTAACATGATCGGTCTTTGTGCACAGGACATCCAGTACCACCACCAATTCCATAAACATACTGATTACTTTTGGAAGAATGTTCGGCAAAATAGATTCCTAAAAAGGAGTAGAAAATATACATTAAAATGAGATATAATACCAATTTCCTAGGAGTGGAAGTAAGAGTTGGTTATCAGATAACAAAAAAGAAAATTTATATATTTACCGGCACCAAACATGCCACCTATGTAAGCATGTCTCTCATCAAAACCCTTCTGAACAATTGCATTGATGAATGGAGATCCATGAAAGAGCATTCGTTCATTTGACTGGTTTGTATTCTCTTCAGCTACCTCTCTACGTCGATGAGTATAACGCTCCCATAGCTTCAAATTCTGAACCTTTTGAATCTAAAACAATCAGTATAAAAAGTTAAATACATCCCTTCTATGGAAATGAATGATTTATAACACATTTCACCGAAACAGTTAATGAATTCATAAACCAGTTGTAGTTTCTGCTCACCCTCACTATGTTGTACCGGCTGAATACCCCTCCTGAATTACCATTATCTCTATGTTCCCTGATGGTTGACTGCATTTCCTCCTCAACAGTCAAAAATTCCTTGTCATCACTCAGCAAGTCGACCAGTAATGTTTCAGGAGAAGGCAAGGGTGACCACAAATTTACTGGATTGGAAACAATGATAGTGCAAAATTAGAGCAAGAACTTTCAGACATATAAAACACACAACTAATGTTCATGAAAAAATACAATATTTCAACAAACATGATTCACTTACCTGAACTACTGTAAAGCTTTTCTATCCCTTTGATTAATCTGTGCCTGAGACCATAAGCAGATATTCCAACTTGTTTTAAATCTTCATGACCCATTTCAGCCAAAATATCCATCGTAATTTGCTCCCTATCGAACACTTCTGTCAAATGCTTCAAACCAAGACTGCAAAAAATTGTTTTAATTAGATTAACAAAAAAATTTTGTTAAATACAGCAATAATATTGTTTACAGTACAACATCCTAAACCAAATCTTCAAAAATGAAATTTCAAGATTAGTTTAACTTGAATTTATGCACAAATTAAATTAAATAAAACAGGCAAAAGGGGCCAGAGACAGAAAATGTTACAAGAAAAGTCTAAGAAGTAATTCTGTACACATAGATTTGACCAAACTGAAAATACCTTGTAAGAAATACAGAAACTGTGATCGTTTCAGGGCTACCATCTTCTGACTTTGCACATTCATCTGGTGCACAGTTGTCCACAGGTGGTGTTGGAGATGGGGATGAGGAGGAAGGAGAAGGTGATGTGGAGGAAGAAGGAAGCTGTGGAGCATTTTGAGGAATAGGAAGGACTGGAGGAGCAGGATTTCTCTGAGGTCTGTGATTCAACGCAGGAACAACTGCAAGAGTGACTGGGGCACCTGATGGCATGATGACTGTTTCTGTTGCTGAGGCAACAGGTGTAGGAGGTGGAGAAGATGCTTTTGGAAGAATAGGAAGGCTAGGAGATACCACAGTTGCTGTAGAATTAGGACCCCTCATTCGAATGGTTGACACACTCTGACGTGAAGCCATAGAATCTTGAAGCAAGCAGCGCACATCTTCTGCAGAAGCTAAATCAAGAGGTGCCTGCCCTTCCTGATTCTTTAAGAAAGGATTGGCTCCATGGGCAAGCTGAAAACAGAAGTGATTAATTTATTTAAGTATGAAATTTTGATTCATATTGATACATTTACTAGCTCCTGATAGAAAAATTAGCTAAAATTCTAATTCCAAGGTCTCAGATTTGAGTTAACTGTTTCATTACTATTAATTATCCACCAGAAAATGCCCAGATAATCTATATTTTAACATATGTTTTAAATAAATTTAATTGATTAAAGATATTTATTTTATAAGCATAAAAGCAGAATTCCAAAGGGGAAATAAAAATAAAGTCATAATACATTTCTACTTCTTTCCGCAAAAGAAATAAACTCAAGGTAAAGAATATGATTATTATTGAATTCAATACACAAAGATGTTGGTTATTTCACAATGGAATTTTTGATAATGGATGAACAGTATTTAAACTCACAAAAGTAATAAATATATCTCAAAAAATTAAGTGGTTGTTTATGATATGATATAAGGGGACTTAAGGTACCTACCAACAAAGCACAAAGTTGAGTTCTTCCTTTCTGGGCAGCTTCATGAAGAGGCGTAAATCCCCACTTGTCAGTTGCATTAACGACAGTGCTATATTTTATGAGAAGTGCAGCTATATCCAGGTGACCATATGAGGATGCATTATGTAGAGGTATAAGCCCACCTTTGTCTTGGGCATTGACATCTGCACCACTCTCAAGTAAAAATTCTGCAACTTCTAAGTTGTTATAACCAGCTGTAGAGTAAAAGAAATAATAATGAAATAATATTAAAACTGATAAGTTACCAGTTTTTACTGAGCACTAAATAGGAAATTGCTACATTTTAATTTGGCATTATTTAAATAAACAATTTTAAAAATTTTATGACAAGAATGAAGTACATTATTTTTCAAAAAAGACTAATTCTACTCATCTTTCATACATCATTTTCTCTCAAAATAAACTTAAATGAATCCATCAAAAATTTTCTACATGTTCTGTCTTGAAATATAAACAATCTCATAAAGAACAGTTTTTTTGGAGAATTGATAGTGAATGTGTACCTGCAAGATGTAGAGGCGTAGAATTTCTTCCCTGAGCATCACGACAATTTATGTTATCTTCTGTAACAAGTCTTTGTACACGAGCAAGATTTCCTTTCTTGGCGGCATCCAAAAGTGCTGCATTGCCCCGCAATAAATCAGCAACATCTTGATCCCCTGAGTTTCCAGTTCCACTTCCCTCTCCTTGGCTTCCACTACCACTCGAATTACCTCTCCTAACCAAATCTAAAGGAGTAGAACCATCTCGGTTCTTTTTACTGGCATCAGCTCCATGCTAAAAGAGCAATTATGATTAGTTACAAGACTAAAACTTGAATATAATGACACTGCAAAGCTTATGATTAGAGCTGAACTATATTCAACAAAAGCACATGAAAAATCTACTCGAGATACTTATCTTCCGGATAGCCTAAACGTATGTTCAACCATAATAAAATGGCCCACTTAATTTAAGACTAAGATTTAACTATAATAATTATTTTAATAACTATAACAAGGCAGAACATTGCAACACACTTTTCAAGGCCTATATCTTAGAGGAAAAACTTATTTATATGTGATGCAAAATGAATAATTATACCATTACTCATTGGAGTAAAAGATACATCATTGAAACTAGAAATAAATTTCTCATGGATGAATGAACTGATAACACTATTTATGAAATATGAATACATTTAAGATGGCTCAAAATCATTTACCTTAAGAAGAAGACGGACTATTTCAAATTTTCCTTTAGCAGCTGCTTCATGCAATGGAGTGAATTTCCAAAGGTCAGCCACATTGACACTAGCCCCGTGCTTTACCAGTAATTCAGTCACTTCATAATGACCATAGGAACAGGCGTTGTGTAGAGGAACCAATCCACTATAACAATATATGGTTGATTAATAAACAGAATACAAATCCAGAAATGATATAAGTATTGAGTTATATACCCTTTATCCTTGGCATGGACGTCAGCCCCATGAGCAAGCAAGTATTCAACAACTGCAACTCTGTTGTAACCAGCAGCAAAATGAAGAGGGGTTGAGTGCCTAAATGATACCAAAATGCAAGTTTATGATATTTTAGAAAGAATTTTTCCAGAACTTCTAAGCGATATTTATCATAATTGTGCGCTATGTTAATTGCCAACATAATATTACATTAAAACTACATGAAGAGCATATGGCACCCTAAAAATATTAAAAGGAAGACCAGATATTTAATATTTCACAGTTGAAAATGTTAAACAGTGCTAATTCTTTGAATAAAATATATATTTATAGCTACAGAATCACAAAATTTAATTCTTAAAAAGTAAACCATCATAATAAACACAATTCAAATAGTAGATCTTCCTTATTTTTATTTATTTATTATTACAATGCTAAAATTTGAAAAATAAATATTTATAATAATACTTATTCCATGTCAGTAAAATACAGAAATACTCATTAGCTGATTACATAAAAAAGTCATTTCTCACTAAAAATAGTCATTTATTTTACTTTTTTGATTGAAAAAAGTTTTGCACGAGAGGCTTCAAGACTTACGCACTCAGTACAATAGTCCATCAGTAAAATACGAATAAGAAGAAAAATCAAGCAATTTTCAAACAACATATATCATTGTAAACATGAAGGCAACACCTGAAAACTTCACTTAACAAACTTAGCTTAAGTATCAGAATAACCACTATCATTCTTTAGTGAGGCAATAACACTTCTCAAAGCTAAGAGATCAGTAAAATGTATTGTCTTGATAGGAAGGATTTTGGGTATTTTACTTAAAGCACGTTAAAGCGTGCGCTTTTTCACAAAGTTGAACAGAAGTGAAAAATAAAGCATCACCCAAAAAACAGAAGTGGAATTGACGTGGCATGGTGGTGTAGTGGTCAGCATACCTGCCCTGCGAGTGGGAGACCTGGGTTCGAGTCCCAGTCATGTCGCTATTTTTCACTTCTGTTCAACTTCATGTATTGCCTTGTTTATCATTTCTTTTTAACTGCTAGTATTTTTCTACACAAGCAACATGTTAAGTTCAAAATTCTTATAAGTCTCTACTAGTTTCTTACCTTCCATCAAAATCTCTGCAGTTAACTATATGTGGATAAGATGTTAAGATCCTCTTCACTTGCTCTGTATCACCAGCCTTAGCAGCTTCAAGCAACTGACATTCTACATCTACGCTGCTAGATGGTGGATCTAAGGATTTAAAATTTTATTTTAGGATAAGATTTAATAAAAAAAAATTGGTTTTGAAGTATAAAACTAAATGTACCTAATTTGTTTTAACATAGCACTATGTTAACAAATTTACCTTGCAATACTTTCAATACATTTTCCTGGGCTACCTGAGCAGCTGTATAGCCTTCTAAAGAGAGAATAGATGCATCAACTCCATAAGAGAGTAGCAATCTGCAACCTTGAACATTATCTTTTCTAGCACACAAGTGAAGGGCTGCAATTTAAAATTTTAATATTGAATCATTTAATTAATACAACAAAAAGGAATACACATTCCATAAAATTCAGAGCTCGAACTGAAGCGAAATCGGTTTTAATAATGAATATATAGTTTAAATATTCACCTGTGTGCCCATGTCCATCTAGTGTGTTAACCTTTGCACCATGATGAAGTAGTGCTTCTAATACATCGTTGTGTCTACATTCTGCAGCTACATGTAAAGGAGTTAGGAAATCTTTGTTTTTCTCATTAAGATGAGCTCCTTTTCTAGCTAATGTCTCCACAATTTGTTTACGTTTAGGAAATATTGATGAGGCAGCTGCATGCTAAAGAAAACATAAATAAATGTATTTAAAGTAATATCATATTGAGTAGAGTTATTGTTTTCATAGCACCATGGTAAGAATCAATTCCCACAAAAATTTTTACGAAAGAAAGATAAAAATTTCAGGTAAAATAATTATTCCAATTATACAGCACACTTGAAATAACAAATTTCTAACAGTCTTAATAGTATTCCACTTACCAAAGGAGTGTTTCCAGTATAAGGGTGTTTGTAATTCACTACGTCTGAGAAGAGATACTTTTTCAGTTTGGCAGGATCGGCATGAAGGGCTGCATTTAGCAAGCACTCTCCTTTGAATTCATCTAGAGAAGAGTTTTGTTGTTCAGTTATTTCAACTTGAAGGATCATGAATTTATTCTACATCGTATCATGAATAACTCTGATATAATTTGAAGCAATAACAGGACAAAATAAGGAAAAAGTTTTCTCAAGGTTCTAAGTTTAGGATATTTGCTAAAATAGTAAGATTAACACTGAGACTGGATAAAAGGATAACTTACATGCAAGTCTTTCTTGAAGTTCTCTTGTAGGTGCAACGTCAATAGCAGACCTAGAATGACAGTTCAGCAGAGTTGGGTCTGCTCCCTCAGTAATTAATAATGTACAGACTTCAGCACGGGATTTGGATGCAGCTTCATGAAGAGGAGTGAACTGCCATAGGTCCATTGCATTTACTAAGGCTCCATGCTTGAGTAGCATCTGAGTGACTTCAAAGTGGCCATACGAACAAGCATTATGTAGAGGAACTAAACCCCTACAAATACATATGATAATTAGATGATAAGCTAAAATATCATTGGAAATTTTTAAAGTTTTAAGAGCTTGGCTGAAAATAATACAGAATTATTTCTTTTTAATGACTAATTAAAATTCAAGACACAACTTTACCCTTTGTCCTTTGCATGGACATCAGCCCCATGTCTGAGAAGTAATTCTACAACCCTTGCTCTATTATAGCCAGCAGCAAGATGTAAAGGGGTTGACCTTCTGCCATCACTTGCATGACAGTTGACATTTAATGGATGTAGTAAAGCTCTTAAACGCTCCTCATTACCAGCTCTAGCTGCCTCTAAAAGTTCTTCTTTCCGGTGGTCTCCAGTTAACACTGCCCTTACAGCACTATCACCAGCAAGTTCTAGAGCTGTTTTCCCCTCTGAATTCCTAATGTTTGCATCAGCGCCATGTTGCAGAAGAGCTAAAAAAATGTTTTATTTTTCATCAATTAATAAATTAAATAGAAATTAAAATATAACACAAAAATTATGATGAATTGAATGATGAAAAGTTCCATAAAATTTCATTACTATTTCATAAAATTGATTAATAATTCCATCTCAGTTACTTATGGTTCCTTCATACAAGATAACGTCATGTAATATTAGTAAGCATTCCAACAAAATAAGATTAATTTGATGTTGCACAAGATTATTTTTGTACTCATTTCATTACCATGCATTTTGATTTGATCATTAATATATACAATTAACGATTCCATGACAGATACTAAACCTCACTCTATTATTGCTTCAGTATTTTAATAAGAAAGAAACTGATTAAATCTCAGTTATGTTTATTCTATTATCTTTTCTGAAACATACTTTTAGCTAATAACATGAGTTTGAAGACTACAATCAATTGAGATCGTAAATATTTCAGATTCCTTAAAAATATACTTGTTTTTGCCCCAGAAATTACTTTTACATACTTTGCTGGTAAAAAAAAATCAAAATAAAACAAAATAAAAAATTCACCAAATCCAAACATGGGCAACTCTATCAAAGATGCAAAGTAAGCTAACTTGTTCACTTTGAAATACTATTCGAACACCTATACGTAATAGGAAGTTTAACAAATAAAACATCAAACTGACATTATGTAATTTAAATTCTTGGTTCCAATTAAATAATATTAATGAACAATAATAATTTATTAATTCAACCTTTGTATTAAATTAAAAGTTTCCTTAATGACAGTTCTCCTGAATCGATGTTAGAAACAGAATGAGACAAACAAATATTTCCTCTAAAAATATATTGCAATTAACCTTAATTATAATTAAAATTGAAAATTGTTAATGTGAACAATTATTTCCAAGAATTTTTTTCATCAAGTAATTTGAAAATGTATAACACAATCTTCCAAAACAAATAGGTTACTGAGATTTCTTCAAATATTGATTTTTTTCATATTAACTACCAATGTTTTATTACTTCTCACACACTTAATATTATACATACATTTATAGTTACAGTTAGTGAGGTTAAATATAAAAAACTTGCATAACATCAAGGTCATTACAAGTTACCTCAACCAAAAATTTTAATAATGCAGGATGATAAACATAATAAAACTAAAAATAACTCCAATATAGCTACTAAAAACATATAAAATAACTATTATTAATTCTGAGAGATATTAATGGACACTGTGAAAAATTCATAATACTGCATCATAGCCTAAAGAAAATTAATATTGATAATCTGAGTGTCACAAAAAAAGAATTAAAGAGTAACTTCAAGCTGCATTGGCTTCATAATTATACTTTGTTTGAATACTATGTACTACAGCATATACAAGAGTTTACGAACAAACTAGTTGATCTTTTACTTACCAATGCATACATCTACTTTCCCTTTTATAGCTGCTTCATGAAGAGGTGTGAATATCCAGTTATCCTTCACATTTGGATCCGCTCCTGCCCGCAGAAGCAGACGAACAACATCAGCATGCCCAAAAGAGCATGCATTGTGCAATGGATGTAAACCTCCGTCGTCTCGTGCTTGTATCGAAGCACCAGTGCTTAGTAGGTATTCCACAACGTCCCTTCGCCCATAGCCTTAAATGCAAAAGACCTCCACAGTCACACTCTTTTCTACTTTCACTTTTAGGGCTATTCTTTATCATTTCTCACACCGAATGTTTCAATAATGGACGAGAGTAAAATACTTTATGATAAGGATACAGGCGGAAACAATATAAATAAATTACAATACTACGAAAAATTTCTAAACTTTTTTTTTAATATTAACATTTACTACGATTTGAATGGATAAAAAGAAAAACTATACAGAAGCCAAATGTAGCCAACATCATACAAAAATGAGCGTTGTTATTTACTAATCCAGAAAGGGTTAAAGTAACTTTCACGAGCATTTTGTACAGATTACAAAATAAATCTTATCCAAGTCGAACGTCAAAATAAATGTTATTTCCGTCATTTAACGAGCTTGAACTAGCGAAGAAAAATCGTAAGTGTTTCGTCCAATACAAATCAAACTTAAAGTAAATTATTCAGCTAAAAATCAGCATTCCACAGCATTCTTGTGTCAATAAAAATAAAATGACATTTAAAAGAACGACATACCAGCTGCAAAATGCAATGGAGTTGATTTCCTTCCCGCAGTATCTCTTGCATTTACTGTCTGAGGGGTCACTAGTTTTTTAACCCTAGTAATATCACCAGTTTTGCAAGCTTCGAAAAGTTCTCTTAATGGATCGTTAGCCGTAGAAGGCTGAGGATCCATCGTTGTCAATACTGCCGACCGACGACTCGCCATCTTCTCATCCTGTTTATCCCCTTAATTGCGAGAATAGACGAGATTCGTGCGCCATCATTTACCTCGAGAGGAAGTATCAGCGGGTTGAGGAAAGTAGTGTTAATTCGACCATCGAAAAATGTGATACTGAGAACCTAGATTATTATGGCTGAATTTAATTATCTCTTATTTTTTCTACGTGTTAAACTCTCAGAATTGCATTTGGAAATTTATAATAATATAAAATTCGTCTTTTTTATTAATTGCTAAAACATTAGCAAATATTTCCTCTAGCGTATCAATATCTCATCAGTTTTCCTCGTCTTTATTCAAATAAAATAAAACTCTGGATTAAAGTTTCCATATTTATTCAGGCAAATGTAAAGTTTTACAATAAATATAATTCCTTCATTTTACATGCTACAGCTACACAGTAGACACAGCAGATAAAAAATTACTCTTTAAACATCGAGCTATATAAACATCTGTAATAACATTCATTTTGAGATCAAAGTTTACCAAAAGTTTCAGAAATACACTCAATTACATCAAAAGTTTAATATTATAACAATATGGAATGATAGACACACTCGGGCATATTTAGTTGACTTTCAAATCTACAAAGATTTATTATATGTATATATATAATATATATGTATACGTAAAACCACAGAAAATACTTCTTGAAAACATCCGTACCGTAAGAACATTAAGCCATTTAGAAACATAAATCATTAAAATTGGACCACACAGGTACTTAAATTACCTCTTCTTAATGCGCCCCTGAGTTCCACATGTATTGGAATGAAATGTTTAGGTACAAAAGCATTTGGCACACCGTTTGACACACAGATTTACAACAAATTGTCAACACAAAAAGCTTTTACAATATTAGCTACATCAATCAAAAATACGCCAATTTGGAAGCAGCTGAGCGACCTTAATCGAAGAATGACGCGAGATGTTGTACAAGAGAGTTTCACCTCCAGCTAAGATCGCACCCCAAACTCCGAATGTTCCATAGTCAATGATGGAATGATTACATGCTGCCATGATAGCCAAATCTCTGCCTGGGCCTAAAGATGATCCAGGCGTTCCACTAACAACGAAGACATCACCGTTTGATGTAGCCAAATAATGCTGACACCAGTTAGCTTCATCGCTGACCACAACGAATACAACATTTTCGTATTTTTTCCGAAAGTAGTCCATTGCTCGGTGAAAATATCCTGGGCTGGCAAGGTGCATTTGCCGAGTTCTCCATAGGTAATTGCGATAATCCGTACGCCGCACATGAATTCCAACGAAAGTGAGGGATGATGTTGAGGGGTTAGCAGATATATTATTTCGTCTACGGCCTGCAATGGAATACAGGACCTTCCTGCTAGCTTCTTCTAGAGGGGCACGAAACTTGAACTCTTCTCTAATGTCAAACTTGTCAGAAAGCACTAGGTCGGGCATCACAACAAACCTAGGCAACAGGATACTAGTTTGCAAAGATTCGTTTGACTCGAGAAAACTGGAGAGACTATCTCTGGCAACAACAGTGCCCCATCTTATGATACAGTGGGATATGCGGGTTAATGCAGGAATGCTCAGCTGAGTGAACACTTGATCCAATGACCGTCGGAGACATCGAGGAACATAAGGTTCTAGACCAGTGGTACGAGCCACTGCCCACACAGAAGCATATTCCCACATTTGATTCCCTAAACGGCCTCCTTGGACAACTGTAACAATTCCTTCTTGTGGACAGCGTAACCTCATCTTTCGTCGTTGGGATGCTCCTGCTGGCCACCTCATTGGATGCATATTGGAACTGCATAGTGATTGCTCATAATCTCCTATATATTTAAGGGACTTTGTGGCTTGGCTGGTTTCATACAATGGAAAAATAAACAGGTGTACAAACAATATTGTACACACAGCAAATATAAGGGCAGGCATCAGTAAGTTTTGATTTGGTGTCACCATGCTTAGCAATTTTACATAACTTCGCTTTAAGCTAGCTGAATGAAGCACTTCTTTGATTTATAAAGCCATTCTGTATGTAAATGAAGGCTTACTTGATTTGTCAAAATTTCAAGGTACAGTTACTTTTTCAGTTGTAAAGGCAACTTAATATGTTATTCGGCTATTTCAACACCTTACATGCTTTGAAGATTTTCAAGGGTTCAAGTTAATGCACAAGCTATCAGATCAACCCAAGCTTCATGCAACTTATAAATTCAGGCAATCTGTTTAATACATTCATGGTTGTTATCATCAAAATAGAAAGTTGTGTATAAACACAATTCAGATTTAAAATACTGTGTGAAAACACTTTGTACTTTTCAGCAATTACTTGGGTACCACAGCATAAAATCCTTAGGAAATTATGCTCCATGGTCAAGTCTATACTAAAGCGTGGAATATGCTTGTGCTTGAAGCAGTTCCAGTTACAGAGATAAATTTTATTTACCTCTTTAAAATAATATTACTCTAGACAATTACAGTGCATGTTAAATTGCCTATAAACTGTAATCATTATCATGCAAATATTCAGCTCAAAATAAATATCTTCGAAGATTCTACTAGTTTAAATGAACGCCTGGAGTGATGATAACAGCATAGCGTTAAGGGTTGTTGCTTGCATAAACGGGTTCGGTGCCACTAACAGCATTCCGGCGTACCTCCGTCCCATACGTAGTCTATGTTCCCACAAGCTCTACTGCCCACGGATATTTCCATGGTGTTTGTTAATCAAATCAATGTAATTTCGAATCCATGAAACACGATGTCAGCCCAAAATATAGACTTCCTGGACAGCACATTCTAACTACGACATCACTGTTTTCTATACTTCTTGACCAAGAGCGACACGGTTGGTTCTATATGAGAGTTAGTAATGTAATCAATGGACAGTAAAGAAGCGCGGTAATGCGCAAGAATGGATACCACGCAAATAACTCGGCGATGTAGATAATAATCTGGTTGTGCGTAAATGGTTCGGTGGCCTATATATTTTTGTTTTGAATTTCGTTTAAAAATTTATGAATGGTTATTTTAAATTTAGTCCGCAGTAGAGCAATAGTCCGCTGTTGCTGGGTTCAGAATCAGCCTATTTTTTGGTAATATATTTTATTAATAATCCCACCATTGCCTCTTAATATATATGTCAGATAACCAGTTCATGTTGCTATTTTATTTTATCGAGAAATTATGTTTGATTTGAAAGCAATCTCTAAACTCTCAATCCAAGACGTCGTTATTTAGCACATATTTTCATTAATATCGTCATTATCGCAGGAAAACTGTGAGATACAAAAGCTTCAAAATGCCAGGAATTAAATTACGAGTGGATGACATAGTGAAATCGGCAGAAGACAGTCGTCTTTATCGTGGACTTCAACTTGAGAATGGCATGAAAGTCCTCCTAATTAGTGATAGCGGAACCGATAAATCTGCAGCATCAATCGACGTGGCTGTTGGTATGCAATCAGTGCACTAATTGTAAGAATTGAATGTTCCTTTATTTTTGCTTCATCGAGATCCTCTGTATTAACAGGTCATATGAGTGATCCAGATGAGTTGCCCGGGTTAGCACACTTTTGTGAGCATATGTTATTCCTGGGAACAGAAAAATACCCATCAGAAAATGAGTATAATAAATTTCTATCTGAACATGGTGGAAGCAGCAATGCTTGCACGTCTGCTAATCACACAACCTACTATTTTGACGTTGTACCTGAGCATCTTCGTGGTGCTTTGGATAGGTTTGATATGATTTTATATATCTTTGTTTATATTCTCTTTATTGCCATCCCAATTTTTATGGCTAGATATTTGCATAGAATATGTATGACGCATTAATTGAACTAATCTTAATCACATTTTATTTTTAAAAATTTAAAATTCTGTTTGTTTTAATTTTCAATTCTCAGATTTGCTCAGTTTTTCTTAGCGCCACTATTCACTGAAAGTGCTACTGACAGGGAAGTGAATGCCGTCAATTCAGAACACGAGAAGAATATTCCTAATGATTCTTGGAGATTGGATCAGTTGGAGAAACATACATCAAAAAAGAACCATGATTTTAATAAATTTGGCACAGGTAAGTTTTGGTATAATTGAAAAAACTGTGTCATTTTTATTTCCTGGTAATTATTTTTATCAATCCAAATTTCTAGTCTGTAATGAGCTAGTTGTGTTTGTCCAATTGTAATAATAATGTAGATATGATATGCAGAGCATGGCTCTTCACCTCTCAAATTTAACATTAAATGACCTAGGTGCAATGCTTATTTCATGAAAAATATCTGAGACATTTCCTGTAGGTTTAATTTTTAGTTATTATTCAATATTGAAACATCTTGTGCTTAAAGTACTTGGTTCTCTGATTATTTTTGTATCATCAATTACAAAATTTAATAATGTTTTATAATAAATCTTTAATTTATAATGATATGTAATCCATTTTTAAAATAAATGGCTTAGCAATATAAATTTTTCTTACCCCTTTATGCTGTAAAGTAATAGGAGAAGGAGTATTTTTTGTAGAACTTTGTGCTAACCTTAAGTGGAATCTAAAGAAAAGTATTACAGATGATACTCCATCTTCCTTTGTAAACTATCACATTTTTCTCATGTTTATCTTTTCCTAGGTAACTTAAATGGATGCAGTTCTCTGTTGATTATTTCATAATGAATCTGCAAAAGCTTGATATTTCTTTTGTTAGATGTTAAGTTAGATTCTAAGAATAGGTTTCACTAACTTTGGAAAATAGCAGTCACATTGAGATCCTTCATGCTATTTTTTAGTTTTGCTTTTAAAAACTGTTCATTTTTCTTCCTATTGTTGATAAATTAATTTTTAAATGTAAAAGAGAAACAAAAATATTGCGTTTTATTTTGTGAATTTATCATATGACTCTGGCTAATAATTTTTAATTGTCAAGTTTTCTATTTGTCTTTTGATATTCTGCTGTTCAGTCTCCATTTAATAAGGCCCTCTTTTGCCTGGATGTGGTAAATAACTGTTGAACATTTTGTGAAACTATGTTTTAACCTCTGTGTTTGTGTGAAACTGTGTTTTAACTGTGATTAAAACCTCTAATTTCAGTTACAATTACTGTTACTGTATACTGTAATTTAAATGTATTTAATCATCAGAAAGACGATGGTAGTTATCACTTTATCTTTTTGTTATCTAGGTAATCAACAAACATTAGATATTTTACCAAAAGCTAGAGGTATCAACGTCAGAAAAGAGCTACTAAAATTTCATGAGAAATGGTATTCATCAAACATTATGACTTTGGCAGTTCTGGGAAAAGGTATTTTATTGTTATGAACAAATCTATCTTTATTTTAGGGTAAAATATTCTAAAAGAACTCCTCTTTACTATTCAGAGTCCCTTGATGATTTGGAGGAAATTATTTTGAATCTATTCTCGGAAGTTAAAAACAAGAATGTTGAAGCTCCAATGTGGTTAGAACATCCTTTAGGTCCTGAACAGCTGAAGAAGAAAGGCTTTGTTATCCCGGTGAAGGACTTCAGAAATTTGACAATCTCTTTCCCTATTCCTGATTTGCTTGAATATTATAAATCAGGGGTAAGCTTTAATTAACAAGTCTAATTTAAAATAATTCTCTAAAACTCGATTTATTATCTTAATTATGATATAGATATGATATGCAGAGCATGTCTCTTCACCTCTCAAATTCAACATTAAATGACCAAGGTGCAATGCTTATTTCATGAAAAATATGTGAGACATTTCCTGTAGGTTTAATTTTTAGTTATTATTCAATATTGAAACATCTTGTGCATAAAGTACTTGGTTCTCTGGTTATATCATCAATTACAAAATTTAATAATGTTTTATTATAAATCTTTAATTTATAATGTTTTGTAATCAATTTCTAATATAAATGTCTTTGGAATATAAATATATCTTATGCCCTTATGCTGTAAATTAATAGTATAAATATTCTTTATTGCAATCAAGTGTGAGTAAATTATCCACTCAATCATAACATATTGTCCTAATGGGTCTTTATAAAAATAGTTACCTTTTTCTTGGTCATTGTATTCAATAACTGACAATTTATGTACTTGTTTTCAAAATTTTGTGATGAAATTAAAGAGATTCATTTTGATTGAAAATTAAGATTTTTCGTATAAACACAATAGACATTCATTTATTTCTCCTAGCCTGGACACTATCTCAGCCACTTGTTTGGTCATGAAGGGCCAGGGAGTCTTCTTTCAGCACTGCGTGCGAAAGGTTGGTGCAATACTCTAGTTGGTGGAACCCGAACAGCTGCTCGGGGATTTGGCTTTTTTGTTATTAATGTTGATCTCACTGAAGAAGGAATTGACCATGTTGATGACATTGTTAAGCTAGTTTTTCAGGTTAGTAAATTATTTTCAACATGATACTAATTCCATATACTCAATCATTATTGCTATATATTTCAGTATTATTATCAATATCTTTTAAATGTCATAGAAAGAAATTTTTTATATATATCTACTCTGTATTTATAGTATGTAACAATGCTGAAAAATGAAGGCCCTAAAGAGTGGATTTATGAGGAATATCGGGATATTCTTACCATGCACTTTCGTTTTAAAGACAAAGAAACTCCTACAAGCTATGTATCAAGTTTGGTCCGCAGCCTGCAGGTAAATATATTATATGTTATTCTTCTGTTTGTTGTAATAGCCTTCTAATTACTACTTTCCTTAGAAATGTATAGTACACTATATTAATGATTAATTATTTCTAACCTTTGGATTGTCTATAAAAAAAAATAAATGTGATATTGGTTTAAGGCACTAACATAAAAAATCAGTTTTTAAAGATATATATATATATAAATCTAAAGTTTTCAATTTAATTCAGTTTTTCATAACTGATTATATAAGCTTTTACTTTTAATGCATTTTTACTAAAACTACAGCTATTCATTTGCTAACTAGAATTCAATCCAGAATATTCCTGGTCTCTTATGTAGTGCTCTTAGCCTTGTATCTATCAAAACAATAAATATTAAAGACAGGAATAGAGACTAAGTTATGAGTAAACAAAATTTATTAAAATATTAATACAATTTTCTAAATTTTTAAGGATTATCCATTAGAGGAAGTTTTATCTGGTGGCTATTTAATAAGCAGTTGGCGCCCAGATCTTATCGACATGGTTCTTAATTATATCACTCCTGACAATATAAGGTATGTTCATAGAATGGAAGTAATATTTATAGCTTCAATTTTTGGCTGGATCATTTTCTATTTAGGTACTCTTAATTGGCACTGAAATGCAAACCCTTCAGTTCCAGTCAATTATTCTAGTGGCCTTTTCTGTCAACAGGTTTTGAATACATACTTAAGTATTCCAGATTGCAAGATTTGGCATGTGTGGTTACTTATTTTCCCCAAGTTTAATCATAAACAATTTAATCAGGATGAAAAAAAATCTATATACTCTAGATTATATTTAAAGTAATTTATCGGAGAATAGTATTCTTGCACCATCCATCCTAAAACTGAAGTAACATATATTTTACAATCCTATCTTAATTTTCCTTTTAGAAGATAATAGATAGGAAAATTACAGATGAATAAAATCACTGAAAACAGAGAATTTTTAACTTTGAATTCTGAATATTCTGTCTAGATTTTATAAATTTGTTAAAACTTAGTTAAACTAAACTGCAATTATTGTAATTAAATAAAGTCTGTAAGTATCAACGTCAGAATTTACTCATTGGGTAGAGAATTTTAAATTCTATGTATATTAACAGTTGTCATATTCATACCTAAATAAGGATTTATGTTAAATTACTACAAATATTTTGTTTTGCTGACTAAGTTAAATGATTTTCTTACCATTACCTAAATATTGAAAGAATCTAATGCCAAATCTTTTGAAATTATATCCTCCAGGGTTGCTGTCATTGGCAAGAAATTTGAAGAAATTGCTGATCAAGAAGAACCTTGGTATGGGACGAAGTATAAATTGGAAGATATACCTGAAGAAACAATTGATGTGAGAAAATTTAATGAGAAAATCTATAATTAGATGTGGAAGTGATGTATTATTTATATAGTTTACATTTACTCATAATTTAAAATTATAATTTAATTAATAGTATTGGAAGCAGAGTGACCTGTGTGAAAAATTGAAACTCCCTCCAAAGAATAAGTTCATTCCCACAAGCTTCGAGTTACTTGAGAAAGATGAAAATGTAAGTTTTAGTATTAGTTAGTTTTTAGTTGTTATTAGGTATTACATTAGCATAGTTCATGCTGTTTATGAACTTTTTCTTTGTGTAAGTTTTGATTAAAATTTCTTTAGATGTCACATTTAAAATTTAGAATATTCTATTTGATCTAGCTTAACTCAGAATAGTTATTATCAAGCCCTTTGTTTAACCCTTTCAGTGCCTTGAATACAAGTATAAGTCCAGGTATATCTATGCTATTAGAGCTATACACACATATATGCATGTTCTTGTAGTGGTGCCCTCAGCATTATAAATGCATTTATTTGTTTCTTTCTTTCTCATGCTGTGCTTAACTCGCATTTCACTATACTTCCTTGAGGACTTTGTAATGGTTTTAAGGAAGTTTGCTAGTTGGAGCTGCTCAAGGAAATGCTTAGCACTCCAAGGGTTAGAAAGGGTTGGTAGCATTTATATATTGTTGGATTAGTTACGTAGAAAATTTATAAAATACTCATCTCAGCTTGAGAAGTTAAAAATGAAGAAATCTTTTGATAATCTATTAAGCATGATACTTTCATGTTGAAATACTCAAGGATTAGATTATAATACTTATTTTTACCATTTAATTTTCTGGTATTGTTCAATTTGTTTCTTAAATGTCTAATATTGCTGTCTGATTCATTGTAATAAGCTAGCATTGAACAAAATCTAAAAGATAGATTCTTATCCTCTATTATTCTTCATATTGTGTGAATACAGATCATCTATTTAATATAAATGTTCTGTGCTGTCTCATACATTGTGAAGGTTTGCATTCCATATTGAATCATATGTGCATCTTACTCACATCTTAAATAATTTTTCAGGATACCCCTTTTCCAGCAATTATTCAAGACACTCCATTGTCAAGAGTTTGGTTCAAGCAGGATGATGAATTCTGCTTGCCAAAGGCCAATATCAGTTTTGAATTTGCAAGGTATGTACTTTGTGGTAAATGATATGAAATATCTCTTGTTATAAATAGATTTTAACTATCCATTAATCATGTATTGATTTGGATCATTAATTTTACAAAATATTTTGGATTCTAGTAATAAAGTTTAATTGACATATATATCAAGTTGGAGATGTTTGTATTTCATTTACACACAAAGTAATCAGTAGCTCTAAAAATGAAAAAGAAGACAAATTCATAATTGCTAAAAGTCATCAGTATATCTATTGCTGAAGAAAGTAAAAATACATTGCTGATAACTGATAAGTCTCCATGCTGACTGAAGATATTGTACATTGTTGATATGTCTATGTTTGAAAGAGGTCTATCTTATAATTTTTATATGAAGTCAGATAAACTGTATGACTATATTTTATAAGAACCTATTCCCAATATTACTTATTCCAAACCATAGAATATCTTTTACTTGTATTGCATTATTTGATAGAGATGCTCCACTTCTCTGTAGGTCAGAATAGACTTATAGAAAGTTTTCCTGTGCTTGATTCTCAGTGGTGTTTATTATACAAAATGATTTTAGCTTGTGAATTACCTTTCAACTGAACTTTAAGTGTATCATTGTATAAAATTACTTAAATGAAATAATTAAGTATAGTTAAATGAGGCACGAGCAAAATTATGGAGCTATAATTTGTGTAATAAATTTCATATCTATTACAAATAAAATATGGAAACATATCATGTAATATTTATTTGTATTTCAGTCCACTTGCTTATTTAGATCCATTGCATAGTAACATGATGCACATGTTTGTAAGGTTGTTTAAAGATGCTCTGAATGAATATGCTTATGCAGCAGAACTGGCAGGACTTAAATGGGAATTGAACAACACCAAGTATGGAATGATAGTAAGTTTTGCTAAACAAGTATTGTGTTGCTTATAAAATATTTTATTCTTTAAAATCTATTTTCTGGAGAATAAGCATGTTGTCCATTGAAGAATGTATATTCTTCTGTAGAAAAAGTGAGAAAATATTTTATCATGCTGCTATAACTATTTATACTATACATAAAAAATATACTATGCAAAAATATTGAAACTTCCTTTAGTAATTTTTCTTCTATCTTAATAATTGAATTTTGAATCAAAATTGGCCTGAAATCTTACAAAAATTACTAAACCTTGTATGAAATGTTTGAAAATGGTTAAGTCACTAGATGATTTTACAATAACCCTTTTTAATTCACAAAACAAAATTTCTATTTCCTAGCTCGGTATTATTGGATACAGTGACAAACAGCATATTTTACTGAAGAAGATAATAAAAAGAATGACCAATTTTCAGATTGATCGTAAAAGATTTGCCATTTTAAAAGAAAATGTAAGTAGCCTTATTTTTATACTTTCAAAAATGGAGAACTAAAATCTTCATTTTATTCTTTAATGATGAAATTAAACTCATTTTAAAAATTTTGAAATTTCTATGTATTTTAGTATATACGGAGTTTGAAAAACTTTGATGCTGAGCAACCATACCAACATGCTGTGTATTACTTGGCAGTGCTTTTGGTTGAGCAAGCATGGACTAAAGTGGAACTATTGGCCGCTACTGAGGGTAATTTTTTTTCAAAATAAATAGTTCCTTAAGTAATAAGTACAAGAAGGAATTGATGTACGTTTTACTGTATGCCAATGAAAAAATTGGTTTCTTTTCCTCATTCATCAAAATTACTTCTATTATTCATAAATGTATCTATTCTAAAAACTATTTTTACCTGTATCTTAAATCAGTATTCACAAACCCCTTAACTACATTAAATTTATTGTCTATTAAATTTTTACAGAGCTTACTGTTGAAAGAGTGGCAGCTTTTATACCTCAGATTTTATCAAATATGCATATTGAATGTTTAATTCATGGAAATGTTAACAAGGCTGTAAGTAAATAATTCCTATAATTTAATTTTCCTAATGATATGTGTGTGTGTGTATGTATAGTTCATTGTAATATTTAAGCTCAATAACATAACTAGCTATATATACTAGAAAAAAGATTTTTTTAACTTGCCTCTCACTTCCCAGTTCACATGCAAAAGTTTGCATCCTGGGATTTATTTCCTGATCAAAGGCCATCATTTCCTATATATATCTCTAGATTAACTTGTTTTTGATTCTCTCATACAACATAATTCTGAAATTAAATATAGTTTCCCATGATTTCATTGATTTGTTTATATTATTCAAATACTTCCTCTTTCTGTTGCCTTCATAATGTATATATTCAATAATGTGTATATTTACTATAGTGTATACTGTGTATATAAATATATATATAGATATAGATTTTATGACTAGCTTCTAGCAGGTTTTTCTCACCCCCATTCTGTGTGGGAGTTTTCCTGTTGTGGATAATTTTTTCCTAAGCTTCACTTAGGTTTTTTAGTCCACACACTTTAATTATAATTAGTAGTTAAATTTAATATAATTGACAGGTTAAATGGAAGAGGAGACTCTTTAGTCTCAATTTCGCCCGAAATAAAGACTATTATTATTATATTTAACAGAAAGCCTTGGATCTGATCCATTTGGTGGAGGAGCAGCTTAGCTCTTCTGTGACCATATGACCATTACTACCCCGCCAGCTGCTTCGAAATAGAGAGCTCCAGCTGGTGGATGGTAAGTCACTTATAATCCAAATTGCTACCCTTGGAGCTAGGCTAGGGTATATTAATATCAAGTTAAATGTGTAGTTTAAATATGTTTAATCCTCATGTAAAATTTGGAAAAATTGTTGACACTAAGCTCTTTAGTTATTATTTATTTTTACAAGTATTACAGTCTCATTTTCATGGTCTCCTATATAATAATATTATATTTTTAAATATACAAATTCTTTTTAGAGTTCGATTCTGTTTATTTTATGCTGAAATCTTCTTCTCTTCCAGAAATATATTCTCTGTTTGTTCAAAATCCGTGGGTAATTTTTTTTTGGACAAAGTGCTTTCAAAACTTAAATTTGAGCTGACTAAATCCAATTTTTTTTGTTATCTTGGTTAGTTTTACGCTTCAGAATGGCTATTAATAACCAACCTTTATCCTTATTTTTTATGAAGAAGGTGACCTAAATGATATATAAAAAATTTTTAACTTCGTAAACTTTCCCAGGATTTAACAGATATTAAAATTCAATGTGGCCATATTCCAGGAGCATGAGCTGTTGAGCAGAGTTCACCTTTACCTCTTCACCAGCGGAATTTCTTTGCTCTTTCTATATTATCTGGATTATAAAAATAATTGTGACTTGGATATTAGGAGTGGTTAGCCATCACTATACATACTCTGAAAATAGTGAATGTTTACCATATACCTTTGTATTGAATGTTACTGTTAGTACTTCATAGTTATGTGAATTCTTCTATTCCTTTTTAAACAGTGGTGTGTGCCCATGGTTACGGTAATCCATAATGCAATTGGTAGCAAAATTTTGTATCTCTGTATTTTATTCTAATGAAAAATTCTTGATACCAGATGTAAGTTATTAATATGTTTAACCCTTTTATTTCTCTAATGGAAAGGTAATTTGGCATGTTAATTGACTTGTATAACTAATTTTATTTATATTTATACAATTCCTCTAAACAAAATTTAATGTAGACTCTACCCCACTGGAATACTTTCTACCCTGAATTCATGAAACTAAGTATTTGCTCTATAGCAATAAATTTAAAGTATAGGTAATTATTTTTTAAATTTCAGATTGCCACTTTGTATATGAAGTCGAAAATAATTTGCATTTGAGCTCATGCACTGAAGTCTACTACCAATGTACTCTTCAATCAACTGAGACCAACATGTTACTTGAATTGTTTGCTCAGATAATAAATGAGCCCTGCTTCAATATTCTTAGAACCAAAGTAAGCTCTATTGTTTAATTATATAATATTCTTACTGTATAAGTCAATTTTTAATTGTTTTATTCATCATGAATTCAGAATAATTACGTAAATTATTCTTATGAAAACTAAAAAGCATTCTATTCTTCAAATATAGTATGTATACTAATGAAATATGTTAAAAAATCTTATCTCTCTTATTCTTGATTTTAAAATATTAACTATTTATAAACAAACTATCGAAAAAAAGCTATATTTTTTGAGTTTATAGTAATCTGTGTGAATGTAAATTTCTGATCTGTTTGATGTGCATACTAATCATGCAAAGAAAATATTAAAACATGAAAGCTTGCTAAACATAAATATTCAGCATAAGTGATGTCTTCTTGAATTTTGAAACTTTTTTATGCTCAACTCAATCAATGCTTCAGGCTATTATATTATAACATGTATAAAATGTCTCCTTCAGTACTTTCATTGAATTTATCATTACTTCTTTTAGGAACAGCTTGGTTACATTGTGTTCAGTGGCCTAAGAAGATCAAATGGTGTTCAAGGGCTACGAGTGATAGTTCAATCAGTGAGGCATCCTAATTATCTTGATCAGAGAATAGAAGCTTTCCTTGAGACTATGGGAGTAAGTGAAAAAATTTTACCTATGATTCTTTTTGAAGAAGTCCAAAGAATATTTCTCAGGCAGAGGAAGTTTATGTTTTCAAATAATACAGTTTAAAATACATGTAATTACTTGCTATTTTTATTAAATAAAATTTAAAATGTAAAGGTATTGTACAATTTATTGTTGTGTGTTAGTTTAGAAAATTTTGGTGATGAGCTCTTTCAGCAAGTTAAAAATCCCTCTGTCCTATGTTTTTAGCCGCTGTTGGTGTAATATATTTGCTTATAGAAACAAGTATTATTTATTTCTATAATTCAATCTATTTCTGATTCCACTATAATTTATATTCTGAGTAACTGTCTTTTCTATTCTGACAGGATCTGCTGGAAAATATGTCTGAAAAAGAATTTGAGCGTCATAAGGAAGCACTGGCAGCCCAGAGGCTTGAGAAACCAAAGAAACTTGTTGCTCTTACTGCTCGCTATTGGGCAGAAATAATTTCTCAGCAATATAATTTTAACAAAGCTGAGATTGAGGTTGCTCATCTACGAACTCTTAACAAGGAAGATATCATCAAATTTTACAAGGTTTCCGAATTCACAATTCTAAGCTCTTGCTTAATCTCTCTTAAATGAGACTCTTTATAAAATTAATTGTAAAATTCACATCTTATCTTAGCTATATATTTAATTATGGATGACCAAGGTGCTTGAATAGTTTAATTCTTGAACAAATGAATTCTTTTCCTTTATATTAATTTATTTTCTCATTTTATTTAGAATAGTGAACCATCTTTGATATATTTTTTGTGATTTTTTTCCTTTCAAGATTAGTTCTATAAGTTGTTAGGTTTAGGTTAGTTATGTTGATTTATATTATAATCGTTTATAGTTTATCGTAATAAAAGAATAATGGTGAATGGTAATCAATATTTTCCTTGCATTTTATTAGGAATACATTGCCCATGATGCTCCCCATCGTCACAAAATAGCTGTACATGTTCTCTCAACTGCTGAAGGTGGGGCTGGGAAAGATCCAGAAGCTGCCAATTATAAAGATCCATCTGATGGTTTGAAAGCACCACCTCAATACAAACCAGTAAGTTTTCTTCCTGGAAAGACTTACTCATTATTTATAATAGTAAAATGATTCTGAATCTGAGTTTTGGTGTGGTACCAAAATTATTTTATTTACTATATATTTGTTACCTAATTACCATGTTTCCCCAGAAATAAGACAGGGATTATATTAAATTTCATTCTGAAACATGACACTAGGGTTTATTTTCAGGGATTTCTTATTATGATGTATCAAAAAAAACAAAAAGTAAAAATTACAAGATTTCTAAAAAATCGAATTAAGGAAAGAAATGTACATTTACTGACTGTGAACATGAGGTTTATTCAGAAACTCATTAACAACAATTTATTCAAAAACGATCATGTCATCATTCTCTGGCATGTCTTGCTAGTCAACTATTTCCAAAATTCTCTTGTAGTCTTTACCTAACTCAATTGAAAATTCAAAATGCACCACCTTAAAGCAGTTTAAATAAGTGTACAAAAAGGAATTTTTTTCCTTTCTTCTTCCTGTCGCTGTGAACTAGGGCTTATTTTAAGGGTAGGGTTAATATTAATCTTCAAAAATTACTCTAGGGCTTATTTTCTGAGATAAGTTATTATCAGGGAAACGCTATTAATTTTATTAAAAAATGACTATTTTATATTTGTATGTGTATTTCATACTTCAGTCTTAAAAAATGATATATGATCCAAATCATCAAACTTAATATGGAATAGTAATGTTGAATTAATTTACAGATTTCAGAAATAAATACTTATAGTATGAAAAATTTCTAAGGTGTATATTCATCCATTGAATATCAAAGCTTATTTTCAGAATTTATGCCTGAAGTAATGTAAAGCCTCAAATGTCACCCCAAACCAATCTTATAGGATGTGAATCATTAAATATGAAAAAATTGATTATCTTTCAATTCATATTGTTAAGCTTCTTTAATTTTTGAAAAGTGCTTCCCATTAAGAAATTTTTATTTCCAAAATATGACATGTATGATATAACTCCATTTTAAAGCATTTCGTGTATCTCTAACTATTCATCTGAAATGTTTTGATGTAGCTTTTAATTCTTTTTCAGCCCACACTCATTACTGATATCACTAACTTCAAGAGCAGTCAAGGAATGTTTCCATTGGTGCAGCCATATATAAATATTACTCCAAAAGCTACCAAGTCAAAGCTGTAAAGGTCTCTTAAGACCATCATGGTGCTTGGACAATGGCAGGGACTTAAGCATTATGCTGACTGATAACCAAGGAGGCAAGATGTCTTAAATCACACTTCTAAGTAGATGACGAAACTTAGGCTGGACAAAAGATGTTGGATTTTGAATATGTATAGAGTAATTGTCAGATGCAGCAATGTGTGATCTTTTTGAGTGAATATAATTATCCCATTCAAATGTGCAATGCATTGAAAAGACCTATTTTGTTATTGTAACTTTAAAAGAGTTTTTGCTGTATAATTAGTATGACATGATCGTACTAAAGCAAATAACACTTTACATGAGGTTGTTGCTGATATTGAAATTGCTGTTGTAATGATAAAAAATGACAATTGAGGCTCATGAACTTTAGGGTAATTGAAATTAGGCCTACTGTTATTTTTTTATTTATTAATCAAGTGCTATGAAGAAAAAATTATGTCTACATTGAAAAATTAGTATTCAGTATTTGCTTTACTATGCATGGAACTGAATCTGTCACTTTCTTACTCAATAGTACTCAATCAAGTCATTATGATTCATTTGTATTTGGGACATTAGAAAGTTACAATTTTTCATAATAAGGTGAATTTATTTATCATAAAATAGAAGTGTCTGTTTGTAAATTCACTCCTAATTGTAAATGTTAATTAGCTGAAAGTGAAATAGTATAGTTAGGAAATAGGGTGCAAGGTGTAAAGAATTAAATAACATGAGGCAAAATGTTTTGTTTACTTGAGTGTATAATTAAAGGTAGAAGAATTCTCTTTCTGTTTAACCATCTGGAAGGAAAAGGTCTGTCTTAAAAAAGTAATTTTGTTTTAGCAAGAAACTGTATGAAATTTTGCAACCTCATTCTTAAAATTATCTGAAAGTTTATGTCTTATGGGTAAAACTGTTATATTGCTTTAATTTATGGTATTTTTATTTTTGGTAATTCCAAAGTACCTTTCTTTGAGATTTGTGTTTCATTTTTACAAAAATATGATAAATTCTCATTGTATTTCCATTTGTGTCTCATGTAAAGTGCTTGTGGTTTTGTGTTTTTTAAAATATAGTCTTATTGAAGAAAATTTCTCAGAAATTGCTCATAAATTGTTGATTTTTTTATTGATAATATTACATAAAACTTTTAACAGACACATTTTCTCTTTTGCTTTTCATTTTTTAATGATCCGGTCTATTTAAATTAAATTAGGATAGAAAGAATTAAATCACCTTTTTCTATTTTATTCAGTTAATTTTAATTTGTGTTCTAAGTCAAGACATCTGATATATTGTCAAATCTTGCATCAAGTACTTAAATAAAATTATATGTATCTCACAACTTTAGACACTCAAAATTACATGAAGGGAACAACTTTCATGCAAATGTAATAGAATCTCAAGATAGGCAAATGACCTCGGAAGGGATTCAGTTGTAATAATTTCTTATTTCTAACAAGCTATGGATGGGGGTAGCATGAAAAAATTATTCTTTCTTATTGTGAAGAAATCCAACATTCCTCCCTTATATTCTGTAATTATATCTTTTAAGGTAAAAAAGGATGGTAGAATGCATACAAGTTCTAATACTGAAGCTCAGCATATTTGGATTAGTTATGAAATCAAGTTACAGCATGTAATACAAATTTTAGTTTATTCATTGAAAAGAATGTACATGCTTGCTTTGATCACCAAAATAGAAAAAATATCTTATATTTTATCATAATAATAAGTACCAAAAAACTAGTCTAGTCAGTTTTTAAACACCTAACTGTGAAAGATCCTTTCCCTCGATATGATTTTTGGTCATCGATTAGTCATTTGTTAAATACTGTAATATGTTTGTCTCTATCACATACACTGGTGTCCCATTACAAAAATTTATGAATATTTACTTCCAAAAGAATGAATCTAAACAAAAGAATTAATATGAAATTTATGATAACGAATTTTATTGTTGACATATCGAGAACCCAGAAAATATGACATGAAATTCTTATAAAAAAAGTGAATAGCATAAGAATTGATACACCGAAATATCGAATAAGAGATCAAAATCGGTTAACAGACTTTGGGAAGGAGCAAATTAAATGATGTCTTACGAAAATTTGAAACATACGTACATAGTTACAGATTAAATTCATATAACCGTGTGATGGCGGTTTTTAAACACCAATCTTAATAAAGAGTTCACGTGAGGAGACCTGAATATTCTGAAATTCGTCATCAATGAACGAGTTTCACAATTTTCAGTAGAAAAGAGCCTGTTTTTTACTCCATTTTGTTAGGAATTTATCATGTATAAAAGAATGGCACATTTTTTACCCCTCGCAATATTTGAACTAGCGTTCCCCTGGCTAACTTCCGCGAAAACCTCTCCGCTCCATTCCCAAACGAGAAGCTACTTATAGGTTTTGGCTGAGTTCCCTTTCCAAGAAGATATGGCTGCTTGTCGTACTACTTTCAGAATTCGAATTTGCAGAAGTAACTGTGTTTTCAACACTCACACAGAAATACTTTCATTGAATTTTATAATACGTAATTCACCCTCCTCATCATAACTAAGTGCTACTTGAGGATTCCGGTTGGAAACTACAAGTTACATGAATTCCGCGAAATCCATCACGTTTCTGACCTTGGTGTTACTTTCACTGATTAATGTTCGCTGCTGGAATATACCGGGCACTGATGTTCCCACGAATTTTGCTAGCACCGTTCCAGAAATAAACACCGGTAATAATTTTCCGAAACAAAGTGATGATCATGGTCAAGTTGTGGAGACCCACCATACTACCTGTCAGATTACTACGGAGGAATTGGTTGCCACTGCAAAGGCCACAGCAACGAGAGTTTTAACTGGTATTTGTAATTCAAGTAAGTTAACATCTTCCTTGAACATGCCTTTCTGAAACATTTAACCTTATTTATCTTTATTTTTAAATTATTAAACGTAAATTATTTACGTAGGAGATAGGGGATTAGATTATAATCTATTTTTGCATATTTCACATATTTTTTTACATATTATTTCTCGATTATTGAGGGTGACCACTCAAAATTGCCAAAAAAAGATAGATTAATTTTTTATTTTTGTTTGGTGCAGATAAAAGAACAAATATCTTTCATTACTTAATTACAATTAACCCAAAAAGAATTTTGATGTTTTAAATTCCACAGATTCACACAAAACTAGGAAAGGAATATAGGAAATCAATCATGACTCTTCCCTCATTTTATAGGGGAAATGGATGAGAGATTCAAAAGCTTGGAGGGTCAAGTGGCCGAGCTCCTGAACGTCCTGAAGGTTATGATCTCCAATTTGGATGTTAAAGTGTCCGTCCAGAGTGAAGCCTTGCGCTCTCGAATGCAGCCTCCTGAGAGGAATGAAGATGGGGGAGACCTTGAATGTAGAGGCTCCCAATGCCAGTCACCATCCTTCGATGGCGTGATTACACCTGCAGTAGAGTACCGTAAACTGGAAGAGAGAACGCGGATGGAGATCCCTGGCGATACCACTACGACCTTCAGGCAATATTCATGGCCACGCGAGGAGGAAATATTGAGACTAAATAATTCAGTTCATATGGAGCCATATCCTGAATCTGTCGTCAAACATGGAATCTCTCTCGTATATTCTAAAGTTTTCACTTACTACTGGCGCGTACATGGAATATCGTCCAAAATAAACAGTTGGGATCCAAGGAAATCACTGAGATCACCCTCATTCTACATCACTCCAAATGGTTACAAAATGTATCTTTTGTTGTTCCCAAGACAGAATTTTGTGAACTTTTACATCCATGTGGGTATTTCCTCAGGTGCTAACGACGCAAACCTCCCTTGGCCATTCTCCCTGAAACATCGCATTGAGTTATTAGATCAGGTGAGGACAGTTCCGTCCACAAACAGATACAGATCTAGACCGATGATCCCTCAAGATTTATCATCCCGAGTGTGGAACCCAGCGTTGTTGTGCAATGTTTCCGTTTGGCGTAGACCCCTCTCTGGGGACAGCACGGAGTGCGTTGGTTTGGGATACCCTCACGAGATCCTTAAGTCACGAAACTACATATATAACGATAGTGTAGTTATAAAGTTAACAATTTATCTCAGCTAAACAGCTGATAAAAATTTCAGAATCGATAACGGACAATAAATAACCAATGAAACTTTAAATAAGATGAAGATATTTTCCATTGAAAATAGATTTATTTTACTCTGCCTTGTATTTATTCCTCATACGTTCCATTTTAAGTAGTATATTTTAAAGTGGTTCGAGAAAGTTTACGAATTACATGGTCTGTCCTGAAAGTAGTAGGACTGATTTTTTCCTGCACGCACGGACGGTCGGACGGGAATTTTTTGGATTGCAAATAGAGGGGGGGACTTTAACGAAGCGCTGACAACAATTGGAAGTCGATTCCCAGCTTTTGCGATCTGTGTATCTTAGTTTTCTCGGACCTCCGCAAGTGACCTCGTCACGGAATGCAATGGACCGTTTGCTGGAGCAGCGCTATGCAGTGAAATTCTGCGTTAAAAACTCGTAAAAAATGGCAAGGAGAGACACAAACTCATCAAGGCAGCTTAAGGTTTGATTTTTCAACCGTATTTGAGCGGCACAAGCTTTTTCGAGAGGGGAGAGAAGACGTCGAAGACGCCGAGCGCTCCGGACGCCCTTCGACCTCGAAAACGGACGAAAATGTGGCGCGAGTGAAAAAATTATTGAACACTGTGAGTGTGAGAATGTTATCGGACGAACTTTTTACGTTAAAGTACTCGAAAGACAGCGAAAACGCATCTTCCGTGTCCGACCCGCTATGGCCGCCTCGTGGGTCCTGCATCGCGACAATGCGCGGGCCCACACGCGCTCATTGTTTCCAACTTCCTTGAGAAAAACGGTGTTGCATCCCTGCCTCACCCACCCTACAGCCTAGATATTGCTCCCTCGTACTTCTTTCTCTTTCCAAAATTTAAAAATCCGCCGAAAGGACGTCACCAAGGGTCGGTGAGACCGTGGTGACGTTCCGTGACGAGGTCACTTGACGGAGGTCCGAGAAAACTAACATACACAGAACGTAAAAGCTGGGAATCGACTTCCAATTGTTGTCAGCGCTTCATTACAGTCCCCCCCTCTATTTGCAATCCAAAAAATTCCCGTCCGACCGTCCGTGCGAACAGGAAAAAATCAGTCCTACTACTTTCAGGACAGACCATGTAAATTATTGTCATTGGAAGAGAGATTATCAAATTACTGCTGTTCTTCATATGTTTTAATAATAAAATCTTATTCAAATATCAAGATCTTTATTTTCTTTTCCTTTTTTCTCTGTAACAAAAACTCATCACATGATTTTTTTATAATGGACCTAAAATAATCTTGTATGGTCACTTATCGCTGACCTAACCAAGAGCGATTCAAGTTCATATCTATGACCTTCATATCTTGACTTTAATTTTATTGAATATGTAAATCATTCTCTTTGACAATTCATAATAATTTGATTGAAATCGGCTCAATCGTCGAAGGAATGCTTTTATTGTACTTCTTGATGTTTCTTATTAATTCATCATTTAATCCTGAATAGGGAGCTCGATTTAAAGAATTAAAAGATAAGAAAATCTTTGATTTGTGGCCGAACACTTTGTCAGTTCGACTTATTTATCACTAGAGAATACACTTTCGTTATAATACGTACATTTTCTTTTATGGAAGTTCGAATTGTTATCCTATATCCATTAATCGCACTATATTTAGATTTGCATAAAAGTTTTGATCCAATGAGAAATGCAGTTCAGAGGTCAATGCTTCGACATTTTGACTCAACTCAAGTCAGGGTCATATCTATCCTAAGCTAAAAGTCAAAACAAGAAGCTTTTTATCTTTTCTTCTGGGTCATCTGTGTTCGTGAACTTCTGTTGGTTCATGGAACCCGTCAATTAAACTATAGGTTGCATTTGAATAGTCTTGATCGCTCGTCCGGAAGTCTTTCAAGCATCAATATGAGAGACACTGAAAAACTGGATGAATATTTTGGTTAAATGAAATTTGATAACAGTGAATTAGAGATTAACGCTTCTCAGATTTACTCGTTCGGTAGCATATTCACAAAATGAAGGATAAAACAATTATTACTAGAGGTGAATCGTTTATTGTTATAGTGCTTACAATAATCTTAGTTTGCTCAGCCTTAGAAGAATCTATTTTTGAGGAGCCTAGTGAAGTGGTCAATCAAACACTGGCGCCTGCCTTACCAACTCAAGATGAAAAGTCGGAGAAACATCCCCATGTCGTTAGAGAAAACACAGTGATGAAAACGAAAGTTGATAATTTAGGCGGGATTCTAAAGAAACTGTTGAGAAGACTGAAGGAATCCTCAGACCCAAGAGTGGAATTAGTTTTCCTTGTTGATTCTTCTACCAGTGTGGGAACTGAGAACTTTTTCAACGAAATTAGGTATGTCTTACCAAGACTGAAATGAGCTATCCAAATTGGATGGAAGAAAGGTGACACAAATTCTCAAATTTTGGAAAAATTATTAGAGGAATGTATTTTGCTTCTTCAGATCATAGAAGCTGAAAATATATTTTTCTGATAAATGTGGAACCTTTAAAATATGTCACTGTCATTGATATATAAATGGAACTGGTTTTTGTTTGTTCATGAATCTTTTATAGAGGGATAAATATTATGACAACAAAATAAATTGAAATTAGACTGTTCTTAGTTCATGATAGAATCTTTTTATTACAATTCTAATTTGTCTTTTTTGTATTCTATATATTTATGTAGTGCAATAATACCTGTTTTAACTTGAAATAACCTTAAATAGTATGCTATATTTTAGAATTTTCATAATTTTTACTTGTAGTAACTAAATAATTATTGCCATACTTTTAAATTACATATAAGAAAAATTTATAACTATAGACCTAAAACTTTCATCCCATAGGTTTGTGAGAAAACTTCTATCTGACTTCACTGTGACCAATGATGCTGTTAGAGTTGCGTTAGTAACATTCTCTTCTAAAAATCGAATCATTCGTCATATAGACCATTTGAAACCAGATACATTAGGCACTAAACATCATAAATGCAGTTTGATGCAAGAAGAATTACCTAGAATACCATACACTGGAGGAGGGACATATACTTTAGGTGCTATGCTTGAAGCAGAGGTGTGTAAATATTAGTTTAGGAAAAATTTTCATAATGTATGCTAAAACAAATATTATTAGACATCATTTGGCAAGGTTATACACAAGTACTCTTATTTTTTTATCTCTAACTTCTGAAATCATACATTAAGGTTAAGTTATAAATAGAATTTGAATAGAAAAAATTAATAATATTGTAAATAAAACAAATAACATAGTAAATGAAATGAATGTGGGATGTGATGAACTTAAGGCTAAAAGCTCTAGAACAAGAGAACAACTTACAGTTCAGGAAAACACTCACATGGGAAGAGAAGGAAAATGCATAACCTGTGAAAACACAGATGGCTAACTTAAAAAAAGATGCAGATATTCTTGTCAATATATTAATTCTTGGGGCTGTCCTTTGTCTGTTGATTACTAATGTTATTATGTTGATATTATAATGATGAATTGAATGGTGTACATTTCATATAATGTTTTTATATTCTATGGAAATTAATATTAATATTGGGAAGCTAAGATTGGAAAACTTACAAAACATCATAATATTTCCCCATGATCGACAAATATTGTCAATCAGTTTTCTCTATTTTATCGCTCCACTGTTCGATTAAAGTTTTTTCTCCTTCCTCTCATTGCATCCAAAAATATATTGTATAACTGTATCATTGGAATGATGAGAGATTGATGATAGATTAAACCTTGCATTTGGAGACTTATAACAGTCCGAAAAGCAAATCAAAGAACTGAATCAAAATATTTCTAAATAAATTGGTGTTTGGCAGGTTTTAAATGTTGCTTGTCCCTAAGCAGTAAATAATATAAATACTGTCTATGCCGTATTTGGGACTACTTATGAATGCAAACCTGTCAAGAACAGCAAATACTTATAGTATATAGTTATGATAACCAATATCCAGTAAAAATATGATTTTGACTGATTGGAATGAGATAGAAAAATAATATAAACTATAGAGCATGGATGGAGATTAATCTAATGTGATTGAATCAAATCGAACTGCAGCTTAGTATTTGTAGATGTTCATAATCTCAATGAGAAATCAGTCTTTTCCTCATTTTTCTTCTAGACCTTTTCAATTTTTTGTTGCCAATTTACAATAAGAAATACATTTGATTAATGCAATACTATGATATATAACAGGCTATACTACGAAATGCTCGCAGAGGGGCTAGAAGAGTTGTTTTCTTGATCACTGATGGCTACTCTAATGGGGGTGATCCTGTACCAGTTGCACTAAGACTTAAGGATACAAGATCTAGTAGAGGGCAGCGTAAGGGCTCTGAAGATGGCTTAGAAAGTGTTGATGAAGGAGTGGAAGTTAAAGGGAAGAAAAGCAATAGGAACAGAGGTGTTGAAATTTTTACATTTGGTATCCGTAATGGCAATGTTCATGAGTTGTTAGCCATGGCTACAGATAAGGATCATACCTTCATCCTGGATAGTTTTAAGGAATTTGAAGCTCTTGGCAGAAGAGCATTCCATCAAGGTTAGTTTTGAAATAATGAAAAAGAGGAATAAATTAATGAAAGTAACTCAATAAATGACTTCAAATGGTTCATAAACTAATGATGAAATTTTAATATCTCAATGAAAATTTTTTAATCTTAAAATATTATAAATTTCAAATTACACTTCTACATCTAATAATTTATCCTAATACTTAGGGAAATAAATCATCATATACAAATGAAAATCATATATGTATTTATTCCTACATATGTAAATTCATAAGTGTTGTTTAAGTATATGTTCACTTTAACTAGGATGTGAGAAAATTGGTCAATGAATTATAATTTCATTTTTTCAGTAAAATCTACCTTATCAAGATTAGATATTTAAATACACTGATTTTGATTTAACATGTCATTAAACAAACACATACTTATAACATTATAGATGAAATTTTATTTTTGATTTTAAAAATTATTAATATTTATTATTAATACTTTTTACTGAACATGGTATGTTTTCCTTTTTGAGATCTTCAGATTGGTACATTCCTCCTCTTAAATGGCAGTTCATGCAACAAATTATGTAATGCAAAGAAATCAGCAAATGAGAAACAATGCTGTGATTCTATGGCAACATGTGCCTGTGGCACAATATCTGGTCATTATTCTTGCATTTGCCCACCTGGATATTATGGGACTGGTCTTCAAAATGACTGTCATCGTATGTATTCAAATTAATGGTTTGATTTTAACTAGTATCTTATATGAATTCTAATCTAAATTTATATATATTAAAATATTTGAATTAGAAATATCCTGATATATTTCCTTTACTTCAGTGTTGCATCAATAAGTACAATTAAATTAAGGAGACTAGCTAATATTCAAAATTATTAAAATCGTTATCTTAAAATATGCTCAATAAATATTTTACACCTATAATATAAAAATCTCTGTTCTAAATCTTAAAGAAATTTCATGAGTACATGATGCACTAGTTCTGATAAACTCCTTTTACAATAAAATGTTGGAATTAAATTGCTATCTCACTATAGTATTTTCCTTAAACATCATAAATAAAAAACTAGCATGTCCTAAGGGAACTTACAACCCTGGTGGCCTTCCTGGAGATGTTCATACTTCTTGTCGAAGATGTCCAGATCCCAATCAAACTACCAGAAGAGATGGAGCAAAATCTCCAGAAGAGTGTGAATGTCAGCAGGGCTTTATCCCTGATTCAAGGGGAGTAAAGTGCATAGGTAAAATATAAAATATAATATTATATCATAAAAATATCAATATAATCTCAAAGAGAGAAATATAGAGATTTGTATATTAGTGCTTAAGCCAATAAACTTAACTAAATGATGCATGTCCAGATTTTGACATTAAAAATCTTTCATATGGATAGTATGTGTGTAAATGTAAAATATTAAAAATATATAGAGAGATAGTTAAATAACAATCTTAGAAGCTAAGAATTATATATGTATATATATAATATAATATATATAATATAATATATATAATATGTCCCCCAAGCATCTATATGTAAGAGATACTTTTGCTAGCCTTATACTTAGGATCATCTTTCACTCCTTTTGAGATTTGGAATCTTGAGGTTCATTCTTTCTACCATAATAATTGTTTCAAACTCATATAATGCATATTTTCATGCTCCTTCATTCAACTATTTTTGTTGAATTTTTACTCTCATTCAAAAGCATATTTCACAGGAGTTTTCTACTTTTCAGCTGTCACATGTCCTCCCTTAAGTGCTCCTGCAAATGGTTATTTTGCTCGTACAATGAGTGGAAAGAGAGGTGGAAGGCAAAGGGTTAACCGATCTAGCAGAGACAGAACTTTGAATCAAAATAGAAAAATCCACAATGGTAACAAGGAATCATGTCCAAATTTTACATATAAATCATCTTGTGGAGTGAGATGTAAGAATGGTTTTACTCTTATTGGATCACATTTAAGAACTTGTGGACCCAATGGCCATTGGACAGGCCAAGAACCTTCCTGTGTTGGTAAGTAGATCTGTTTATTAGTATTTGAAAAATATTTCAATACATTCTTTAATGTATTATAAACAAGTTAAATCTTTTTAAGATTGGGTTCAATGTTGTAAAATTTACTGACTAATTTTTAAGATTATAGTATGATAAATGAGGAAGTTTAAGATCATTCAAATTTTTGCTCCTAAATTTTTATATTGGTGCAAATATCACTGATTATCTATATTTTTAGTCAAAAAATGCCCTTCATTAAGACAACCAAAGGATGGAATGATTCATTGTGATGAAAAGCTTGGGTCATCATCAGGAAATACCTCAACTCTACATGAATCAAGAGAAGGTTTCATGCCTAACTCTGTCTGCAACTTTGAGTGTAATAATGGATATCACTTGGTTGGTTCTGAAAGACGTACCTGCTTACCTTCAGGCATATGGGATGGGCTACAGGTATATTGTAAAGGTAGGTTATGCAGTTTAATTTCATAACTTTAACTGTTAACTCTATTATTTTTACACAAAGATGTTGTACAAATTAGTCTTAAAGTAATAAGTCATTAAATCAAAACTTTAAGTGTCGGCAAGAAGCAGCATTTTGCTAAATTTTGGTATCAGAATTGAGTCATATATGCAATAAATGTTTAATTATATTTATAGCGAAAACCTGCCCACCACTTCAAACTCTTCCACATGGGAAAATCTTTCCACCATCTTGCTTAAGCCGTCATCAACTTTCTCCTGCAATAACAAGTTGTTTACTTGTTTGTGATGAAGGATATATTCTGTGGGGAGTAAGAGAACGTTTAGAATGGGAAACAAATCAAGGGAAGTTGGTCTGTGGGCCAGAAGGAAATTGGGAATTGACTAATCCAGAAGTTGGAAGTGCAAAAGAAGCTTTGGCTTGGAAGAGAGGAAAATGGACAGGAGGTAGATGTGTTGGTAAGATGTAGAATTTTCAACTATATTATGGAAAATTCAATACATTAAATTTTACATGTGAGACTGATTTCCAAGCATACAATATTTATCATTTTAAATACTCATTCTTTTATTTGTGCAACATGTGTATATATTTTGAAAATAAATATCATTGCAGATATTGAACCACCATTGATAAAATGTCCAGACAATAGTTCTGTGGAAACTGAGAAAGATAAAAAATTTGCCATAGTACAATGGGAACAGCCAGAAACATATGGTTAGTAATTTAAAATTTTGTAAAAGTAAGACATTTCATTATCTGAAAAATTACAATAAGTTTATTTGAAAATTGTCAAATGATGATGATAAATTTTCTTGGTTAACATTTTCAGATAACTCTGGAATTCCAGTTACTCTTAATATTATTCCTGCAATATCTTGGCCAGCCAAACTTCCCATTGGAGAAAATGAAATAACCATCATTGCACGTGATGCAAATAGGAATAAAGCAAAATGCAAATTCACTGTCACTGTCATAGGTAATGTTGACTAACCACTTTTGTTAAGTGATAGAGAATAAATTTCTATTGCTACCACATGTCGGCAAAAATTGAATATTTTCTCTGCTATAAATAATTTTGAGAAAATAATAAACAATACACTAATGAGCAAAGGATTAAAAAATTGATCAACTAATCTGATACTGTTATTTGAAGTTTTTATAAATTTATCTTCTCACGTCAGATAAACAGCCTCCTACGATTCACATGTGTGAAACTCCTCCTCCGTTTGTTCTTCCGTCTGAGCCATCTGTAGTGATAGCCGATCCAATTTCACCTTTAATGGCTCATGGTCTAATGTGGAATCAACCAATTTTTGAAGATAATTCTGAGCAGAATTTAACAGTAGAAGTGAAAGCATATATGGGCAGTTTCCATGAACCAAAAATATGGGTGGGATTAGATGGTGGTCAAGGAGAAGCATTTCCTGTTGGTGATACGGTTATCGTTTACACCGTTTCTGATCCTTATGGCAACAATAATACTTGTGAATTATTAATTACTGTAAAAGGTGAGATTAACCCATTTTCTATTTCTTTATTGAATCATAACACACAAATATTTTTCTAAATTAGCATATAAATATAATTCATGCAATCATATTTTTAAATATAATTAAATATTTTATATAAAATTTTAATTTTGAATGCTAGAGTAATAAGACCTTTAAATCATCTATTTATTTATCTAATTTTGCATTACTTTGAATTTACTATCCCTGATTCATCTAATTTCCAGATCATGCATGTCCCATGTTACCAGACCCAATTAATGGAAATTCTAACTGCAGTAAAGGTCGTGAAATTGACACCACTAGTCTCCTTTGTACTCTCACCTGTGCCGAAGGCTATGCATTTCCTATTGAAACTCCACAAGATTATTTTTGCTCACCTCAAATGGAAATGACAATAAGTGAGACAGTTGAGGTTGGATTTAACAAATGGGAAAATAAAGAAACTGCTGGTGCTGCAATGGCTTTTAGCAGAATAGGACAGAGTGATTATGTAAGCTGGGAGCCGCAAGAAACATTACCTTTCGCAGACTGCATGGGTATGAGTGTATGAATGATTTATCATAAACAATATATGTTATATATAAACCTTTTCTAAATAGTGACTAATCTGATTTTCATAAAAATAATAAGTGTAAACTGTTGATGAAATAATTTCTTTCATTTATTCCTGATTAGTATTATTATTATGAATCTTAAATAATTTTTTTGGATAGGATACAAACCTCTAAGAGAATGTATGTATTCATTCCATAGAATAATTTGCTGATTCAATATTGTACGTTACAATGTCTACTTGTAACATTGTATGAATATTGTTGACGATAAGGGAACCAAAGTGTCCGTGCAAATAGATTTTGCTTTGCCTAACTTGGAACAAAAAATTTTTTTTAATGCTTAGAAATTTTTGTCCATTTATTCCAGAGATAAATGTAAATTTTATTTATATTCTACCCTACAGTTGCAGCAATTCCTAATACATTACAGCAAGATGGACTGATCTTCATTGAAGGAGATAACTCAATTTGCAACGATTCAGCATTTTACCAACAAGTATGTTGAATTTATCTTTTTTAATTGTACTAAAGAAAGTTCAAAATCAAGATCAAGTATAAAATTATATTTCTGAGAATTTAATATTTCTTCACACTAACATAGAAATATCAATAAAATTTGAGTGAAGAGCTGAAGTGAAGTGATCAAGAGTTGAGTGAAAAATATGAGATTGTAGAATATAATTCTCAAAATTTTATGCTTAAATATCTTTCATAAATATAAACAACTAGAGAAAATATGAAATTGTGAGTTTTTAATTGAACCATTTCATGTACACTGTAACTTGGTATAAGTTTCACATGTAAAAATGTTAGAACCCTGAAAATCATTATCAAGCACAAAACAAAAGTATTTTATGAGACAATATTTGCCTTCTGTGCATGCTATATATTGCTGTATCCTAGGCACAGTTGATCAGTGCTTATTTATAGCTCATCAATCATAAATCATCATCAATAAATCAAAATATAATTTTTCATATATGATAACAGTTTCCTTTACCTTATTATAGAGTAAAAAATTTGTGATTTTACAAAATTTTGGATTTCTCTTTATTCTAAATTTATTAAAGACTGTTTCATTGACTTTATATCAACAATTAACTTTTCAGGTTGAGGAAAGTGTTAGAAGAAAAATTTCTGAAAAACTAGCAGAAATTTGTGGTGTTGGTACAGTTGGCATACAGTGTGAAATTGTAGGAGAAATTGAGCAAGTCTGTGAAAGTCTTGTGTCAACTGCAGAGGAAGAGGCTAATACAGTAATGGCCAGTTCAGTGACCAGGAATGAAGGGACTCACATAAGAACAAAAGATGAGAGTCGAGCTAGAAAAGGAAGAAGAAATGGAGGGAGAAGGAGGAAGCTCCATGAGGATATGAGGAAAAAGAGAAAAGGAGGGCAAACAGGTAAAGGAAAGGAGCAGAGAAGAAAAGGGAGGACGAGACAACAAGGGAAGAAGAGGGCTGGAGGAGCTAGAAAGCAATTGAGACTTCCAGATGAAATGAAGAAGACTGAGGCACATGCAGAAAAAGCTTTGGTCCCTGAAATGATTGAAACAGAAGGTCATGTTATATTAACCAGGAGAAAACGCAGCATCAATGAATCCTCTGTAGAGGTATGTTCTCCTCTTAAAAATCCATTAACATCAATAGAATCATTTTCAATTATGATACTTAAATTAATCATCCTAAGTAATGATACAATAGTATTTACTTAAATGAACATACAGAAAATCTTTATAATAAGCTATTCTTCAATAACAGCTGGAATATTGATGTGTCTTGGATTTGCAAATTTAGACTACATATTCAAGAAAATTAATTCTTCTCTTACTAATCTGATATCTTTCTTAAGTTCATAAAATTTACTAAAATTATATTTATTTACTACTGTGAAAATTAATTTTTTCTGAATACGAGAGAAAAATTCTCATTTCCTTCTCTTTCCTTGAATTGAAATCATGAACAATTAGTGTCAGTATTAAAATATTTCTTATTTAATGTAATCATTTATTATGTAATAATTTATGTAATTTACTTACATAACTTACTTTAATTTTACATATATTTTAATCTATTTAAAAACTTGACAAATCATAACTGTAGACATTGTTAGAGAGCACAGAAATCTCAGATGATGGACTTAGGGATGAAGAAACTGAAGATGATGACTATGAGGATGAAGAGGACATAGAAAATTCTAGAGAACAAACTCCTGGCTTTGGGATCTACTTCAAGATGGTTGGTCAGTTCTAGATGCAAATACATTTGTAGAATATTTTCTAGATACTGTATCATAAGAGTTCTTCTTAGTCTTATATAAATTAGATATAATGTATCATACTTTGATAAAATTAATGCGTTCAAACTCCACTTTGTGAAATGCAAGTCGAATCATTTTGAATTATGCTTGGTATATTCCGCAATATGTAGAAGTTACCAAATATTATCTTGCTGGTGGAATAATTTTTATCTCATCACTGACTATGAGATATTTATAATAAATTATCATATGGATTAATAATATTAATCAAGTATGTAAGGTTTGCATGAATTAAATATAAAAATGATGAAGATACAAATGAAATTTATGACTTCACTTTTGTTTTCTTATTTACAATATTATCATCCATAACATTAAGCTGATAATCATTTTTTACCTAATTTAAAAGTCAAAGCCTCATTCTATAAGGCAAATGAAGGAAACTACTTCATAGGGAAATATATTCTTCAAACATGAAAGTAAAAAAGGGTAATTATTAGCATTAAAAGTCAGTAAACCTATGAAATTGTTTCCAAGGGTTTTACAATTCTTCATTCACATGTATCTGTAATTATTAAATTAATAAATATTTACTATAGAATATCAACAATTTTTTAATATCCTCAGCATTTTTTGGAAAGGTTACGTTTAAATTCATTAACCATTTAATGTTCTAATCCATTGGAAATACTACATCTTACTAGTTCTTTAATTTAATGTTCTAATCCATTAGAAATACTACATCTTACTAGTTCTTTTAAGATCTATTTTTAATATAACAACTATGATCCTAAACATTAACAACTTTGATGGAGAGAAAATTGATAAGTAAAACAACAACTAGCAAAAAAATAAATTTGATATTTCATGTCTTGAATTTTACTATTGATTTAAAATTTAAAGATTTAGCCATTAAACCAATACAAAATATTTTGACTGGCTTATATAGAGTGGCCTTTATTGACAGGATGTCGTGAGGATATTTTGCTTACGATATATATTTTTATATTTTTCATGGTTGCTAATTATTGACTCATTATAGGCCCATTGAAAAAATTATCAGATTCTGGTAAACCTTCTGAAGATATTCCCTTGGAATCTAAACTGGAGAAAGTGAAGAAAGCTTTAGAGGATGCAATTTCAAAAGGAGATTTTAATATAGAAATTCCTATGAAAGGATCAAATGGTTCTCAAGAAGCGAGAAAAGTTCTAACAAGCTCTATTGGATTTGAAACCCCTCGATTAAGCTGTGAGAAGGGCAGTGTTTTAAACAGAAACCTATGTGGTTGGTAATTATGTTATCTATATATTATGCTTTTATAATAAACAGACAAAAATTTTATCAACTAGAATCCTCTGTTAATAGTCAGGTGCCCACCTGGCACATTCTGGGATGAAGCAAATGAAGAGTGTTTACTTTGCAAAAAAGGAGCATATCAGCCCCTTGAAGGTCAATTGTTTTGCCTAGCGTGTCCAGCAGGATATTCCACAAATATTTCTGGTCGCCAAAGAAACAAACGAAGGGCAACTTCCTTGGATGACTGCATCTGTGAGTATTAAATATCATAGAATAAATATATAATATTACATTTTGAACTTCATGGATAATTGCTTAAGTTGTTTAATAAAAACTCTTAAGATTTCTGAATTTATTTATAGCTGAATGTGAGCCTGGATCCTACTCTATTGATGGGTTACATCCATGTTCCACATGTCCTAAGGGTTATTTCAATCATTTAAATGGCTCACTAAGTTGTACTTTATGCCCAGAAAATAAAACCACAATATATCGTGGAGCTAAAAGTGTAAATGATTGTTTAGGTAAGTAATTGGTATAACTTATGCAAATTATAAATAATTAAACTATAATCAACTTTCATTTGATATTTTTACAGATATATGTGCTCCAGGCACAATATCAGAATCTGGTGTGTCACCATGCTATCCATGTATCAAAGGCTTTCAACAACAAAATCCGGGAAAAACTTTCTGTGAAAGGATTCATCTTGATGAAGAACAAATTACACCCAATAGCACATTAATTATGACTGAGGTAACATAAAATTTAGGAACATTAAAAACAGTCTCAATTTGTTAATAACTTTGAAAATAAGCTTATATACAAATAATTAAGCTAAAGTTCTATGTAAGATTTGTTATGGAAGCAAGGAGGCAAGAGGATGGGCAGCATTGATGTAATTAAAGTATAGGATATAAATGTAGGTGATATATTTTATTTATTGACACAGGATTAGTTGTTATTCACGGAAATGATAGGTATAATAGGAAGCATTATCATTTCTGAAACTACTTTTAATGTAATACATACTTAATATAATACAAGCATTATACAAGGTTGGCTAGATGCAATTTTTTGACATTAGAAATGAAAAAGAAGGTAGTTCTTCTTATGAGTAGAAAGACTTTTATTGAATTAGCATGCTTAGCGGTGCATGAAGAATTATAAATTATTTTACATGAAATAAGTATTTAATAATACACCACTTACATATCACTTTATTAAAGAGATTTTGCCATCTAAATCCCATATGTTATTTCAATAATAATGTTATAACTATTAGAAGTTGTTGAGTTATTGTTAGCATTATTATATTAATTATAACATAATTATCACTCTCATATCTGGATTTAAACTAGTTTAAGAAAATGAGAACACTTTTTTAGTTTATTCTTTATTGTTTAAATAGTTTGAATTGCAACCAGAAGAGATAGAGGGAGATATTTTACCTTTTAATGAATGTTTTACTGCACCATGCAAAAATGGAGGAACCTGTTATATTCTAGCAAATTCTGGGATTTTCTGTGGCTGCAGCTTAGGATTTATTGGTAACATCATGATGATATATTTCTTACCATTCTATTGACTGAAAGAGAATCTCTGCAGCATTATTATTAAATTAATATAAATGTAAAATAAATGTTTTGTATTTTGCTGTCTTCAATTCATAGGAACCTTCTGTGAGTTGGAAGAAAATATGTGTGCAAGTCAACCTTGTTTTAATGATGGGAAATGTGAGCCAAATGGATTGTCATACACATGTTTCTGTAGTCCAGAATATATTGGAAATAATTGTGAGGTAAAGCAAATCTTTTAGCTCTTTAGTTGAAATACTAATATAATGCTCATCAAGCATGTTGATGCATTTTAATATTACTATTCTCATTGCTATTATCTGCTTCTGCATTGAATTTAATTTCACAAATAATGAGAAACTTCATTATAAAGTAATATTGGTGTCCAAAAAATTATTTAATTTCTTAATTGAAAGCTTCCAGAATAGTTTAATTTTCATTATATGCTTTTCTTTATGAAATTAAAAATGTTGCTGATTGTTTTTACCAAAAATTGTTCATAACTAAGAGTAACACAAGCTAAAGACACCTTATAAAAGTTATTGATTGTTGTTTTATCTGAAATTTGGAAGAATTTGATAAAAAAATCCAACAAAGTGATGTTTTCATCAAATTCCTACGTACAAAACTTATCAAATAAATTAAAAGTAATAATAAAAATAGAAGTAATAGTAAGTAAATAATGATAAGTAAGCATCTTTATTTCACTTTCATAGTTGATAAGAGATCCATGCTCTCCTAACCCTTGTGCCAATGGTGGAACATGTTCTTCTTATGAATCAGATTATGAATGCCTTTGTGTAGAAGATTTTGAAGGTATGTAATAAAAGTTTTATTCTAAATACCAGTCAAAATACACATTCCACCAATTCACTGAAAGTAATTTTAATATTCCACAGGAAACCACTGTGAAAAGCCCATTTGTGATTCTCCTCCTTGTACAAAAAATAACTCTTGTATGTTTATTGGTGAAGACTGGGTATGTCTTTGTGGTTCAGATTCCTCAGAGGATGAATGTGTAGTTGAAGGAATGATGACTAGTGCAGAAGATGAAATGGATGAAGATTCATTCTTGGCTTCTGATTCTGTACTCTACTTTCCGCAGTCTGGAACAACAAACTATGTTCTTGTCACTGGTTACTCAGAAAAAAATTACACTCGAGTAAGTCCTTTTGAGGTTATTGAAATTATTTTCAGCTTCCATTTAAAACATTTCAGATCAAGAATGCTTGTCAATATTTTCAAATAATTATTTTACTGCATTAAATCCTCATGGACTACTGCAACATGTGTATGTATACAAACATTTTGATATATATTGTAGTAAGTTGTGAGATATGTTTATCCTTTTAGTAAATTGTTTTTAGATGTAAATAAGCTTCAGAATTTTTCAATATTTTGTAATCAAATTAACTAGTAAATCTGTTCATTTTTCATGAATATATTTTATTTAATTTCAACTTCTAATTTTCAGATCAGTTTGTGTGGATGGATGAATACAGTAGATGTGTCTAATTATGGAACTGTATTTTCTTTAGCAACATCTGATGCAGACAATGCATTTACCCTTACTGACTACAGTGGGTATGCATTTTACTTGCTTTTCAAGTGTTTACTATAATTAGATGACTACTTAAACACCTTGACACATTTGCTTCTTATTGGTCATTAACATGGTAAAATTCATGCATGGATTTTATGCATGTCCTTGCACAAATAATTGCATAGTAATTCTAACTATAAATAAATACATAGAACAATAATGATCAGTCTCTGTGGCAAAACACTCTATATGAATGGAGTGGTTTATTATCTGAATGTATTTTTGGAATACTATCATTAAAATGTAGAAATTATTAGATATTACATTGACATCTCCTCAATGACAACATTCTATAAATTAATGCAGTTAAAAATGATGAGTATAACAACATTGAAAGAAATTTAATATGTTTAAATCAGATTTTTTAAAGATCCAATTGTAGACTTAAGAGAAATATTTATTAGTATACAATTCTTTATTTGCATATTACTGAATATAAAGTTGCTTAAATATTATTCTCCACTCTCTTGAGTAAATTAAATAAGATCCTCTAATATTTATTTTTTTGGAATAACAGATTTGTCATAAATGTGAATGGAAATTCAGCAGCAACAGATGTATCTGCTAATGACGGGAGATGGCACCATTTTTGTGTAACCTGGGCATCATCAAAGGGTGATTGGAACTTTTATTTGGATGGGCATTTGGCTGCCAGAGGTGATGGATTATCATCTGGATATCATATTCCTGGTGAGAATTTGTACTAAATGATGTGCTCCTACTCTTTGAAATCTAATATGCAGTCATAGATTTATTTAATTAACAATACTTGCTAAAGTACTTAATACTCATTGCATTGATGTTCAAACTTTAGTTGACTGTCTTAAATACCTGTAACTAATTTTTAATACCTATCAAATTATTGTAATTTATTTTAGGACAATGAAACCATAGAAAAGGTTATTATGATTAATTAAATAAAAACATAATTTATTGTTTTAAACTGGTTATTAACTTTAGAATTTTCTTTTTACAAACTAATAAATTTATTTATTTTCCATTCCTTTGGTAATTACCTCTAAAATGCTGTATTATTAAATACTGCCCAAAAACTAATCTACTGTGTATTATATAACCTTAAACTATTGTATGTGTACTACTGTAATTCCTAATGATTATTTTGCATCATACAGCTTATCTAAAACATTTACCCTCCAGGACAGGCTACACTAGTGCTTGGACAAGATCAAGACTGGGAAGGTGGTGGATTTAGTGAGGCTGAATCTTTTGTTGGAAGACTTGCTCTAATTACTGTAGAAAATAAAATTATAACCTCTGATGAGGTTATTCATAGAGCAATGTACTGCCGATCAGGAGAAAAAGATGCTATGATTTGGAGCTGGGCTGATTTCTTGTATGAAAGACAAGGAAAAATTGAGGTGTAGTATATACTGTCTTCTTTTATATGTAAAAACCCAAAAATTTTGGCCAATTTGTGATTTTCTCAATTATTCCACCTATAAAGTTCAAATTATAGCTCTTTCAGGTTCCCTGAGCTCATGAGAGTTAATTAATTATATGGCTTCATTATTTCAACTGCATTTCTATTCTCATGAAAGTTATTGCATAATAAAATTGTATTAATTTTTTATTATCATAAGTTTTGTAAGGTTAATGATAAATTCTACATGTTGTTAAAAGAACACCTTGTTTCAAAACTAAATAGTTACTGTAATTATGCATTTCAAGAAGCAGATAAGATTTCATTTATTTATTATTAAATGGCATATAACGCTAATAATGTTACAGAATGTTTTGGGTTATAACCATAAAAATGTTCATTGTAAAGGCAAGAGGTGAGGAGAGGCAAGAATCCTTTTTCTATGGATAGACTCTCTTGTACTGCTAATTCTTTATTTTCTGAAGAGAAGAATATAAATAATATTGTAAGTATCTCATATCCATATATATCTATGTTCATTTATTTCCTCTAGGTTGAAGAATCACAACTCTGTAAGAAATGTCCCTCAGCAACCCCTCCAAAGAATGGTCAAGTTGTTTATCTCGAAAAAGAAAAGGATAGAGAGATAGAAGATACTATGAATGGATTTGTAATCAAGTACAGCTGCATAAATGGTTTCACCTTGAGTAAAGGGCAAAATATACGAAACTGCCTCATCAATGCTACTTGGGATGGCAAACAGCCAACTTGTAAACGTAAGTCTTCTTTAATTACCTTTACTATGTTCAAAAATGATAAATTGCCTTCAGAATTGAAAATTATAGCTTCCAGAGAAAATTTAGTTCTTTCTTTATTCTATAATGATGATGAATTTTAGAAAGTTATTCCTTTATTATTTTAAAATTGAAATTTTTAATACAATAAAAGTGTAAAATATTCATTTAACTCTTTAATAATAGTAGTCTGCATGAATGAGGATGGTTACAATGCTGTAAATTACATGTAAGATATTCCCAATTTAAAGCCAAATGTTATTTTAAATATTTAAGAGGAAAGACTGGGAAATAATTCTTATAAATTCTAAAAAAAACTTTTAGTTAAATATATTCATTTAAAGATCACTCATAAATTATAGAGGTTAATTTTAAAAATCCCCACTTACATCATGCATTAAAATAAAAATATGTATGTAAATTTCAGGTATAACTTGTGACTCAACTGATTTGGATATTATAACAGGAGGAATAAACACTAAGTGCAAGGGAAAAAAGAAATTTGTCACATCTCAGCATATGCTAAATGTAACAGATGTTTCAGAAGGTAATATAAAAGAAGATACTCCTCCATCAACTCAAGCAACTCCTCTAGCCATTGCTGAAGAAAATACAACTTATGGAAATATTCAAGGAAATAATTCAAATCCTTTCTTGAAGGAACAAAATACTACAGAGCATGAATTAATACAGGAAAATGAAACACCTCATGAGGTGGAGGAGTTAGATTTCAAATCCATAGACAATTCCACGAGATGTGTTGGACCATATGGAATTGGAAGAATAAATGGGTGGATTAGTTATGGAGAAGTATACGGACTAGAGGGGAGCCAATCAAATTATAGGCGTGGACTCTTTGGAGTTGGAACACAGCTAGACATTGAGTGTGATATTGGTTTTAAGTTATTAGGAGAAAGTCAAATAGTTTGCAGTATTGGAGGAATATGGAGAAAGAGGTTAAATTACAGTTCAACAGATGCAGAATTAAAACCTCAAATTTTACAAGCTATTTTTGAGAAAGGTAAAGAAGTTGTAATACCAAAATGTATCCCAGTCACTTGTGGATCACCTCCAGAAATCAGCCAAGGAGCTTGGGAAATAATGGAAAGGAAACATTGGAATGGTGGTGATGGGCTTCGATGGAATAAAGTATGGCACAAATCTATGAGCAAAGAATACATTTACTCAAATGTAGAAATTGAGAATAGGCCTGAAGATGTTTCTGTTCCATCTAAAACTGAAGATAGGGAGGAGTTCAAGTATGGAGATGTTGCAGAATATGATTGTGAATATGGCTATGCATTAATTGGCCCTCAAGCTCTTTATTGTTCTCAAAATGGAGAGTGGAAATGGTCTAGTCGCCATGCTCGATGGCCAGGGTTAGAATATGCTCCAAGGCATTACCCCCTTGATAAATGGCCTCATAATGTAGATACTCAGAAACAAATTTCATCAAGTATTGAAACTCGCCCACCTCTCTGTCTCCCTGTTCGGTGTCCAATGCCCCTTCCACCTATCAATGGCGGGTATGTTGAGAAAAGAGAGGTAAGTGATCCTAAGACTAAAAATAAACATTTAGATCACTCTGAAGCATTCTATGTTGGTGATGAGGTGATAAATTCTTGCGGGGATAAAAATGTGAGTAGTACAACAGTTAAGCGCAGAAGGCAGCTAATTGGACCTAGATTGCGCCGCTGCCTTCCTTCTGGTCAATGGTCTTCATATAGACCAAGATGTAAAGACTTGTAAAATTAATGTTATAAATATATATTCTGTTATTTACTTTTTATTTGCATGTAAGATATTTTATTACTTTCTGGAAGAAAGTATGACAGCTATAATGAAAGTTACATCATTGATTTTTTAAATATTCAACTTCATCCTCCATATTGAATAAATCAAACATCCCTAAAACTCACCTTAGTGTATTTTAAGAAGAGCTATTTTGAATTTGAAAATATGAATTGATTATCATTTTTATGACCGAAAAATGTGTTTTTTTTTATGAAAGTCTTCAAACGTGTTGCACCAAAATTATATACAAATGTATGAATAAAACTGAAAACTGCTATAAAAATTTTTGTAATGGCTTCCGTAATTGCAAAAACATTGCAAAATGTGTGTTTGCATCTTAATTTAACTATCCTGTATTTCTCTCCAAAATAAAATATTAAAAGTAATTTTTAAACAAGCAAATAATGCATTGTCTTCCTTTGGATGTTAAAGAATATATCCAGGATTTATATGTCTTTTTAGGATATAACCTCAAATGTAAAGAATGAATTGGACTTTTTAAATTTTGATATAATTTATTATTTAAAATAAGTTCCTGCTATAGTAAGAACTATTATATAATTTTGAATAATTATTATTATACTTATGTAACAGCTTCATTGACATTATTCATTGTGTTCCTATATCACTTTTCCCTAAAAATAATGAAAAAAACTTTCACATTGTTGCAGATATTTAGTTTTCTTAAAACTTTTATTTTTTCATTTTGAGATGTCTTTTCTATTTTGCTTTCATGTTCATTTAAAATAATTATTTGTATTTACTGTATTAAAAGTTATTTTTCTATCTTTTTTCTTGCCAAAAATTATTGTCTGGTTGGAATGATATTTTCATTGTAATGGAAAAAATGAGTAGAATTTTCTCATAACTTTTGATTACTTGACAATGGAATAATTTACATTGGTGATTCATTAGATGATTACTTAGGTCTCTCTTTTGACTTTACTAAAGGTTTTATTAAAATGAGATGACAATTACACTGATCATCATCTCCTTTTTTCTAAAGCCTTTCATCTTTATGTTAAAGGCCCTTCTTTTGACTTGCTGAAATATTTCCTCTTAGATAGAACACAAAGTGTTAAATCACTCTTTAATGGAAGCATATACAATTCCGATACCACAACTATCAATCTCAGAGTTCCCCAAAGCTCTTTCATTTCTCTATTGTTATTTTAAACATATAATTATAATATGCCATCTAAATTTATTGGACTTACAGGCATTGAGCCCATCCTAATGATTCTCATATAATTATCCCTGCCTTTTCCTTTCACAATCTCTTACAGTGTTTATGATATAAGAGTGTGTGGTGTGGAAAAAAATTCATTCTTTTAAATTCCAACAAACCTCAGGCCCTTTGACATGCCCTCAGGACCTTCTAATTAATAAGAATCTTGATAAAAGTGCTCAAACATAATATCTTGATGTAATATGTGACAGTACTCTATCTTGTGAGCCACTTATTACATACTTGCATGATGAATTAAACTCTTTTCTACCTACTGAGATCTATTCATTCCACTGTAAATATCTATACTGTGTTATAGCTCTATTATCATTATTATGAAGGTATTTAGTCTCATATACAGTATGTTTTTTTCTGTGGTAAGATATAGGCCTAAGGTTTTCCTTCTATAAAAAAGTTCCCTTCTTTACCTATATTTAAAGTACTACATATTTAACCATTGCCATATATATACTCTTTCTATTGTTTTTGTTCATTTAACCACTATCTGGGTTTGCAGTCTAAAAATTTCATGCAGTTTTTCAACTGTTTTTACTAGAATTTAAAACCCAATTCAGGTAGAACTCTTAAAATTTAAATACCCAGATAACTGGTTAAATATTCCTCTTTTCAACATTTACTTTGAGCTCTGGACCCATTTCATTAGATCGTGCTCTCATATTCATCTCTTTTGTCATAGAGTCTTGGATCTGAGTTTGTTGGCTTTCATTTATGTAATAAACTTTCTTTACTGTGGAAAAACTCTATGAGATTCTTAAAATTTTAATGCATTGTAAAAATATTCCTTTCTCCTGGAAATGTACTATTAATTAAAGATTTTCAAATAATAGTATTCAACTTTGTAATTTATGATGGTTACTATACTTGTAAATGCCTGTAGCAGAAAGAATTTATTATTATTACTACTTCAAAAAAATCTTAGACATTCAATAGCCCCTTTTCAGTTAAAATTATTTGAATATTTTCTTATACTATAGAGAAGTGACATGAATTATGTTTATCAGACATTATTTCTTCCTCAAATTTCATATCCAACTTTCCTTAGAAGTAGATGAGTATAGTTAGAGGAAATGCCATAGAATTTAGATGACACCCATCATGTATGAAATACAGTACTGCTCAACTCTCAAACTAAATTCATTACATCTCATTTACTCACAATTTTTTACTACAAATATTCCCAAACCTTAAAAGAAAGCTTGGAACTCTACTAAATTTTATCCCTTGCAAAAGCCCGGACAAAATTGTTTATAAATTCTGTTTCAGAGTTTTTTATTAATTAAAATTCTTTTTATTATAAATGTATCAAATTTGATCTAAATGCAGGTTTCAAAATTACATTACATCTTTAACAAAGTAGGATATGAGACATTTAAACAAATACAAAAAATAGCTTCAAAAATTTTCTTTATAGAAAAACTGAATAAAGGTAAATTAGTAACATGAAAAGAGAATCTGATGTTGTTTCTTAATCAGAATTCCTCAAAGCAATATAAATTATGGTAATTCACCTAGCTGTGTTTCATTGAGTGAAGAGCTAAATTTTTCAGAATTAAATAGTGAATAGCAATTTCTTTTGCCTCAATTTCACTAAAATTTTAAAGTATTTCTGCATAAGAACCCAACCTTTCTTTAAGATATTTTTAACCAATGCCTTGAAGCATACAGATGAGTCACTAGTATCTGTCTCTGTCAAAAATTCATTCTAAACTTGCAATTATTTTCTTTCTTATATTTATTTTCAGCTCTTAAAACTAATTAAGACTGTGAATATTCAAAATCAATCATACTTATATCCAGTATAAGATAATGAAATACCTGGAAATTAGAGGTAATAATCTTTAGATGTTAGAAACCACTGTAAAAAAAAGTTCACAAATCTACTCCAAATAAACTGTGAATTTGATAACGACACTATCATTATAAACATAGTTCCGAGACTTCAGGATCTCATGAGGATAACCTAGACCAACGCATTCATTACTATCACCTAATAGTGGCCTTCTCCATACTGATGCACTACACAATAGGGCAGGATTCCATACTCGGGAGGCCAAATCCTGTGGCAGAATGGGCCTCATTGGTATCAAAGGCCTTTTTGTCTTCAAAAATGGTATTCTTACCTGATCCAGCAACTGAATACGATGTTTCAATGAAAATGGCCAAGATAGGTTAGCATCATTTGCTCCCACTGTGATACCTACATGAACATAAAAGTTTTCATAGTTCTGCCTGGGAAATACCAAGAGATACATCCTATATCCATTGGGAGTGATATAAAATGACGGTGATCTAAGAGATCTTCTAGGATCCCAACTATTAATCTTAGATGCAATACCATGCATGCGCCAATAATAAGTGAAAACTCTTTGCACAGGAGAGGCAGTATTTTTTAGTGAAGATTCAGGATAGGGTTCCATATGAACAGTGTTATTAAGTCTTGATATCTCATCTTCTCTTGGCCATTCTGAGTCTGCAATGAAGGAAGAGGAATCATCAACTTCATCTGTCCATTTAATTTCATCTAACTTTTCCACTGTCTCCTGAGGATAGAATCTAACACTCTCAGAGAAGGGTGTAGAGCAATGAGGTTCAATGCATCCAAAAGCTTCATCTCCATTCTGAGAATGAAAATTGGTCAAGCCATGTTGTGACTGTAGCTCACCATTTTGTAGAGTTATTTTATTTTCGAGGTTGACTATCATTAACTTCAGAACATTCAAAAGGTCAGCTATTTGTGCCTCCAGACTCTTGAATCTGTTTTCCATTTCTCCTGCATTATTAAAAGGAATATAAAAAATATTTTTAAGTTTTATAATGAGATGCGTATAATATCTAAAATATATAGTTAAAATAGAAAATTAAATTCGTACTATTTGAAAACAGTCAGTTAGATATTCTCTTTCCCTATCAATAATTTTCCTTTTAAATTTAAACCAAAAATTAGAACTATGGGTGAAGAGGAGTGATTTCAATTTCTTAAAATTTAATTGTAATTTTAATCTGTAGATAAAATAAATAAATGTTTGCTTCTTAAGATGAGTATAATTTTAAATCATCACTTTCAAGCCCAAATTAGTAATTAGTAGTAAAACAATAAATAAATTCTGACTATTTTATGTTTTGAATTTTATGATTGAATATAATCAGAAGTTATTATTTTTTCTTAAAGAGGATGTGAAACATTTTTAATCCAGTAAATATCTATTATGCCATCATTTAAATTAGAAGATCGATATATTTCAATGGAACTTTGAGCATTTATATTTAGCCAGTTTAAATGGAAAATAGAATATTTGGATGAATAAAAGGAGAAATGAATCGGGGTTTTGGGTAAAATAGTGTGAATTGAGATCTTTCATGATTAAAATAGTAGAAACCATAATAAATTATTAAATTTAAAATGGGGAATATTCATGTTTAAGGAAGCGGAAAAGTTGTCACTCCAAAGTTCCTTACCGAGCTGATCAATGTTAAATTTGACACATGATTTCGAACTCTAATGAGTATAATGGTTATTTCAGAAAAATTAGGGTTACTAAACTAAGGCATACCCGGTATACTTATCTCGGAGAAATGAAACTTTAAATTTCAATATTTTCGTTTAAAGAGTATATTCTGTTGATTCATTATCATCCTGAAGCTATTCAAATCGGACCTTCAATACTATCTAAATTTCCCCTTAGGTTCATTAGGTTAGAAAAAAATTTCAAAGTTACTCACTGGAATTGCAGAGTCCTGTCAAAACTCTCGTGGCGGTCGCTTGAGCTGTTGCGACTAATTCCTCCGTTGTAATTTGACAAGTTGTATGATGTGTCTCCAAGACTTGCCCGCGATCTTCTCCCTGGGCATCGCTATTTCCAGGGACCATTCCGGTAATCTCTCCCGCGACGTTGCGAGGAATGTCAGTGCTGGGTACATCCCAGCAATGTATCCTGGTACTCCCTATTGACAGTAACAACAAGGCCAGGAATTGTATGGAAATATTGGTATTCATGTACTCCAGCGTTGATTTACGGTTAGATTGAGATAGATCTATAGTGGTTTTATTGACCGTTTTTCTAAAGTGCGTTCTAAGCGAATGCTTGAGGTGACTCTGAGGAATACAAGACTGTTTCCAGTGCTAGAAGCCCTCCTTAATGCATCACTTGCAGCAAAATGTTTCCGGAAAGGGAACTTGGCCAAGACCTAAAAGTAGATTATCCATTGGGAAATATGAAGTTAGATCTCTTCACGGAAGTAAGCAGGATAGCGTTGGTAAAATAATTCTCAGCCATCTGGATAAATCTAGCTAGTCAAGCGAAGGGGGGTTGCGGTCGAATCATGGTAATGAGAAATGTATCAAGCTTTGTTGCGAATTAAATCAAGAATCCTAAATACAATAATGTATATAAATACATTTTTTTATCTGTAAAATTTTAATATAATGTTTTATAAATATTGTCGCAAAGAAAATTACTTTCCAATCTACATAACTTTTCTTAAAGTAATAAAAATAAAGATAACACAATCAAGCAAAGAATTTTCAATATGTACAAAACTATTGCACGTAGCTGAGGAATATTGTATCCACTCGTTAAGAATCGATACAAAAATGTTCAAAAGCGTTCCTTAGTTGAAGCAAGGGAGTGAGAAGGTTAACGTCCCCCAGGATTGAAGAAGTACCGGTAGTTGTTCCAAGTGACTGAAATAGCCATTAAGATATTGTTCTCGAGTTGCTTTACTCTCACATACGCTACATATTCTCTCAGGCTAAAGGGCTTGATGCTTTTCGAGGGAGTGTGCTATCAATGACGCCTTAATTGTTATTTTCATATCATATCATAAGCGGCAGAACTGTCGCTTTTTATTTTTATACGTTCCTTATGCTATAAGTTTGTAAACTAAACATTATATAAAAATTAATAAAAATATCGATTTAATAAGGAAATTCACATAACTCTAACTCCAATTTAATGAATATTTTATGCTCTATCTCAAATTTAAAATGTTAGAAATTCATAAAATCTTAAGCATTGCAAATGTCTTAATTTCAAATAGCGCTCCAAATATTGTTCAATTTTACAATATCTTCAACTAAGGTAATAGATATCATTATGATAATGTAGTACGAGAGAATAGGAAAAATGGAAATATTTTATCAAATCTGATTATTATGATTGATTGTAAGAGCAATTAGAAATAATCGCATGAAAAATTCATTAAACGACCAAACAAGGTCTTGATAGAGTCGTTTAAATAGCAAAAGAAAATAAACGTAGGAATAAAAGTGAAAAGCCTTTTTTATTCCTCCCTGGCTCTATTTATAATCTTACCGCCAGCCCATTGACCTTAACACAAGCTTACAAATTTATCGCTAGGGGCGTGATAACTCATCGAAATGGAATACGAACCGTAACAAACTCGTCGTTGAAAATATTTATTAATTTATTAATCCAGATAGTAAGTATTATTGAGCTTCAGCTTGTGGCAAATAAATATTAATTGTAAGTTGTTTTAATAGTGAACTATAAGTTTGGGTTCGAGTAATCATCGTTTGAAGAAAGAATATTTGTATCTTTTGTTGGAAAGAAGATTTGCCAATGTTTGAGAAAGAAGCTTAGCCTGAAATTTATGTTTTTTAATTTTACTAATACTATTCATAAAACATTTATTATAAAAAATACATTCGATTAGATTTCACCCGTACTCTATCAGGATGCGCATCTTCAGTTTTTTAATCGAACGAAAATAAAATTAATTCTCAGAACGTCGCATTATGCCATTTCCGTGAAACGTAATCGATCATTTAATGATATCATTTAGGTTATCATTTTCATTGATATGGTGATTTGATAAAAGTTCTGAGCTTTTATTTAAGTAAATAATTTGAGAAATTTAAATTTGGAAATTTTCTCTCGTGATTAATTCATTAACCTGAACTTTGTTGCAGAATATTGGATGTAAAGGTCAAAGTAAGCATATATTGCTAAAATATGCAATCGTCTTTAATGTTTGAGGTACTACTTTACCTCAATTCATTTTACTTCGGGATGCTGGCTCTTTGCGAGATTGGTCTACTTGTCTTCAAAGTAGCAAATTTGCCTTATCCAGAAAGTGCACTTGCTGCGGATATAACTGTTTTGTTTCTACTGTTTCTGGTTGAAATTCTTCGTATTCGATTGGGTCGTAACGGAAACATCACAGAAAAAAACGGACCGCTAATAGCCTCTTTAGGTCTAATCATTCCATCCCTTCTTGGAGTACTGCATCTTCTTCTATGGCAGACATATGTCCTTAGACTTGAGGTGAGTCCTTGAAAATTTATCAAAATCTTGAAAATTGAAATCAATGCGTTGCTTCAACTTTTTATCGTATGAGGCTATGAATTGGGATTCATGAACAGTTTTTTATTGAATGTTATACCAATAAAGGCTTTATTCGTAGAAAGAATGTTTGCAGCCTTGAGTAACTGTTCTATTATAAACATTGAAACGTTAAAGGCCTTAGCGATGAAGAGGAAAATCAGTAAAGTCGTCTCCATCAAATAGAGAGAATAGAGATTTTGTTCGCTAAGAAATGCATACTCTAAGCTCCTAAGTTTAATTAACATATTGTGTATCTCCAACTATAATTCATAAAAGCATCATCTGTCAGCTTTCACCAAAAAGTCTGTTTAAATAGTCTATGCTTGTAAAATGATTAAAAAAGTAAAACAGTTGTTTCCAAGATTCAACTCTGATGCTGCATTAATTAACAGTGGCTAAGCTGAGCTTGTAAAAAAGTGATTGATTTGAATCTGTGTTTCACAATAGTAAACCATGAAAATAATCAGTTAATCCAAATTGTTGAGGTTAATCAAGACCAGAAGATTGCACAGTAATTAATTAATTACGATACAATGAATAAATCCATAAAACTCTTGAAAACTCAGTTTGTGCTTACTGGAAAACATATGAGATAGAGAACTAAATATTAATTTTTTATGCATACACAAAAAGCTACTGAACTAGTGATATATTTTATTGACATATTGGTATTGATAGAATATTTACTAAAGATTATGAAGATCAAGAATGTTGTTAAATTGATTAATAAATTAATGAGAGGATGCCTTTTATTTCTAATGATTCCTCTCAGGAACTACTTCTCTGGTTAGAAACCTAAGAACTTATACCATAGTACATTATTAGAATTTAATTATGAACAAAATTATCTTCTGGCTCCCTGAAATGAAAAGTACATTTTACAGCACAATAAATTTCTTCCACCATGGTGAATTGAATTTTCAGGAATTATTTTTTCTTGTAATTACAGGGGTAATCTACTTCAAAGTAAACTTGAATTTTAATTATTTGTCCTATAGTTTTCAAAAGTAATCAATGTTTATTTGTCTATCAGTTTTCATTTTATTTTTGATAGGTGTCAATTTGTCGTCTTTCAAAAACTGTTGCTATATTATCTTAAGATTGTAATTTTTTTATAATTTATCCCAGATGCACTCAGTTTCTATATGTACATGTTAATATGTAAGTATTAATGACAATATCAAATTAAGAAAACTAATAAAGTAATTGATTGAATTCCATTCTAATGCCCTTGTAAATTCTCTTGATATTCTTTATCTTCATTCAGTCATTTTTAGAGATTTTATTCAGTTTTTGTTTTATTAGATTACTAGAAATGAATTCAATTTATTTGAAAAACCTTAACCTTAAATAACAATTAAATCAGTAAATCAAACTTTAAGTGTTCCACTACCTATCTGGTGAACTTGCCTTATATGGTCTATAAAAATACTTTTAGTGTTTTTTATATTATTAAGCCAACATTAAGTTTGAATGAAACCATGTAAAAGGTTGAAAGGCTTATGAAATGGTCTCTTAGGATTTAGGTTTTGGATTTTTCCTAATAAGAAAACTAAGTAACCTCTCAGTAGAGAAAAATAACTTCTCAATTATGTCTATTTCTCTTTTCCAATAGATGCTGTTAGCATCATTACAACTGGCAATAATGGCTTGTGAAGTGACAGCAGCACTATTGTGTATTGTCACATTTTCACGTTCTCATAGGTCTCTTTAATGAGTCAATTCCTAGTCATACTAGTAAGTATGTACAGAAGTCTTGATTCCATTTATTAAGTTGAAAATTTTGAATGCAAGCTATTACTAGAAATCAATGAAATTATTGTTCTTAAAATATTTATCAATTTCTCTTTAGTTTAGACAAGGCAATTTTATATAAGAACATTAACATTGTAAGGATTTCATTTAAACTTTATTAGGATAATTAGATTTTATATTTTGACTATTATTTGCTATTACTAAAGCTATATGTAAATACTGGGAAAAATACAATAATTAAGTACTAGATATTTAACTTCAAAAAGAGATTGTACACATTTTTATTTATTAAAAACAGTATCTTCAATATTCAAATCTTATCTACAAAAGGACTCTTAAAAAATCATTTTCTTTTACAGGTCCTGCCACTGCCAGCAATTTTTAACAGTAGTTGCTGATAAGACAACACGCTGAATATATTTATTCTCACATATGAGGAAGTACAATTAAAGAATTTGTACATACACTTTTATATTAAAAGTTGCAAAAATCACACAAGAGAATCGTTAATAGGTATAATTTCAGGTACAATCAGAGAGTGCCTGCATGATAGACCTTGCTCTTTGATGAATTTCTTCTTTATCTTCCTCACTTTCCTCTGTAAGACACCTGGTTATTTCTTCTTCTTCTGTTTTTGCTTCTTTACCATTTTCCTCTTCAAGATTTTCTATAACTTTTGATGCTGCTTGATACGTCTTTAATCTGGCTCCTCCGTGTGATCCAGAGATATACTCTACCAGAACAGGAAATATTGATGATGGTATCTTAAAGAAAAAAATTGAATATCAGTTAACAAGAGCTACTTCAGCATAGTATTCTTTATTAATAAGATATTGATGATTATCTATATATAAAAACAAATATCAAAAATGTCTATCAATAAACAAATTATACCTATTTATCTCAACATTCATTACAATCCTATCTGCAAAGAAATGCAAGAATATCCCTGATCAAAGACAATCTGATAGAAAAGGATAGTTATTCTTACATTAATGAATAAACACCTTTAAGAAACAAAATTCGATTACATATAATTTTTACCTTTCTAAGGTCAAATATGTTCTTCAGCAACCAAGTTTGTTTAAATTTAGAAAACTTCCAGCTCGAACGGTCATATTGCCAAGTCTGTAAATATTGAATAGCTGCAGTAGGTAAATCTTGAGTACTCTTTTGATTTAAGGGTTTCTTCGTCTTTTTGTGCTTTTTTTTCTTCTTTATTTTGGGCTGTTCTTCAGTTTGTGCTGGTTGTTCATCAGCTTTTCTTTTTCTTTCTTCTACCTTCCGCTCTTCACTCCACCTTGGTTTCCTGACTTTTTTCACAAGACCCTTTTCGTCTTTACTAGCTTCCTTTCCTGAATCAACGGTCTCACCATCAATATTGAATCTCAATTTTTTCACATTCGATGATTCTTTCGGGACGTCGTCATTAGTTTCTGGTGTGGAAGTGAATTCACTAATCGCTTTTTTCTTTTTCCTGGATTTCGCGATTTCTATACCCTCTGGTTCTAATATTTCTGACCTAAGCGAAACTTTACTTTTCGTATGATCATTTGAAATGAGTTTATTTTTTTGCGATATTTTTAATTCAGAAGTTACCGAGTTTTCACATTCCTCTCCACTCTCACCAACTCCAGGATTACTCTCTTGTATCAAATCTAATTGTCTTTTCTTCCCCATATCACAGATCTTCAAACTTACAAGTTTATTTTCATTTAACTTCCAAAAAGGATTCACTAGTTAAATGTCTTCTATTCGCCCGTACACGTGAGAGGCCTTTTAGGCGTTTGACGTATTTCAATTTTTTTGAAATGGAATATGGGTAAACAACCAACCAGCTAGCAGACATTTGTAGGTTGATTGTTACGCTGGTGGCCATGTTGGGGGATTAACCAGTCGGTGACGCTTTCCGGTTTCTCTGTGGGGAGGATCGCTGCTTCCGTGGCCCCTAACTTTTGAGAATGACTTCAAAGGCAGAAAGAGATAAACAAAAGGCTATTCAGGAAAAATGCCAAACTTTGTTAAATCAGATGCTAAGAGATGAAGACAATAAGTACTGTGTCGATTGTGATGCGAAAGGTGAGTAGAAGTATAAATCGCTGTCAAACTGCCTCGACGGTCTAGAAAATCATTGGTTGTATATCACATCTATTGACGTATTTTATCAATGTGATTTCTTATTAATCATCTAGGTCCTCGATGGGCATCTTGGAATTTAGGAGTATTTTTATGCATTAGATGTGCTGGAATACACCGTAACCTTGGAGTTCATATCTCTAAAGTTAAGTCAGTCAACCTTGACTCATGGACGCCAGAACAAGTGGTGGTATGTACAGAAATTTCTGTTTTATTCTCGGATATGGGTTTCAAATAGCCACTGATTTCACGTTTTAATTGGACTCATCTATCTACTACGAAAGTTGCCTTACTGAAGTCCCTTTGATAAAAACGTCAAATTAGTATGTTATTTTTATTATGTTATAAAAGTATTTGAAGTTTTAAAGAATATCTATTTATTGATCTGTAGAATAAGATGTATAAATCAGGAATTAGTTTCAAGGAATCTGTTCTTATCTCGAATTGATTTTTTGTGTAAGAATCTTCAAGTTTACCGCTGAGTAATTTCAAGTAATATCATCCTTCCCTACATCTTTATCTGGAATCAATAAGGTTGTTTGGTGTTGGTAGTAAATAGTATTCAATTTTATGTAACTTCAGTGAAAAATCACCGTTTACCCTCGTAATGGTAAGGTATGTACACTTATGATACAAGAAATTGTAAATGGATTCATAAGATTTGAGAGGTATATTAGTTCTATTTAAGTAATCTTCATTTATTTAGCAATTAATGGATTTTACTTCTAATGAACCGGAAGTTTCATGCTTGTTATCCTTCTTTTAAATTAAGTTTCAAATTCTTAGTTGTATTATACTCGTTTTCTGCAAGTTTTTATTTGGCCTCAAGGTTAAAGGGAGCAGCATGGTCCCGTCCGGAAGTAGGTGTTCTTGGCATATGTCATTTGGTGGAAATTTGTTGGAATCGATTGGTATAGATTGAGGACATATTCGTCTTTGGTCTTAAATTGTGTAGAGCATTAATTATTTACTTAAATGCATATTAAAAGAATTTAGCATTCATTTAAATATATTTTGAGTATAAATTATTTTGTAGATTATAATTAATAATAACAAATAATTATATTTGATTTTATGAGAAGTAATTTTGTTGGCTTATTAGTATATTCAGCATTGATTGATTGTGAATAAACTTATAAACTGCAGTAAATTTTGTGACACAAAGGTAGAGCAATTATTAAAAATTTATATTAACAAATCATTTAAAAGGGTTAATATTCAAAGAGTGCAAATATATATTTATCATTGTATCTTCTTATCCTTGACTGGAATTAAGGATGATGACTATGGCCTTGGCCTGTTTAAGTGGTTCAAAGACTTTAAACTGATGGTTTGCATATCATTATGTCTTTGAAGACTATCAAAAGACCTAGAGATTCATATTTAATGGCTTCTTGCTGAAAGTTAACAGGTCTTATACTTTTTCTATCCACATTTATTAGAATTGTGTTCTATTACTCATTTCAAGTATTAAAAGTAATAGTCCTATATTAATTTAGATGTGAACATCATTAACACTGAATCTGTATTTATACTTAGAAGTTTTTGGAAGTTTTCTTCTATGCTTCAAAAATTTTGTGGTAATACTATCTTAGATTGTTAATATTTCCAGCACTGTCATCTTGCCAAAATTTTGTACTGTAAATAACTTTGTAATATAATATATATACAAAATTTTATCTGTCCAACATCAGAATCATATTTCTTTGTGCATTGAAACCAAAATTCTTTGTGTTATCCCATTGAGCAGGGAGGGGGGGGGAACCTTTGATTTTTTTCTTAGATGATTTTCTTCATTTTATACGAGCTATATGGACAAAGGATGAACTTTAAACTGAACATATAACATTTCAATCTCTGAATCTGAATCATACCATTCTATAGATTATAGCTGATAGCAATAAAAGGACACACACACATTTATTGCTACGAATAGTAACATACACAGTAAAAATATTGTGTAACTCATTTTCTGCAGAAATACTGGCAAAATACTAACTTGTTGGACAAATATTGGAATTGGAAAGCATTCTAACTGCACAAAGAATACCAAATTTTTAAGGGTTTTATTATATTGGGAGTTATTATCCCGTGAAGTACTTGTTGAACTACTGATCTTAAGAATCTTTTGGCTCATTTTCCTCTCAACTTTTTCCTGTTTTACATCTTATTGGACAGATCCACAAGAAGTGAGAGTATTACTTATTCCACCAACCTTTCAAAGGTTGGTGGAATAAGTAATACTCAAAGAAATTACAAAGATTAATATTTTTTAAAGAGTTATGAGCATACTTTATTGCATCATAACTTAGAAAAATATCAACAACATTATCTTCTGGGAAACATGATTCATCATCACCATAATCTGATTATTTTTGTTTTTATTTCTTTCCTCTTCATGAGTAATATTGAAATCTAGTTGGCTTAAAAGATTTTGTAATTGATCATCTATATTATTTCTTGTGTCACACACCAAAGGGAAACATTGATTAAATGTGTAGATGTAGTAAATCACTTGCAATAATGCTAATTTAGGGTATGAAATTATCATGAATGTGTATAATTTAGTTTTATTATTTATGACTAATAGTACTACTAATAAAATAGTAACTAAAATTGAAGAAAGCATTGAAAATTACAAAGTGCTTTCTTCAATTCTCACTATGGCTTTCCATGAAGCCTATTCTTATACTATAGAATTAATTACTAATAGCTAATTTTTATGCAGAATTTTTGGAAGTCAATATTAATTTAGTGACTTTTCCATTACATTATCCTGCAAGTAATAGCTTACTTAAATTATATAGAATATTTTGATATACATTAGATCGAAATTCAGGATTGTCATGAATTTTAAAAGTTTTATGAAATTTTTTTGTGGTTTTTCTTTTTCCTACACTTGCCGAATAACGTCTTGTGGTATATTCTCTCAATTGACTGTAATCATATAGACAATATAATTTTTAGCTATAATCTCTTTAGTTAATCAGTCTTCAATTTTTTTAGTGTCTCCAACAAATGGGTAACAGCAGAGCCCGTGCAGTTTATGAAGCTAATTTACCTGATGGTTTTCGGCGTCCTCAGAGTGATTCCTCTCTAGAAGCATTTGTACGGGCCAAGTATGAAGCACGAAAGTATGTTGCCCGAGAATGGGTCCCTCCTCAACCTCCCACCAAGGTTGATTGGGATAATGAGTTGGAGTTGGAGGCTAAGAAGAAACGAGATGCCAAAAAAAGAGGAGGAAGTCAGCCATCTTCACAACTTTCATCTTCTCCATTGTCATCTTCAAATACAGCTAATGTATCTTCTTCTCCATCATCATCTCCTGCTTCATCTCTGAGTTCAACAGAAAGGCGCCAGAGACAAACTGCCTTAACTCCCATTCCAAAGCCTAAGAAAGGAAGTGGAGAAACTGCTTGGGCCACTCCTAAATCTGGTAAAACTGATACTAAGGATAAACCTTCAGCCACAGAAGATCTCCTTGGCTTAGGTGAGATAGTCTTATTCATATTTTAAGATGGATATGTAGAGATTGTTTCTTTCATCTTAGTGCTCATTTATTATGAACATTAATTTTATTGTTCTGATTTATGTTTGTATTGATTGTCTGCATATCCCTTAATATTCTTTCATTTATATTTTCCTTGCATTTCACCCATGTATTATACATTATATATATATATATATTATTTAACAATTTTTCATGTAAAAGATTTGAATTTTGAAGATTTGGTTCAATACATTGCTGGCATATTTTAGGTACAAATATTTATTTAAGCTTCTTTTAATTATTATGCAGATGCTCCTGTTCCAAACTCATCATCAGGGGCATCTTCTACTGGAACTGGAGATGACATATTCAGTAGCTTCTTGAGTGGTCCCACACCTGCTCCTACTACTACAGCAGCAGCAACTACTACAGGAAAGACTGAAAGCAGTTCTGGAGAGGCTGGTAAAAGAACTGCTGAAGAAGAAAGTTTCTTCAATCAAGCTGCTTCTGGAAAATCTCAAGGAGAAAAGAAGCAACTAACAAAGGATTCTATAATGGCATTATACTCTCAGGGCTCTAGTGTTCCATCTGCAACTCCAGCTCCTGCTTTCGGTGCTATGCCTGGTTAGTTACTCGTTTTTACTGTTTTATTTGCTCATATAGGCAACATTACTGTTCAAAAATTGATCTAGGGTTATCAATGTAAATCAGTGTTCAGTTAATTTATATCTAATATCTTTCATTGCCCTAGTATATTAAAGGTTTTGCATTTAATTATTGCTTCAGTGTGATTGAGATTCATTTTCTTTGAAATTACTCTCACAACTGTTTTTATGCTTATGTCCTAATAGGAATGATGATGGATCCAAGTGGGGGTATGGGGGTTGCTGGTAGGGGAATGTTCCCTCAACAGCCTCAACAACAGACTTTTCCAACTGCTGGTATGCCGGTAACAGGTTATGGTGTGATGCCAAATGGAATGATCGGGGTTCAAGGAGCAATTCCTGTTCAGCCAGTTGGGCGAGGTATGACAGGACTGTCAGGAGGATCCCCAGGAATGATGCAGGTATACTCAGTGGTTAAATATAAAACCTTTTATTAGATTTATATGCCTTATGAAGAAAAATCAAAGGTCTTTGCCTAACTAATTTTTCATATATTTAGCCTCTTAATCCTGTTAAAGACACTTGTGTGATTGTGAAGAGTGATTGATATAAAAGGGTAAAGTTAACTTAGCATGAAAATTTGTGTTGCTTGGTTCTCATAAATATTTTGCCATTTTATGCTAATGTTGTAGGATTCTCCTTTACATTGTGACTCTTACCTAGGAAAAGTTTATTTATCTCTAATCATTATGATAATCTCCCCTGAATTGTGTACAACTGGCATTGTAATAATTTTTTGAATTGATCTGTATATATATATGAGTAAAATTTTGCTTGCTTACACTAAGCAATCCGTTAATGTATCTAATTATAAAATTTTTCTTATTTCTATAATGTTCACATAGTGCTCAACTTAAACTAAAGGACATAATGTCTGCACATTTCAAATTGAGTTTGATATCCTGTGTATTTTGTATAGCAGAATTCTTCTGGTCTGGGAATTTGCATATGTGACAAAGCCTATAAATTATCCTAATTTCAGAGCAAAATACATTGAGGAAGTGCCTCAAAATGTATTCTTAATATCCCTTATATTTCTTAGGGAGATAAAGAAAACACCCCTTACAGTCAAACCCGAGACAATTTTTTACATTTTTATTGCAGTTTAATAAAACGATACAGCATATCCATAGCTGTTTGAAATTAAAATCTTCCAAACAATTGGAGAGTGCTTTAAATCCTCAAAAATATAGCCCATGTATTCTTGTGGAAAAAATTGTGATTATGGGGAATCAAACCTGCATACACTTACAGATTTTTTTCATAATTCCTCATGTATGTCTTTATAATATTATGAAGTTTTAGTAATGTATCTTATAAATAGATCCAGAAAATATTTCACCTCCTGGCATTGAACTCATGACTATTTGTAGAAGAAAAGTAGCATTTTTATGTAAAAATTATTCGTAATTTTAGACTTATGAAGTTTTATCATTTTTATGAAGGAAAGTCCAATTTTGGGACCTCCTAGAATCAAACATTAGGTAGGGTAGGTTTCCAATTTTTTTCCCAGGTATAATGGAGGAAAAGCAATTTTGGTAAATTTTAACTAAAACTTTTTCCATTGTGTAAATTTAAAAATGGTGACATTATTTATCATATTCATTACATAAAATGTCTGTTACTTTCAAATGTAAAAAAAAATTGAAGACCGCAATAATAAAATAAGTAATGTGATATTTTATGAAAAAAGGCGTTTAAAATTGGCAAAATACTTGTGGGAGTGAAGTGTTAATTATAATTTTGTAACTATGATTCCTAATTGCACAAGTTACAGCTATATCAATTTTGGATTCAATATTTGTGTAGTAAAGTTATCGACTATTCAATAAAAATTGTGTATGTAATTGAGTACAGGTTAAATCACTTATTTAACTTCTTGTATTAACATATTAATATTTTTCCAATCCTTTATGTATTTTTGTTAAATAGTTCTGATCGATTGCTGCTTCAAAGAATTATCATTTTAAATTAATGTTATAGGCATCTCTTAAAGATTTTATGCATTTTGTAGTCTGTTTGGAATCCATTAACAATGATAATGTGCTTGAAAGTGAGGATATTTCAAATAGTTCACTCATTTTAAATTTGAGTTTGTGTATGCATCTAAATTATCTAATTTATTAATGAAGAGATGTATAAATCATGCATGTGAAAATTTTAGTGATATTTTAGCATGAACTTTTTGGATATTGATATCTATACATATAGACGCTTCGGGGGGATATATATATATAACATATATATATATATATATAGGATATTAATGTCAGGCCCAAACTGCTTCGGCCACGGAGCCGCCGATTTTTTTACGTAATGGCCCACTAAATCTCACTCAGGAAAAATTGGGAAATCTACTCTACCTATCATGGGTTCGATTCTAGGAGGCCCCAAAAATCGACTTTCCCCCGTAAGAATGCATGGGGCAGTTTTTCAAACAATATAAAAAAATACTTTCCATTAAGATAGAACAATGAAATTTCATATGGCTATTGCAATTATATATATCTACGCAAAAATGCTATTTCTTACGCGCAACCAGTCACGGGTTCGATGCCAGGATGTGAAATATTTTCAAATTTCGAAAAATCGTAGCTCTCTTAATATAATACATAGAGCATTCAAATTTTTTACACTTATAGGTAAGTATATTATATACCTCGAAATAAATCAACAGTTGCCTACGTGTCACGGGTTCGATTCCAGAGCGTCCCGTAATATCGATATTCCCCGTTAGGAATGGATGGGGCCGTTTTTCGAATAATTTTAAATATACTTTCCATTAAGTTAAAAGAATAAGATTTCATGTAGCTATTGCTAATATATATGTCTACGGAAAAATGTAGTATTTTACGTACAATCGGTCCTGGGTTCGATGCCAGGAGGTGAAATATTTTCAGATTTTGAAAAATCGTAGCTCTCTTAATATCGTACATAGACCATTCAAACGTCCAACACGTATAGATACTTACAAAATGTACTTGGAAAAAAATCAGCACTTGCCTATGTATCACGGGTTTCGATTCCAGAGCGACCCGTACTCTCGATTTTTCCCGTTTAAAATACATTATCCATATTTCCGAATGCTTTTTATTACACTTCCCAACCGCGCAGAGGTTCAAAATTTCACACAGCCATTAAGGGGACAATTCTCATATAAAAGCTATCCTAAGATTGTCGTAAATGGTCGTTGGTTCGATTCTAGGGGGCGTTAACTGTAACTTCATAAGAAATGCATAGGGAATTAAGGACTCATCTTAAGGTACTTCCTGAATGAATTTCCTTTTGCAATTCGGGGTGTTTATAAAGTCCACCATACTCAAGCGAAAGATTACAGTAATTTTAGCAGGATGACCTTGGTTCGACGCCGGCGCGGGCTTTTAGCTGCCGAAAGAAATGCATCGGAAATCGTATTCAGTGCATTTTCAGCTGCGTTAATGCCCTTAACTTAATGTTTAGCAACGTTTGAGCAGAGAAATCCTTCGAAAAATTTTATTAATCACTAAAGATAAATTATTGCATTGCTTGCTGTAAGCAAGCGCACCTTTACTCGTATATATATATACGAGTAAAGGTTCAAAATTTCATACAGCCATAAAAGGGACCATTCTCACATGAAAGCATCCGTAAGAATGTCATAAGTGACCTTTGGTTTGATTTTAGGGGGCATTAACTATATCTTCATAAGAAATGCATAGGGGAATTGGAATATCGTTTGAGGTCCTATCTACAAAAATTTTATTTTGAAATTTGTAGTATACATAAAGACAATAATACTCAAGCAAATTATTAAACTATTCTAAGCAGGCTTTCCTTGGTTTGACGCCAGGGTGGGAATAATTCTGCTGTAAGATATGCATGGGAAGCCGATGCCCATGTGTATATGTGCTCCAATAATTTCCTTAGTTTATATTTAGCAACGTGTATGTGAAACGTACGTGTAAGATGAAAATTCCGAAAACCTTCAGAAAAATCTTATTGTTCATTAAAAATATATATTATAGAATTGTTTGCTGTTAGCAAGCACACCTTAACTCATATACATACATATATTCAGAAAATTAAGAGAGTTAAGCTGATTCTTTAATGCTGACTGCACAACTTACTTGTGATATATTTATAAGATATACAATTATTTGCATTTGATTATATCTCCATATTCCTTTCTTTAGTGTACAGGATATTTAAGTTCTCTTGAAAGTAGATTTTCATAAAATTAAAATACTTCAAATTTGGTAATTTTAGAGTCATTTGTATCTTAAATGTAGGCAATCCTTCCAGTTATTAAATTCATTGCTTCTATGAAACCTATGTGATGTAATAATTACACACCTATTTGTGCATATTTAATGTACACCTTACCAGATTAATTTTGTTAATTTACAGAAAGGAAAAGTTATTTTATACTTTGAATTTTTTGTTAAGTCTTAAAAATTTTATTACTTGTGTGTCTTTTTTGGGTTTGTGGGGGAGTGTTAAATTTAAAATCAATAAACAGTCTTCCCACATTTCTTGTCAGAATGGTATGTTTGTGGGTGTTCCCACCATGGGCCAGGGACAACAGCATCCAATTGGTGCTGGCCAACCTGCAGTGGGGATTCCATCCAATCCCTTCCTGGCAATATGTCCCCCTTATATACCTCCTGGCTCTAATTTTCCTGGTGCTGCCTCACCAGCTCTTGGACAGGTAAATGCTTAATATTAGATTTAGAATTTTATTACCTTTGAATTTTTTAGTGTGCTTTTGTAGACTTATATTACTATCATAAACTAGATTTTCCTAGTTTTGCAGCAGTATACCTTGGTTAATTTATAGTTCATTTACTAGTAATGAAAAATTTAGTCTATACTGTGTATAATAACCGGTTTTGTTAAATAAAAAGTGATTAAGTGTGAATTTTCAGATAATTAAATGTTTATGTTGATTACTGTAAAAAGTATTACTAATTTATAATTCCTTTTCTTGCGTAAGATTATGTTTTTGTAATGAACATCATATCTTACTTCTATCCTTGATCAACGTGCAATTTTTAATATATCAGTAAATAGTGTAAAATATTCTAGAAAAAAAAGAGAACCATCACATGTTATTCCTGGTGTATTTAAAATTAAACATTTTCTAATTCAGATAAACATGGAGTTAATTATCATTGATTTATTTTGTTTGAAAGTTGTGAATTAAGTTAAAAGATAATAAACATTATTTATTACTTAAATTTAGGCTTTGGAGAATCGTGATAATTAAAAGGCTAAGCCCTATGAGATTTATATGAACCAAGTTATTCTGCTAGTGGTTTTTAACCTTTGCTAACGTGTTTTTATTGTCTTGCTTTGGTAATTTTGTAGTTCCTGATACAATATCATGCTAACTGAAAATATGACAACTTTATTGCTTTCAACCAATTATTAGGTAAAAATTTCATTTGATAGATAGAGAAATGTAAGTAGTTTAGTGATTTTCTTACTGAAGTTGTAGTTTTTGTTATTTTTAAAAATTATTTTTGGGCTTATTCTTTGAATTTTGACTTTTTTCTTGATCAATTATTATGCAGAATGTTTACAAAAATCCAATTTTTTACAAATTGATTATGTAGACCATTAATATGATAATATCTTTAAAATCGTTTTTGTCATATCTATTATTTATACACAGTAACTTATATTTATACCACACATGTATCTCAATTGATTTGAAAAATAGTGTTGTTCGCAAGATACAATTAAATGTGGGGGGATTGGAGGAAGATATGCCATTCAAAATCTTGTAATTTAATAGCTATTCATAAATTTCCAGGTTTTGGAGTAATAGAATATTTTCTGAGATTGAATCAATGATAATTGATATAGAAATGGTGATCATGGATCCTATAAACATGAGAAGTGATCTCACAAACTCAATAGTCTAACTGATAATAGATGAATAATGTGGTTATTACACTAGTTATCCTGTTTATTTGCACTAGATTTGTAGTCTTAGCATTCTTTATGTAAGCTGGGTACGTATTTCTTGAGTTTTTTAACTAAAAAACTTATGACCAAGAGGCTCTCACAGAATTGAATAATGACTTCTTTGAATCACAGATAATGTATTCTTTCATTTGCTTGGAAATATAATATTAATTGTCTAGTATCTTTCAACTAGATTATAACTGCAAGAGTAGCTTAAATAACCATTTTTACATGTTTTTCCATTTTTTAGCCTTCAAAATCTGTTCTTTGTGAAAAATACTGCATGCCTTGTAAATAATCATTAAAATATTCCCATTAGAATATTGTTACATTTTATTGTGTGTTGTTGTATTGTAGTCATCTTTTTTATCTTGCTTTGTTTACTACTATTTTCATGCATGATTAAACATAGGTGCATGCCCAGAGTAGCAGAGCTGAAGATGCTGGCTCCCCTGCTACGCAGGATCTCATTCTTGATTTTGACTCCACAAGCACAAATGCTGTAAAAAGCTCTCAAGGGGTAGGCTACCATGCATCACTAAATGTTTATATTTATTGATAAAAACTGTATGATCAACCTAGTGAGGATAATCCACAGCTCATCTGCCGATTTTATTTTTCAGTTATCTCAGCAAATGGCCCAAATGACTATAGGAAGTGGAGCCATGGCTCCTGGGATGGGTATGGGAATGGCAGGATTGAATACCAATCCAATGGCATTCCCTCCTCAGGTAGCACCAAGTGGACAGACTCTATCTACTAATTTGTGGCAGTGAAGATTATCAGTCTGTTATTCGTTCCAGGAAGAAAGTGCACTAGGATTAGTAAGGCATTTCATATACAGAGGATTAAAATGGGTCCATGTTTGATAAATGGCTGGATATTAATGTGAAATATTTTTTGTTTTGTTTTGCATGTCATTCCATGTTAAGTTACTCTTTTGAGATATTTTATGGCCAGAAATACTCTTGTTGAGTGCAGAAAGGTTTTGGAGAATTTTATCCCGGAGTTTGAAAACTAAAATATACCAAATTTCTCTTGTCCATTGGTAAGTGTTTTATCACATATATAAATGTTATAAATTGTGTTGTTATTAATAATGTACTCTGGTATTAAAAATTATGTTCTTCTACATCCTACAAGAGAAATAACTTTATTCCAGTTGAAGATTTTTATTATTTTAAATTTCTATTTTTCTTGGTTGTACTTAGTCAATTTGCTATGTGTTCATGTAAATCTTATTTTAACAGAAAATTATTCATTAAATTTACCCATCTGGAATGACCTTACATTTGTTAACTAGGAACTACAAAAGCAATACATATTTTTTAATAGTCAAATTTGTACATACTGATTCATTCAGGAAGGATTGAAAATCAAAGTAGATTTTGAATGTTTGGATTTGTAACAGTTGTCAATTCAAGCCAGATTTTCATTGTTAGACACCTTGGCAATCCTGAGTCCATGAGAAGGGTGGATTGAGTTCCATTCTAATAAAACACCAATTATAATATAGAAGAGCTTTTCATGCATCTTTGAGATTACTTTATTTTGGCTCCTTATAAGTTGTTTACTTTCCAAATGACCCTTATAATTGTAAATAAGAAGTAAGAACGGATCTAAAAATTTTCTCTGCATGTATTCAACCAAATAATGTTATGTAATGATGGGATAGGCATATCAATTAAAAAGTAAATTGCAAAATTCAAAATAACCTTGATGGTATTTCCAAGACATCTTAAATGTCAGGACTATGGTTTGCAAAAAATTATTATTGTTTTGAAAAATTCAAGAATGTCAATTTGCTGAAACTAGATACTAGATTGAGTGTGGCATATTAAACTTAAACACCCATTCATTATTTTCTATGTTGGATATAACTGAGGGTGCTTGTGTGATACATGTTATTGAGTATGTGTGATATGACTGATTAAGTTATGATGAAAGTTGAATGCATTATGTGAAGTTAATTAAACCAAAACAATGACTCCAAGAACATTATACTTAAGTTGTTTTGGTGTGCCTGTGATTGTATTTATGAATTAATTGTTTGCCTCCATCAAGTATCTGCTATCCTGGTTATGTATACTCTAATTTTCTGTAAATATTATAAAAGTATATCCACATTGTAATTGTATAATTCCTTATGTTTTGAACAATTGAAATATAAAAGTTTTGTTGTTGATGTTCTTTGACAGACATGATTTATCTTCTCCCCTTTCTTAATCTTCTCACAAAATTATCACATATTTCTAAAATATACTTCTATAAAATTTTATCCTGATAAGCTAATTAGATATTAAATATTACTATCAAATTTATCAAACTATTTGTTTTTCTGCAATATTGCCACAAATTGATGTATATTTATCAATACTATGGCCCACTTGAATATGTAAACTTGAATTGACATGTAGACAAATGGATAAGTGACCATTTTAAGAAATAGCATGATTGAAAAATTAATCAAAATTGAATAAACTGAAAACTTAGTTTTGGATTGATTAACTGAAAGTAAGTTTCAGTACTTAGAAACATTTCACTTGAAAAAGAAAGGTTTTGAATTGAGACAGGTTGTCATCCTCATTCATATGGAAATGATGCTATGGAATTTTGTCTGATTGGAATTCAGATATGACCCCATCGTTTGAATTCAATAAAATAAAAGGTTGAAAATGTTCAGTGTAGCCTCTAGTACAAACAATTCTGAATAATTTGTATTTAAGAATAATTACAGTAAACCGTGATGGACTTATTAATCAACAGAGGAAATAGTCTTCGCTAGGCTAGCTTCAATAATCAATCTAATCATGTTATACTCGTATTTAAGTATATTGTGTAACAAATTTGATGGGCTTGAGATAAACTCCTTGTTTTATCTATTCCAGAAAAAGACTGATCCAATCAAATGCTGAGCTTAATTATAAATAGCAACAAAGAGGTTGGAGTCGGTTTTGTAAAATTTTCAAAGGTATCTCATTCCTTCCCTGAAGACAATATTTTTCTTGCATAAAGTGGATCCCTTTATCGGAAATGAATTAGTAAATAATGGTAACTTATCCATAATAAGCCATTGAATTAGATAGTCAAATATTTCCACTATTTACATTCTATTAATTGTAAAAATTTCATGTTATTTTATAAGCATTATTTAAGCTTACCATTATAGTATGTCTTGATTATAAACATCTTAAGAAAAAGTTCTATTGTGGATTGCCGCACTTCGTGGAACGACATTCTAAATATGAAAAATATGTATTAAGTATTTTTTTTTCTCTGGATATTTTTTATTGGATGACTGGTTTTGGCTACTATGTCATCATCGGGTGACAAGGTATAGGAGGGTGCAGTATATATATTAGTGGAGTTTTATGGAGGGATTATAGGCTGTCCAACCTTCTGCCTGAGAACTTAAGAGCCACCTTCTATAGCTCCTTGAACCCCCAGAGCTCGTTATCTGAGCTTAAAGATAAAATAGAGGCCACGGTACTATCAGGGGTCTATGAGCTCAATTGCAAGGATTGTCCACTCAATTACAGAGTGGCAGAGCAATAGCAACAAGGGCCCAAGAACATATGAAGAGGTTGAAGAACCCCAAGACTTCAGCATTTGCGGCCCACCTCCTGGAGAGCGGACATTGGAGCAACTTCTCGTGGAAAGTCCTCCACTGGGAGCCAAAGGGGAAGAAGTTGAATGCCCTTGAAACTAGAAATTACTTCTGCAGAAAACCTAGCCAAGATATATACCTTTACTAACCCTCCCCTCAAAACTCTACTAATATATATATACTTCACCCTCCCATACCTTGTCACCTGATGATGGCATATTAGCCGAAACCAGTCGTCTAATAAAAAATATCCGGTGAAAAATACAAAGTACTTATTTTTCCTATTTATCCTAAGAAAAAATATACATTTAGAAAAATTTATAAGTACAGTTGATGGGACCACCATTTATCGACTAACAGGAAATACAGTAAATAAGATGAAATATTTTGTTGTAAAATTCAATTTATGTTTAAGACTTACATTGCTTTTCATACTTTTCTTGTGACAACACATTCATAACAGTAAAGTCACTTCTATTTGGTGTTTAAGTTTAGGTCAACATACAATATTTATATTAGAAAAATTATTTTGAATACTCAATTTCTTTTCAAAAATTAATTGTGCAACTAAATTTTAAAATCAAGAAAATAAATCTATAATTACAGATGATATATTCTGTGATAGATCAAGGTGTAATGAAATTCAAATTATTCAGGAATTTTAACACATTGGCAGTCCTAATTAAGTTTACCAATTAGTTTTGGTCACAAAAAAATTGAACAAATCCTATACAGTTTGAATAAAAAAAATTATTCATAATTTTTCATACACAAATCTAGACAGTTGTATCAGAGGCAAAATTAATTTAAACATACTTTAAATATTAAATCTCAATCCACCTGTGTGAGGAAAATCTCTTTAAAATAATCTTCAAGAAACATTGTCACAATAATTTCTTAAATTTATCTTCATGAGACAAATTTAATAAATGTTAAAGTAAATTTACTTTTTAAAGAGCCGTACTCAAGCTTTGAATGAAAGAATGTTTCTGACAACAATCAGAAATCTTCTGCACAATTTATTCTTATACATAAATCTAACTAGTCTTCAGTCAGTGATTTGAAAATCACTTCTCGGGCATTTGGCCAGCAGTCTACATATAATGAATTTACACTCAGTTTTTCATAAACATAACCACATGAACTACTGTACAATTCAATAACCTCTGCAGATGCAACACAGAATAGAAAGCTAAATAAACATATTTACACTTCTTGTGTTTTGCTATTAAACAAACATCGTCTGAAATGGACTGTTAATTCAGTTAAACTCAAAATTTACACTACCAGTAATACAAGAAAAGCATTCCTAATTTCAATTACATCGATGAAGACATGTAAGTCTTGGGTGCTTCTCTAAAAAATAAAGATTACATTTTAAACAAATATCCTTGTTTCAAGGCATACTCTCAGAGCTTAGGCATTGTCAAACATTCTCCCTCACAGGAAAATGAATAGGTAGTATGTTTTTAATGATTGAAGTCCCTTGATACAAGGAAGGCAGTGATTCCAAAGCTGCTTGACTTTACAAAGGTTATCTTAATACAACTCCACAAATACATGTACAACATATCAAAGGGTGTGAAATTATTGTACTTCTCAGGAGACTCAAATTACAGTCTTGCTTCCTCCTTGCTACAATTTTATGACAGAAATTTTAGTGTCCAATTACGCAATTTCTAAGCAAGAGAGCACTCAAAAATTTTGACTGCAATTCTATTTCAAATTTATAAACAAAAAGACTCCATGCAAGGATTGGTAAAAAAAGGTTCCAACCTCAGTCTAGCAAAGAAGTTGCCATGCAATTGTGACAATGCCTCATGAGAGAGGCAAATACATCACGAAAGGTTCTTTCACTGTTGCCACTCAGTCTTATCAGAGAATACTTCTGTGGTGCCTAAGCTATGTCCTCCTCCGTTTTGAAGCAGGCGGCCCTGAGGATGGGGTACCTTCCCTTCCACTACCATGTGATGACGAAGAAGACTGAGAAGCTGCGCTTGAAGAGACTAGAGGTGTTCCTGAGGATGCTCCAACAGGATTAGGAGAGGATGCCCTTGAAGATGAATTGGCACCAGAGTTACTGCCAGGTACTGCTGGGGATGAATGACCAGGAGATCCAGATGAGGGATGACTTGGAGATAGCATTATTGGGCTGGAAGGTTTGCTGGAACTGTTATGATCACCAGTAGCAGATCTTCTCCCCAAGAGGGAACCACCCCTTGAACCTCTTTTAGGAGTTGGTGTCATCACGCCACGCTTTGGTGTAGATTCTGCCACTGTAGATGGGCTGGATCTTGAACTAGATTCACTATCATTCAAACGACCCCTTTCCTTCCTTGATGCTGCAGATAGATTGAGCACAGTTTCCAGTTATTAAATATAATAAGATAACAATAGCTGACCTAGCAAAATCTACAGCATGGAAGCAATCAAAAACAAGCAACAAGACAATTAATATACATGCAACAATATTAAGCAAAATACTACCTATGATCTACAAACATTTTATTTATTTACCAATTATTTCCACATTTACTTTAGCAAAAATCAACTGCTATCTTTATAATTTATTATTTGACAGTACTTTTAATGAAGATTTTATATAAATAAATGCTACGACAAAAATTCTAGAATCTGACAATATTTTCCAAGCTGTAGTTTAATTAAACTTACCTGACGGTTCCTCCTTGCTTACCTCTTCTTTTTCTTCTTTCTTATCCTTAACCTTAATTTTGTTTTTTATCACATCTTTGACGTCCTTTTTCACATCCTTAGGCACATCTTTGAGTCTATCTCTAGCTTCTTTGATGTCCCTTCTGGCGTCTTTGAAATCCCTTTTCGGGTCTTTCGATTCTCTCTTGACCTCTTTAATTTCCTTCTTAACTTCTTTCGTATCTTTTTTGGGTTCTTTAATATCCTTCTTTAACTCAGGTTTATTTTCTTTCGCCTTATTGTCTTTGTTCTCTTTTGTCTCCTTGGCAATCTCTTTTTGCTCTTTCACATCTTTAACTTCCTTCTTCGATTCTGTCGTTTGTTTCATTGTCATCATCTCCCCAAATTCTGCGGAAGGTAAACAGAACTCTTTCTCGTCGTTCGGAAAGGGTAAAATTTCTGAATCGTCCTATGAGATAAAATAAACAATTAATTCCTCACTTAATGAAGACATAATGCTAACGAAATGGACGCCTATCTGCGTACTTACTAGGGCTTGCAGGTCATACATGGTATCCAAGTGATCCCAAATTACTTTGGAAGTTATGTTCTTGTTCACTGCATTGCTGAATTTTTCTATTATGCACGCCATTTGAAAGTACTTATTCACTCCTGAAATATATAAAGGTATTGAACTAGAAAAACTTATTTCTTCATTAAAGATTTCTTAATTTTAAATGTCGGCTTCCATGGGTTGGAAAACGGATTGAATATTCTGTTAGTAAAATATACAAGTAGGAAATTTATTGATACAGATCTAAAGGAATTATTTACCAACTGGTTTGTGACCATTCATGGCGTAGAAAAGTTGCACTTCAGTATCCACATCCCAAACAATATCGTCCGACACAGGCTCCGTGTTCTCTTTTACAGCCATGTTGGAAATAACACACAGTAGTACTCGATAAGCTCACCAGAGCACTCTGTGAGATATACACAAAATTTAGCCGTGGATCTGGTAGCTAGTTCAAATGCTTCAAAATTAACTCCTTTATGCATATTCTATCTCATAAATAGCTGAAGTTCCAATGGCTAGAAAAGGTAAGAATAGACATAATTTGTTTACATATATTCTCCATTTATGAAAGATTTTTTTTTGCTCCTGAATGTTGACCCGTTAATAAAATAGCTGGAAATCATTTATTTTGAAACCACGCAGTTGAAGACAACTTAGATATCATTAGTGAAAACTAAACTGTTTTAAGTGTTCAAGTTACCGTTAAATTATACCGTTAATGGAGAAAATCGAAAAATATTTATTACATAGCAAGAATAATTGCGTTATTAATGATTCGCGTTTAATACTGTGTATTTGGTGAAAATGGATCCAGAGAATTTGGCATGGATTAATAATGATGAACTTATCCTTGGTGATTACTTTTTCTTTTGTTGTGGTTTTTCAATTCGGTAAACTTTATTATAAGCAACCAAGGTGTTGGAATCGCGATATATTCTAATACTGATTTGTGAATTTGCTATAAATATATAATAATTAAATTCTACTCGAGTAGAGTGGTCAGGGTGCAATGTTATTCAAGTCGGTTTGCATTGAACGTAATCTCAGATAGTATGCTTTGTATCAGAACTAGATTTATAATGCAGTCCTCCTCATGTTTTGATGTATTTCATTTATGAACCAATTGAGGTGAGTGAATTCAACGAAGAAGCGATTAACTTGATGATTTGCCGTGCCAATTATTTGTAGACCTTGTGCGTTAGGTTTTTTGTTACATTCATCTGCCGATATTTTATAATGTTCTCTGATATCAGCTTCGGTAGTTCAAATAAGAAAAGGCAAAGAGTAGGTCTATGTGGTCGACCAATGTTAGTTATGAATTTGCCTCGAAGCCTTTCATCCTAAGTGAGAATTCAGCCAGAAAATTTCTATTATATTTATATTACCCTAAATCAAAACAAAATTCATAATATGAAAATTTCAAAACGAAAATCTATTCCTTGAATAGAATCAATAGAAAAATATATCGTGGGAAATCAGAAAAAAATACGTTCCATCGTGAAATTGAAGACAGCTACTTATTTAATTTAACGTTCAAAGGGATATATTCAACAAAGCACTATTATTCCAAATTCTGTTTCAAGGAGACGATGTTATTTGTTACGGCCCTTCATTTAAAAATGACCACCCAAATCGGTCAAATTTTTAACAGCTTCCAACCCTTGGTGTAAAGGTGGCAGCAGGTGTATCAGTACAGTGATTCTCCAGGTGAAAAGAAAAAGAAATTATCATAGCCTAGGGAAGTGGTTGGATTCAGCTTCTTCGAAACCATTCGCCCGAAACTAGAAATTAGGTACTCCGTAAATTTATTGAATATTCATTAGACACATTACACAATTCGGAGTGTTCAATAACCAATTGCTTCTTATACTAATTAACGCATAATTTTCCACGTTGGTTTCTAGAAGTCTGTAAGATATGAGTGAATAAACGAACTTCCCATGGCTGTTTGCGCCAGCAGTGGTTAATATCATAGGTTTAGTTGTTGAGTGTGCAAAATTCACTCGAGCTATAAGCTACCTCTAATTTCCACCAATTCCAAAAGTATTAATTTTCCTTGGCCTATGATGATTTCTTGATCCTTATAGGTGCCATGGATGACGATGGAATACCTTCCGACCGTAAAGCTCTCTGTTCCTTTCGGGTAAAATTCATGTGTTCACGAATCACGTGAAGTGAATATATCATTGGCCTATGATCTACTAAGAAAGGTAACTCGTTCGATATTGGTGAAATCAGGACCTGGATCGAATACCGCTTGTAGCTTGAGTGACTTCAACAGTAGAAGTCTTTTTAATAATACCGCTTCTAAACGGTTCGTGATTGAATAATTTCTTTACATTCTGATTTTAAGGTGAGATTTTGTTTTCTATTTCTACCCCTTCAGCCGCTGTTAGCATTTGGCGAGGGGATAAAGCCAAATATATCATATATTTTCTCATTTCATGTCGTCACGTATGCATTAATTACTGGGCATAAAATCGTGAAAATAAGTTCACTCGAAAGAATTAGAACACAGAGCTTAAAAGGGAAGTTAGGACTTCCGCAAATGTTCCCGGAATTCTAGCAGCTTTTCGTTCCTGCATCTCTGACTGCTATCCGCAGAAAAGCTTCTAATGCCTACCCCTGCTCGCCGGAGAACTTTTGGCAATGTTTTTACCTGTCATTCTTCACGAGCGTCACACGGAAACGAACCCTGTTCACTAATTGCGTAGGAGAAGATTTCCCCATGGGACCTTGGCTGGTCGGACCCCACCATAATTTCGCAGGGGTCGGAAGATGGAATTTGCAAGCGAAATGAAGGAATGCGATTGGAGGGGAAGAAAGATGAAATAGAAGAGGATCTGCGAGCGGGTCAATCTATTCTCTCTCTGGTGAGAGAATAGATTTTCTTTTATGATGAGAGGTAAAAAATTTCCTTTACCGGAGGAGAGGTTCGAAGGAGAGTTCAAGAAAGAGGGAGTCCGGCCATTGCAAGGTATCGTTTGCCACGTTTCCCTTAACAGCCAATGGAATCTTTCCGTTTCCCCTCCCGGGAGAACTTTCCAAGCCTTCCCCTCGAAGCACTCAACCTCTTTCCCCATCCGTTCCACAGGTAAGAAATCCTCCGCCGTGAGAGAGGGGGTATGGCAGGGGAAGGAGGAAAGCAGGCGGAAGGAATAAGCGCTGAGGGTAGAAAGGCAGGTAAGGCAAGAAGGTAAAAAAGGAGAGAGGGCGGGGAGGCGTAACGTGGTCTGGAGGGGAAGGGAGAGAGAAATTTTTTTCGAAAAGGAATGGGGGAAGCAGACAAGGAGATATTTGAAGTGTGTCGTCCAATGGGATTCGACCATCCAAACAGGTGTGCGCCAATAAGAGCGCTTATGAGGCGAGCTACAGAAAATTCATCTTTTTCTTTGCCCCAACTTCTCTCCGATTCGAATAAATGACGAAATTTTAAAAATTAAATCCATTGGGCTATGTTCGAACGGAAAATAAAATGAGTCATGTGAACGGAAAGACGAATTCCGAAAAGCTGAATTGGAATTCCTTATCAAGGGATTTGTTGATCGAGTTCCGCAGTCAATTGCTTTTTGGTGCTATCTCCCTAGAGCTTGCCGATTTATTGATAAGGACGTTTCGTAAGCATCAGCTTTTTTCCGGAGGTCTTAGGAGTACCAAGAGATGGCGTGGAAGGAAAAGGAACCTTCGGAAGAAGGAGGGACATTACGTTCCTCCCTTATGATTTCGGGGGGCAGAGGAGGGGGAGGCGGGGAGTCGAAAGAGGGGCAGGGGAAGGAGAGGACACGGTGGAACGGGGTGAGGGGAAGAAAGAGAAGGGCAGGTGAGATGGAATGGGGAACCATCGCAATACCTATGCCGCCGCGGTATGAGGGGTGCAGAATGAGGGGGGGATGTTAGACTACTCCCAGGTGTTTGAGGGAGAGAGGCGTGTGTGTGCGCGAGCGAGGAGTCCTACGTAGTTCCTCTCTCATTCGCCGATCTCGTTGTCGGCTGACCGGACGGTGAGACTCCAAAGCACGTTCGGCGAGTACTTTGCCACAAGGAGGGAGAGGAAAAGGCAACCAGCGAGACTCTTTTCGATCATCCGTGGTTTCGAGTGTTCGCGTGTGCCTTAGTGGGGAGTCGTATTCCGCCTTCCCGGAGGGCGAAGGACGAAAGACGGAGTGACATCACGGGTGTTGTTTACGTCGCCGAGCGATAAGACGTTAACAATAGAAGGCTCGTAGCCGCAACTCGCTCACGACGTCTACGGACGCCACTCTCTCAGCAATCGGGACTCGTGCAATAGTTTCACCGGCACCGGTGTGTTTCCACAAACAAGTGCGACGGAATTAGCGTTTTGTGTGACGCAGTGCACCGCCGGTACAGGAGCTTCCCACGTGAGGGGATTTAGCAGAGGTGTCTCCGCCTTAGCCGACCAGTCGCTTCTCGGTGCGAGGTTCGCCTCCCTTCGGATACGTCTACCTGAGGGACAGATGCTCTCTTCTTAGGTGATCTGATTTAGTTTCACTCTCGGGCGAGGAGCCGGCAGCCTGAAGGTGGCACGAGCTTGGAAAGGGAGGAAACCGGGAAAGTGTCGTGCTTAGTGTTTCATGTGTACGAGTCGGAAGGTGGGCCGAGGCGCAAGAGAAGAGGAAAGAGTGCGTAATCCCCAGCGCGCCGCTACGGAAAATGGCGCCAAGAAACTGGATCCGCGTCGACTTACACCGCTGCATTTGTCGCGTATCGTTGTGAAAAGGCAAGGACGGAGGGAAGGTCGCACCGAGCTTCGCAGGGCGACCACCTTAACCAGAGGATAAGAAAGCCGCGAGATCCTTCGGCGGAAAATAGGCGAGGCATCGCTCCTCGAACGTTTGGATATCGAATCGGAAAAAGCCGATCATTCACCGAGTACAGTTCCGTCCCAGTTCCACGAGAACTAAAAAAACGTTAATTTTTAAGAAAGATTCCGGTCGATTCGGGATCGTTGGTGCTAAGGTGCAGATCTTTATCGAGTACCCAAGGGCGCTCGCGAGTCTTTCACGGCGTCACCTCTTCATAATCTGTCCCGCTCGGGCCGGCAAAAGATAAAAGCCGCTTATCCGACCGGCGTTATCCGCCCAAAACTCTCCGGAGAGCCCCGTGGATTATTGACTCTCCTGTTGACACTGCGACCGGTGGATAACGCTCTCTGGGCACTATGGTGACCATCACGATCATAGAGCCAGCTCCTCCATCGCCTCCTCCTCCCCCACATCTCCCGCCTCCTCCACCCCCTCCTCCTCCGCCCACGCATCACCAGCAGCAACAGAACCAAATGCATCACCACCTGTTGATGCAGCAGCAACAAAGTCAGCCCACCGTGGTGTGCCCACCATCGCCTCCGCTAGCGTCCGTCGAGTCGGCGCCTCCGTCCAACCTGTGCGTGTTCTTCCCGGTGACGGCGGGTCTGCAGGGCCAAGCGCTGGGCTCAGACGAGGAGGAAATCGTCCTCCTGTACTACTTCATCATCGACACCGTCCTGAAAAAGGTAAGGGGGAGGATCCAGGGTCGAAAAAGCTCTCCTAGTAGACATCGTTTACTTCACCAATGGGTTGGGCGGTTGGGATAAGATTCTCTCTTGGCAACAAGTGGTCTTCACGAATGGCCCATAACCTGGAGGACGGAAGCTTTTGTTATCCTGAGGAACCAAGGGTTTGGAAAACTTTGATTTGCACGTTGGGTTTTATGACAGGATTTGGATTATAGAAGAGTGGTGTTGGGTACCGGCTTACACCTTTCTTTGTTTATCTGAAAGAAGGGGATGGTAAAAGTGTGAGAAAGACTAGTAATTTTCTAACAAAGTATGTTTATCTTAGGGTGGGAATTTACATACTCTTGCTGTTATCAGTATATCGTTTGTGTACAGTTGGATTGTATTATAACATCTATTATATACACTAAGTCAGGTCACAGTGTTAGTCAGTCATTAGGCAGGCAAAAATCACACCTTACTCAGTCGATCGATATTCAGCATTGGTATATCGCGCTGTCTTGCTATTTGTAATATATATATCCGAAGATATTCAGTCAACCTCAGGAGATTAGGGTGTTTGTTAGCACAGACGACTTAAGTACACTAAAGATTAGGGATTACACTGCTTAAATCCTCTCATTTGAAGGCCCCATTGCTGTTTAAATCGCCTGTAGGAGTATGTTCAAATAGCCCTAACAATAAGGTAATTTCGAATACCCAAGTTCACCAAACGTCTTCGAAATAAAATAAAAATGATGTGTTTTCTTGACTGCAAGAATAAATTGGGAGAAATGTTTTCACCATTTCAGTGCTTCAATTGTGTAGGTAGAGTGACAAGAAAGAAAGCAATTTTTCATTCTTGTATCGCTGTACGCTTTATCTCTACCGACATCGTTTTGTTTAGAAGCAATTTTCAGTGCTTTTTCATCTAGCACATTAATAATTTATACCAGAGATATTTTTGGTTATTTATTTCTCTTATTTTCATAGATTTATTTACTTTTTAAGGAAAATTACGAAGTTTTTGGTAGTTAGATTCCAAATATATTCAAATACTATAAAACGAATTGTTTGTTTCATTACCATCATAATTTTGTATTATATTTTGAAGTATATGTTCCATGTTTCAATAAATCTTGCCTCCGAAATAGTGATTTGAATTTACATGAGTATGTTAGAGACATAATAAAACCACAAGTTTAGGTAGTTTGTTTTTGAACCTTCATATTTCTTTGAGAGTTTTTAATTCCCACTTCATCAAATGTCTATTGGTAATTCTGAAAAAGCTCACATAATGTTTACAAGTGCCGTTTCATTGGAAGTGAGAATGAGATACTTCTGGGATAGTACATTCTTCATCCGTCATCCCCGCGTTTCGATAAAGTTGCATCGGATTTGACGTAGCCTTCGGCACGAGTGCTCCAGATAAGGCGTATCAATCGAGTGTTTGAATTCGTCGGCTGCGTTCGATGGAAGGGGTGTCCAGGTATTTGCTCTTGCGATAAAGTGCCGGGATTTGGGCGTGACACGGAGGGCGGAAATGGGCTCCCCTTCCGATCCGGAACGACCAGTTTCAACGTCTATTCATCGTCATAGCCGAATTTTTTCCGTTATGTACCGCTGAGATTTGCACAGGGAATAGATCAGTTGCCCGCAATCTGTTGCAACCTCACCCATATGCTTTGCCTCGCATAGCTTCTTGATTCTGCAGTATATGATATTCGAATTTGACTAAAACGAGAATAAATCGCGACCGCAATTTTTCTGAATGGCGAAAGTAATACTTTAATTTGAATTTGTTTAAAATTCACAAATTGTTCCTCAGTTCACACTGTTGAGGAATTAATTTACTCGACTAAAGGTATCCTATCATCATTTTGACACAAAACCTTTTCATTCGGTCCTATCAGGCATCAGCTTACTTCTTATCGTGACAGTAAATTATTTTTTATTAAGCTCGACACGACAGACGATGGTTAGAAAAAGGATACCCGCTAACGTAGCGAACTCAAACTTACAAACAGATGATAAATTTCAAACAGCGAAATCTATTTGCGTTCGGAGAGGATGCATGCAAGAAATTGGGTAATTTCAACGCCCGCAAATTGAATTCCGTTAGTCCATCCGCAATCGATAGAAGGAAGGAGAGTGGATGCCGCGGAGCTATAATTAGAGATAGTTATAGAAGCTGGCAAACTAGGCGTTCGCCTCTGCGGTGGTCATAAAATTTAATGGCACATTTTCCGGCGTCCTGCAAATCGCTCTCCGGGTAAAGGAATTCCAGTCGCCTCGGGTTACTATAGTTATCACGGAGAGGTATAATCGCGGTGCAGATTTGTTATTCGTGCTCGATTCGATTCTTATTTAAAGTGTTTATCGAAAGCGTGATGGTAGTAGATGGAAAAAGAGTCATTTGAAGTTGTTTACCGATTATTATCGAATAGTATCCATTTTGTAATCCATATTTTAATAAAAATCTCGGCGTCGCGTATATATTTACTCTATATTGAAGTTATCGTGTTTATGCCGCAAAACCGGGATGGTGACGGAGCTCCTCGTCGAATGGGTGCGAAATGTTGATAACCTATTCATAGATCTATAAAAAATCTCGGTACTGTCTCCCAAATATTTGAACATCTTCATCGTATTCAAACGCAAGACGTCTACCGTTTTGTTCAGCGTCGATTGTAGCATGGTATCTTTCACAAGCAGATTCTGCACACTTCTCTCCCCGAACGGACCCCCCATGCCATTCAACAGGTGGGCCCTTCCCACTCCAGCGCCTCTTTTCTTTCTCTAATGAAACAAATCTCGATTTTGGCGCGGCATCCACGCAGGAATCTCCCCAGGTCGAAAAGATTTCACGGTCGCGCGCGTTTGCCAAGTCTCCCTCATCGAAGCTCTTGGGGCGAGTCGCGTGCTTTCATTCCCCCGACGTCTTTTTAAATCTCAGATGCTTTAAAAGATGCCGAGGAAACGCACGAACCAACCCGTGCTTCGGAGGAGATCTCGTAAGACGGTTTCCGCTCTCGGTACACGCGTGGTAATCACGGTCGTAGGTTCGGCAGTTAAACACGTCTTCGCGATGGTTGTGCGGAAATGGAATCGCGTGCCGTTGGAAGCCAAGTGGTTCAGTACCAAGATGGCCGATAGCACGATGCAAGCTCGCGAAATTATTTCGTTTCAAAGCGTTTAGCGGATTCATTCCCTCACAAGGAATAGTTTTTTCAATCGAAGGTATAACCTATCGGTTGCGTAGACGCAGAGGGTTGAATTGCGACTACAATCGTTCCAGAAGGTTTTGCGTTGAATGTCATAGGCGAAAACCCGAGTATTTCTTCAATGGTCATAAACTCGTGGTTGTTGATAGTTCAGTCGTCAAAGGAATGGCAAGAAAAGGGCTCTCGAGTCATGTACGTGAGACAGAAGCCAAAAACAAGGCGTTTATCGCTCTATTTGTTTCGTCTTTACAAAATGAGATAAGGAAATTCAGTGTTTGTATTTGGATGTCGTTTCGCAAGAAGCGGCGCTGAAGGGAAACGGTGCACTCGACAGCTAAAAGAGACGTTCGCAAGTAAATTGTGTGAGCGCATTGGAGTGAGAAAGAGTAATGCCAATTTAATCGACGCTTGGGTTTCCCCTCAAGTTTCCTCTGCAGTGAGAGTAGCATTAGGTAGAGGCTCTCGGAGATGATAAATGAAGATTTTCTACTTTGGGTTTGTGGTTTTGTTGCAGTGTAAACCTTTTGTGATACTAAACCTTAAGGCGTTGAGAATTTTAGATATCTGGCAAGGATTCTTGACGGAGCCAAACGAAAGACTTGGATTATTTATGTTTGATTGAGACAAGAATTTATGAAAAAGACTGCTAACTGCTGTAACGTGTGTAAAAAATCGCCATCGAATTGATATTTAATTGACATTTATTTTGTAATGTTTTATTATTGGTTCGGTTGGATTGATGAACGTACATCTGGGAATGTAGGCTTCGTAGCAGGATCGTATATTACGAAACCTTAGGACTGCAAGGTCGGGTTGCCCTCAGGTATTCGACCACTTAACGGGCTACCTCGACTCCGAATTTTCTCCTCTTAACCAGAAAATTATCATTCATAATTACCCGATGCGTCGGCTGTGTGGAAAGCATCGGTCTGCAGACCCGGCTTCGATCTCGGAAATCCTCGAAGTTGGTGAGCGTGCGTCAGACAAAAGTCTCCCCCCCAAAAGGGCGCTGTTCTTTCAGACGAGGTGTCTGAGTATTATGAGGACGACATAGCTTTTTCATCTGCTGCAATAATGGTCCCGCGTTGCAGGCAGGAAAAACCGCGTTAGGCAGTTCTGCATCCGCTCAGCATTACCTTCCAAGGGAGTTTTCTTTTTTAAAAACGCCAACCGTTTTATAGAATACTCGCGTTTGAGAGTCAGTACTACTTTGCGAGTTATATTCTACTAACGAGAACGATACGCTTTGCTTTGATTTTCGTAAACATTGATGCAATTTTTAATATTTATTAGGTATCATTCTTATCTCATATCTCTGTACACATGATTTATATTTCCACGCTACCCTTTACTGTTGTAATTTCCTGGCCTGACACTGTTAATTTCCCCTGCCATACTGCCTGTTCGCGGGGTATTTATGTAAATGTTATGTAAATTCAAAACGATCTCTTCTCTTGGAAAACCTCCTCCAGAGATGGAGTTTTCTCTGGCATCCGAAACATGCGAGCCTACAGCGATTCCGGCTACGGGTTGAACGGACCCTTAAGGCAACATTGAGTCTTTCTCTTAATTACTGGCTTTTATCTTTCGAATGGCATTTTAACCACCCCTTTCCGATTGGTACGTTACATAGAGTTGCTTGCTACGATATTCCGTCGTTTCTTGCTTTCGCAATTTTACACTTCGTCCCATTGACAGATATATCAAGTACGGAATCGGTTTCAACGGATTATTATATCGCCATATTTATTATCGACAAGGACTTCCGAAAAGTCGAGTAATTTTATTAGATTTTTATTTAATTAGTATTTGCCGCATTTGAAGATACGTGTAGGTAGCATGTTCGTTACGGCTTTCGGAGTCTGCCTCAAACACAATCATTTTTCTCGCCTATCACAAATCAAGATCTCCTTTCCGTGAAATCGAAAGTTGGGAGACGTCAACGCGCGATTCACGAGTCCACGCGTTTCGACCCGTCTTCCATAATGCAGCGATCGAAAATTTTCGGAATCCCCGATAGTATTTTTGGATTGCAAATGGTCCCTCGTCCTCGCACGCAGTCACCGGGAGGAGACCATAACGTATTCCATGCTGGTATTCTCCCTCCGCCCCTTCCCACCTGCGGTCGTTGACTCCATAGAAAGTGCCAAAAACGAACGGGCATTCATTTGCGTCTCACAATGCCTCCACGCTGCTTTCCCCTCACTCTTTCACCCATAGAGGGAAAAATCACGTAAACACGAGGATGGAATACTCAAGCGGAGGTTCTTGCATAATCGGGGGAATAATTCCCGTCCGAGGGCCCTTTTCGTACTTCCATTCAATCTTCGCGCTGCGAAGACTTTGGGCAACAAACGGCCGTAGTCCCCGGGATGTTTGTGGGTTTTGCACGAGGGTGCCACGAATACTTCGCTCGTTTTTTTATGAATCGGATGCCTCGACGTGATGGGATGTTTGAGAGGCGAGTAGACAAAGGTGTTAAGCATAGCTCAAGAGCGGAGATATATCCTCGATCCTTGGTTTTTGTCGTGGAATCTGCCAGTGCGGACTTCAAAAATCTGTTCTATGCGTGTTAGCTGCGTTTTATTTAGCTCTTATTTTCCAAAAGTGACGTCGCTTCGTGGTTACTTCATTATCGTCATCGTCAACTCTGAATCTAGGCATTTAGCTGTAGAAATTTGAATTTCAAATCCTGCGAAAGCCATTCCTATTCAGCTGAAGGCTATATGTCTATTTATAAATACATTTGTACTTCTCAGAGATTACACAATAGTAAGTGACTTTTGTAGTTAGTTTCTGTCATTGGACTAATTTTTAATTGTTCATCTGTCATATCTTTGGTAGCCATATCCTCTTTATTCGTGTGAAAGGTAAACTTAAAATTTGTATTCTAAAAAAATACTCATTAATAGCGTAATAACGAAGTAAATTCAAAAGCTCATTTAATCTTTATATAGTCTCCCCGCACCAATGATTCATACGTAAAATTAATATTGAGGTTTCATCGGTTCATCAAGTACATGACGTTGCAGATTCTTTACGACTCTATTACGAAGGGCGATGATCTTCTTGAATATGATGTGACAAAAATTATTGCAGAGGCTTTACTTAGGAAAAGCATATGCATTATGGGTGCCACATTTACTGTAGATGATGCGCTTTGCGAACAGCCCGTTATTCCCTAATGGGCACCGAAAATATCTCAGAAGAACAAGTAATTAAGCATCCTCGAAGGAACCATAATTGCCGAAATTTCTCTTCCATTTTCGAATTTGTATCGTTCTCTTAATAACCGTCGTTATTTTTCCATAAGGCTGGTGACCCAAGCAATCCCCAATCCGGAATTTTGATTTATAAGGCAATTTCCTGTCTAGTTAACGATCCTTCATTCTCATAGTAATTAGCTAATTGCGGAAATGACGACCCTTCACTGCGGATATTCCAGAACCAGTCCGAGACGCAGGTACTCGGTAACGCATTTAATTATCATGCTTGAAAAAATAATGCAATGGTGCATGAAATGCTCATAAATGTGGAGAAGTTACCTTCGGAACGTTGAGTTAACAATTCACATATTCTGTAGAACTCCTTTAGAACAGTGAGGAGAACAGCGGCCAGCAGAAATACGAATTATATTTTAAATTAAAGTTTGTTAAGTGGTAGGAAAGTATTAGCACGTGTTCTCTTCCAATAACGAACACGATTGATTCTTCACCGTAGGAGGATAGTGATCAGTCTGTTCAGGGTTTAATAAATCAAATCAAATTATATAATGCAGTATGCTATCCTATTACCATACTTATTGCATAATTGTGTTCCATGAAGTCATTTATAGTCTCAAATCACGTCGAGACCAGATATATGAAATATTATCCATGGCGTGATTTGTTCATGACAATCTGATGTTAAGAGAAAGTAAATAATAATAAGAGAGATACAAAAATTTGGCTGAGATAAAGTGAGTGGCAGATATTAGTTTCTCTTGTCATAAGATGGATTGTTCATGAAATCGCTACAATGCCCTCGACCATCTGAGTGTTAAATTTATTGCTCAATTCTTCGTTCCATTGTTTTTCGACTTCTTGGTAGCGAAGAGGAAATACCTCTGGACTCCAAATATAAGCTCCGTATTTGTTTTTCCCATCATGAGCCGAGAGGGCGTGGTGCCTCCACGGTGAGGAAGTGTGCCCAAATCCCTCTTTTCTTTCTATTTTGTCCGCTTAAGAACTTCATTCCTTCGCACTTCCTCACGCCATTTACCTTTTTTCCCGAACGGCTTTACAGGATACCACTCCAATCGCTGAGCCTTGAAAGGGAACGCAGCAATACGTTAGCGACGCTTTGCACACATTCCCTTTCGTCCAATTCTTCGTCTATCCTCCCACACGCCCCTCACCAACTTACTTCCGCCAGTCGCCAGTGGGTGGCTCGGTTTGCGCAATCGACCCTTGGGTGCGAAATGCTTCAAGACGTTGCGCTGGCCCTCGAATCCCCTCGGGTGTTGCAAAAATCGAAGGTTAAGCCTCTCGTTTTTGGTAATTTCTCATCGGGCTTTCATTAAGACTCTATTGGGAATGGGAAAGCTTCTGGATTCGCCTTCTGGAAGAGCCTCATTATGTTAATGTTTAATCATGGTCATTATGTATGTTTGGAATGGGTTTGCTGTTGAATCAGTCCTTCCGGAACATCGGCCCGGAACAACGGTATATTTTTGGATTATGAGAATTTAATCTATTTATCATGATTCGTTTCGAAGGGAAGAAATCAATGTGTTAGCAGAAACCAGATGGGAAAAACTTCCAGTTAATTGGAATTTTACATCGCATGAATTTGCGTAATCTGTTGCTACTTCTTCCTATAGTATCTCGTGCTCAGATTTAATAAACTTATTATAATAAATACCCGTTTAAAATAATCACAATGTATTTCTCTGATTAATTTACGACTTGATTTATTTTGAATGTACGTTTCATGCATTTCTGAATGCTGGATATCAAACGTCCAAAAGGAGCATTTAATTCCCCCGTGTTCTGGCTTCCTCCGCACACACGTTCTCTTATCACGTGTAATTCTATCCGGTCTCCAGTGCCTACCTTGACCGGGGGATATTTAAACGGATCCCTTTCGCGCATTCTTCCCAAAAAAACCGCTTCGGGAAAGGGCAAAGCCAGAAGACCTTCGCCGCCTCGTATCACATTCTGAGCGAGAATAAAATTTTCGCCCTTTCTCCTCTCGCAAGTGGTAACTCAAGACAGCAGTATATAATAAACGGAGGCGGTCGTAAGACGAAGATTTTAAAGCGCCGCGGATGCAAATTAGACCTTGAGGTATTATTTCATATTCGCACACGATATTTACACCCGCAGATGGAAGTAAACATTAAAAGAAGTGCCGGTGAGATTACTGTTCGTGGCTGCATCGAGGGAGTCACGAATAAAGGGAGTTTAATGCATTTTTACCATAATTGTGCTCAGATGACTGAATTCCATGCGATATTCTTAACGAATGTCCCAAGACGATATTTCGCGTATATATCTATCTCCTTGTCGTAAAAATATTCCGAGTTTTATTCGTTTCACGATACAATCATCGGAATATCATTTTCGTATTTTCGTTTTGTTCATCACTTTCATTTTAACCCTTTCTGTCCTTGACGTATCGTTTTGAGTGCGTAGTTACTTTTGGTACCCAAAGCGGTAAGGTTTGAACTTTTACTGTATTTTTTGACGTATATAATGGCCAATTAAAGAGTGTAGCGCCATGCGAATAGCGAAAACGTGTGTTAGCAAAAGAGAATTTGTTCTCCCTCTTCTTTCGTATCCGAGCTAGCGAGAATACTAATCATCCTCTAGTCATCGGGAACACGATCCGATTCCTTAGTTACCAATTTTTTTCATTTACGTTGTCTATTTCGTAGCTATTGCACAGTCTAAGGTTTTTATAGATAACTATGATGTTGTATTGCATTACACGTTTTATATACTTCTAGCCATTTCTCGCGTCTATTTCACGCTATGCATGAGAGGTTGGGGACAATTTTAAAACTTGCGCTTAAGGAAACCTTCCATCCGTAGCCGTTACATGTCGATGAGTTTAGTCGGCCTTGGTAAAACGTGTCTTGATTTCGGGCCTGTCGTTATGGTCGAGGAAACTAGAAAAAGTAGAGAGAGACGAATTGATCAAGATTGGGCTCATGGAGTTTTACGTTCTCTGAGTATTTCTCTTAAGCCTTTATGCTCTCCATCGTGAAATCATGATGTACATTGAGAGACCCAATACGTCAGAGGCATTTTATTGTGAGGATATTAACAAAGAGTGTTTAATTATGTATAAAAGTCGTTCATAGTGTACAGTAATATCAATAATTATTATAATGTATGAATAATAACAAATTATTGACTGTAATACGCCCATGGTTTTATTGTTATTCATTTTTGTTAATATGGTAACAATTTGCCTTACGCTTCAATATTTTCTGCGTAATCTTTTAGTTAAAATATATTATTTGAATTTAGACTCCCTAATATTTTAATATCAAGGCATATTAAATCAAACGAAAGTTTATTCGGGAAAGACGCGACTGCATATCGTCATAAAAACTTGGAAGCGTGGATTATTTCAAACGCAAGAACAACCTTGAGAAAAAAGTCATTGCAACTAAATTGTCAACCACGATGTCAACAACGTAGGACATAAATTATAAACTTGAATACGGAAAAAAAAGAATAGGAAATCTGTCACCATTTATGTTTCGGAAAAAATCAATTAGTATTAAATATGAATGAAGCACAGAGCGCTCATACGTACATCTTACGATAGAACGACGTTTTATTTTGTCTGAATTGCAGACGGTTACTTCACGCTCAGCGCTTCGATCTTGAACTTGCGAATCGAATATCGCTTCGTTCGTTAAAATCCGTTCTACATCTCCTCACTTACGGTATTTTCTGCCGTGCATCGCGCAATCAACATTTACAACGCGCCCGAAATAACGACTAATACCAGACGAAACGTTTCTCTCACACAAAAGATCCCGAATTGCCTCCTTATCTCCTCTTCCCGCTCACAATAGTCTATTGTCTCTGGTGATTTTTTCCAACTTCTCCTTCCACCTCAATTCCCCGCTTTTTTTCCCTCCCGATTTTAGGCTCTTCGTTGCCCAATTCTCCGCTCGGGATGTTTTATAATCACCGCTAAGGAAGCGTTTTGTTTAATTACTTTTTCCTCAGTGTGGCGGCAGGGTCTCGGTTTCGTCACCGCTTTCAAAGGCTTGAAATCAAGGGTCGAGCGTTTCCCACATCGCTGACGAAACGTTCGGAATTAATTAATGAAGGGAATCTCGGAAGACGTAAGGAAATTTTTAATGAGCATGATTCGGGAATCGCTTGGTTACCTTCGTCCGTATCCAGTAAACGATCTCAGCCATAAGGGCGACTTCCTTTGGAGGGCGATATACGAGTAATTGGAGGCGCGATCCTTATCGAATAATACGTCGCGCTGCTCGACTGTGAGTAATTAAGGCCAGAATTAATTCTTTTCAGATCTCAATTATTCATCGAAATTGTTCGGAAAGCTCTTGAGCTCGGCCAATAGGAACGGTAACTCTGGTACATAAAAAGGCGCTCTTAAGAAACACGTGGAATTTTGTTTAGAAATAACGTGACGGATACGCAATAGTAATAATTTGACCCATCATTGATACTAGCAATGCAAGGAGATAAAAATTAGTTCTTCTTTTAAGGTGAATATCATAAAGATAAAGCAGCAAATTGGTTGAATTCCATATCCGTGGGCTAAAGGCGTGTTTTAAATCTGTAATTCTTCGAAATCCGTGTTCTAATTTCTTTTGCTGTCAAACCAGCAACAGTGGCATGCAACTCTCAATACCGAAGGCTGCATCTAATCTCGATTTTGGTACAACGACACACTCCGCGTTCTAAGATACAGAATGATATATAACAGTTGTTGTTTACGCCCTTCTTACGCAAGCATTCTGTTCTTCGGCGCCCGGGACCGTATTTGCTTTGCACGACACTCATTCTCTCGTCTCAAGGCGAAATTTCATCCCGCCGATAGAGTCGGTCCCAGATTTTTCGACGTGGAAAGTCATTCGCGTAACTCTTGGCACGGAATCGCTAATTTACTACTTTCAGCAAGATTTCTCGTCGAATTAGACTCCACATATATCTCTCAAACTATCATTATGCTAAATGGTCTACCAGAAGGCCGTGACTGAAATTCAGGATAATTAGCCCATTCATATTCGTTCAAGATTTATTTTGCATTTAAATAATTCCGTTTTGAGATGTTTTATTGCGGGGATTAGCTTAACTTCTGATTGTTCCGCGGATTTATCTATGTATATATAATCTTTTATTCGTACCAAAATGCGAATTTCAAGCATGGAGATTTGAGATTAAAAGTTCGATGAAATATAAAATAAAATCTTCTCAAGAGATTCCGTGGTTATTCTCCTTTCATAATCAGTTATGCAGCAAATTGTGTGTTTCATATCCATTTTATAACGCCGTGACGGAGGCTAAGTCGACTTAACTTTAACAATAGGAAGGGTATTGTTGAACACAATCTGCGATGCACGAATGCATTGCATATTCAAGCAAGTTTTCTGCAGATATAACCCAAGTGTTCCGCTTACGTTTTCATTACGCGAAGAAGTCAGGATTTTCTCTCATACGGGAAGCGATTCGACGAGCAAACAGATGAATATCATGTGCGTTTTTCCTTATTTTCCTGGAAAACAGGTTGGCAAGAGAATTTGTGTTGAAATATCTGTGTTTTGACATTCACCGAACTGTTTTAATTCACTCTCATGACGTTTCTTAAGTGCATAATTTATTGTTTAAGATTAATAATTTTCTAGTAGATCGTGGACATATTTAAAGGAGTCAGACTTATAAAATTTCATTCAGTGAGAATATTTAAATGAATTTTGTCAGAGGACAAAATTTTTTATAAGTAAGAGCGAGTATCGCAAGCAGAGAGTCTGTATTTTGAATACTTTTGTTCTGCGTGCCAATCCACCAGATGCCGAGTTGAAATCAGATAGTATGATTTCACTTTTAAATTAGGTGATGGGTTTGATATGCCTAGTTCAAGAAGAGACTGCATGCTTACATCGTAAATATCTGCTTGTCTTATTTGCTGGAGAAGGAACAACAATAGATCAATAATCTATGTGTCCAAACTCATTCATCAAATGTTTATAATCCAAATAAATATTCAATGATCATTTCCTATAAGACCAAAAGCATCGTTATATTATTTTTATATAAGATCAGGGACGTAGTACTACCCTATTCACGTACGGTGTCAATATTCAATAACTATATTTTAATTTCTAGGTTTCACTCTTTTATAAGTTAATTTCTTTGTCATAAATTATCAAATACGCAACAATATGTTTTTATGAATCGCGATGTAAATTTTAAAACTCCTCCCAGTTTTAGTATTCGCTAATATTCTTATTATAATATTGTTCATTTAAAAAATATTCTATGAAAATAATTATAATCGCTTATCCAGAAAGAATATAGTATGCATATGTATCATATGTACTTTATCTTATGTATAGTCACATTCTTTAGATTCAACGGTTTTCTTTTGACAATCCAAACATCCGGGACGCCGAATAAATGACTCTGCAGACCGCCGACTTCCGTAAAAAAATCCTCAGCATCACATTACGGGTAATTTTTTCTCCTGCACTCCCCGAGAAGTCTACCAAATTGCCTCGCGAAGTCTCGGCCGGGTTCATCGAACGCCAGATTTTGATTTCTCCACCGCGTCTGAGAGTTTCTCCCCGCGAGCGTCGTCCACTTAAACGTCCCCAGGCGATCCTTCCAGAAAGAGGTGATCTCAGAGCCCATGATCATCCGGTTTTTCCGCGTTCGAGCGTCGCTTGAGCCGCGGGATAATCCCATTTAACGATCCGGGCGATGATCCCCACTCCACCCGCTCATTGATGACTTTCTCCCCTAAATCAAAGAGGTCGTGGTATGAGGGAAGAGAGAGAGGCTTGCGTGTACACTGCGTCTTCCTTATAAGGAGCAGAAGTGGAGAGACGAGGATGGGAGATAGGCAAGGTAGTTAGGTGGTATAGATCGCCTTGCGTGGCTCGTCGTCATGCAGGTTTTTGCACAGGGCAACCTGGATAAGGAACTAGGAGCGAGCTTTTACCGTATTCTCCATCCTGCTGAATTATCTTCCCCAGGATTGCTTGCCTTCGAGGCTCTCAGACTCTCGCTCTTATTTATGGTATCCTGGCAGTGTGTTGTGATCCTATCCCTCCACTACTCTTCCCACGGAGATGGGAGATCGAGAAGGATTTATGGAGATTTGGCGAAAATTGCGGGGAAGTGAGCTAGTTTGCCGGGATCGTAGTTTCCGCAGACAAGATTGAGGGAGAGAGTTGTTTGCTGGGTTCCAGTTAGTATCGCAATCAATGGTGCTCCGCGCAGTTAAGCTTTGGGACCAGTTTAATTTTTTCGTTTCGGTGCGAAAGATTTAACCTTGTCCAATTAAAATTTTGTCTTTGAATGACTTCATTCGTAATTTAAGAGCAATTTACTTCCAAGGACTCTTCAACGTATTCATTGAGAGCAGCAAACTAAGACGTAATCTCAGCCCAACTTTTTTTCATTATTCTCTTAATTATATCTTCTGCATGATTTTAATTTTAAAATGTATATTTGTACAAATTTTACTAATATTATCTATCTGTATCGGAATATACTGCGTCTGCTAGCTACATAAAGGCCAAGCTCCTTTCATATGTATTTGTAATAGAAAAAGTAAGTCTTTAGGTCTTTATTTTGGAGGCGAGATTGAGACTAAAAAGTCTCTTCGCAAAAGTAATTCGCTTCATTAGCTTCTGAATTTAATCTCTTCTTTATTGTGGTTCCACTCACTATACTCAGCGAAAGAAACTAAATTTCTTTAGTGTCCCTCTTAGTTTACGCCTCGAAACAGATATTGTGGGTACTGACCGTTGTCCTGGATACTGAGCCTTAAATGGTGATCAAGCTTTTCAAATGCCCTTTCCCAAATGAGCCTGGTTAGTGCCTCCGTTGTTCCAATAGCCATCGAGAGGTGAAAAGGTGAAAGAAAGCGATGCATTTGAATGGACTTAACAAAGTTTCTCAACGACAAAGAGATAAAGAATAAAGGAACAAGTTCTCCGGCGATTTTTAACACTCGCCCCCCTCCGAAAGTGGCAGGCGAAAAAAAATATAAATGCACACTCCCTTCTATTCTCTCACAAAGAAAACCTTTAAAGGGTATCTTACGTTTTGATCGCCGTGTCGTAAACTTTTAAAATGCTTTCGAGGTATCGACATCTCTGCCATTCATTTCCCCGTCATTCGGCTGTCTCTTGGGGTACGCCCATTTTGGTATCCGTCTGTTTTAAGGACAAAAGGGCACATACGTAGACGCATTACGCATGCATACTCAATATGCGAAAGGTAATAAGTTTGTGAGATGGGCGTGCGAAAGTTCGTTTGAACGTTTATGACCAGCGTTTTCAACAATGATACCGAATCACTAAAAGCTTTCATCAGTTGCATAGTTGGATCATGGGTTGCTCTTTACTCTTGTCCTTTCGAGATTATAACCACTTAGTGTGAGAAGTCTTCTAAGTTTACATGTTATGAAAGCCGCTCTCTCATTATGTTTTTGTGTCATTCATTTAAAGATAATATTATTTAAGATACGTACTTTTAAAGGAAAAGCATATTATGGTACCAGGCTACTGTGTCTGCTGATTTTTTTAAGAAAAAATGTTGTTCTGTCATCCTTGGTTCTTGAAATATATTGAGTCTTTCATTGTATGTACATTCTATATGCCTTGTAATACAAGTTCCTGAAAGGATATACTTGTATGTCGTTCTTTCAAGGAGATAGGGATCACTCAATTTTTTGTCTAAAATTGAGGTAATTTGCCTTTTTATATATATCTGACCGTCAAGGGCAATTGATAATCCTTGTCATGAACACAAGGAGTCCACGAAAATATAGTACATATTCGTATAGTATTCATTATTAATTAGTAGAATGAACTTTGCTTGACACAAACCTCTTGTCTCATCGTTTCTGTTTATTTTCTAATTTATTTAGAAATTCAAGTATTATTAAGCATTATTTCCCTTCCAAAGAAGCCTCAATTCGCGAACAATTGCTCATCATAGGTACCACAAAATATCTTCATATCCAAAGTCCATCTTCGATATGTCGTGATTCAGTCGTCCCACGTGCATGATGATTCATCAAGATCACAGCTCGACCTCTGATATTCTTATATATATTTGGGCGTCGGCATTGCCTAAGGGAGTTGTTTCCGACTTTCCAGAACGGAGGATTCAGAATTTCGAACGCCTTGCGTGACGCTAATTCGTTACATCATTGTCCTCAGTCCTTTCGTCACAACGGAAAACGGAATTCGAAGAAAATACCTGCCAACGCATTCATTTTTTCCGGACGTCCTACTCGGTAATGTACGAACTGCGCGACGCGTTGAACAGAATGGGAATGGAAGGAAGTTTTTAAATAAACCACTGCATTGACGTCCTTCAATGAAGCCACCGTGTCACCACCAGCTCTTCCTGGTCTATTTATAGGATTTCTTCGAGAGATAGGGAATCGGAAACGATTTATTCAACGCATTCCGATGGAGGGAAGGAGACGGAAACTTTTAGACACGATCGGGATTCAAAACCGGATCAATTAATAATTTTATCTTAGTTAAATTTCAATTTTGTCTCGGAAGATTAAGTTAGTGTTTGTTACGGTTATGTTCGTGTGTTTCATTTTGAAGATTTAAGATTTCGGTTCCCCATGAAGAATCAAATGCGTGAATTATTTATTAGTATACACATTGTGTGAATGTTAACTATCTTTCGATACATTTCGTAATAATAATTCTTTTATGTTAAACTTCTTCGATGTCTAATGTTACGTGTGCTGTTTAGAAGTATCAACATCGATCGACAGCTTAAAAACCGATATTTATCAAGGATGTAACCGATTAAGTTCATTCCCTCGGACCGATAGCGTCGTATTCAGTAGGCATTGTAGTCTGGGCAAAATCCACTCGATTAAGAACGTGTATCTCGAAGGAAAAAATTCATCCAAGGAAAGGGACACCAGTTTTTGCAGCGGACTTCGCAACGACACTCCGCTCGATGCATTCTGAAGTGTCCATTGTATGACAGATCTTCCTTAAGAGGAGCATTTAAAACCTCCCTGCTCGAGCGTCAGACTGAATTTCAATGGCTGCCGATGAATGTTTGCGGTAAATAAAGGATTCCATTGAATAGCAATGCCACGAGGAGATGTGAATCACAAGAGCTGTCCGTCAAAAAGCCTTTCTTTCCTTACGCACCGATCTTCCCGCAGGACGTTACTCACCTCGACGGCGTGTGCGTGGGAGATGGTCTCACAAGGCTCTCGACCTCCCACGTTGGCTTTATCTCCGAGCATTTGAGATACCACGGAAAGCTTCTTTCCACTTTTTACCGAAAGATGAAAACAATCGAAGAGTTCGCTTCAAACCCACGCCCTTTTATCCTTTTCTCGAAGCCCTCTGTCAGGTTGTGTGGGCTTCAATCTTGCTGGTAGCTGTTTCGTTACTGCTCTTAATTTCGAAGAGGTGACGTATCTGATACGTTTATCAAGCTTTTTACTTCATGTAATGTTTTATTTGTGAATTATTGTGTGTCAGATTCATCTTCTTGGTATGTTTTTACTTTCAAGTAACTAACAAATCATGGTTTTCCGTCAGTATGCCCTAAATATATGTGTAAATACTGACTGATAGCTATACTAGTTCTTCAAAACGGTTAATATATTTACGCGATTATAAAATATAATAATAAATTACATGGTAACAATCGTATTATATAGGAATAATTTTCTCCGAATTTATTTCCAATTAAACCTTCAAAGGCCAGGGAAGGGATTGTAATTCTAAGACAGTACTCATTATGTTCAAATTATTACAAATTTCAAACAAATTATTGTTTCCTAATAAATATCTAAATCACCATTTATATTTGGTTATACTACAGGGAACTATTTTTAATATGCGACGATTGAAATTTATTTACGAGTATTTGAGAAAGATATGATTTGTGGTTGCTATTGATGGTTGAATTTTGATAGCAGAATGACACTCCTACTAAATTTAATGAATCACGATATGTGTACATGTATAATATGTATCTATTGTCAACCTATCTTCTAAAATCTCGATCTTGAATTAAGTCAATAAAGATAGTGCATTGTAATGTTAAAGAAAGAGCTGTTTTATCTAGATGTGAATGAAGATACCACTCCTGGTCATAAATCCTCCCCTACCTCGATGACATAAGTTATTATACCCCCGATCGCGGAATTCTCATTAAGCTTCGGAAGGTTGAGCACTTAATTCGAAGACTCCGCTAGCATCCAGCGTAAAAAAGATATCTTGTGAAGTGTTTGCATCGTACAGGTCGAGTCTAGACGGTGCGGGGGGTCGTTAACACTTCCCTAGAGCCTCTTCTCCAAAGGCAACCCCGCTCATTAACAATTGCGATCCCAATCTCTCCCTATCTGCTTTCCGTAAGGTGAATTAATTCAGCTTTTAGAGCTTCCATCAAAGGGGAGGGAGTCGATCAAGATCACTCCGCAGACTTCCGGTTATTCTCTCTCCTCTTCCACCTGTAGACGTACGAATCTTCTTTCTTCCGATTCAAAGGGGAAAACACGGCGATGTTGCCACGATAACTGCACGTTTTATATAATAGCCGACGCGAAAAACTTCTTTCCTTACCGATTTCCCAACCGTTGCTTGTGCGTCGCCGCGGTTTTTTTTCCCCGGAGATGGAATTCGAATCGAAAGGTTTTTATTTTCGAAAATGCAGCGAACGGGGATGACGTAAACCCCGAGCGATGTGGCCTACATCAAAGCAATCCTAAAGTTTTGCGGTTTGCGGAAGCTAAGGAATGATAATTTTACGTGTTTTTATCTTCGTTCTATATTCTGAAGATTACGGACTCGGATGCATTTAGTGTGATTGAAAAGTACGTTGAGTTAAATCTAGATGTTTATTAGTATCGTTGTATGCGTAGAAATATAGAGTAATTTCGATCAAATCAAATGTTATTCCTTTGCGTAAGTAAAGTCTAAGATTATATGCTATTTTTTAAATAAAACCTTCTGAATCTGTGTAAAATTCTCAAGTCTAACACTGATTTTTCGTGTACTAATTCACTCTAAAAGTCATATTTCCATTCATTATTAATGATTATTCCATCTTCTAAACGGTTAGCACCGATATGATCTTGTTTTTTTTTTGTAAATTGTATTTTTAATGCAATTTCACATAAAATAAGAGCTTTTAATCGTGGATAAAGATACCTTAATCAACATTGTCGTATGAAAATTATTAATTTGCTACATCGGTATTAAACGATGAAGTTTTTAATTAGGATAAATATGATAAAGTAATTCAAAGATGTCGCAAAAATATATTCATTAAAGATGCGTATTCTTTCAGAACTTACGACCGAAGCAGAATTTCGTAATTTTTATCACTTACAAATCTATAATTTCGAAATAATATCGTCCAATATGTTTAGAAATAAATTGGGAGAGCAAGTTACTGCAGCGAAGTGGCACTTATTTCGCTCAAGGTTTCCTTCTTTCCTGGCAATTAACGGAGTTAACCATTTGGCAAAAGAAATATGGTTCATCATTCACCATCGTCCAGTTTTTCCTGTTTAAGAGCACCAAGAATGCTGTCGTTCATGTCGGGGACAGTCCATATTTAATGCCCCAAGTACGTCACTCGCATTTGCATTTCTGTTTTGCAATCATGTTACGTAATAGTGAGAGCTCTTAATATATGATGGATATGAATTTATACAAAATGATGAATATTATACGAAGGCAGTAGAATATTTATTGTAGCCATGCGTATAAAATACGAGTAAGATTTAGTGAAACGCAACTGATGTTGAGAAGTATATTATATTACAGTTTTACGTAATAAATCGACTCCTAAGTATGAATTCGAATATTTACTTGCATATTTAATTGGGTGGAATAAAAATTTCTTTTGGTAAGTTAAATAAAGTTGTCAATAAATTCTTGTTTACTTGTTACTATTATTGCTGGGAAAGATACGTAAAAGTCTTATAAAAGCGCGAGCCGAACCCTGGATCTCGCAATATTTATTTGATCTCTTTTTAATTTCTCAATTGTAGATTTTTACTATTTATTCTAAAAGATATAAAATTTATTTTTCGAAATTCTACCAGGTGTTTAAAAGCAGTAAATATTTAGTAAACTCTCCCACGAAGTAGCGAAGTCTAAAAAAATATATTTTTAGTAGAAAATGTAAAAGTTTTTTTTGACAGTATGGAAAATTTGCTCCCCGAGCTGTTATTGATCTATTTTAAACGTATCGAAGCAAATAAACTCAGGGTTTAGATCGGTGTGTGTGTTGCTGATAAACGATGGGCGGGCATCGGTCTAGACGATCTGCATTAACTTCATCGGCCCGTCACTTTGGAAAGTGCACCTGCATCCATTCGCTAGTATCGATATAATTTCGCCATATCCATCTCGTAGGGGGAGTTCGCGAGCAATCGCGTAATAGATAGAAAGTTTCGAGCTCGTGCGAGCGTTTCTTTTTTTACACATTTTCTCTCTCTCTGTGGATGGAAGGACGTTGAACCGATTCCATATTAAAAGGTGGTCTCTGGCGTGGTTAACTACTGGATCGTTCCAACCCCCTTTCCAGGAGAGATCTCCATATAGGATTTTTTCCAAGTCGTCGGTTTCATTTTTTGGATAACTCGGGAGGGGAACGCGCGCGCATTGGTACTTACCCCGTCGCATAAAGAGAAACGCGAGATTTTTTGTACTTTTTCTAGAACTGCCTGTTAAGGGTCAAGAGAGAAGCTTGCCTTTTATTGCATCCTGGAACTTTACCTCTTCTTAAACTGTTGTAGGACTCAGTTGACATTTATGGAGTGTTATGCTTGCGTCGATGGTTCATTTAACCGGGAATTGATGGATATTGGTTAGGATTTTATTACAAAATTGAATATTTAAATTGGTTAAGAGTAATGAAAATCGCAGTAATACTCATTCTTCTATAGACCGAACAATATATAAGAAAGCTATGTTTCGTGTAGTAACTTTTACTATATTAAATGCTATAAAGTCATGAAATTAATTCTACATTGGTTGGAATGAAGCATCATTTAGTTTAAGATCTCGTTTATCTAAGTTTAAAATTCGTTTCCGTGAAAATAATTCGTTGGAAAGTAAATAAATAAATAATTAATACTTTTTAGCTTTGAGAGGAAATTGGTCATCAGAAATTAAATTCCACTCCATATCACATTTAATATCTACGTTTAGCTCTAAAGTGACGTCACTTCGCTTAGGCAAGAAAATAAAATTTTATATAACATCACAACCTTATCGTATTTACGGAGTATGTGACTCAGACTTTACAACTGGTTTCACATCTAATCAGTTGTTTGAAAGTAGGTCTCTAGTTTATGTCTCGAGAAGAATAAAATTTTATCTCGTTCAGGCTGAATAAGCAGAAAATTCTTTTCGTTCTAAAGTTTCATAGGAGGCCATGAATCAACGAGAAAGCATTGAAAAGTCATCTGCTTGAAGCAGTGCAAAGAATTATTTTGCAATAACTATTATGTTTACATCCGTTCCTTGTTTTATTCTTTCATAAAAATCCTTACGTAGAAGAAAATCACTCGCACTTCTTAAGTTCTCCTACTCTTATTATTATTCATATCAGTAATCGTTTTCTTTTCAAAGGATTCGAGATCCTTTGCGTAATCTTTGCCCATTAAGTGCTAGTGTCTTGTTACGTACTATCGTCGATCATAATCATTTTGATCGTATACCATTACTACTTATATCATTACTCCCGATTGCGTTAACAGCGGAAGTTGTAAAGTTTTCTTTCCGATTACTTAGCAGTATGCGTATGCCTATTCAGTGAGAAATTTAGTTTGGTGTGCACGAATGGGGTTCGAACGATACTCGTGACCTTTTGCTCCATCCGCACAATTACGAGATCAAAGTTCGCTGACAATAGAAAAGTGTTTCGTGCAGGTTCCCCGACGAAAAGACACTCAGGCTTCGTTTTTCATCCAAGAAAAAATCATGTTTTATTCATTAGCTTAATTTACCTAGGGTTATGCACGTTTTTGTGTTGAGTTCCTCTAATGTATGTTTGAGTAACGTATAATCTCCGGAGATAAAAGATTTTTTAGAATTTATGAGACTCACTCAATATATCTTTCCAAGGGTCTGGTTTATTTTTAACGATTTTTGGTTTTACAGCCTAACCGAGTAAATTACCGGATTGGATACGATTACAGGGTTAAATAAATGTCAATCATTTATCATGAGATAATTTTAAAAAATCAGTCTCTTTTCATTCTCCCATCGTGAGGGGTTTATTTCAAATTCCAGCAAAGCTTTTAATCCTTTGGCGAAGACGCAAATATTACCACCGATAATGCTTTCGTGTATTGGTGACTAGAAAAGTTTTTTTTTATTACATAAGGATGTATTAAATTATTTTTGAATGTAAATTTATTTAAATGTTTCCTAACAGAGCTCATTATAGCATATTACATTTGGCATAGCATATCAAAGCCCAGAAATTAAAGTACGTAATTGAATGGAGGAAGTATATATTTAAAATTCCCCATCCATAATGTTTCTTTACAGCACCTAATTGGATAGTTTTTCATTATTTATGTATCGGTTGTATTATGTATTAATTGTATTATGGTCGTATTGGCAGATTTAAATCGCTCCCACTCTCGATAAATTTTCCTAAGCTCTCGTCTTTTAAGAGTTGATATGTTGAGGGCTCTCCAGCCTCCTGTCTGATTACTATACACACATGATTCCGATGCAGGCGTGAGGAGAAATGTATAGGTAAACATTCGGTGGGCATCCCACCCTCATCCATCGTGAGCGCTCTCTCAATCAGGTTAATCGATAATTGTTGATGAGGAGAGTGTCAGTCAATAGGAAGGGAGGTTCAATGATCCCACCCACGCGGGGAGAAGGGTGGGAGACAAGGTTGCCACTAGTTCCCTCATATCCTCGCCGTTTTTCTCTTCCTAGTAAACCAAACCGCTTTACGGCGCACACGTGGGAATGCTCTCTTTTATCCTTCTCATCATCTAGCTAACTGCAGATTCCTCCTCGTTAAATCGTTTTTCTGATCGGAGCTATCGAACGCTTCCAGAAGGTTTTTGCTTCGATCAGATTTTTATTTTCGGTCGCACAAGGTGGATGAACGGGAGTTTTAGATCACAGCGTTTTCTACGTACGTATCGATTGAGAATTGGTACTCTTATGCGAGTTCGGTAATCACCTCGCCCGAGGGTTGTTTTATTGTGATTTTAATGTAAAAGGATTCGTATGTTTAATGTATTATTAGTCTATGTACTACTACGGACTTAATCCTAATTTTTCTCCTTGGCATATAACCGGTTTTCTGAGTATATTTCCGGTTAGAAAATGTAATTTATTTCACCTGCAGTATCTTCTCCGTCAACGTGAAACGGCTTTTAACCGGTTTTTTTTCTTAGTCTCGAGGAACGTGATATCTGTCCGAAAGCTTTGTATATATATTCTGAAGCTTTCAGGATTATGCACACAAAATCTGTGAAATTACTCTTAAAAATTTACAAATACGTAATTTAACGGAACATATTAAATAAACGTTATCTTAAGATGTCTTTGTATCCTGTAAATTAGGAATTGTATTGAACTGTGCAATAAATTACGATTCAGTTAGAGTTCATTGAATTGATTTTCATTGTTTTTTTATCTTGAATAGCGTCTTGCCGGTGTACGATTCCAATTTGCTTTCTGTTTGATACTTCGCTCGATTCAATCTTGCATAGCTAAAACGGAGCGTGCGTCTTACCCGTAGGTAGCAACAGGTTGAAGGAAAAGACTTGCTCCTTTGTTGGTGTGTGATGCTGCCCGCTAAGGATTATTGTGATCCCCAGGGCTTTTACCAAAGAAGCCTCTGACCTCTTTTTTTTTCCTTTCGAAATGCACGAAGCACTTTATCACGCTGTCCCTTCTTCCTGAATTTCTTACGGATATAGACTTTGAAGAAAAGGAATGTGATGGATTTATTAACGGACGAAGTCTTCTCTTCTCACTTGATTTGTCGCTGTATTTTCCCGTACAATCCCTTCTCTCAAAGGAAGTCAGGGTTCTTTCACGGGAATTAAATTTGTGTTCGGATAGAGAAGGAATGGATTATCAGGTGCAGTGTCTGTCCTCGTGACAGCAAAGATATTGGTGCGTATAGTTACGCCTATTTTGAGTCTTCGAGATCCTCCTGTAAACACGATCGGCATTTCTTTTTGGGGAGTTTAATATACGGGTAATCTGTCGGGAGGAATATTTTGAAAAAGGTTTTCAATACTTAACCACATTCGGAGGTATATATCAGCAAATAGTCATCCCTATATTTATACCTTCCGTCTTTTCAATTAGAAAACGAAGGAAAGCTATTTTATTCGTACGTCGAATCTTTCTAACGTAAGTACTCTTTCTTTCTTTTTTGCCTTTTGTTTATGTTCAAAAGATATTTGAACAAACGTTTGTGCTTCATGTATGTTATGAATATAATGGAACGTAACGTTTTACCATTTAGATATTGGAATATTGGAGCGCCACCTTTGTAAATGTTTTCAAACCTTTCGGCGTGTACATTTTTATCGAATAAAAGATAGCTTCGAAGTAAAACTTATAGTGATATTTAAATTAACAGGGATGAATTATTCGCTATGAGATTTTTAATTCGTGAAAAAATATTCCGAAAATTGTGGTTACAATTGATATTTCAATCCCAAATTATTTTTTAGTAAATGTAATAATTTGATATCGTATCCTCTTTTTTGCAAGGAGAATATTAATCATAAGTTATTTCTAAATTATAATTTGAGAAAATTTTCGACGAAGCTTTAGATGAATACCTCACTATTGACATTTTAATCATTCCTTTAGGGAGGGTCCGCCGACTGTCGACTATTCCGTGAGACCTCTAAGGGTTGGACGCGAATAATGCCTTTTGTTCCCAAGTCAAAGTCCTCAACAAAAGAGCCTTATTGGAATATCGTGTTCCACCCACGTTTTCGCACGCCATGTTCGGAACTCCCTCCAACTCGACCTATGACCTGTATATCATAGACCCCGACAATACGCTTCGGCCGTTCCCATGCAACGGAGACAATCGGAAACCCTCTCACCTCAGACGCAAAAGTGCATTCTATGTCTCTAAGGGTATTGACCGCACAAGGCGAATTGTTCCTTTCTCTGTGACAGAAGTACAGTGTAATGCGATCGTTCTATAGTCGTGAATTACGTGTACGATATATTGTTCAATGTTTGGATCAGGAGTGGTAATAACAAACCCAACGTTTCATTATTTCATATGGATAAAAATATTAAAATATTTCGAACGTGTGTAAGTAATAAGAGGTAGTGTAAAACATACCTCGTGAAAGTAGCGTGTTGCGTAACGAAATTTCATTATCTCCTATATATCCCTTGTCGATTACGAATTTTATTTCAATTGCATTTTTCAATTTACACCAAGGCGATCAAAGTCATTCGTCGTATACAGTTTATCCGCGTAATGCCAGCGACGCAGTAAGCATAATAATAGCGTACCTCTTTACGAGATGTTTAGAAGGCGTATTTTACGAGTCATATTTCATAAGTGCCTTTAGAGCGAAAATCGATTGCGTAGTTTCTCCGAGGCAACGATAACAGTTCCGAGGAATATTATCAATACGGAGCAAGTATTTCTCCCGCGACGAATCAGTCGGATGCATCGAAGAAAACAGGCGATCAAACCAAAGATGGAATAGCGCGAAAAAAACTTCAACCTCGCCCTGCGAAGGAATTTTCCCCATCACTCTCGCGTATGAAAAACGAATAGTTTCGTATTATAGCCGATCATTGTCTCGCCTGAGGAAACAATCGGAGGTATAAAAAAGCACGGCTTCTGCTGTTCTTTTTGCCGTCCTACCCTTTCGTTCAACGTCCTCCGCTCCCCTGCTGCGCTCCCCGGCTCCCTTCACTTTCCGATATTGCGTCCAGCTACGCGTCGTTACCCTTAACACCGCTGTTTCATATCTCAAGTCGCACATTGGTCGAAATCTCTCATTCTGATCCGCGAGAATTATGTTCTCCTAAAGGACCACTTTTTAGGTTAGGCTGGAATGGACGCATGTACTTAAAGTGCGTTTAAGTTCCGTAAATTCTCGAGGGACCGATGTATAGGCCATAATTTCTTATGGAATCCTACGCATTTTCAATCCTTTTTGTAGGATTTTAAAGCCTTTTTCCTAGGAAACGATAGTTTGTTATCGATGTAGTTACGTTCCAAGATGCGATAACGACTCAGCGTATATAAACCGCCAAAGGCATCACCCGCTGAGAAAGATCTTCGTCCAGTCACAACTCTAAAAATAAATTAGAATTCTTCGAGTATCTCTCGCGATTTTTAGTTGCTGTCAAAATGGCGGAACGGGTGGCTCCATTGTCGGCTAACTGACGTTGCGTCAGTAGATAACTTAAGGTGGTTGTAAACGTGAATTGGCATTGTTTATCTGCACACTTTATCTCGCGGCGTGTTTTCGTTAGGAGTCCGGGATCGCGGACAAACAGTGGCCGTCCGTGTCGCGTGCATTCGCTCGTGATCTTTCGAAGGAATGTAATTAACACGGGTAAAATAGTAGCCACTGCCGCCGTGAAATATATCACCACGCAGAACATTCTATCTACATGCGTGAAGAACGTAAGGGATCGTGTAAGTGGCTTGGAATAGAATTGTAAGGAGTTTGTCGTGACGCAGTTAGGATACTATTATATTCGTAATTACCTTTAAATGTTTAAGTACAAATTAATTCGGTTTGAATGAAGTTTATCTACAAAATAAGTAGGTTCTATGTAGGTAGATACCTGTTGTATCATCAAAATTCTATGGAAATTAGAATTACGGTATTTTTAATTTCTTTTTGTTTTAGATGTATCAGAGGAATAGATAATTGGTAATTATAGGACGTTTATTTTACAAAAGAGAATATATATCACTGTTGTAGTCCATACTTCAGTGAGAAACGGAGCGTATCGTGTCGAAAGTAATGAATAGTGTCTAAAGCATCTATCTAATAAATGTTCAGAGATATTACCTGCTCGAAGATGAAAAATCTCTTCCGATAGATTAAATCATTGCTATATCAGTCTTGCTTATCTCCAGCAGTATTGAGGTCATAAACAATCTCTGATTTTTGTAGATATGAGATTCATAGGGATCTCATAACGAATATTGGAGTCTATGTTTATCAGCTGAGTAAGTCGGTATATGTTTATGTGCTTTTATAAATAGCATGTTCATAGTTAAGCTGATGCTCCAAAGAAAACGGCTTCATTGTTCTTACCTTAGCTAAACCATTTTTAAAATATTGGAATAGTAGAAAGAGTTTTTACGGTAATATAGGACATTCTTTGACAGGACACTCACGATGTCTTGGAATTTTTGTTTTCACTTCGCGACAATTACGTAATATTCTAATCATTTTTCTAACGTTATCGTTAATGTTTTGGAATGAGTAACCTCCTGGAATGCGAGTAGAATCCGCACTTCCAATTCCCGTATTTCTGTACGGCGTGCCGAAAAAGTTAACCTCCGTCGAGGTGGCTGACCTCTGTTCCAGAGCGCGTTTTCCACTCACCAGGAGAGGTCTTTCCCGCCGCTCAGTTGGCCATTTTGGGATATCGTGACTTTTTTTCAAGCGTAGCTTTCCCTTCCCTTTTACGTGGAGCACTCGAAGGATCGGCTTTTCCGACAGATTTCTTTCGTTGCGCGTTTTTCCAAAGAGGTGTCTCAACTCTTCTTCTGGAAACAGGAAAACCCCGCTTTTACGAAACGAATTTTCTGCCCCCATTCGCTTACTTGATGAATAAGAAGCGATCTTGTCTTTCGGAGTGTGCAATTAGTTCATTCGGAACGAAGAATTCTGCATGGTTCTTCTATCGACATTGATTAAAGGAGCCAAAGAAAAGAAGATGCATTACAAAGTATATCTAAGATTGATGTTAAAGGATTATAATTTCAATATTTTGAATGTTTATTTTTTAAATTTATATTTCATAAGTAGATTGATAATAAACTATGGTCTATATAATCTTTTCATTTTGATTTTAAGAGACTTTTTATGACTATTTAATTTCCTAACTTAGGCTATACTTAAATTACGTGAGAAGTAAGAGAAACTTTTTTTTAGATCTTTTATACGTTCAGCTTCAGTAGGGAAATAATTGGGTTTACTCCGGTTCGTCACGAAGGATGAAGGCGTCACGTTGTTTTAAAGGTATTTAGGAAACCGTTGTCGATCTTACCTCCTAGGGAAGTACGTAAATCAGCCACCGGTTGGCTAAAGGAAAAACACCGTTGAAATGCGGAATGCCATTAAGTCGAGCGAATCTTCCTCGAATTTATTTCTCCTTCCCTGTTTATCTCACCTCCTCTCCAACTTTCCCACAGCACCTCTTGACCCCAAGGGACGACTCCATGCATTATTCCTTACCCTCCAAAGCCCCTCTTTCCATCGGCCTTTCAATTACCCTCATCCTCTCCGCGCCTACGAAGTGTTTGAAAAAGGTGAGGGCCTAGGTGAGGACCTTGGTGAACTCCTGCTTTGTCTGCTCTTACCCTCGACTCCCACTACTCTTTGACCGGAAGCTCATTATTCCATCAGTGGCAGCGATTTTTGAATGTATTCATTTTGGTTGTAGGAAGGACGGCGTTACGTAGAAGTACAGAGGAAGGGGTTTGTAAAGAAACGGACATGAATTATGAAAATGGGATTGATTACGTTTATGAAGTTCATGTAGAAATAACCTTCATACTCGTTCAAAAATTGTATGATAGTTTGGAAATGTATGATACATTTATAAATTAATCAGAGTTGACTTTGAGCTATTGTTTTATGTAGTCAGTAAAATGCTATTGAATTGACGAGAACAAAGTGTAATTATTTCTTACAGAGTAGTAAAAAAGATAATAAAACGGTGAAAGAAAACCATTCGATTTGGTATCCTAAAGCGGTTCTGTGTAATGATTGTCATAAAGTTTGCTTTTGTGTTCATTAAGTCGTTATTGTATTTTTATTCTTTCTCTTATTGTGAACAAACGTTGTTATTCTGGTGACAAGTACTAGTATCATAAAGAAGCTGATTGAATTCCAGTTTTTGTTTTCTAAAGTTTTATTCCACTCAATTGCTGAAATCAAACTTAATATAAAAACAATATAACAAATCGTCTTTAAACGGAATCCAGGAATCTTTCCCGTGGAATGTTCATGGAATCAAGCGGCAATATATCTTTTCCTGATTGCAGTAGAGAATTCTTCTAAGGGACTTATTTATTGCATTCAGCCAACGTTTACAGGATAATTTTTTCATCAATTCCGTGTTCTAAGAAATATTCCTACCGTAAAGCAAATAACGTATACTCCATTGAAAGAATTTTCCCGGCATCAATTGAGATAAAGGTATTTATATTTGTTATCGATAAACACGTATGTACATTTTCAAAAATTTCTTACATTGAGATAACTTGAAAGTTTAATGTTATTTATTTATTATTATACACATTCAAGGTAATATTGATTTCAAATTAAAGTAAAGATGTATTAGTTTGGGTGCTCGTTGTATAGCTTCTCGAAATAGTGTTTTCTCCTTAATTTCGAAATATTTAGGTACTAAATGAAAAGTTGCATTGAGTTTAAAATGTATAGGTTCTGTCATAGTGAGATCGGATTTGTTTATCAAGCGAGTTTGAACATCCTATAGCGATTCCAACTGAAGCCAAGCGCTTTCAAAGGCTTTGCCAAATCACCTGAGCGATTCCAAACAAAACGCATGACCTTTCGCCAACCGCTTCGAATCTACAAATGCAACTCACGAATTCCCCCGACGCTTATATTCTAATCGTCATTCCGAGATAAGATTCCAACAAATAACAATTCAGAGTCGCTCGTGGCAAACGTCGTACATCCATTTATTCAACTTTGTTTTACCGTTCGCGAGGAAGGGAAACGAATTGGAAGCGAGACGGATCTCTCGGCGAATATCTCTAAAGATCTCTTCAAGAGAAACAAACCCCACATATGCTTCGGTGGCCCATTTAGTTTGCATACATCGGTAACTGGCTAAAGTATCGCCGATTCTGCAGACGGAGGCATCGCGTTTCAGGGACTCACGCTTCCTGGGCTACCGAGGCGAGAGGCTGCGTCGTGGGTGGGGTCGTGATATGCGGATTGCATGGTAGATGTGGAATGCGGTCGCATTCCCTCACTTCTAAGTTTGCCAAAGCGACGGGGATATCGGGTATCAATCTCTACGGAGCTATCTGCAGCAGTCCACGGATAGGGAGAGTTCATCCGAAGAGATTGCGGGAGGATGTATGATAGGGTTCGGCCATTTGAGGTCGGTCGTCGACAGCTCTGCCGAGCGATATGGCCTCATATGTCCCTTGTCGCAACCCTCCGTATATTTCCTATTGTTTATCTCTGCTGTTTCAGTCCCGTACGCTTATGGTTCATAAGAGTCGTTTTATGGGGTGTGTAATGTTGGTGAGGTTCGCAAGGTTGCCGTATTTAGCACTTGGAGATTCCAATATCTTCACATTCAAGATCCAAGCGACAAATTGTGACAAAGTAGGTATTTGTACCTTCGTTTTTGCGAAATTTATGAAGTTCATCATCTTGAATCCATCCTGTTTTATAGCGGAAAATAGATTTTTAAAAATCTCGTTGTAGTTAAGAATTATTCAGGAACTATGAAATCTAGCGTTTGCGTATTCAGGGAAGTGGCCAATTTTTTCTCAAAGTATATCATAGTTAAAGAATCATCAAATTTTGCGAAGATCTTATTCCAATTTTAATTAAGTTTTAATTATTATTTTACCAGTAATTTTATCGGATGAATAACTGCAACTTAAGACTTTTGATGATTACGCAGAAACTTAACGCTATGAATAAAATATCGCGAAATTAATGAGATAGATTCTGCAACTCCGATAGCGTGGAATTTGATGTATTTCTCCATTACGGTAGCTCGTGAAGCGTTGCGATGTTATCAGTTACGCTCAGACACTAAATATTAAAACGTGATGTTGAACTTTCTACGGAAGCAGCTCCATTACTTTGCCACGTCAAGTTACGATTTTCCGTTTGATTTATTCAGAATCGATCCCTCTATGCCTCGTGCTAGAAGAGGAAAAACTAGATTCCACGAGTTTTTAAGTGAAAATACCAGCTCATATCTTAAATTTTACCCTTGTATTTTAACTAAGTCACATACGGAAGCATAACTTAATCTTATCTCTTATAGTTACATCTTTTCTCGAAGTCACGCCTTTCGACAGCAACTGCACATAATCGACGTCTTAGTTCGCGAAATAACTCTGAATTTCCTTATATTTCCCTCGTCTCAGTCGATGTTTTCCGAAAGTCTCATAACTCCCGTATCTCGCATCATCTGCGCAGCTTCTCCTGCTTCGCCCACCGTATCTGTGCAGCTTCTGCAGATCTCGCCAGGGTCTCCCTCTACCCTCATCAATAAGGGACTCGACGATTTCCGCGATCGAGATTCGATCTCTCGATAAGTAAAAGGTCTCTCTCTCCGCCTATCGTGGGCGATTTACGACCATTTCTTAGACGAAGGCAGCCTCTCTCAGGGAAATGCATCCGTTTCGGCGGATGCTACATTTTATACCGCAGTGCATTTTTGCCGATCGGAAACTTCGATCAGAGGGTACAACGCGGTAAATATCTATATATATATCTCGATAAATAACTTAAGTAACAAGTATGTACGCAAAGGAAATCATAAAATCGAGCGTCAATGGATGAAAAATACGTTCTTCGAATGCATTTTATCCATCAGTCACTACATTCTTTTTTTCGGCATATTATCTAATTTTTCTGCTATAATAGCGTTCACATATATCCCGGTGATTAAACATGGATCCTGTACCCGCGTGTTACATCATATCTAGCGCCTTTGCAAACTTCTATCGATAATTAGTTAGGCCATTCAGTATATTCGACGGACTTCACTTTCAGTGAAGTAGTAATACATGTTTAAGAGATATATTATTACGTTTCCGAAGGAATTGAGACGCTTGTATCTATTTCTCACGCGAATTTATGAACATGAAACTCGACAGCGTAATCATAGAAAGGCATAAATTTAGATCTTATCTCCATTCGTTTCCGTGATTTAATTATTTTTTCTCTCGAGATTTTTAACTGGAGTATTGGGGCAGAGGTATATGAAACGCTGGAGGCAAACGTCCAAGAATTACACGAACATTTTCCATTCGCTTAAATAACGAACAATAAATAAACAGTCGTATTAGACGCAAATTGAAAGCACGCCACAGCCTTTCACCTAATTAAATTATGTGCTTGTATTTTACAATTGCTCGCTGGAATTGCGAACCGATCGATTTATAAAGATATTTGTCTTAGGGAATCGTGTTTCTCTACTGTACGTGACTATTAAGAGAAAATTAACTCATAATGTAGAATCGAAGGTGATTTCTGCCCACGTGAAAGTTGAAGTATCAGGTGATAATAAGGAAAATTAAATTTTAATGGGTTATTTTGCAGTAATGGACTAATCGAAATTGAACTCTTAGGAACTCGGAAACATTTTATTTGATTTATGTTCTTATCGTGCATGCATTAATTCTTCTTTCCAATGTTAATGAAGTTTTTCTGTACGATTATCTTGATTTAAGATGGGGAAGAATTGTTAACCTGGTACAATACTCCTGAAAGAGTATTATTCATGTTTTTATTTTGCAATTATAATTTAAAATAATTTAAAATATTAATTATGCAATTAATATTTTAAAAATTACGTCATAGTATTACTATTATGTCATTTTATTTAATCTCAGATTTTCCAAGGAAAGTTATGAATCAATTTGTTCTCTATCACTTTGTATCAAATATAAATTATCATAAGCCAATAATACTACATTGTATTCATTTTTCTAAAATATCAAAAATGACAAAGTGTTGTAGCTATTAAAAATGTAATATATAGGCTTACATTTTATAGACTTGAATAAATAGATTTAAAAATATCGGCTGATTGAAGCTGCAATGTAATTCTCCACGTCTGAAACCTCCTATTTATAGCCTTTGATATCTCATTCGGAAGCCGAAGAGAACAATGTCTTATTTATTCCCTCTCTCATTATCTCTATGGGATCTCTATTTTATTCATTACCTCTAGTTAATGAGGCGAGTTCCTCAGCCTCTCTAACTGTACCTCGAATCTAATGATCTGGAATGTTTGCTTCCATTCAGGTGGTGGGCTCGAGGCATTACGTGGTGAGACCTAGGGTCTCGGAACTCAGCGATGGAGAAAGCTCCGTGTTATCAGAATCCATCATCAGTGAGACAACGCTCACGGAGGAAATCGTCAGGGGCGGTGTCGACCTCGAGGCCGCCATACATCAGGTGAGTGCTGCGGGACGCCTAGGCATCCAGAGGGTACCTCCGCGCCTTCCCCTATATCCCCTTAGTACCCCCTCTTACTCAGGTTTCCCATCCAGAATAGGTCTGCATGATCCATTCGATTAACGATCAGGGTGTCTCGTTTTATTACGGCCTCTGTGTTAGGACTCTAATTTGGGAAGGTTGTCTTAGTGGTCATACCTTCTGGTTTTTGTACTAAGTACTACTGTTGTTGATGACTGCATGAGGTCCAAGGGGTGGGGAATAAGGGATGAAGATCTTTACAAATTTTTCACGGCTTTAACAAAATATTTGCGAAGGTTTAGTTTGTCATGAGAGATTGAGAGCCTATCCCGAATCTTTTTCAGTTTAATTGCAATACAGTAAATAAGGTTGATTTCTTGATGTATAATATTTGTTGAGTTCCTGCGATGTAGATCAATTTTCAGTTTTTCATATGCAAATAATTATAGAGAAAATCAGAAATTGTCGAAATCGACTTAAGTGTTCTATAAGAAAAAATATCATAAGGGTATGTGTAATAATTAAAAAAAATAATTAATTAATCTTTAATTTGAAGCAGTAATGGCGCGAATGCTAAATGGAGTATCTAATTCGTTCCCATCTCGTTATGTATCAGAAAAATGATCAGTACAATGAATTTATGCGATATAACCTCACTGATTGCACTTTTGAGCGTTGAAAGTTTGTTATTGAGAAGGAATATCTGGATGGTTTGAAAGTAAAACATTTTTCATGATTTAGCGCTCTAAATAAGCCCACGTGACTAATGTAAATATATTTTCCTTGTATTTTAATTCGTATCACTTGTTAAGGATGAGGATAAATTAAGATACTAGCTGATAAATGCAATTATATTTAAGATAATCGCGACATTAAGAAATGATAGCAAATTAATTCACTTTAATACTACTCGTACCTCGGTAGCATTCTTATAGTCAATGTCTTAAACAATTCCGGGATAAATTAAATGTAAAATACATATTTTCCTAATGACGAGCCTTGATGTATATTATTAGCATTTCGGTCATCAAGATACGGCAACGGGACCCGCTCGTCATCCCGGACTCCATTTCCTGTCATTTTATAAACAGCCCTTATCGAGAGTCGAAGACCTGCCATGTTTTCTCACGAGGTGTGCTTTGAGTTAGTGCACCGGGATGCACACACCGGAAACTGTATTGAAAGTCCCCCTCACGGTTGATGCAACTCACCCTCTTTCGGAGTACGCACACGTATCGATTGGAATTGGAACGCTGCCTGAGGTTTTTCAATTAGAATCGGAATACTTGCAAAGGCGCTCGAGCTGAAATATTCCGCCGAGTGGTATAAATCCTTCGAGGGCGGAAGGCGTTAAGTTGGTGAAATTTATTGGGTTTGCACCATGTCCAATGGCTTTCCATCCGCAACAGGTGGTTGGCTCGAGGTTTGAATAAGTCAGAGTTACGTCAAATGAATCGCCGATAACTGGGAATTCGTCATGCGAAAGGAAGCGAAGTGGGAAACTTGAACGAGGGAAATAAATCGGGATTTGCAGATTTTACGGGGATATTGTTGTTCGTTGGGTTGACGTGAAATATGAATATATGAGCATACACTTGCTAGTCGGTGTTCATGTAAAGTGTAATTGAGAATGTCATGAATAATGTTCAATGTTCTATGCTGTTTGTATTGTTTTAGGAGCCTAGGGAATTGTATTTCCTCATAATTTTATTCTTTCGATGAACGTAAGTGCTGAAGTGGCCACATTTCAAAACATTTCGTGTCTTTTATGAAATATTTTTCGTGTCGAAATGTTCATTATTTGTTTTTCTTCGTGATAAACTGCAATAAGTTCCACCAGATTGCGCTGGAATAGTTCGGTTATTTACGAACTCGAGCGAGCGGATGTGACGCGTTGCTATTGTATAAGATACGGTTCAGTAAACATTATTCGTGGCATTACTATTCTATATTTAAACGTATATTATTATAGTGATCAGTTTTTAATGTCTATTATTTTCGGTTCCATTGTTCATACAAGAATTTAATAAGATAACTAGAAGCTTTTCCATTTTGAGAATCCTAGAATGGCAGCGTCGAGTTACGAAGTTACTAAGTTACTAATCAAAAATGTATATACAAGCACAACGTATTCGGTATGCGAACTAGTTATAAATAACTTTAGTATTCAAAATACCAGCTCAATAACATACGTCCAGTAGGCGGACTATCGTAAGGCATTGGAGGGCTATGTTTATTTACCCAGCGAGTAAAAACTCTAGAGAATAATGCACCACAAAAGCGACGTGTCACCATAATTCCAGCTTTGGGCGGCTACAGTTTTTTTTTGTTCGGGTCGAGAAGAAATTGTTCGGCGAGGAATCCGGACGGCACGTTTTCCAATCAAGCGACCACGTTGCGGAGAGGAAGTGGCTATAGAATTGTGCGGAGGAACGAGACCAACTTCGAAAAAAAAATACGGATCGATTTTAAATCGTTCCGTTGAGAAAACCTGGTTGTTTCTCCTCTGTCACGTTCCATTTATTGCCTCTGATCTCGGGGTGCGGCCGTTGGAAGGTTAAAGATCTTTCTCTCCTTTCTAAAGCTCTTTTCCCCTATATCTTCAATCACATACTTCCTCGTTATATGCTACACTGTCCGATCGCTAGTATATTAGTTATTTTTTTAACTTACATTTCTATCGAATGCAGTAAATTGCAGTGATTATATATTGCTCCAGGTCAGATTATAGCGCATAATTTCTGACTTCATGAGCGAAAGATTGCAAAAGAACTTCATTCTTATATTTATTACTTTTAGATGTTTAGTTCTCCAGCCGGTTATCGAGTACGCAATCGACTTTTATTCTTAGTATAGTTTGTCTTATAAGTTAAATGTTTCTCAGCGTAAGATAAAAATGAAAAATTTTAAACTTATTGTTCCACATTTAAGCATATATTGCAGGCAGTTTTTGGATTTGTGGCAGAAAATAGCGGTGATTTAAGTCCACATTTCTTACTTGTTTTTGCTGTCGTCGGTCCGTGAAAATATTAACTTTTAATAGGACTTGTTGAATGTCATCATTCATGTTGAATCACAATGAAAAGCCACATTTCTTGATGATAGTTGTTTTTCGATACTCAAAGCAACGCTATCGCGAGTGAACACAGCTTTGAGTAGAGATTTAGACACGCGGCAGTTCTTAGAATCATTCGAAGACTTTCATAGGGGATCATCTCCACTTCGGATGGCGCGTTATTGCCCAAAGTGGCAGCGAAAGAATTTACGATACGTGGAATCCGTGGCAAATGAGACATGATTACGCTCGGCACCTGAATTAACCCCGGTTCAGATTCTCATAAACGTAACTCTGGGTATGCGAGATTAATACGAAATCATGTAAATTTGCTTCGACGCTCTCCCATCACAACACTTCCAGGCTCTCGATTTACGGACTACCTCTCCCCGCGGATTCAGCGGTAGTTTACGGCGCCGGGAGATTGGATTTTCCTCGACGTTCACAAGCAATAGTTTCCTTCGGGAAAGTGGGGATAAGAGGTGGGGATAATTGCAACGTCCTTTACTCCCTGAGCCGCAAATAAAACTCGCGGCGAAAGAATGGCGAAGGGGAAATAATCGAGAGGACGAAAAAGAAGTTTTACCTCGCTCGTCCCCAGTATCGGTTTTTTTTACTTCATCTCTCACTTCTTCCACCTACAGAGGAAACTGTGTTTTCAACTTTCCCGCGTCATTTCCACTAGCTCCAGTTCCCTTTTCTCGCGGCGCGTTCTTCCATTGTTTACGTACACTTCTCCTCCAAGGACAGGCCAATTACCAACGGCTCATTCCTTCGCTTTATCCGTGGGGGCTGATTAGTGGTTGGGGATGGAGATGAGAGTTTTGAGTGCATTTTATATTAGTCGGGGGCTCCCAGTGTTCTCGCGGGGCCAATTATGCATTCGTGACCGGAAAGTGGAATGAGATCCCTTAGGGATAAATGTTACTCAGAAACGTTTTAATCTGTCCGCTTGGTCCGGGAGCTACGCGTCCCTCATTGCTCCGAAGGCCTTGATTGTTCTATTGCTCTCCTTTACGTCAGGAGGGAGCAAACCGGCTGAGGTTGTGTGTTTTGAGATGGTGTCTGTGGATCAGGTGAGGTATATTACGTCAAAACGTTTATACCTGAAGAATCTGCTAAATAATTATTTACAGTCGTGTTGATATGACTTTTGACATCTTCCTTTGAGGTTCTCCGTGGTTAAATTGTTTTCAGTCTAATTTTGCTAATGATGAGTTACCGGGTTCGATTCTCGGATTGAAGGATATAACCTTTTAAGAAATAGTTTTTGGTGTTCAACCACAGTGTTGAGAAAAAAATGTACCTTCTCCCTAATTATTAGCTATAATCTGCGATAAAAGTCTTGAATATGAGAAATTATTTTCAAATTTTCTGTTAACACTAAGTTTCAATCTATATAATTTTCTTTGGCATTATCTATTTCGAAAATTGGGTGCAGTCTATTTATATGTATAAACATTCCTCATGACCACAAGAGAGTCATTAATCGTATTCGACGATGTACTTTGTTACTACTTGTTCAAGTTCATCCAAAAAGGAAACTGTAATGCTGATAAAATCATATTATATTCATAAACAACTGCTTCATCATTGTTTTTCACATTTTGTTGTGGTCATCGGCGTATCACGCAAAGAAAGGTGGACGATATAAATCAATCCGTATCGATAAAAGTTGAACTTGAAATTCCTACGCGTTGGACCCTCTTCCAGATTCCCGACACCTCTTTTGTCGTTGTTTTTAAATTCCTGAGGAATGAGAACCTTTCCCTTCCCTGGCCTATATACTCATCAGTCCTCCAGATCAAGCTTTCCATTTGCCCTTCCTCTCTTTTTCCTTCTTATCCGGTTCAACCCGACCTTGGTCCGGCACGCCAAAGATACACCAGAGGGAAGGTGATGTTGTGAGGTAACTCTTTCCACATCACTGGTAGGTCGGGGGTTCGCAGCCTGCCTATGGCAAGGACGGCTTCATCCACGGAAAAAGTATGCCGAAGCAGCAAACAGAGGTAATCACTTGCTCTTCCCAGTCATTTCCTCTTCGGCGATTTGATTTGCAAGTCATTGTGGTGGGGAAGAGACGACGTGATGGAACGATTACCAACTCATGTAAATGGGACTAAGGCGAGATTTCAAAGTCCGTTTTACCTAGGGTACTACTGCTGAAGGTATTATTTCGATAGAAGAATTGTTTTTAAGGTGGTTCAGAGGTAAAATCTATCAGAGAATTACATATTATCTGTTTATAATAGTTACTGCAAATTAATTGTTCATTAGGATCTGGACAAGACGATCATAATATTTAATATTCCTAGACTAATGACGAAATTCATCAATGGAAACAAAAAACAATCGAAATCTTCCGAGGAAATGCTATTTCTTCTTCGCCATAATAATAATCTACAAGGGAGTTAGTACTTGTTTTTCATAGAACCTGTATCATTGATACCTATAAATAATTTTATTGCATGTACTTTTTCATCTCGAGGAAGTTTTCTTCTTATAGTGATACCTTCGTAATTGACCTTAAGTTTACGCTGAGTCGTTGGCAAAACAATTCTATCCTATTGTGCTTTAACAGCCATTCCATTCACAATAGAGCTTTCTATCGTTGTTGGAGGGGAATTGAAACAAAGGTTCCACACTTTCGTTAAGGTTCTCTTTCAAAGAAGAATTCTTGTACGCTTTGCTGCTGACGAAATGACAGGTCGGGACGTGCTTTCTTCGAACGGCATGACGGAAACACCACTTCACGGTCGAAAGTTTTGGGAGTCGATTTTGAACCTACTGCGCGTCTTTTAATACCTCCAGATTCGGTATCCTTTCCTCCGAATTTCATTGGTGCGAACTGCGCGTTTTTTGTGAGTGAACACATCGATGCCTTCGAGATTGACATCTTCCGCTGTTTTGGTAAAAGACGTTTCGGATTGTTTCATTTCTTAAAATAGCCAGCAATTTGATCGAATGCGTTCCTAGCAGTCCAGATTCAGCAGTTGGATTTTTAAATCACCGTAGCTACTGCGATGTTTATTGAATAGAATTTGAAAGGTGAATCAGTTGTTATCATTGAATTGCAGATGCTTCTAAACATCTCTATTCAAGCGTGGGTAGATTGAAATTCTGCGTGAGTAAAAAAGTATTATAGTTAATTTCCTTACATTTCGGAGTTAATTATTTCCAGAAAAAGAACCCTCTGAATGTATTGAACAGTTCTCCCTTGAGGGGAAGATCATTGAAATATTAATAGAAGGCATTATTAATTTATCTTGATTGGTTTTTGGTATTGACAGTGCACTAAACACTTGACTCTTTAATTTCGTCTTTTTGTCGTCCCTTAAGCTTTCATTATTAACTCTTATTTATTCTCCTCTTCTTTATCGAACTAAGAGTCGTTAACGAATTTTGAGCAACGCAGTGAACCACCCGTTCAAGGCGATCCAGATCACGAGATGTTTATGTTACTCACTTCGTCCAAACCTTTTCCTCATCACTCATCCCACTCTTAATTCAAAAACTTACGGAGCACAATCAGCGTTCGAGAATGTGTTTACTATAGGAGTAGGTCTCCAGTCGCAGGAGGTGCGAGTGGGCGAAAACAGGTGGTTTTCAGATCCGGCGTCTAATTAAATTAGAGCGCAGACAACAATGGTATTGGTAACAGTTTGAGTTGTTATATCGATAAGTGTTTTCATTGGATATAAGCCAGTTGTTGTCATTACATCGGTATCTTCGCGAATGTGATTCATTCTTTACGCGCAAACTGTAACAGTACGCGGCCTGGTACCGAGTTGCTTGATGTGTATCGTTATTGTTATTCACAATTTATACAAAATTGATATAATATGGACCCATAAAATAATATCCGGGGTGTGATCACGTAGGAAGTCATTTTTTTATAAAAACATACACTAATTTTTGGTAGAAGTAATCTTTGAAGCTGGATAGTAATTCTACGAAGGACCATTGCGATCCTAGAAGTTTTTCACACTCGTGTATTTTCATTGGCAGGTGCTGTATCTTATATTAAATTATAGCATTTCAATGTAATGAAAAATTAGCTGAACAATCACGAAAGAGATTCATGGCAAGAAAGAATATGATATTGACCATGTTAATTTTTGGGCGCCGGATAAAATCAGAGAATATTTTAAAGCTTTAGAATGAACATTTGATCTTATCCACTCATGTTTAACTGACAATAAACTTTCAAAGTAAATATTTTTTGCTTCAATTTCCAAGCTATCTTAAGATCAAGGCGTGATTTCCGATAAGTTCGCAAGTCCAAGGGATCCGTCCTCATGGTCTCAGCGTTGTCGGATTTTTACATTTAGAATGCTTGGCAAGGAAGGTATGCTATCGCAATATCCGATCTCATTTGTTCGTGTACGTTTCGTTGTTCTCAGAACATAATCATGTGCTTCCGGTCTTCCAGTGGTGGGTTTCCCGGACCCGCTATTCTTTGTTGTTGGTAATTTCATTCTTCCGGCTGTTTATGTATCCTCAGATCTCATTTGCTGAATATCTTTCCTTGAGCGCAGCAAGTTCCTGATTTTTTTATTATTCATTATGAAACAGGTACCAGTTTAGTTTATCTATTCTTTCTAAATCAAACGTCCTAGTCATTAATAAATTACTTCCCTCATTAAGATTAGCGAATTTAAAAGCTTATAACATGTACTTGCATATCAAATGGGTATGAATTTTAATGGAAGGAATAGTAAGAATCGAATATATTCGGCCATGCATCATCATCAAAGAAGGGGCATGTTGGTCAAATATTTGCAGCCAATTAAATTTCTGAATTTCATATCAGGCTGATATAATACCCGATTAATAATATTTTTAATTGATTCTATTGGTAATATATATAATATAATAATATATAACCACCAAAATTCAATATCATAGCATCAACAGACACACCGTCGCTTGAAATTATCAATTCCATTACCTAAACCCATAGAGAATAGTTTGAAAGGTTCCTCTACCCTGTAAAAAAACACTGATGAAAAATATCCTGTTTGTAAAAATGGGACAGTCAGATTTCTTTTCGGTAATTACCTGAAAATTAATTGGCCTCAAATATTCCCGTAGACAAACTTTTCGAATTTCTTCCGACATTTATCTCTCAGAAATACCTATAATGAGTCCGGTTGCGTTACAAGGGTCGGAACGCTTCGACTCCGATGATGCTGGATTACTCCTGAGCGGCATCGCTTCTTCCTCAGACAGCAAAAATAAAAAGACTCCAACTCGTAAACGAAGCGTTCGGAAACGGTATGCAAGGACTCGGAAATGAATAAAAAGGAGCCGAGATGCCGGGGGTAGACTCTAGAACTCGTTCTATTCCGTCCTCAAATGAAACTGGAAATGGGATGGAATATTAGAGGGGGGCGTCGAAGACCAAAATGCCGTTGTCTTTTTATCCCTTCGTCTCTCTCAGACCTCTAGTTAGCACCTCAATCATTCCCCCCCATTCACGTAAGTCGAGATAAGAACATCGTTTGTCCGTAAGGATGGATGAGAAATGATAATTCCGATCCCTTTTCCCTCCCATTCCTTGTTACGCTGTTTCATGCGGATTACGGAACAGTTTTTCTCTTCCAATGCTTCGTTATTAATTCGAAATTGGGTTGCGAGTGCTCTCTCTCTCCTTTTTCTTTTTATTAACTCGCGGGTAATGATGAATAGTACTTGATGAAGGCTTTTGCCTCACAACTGAATTGGAAACGGGAAAATTTAATATCAGGACAACCATACAGATGTGCCGGGTTCTATTCCTGGAAAGGAGCGATGAATAGTCCCTGGAATGAATGGGTAGGTGGGTAATAAGAGTTGAATCCTGTACGTAATTAGTTTACCAGTACATCATCGACAAACCGAAGGTCATGGTGAGATGAAAATTTGGTGTTGTCGTGTACATGAATCAGTTTATTTCTTACCATACTCGCAAACTTTTCCCAGTGAATTTGTAGTTATGTTGTCTGTTGACGTAATAGAAATCGCACAGCCTTATTTTTTACACGTATAAAATAACCTTTGGTAGAATTACAAAATATGGAGAATGGAAACTACGAAAGATTCAAAGAGAAACACTCAATGGTGCATAAACAAAGCATTCTCCTCACCCGAGAAATATACGTCGCAGTTTTCGAGAGCTCGGAAAGGAAAATCATGACCTCGTAGTTGAAGGGCGGCAAAAAAAATTAGTAGTAGTTACTCGTCGAATTCGCGGGGTGTATTAAGAACTCGTTACATTCGTCGCAAGTAATGATAGACATCCTCACACCTGCCAGAAATTAAACTCCGTCGAGAACTTGCAACAGCCAAGGAGAGAGACTGCATCGAAAGAAAATGCACCGATCAATCATAGATTTTTTCGTCGGAGGTGAAAATGCGGCCTCTCGAGCTTTCTCTTTGCCGTTCAAGGTTTTGTTTTTCTGCGCCATCCGAAATGGATCTTTGGATCCGAAGCAATGGCAGGCGCGAGGCGGGTGAAAATTTTTATCGCACGAGGTCCGCTAATGGAACCGGTTCCACAGAAGATCCAATTAAGACGCGTCTCTCTCTGGATATTGGCGAGAAAGGAGAGCAAAGGGTCGCGCTGTTTCTCTTCACCCCCCGCAAGAGAGCGCTCCGAAATCTGTGCCACGCTCGCGCGTCGAAGTCCCCCGCTCTCCGCGAACGCAGTTTAGCGGCGGTTGCGAAATTCCGAGCGGCATGAAGGCTTCATATAGGGCATGACATACGTACAAGTAGTTACGAAAAGATGAATTCCGTTTGTTCCTCAAGATGGTGATTAAATCAAAATTTCGTGTAATTTTTAAGTTCAAGTTTAGAATGAAGGGAAAAATTTAAGAATAGACAAAACCTTCGACTCTACTTCGACTAGTCTTCGACTAACTTAATTATCATCTAATCCTCAAAAGGAAGTGAGTCAACCTCAGTCTAAAATTCGTGCTTTAATTTGAATTTGATCTGTTTCGATTGATTTAGAATCCACTCCAGTATTTTATTTCTAGAAAATTTTGATGGTTCACGTTACTTAACTCAAACCCTTCCATTAAATCTTTACTAATTACTTTCGGGAGGGATGATTTCATCTGTGCACTTCCACATACAGTTATGTAGCATTTGATCTTGAATAATTATCATTTTTATACGTCCCAAATTAGACCTCTAGAAAATTCTAAATAGTTTTTACGCTCTTCTAGTTCGTTTGTGGTTCTAATCCTGGAGATGCTGTTAGTAGAAAACATCTCGCATCCCATCCGAGGAATCTTCTCTCTCTTCTCAGCTTTTCAGAAGAGGATGGGAAAGACATTTCGAACAGGAAATTATCTTGAGCCGGCAACGCTGCCTCGCAACTCTCACTTTTTTCCCATCTCCCGCGCTCTTTCCTTTTTTGTTTTGATTTCCTCTTTCTCAGCCTTCCCACCGTCTGCATCGCTTTCCCTCTAACGACCGCCTTCGTCTAAACCATCGAGGATCACCGTCCTACTTCCAATCACCCCTCTTAGGGTTTCCGGCGGTTTCCTCTTATCAAAGTGTTGGTTGCTCACTTTTTCGATCGATCCCAGGGAAAGATTTTAATTCCGTGACTGCGGAAAATGGGAAATGTGGAAAAAACCATCATCCGTCACCGTCCGCAAGACTCAAGCTGTTAAAATTGTTTGTTTTTTCGGGTGTCGGAATTCTGGGAAATACAGCGTAGTTTGATGAGCGCTCGAGATGTTTTTTTTCCCATCTTTTCTCATAATCCGAGAAATCGTCTCTTCAGGCTGAATTTCGAGCGTGAACGAAATAAAATATTTACGATATTTTTCATCGAGGGAAACGACTCAAAAATTCTTCGCGGTGATCTATAAATCATGCGAGGAATCCTGTGAGAAAATATCTTCTGAAAGCTATATAATATTAGGAATCGTTAATCGGAATATCTCGTGTACAGTTAATATTTATTTTAGTAAATTAAATTATTTTTAAAATATAAGGATTTTAGTCTTACTAAGTTGAAGAGAAATTCACTCGTATGATATAAAAAGACCTCATAAGTAATATAACTTAACATAACCTCAAAAAAATTTAATTTTTCTCAAGAAACCGTGAAGCTGATTAAAATCCGTGACAATTTCATTTTCATTCATAATTCAGTGCTTGAATTTCCATCGTATTAGGGGAAGGACTTCAGATTTAAAACCGTATAACAGTTGTATTCCCCATTAATATCTTTCAATTTGGAACCGATGCAACTTTCAAGATAGAATTTCTTTAGTCTTCGGAAGGCACTGCGGATGATTGCGACACGACCCGTCTGAAGCCCTGTCTAGGGAGCAAGATGGAAATATTCCAGAGAATTCTTCGAGTCCTGTTCATCAAAGGCGTCATTCCCCGTTAGCGCAGGTGTACGAGGGAAATCATCCAGTTTCACTGAAAGGAAATTTTTAGCTACGCTTCACCATTCCGACTTCAGCAGCCAGTTCACTTCCAGTAGCCACGTAAAAGAGAGCAAAAAACCTCTAATGTCCCCCTTGAGCTAATAAACGGGAAAGCGAGCATTAATCAGACAGCGCTGCAGGACAGTTTCGTTCCCTTCTCTCGGAGGGCTTTTTTACTTTTCGACTCTAATCCATTAATAACTAGAAGACAGGTCGGTTTCTTCCGTGGTAAATCTCGAATTCCCGGGTACAGCAGCAGAGAATAATGGAATTGATTACCCACGCTCGCTTGAATTCATAACTTGGATCGCGACGTACGCGCTTCCTACTTCGTCACTCCCGCGCTCTTACAGCGTGGGAACGTCTACCGCGTCGTCTCTAGGAAGACGCCAGTAGATCCACATTCTTGACGTATAGGATTCATAAATGTTAGTGGCACGAAAATGCAAGAGATGTCACGTGACGAAAGGCTCGAACTAGTAGTGTTGAGGCGGACTTTTAAATCTTTTTGTGGCTTAGATGCGAACATGTTGGTAGCGTGGTTTCAAGCTTCTGGTAATCGGTGACTGTCTTAATGTGTTGAAATGCGAAATATCAGAGCGTTACCCTTCTGCTTGTCGTGTTACATCTCATGGATATTTGTGCCAAGAGTTTCAATGGAATGTTTCATAAAAATATGTAAAATATTAAGATATTCGTTTCACTTTAACCACTGGAGATTAAAATTTCCCTGTCAGTTGTCCAATAGGTTCATTTTTTTATCATAAATACAAAAAAATCAAAAATAAAGAGGTCTGCAGTAAATAAATAGAATTTCGGCTATGATTGTAGGCTTCTGGTGGAACAAAAGATTTATGAATTTTCTTTGAATGTGACATCTTGTTTTAACTTGTTCCAACACAACTTTTATCTTCCATTAAGTTTTGAATCGTTCTAGAAAATTCCATAATCGTCGTCGTCAGGTATCCGGTATAGTTCCCTTCTGTCGAACTAGATCTGTCGGGGATTCATCTCAGAGATCTGCTTTTTGTTTCTCTTCCAGAGTTCTTTGACCATTTCGACATGCCTCTTGCATGACTGGCCACTCCGCGTCCTCGCAATTAAAGTGGAACGTCTCCGATAGTTCGTGGTTCACTTTTTCATCTGTTCCTCAATCGAAAAACTTCTGTTTCAACCGTAATATTTACCTTTTTGCGATTCTTAGGTATTCTTTGAAGATAGAGTATCTCACCCATCCCGTTCGACATGGCGAATCGAGGCAGATAATGGTGCGGAACTGAAATTTCCTGGAATCGATGGGAAAGTGGGACTCGTTGGATAGCGGGAAGAAATGCATCGGAAATGAGTCGATTGTGGAAGCTGTCGGTACCGGGGCACGCCTTAGGTTGTCACCAGGTACCTAGCGTCTCGTTCTTCTCGCTAGATGAACTAGGAAAGCGTGATCTTTCTAGAAAGTAAATAATCCCTCGTGCTGAGGAGTTTAATGGCTATTTACAAGCACAAATAAGGCTGCAAACATCCCTTGACGTTTTTGACGTACCATTGGGGCTAGCTCTGGTTAATTAGATTACTTAACAGCTTGATTTTCACGATATTCTGTCAGCTATCATGTCTAAGATCTTTTCTTTGGCAATATTGTACGAATGAAAAAATTCGCGTTCTACTTTATTTACTCGTGATATATAATATTGGATTGATAATTCTTTAAGTATAATAACAGAGAATCCCGTAAATTTTGTTTTCAGAAACTCATTTATTTTATAAAAGAAGGCCTTTACTCTTATTTCATATACTTTAGATTTTATTTAATTCAGTTAGTGGATGGGTTTCGTGAGATTCAAATGAGAATAACTTCCTTAGCCAAGTCCTAACCAAAATCATTGCCAGCTACCTCAAACGTGGCATTGGTGTTTCAGGCTCAAACATAGAAGCAATTTATTCCTATTTGAGTATCGATCAGAAATGGAATATAAGATAAACGGTCGAGAATGAGATCCCGTCTAGCGGTCGTTGCCTCGGACGCTAATATTTGTTCTCTCCTTCGGTCGTTGAAGTCTCCAACGTGTTCGCTTGGAGAAATGAGAGGAGATGCCTTTTCACGGGCGATGAATAACAAAAACTTAAGGATATTTTTCTCCGATTCTGTCTCTCTCTCGATCTTCGAATCAAGTAATTCCAAGTGTATAAAATAATGTTTGAATTCTTACTTTTAAATCATACTTAATCACTCCAGAAGATAGGGAATGATGTATGATCCAATCAGGCTATGGTAAAAATAAGTCATGTCGAAAAAATAATTACGTAATGGTATTGAAAAGAAGGGGTTCTTATGCCATATATGTTCTCGCTATCTAACTCACAGTCCAAACTCGGTTGCTCTGAATCATCAAATGAGAAGTACAATGTTGACCGTGGAAAGATGAAGACGCCCTCTTAGCCACAGTAAACCCGTTCTTTCCAGCTCCGCTACCATCGATTACTTAGCATAATAAACCGCCGCGAGGAGAGAATAAACAGCGGAGTACGCGGGCGCAAATCGCACAGATTACGAAATGAAATCAGCGAGTCGTTCACAGTATCTCACGCAGCAATAAAAGCGCGGTCCAAGAAAACACATCAAGGCTCTCCGGAGAAACAACAGCGGGAGATAAAGGTGGGCGAGTCTTAAAGGGAGAAAATGAAGAGAGGATAAAGGGACTGATCGCGTAAGGAAAACCGGCGTGGCAGGATCTCCCAGAGTCTCTAGAGGTGGTCCCGCCTTCGGCCACTCGATAAAAGCAGCGATGCCCCCATCCTCGCATGGCTAGAGACTGTTATAGAAAGAAATTCCTGCCCACCTCTTAAAAGGAAGGAGCGGCGGCGGGAGTGCGTGTGTGCGCCCCGTGTAGACAGTGTACAAATCACGGGAGATGTATCGTAGGCGTGGCCGCGGGAGGAAAGCCTCTCTGGTATGGGGTGAAGGGTGGATTGTAAAGAGCGGCTTCATGTCGCGTCTTCCTTTCGCCAACTCGGTGCGCGCCTAAGATTTTTGTGGAGCATTTTTCTCAGATTCATTTCGTCCGGTGAATGTTTTCAGAGGGTCACTAACGGGGCGATATTTCAAGCCGAAGGAGTTGGAATTTTCAGCGTCCAGTATGCGCGTGTTTTTTCGATGTCCGGGTAACTATTCGTTGTTAGCCGGTTGGAGAAATGGGTGCGTCACCAAGAAGGATCTTAGCTGTTGAGATGAAATATGTTCCCACTTGAACAGCGTTGAGACGTTACCAAATTCTCGATGGCCATGCAATGGTCGCACAGTTTTAAGACGTATTCTTTTTTTGGTGTACGTCGTTTAAGTTTGAGTCCGTGGAATGTTCTCTCATTTTCGCTGCTATAAATTTACTAGAATGTGCCTCTCTTACGGATTGGCAGTCCCGTAGGAGGTCAGGGCCTTTCCTATCAAACTGACGACTTTTTTCGTTTCTTCGAATCATCGTCTGGAATGAAGGGCCAATCGATCAATCAATACTTTTCCACGCACAAACTGAGACTCGCATGCTAATTCTCCATTTCACGTTTCAGCGCTCATCTATCAAACAAGGACGAGAGCCCTAGAGCTTCCGTTTGGTCGAACCAAAAGATGTTTTTTGATAGTATCTACTTCATTATCAGTTTCGGCGTTTCCGTCCCACTGTTTTTAGAATGGCTATTTTTCTTTCCTCTCAGCTTTCCTTGTAAATGTTCTCACGCTTCTTCTATGCTTTTAGCGACAATGGCCGTCATATTTTGGCTTTTAATATTTGTAGGCGAATAAGTTTATCGATGTTTTCAACCGGAAAACGTCTGGAACCAAATAATGCGGTGCCAGTTAATTATTGCTAGGAGAATTACCAATTTGGCGCTGGGTTTATTTTTTGCGGAAGTTTATTTTAATGACACTTTCAGTTTGATTGTCGTCAATGTAAGGTTTGGTAAACTTAATTGAAATAAAAAGACTGAAAGATATTTTACAGCGATTTACTAAGTCACGTTTTCCAACTTTTAACACCTTTCATCCTTCTGATGTAATTCGTGAGGATGGATAAATTGAATTTCCCTGAAAAATCTACGAGTAAGCAATACCGAAGCACATTCTTAAAAGCCTCTCGGCAATTGAGGAAACGATCTCGTTTAAAGCAAAATCCGATTTTAGCGCTCAGCGGTGGATCTTCACGTTCGTTTCTGGTCCAGCGAACAGCCGCCGAGTACTTTGATGTCGGGTGCGCAGTCTGCGGCCGCACGCTCCGTACGTAAATCAAGAGCGAGGAAAGCTAACATGCAGCGAAGTGGTAGCAAAGGGAAAGAAGGACTTCCGGGACCCGAAAATAAGAGCACGAAGCACATCTTCCATGGAAGTGGGAGAGAGGATCCGGGAGGAGGGAATTCTGCTGGGTGCGGGGGAGGAGAGGCGATGTGAAGAAGAAAGATATGCCTCGAGGCGAAGGTGGGGTAGCAATTGGCTCGCTCGGAGAGTTTTTTTTTCCCGTCCCGCGTCCATTTCGCCGATGATCTCCTTCCTATCGCGAGCTACTTTATCCTCGTCTCCGTCCCATCCACTTTCATCCCATCCCCGATCCTCCACTTTGATAATTTACTCCTCGAGAAGGACTGGTTTCGCTCCGGTGGTTTTTAGGAGCGTAGCGGGGCCATGTACGAGGTTGGGCGCGGATTTAAGGAGATAGAGATTATGATGGGGAGGGTGCTGTAGAGGTGGAATGTGCTTTTACTCGGAAGGATTCTCGTTATTTATTATTTAGGGGGACTAAATTTTTCCCTCCGTGAATATTATGGTTAGGAGACATGTTTGGAGTATGGTTAAGGTTGTTGGTGACTTTCTCGCATGGTCGACGTAGCTTAAATGTTTTAGTGGCAGTATTACGTTCAAAAGTAAATCTCGTCTATTATTTACTGTAAAGCTTAACGATAACTGTATAAAATAGAACATATGCTTATGAATTAATTGGAATGGTTTAGGAAACGGTTATAAAATGATTCAGAGATTCATATAGGAAGGAAAATGACGTCCATGCTCGTACTATTGTGTCTAAGGTTTCCAATACACATCGTCTTATTTAAAATATTATAACGACTTCAATGTGGTTAACTTCTTTTGATTCCTGCGACTGAAACCCAAGGATTGGGCCTTGTGACCTTTATCGCATGAATTAACCTTTCCTCCTGTAATTTCATTATGCGAGTTATTTAGAGAAAATGTTACGATATGTTAAGTGAAATCCAATTTGTATCTATTATAAATATAATGAATCATTTTAATCATTACACTGGTTAAGGAAGATATACGATTGGTAAGAGGATTGATGTTTTAGCGGGCATTATCCTATGCTAAGGGTAGGTGAGGGGGTACTCTGCACCGATAGGAATAATAGATGTGCAAGGGGTTGTGCTAAAATACATTGGAGTGAAATATGTGGGTGGTTGGAGGTAGATTTCACCTGTCTTCTCTTCATTGTTCTCCCTCACCCTTCCTTGCTCTCTTTCCAAGGGAATAAAGGGCGCTTGATTCTTTCCTCCGAGGGATACACTGCGTCCGGGTTCAATCATTCTCACCTCACGCCCTCGAGGTTCCTTTCCACTCATGCCCTTTTACGTGTTCCTTTTACCACGGAAGTTCAGCCGCTTTCGCGCCCCGTTTTCGGAGAATTACCACCCTCTCGTTTCTTTTATTCTCGTCGAGAGCCAAAAGGTCTTTTCGTTGTTTCGAGAAGCCCAATCTTTTTACGACATCATCCTTGTAAGGTTTAATGGAAACTGATTTTAAGCAGGGAGTGGTTCTCCGGAAGTGGATTGGTCTCACAATGGGGGTTTATTGGGGCCAATCCGTGGGATTCACAATAAGAGATTCATCAAACGTTTTAATGAGAGCGATTATGTTTTCTCCTTCTTTAGGTAAACGGAAGTCGGCGGCCGTAAAGTGGTCGGATGCATTTTACGGTACAAATTACGTTTGTATAAGTGGATTATACGTCTACACACATAGCACTAATGTTCCGTAATAAATCAGTCGATAATATGGCCAAAGAAGAAGGATCGTAAAATAGTATTATTATTACTGTATGTTAAGTCTAGAATTGTTTCCGAAAGAAATATAGATGTTAGTTTGGGGCTTGATTCTTCGTCCTTCAGTAAAACTTTAACTGTTAAATTCGATACCACTTAAATGTATGCGTACATACATTCTCAATTTGAAAGTTTCGAACCCTGACATTTGCTCGCACATAAAAACTCGGATGGAAACCCTTAGAGCCGCATTGCGTGGAGGTCACGATATTCCTTACTTTTTGATCGTTTAGAAGGGACGTGCGAAAATGGCATAAAAAGTTAAGTCAATCCGGAGAAAGTTTATGGGCCGTAAGGAAAAAGGGAAAGGAGGCGAGTAGGCGCAAATGCGAGCATATATTCATAACCAAAACAAGCAAGAAACACACTGTCACAAACGTACATATTTACTCTCGCTAACACGCAGGGGAGATGGTGAGTCGAAAACAAATTCGTACGAGCCCATATTATTTTTAGCCGCATCGTCCAATGTAAATATTTGCGTCTAATGTTTGTAGACGAGCCGTTTTCCCAAATTCCAAAAATGTTTAGAATTTCATTAGCAATCGACAGTTTTTTGTTTTGTCAATAAGTGCTTAGGGGTATAAAGGGAAACGAGATACTGTTATTTTTGTCCATAGAACAATTGCTTTGATCCTTTTTTAATGTAGACTCTGTCTATTAATGATGGAAATTGCTGTTGAAGAATTGTTCACCCCAGCAAAACGTCCACGGATTAAATGACTCATAATAGTTTTTCCTACTCATATGTATACAAGGTTGAACGGTAATGGAAGTCTCAATTAATAGTACTTGATGTTTCTCTACCGCTCTAAATATTGAATTAGGGATAGATTGCATTTGAGAGTTGTATGTATCTTATTTATAGTTATTATGCTCAATGGTTTCCGTTAACATATCATTAGATTATAATTGCTAAAATAAAGCACAGATGATTATGTGAGATATTTCACTTTCTTTAAAGCGGAGCTAATTCGCAGAACATGTCAACAAATGCTCTTTCAATCTATCTCGATCTTATTGATATTTATGAACACAGATGAAATTCAGAGAATTGCCTCCCTTCACAATCAGCCTTCACAGGCGTACACACCCAGCATTCACGAAAGATTAAATTTATGCAACGTAAACTGTCTGCAAAAAGTAAAAACCTAGCAATGCGAAGAAAACACCCTTCACAACCAGTACCACCTCTTCCCATCCCCTTCGAATCACAAAATTGCAAATGTCGCGCGTATTCCTGTTTCCAAGTCTCCGAGTTGGACGGATGTAGGAGGAGATACCAATGGCTGAAACAAGTGTCTATTATCCAGCTAATTTGTAGGGAATTTCAACTTAATTTTTATTGTCTATTTGTACCTTATATACTCAAACACGACGATGTCTATTACATACATATATCTGGTGGCTTACAGTAATTAATCTTCACTGTGTGAATTACGTAATTATGTGACAAGTTTCTTCTTTTGGTTTAATCAACCAAAGCTTCTAAGATGGACGTCATAGTAAAATATACTTTAGGAAATACTTAAAGATGTTACCACATAGACTAGATGTACTTTAATTATAAGATTATAGTACTCTTTAGGTTTCATGATTTATAATTATATCTCTCCGACTTCCCGATGATTGTGATGGTGTTGAAGCTACAGAGCGTACTGATTTAGTATATCTTATTCCATCAGTCCATCAAACACATTCAAAGTCTTTCATTGCGTCCACAAAATACACCTGCTGGACCTCAAATATTCAAATAATTTGTTCGGTGAAGGTAAGGATGATCAAATGTTAGTACGCACTCACGTGTGAATATTGTACTGACTCATCCTAAGGTAGTTATTACATATGTTGTACTCCCCGCCGATAACATTCTCGTGCGATGTTCGCCTATCCTCAATCCGAAACTTTAGGCTGCTAGTTGCGTACGAAGTCGGTAATCTGCGTTAGTCAAACCCGCCCCATATGTTTTCTTCTACGTAAGCATTGATAAAGGATCGCACGAGCGCCCCAATGGTACATGATGTTATTATTTCGCGTCTCCTCACGACAGTATCGGATCCTTAAAGCATCCATCCTCGATCTCTTTCCTTCCATCTCCACCCAGCAAGTGCTCGGTTGACCAGATAGCGATTAGCATATAAGACGATGGACTACCAATCCACGCAAGGAGATGGTGAGCGAGCCGCCACTGCCGGCCACTGCCCTCTCGGGAGGTGTCAGCGTCCTCGGCGAAGAGAGAGAGGGATTACGGTAGCTTCATAAAGGGAACGTTCTAGAAGCCCGGGCTAGGAGCGAACTTGCGTGAGCGGTGTGACATCACGGGAGAAAGAAAGGGGAAAAAACGGGGGTGAAATTTCCGACGGGTGGGTCGACGGACGGGCAAGAGAAGTGTTGGCTTCATGAAGGAAGTGGTTCACTCTGCCAAGCGGTGACGCATTTGCTAGTGTTGCGCTTGATTAATTGTCGATGGGTTCGTCTACGAAGCGAATTAGATTAGGAAAGAGGGTCAGTTGAGAGTGCTGGGTGTTTTTCCACGTCCGAACAAGGATGTGTGGGAGAGAAAAGGTCACTCTATCACGAGGGTTTGTGTTTCCTATATATTAAATCGTAAATAACTGTAAGATTACATACATGTGTGTGGAGTTTTAAATTTAGATAAATTGAGAGACTAAACTATTGTTCCTTTTATACCATCCGTGTGCGAATCGTATTTGGTTTTCGCGCTTATATTTGCGTGAAATTTATCAGATACTCTTTGAGATTCATTCAGTTTATTTAATTTCTCACAAGGAGTTAGGTAGATGGGAATCTATGCTTCCATCACCATTTAATAATGCCTTCCTTATACGTTAGAGTAACTATTCTTGTCTCCTTATACCTGTGGGAGAGATTCTTCTCGGTTGCTCTAAATCATCGTACGAATACTTTGCGTATCGAACAAGTGAAGAATGGTGCACGCAAGAACTGAATTGGGGCACTCGTATATCATCCTGTCTTAGTAGTTTGCACGTTCTTTTAAATTTTAGACCTCAGGCGAAATGCGACGGGCGCCTAAATGCATCAATGTCAATTTTTATAATTGAGTTTATTATCTCCCAACTGAAATTATGGATTCGAAGACCCAAGCGTGACTTCCATGCATCGAGTGCGGTTCACTAAATCCTTCTCAACTGTCAGGTGCAGAGTTGTGTTCAGAATCAAGTACAGTAAATCTGCTTCAGGTACATTCCATATGGAATTGGATCCGTAGAGAGAGGCGTTGAAATATATTTATCGAAATGTAGGATGAACGAAGCATCGAATCATAGTACATGTAGTACAAATCATCGTACTAGAACAAAAATACTTACTTCTAGGTATAGGTTCCTAACTATGGTCACTTTCTTGCAAGATTTATTGTGAGATACATTTGTTTATTTTGCCTCTTTCAACTTGATTCAAACAACGGACGTGTAATAAATAACATTTTTTGCGTAGGGATAAAGATGCTGATATAATACGCTGAGCTTTTCGCATGAAATACATCGTAAGGAAACGATGATAGCGGTGTAAGGTTCGAGCCCCGGTCCTGCCAGACTTTTCTCATGTTACGCGAAATCAGATTAAGTGGTCCCGCCAGGGCGTCCGTTACACGAATGCATAAAAGATCGTCATGCACGGAGAAATTACAGCTCTGGTCGAAGAGATGGAGCGTGGGACTAAGCGAAAAGAGGGAAAATGAGGGAAGCTCACGAGCAGGTGGTTGCACCACGTTGTAAATTAGTGCAGTCTCCCCACTTTACGGCCCACCCTTCCCTCTTTTCGGCGATACTTTATTTCCGTCCTCTGCCAGATAAGACGTCGTCAAGCGGAGGAAGAATTCAATTTCCGCTACGTGTGGTTTTTTAGTTTTCGGAGAGCGTTCGTGAAGTCAATTGGGAGATATAAAACGAGGCCCCCGATATTTTTCCTTTTCGACACAACTACCATGCGGGCGAGGTTTTAGCAGTGCCTGTCTCTCTTCGGCAGTTTGCCGTCAAATTTAAGACCTAGAGGAGCGGTATTTTTTCGAAATTCGCATAAAGTCGGCAGCCAAGAGCGAGGTTCACTCGTTCAAGATTTTTTTCGTCCATTAATGGGGATATTTTTTTGTGGACGGTAAACGTTTTCCACGGGTATTTTTCTCGTCTGGTCATGAACGGGTTACTCGATTCGGCAGCGGTTATGTTAGCCAGTGGGACGAGACTAAGTTGCCGTTTTATTACGACGAGGTAAAATGTTTTAGGTGTCTGGAAATATTTTACCGGGATGACTCACTGTTACCTGGATAATCGATTAAAGTTTTTAGTAAACCTGCGTAATGTTACAGCGGAATGCACCGGAAAGAAGGGGTGTAATAAATGTGAATACAGTGTGTCATGTCGGTAATTTAGTTTGGAATCCGTTATATGTAGAAGATTGTTTTAAATAATTGGAGAATTTAGATGATGATTTAGGTGATTTCATAAAGTAAGATCTGATAGAAATGTAAATGCTTCTATTAGATTGTACAACTAAAATGTTCGATTATCTATTACGTATTATCCATAGATCTATAGAAGTTGTTGTAATAACCTTTAGAAGTTGTAGAAAAAATATGTAGTTAATATTTTTATGATAAAATTCGACAAAAGTCAAAATGTTTAGTTGCTTCACACTCGTTTACACTTATATTCTCTTTTTCAGTATATCGCTTTAGCATTCTTACAGATATCACTTGTAACTATATTTTATTATCTTATATTATAAATAGGAATAAAAAATCCTTTAACAATCTGGTATTTGAATTAGCTAAAAAGTTAAATGAAATATTTTAAGCGTATATGTTTGTAAATCCAGTAGTCTTTTTGCATCTATATTCAGCACATAAAAATGAATTCATGAATCGCTTCTCGCAGCCTCAAATGATTAGTAAAAGAAACACTCCCGTTTATCTTATAAAGTAGTTAATCATAAAAAGTAATATACTTTTAAGAAGTGTATTTGGTGCGCACGCTCGTCACGTACGTTCGTTCTTCATTGCGACGAAAGCGTCACGAATTTTGAGGTTACCTGGGAAGGCAATCGACCGAAAAGAACTCTCTCAAGAAGCACAAGAACCCTCTGGAATTCGCTGCAAAAATGTCGGAATCGGGGGTTGAATCATACCGAAGAGAATGTGGGTGCGCTACTTCAAATGGTTCCCTTTATTTACCTGGAAAGAAGTTCTTTTCTCGTGCCTCTTCCGCCTTGATCGGCATCCAGAAATCTCCGAGGCGGTTTCTTCCCTCGATTCGTGCAATGAGTCACTCGCGGACAGTTTCCCTTCTCTTTCCCAGCTGCTCCACTAAAACTCCCCGTAGGTGAGGTTCGGAGGAGGAATTTGTACGTATAACGGCGAGTCGGTCTCATTTGTTAGTGCTAAGGGTGATTAATAATGCAGTTACTCGAAGGAGCGAGTATCAAAAAGTGGAGAGTAGGCACAGATTGGTTTCGCCGGCGATAAATTCAGTCTAGTCGGCCAGGTGCACGGACGCTTGTATCGACAGGCGTTGAAATCACCGTAGTACAGGGAAACATCGGAGATTGAAATTTTCCGCATCTAAAGCTACCGTTGCTCGGTGCAGTTTAGTGGGCGAAAGGTTTTGATCTATCGCCCATTTAAGCCGTAACCGCTATGGTATTCAATGTTATGGATGTGAAGTATATGATTTAGGGAGAGTTCTGTAGCTCACACAGCGTGGAATTGTAAAGATGCATTGGAAGTGTTACGTCTGTCGATCATTCCGTTTTTAAATTTAATCTTTACTTTGTTCATAAACGAGAATTATCTATGGAAATTTACGGCAGTAAAATTATTCTTCGAGATTTTATCTTATGACAGAAATTTATCAAGCTGAAAGTACTGGAGAAGAATTTTTGGGTAAAAATATTTTAAATATATTTTTCAGGGACTATATCAGGAGATAAATTTTTAAAATAAGCAACCATAACATTAAGAGGATTGTAGCTGACCTCTTTACTTAAGAATAGGTATTTGTTAATCTATTTCGAGGCGAGAAACATGCTTTTTGCCCGAAGATAAGGAAGTGTCAACGGAGGCAGCTAATTTTAGCTCTTTCGAGCCGCATATATCTTTCTCCACTCCCGCAGATCTTTCAGCCCAATCGATCAGAAGGTCTCGTTTGGAAGTTTCGATCGATTTCACGCGTCTCCCCTTCTCCACTCAATTTAAACTCGATCTCTCTTTCTCCAACAATCGTTCGGGTAAAACGGTAGATTAATTCCACGTCGAGATTTTTTTCCACCCGCAGCAATGGAGTTGCGAAAGTAGCCGAAGGTAATTGCCTCACGAGTCGGCTTAATTCGATCCTAAGTAGCTTCCCCGCCTACGTAGTTTTCGTACGCCGCCCTCAAGAGAGGAAGGGAGTTGTGTGATGGGGCAGTTTATGCGATTTCACCCCGTTTCTTTCCGCGAAATGATCGAGTATGTCAGGTCGATGCAACCCAGCTTTCCAATTCAACCGTCTTATCGTTCCCTATCAAGTTCTTTATTCGTTCAGCCTCTCACCACGACGGAATCACGTTTTCCGTCTCCGATAAGCGCTTTTCCAGGAATCGAAACAATCTAAAGGTTCATTTCTCTCCTCCCGTGGCGTTTTTATGGTGAACGGATGCCGAAGATGACGGCCGCTTCTCGAAATCGTTTTTGAACGGTTCGTAAATCGTGATTACCAGTCAAAACGGAGATGTTTTATGCGGCTGAATGGAGACGAAGTGTTTTTCCGTACTTTAGGCAATAATACGGATTCTTCTTTTTAGCTTCTTATCTGTGTTTCTTATCGGAATGATTCGTTGATAGAATTGAGTCGATTATTTCTTGAACGATATATCTTATCTAAGGCAGAAAAAGGCAGTGTCTCCGTAAATGCTCATCGAACGCTTAGATGTTATTAGAACGATCTTCGTCGGTATAATTCTCTTAGAAGCCCCTGAATGCGTCCAGAGAATCATTTTGCGTGAACCAAGCAAGTTTCATAACATTCCTATTTCCGTAAAATTATTGGAAAGATTTTAGTGAAATCATTTTCAAAGAAACTTTGCTACGTGTTTTATCTTCTATATACAATGATAAACGATTCGTTTACCTTTTGTAAACGTAAACTATTTGCTTTTAGCATTAATACTTTCTTATCTTTGTTAATGATTATTAAGACCATGTATTTTGGTTTTAATACTGCTCATATTTCAATTAATTTTTAAAATAAACAATATTTCGAAATTACTATCAAAAGGGAAAATCGTGGTTTATTTGGTAGGACGATTTTTCATGTAACACATCATCTGTGGAGAACAAATAATTGTATTGCGGTAAAGTAGGCCTTTGTAAGGCACGAATTTTAATCAATGGAAGCGATGCAGATTGACTCGTGGAAGGAAAAACACCTCGCTTGGATGCCCGCAGGTGCGTGGCTTACCCACCGTCACTCCTCAAATCCTCTTTTCCACTTTTATCTCAATGGATTCACCTGCTCTTTTTCCATTCTCGTCGTAGTGTGCATCCACGTTTTTTGCCTTCTCGGGTCTAACCTCGGCGCCATCTTGAATCAGGCTGTTTGCCCTTGTTATCATGGCACGCGATGCCTTTCGTGGAGCGTAATATATTACCATAATCTATGCAAAGGAATCGTGTCTGATATGACACAATCGTATTTTCGGCTTAATCTCGTCGTTCTCATTTATCAAAATTATCTTCAAGTCGATGTAAACACTACTGAGTGGTTATTTGTTTTTTACCCGTATTCTCACAAAACGTACGCAATAATAACCAGATAATTCTCAACGATACAGGTTATAATGATAAGTTAAAAGACTGATATAGTAATTTTATATCTACATAATTACTATTATAAACATATTAAAAAGGATGTGTATGAGAATCTTTCGTCTTATTTTACGCGAACATGCGTTTAATTTACCAAGAAACTTTCATGGGCGATGTTTATACACCGTAAATATTTCACGTGCACGGAAAAGCTGTTTTTTCTTTTCATTTCGGTTCGAATCTCCTTGACATTTTCTCCCGAAATCTCATTCCTACCTCAATTTCTCCTTTTAAGTTCGTGAACTCCAGTCGGAATCTCCAGCTGCGTTTCACGAACCTCTCCTCGGAGCATTGTGGAAGATCTTTCCAGAAAAATTTCAACTTCGAGGTATTCAAAGCATCCAAGTCCTCCCGGAATGCTCATTTCCCTATCCACGTATCTTCCCCGTTTCCATTCCTCCCTCAACCATCCCGTATGCTCCGAGGGCGTGACTCCCCACCGGCCCGTGACTTTATGGTTCACGAAGTTGCCCGCATAGTGCGGAGTGGGGCTCCTCTGTTTAACCGCTCTCTCGCTAAGTTACTGCTCATATCGCTGTCTCATGGACCCCCTCCGTCCATCTCTCTCTCCCGAGAGGTTCATTAACGAGATCGTTCTCAAGTTGTGATTTGTGGATAGTGTTTTGACGTGGACCTCGAGGAGTGAATTAGGGCTGCATTGTTCTATGGACTAAGTGGAGTGGGTTACTGGGAATGGATGCGAGAATGTGTTCCATCACAACAACAAAGTTAGGATCCGATACTTTGACGATTGGGTTTTGATGCAAAGAGGTCTTCTTTAGGTCTGAGATGGTTTGATTTTTACCTTGGGAGTATCTTTTAGAAAATCTCTAGATTTAATCTAATAACATTTAATTCGCGGTGTGTATTGATAAAAATTTCCAAATTCAGTGTCGATATCTTATACAATTATCTTCAACGCCAACCTGGGAATGATAAAGATTTCATAACGGTGATTCTAATCTCTGTTTTGTCTTAGAAACATCTTTATTTCTTTATATGTAGAGTCAAGTTCTGTTAAAATACATCGTTTTTGGGTTTAACGTTCACCCTCTATTCCTTTGATTATGCATAGTATTTGTAATTTCTTTTTCTTTGGAAAATAGGTTGGAATTTTAAATAAATGTGTAAGCTTCATGAAAATAATGCACCAAACTTAAGCCTCAAACGAATCAAAGGAAATAGTAAAGTAATTACGCATTTGTTGAACTTTAAATTTAATGTTAATCTTCCTAGGTATGCTCGTATTCTGAAGATGGCTTTTAAAGTTAGTTAAATTCCCATTAATGCGTTGAAGATTTTTTATCCATTTCCTTTCACTCTTTAAATTCTTACCAGCGCACAGCTAAGGAATGAATATATACGCGGAATCCCGTTAGAACACACAGTCCTTTATCTCGCCGACAATATCCATTTTGCGAACTCCTCAATGACGATTGAAGCGGTAACGGAAGAGCGTCTCGCGGTGGCCTTCCCTTTCTGCACGAACGAGCAAAATACTCCTTCCTGCAATAAAGGCATCCGCAGAAGCAAAGAGGCCGCCGTAGGAATAATAAGATTCGGATCATGAGAAAGTTAGTTTCTCCCGTTGAAGACGAGTCATTGTCGATGGGAGAGGAGATTTTTCCCCTTTCGCGGAATCTTTAACAGTCCGACAGCGTATTCCGTGGATGCGAACGTGCGCAGAAACAGGATCTTCCGGGGAGGACTCTAATTTTCGTCTCCCGCATGGAGTGGGGTATCAATCCCGTACGTTGAGTATCCATGCACGTCATCATACAAGTATTTGATGCCGTTTAGGATTTTGTGGGCCATGTGCAGAATCATAGCTGTTTCTTCCATGTACAGTTCGTAATTTAATCGCAAATGTATTTAATTGAAGGTTATTTTGATGCAAAATGTTCTGTACCTGAATACAAGATCGTGGTGACTTGGTAAGATGCACGAAATACCGCAAGATTACGTCGAACGAGCCTCATTAGTAAATAAACAAACCCCTGACAGGTATCTCGACTGCAACCTCAACATAAACAACGTCGTGACCGAGCCGTCTAAGTGGAGAAAAGCAGGTCAAAGGAAACAATGACAGCAGCCGAGGTCGTTTCCTTTCAAAATCGGACGAACCGAGCCATTTCAGATCCGCAGTTTCCGAAGAGAAGGCGGACTAAATCCCACGTACGTCGACACGACCTTCGCACCGGCCGAAAAAAAAAATGAAGCATGTGAAACTCTCCCAGGCTCAGTTCCCTGGGATACGGTTTTAATTCCGATCTACCTTTCGCGCTTGTCAAAATGAGGGATTAGAAAAGGACTCGTCCAGGTCCTTCCTTTCCCGCAATAGGAATTCCGTTCGCCTCTTTGGGGATTAATGGCGGATAAGAGATGAGGTCCATTGTCTTCTTCAGTCGCACTTCTCGGCTCATTCATCTCTCGATACCATACGCAGCGAAGACGGACGATGAGAGAGATAGAAAATAGGTTCGCTCGTTCATCTTTCCCTTCTCTCCGTGGACAGAAAAGTACGATTTGATGTCTGTCAAGCCGACGTCGCATAATCGGACATGCAGCTTCCATTGAGAAAGGATGCGTTCTTCCTTGATTGACGTGCAGTCCATTTTTCATCATGGTCGCCTTTTATTTTTGCGTTTGTAGTGGTGGTAAATTAGGATGACTATAACGGATTGCTTGGGAGGAAATTGGATTACGTATTCGTCAATCGGAAAGCTTACTTAGCCATGTTACTCTCCAGGGCACAGTTTTAAGGATATTAGATAAAATATGATTAATAAAATTGTTACGGAAAAGTTACGGTTATCAGATGCTAATGATTGGCAAATAGATGTATAGGACTACAGTATAATCGCGTACAAGAGGACCAGTCAATTACTGTTGTATAATATTTAGGTTTTTTTGTTACTAAAGCGTATATGTCGTTGTAAGTGCTAAATTTATTTATTGTCCTTTACCCACCCTTGTTTATTATAGCAGTCTTTATTGTAAAAGCTACAAAAAAGTCTTAAAACGTTAATAATTTGAAATGAGTCGACACTCTTTCTGTATTACACTGTTTTCTTTAAATTTAATAATCAAACTATAACCTTTAAGATATGTAATTCATAAATCGATGTATTTTATTATTACTTATCATAAGAAGTTGTTTCGGAGATTGTTTCTCCTCCTGATATCATTATCGCCCACCGGAAACCTTCGGAGGTCTATCCAGTGGGCGCCATAGCCCACGTCGCCGACAGTTTTTTTCGTAAAGAATATAGAAATCCTCGAGTATGGAATAATTATAAAGTTCGCGCGATGGGACTCCACAAAGGATCGCAGATTTTTTTCTCCTTCGGACCAAATATAGTCGGCCGACTATCTATCGATCGATGGGCGTGTTATTCCTTAAGAATGGAAGTGGGCGTTTGCATGCAGGTGCGAGAGGCGCGAAGATTTTTAATACGTTTTTTAATGAGGCTATCACTCAGAAATCGAGAAGCTCGATAATTAGCATCTTCTATGTTCCCTTTCGGAAGATTTGTAACCAACGATGTTCACATGAAGCGTTAGCCTGTTGCGAATCAGTCATGCGCCGGTGTCGTTGATATCACCGGTCGTTTTTCGCCCACGACTCATTTGTTCTCTTCCAATCAAAGCATTTCCTGCGAAAACAACGTCAATCGATCTTCGACCGTTAACATAACGAAGGCTCCTACGCTCACGCGATAAATAAATCACATTCCATCATCCGTGCCCATACTCTCGTTCTGCAAAGATCCGTTATTCATGAGAATCCCAGACTATGGTTTTTGGATCGAATCCCGGATTTCTCTTTACATCCACTCTCGAAGGCTGGTGGTGGCGGTGGTGAAAGTCGCTTTGCACCGATCTCCTTGGTGCAATTGAAAGATCGACAATGGCGTGTTACGAAGCAATCAAACGCTCCACTGCCGATTAGGAATTGGTAGTAGGGTTTTAGAATGGTTGTTTTTTTTTAATCGATGGTAAAGAGAAATTGGCTTATAAAATGAAGAATTTTCATTTAAAGATTTGTTGAAACGACGTAGAAATATTATAGAAATGGATGGGATGAGGAATGATACTAAAAGTATCGATAATTTCGATTAATAATCGATCTTTTGTGAGAGAAATCGATGAAATAATATAGGATTAAACATGTGGTTATCATTATAATTGTATCTTATCATTTGTATCTAGGGTTTCTGTTTATCTTAGTGTACGATGAATTTATCTAAATTGTGTTTATATCTACTTTTCGACTTGTCTAATGTTCATTTTGTTTCTCTTTGCAGGTGAGTTCATTCTACCATGCCTCATGATACGAGTTATGCGATGCCAGGTTATGTGAGTAATGGGAAGTGTTATTTGTGTGATTGATAACTAACTTTCTTAAACATAAGTAATATCTGCGGACGGCTACAAGGTATCAGTTTAAAATATTGGTTTTCGATTCTTTCAATACTTAGTTTCTTTGTATTATTAACTATTTCAAGTGTCCAAAAATATCGCATAAGCGCAACAACAATACAATAAGCACAAAGACTCTTTAAAAAGAAGGATGTTCACGAATGAGGATATGAATTTTGTATAGGAGCCATTCCATTGACACCATACAATTTTTTGTGGAATAGGAGGCACGTTACGTATTCAACTTTCTCCTCGTGGGTCCGATTCCAAAAAGATCGAGCGAAGAATTTTGAGAACCGGACACCTCGATCTATATCCGATGTCCTAACTCGAGACGCCTTCGGAAAAAATCCGGCTAATTCTCACACCGGTATCATCACCTCCCGATGCGCGTCCCATTTCGAATTCAAGGATACCTTTTCGCCGCCGAATTTTTTCTGCCCGTCTGCCCTTCGCTCGGTGCGATGCCCCTCGGACACGCTCCTTCAGGATTCGGCGCAATGGAAGCGTAGCGCACTCTTCACTCAATCAGGATTTCGGCCTTGACTCCGTGCAGATCGACGTGTAGTGGTTGGCAAACCCAAGAATTCGTGTGCACTCACGAAAGCGCCATCTTGAGCCAGCATCAATATTTGCCCTCCGCAGCGTTGCTCTTTTTTAATTTCGTTTTCGTATTGCGAGGAGGAAGACACGCTCAGAACAGAAGGGTGCTGAGTTCGTGAGGGTTTGTTTGCAGCTCGCTTTGCCAGCGATGAGCGCATTCGTGCAAATTCAAACGAGTGCTTACTTTCGGGACTGAGGAACCGCCTTCGTGTGCAATGGCATCTGTAATGTGATCGCATGTTTAATGAGTTGATGCCTAATTATGAATTCCGAAAGCGAATATGAGTAAAATTTTAATTTCGACGTTTGTCTGGTGAATATTTACGTGGGCTGTATTCTATTTCTTTCTGCGTTGCTCATGGTTGATTTACGCATACCGTTTTCTGCATAAGTGGTGTCATAAGATTCAGGGGCAAGCGTTGAAATCTCTTAAGTTCCAAATTATACATAGGTTATGACTATACTCCGCTTTCGTTTTTGGTGACTTCGATTCTTAATATAGTGACGAACGTAATATTTGTTATATACACACAAATTTTACTCAGTTTGATACGGATTCAGTATTCAGTATAGCTCTCGGAAAGAAGTGAAGTTTAAAACGTTGTGAATAAATTTTACGTAATAAATATTTAAAGTATATTTATGAACTTAACGTAACATCGGATTCTTTTTTGCAATTATATATTTTCGTATATCATTCGCTAAATTCCATTAAAGTGTACAAAGCAACTTAATATTATTCTATTATAATCCGCATTTGCTCCAAATACACGTGTCAGTACAGAAAGTTCGTCCTAGCCGATAATCCCATTGAGCTTCCTTGTACTCATACTCCAATTTGTTTAGGATCGCAAAAAGCAATCGTGACACATTTCTCAACATACTTTCAATTCTCTGGATCAACTTATTTGTCCATATCTCATCCTTTATACGATGTCTCCTCCCCCCTTCACTCCCCACCAAGTTGCTACATCACGCACAGTCGTCGTGTCCCACGGATCTACATGTCGTATCACTCTCCCATCTCTCCTTCTTTCATCCTCGTCCCTCATTTTGGATTTCTCACCCTCAGTGAGGTTCTTTTTCGCTAGTAATCTTCATTCTTCTCTTACCCATTCCTTCCTTTCATTTACTGCATACTGTAAGGATTCGTGCTCTAAAGATCTGGTACAATCCGTAGTAAAGATCTGTTTATAACGATAGATGTATTTATTACGATAGGATGCTAAGGTTGACTGTCAAATAAAAGAGAAAGTGCCTTATTTCTCTATTTGATAAACTTTGGCGAAATTATTGGATTGTTAACGAGGTTCAAATTGTTAGAAATGGAACTGTTTTAGTTTTTATCGTAGATTAAAATTCAACTGTGAATCCGTCGCTCAATAAAATTCTAACAAGGTCCAATTGTTATATAAATCGAAAACTTTGGAAAAAATAACCAATTACTCTAACTTACCTACAATTTTTTGTATTGGGGGCTAATTTTGACTTCAGGAGGACTGTGATTAGTCGAAACAATTGTTTATTTAGAAAATGACGATCGTTGCAAGTTATTTGTCAAAAGATCTCAAAACTATGCGCTGTCACATCTTTCCAATCGTAGTCTCTTGAATTATAGCGTCGTGCGAAGGCTTTTCTTTTCTCGTCGATAGGTTTTCAGTTTCTCGAGTGTCGAACAGTCATCGGTCAGAGACCACTCCCAACGAGGTAAACGAAATGTCACAGTGTCTTGACGTATAGAATGGATTTCTCGGAAAGTCGGGTATTGAGGACGCTGGAATATGACTGCAGGATATTGCGTACTTTTTGACATGAAATATTTCCTTAACTGTACCTAGAGACTCGAACTTGAAGGATTGCTTAGGACAAATCTAAATTTAGAAACGGATTTATCGATTTATATCTAAGATGTGATGAAATAGTGGAATTTTTTATTTTTATATGGTATTTATTCCTAGAAAGGAGACTTGAAACGATAACTGCAATATATCTTTTGCTAGGTCAATAAGATTTATTTACAACCTATTAAAAAGGATTTCTTTTTTCTTATTTTTTATTTATGATTTCACTTACGGTAATGTTATATACGGTCATAAATTCAATATTCTTTGATATGTGAAATAAAGTAGTTAAACTTAGAGTTAATCTCAGCGTAGAGATTGCAATAATTTTAAAAACTAGAAGTAGAAGAGGAAAAGTGTTTAGTATATTCAGAACGAATCGAAATGGAGTCTTTCTCTTCGTATTCAAATTGCAATGCTGAGGTAGAAAATATTGTGGGAAAAAGAATAGGAGGTCTATATAAAGTAGAATGGCAAGATAACATCAGGAAAAGGGTTTGGAGGAAGGAAGTGCACCGCCCGTCTCCAAATCTCGTGGAATCAAACTGGAGGAATCTTGTTTGGATGAAAGAGCGCGTCTCCCCTAACGGTATCACCGAGGTATTTCCGCACCATCGGATATTCGACGCCCTCAAGATTCGAGCACAAATCATGAACCGCTATTCCTCCTACAATCTCAGCCTACGTCTCCATTTATCCGCTCGCGATAGGCCTTCATCTAAGTAGCGGGGGTAGTTCAAAAAAAGTTGAAGTGAGACGTGCGGGCGTGAAATGGCGCCGGGAATTCCAGCCTTCGGTCACGGTCCAACCTTCGAAGGCCTTCGTGATTTATCTCAGGCGGTCTTCTTTTTTCGGATGGATTGCCCTATGTGGAGATCGCTATCGCGAATTGGGGAGGATCGAAGTCGCCAAAGTAGAGCCGTGCGTGCGGCGAATGCAGCGCTTCAACGGGCGCAAGAAGAAGCTTCCCCCTGCCAGAGTCGCGTAAATATCACGAGTGAGAGGTTTTTGACCCTCTCATGATTCATTGGATGCTGCTGTAAATTGCCGCTCGTTTTGCAGCTCTGACGTTAGTGGGTCGTGGATGATCCAGAAGAATTAGTGAATAGCTAATCATTGTCGAGTGTAAAATATAAGGTTTGTTAGTTACCATGATCGTTTTACATACATAGAGTACTGATTTTAGTGCTTATAGTATACAGACATTCTTTAATGTGCTCAATCGCTATCCGATGCTCAGAGCTCTTCATGTGTTTGAAAGACAGGTTTTTGTGTCGCTGAAATAAAAATATCTTATTCAATCATTGTATAGTGGATAGATATTTCCTTTTGTATTTACATTTTGCTTCCGCCGCAACAACAGCGTGACCATCACAAACGTATTAACGGTTCGAATCGAACGTCCTTGCCTTTTGAAACCTAACTTCCACTACTTTATGAATCAAATGAGTAGTCAGAGAAGGTTTGACATAGGGTGAACATAGAGCTTATACTTTTATATATTTGCATTCAAAGTGTATTGTAAATCAGAAGAAATTAAATTTCACCCCTTTTTAACTTCTAATATCGAATAAATTTTCTTTCGCTTGTGCAATCGATTTAAAATTGGATAATTGAAGTAGTATTATTAGTAAATGAACTATTGTTATCATAATCACCCATGAGATACAACTTACGGCTGAGAAGTAGTACACTTATTAACGTTTTATTTGCCTCGTACAAAGATTGCATGTGAAATCCATCAAGATATAGTAAGAAACAAATGTTTATTATGAATTTATAATATTTTACCTATAAGATATTTATTAAATATTTTATGCATATTATACTCATAAGATTCCGGATTAAAACTATTCAAATCCTGTCTAGAATAGTCGTTCGCGGTTTTATTTATCTCGACGTATAGAGTTGGCTGACCTCTCCACTAGCGCTGCACTTGGCGGATGGACATGAGGGGGAGTGTAAAAAAAGCCTATCCCCTCACTCCGTGAAATGTAGGCACATCTAACTGTACCCGAGCGCAGGTGGGTGAGAGGGAACGGGTCCGGTTGGGCCGCGGGGGAGTAGAGATCTCTCGGAGTGTTTAGAATATCGGGAGAAAAGGAATGTAGTGCAAGGTTGGATGTTTGGAAGGAGGTCTTCAGACATATATAACGGTCTCTCGAGAGGTTTAAGGGAAGCATCTTTGCATCACTGCAGAATTTCTTAAGACTTCGCTATAATTTAGTGTGTGATGACGATGAAAAGATCTGAAGTGTCTGTCAATAACTAAACTAAGAAGTATTGCATTGAGTTAGTGTATTATTCTGATACCATGTTAGTACTTGCTTTTGCATACCATCAATACTCTCAAAACAAATAAAACGATGAGTAATAGTTGATAAAGAAGTTTTCAAAGAAAAGTTTTTTACTTTTTCTATCTTGTCTTTTTACTGACTAATGTAGAATTCATTACAATATCGGATGAATACCTCTTGATTAAAAGTACATCCGTGTACAGCGTTTATAATAGGCATTGAACTGGAAGAAATAAGTTATCTATATCTAAATTGATGTGACTAATTTAAGACGTAGCGGGTTTTATAATTTCATACGTTTACTAACTTATATATATCGTATATATTTACATTAACTTTCCCTGCTCTGTCAAGACAAAGAACCATTCATAAGTTATGTATCAGCTATGATGCCATACTCGCTAAAATTGCGCAAGCCTGTTTTCTTTTGTTTTTAGTCCTTAGCTGTAAAGGTTTTGGGAGCGAAATATTTCAAAGGCGCAATCTAAAACAAACCGGTTTCGACATATTTGTTGCTCCATTTTCGGTCAGTAATCATCATCTCCAATCGAACGTTCAATCATTACTTCGAAGGATCGTGTTTCAAAGGAAACGAACCGATTAATCATCTTTCCGTCCAAACAAAGGGATCGCTTTCGGTCCATTCATTTCCCAATCTAGAAATTTTACGGCCGCGTTCGCTCGAGATGTTTCGGTCACGTTCTTTTGTCGATGGAGCCCCGAAGGTTCAAGAGGGATACCTTCGCGAACCTTGAAAACGCTCGAATGTCGGCTACGTTAGATAATGCAGCTTGACCGTAAGAGGTTATCTCATCCGTACCTTTTTAAGCGTATCTCTCCGGAGAGCGATATTTTCTCGTGCGAAATATTTGCGTGTTTTCGTATATTATGGAAGCGCTGTTTATTGGGTTTTGAAATGGCAACTCCTGTTTGTTTATAACTATCCTTTTAATATTAGAGTTTTTTCTGTCACCGAACTGTAAATTTCCGTTCATTTTTTATTCTCCTAAGTACCAATTTACGTGTTTTATTTTCAAGAAACATTATTCTTAACCTACGATCCACTTATGCAAACATGCAGAGATCATTCTACTCTAGCAATATAATTGATGTGAATAAAAAATAGTATGAATATAATAAAATGAATTTCGATAAGCATTTTAGGGTTCACTTTCAAGTAATATAAGCTCCTTTTTTATTTACCAATGTCCAGCAATCCAAACGATTCATAAATACGAACTGTGAACTTTCTGACGTATATGTAATTCATAATTTCATGAAAACGCTTAGATCATGGAAAAATTACGTTAAATTCAATGTGTAGTTGTACATATCGAATAGTTGGCTTCTTACAGCTTCCTTAAAGGAATTTTTATCGACTTTTATGAAAGAGTAATTTTGAAAATCTTAACTTGACTCGTGTTTCCTGCTATGGGTATGGCCTCTCGTACAGTTTCGTTTACCGCTAGCTAATGATAATGTTTAAAGGAGCCAATATAAAAAAGCGGTGAAAGATATTTCTCTCTCAAATACGCCGGTTGAACAGGTTCCGGTTCTGTTAAACTACAAGGAACTGGACCGATATCTTAATTTTAATCTCCTTCCTTTTGAAGTTTTCAATTTAGAGATTTTAAAATTTGCTTCACCGAGAGCTTGAGCGGCTTTACCAGTTTCCCAGTTCATAAAGAGTCTACTTTCATGCTTCTTTATGATATCCGACTGCTTGAACGAAAGTGGAAAACGTCATTTACAATTACTCGTTTTGAAAGCGGCTGTCGGTACTTGCAAGGTAATCCATTCCGCAACTTTAAGAGTCCTGTCTCATAAGGCTTGAAAATGTACTCGAAAGTCTGGTTAAAACATTAAGGGAATTACGGTCAACGAATAAGTTGAATTACTCGTGTTTAAGAAGTTCCGTCAGGTTTTACTACCTCTTCAATTTTGAATTGTTTTATTTTTGCATCATAAAAATTGGAGTCTTTTTTATCCCAAATGTTTTTATTGTTTATAATTTCAATGAGAGACCACGTGATTCTTGAAAATTTCTTCGACATTAATTTTTTCCTAGAGACTAATAGAACCGATGCGAAAAGTAATAACTATTTTTATAAAATTTTATCCGTTATAATTCTTTATAATTCATTAATATTATATATTTTTAATTTTATTTTCCGTATTTATAGCTGTTAAAAATGCATTGAGATATCGCGGAAGATTGTTCATTTGTTTAGAATCGCATCGGATATAGCTATTTTGATAATTTAGAGGAAAATTAGTTCTACTAAGTCTTCAATCACCTTGCCACTCGTTCCAAACATATTATTAATGACTGAAGGATATTTATATTTTCAAATGTATAGTATGGCTGATATATCGTGCATTTAAATACAGATCCCTCTTATCCAAATCACTAACGATCAATAGCCTATTGATAGCATAACCAAACTCAAAGTCGAAACAACCTATCAATACGAATATCAATTGCCTTCTTGCAAATTCCCTTCAACCCTTTCATCCGCTTAACGGACACCTAAATTGCTTCCAGAGGTACAAAGATGGCAGATCACAATTTAGGTCGTGATGCCTCCAGTTTCAATTACGAGGACGCATCCATCGATAAATGAGATCGAGCCCCGGAAAAAAAACCTGGGGATGATGTATTTGAAGCCATCTAGAAAGTCTGCAATCTCGGAGGTCATGACTCAGCCTCCCGGGAATTCGTTAACCTCAGGGTTAATGCCCTGCCAAAAAGTTTTCTCCTCCTCCAGCGCTCCTCTTTAGGCGGCGCATTCGCTCCCCGATCGGCAATTTTTTTTGTTTACGTCGTTGCCCGGATACCGCGTAAGTTCTGCTTACGGAGAAGTTAGCACTCGGTCGCGCATTGGTTGAGTCCACGGAGATGTTCGATCATCGCGGATGCAAACGGATGTCGGGGTATCGAAGGGTAGCAGAGGAAAGCGGTTTCCTCCCGTAGGTCGCCGGGAAAAAGTTGATGGTCACAGGAAGTAGGCTCGTAAGAGTCAACATAACGAGATTTTTTTCGTCCCGGAAAAAAATCCGTCAAGCCAAAGGAAAAAAGCGCGAGAGGAAGTACAAAAGATGAGGCGGAGATGATAGATTTTCGAGAGCTTCCGCGCAAATATTTTTCATTACCATCGCGTTTCTTTGTGTTAACTTAAAAATCTCCAAATTCGATTTTCTGCTTGTAGTATCGTTTTTTTTCAAGGCTGCATTTTGAGGGTTACGGTTATGGCTCAGATATTTTGGCTTTGATTCGATTTTGATGGATTTTGAATCATTGCTCAAATGAACTCTTGTAAGTCTCATAGGATTGTAATACCTGTGTATTTTTCATTGTGGATAGTAAATTCAGTTGAGCCATAGAATTGGATAGCACTTTTAATAGCGTATGAATTTTCGCATTGTAGTTGGCTACATTTATAGTTTGTGTTAGGATCTAGTTAAAAAAAATTTATCACTTTTACTTAAATATCTTTAAGAGAGATTCTTAACCAGTTGGTCTGTTTCTCCACGGCCAAAAGATACATCCACAGAGTACGATAATGATACGAGTACTCAGCACCGTGTCTTGTGTATTGGGTGAATTACTACCTATATTCAAGATGGACATGTTTTCAATGTATAACTTGCGATTTAGATTAATTTCGCGACCAAAATATCTTTTCATGAATCTTTAATAGCCCGTAAAACCACTCCTCAGGCACCTCTGTACTAAATAAGCGTCTTAAAATATGACATCGTTACATTGATGTATCGAGGCTATTCATCTCGCGTCCAACCTTGGTGTTTCTCTTTGAAAACAACTTCCATTATTTTCTTACTTATTTATCAATTGTCATCGATACATCCTAGAGAAACACCTACAAAAAAATCGTCTCTGGCATCTGTGTGAGATTACTAAAATCTTTTACACGAAATCATACCACTGATATATTCTCATTATTGGTCATTAAATCTGCAGCGGAAATTTCGTATTTACTCTGACCTTAGTAATAATATAGAGAGTTATGTACAGGTCTTTTGACGAGATAAATTCGTTTCGACATTTGGCAATGCAGAAGAAAATTAATTCAGCTATGTCTCTAGTTCTGCGTAACGTTTTGAATTGTAGTAATAAGGAGTTTAAAAAAATTAAAGAGGAAGGTGATTTTTCTATCCTTACATAGGCGGATCGTTCTTAAGATAGTATTAGATCAATCACTTAATTGATCGAAAACTTTTTTGGCCAATTTCTTTAAACCATTTCTCAATCTATCAAGGTTATTTATTCACTGGAAAGTTGACAAAAGTTTCTCTTTGTACAGTGTACATTGTAAAATATATACGACAATATATATTGTAATCAGTACAAGTGAAGCGAGGTTGTTTCTCATTCAGAAAGGGCTTAGCAAGAGGAGCTACTTGTTCACCCGTAGATTTATTCGTGAATAAATAAACACAACCCAACCATGAAGCGAATCGATTTCCCTTAAGTGGACACGTATAAAGAGTCATCGGCACGTCGTGAGTCTTCGCTTGGCAAGACATGCGTTGTACTACGTGGATGTCCCTACACTCGAGCGGCCCCAAGAGCATCCCTTGGGGCACTCGTGGGGAACAAAAAGGGTTTTCGTAAAAAGGACAGGTGTAAAGGTCCGCGTGTGGGAACGAGTCCGAGCTTCCGACCAATCCCATCGTACGAACATATGGAGGGCGATAAAAAGTTTTGTATTCACGCACTTGTAGCGAGAACAGCTAAGTCAGGCGTCTGCGTTGAATTAATGAGGGTTGGCCGGGGCGGAGGGGGTTGCGACCTTCACGCGGCCTTTAAGGGGGTGTGTGTGTGTGTAGAGGCGGTCGAAAAGTCGCGTCTGTCGTAGCTATTTTCGCGTTGTCCTCGTTACGCGACTCCCGGACCTTCGCGGTTGCAAAAAGACGAGGAAAAATGGGTCTGTTGTGACTGAGGCCAAACCCGGAAATGGTTCAAGAGATTCCGGCAGATAGGCTGCGATTCGCGTCAGGTCATCCTCGGTTACGTATCACTTGCCGGTGCATTCTTATAGCAACGAGTTGATTGCTCGCGGTGCGATTAAAACGGTACGATGGAAAGGAGATTTCGATCATTGCGGTGGATGGGTGCGCATAGATATGTAATGGTTACGAAGGAGTGGGTTTAATTGCTTTTCATCTTTCATTCATTCGGTGGTAATTATAGGGATATCTTTGCCCAGGTCCTCAATTAGTTTCGATCAATCTTGCAGATAGATGTCAGAACGACAAGTCGCGAATTCCTTTGAGGATGATCGCATCAAGCAGAATTTTACTTCCTCATGAGGAATCATTCCGCAAAAATACATCTTAATTGTATTCTCTATAGTTAGGCAAAATTTATTGGTGTGTATATATTTTTTAACGTTACGATCAATCTTTATGGATCTTATGTCTATCATCCAATTGATGGTAGTTGAATGATATCCTCGTAAGAGTAGAGAATAAGTATACAGTGCGATTACGTGTAGAGCATTTGAACAAAAATGCCAATCTGAATGTAAAGAAGAATGTGTAATCATTTCTTCCTCATAATGCAAGACTTTATTACCGCAAATCATGCTAGCTTATAAGAGATATTAGTATTATCCATCGAAGTACTTTGCTTTTGTTTGAGTAAACTCTCCTGGGTTCAATTCCCTTCAGAACATACGTATTTGTTAACCGATAAAAATACATCGCACGTAATTGGCTTAGGCCAGGTGCGATATGATTAAATAAAGTCACTTTAAGCCAATTTTCCTCCTCTTGAGAGGGGACCTTTAAAGGCTGGTTGTGCTTCTGTAACTTCAGCATATCTCACAGCGATAAAAGCGTGACGTTAATTCGATCTTCTTAAGGCCCTCAAGACAGCGGGAGGTTTAAGTCGAATTTACGCCCGCGAACCAAATAAAAAGCTCTTGAAGTGAAGCGAAGCGTGTCAGCGATTAGTGGAACACGATCAGGTCCCACGAGGTGCACGAGAAATTCGGGACCACCAAGGAGAGGGCGTTTCAAGTGGGGAGTGGAAAAGAGTAAAAAGGTTCGGGAATCCCCATGCATTGTTGGCTGGAAAGAGTTTTCGAAAGGGGGGCTAAAGTTCGCGAAGGGGAAGGAGAGTGGGTGGGGAGAAAAAAGTGGAGATGGGTGAAGGAAGATATAAAGGGATGGAGTGGCTTTTTTTTCATTTCATTCTTTATATTGTCTCCTATTCAAATTTGGTTCGTCTACGCTTGATTATTAAATCATCGAGAATTATTTGAGAGAATATTCAGGACATCTGTATTCTTAGGGCGCCATTAGTTTATACTTAAATCGTTATAATATATCCAATTTTAATATTTTTTTTTCTCTCTAAAGATTTAATGTAAAAGTATCAGTGTATGCTGTAGCGTGCATTTGTTGCAAAACCGCGAGTCTAGAATTCATCTAGAGCATTTTATCTTTTTCATTTTCCACGTCAATTGTGCGGAATAAAAGCTTCTGAAGTTGGAATGTGAATTATTCGCGGAATTGTAATTAAAGTTCTGACTACTTTCTCTACAAACTCATAGCTTGTACGACGGCGTTCCTTGGCTATTTAATTATCATTGTAGTCAATACTAGCTAAATTCCTTCGAGTATGAATGAGATATGTTTGCACTGGATCAATTCTCATGTTCCATAGCAACAAGATATTTAGTGAACATGCATTCAAAAATATTCAGAGTGCGGGTGTTTGAGTTATGATTTAACGAATTGAATTCATTATTATACTATATAACACCTGCTTGGATGAATGCTGATTAGTTCATTGCGCGATGATGGGAATCAACAAACTGAAGCAACGAAAGCATAAAGGATATCGGGAGATATGAGCTTTAAAGTTATAATTGTAAGCGTAGAAATAGTGGGATGCGATAATACACTTCGAAAGATGTTGAGAAAGTAGTCGATGTATTAGAACTAGAAGTGACTAAGAATGGTAGAGGGTGCAAGAAGAAGAAAATGGAGTATGGAAGGGTAAGGGCGTGCTTAGGGAGAGGGAAGCAGAGTCGCAAGTGGATCGCAGAAGTGATGGGAGGGGATGGATTTAGAGAGAGCGCAGGTCCGTCCCTCCCCCAGTCCATCCCCTCCCCCGCATCACCACACCCACTCGCGCCAACCGTTCCCCAATCTGTATCTTGCTCTCATCCGCTAATCCCTCTCGACCCCACCCTTTGACCTACACGCCCCTCTCCGTCGGTCCAGCGTCACTCTCTCTGCATCTATCCGGTTCCTTATCGGCCGTCTTTGATCCTTCCCTTATCTCACATCTATCGCCTTTATTCTTTTGTTCCATTCTCCCGAATGATTGCCTTTGTTTTCCTCGCGCATTTCGATTGCAGATAGCGGACGTCCGTTGGCCCAGGCGTTTCTTTCATTCGAAAGCACTCGTTTCACGTGTGCGTCGGTAATTTTTCTCTCCAAGGAGCTGTACACAAAGGGGAATTTGTCTCTGTGACGGGGTGTTTTATTCATTCCGCTCAGCTCTGTTTGTACGCGTTTTGTAACAAGCTAACTTTTACCGAACTCGTCTACGTAATTGGTAAATTTAATCCGATAGTGCTCACTCGTATATAATGAAAATGCAGGTCTGTGAAGAGTCATTATAGAGTGGATTGAATAAATTTCTATTGTTAGCAGTGAATTATGGTCTATCATTTCATTGCTACGTAATCCATTCAAATGTTTAACCTCTTTTCTCTCGATATTTAAGACATTTTAATTGAAATTATGGTGATATATCAGTTTTATAGAGACGTATTTAGTCTAGCTTTATACTTTTTTGTATAAATACTAACTAGGGTAAATATATCAATCGAAAAGTATCTTAGGAACACCGGTCACGTAGCAACACATCTCTTTGACATTTACTACTTCTCTCATTTGAAGAACCCGCCTAATAGGTCAAGTAGAAGGTATAATGTCCTCTCTCTTTATTTATATACATATGAAAGCTGCCGCTCTCTCCATTCGGTATAAACGTTTCATCACGTTAAGTAGCGCGCAAAGGGAGGGAAGGAGCGATTTCAGGTCTACGTTTGGTGCATAGTGCTAGATCGCGGAGTGAATCATTCCAGCCCAAGGTTAACTGCAGGGGTGATGCAGTCATGGTTCGGCTAGCACACTTTCCAAGCTCCGTACAGCTCCATAGCGGTCGCAGGAGATGCAGAAGGAATTTGCGTCTTCCCTCGATTTTGTCGTCATTACGCGTGCGTAACGTTGGATAATCGTGCTCTGCACGCGGAACCTCCACCCCCAGTATCCCTCCATAATCTCCCCCACGCATCTTCCCAGTCACGGCTCAAAAATATGCCGGATTCCTGATGAATCCCAGAAGCGTCCGGTTATGAAAGCCCTCTCGTAAAAAGGATTGAATGCATTAAGAAATCATCCCCCGTGAAAGCAGGGGTTCCTACGGACACCTGTCGCAAAGTCCCCGAGATAGGTGGTTGAATACATTAGGGCTTCCATCGTCCATATGTCAGTTTGAGACGACTCCGTGATTGTGTTCACGGTCCGCTTACGAACTTAGATTGCTCTAGTATCTTTACCTGGGATCGAAATGTGTCCGCTTTGTTAATGATTCGTGTAATTGCTCGTAAGCAGGAACCTGGCAGTACAGTTTGTTCATATTTGTACATGTGGATCAAGGATATCTTCACTTCGTTTGGTAATTACACATTTATTTACGTTCAATGGAAGAGTTTTAGTTCTATATACGTAATTTAATATATTAATTGCTTAGACTTGAATATCCTACTGTTATATGTGAAAGAATTAGAACCAAATAATTGTTACAACCACTTCCCCTCTCCCTGGAGCTTACAAAAGCTAGGAGAAGAGAATGAGGTTAACTGGAAAAGGTGTAGTTGAGGTGAATCACCCTTACACTCTTCATCATACATATGAGTGTTGCAGAGTTTCGTGTTTTAGGCATGAGTTCGATACTGCATCTGTAAACGTCTTCGAAAGTTACGGTGTACACATGACAATCAAGTGCATACTTTTCTTATCGGGGTTGATTATCTCGGCTAAGCAACACGTTGTTTCATTACTAGGGTAAATAAAATACATTTCTAAGAATCTATAAATGTCCAGCTGCAACTGGTATATCTCTTTTAAAATCTTAATTGAAGTTTCTATGTACCTATGATTGGATTCTTTGATATATTTTCTAGAAATCGTGAACAAGGTCATAACATCAATGGCTATGGATTGATGGTATAAAAATATTACTTTTTCTAGTGATGTTTAATAGAAGGTGTAGACTAATTGATTGAATTTGATATTTTCAGACGATATGAGTATTGAAATCATTTCAATTTTAATGAAGGGAATCATAAGAAACCCGAACAGTATGTGTGCGATTACTCGGTCATTAATATGAATGTACGAAGGGGTTCCCAAATATTCTCCGCGAAGTGATTAATGCGGATTAATTCGTTCCACCAATCTCAGAAGGGAAAAAAAAAGAGAATCTGAGCGCGAAACAGCTGCGGGTGAGAATTGGGAAGCGTCCGCTCGCGTGTATTTAAGAATCGGTTTAGGCCGCGTTAATATCTTGATCACGGCCGGCAGATTGGAAGCACGAATGCTTCCGCGGACGGGAAAACATAGTCCCTCGAATTCCCATGCATTTTCCCCCTTCCATCACGCTTCCTCCCCCACCTCCCCTCACGCCCCCCCTCTGCCAAAAGCCCTCGTGGAATGGAAAAAAATACGAGCGGGAGTTCATTGTTTCGTGTCTCCGCGCCACGGTCTCGCGGGCAACGGAGATCCGTCGCTGAGATCGGCGGATGTGCGCCCGCCGCCGGCCAACATGGAAAGGGGCGTTTTGGGCTAGGATGAAGCCGCTGCGGTCGGAAAGAAAGATGATTAACGCGTACACGCTGTAGAAGGATACTAACAGTTTCTTACATCAGTCCCAGGGTTATACTTCTGCCGAATATGTTGTTATTCTTTACAGCTACTAGTAGTAAGCTGTCTATTGGTTATAGTTTATTGCAAACAATACTGTACATACGTATCTGTAGCGCTGTTTTGGAAAATGATTTAAGGGAAAAAATACTTCAATACGAGTTAATTTATATGTCGTTTAGTGATAATGTTCGATCGTGCGTATCACGTGATTAGTTTTACTTACTGTGTGAGGGGTGAGGGAAATTTTACGAAGTTCTTTCTTTCCCGATGTCTTCTAAAATATAATACGTTAAAACGTTTTATTCTTCACGAATCAACACGGAAATAGAAGTTATCAATTCCGATAAGAGATATAGTGCGATAAATTTTTATTTTTTAAGATAATCTATCAGACAGTCATCCTATGATATCAGGGCTTATTGACAAAAACCGTAGTGGATAAAAGTATGTTATCTCCAAGTACATCCTTTTGTTTCAAGTAAGCTTTAAGTCAATAAATTAGATATAATTAGAAATGTCTATATTATTCAATAATTTATAATTCTTCGCATGAGATTTTCTTTCATCATAACTCTAAAATGTGTACCATCGTTTAAATAAAGTGCCAAAATATATTCGAAATTCTTCCAAATTAAAGTTGAATGTATTTTAGTGAAAGCTATTTTTTATTGGCCAAATTATATCCTTATTTATATAGAGGGCATTTGGATAGTACGTTGACGATAGTTATGATTGGCGATTGTTTAACACAGAGGTTTATTGGAAGAACAAACACATATCTCCATTGTGCTAGTAACTCACTTCCAGAATAATCTAGATAGTATTATTTCATGGCATTTGGAAAATATTTTGATTCTGGAGGGTTTGAATCAAGAATGGAAAATTACGTTTACCGTCCTCCTGATTCTTATAAAATAATTCGAATTTTTAATGTCAACTTGCCATTGATTACCTTGAAGAAAAATAATATTGGTTGATTTTCCATCAAAAAGTTCTTCACAGATTCCGTACTGAAGCTATAAATTCGTCTTTCAAAAGTCTTCGGTGGCTCGTAGAATCTCGTTCGTATAGTAAAGGGCTTACATTAGAATGTGGGTTCGTGTTCGAACGCTCTTATTTCACCCCAAGACCTCTACTTCTTCTACCAGAATAGAAGTCGGAAGACAAAATGTATTGTTCGCTACAAGAAGTTGGTAATGCGCTCGATGGCCATGTTTATTACTCAGTGCGCGCCGTTGGCGTCTTGTAGCGAAAGGGGAGTGGCAACGGATGGGGTTGCCGAGGGAACGGAAAACTTGTTCCGCGTTGGCCGTCTTCACTTTCCTCGCATCCTTGCACTCCCCTCGTCTGCATTATCGTTACTCTTTCCTCCACTCTGCTTCGTCGTCTTCTCAATATAAACCCATTCATTTTCATACTGCTATTCGTTTCTGCGACACCATCATTCATATTATGATTTTCCAGAAGGGGTTTATACTTTTCATTTTATAAATGTAAAAAGTTACTACTTAAGATTTGCTATATTGATTTTTCATGCGATAGAAACGTAATAAAGATATCATGAAGTTTCTTCTTTTTTTAGTAAGCCCACTCAAGATAAAAGACGCTGTTTAAGTGAACTGATAATTTCATATCATTCCGTAGCTATATCTTTCACTTATTGTGAACATTCCTAATATTCTTCAATCTCTAGATCATAATTCGCTGTTTTCAATACACCTGATGTTATATCTTCTTTTTTCTTAAGATTTACCACACTGTTATTCCACCTGTTCTCTCGGACACCCTCAAAAAAGTATTTTGTGAGCCTTCCAAAGGCGTAGAACTTTCACCAAGTTTTTTCGTTGCTTTTCACCCGACGGACTTAATACGTCCTAAGTTCGAGTGACGTGAGTCTCTTCGCTAATTAACTTTGCAAGTCACCTGTTAGTTGGGTGGCCAGCGGAAATAATCCGTTGCAGCCTCGCTGGCCACTTCTCCATAAGGGAGGAGGCACCCATTAAAGAATTCTCACTCAGGCAAAAGAAACAGGTGCTTGGACGGTGCTTATTGTGGCGATAAAAATTTTAAATCGACTCATTTAAAAGAACCGGCGGCGATACGGAAAATCACGGTCTGCGAAGCTCTGAGTTCAATAACTCACTATATCCGTGGAAGATGCGTGGAAGGGTGAGAGTTTGATTCAAAGAATTCCCTAAGCGACCGATCATGTACTGTTCATTCAGTCTGTGTTGTTACTTGCTACATGGTCTTGGTAGTTATTTGCTAATTGGTACTTCATAACTAGTTATCAACAATGCGTTTCAAGTTTGTTGCTTTTAACGAGAATAAATCCTAATTCATCACGCGTAGACATTTAAAATTTAATATAATTTTAATTTCTGCGTACTTAAGCTTGTCGAATTGGGATTTAATTTAAATCATATAATTTAGCATAAAATGTTTTCTAATTCTTATATCAGCGCGTACTGTATCATTTATTTTAGTTGACTAAAGTTCATATCCGGATTCAGTATTTTTTCTTGTACTGCAACTTCGCTTTTAAATGGAATACTTTTCACTTGTATGTCTTATTCGATTCGCATTTTATTGATTCCAATAGCCTTTCTATTTCTAAAGTTTGAACATGGATGTAGGTTATGATTATGTAACTTATATATATTATCATAATAGCATTTCTTTTGATGATTTTATGAGACCATTTTGCACGAGGATGTTGATAGTCCCGATTGTCTTAGCTGGTGTCAGCACGCTAATATAAATTAATGCTTATCGAGCATAGGTCATATATTTTACTTTGTTAGACCTCTCGATCGCTTCAGAGAGAAAGCACTAACTCCAAACTCAGGAACAGAATACGAGAAGGCGAGTGGAAATGCATTTCTTAACAACGTAAACATTGACAAAGTACTCGTCACCCCAGCGGTGTTCTTTCCTCCGAAGGTGTTGTGGTAAGGCCGTAGTTCTATCAGCCTTAGCATGGTAGCGATGAAATGGAGTTATATCTTATCTGTTTAAGGTGAGCGAAACGTTGGCGTAGCGTTGCGTGTCAGGAAGCGTAGAAAAGCGCGCTTGTAATTTACTCTTCTTATCACCAATTTTTTTTACTTTTCTCGCTTCACGAAATTTACTTCTCGGTCTATAACTTCGTTTCTATGGAAGCAGTATCTTACTCTTTCTACTCTATTCCTATTTTATCGTCTAAAGGACGTCTATCGTGTATAGGAGTCCAGTTTTTCTGGTTTTGAAGGAGGAAAGCAAACTCGTAGACTTTATTTGTCTTTAAGATAGTTTAGACAAGACTGAATTTGCTAGGTTTCGTAAAAAACAGCTGAAATTATGAGAGGTTAACTTCGGAGGGAAGTATGAATTTAGCACAATTTATTCGGTTAACATCGAGAGAATAAACGATAATTATTTGTCTCTTATCTGAGATTAACTTTTAAGTATGAGTCCTATTGGATTTTTGGATTGATACCTTCACGACAGACACACTCCGTATTTATGGAAAATCAATTTAAATTCCTCCATGGACCATCACTAAGACAGGTGCACTGTGTAAGTTTGTGCAAATGCCGGAGACGTAATTTTTCGACAGAAACTCGTTAATTATCGCGAAAATGCTCAAAATTCGCCATTTAATTACGAGAAATTCCCATCTGGCTGCAAAAGACAGTGGAGGAACAAAGAACATCCCCTCCTAAGGAAGACGGGGAAGGAGGAGGAAAAAACTAAAGCACCGAAGGCTTTTAACGCTTTCTGAATAGTTCTCGAGGCGGTAAAATGCTCGCTCTGGAAGGCAGCTAAATCGCGGCACCGTTACGTCGTTCGCCCAATCAAAGCCGCTGTTTAATTCCTTACGAGCCTTGGCTCACTTCATAGAATCTCGCGCAGTCTATGGTTAAAAGGAATTGCAACATTTCAACGTCCTTCTAGATCGACGCATTTCTCTGGATTCTTTTTTCCCTTTCGGAATCTAACGTACATTCAGTCTTATCGCGTTCTCGATAGCGCTTGACTCATTTAGCACTCAAGAGTGGATATTTTTGCATAGCCTTTAATATACTATTTCTTGTGATAAGCAGTTGTTTCATATTTAAATGTACTGCTACTAAAATGCATGCTTGCATACTTCATACGAATTCGCACGTTTTTTATCATTCTTGATTGCCTTACGGAACGAGGATCTGAAAAAAGATAGTTAGTGTGTAGTGAAGTCACGGTGCATGCACCCCCTGCCACACACCTAAGGTGGCTCGGTACCGCAGGGTATCTACATAGACATATCGGTGAAATTGAATTTAAATTTTTCTACAAAATTCTCGCAAGCAAGTTAGTTAAGTTTAATTGTTGTATCCGTACACTTTCACAGCTGTCTCTCTCTAAGAGAACTTGCATAGTTTGATCCAATCGCTTTAGAATTTGTAATATAAAAATATCTATTCCAACATCCAATTGATACAATGCCTACAGTGTCCTCTGTAATCGAATACGCCTTTAAGCTAATTTATGTTGCTCTTGAGACTTAGTTAGCTTTATATTAAATAAAATAAACAATATTATCGCTGAATAGTGTCTTGCTTTCATTTTTTACGCCTGAATGAATATGATTTCATTCATTTTTAATGATTTTCTACCAACAAACGACTTATTTCAATAGCATTTCTCGTTTTTAAGATTGCGAAAACGTTACATATCTAGTCGTTAAGTTCTATACAGTCCGCTCAACTTTAAATTATTATGCATAGGTAAACAATGAGTCATACTCTCATTCCATTATAAAACCAAATTATGCTATTCATATTCTGATCGATATCCATCGGAATTTTATTACCGATTGAAATATTGCCTTAGATCCCCTCATGGGACAGCTTTAATCGAATGCCGTAGGCTGAAAAAACAGTGAGCGAGTGAAGCTAAACGGCTGTACTTATAACAGCGATAACCTTAACAAATCCCCTAGTAGTACACTATACTAATAATCTAGCAGTACTTAGCGGTATAAGCGATTTGGACGTTCGTTCTAGACCAGCACATTGTGCTACATTTTTACCATTTCGTGACATTCAAATGCAAATTAATCGATCTTTTATTCATAGGCTCAACATCAACCGAAGGTATGGTTTGGATGATTGATTTGTGCTAAACTACCTTTCTATTATTTTATAGCTATATCAACGTTGAAAATATTTACGTAGTTGTTGATTAGAATTCGTGCATGATCGAGCAGAACGATGGTGTTTGGAAATGATTTTTTTTATGTTCAAGGTTTTTAGCGCAAGGGAGGAATTTCAAAATCGTAGGAAGGGAAAATGATGTATATAAATCAAATTGAATCGAACGAAGACAAGGAATTATGTATTTGTTAGGGATGATTAGAATTCTTGACTAGTCACTTTGAGTATATCGTAGGAAAAGAATGATGTTGAAATAATATGATATATTATTATGTCATATCTAAATACCTAGAGTTGGCTTGAGTCAATGGAAATAATGAAACATTGGAAAATTGGGGAAAACATGACAGATAAGGTGACGTAATTTATGAACAACTAAAAGAGTATATGTGAAGATATATCCGAATTATGACGAAAATTTATACCAATAAGCTCCTGCACATTAGATTATATTTAAACAATTTTATAAACTCGTTATACATTTATCTCCCTACATCTTCATTTCATTTTACTCGCTACATTTTATAAAATGTATTTATAAATTTATCGATATCTATTTTCAAAGTATAATATAAATTGTTCCACTATTACAGGTTTGTTTATGATAACAATGGTTGCTATATATTTTCAGCAAATACATTACATAATGAGAGCACCAAGTCGTAGTTCTATTGATATGGAGTTCATTTGTTTTAGGTCGATTCCATACTATAGTTACGGCAAAATTTACGTCTTCATTTGTTTCGGAGCTTGCTTTGTTCCAAGGACCGTAACTTGAGTATTAATTCGGATTTCCTTTCCAATAAAAAAGACAGATACAGTCATTCATCCAAGAGTTTTCTCACTCATAGTTGGGAGGAAGAAATGCAGGTGTCCTGTGAACGGCCAAAGTACCGGTGGATATAATTTACCCCGCGATGCTCTCGGGAGGAAAGAAAATTACGAGTTATTACTGTGGCATAAGCCGTGTACTTTCCTCTCACGCCCTCCCCGACAAGGTGCCCATTTATCTTACACTACTGTCTCTCTCCGTTTTCCGCACCATCTTCGCCGTATTTCTTCCTTCTAACCTCTGGTTTTGCATCGCTCAAATGCGCACCAATCCCTTAATAATAATTTATTAAACTCAAACAGGTTGCCCCAGATACAAGAGTCGTAATAGATAACAGAAATAACGTATAGAAAAGTTGAAAAGAATGTAACGACGTAAAATGACTAAAGTAAAGAGAATTGGTAAACTTCTTCGCAATTTTTTGTCGACCGGTTTCCCTTAAGTCATTAGGTGTCCTGATCATATTAGACTTTATTTATTTTCTTCATTTATTTCATTTTTATTTACTTTTTAGTCCAATAAGGGTTTTCACGAAGTGATGCTTTACTATATTCTGTTTATTAGCAATATTAAAAATCTTAAGAGAAATACAGGTACCGAAATACAAGAAGGTACATTATTCATTAGACTGATAACGTTTCAATTAGGTCGATAGCATGTGTTGTACCAGGTATCGAGCTAAAATCTACAAACTCTCTGGAAAAAGAGCACCAAGGAACTAATGATCCAGCTCCCGCGGTAATTCAAAGGGGAAAGCGAGCCAAAGCTCCCAGCAGTTTAGACAATTTAGTTTAATGAGCGCTCCGTGGGCGATCGAACATCCGAAGGGGATATTTTTTCGGCTTAATTTATGCAGCAATTTGCTCTCGGATGCGTGTGGGTGAGCTCGCTTTCCCGTCTTTTTTTTTCCCTGGAATTCCTCCACCGCCGCCAACGGATGTCAACCGATTCAATTTGCACTCACTTCAATTTCGGCCGAACGTCCCGCAGAGCAAACAGGTTGTCTTCTGTTCTCGGCCTCTAAAAGGTATTCTGTATCCTCACACAAAGGGTCGTTTAAAAATGCCATCCCTCTCTTTGTCCCTCGCGAACGGCATATCTTTTCGTAACGGTATCTTTAGCAGATTCTGACGGCTCCGGAGGGATGCAGCGGCCTCTCTAAATCCTCTCACTCATCGTGGCGGAGTTATTCCGCGTGGCTGATTAAGAACCAGCCGAATCTTATCCAATCTAAGATCTTTTCCCTTCGGGTACGTGATGTATCTCGACGAGTTTATCGTCTCTTTTTTGGTCAACGGTTCTTTTTTGGACTTCATGAAGGTAGTTTTTTATGCCCAGGATGTTCCTCATTCGCAAAACATGGTTGCTTTTAAATGTTCGTATTTATACTGAGGTTAAATAATAAATACAACATATTGGGACTGATTGGTTTGTTTGTCTTAAATGTGCCGATACGTAATTTGTGGAAAAGGTCAAATTATTCTTCGTTGACAGATGTTTATTCTTCTATGTTCTATACTATTCTTTTTCTCATAGACCCTCTGGTCCCAAGTAGTCCTTGTTTTATGGATTAGGTATCATTTATGTATCTCTCCATCTTCTGATTCTTTCATTTCTTTTATCGGTCCTCATCCCGCGTCCACCTTTCTTTTCATCAAAACCCCACGCAGATAAGATCCGTTCTACACTTCGCTGTAAGATGAAGTTTGAAATCGTAGCCGTAAGTGGGACCTGTGAAAGGGAGGCTGCAAGACGGGGTGGTTTGGTTAAGAGGCGGGGATTCATTTCCCTTCAAGCTACTTGCGGCTTTTTCAGCGGAATTTAACGGTATCCGTTCGCACTTCCTGAAAAATGAACGCTTACTTTTTTACCACTGTTAAAGTAGTGATTGCAAAATTACCAGGAATATATGTTCATTACGTCAGATAGTGAGAATAATGAAAAATTCTAAATTTAGGTTTACTTACCACCTCGATAAGTACTGGGAAAACAATAAAAGATAATTAAGTAGTGATATTAAGTTAGTTAAGATTTAAATCCTGACTGCGAAATACCTGTGTTTTTAAAGTGGGATGAGAGGCTGGAATAATGGTATATAGATGGGATGTTTAGGATAAAAAAACGATGTGTTTAAACATGTTGGTCAAAAAGAAACTATTTAAAGTAATAATACTAATTCTTGCTGTTTCTAGTGAAGGAAATGTTTTTCTTAAACTAATGAATGAGGTATAGCTTTATGACTTTGGGGAAGATGCAAACTCAAGATACTATACCTAATCGAAATACATTTCGTTCGGTCGCCAAAATACTTTATTACGGGTCCGTAACAGTAGTTCCCGTAAAATGTTGTTGCTAAAACGCTTCGATGTGGAAGCAGCCTGTCAAGTTCGTCTTTTTAGCTTAAAGAGACTGTCTAGTAGACTATTTTATGCAACGGAATGTTTCTTGCCGCTTCGCGAAGGAAAATAGTTGCCCATTGAGGGATATTAGTTGAATGCGGTAGAAGAGCCGAGTGGAGAAGGCGGAAGAGTGGAGGGAAGGAGATGGAATGCTGCCGCTCCACCGCAGACCACCGCCGGAGACCCTTTCCGATGATCTCGGACGTCTGAGAGACGAAGGACTTGTCCATCCGTCTTCGTCCCTTACTCTAATTCCGTTTCTCACCTTTTTTGTCCACCACCTACGGCCTTCCAAGCAAGGGGATGTTATTTTATGCAATCACTCAAACGCGCCTCCCTTTCTGCAAAGAAAGCAAAACTGCAGCCACTTTCTCGCCGGGTTTACCGTTCCTCCTCAACCTGTCCGTTTGCGAAGTGCTTCCTGCAATGGAAGGCGGTTCGTTGCCCTCGCGGTTGTTTGGAGTTCGGTTTCCCCAAAGAGATATTTTCAAAGTGCTCTCTCTCTCTCTCGTGTGAGAATATGTTCCGTGAAAGGAGCATCCGTGGAATGCTGTTTTAAAAGGGACCGCGTTTTAGCGTCACTAAAAAGGGCTAAGAAATTTGTAGATTAGAATTCGTTTGCTGGTTTGATGACGCAATGTTTACGCTACATTAAGTTTTGGTGGAATGGAATTTAGCTACTGATTTCAAAGGGGCAACGTAGATATCTTTTGTACCTCTTTGATTGCCATAACCATGTCCAAATAGCGTGAATTATATATTTTGTCTTTTTACTATTCGAGGGATTTGAGAAGAATGTCATCACGTCATTTTCCGTTTAAGCATCTTTTTCTTCTACCAACACTTCGGTAAAGAAACAAACTTCAGTTTGTGTTCATCATGAAGATATTTTTAAAGATTCGTCAACCGTTCTACATTTATTTAAAGATTTTTTTTAGAGTTTTCATTCACAATATTCTGCTTTTAAACAATCGTGTGCCGTTTTCTCCAAGGGTCTCGTCCGGGTCTTTTTTTCAAAAATCATTCCACTCCTTCCTGAGTTAGTTCACAGCAGGTGCGTGCGCTCATGTCTGCATTATAATCGCCATGTCGGCAGTAATGCGTTTCCTCGGTCGGTCGTGTATGCTCACGAGTCTTATTTGACAGCGGAGAGCATTACTTCAAGCCGACTTTCTTTTCAACGGGTTGAAACTGGTATGGGGTGGAATTTTCACCGCTCTGGTTCCTTCTCGAATGAGGGCGGACTGGTAGATTTTTCCAGAATGACATTTATAGCTTAATTGAAATACCAAGGAGGGAGTATGTTTCTAAAGTATCCGACGAAATGGTATCCAAGCCGACGTAGGCCATGAAAATATTCTGCCCGCTTTCTTTTCTTGCTTTAAATACGTATATGATACTAAAAGTTTGTGCCCTCAGGATTCAGTTGGTGCAAATCCCATTTTAAAATCTACTTTGATGCTTGCTTTTAAGATGATTTATGTTTTCTCCTAAGGTATTTCTACCTTTCTTGGTACAGTTTCTTCATTATTTTGTAGTTCTTTGGTTCATGATAGTGAAAATTTAAAATATGCATTGCGTTCTTACGAAATATCGTTACGAAAGAATTTGGAAGAGAGAAAAAATACGCAAGCCTTGTTGTTATTAACTATGACTGATTTTATTCTAAATATTATGACGTTAATGTAACCCTATATATTTTCTCCATCTCATAAGTGTAGTTTTTGGTTCCAAAGTGATAAAGACTCGGGCATAATTATGTAACCGTGCTCCTGTTATTGATTTGGAATTTTATCTGCTATAATACTTACGTAACCTTCTTGCTAGTTTTGTCGTACTTAGAAACAGTGCCATTTGACCTGTTATGTGAATATAATTTCCTCGTCAGCAGCGAACACAGGATCAGCAGGCATAATTGCCGGGACTCGGAAGCGCGAAAATTAAATTTCCAGGAGGCGTAAAAAATTGCCCAAGTCCTTGCGCTCGAATAAGTTTTCAATGAGTCGTACAAAGCCTTCAATCAAAATGCTTCGGAGGCCGTAGAGCTAATTTCAACTCGTTCGGTACCGTTAACTCAATTTCTTTTTCCTTCGCTGAATGAGAAAACTGCCTTCGGTAGATCACCCAGACTGGAAAGTGCTCCTCGTCCCACCTGTTTCTTTCTACTCGCACGCGTGCAATAAACCCATGGGAAGGGGGCGGTTTTTCACCCCGCGACTTCCCTTTCTCCCTCGTTTCCAGATCTTTCCGCCTTTGGCTCTTTCACCACCATCTACTCCCTCTCTCATGGTATCCATGGCTACTTCGACGTCTCTACCTATCCTATACATCGCTTTTTTCCTGTCCTTTGCATTCTCATCGTTTTTCTCCACATCTGTCCTATAAGGTGTATTCATAAACAATGTTTAGAGACTAACAGAAACAAAGCTTAGATGGAAATTGCGTCATTCTTTTGGAATTTCAGTACATTTTTCCTGTTCTTGTAGCTTCCTGATAGCTTCTGCAAAGCCATTCGGCAGGTCGATGCACAATAAGTATACGTTATATGTGGTTTAGCGCTTGCGGGTGTAGAAGAAATCAAATCAAACAAAACAAGGGAAAACCCTTGTAATAGCAGTCTCAATTTGCCTGTTTATATTCTTTTCAGATCGTCTACTCTTCCACCGCAGCGTTGATACGTTGCGCAAGTGCTACGTGCTTTCGTAGTTTCACTTTTTGATAGCTATTCCCTCTTTTACCGTTCGTTTATGGAACTGGTCGAATAGTGTTTTTCAATTTGGAGTAATAATTTAAGTGTGACATTTATCCATTCACATTCAGATTGGAATTAGGATGAATGTGTACCTAATTTTTCACGTGTTTTATTGGTGAGCACTTATCTAATGAACTGTTCAGTTAAGCATGTTGTTAATTTATAAACTGAAGCAAATTGGCTTTTTGCGTGCTAAATGATTGACTACTTTACTACATTCCATTTCAATTTGTTCCATTTTTTATTACAACAGTATTTTTTAGATGTTTTGCCTCAATTAAACAGGGTTTTAAGTATAGTTCGATATCATTCTTGATCACAAACCTTTTTCCTTAATAGTTTTTGGTGTACATATATTTTTTTATAGTGACTAAAATATTTTGAATGATTATCTGGAAATTACCTTTATCTTTGTAATCTTCGATATTCCATTTGCGATGAATGCAACGAATGTATTTTTATTCCTTCTCTCAAGGTAAATTGATTCCGTTGACTATTATCCTTGCCACGGTGATCTATGATCAACGATTAACCCTTTCTCTTTCTATTTCTTTGAATTCCTTGCCTATCGGCCGCTTTGAAAAATATTGCCTCTTATAAAACGAAAGGGAATATGGAAGAAATAAATTCTTTCGTATCAGCTGACTCAATTGAATTTATAACCTGTCCGTATGTTGCGAAGATAAAAATTCAGCTTAAATTCTTCCGCAATGACATCGTAGTAGTAATTGCGTAATATATGTCTCTGTACTCTCAAAAACACTTTTCATTCGCTCGGAAAAGAATGAAAAAAGGACATAAGACAGTACCTAATTGGACGTCTCATTAAAAAGACGAATCTTGTTGAATACGAAAGGATAATGCGTTGGAAAAAAGTTGCTCAGACGAGTGTAAAATGCGTTTATTAATGTCCCCGGAGTACGGTCTTCACTGGAAAGATACCTGAAACGGGTCTCGTAACGTATTACACCTCCGTACTTTACTTGCACCTGCTCGTTGTTCATCAGCTGCACGATCCGCGTCCACTTGAAGATGACATTCCGCTGTTGAGATGCGCTGACCCACAGAGACACGCCCCTTCGGCATCGCAACCTCTTCTGGTCCCATTGTAAACTGCTTTGACCTTTTGTGATACTCGCTTGCATAGGCTCAGGATACTTCCTTAAATGGAGGGAGTGATGTGAGATAAACGGAAACTTTAAGGTCAATCATTCTTATGAAACGGTTTAGCCATTACGAGGTGACAAGTTCAGAGTGAGTAGATTCTCGAATATCTTCATAATATCAAATACTAATAATGAACAATGCAATTTTGGTATCTTCTGACGATCAGATATTCGAACTATTAAAGTAGAAAGTGTTTCTGCATTTATATTCATTTTATTGGACAGTTATTTTTTTCTTTTTGCTAATTTTCTGACTGAAATAATTATATTCACGGTAAAACTATGAAAATATTGTATCGTTCAGTTCAGTATTTCATGGAAAATATATTATGAACAATGATGATCAATACAAAACAGATATTCATGATAGGAATACACATTTAATAACTGAACTGTTGATAAAATTGCTACGTAATTTGATAATATTCTAATTATATTTTCTCTTTATGCTCGAATAAATGATCGGATGAAAAACATTTGAACCTCTAACGAAACCCATCATCGCTATTCTATAGCGCGGGAAAAAAACAGCAACTTCGATACATTTCAAAAGGTTTAGAATCACGATGAATTGAAACATCAACGCGATAGGATATACGAGTAGGCAGACATTTTCGGCGGATCGTAAAATAGCGAAATAACTAACTGCTCGGGCAGCAGCGAACGCGGCCCTCCCAAAGTGAAAAATTGGACATCGGACAGTCGTTGGCGAGGAATGTATCCTTCATGTCGCGGACTTTGTTAAAGTTATCTTCTCTTCATTCCTTTCATCCCTTTTCGGCGAAGCATCCCTCTCCAACCGCAATCGGTCACGACTTAGCCCTATTCTTTCTCTTCTCCACTCCTTAATAAGTCTTTCTCCGCCCTCTATCCTGTTCCGGGCCCCTTCTCCTTCCCCTTCCAGAGGCCCCCCGAAGGCTGCATCGAGTCCTCCGTGGGTTCAACGCCCCCTGAGCTCATCTCCCCCTTCTTCTTAGCTTCCTCATCGCCTCCGCATACAACTTTTTATCTCCAGCCTCTCTCTCATCTCCAGTCATTCATTCCTAGAGGATGCTCGAATAGTTTTAGATGTGTAGATTCCTCCTATATTCCTCCATTAGAGTTTCCGTATCCAATACAGTTTGTCCCATCATTACTCTTCACTCGTTACTCTGCATTGATTTATCTATGTGCATCCGAAGTGTTGTCTTTCGGTTGTGAATTGGGAGTCTATTCTCAATTCTATCTTACACTCTCCGGTTCCCAAAGCGTCTCTCCTTATACAGCAGAAGTATTAAATATTAAAGCTCATTAAGTAAACCTTTATGCTCTCTAAGAAACGTATTTTGGCGTATTATTATTATTAGGTCTTATTATTAGATAGATGAATAGAATACTTCTACAAGAATGTAACTGAAACCGGATTTTTTTATATTTAAGTCCTTACTAAAGTATATTCTTAGCTGTATTTTTTCACAACTATTACTTCATCGTCATGAACCCATATGTCGTTCATTTCTCTGAGTTTACCGTTAATAATCGAAACCTTTGTATGCATGTAGACCAGTCTGAAAGAGCATTCTCCATTCAGCCGTTGAAGTCTCCCAAACTTTTTGCTTTATATCGTTTTTCCTCTTTGCCTTTATATGTTCCGTCTTTTCCATTAGAAATTACGGCACGCGCCAACAAGTCTGTTACTTTTTCAGCACACGTTTCTTTCGTGAATTTCATCCACTAAGAAGGGAACATTTTCCGTTCAATTTTTTTAAGTTCGCAATTTCTAAACAAACAATGGTCTCCCGTCGTAGAAATTTTGAAATTTTTACACGTACATTATTGCTGAGAGAAAAGCCGAATGATGCATTTTATAGATGTTTGGTTTTGTTTTTTTTTAGTTTTGAAAATGCACCGTATGTTTTGAAATTACTCTTAATTTTGGGTTAGGTTGGCTCTTGCGCGCACACAGGGGAAATTAAAATATGTTAAGCTATCGTTTAAGCGTTGTTTACTGGTACAGAAATACAAACGCTGGAACAGGTGTATCGGTAAATTTAATATCAAGCCTACGATCACCCATCACATCCTGTCCCAAGTTGATTCCTTCCGCGGTCCAATTTACAGCCTCCGATTTCGTATCCCCAGTCATCAAAGGGATAGGAAGCACTCTACCTTTGCGGAAGCGATTTGCGGCCAACCTCAAAAATGGTCTCCCCCCTTTCACACGAGCATCATCTAGCGTAATTGCGAGAGGGCTCTCCCTCCGCAGTCACGTATCGCGGGAAGGGCGCTGGAATGTACGGGTGCAGAGACAGATGACGCTACCCCAGAGATGTTTTTGTTTATATACAACCGCGAACGCTTCGTCATGTTTCCAAGATTCCTCGGGCATCTTTCTTCCCTAGTCCTTTGTCCGCGTAAAAAAAGGCCATCTTCCCACGTGAGGTTTTTATTGCACCTGCTTCGTTGGGGTGTCCACCGGAATGCTGTCAAGACCCTCCCGCTTAAGCCCACGTATCCCAAAGGCTTTCCTTTCTCTTTTCCTCGCCCACTTCGCGATGCTCTTTTGTCATTGAAATTTGATTGCTCGCGAGCCAATCGAGAGGTATCACGAAGGATGTGCTTTTTTGATTCACGTCACTGTAGGTGAAAGGAAAGTGGATGTGTTTCTGCTGTGCATCTTGGTACATCTGGTACTTGTGACAAAGATTGTTTTCGTCCAAATATTTATACTTATAAATAAAATAAAATCTTTATAATATGTAAAATGCCTTATAAAATCGGACAAATTTGGTTCATCATTTTGCTGCAATTTTATTCCTTCTCTTCATTTAGAAGAGTGGAAATGGATGAAGAATGATACCTATTTCTTGTTAAAATTCAAGTTATGCTACGAGAATTCATGACTTCAGTGCGTTTTACAATAATATTTCGTATCAGCTGTGTTCTCTAGAGATAAGGTGGAAATTGGCCGCATATTTTGCTACTTGAAATAATATATTTATGAAATTGTGCTTAAGATAGGGTAGGAATTATAAAACTTACTTGAAGAGCAGAATTATATATAAAAATGATTTTTCCGATTTCAATTTTTAAATCTATTGGAAAGAAGCGTATCAATATTTCTTTCCTCCTCTTTATAAACGCATTTTTAATTTATTTTTATTTTATTCGATATATTCTCCAACGAATCATCTTCAGGGGTATCTGGCACGGCTCTTCATTGCAAAAGCAAACTCTCTCTATCTTAAAATAGCCCCAATAAATATCTTCTACCATCCCAACGGTGAGCCAAGTATGGATGAAGTTATTAGATACACATTCACATTCCAATTAGAGTTTTTAATAAATGCATTAGATTTAATACACGTGAATATATTATACATCTCTCTCTGCCTCTCGAATCCGGTTCTCCTTGAATAACGCTTGGATTGGTCCCAACAAAACTTCGTTGCCGAATGTCTCGAGTGGGAAAAAGCTATTCCATACCGCAGTAAATCAAAAAACAAAAATATTACCGAATCGGTTTTAATGCTTTTAGATTTCTCTTTTATAACATCGCGTCGACCAATGGCTGCGTTTGGTTGGAAGATAGTCAAACGAGACTTGTGAGTACCGAAATAAAAGATGGAGCGATTTCAAGTCGTAAAAAGTGCAGTCGCCAACCTCAACTTGGCCCAGGTGCCGACATGCTGCCTTCAGCGGCAGGGTTTTTCTGCTATTTAACAATCCCTGAATGTTTGATGGCCACAGACGACAACATGTGTGCCGTCGTTAAAGTGGACAAACGCCTCAATCCGGGTTTTTTACGAGGCTTCATAAGTGAACTGTTAAAAAGATTCCACCGACTTGACCAACAGAATTTTATTGCACCAGACTGGTTGGAAAATTTGATCGAAGGAGTCAATTTTCTCTTTCTGAGGGTTTTTTATTTTGTGTTATACTCCATGTATAGTAACGCGTAATTAATGTGCATCGTTTATTTGTAAATAATTGCGATACATTTCGCTGAATTATGGTATTTTACGTAGCATTTTAAATTTCAAAATTATCCTTTTTGCACATGATCATTCTTGCTCTGAATTCAATTTAATTCTACAGGATAATATCGCATAAAATTTCTTATAGTACTCATTTAATCCCCTCCTCAAATTAATGGTTGTAATAATTTTATCCCATGAATATCCCCTTGCTGTTAGTCATATGTAAGAATGAAAATTTATTAACAGCTATACTTGTGCCATTTTTATGGTTTTCTGTTCGTGAATGGTATATATGTTCAGCGAATAGACTCCAGGATAGATTCCCAGGGTTAGGTTATGCGAGAAACATTGCATTCTTCCTATTACTTGTCTGGCATTTTCATAACTTCCATTATTAATGCATATTCTTGTATGCGTTCCATTATTACTCCATGTAATTAACCGATATATCCTCTTCATTTCAGTTCGACGCCGAAGCGCGGATGATCCTGGGCAACGACGCCCTGCCTCCAATCCGGCCACAGTACAACTCTACTCACGACGACGGCGTGCACTCGAACGGAATCGACGCCGGCACCGCCGTGGCCGTGGTGGATGGCGAAAAGGTGCCCTCCAACGGGATGGTGTTTGTGACCGACGGACAGCTTCCCCTGAGGCAGTGCCTCCACCCCGAAGTATCTTCCAAGTGCATCGAACTCCCTTCCTATTACGACTCATTCTTCGACCTAAGGAAGGAATTCGCTGCCTTCTACCACCATTCCGCGGACGAGATCACCTCCATCAGGGACATGATAGACTGTATCCTTTTCAAGGAAAAAGTGCAATAAATTTATCTTTTATTATCTTAGTTATTAGTATGTAAGATCTAAATCGATACCTGGATTGAAATTCATGTTCCTTTGGTGATTGGTAGAAATGAGACTCAAGGTTTTTCCATGGAATACTCAAAAATTTCGTGGTAGATGAATGATATTTTAATTATGGAGTCCAGCTGTGACGATACGTAGCGAGTTATAATGCTTCTTTGATATTTTTCTCGAATTTACCAGGATCATTCAAACGTATGAAAGGATTAGTCCATTCATAAACTCCATATAATTCCGAAAATCTGACGATAATATTGTTTATATTCATCCTCATTTTTTAATTAAAACGATTTTTATTGATCAATAAGTACCTAAGATCTCGATATTCGTGGAATTTTTGATCCTATATCTTGGAATGTGCCCTTTAATGGTTTCTTTTAGTTTTTCTTTTCTACAAACTGGAATTGTATCAAAGAACTTGGCTTATATACAAGAAGCTATTTTTCCCTCAAAGTAAGGCAATTCATTTGTAGTAATCGCTCTATAATCGTGTTGTGTTTGTTTGTGTATATAGTTAAAGAGAAATTCGCAGAATTCGATCGTTTTCAAACGTTTATTTTTAAAGTTAATTGTAAGATATATTTTAATGTCTCGCTAAGATAGTAATACTTCTTAATTGTGCGCCTTAGGATACTAACAACTCGCTAATGCACTCAGTTCCGGAAATTCTTCGCGTCGATCGGCGTGTTGGATTCCGCGATAGACTTTCCAACGCGTTTTCGCAACAGCGAGAGATTACGTCTTCCAACTTCCCCATTGAATAAGTGGTCGCCTGTAAGTCGAGATGACTAGTATTGTTTGTCACAGTCACATGCGCCGAGCGTCTCCACGACTGCGTAACGAACTTTTTTTTATCTTGACGAAACTCATCCTTCGGATACAAAATCCATCGTTTTTTTCGCTTCCTTCAGTCGATGGAGTTTTTTCCGGCAGCGGTAAATCCCCTTATTCCTGTTTCCTCGTCGTCACGTGTTAGCGTTTCTGCACGATTAAGATCGCGGTTACTCGGGTGTCTTAAATCTCGCAGTTGCAGTTCGTCACGATGCGGCGATTTCTCCTCTTCTCGACTTCGAAAATCTTCGGCTCCAGATGACGCACGGAATGCTAACGAAGGTTTTATTTTCCCATCGTGAGGGTGGTTGTAAATGGAATGGATTAAGGATTATTTAAGGATTTATGAAGAAGAGGAAATTGATTTAGTATTAATTATGAAATTTTCTTAAAATGTTTTCATGCATCGGTGGATCGTTTATAGTTTACCGCGGATGTTTCTGAATTCTTCTGCTTCTCCAATGATTCAATCTCGCCTAAACATTTCACTCATGTTAGATCCACATGAGTCAGTTTTGTTCAGTTCTATTTGTATTGCTACCGAAGCATTAAATAAGTTCTTAATTTTCAGTCCATAAAGGTAATAATTAACACTTCCATGTAAGGTGTTAGTTGTTGGCAGGCTATAAATTATTTATGCAAATATGGCAATTATCTCTATTTTAGATGTTATTTAACTCGAAACTCCATTTCTGAGATTACTTCAGAGGCTTTGACTAATATATTAAGAGTAAGATATGCGCAGGAGGAGAATAATTTCCCAAATATTCAATATAGATTGTCATGAAAAAGGAGCTATTATATTTTGCAAAAGCTGTTTAAGTCAGTTGAGTATTATATTCACTGTAAAAAACTTTTTAAAATGGTGTTTTCATGAATGTTAAATTCATATTCTTATATAACTAGAAGCTTTGGATTTATTAGATTATATTGCCTAAAGTAATCGGCGAAAGACTAGAAAGTAAGCAGTATTATAGGTCAACAGTCGTACGATATTGGAAAATCAGGTATAACTTATTTATCGTATCCCAGAGAATATAGAAGTAGGTCGAAGGAGCGCGAATGTCTTCTAGATATAATTCACGAACGAGCACATATTTTGGATCCTCCAGATGGATTGCACGGGAGACCCATCGCGGAACTGGACGCACCAAACATAGACCCGCAACGTTCCCCCCGAAGGTGCGGAAACTTTCCAAGCGGCGCGCGGAATTTCGCCCGGGAACACGGCATTTCTCAAAAGGCCTTCGGGGGAGAGCAACGTCCTCACCGTTGGCGCCGTCGACCTCATTGCAACACGCTCTGCAGAGCACCACGGTGTGTCGAAAGGTCGCTCCTAAATAGCACCCTATCCGCCTATGGCGATTAGGGTTAGGAGATGCAAATTGATTCCCACGGCAATCCATTTGCCTTCTCCCTCGCACCCCTTTTCCCAGAGAACGACGTATATGGCCAAGTGCTACGAAGTATGTCGAGAGAAGGGACGGGGATGGGGGAGTAGAACGGGGTTCGAGACCCGCTTTCTACCCGAATACCACTTCCACGTTCTCTCGTTCATTCTCATTGTTTTATCCGCATTGGGAGGTTGTACTTTGTTGTTCTTGTGGTAATGAATCGAAGGTGCCATGTAGTCTTTCTGTTTAAAAATTTGATTTGCTAAGATCCTCCTTAGTGTTATCGAACGTTTTAATAGATTTCATTGGTACTGATAAATTATATCGGGAGTGACAGTATACACGTATAACGTATAATTTTGCGTATAAAACTCAAGCTACATGCTCAACCGTATCCAATTTTAAGATTATTTTAATGATAGGAAAGAAGGAGAACATACGCTGAAGAAGGTATCTTTTTCAATTACTGTTGTAGAGTTCGAGATGATGGATATACATTCATTACTTAGGCTTTATTTTTTCTTGTTTATGAATTATGTTAGCGAAAAAATAGATAAGTAAAAAATGAAGTATGGTGATGAAATGTTTTCCAAAGGAACTGTTCGGAAATCAGTAATCTCCTAGAATTATTTTTTTCCGAAAGAAAGTTCGTTTGCATTATTCACAAATCAGATTTCTAAGGAATAGTGTAACTCGATAATTATCGAAATCTACGGCCACTTTTCAATGGTGAATCGACGAAAGTAACCATAATTATCGCATGCAATCATCGGAAAAAATCTGTTACCCTTTCATTCGGATTTTTTTTTGCTTAGATTGGTGAATAAACATGAATAACTAAGACGCGTACGATTCGAGTTTCTAGCAATTTCTTGTAGGAGAGAAAGCTCTGCTGGGAGCAACATCCCATTTTCTCTCCTTCCTAATTTTCTTGGTGGATATAAAGGGTTACGAAGGCGCGTGTAGCAATCCTTTTTTTCTATCTTCTGTGGGAGTTTTGAAATTCGTCCCCCATTCTCTATCCTTTTTTGTTCCGGTGAGAAACAGTCCACCGGCTTTCGGAGCTCTAAGATAGACATCTAGTGCACAGGTCGGAGAAAGGAGCTATTATATCGGTGCTGATGGGGAATTGTTATTATGAAGGGCGCCATTTCCAGGATCCGAGATTTCTATAATTTTTGAAAGGATCGGGTTAATTATAACGAAGCAGTCATCTGGTAGAAAAGAAATCGTCGCTTCGGAACAAGGAAACGCTCCATAAAGTCTAAGCATGTTATTTCCCCGAGTTATCTCGATGGAAGACGATTCAGATTGTCTTTTTGTATTTTTATTCTAGCTGAGGGTCAAATTTTTAAGATAGTTGATCAACCTAATCGTAGGAATTATGGGTCAGCTAGGATAATTATTTCATCGAAAGCTACCGAAAGTTTCATCTTGCAACTCCAATGTATTAAATCAAATATTTGGACTATGTTGTATTGGATTGTAAGCAGGGGGTAAACTATCTAGTATCTGATAAATTATTTTTGTCTCCGATTAGGTTTCCTTCGTTTAAAGTTACTGTGAACTTTTAGAGCAAGTTCATTCTGATTTTAGTCTTCAAATAGCCAATCGCGAAGGAAGGGTAATGTTTTGGAATGATATAATACCTATTTCGTTCTAAGTACCCGAAATTTGCCTACATTAGGATATTCAATTTATGTAAGTGCATATCTATTGCATTCATACTCACACGATATTTACTGAATGGGTTTCGATTTTACCCTTAGTGATAGTAAACTCTCCAACAGACCATCACGGACTAATTTGTGTTCTGAAACAAGCTAATCTTCTTCCCAACCATAATTCCCTTACGAAAGGGCTCTAACAATCGTCACGCTGCTATGAACGGAAAGCTTACGTCCATTTTCAGTAGCCATTACCGTCTCCGCCAATTCTAAACCTGTATGTCTCAATTCGGTCGATTGCTCCCGGATGTGAATCCGCAGAGACCAGTGGGCAGACTGTCATTAGTGGGTTAACGGCCCCTCTTCTCCAGCGATGGATATCAAGAAAGTTTCCGGAGTTGATTGGACCGGTGAGCTGAAATTAGCTTGAGGAAATGATTATTCCTCATCGGAGGTTCTAAAAATAAAGAGGGTCTCGCGTCGAGAGCAAAGTGGCGCTGGTATTCGAAGATTTTATCCGATTTTCTAAGGCGCATAGTTACAAAACACCCATAATTGAGTTTCAATTCCAGTTTCCTGAAGAAAGTAGCTTTCACACGTTTGAAGGGCTAGTATGGGTTTATATTGTTGCCACAGTTTCGTATTAATAGACTGTCTACATACCTGGCTGGCGCCAAGTTTGTCCTGTGCCGTCCAAAATCTGATAATTTAACGGTAGCTTATTGTATAGTGCGGTAGCGGTTTGATATCTTTCATTGCTGAACACAAAACCCCTTCAGGCTATTACGGTGGTCGTAACGTTCATATTCATATCCATGAAATAGATCTATGTACTTCAATTAGGGTATTGGCAAGCAAATTTGAGTTTTAATTTGTTCAATAAAGATTTATAGATGCGATTCATCTCTTATACGCAACGGCCAATAATCTGGAATAATGGCTAAATAAGAAGAGACCGGTTATTGCTAAGTTTGGGCTCAAATCTCGGACCTGTTACGCGTTTCATTCATCGTTAGGTTTTAAACTTTCTTAGTAGTTTAAGTATAAATCTAAAATTTGGAAGAAGTGTCTTCTAAACTCAGTCCCTATGGTTTCATAGTCTATGAAAGGACATCGAATGAATCACCGTGATTAAAACCGCTGTCTGAATTAAATTTTTTGATTCATCGCCTGGATGAGTGATAGTTTCAGCATCAGAGAAAATTACCCTACGTAGTACGAAGGGTTTACTGCGAAGATTAATTTAATCTGAGGGAAATCGAAAGAGAGGGTAATCATCTCTACTTTAGGGATAGTTTAATGTCCAAGGTTCTCCCAGCACTTTCGTTCCTTCGGTAGTAAAGTAACCTTAGTGATGTTCCCTGCCATAAATGGATAGCTCCTCTTTTGGTATCACGAATGATCCTTCGAAACGTGGGAAGGATTTTCGGAGGGTCTCATGAACTCCGCTCGGTGGTACCTTCGTCGGTGGATCAGGCGCCTTGTTTCCGTAACGGGATCCGCGGTTTGTACAAGAGGCCATCACGGCAAGCCGGCATTGAATGTCTGCATTTGCATACTAAGCCGGCATTCAGCAGGTGGGCTCTGAAGACGCTTCACAACGCTTGACGGTTACGCTCGAAATGGGTTTTGATTTGATGGTGATAGGGTTTAATTTAGGCATGGAAACGATCCGGCTAATATACCTGGGTTCTCGTATCAATGAAGGCATTATGCAGATCGTAGATAGTGGGTTATTGCTTGCTCATCAGGGCAAGTTATCTCTTCGTGCGGAAATTCCATCGATGTCTGCTCATTCGCTACAGGATCGACTTTCACTGCTGTAATTTTAGATGAGGCGCTAGAAGATTATCTTAGTTACCTTTTCTATCTTATAATATATTTTTTGGGGAGTTGCAAATTTAGTAATGCAACCAGAATTTTTGTGTTTGTTCGCAAGATAACGGGAACTCCGTATTTTATGTCTGTCTGAAGTCATCAGACTCACCATCGCTTAAGTTTAGCATATAGAGTAAATTAATGCAAAGTCATTCATCTTTCAAATTGGAAGCAAACTGATGGACAATTTATCAAGCAAGAACAAACGATAAAAAATATATTAAATTTGTTTTAAAGTTTTGCTCCATTCGTTATATGGTTAAAAACAAAGCAAGCTTGTATATATATATCCTTTCCCAATGAAATATCATCCTTACTAAAACTCCTAGGTAGTCCATAAGATACGGAGAAGGAAGAGTTCTCTATAATCTTCCTACTGTCCTTGTAATGTAATTCCATGCCTCTAGAACCATGCACTCCGGAGTAGTAACTTAATAATTCAGAATAAGGCGGGAAAGGTAGATCACAGAAGTAGAAACTCCCATCGATTCGGAGAAAACTTCGTTCCGCAACATTTTTGCCATCAAATGGATTATCTGCGGCGAAAATGCGTGTCCACCCACCAGAATGGAACAGTCGTTACTTAATGGATGAAAACAGCGTAGCGATGGCCATTACCCTAAGAATAGAGCAGAGGCAAAGCGATCTCAGCCAGACGGCACATTTCGCAACGTTCGTGTGTCGTATGCGATTGGAGCCGCCGGGACGAGGTCTGGAATCAAGCGGCGGGGATGTATCATTTGCTCGGAGGTTCTGCGGAGGGCCGCGGCGAAATGTGCGGTCGCTGCGGTTTATTCCCGGCCGTCATGCAGACGGTGGATGACGGGCGGATATGAGAAGATGGACGGCGACGGAACGCCCTCCAGCACTCGGAATGTTCCTCCAGAGGGTTGTCGCGAAACGTAGTTGTAGGCAGCCGAGTTCAAGTATGCAAAAACAGAGTACATTTTTAGTTCGACTCGGTTTATCGTGGCGCGTGGCAGAGGTTTGATTACTGAAAGCATTTCATTGCAGCATCTTAAGGATCATAAATTGTCCGCAATCCATGTCTTATTTCATTTAGAAGGCTTCACGATTTCGCGCCACTAGTTTGTTCATATTCACTTTTACTGACTCCAAACTGAGTCGTGGTGGAAGTTTATTGTCTTGTTTATAGTTAACCGGCAGAAAAACATATCCTCTTCGCGGTGCGGTTACAGTCTCGGGAAGCGCATAACCGAAGGTTAGACGGGCTCTTTAACCACTCTCCTTGAAATTTTTATGCTTGTCCTCCCTGATCATCTGTTTATGCCGATTAGTAATGCGATTTCGTTTACGTAAATATATCCATACAGTATTTTTATGTGGTACTAGTGAAAACACTCAAAGCATCAAATGATTTAAATAAACGTATATTATCTGAAATACGCTTTTCCTAGAGATGGTTCCCTTGCGTATAAATCAACGTAAAAAGCACCTGCTAATGCAATTTTATTGGTCGTGCACGAGTGCATGAATAATACGGGAATCATTCATCGGAGATTTGATTAAGGCACCTTAACACGGCTCTGGGTGCGCCGTTAACGGTAATATTCGCTCACTTCAAAATCGCTGACATTCGAGCGAGATCGATATTCATGGTGCAGAAGTGCAAATTTGCATGCAGTCGACGTCCCACTTAGATTACTCACGCCCACGGTGTTCGCGGACTCATTTCCGAGCATCGGAAGACCACACATCTGCATCCAATCGGGCGGAGTTAAAAAAAGTGCTTCGTTATTTATCTACGGCTCCTTTAAAGGAAACTTTAATTTAAGAGCTGCGTCCTCAAACAAACTGGAGAGATTTCTCTCCCGTTTTCTTTTCTCCGAGGGATAAAAACCTTATCTTCTTCATCCCCTTTCTTAATGCGTATTTCATTCCGGCCTCGCTAATGGTTTCTCCGGCGACATCTTATTGGAGAGGATTTAACGGGGCTCATCTTCCATCAATCTCCGAATGAAATTCTCTTCCTTTCTTCAGTCGGGTCAAAGGAGGGATCCAATGGAAAGGCAGTGGAGCCTTCTTAAAAAGCTAATACACGAGGCAATTTCAAGATGACTAGCATCTTCGCGTCTCTCATTCCAACTCTTCCGACTTCTAACCCTTGAGCGAAACTTCCAACAGGCGTTCGCTGTAATTTCCGGGAGGTCTGTGTTTTGTCGTTTTTTAGGGTTTTCATACTTGAAGGTGTTGTTTCGTAGAGCTTTCCGCCTTATGGTAACAAGCCAGGATATGTTCCGAAGAAATAATTAGGGTTATGGATCTATATTCAGATGCCTTAGAAGAAGTTATTTTCATCTGAATTAGTTACCTTAAAGTCTATGGTTTGATGGTTTTTGAGTATATCAAGTTTTAGCGGCAAATTTGAAGAAAGGCTTATTCTTTTATTTAAATTTGTATATTTGTCCTTATCAGAATTGTATTGCAATCATTCGAATATTATAAGGCACTCAGGTAACATTGCAATCCAGAATTTCGGGGATCAATTTTCCTTTTGAATTATTAAAATAACCTTGCTATCCAAACACTTAAATAGAGAAACTGTGGAAGGGCTCATAAATGTTTCCTGTTCGCTAAGATCACTTCTCCCTCATCTCTCTTAGAGGCAGTCATTCCCACCCCGTTGCTCGGGGAAACTGCGCATTTCAATACGGTGTATTACCGCTTCGTTAGGAGGAAATGTGGAAGGGATTATGGTGAAAAGAAAATAAAGCGAAGCCGGGATTCGAAGAGGAGAGTAACTGCGTCTTAAAACGTTCGCGTAGCTGAGATTGGAAAATGAGGGAATTTCAACCGCAGCGTACTTGGCGTAAGATCACTTCAACAGAAAGAGATTTCGTAGTATTTTATTAGTATGTTCAGTTATCCGACACCTTTTTCTCTCTGATCTTCGTTAAACATTGATGTTTATTTTATGGAAGTACTCGATAGGGACATGTATTGTTTACTCCTTATTTTTCCAAGTTTTTAACCCAATTATTGTTGTCGTTCAAAGATTAAAGTTCAAAGACTTTCCATTTTAGAAATCAGTAACTGCCCTACCAGTCGGCATCATATGTAGAATATTAGGTATTATAAATTTTAATAATTGGTATTTTTCCAGCTTTTAATATTTAGTTTTTCACGCTTTAAAACATACTCGTTTTTATATCACAATTTTTTTACAGTTTCGTAATTTAAATCACTTTTTGCTCATTTCGTGAGATTTCTTCAAATTTCTGAATCACAGCTTCCAATCCATTAGTTTTCATGATTGCCTATGTTGTAATCTCAATTGTTACGCATATCTTTCTTACATTACTTACCTCGCACTAGTCCGCCTTCATATTTTGCAATTCCCCCATTAGCCCTGATGGCACTTCTTCTACGTCTTTCCCCATCGGATTTAACCTCAGCCTTGAACTTTCTGCCACCTCCTACCCATAATTCTCGCATATTGCTTCGCCTCCTCATATATATTGTGACTCCTCCTTTCTCGTACCCTGTTCGTCCATAAACCCCCTGAGATCACTCGCTCATCACACTTATGTACCCTCTCCGAAACCGCATCGCACTTTTGTGTCTTTTTCCCTTCGATTGCTGATAAGTGGGTACGCACGTGACCGGCGCATGTAAAAGCACGGCAGTCGGTGTCCGAATCGGAGCGGATTCAACCGGAGACTTCAACGCCCGATCCGCGTGGGTCTATAAAATGATGTAGATCACTCCCCCATCTGTTTTTGGATGGTGCTAGAGATCGCAATCGTCTCCCTACTTACATAATTTATGAGTTTAAGGCTCTGATTTATCCACGAGAGGGAATCTTTGATCCAATCTACTGCATTGTTGCTCCCGCTCGAAGTATGTTTTCGTTCGAGGAAAGATGTTTTTGGGATGGATATAATTTACTGTTTTATATTAATAGGGTTTTTAATAGAATAAAATAGTTGTATATTTATAATTTTGTCAGAATATGCTGAATTATATATGATTATTTCGACGTGTTAATTGAAAGTCTTACTCCGAAATTTCGGAATGTCAAGCTATCGTTTGAAAGTTATATATTTATCTGAAATAATGCAATAGATTTTTCATGAAAGGGATTAAGAACTCTATCTTTATTTATTGTCATAGTTTTACTTTACTTATACTACCTCTATGCAAGTTTAGTTTACGAATTATACCATGGTTTCCTACGGAACCAGATCCCGTTGCATAATGCATCAATATTCCTGAAATCCATTCCGTAGGGGCAGTTAGCAAATCGGAAGCTATTTTCCCGATGTAAATGAGGTCACTCATGTTCCGTCATCGGATCCCGACCGTCGGATACTTTATGTCACTCGAGATTCCGTGGATCGCTGTCAGCGGCCGTATCCGCGCTCAGCGGAATAGAATTTCGAGACATCAAAGATCATTCCGGTTTGACACCGTACGCCGATCGTGTATCCCCACAGTGTCCCTCGGGAAGTTCATTGACTCGGTCCGCTCGTGTTATTGGAAAAACACGCACTATTTCAGCAGTACTTAGTGCATATTGTTTATGGGACGTTTTCTTTTGTAAATTCGTGCTCTATTACCTTATGAAACCTTCTTTAGACTCGTGACAAGGAAAACTTGAAATCGTTTTAAAATTAAGTCTCCCTATAATAAGTATGCGGTTGAAACTTCAAATATTTAATTGATATGCTTTATTGCTAATTAGTATATTTCGGAATTTTTTGACAAATAAAATCTTGAAAATTTTCTTATAAATATTTTGTAAATTCAGTTCGTCCTTCTGTTGTAATTTAGTCTATGAACGCTTTCTTAATTTGTGAATGTATTATTCGTAAGTGTACGCTGTTTCACGTTCTTACGGAGGTTGTTCCACGCAGAGTTATATCGGAATCTATAGATAGAAAGCAGCCCGAGGTAAACAGCTCTACGATTCCTAGCTATAACGAGTACCTAGTAGTATATGTTCTACTTATTTGCTTTGATTGCGCGTATTTCAAGCTATTTTACATTATTTTCAGAAGAGAAATGACGATATGTTCCCCTTGGGTTTGAATTGGAAGTTTAAATTATTAAATCGTCAAATACTTGCAGGAATATAACAGGTATTACACTATTTCTTTTCGGATAAATGCAGAGTGAAATGTTGAGCACGGGTTTCACGTATCAGATTTTTCTAAGTATCTGTGTTTCTGGAAGTCTCAAATTCAAGCTTGGATTAATATTCAAGCCTTAAATTTTCGCTTCTGATTTCATTCAAGACCCAAAGCAAATATTTTTTTACGACCGATGGGGTCCGATAAAGAGAGTCATGAAGCCATTTGCTATTCTCAAATTCTCTCCATAAAACCTGACGAGCGAATCCAATATTGATTTACAACCAGTGTGTGTTTGCCGCGCCTGACCGCACCGCAGCGGAACTGACCTGAATAGTAAATTTGCAAGGACGATAAACGCTCGAGTCATCGCCACTTCGGGTAATACTCTAAGATCCAATTTGAATCCGGTCTCCGATGGAATTCTGGAATGAATATCCGCACTCATGGATCCGTATATTGTCAAGAAGTGGGTAAACTTTTAAAAATTTTTATCCTACTGAGTACTAGGCTTTCAATTCTCAAATTTTTCAGCAGGTTTTGATTGTCTGTGAATGACTTTTATATTGATATTAAGTAGAACTGTTAAGATACGAGTCTTTCTTATCTAGTAGTAATGATTTAATTTTTAAATAAAAAATATTCATAATTAAGGTAATTTTAACAGTGAAAAATCTCCAGAGCGTTGATTGTAGTTTGAATACTGTTACGCTTCACCCTACCCAACCAATAATCATGTGTTTATTTCGATTCCCAACGCTGCTTATGAAGCACGTTACGTACATCAATTAGTCTCCTAATGCAGGCATAGGAATGCTTTGAAGGATCGTTGGCTACACATGAAAGTAATTTTCACAATATTTCAACTTCAGCTCAAAACTTCTAGCGGTTTAACCTACTTTCACTCCAACGTAGCGGGAGCGTTACCGATGGATCAAGATACTTGAGTAAATAGCAGTCCTTGCGCTCTTACTGTTTAGGTCATAACGGTTTGTGCAGCTTCAAGCAAAGTGTTACCTGTTTAAAGAGGTATCAAAATATTTTAGACCCCAGAACACCAAGAATATCCAAACCGTTGAATAGCATCTCCGGTGACTTCAACGCCCGCGGTACGGTACATTTCCACTCATCTCTGCTTGTGCGCTTGTCATTCCTTTTAAAACCGTTTCTTAGTGTGAGAATGAGAGTCTATTGACGGAGGGGTGCATATGCCGTCTTCTGTTGCATATCCCGTCCATAGGATTTCCGTGGAGCCTCGATTCAAGGCGGTCACGTTCATAAAAAACTTTCCTCGTCCAAAGCTACTCCTTTATGAGGAAAGCAAACTTTGAAGATTCTCGAAAGTTTTATTAGCATCCCGCGTGATTAGCCCGAAGCCTCAAATCACGTGTACTTCGTGTTCTTTTCATTTGGAATATGCGAGCTCGAATTTCAACTAAGTCTTCTGTCACTGCGGCTCGTCACAGGTTGAACCAGTGACTCCATGGCAACTGTCTAATGAATTTTCTTTTAAGGGCCATTTGAAGCGATATAAGCCTCAATATTTTGTTTAAGTGGTGATTTTTAAAATACATGGACCCTCCGGATTCATTTCCGAAATATCACACATTTAGAGGTAAAACCCACAAACTTACATCCAAGCGCTGTCTTAGTAAATGCTAAGTAATTTTAGAGTAACAGTGTTTTAATAACAGTGTTTATAATCGTAATATTCTTTTTAGTTTTAAATAGGTATCACTTGGAATTATTTATTTTCTAAAAATAGAAGTGAAAGATAATATTTGTTTTTACGGTAATATAACGCGGAAACGCTATGAGTTAATGTAATACGTAATCCAGTACTGCGTAATATCTTATCTATAATATGAATTAACATTACTATGACTCAGAATTTAAGATAATTAGTAATTAACGAAGAAACTTATTCTTAGTCTTAAATTAATTTTTTGTATTTCTTAACTGCGGACAATACCGAACCATGAGCGACTATGAAAAAGATGCAAAATATATATTAATATATCCATCAGCAATTTCTGTATTAATTATGTTAGTAGATGATTGATATCGTTAGGCGCGGTTTACACTCTCTATTCAGGAGAAACTGACAACTAAAGCTTCGACATTCCTGTTAGCTTACGATGGCCAGCGAGGTCGAACACTAATTTTAAGGGTAAGGCAATTTCCATCTTTCATTTCACCTATCTGCCCCTCGATCAAATAGTGGTTCCTCAGCGAGTTCCGTGCCGCAGTTTTTTCATCCCCTAATTCTCACCGCCTTCCCATCACCGGAGAGTCATCAAGCTCCCTCGAGCATCACGACCGACCCGAAAAGTGGACATGAGAGCGGGGGAGTCGTTATGTGGCGTTCTGGCTTTGGGGCTCCTCTAAACCTGTTTCCAAGCCTCCGCCCAGCTTCCTTCGCTGCACCGACGTCCTCTCATTCCCGCCTCCTTTTCATTCCTACTGATAGAGGGCACAGAGGTGTCTCCCCCCCACTGCACTCCCCGTGCAGCGTTGCGTGATGTGAGGTTCACTAGTTAACCTGTCGCGGTTTTCGTGCATCGCGCATTTCATTTAATAAGGCGTCGAGCAGCGAATCTCATTAAACGCGCCCAAAGGGGGAAGGGGTGCGAAAAAATGCTGGAGCCACGCCCTCTTTCTCTCCGCCAGCTTCTCTCATCTCGGCAATGGAGTTGTCCGCTCGGGTAGGGATAAGGGGAGGCTTAATTGTATGATGTCCCGATCAGCGAGATCCGGTTGGGCATCATGCCGGATTTAGGATCTTCGGAAATTAGGGTTCCATCGGAATTTTTTTTGGAGAGAGATGGAATGGGTCCATGGATGTTTCGTTGCTTTGGGAATTCGTCTATATTGGTGTAGATTAAGACTTGGAATAGAAATTTAACGAAAGGAGTTTTGGCTACTATTTAATACTCTTTTGGAAACAAACGAAGAAGAATTCTAGCGTCTAAAAGTCTCGATAAATGTTAGACGACTTTGATGAAGATGTTAGATGAAGGATCTTGGATACGTATATCGTAGTTAGAATTTTAAATTTCTTCTTACTGTAGAAAGTGTAGTGGTCTTAGTGATGTAAAACCTATAAATATTTCAAGATGCTATTTTGAGTGATATAATATTGGTTCTCGAATATTAGAATTTGCATGCATATTAACTTACCATTCCATTATCATTCAACTCGGTGGTTTCTGTGAGTTTAAAAATCAAGAAGTCTTCCTAGGTGCCAACTCGTTTTTAAATGCCAGCACCTCCAAAGTGGCAACCTTTCCATATTTGAAACCCCATCTTAATTTTTCGAAGAACCGGGACAGCGCATTTCGGGGGAGAGCTCTCTCGAACATCTGAGGCGGCGTAAAAGTCATAATGGGAAACTAGAGGCCGCCACGGAACGTCTCAATTCTAACCCTTACGGATACACTATCGAAGGATGAAGTAGTCCCTAGAGGTAACAGGGAGCGAAGGGCAACCGGCAACAAGAGATGCCATCGTAATTTTCCCCCCGTCAAACATCCGAATGTGCATTCGTATAGGGCTTGCGGTTTCGACCCGCCCTTACCCCCCGTTTATTCGGTGGGCGCGACGTCCGCCCAGGGGCATCTTCGGCAACGAAGACAATTTGGCCCTCGCGCGCCCCAGGAGAGCTCCCAGAAGGTCACTCTTCCCCCGTTGAAATCACCGCCGTCTCGAGCATGGTTTCGGGCAGCGGTTTTTCATCCGTGGGAGAGGGGAACCCGTTCCTACATCTCTTCCTCACCTAACTTCTCAACCACCTCCCACTTTCCCCTTCCCTCTTTCGCTCCTCGTGTGTATGCGTTCCGCTCGAGGTGACCGATGCACCGTTGCCACGTCTGTCCGTGCTTTTCTCCAGTACCAGGGACGCTCAAGAGACCCTTTCCCGCCGTCAAGGCGCCTTCCTTTGCACAACTCAGGAGGGTGTCACAGTTCGTACAGGTGGTTCGTCCGGGATTCCTCGACTTAAAAAACGGGATTTTCACGCTAGACCTAGATTGGAAATGCGATGGTGTTTGAGGTATTTCTGGTCATGCAGGCTAAAGTTGATGTTATGTTATTGGGTTGTGGTTGATATTCAGAACCTGTACCTACCGTTACAGCAGAATTTTGCTTTTTTTGAGTATTATTTTGATGCGTGTTGTTTTTTGTACCTTCCTGGATCTCCTGGTTTACAACAAGCAAGAAAAGATTTAAAAGTCGTCAAAATATGCATCCGTTTTCTCGAAAAAGTACAATTGAAGGTAATACCTGTAGTTTAGGTGTGGTTTGATAAATAAAGAAGTGACCCCTAAATTAAATCAGTAAATTCCTATTGAGGGGCTGCTGAAAGGATATTTATGTAGGAGAGGAAATAACGTAAATTACTTGTTATAAGTATTATATATGAAGTACAGAAACAAGAACTCGTAAAAGAATGTCTGCTCGTGTCATAAAAATGTTTCAATGCTTTCATAAATGCAAAACTCAGTTATGCCATGCTTCCATGATTTAGATTCATGAAGCGCATGATAATGATACAGCAACTTCCTTTGTCGTGTGGTTCATAAGCATTTTCATATGGAATAGTCTCGCAGACCTACTTTTCCCTACGGAATAGTGCTCCAACATTTTCATTCATTACGCAGGCTAAGTCGTGAGCCATCGGAAGTAATTTGGTGGTCTGTGGTGTGAATTCGTCCCGCACCATTGGTCCGCGTCCAAGTAGACTCGCTATTCCAATTCATTCTCACGCCTTTGCTTACAAAAGGGCGTGTACTCGAAGAAGCACCATTACGGACTCTAAACGCGGCATTAAATTATTAAAGGAGCTAATCTTTCGGTGCTTGTCGGAGACTTTTCTTTACGAGCAGGAAACGGTGATTTAATCCGTCACTGTCTTGTCAACAAGAGGTGGATTTTGTTTGCTTTACGAAAGAATAAATTTCGGTTCCTTAAGGAGATAAAAAGTGCAACAACGTTGGTGTTCAGGTGGTATTCTAGTATAAAATTTACCGAAAATATTAACAGAAGTGGCTACTAATATTGGTTTTGATTTAGTGATCTTTGAACGAATCTTCTTTGTATAGTCATTCATCTCAAACTATAATTCTTGATTTAAGAAATTGAGTCAAGCATCATGTCTTATTTAGTAGCAGGTGTTTTCTTATTTCAACATATGCCAAGTAATGATATAACTACAAAATTAAAAAGAACAAGCTTTATTATCAACGGAAAGCTTCTTACGTCATATTCACGATTTTTTTCGTGATTAATGTTTTCCATTAAAAAAATGGTACCAAATGTCAGGAGCTCACATTCTTCGAGAGTTATTCCGTTTAATTTCGGAAGAAAAACATTCAGAATTCTCTGCGGAGGTTGTAAACTAGACGAGAGATGTCAAAGACGCCGACCAGGGAGCGATACCCGAGAAAAAATTCCGAAAACTAACAGCTGGTTGCGAAAAGTCTCCGGTCCGGTCGAGATCTGGGCTAACTTTCCGCATTCCCACCCAAAGAAGGAAAAAAACAAACGACGCACGAAAACTCGGGTCTCTCCGCATATCTTTCACACGATTCGGAAGGTTAGAATCGAAGATGCGAAAAGTAGGATTCCTCCATGGTAACGAAAGAGGGCCGATGCGTGGGAGAGTAGCCTGATCCGTGTCCAAAATAAAAGGGTATCAAATAGTTAGTTAGGGAAGGGTGGAGTAGACGGAGAGGGGCGTTGTCGCCTTCGTGGGTGGACTTTTCCAGAAGGGTCGTTACGAAACTGGGCCTCATTGCGGTGCATTTTTCAAGGTTGTTAAAGGCCCGCGGTTTTCGATGCAAGCTGAATGTCACGGCACACGCCCCTTCAGATTGATCTACGCGCTATCTCCTGGCCTAATTCACCCCGATTTGTAACGCGTCGCCCATTTCACGCGTCGTGACGAGGCCCGCTATTAATTAAAGCTACAATTCCTTCTCTCACTGCCACGAGGGTGGTTTATAACTCCGATCCTTAGCCCACGCATTTCGTGCAAGCACATTGTTATCCCGACTAACGAGGTTATTTCGTTCTTTCAAGTTTAGTTTTTTTGGTTTCATGAATTTACCAGGTGTGCATATTTTGATATGTGCATTTCTGTTAATTACTAGGTCTTAAATTCCTTTTCAACTACGATCCTACTAACAGAATAAGTTGAGATAAGGATTGTAGTGTTTTACCTCGTTTTTCTAGCTGATTTTGAATTAAATGCTGCTGTAAGTTTAGTTTTGAGAATATAAGTAAAATCCGGATGTTTTCTTTATGATGTATTTAAGATACTGTAGTCTTCTTTGTCCATTGATTCATCTATACGTTCATAACCAATTCAGAGGTGATATATAAATGGAATCTTGCGTTTTACTTTACTAAAAATAATTCTAATATCCATTCACGTAGTATAACTTAGACTAGATTTCAGTGTATAAAGAAAGAGACCGTTGTAGTTGCAGACGGTTAACGCTCCCAAACAATGAGAAATCGACCGACGTAACCTATTTCGTTATCCTCAACTATTCACGCACGAGTGACGTGTGTAGGAAAGGAGGGACCCCTTGTTGGTTCTCATCAAACATGTCACCGAACTTTCACCGTTTAGTTTCCCTCTCGACACAAGGGGACCACAACAGCTTTCGCCCTCCGAACCCTCGGAGGCGGGCTACCTGTGCGAATTCTTGCGGCTTTACCCCCGAAACCATGAGGGTAGAGGGAATGGTCTAGTTTTTCTCGCACGCTACCCCTTGTGGAATCGAAGCGAAAACCGTTGGCTGTAAGTGCCCTAAAAACCGGTTCGTTTTAGGAATAATATGATCCCTAAGCCCACAAGTTTGGCTCTTTCCTACTGATTGTGTTTACAAAGCTATTTTCTATTCCATATGTGTAGGTATTCTAGTTCAAATACTCAGTTAAACGAAAATTATTTTGTTAGATTCCTCTAGGAACATGGAAAGCAATACTTCTATGATATAAAATGTATTTTCTTATTCATCTCGCGATTTTTTATTGAAAATTTCTTACCTTTGTTTATCTTTTGAATTTTTAAGAACTCGGATACTTTTTTCATGCAAATTTTTTACTTTGCTTTTTTATTATATAGTACTTGAAAAAGTTTCTTAATGGACATCGGTGTTTGGAATTGGTCACATCAGTTAATTATGAATATAATATCCCGAAAGAGTTTTATATTCACACTTTAATCTATCCTATACATTTTATCGCCAACTCCCTCATTACTCTCCCACGATTCCAGTAGCTTGTGATAGAATCTCGGTAGCTGATTCATTCTGTAATTTTAACACCCATTCAGAAAATGTCACTACCCACTGATTCAAAGGTCTTCCGCCAAAGTAATCGAGAGCCGAAGAGCAAACACACATTTATCCAAACGATCCCGGTGACATCATAGCAACTCTCATCTTCAACTTTGACATTCGTCTCGAAGCGTTTAGTCAGCCTCCCTCGAGAGAGAACGCATGTATCTCACGATCCCGAGAAGCACTTTCAAGGGCGAGTGACAGTGCATCTGAATATATGAACGCAAAGGGTGAGACCTACACATGTTCATCCAACATGGGCGGATCCTTACGTTAGGCTCTTAAATGTTGGACTTCTTCGAATATTAACTTGTTGAGCCGTAGCAGTTTACAAATGTGTCTCCATAAATAGTTTCTAGCTCCAAATGATGAAGTTCGTTTGTTCCAGTATCAAGAACTGTCGAATTCTGGGTGTAAACGATTTTTTTACATTGTGATTTATGCATGTCATAGTTTGAAGGATGCTTAGTTAAGTGAACGGTTTGATTTCAGTTGAGGCGATCGTGAGTTCAAATCCGGGTGAAGGAAAACTTACGTACCCTAACATGTCTTTCATTGGATCCTATCAGGCATTAAAGTGATTGTATATTCTCTTCATTGCTTCTTTAAAGTATCACAGTTTTTGTAGCTAAAGTATTCAGAAAGAATTTGATTATTAGGGTGTCTAAATCATGATTTATTGTGAATGTTTCACCTATTGATTTCTGGGGGAATAAATTCATAGCATAATAGATAGATATTCTATTTCGAAAATTATCGCGAGATATTTTGTGAACTAGGATACAATTAATAATACAATAGGACCTAGATAGGTCTCCTGGCGCACACCTCGCCCGAAATCCGCCTCGCTTCACACTCGTTGCTTCTCGCCCACACTCGAAGAGGCGGGAGAGTGACGTTTATCCTACGCCCTTCCTTTAGCTCTTCCTACACTCGAAAAGGGCCCTTCCTTCACTATTCCTTTCCAAGGGAAAGAGCGAAGGAAAAAACCCAAGGTCGGAAAATTTACATTTTTTCGGAGTGCGTAGAAAGGTGGGTGTGCTCGTCGTACGCAACGGCTTACGAACGTAAAGGAAATTCTACGGGAAAGTTGTCGAGACACGGGCGAAGACGGATCCTCCGGAGAGTTATTTTCCTTTTTTCTCTTCGAAGTGGTTTAGGGTGCGGGCTTTTTCGGAAAGGGGGGCCACGGTGATTTCAACGAGCGAAAGAAAGCGATATCGGCGTACCTTGCTTTTACGACCTTTCCACGTGTTTTTATCTGTCAGACGCTCCTAAAATCTCTCCCGAAAGATCGCGAATCTTCCAAGGAGTGTTCCGTAAGGTTCAAGTGTTGTTCACCTCCGATAGTCGTATAGGTTCCGTGGAAAGAGAATATCTTGCCCGGTCGTTTGAGAGGGTAATAATTGAAGTTTTATCGTTTATCGTAGTGGTAAAAGCGTTCCTCTCGATGTAGCTATGTGGTGTCAAGTGATGAGTAAGGGTGATCTGAGTGGTTTTCTGCGATTATACGAGATGATAAGGACTGTTCACCGGAATGATGTTTAAGGTAGCGATGGTGTGCGGAAGGACGTAAATTTAAAATTTTGTGTAGGAAATTAAAAACTCAGAGAAAAATAGTGCTTCCTAATGCATACTTCGTAAAGGAATTCCTGAATATGTTTTTAATAATTAATTTATGAAGATTATTGAAACTAGTGCCATATTAATATAACATAATAAGGTAAATTAAACTTTGGTTCTTTTAAGTAGTACATTTTGCTACCATTTCGAATCGTTACGAATATTTTGGTTTAGGAAGTATTATAGACGTGGAAGAAATTTCCAATTATGTATTCCATTCAAGTATCCAATTCGCATTTTATAGAAATGTACAGAAAAAAACCTTATCGAATTAGATTTTCCTCGCCACGAAATTCAAGCGGCATACGAATCTGTAAAATACGTCTTCTTTCCAATACTCAATCCCGCGCGATACCATTTCCACTTTAAAAAATTCCGTTCGCGCGATTTCCTTTCGGGATTCCATCACGCGATATCCTCCTCGTTCGACGGATCCCAAAGGTGGTGCGGCCGAAGCGCATTCGTAATGACATATCAGAGACCTTCCAGTGGGCGGTGCCCTATTCTCCCAGACAGATCGCTCTACGGAGTCGAAATTGCAATGCGCCTCTTGTAATACCGCCTTTATTTCCCAGCACCAACCAGTTCCATCACATTCGTGAGGGATCAATCAAGGTCTTCTTTGAATCCATCGGTCGCCTCATCATTGCCCATGCGCACTCGAATTTCAAAAGGATCGCGCCTTCATTCAAATGAGCACGTCTTCACTGACGTATTCGAATCGACCATCGGTACATCAGTCGTCATAACTCGGATTCGCACGTGAACTGTTATTGTTCGATCTTGTGGAGGAAGTGCTGGGAATAAAGATGAACCGGTTGGCAAAGAAGACGAATATTTATCTCTTGAATAAGAGATGACCTACGAGAAGCTTAATCAGTGTAATACGTCGTAATCTAATAATGAGTGCTAATAAGAGTTTGTTTGCTTGTCATCTCTTCCTCACCCTTGAGATTCAATATCAGCGTTATTTTGAGCACTGACGTGACATGAATCACGGACTCGTTTAGTATCTCAAGATTATCTTTTCGTTGTACGAAAGTGAGTGGAGTTTAAAGGAGAACAGACAAAGCGCCTTTAATTTTCTAAATACTAATACATTCTGTCATTTCTCCATCGCGAGTAATTGCATACGATTCTTGTGTCGTTTAAAATGATAATGCGGGAATATATGGCCATGAGATCACCCTATGAATCGAATGTTATCATCTATGTTAATTTTTGGTCAAGAATATTAATGCTCGATGTTTGTATCATGTTCGCACCCAAAATAAATCAACATTCTCATCAAGCCAAGATGCATTAGTCCATCGTAAACGAGAGAGCTGAAGTGGTTAGGGAAATGGAGGATAAATAATCACCTTTTCTTCAGCAGGAACAAGCTCTCGTGAGCAACTCGGCCAGCGCTAATTTGCATCGAATACCCGATGGTGAACTGTTTTTTTTACGATTAGCGACGTGATTGCAGAAACCTTACCGAAATATCTGGAGACCATAATCGGCGAGAGGTTGGATGGAATTTATGGGAATGAAGTTCAACCACGAACGGCTTTATCGCCATTTCTTCGTAATTTACGATCTCAGGCTTAGGTCAGCAAATCCCAGGTGTGGCTGGCAGAGAACCTCCAGTTCGTAAATCCTTCCGAAGTGTTTTAATGGGATTTTGAAGCCGCGTAAAATGCACGCTCCGGATTGCCTATATGGAAATTTACTAGGGAAGAATAAGGAAAGAAGTCGTAAATAACAGATTTATGTACGATCTTCCCAATTTAATTCGTGGGCTAGAGTTTCTCCAAAGGTTGAGATTCGAGAGAAAGTGTTTTACCGTGCTATAAAACATTCTACGCTTCGAAACAAAATAGTTTTACTTTATCGATGTAATTGGATTATTTTGCAATGAAACCATTAGGTCAGCAGTCGTTTTTTTCTCTCGTAACGAGAGAAAATCTTCTTTCAGTCCGCTTCCGGGTTTCGCCTTTTAAAGTATGACGTTCAATTGAAAAGTTTTTCTCTTTTTTCCATTCGAAGTAAGTTTAGAAATTAAGCGTCCTGTTCCAGTATTTTTTGTATTGAAAGAATCCACTCAAGGGAGCTGTTATTTTGGAGACAACATTATACTAATAAATCTATTTGTTCAACTATCTTGATTGGAAATATAAGATTTCAGCGTGTACAAGAACATTTTATAGATGTGAAGATAATTTTATTCGGCCTAGTTCGAAGTAAATTATGGACAAATGAAACTTTACTGTAAATAGAAGTTATTCAGGATGAAGTGTCGAAGTTATTTCTTTAGAGATTCAGTAGCTTCTTCGTATTTGCCCTTTCGGAACTTGTTCATTAGCGTTACACGCGTGCATACCCTTTCTATGTTGGCGTCCTCTTCATCCTCACCGATGTTCATCAATCAAAAGTTATGTCATGTCAAGCATTAGCGAAGTTTTTGGCACGTATCACTCACCTCCGCAGGCAAAATTATCAGCCGTAGGGAGGAATTCGTATTGAGGATCCGTAGGCGCCCCTCCATCTGCAGAGATCTCCTCGGCCATTGCTCCTTTCTCTGGGGAGGCGTGGGAGGGCGAGGAAAGGCATCGCATTAGATTAAGAACGTAATACGACACGGTGACGAGATCCGGACCACGTTCTCCCGACCACCACCGCCGCTGGCACGCCCCCTCCGCGACCCCCGGATAAAGGATAGACGTGCATCTAAGGCTGCAATTGCGTCGATCTCCAGCAGCAACCGTAGGCACGGAAAGAATTCCGCCTTCATCCTCTGCCAAGAATGTTACTCGCAACTGATGGAGTCGTTAAGATTTTTTGGAGGCGTTCTCGAAGAAGTAAGAATAGAATGGAAGGCGGAAGGAGTTTCTTGTGCCGAGATGGAAGGATAGTGGTGCTTATCTGAGTTGTGCTCTTCGCAAGAAATGCTAGGCTTTGGAGGCGGTTCTGTTTATTTCCTCGCGGTGTATGGTTATTTGGTTCGCTCCCACTTAGAGTAGAACTGCCTCGCAGAGGTTGACAATTGTGTAACTGTCCGATTAACTCACGAGATACGTCGATGGTTAATTGAAATTATGGTAACCTTTCCCGTTTCGCATACGTTACGATCGTGTGCTGTTTAAATCTTTAGTTAATCACAGATGTCGTTTAACTCGTTTGCGGCTACTTTATTCTAACAGTATGTCGTCACCAGCTTCGTATTCGTCGGCTATCTTTGAATTTAAATATTTATCATATCCTGTCTTACGATTCGTGTTGGTGGAATTTTTAAACTTATATTACAGAGGTACGATCTTCGATATTCGGTTGGCTACTTTTAATTTTCTGGAAGAGATTGATAACTGTTGTATTTAGGGGGTTTTTAAATTGTCCATAGTAAATTTAGCTTCGAATTTATTCTACGTAAGTTTGGAAGGATTTCGCTTTTTTCTCCTTATGAGTAACGTACCAATAAAATCATACTTATCCTTGGTGATTTTAATGCTCGGAAAACTAGAGCCATGTATTGAATTGTAAGCCGGATAGAGCTGTTTCAAAGTTTCAGCTGTTTCAGGGATTCGATGGAAGAAATCTTTTCAAGGGATGTAAAGAATGGAAGTTGGTATCCCTCCATGAGGATGAAGGGAGTCCATCTGTTTTGTAGTCTTCCCGAACGTCCAAAGCCCCCCTCACGGCGATATTCAAAGGCAAATGGTTCGATTGTGCGCGGGTGGGGAGGAATCACAATAATGTCTTTCTCATCCGGCTTTTCCTTCCTTGGGAGTCGTCGTCAAGGGAGAAAATTCGGGTGCTCGTTGTCAATGCCGCGTGCGATGCTTCCTTCCCATTTGAGGGTGACTCAAGGAAGTGCACGTGATTTCCTTCGGCTTTCTAGAATTGTTGTCAATCACCGAGCTGCTTTCGCCAATTCCCGATGTCCGCGATCAGGAGTAGAGTACGCCCAATTGTCCATTTGTTTCTCTTTGAAAAGTCCCAGTGTTGAACGAAGGTTCTTTATCATGCACGTCAGGCGCATTGCCAAAAGTAGGACCTCAGGTGGGGCTGTGCGTAGAAGAGTTTTGTATGAGGACGTATGACTCGTATGTCCCAGTGTAATTAAGTATGTCTCGTCTGTACTTGTCATGAGTGCGAATATTTATCTTGCGATATATTTTTCTCTCGAGAATTGTGGTGATTAATATTTCTGTGATATATTTCCAACGTATTTTATAAGAAAATTAACTATCTACTTACGAGAAATATTTATACGTAAAAGTTTCTATTTGATTATATACAGTTTACGAGTCTTGTCATAAGAGTTTTATAGATTGAACAGGAAGTGCTGCTTTAGTGCTTTGAAACCTTAAAGTTTAGAACTCGCGGATAAATGCTGGTCGATAATTCTTTCGTAACATACATCATCAAGTGGACATATTTAAACGTTGAGAGGAGAGATATTACATTTCTTTATTATCTGCCATTATTCTCTTTAGTCATCGGTGTTTCACGATGGATGTAAAATTATGATCACGAAGACTTTTAATCCCCAACACACAGATAATCTAACCTCCGCTGCTTTTACGAAGCTAACGGTAAAGGAATTTGCTCATTACCTATGCATCCGCAACCGTTGTACAGATAAAATTGATATATCTGCCGGTAATGAAATGGACGGCTGGCGTCGTACGCTGCCAATAAAATCCTCATTTCCATGCCAGCATTCTCTCTAGCAATTCACAAGATCTCAACTTTCGGTAATAAACCCTCACTCGTCATCCCTCGACATTCATTCAGCCGCTTAACTGCATCCATTATCCTCGAGAAATCTTCATTATGCTTCCAGATCTCCCATTGAAAGCGAAGTTCTCATTAAGGATGGATTCCTGCACTGTGAATGATAAGCCGATTTCATTTTACAATAGCTCAGAGAAAATAAATATCGTCCGGCACAAGATGTACGTAATCCCTTCTTCGCCATCACGTAACATCTCCCGCGGTTTGATTCCAATCCTACACTTTTCAAATCCCTCATCCATTCCTCATCCTTACAAAGGAGGATGACTTTTAGATGAGGTATCTGGAGGCGTTCTTAGAAGTTTCTACCAGCGTAGGTCTCGAATTTCCCGCTCCAGAGGAATGTTATCTTCCAACGTATAAATCCGACTGACGTTTCCACACGAGTTTCCATCTAGGAAGAATCGAAACTGAATTTCCCGTGCCTTTTTCGGGGCTCCCGGGATCAATGACTTTTTTCTCCTCGGCAAGGTCGCATAAGTCCCATGTGGTTGACTCATTCTCATTCAAGGCGACCACCGTCCGACGCGTAGTTCTTCTCGGAGCGTCAACTTTTCGTTTCGAGCGATTTTTGCCAAAGCTACGCTGAAGAGGGTGCATCGCAGATCGGCCTCTCTTCAGATTTCTCGGTACGGATGGACACGGACGTGGGACCGAACGCGTGTTATTCGCGGAAATTTCGGCGACCTCGGGCATTCGTCGAAAACGGTTCTGAACCAAGGAGAAACGGAGAATCGTTGCGCAGAATGTTCCCTTTTTCATCCTGATTTAGTTAAGTTTCTCCACGGTGTAACTTTTTTTAACCTTAGCTATTGGGAAGGTTTTACTGTCGTAACGAAGGCGTAAACTGTATTATAAAGGCCATTCATCTTAGTATTTATTGATAGAAATTGCGTACATCCGGTTGATTATTCGCCCTTTACTTTTGGCGATAAGGAATTGTTTTCACCTCGCATATCGGCAATTAATTCATTGCGCCTCAGTTATTCGCGAGTATGCGGAAAACTTTCCTCTACCCTTTTCTAAGTATTTCTGACATCCATGTCATTCTGAAACTAATTAGACTTCCGTGTAAGAAATGAAAGATTAATACTTGTCTTCCATGTATTATTTACAGTTTTACTCCTGATTCACATTTTTCTCTGAAGGTTTCTATAAAATTTCATGATTCAAAGTTATTTTTAAATGCTCATGGTTGATTGTAGCTCAAAGTGTATTGATCGTATTTATATTTTTCTTATTTACGTCTTCTTTTCCGTTCTAAAGAAGTTTATTTGACATTAAAATGTCATTTTCTAAATGTTTACGTTTATAGATCACTACGAATTTATCCATCACGAATATATTAATATTTTTGTATATCTTTTCAAGTTTGGGATCGTATTCGTCTCGTAAATTTTCATCAAATTTTTTTATCAGTATGTTTGGTAAGATCACCGATTTGCAGCCGCGATAAGGATTTTCCTTACGTAGATGCACGTACTTGGCGCGCTGACAGCTCGATTCTCTATTCGCGTCGAGTACGAAGCGAATTCTAATATTCGTATCGAAGGTCGAAATTACGTGACTCAAGACTCGTGCCGAAATTTAAATTTGAGGAAAGTTATTTTATCTTTCAGAATTCTCAGAACGTCAGAAACTTCAGTCACTTCTCTGATTTTACGACTACGACCCAAAAATTACTCACAACAATCCACGAACGGAATTTTGAATGGGATTCTGCATTGTTATTTTTCTTTGAGAAGATCTCTGTGCATCTTAGGTTTTGGTGTGAAAGTTCGTCGATGATGAAGTGAGAAATGATATCTCTCTTATGGTTCCTCGTTCTCGCCTTTGGATAGAATTGTGAGGTTCACCTTTGCTGTTTCACCAAAAGCTGCGAATGGATTCCGTAAATCCTTCTTCTTCCGTGAAGAATGTAGGTTATAATAAAACATTGGACGGTAATTTTTGACAATGTTCGTAACCTTAATGAGCATGTTCATAGAATACTGATGAAACATGTGAACACGAGAATGTTATTACCGAGGTAAAGAACCTTCACGGGTCACGGTTCTGCGGAGCGTGTCAAACAAAAGCCTAGACATTAGATATTAATTGCAGCTCAACTCGAATGTAGAAGATTATTTTCTCTGCACTCATAACTTCATCCCCGGATGTAAGCCTAAGCGAAGATAAGATCTCAAGCAATCTTCCATTACGCTGCTCCCTAGTTATTTTTTGCCTCTTAGGGACTTAGCTCGAATCGAGGTAGGGTAAAGCGCGGAAGAGTCTAGATTAATTAGTTTTCCGCGGAATTTCACCGTTCACCTACACCGGAAGCTCTTTCCCACTGTCCATATACAACTCGTGCTCAGTTTCCATTGTTTCTTACGGTTCCGGGTTCCGAGTAGCCAATTCGTGACTCCCGATGCGACAACTTCTTCTCGAGACTGCACTCCCGAGTCATGGCAGGGAGCCATTTCCACGAAACCTGCGAAAAATGCGAATTTACTCAATTATAAGCCGCTGTCATCGCATGACCGTCAGTGTAAAGAGTTCATCCTCTCACCGGAACTACTGCTCTGGTGGATATGATGGTTTTATTTCCCAAGAATTAAATTGGAGTACAATTTGATGTATAAGATGATTATGATAATAGAGTATTATGAATTATCCCTTATGGATTGCTTTGAAAAGTGCTTCTGATATATCTATTTGTTGGTTATTGTTCCTTCAACTGCTGTGGTTCATTTATTTGATTATAGAGGAATTACTGTAGTGTATTTTTATCTTTCATAAATTGGAACCATAACAATATCTTAAGCTTTCTTGAGGTCTTGGAATCTCTCCAGTGTGATTTTGTAGTAAACTTAATGATAGACTTGAGTTGCCTCGACGTCTATGTCAAATCTCACTAACTTCTTCGTTTGTTCGTAGGTTGCGAAAGTATATAATTGAAATTCTCGTCCATGAAATGTTTTCGAAGGGTAATCGCTTATTTTAAGTCTGCTGACATTTCCTTAATGTAAGTGAAAGTGATACGCGAAGTTTCTTTTCTAAAGCATCCATAAATTCTTGTTTTGTTCTAAGATATATGATGGTTTAAATGACATCCTTTCTCCTATCATAGGATGGTAAGAGCAGACGATATTTTTATAAGTAATTTGTTTGGAGTTATTCAGTCGATTCAATCATATATAAGTGTATCAGAATTTGCTTCGTAATTCTATTTGTGTATATAATCAAGTCTGTTTTAATCGATTGATTAGAACTGATTTCTTTAACAATCATAATCACATCCCATGAATTGAGCCGTGTATGAACAGGCACCCGATGCATCAACATGTCTCAATTCATTACCTTTATTAAACGGTACTGCAGCCATTAAGAGCGTTCTATTTGCATCGAGGCTCTCCTACAAATGCATATTTGTATACAGTCGTCACGTAGCGCAGTTGCCTTCGCGGACGTTAGCAACCTTCGGTGATTTACCGGTGCCTGTCGGAATGTATAGACGTATCCCGATGAATGACAACGTACTCCAGATGAGTTTCTCACCGTCTGCATTTCTCACCGGAGGGCAATGAAAAAAGACATGCCGAAGACGTCCTTCGCATAACCATTTGAGCCGTGCGGTTTCGGAATAAAGTCGGTCCCCGAAAGCAGTAGAGGCAATACAGACGTAAGGGATAGGGGAAGTTGGCAAAGTCGATGGCACGTCTGTCTTATTCCTCATCTCACACTCGGAGTTTTTACCCGACGGAAAAATGGGCATCTTCCGTAAGTGAAGGTTGTTAGAAGGTTTCTGCTCAGGTTTTTACGATGCACCGTTACGGCTAGGAGTGCGTGATAAACCCTTCTCAAGATGGGTGCCGGAAGAAAATTCTCCCCTTCCGCGGGTTGCAGCGGGGGTGGGACTAATACGTTCGTAAGATCGTCGATGGAATCTCTTTTCTTCCTCATCGGAAAGAACGTCGTTGACTGGATAATTTCAGATCGATCTGGTTTCGTCCGAGTTTCATTCTGCAGTGAGCTTAATTGATAACAGAACGGTAGAGTCGGTGGAAGATGTGGAATTGGTGCGCGTGAATGCATATAACTTAAAAGAATATATTTTGTGATTTTATTAGTTGAACTGCGAGCGATAAAATGATATCGTTAAAATAATTATGAAGGAAATACAATAAAGGGAGCAGTTTGACAAAAAATGACGTTAAATTTCCTAATATAACCTTTCCTCGAGAAGAATATGGAAATCATTCTCGGCTGTTTCTTATTTTATTAAAAGCTGTTAATTTGCTTTATTGATATCTCTGATATTATCTATAGAATATAGTTTGCAAGCTTCATCTACTCTTAGGTTTTATCAATGAATTTGACGTCATAAATGATTGTTATTTCATTTCGCAATTTGGAAATTCAGCGGTAGTTTTACCTCGCTGAATTATTTTTTTGTAAAAACAAAGAAACGTTGATGGACCGTTATTGCTAATCTTATCACGGAAGAAATTGCATAATGTGTTTTTTTCAATGGACCCAAAGACGATCGGAACTTCTGGACGCCGAAGATGTTCCCAAACGAATTACGAATTTTACGAAAGGACCCTTCGTCATAAAACATTCCGATAAAAATCTTCTTCCAAATCAGTTACGGTGGCGCAGACTGGCGTTTGCCCTATCGTATTTTCATCACCTCTCATCGATCCATCTTCCGAATACAAAAAGGGAACTTCCAACATTATCAACTCCTCAGAAGTCAAAATCCGGGAAAGGCCCCATGCGCGTTTTATATTCGCTCGGAAATACGTGACATGAGTTTCTATTCCCATCACGAAATCCCAAATACCGACGCGACCCCGCCTCATCCTAGATGCGGCACGATGTTGTTAAACTCAGATAATCGCACAAAGGTCGCGGGCGAGGCCGCGCGCGATCTACGGGACCGCCCGACTTCCCACGCAGTCGCCTCCGCGTCATCCCAGACGCGGTTTTATTCGCTGCCCACTTTTCCTGACTGGAGGTAAACCCACGCCTATCGATCGATAAGATTGCATTCCTCCGGTATGGCCTTGGCAGGGTCTGCCACTCAGTTATGCAAAATCGTTTTAATCGACTTTTAATCGTTCTTGGTCGATTCCACGCCTTTTGGGAGGTTCGAAAGATTTTCACAGACATTCTTTGGGCTGCTTTATCAAGATTACACAGTATAATTTTGATCTTATCTTGTTCATAAATAACATAAATCTCGCACAATCATTATTAAGTGATTTTGCTTTCTTAATTAGGAACTTTCACAAAATTTCAATTAAATGCCAATAAACGTCAAATTGCTTTTATATCCTATAATTATATGAATTTTTCGCGAATTTTTATTCGGAGGTTCATAATTACCGTTTCCTTAAGTTACGATGGAAATTCATTCGTAATATAATCACTATGTGCGTAGTGAAAAGAAAATCAAATTATCCGTTCATTTTCACACTACCGGTATCAAATGTAGGTAAGATATTAAGTAATATTCTCTTGACTTCTATAAGTGATGAGTCCAAGGATTGGAAAGGTTACTGTTTAAGATGTGAGATCGTCTAGCAACGCGATAAATCGCATCGCTCTGGTCGTTATGTATCGAAAATATCGGGCACTCGATACCTATTGATTCCCCTTTGGCTCGTAGGTGTATTAATTCATTCGAGGTCTTCTGCGATAGGAGCGGCATATTTATCCGTCATATTTACACCGCGCGTTACATCCCCGTGACATCACGAAATGCATCGGGATGATATGTAATGAAAGCAATAGCGTTTCAGGTTGCGCGAATCAACCGCCAGGTGGATGCGATGCGCCGGATACACACATCGGTTTTCCTTATCAAACCCTATCATCTTCGTTCCTAACTCCAATGGATCCATTTTCTCAAACATGTCCTTATCATCCTCCATTGTCGTCATCATATAACTTCGCAAACACTGGGAGTCGAATCCTTTCTAATAAATCTCCGGAGAATCTCATAAGTTTTTTATCTCGTCAGCGCAACCGAAGGACTGTATCTTCCCGAAATTTGTAATATTCCTCGGAAGGTTTTCGTGAAAACAAGGTAGTCATAAAAAGTCGGCTACACTCCCTCCAAGTCCACGAGGAGACCCTTCAGCAACCTGTGGCCTTTTCAGAAAAGGGATGAACCACTCTAAGAAGGGTACGTTGGTTTATGTGCGCAATTTTCCGTGCGCAAATCCCTATATAATCCGTTGTTGAAATAATGGTCGTGTGTAGGGCTATCCTATCCAAGCATTAGCAAAAGGTATGTGCACAATTGATAGAAATTCTCACCAGCGCTAGGTGAAAGGGTTTTTCCCCTTCTCCCTCTTTCTTCCCATCCTCGTACCCCACCCACCTTTTGCAGGCCGCTTTCACAGTGTTGCCGAACGGTGACATTGAGGAGCATTGTTGCCTGCTCTCTGGTGCGTGTCTTCCCACCTTCACTGCCATCCGGCGAGTCTACAGTCGTCTATTTATGTAGCCGCATAACGGGTTGGAGACTCATTGCGAACACGGTTATGGTGGTGTAATTGCAGCGGAACTTTCCGTTTGTTTTTAATTCCATCGTGGGGTCATTTTTGTGCAAGGTGGTTAACTTCGCCGGTGCAGTTACGCAAGGTGTTTCCCTCCACGCCGGTTTGCCACGCCATGCCCAGAATACTCAAGGGGATTTATTTTTATAAGCCGGGAGTTCATTTTTGAGCTGTAATTGTCGTACATTGTGGGACTAGTTCAATCAATGTTTGTTTTGTCGGTAAATATGCGAAATAACCGCAAAGTTTGTAGCATGATACTCTTCTAAATTCCGATGTGAAGGATGAGGTCTAATTTCCTAAACTATGACTCAAACAAAAGTTTTCTTATTATTGGATATTTTTGTGATACATATCTTTGACTTCGTCAGACTGTTATTAAGCGATTTGAGAGGCAGAATTTTCTGCACATTTTAAAATATACCTTTCGATATTGCAGAGTCCTATTTTTAACCGACTTCTGTTATCGAATATATACCGAAATGTATCTCCTTAGAATCCAGAATATTTATTCATTCATTTCATTAAAAACCATTTATAACTATTAATTTTTTCAAGATAGGTAAATACATATAGTTTTGCAAATGACTCTACTTTAAGCCACGTAATTCGTATTTATATTTTATTGGAAGAGAAATTTGTTTGCATTGTTTTCAGTTACATATTACTGCTCCCCATAATGAACTTTTTCTGAATTCATGGTATGCATTAGGAATAGAATTACTCATAGTCTATTTATCTTCCGGCAAACCCGAATGACTGCGAAGGTTATTTTTGAGAATCCTTATGCAGATGCAGTGTGTTTCAACCTGCTCTTATCGATTGCATGTTTTGAAAAGCATTATGTCTAAATGTGGGCGAGAGTGACGTCTTCAGCAACACGTGGGTCACACGAAAGCTCCCATCTTAGTTTCCGCATAGGGCCTGCGCCTCCGTTTGCCATCTAGCGCAAAGGAGATGAACTTCTCCGCCACCTGTCGATCAGGTGCCTCGTCTTCCAAAGGTTGGCTTTGACTTATCAGAACCTGTTTTTTAACTCGAACGTTTCTTTCGCGGAGCTCCTAGTAGGATTATGAACATGCAAATATTGAAGATGTTGCTTTCCACTCGCCCATTTTAGATGTGATAGTTTTTATTATCGTCACATATTATATTGCAAACAATATTGCACACTTTTATTTTCAAATTAAAGCGTTAATTAAGAAATAACGATTTTTAAGCGATCTTTATTATTAATTCTTGGTATACTGTATTGCATTCATAATAACGTTATTTTTTGTTATTTTCATCGTGATTTGTTTATGGTTTCATTTCCCGAACTGCTAAAGACATTGATCATTTTCTTTTTTGTTATTCAACCTTTCAAATATGCCCTAATAAAAATTTTTAGTTATATAAGCTAAACTGACGAATACTAGTATCAATTCCCTAACAGGCAAATTTCTAACATTCGGGATTCGAAACAGGACCTTACGTTTGAAAAGATGAATATTTAAATCAGAAATTTTGCACGTGTTTCAACCTTCGCAGGAGAAAACAGATGTATCAGATCGTGGTGTTTTTGTCAGTGGTGATTATTCAAAACAAGCTCATCGACAGCGTAGATACAGTTTCTTCATCGCAACGCTGATTGCCAGAGATCGCAACCGGTCATTCACTTCCAGCAGCTATCCCCCGATTCTTTCTTTTGACGTTAACACGACTGGAAACGGAAAAAAAGATCGTTATCGGCGGACTTCGCCGAATATCTCTCCAGGACAGGTCCATGGAAGGGATGGGTCGGGAAAGATGGCAAACGAGAATCGAATGAGATGGTTTTTTTATGCAAGAAATTTTTTTTTACGAGAGCCGGAGTAGGTGGATCAGGGCGTAGTCGCATCCCCCGGGGTGTGTGGGTGGGTTCTCAGGGCGTGGCATCTCCCTTATAGAAGACGGAACTGTTTAAGTGGAGCGAGGAGAGATGCCTCGAAAAGAAATGTCACGCTTCACTCCTGTTGATTTTTTCTCCCCAAAAGGTCAACACACTCCGGTTTATTGCCACCTTTCCCTTAGCCCGGATTTGTCACGTTTTTATTTACACTGTGATTTAGGAGCCGTGACTACTTGCAGGAATCTGCACCGTGATGGACATGAATGGATGCCGCGTCTTATCAGTGACATCATCCGACGTTTGCAGGGATATTTGTTTACGGACGTCGATTCGTCTCTACCTGCATGTCTTCTTAAGATAGAATACGCTCAAGTTCCATAGGAATGGGTGGATTGAATGATATTTACGAGATTATTCGGTAGTACTAGAAGACGTACTAGATTTTTCCGAATGTACAGATGTAGAAACTCAAGGAGGAATATCAAATTCAGTTCTAACGCTGGATAAGTTTAAATAATAAGTAACATTTTAATGGGATTTATAAAGGTTTTTCCTTAAGCTCCACGGTTCTTTTCCGAAAAAAGGAAAAAAGAAAAATTTCCAAAGTTCTAATGATGACGTGGGATGAATATTACTTTCGGGCATCTTATATTTACGTAAATTTAAATCGAATATAAATATGTCAAAACTATCACAGAACGGTTTAAAAATTAATTTCTGTCAATGTTAAATTATAGTGTTGCTCACGTAGTTATAAATATACCAGTTCACAGTTTTATATTTGACAATAAACGTTCCATTATCCACCCAAGCACTTAACGTCTTCAACGCGAACACACAGTGGTGATTTCAACGACTGTTTGTAGTTCTTCTTCATGGCGCAAAAGTCCTTCGTATCTTGAGCATAAATAAATCCATACACAGGTTTTATTACTTCATCGCAATTCATTCTCATTTTCGAGGGATTCGCGAACTTTTTCAAACCCTCTCTAAACACCTCTTATCACGAAGTAATCAGTATTGTTTAGAGAGCTTTACCTTCATTTCCAAATTCGTGCGAGAATCCAGCTGGCTTGCGAAATTTTTAATTGCGAGAGGAAGGTAATTCAGAGGAGCGGATCTGTTGTTTTCTTCTCGGCCAACCTTGAAAAATAGCCCGGCCTCTAATCTCGCAAGGTCAATGTGGAGCGATGGATGACGCGTCTGGAAGGCTCTCTCGTTGTTTCTTATCTAAACGTCCTCGTCTCTTACCTTGGACCCTCGCGATTACCTCATATCCGACCTTAAATCCTTCTCCTAGCTCTTTAACCTTCTTTTCTCACTCGTGATGCAACGATCCCTCGGATTTTAAATGCCCTTTCCACGAGAGAACGATCCTTCCATCCGTCTTCTTTAATTGGCAATCTAATCTAAGGCTCCGTCACTGTCAGACACGAAGACGGGTTAAAATTTACGCGGTGAAAGCACAAGGCTAATTTATTAATCAGTGTCGAAGTCTGCTCGATTAGTTCCTCGTTAAGTTAAAAAAGAAACTGGATGCTCCAATTATTTAGGTGCCAATATGTATTTTTGGTTCTTTTTGCGCAAAGTGATCGTTAAAGATGTAATTTTTTGAGTTTGAACTTCGCCTCCTTTAGAATTAGCTTCGAAGATAATTTGAGAAACTCATTTGCGAAGTCCTGAGGCAAGATAGAAAGTGAAGAAAGAAACATAGTTGATACAAATTAACCTTAAAAATAATAAATAGATATTTCTGCACTTCTATGACTTGTCCAAGTAATTATAAACTATCGTATCCTAGAAAGAATGCTGTTTCGTCGTACCGCTGAATGTCCCAGTATCTGATTTGAAAGTTCAGACTAATTCAATGGTACTCTCTGATTCGCGAGCCCTTCCCAACTTGGCTTTGAAGCAACGTTCTTATTCACGGTCTTAAAAAGTTCATGGGCTTACCACGCACAACGTTCAAGTCTTCAAAGACACTCTCGATTGGACAAACAGACGAACGCCTCGTCATCTTTCGTGGAGAAAACACCGCCGCTGATGAAACACGACGTCTTCATTGTGCTCGTTAGCACTGCTTCCTTAAGCAGATGGAGGCTGAGGTAACTTGGCAGAGATGACATAAGCATCTTCCCGTACGTTCCTACTTATTCAATCGAAAGCGTGGTGGTGAAAGGGGAGATTTAGACGTTCTTAGAATCGTGGTTGTCTCCCCATTAGACATTCACTATCTAGCTTTTGTCACGCAATTCTACGAGGGCTTTAGACCTAATGTTAATCCCCAAATAAAAGGTCTCTGTTAGTTAATTTGCCCTTTACAATGTTATAAATATTTACAAAGTGAATAACCTTGTTTAATAGTCAGTTTTTGATGTTCTCTAATGAAAGATATTATTCATTTTGAGTCATTTTCTGTGTATGATGTCAATGTGATGCGATTATCAACGAATCGGCATGCATTTTTATGCCATCACTTTTTGATGATTCCTTCAGATTTATACGTCATATTCATCATAGTCCAAAGAGTTATTTATATCAGCATTCGCAATAGTTTCTCCTACAGATTATTAAGTTATACTAGTAAAGAGATAACCGTCTTCTCAATAATACTTCATAACTGTTCTCAGGAAATGTACCCCGCTGTTTAAATTATATTTATGTCTCGGAACCACGACTATTTTCGTTTTTCCCCAATACGTCCTGAAATATACATATCTCCTCTTTTTCGTAATTTCTGAAATTCCTCTCCAGAAGGGAATCATTTGCTTAGCTTTCAACCCCTAGGAGGTTGCCATGGTATCTAGTTCTGCCGTTAAATTCAAGAAGGGCCGTTTAAAGACGGAAATCCATCAATCAAGTATTTGGGCCGCGGCGAAGGCCACGGGATATGTATACGAGCAACGGATGTTAATCGTCTCACCCCCACCGAATTCAAATTGCGGAGAAAGGCAACCGACGGACGTTATGCATCCGTTCCAAGGACTACTAAAAACTGACCGACCAACTTATACACCAAAGAGCGTATTTGCATTTCAAATCCGCGAGACATTTGAATGCGGGTTTCGGAGAAGAGTGACGTCCCTCGATTCTTCTCCAGCGACTTCCAGGAAATGACTTACAAGATCACCTTTCCCTTTGTTTCGAAGCGACCCCTGACCTCTTGGTGCGCGACCCAACATTTCGATTCCCTAAGACAAATGCGATTATACTCGCTAACGTTCGCCCGGTCTCGCGGTGCAAGTACCGGGGCGTAGCTGCCCCGGTTCCCGTACTACTCCAGGTTCCAAGAAGGAAGGTGTACACTTTCCGTGTACACTTAGCAATGATACGCGTACGGAATGACGAATGAGGGATATAAATGGAATCGACCCGGTGCGTGGATGTTTTGTCGTACGGAAAATCAAACTCATGTCGAGTTAAAGTACAATAATATCGGCCTCCTGGAATTTCGCCGGACATGCGTGATGGTCTTCTGGTATTCTAAACAAAATCTCTATTCTCTGTCGATAGATTTATTTACACATTTCTCTAAGAAAATTTATAAGTCTTATGATACGTTATAACTTTCTGTTCCTTATGCTCATTTTATCGATTTCAGTTCGTCTGGTTTTTGCATTTAGTATATCAATTTTCATCTATTCAGCCGTATAGCATTGATATTACCTAGGTGTAGCGGCAAGAGGTGTGAACTCTGGCAAGATTCCACGCGTGCGAAATGATATTATTTGTGAAAGTACCAATAGCTCATCTACTGATTGTTTACAGCATCGAAACAAAGAGTCCAACGTAGAATTTTGCAATCAAATGAATGTATATTCTTTTGATAGGTTCGATCATTGAAAATGATAGGTATTTACGGAATCATTTCAACGAGTGATTGAACACTATGACGAAGTATTAGAAGATTGCCATCAGGTGAATAGAAGAACCTATCTTGGCAACTCATGCAGGAACATTTTTGCTCGATTCGTTAAGCCGTTGCGAAAACGGGAAAAGGTTAAGTCTCGTTGAATTAATATTAATGAGAGAATTACTCGTATTCTATTGTAAACATTTGGATTGGTCATTCTTCTATGAGGAAGGCGATTGAAAAAGAGATTAAATCTACTCTTCTGTGACACATAATAGATAACTTAGCATATTTACCTGATCGAATTTCACATCTCATTTGTTTTCATTGATCAGATACATTAATCAATAAGTTCATTTAATTCAAGTTTTGCTGAGTTGAGGAGTAGTATGATTGTTCACAAGAGGGGAATATCTTTGAAAAAAACGTATTTCAGGATAACTGTTCACATTCAATTTCAATTATATTCATATTATCCGATACTTCAAAATAAAGCGAATAAAGCAATGAGTAGCAAAAGCTGCCTCGAAAGTACACACAACCTTAAGTAAGAGTGCACCCCAACTTTTTAGAATTGACTTTATTGATGGATTCTCAATAGAAAAGAAAGATAATTTCAAATCATCCTTAACGTTTATAGAGATTTAGTTATTAACATTAATAATAGTTGGTTTTAAAAAGTAACATTTACGTAATTTTTATTCTTAAATGTTTATTAATTTATTTTATTTATCATTGACTATAATTCAAGTTTCGATTACCCATTAAAAAATTAATCGGTTCAGTTTTTCTAAAAAAAAACCGATGTTAGGTAATTTTATTTTAATTTGATTCGAAATGGGTCACTCAGTCGAAGTGACATTGAGTCATTGATACACAATGCGTTTTAAGGGTATGCTTAATTTCCATTTATTTCGTGGGCAACTTCCGCCGGTTACCCTCAAGGGCTCCAACGCCCATTGACGCACGCCTCCCCCTTCTATCAGCAGATATATCGAGGTATTGCAGGTGTACGATTTTATCCTCCGTGGGAAAACTCGAAAAAGCTCAAAATAACCTGTCGCATTCCAGATTAAATCGCCTTTGGCATTTAAAAGCATGCAATAGCCTTTTGGACTGTAAGATAAAAGCGTTAGAAAAGTGATAGGTTAACGTATCCGCCTATAAATTTCTTTCGGACCAAAGGAAGAGAAAGTTAAAAAACTTTGTGAAAGCTGTGACACTATAGTGTTTTGTGATTATATTAATTTTCTCGCTAATAAATCTATTGAATTCAATAGAAATGAAATTGGTATCAGTTAAGGAATGACTGGTTAAGTATAAGGTCGTCCATTATTTAGCTCGTATTAACTTTGACCCACCCAACTATTGAGCTGAAAATGCATCCAATGTAAATAATGTTGGAAAAATAGTACTATCAATCTTATTCAGAATGCAGTGAAATGAGTTGATTGTAAATCTTTTCTATCGTATCGAGCCTCATTGTGGCGTAAGCATTAAAAATAACACAAAGAATTAAATGATAATGCCTCGGTTATCTGAAAAGGATGTGGAAACCAAACACATTAAAAGAAGTAACGATAAATCGTTTCATCTTCGTGAATCCTCGATATGACGCAGCTTTCCTCTGAAAGATGACATATTTAGCATTCCCTACAATCGAGTAAAATTCTTTTGCTTGTGAGCCGGGCGACAGAACCGTGGGATTTTTCAATGGGAGTTTTATTCTATTCATAAGCGTTTCATGGGACCAAAACACTCCCCTTGTCCTCTCCCTTTCAATTCAACTCTCCATTCATCCCAACCTCACCCTCCTCTTCCTGCCTACATGCAGATACTTCCTCTCCCCTACCACCGGACCATAACGCTTCCCTTGTCCACGGCGTACCATTCTGCATACCCCTAACCACCCAGTGGACAACGCAAGGGAGAACATGTCAGGGTTCAGCCAAAAAGGGTTGATAGTGCCATCTGACCCCGAGAGTATAATCCTATAGGGACATGCCAACATTTCGACAGAAATAAATAGTCGTTTGACTAACTAGGAGAACCCCACCACTTAGATGTTCCATTCCATTTATTATTGTGCAAATATGAAAGAATAAGTATAGCCTACTAATTTTTTGTTATTTCACGGTTAAAATGTACATGATGAAGTATTGAAAACGCCTACAAGTTATCCATCGAAGGATTTTGCGAACTATTCAACAACATGAAATGGAACCTCGAATGAAAAATTCCAACAAAGATTTCCACGATCTATGCACAACTGTTACATTTTTCTTGAATTGCGTTTAGAATATATTTTCTAGTAATTAGTTTACTTAGTAATTTTTAAAGTTTTTTTGAACCATCCCCTTGTTCTATAAAGTACCTCTCAGCTTTTAGATCCAATTTAACGAAGTATCTCTAACGGGTAAAAATACGTTCCTCGACCAAGTACACTCACCACTTAAAACAGCTGTAAATAATTTTTACTACCCCTGACGAGATACGCATATCAACAGCCCCGTGAAATCCACCCTTACGTCAGTAAACCTTATCTGGCAACCACTTGAAAAAGCCCCCTTCTATCAAGTTCTCATGCTCCTTAGAAGTTGTCCCTCCATTCCTCACGCATAAGATTTCCCGCCTTCTTCGTATTGTCAGCTTCTTCTCCCCATTTCTCTGCTCCCCCTCAAAGGAGCTCTCTCACGACCCTCCCTTCTGTAACCCCACACTGGCTCAACTCCCCCACAGCATGTAGGCCATAAGGCCAGCCAGGAAGGGTCGAGGGAAGGGAGCGAGGGTGAGCTCTGGGGGTTGTTGATACAAGTCGAGGGTTGGAAGAAGCTCCCTTGAGTCGGCAGTGCCACCTGTAACTTTGCCATTATTTTCTCCCGATACGTGATCGAGAAAGCGCGAAGGCGTCACGCTCGGACTGGTACCAAAAGGCGGTTCTCGGAAAGGGCCCTCCGTGGACAATGTTTTGACGGCTCTTTTCCATCGGTCCGTTTCTTTGTTAGAATTCGCGAACTTTTCCAGAAAACGGCGGATTCGGATGAATGTTAAGTGGAATTTTGACCCGGTCTGATTTCTTTTTGGCAGAAAGGTGGAATATGTTGGTTTTTGCCGCGAATGATTGCTTTGAGGAAAGGGTCGATGTGTTCTGCTTCAAAGAGTGGGGAAATTATGATTGATTACCAGGAAAGCGAACAAAAATACATCAGTCACGAGGTAGATGTTGGGTTGTTTGTCTGAGGTCCTCGAGCGTATAATGATATTGACAGTTAGATTAATAACATGTCTATAACGGATTGTTTGTTGATATTAAATGAATTTTATGTGAATTATAATGCAGTGGACAAAATTGTTTCAGGATTACGAACAGAAGCAATACATATAGATAAATTCACGAAATGCCTATTCTCTTATCCAAAAAATTAAAAGATTATTCCTTAATTATATCTATCGTTACAATTATACTGTCCAAGATTGGATGGCTTACTGTAGATTCAATGCTGCTTATGGTTGAAATGAAATAACTCGTTAGTTCTTTCAACGATTATATAGTTTTTGAGTGACACTTATTATAAATGCTCAACGATAAGTTAAACTTCGCAACGAAAATAACACAGCCTGGTCGAAAATACTTAAAATGCCTTATGGTGGGTCTATCAGCGTTTCCAAAGCGATAAGATTCCAATAGCCCCGTAATTTCAATACGAACCCCGAAATTTTGGCTCGTTCCTTTACCGCTTCCCGTACACAATCACTCGTTAAGGGAACCCGTTTTCAATGAGGAGTCGATACGACTGGTTTTCCCCCAATAGCCACTTAGCACACGGGAAATTGTTTAGCCGTGGGAGACAATGAAAAGGAAGAGCAACCGAACTCCATGCGACACCCCTCACTCTGCGTATCTTTTCTCTCGTTCCACCCACGACCTCTCCTTTTACTTTCTCGACCCTCCCCCAACTGTTTTGCCTCCGTCTCCCTAATAGGTCTGTCGCCCCCTCCCCACTGCCGTCGCCCTATCCCATTCTTCCAACGACGCGTACTCTTTCGTTCTTCTTTTGCCGTCGTCAGTTAGCAGTGCAATGGTGCACCGCCCGCTCGCAGAGTCTGCGACGCCGTGGGACGTAAGCTACGACAAATCCGTGGGAACGTCGCTCGTCCTTTTTCGCAATGTCGTGTTCTCCACGCGCGCTAGTGCCAGCCCGTGACGCCAAAGCGCTCACGTGCGCCAGACGTTGAAGTCTCCCAGAACCCCGGAGCAAAGCGCGGCGTGCATTTGCGAAAGGCCAAAAAAATTCACGTAGAAGAAGCCGGTCGTGTGTGCGAAGGATACGTGCACGGTGGACACTCCCTAGACACGAAAACAATTCGGAAGTCCACGGAACAAGTGAACGCATACAGAGTGTGTGTAAGTTTATTGGGGAACTGTTTCGTTCCGGTTGCGAGTGGCTTTCCGAAGGGTTTTGCGGAGGTAGGGTCCGTCGCCGGTTTCAGTCGACCGCGTGGGCGGCGCTGCGGGAATTTTTTCCGCCCGAGTGGAGTACTGTGTCGGGTGAGTTTATTTCTCTGTGTACGCAGTTGTGTGTCGTCCTTGTTGCCCTATATCGAGTGGTGCGTGGAATTAGTACATCTAGGATATGGATCGTGAATATGGAAGCCCAGGAAGGGATATTGTGCTATAATTTATATATAATTCATGACTTCTTACTCATCATCATACTTTCGTAACTGTATGCGTTGTGTAGCAATGGTTCTTGTTATATCCCTATTCAGATAGAGAGGGTAGTAATCCGTCACATCTTACGACTGCTACATTATCTATAATGGTCGTTTTTGATGTTCAATTTCTTTAAGTTGTATCCGATCATTTTGATGCGATTTTTGTTGAAAAGTAAGGAAATTTGGCTCATTCTCCTTAGAAGCTATTTTCTTGTCCCAACACGACCCTTGATGAGCTGAAAAATAATATGAAAATGGCCCCAAAGGCAGAAGGTTCTCGAGGTAAACAGTTTCTAGAATTCGCGAAGTAAATAGAATTTACCGTTGTGAAATCCTTTCTCTTACCAAGCTTTACTTCCTCAAAAACAAATTTATTTTTGACATATTTTCTATGAATTCTACATTTCCGGAAGTTTCTCTTGAGTGGTATAGCAACTTCAGATTTGAAACATTGTTTAGAGAGGGAGAAATTTAGGTCTGAAGTTTTGTTCCAATTCTTATCTTGTGTACTCTTTATTCGGGAAGGTGGTCTATATGTAAGAGGAGATAGTCACCATGTCCTCGTTTTCATAAATTTTATTCCAGTTTGCTTGTACGCCTCGCATCATATTAATAATTCATGTGCAAATTAAAGAAAAATGTTTCTGTATAGTTTTTATCACTATTACTAATTAAACTTGTTATGTTTTTTTGAAGTACACGCAATTTCAGTACGTGCTCATTTACGATTCGTTCTACTCACTGGGAATTGACATTATATAGCTGATTTTGCAAACAGCATATTGTTTGAGGTCTAATCAATGTGCGAAAAGAACTGTTATTGTATCCTAATTTCATATATCTTTTGAAATCTTCACCCACCGACTGAAATTTTATTTACTTGAATCTTCAATGTAGCACATTTTTCTTTTTTTTGTTGTACCTATCGGTCTATAAGTTCGATGATCCTCATCGAGAGGTATATCCAGCACAACTCTGCCGAGGGTCTCTCCTTTTCCACTCATTGCTATCCGAAAGAAAAAGGTAACTCGGAAATTCGTAAATAGTAATTTGAGGCACAGTTATTATGAGTAGGATTCCATTAATCTTCTAGGAGATGCTCGAGGATTGAATAAATGAAAGAAATTAAGGTATTGGTGATTTAAGCGAATAATATCAGTTGATACTTAGGCGATAAAGCGGTGACGTCTTCAACAGCGAGAGAATGTTTTTCGTCTCCCGCCGTACTTTTATCTCGTCACAATGCTATGTTGACGTGCCGTATCTGCAATTAAAGAGTTGCGTCGTATGCACGAAACCGTCCTTCGGCGGCATTCCCTCTGTTACTCTCACCACACGCAGCGATCTTCATATGGGTGTCACCGTAATAGACACAGAAACGAAGCTCTCTGTCGTGTCACATTGCAATGAATTGGAGCGATATTACCAATTTCTATTGAATGTCGAATCAATTCTCTAATAATTGAATGTATGTAGCTATGTTATGAGAATACTTGGGTGCAATGTAAAGATCTGACTTAAGATCATATGTGATTAACAAGTTAATGTTCTTTTAGGGGAAATTGTAAAGGTGTATTCTCCGTCGTCAAATTTACCATACTTTTTTCAATCATTTTTTGAAATGAAATTGATTATTGAAAATGAAAGGAATATTAATGTCCGCCTATATAAGACGATGAAGTATTTGGTTCAATCCTCGAAGTTGACCTTACGGTGTAGCTGTATATAGTTAGAGTTACCAATATATTTTAGAGCCTTTCCGTCTTCCTTATAGCGTCGGTTAGAGTGAGAAATATCGCGAATAAGTCTCTTAGAAGCATCTATGTTATCTCTTACACATCCATTGTCGCCAAAGAAATGCCGTAACCGTTTCCACAAAAGCTATCCCTTAGACTTAAATTTTCCTTTATCAAGTCCCTTATTCTCGTGCGTGACCACTTAAACGTAACATCATCACGTTCCGCATCGCTTGTATGTCCGACCAGTTGCAAACGCACGTTGGAAGCCTTCTCGCGTCGTCCCCAGCAACACGTGGCTCCGAACGTAAACACGTGGCTAAGCACGAATGTTACTCTCGCTTCAACCGACCCACCGACCGTCTTTTATCAAAAGGGTTCCCGACCAGCTGAGACCTCTTACATCATGCGACGTAATCTACCATTCCTTCAGGGTCGACCACGTCCACTTTATTTATTTTCCGATCTTTTTAAAAGGAAAAGTCGGTTGCCCAACGTATTCTTCTTTTTTTTAATCGGGGGAGATACTGATAGCAAGTCACCGGTCGGAAGGTGCCTGGTCTTCCCGGGTGTCGTCGAACTCTACCGCCCTTGGAAATCGCTACTCGCTTTACCTGCGATAAGGAGACCGTAGGCACGCCTTCGCTACCCATATGCAGCACGTGCTGAGGATAACGGAAGCTTTCCGTTTCAATTTTTCTCCGTGAACAGCGACTTTTATGATCTCCCTGGCTACTTTCCTGCCCAGTAGAACGGATGCTACTGGGTTTGGATTACTTTGAGATCGGTAATGCGTGAAATGGTTTCGCAATAAACGTGGTCCACACAATTTTTAGTGATTCTGTGAAAAGCTAAGGTTCCTTGTATTCTGCACTTATTATTAGAGTATCATAACTTTTGGGGGGCACGAAAATTGTAGTATTTACTATCAACTCTGTTCAGTATGCGTATGACTTGAAATATTATTTTCTTTTATATTTTGAAAATCTTTGCCGAAGTCAACTTAGTTTAGATGTACGTCAATGTGAAATTTCAATTCAAGGGTACAAAACTCCGTGAATTAATTTCGTCTTTAGCATTCCTTGCGAATATTATCAACTGAGAACTAAACCTTGTCGATCATTAGGATACTATTAAATACTTTTTATATGCTCTGGTCGTATCACCCAGTAATGCGTTGTCTCTTTCTCCTATTGTATGGATGGAAGGTAGTGAGAAAGGGTAGTTCGTGTGCAAAAAGTGTGCAGCTTCGTTATAAGTCGACTGTTGAGTGTAATTACAGAAAAAGATTGCATATGTTTCTTAATCCTTCTCTTCAATAGGAATATTAGAGGGAATCAAACATTACTGGCCTATCTGTCGTGTAACATAGCCAACATTTCAATAATGTCTTTCGTGATTCAGCTTTAAATGGAAATATTCCATCTCCTGTAAATTGCATTGATATTGCTTTGAATATAAGGTGATGGAAGAATGTGGTAACACGGGAATTCTCATTATGTTACCCAACCTTTTTTGTCTCGTTTTGGCTTCTCAATCAATATCCTCGATGGGATTTTTGTTAATATCTTGGCTTAGTGATTTTCCCTCCTTGACGTATTGCTGTTACGTAATATTATCGAATGGTACGACTTATTAGTGTTACGACGAAAAACACTGGAATATAGTGCACATTAGTAAACGATTGTCGATGACATCTCTTACGATTGTGGCTTTTGGTTAATTTTTTCCGCTATTCATTTCAGAGGATTGTATTGTGTAACAACATGGGTATTAATTCTTCTCTTGTCAGCTATCGAGATGATGAATGAATGGAAAATTACGTGTTTCTCATTTCTACCAATCATATTACGGAATCTCATCATAATAACTCAAGAGTTATTTACATGATTTTTTTAGTGTATAAGAATGAATGTGTAAAATATGTCATCGTATTTGTTTCCAATGGTGGTACTGCGTTTCTTCCTTAACGTAATAATCAGTTCTAGGAATGGAACCCCATCTCAAGTCTGATATTCACGTGAAGTCCGTCAGGGACATGGTGAACATCGTCCTCAGGCTTCTCTCGGACGGTAAGTACATGCATAGCTGTTGTTACAACATGTTATCAACCATCAATTTACCCTCTTTGAATATATACTAAACTGGTGTATCCACTGTAGAAACCTTTTGCCCAAGTACTTCCTTATTAACACCGAAGTTATTCACGTAGAACTGGTTTTTGCGGACTGGCTAATCGTCATACGGAAATACGTTGATATCGATGTACCTCGCTGTTTTTAATAGCTCTACTTATATTTCTTACGTAATCTAAAGCTAAACTGGTTTATTTTATATTAAAATATCTATAACTTCTGAAGAATTATGATAATATTTTGTATTCGTTATTCTTTTATATTTTCTGTACGTCTTAATTTACGACTGAATCGCGATTTGGATACCCACTTGCTGTTAAATACCACGAATACTTGTTTTCTTAGTGAGATCAGAAGTTTGCGAAGATTCAATTCGTGGAAATATATACAGTAGCCTCGCTAGGTCACATAGATTCTCGTTCTATAAGAACTGTGTTTGACGCAAAAGAAAACCGAATAGAGAGCTATTTTTCCTCGACATTTAAATGTCAGCTATTAAAGGTTGGAAAAACTGTTAGAAGCGTACGATAAGTAATAAGTTTCTATTCACTTTCTCTTCAGTGAAACAGACGTAAGGACGTTTTTTTTGCGGATATTATCTCTTGGATAGCATTATCCCCTCTTTCCGATCATGTCTTGAGATTCCTCCAGCGATGCATAGTCATCATCAAAGGAAGGGTGCAAACGTCAAGGCCTTAGAGCCTAATGGTATCAAAGATAGGAGTCCACGTAGCGTGGTATTTTGCATATTGAAAAGGCTGACATTTTGTCTCTTAGATAGGTTATGCTTTTAATCAATCATATGGGGTACATTTCGTCTTCTACACTTGTTTCTCAACTGATATTATGGAACAAAATATCTTTTATACGATTTGGATAAATATAATTCAATTTTTTACCACAATCATTTACTTGTAGTACCAAAAATCATGTAACTATCGCAGTAAGTTAGGTCGTATAGAACACTTTAAATAAATTAGTAATGCCTCTTATAAATCATAATTACTGCCTTTAAATTTTCACAGTCGAAATATCCAATTAAATGGAAGAAAAATGTTTCGCTTGATTAATATTATTGTCCCTTATAAAAGTGAAGTGTGGAAGGGAAGAGGCAAAGAAAAGCGAAACATTCAAGTAATTCCTCGTAAAGAAAACTTTCTTACTTACGCAATGGAGGTGCTAAGCGATGAGATAAGGTGTTGATATAGGATGTTTAGTTAGCTTCTCTGCTTCTTTGTACCATTTTATGGCGTGCATCCGTATCTATTGATATCTTCCTTTATTTTCCACTCCCTTTTCCTCCTCTTCCTCGGTTACTAAGAGGTCCCCTCTCCAAACAACGCGCTAAACCTCCTATTTAATCAACATCTGTCGCGAAGCAACTCAAACACAGGAACATTAATCCTGTTGTTCTTAGAGATGCTAACACTCCCACCATTTTATTAAACGTAGTTTATATTTAATCAATCTTTTACTGATATATTATTATATGGAAAAAACATCCTTTTCAATATCTTTTTTAATACTTCGTATTTATTTGCAAGCTTTATTTATTGATATTTGTAAATAGGTATTTCTTTTCTCTACTTCCTTTTATTGTTTGAAGTCACCATGATATTTTTTATTAAAATTTGAACTAGAAAAAACTTTCAAGTGTTTGATGAGTTGCTGCCACATAGGTCTTCGAACTCCGGAAATTTTTTTCGACTAAAACAAGATGTTCGAGAAGTGAGGACGTGTTTACGAAGTAATCGTTTCGTTACGCAGACCTTCTTTGCATCTTACTGGGAGTTCCGTAATTTAAACTCTTTCCCCGTGTAAAATAAATTCACGAACTCAGAGCGCTTATAGAATCGGAATAATCAATTATATATTTTGTACGCAACCAACCATTCTCGGAATTCGTTCTAATTATCGCGATTCAAATCTTTACGATCTCCCGGAACGAAGGCGATGTTCCGCGTTTATCGTATCTCCAACCGCGCGTTTCGTCTTCTATTTAACATCGTGGTAGTCCATAGTAACGATCTATTCTTTTCACGACCGCCTCAAATCCGCATCCATTTTCACTCATCTCATTTCCATTGACGTCAAGGAGTCGCGATTAAGGATACGCGGTCCTTCCTCCGTGAGATAGGCCTCTTCGATATGTTGATTCGGCTGCCTCATCTCTGCTTAGCATTCGGTGGAGGCGAATCGAGAGATTCGAAGTGCGATAATCTCTCGCAGAGGGAACCTTGCGGTGCTATGGATCGGCCGCGTGAGGTCCTTAAGCCGAGATGCGTCGATAGAGCTCAAGATGCCCCAGTTGGATACGCATCTTATAGCACGCCAAAGATGGCCCGTTTATGCATCACCCGAAGGTACTCCGATAGATGTTCGATGCCTATTCGGGAAGTTTTAACAGTTTAGGAGGTGATTGACACATTTATCGATCCGTGAAAGTGGATAGAGGATGATATTATGGTCCAGTTGCATACCTGTCGTAGATGAAAGTTGCCGCCAGCTTAAATTTAGAATTTTCTCTTTCGAATTACGTTTATAAATTTCCGGTTGGTTCCAGCCTGTTTATGTTCCTCGAAGGTACATGCGTAACGAATCGGTTTGCTTGCTGGTTGACTTTCAGGTCCACCCAGACATTCCAGCATGTGTCCGGGTTATTGTGGAGCATTCGGCTGCTTTTTATTGGAGCGAAATGTTCTATTTATTATTATTATTCATATACATATTGTTTATGTTGGTAACTCTTGTTGGTAATTTTAATACCTGTGAAATATTACTTCTTCTAAAGCTCAAATTCAACAGTAAATTACGGATTATATTTTCGTTTTCTCGTTATTAAATTTTGTGAGACTGATATATAATACGACAAAACAATAAAATAAGGAGCATATATTTTCAAAAGATAAGTTTAGTTTTTATATCGTAGATATCAAAGTTTGTATTAAGTTTGTTGTAGATTTGATGAAATTTCCTTAATTAATAATTTGTGCATAATTTTAGCGAGTCGCATATGTAGTCATTTAGTTTCAGTACTAGTCAAACGTAGATCTAGAACTGTTTAAAACAGGAAGAACCTTTTCGCTTCATAAGAATTTAGACGATCCACAATCGTTCGGGAATCTTGGAGATTATATTAAAATTTTCACGAGCGAATTCCTTCTTTAGGTTCATTTAATTCCATTGAACGAATTTTGATTGGGACCAATCCCCTCTCCACGAGAAGGAGTAAATTACCAACCGTATCTCTCCATATGATTCCTCACCCCCACTCGATACCTACGACCGCATGATTCCGCAGAATCTCATCAATAGGCCTCGATCAATTCCGCCCTCAATCGGTCCCTCAGATTAGATCTTCCCAATTAATCTAGGCGCGCCTCGGTAAATGACTTCTCGGCCCATTAATCTATTAATCACCGACGTTCCTCCATTACGAACGCTGATTGATTATCCAAAGGCTCGTTATTAAATAGCGGACCGCAGATGACGTCAGTGCACTGCCAGAGATGGTGTCGATAAGGAAGAGATCGTTGGTGGGGTTATTGTGTCGGCTACGGAATGCGATTGGGAAAGTCATTCCCCCCGAGGGTGGAATTTCGGGTGGGGAAATTGGTGGCGATTTGCGGTCTATCGTTCTCTGCCGTATCAGTAACAGCGAAACAATCTGCCCAAATGGAATTTTCGAAAGGTGCTTTGAACCCGAGAACGGATTGTTTTCCGCTAAATGGGTTCCGTCTGCTAAAGATCGTGGGAGGTAGCTGATCTTCGGAATTGTTTCTCGCTTTTGTATGGGATGTTTTTTTAGATGCGTCTCGGATGTTTTTGAGTTAGTGCTACGTGATTTTATTAATCTTTTATATGGTATTCTTAATGGTTGCTGAAATAGTTCAAAATGCTTAAACAGAATTTGAGGATTGCTTAAATTAAAGAGTTGATGATCAGTGTTCTCTTACTGTTTCCATATATAATGCTCTATAATACGCTAAGAATGGTTATTGTTTTGCTATATTGTTTAATTGTGTATATTTCGATGGGCAGGAATTCAGTTTTCTTTATATTTACGTACTTCATTTTAGTACCGCGATTAAAAATTCGTAACTTTATCTTTACGATTTACTACGATTTTTTGTGTATCCATTCAATTTCTATAATTTAATTTCCATAACTATTCGGTTTAAGACATTTCATACGGTTGACCAACGAAATACCTCATGCACGTGAGCACAGTCTCAATGAAATGCCGCACTATAATTTATATATTTTAATAGAGTTTAAAGGTTTATATTCGTCGCTAGTTTATGGCATCGTCTCCATTCTTGGGTCCATTAAAACGTGACTATACGGCAACGTAGTTCTCTTGTGGACCCTTCACAAGGCCAATTCCCCATTCCATATTAGGTGCGAACATTCACCTCTCTCCCATTCTCTATTCACCTCTCTCCTAGCACTCTCTCTCTATTTTTCCATCCCGAAATCTATCCTCCATCTCTTCTTGACGTCATTCCGCCAGCATTGTGATATTGGCACGGTGCGGAACAATGAGTAATGGATGTTCAGCGGATGGTAACATCCATGCACGTGTCGGTCTTAGCACGGATTGATTTATCATTATCCTCCTCTTTACGGAGTATCCCATCGAGGAATTGCGTACCGGTTTGTTGAACCAAGCGGGTTCTTTTCTCGCGCTGCTAAATTCCGCACACGAAAGTTATATATGTGGCTTTGATTACTTCCTCATTGGTTGTTAGGCATGTTGACCCTCTGCGGTGTACCTCAAAGAATGAAGGGAATCTCTTTGAATTTTGTCGCGATAGTTAATTTATGGTCTAAACCTCTTCTAGCGATGATATCTACGTGTATACTAAAACCCTATTTTTCCATGTATATGACTTCGATAGTATTAGGAGGGTATGATTAGGAAGAAGCCTAGCGTTATCTGGCGATTTAATTCACCCTGTTGAAGGAGTTAATTTTTATTTATTCTAAAATGGCAAATTGCTGTAAATATGAGACATTTAAATTTTTGTTTTAATATTTTTTTATCTACACAATGGTAATATATTTTAGTCCAAATCGCGATCATAATTAATAGTAATCGTATGAATATAATGGTAATCTTATTTCCGAAGAAAATGCATGATTTATACAGTACCTATATGTTTATAAATGTTTAACAACTATAGAACTTAGTATCATGGGTTTTAGTTCTATGAATCTTTTATATTCCTAAACTTTCCCATCCCAATAGCATTGAGCTATGGAATATGAAGGATTCATAGCACTAAAACCCATGATACTACTGTTATCGATATTGAACATTAACATCCACTGGTTATATATCTTGGAATTCTTCGTGAATTTTCGTCCATGAAGTCTATTGCCGTAGAGAAGCAAGATTCCGATTGCAACCCCCTAATACGGAGACCCGCCCATCTTTCGCCCCAGGAAAATTGGCGTAACATATTATTCGGCGAGGAATCGTTATGACGAATCACTTAGTGCGAGCGCTCCTTGTATATCCATCTGCAGAGAGCCCCGCCCACGTCCCCTCCCAACTCGACCGTTGGTTCCTTTCCCGATCTAAAGAGACCGCCACGTCCGAGCGATCCCCCCCACTCCCGATTGCGTCCTTATGCAAACTCATTTTCTCCCAATCATTGGAGGACGCGCCGAATCCCTCTTTCGAGGGAAGATGCGTATTCAACGTCGCGAAATTTCCATTCTCGAGAGGTGTCGATGAACCACGGAATTTCTGTACGATGCGTGTGTTCGAAAGTTTGTAGTGTTTATTTAAGCCGCGCCCATTCGCATCGTATCCTTTTTTTTAATCGTCGAATAGCAAGGCGCTCGTGAAATCAAAATTCATCTTCTCAAACATCGGTGATGATTTCAACGTCTTCGGATAATGTGATATGCTTAATTTTTGGAGGCTCTTAAATTTTCTCCTTACGGTCTTTTATCTTTTTATTTCGTTTTGCGTAATTAGGCTCTTGTTGGGTGCTTTTCGCTTACGTGAAGGGAAAGGAATGAAGAATTTCGTTTTTCATGTTTACTCCTTTGTTTTTCAACCAGAAAAGATCGGTGTGATGTAATGGTCATTACAGTTTATGTTCAGGGTTTCTGAATTGCCAAATCATCAAACGACTTTCTTCCTTTTGTTAGTATGAATGCTAAATCAGTTTTATTTTGGTTTTTATTCGTAGAACTCGTGTAGTTACGTCATTCAAATGAAATATTATCGATTCTCAGCTTACAGTTCTATCTCAATCAAGTATGGTTTTTAAATGTTAACTATTATTAAATCTGATAGCATTAAAGTTATGTCTAATAATTCTTAACATTAAGGTGGTTGATGATATTGAAAGTAAATTTATTTCCTTTACTTTATATTGGCGAACATTCGAATGTATAGCGTAAATAGCTGAATTAACTTAAAATGTAGCGAAGTTGAAGATTTCAATACACATTCATATATGTTAGCGAATCATAAATATACTTGTTTCTCTTCTTTGCTCACCTTTTCCTCGAAAACAAAGGTCTTGATTCGATGTTCATATATCCATTTGAAGTTCCAAGAATTTAAATTAGCGTTATGTTTGACACTCATCTTGTTTCGCTCGAAAGGCTAATGGAGTGGAAGTTGTAAAGCAAACGCTTTTTCGCTTAGTCACTACTTCTCTTACGCGGTTTTCATAGCCTTCCATCAAAGTTTTTCCACGATACAAAGCCATCCTTCCGTTACAAGATATGAAGCGAAACCCCAAAGATGCCCTCATCGTTAAAGCTTTCAAAAGAGGATGGTGATTAAAAAATTTCCGCGCATTATTGACTCAAAAAAGAAGAGAAGTTTGAGAGAACAATGGCAGGCAAAACAAAGGAATGATGCGAAACGTTTTAGCTGCGGGGAAGAGGAGGAAATGCCGCAACACGTTTCCCTTCTTCTCCTCCTTTCCCAGCCTCCTCCATGGACCCCTCATTCCTCTCGAGCCATCTTCATTCCTAGCATCTCTCGCTAAAGACAGTTCGATGCCAGTTAGGGTCGCGTCAACCAGCTGTCTTTCCCATCCCATCGTATTTCACCCATCTATCTTACGCCATCTCTTTTATGCTTGACATCTCCTATTGTTGTTTATTTCCACTTTTAAGGTTTCATCCCTTTAGTCTCGACTTCCTGCTACAGACTCATTATCTTCTGATGGAACAGTCCAAGAAAATTGCTCCACGAAACGAACGTTCTCGTAAAAATATTACTTACAACTGAATTGTATTTCTTTATACCCTCCTTCGATTTATCTTATCCATAATTTTTTCTTTTTCTCATGGCGATACTTGTATCTCTTAAAATATTGGGTGTAGTCTTTATATTCTAATTCTGAACTATTATGGAAACGTGTTAAGTATCTTAAGGAATTGAAACCGGATTACGTCCAGTTGATTTAAAGGACGGGACATTCATGTTTTAAAGTTATGTAACTTTCGAAGTTCTAATTTTTTTGTTCGAGTGTAAGCAGTTATATAACGATTATTTTTTCTGAAATGTTTATCTGGCTTAATTTATGCCTTAATTCCGCCCATCGGAATTATATAGCAAGTAACGAGTTTAGAGATCGCTGACGGAACGTTAAAATTATTCTATTTAAATGATTAAGCTTCTTCAGAGTTACTCCTTTGATTGTGTAAAATTGCGAAGTCAGCTTGGGGGTTATTTTCTAGTATGATGACATAGCGAATTAGGACCTTGAAAAATATTCTCTATTTATTTTGAGTTTTCTTGTTTTGATTGTTGTTTCGGAATAGTAAAGATGTAAACAGTTGCGGGAAAATTATCAATACTTACTTTTTGATCGTTTGATTTAAATCCTCGGAATCTGCGAACTCACACTCCATTTGTTTTATATTATTGAATGATTTTGTGAATATATATGTCATCGTGATTTATTGGCTATGTTAGTGTTGGAAGTTTTTGCGTTAATTAGAACAATGAAGATGCTAAAGAATAAGAAAAAAGGAGAATTTATGACGGTTTTACTTTCGAAACGAGCTACTTTATGTCCCTTTCGTATTTCTCCAATTATCTCAACGTTATACGTTACTTTTCCCAAGAAGTCCTCTTCCTTAAGTGACGATCTCCTGCCAATGGAATGCTTCCACGAATGCATGATGGATGTGTCCACGTGAAAACGACCCACTTTATCTCTCGACCATTTTTAATCGCATCCTCGTTCCTTTCTCGATAGCCCACTCGCGAAATTCCTGTCTCTCTCGGACGTGGTCCAGGAGGGATCAGATTCCAGCATCTGATCTCTTATTTGAAGAACTTGACCTTCATTGTCGTGACGGTTTTATTTTCCGTCCCTGGAATCCTTCCCCTGAACTATCATGTTTGTTAGTATCATCCGCGTCTACTGGGAAGTATATACATCAGAACGTTAATGTATTTCAATGTTGTATGGGGTTAATAATTGGAGGGAAAGGACATTTTCAGGATTTCCTCAGCGTTAGAAATCAACCGATTTTTTTATGAATTAAAATAATAAAAGAGAGAATTGATAATTATTCCCTTAAAAGGAGTGTTAAATATAGTCCTGTGTTTTTCAATTACGCTTAACATAATTTTTTTGCAATTCATCCAAAAATTTCACCTTCCAACCGCGAAGACCTTTAACATTTTCCATTAGCTAAGAAGTCTCATTCCAAGGGACACGGATTCTTCCCTCTCAGCTTCCAATTTCACTTCCGTAATATTTCACGTGCCTCTGCAATCACTTCCAGCGACAGGTGGCTGTGCGCGAACCTCTCCAAGGGATCGCAAACAAAAATCTCGAGCCGCTGGAAAAAGGTCCATCAAAACCCACGGTTTTCAACAGTAGGAAAGCGATAAGAACGTATATTTGTTGGCGTTCCTATTAGCGCCGGCAGGATTCTCGATCCACGCCAGGTGTTTCCCCGCAATCCTCCGCGGAAATATTCCTGAATAAATACCACCATCTGGAGGTACTCCAGCCTTCTGGAGAGGCAAGATTCGAAGGGAGCAATAACCGTTGTACATTGTCCCAGCGCGATACGTCCATCCACCATCACAACGTTACGCTTTTACTATTTTTTAGACCATCTTAAGACTTACCTCGACGTCTGCACGCTGCGTCGATTACCTTCCGGGAGCGGTGGATCTGCCCTCAGGGGGTTCACCCACCTCCCATTCAAACATACCTCGGCGAAGAAAAAACAGAAAGTGTATAGAACACCATCTGTCGGGACCGTTACGGAAATCGAAACCAGGCAATATTAATTGGGAATCGGTTGCCGGGATCATCGTCGGTCGTTAAGACGACGAAGATGCCATAAGACGCTCACGAGCGAAATATCTCGCGTCATTTTCGCCTTTGTGCGTGTGGGATAGGTTACCACCTTCCTCTCCCTGGAGAGACAGAGGTGTTTCGTTTCTTTTTCTGTTCCCACCATCGCCTCCCACGTCCCGCTTCACCCACACCGACGGCCCTTCGCAGAGAGGCTGTGTAACCCCCGCCCACGCGACACCCGAGTCTCTCCCACTTCTATCTCGAGATCTCGTATCTTCCCCCTCCCATTCACCCATTTCCCCGTCTACGCCGGCGATTTTAACCCTCGCCTATCAGTTTGTTATTACCTTCGCGCGCTGTAATTTCGTCTTCCCGCGTTGGATTCGATTTTTACGCGCTGTTTTCTTTCTGGGATGGGAGGCTTTTTTACGTGCATTGTTCTCTACGCCTTCGGTTCTTTATCTGTTTGCGAGATGGAAGTTTTCATCCTATCTCTATAGAAGTCATTCCGCAGTATGGGAACAGCTCTCTTATTGCTACGCCTATACATTCTTCATTGCTTGAAATTCCGAGCTTGAAGCTTGATAATATTTACGTACTGCTACTTGGGTTAACAAGTACATCCAAAAGCTTAGGAGTTTGAACAATCTCCTAAATAATTGACAGCGATAAAGAGTTGGAGATCTTGGTAGAATAAAAATCCCTCAAGTAAATGTAGTCTATATCATATTACAAAATACAAAATTGGCAATTATCACGGAAGGTAAGAATTTGCAAAATTTAAATTGTAAATAAGTTGCTCATCCATATTAAAATTTTGGTTCCTTTCTTTAGCCCAGACCTTGGTTATGCAGAAACCCTTTCCAATTCGGCAATGGGCCGTAGATTGCATTCTTTCTCACGGGATATTCCCCAGGGAGTTCATCGCAGTTGAAATCTGGATTCTTTCGGTTGGGAAATTTGGAAACTTTTCCCTCCGTAAAATATGAGCGAGTCACGGTCGTCAGTACTTGTGTAATGGTGCTTATTATTATTATTATGAGAAGATCATATATCATTTTAATTTCCTTGGGATTACATTAGAGTTCGTGCATTGTGAGTAAATGAGTATTGAGTGTGATTCTTGTTAATTATTGTGAATCCTCCTCTCTCTTCTTTATTCATGCATTTAATATCCCTACCAATATATTTGAATGACTATGTAATAATCCTAGTGTCCTTTTATCTGTATAACACATATTTACACTGTTTAGGTCTCTCATCGCGAATTTATTTGCCCCTTACCTTTACTTTGATATAAATGTTATATTATGAAAAGTCTAGATGGGACTTTCTTAAAAGATAATAATTATTTTTATGTAGTTATTTATACTCAATTTATAACGCGTGTAGTTATTTATCCTGTATGAATAACTTAAGAGAAAGATGAATTATACACCCTTCTTTCCGAACCACATTCATTCGTATTTTTTTCAGGAATTGAATCATAGCGAATTGAAATTTCCTTTTGACCCGTCATCATCAAGAACCTACTTTCGCTCTACATTATGTATTACAATACAATCTTTTTCTCCGGCGTCCTTCTTTACGAGCATTTTTCCGAAGCGAAAAGCTCGTATCTCTCTATCCTTCCCACGTACGAGTTTTCATTTGCATTTCCTCGCAAGTGTTTCTTGCCTCATTTCATCCTTTCACCTCACGCAATTTTCGCAGCCTCATCTTTCTATTTCCACAGATTCTCTTTCCACGCAGCATCCGTGGGTGGTTCTTCCGTATCCATCCTTTATTTCTCCCCTCCGGCCTTCAGCATGACGCGATCGCGGGGGCCGCTCTTCGCCCGTGAACTCCTTTATCCTGAATTTTATTATTTTCGCGGTCACCGTTTTCACCCACCAACGCGCGGATTCGCAACCTACGCTGCGAGAAACACGTGGATGTCCGCTTTCGAAAGGATTCGTAGAGGTTTTCGGAATGATTTACGTAGTCGTGACCCCACGAGGAGCGTGTACGTACTCTCCGGCGTGTTCGGTTACGAAAGAATTATTTTAATTAGCCCAAGCTTTCCCTTAATTGGTGTTGCCAAGTCTAATAAGTGGGTGTTAAGCGAAAAGAAGTGCCTGTAGTTCTTGGTTGTCAAGTTGATACGAAAAGTTTCTTTTTTATATGAGTCTGCATGTTGCGAAAGTATGAACGCAGTCATAATTTATGTACACGTCGTGTCCTTTAAATTTGGCATTCGCAATTTTTTTGGCTGAGGAGGACCGAGTTGTAGGGTGACTTAATGAGGAAAGGGAACGACCAAGAGTGTTTCCTCATGTTGCAATAGAGTTTGGTTATATGATAGAGAAATATAAGTGGTGGTGTAAAAAGAATTTTAATTGTTGTTGTAATACTACTTGTGTGTATAATTTATTTTATTTGAAGTTGATGAAAAAGTACTTGCTAAGAATACTGAATTTATTCCAAGATTGGAGCGTTCAAAAAATTCGCTTCGTTTTTAAGTTCTTTTATATTTTATTATTTAATTTGCATTTTCTCGCCGATACGATCAAGCATAGTATTATGATTTTTTTATTTCCAAGGATACAAATTTACATTTAACGCCGGATGCACCAGTTATTTGACTTTCTTCATAATTTCCTTAACTTTATAATAGATGTTTTCCGCAGTCGTAGTTCTTGGCCTCCAATTCCCGTATTTTGGAAACATAGTCCAACACTTAATTCCATTTAGCTCAATTTTTGGAATTTTAAAAGCTTTTTAACTCCTGGAGAAAGTTCATTTTTGCGAATATATATTAAAATACTTCGCTATCGAGAGAGTAAAATTACTTAAAGGTAAAGTTCATTTTAATTAAGTTATTTAATTCATGTATAACTCTAATAATAAATGAAAATCATTAAATTCTGTGGTGAATATATAGATGTTTATGGTTAATGAAGCTAATATAATAACATACGCGATGTTGGATAGCTTTTTGGATTAATTTACTCACGTCGGAAACTCTCAAAGCGTCGATTTCAATCAGATCTCGGGAAAGTAATTAAACCAAAAGAGTGTTAACACCTTTTAAAATATTCAAATCATCTCGATCTATAATGGTTTTTCCTCTATCGTTCATTCCTAATCACAAACCCAACCTTGAATACTCTGGACACTTAAAACTACTAAATTCCCGATCCGAAACAGCTTCACTTTCTCTTTGTTTAATAAACATTCCAGCATTGATGGCCTAACGCTAGTGTTCTCAGCGCAAAGTTTCTGACGCCCATTTATTAAACACGCCAGGTAACACTGTGTTCGAGGGTCATAGAGAATATCCGTGATGTTCAAATGGGAAGCGCACGCCACGCGGAAAACACTCGAATCGTCCCAAAAATCCGTTTAACAGTGTTATGCGTACTATCAGATCCTTTTCGAAAAGAATCTCATACGGTTAGGAAAACTGGATTCGTGGGGAAGGGGGATGCTTGCCGGTTGATACAACTTTTCTCTTCGTTTTTTTTTTAAACCCTCCTCGAATCCACCATGAGACACGGTCTGGAGTTTTTGTCCTCGGTCGTGACAGGCGCTACAGGCGACCGAACACAAGAAGAGCTTTTCCGGGTTCGAATCCCAGTGCCGTTTGCTTTTTACGCACCGACGATTCGTACTTTTTTTATTCTCGGGACGATGCTTCTCTCGGATTAACTGGGAATCTTCTTCTCTCGGAATGAGGGGGTTTGGGAAGGAGGTCCAACGAGGCTTTTTCAATTTATAGCTCCGTTGTTTGTTCGACTCCCAGCTGCGGGAGATGTTTTGCGTTAATCCAGGTCTGAAATTATGGGGCGAAAAGGAACACCCCCACGAAGGAGGCGAATTGGAAAAGAGGCAAGAATGGGCTCGTAAATCATGAGCGCCGGAGCGTTTTGCGCATGGAAAAAGTAATTTAAATGGAAGAAGATTTCATAGCGGCGTTTTGTGCTCAAATTGTATCCGGGCTACCACTCGAAGCGGTGTATTTCAACTTGCTCGGTTTAAAATGTTTCTCTTTCAAACACCGATTCTGGCATTCCATAGAACTTATATTCTTGGTTTTATTTAACTTATTTAAACTGCTCTTGTTTTAACTTTTCAACACTAGGCTAGGATAGATAGAATTAGCCTTCGTTCACCATTGTGCTTATTATTTTTTAAGTATTTAGAGAGTTAAATTTTATAACTCGTATTAAAGTAAGTTTTTGGCTTAAAATTACAATGGTTGCAATTCGTTAGCCAATTTTCAATTAGATTTAATTACTCCTTTTGTAAATAGGGCTTTTTTCAAAGACGGTATTAATAAGGGAAATTAAATGTCTCTATTCGCATATACCTAAGTTTAAATATGTAAGTTCTTCTGTCAAATTTTTATCGAAGAATGTATTGTTAATATTTTATATTTAATATAATATATATATATATATTTGAGTCTTCATAGATATTAATTAAAGTTTCTCTATCGTGGCTATGATACCTTTAAAAACGTTGTCGGAAGTTCCTTTACTATCTCCTGCGTGTTACTCCCTCTTCCCCTTTGAATTTTCCAATTGGAGTAATTCTTAGAATGTCTTCAGGCGATTGGAAGGGAATGGCTCGTTGTTGATTTACCGATTCCGACATATTTACGACCTTCCTCGTAAAATGCGATGCTGTTTTCATTTATTTCAGAGATATCGATCTCTAGAAACATAGTTTCGCCTCCATCTCGATAGCGGATGTGTTTCCGTAATGAATCGTAAAAATAAATCACTAGAAAGATTGCCTTTGATTCGTAATTCCTGAATATCATTTATATTTGCTTTCCTGTAAATATCCAATTATTGAATTATAGTAGATTAACTTCTTAGTTCTTTAGAAAGTAGATCTTAATGTAGGAAATTATTATCCTGAATGGGTTTTGATGTTTTTCTATTTTCTAGGACTCAATTTCGTCGTTCTTTTTCTGTGTATATTGTTTCTTATGTTTTTTCCAAGATCATATCAATCATGAGACTTACTCTTCTGATTCTTTTTCCGTATTTTCATGATAATGAAGACGTTGGAACATTGCGCATTATCGTAGTTTACTATTACTACACTTTATACTCTTTTACATTATATTTATAATGTGTTTCTTATATCCAGTAACAATAATAAAAACTACACTCTCATCTTCAAGTTTTACGTTAGCGTCTCAAGTGGTTATAATAGTTTTTATGATAAATTCATCTTCCCGTGTCTAGAGGTGGCCGTAAACTTGTGGTAGACATCGTCACGCCCGGCGTGCGATTTATAGCGACCGGACTCATTCTTCAGCATGCAAATATCGAACACCTTCATCTCCTTTCTCCGGATGAAGAGTTTTATAGGAATGCGCTGCATCCCGAGCGGATAGCATCGGAAAGGGAACGGGGTCGCAATACGTGGGTCCAGTCACGACCCAGACTCGTTATTAGAAGTTAATAAATAAGAGGGCGTGCCAGAGGACTAAAATCTCGCCTTATTCAACCCCTTCGCCATAAATCGCCAGCGATTCCTTTTAAAACTCACTCGATCCTTTTTTCCAGAAACCTCGCCAAGGAGTTCTCCATTCTCGGTGCGTTGGTCAAGCCTTCTAATCTAATCATCCTTCTTTCCTTTCTTCAAGCCGTTGCCTATCTCCCCACCTGGTTTTTCCCTTCCGCTTGTTTATCTATCCGTTTTTTTCCGAGCATTATTCTTCCACGTAGCCGGTGCGAAAATTTCCATTTATCCTCCACCCACCTTCCCTCGGCTTCTTCTTATCTCATTCCCAAACGACTGGTTCCCGATGCGATTCGGCGGTGAGAATGGACGGGAGGTCATTTGCCGAAACCTTTGGGCCTCGCTCGTTGAAGTCTCCGCGGCTGTGCATTCCCATGAATGAGCTCGTTAAGTTACTGCTCTGTTGGATTCATTCGGGCGAAAAGTATTAACTTTGAAAAAGTTACGGAATTAAGAATGAAGAATTATCAATGATAGATGTATTATAATTTTTTAGTTTTTGGTTCGTTACCGCTTGTAGTAGGTCGTTTACTATCTTAAGAGTCGATACATATTCACTGTTCCAGTGCGAGATAAAGTAAAGAATACGTGATGATTTACTTCATAAAGTCTCTGTGTAGGTCCATTTATCTTCCTTGTGCCTGTTTAAATGAGCATGTTGAAATATAATGAAGTCTGTTACTTATTATTCAGTAGAAATATTACTTATTACTTGCGGAAAGGTTAATAAATCAGGTGTACGAGTTATGAATGGTGCATAATTATGTCGAATGGAAATTATTAAGAGAAATTTTGTAAGACTAGTAGGAGATGAATAATTACCCATTTAGTTTCCTTTCTAAATCAATGATCTACCAAGGACATCGCTGTACTTGTGAGTGGACATTATTTTTTTGTGTTAAGGACGATGAAATAAATTCATAAATACAGTTGCTACTTTATCTCCAATTTTAAAAATACTTAAGTAAATGCATTTGGGTGTAGAAAAACGAGCAGCGATAAATTTTTCTACAGTGTGTTGAGTATCTAAGATTTAATTCTTTCTATCTTTATTCTTCGTGGTTATAGACTAATTTATCTTTAGTATAGATAACGGGGTATCAAAGAGTTAATGAACATGATGTTATATTCGTTTTCGATCACCATTCCTGTACAGTAGGAATTCAAGACTTCTCGCGGATTCTCATCATGAGTTTCAGAGTTTACATCAACCGCATGTCTTCCAAAGAGACAGCTTTGTTTCCCACCACTTTCTTCGAAAGCCCTCAATGAAACGCGGTGACGTATACATATGCAAGATAGCACCTCATCGTCCCACGTCCCTCAATGGCTACTCGTCTCTCGCACTAATAGCATCTCTTGACGCGCTTCTTCCTCGACCGAGTGCGTGTACATTTCTCATCCGTTTTTTCTCCTTTCGCTCGTGTTTTGCGATGTCAGAAAGTCACCGGACGTGTGTCCCGCATGTAAAATCAATCGGATGGTTAGAGTTTCCCAGGACAATTCCTCTCGTCTCTCGAACGAGTCTGCAAACCGTGGGCAAGCTCTACAAATATCGTTCTCAGCTTCTGTTCGAATCGGGAGTACATATATCGCAGTTCTATCCTCTTTCGAGGAATGGATTTCTTTTTAATTGCAAAATTCGAAGACGAATTCTTACAAGGCGTAATCGAACGTGAGAAAAGGGTTTTCGAAGGCTTCCGGGCGAAGTGGAGATCCTTCCGATTTCTTGGGCGAGATCTTTTTGTCGGAGATTGGGTGGGATGTCATCCCATGCGTGAAAATAATGGAGTGGCTAGAAGAGCGTCAAACCAGTCTTCGGAAAAAAGAGGGACGACAGGTGCTTAGGTTGGGTGGTAAAAGGTGAAATGTTCGAATGCCTAATCCCAGTTTAGGATTCCATCCTTTACGGTTCCTGTTTTTTTTATATCTACGACTTCCAGATTTAATGGTCATTTCACGTCTCAAAATGCTCGGAGATGTTTCCGTAAGGTGGAAATTGAATTCAGTTCTCGGAAGGTCCAGAGATATCTCGAGATCGGTGGAAGCTGTTACTGATCGGACGATTTGATTGATCAGTGATAATTTAGGTTTCCTGTATTTTTCTTTCCTAACGGCTGAGTACAAGCCGTCCTTTCTTTTTAACGCGATTCTTCTTCGGATCTCACATATGACGTAAATTTACGAGTGAGAGTAGTACGATTGTATTGGAAAAAGTTCTTATCGTGTTATCTTTTTATGTATCACGTTGTATTACTTTTAAATTGTTTGGTTTTTCTTTGTCCCATCATCAAATTTCCATCAAAGATCGATTTATATGCTCTTAATATAAAAACTGCCCCGCGTGAATCTATCTTGCCCTCTGGTCATTGTTGGAGAAGGTCTTAAAAGTGAATCGCTAATGGAGTAGCTCCAAATTTGAATAGTATGACGTCTAACGTAAACTATTATCTGTCATCTAATAATGACCCGACGATCGTGGTCAATGTGAGTTTGCTGATTTAATGCGTAAAATTATATCCCAGAACAATTTTATCGTCAACGAGATGTGTGTATTCATTCTGATGATTTTTTTGTACGAAATTTGCGTAATCCGCTATCATTAAATTCGTTTGGAGTCGACATCAACCTCTCGTGCCAATTGCAACGAGCTTCGCGTATGGTATAAGATCAAGGCGCTTCTGCAATGCGTCCATGTTTTCACTAAATAGAATAGAGTATAATATATTGTTTCCCATAACTTAGATCTTTCGTTAACCACTTAAACGACGCGTATGAGATATTTGAACTAAACATTTTGCAATGTGGAATGTATATGTTGCCTAATTTACCTTAAAAAGCAATTAGTAAAGTAGTCAAGGCGTTCAAAGGATGTCATCCTCGTTAGGAACGCGAACAGTTACGCAGAGAATTTTTACCGGATTTTACAATGTTTAATTCTCAAATATTCATCATTAAAAGATAATGTTTTCAGTCAAAATTTCAATAGGGATTCATATAAATAATATACGGACGAAGTAATGGAAATGTTAATAGAAGTTATAAAAGTTTAACGTGGTATGTAGTGTTTTGTTTTTACGGCTTGAGACGAAAATAGCGTTACTCCGGATGCGAAAGACGCGCTTCTCCACTCCTAACCGACAATCTTAGATACTGGAATCATGCATATGCTTATTAGAATGTTTCCACGGACGTCAATGATAATCAGATCCGCCAGGAAGCTCACGGACCGTTTGGCGATTTTCGACCTCAACGCACGTCCATAATTCTTCCTTCGGAAGCAGTGGACATTTTTAGGGCGCAAACATATTTTGAATAATAGCGGTTGGTGTCTTCGGAATTCCCGCTGCGTGCATTTATATGCTGATTTTCATTTAGAGATGCGGTGCCCAAGGGATGTCGTTAATTCACGAGGATAACCTTCTCCTTTGGTTTTGTATGCTGTCGTTTTGGTGTTGAAAAATTCAGAATCCTTTAGTCCAACGACGCGGCTTTATAATAATCATCGATAAACATTAATCTAATTAAATTCAAATTAATTGTTTAATTTAATTATTGCTTTTGTTTCACATCCATAGAAATGTGGCTTAGTGTGTCATATTTCTCATTGTTGAAAAGGAAAACTGTTGAGTCCATTTATTTATTTTTAAGGTATTTTTTCATATTAATGTAGTTAATTGGGTAATCACTTAGGTAGGCTAGGTTCCTCAAATAATTAATTTATTAGTAAGTTATTATTTAAGACCTATATCCCTTTTGTTCGAATAGTTATTTTATTTTCCTGCAATCAGTCCAGTCTCTCTTTAAAATAAAATTTAAAACTAACGAAATTCTTTCTAAAGCACAATCTTAACATAATATGCAAGATGATATACATCTTCTTTCTTTTAAATGCTTTGATTTTTGAATCCAGCTTCATAAATATATTCTTTTGATTTTCAATCCTTCAACTCTCTATTTTCCGTAATGACACATTCTTAGGAGCGGCTCATTTCATCTCGTTTCCAACCGAACGTCCTCTATCATTCTCTTTTCATTTCCTCTCTCATAACCACCCTCTTTACTCTAAAACTTCCTTTTCCGTCCCCACGAATGGTCTGAGAAAATCTCCTTCTCTATCATCTTTTCCCTCGAGCTTTCTCCTGTCCATCAGTCGGACGGCATTTACATATCCCGTTTTAATCGCCACCTCGCTCGCTGGAATTTTTCCCAAGTATAAAAAGAGAGGTTTTTATTTTTATTAATGCCTCGACTTAAAATTCAGCCTCCCATCAGAGAGAGCAGCCTTTCAGATTTTTCCTAGATGATGGAGTAGTTTCCCGTGACAGACGTCGAATCCGTAGGTTGGATACGCGCGTAGATATTTTTTTTCATTCCTTCGCAGGCGTATGTTTTCATCGCGTTCGCTTCTTTGGTCATCCAAGAACGAACTCTCATCAATGTGTATTTTATGTTTCTGGAATTATGTAACTCTCAATCTATTCGAGACAACTATCTTGCAGTTTCATTGTGTTGTTAAATATTAAAGCTCATATTGTCCTGCATCTGCCTAATGATTGGAGTCCCAATTGACCATTCTATTCTGTGTGATACTTCAGCTCTTTACATTTATTCATAACGTCTTCGAAAAGGTTATCTTAAGCCCTAAATTTAATCTAAAGCAGCCATCGGAACGTCTAAAATCCAATAGGTTACGGTATTTCAATTCAGCAGTCACTCTTAACTCGAAATATTATCACTTTAACCAGCAGTCTATTAATCGAATATCAGCGAAACATCTCGCCGTAATGCACAGGTTAAGCTCCTGCCACTCCTCCACGTTCCTCGACGGAAACGTTTTCTCGAATCGTCGGTATCGGAAAACTTCATCCATAGTCAAACTCGTTCTTTCCTCTCGAAACGGACGGCAACGGCCATTTACATAACCTCACGGCTTTTATCAGCTTCCTTCTTGGATTTGCATCGGCGGAGACTATAACCGGCGTCCCCCCGCAGCCCTTGCGAGAGCCGATTAAGCTTAATAACCTTCGGAGAGGTTTTCTCGTCTTCCGACCACTTTCCTTCTAAGGGATATCCGCTCCTTTTATCGACAGGCCCTCTTTTTTCCCTACCACGGTTTTCCTATCCCTCTCTCAACCATCTGCGGCTGTCTCGCCGTATCTAGGGCCTTCCTAGACCATTCCTCCGGAGTCATTGGAAAGCATCGGAGGAGAAAGTTGTGAAAGGTTCGCCGGCAAAAAATGACGTGGAATGAGAGGAGGAGCTCGGAGTGCACGAGGGAAAGAGAACGGCCTCCCGTCGCCTAGGAATAAGGAACTGTTCCCCCCAGAGAAGGGGATGACATCAAAGATTTTCGCCACCGTAGAGATGGAGAAATGCGGGGCATATCACCGTAGGGGACCCTGGATGAGGCACGAATTCTATCTGCATTCACGTAAACGAGAAGGGCTTCCTCTTTGTTGAAGTTGGGTTTCAATTTAGATGCCACGATGCTGCATGGGGTAAAATGGGTGGAATCCTGCGGTGCGATCTTCTGGAGTTTATAGGATCGGCTTTCTTTTCTTACATGATTTTTGTGGATCAAGATCATTGATATTTTCATTTTAGCGTTTCTGTTCTGTTCGTTATGTTAGTATATTCTATCTGATGGTGTGTTTTGTGTTCATGGTATCTCAGTTTTGTGGTATAAAATGTAACATCGATGTTTTGTCGGTCCAAGAAACCAAAAACGAGAAAGAATTCTCACGAATAGAATGTTCAATTTTCAGAAATTTGATTTAGTTTGATACACATTATATTTCATATACTATTTCATATTATTATTCAAGGTAGTTAATAGGAAGTATGTTTATAAGAATTAGAATAGAACTAAAAAAAATATCTACGCACGTAAAATAGAACTAAACTATCTAGCTCTTTAGATTTGAACATGTTTGTTTTGGTAAATAATTACTAATAAGTTTTTGTTTCTATTTATCATGTTCTCAAACATTGAATAAGTCACTTAACATTCCGTTGAATTCATCGATTACCGCAGTCATTCGCCAATTCATCATTAGCACACCTCGGTCGTGGATTTCTTTCATTACAACCTCCCATACATAACGAGCCTCGGACGGACAGGTACCAGCAGCAAGTGTCGAAGCTGCCCTCAACACGAGATCCCCAACGCGGAACGCGGCGAAGAAACGATGACCAACGGTTTGTAATTTCCAATCCCCGGACGAACAGCTCGTCTTGTTTTTGCACCCGGTTGCCGCTTTCTCGAGATACCCCATCCTCCGCAAGGTTCTTACCCGTCCATCCATCAAGTCTTAAGCAGATTTCGAAGACTTTCGAAGGAGTCGGGTCGAAGACTCCGCAATTGCCCCCAAGAGAACCTCCGACACCCCCGCAGAACCCCGCTGCATCCATTCCGATGTGTATTGATGATGGCGAACCCCATCCCCGGTCGTGAAGGTAGGGGTTTATAATGCAAAACGTCAGCGGGAGCCATCCATCAAACGCTATCGATCTTCCGGTATAAGGAGGCGATCGCGTCGCGGGTTACTTCCCGCCCGCGACGGAACGGTCGGGGATTTCAACGCACGAATGCGACTCATTGTTATCGTTCGATCGCACGAGTGGATGCAGGAGGTCTCTCGTTAGTGGGTGGTATCTCCCGAGCTCGTTTTCCTCGCGTTATTTTTTTCGGACGGATAAGACGGGGGTTGAAATGTCAGAGGAGGATCTCGGTGGTTAACAGCAGATGGACACGCCTCGCAGGATGTCTGCAGCGGTGTTTCCGTGGGTGTAGATGTGTCGTGCGGGATGGAGCGGTGTTTCGCGAAGGGTTATCATTTTCTTTCCTCGATTAGTTATTACCGCGCGCTGCGGGACTTGGACGTTTAGCGGACGGGGAGGTTTCTTTTGTTCCCACGTTTTTTTTATCGAGGGAGATTGTCGCCCGTGATATGGGGCTGTCGCTGTGTTATCTGCGCATAAGTCGTGCCGAGTAATTGAATCTCATACATATAAGGTGTACCAAATTTGTTTTCGTTTTAAATTATTTGGTTTACCTATAGTTACGGCAATGGAAGAAATTTATATTGTGTATTGGGTTTAAAATTAACGTAAAGACTCCAACTATGGATTCTTTTTCGCAGTTTGTTATTGTTTATCGCTGGATAACTGTGGTCACATATATGATCTTCAAGCATAAAAATGTCAACATAAAATATACGTTACTTCATTTGATACTATCGAAAATTCCTTATAGTGAGAGTTACAAGGACGTATCATAACTCATCTTTATCTCAAGACTTAGAGTAATAACATAACCCCTACGAGAAATAGTACAGACAATCAGCTGTGATAGATAATGACTCATCCTCTTTACTCATATCCCTTGTCAAAATTGAGGAATGGAAGTATTATAAGATGAGTAAGCTTATATTTCCATCTAAAACAATTAAGTATTATATCGTTCGCTTTACGTCGATGCCGATTCCACCAGATGAATGCATAAAACATATATCGCTTAATGAATATTTAACACCTGAATCTGGGTTTTATTAAACTTAATTCGAGTGTAGGAATTTCTATCACCAATGTATCGTCATTATTTACATTTTTCAAAGAGAAATTGATTTTTTTAAAGCTTACATGCATATGTATGAATGTATTACATATGTTTCCTCATTCGTATTCCTCCCTATTTCTTCATTTCTTTGCCCTTTAACTCACACTTTCTTTCCTAATAGTTCCTGAAGAGTTCTGCGAAGTGTCTCTGTGGTTCCATAAGGCATTTTAACATTATGATACCTAGAATCAGAGGCAAGAACTTTTGAGAATGATGAAGTGTATAGCTCAACCATAAGCTACGAAGGAACTTAATTCAAATCTGCTCAACAACCTCTCATTCTTATCACCAAGTTCGATTATATTTCAACGTCAGCAACTCATACTTTTTCATAACAGCCTCTCAAGACTTTATTTCGATCATCATTCATTCCCCATCCATATACACCCCTGCCCCTCCTCGTACCTTCTCCAGCTGCATTCAGGTTATCCACGTGCGTTTAACGGCACGCCCAAGTTTTTCATCTTCACAGGGAGGTGGATGCAATACATGCTTTTGCGAGGTGACATTTTTATCTCTGCGAACGGATTTACCGTCTCTTGTTTTCGTAAGAACTTCGTTATTAATTCACAGATTTACATTGCACTACATTTCTATCAATTCTGATTAAGCATATTTGATGGATGTAGTTCAATAATAAATCAAATAACATCTATTCTAACAGAATTATCAATTCTATTTCTTATAATGTGCCATTGTGATTGATTTTCTGTTGTTAGAGTAGTCAGATGAGGAGATGTTTGAGAACTGTCGCGTTTTAAATCTAATGGGTTTCATATTAATAATATGAATTACGTAGACCAAAAGAATACTAGACTAAAATATGCTGTTGATAATTTTATAATTAAAGCATTTAAATATAATTGGCAAGGTATATCTAAACCCGACCAGGATTCCATGTTAAATCAATTATCGTACTCTGGTAAAGTTTCCAAAGCGAAATTCGGAATTATTTATAAATTACGCTAGTAGGCGTATATCAAGACTATATCTGGGGATGATTTCATGCGAGACCTCATTATTCGTCGTTTGTTTGGAACACCAGCAGGCAGCCTGTCGCGCAATTTCACTTCCTCCTTTTTCATGCCAATGCAATCTACTCACCCTGCCCATCCATTACGGTTTTGGGTCGGCCCACGCCGCAAAACGCACCTCTCCGGCGATTTGTCTCCATCACTCCCATTCTCTCTCCACCTACATCTCTCACGGGTCTAAAAGAGACCGGTGCCTCCAGTGGAACTCCCTTCATCAGTCACGGTCTCGTCCGGTTGCATTTTTATCACGTCCCCTGGGAGCTCTCGATCTAGCACGTGCATGCTCCAATATGTTCTCCGGAGGGTGAAAGACGAAATACAGGGTGCAAACAAATGTATCGGTCCGGCACGCCTATGCTCCGGCGCCGATTCCTCCTCGGCAATCGTTTTCCTGGGCCATCAAGTGATTTAAACGCCTGAATTATCAATGTATAAACTTAGGATCGTGCTGTTATCTAGGCCGAGAGGAGGGAACGTTATTTAATTTTTCGTCTCGGAGGAATCTATTAACCTTACATCGAAATGGAAAGCCATTAGAGATTCGGGCCAATTCAAAACGGTTATGGTAATGAGAGAAGTAAGTCGCCGAGGTGGAATGCCGAGAACCATACCTTATTCATTGGGGGCTTGGAAGAGGTCGGTGAAGATGGTGGTAGAGTTGTGTTATGAAGTGCGTACGTACACCGATTTAATACAATTTTGTATGAAGTTTTATTGAATGGAAATATTCGATTGAATATTATATGTAATCGAAGTCCTTTACACACAGGTTTACAAAGGTATTTTATTATCTCTATTGTATCGGGGTGTAAATGTTGTCAATATATCATTTATATGAATATTTGATCTATGCGTTGCATTCATATGGGCGTACCCAACCGAATAACGGGTTACTACGATGTCTGGAGAATTTTTCTTTACGTGAACGATGTCCATGTCATCGTCAAGTGATGCATTAAATCAAGTAAATATTTCTTGCGAAGATGTATCTGCAGAATAATGACCTCCACTCCAAGAAAAAATAGCTGAAGACTTCGCTGCCTTTTCTTCGAACCCTGCTTTTTATATCGAATCAGTCCTGCTTCCTCATTGGTCGGCAAGTCGTGTGTCGCCTTGTCCTAAGCAGAAGACAGTGATCTACGATGTTTTTTCTTTCCTTCCTGTTCTCTAGCTAGCCGCTTAAATCCTTATCGTTTCTCTTACCTCCCATCTCCGGACATTTTCAACGTCTGTGGATAGAAGAACACCATTTTCTGCCTTGCATAGTTTTTCTCTCCGTCCACTATGTTTCTTTATTACTTCTGAGATGGCGTTCCCTCGGAATGGTAAATGTATAAGACTTTTGCATTGGGTATGATTATTGCCATGCTAAAAGGGTAGCGGAAGGTATTCCTGTTCGGTATGTGCTAGATTACAAGTGATGACTGGGGTAGCTGGGAGAGAGACCAGAAAAAACAAATTCATAATAGAAGATAGGTATATTTTCTTTAAACATGGTCTTGGTTACTGACAAACTGACAGTTCTGTATTTTTGTTTACATTTCATGGTAATGTAAGAAAGATGTGGTAAATTCGCCTGACTTTGTAAAATATTTTCTTAAGTAGAATTTAGATTTGGATCTATTCCAAATCAAGTGAAGTGAAATGCATATTTTAATCCATTTAAAAAATCTTTACGAATTGATAGGAGGACCTGGTTACTAAACAAGCCACAACTTACTCGTTTAAGTTTTACATTCCAGAAAGCGAATGAGGTTAAGGAGGAAAATAAATTGTTGACAATGCGAGCACTCAAGAGAAGAGCAGGTACGACGGAATTTCTCGAAACAAGCGTAACGGGTCCGGAAATACACACTTAGATGCACAACGTTGCCTCTCAGCGCGAACGCACAGCGTCCAGCCCTTAGAGTTGAGATAAACAACGGGAAAAGAGTGGAAAAGTGAAAGGTGTATGGGAGGAGGGGGCACCATACAGGGGTTCGTTGACTCTGCCGCAAAGAGAGCGGCCGTGTAGAATCTTACCTTTCCAGTACGCGTGCAGTGGGAGGTTGGGGCAAGAGATCTGCACGTAACTCGACCACCCCATCGTCGGCATTGCGGCTTCATTTCCTGCAAGCGTCTACTTATCGGTCAATGAAAGGTGGACGTAATCGACTCGCCATCCCTGTCTAAAATTTGACTCCAGGCCGAGTATGGTGGTTTCCACCGGATATATGAATATATATCTCTTAGTGGCGCTTTCCGATCGATCTACAAGGTTCAATCAACCTAAATACTCAGATGTATCAAAATAGCATGATGATAAAAGAGGATCTGCCAATGTAAAGTATAATTTCCCGCTGTACTGATTACTGATTTATTTATGTCAAATCTATTCCATTTTTTCGACGGCGCCGTATAGTGATGCACCCTACCGGTTAGGCGATGGTACGCCGTCGCCCCTCCCTCAGATTCCCGGCGGCGTATTTTCCATTCGGAGTGGGTGAAATCGGTTTCGCGACGGATGTTTTCTTACCCCAGAAGAGGTCGTTTTATTTATCTCCATCCTTCGCGGAGAAGAAGGGCGATTTGTTCGCATTTCTCGGCATCCACTTCCTGCAGCGGAGGAGGAATGGAAAGGTCCCTCGTTTCGGACCATTTAACGGGCATCCCCCCTCATCTCTACATTCCTCCCTGTCCCCCGCACACCACCCCTTCCACTGCGGTTTTTTTTACTAGTCCACGAAGCGGTAAAAACAGCTTCGCGGTTGTTTTCAAGTTGCGAAACCGTCTGTAGGAGACCATTTACGCGCGTAGCGTCCGCGATATCGAACTTGGAGGTTTAATGACATCTATTTTCCGTGCAATTAACAATCGTTCCGGCGGAGGTTATGATAGAATTGTCGTTGGAGATTGCGTTTGGATAGCGCTCCCAATGCTCCGTGCTCGATATTGCTTTGATTTTGTAATGAATTTTTTTTGGGTAGTGTTCCAAATCGATCGGATAAAAAGTTACGTTGGAATAGGGTCGTTCTTTGCGTGATCGTATATTGGAATTTTCTCCTTAAGAAGTTTTTGTGTACTTTCGAGTTTAATGGTAGTTGTGTTACGTTTTTATATGTGGGTTTGATTTTTGTTTGTCTCATAAAATTTGCAGTATTTGCACGATTCCATGAATAATCACCTTTGAAAATATTTACATCTAAACGATGCATTCTCTCTTAGCGTTATAATTATTCTCTTTTAAAATGTAGGTTGTTTTTTTCGCAGAGATAAATATTTATTTCCTTTGGAATTTAACGAAATTACCTCGTGAATTAGTACAAATAAATTTAAAGTAGGCCTTCGTTGATCGAAGCTGTTAGCAGTTTCCTTCCTTTGCGAATGATATTATGCGATGCTCGAATTAGATACATAACCGAGGAATATGGATTTCCAATGTACTTACGGATGTCGAACGCAAACCCTATCTTAACCTTTTAGCAGTTCAACCTTCATTTGCATTACTTAGAAGTTCGAACAACTTTTTGAAAGAGCCATTTTTTTTCTTCAAACTCATCTTCCGAAAGTCTTCAACTCGCGTTTTCACAAGGACTCCTTTTCATGTTCATGCAGCGAGCTAATAAGTGCGTGCGTGGGTGCTTCACTCGTTCCGCAACAGGGAACCACCTGTGTCCACACACGCGCCTCGAGGGGAATTTTCTCCTTTTGCCTCCTTTCTCCTCCTGGTTTCAGGTGCAGCAGCGTTTGTACCGTTTATTGCGGTCGAAAAATTAACACTGAGGCGCTCAGGGCGTGTCGGTAACGCTCACTCCGGCTGTTTTCCTATTCATACATCGACGGTTGAACGAAAGCGGTGCACTATCTGAGGGTGCACCCATACAACCTGTTTGAATGTTTCATTAGAGGGCCGGTCGTTAATTGACGATTGCTCCAGCGTCGGGAAACAGCTGCTGCGCGAATTGAGATCGCCGTGTAGAATTATGCAGAGAATTGTAGGGCGTTGAATTCTCCTAATTAGATTATGCCCGTTGCATTTACATTTACTGGATTTATTGAGAAGAAGCTGTTGAAGCGATCTCTTCCTTCGTATAGTGTGGGATTGGATCTTAAATTTATAGGGCCACCCATTCTCTAATGAAGAAAAAATAATATTTTCAATAAATTTGAAGCCAATTCTAATTGAATAAGTTCATTCTGTCATAGAATTATCTGTTAAATGATGATAATCAAATGCATTACTTATCAATAATCATTTTTAAATTAAGGATATATTATTAGGTATTTCGATTTATAAACATGCTTTCGTGTTTTAAATTCTATGAAGTTTGGTTTATAATGTTTTGAGGACGTCACATTTCACAATAAGTAATTAATATTTAACAATTATATGCCATAAAAAATTGTCTGGGAAATCTTCGAATCTTGCGGTGAATTCAAGGTAGTTAGTTAGCCACCCCACCCATGACTACTCTCGCATCGATAATTATCTACTTTCACGGCATATTAATTATGCTATCAAGATTTTACGGAATTTTCTGTTCGATAAATTAGCATAAAGAGCAAGTGAGAGCAATTGAGGCTTATAAGCAGTCATCAGGGGAAATATCGAGGCCAAAGTGTTATGCAAGTGGTCACGCGCCGTAATGGTCTCAGGCGACTGGTTTGTCATATCCGTCGGGAAATTCCTCCATTACACAAGGCCTTTTTTGCGATCCCTGGATATTCGACCTCATCCCTTTTACCTCAACCATTCCCTCAAAGGCAAAGGGAAAATAGTGGTGTTGGGGTTAGTGGAATTAGCCGAGTGGAAACTTCTTAGGTAAAAAAAGCGATAGAGTAGCGTACTACTAAAGGAGTTGGTTTTCATTTTGTATGTTTTAAATCGGTTGAATAATGTGTCCTTTATCTACTGGGACGAAGTGAAACAATAATAATATTTCGCTGTAGATAATCGTTATGGTTTAATGGAGCTTCTCAGCTTTAATTATAAATCAGTAGAAAAAATTTAACTTTTTAAACAGTTGTTAGGGTTAATTTGAGGTTCTTTGTTCTGAATGATATGTAAGGCTCGTAATTTGAAATATGTATGCAACTAATATAAAGGTTAATAACTAACATCTTCCACCAGCTGATCATTACAATGAGTTATGAGTACAGGAAAATATTTTCCTCGCGACATCTTGACACCGTAGGTGGGAATTCTCGGGTCACTCGGTGGCCTTTCGCGGATATGCCTATCCCCTCACGCTGGGAAAGTTTTAATTACAATTTATGTCACTCGGAGAACTCTGCCGACAAAGTTACGGAAAAAGCCGAGAAAGCTACTTCCTCCGAGGCCTCTATAAATCACGGAGCCAAAAACGAATAGCACCGTCGAATTCGGAGATTTATTCTCGAGAGAGGAGAAGCGCAAGACGTAATTTCCGTCAGAGCCCCTGAGATATTGGCTATCGTACAGTAGCAGCGTTGGAACAAATGAGTGATCGTTTGGTACTTAGATTCAGACATTATCATAAGTCAAAATCGCCATCGCCATGTTACGCCTAAACAGTTTGTTTTACAGTCGCATCAAACAACAGTCTTTCTTACATGTTGGGTGAATGACGTATCGTTTTCGCTATTGGTATGCCATGATAAATAATACGTGTTATTTTGAAATCTGCGTATGGAATATTTTTACTCTAATATGTATCAATCATTAAAATAGTGTATTTTGAAATTGCTATGAGCTAGTTTCGTGAAAGGGAACGCAGTTTTCAAGTTAGAGTTGATAGTAGGCTAAAATTTCACCTCGAGCCTTGTCCATTTTTACTTATGTTAGATATATAGACGAATATGACTCTTTGGTTGCCTAGGATTAATACAAATATACCTTTACTGTTCAAATTCTATACGTCCTTTTATTGACGTGCAAAAGACTAGATTGACTAAAAAAACGCGGAAAGATGTAAACTCTTAATATTTTAAATTATTTTCAGTATAAAAAGTGATGTTACTTATCGCTCAATTTCTCGGATAACCTATAAAATTAATCAATAAAAAGTAAACAAACGAAACTAATCTCTATATCTTCGAGAGCGAGAATATTCGATATCAGAGATAAGCATTCAACAATCTGCACGATCTCCCTCCGCTCTTGCGGAATTTGGAACGCAGAGTTCAATCTTTCGACGCAGTTGGAACCCGGTTCGAGATCGTAGCTACACAGCCAAGGGGCATTTTCGCGTTTCTCGGAAAATAAACGCATTGCTCCGGAGAGTTGAACGACCGGCGAATTTCGTAATTTCGTTTCGGAAAAAAGAGGATGGAGCGATAATGGTTGCAAGCACGCGATTCGGGCGAAATGAACATGCACTCGCTTAAGTTTCGCGAAAGGTTTTTCGAGGCGTATTCGATGCCCTCAAACAGAGAGTAATTTGCAGATGAACAAATGGCTGCGTAAGAAAGAGAACCAGAGCGAAATATATATAAGGGTCGTTTAAAAGATAAAGCAAGGGGTCGATGAATTGTGATCGCTCCCGAAGGGACAGTATCAGCGAAATAGTTGGTCGTCGAACTGGTTTTTATTGACGAAAAACAACGACGATTCGCGAGGGGCCATTGGAAACCGATAACCGTCAACTTTTAAAGAGCGATTATTCTCTTGCCAGAAATGACTTGGGTTGAAATATTATCGAACCCGATTTTACCACTTTTATGGGCGCTCGATTTGGTGGTATCGAGCCGAGGTAAATTTTTTATCTGCCAAACGTTTTTTGGTGTGCGAGACACGAAAATTGTGCTTATGACGCGCAAAATTAAGTACTTGATGTCGAAGCGGAGAAATGCGTTTTTCTTTCCGCATCGGTGGTACAATGAATTTCTTTTGAAGTTGAGCTTGAGCAAAGAGCTGAGGTTCGAGATGGAAAATATAGTTGCAAAATGAATTTCCGGTCCGAAATTTGTAGTTTAGTATTATTTTACCTTTGGTTATGCTTTCGTTTCTATACGGATGTTTTGAAAATTTTCGTGATTAATTATTGCTTTTCAATGTATTCGTTTACGCGTCTTTATAGTGAATCGTTGTTTTAGAGGTAGGTAATTCCTTAATAACCAATACTAAACACCACGGAATCTCCTTTACCATGCATCCCGAAAATAACTCCCTTGCGTTCGGTCCCACGAAAAATCCAAATTTGGTTTTCCCCGCCGCTCTCCCATTTTTCGTGATCGCATCGAATAAAAAACACTCCATATTCGGTCGTTAAATGCGCGCATTACCTCGCGGAGGTATACTAATTACGGCGGTGGGATCGGACGACCGGGGCGGTCGGTCGAAGGCATCGGCTCCTTTGCCTCTCATTAGACTACCCAAAGCGTCATCGGATTCAAGTAGATCGGAAACAGGTTTGCGGTGGGAAGGTGAAAAATTCGAGGTGGGAAAGAGCGATGTTCCGTGATTTACATCTTCTCGTCCGAAGGGTATTTTTCGTGTTCTTTTACCACTTCGATACTCTTCAGAATTTGTACCCTTCCAACCGTCGCAAAAGGGTGGGTATTAATTAGCGGGTCTGGAAACAGGGTTTTTTAGCACATTCCGTTCCGTCGCGTGAGATTTCTGAAATAAGAAAATGGTGAAATCTTCCTGAATTGCTTTGTTAATTACTAGGCTTTTTCATCCTTGAAAGGGCTATATTTCGAAAAGCAATTGAGCAATATAGTATAAAATGTATGCGATGGCATAACTAAGGTCTTCATGATTGAAAAGGAACAACTGTCAACTTTCGTACCCATAACATTTTTCCCTATTCTTTGCATTGGTAAAACAAATATGCTCAGATCGCCGTCCCTGGCTTTCACGCATCCATATAATTCAAACGTGTCTCCTGCCCTTTTGGTTTTAATGTAACATTCTTTGTTTCCAACTCACTATCACTCCATAAAAATTAATCAACGGATCAGACATCGTCATAATTAATTATCACACAATCTCGCGAAGGTTGTCTATGCTCACCCAAGTCGAATTTTCAAGGGCCCGATATTCCAGTCAGACCAATTTTTATTATCTCGACACTAAGCTAAGAACTTATCTCCAGCTGTCTGCTACCATATACCTCATCGGTCCGGTGGTCTCGAATTATTTCTATCGCGGAAGATTCTTTTGTTTCCGACATGCTCGTTAGGTAGCGCCAAAACCGTAAAGAAGATGAGGGCGTATCGTAATTGATCGAGATCTTTTATAGCTTCTTCCCTTCACTGGGGCATTCTTCAATTTTAGCGCGCTTCAGCAAATACCACCTGCTGGACACTGGTCTCAGGATACTGTTCATTCATGCCCTTATCTTACCTTTAGATTCGAAATTTGGTAATTTTCACAGTGGGCAGCTCTCGAACATCGTTCTTCGGTCACCTTTGATGTACTCGATTTTATAGCACCTGTCTTCGGTCCTGATAAGAAATTCCTGGTATCCTTCGTTGGTACACGGGTTGTAAATTAAGCCTTTTCAAGGTGTTACAGTGCGCTTGTGTGCATCGTTTTGAATCAAAGAGAGAGGAGAGGAAAAAGTAATTCATATTGGTTTCTTAGTCTCTATCTCTTACATCAGTTACGATGTTCTATTCTTTCAAGACAACCTTAGATTACTTCATTCAAACATAGTTACTGGTTGGCAATAGTATGAATTTATGTAGAAATAATTGATAAGAAATGTTTCTATTCTTTTATGAGCATTTAATCTTCTATAACTCAAGGATTTCACTCCCTCATGTACTATACTCATATCTTGTAATTAAATTTTGGTAAATTTTCTTCGGGCAATCGATTCAATAGTATTACAAATTCCATGGCATATGAAAATATTTTCAAGAAGAATACTTCTTTTAAACTTTAATCCATATATTCAACCCAAATTCATCTTAACGGTTTGAAAGTTCGATCACACCTATCGTTGCTCTACCTTCCTATAAATAGCCAATTTATTCTGCTTTCGGAAGTATACTTTTAAGATAAATTCTTAGATAAGATGTTGGTCGTAAAAAACGCACCACTTCGATCAAACCAGTTAGGAGAGGTAACATTTTAATTTTCTGTTTTTCGAAAAACTATTTAAATTATACTTCTGTTATATCTACAATATTATCAGAATTATTCTTAAAACTTATATTTCGTAAAATCAATTATGGCAATCATTAACATAGTTAATTGCAAGATGAATGGAAGTATAAACAATCGTTAATGTCCTGAAGCTAATTGATAAAATCTACTTTACCGCTCATCCAAAAAGATACGAATTTATTTATTTACCCTAGCTTATAGATCATTAAATTTTCTGGTGATTCTATCTTGCAAAGAATCTTTATCTTTTTTATGGGGTAAGATAAATGTAACTAATATTCCTTCGAAGATAGCTTCGTTTCGTCCCGAGCTTATTTTCCTTTCGCGAAAGCGATAATTTTTAAGTCCATTAGCCAAAATATGGAGAAACGTAATCTTATCTTGGGATAAAAACTCTAAACCGGTTAACTTTACCTTTTTATCTGAAAAGGAGAATTATTAAGCTTGCGAAATTTATCTCGCGAAGCAGGGGTGTGGGTATACGGCAATTCATCGCTCTTGCTATTCTTATCTAATCCACTTCTCCTAAGATTCGGGTGTTTTTCCCAAAACCCTCATCCTCTTCGCCACAACACTTTTCCTTTCTTCTGCCCCCTTCCCCCTTCGTCCGGAGTCGCTGACACTCCACAAGGACATCGGCGGAGGGTTGATGGCCGTTTCGGAGGTCCAATCATAATTGCCGGCTTTCGGACGCTGGGAAGTCTCCCTCCTCCGTTTGATCACTCGGGGTGGAAAGGGGCCCCCTTCCGATCCTCTCTTTTTAATGAGCGATATCGCCTCATTTTTCTCCGCTCTTTTTACTTTCCCGATCGGATCTTTTTTTTCCTCTCAATGGGCTTCCGTTTTTCGGCCGGATGTCTCGAGGTCTCGCTTTTTTGCCTCGAATCGGGGATTCGATTGCGGGAACACGCGATGCGATCCAAGGGTGTTCTTTTGCAGATATCTTCGGTTCGAATGTGGAGGATTGCCAACCAAAAGTCGTTGTAATGAATTGACGAATGAAATGTTTGCGTTTCGAAGTGTATGATTTTTGCGAGTGTGTTTGGAAAATTAAAATACGTATGATGTCAGTACAGTTATTGGTTGTTCTTATTCAATGGGTTTACATATAAATAAACCGTTTAGTTTAAAGCTAGTTGATATTCGATTCATATCGGTGATAATATTAATTTATTGATGCAGAAATCAAATATAAACTTAACGACAGGATATATTTTCCCTGAATGAAAGCAATAAACCATAAGATCTATTACACAGATGTATGAATATGTATTCTATTCCAGAAAGTGTATTCAGCATTTGTAAATTATGGTCATTTTAGCGATTCTTAATGCTACTGTTTTTTATTTAAGTTTGAACACGAGCAGCAGCATGTACATTAAAATGTCGTAACCTTAAGTTAGTCACATACGTAACTCGAAAGCATTACGTAATCAGAATGGAGATACTTCGATTATTTCAATTCGCGAATGGTAGCAATAGAATGGATCCCCAATCGTTCGAAGCGCTGCTGTAATTCTGTTCCGCTCAATTGGAAAACGCCCTCGAATTTAATGTACGCGTCGCAATATTTTTTACCCGAAGCACTTTGTCGATCGTGGCCACAAAAACCTTTCGCAGAGCTGCAATCACCGCTCGTAACTTTCGGAATCCCTTTGTTTCCCTCCGAACATTCTTCACGAGCAGTCACCGATGGAGAATTCCATCGTTATTCATTCCGGGGATTCAAATTCACGAAGGCGCGAACTGCCTCCCGTTTTTTCCCCACCGATTGAGAGATCTCCCAAGATTGATAAGTTTCGGTTGGTAGCTCTCATTTTTTCGCTCTTTATAGTTCGGCCATTTCACGCCGTCTGTTATTATCGAGAGGAGCGGGCGTCGGAAGGGTATGGGGTCCAAGAGTTTAGTGTTTTTACGTCCATTTGACGCCATCGGATTGTTTCTTTTTCTTTAGTCTCTCTCTCTTTTGTATTCTATAGAAGAAGTGGGGATTAAAAGGAACGTTGAACCCCTTTGCTCTTTCCATCCTCGCAGTCTCTCTCTTCTCACTCGGAAAGAGCACTTTTTCAATTGTCGAAACTGGTTTTTTTCATACGTCGTCGATTCAGACACGTTGCGCGTGCCTTATAAGGTTTGTTGCCATTTAACTTGAGTCTCGGGCGATCGTGCGAAAGTCTTGGAAAAAGTGCAATTTCGCGATGGGTCGTTTAATGTCGAGATTCAGTGGGAGAGAGAGGTGTTTCGATGGCTTCGCGGAGATTTTAACGCATGAAGCTCTAAGGGTTTGTGCGTATATATTTCAGTCTCTGATATGGGGCGTTTTATTGAAAAATATTGGTCGCAGTTTCGCGCGTGCTCCGTGTTTTGCCTAATCGAGTTCTCGTGTATTTTTATAATGACGTGATTTCATATCCGTGCTTTGTGGAGAATGTCATACTCACGTGTCTTTTGATATTCTAAAGTATTTTGATTCAATTTCTTGTTGTGTTTTGTTATTGAATGTTAATTTTCGTTGATATTATTTCTCAGTATGTTTTAACTCTGTGGGTTTTTTCATTACATCTATTACATTAAATAGTAAGCGATTCGATTCTTCAAATATTTTTCTGTGAAATTATTTAACTTGGTCACATATAATCTGCCGTTTCTTTTATCGAATGCTATATAATCTCCATTCTTTAGAATTTTTAATCTCATACCATCAACGCTAAGAGGGGAGATATATCAAGATTCGCATCCTTTACTTATCCTCATACCCTCCCCGTCTTATTTGGTGGTGCTAGACGTTCAATCCCTCTTCCTTGATACATTCTCAGCCGAGAAGCGATCCTTACCAGCCCTCCATTCTCTTGGTCTTCCCCAAATTTCTCTTCGTGTCAAGATGGCAAATCCCCGCACCGCGGTTATCGATCAATCTCCGAAAAAGAATAATCGCGGGCGGGCGTCAACCCTTAGCATCGCTCTTCATTCTGGTCACTCGCCTTTCACTCTCCCACGGATTCATCCCTCTTTCCATCATGCGACTTCGTTTTGCATTCTCCATTCGACGCCATCTTCCCGGCGTTCGTTGAACCTTCGCGCAAAAATGTTCGCCTGGGTCGATGACGCGAAGCAATGCCCAAATTATGTACCAACACGCGCATGGAAGAGGATCTGGCGGCTCTCGAATATGGTAATTGCGTGATGGACACTCGGAGAGTTTGTTTTTGTGGAATAATGATGCAGTGGTTATCTTCTAGGTTTTATTGAGGTTAAATATCTGGTCCTTCCCGTTGACTATCTACTAGAAATGTGACGATACTCTCTTTTTTTAGAACCTATCTTCCTTTTCTAGTGCCATACGTCCATCTACTGAAAGAAATTCAATAGTATCCATAAAAGTATGTTTATATGATCATTATATAAGTATCAGATTATTTTGAGCACTCATATCAACAGAACAGTTTCAAGTTAACATCTTATCAAGTTTGAGCAACATAAAACTACTCCATCCATCTATATCTCAAGGTTTCGTCCAATATTAGTCTAACTAGAGTGATATATATCTCATTTAGTAGTAGTGGTTGTTTTTATCTCTTTAGAAACCTTTCCCAACGCAGCTTTCAATATTGTTTACTTTACACATCATTTTTTTGATTTTTTTAGTCCTTAGTCTCTTATGTCACTATAAAATGCTCAATATTTTGTGATATTTATGTCTACAAAGTCTCAGTATTTCCTTCAATATTATAAATGTTGTTCACGATTTTACCTCCACTTTTTTGTATATAAAATTCTCATCAAATCTCGTCTCGTTACTCTAGTCTTATAAATGCCTTTGAAATAGAGGTTCCGAACTCGCTAGTGTGATATATATCTCTGGTTTTAGTTTGAAAACTTAATTGGCAATGCGAGCAAAATACTAGACCATCAAAGCCAGGGTGTGGTTTTCGAGTTCCTCCAAATATAGCCTTTAACGTTTAAGGGGATGAAGTCGTCCCCGGTCATTGCTCCTTAATTGCCGAGGACCGGTTATTTATGAGGTAGTATGAAACGAAATAATAACGTTGGAAAGATGTAAATCTTTTGTGGAATACGAGCAAAAGAGATGACGGGAACCATCGGTGACCAACTGGTGTTGACAACGTATCATAACGAGTGTCAAGTCAATCTCGTGCACGTGACGACAGCACATTCGCATAAGTGGTTAAAAGTGTTCCACCGGATGGATCCGTGTGTTCTTTCCTCAGCCACTCGACATTTTTCCAGCGTCGACGCTCACCATTAAGATTTTCTCCTCTTTCCTCAGGTGTGCATATCCGGTTAACAGACGATGAGTTCCTCGCCCATTACGCACCGTCGAATGCTTTAACGTTCCGAAAAAAGGGCTTTCTCCCCACCTCCCGTGATTAACACGGCGAAAGGTTCTTCCAGGCCGTCTTAATAAGATCCCTATCACAAGCGTTCATTATTATAATCGCAGGCGATGCGTGCATGAAGTGGACAGTGAATTCGAGTTATGAATGAGCGATCCGTATCTCGCCTTGATTGATAATCTCTTTTACATGCGTATCTCGGAATCACCCACGCCAAAACAGGAGTCGGTAATCTGTTCACATACTTGCGTATTTCGCGGTATAGAAGTTGGTGTTCAGTTTGAGCCGACGATTGTATGGAAGTGCGTATGAATGGTGGAGAAATTAGCGTTCTTTTGAATATCTCACTGTTTAAATTAATGGATGTTTTTATCCTTCTCAATGATAAGCATATCTAAATTTTACTCAGCACAAATCTTCAGGTTTCTCTAAGATTTCTGTTCATAATAATTAAGTGTACGTAACGTTCCTCGTTGAAAGGCGATATTTAGTGAGAAGAGGGTTGCGAATATTACAAAATCTTCCGTGTTTAAAAACCAACGTAATTATAAATTGTAACGCAATACTCTGCGCGTGTGGTAATTAAGAAAAGTGCTAATTTCCCTGGAACACGATCTTAATTAGTGATTATCTGTATACATAAAGTACTTCGAGGAACTGTTTCGTCAGTTAATTAAGAAATAAATCTTCACCGTTTTTCAAAAGACCAACAACTTCGCAAGATTAATTGGCTTCGTTTAAATATTCATATCTGTTTATTAAGAGCGATCAACTCCAAGAATCAGCGACCTGAACTTTCAACTCATTGTTCTTTAGAATCGCATCTGAATTGGTTTCGCCAATTAGAGGTTTAATGGTTGGTTTTAATGGTTAAAACCTTACTCTCGTACGATAAGAAGGAATCAGACTCGTTAATTCGTGAAAGTAAGCGAAAGGGAGTGTGCGAGTCTAAATGTGGGAGATCGTGGGGATTATATGGCGAGACATCGCGATAACAATGTCGCTGAAATGCGCGAAATTCGAATGTTCTACTCAGTTCTTTACAATTAATTAATTTATAATTATAATATTCAAATTTTGGGTTCTTAATGATCGTGAAAGGTCTATCGTAAAATTTTGAAGGGGGGAAAAGCCTGAATGCAAGGTCAACAACGAGGAAAAAAGATGTAAGTCGATTAATTTGCTGATAGGATCTCTGAAAAAATGAAATGAAGCTAACTGATCATATACGTGTGGTAATTTCAGTTTACAACTTATCATAAGGCAATTTATCGGAAGTGTACAGCTTGAGTTTCATTTTTATCATAGATTCTTATTTTAATGCTGTCGCTTCATTAGATAACTAAAGACTTTTCTCTCCTATTCTTTCTGAAAGACGAATTGAATAAGAGAGATGCTATAAATATGTTCGCTATTACTGATTCCTAAATTTATCTACGATCACTTTGGTGAATTATTTCCCAGTCGTCTAACAACGACACGGTTAGAAAACTCCGAGTGAGTTTTGTTTCGCCTGAAAAACTCCATCGAAAGAACCAATCGCTCCTTTTTCTAAGACTCCCTGTGACGTTAGGAAACGCGTTCTAAACACGGGTGGAACTAGCCATTCGCGACGACTCGCTGCGATTCTTCGAAGCACAGGAGGGGCCTAACAGAAGGCAGAAAGATACGGACGATAAGTAATCGTTCTTTACGACCCGATACTCGTTCCATCTCCAGCCGAGCGATCCTTTAATAACTCCGTTAATTTTTGCCTTTCCTTCCCAAACCTCCTCCTACTTCCGCCGAATAAAAAAGGGACAATTTCCTCTTTTCCAATGGACGTTTCCTTCACCTTAAGGCCTTTTTAAGCGCTTCCTTTCGATGAAAGGAGCGTGTAAAGAAAAGGTTGCGGCTAGAAAGTTTTAGGAGGAGAGCGTGAAATTTTTCAATGGGTTTTACGAAGCATATGCGTAATTATGAATCGATTACTTTGTGTGTTTGCTGCTAAGGAAATGCTAAGGTTATCCGAGTTCGCTTGTTCCTTAGCTCAATGGTTAGAGCATCCTACCGGATATATAGCCGAGAGTTATCATAACGGCTATATTTTTTCCTGTATGTTTCAGCAGAGTAAATCGATGCTTATTTAATCCTTGGTACTGTGATGAAGCTTATCTGTAAAGAGCTCTTTGAATATCTCAATCTTTTTACAGTTATAGAAACGCTTATGTTTAGCCTATAAATATTTTTTTTCCCGATGCAATTGCTTGAAAGTGATTGTTGGAAAAAGATTGGTTATTTTGTGGAAAGTAGAAAGCACACCTTTTTTCAGAATAATTGATTTCCTATATTCTCGTTGAACAGTTCGCCGTTAACTTGGACATGCCTCTTCCGTTCCTTTTCCTTTATTAAACCCCGTTTCCCTTGAATGTATCCGTTTTAATAGATTTTTTGAGTGAAAGGAATTCCGTACTGTTTTCGATATGGAGTGCTAATTTAAGAAGTTAATTCGATACTGTTGTGAATAAAAAGTCCATAATTTTACGTTATAATCAAATGGATCATTTTTCTTCTTAAGTACGGGAACCGTTGACGTTTATTTAGCTTCTCTGTAAATATAAGGAGCGAATTTGCGTCTCGTAATGTATTCATGGATGCCTAATGAAATCTGACCGTTTATGACGATCGTATTCTCATTCTATATTATGTATTCATATTCGTACCCAGCTATTTCATGTCTTGGAATTAATTTACGTTTCTCTTCTATTTTTACAGGTGAGTGAATTTATCCTTGTCTCCGGTTTGATTTACAATCCATTGGTCTGGTGAGTACGATGTCTGACGGAGCTCGTTCTGGAAGATATTTTCAATCAAGGAAACCCATTAAAATCATTAAGGCAAACATAGCTCTTTCGATAGGACTTCTGTTAATTATCGTTGTTCATGCGTTATGGAGGAAGTGGTTTCGATTGGTACAGATAATGTAATTTGTTATTTGTTGCCGTAGATACTCGTTTGCATCATTTCCGATTTAGAAAATTCCATTCATTTACGTGGTGGTTCTTACCAATTTCTGAGTTTAGTTTCCCATTCAGAGTTCTCTTGTAAATGTGTCTCACATTGGCGCCACGTTTCTGTGAATAGTTCAATGGAAATCGATCGCTTCTGATCGAATAAATCTCCCTCACCATTGCGACATCTAAAAGTGCGGGTGGAAAACATAGGGGCGGGAGAAGGGTGCGGGCTAGTGCGTAATGGAGCCACTTACGACGAAGCGAGCTAAGCGAGATAAGCAGAGAGTGCCACCGCAGAATGTGAATGGAAACAAGCGAGCGTAGATTGTTTCAAAGAATCGAGAATATAATCGATGTTAAGTCAGAATCGAAATTTTAGCGATAGCTGTGGGCGAGGTTAAGAGAATGTGTTTCCAATGATATTGATTGCTGAATAACAGATTCTTATTTGTCTTTCGGTACATTACATTTGCCATTCTTTTGTTAATAACTATCTAAATATATAAATATACATGTATATACATACAGCTGTTGGTTACGTATCCACCGGTTTGATTATCACGTATTTTAAAACGGAGTTATTTAATTATAACATTGACCGTAAAGTTTTAAACGGTCTAAGGCATATTTCTTGATTGAATAGAATTCAATAGACTGCTCCGTATAAAGCGTTTCGCAACGTATACCGTTATCCTTTCGTTTGTAAGATTGGGTAATTTATAGTTTGAGGAGCTTTATCTCGAAACTTTGTTTTGCTATTGGACTTAATCATTATCTCTTCAGCTAGATTATTGCTTTAGTGATGCGTTAAGTCAGAGTCATCATAGAAGATCACTTTTAGATGTTCTTAGTCGGTGTAAGGAGTTAATTGTTTTCATTGATAACGATAGGTAAATAATTAGTGCTACGTCAGCTCATTGCATTGTTGTACTTTTTATCTATCTCGTGCAGTTACGTTATATAAATTCAGATGGATCTTCTTAAGATTGTCCGCTGAGATAGGAGGGAGAATTCAAAGGTTTATTTTCGATACACTCTGCCCAAATATATTTATCTCGAGGAAACGTATTATTGTGAGAAGGGGTCTTTCATTTCGAAATTGGTTTTCCAGCGGTATCTTGACGAACTATTCTTTTTCATCTGTTCATCCCTTTGTTTTCTTGCTGACACGTGGAAGGGTCGATGACTCTTAATAAAGCGTTTTCATATCCTACGATCTGAAGGATATGATTATGGCTGTTTTGGAGGTTTATGAGATGTGTATCCTTTTCGTGAAATTAATGATATTAAGGAAGCATTAGGCCGTGAAATAAAATCCTATCGGTTTGAGTATATAAAATACGAGTTTAAGTGTTTTATATAAGATGTTTAGGGCTATTCAATATAACAGAATTCAATCTTGGGAATTATCGCAGAGTTTTATATATTTCCTTGTTTTCTCGTCTGAGAAATTGAAAAGCCCTGGAGGATTAGAGTTTCTAATGATCCTCATATTATCATGCCGAAGTTTTTACACCATTACGTTTTTCCTCATTCACAGACCTAAGCCTCTTCTCGTGTAGTCGTTCCCACCATGAGAGGGTGTTCTTCCCACCAAAACTCTCTCACTAAGTCGTTTCCCCCTTAGAATTTACGGCAGCAGAGTTACTCTCTTCCATTAGGCTCTGTGTCTTACACGGCGTATCATCAAACGGAAGGGCCCGCTTCCTTTTTTTATATTCAAGGACTTCGACCGAACAAGTAGGGAGCAGAGTTCGGTTTGATTAATCTGCCTGTTAGCGTTTGATTTCGGACGGAATTTCTCCTTTCGTGGATCAAGCGCTTTTTGTTCACCGATAGAATTGAACAGGGTCAAATTAAATTGCATATGGTTGTCATTCATTTAAGTACAACTTTAGTAAAACTGCAATTACAATCTTTTGAAGTCTTGCTTCAGGGAATCAAATGGAAACTCTCCATAAGCTTCTCTGTGATATTTATCTTTGGTGGCTCTTCTGCAATAGGATAATATGTTGAGCATTTAAATCAAGGTTCTTTTTTTAATGGCTATTGTAAGTATAGTTTTTACTTTTAATTTTACTCGTCTGAAATTCAATAAACACTTCGAAACTATACGGAAGTGGATTAAATTTCAAGTTACATTTAGATTTTCGTGAAGATTTATAAATTATTCCTTTCGTCTTGAGCTATAACTTTAAAGCTTATATACCACGGAATTATCTTCGACCATCCTCTTAAAAAGTATGAGAAGAATTTTTACTTAAATTCTTATCAAGGGTTCTTGATAAATGAAACCTCATTACCTCACCGCCATAAATAAGTGGAAAAGATAACGTTCCTTCCCGGATCAGCAACGCTTGAAAAATCCCTTGGAAAAGGAATGGAAGGTTCAAGTTGGGATGTCAGCGGGAGTCGGTCTAGAGATTCCTCTTTCACTCCAAACCCTTATTCTTCTTCACGAACACCTCTTCGGATTGAACACGCACTCCCACCGTAGAGTTTAGACGTTAAAGGAGTCAAGGAACTGGACCGCCGTGGAAAGGTGGGCGGAGGGTCCTTCGAGAAAGGGTTTTTTTAAGAGTCTTGTCCACTCCTCCTTTAATAATGGGACGAGATGGGAAAGGAGGATGGGAGGGCGAGGGAACGGCTCCGGGAGAGAAAATGGGAGGGATCTGGGAGGAACCGAGAATCTTGGTGGGCCTAGGCGCGAACCGTGGGGGACCCCTCGACTCACCTTCCCCACAAACTGGGTGGCTATTATGTTTATTTTTTGAAGGGTATTCCTTAAGGAGTCGAGGTAGAGAATGGAGTGGTGAGACGTTAGAGAAGAGGCTCTTTCTTGAAGAGGGGGGAGGGTACGTAAGAGAGGCGGATCGAGGGCCTAAAGGAGTTAGTGAACTCACGTTCGCTGTCCAACGGGGTCTGTGACCGACGAAGGTCAGCTAGAGGAGGCAATGCCGAAAAGACAGGGTCTCCGCGAGGGGAAATCGGGGCGTGCCTAGTCGCTACCGAGATGGTGGATTAAGGTTTTTACGGCCCGTAGAAACCGTCGTTACCTCCTATAATTTATTCCCGCCGCGACGGGATACGAGAAGTAGGTTAGGATTTTTAGTTCCCTCCCTGGTACATCCCGTCGATTCGGGCTGCCGAAATCTCAGTAAAATATCCGCGATTTAAGTGGAATTTTCAGTTTACTCTGCTCGAGGATCGTGGTGTTTTCTGGAATGGGTGTTAATTCAAAGTTGGAACTAAGTGGAACAAGAGGACGCTCGCTTTCGAGCGAAAAGTTTTATGGAGGAGAGAGGTGGAGGTGGGGGAAGAATCCAATGAGCTCATACCTGATGCTATGCAGATCTTCGGGGACAGGAGTGGAGAATGTTGTGGGCGCCAAAAACAGACTTAGCTCGCCTCCGTGGTGTCGAAAGAATGACAAAAGCTCGGATCATTCTTTTTCTATCTCTGTCAACAGAATCAGAGCTTTTTATTCGGAGATTTTATTTAGAGTTCCAAAAGATAACAATGTACGACTGATAATAGTCTTTCTATTGTGGGGATAGAACGCTTTCAATTGGGAAATGTCTTTAATAAAGATTCCCTTTTTTAATCATAACTATTTTATCAGGGTATCATTCGCTAAGTGAGCTTTAATTTAGGAGCCTTTTGTTCGCTATTTATTCTTTACCTCCTTTATTCAGTTCTTCATGACGTTTTAAGTTAAAGTGTTGGCATTACTTAGCGCTGTACGTAATGTTTTCCGTGTTCAAGTTTCGTAAGATATAACCTATATTTTTTATCATGAATTTTACTTTACCGTAATATAAATTTATCCTTTATTATTCACGAATAAAATCCTTAAATCCCGAGTTTATCTTCCGATGTCAAGTCGTCTAAAAGTCTATCTAATGAGTTCCATTCTCTCTCGTGTAAATGGGGGGATTTATTTTCTCAATGAAACGGCGTTGGAGTTTATACAATGGATGGAGAAGCGGTGATGATACCCATTTCTCCAGCCGATGTTATCACCGCGTATCCATTAGCTTCTTCTTCTCGGAGAAAAGCGCCGGAGATTGGCGGAATGAAGTCTTAGATCGCTGTCGGAGATATCCTAGACGATGAATGGACGCCAACAGTATGTCACTAGCTCGCAGTAAAGACGTCGCGTGAATAAAAGGCATATGGCACTCATAAGAGGCGCCATAAGGGATAAAGAATTCCTCCGGGTCGTGAGGTTGTCGACGAATTGCGCTGTCAAAGGTCACTAATTGTCCTCCCTCCTGGGACCGAAAATTTCCCGAGTCTATCCATTCCATCTCGTCATTAGCGCCTTTTAAAACGACCCCTCGAAGAGAAACGGAGAAAATAAACTTCTCGACAAGTTCAAAAGGACTTATGCACGGTGCACAGTCATTGGCTTCTCCATAAGGCCTTCGAGTGTTGGACGCGGGCGCTCCCACTCAAGTTTTTAGTTTCCACTCGCCTTTTTCAGTGTCAAAACCCACATGGGTACTTAAGCATTACTCGCGAAAAGTTCTCTTCGTGTTTTCTTTCCTTCTTCTCCTTCGTCTCACCTCGAACGTCTGCATCTCCGCTTGGAAACAGCCGATGTTATTTTTCCGTTGACCACGCTAGGTGGCGTTCCGTGCTCCTTCAACAGGATTTTTAATGGGAGGGAGGAAAATTACGTAGACTACCTCAATTCCTTCCCCTTTCCTCGGTAACTTTTTACGGTCTTTCCCGTCTATCTCTCCCCAAATTATCTCGTTCTTAATCCTAAGTTCTTTTATCCCCTCATTTGCATTTTTCCCCGAACCGACTTTTCCATTTCCTTTTATCTTGTTTTTATTTTTTGTTTCTTCTCTCATTTCCGTTTTCAAGTGAAATCATTTTTTTCCTCCCATAAATTACTTCGCACTCTATTTTCCCGATGTTTAATGCCCACAAGGTTGTTAACACTCTCGCTACCTTCGTGTAATTCAGTCTTTTCCCAAATTTTAGTTTTATTCCAAGCTTTGGATTTGTCGATGGGAATTTATATTCAAGATAATTCTGAACGCTTCCTTCTATTTTCTTCATAGTTAGTTTCATTGATTAAAGAAGAAAAAATATATATTACGTGTATGTCTTTCTATCGTAAAATTCAAATCGGATGTATATTTTTAGGTATTTGTACATCGGTGCAGTCATTTACCATACCTAAACCTTTACCGACTAACAATGGATTCGGTTCCTTTTCTTTTATTCTCGTTCACAAACGGATGAGATCATGGAGGTTAGAAATTCTATACTCAAGCATCTCCTTTGTTTTATTATCTCCCTCCGTATGTATCAAATAAAATTTGTGAATGTATTTCTAGACGTCATGCATAAAAGCTTCATCCGAGAGCCCCGGACATATGGGAGTGTCTTTTGTTAGCATTTAAAAGGAACGTTGATGTACACGCAGGACGATTTCTTGCGTTGCAATTTTATCTCTCGTGTACGTGATAAAAGCTTTAAAAAGAAGATAGGCATTGGACGAAATAAATTGTTACGTATACTTATAACGTAGGTAAATGTTCAGATAACACTTCTATAATCAATACGTTTATTATAATTTAATTCATCGATAATAAGCATAATAAATGTTGTTGCTATATTTGCTGGGGTATTCGCTTTATATTGTTCTTATCATAGCTCGATACTATTAAAATAAACATCAGTTTCCCTCGCCAAGTATTCAGGAGCGTGACAATTGTAATACCATAGGATAATATTTTCTCAGGTAAATATGTTGCTTGTGGTTTTGCGTACTTATTTTCTTCATTGTTTTCATCTCATCGCACAAGATATAACGTACTGAATTATATGGTGTGTTTGTTTGACGTTTGATTCTCTCTTCAATTTTACTTTAACCCTTTTTTCTAAGGCGTTTTCTTAGTTTCCAAGTAATGTATTTCCCCAATGTCCCGTTTCTCTAAGCACCTTCCAGCGTTCATCATTCTGTTCACTTGACAGTCGAATCTCCTCTCTCAATACACTACGTAGAATATGGCATTTTTCTATTCCTTTTTCCTCTCTGCATTTCATCTTGTTCTCTCACGTCCTTCCACTCCCTTCTTCGTTTCTGGTCCACAGCCAGCGCCACAAGGTAGAGGAGGAGGTGGTGGTTGTTTCGGCCAATGGCCGCTCCCAAAGAAGGAACCCCTTTTTTTATTCGGTGCCTCCTCCCACCGACACCGAATTCTTCTTCAACGGCATCAAGCCAGGCTCTTTTTAAAGGGTATTTCTCTTTCTAGAGACTTAACTGCCGCATTTAATCGTTCCTCCCGAGGGAAGGTTTTTTTAAACCCTTTTCAAGCGCCATATTTATGCTATCGTAAAAGTCTTCTTGATATCGAATTTATTCCCTTCCGAGGAAACTTCCCTCGACACCGGTTTTTGATGGTTTGGGATTTCTCATAAGCCGTCCCATTGTGTTTGCGTTCCTCCGTGGCCGTTTTCTCTCCCGCGTTACTCCGGTGTCAAAAGGATGCGATGTATTTTGTTCGATTTGTATCCGTTTCGGGTGCTACAATGTATGATTTATAGAGGAAGAAATTGTGTGTCAACGTAGGATATTGAAAAATTTTGTTCATTTGTCTCCCCGCTGTGCTTCCGATGGTAGGAAGTTCTATTTAACGTGGTGTGTATCTGTGGCACGCGTCACATGATGTTGAGAAGGTAACTGACACTAACTGTACCCAAGGTGAAACCACAAAAAACCCTTGGAATTGATTCTTTTCAATCTCGTCTTAAATCGTGACGCTTCGCTGTGCACGGATTAATCGTGAGTGTGTTTACGCGTGATGGCTTTAGTTATAGATTCCACATCCCCAAAACTATATTTTGGCTGATTCAATGAAGGTGTAAGGTGTTTTCAATGAATTGATTGCTCGAAATAAATAATTACACCACCTTGGAATTTTAATCAAATTAAGGTTGAAGATTTTTTCCATTATAGAAAAATATTATTTACCGAATATATCTGTTAGTTTTTAAAGTAAAATACGTCAAATAAGGGAAATGGTAAACCTTGAAGGAAATGTTGTCTTACAGTATTGGCAACTTCCCACGAAATTATAGAGTCGTTTTAAGATTCAAATCTATCATTTTATTATGATGGAATGCTAGAGTGTTTTTATTCATAGATGAATCTAGGGGCTCATTCTACAAAAAGACTGGCAACAAATATACGTTCACCCTTTGGATTCGAGTTATACCGGTACGCTTCATTGAAAGTTGGTAGATCTGAAGTCTTCTATTATCATCACGCTTAGCGAAAATAACACATAATGATAGTCATTCGCTAGTTGAACGATCGACGGATATTCCACGAAGCCTTTGAAATAAATAGGCAAAAGGTCAAGGCAAAAAGGGTGGTTATACTGGCCTACCGCTTTCTTCTTAAACATGGGAACTTCAATTCACGAAACGCCTTTCGTGAGTCTTTGAATTCACGGACGTGAGTGCATGTCACTTTTAACTGCGCTAGCGTGAATGAAGTGATGGAATGTCTTCGCTACCGATAGTACTTTCCCTTTTTTCTGACGTGTTCCTTTTCTATTTAAAATTACGTGGTGGATCGTCGTTATTCGTAAAGATCTTTACATGTTTCGTGGAAAATTGCTTCAAAAGGATATAAAGTAGATAGTCATTATACATTTATAGTAGATTATAATAAGTGCGGATATAATTTCATTGAATAAAATATTCATAATGTTTATAAATTTTACTTGCTACCCAAAAGTTTTGCTTCGGAGTAAAGTAAGAATGAATTCAGCTTCGATTTTGGGGAATTTTTAAAACCTCACTTCCGCTCATCATACCGGAAGCACACGTAACAATAAGTATGAGAATTGATTTGGCAGCGTTCTGGAATGCACCGTTACTCTTGTCAGCTGGATTGCGAAGGGATTTATAGATGTCTCCACCTCTTTTATTCCGCGATAGTTTTCGTAATTGCGTTCCCACGCCTCGATAGCGAATTTTCGCGTGGGAGGCGTTGAATTCGCGACTTTATGACCCGGTCGCTCTCGTTCTAAACTTTAGGGCTACTCTTTTTGGACACGAACGCTCGAGAACTGTTTGAGAATCTTTAACGAAACGAGATACGACGAGCGTAAGTTTTTTCCCATTTTATATTTTTACGAGCGAAGCGCGTGTCTGATCCATTATGCGAATTTTAGAAGCGAGTAGGAGCACGTGGTATGGTAAATTGATGTTTTTATCGTCTCGAAAGGAGAAATGACGCGTTTAGGAAATTCCTGGAGTGGCGTACCTGGAAGAAAGTCATATTTTATGCGCGAAAGGAGGCGTGCCAATGAAGGATCAATCCAAGGCGTGCGATGCTCCTTAGAGTTTAATCACGTCGTACGATAGGAACATCATCGGTGGGCGTAACACGTCCATACGATCGATTATCTAATAACCGGAATCGGGATTTTATGGATTTAATTTATTGTGGGAAGGATATAAATAAATCGCTGCAGTCGATTTTAGTTTTCCTAATGCATTTTATATCATTTCGTACTTCATAGATTTACATTTGGCCTAGAGATCTCCCATGTTCATTTGATGTCAGAGTAATTAACTCCGGCAACTGCATTAACTGCCCTTCGGAGTGCAGGCGGAGTCCTGGCTATCAACGCAAGGTTGTTAAGTCATAAAAGCGCTATTTTGCGTTTTTCTTCATACGGCACGTACACTCTGTTGGTCGTACTCATTATAATTGCGATTTAAATTGTTGATTTTCTTCGGATTAACTTGAAGGATGAAAATGTTTCTGAAAGTTAGCATAAGATTCTGTTGCCGTGTTTTCTACGTATTTCAGTAGTTTGATTTTCCTAAATTTCTTGATTCCTATTTTTTACCGTATCATTTATTTTATCCTTTCATAATATCAAAACGGTATAGTTTTATGTTATATAGGTAACAATATGTTCTGAAAAATCTATTAAGTAATGAGGTAAAAGTTGATGAATTTTAATTGGATTTGATCAGAAGAATATTTATTTATATGATATTTGAAATTATATCAAACGATATCCAACTCGAATAGTGCGAACTTTTTCTAAAAACGGTTCCGTTTGCGGAACCTGAACTTTCACGAGTTGTGAGATGAAATTTAGTAAATGCACTCCGCCCTTTCTTTTTTGCTGCATCTTCTGTGTTGTCTCTTTTCAACTCCTGCAAATGAAAGGCTGCCTTATCCCCCTTCCCTCTCCTCTGCACACTTTGAGATGTCAAATAAAACGTGAATGCGCATTTCAACTGGTACTTACTGCCCTTTGCTCTCTTCGCTTCGTTGTTTTTAGTTTTTCATCGTAAGGATTGAACGCCCGCATTTCGTCATAAGTTTTCTACAAGCACGAATTAAACAAAGTACGTATTACATTTATTCCCGGAACACCTGTTTGAAATTTTTTTGATGGAAGAGTTGGCATTTTATAAATCCTCGACAAAGAATAAACTGCTAGGAGTTTCTGCTAGATACAATGTTAACTTTGCGAGTTATTATTAGACAAAGAATACGAGTTTTCCCTTGAAATTTTAACCTAAGCTCATGTACTTAAGTTAATATCCGCGTGATATTAAAAAATATGGTGTGATCAGTAATGTTTTGAAAGCCATTGTCGATGTCTATCCGATGTCTTTGTCAGCGGAACCTTTCATAGCCCTTGAGTCGTGGGTAATTACATCTTGGAGTGCATTTACCATATCTTAATAGCAATCTCGCTAGACGATTTCATCGCAATTATAGACCTCAATAAACACTCCTAGATTATGTTGGAATCGTGAAACTCTATCATGATTTATTTTGTATTCAAATTACGGGTAACTCAATAGCAATTTCCCTAAGAAGTAGGGGAATCATTTGACGTGATCTGACATTAATCTGAAAAGAAAGGAATATGAATAGCAAATCAGGTTATTTTCTTATTTATATTGTTTTGAACTCAAAACTTCAAGCTTGTAGGAATAGCTTATTATATTGCTGAAACAATATGCAGATCGTAATATTCCGATATCCATCTAGAATCGATGCTACCCATAAACCTCTCTTGGGAAGGATTGCACGCACGTCATCATGTATCCGTCCTTTAGTTCTCAAAACCAAATCTCCGTGTATTGGAAAATTGCACCAGTATCTCTTTACCCTGTCGTCTCCCATTCCGTCCCACCTTTAGCCGGGATCCGAACCGAGTTCCATTCTCTTTTTCTGTTTCGAGGACGACCGGTTAAGGGAGGCTGTTACAAGAGTACTTATACCGTTGAACAACCTTTGTTAAACGCTCTTCTTACCGTTCGGAGATGCGTAAAAGGAGGGAGAAAATTGCACACCACAAGTGACGCAGTTGCTGTCAAAATTATTCCTTCCGGGCTGATTAATTCGCTTTTTTACGCGTCTGGGGTCTGGGATTCTTTCAGAGCGTGCACTTGATTGCGTTCGCAATTTTTTCGAATTTAAAATAAAGAGATGAGAGGCGAAGATTCGTCGTTTGAAATTCGGATGACGTGGGGAATAAATTGGTAGGGTCTCTCTGCTTTGATGGGGAATTAATCTAAATGCCCTCTGCATCTTCACGAACTATCCAGTTCGATATACGCTGTTATTTATTTGAAATGAAGGATCGGTTGCCAATGGATCGAGTTTTAATATCCATCTCATTATATAACTATTATATGAGGATGAAAATCAATGTTCTTGGTGGAAAAATTGTCACTGATTTTGAAGAATTAATATTTGATTATGTTGATTGTGAATGGGATGAAATCAGCATTCCTTTTTCGTAAATTATTTTGTCGTATGGAAAGAAATGTAGGTAACAATTATGCCATCTCTCTCTATTACAAGTAGCGAACACTTTTTTGGAAAGGTTTTACATCGTTATTTGTTATATTCAGCGCTATTTAGTCAATTCCCAGTCGAGCATAGAAGTTAAAATCGTCGTATTTGCTTATAAAGTGAATTGACAGATCAACGGCAGAGGATTAAATGTTATGAAAGTGATCTCTCTTTCAGTCGTAAACGAGCTCTCACTTTGCGAAGCGAAGATCTTTTTAGATCTCCTTTCTACCGGCAAAGAAGCGAATTTTTTTACGATCAGCTATTTAATAGTAGCCGCGTCTTTTTGAAGTAGCCGAGCGAGCTTCCTCTTCCGGACGACAGAGGCGCTCCGTGTGATTACAATCATGGCGCGCACATCTAGTATCTGTCGACCACCTGTCATCTCGAGCTAAAAGGAACGTAATGCTCGGCTTGCTGCACCGATTCGAGCCGCGTGCGTACACAGATGGGTGGGTTAAAAAACCATGTAAATTTTTCCCACAAGACACTGCACTCAACCCCTTGAATCTTTCACGTTCACATCCATTGTTGCGTTATTAATCCTGTTGTTATGCATTGTCTCGAAAAGATTCGAAAGTCTAGTGGAAAGAGTGGGTTTAATCCTCTGGAATGCTATTCCCCGCGCATTTTTTACAAGCGGAAGAAGATCACAAGTTCTTCATTGCCATCAATTTCGTCTGGAACGTCTTTCAAGAAGGGATGAGAAGCAGATGTCCCCAAATTAGTGACTAGGCCAGTGGTCCGCAAAGCTACGGATCTGTCGAGCTGAAAAATTTTCCCTTAACCTCTCTTGCGTAACTGCTCGATCGCTTTATTTGCTTCTAGGAACTGGGAATGAGTCGGAATGATTTTCTTATCAATTCAATCCAAAAGTGAGTTGCTGTCCAGAAGGACTTGTTTTGCTTGAATGAAGAGGATTTTACGATATGATCCTAGACAGGAAATTTGAGAGTTATATTTGAGATCATGATTCCATTAAATCATTCACTTATTTCCGAAAATATAAGCAAAAATTTTGAATTCTTCTAGATTTTTAATTAGCATTTCTTGATATTTGATTTCACGAAGAACAATATCAGAATCATACACATATCTTCCATCAGAAAATCTCGTCTCTCTTCGTTTTTAGATTTATGTTTAAGGGGAAAATCGCCTTCTATGGCAATTTCACAAACTCTTACTGAAGCATGATGGTTTTTGTTTCACAACAATGAAATTGAATTACATTGGAATTTATTTAATCATACGTTTCTCTCGAAAGTGTTGACGATTTATTGGTGAATTATAATTCGTAATAAGTATATATTTGTTTGGCTTAAGAGAAAATTACTTTAGAATTGTGTACGAAGAGAACGAGTAGGGAGATTTTAGGTTTTTACGAAACGATTGTCAACATAAGAGACCACCAGCGAGGGCATATCCGTTCTTTTCCCAACGCAGGCATCGACTCATTGTTGCGTTAGTTTATCGTTTCCATAGATCTCAGGGGTCTGAAAGGCGGAAGTAATCGAGAATAGTAATCGTAACATAAACCACTGTGGGAAGAATCGGAATCGACCAGGATAGGCCATTCATTTGTTGGAGAAGCGTGACCTTTAGCATTGAGGGAATTTTCCGAAAGCGCATCCCTTCTTTCTGTCGGAGGAAAAAGATGAGTAATTAGTCTCCTCGTGACCCGCGTTTCCCTGCACTGATTGAGTCTTTTCAGAGCTTCCCAGCCTCCGTCACGTCCCCGTCTTTCCAGCCTCTTACGTCGATGCGATGAGAATGCCTAATGCACGGATCGTGCATGCGCGTACATTCGCGACCGATACCGAGGGCACGTCGTCATTCATCTCAATTCAGAACGATCGAACCTCTCGGAAAGTTTTTTTTTTTCCCGATGAATTTATAACGTCTGAAAGTTCGAAGATTTTTTTTCGAGTTTATTTTCTTCGCGACGAATCGGTCTATCGAGACGGTTTTGTATTTATGGAAGTTTTACGGGAAAGTTCGGTTTTGAGTTTTTTGATTTTTATGTTTTGCTGTCGCGTAGCCAGTGATTTTTTCTTCGATATCTCAACTCTTAGGTGACTCAAACTTCTTTTGGAAAAATGATTGGAATTTATCGTTCGAAGATCTCTGACTGACTTATAGTTTTTACAGTGCAATTCAGTCTCTTGTACGTCAGATGATGGTAAATTTAGTTGCAAATTGAAAATATATTTCATTTTGAATGTTTAAAAAAAAATTGGCGTAACTCATAACTAAGAAAGTTGATCCAAAAGACCCTCGATCAACTGTTAAACCCCTGATTGTTATTTCCCATTCCAAAACCGTCGCAGCCCTGTTTTAGTTCGCTGCAAAAGTGACGTGTAACCCAGAGAAAAGGCTTCCAGAACAACTCGTGAATAAATCAAGCTCTGGACGAAACCACTCCTTCAATTTCTTCTACCTTTTTCTTTAGAACCTTCGCTATCAGTCACTATACTCTTTTATCGACGAAAGAAGCAATCTGGTCTCCTATTTCCACCTCATATGTTTTTGCTTACGCTTCGACACCTTTCCCTCCGAAGAAGGTGTCCCTAGTTTTCACGCCTTTTTGCCCTCAACGAATCGATTGGATCTCCGCCACTCGAGAATAGTGTTCCTCGTACCTTAGTTTGCTTTCTTTCTCTGGGCCTCCTTTTATCGTTTCCAGATCATTTTTTCGTACGTGCTCGTTTCCTTTGATTTATTGCCTCGAGTCGTTAATTAACTCGCTAATCCATCCTCTCTCTCCAAGGGACCCTCATTTCGTGATCTGGAAAGATAGCGTGTAGAAAAAAATTGATGGATTCCTCGGCCTAATACCTTTAGACGCTCTCTGCAAATATTACCTAACTTTTTTTTGAGAAGTCTAATTTGTTGTGATATTTCATTCTCAGTTTCGTCTTCCTGGGTTAAATAACCTGGGAAAACGTTTCTACAGTAATGCATTTATATTTCTACATTGTATAAGTCTTCTAGATAGAGATATACTTTGTCTCTTTTTGGTGTTAAACATATATTCTTTCTTAAGTTCTCTCTCGCTACAATCTACAGCTTTTTACTAATGTTTAGAAATATTTTACTGTGTTTAATAATTTATCATCACCTAAATTTTCGTTTCTTCATTCTTTATAACCTTTGAATTTTTCTCAATATTTATGAAATTTTATTTTTTAAATATGCTCTGCATTTTCAGAATTATACTTTTATCGTTTTTTTTTCTATATTTTGTCTTGTACCCGCTCTTTGATTTATTGGCTTAGAATTTGCTTACCTTTCCATCTTCTGAGTATCCACCTGTTGAGAGTTGATCTTCCAAAGGTCATTCTTTTGTTATTAAAAAAAACAGTTTTAAATGTTTATTTCCGTGCGTGTTGAGAGCAATAATGGCACTTTGTTATGGCTTTATGCCTTCCTCCTCTCATTTTCATCTTTTGTTATTACATTGGAAGCAGTTACCGTTTTAATCTATCAATGAGTGTTTATGGGGCAGCGCATGTATCCATTAAATTCGTTTTCCGATATTGGTTAGTCAATTTTAGCCAGCTCTAAAACAGTTACAGCAATGCGCGGATTATTTCCGGCTCGAAATGAATTTGCATCCGCACACTTCTCCGGAAAAGTATTCGAGAAGGAATGCGAGCGCATGACTGATGACCTCACGAGTGACGCAAAAGGCCGTAGCGAGAACCATATTTGACTATGAGTGAACCTAGCAGCCTTACGCAACGTTCGAATCGGTCCCGTGAAAGTCTATCTTTCGAATTACTAACTCCTCAACTCATAAATTCATCTTCCACGCTGCTGTCTCTCTTTCTTCGCGATAAATAGGTCCCTTCCGCAGATTAGGAAACCTTCCACTCGTTCTCGGACGAGATTTGCCGAAAAAAATACGCTATGTACAACAAATCCTTTCGCGAGAACGTTGACATCACCGACAAAAAAGCCATAAGAAAATAAGGAAAAAATCTCATCGTTAGGAGCAGGAGGAACCCCAGCGCCGACGCGCGGGGACTCTCCGAACGACGCCCGCATCCTCCCGATCAGACGCCCCGTGAAACAGCGCTGCGGGCGGAAGTGGTCTCAACTCTCTCCGCGTGGATCGCTCAAATGGACTCGGAGTAACCCCGAGGAAAAACAAAATAAGTTTTCCGTGCCACAGCGAGTCGCTCTGTTTGGGTTGAAGTGGGTGGGGCAGTGCCCCGCCGGGGTAGTCCATGGAGATCGTGTCGTACCACGGAGATAGTGAGTGTGTGACGCCTCGCTGGATGCCGACCACCTGTAAGAAGGTCGGTTCGTATCCCCTTGGGGGCGTATCCAACAGTGGTTCCTCGACGCGGCCTACCTCCTGCAAATGGAACGCGCTCTTCGGTAAGACGCCCAGCCATCGCATGCGGGCCTAGTGTTTCCCTAGGAATCACCCTTCAACATGGTTTACCCGTCAATGTATTGTATACTGGTTTTTCCCCGAGTCGTGTATATCCTCTTGTCCACCGATCATGATCACGGGATGATTTTTTTCCGGCGTCACGCAACGACGCTCCTGGTCGCGTTTTTTCCCTCCCGATAAACTCGGAGGATCGTTTTTTGTGACCTGTTGGATGCCAGTTCGGTGCGTAGGCTGTTGGTTGCATTGGATATCGGTACCGAAAGCGGAGTATCCATCCACTACGTCCACCGGTCTCTTGGGTTCGTCCATCGCCTCAGGATTTGGTGGCTTCGATGGTCTTCCGTGAGGGAACGGACCACAACGTCTGCAGTGTGTGTAATTTCCGTCTACATCGACGTCCTTCCGAAGCTCACGCGATTACCTCCCCCGGAAGACAATGAGGGGATGATTGGCGTGGTGAGACGGCATCGCTAACGAGGAATTGTGCATGACGTCGGGGTCATTGTGATTGATTCCCGGTGGAATAATTCGGCTTCTTTCTCCCCGCTAGCCATCTGAGCGGCGGTTGCGTATATCGGGGATTCATTGCGGTGTTTACCCCATGTACAGCTCATCGATATTTCACCAAGTCGGCCGTCGTCGTATTTCTTCGTTAGGGTGATGAAGCAGGATCGTTTAGGACCCGTTTGGGGGAGCTGATTGAGTTAACGGTTATTTTATTTGGTTCCTAGGTTTATGGACGCCGGTGATTCATCTAATTACCGATACTGGAGGGCGCCATTCGTCAGCCTCGGTTCAAGTCGTGCGGTTGACAGATTGGTGGAGGAGGGTGAAGTACGAGTTGCGAGGGCGAGTTCGATTCGTAGTCCGATGAAATATTGGACCGCAGGCTGTTATTATTCTGTTTGGGTTGGGAAACAAATGCAGGAAGCCCTTCTTCGTACGTCTGCTTCTGACGATTCCTGGTTGTTATGTATAGTTATAGATTAAACTTACCGTTGATTATAGGAATTGAACGCAATGTGTTACATACTTTGTGAACGTATACTTAGTTTTATTACTACTATTCATAACTGTTCTGTCGTATTAATATACGTATTTATCTATCGTTTACGCGTTGAAATGGGTATTGCACGTGGTATTAGACACAACCGGTATTTATCATCTATAATTATTCATCCATCATCATCATCTCGACTGTTTTATTTCCCTCCACTAGGGATGAGTCAAGTGGAATTGTCTCACAGTAGATCTTCGGAAGCCCGAGTCCTTTGATTGCAAAACGAACGGCTGGCTCATGAGTCGATCCTCTATCGAATTAATATACCGCATGAGAGCATTCTAAACAGGCATTTTTCCATTCGCAATTTATACGATGCGTACTCAGAGTCGGTCATATCACAGGCTTTCGAAGGAATCTTCGTTGAAAAGCATGCACCGATGCGAGGAAAGATTTATGGAAGGAAGTGGATAAGGAAAGCAAGCGCATATGGCATCCACAGGCGCCGAATTACGATCGTGTGACGCGATCGTCGGAGTAGGTCAAATCGGCGTAATTTTGAATGGGATGCTGACAAGCGTCCCTCAGCGACCAGAGATTTATTTCCTGGAAAGAGGATGAAATCAGAATCTCTCATTATTTGTCCCTTGGTTGTTTGCGTTCCTCTGGGAACTCAGGGTTTGGTATTTTTGTTATATATGTCGTGAGGAGGATATTTTTAGAATAGTGTTACAATAGGTAATCCTTTTTGTTAATCTAGGTAGTGTATAAAATTGTAGATTGTGGTTTCTTTTGACGGGTTCCCATCTTATTGCAGCGCAGATTATTTTAATTCATTGGTTAATTACTCCTCTTTCGCTGGTTTTTCTGTATATTGTTTTTAGAATCCGTATCGGTACAAAAGTTGGATTATTCCTTATGTTATCGACTGAAATTATTATGACGTTAGAGAGTATGAAGCAAAGTTCGGAAAACTAGCTTTTTAATTGATTAATAATGTTATTTCTCTTTCGTTTCGTCCTTTCTCCGGAGTTAAATTATATAGGTTAGGTGTTTAATATATTTATCATTTTAGAATAATTACATTTGCCCGTGACTTCTTCGTATATAATCATCAAGAACGTTATAAAATTTTGTGTTCACTTATGTTCCTGATTTAACATTTTTTCGCTTTATTTACGAGATACTTTTGTTATACTTTGAATTAAATATAGAATTATATTATCCACTTTCATATAACCCTTACCCCTTCTTCTTCCATCCCCCAACGTCGTTAGCGATCAAAGACTTTGGTCAAAGCATTTCATAGAAGATATTCGTCGCGTTGGATTATTCCGATTTCAATTTTGATCCGTCCTCAATTAGGCGAACTTGGTACGATTCAGAGAGGATTATACTTCCCTTAGGCACTCCCCTTCCACACCCACGCAATCACCTGTTTCTCGACAAACATTTCCAAGTGGTTTACATATATTGATTCATGGTCACTCCCACTCCGAGCAACTCTTTTTTCCCCCGCAGAGGCGTGTTTGAACGCGCGCGATATTTACGCCTTTTCAGAATCCAAAACAAGAAGGAAAAAGGATCGATTAGGAAATGTCCTTATTTATACCGATTTCCTTAAGTTTTCGTGACCCTAATTCCGTCCCTGAGGGAGATATGTTTTTTCTCCCGGTTCGATGCATCCAAAGAAGCAAACCTCCACAAAAGGACGTTCGAATATCCTTTCTCATAACAAATTCAAAGCGCCGGTTGCACGGAAAGGTCCCGAGGAAACGGTTCGGAAGAAGAAAACACTCGAGGCACGAATCTCTAGAGCATTGCTTTTCTAACCTTTCGACCTCCGTGGTTCGAAGGTACGATCGGCCGAAAGCGAGCCGGAGTATGTATGTCATCTCAAAAGCGCTGATATTATTCGGTAAAATTGGCTTAAATTAATTGGATCAATAAACATTTTGTTCTATCGTTTGTTGTTGTATATTCATCGAAAACATTTGTTATTACTGTAAACTTTCTGTGCTCGGATCTAATATTATGAAGGGCCCACACTATGTATTATGTTAAACAATCAGCAAAATTTCTCTGATTTTATTTCCAAGTCCTAACCACCACTTTAATTTGTTACGTAATGAATGATGGAAGGTATGGAAGAATTCTTCTTGTCAATTCCTAAATAGTTTTGTAGCAGACTTCAACGAATTGATTGTTAAGGAGAATGTTTAGGGATTGTAAGGTTAGATTCAGATAGTCTTGTTCTCTTAACTACCGAAAATAATCCACGATATCAGACCCTTAACAGTCTTTATGATACTGTTGAATTCCCTTCTCGTTACGAAAGATTATATCTTTTTGAACGACTTCGTTTTTCAGTTTCATCAGAAAGCCATGACGTTAAAACAAAACAAAAGAAATTTTGTAATTATTTTATTTTCGATGCTTTGAGGGTATTGCGTGTTACTTTCTAATAGTCCAAATGATCCATCATATACTACTGCGCTTAAATCAATTCGATTTGTATGTAAAAATATAGAAGAATGATTTTCGTAATGAAAATTAACATCGCGTCAAAATATAGAGCAATCGAGGATAACTTATAAGCAATATTCGTAAAGACGGATGTCAAAGCGGCATTCCAAGACGTTTTGTCTCTGTGTTCGGGTGGCGCCCTTCTCAAGAGCAATAAAAAAATCACTCGAAGACCGGAAGCCGCCCTTTTCCGTGTCCATCAGCGAGGCGTCTTTCGATTTCCTATAAGGCCTCAGAAAAGGCCAGTCGAAACAACTCCGGAAAGAGACCATTCTGTTTCTTCTTTGGAAGTGGGGATGCGCTAGCAAGCAAAGTTCAAATCGACTGCCCGTTTGAGGTCAAGATCAGTAGATAACCACGAGCCAAGTGGAGGGAGTGGTGGTGATGTACTGCTGGGGGAAGAGCCTTGTGGAAGCTTTAGCCGTATCGTTTTTGGGTCTCCCGTTGACGTGCCGAAACGGGAGCGATGGTGGTAGGTTACTCTCTGTGTTGGCTCTATCGCTCGAAGACTGTGACCAACCGCACGGATTTTTCCCGAGTAGGAATTCCTCATGCTCATCGATGGCTCGTATACATTCGTATCGGCACGTCACGCTCGTCGTGTCACGCGTCAATGGCTGTTGTTCTTCCTCGACCCAAGGAATCTATGGGTACTGTAAAATCGTGTTTTTCCGGACGAATATCGAGCTTTTATCAAACGTAGACCGCGAGAGAACTCCTTCGTATTTATGCTTACGTAACAAAGGATGAAACGTTTAATTCCGATTCGTCTCGAGCGTTTTACGTTTAAGACGACGGATAGGGAGCCCAAGTTAATACACGACGTATGATGTAGTTGTTTTCTTTTTAGCGATGTCTATCGTACTTTAAGGGATATAATGAATTCAATTTGAGTAGATGAAGGATTATTTTATGAGTAAACTCGAGTCAATCAAGCGCACGAGTTCCCCCTTGTCTTAAGGTTCCAACTTGCTCCGTTGTCATTGGGATAGACTTCAGGGCTCTTCTAGGAGCTGGGTTTAATTTAAAATGTTTTATGATTTAGTTACGTAAGGTTGATTATTTATTTCTTTGTTGAGTATCGATACGGAACGACCCTTTTTTGGTAGGTTTTTAGGAAATGAATTTTCTCGTAAAGATTATTGTTATCGTACGATGATGAAAGAGAATATCCGAGAGAAATGTTTTCTCTTCTAGTGTGAGCTTCTTAAGAATTATTGGAAAGAATTTAGAGAGATCAAAGGTTGATCTATCAAACAGGGTCTATCAATATATTTCCCGTTTTCATGGAATTCAATGGAAATATTCTCCATATATTTATTAAATTCATGACAGTATTGTTAAACATCTTTATTACGTCTAACCGTTTGTTGTTAATTCTACAACCTACATACGAATGTTGCGTTTCTCTATTTCCAGTTAACCTTCTGCTCATTGTTTTTTGTGGTTAAAAAACAATGAAACATACGTAGAGCCATGTGATGATGAAAATTTTAGATATGAGAAACTTTGATCATTTTCATGCACCCTGGGCCTAGATATTTATAGGTCCTAATTGGAGTTTCTTGATAGGTCAAGCTTCAGAAAATCCCTCATTATTAATTTTCGATACAAATAAAAATTTTAAAAAAGCCTGCCCTACTTTTGGTCTAAATCCTTGGGCAGAAGAATTTGGGATTAAGCAATCAACGTTTCGTAACTTCCAGCGAGACCCGCTAATTTTAAAAGAACAATCTTATCGATCGTTTGATTCCTTTCTTATCGAATCCATCTTCTTATCTTCACATCCATATCTGCTCATCTCCGTATTTACTTTGACATTGGGCGCCAATCGGCAATCTCTCCTTACCTCGGCCCCAACAAAAGGACTCTCGACATCGCACTTATCGCTCGGATTTTCCGTCGATATTTCGATCGATCGATTTCAGATAATGAAATGAATGCCCATCTCCTTCACCCCGTAGGTACTACCACTCAGACCCCGACGGAAATGAGGCACTCGTCTCTCCCCCTTTGCGTGGTCGTAAATGCATTAACAGAAGGGCCAATAATGGTCGAGGCGTTTTTAATTCGAGGGTAAACTGCGAGAGGCGGGTTTCAAAATGCGTTTTTCTTTTCCATTTCGAAACGTTTTATTTTTTTAATCCCGAATCCGCCCTCCCTCGTTACAGCGTCGTCTTCGCGGATTTTTATTTTCGTTAACGGTTCGATATTTAACCCGCCCGTTTTTTAATATCCAGACTGCCTTTATAAGGTCCGGTTTTAGACTGTAGCCGATTGTCTTAAGGCGCAAGCAGGCGAGTTCTATTGATGAATGGAGTGTTTCCGTGTTCATACTGAACGACGTATCTCAGTTACGTTTGAGCGGATATGATTATGAATGACAGTTCAATGTAGTTTGTTGATAGTATAATTGTTTCGCCAAGATAGGAAGTGCACGTATCTAAAATATATCTCAACAGCGTCAGAAAAAATATCGGATTCGAAATGATCGTTGTCTCCAGCGAAGTGTTACGTAACAATGATCTGCAGAATTAGTATCGTGTTTGTTACCTTTTAAAGAGACAACAATGAAGTTATCGCGCTCTGAGATATTATTGGGCTTAGAAAAAAAAGTCACAATGATTGTTTAGATTTCATCCGAAGGGGAAAAAATCGACGTTTGAGACAAAGGTGATAGTTTCCACGGAGCGTGGGGAGCATCTATAGATCACTGCCCTCTCGATCTATTTTGAACCCGTACGATATTTTTTACTCATTGTGTCATCCAGTCTTTCTTTCTCAATTCCATTGTTTCCGAGATCCTCTCTCGACAGGCAGTGTCACGGTCTCCGTAATCTTTTGAGCTCGGTGTAATTGCGTCTCCCTTTTCATTTATGTAAGTAGTTTCCGCAGAGGGTGTTTTCATTTTATCGGCGGACGATATAAAGTTATCAGCAGTCGCGCAGGAAATGTTCAGGTATAAAACGCGCCAGGTAATAAGTTTTCGTAACTCATTGTTTGTACGTAGGGAGCACTCGACTCTCGGCTTTGATGACCTTAGCCTTCGCACACCACAGAAGGGTTGATATTACTATTTTTAAGACTTTTTACGGAGATGATTCGCCGACAGGTATTGCGTGCATCGCAGGATGGATCTTAAAATAGCTCCATTCCCTCATTTTAGTAGCAACGCTGCAGATAGGCACTTTGTTGCTTTTCGTCTGTTCCGTATCTCTCTGAGAATGTATTTTCACCTGCGTTTATTTCATGATTTCCTGCTGTCGTCTTGAGCGGAGTAGCGAGGTGGAAAATCCAAGCCGTTTTCTGAGAAGTGGAGTTAAAAATCCGAGCTTATCATCCGCCTCCGGTCAGATTAGAGATGTTTATGCCGTAACTGTGTTTCTTCACGAAACCATTGTTTTAAAGAAGAAATAAAAAGTAAGAATAATTTATTCTTGTTTTAATGACTTAAGTAAATATAAATAAAAACAAATTACGAACAATTATTTTCGTGCGTGAATACTATTATTAAAATGAAAACTTATCCAAACCAGTAGAAGAATAGGTTTGAATCCAGATGGGTCGGAAAGCGTTCTAAGAGATATTTCCCCCCTTCAATCTATTATTGAAAAAGCATTTCTTGTTCAGTTCTTTTACTATATAATGATTCTAGAGCATCGAAACTAGTTTCATGTTCTCTTCCTCATTCGTATCCAGCAAAGTTATCAGAAGAGAAATAAGGTTCCAGTAAAAATTTCTTCCTATATTATTTTTTGTACATAGTCGTGGAACACTACGTAGTTACTCGCGAGTATTTTCTTTTATATTAATGAACTCATTAATATTAAATCAAGGCACTGAATTAACGCTAGATAAAACCGTTATCATGGCCCATCTGTCTCTTGTCGTCCTGTCACTGGACTTGTTCCAGATCCCAGTGGAATCTGCAACCAAAGATACCATTTCGTGTTGTATATCCTGACTCGAGGCTGGCTTCTTAGCTCGCCAACCTGAATTTCTAAAGGGGCCGGAGCTCTATTAGGTTTAATCGCTCTCAACTGAGTCGCAATACTGCTAATCAATAAGTGTATCTCTACTCCCGTACGTGTGCGTAGAGAGTACGCCGTACCATTCCACCCCTTCCCCGCAGTTTCTCTTATCAGCATCGAGTGCCTATCTCTGTCGGTAGGTATAAAGCCCACCCCCTTTGGGTTGCGTAATTATTTTTTTGCCGTCTCAAGGCTGCGACAGTGTTTCCCGTAATTACACATCCGTATGTTCGAGATGATCAGCGCAAAGTGATTAAATGATAAAGAAATGCAGACGGTAAAAATTTAATACGAAAAATTTTTCATTTTACGATACCTCCCATTGTATGGCATTATCAAGGCGCATGGCTGGTTCGATCCAGTGCGTTGGTACTCAAGGAGAATTTCCTTTACGTCTCTTGATGGAAGAGGCGTACTCTTGTTAGTTGTTGTCGAACTGTTTTCATCGTGTTCGTTGTGCTCCCGAGCATTTCTTCTTGATATCATTTGGAAATATTGCAAATAATTTTAAAAGCAAATAATGCGTTTTCATCAATGCAGGTATCGTAGTAGAATAGTTTCTAACTCTTTATAAGTGTTTCAATTCATTTCAGTATCCTCAATACGATCTTAACGCCGAGTAAAAACTTATCCAAAAATTTCTTTAAGAACATCTTATATTAAACACGTTCATTTAATTATATTCTGGTAGAGTTTCATGTCAAAGTATTTTATAAACACGTAGGAGAACTTTGAGTATCTCCAGTAGACTTAAATTAAGTTCTTTTAAAAACTTTTCCATTTTTAGTTTATTCTGATAATTGCTGTTGGTATGTTAATTACTTCTGTAATCGAATCCGCTTAAGAAATTCTATAGATGCGGAACTATGCACTCTTTATGGCTTAGATTATTAGTGAAGGTCATCCGCTTTTTGTTTATGTAATGTTTTTTTAATTATCTCCTTCCTATATTAATACATATTTGTATTTATTTTACACTACTTGTTAAAAAATATTTATTATTACTTCAGAGAATCTTTTTGTACTATCCGTTTTAGGATTTCGTATCGTTAACTAACGTATCATCCTTCGTTTTAAAGGAAAAGTCAACTTTTTTAAATTTAATATACCTGTTGTGTCGGATTTATCGTGTATATTTATGGATGTAGAATTTTTCATTACTTTGCGATCTGAAAGATTTCCTGCAACGAGTGCGGGATGAGGAAGCTAGATAAAAGACGATCTTAAGTCGCCCGTACAAGAAGCAGAAGACCGTTATTAAATTTATAAAATTGGAAATGGAACTGGCCAATAATTTAGCTTCGATAGCAGTCCATCCGAAGAACAGGTTCAAGTACCCGTTCGGTAGGGCAATCACTTCAACCCGCTTACGCCCATAAATATAAACATACGGAAGGGTTGCAAACGGGACATATTTTAAGAGTTTAACGCTCGCAAATGCCGGTTTGGAAGGCACACGTGTAATCCACTCGTGCAACAGATTGTGGGTACTTAATTTCTCGTACTTGACACTTCAATTACACACTCGAAATACTTTTTCATTTATTTTTATAACGTTCCCGTCCAATCGGTGCTTATTAAGCTCTCAGTGTAAGATTCCGATCGTGTTGATTTCTTTCGGATGATTGGTTGGCACGAATACGTAATTACAGGTGATTTTCACCACTTTTTACTGATCTCTGATTTTTTTCTTAATTCTGTGGAAGCTTCCGCCTTTAATATCTTTTTCACTTTTCTCGATTTATGGGGTTAACATGTTCTTATACTTGCTGGAAAGGAAAGTATAAAAGATACTACGCGGAAAGAGCTTAAGTCGTATAGGTAACATAAGTAATGCAAATATTAGTTCAAGAGATGAGGATATATTTCATTTCTATATTTTTATGGCTGTGGTTGTATAGATTATCGTCTTCCTATGCTTAATTATTTCCCAGAGGTTATACTTGTCCTCAGTTTAGTATAATATATTTCAATTCGAAATTTATACCTAATATTATACACAGATTTGATTACCAGTCAATTATGTCTACAACATGAAAATTTGCCCTTTTGAAAAGGTGGTTTTTCCCATTTTCCATGGAATTGATTGATTAAGCGCCAATTATGACAAAAATCACTTTATCAAGTTACGGCACACCCTCTAATCGTTTCAACTGTGTCACTATGTGAAAACTTGCCCGTTTTGCAGTCTCACATAGTGCGATTCTCCTTGAAACAATTCGAGCGTTGTCAGTAGCAACGGATCAAGAAGATCATACGTGGAGCACGGAAGTCAAGGGCTTTTCCTTGAACGATTAACACCCCTTCGCGTGGATTTCATTCCAATTGCTCGGAACGACACCTAAGTCGGTCCCCTATCCACGCAACGGAGGCTGCGTTCTTCCGAGAGCCGAATTTTAGACTTTTTTCTTTTGTTCTCGCCGTGTTTATTTCTTTTCCACTCTGTATAAGCAGCCATAAAGTCGAGTCATGGCCGTTTAGGCGGCGATGCGGTAGTGTGTTTGTAGCAGAAGGAAAAAAAAAGGGGCGAATCTAGCCATTTCTTTTCCTGCCACTAATTCTGAGGGAAGAGACATGTTTGTTTTTATTCTCGAAATCGCGTCGCGTCGGGAGCAAAAGTTATGCTCATAAGTAGAGGCTTGCATATGGGGAATGTATCATAAACTTTGTTGCACCCTATGAATGGAGTAGGAAGGGTTTATTTTGCCAAGGCGAAAGTTTGTAAAGAAGGGCTTAGAACGAGCTTTCTTCCCATACGATCTTTTGTAGAGACAAATTTATATTGTTATTTGAATAAAATGTTATATATAATGGGTAAGAGACCGAAATTTATGTCACAGTAGGTAATATATATTCTAGCCCAATGTTATTCTTTCCTTTTTGGCCTTTAAATTTTGTAGATATCATGGTAATAGATTTTCCTGAAGGTAATGCACAACAAAATTACGTTTCTATTGAAAATGTTTAATTTGTAGCGATCTTTCAATAAACTATAGTTATAGAAGATATCTATAACAAAGGTTCCTTCATATAAAGTATGCACTAGAAAAAATCCATTAATTGCTATAGCGCTCAATTTTAATGAAGCAATAAACTCATTAAATATCGTCTCATAGCTGTTTTCATAAATTAAACGACCTATCATGCAAAATACGAAAGTTTAATCGTCAAAGGCATCAGTAGCTACAGCAATACCTTTTTCCAGGAAGGACACGATGCAAAATATTTTCTCTGCATCCTACTTCGATCGGTATTTTCCATTCCCTTCGGGTTTTCCCTCCGTTTTCCCGGGAATCGAGAAAGGAATAGAGCTATCTGTGCCTTAATTGCCGTCTCTGACTCGAAGAACGATCATCTCCAGCGATGGGCGTCCAGTAGTCCAAGGTCTCACCGGAGAAGGCCATATTTCCATCGGTCAATATTAGTATTTCGGGAGCCGTAATGGCATCAGAAAACCACTTCTAACTCCCCTTTTTCAGTTTTCGGTTTCTTTGGGAATTTTTCTCCTCGTGGATCCACTTGAAATGTTTTGACGTGCAGAAATTCTTACGTAGGAAAAGGTTCGCTCATAGAGCCGCTTAATTCTTTCGTTTATTCGTAAAAGAACTTTGTAAAGTCATGACCGATGTATGTTATTTTTCTGTTCGTTCATTCAACTGATCTTCTCTTTCATCGCCTTCGTCTTTTTTCCTGCTATCGGAAACCATGAGGGTTATGAATTTTTTACCGAATGTATTTCGTTCTTCTTTTATTTTTCTTTTTTTATTCCCCCGATCGTCGTTATTTGAACTCTCCGGTTTTCGTCAAAGGAATCCAATATTCTTTTGGCCTTTCATCATCATCCTCTTCAGGTGTCTGCAAGAAGGATGCTCTTTTATTAAGTCACTCGTTAACCATGGTTATATATCTTTTTCTCGGGAAACTCTCTTTCTTCTTCCTATACTTCGTGGGAAATTGTTCTACTCGGTGTCGGGTTCTAAATCATGTAAGGTTCGCTATAATGGCCAAGAAAAAGGCTGCACTCCGCCGGATTGGAAAATATAAGATGAAAGGAGATTCTCTCTTTTGTAATATTACGTTTTTACCCATATTTCTTGGACTATTTCCGTTTTCTATCCAAAGAAGTGTAAAAATCATTCGGCGTTAGATTTTAGTTCTTGACCTTTCGATGATTTTTTTTATTTACGATTGTTATGGTTCATGACTGTAATTATGTTAAAGGTTCTTTCTATAATAAAGTTCACGGAGGAAAGCGTAGTTTTGTGGAAATCCATCTTAACGATACACAAGAATAAGAAATGATCGTTAGTAAAGTACAATCATTTCTTATTCTTGTGTATTGTTCTTGCTATAGTTGAGTAATATCATCGATTGAGTTGTTATTGTTAGCTACAAGCTGCGGTGCTTGTTGAGACGTAGCGATTCAGTTATATTGATAAATAGGCTTAGAGATAGGTAGATAAATAAATAGATACCGTCTGGAAATACACAGTTTGTGGAAAAATGACGATGCTTCTTTTTAATCTATTTCCTTATTGTCTCTTTATGAAAAAGGAAACGATAACAATGTACGTTATTCCTTTATTTATCCATAAAAATTTATTTATACATCCCGTATTATCTCTTGCTATGGTGGGGACAAGGTTATGACTAACCTACAGAATTGTATTTCACTCACTGTAGTCATATGTTTCAGTGCAACTTTTCGCTGCTTATGGCAAAATAAGAGACATTAATGAGTTCAGTTCGTCATCATTACAGTCGTTCTTCATCGTTTAAATCTACTCAGAACCTTTAAATATCTTCTAAAGATCTACAAAAAAGAGGACGCTTTAAATCCATGCAGCGAAAAGACGTGGTAAGATCCAAGAGGTTCGAAAGCATAATTGCCCGTTTAAAATGGAGTTCGGAGGGCTGTCTCTTCCCCGGAAGCAGTTAGGAGTCCTTTTAGAAAGCGACCCTGTTTCTTCCCGCCCCTAGCATTTTTAATGCGCACGCCATAAAATAAAAAGTTTCACCTTTTCCCGCTTTCTCGCTGCCCGCGGAGGCGATTATTTTCCCCGTGACATCCTCGTCTGCTGAGGATTCATAATCTGCGGAAAATGTGTCCACATTTACGAGACTTCCGTTTGCGAGAGGGAAAAGCTCTGTTGCCCCGTATTTTTCATCTCCGTCTTCGCGGTCGTAGAAGACGCCGCGTAAAATGAACGATGTATACACCCGAAGAGATGAATAGCCAGAATCTTTTTAGAGCTCTCTAATGAGCAGCTTTTTAACAGCTCCTCCGCCTTGGGTGAAATTTATGGGTGCTTCGCCTCGAAAGCTCAAGTTCACAATGTGCGGGTCTTTGTCGTATGTAACTGTTGCGTTGTAATCAAGAGATGATTAAGATTTTAATTTCAGCGCGTACTCTGTTGTACTAAGTTATGAGCAGAATAATGGAAGATGTTTTAGTTTTTTACCTTCGTATCTTATTTCGTATCCTTCGTATACTTTATCCGTATTTTGGGACTTTCTTTTTTATGAATCCTCCTAAGTTATTTGACGTTTCTTCCAAGATTACAGACATAGTTCAACGAACCGAAAGAATTTTTTTATTGTGGAAATAGTTTCGATTAACTGAATCGACTGAAAGATACGACTCGTGTTCTCTCTAAGTCATTTTAAGGTTAAATTTCTTTCAACTGTCGAATGCAACCCCTTTAAACGGTTTTTAGAGCATCCCGTCCCAACATCTTCTTCATCCACTCATTCGTAGTCGAGCATCCGTATTGTTGAGTAAGAAAGGAGTTGCGAAGGGGGCGTAAAAACGTCTCTCGATCCAGCTTCCCATGGGACGTGATCCGTGAGTTTTACACACTCCTTTTCATATCAGCCTTTTGCCAATGACTCCCGTTCATCCTCTTTTTTCTCTTGGAAGAGCGAGTCAGAAATCCTCGCTGAGATTGTAATGCGTTCCATCTTCCCGGCGCTTCCCCACTTCTTTCTTAAATTCCTCCCAATCGTACATCTCACTCAGTTCCCGGTGCCTCCTAGCTTTCCAGAGGACTATCCATCAAGCCCTAATTAAATTTAGTTTCATTTTCTCTCCCCTCGTCATGTTTTCTCGTCTCTATGTGTTGCCCTCAAAGATTTCGCTTGTTTTTCTTTGTTTTCCCGTTACTGTAATTTTCGTTTCCAGCAGTCCGTGTCTCCTTTGGCGTCTTGCCCCCTTTTATTGTCTGCTCCCCGAAACACTCTTTTACCTCCCTCACGAATCGGTTCACTTCTTCACATCCTCTTTGCTTCGTTGGTTTGTTTTCGCTCACGCTTCCACCATCCCATTGTTTTACTTACATAGTTGCATTCCAACGCTGTTCCTGGTTAAAATGTAGTTACTCTTCGTTTAAGTACCAATAAACCTGTCGAGAGTTATTATACTTGTATTACAATAGTTACAGAATGTTTAGATTGTTGTGATTATTGTAATTTGATTAATAACTCTCTTAGAATTAAACCATTTATTATTTAAATCGTTCGTCTTATTATACGTGCATGATGGGTCAATGCTGTGTGCGGTAAATAAACAAATGAAAATTTTTAAAATTTACTTATTAGAGGATTATTAATGTAATTAATACGTAATATGAATCTATGTATTCGCTTTTATGGAATATTTTTCCGGATGTTAACTATTTCAACTTCGAATTCCCACGACAGAAGAGTATTTTCGTTAGAGAACGCTTTCTTAATTCGTAATCTAATCTGAATAGATGTCCTGTTGAGTTCTAAAATATTAGGTGTGGTATTTTTATCCTGACCATATCATCAGAGATGGTATTTCTAGAGGTATGGGTTTCAGGGACCGTGTCCCACTTACTTCCTCTTCATTCCTTTCACCGTCCTTCTTTCTTCTGCGAAGGACAAGGGAGATAATTTTTGGATATTTTAAGCACTTTTCCTGCTCTTCGTTTCCCAAACGTACACTTTCCATGCATACTGAGTATCGCTGAATCGTATTTTTTCCTCTTGAACTTGCTAATGTTTCTTTACGTTTACGTACTTAATCCTCATTCTTAAAAATAATTTTTTTGACTTTTCCGAGGTAAAGTTTTTTATGAGCGAATTGTTCATTTTTTCGGGATTTTTATATCTCCCGCTCTGGGTTATTTTTCTACTCAATCTAAGATATATTGCTGAATTTTTATGATGTTTCCTTTTTTCCTCGAGAAAGAATTTAATCGTCATTTAAATTATTCATATCTGTGATTTTTCTTTGATGTTTATTATTTCATATTTTAGTTCCTGATTTGACTTGAAATTCCTCGTTTTTCCTTCTGAATTTTCTCATCACCATTGTGGAGCAAATCCTATTATAAGCTTTTTCGGGTATTTTCTCCGGCGTTCCATTCAGTTCTTTTTCTTTCTTTATTCTGCTTATTTCTCTTTGTTTCTTTTCTCTTTTTCCTTGTGGTATTCAATAAGCCGTTCTTGTTCTTTATATTTTATTCGTTCATTTGTTATTTCCAACATTTTTGTTTAAATCTTATGTATTTTAATATAATGATATTATTCTGCATTGCCTTTTATACCTTTGCTTTTTTATTTACGGAGTACAAATTTTTCAGTGTTGAAGTTATCATTTTTTTATGTAAAGAAGTCCTACAAATAAGTTTTGTTCTATATCTTCAAATATGGCTGTTAATAAATAAATCAATATGTCGTCATTTCTGACGGAGGGAAACTTAGGTTCATGGTAATCACTGATCTTGTTTCCTATACATTTATAATGACGATGATATTTTTATATGTATGAATTGGTTAAATATCCGAGTTTCTGAGAGAATATTTCACAGTTTAAAAATTTATGGTTATATGGATATATAATTATATATTTATTCCATATATTTATGGAAATATGAGGAGATACATTTTTCGTGAATCGATTTATAAATCCGAAACGTTTATCATCTGTAAAACTTTGCCACTTCGTATAAAATTTAAAGTAGTATATGTATGCATTTTCAACAAATATGTTGCCACAAAGTCTTTTTTTTCGTTTAGGGATAGCATATTCTGCTGGAAAGGGGAAAATAGGTCCTTTTACCAGCCCCTGGAAATGCATCTCACATATTCCCTCTTAAGCCGTCACATCTTATTCTCCAAACATGACTTCTCTCTTACTACTCCCCGGTTCTCACACATCCCTCCCCTCTGCCATCGTTTACTGAAAGCAGTCGTGTTCGGGCAATTCCCCGCCTCGTTCCCCTTCTTGCGAAGCCACTCTTCCCCTTCCTCAGTGTGTGAATGCATCCCTCACGCTCCCCACGGCCACCGCGTGCTCGTACCAAGACGTGACTTAGGTGGCTGCCTCTCGACATGTCCTCCCGCCGAGCTGTGACGTCACGATACGAACCTTTTTTTTGCACGCTAATTTGTTTTATTCGCGGAGCATCTCGGTGCGGGGACGTGAGCTTTTAAATTCGCACGGGTCTTCGGAGCGTGATTTCGGCCCAAGCATGCCGCAGGTGGTCGTGGGTATAGTCTCCAGAGATGCGGGGAGGGTTTTGCGAGGTCGGGTTGACGTCATCGAGCAGCGCATGATCTTTCAATCTCGATGCGCCAATGAAATGGGCTGTGAAGTCTTTCGGTCGATGAAAAGTTTTCCGTTTTTAGGCTCACGAATGCCTATTCCAGCTGGTTGGTAGATCATGTCCGAAGGGTTGAGAAGCTGACTAAAGGATATTTCTGCTCTTCATTTACGATCACCGTTGAAAATTTGTTGTGTTACGCCTTCCGGATGATTTAGCAACCAATTTATAAACAGTATCTCGTTGAACGACCATAATAAGTTAGTTCTGAAGACTGTTTGTGTAAATACCTAACTTTTTTAAGAATGGTAAAATTTATATTATGATAACTATCTTGAGAGTCCATGTTCCATTGGTTTGCTGCAAATGATTGTATTTAAATTTGTATGAATTTCTCTTTATTGAGTCGATACTTTCCTGATTACTTGGTCGTCTCTAGTAGAATAAAGCCCATATCACGCTCTTTCAGACTGTTTTTCTCATATGTCGGTCATCCTAAGTCTGTAAATCATGTGAAAATTGCAGCATGAAGCCCTAAATATTCTGCTGAAAATTTTCTGCTAGATTGTTTGTTATTCCTCAAACTTCTCTCTTGAACGATAGCATGTATCATTTTTTTAGCCCCAATTTTAAACATCGCCAGACATCAATGGGATTTACGATGTCTCTTACTTCTCTCGAATTCCCATTGAAGAACTTTAGAAGTCGATGTTTCATTGAGGAATTTCGCAATTCGAATGTTCGGCCTGCTCTACTACTTAGAAGTCTGTCGCGGAGATTTTACAATTACCTACTCAGAGCACCGTGTTCGACCACCTAGAAAATTGCCTCTCTTTGCGCAAGGATCAAAGTGGGTAATTCAGAGTTTTGAAAGAGGCCGAAGGTGGATTCTCTCTCGTTTAGATTTGTTTCCTTCCTCTGAGACTGGTTTAGAAGGGAAAGTATTACGTTTATGCAGCTCTGCACCCTAGAATTTCATACATATTGGAGTGTAAAATACAATGCGTTAAATTATTCTTAAATGCTACTGCTACTAGAATTATTAGTGTAAAGTAGAATGGATGTATTACGACCAGTGGTTTATTTCTCTATCAAATGCGTCTTTTTTAAGTTAAGAAATTAATGCTTCCCTACCGGCGGTTAATGCTTCCCATATCTACGGATTAAGCCGTGTGTTTGTCAGGTATGTGGTCAACGGCCTGTTCTCATGTGAGGAATCGACGCAGTACGGCTTCGGTTTACGTATTCTATTTTCCTTTAATTATTTAGCGCGTCGGTAAGCTGAAGACTGGATTTCTCGAACCTGCGCTCTCGGAGTAAATTCGCGGCGCAGTACATAGTGCATCCTAGTTTTGATATTTTTGTTCTCAACCCGCAAAAATTTGCATTTACTCGCTAGTTGCGTTTGAGTTGCTAAGTTCGAGAACTAATGATCAGTCTATCTGTTCTGCGGTACTACACTTTCAACGGACAGTATTAGGTTCATCAAATCGATGTATGTGACATTTTATGCCCAAGTTTTACCATCGTTTTTGCTTTTACGTTTAGTCCAGAATTCTCGGAAGACAAGGAAAAAGTTCGACGCATTTAGAATGCCTAGCAACGAAAAAAGCGCCAGTCCCAGTAGAAAAAGCGCCAGTAATCATACTTTTTTTGCCTTTGTCGTCTCCAAGGAATCTGCGACGTCACCGTGTGTGCAGCGATGGAAACTCCTCCTCTAGTTTCTAACGTCCCCGATAGAAGCTAGCGGCGATTGTTAAGGAATCGAATTCGACTTCGATATAGGATTTCGATTTCGATATAAGATTTCGACCACGCCTCGAGGTCGAACTGCTTCCGAAGGAAGACTCCCTCTTGCCGTCATCGGGTCCATCGAAACCCTTTCGAAGAAGACGCAGCGGGGAAGTTGAGGATGGTGGGGGGGATCCCAGGAGATAGGGGACTCGGAAGGATATGTGGTGGCACGCAGACTTGTGGAGTCATTCGAGGTCACGTGACGTTCCTTTCCCCCCCCCGCGTGCGTGTGTGCGTACGAATTGTCTGCAAGACGGTGAACACAGGATGGTCGGGGGAAGTGGAGTACTAACCTTGTTCGAAATTGAAAGTGATGGTTACCGATGTACGGGGAATAAAGGCATCGTGTAGTAGTGTCGTCGCTTTTTTATACTGTTTAATCATCTTTCCCGGTATTTAGTCGACCGTTGTCATCAGTTTTCGTCTTTTGAAGGAATTTGGTTTACTATTAACGCTTCACTATTCACCCATGTCCATCGCCATAAGTCGTATTCCTTTTCGTTCATTAGGACGACCTGTTGAGCGGCTATAAATGTACGAAGTATCGACCACTTCCACGTAACTCGAATGCGATGTCTTTTCGATGTATTTCTTGCGATGACTGATTCTATGAGTGCTTTGTTCGAGCAAGCTATTCTATCACTGATTGAATTACAACACGTGATGTGGTATGGAAATACCCAGGGAAGGCCCGGTTTCAATTATCAAGATTTATCGACTACTATACAACATGCTTTATTTATCGGAAATTATCATCCATACGATCATGTTTCCAAACCTTAAAAAACGTACCTGAGTTTGTTTTAAATATTAAGGAGTTATGAAGGAAAATTGTTGTATCTATGTGAAATAGGTCAATTAAAATCTTGATGCGAAAAACAAGGTATAGAATGATAAACTTATTTCGATTCTCGTTGAACTTTTTCTCGTATCGTAATCATTAATTAGGCCTACCCGCGATAATCTAGTTATAGTGTTCATGTATATTTCTAAATAAAGGAAAGGAATAGCGGTATGGTGCAAGTCCTATCTGAGGCTATATCGTAATTCTCATTATGTATTTTATAGGACGCACTTCCGCAGTGAATCAGAAGAATTAATTTACATTAACCTTGTATAACGCATGCATCCGCAATAGAGTTCTTTACCAAGCGATCCGTACGAAAGGGGAATTCTATCGGAGAATATTTCATGGGCTCACTCAACCAAGAAAAAAATAGAATAATCAAAAGGAATCTCATCATAATCTTTCATAACGAACACATCGCTTTGGTAAGCCACAGCGAAGAGCGGTTTTGGGAAATGGCGTTGAAAATTTACGCGTCGGGAAGCGTCCCAATTAGTGAGCGCAAATTTATTAATGCGTCCGTTGGAAATATTATCGGAAGCGTTCGCGGTAAGGTGTCAGCGGAGGTTGCTAAGGGAGGGGAAATATCTCTCATTAAGGAGGTGAGAAGAGGAGACGAAGGTCGGAACGGACTGCTGTTCGAGTACGAAGGGTCGTCACAGTTTCCCCGCGCACATTCGCATCGGGAAACGACTTAATTGATGTCCCGGTGTTAATATGCACAAGGGCCGTATCCGAGGTCGCGTAGACGGCGCTTACATGTCTACACGTGTGATAAGGTTACGTCGCTATAGATAGCTCGATTTATGGCGGGTTTAATTATCTTTTCATCTCGTGCAGGGTCTCCCACTCATCTCGTCCAACGGGCCTTAGCTTTTGTTCCGAAATGTCCCGATGGTTTAAATTGGTTCTCATCTCCCTCGCGTTCGTGGAAAGTTTAATTTTGTTCGTTTGCCGGTCTCGCAGTGTTTAGGATGCGGTTCCGAGGGTTTCTAATTGAAATGAAAGGATTTTATGACGTGGATAAGCTGAGTTTCATGAAGATGTAATGATTTTACAATATATTCACTGTATATGCTAATAAAACGATACTACATACAAAAATTTAAGGTATTTGTGAGTTTGTGAATTATATAAATGTAAAAGTAATTTTTTTCCGGATTCCGAAATTATACGTGTTTTTAAGTTATTGATTATTTACGTAATTTGTCACGCATAATTTATAACGTGTATTTTTATCTCAATTTAATTGTGAGAACAAAGTATCCTTGTTCTATTTCGCCCATTTATAATGACGTTCGTATGGTAGCATTTTTTAGAAGATGAATCAGAAAAAATCATTACTTTCTAGCTTAATCCGGTTTTGTTTTGGTACGAGCAGTTTATGTCATAATAGTACGGCTTACTCGTATTATTAGCTCTCTTAAAATTTTAAATGCCGTTACATACCGCCGATTCATCTCGAATACCAAATGACGCAGGGTTATGATAACTCTCAGATAACTCCTCATTTATTCTGCGGTGCTAGCGAATACATTGCGTCAGTTTTGAAATAGCAGAAGAGGAGAAGATGTGACGGAGTGCATAATCCACCGATAAACTCCTCCAAGAAACATCGAGGGCGCTCTTCATTAAAACTTTTATCTCCTCCCGGAGGGGACATCGTTTCAATTACGAAAATAAAATTGTCCCCAAAGTCTCTGTCTCCCGAGCGAAGTTTGACGGATTCCATCTTGCTCTCTTTTTGGCGGATGTCGTCTTGGTACGGTCTTCCCAGAGCAACTGGTCTGTCCAAAGGGAGATCGACCCACTGACTCCGCGCACCCTCCGCTGTTGCGATCCGCTTTCCCATTCCGTCCGTCGTCATTACGAGCTCGATAACCCTCGCTAACCCTTGCCGTTCCCTCCTCTTTTTTTTCGAGAGCTCGTCGCATAAAACTCTCGTAGTTGGCGAGTACTGATCCGAGACGTATTAAAGTATCCTCGGACCCCATAGTCCACCAACGGCCTCCATCCCCAATGTATAAAGTAGATTAGATGGCCGTAGATTGGGGAACGTTTTTGGATTAGTTTGCGATCTAAAAACTACTCCCGGAAGTTTTTCGATGTCCAAAACGATTTTCCGAATTTTATTTTATTTCGTTCCTGTTCTGGATTGGAAAAGTTACAGGATTGATAAATTTGTTGAAGAGATTCAAAGAAAGAAAGTTTATTTTAGGTGTTTCGTGTTTGACTGATTGTAAAGTTTCATCTGAGAACGCGAATAAAGTTAAATTAATAGACGGAAAATAATTCAGAAAGCAGATGAAACAAATTCACCATTATAAAGCAATTTCAATCTAAATGTTTTTCTTTCATTGTTAATGATTGCTGTTCCAGTTCTTTTCCGTATGCTATTATCCATTGTGTTTGTAAATTTGGACTTGGCAACAAGTCATTACATCGAATTTTTTCGTTCGAGTTCTTGTTACATAATCTGGATTGCGCTGAATATAACGGAAAAAGTTCTTATTTCATTCTTTAGAATTACCTTTAGTTTAGATTTTGGATGTAGCTTGAGAATAGCATTCGATTATTTTTCAATCTAAATCGAAAGAATGTGTGAAATTTTTTTATTATGACAAGTGGAAGACTTTTTTTTAGGGTTGATTCCCAGGTCACGTTTCTATTTTTATCTCATGTTAAACCTCTGCTATTTCAAGATCGTATTCATTTCGTCACAGCTTTCTGTTTCGGGTGTATAACCTTTCGATACGGTCCAAATTTCGCCATGTCCTCTCGAAATAACGAAAGTGTCAAGAGCCACCGTGTGCCAGCCCACGAAGGAACAATTAACACGGTCTCTCGGCAATCCAAGGCGAGAATTGAGGAAAGAGGACGGATCCGTTAGAACTCCGAGATGTGCCATTTATCACCTAGGAGACTCAAAACGACGGTACTCGAACCCGTGTCACCGTCCCATAGAGTTCGCTCCTAAGCGACAGCAAAAAAACTTCAATTCGGCTCAATCGCGTGGGAGCGGAATCGACCGTTTTTTCCGGAGGCGACAGAAGAGGCATTCAGATGCAAACGATGCTCTCCTTCGAAAGTGGACAGAGAGTGAATTTTGTACATTCGTCGGAGATGAGCTCTCCGCTGCCAAATTTTAGTGCTTTGGAAGGCTGTAACTACTCGTCTCCGTACGGTTTAATAGTTATTTCCGTTTCGCGTACTTCGTAGTGAATTACTGTCGGGGTTGTTCCGTTTGGAATCGGTTCAGTAGCTACTTTTTATCTCGTTTATTTTTATTATTCATATTTTTACTATTCGGCTGTGGGAAAGGCCTATTTTTTTCGTATACACAGATATTGTGAATTATTGTAATGCATGCAACCCCGTCAAAGTATATAAAGAAGTGTTACCTTTATTAGCACTTATTTCTGTAGATAGTCGTTTTAAAGTAAATCGCTTTCATGGATGAAGCCTAGTTACTATTGTATTCTCTGAAAGAAATCCCTTTGTACCTTTTTCCATCTTTGATTCACCTCACATGGCTTTCATATCACGTCATCCTTAACGTCATATCATTTTTACTGACCGTAATTCTGTCCATTCAAGACTCGGGTTTGTTAGCTATTACTCAATTACGCTGGGACATCCAGCGATGAAAATAAAATATAATAATAATTGAATAGTTTTTCATATATCCCGGGCTCTTAATACTTAATAACTCTTTTGATTTTTATTGGTATTCGTTTATATTGCAGACGTATATATGTATGATAATTAATGGTCGTTAGTTAATAATACTTGCTAGACCATTCATCAGCTACAAGGAACTAGATTATGTGGGTTTCCGGTTTGGTGTTCTTGCTCTTCATCTTTTTCCAGACGATGCTTATCTATCTCTTAACCACAGCCACATACTTTGTCACCATCCTCCTTTCCAAAAATTGGCATGACGAATCCCAATTCCGCATCTTTAATAAAAATTCTCGACGTTTCCCGCCAAATTCAAACCTCTTGCGCCGAATGCTTTCCTCACCTCGTTCGCAACGCGCGTCGTGCGGGGGAAATTTCCACGAGGAATAGTTCCAACTCTGCCAACACTTGCTCCTTCCGACAGCCTCCTTTCCCTGCGTGAAAACTCCTTTTCACACCTCTTACCTAACTGCTACCGCGTCGAGGTTTTAACTCATTCCTCCTCCCCCTCCCCTCATGTTCCGATCTCATTTAGCATCTCCCTCCTTCGGAAAAAAAAGACTTCAGAAAATCCCCCTTTTTTCTCTCGCACCGTCTTCCATCGTTCCCGCTTCCTTCAAACCCGTAATTCCTTCCCATGTCACGCGGACGTCTACCTCCGGTCGTTACTTTGCCGCCGTCTGCCGCGCTCTTTCGACCGGCGATCGCGGCGGCGTTGACCGGGATCGATTCGCGTCGCTGGTCGGACGGCCCAACTCGAGGGCTCTCCCCATGTCCCCCCGAAGATAACGCGGGTGTCGCCGCCTCTCTATGGATACACTCCCCCTGCTAGTGGTGAAGTGATTGTTGTCGAAACTACTCTCGTGTTTTTGTTCGGTGGTCGTGGGAGACTCGCCCTCTGGGAGTTGTCTGGATGGCACTCCTGAGGAACCAGAAAGAGTGAGTAGAGATGGGGTTGGAACCTTCATAACGTGCTTCTCATGTAGTACCACGTGTGAGGCGTACATTGAAGTTGTAAAGTCGATCCGAAAAGGTGGTACTTGGCGGAAAGTCATGAATGAAGTCGTGCAATATTTTCTATATTATACGTATTATTATAATCTAGTTTAAGTAGTTTTCGATGATTTTTCTATACTTTTCGTCTTGGAAGAAAGTTGATAAGTACGTAGTTTTCCCAGAATGACTCGAATATCCATTCTTATTTACTTCGTATTCATTACGTATGTAAATATCTCTAATTATTATGGGAGAAATTGAAGGAGAAACCTTCTAAGTAATTAGTAATGCTTTTTTGCAATTATCCTACTAGTGCAATTACGATAATAATTCTATTTTCTCTTATGTGGAAGTGAATCCTAGCAAGTTCCACTATAAACAATAATCCGGGTCCTCAGCGAACCAAACAATTTTTATCGCTTAATTGCATTACTGCTTTCGTTCAATAGTTTTATTTTGTGCACGGTATAAACCTACGACGTGTAATCAATTTCTGTGTGGTATTTTGGATTTCTTCGAATTTGAACGAGTGTTAATGTTAGGCAAATCCATATTTGCTATCGGGATCACAAGAAAATTTATCTGAAGCAGACAAGCGAGTTACAAGGGTCTCTCATTTATCCTTTCATATCTTTGTGTAATCAAACGCCATGTGCTCGGTGATTAAAGAGGTGGAGCGGTACAAGAGTATCCAATACACGTTCAAGTCGCAATTTAAGAATACCTCAGAAACTGTCTATCTCTTCAAATTTCATCAAATCTAAAGCATATCTAAGTCTTTTGGAAATGCATAGATTGCGAAGAGAAAATATGAAAATAAAATGACGTAAACAATCAAATAGCAGAGTATTTAGACGTAAAGATTACGTATTTCGCTCTGAAAGCGATTGATGAGAACATATGCCAACCGATAATTAATTAAAAGCGTAAACAATAAATGTTATTCAAGTCAGTACTAGATAGAAAGAGTAAAGAAAAGGATCGTAGATAGCGTTGTATGCATCGCTCGTGTTTATGATCGTGTGGCTATTAATATCTGTTTTACTTGCATCGACTCTTCCCTCTCCTCCCATGGTAATAAAGGCCAACTCTGGATCCGCCCTTGTAACATGGAATCAAGGCAGGGTCTTTGTTCTGCAAAGCAAGCGTTATCGACTTGGGTCATTCGTGGCTGCTTACGCTGCCTCAGTCAAGCTGCTTCCGTAAGAAATTTAGAAGCTACTCAGAAAACTCTAGGACGAACTTGACGTTAATTTTGCCCCTGTTGGGCTTTTTGGAGCGATTTAGCATCGAAAATATCCTCTAAAATTGGTAGACGGCGCTTTCTTGGTCTTTATTTATGGCCACTATCACTTCCCGCTTCATTTCGCAGATGTCATCTGATTGAAAGGCGGAATTGAGGATTTTTCTGATCTGCCTAGATTGTTGTTAATTAAATCTGCAAGTTTAATGAACTTCATATCCACCATAAACAGACAAATTTTTAAAACGTTTAATTTAATCACAAGACTATTATAAATGATTCACTAAACTTTATAAACTTATTTCTTCATCTAATTTTATCGGGTTAACACTAGTGAGTTTCTTTAGTGTATTATTATTTTAATTTGAGTTTTATCATTCCCTCATTACTGTAAATACTTATGTTTTTTTATAGCCTCCAGTTTCTTCCATTTGTCTATTTTTTCCGTAGAAATTTATAAATATCTATTTCTAATTTTCAAAAAGAATCAAATACGTTTCTAAATACAGAGCAAAGAATGTTTTTCGTGCGTATTTTTCATATTAAAAGTTTTTATTCTTTTACTGAAATTGAATTAAACAAACGTATTTACATTAAGTTGCGTAGCTGATAATCAAATTCAATATGGTTGTCAATTAAAACTTTATTTATTCAAAAGCATATCTATGCTACCTTTATGATAGCTATAGTTTGCAATACACCGAATTCCCTTCAGGCATATTATTCGTTTATAGTCCACCTGTTGTTCAGACAGGATGATTCATATTCTGACAATCTCCATACCAGATGATATGTTTTACTAATGGAATATTTAAAGCGTCTGTCAGTTTGGTCATTAGCCATGTAGCCTTATCGCGTTCACTATCCGCTATCAATCTATGCAGGGGGACTGAGGCTTGTTGGGTTAGGAGAGGCGTGAGGTAATTCATCTTTCTTTCATTGCTTATCCAGAACGCATACTTGCATGTTTACATCCATAGGCATTAAAAGATAATGAGATCATATCGTAGCATTATTTAACCCTCCCATTACAATTAGGCGATAAAACGTGGAAGTGGTGTATTGACACTCACTATGCAACATAGTTTCCTTTTGAAGCAAGTAATTATTAATAGAAAGTGTACGTTCATAGGCCAATAGCTTTCTCAGTAGATTTAATGTATGGTAAAATTCACTTTCAAGATAGATGTAGTAGACGAAATAAATTACATCTTACATCGTTTTCTACTAAAAAGTATGAAAGCATCACCTTCCACGTAGAAAGTACAGCAGAAATTTCTTATGCGTTTGCATATATTTGAAAAGGTTTCCTCTCTCATATTTTCAGACTATCTACCAAGCCCCCAATTCGTTCCACATGGCACCCATTTCATCGAAACACTTCGAAACTCCGACTCGAATTTTCGGCCGATGCGTTCTACGTCAGTATCGCACAACAATCGTCTTTCAATTGAAAGGGCCTCACGAAAAAGTTAAAATTCGAGACGTCCCGAAGCCCATAAACGCAGGTTTAAATTGCCTCATGTCTCTTGGATGGGAAACGTATGACCTTTTAAGGTTTCAGTCGGCAAGCCCTGTTGGGGTGGCGCCTAGCGTCTGGCATGGGGGGGATGCTCTGTGCCGTAGATTCACACTCGCGTGCACGCAGACACGAGCGGTCGCTATCTCGTCTCTTTATCGCGGTTCCTGCATGGAGAAGGTTAAAAGGCAGCCTTTGATCGCCGAATTGAGGATTCGCTTTTTTAAACGCTGTCTGGCATTTTTTTATTTCGCTCCACACCGGAATGTTTCCTTGGAAATTCCAATTCCCTCAGTGTGCTGTTTTTTAAATCGAGTGTCATTGCATGTGTGGGTTCGTGGGTTTTTGAGGAATTTGCGTTAATCTGTGACGTTTCACCTTGAAATGGAATTCCTTTTACTGGGGTTTTTATTGTGTTACTATAATGGCAACTGACTATTCTAAAAAGTAGAAGGCATTGTGGTTTTACGTTACATAACTGTATTTGCGCACATATCAATATTGTGTCTTTATCTCTTGTCTTTAATGTCATATCCATTTAGCCATAATTCTTAAATGGAAAGGGCGACTAATGCAATTATATCTGAGCATATGAAAATGTTTGATCTGAAAGCAATAGATATTTATCGGCAATGAAATTAAATAGATAGAAATTTACTCTAAAATGGAACGGAGAACAGGAATGGAGGAAGGGACTTTTCAGCCGCAATTTCTCTCTTAATAAGAACGTTTATTATTAATATTATTATCATTTTTGATAAGGATGTATATAAAAGATGTAATTTTTGAGAATTTAGTAATTGGTAGCTTTCCTATTATTCTATTTATTCTTTAATATATTTAAATGTATATATATATATATATGTCACGACATTTCTTAATTAGAAAATGTATATCCTTTTTAGGCCAATGGAAATCATTCCTTGTTATTCTTCAGTTTATAATTTATATATTTTCCAACTCTTCGTAAATTTTTTATAGAGTATGGCTTGTCAAGTAATATGATTATATAATGTTTTCGCAATCCTCCGACGCGGTCGAGTCGTTTTCTCTTGGAATCCCTTGCAGAAATTTAAAAGCGTAGGAAGTCGGAGAATACTGGATAAATGTATTAACGTAGAGAGATTCCTCATCTCCTCTCTTGGTTCCGAAAAAACAGATAACCGTGACGTGACGGAATCTGGATCAACAGATAAATCGTGACCAACTTGCCAAATATATCCCTCGAATTTGGACGGATAACAGCCATCCTTACTCAGTTCGGCATCCTTTTTACATCTTTGGATAAATCTCGCCGTTCTTCTCATGGAATATTTCCAACTCTGCATCGTAATCAGAACTCATTCGCGCTTTAATTAAGGCCGCGAAATAAACCAGGACTTTTCGCGTAAAAAGCGTCCAACAGCTCGGTGCATTGCGGAAGACGGTGCCCAGTGTTTTGCGCAATTGGGGCCTTTAACGGAGAAACTCTCGGTCCGTGCATAACTCCCCATAATCGTGCATCAAGAAAGACTAATGTAAGGGTCCCTTCAGTAATTATCCAACGCCTCAGGCGAATTAGGAAACTTCCGCCCGGCATTAAACATTCACCACTGCTTGTTCCCGTTACCATCCTCGGCTCGAAGCAACCTTTTTTTCTCCTTCGTGGAGGCATCTGTTCGCCTTCCAACCTTAGACATTGTTAACGATCTTTTTGGAGAGATCTTTCTCGCCTAGTAGTCGTCGAGATGCTTCGCACGTCCTCTCATCTGAAATGCCGACCATCGCTCTCGGGCCCTTAAAAAAGAGGTAAAGAAGCGCGGGTCCCATCACGGTGCCCTGCGGAACGCCTCCAACTGAACCTAATTCACCCCCACTCCCTTTGTTACAAAGTCGCAAGAGGTCATTTTTTTCCTCTCGCGGTTAATTTTTCGCTCTCGGAAAATACGATCTTAGCGTGGTAAAAAATTTCAACGGGTCACGTCAAATTTCAATGGGTAAACCTTTCACGGTCGATCATGGTTTATTCATACCGGGAAGGATGTTGGTTTTAGCGTCTAGTTAAGGTGAAGCGCTATGGAATTCCGTAGAGCTGACTTCGAAGTATAGAGAAGAGGTTCGTGGTGTTTCTAGATGTATGAGGAATGTTCTGCTGATTTAGTTTCTCACGAAAGTATCTCATTCTATCGAGAACGTGTGAATTACGATTTTTTCCTTTGCGCGGAATTTCGGTGAAGTTTTGCTTGAAGATGGTCATGGTCGTTTATATTTCTTATATTGGATGTTTTTATATTTTTTGTCCGTAATACGAATTCTCTAGCGTTTCTCCTTATAAAAAGGCGTTCTATCTAGATGTTTAATTGGATTATTTAGTCTTTTCTTCTAGAAAAAATACAGAAAATCTTGTTTCTTACATATTCTATACATTCCTGCCTATATTACGTTATTATTGTTATTTAATTTCATGAGTTGTTGTCTCGATGTAGTTTATGATCGGAAATACTCAAGTGTTCGCGATCATTCGAGTTTTTCTCATAATTTCCTTTTTTCTAATCAGTATTTATGATACACTCGATTGTAATTTGAACGAAAAATAGTTTATCTATCTCTGAAGTGCATTATTTTATTATTGAATTGCATTAATATAATTATATTAGATTTTGATTGACATTCTTTCCCTCACAACTTATCTTCATGTAATTCTCGATATCTATGCGAAGGAATAGGTAATCTCTTCCATCAACAGCGAGAGACCTATATCACCTATGCGTAGTATCCACCTATATATAGTATCGACTTAAGCTTCTAGCATCCGAAATTTGGTATCTTTTGGAGTTAGAAAAGCAACTCAATCCTTCGTAGTAATGCTTAAGAATTCCATCGACTTCGAGGCACCAATTCTAACCTTCGGATCCAGCACGTTCATCCGTCCGAATGTTTTCCAGCTGAATTTGGCCGCGTATTCCCCGGAGGCGTTGTTTTTCCTCTTTAAAAGGTCATCCTTTTCGAATGCATTGTTTCCTAACATCGAAAATGCGGTGGGAGACTCAACAGGTGGCGGGAATGAGATACAGCCGTTTATTTTTGGATTTCTCCTAGCGTCTCCGTTTTCAAGTGGTTTCGTAGCTGCCCTCTGGTTTCTTCTCGTGTTTTTCATCTGTTTTGCACTTCCGATCCTAGTTTAGGTATGTGCCAGCGTTGTTCTCAACGCGTAATCAATTTAACTTCCGGAGTCTCTGAAGAGGGAATGAGGCTCGCTTGATAAGTTGGCGAGTGAGTTGGTGTTAGCTGTTTCTTAAATTACGGAGCCAAAATAAAACTTACGGGAAACAGCTTAGTGCTGCGATTCTATGAATAATTGCTTTCACCATGAGCAGTATTGAGCTGAATTATATATCGTCTTTCACCAGTATGCCTCATATTAGTTTGGTCTAACACGCGTTAAATATCTTTTTGTTAATTTACCGTTCACCCTTACATTGTAATAATTTCTGAGTGATTGTAAGTTAAACTCGCTCTTCTTTGCATACTAATGTATCACGTTGTAGCAAAATTTTATTCCCGGAATCGACTCGTACTTTTCATTCAAGAAACCCTCTCGTCTTCCAGACCGAATTCAGATATGCGAACTGAGAGGGATTCCATGTAAGTTCCAGCGCGCAAAAATCGACTTTATCGATTCGGGGACAGTACTTCCCACGAGACTTCCAAGCTGAATCGGTGCCTGAGAAACTTTTTGTGCAAAGTCACCGTTTTCGTACTCTTCGAATGTCCCTCGTTTATTTTCCGGGCATTATTGTGCAGCGGATTGCGTGCATGGCTCGTCGCTTCCCGAAGATGGTTCTAGGATGCAGTATCTCCATCTGTCTTACGGGTATGTTCTTTTCCAGCACTGCACACGAAAGCTCGTGGTCGTCTAAAGTACTCTCAGTTAGTTTTAGATTGTACAAAGCGATTCCTGTCCTACTTACAATGTGACGTGGAAGTTTCTCGTCGCTCGATTCATTAGTTTACAGCGTATACATTAATTTGTGGGTCTTTGTCATGGCTTGCTCGTGCCCATTGTGAATTTCTGTAAACAAGCGGTGACTCTACGAATGGTAATGCGTATTTGCTTCGCTCCTGCTTTGCATTTGTCTCGAAACTGAGTGTTTTTTCTTGTTTGATCGATCCCATCCTTTTGTTCGAAGGCTAAAATCCAATTCTTGCGTGCTTACCTCGAATCATCATTTCACCGTTCATCACCATTATCATCGATCCGAAATGGAATGAGTTGATATGAGATCAATGCATCATGTTTTAATTAAAAATCAGATTGATCTAATTAGATCAATCTTAGGATATATTGGTATATTTTTAAGCCCCTTTTTGTAATCTATGAGAATTTTTCGGCTGTACTGGGAAGTTTAATTTAGATAAGTTCTCTTTTTGATAAAGGTATAAAAAAAAGGGAATGTTAATATATTTTCAAAATTGTTTTTCATGGAATAATAACGCTGCTATACAGACGTTATTAAATTTTAGAATGTTTTATTCTTGTCTTTAAGATTCATTAAAAATATACGCTTGTTTGGTAATGTAATCATTAAATCTAATATGATCAAGATAAACTTTATGGAAGGGAATCGTAGTGAATAAACGAAAATCTTGTTTAAACTCTCATAGAATATATTTTTAGGCATTTTCCTATTGTGTAATATAGTTATGTATGCAATAATAGGTAAGATTTAATCACGTAAGATTTTTCCAATTTATTTCTCGGCTAGAGCGAACTCAGAGTGCACAAACGCCATTTCGTCTTCGGTGAAGGGAAATTCCCTCGGAAATACTCCTTGCGAATTGGAGCGGTTTACGGAGAGATAATGGGAGCTTTAAGAGAAACGATTTTTCGTGAGATTACCGTAGAATTCAGAGAATTCCGAATGCCGGGTGTGTGGTGGCTTTGGAAAGGCTGCTCAAGTTTGCGTACAGCTCCGTTTTCCTCGAGTGTAACGGATGGATAACCGCGGAGAGTTGTTTGTCATTGATGTGAGCACACCGCCAACGCTTTTTCTCTGAAGATAAAAAAGCCCGAGCAAATTGTGCGATTCGCGTCTCTTGTCCGATTTTCCCGACCCTTTTTCCATTCACCATTCTTCCATCTCGAGCTAAGTCCCACTGCAAACCTATAGACGACGCGTAAAAAGGTCCGCGTGACAGTGAAGTATTCCCGTTTGCTCTGCAGAGGTGACCTACTGTTGTTTACACCTACAGCTCATAGCCCTTCAGGGGCTGGTACGCTGGAAGTAGATCGTTGTTTATCTGACGGATGGTGTGAGATCTTATATGCGCAACATATCCAGTAATGGGTCTTTAAACGAACAATGGCCGATTTTCTGGAATAGTTTGTTTGTCGTAATGTTCAACTGAACGGTCGATATCTCTTGTATTTTGTGATGGATTTATATACCACGGAATTAGGCTTTATGATCAGGTGCTACTCTTTTATTAGTAGAAATTCATTTAAGCTCTTGTTAAAATAACAGTAAAACTAACAAAAATGTTTTCTTTTTAACAATGATTTGTCTTCGATTTAGCCTCTTTTAGATTTAAATACATCCCCAATTTTTCAAGACAGTTTTACTCAATTTTACTTCGTAAACGTAGTAAATAATGTGAAACGAAAGTAATGATGTTCTTACACCGTGAAAAGATATGGTGTAACAGTCTGTGGAAAATTCTCTTCCCCCAGTATAGTTCTTTTCCTTACGTTCTCCATTTTTCAATCGGAACGAGTTGATGTTCGTTGTTACTTTTAGTATATTAGATGTAAGCTTATCATTTCAGTGTTCTTGATTTATGTGATTGACTAATTTAATTTTTCTCTATTTTTCCAGGACACAAATTCGTCAGTCCTGAAAGGATAAATGTCCGCTTGGAACCTGGCATATGGTGAGTACATAATCATTTAAATGTATTAAGTACAGTATTTTGAAAGACCACTGGGAAGCTACATTTCATTGAATCTACCGACTTTAACCTTCTAAAATACATCGATATAGATGCGTCTTTCCTTAAATTAATTTTTTTTATTTTTAAAGTATTTTTCTGCACGCAAAGTTTTGAGAACATTTTCGTCTATATTAGTCGTAATTAAAAGCACTTCCGAAAGGTCGCTACTCATAAATTTCTCTTATAACGTCGTGACTTATATGCTAATTAATATTCATTACCTGGTTTTTTTAAAAAGATTTCTTTCGAGCTGCGATGAGAGAGAATTTAAAAAATAGTTTTATCTTTTTCCATTAGGACGCTGAGTAACTTAACATTCAAATATTTTCTGAAGAATTACTTAAGTGATATTTTAGGCTCACACTTCCTCTTCTAAATTCACTTGTCATTTGTCAAAGATGGAAGTGGAGATATACTGAGAAAACAATCAGTTTAAACAGCCTCCATTATTTAATCAGTACATTATTTTTGGTCACGAGTCATCTGGCGACATACTCTGTAATTCATCATCGCTGTTTTCTTTTATTTAAACTTCAGTACATTTCTCTAACGGAGCAAAAAGACAAATTTCCCTTGACATTCTTTATCCCGTCGTTTCGCTTTAACATTCGATTGCCAAACAGTCTTTGGTATCTCGTAATGAAAAGAAAAATGTTCCCGTTAAGTCGGTCGGTCATTGGCTGCGTTTGTTTACTCCCGATTAACGTGTACAGACCACCGTTTCCATCGAGATAGCATATGGTGGCAGTTATACAAGTCAGCTGAGATAACGCTCCTAACAGTTGGAAATCAAGTGATTAACTTACCTGCCATGACTTTGATAGATTGAGAAAATATCTACTCTTGGACTTCCGGAGAGAATTTCTAATGATCGAATCGCTGTAACTTTTTCGATAAACCTGATCTGATACTAATTAGAAGAACCGTTACAATATCGGGGAATTGCTCTAAACCATTACGGATCATTTATACTTGAGGAAAGAGTATCTGTTTCTTACCATGTACTGCTTCTCGTATTTTCAGTTGACGGCAAAAACGTCAAATAATTGCTTGCATGGCATAGTGTTCTCTTATCTGGCATGACGAACTCAATCTTGCCATCAGTGAAAAAATACTGAAAATGATTTTCTTCATTCTGTAGATTAGATAACCAAGAATAAAATCCAATGGCGAATCCAGAAGCGGGACTTCATAGCCTTCAGGATTTATCCATTGTTTCAACTTCGAAAATTCAACCTTTCATTGTCGTGAAATATTCTCCTATGTAAAGTTTCCTTTAAAACATGAAAGGGGTTTGCCTCCCTTCTATAGCGAAGAAATATTCCCTGATATTTTTCTCCTCTATATTTGGAAAGAAAAGTGTCGCAGCCTTATCATCTTGAATCCTTATCGGCAGGTACTTGCTTTGACGCCCGGTAAGAGGTGCTCTCAGGGAAGGGAAAAGATGGTGTGCTGATGCGTTTATAGAATACGACTTAGGACGGTTATGGTTCAATCTTTTTTATACGGATATTGTGAAGAGTTACGTAATGTCTTCAAACATTAGTGGATACTGTTAAGTTTTCTTGATTCATTATACCTAAGTATTTTTAATCCTCTGCTGATATTTTTGAGTTAATTTAAAAAGATCGAATGAAGAGTGCATCTTCTTAATAAAGTATCAAACAGAAAACATTCTCTCGAAAAAAATAGGACTGAATCGATATTCTCCATATGAGTTGACTGTCTTATATATGCTATTTAAATCTAATTTTACGTTGTATTGTTGAAACAAATTTTATTAGTAATAATGAAAATAAGTTAATATTTACGTTTTACTAGTATTATACATAAATCAGGAGAATTAAATATATAACAACTTCCATAATTTAGGCTCGTGATAGCTGAAAAAACAGTGATGTTCATCTTATTAGAGGAATAATGCTCTACGATAACTAACGCCTCTGAATGAGTGCTCCTATCTTGGAAGTGTGGATATAGGATAATTGCAGCGTATGTGATAAGAAGAGGAAATCGTTATTTTCATCCTCAGCGTTCGTGATTGTCAATTTGTGTTAACCGCAGAGAATTCGTAACCCTAGAATTTCTCCTACTGAAAAGGAACATGGCCCTAATCGATGCTTTCTCACATATTCTCTTTCCTTTATCCAAATATTAGTCGAGGAAATCTTGCATAATCTGCTCCGAGTTATCGTTCCAGTTTCTGAATAATGGACCCAAACGAGGGAACGGTTTCAGCTTCAATTAATAGGGTCATTTGCATCGAAGCTTCTTCCTTGAACATCTCTCTGTGTGCTTCATTTCTCTGGAACAGTTTGTAAGAGATGGAGGAATGTATGAATATCGTATTTGATTCTCCTTAGAAGGTGAAAACTTTAGAAAGGTAACACTTCCATTCATTATCAATAAATGGAAAGATATTTCCTCATTCCATGTCGTCTTAGAAGTTAAGGTTATCATTATTGGAAGAAATTAGCCTAACTAATTAGGTTTAGGTAAATGAGAAACTTCAGTCGAATCTACTACGATTAAATCGAATTCTCATTTTTAATTAATTTTGTATGTTTTATCAATTTCTTTATCAATACAATACTCTATTGCGCATTTTTGTACAAATTCGCCATTGCCAAATGCAATGACGGATAAGTCCACAAATGTCGAACTATTAAAAGAGGAGTTATGAAGTAATAGTTCTCATATTAATCATGATTGAAATTCAGTTTTTTCACGTTTGTGAAATAATTGTTTTCTCTCCGAAATTTCGATTTGAAATTAATGATAGCTGCGTTAAACTAACCCGTTCGGGCAAATGGTTGCCATAGGATCAGGAGAATCAGGATAGCTGATAGGAAAAGGCTGATAGGATCGTGCGTTATCTCTGCCACAAGAAGATTCCACTCAAATTATCTGTTTTCCCTTTATTATTTCGATAAGATGCGTTTATCCCCTTCTCAATCCTCTACTGCGGCAATTCTCATGTAGCGCACTCTGTAAGAAAATAGCGGACTTTATTTATAGTGCTTTGTCTAGAATATTTTATACATTTAACTTCATTTCTACGAATATGTCGGTTTGCGATTGAGCGCTGCTTGGGTTCGGAAGAATCAAGACTCCGAGAATATTATCACACACTTCGGAATCGATTTGCTAATCCGCGCACCATTAGTTCACTACACGCTAACATCACGAGAGCATTTCGGTAGCTGTCCTCTAATTTATACCATCTCCGCTCCTCACCCTTCTTTCGGTAACGCAGACACGCACTGGATCCGCAAACACAGCCGATTATCGCTCTATTTTAAGTACAACTCACCAAAGATCAGGTAATACATCTTACGTAATTATCCTCTATGTTTTCAATTTTTCTTTCCGTAAAATCGAGCTTCCTCATCTCTGTTGGTAAGGTGAAAGTTGAACTGCAGCTCATGAAAGTTTTATTTCTGATACCAGAACCATTAACAGATCACAAGATTTCGCAACGGATCCCCGTGTGATAATTGTCGTATCACGTGTTGAAGCGAGGCAAAATTTACGTTGCGAAATCGTATCAAATGTAAAGGCATCCGACGCTGTCATTTCCCAGAAGAAGCTGATGATCAAGCCAAGAAAGAGTTAGATATCCCATGAACTGTTTCAAACGCAACGTTTAAGTCGATGATTCCGGTACAAATTTTTCCATCTATTTTTAGTACATTTTTACGTATTTTCCAATCGATGTTTATTGAGAGTATCTGCTGTTTGCAATTTTTATCATCGATCGAGATAAAATCGTACCAATATAGAGACTTCTATCTCCTTTCGAAGCTTTAAAAGGTTCTGTTGCTAGGATATAGGGGTTTGATACTTCTTAGTGAGAATCATTAAGTATTTTCAAGATATAATTGTATATCGTATGCTAGGATAGCATTCATATCCATCGCCCGCAACTATCATAATCAGCTCAAATTTGAGCAATTTGAAATTTGTTTTAAAAAATCGGAAATCTTATAATTGGAGAAGTATATTTTCGAAGATGCAATTAAGACGAAAAAACTGAACGAGAGGGAAGCGATGGAAGTGTTCAGCTTTTCTCGGTAAACAACTTCAGCGATCTTTATCAGCTGCAACCTATTCTCTATAATTGAAAGTCGTGTTTGGATTTAATTTTGCAAACGCTGATATGCCACATAAATAAAGGCGTATGGACGTAATTCTAAAATGGGTCAACTTATGAATCGCATTCGTGCAGACAAGGATTCGAAAGGATAGGAGGAATATGTGTTTCAGGATTACGACCTTGCGTATATCCGAAAGGCACCAGAGTGTTGTGCATGAACATGTGTTCGAGTAAAGGCGCTTTCTAGTTCCATAACCGCAAACCATAAAAGGCTGTATTGCATGGAAACTGTTTTTGCTGATTGTGGACAAATCACTCTAGTTTCGTTCAAAATACTGTGGAATAAATGCAAGTGATGAAAGATACTGTTATATTAATTAATGTATTTTTCTATTTTCATTCTTTAAAAATATTTTTATAGTTAATAGTGATAACAAAACCCGACATTCGTGCAGAATGTTAGTGATAAAGATAAACCGGGTGCTAGCGCTATATTGTTGAAACATGAAAAGCATCGCTTAAATTTATTCTTTTCTTAATTTTTATATTTCATTTTAACCTATATACTTTTCTAGCTTCTCTTTCACACATTAAATTATATATTCTAATAGTTTTCTAATGAAACCGCGAATTTTCAGTGAAAGGGAGACAGATTCATTTTCTCTCCTTATCATAGTTTCTTTACTTTTTCTTGAACCCCAAGTTTTTGAAAAGTTTCGTAAGCAATATTTATATGATTTACGAGGAATTAAAGAGATTGCTTGACCCTGAAGGCAATCTTTTCTTTTATGTGGCCAGTTATTCTTATTTTCACAATCGTTTCGATACTTTTTGTTCCCTTTTTTCGACACCCGAGGTTGAAAGGGTCAGTTTTGCTTGCATAACCCTTCAAATCGATAAGGATCCAGGAACTAGTTGACGGTTGGTTTAAAGCGTTTTTTGTGAGATTACAATTGAGTAGAGTTGCACTAGTATTTGAAGAACAATTATGTCAAGTAGGAATGTGATTAGAAAGTATCGATTCGAAAACTGAAGTGATAGGAAGAGGAATTAAGGTCAATCATTATTTTGAATTGCTTCATGCTAGCTTTATTTAATGATCTTAATTTGCAGATCACCAACTATTATTACTTTATTACTAACGATCCAAGTATAGTTATATCACTTAGAAGTACACACTCGAAAAAAGGAATCGATCGCTTTTTGTTTCTGTTGTTTAGTTCCCTATTTATTTGAATTTTATTACGTAAAAATGATGTTTTTTATGGAAATTAATTTGGAAATTTGCATTTCTAGAATTAAATGTACATGAAAATGCATTCTTATCTATAATGAAACAATACGAGTTGTTATGCAAAACAAGTGTCTTAATTCTTATTTATATCGAATTATACGCTGATTGTCTTGCAAGAATTTATATCCACGTAGAATTACTTTCTCCTTCTTTAATTCCAGCGGATGTTTTATCGTTTACCACTGACTCATGGTCATGATTCAACTTCTTCTGCAGACTCTAGGCGCACTCCTTTCACTATTCCAATTTTCTCGTTTACCATACGTCTCCAACATCTTATTCATCCTTCAATCTATCCTCTCTTGAATTTATTTCGCCGTTTGCCACACTACAATAACTCTCATCGCGACCGAATAACAGTCATCTCTTAAAAAGTATTACTCTTTTAATTTTCATTTTTACTATAGTAACTAATTCACTCTTTTTAAATTCTTTTTTCCTATGTTAGAAATTATCTTTTAACACACTTCCACAACATCATCTTCTCCATTTGCTCTTTTCACCTCCTTCTGGTAGATGTTTTATCCGAATAGAAGATCTTTAGCTTCAAAAGCTCAAAACTTTGCGTTTGGGTTATTCATACTCGAAAAGTACACGTAAAGAAGTTACCGTTTGACTTCATACGGAAACTAATTTCAAGAACTCTCGACCTTTCAGTTTTGGAAGTTTTCAATTCGCTTTACGATCTATTTTGGACCTAAAGCTCGCATACTTTTTCCTTCACCTTTCTTCAAAATTTTAAGGTTCTTTAGTTGAACTTATCTCTCGTCTTTTTTTTCTTCCGTGGATCGAAATCGTCGTTTTGTCGACTCAACTAATGTCAAGAGATGAGTATATGTAGTCTTTTAGATAAGTGAGTGTCGTCTGGGCACGAGAGGATCTCGGGATTGAACCACGTATCTCTGTCGGAGGTATAGGAAGAGTGTAAAGAAAAGCGTAGGAGAGATAAACTGTGAAGCAATGCTCCCATTTAAGGAAGTCGATAAAGTCTCTAAAGGATTAGATAGGAGAGATGGATATTTGCTCCATATAAGATGTTAGTTCTCTTCATTTTCCAATCCGATGAGAGATGCTATGCTCTATGTCATGTTTGACGTCTCCAAAGATCTAATGTTCTCCTAAGAGTCAAGGACCATCCTCTTCCATTCTTTTTTTCAGAATTCACTTGTCTCCATGACCCCAATGTAATGAGATTCTCCGACGCTTAGCGTCTCTTGTTTAAATCGATTGGAGTTCTGTCGCCCGCAGATGTTTTTGTAGAGCTTTTCTTTTATTAACAAAGAGCGTGACACCTTCATTTTTCTTTTGTCTGATTGTTGGTTTTCTTTGATGTTGGATTCTGCAACGGTAACGCACAATTTTCGTTTAAATTGTCCGTATTTTATGTTTAAAATATCCGTTTTACATTTTTCTTGAGGCTGATAATGAAGTCTTGAAACACTTCGAATTCGTTTGTATTTGACGAGAGACGGGGGCGTGAAAATATGATAGGAATCGAGTGCACAATCAGCCGATTCTCAGTTAGAAAGATCGAGTCAAGCATTTCCTGAAACAATGAGAGGGTCGAGTCTCTCACGTTTAACAGACAAAGGCCCACAACGATGTCAGTGCGACTGTTTGATAGTTAGGAATCGGCTGCGAAAAGTCAAGGTGAATAAATACAGAATAACCTCAACAGGTGAGAGATGGATATCATAAAATAGTAAGTTGGCCGATTCGTTTTATCGTCACGATTTCCTTAAAGATAGTTGAATATCGTGATGCGCATGGAAGAAATTAGCGATAAAGAAAGAATGTTATTATAATATATAATAATATAATATATTATTATAACATTCTATAATTTACTTTACCATTATCTATTTAATATTATTATCTGATGATATTAAAGTATCATATCGAGCTGTACTTTATGATTTGAGAAAGTCTTTTTTATTATCTTGCTTTATCAATAGGACGGTTTATATCGTAGCTTGAAGTAATTTTCCCCTCTTTTCTGAAGTTTTGATGTGGTAGATTTATAAAGATTTTTACTCTATCATCGTCTTGACATTCACCGAACGCAATAATGGTACGAAAAGTTTCTATATAGGGCGAATTGAGTTAAAATGTAATTCTATTGTAACAATTCTTTGAGCCTCATTGATTGCGTTACTTAATTCTGAACGTGTAATGGAAATTGAATCATTCAACTTTAATTATCATGGTCGTAATTTAATATACATATAGCACATTCAACAATGATTTTTCGCGTATTCTTTTCACGTTACCATTCGAAAGTTTCTCTAGTGTGTAACAAGGAGCATGTTTTGAAAATTTTCTTCATGTGGCTTTGTGAAACGAGACAGGATTCTTCTGTCTTATAAAGTTGACTTCCCGAATGCATTGTCTCAGGATGGTGACTTTCTGGTCCCTGACTCATAGCAGACGTCTTTCGACCACGTACGTGATTCATAAACTTCCGTTTATCTCTAATCTCAGTTACCATCGTTGGTTTACCATTCGAGTTTATTTTGTTGGGCTTAAGTTGTATATATATGACTTTCGCCAAGGATTCTTGAGGAAATTATTGCTGGACTGTTATTAATCTAAGTTTTTAGTTGTTCTTTTTTATATATATTTTAAAAATTCGTTATTATTGATTTTTACAATCAATCGTGTTAGTTATTCTGTATATATTTTTTATTGTTTGGGACTTGAGTAAAATGTTAGACTAGAAAGTAGACTAATATTCACTTTCATTTGGAATCGATAAACTTGTATCAGAAGCTTCGGTAGCAATATTAATTTGATCTGAAAGTGCCTTTCATAGGCTAGCTCATGAATTATTGGTTGTCATTGACATTTTATATGAATTATTTTTTTGTTGGTTGTTTGCTGTTCAGCCAAGCTCGGTTTATTTGAAATATTGTTCTTTTATTAAGTCGTGTGTCGCTCACGGTCTAATGACACGTTACCCCGCGCCGTTCATTCGTTTAACTTTTTTCAATCTGCTCGTTATGGATCACCGCTTTCATAGTGCTCTATCAGCGGATCGGATACGACTTTTTGTGAGAACGGTGTTTTCTCTTTATTTCATTATGGAATCCTTTTTTGTTAAATTGATAGAATTTTGGGTTATTTATGCTATCGCTAATTGAATCGGATTGCCGCGGTTACGTTTTCAATACGCTCCTCATTTCCTTTGAGGAGTAGATAAGATAAAGGAACCAATTTCATGATGTTTCATAATCGGAGTTCTTATTTTAGTCATTAGTATATTTGTATTATTTTGCTATCTAGTTGTCTGACTTTTATCAATGCACTGTTCCTAAAGAATGATGTAGGTAAGGCAGATTTTGTATGTTGGCCTCCTTGTTATGGGCACAAATATATTAGTCACCAAGGAGTGAACTATCCTAAATGCTTTCGATATTACTTTATAATATGGACACTTATTTCAGGATTGTAATAATGCTTTAATATAATTACGATTAATTACGTCTGATTGTATAAAAAGTATTCTTTAATTTGTGGTATCAAGTATTTGAAAAGTCTATTGGAAAAGAAATCCAAGGTCTCACGGGGCATCGATATGAATGTACATTATTTACTTTGGAAGATTCAGACGTTAGACATAGTATATCTTTGCAGCAATATAGTTAGCATCCTCAAAAAGCATCTATACGTATTCGGTACTAATTAGTCTCTTCCATTTATCTGTTTGGCGTCCATTCAACGTTCGGGATGAGATAAACGGTCTGTTTTATAGCTTCGGTAATCGACCCACATCATTAGCCTCTGCTTTCCATGCTTATCGTCCTGAGGCCTTCAAAACTCATCCTAAACTTAGGTCGAGAATAGCTCGTTGCCCGTATTGTTTCATGGTGACGAAACCGAGGTCGTCAGAGGGTTGACATCCATCCTTGGGCAAAATTCCTCCGTTTTGCAACCGAAATATTTGCGTCCCCCTCCTCCTTCCGCCTCGAAAACCCGTTTTAAACCCGACGTGCGTGTTTCTCTGCGTTTACTATTCAAGAGAAGAATAACAGGTGTAGATGTGGGGAATTTTGGGAGGTATTGATCTGAGCATGCGGTTCAACGACATTGGTCGTCGAAAATAAGCGGTGGAATTGTGTAAGAAAGTTAGGGAAGTTTAAGGTGGACGAAGCTCTTCTTGTGTACTTGCATCTTTCTCACCGTGCAACGCCTATAAAATTGTGCGGTAAAGAAATTTCGTGCTGACGAAAACTTGTTTTATTTGACGATGCTTCAGTCATTACTTAGGAGGCTTTTTAGAAGCGTTTCTATGAAAATGACTACTTGGAGGTCATATGAAATTATGGTTTAAAATTATTGGTTGTAAAATTTTAGTTTATTTAAAAGAAAGTGAATATATTGCAATGAATCCTACCCAAAATCTTGCCAGTGCTCAGAATCATTCATTAATTATAAATTATGTGCAGTAATTCTCATATTTCGATATTTTGGATCGATGCTTCTCTTTCATAAAATAACTCTCTCTTGCGCAAATTTAAAATATAACATATTTATTTCCATTCTTTTTCGGTGCAGTAATGTTCAAGTCTCACTATGTTCAATTATTACTTCATTTTCTTCCCGAAGAACACCTGATGACTGTAAATATATGCCGTTTTATCTAGATATATAGTGGAAATCAAATAGGTTATCAGATGTACTTGATGGCGTTCAGCCGCAGATATTTCTCTTCTTTCCTCAGCATCTAGTTTTTATGAAGTCGGAGACGGCGTAATCTTCACGAATGATGAAACGTATCGTCCTTAACAGGCCTTGCCAAGAACTTTATCCGATCGGCGATCATTGAAAAGTAGTTCGCCGATTTCGCCTCTGAATTTGGATGTTTTATTGTAAATCTTCGAAAGATTCACGTGCTGATTAGTAGTAGTATATTCATTATTAGTATTGATTACTATAAACTAATCTATCTATGTTTAAATATTTTTAAGTGACATGCTTCCATTAAAAGTTAAAAATGGTATCAACTATGTAAGGGTATTTCACATAAAATATTTTACGATTCGGTCGATCGTGTAGGAAGCTAACTCTGATCTCTAACTCTTCAACCTTGAATTCTGTTATCAGCTCTTTAAAGTCTTGATAATTTTAGATGAAATATATATATATATATATATATATATTATATATAGATGTATGCCCGAAGTTTTTCGCGAAGAATATTTCCTATCGAAAGAGTTAAAGTCCATAAAAATCAGGTTCTACTCTTTCGTCTCGCAAATTCGGTATGAATCTGCGGAAAAAAAAATCTCCTACTGTCTTTCCCAGGTAGGCCCTTTCATTCATTCATAGACTCGATCGGGCGACTTCTCTCTCGCAAGGGACAGTGACCCACCGACTGGATCGTCCATCCAGTTCTTCTTTACCTTCTCAAAAGACGGCCATATATATTTTTCCGTTCGGCCCGGCGCCTCGCGACAAATCGTCTATCGGGAGGCTATAAGTTAAGGGGCGGGGAGGTGGGGGATGGGTGGGATGGGGCAAAGAAATCACTTCTTATCCGCTCACCCCCGAGCCCCCGTAATCTCGCCTCTGATGACGAGGTCCGCGACGGGGTTAGGGAGGGGAGTAGGGGGCGTAGGAATTGGTGTGGGGACATCGTAACGAGCTACGGAACTTTGGAATGGGTATGGGAAATGAGAATAAATGAAATCTTTCCGAGATATGCGGTCCCTAAGTCGTCTCCGTTCCTAAGTCTCGGGAGGGGGGAGGAGTGGGGGAAAGGATGGTTGCCCGTCGTTACCCAGTTGTCTTAGAGCCTCCCAAGTGACGGAGGTGGCGTGCCTTTAGTTTTAGGGGCCTGGAAGGAAGGCACCACTGAGGAATAATTCGGGCCCTCGAGTTCCTACCTGTCTAGTCCCGGAGGACATCTTGCAGAGTCCTCTCCGTCCGTTTTTCATGGGGCGGGTCCCCCGAGTACGTCTGTGTCGCTCTGGTTTCTGAATGGGATTGCCACCGTGCGTGACTGTGATATACCTGTTCTTTGTCGAGTGTGGGAGAAGTAACTCCGGTTCGTCGGTGCCTGGGATTTGTTTTCCGACCTTCGCTGCAGTTCGGCAAAGGTCCCCTGTCCGGAAGGAGGTGGATTAATCCAGCTGGCTCGGTAGGTCACTCGAGGAATCATCCATCCCTGTCCAGCACGAATTACGTAATAACATGGCGGCGTGCAGGGGCCATTTTGTGTTTAGGATATGGTATATTCACTCTGGAAGGTGGATTCTTAAAGATGGGTTGTTGACCCACAGTCGAACGATTGTGGTCGTCTTTAAAAATAATCAACTGTTTTGAATGGCTTGCTGCTTTGGTCGTCGTGGATGCGGTGCGTTCTAATAAGCTTTCCATGAGAAAATAATCGAATCAGAGGATAGATATTAATTTTTCTCTGTAGTGGCTTCTTTCAGAATTAGTAATTTACTCAAAACTAGTGGTTTTAACTTTGTTCCTCACAATCCTTGTTATAATGAAGGTATTTTTGCTTTAAGTTGTTCACTTAAAATCAACGGTAAATTAGAATCTTCTTTGGCGTTAATTTGATCAATTCGGTTAGTACAAATCTTTCTCTTGTTGTTATTGAACGTGATCCGATATATTTATTGGAATTGAAATGTTATAGGTCCGCACGGAAAGACCACGATGACTTGCACGATCATATATGCTTATCAATTTTCCATCTCTTTTATCTGCCTTAACGTTTTATCTTTGGTTTCATCGCTCCCAGCTGTGATCCCATTAGCCCAGAGAGAACTAAGTGCTAGTATATTCGGTACGAGGGAATTCCATATACATATAGTACATGTTTTGTAAACCTGGATCTTATACTCCGTAAGCTGCGTAGGTAAGAAATCCGCTCGGCAATTTAGATTCGAACGGCCTTCCTGAACATCCCCGCTTTCACACCTGTTACAGCGGAAGGGGGACGGAAAGCACTTCGATGGCAATATCCGAGCCTACTTCACATAAATTTGGACGGTCAGCAAAACGAAGCCTACGACCCCCCTTCACCCACTCGCTCCATGTCCGGCTAGTTAATGGAATTACGACACTTCCTGCTAGAATATATGCGTCGGACTTTGTTCCCGTGCGCGCTTCGTTTTACTTTGCTGAGTGAAGCATCTTAATCTGCTTCCTCCATCAGTTATTTTCCTTTCTCGACTTGATCTTCTCAACTTTTCCCTCTCCACTTGCACGTTTGTCTCACCGTCGCGGCCTCCCGCTTCCTTAGTTCTAGAAAGATAACTCCCAAGAGGCGATATCAGTCACGCGCGGACGGAATTAAGGAGCTAAGAAGGTAAATTGTCATCCAAAGACGGAATCGTTTTCGTACGTTTACCGGCGCCGGCGCCACCAGCGCGTATTTTTAATTCGGAAGTTTATACTTAGGTTTCTTTGGATACCCGCCTGATAGATTCATACTTGTGTGCTTTTTGCCCTTAGTCTCTCTTCACTTGTAATACACGATTTTAATCGCTCGTACTGATTAATACACCCACTATAATATGCAGTGGAATTGACTGATAAATTTGCGTTATAATGTTTTTAATTATCGCGACTTTTTAATCGGTTTCCCTTCCGCTATTATTTCCCTATCAATACTCCCCCGATAATTTTTTTGCCAGTTTTGATATATGATAACTAGAAATATTGCGGATTCAATTTAATTTATGGTTCTAATAAAATCAATCTTTTTCTTTCAAGTGATCGATAGTGGTTTTTAATAGATGCCAATGACTGAACAAATTAATTGACGACTTCAGGTGGCTGCCACAGAAAAGCTCACTTCTTCGGTTCAATCTGGGTTAAGAAAGTGTATCTTCCTCCTCTGATATCTGATAAGAAATATCTCCAACTCTTTTAATCGAAGGACTGTGCGCAAAATCCAATTTTACGCCTCGCGACGTTAGTGCTAAAGTTCGCGGGCATACACGTGAGCTCAAGTGACGTACGAATGGTTTTTGTAATTCGAAGTTTCATTCCGACGCATCTTCTATCGAGCAAAAATCGCTTTATAAAGAGCATAATTTTATCCTTCCCTCTTTTCCCAAACTCTCTTTTTGTAAGTGGAGATAAGTGGAATGGTGACAAAAACTATGATTGCCTGACCTGCTCAGATGAGACCCACACCTCGTCTGCAGTGTTAGATTCCACTGTTGCCTCGAAAACGTATTGATTTATTAGTATCTCTCAATAAAAAAATAATTACGTGCAACTTCTGAAAGATGTTTGTCTTGAATTATTTTTTAATCGTAATTTTAGCCAAGTATAGGTCTACATTTATTGTTCTCATTAGAGTTTCGCTCTTGTGGTTGTTTTTGGACAACCTTCGTTTCATAATGACGTCCATTTGAAAAGCTACGATGTTTGGTTTAAATCCAAGTCACGGATATATTTTCAGTCGTTCCTCTTTTTGGTTGTGTCATCTCTAATTGACAGCGTCAGATGTATTGGTGGTTAATCTTTTATTCTCAAATAAAATATTTTGATTATTTTAAAGTTATTTAAGTATTTATAAATTTTTTACTTAGATTCATTTTTCTCACTATTTAAATTTAACATAAACAAATCATTAACTCCTCTAATCGATGCTAATTATGTACGAGACTTAATATCCAAAAACTGTTTAGCTGCGTGACAAATTAGATGCCACGTGTTTTTCGAATAATTTCAAAATGTATATTTTGTATCCTGCTAGTGTTACGCCCGTCCATTCGTTTCGGTACCCTTTTTTCATTCTAGTCTACCACACTCCTCAAAAGCCTCGGATTTTTTGTTCGAAGGCTTCATTTAATTTTAATTGCGTGAAGCGAGGCTAAACGCGTAAAAAAGTAGCTAGTGCGGTGAAACTTAAAAGTCAGGCGTGCGTCCACGATTAAGAAGAAAATTAGTGTGGAAATATTTCAATACAATGTTATGTCAACGTCAAAAGAAAAACAAATTGGTGAAAGAATGTCCGACGTTTCCCCTTATAATTCACCGCTTGCTCTTTGAATTAACGAATTTTTCTAGAAAATACTTAGTCTAAGAGGTTGGATTTGGGTTTGGATTGGCTTGTACACTAATGAGGAAGAAACCAGAATTTCTTCGAATCAGCTGAGATTCGCTCAATTATCATCTTTGAATCGTGCTTTTAATTATTCTTCGATAATAGGACTGGTTATCCAGCACAGCTTTCGTTTTATTCGAGTTATCAAAAGTCATTTCACCAGAGTTCTATCTTTTGCATTACCACGTGCAAAGTACTCGTACTATCCACGGTGTCTATTGTTATAATGATACTAATTTGCATCTCGCTTGACATTTTAAAAATCCCTTGCGAAACAGCTCCAGCTATTATCTGCGGGTGTTTATTAGAGGTTAATGTATTTCTTAACTCTTATAACGTCAACGTGATTTCTACGAATCTCTTCGAGAAAATCATTCGTGTTTCGTCACTCGGTCGTTTGCAGAAGTCACCCATTCCGCCATCCACTCGCTCGTGTTATATTTTTTCCCTTCGTATTCGTAAGGAGCGTTATGAATCCGTAGCATCGCTTGATAAACTTTTTGCTCGCCAGTGGCACTATTAATAGCGTTTTGTTTTTGTTATTTTCAGCTCGAAGAATGAGGAGGTGGACAACAACTGCGTGGTGAGAGCTCGTGGTCTTCCGTGGCAGTCTTCTGACCAGGACATCGCCAAGTTCTTCCGTGGTCTGAATGTCGCCAAGTAAGTAACCATATCGGATTATCAACTTACGTAATGAGTTATCAAAATAAGAAATATATCTCGTACCAAATCCATCGAAAGATTTTTTTTCTTCCGAGATGAAGTCTTACGTAAACAGTATGATTTTTTTCACTCGCTCTGGAAATAATATTTAACCCTTTAAAGACATTATTTTTTCTTCAAATTAAATGTCCTCCTCGTAGTGAAATGGTGATTGTCTATGGTTCGAATCCAAGTAAATTTTTCCTCTGTTTGGTTATGTTTGTATTCGTTCGTTAATTATTATGGTAAAATTGACCTTGTAATACTGCATTTGGATGACGTTTTTGATGGGAATTGGAAGTGAAGGAAGGTCCTATCATAATCTTGTGCAGTATTTGTCTCAGAGGTAACCGATTCGTAAATATTTATTAAAAACATCGTGAAAACAAAGATTAATTCCTTGCGGAAGGCTAATGACAAGCAAATATTAAGATATTATCTTCGTTGATTATCTCTAAGAGATTATTATTACATCACTATATCAACCTTACAATTTGTGATAGTTTTCATGATTAATATTGCTTTTATGGCGTTTTATTACACTTTCAATAATTCATCCAAAACAAAATTTGTTACCAAAACTTTATCTGCCGATTTTGTCTTTACAAACCTATCATCGATGAGATAGTCTTGCTCTATCTAATTCGCTTATGTAATCTCTCTTACTCATCTTTCTTATACTGTATAATTCATCTGTTGTCTCCATTTACTGTGCGTAATTTTTTAAATCTCCTAAAATGTATCTTGATTTTCTTTCTTCGTCTACTCTAACCGATCGTTAACCTCATTTCCACTATTATTTATTTTACTAGCACCACTTTATTTCAAGTTATCTATGCGATAATACTTAGAAGATCAGTTTTCAGCAATTCATCCAAGGCCCGTCTCGTATAAAAGCGTAGACACTTCAAAATGTACGTCATTATCTTTATTTTAATGCTTCATCCTAAATGATTCTGCGAAGGGAAAATTAGAAAAACTCAGTTCTCAAATTGAATCCAAATTCAGCAGAACTCTGTAAAATAGCGGATGGGGAACTTCGCCGGCCTCGTTGGCGGAATGGTTAGCATGCTAATCTACAAATGCTGAGGTCCCGGGTTCAAATCCCGGCTGAGGAGGAAATTTTCCTCTCAGGGTCTGGATGTCTGTGATGTCCGTTGTTGAGTTTGAAACCTCACTGTAATTGTCCCGTTAGAGGATGTTTGTCTTGGGTCTTTGTTAATAAATAATAAATAAATAAATAAAAGTTCTTATACATTCAGTTGGGAATATTTTCTTCTGATATTATGAATAAATGAACCTACGATTATTATTTTGCTTATGTTTTTTTATCGTGAATCGTGCTAGTTTTTGTAATCCCTCGTCTAAGTAATATTCGTCGTTTCCCAATGCTTAAATCATCCAAGCGACGAAGGATCTCAATGTTGTTAGGTGGTCAGTGGAAACGTGTCCAACATTTGATGAAACTCTAGTGCAAATCGTAAATAACAGTCCGTATATAAGTGGCAAACATGGAGAGCATAGAGAAGCTCTAATGGCTAGCCGAGCTCTCTTTCACTATTTGCATAGAAGTTTGCATGGGAAACGTATACCCATTGTGCACACATGACGTTTGTCCGTTATACCCAGAACCGATCCATATAATCTACCATTTTTTAAATCCGTTGAGAAAAATCAAGTGTTGAATGTATCTTTGTTACCGTAATTGCCAATGGAATATGGTGTTTACATATTTAATGTATTTACTGAAATTCTTTAACTAGTTAATCTATTAGTCTGTTAACGGAGCATCCAGCTAAAATACAAAATACTTTTTTGGCGTTTAAGTTTACTTCTCCCAAAAAAATTTTGCCTTTTTATGTTTTGACATTCGGAATTACTTTCAAATATGCTTATTTTTATGAAGACTAAGTATTCATGATTCGAACCGTCCGCTCAATGTAATTTTTATTTTACATCTTCATTCTTTTTGGCTACAATTAATGAAACATGAAATCATTGACTTCGCTTGTCTCGCAGGTTTATTTCTGCGCATAAGAGATACCATGACGTTCGTATTCTGAGTGAAAATATTTGTCATATATTCGATATTTGTGATGCTTGTGGAGAGCTTAATGAGTTGAGGAATCATTACCTTTCGAATGATTGACCTCTATACATTCGATTCGATTTTGCGTTACCATTCGTTATTTATTCTTAGTATTATTTTTTGAGCGTCAGAATTGAATTGAATTTTAGGGACGAGATTTCTTAATTTTTGCTACCCATTTAAAATTTATATTAGCAGTTTCACTTTTAATCTTAATCTTGTGTGTACACGTGTGTGTTATATTAATGACCTAATGTCTTACGCCTCAAATACTTCAGCAATATACGCTTATCTATGAAACTGTAGCGTTGTCACGGAACGTCTCTAAGCACTAGTCTTTCTTATTTATTTTAGTTAACATCAATAATAAAATCCTGCAAGCCAACTTTCGGCACGTGGTATGGGTTATGTTTTAAATAATTAATATTCATTTCCTTATTAATAAGAGTGTTTTTCGTACTAATGCTTACGATAGAAGAAGATTACTGAAAGAAATATGACTGATTAGAGACATTATTTTTTGTTGATGTAAAATATGGCAACGCGAAATTCATTTTCATTTATCTCGAAACAAAATGATAATTGTAGAGTAGCTGTCTTCTTGGCGTAGTTTTCGATACAGAAAGCCATCGATTCCGTAAGTTCACACGAAGAGGAGAAAGCGTCGATGAATAGCGTAACAGCAAGGTTAATTACCGGTTAGAGCAGACAGTAAAGCTCTTTTGTGCCAAGAAAAATCTTTCCCAACTTCGTTAGGGCACATCGGTCGAATATTACCATCGAAACCCAATTGGGAATCACTTGTGTCAATCGTTTCGCGTCCATTTACCTGCTCAATTCCAAGAGTAATTTCCGCCGGTTGATTGGAATTGCCGGAAGGTGACAAACGAGGCGTTTCCCGTAATAGGAATTTTCAACCATTAGTGTCGCCTTAGCGCCTCGTTAAGCCTTCACTCGCGTTAACTTGTTCAGCAGGAAAGTGCGCGTTTAGCCGTCACGTGGCGAGCTCTTTCCCCGCGGTTTCGCAAATATCCTCTATCCATTGGGTCACGACCCGTGGAAGAGTAAAGGGTCGCAGGGGAAGGCTGAATTATAAGGGAGATTTTCAGCTTTTATAGCACCCGCCAACGCTATTTTTTATTGGTCCTCAATAAGGGAATCGAAGCTCTCTTCGAGAAAGATTTTTGAAAATTTTCTTTCAGACGAGAGATGAATGTATGTACTGGTTGCTATTGTTTTCGCGAGAAGGATCTTGTTTAATAGTCTTCAGTCTTTCCCCTTCTTTAGTACGATCAAAACTCCTTACTATTTACCCATCTCATTTTGCCGCATTTCCATTGCCGATGAAATTCCTTTTGCTTGAATTATGTAAGTTCAAGAAAGTACGTTAGTTACGATGCGAAAGAAAGACTATCGACTAGGGTCATGATGTAGGACGTATGAAAAGTGCGTATTTTTTGGTTAGACCGAAACATATCACGTTCTTATTACTGTTTCGAATATGCAGGGTAGATATTTCCTTATGTTGGGGTTTAGAGCCCAAGAGGATATTGTTGGAATAATTTAAGATTTTTGTAATTAATTTCGAAAGGATTCGTGTACTTGGACTCTTTGTGTCGCTAAAGTAAACATTGATGTTATCTTTTGCTGTCAAAAATATGTGGTAGTTAATTACTGGATAATTTCTACGAAAAAATTTCTCGTTCATTTGAAGAAAATTTCGTCTCTTTTTTTGACTTTTTTAAACTTAAGATTGATAACGATTTTATTTAGTGTATCCTCAGTCAATTTTGTTTTTTAACAGTTGTTTATAAGTTTGCATTTAATTCTTTAGCTACTGATCTAAGTGTTTTTGGGGGAACTATTGAAAATCTGGGTGTATTTAAATCAATCGAGGTTAGCTCGAATTTTGTTTAAAGATACGAAAAATACCGCCTTAATTTTTTCATCATTTTATTTTCATATGTATGAGATATTATTCTTCGAATTCAAAGAATTAAATTAAAGTATCTTTCATGTTTGTACCAGAGCAGAAGTAAATTTTGGAATCACTTCAATGTATTTCTTACATGATACTGAGAACTATTTATCTGAAACGTCTATGAAAAAGTTAGCATATTAATAAAAATATAACCCTAAAGCATATATAGTAACTTATCTCTTGATTATCATAAAACCATTAGTTAATATTAAGGAAACAACCGTCTTTTCCCTCCGGTAAGAGTGTTTAAGAATATACTTGCACCTTGTTCTATTACCTCGAAAATAATGTTTTACTGTCGTTACTTAAGGCTCGAATTAATATATCAATGTGAAGTATAAGAACATCATTACAAAATTGATTTTTAAAAATTCCACTCGAATCTATAAGCACGCATGATATCGAATCTCCCGCTCTCTTACGCTAGTCTCGGGTATCCACCCACTTTTTTTTCTCCATCTATAAATTTACCCTGCGAGCCGCCTTTTGGCGTTCTGCAGGGTCAAGTAGCGTATATTTTCGTAGCGCTTTAATAGTACTTTAAATTCATTGTAAAATTTCTAACCGTATGCTTCACTTTTACTCGCAAAGGGGCGGAGTAGCCCTTTGCTTGAGCCCTCAGGGTCGCCGCAACGGGGAAGCTCTTGTTAGATTCGTCAGCCAAGAACACCGAGACATGGCGCTCAAACGTCACCGCCATCACATAGGCAACAGGTACATAGAAGTGTACACCGCTTCCGGCGAGGACTTCGTCAACGTGGCCGGCGGCAGCAGCAACGAAGCGCAAGCTTTCCTCTCAAAGGGGGCTCAGGTCATCGTGCGTATGCGGGGACTCCCTTACGACTGCACCGCCAAGAAAGTGGTAGGTATTTGGTTATTCAAAATCCACGCTCGAAGCTTCGAATGCTTTAGGGCAAAACTTTCCCTTTTATTCGGCTCATCTCGCAAGATAAGCTATTATACTTAATTGTTTCAATATTGTCTTATAATGATGGCTCAAATTTAATGATAAATCTTGACCCCTTACCGTTGAATTAACTCTTCCCTCCTTCTATTATTAAGTTCGTATCCGTGCTCTTATTTAAGTTTTTTTGTTACTTGTCTTCTATATCCAGATAACATTTTAAGTATTTTAGATTTCGCATTAAGAAGATGTGCATTGCTTTTAACGATTAGAAAGTCTTTGATAAATATGTCCACAATATGAAATGGCTCTCTGACCAAACCTATCTTTACTTAAGAAATATTTGTAATATGTTAAATTAGGGTGCTTGGTTAAGTCAGAGAATTGCTCCTTCAGTTTTGTTACTCCAAGTGTTGTTTTGGAAGTCCATCAAGTTAGCGCAGTCAGTAGGGAAGGTTTCTTTTCCGTTGCTTTAGAGACATTTAATCCTCCGTTTTTCTAGATCGAATTCTTCGAAGGAGATGGAGGGGAAGGCAGTTGCAGTGTCATGGACGGCGAGCAGGGTGTTCTTTTCGTGAAGAAACCGGACGGAAGGGCGACAGGAGATGCGTTTGTACTATTCGCCAAAGAGGAGGATGCAGGCCCTGCGCTCAGCAAACACAGGGAGCTGATCGGGTCTCGATATATCGAGTTATTCCGAAGCACTACGGCTGAAGTGCAACAGGTAGGTGAACGAGTAGTGACGAATGATCGGATTCACCTGCTTATACGTGTTAATACGGATCCATACCTTTGCCAGTTTGTATGTACCAAAATGAAGAGTTATAGTACAAATTGATCTACTGTGTATTTAAAATGAAATATGTGACGTCGTTGTTAGCAGACTACTCTGAAAGGTATCTTTTTCTTCCCTTAGTAGTTCTAAAAATTATGCCAACCAATATGTAAATGGTAATTGCGATGTGATGCTATTGGATGTTTCAGAGAGACAAGACTGGTTTAATTATTCTTAAAAATTGTTCAATTCTCTCAGGACTCAAACAATGAAATCGGTCATCTATTGAATTATTTTATCTAAATCAATTAACACATGATTTTAGGTATTGAACCGGTCCTTGGATCCTAAGACATATGAACCTCAGCAGCCCCTCATTGCCCAAATACCTGCTGCTGCGGCCGCTGCAGCAGCCGCCGCCGCCGCTGCAGCTGCTGCTGCTACTTCTGTTCCACTGCTACCACAGCATATTATCACATCTGGAACAAGGAAGGACTGTGTTCGTCTACGAGGACTTCCCTATGAAGCACAGGTGGAGCACATTCTTGATTTCCTTGGAGAGCATGCCAAGAATATAGTCTTCCAAGGAGTACACATGGTCTACAACGCACAGGTATTTGATTCAGTCCAATTTTTGGTGGAAAATAACTATTTTATTTTTCTCCTATTTCTCATGATCTGATCATTTTGTTGTTTATTTTGAAATTTTAGTGAATATATACAATAATATTCAGTTAGCTTTCTGTGTGTACATATTTTTATGGTGTAATGATACTTGTAAGAATTCATAATAATGTTCCCATAATGGGAAAGTTAATATTAAAACGGAATTTGTCTTTATATTTATTGATCATATAGAATTGGAATAGAATTTCACCATCATCTCTGCACTAAGATTCATTTCTTTATGTCAATGATTCCAATAATTTCTATTGGTTCTCCTTGATTCCTTAAAAATGCTACAAAAATATTCAAACAGGTTTAAATATTGTATAAACAGCTAAATTTAGGTGCATGATGACTGATGATAGTTTCATGTGATAAAGATCAGGTATGAAGTTTTTCTCTTCAGATGAATCCTGGGTTTGATGCACAAGTAACACCAAGTACTCTGTATTTGCTGGAACTCTACCTTGGCATTTCTAATTGTTAGTTAGCTAGTAAAGTGTTGGTATTGATTTTTTAGATTTTTATTAATCCTGTGATTATCCATATGCAAGATTCTTCAATAATTTGATTATCAACTTTTCTCCATTGATTATCTCTGTATGTTGCATATTTACAAGCATATTTCCGCAGGGTTTCATGGTTTTCCTTGCTTTAACATTTATTGCTTTAGGGACAGCCATCGGGGGAAGCATTTATCCAGATGGACTCTGAGCAGTCAGCGTACTTGGCAGCACAGCAGAAGCACCACCGTTACATGGCATATGGCAAGAAACAGCGCTACATAGAAGTGTTTCAGTGTTCTGGAGAGGACATGAATTTGGTGCTCACTGGGGGTCTGCCATCCCCAGCAGCTGCAGCGGCTGCAGCTGCTGCTGCTCATGCACACCATGCGGCAGCAGCCCATGCGCACCATCACGTGCACCACCAGCACCACCACCACGCCCACCACAAAGCGGCAGTTGCCGCCGCCCTTCTTTCACCTGGTATGTTGAGCGCGGCACCTATGCCCGCTATAGCACCCGCCACAGGGCCCACCGTCCCAAGCACAGGGCCTCCGAGCCATGGCGCTGCTCTAGCGGCACCTGCGGGTCACCCACCCCCAATACCGCCTCATACAGCTACGGCCCCTCCCTCTCTTCCACCCCCAGCTCCGCAGTCTCCCGCCTGGCCAGAACACCCCCATCCTTCCCTGATGATGGCACAGGCTCAAGCTCTGGCTGCCCAGAATCTCGCCCTTGCGCATCAACAGCAGCAGCAGCATGATGGATCTGGGAATGTGGGTGGGACTGGGAGCAATCCTGGTGGTAATCTCTGGCTGATGGGCTTAGCTGCAGCGGCAGCAGCCAGCAGCCAACAGGCAGGAGGGGGCCCAATGGGGGGTTCACCTACTGCAGCAGCAAAGGCACCTCCTCACTTACCTTCCTCTGTCACCTCTCCTGCAACCCCAACGCAGTTTCCTCCACCTCCATCTCCTGTTGCTGGTGCTCTTGTTCCAGCTTGGGATTTAAATGGTAATCCTGCACCAGGCCTTCCACCTTCACCATTAGCCGCGGCACACGTGAAATCTATTCTTACAGCTGCTGCTGCTGCAGCAGCAGCTCGTTCTCTCCCTCCTCCAGTGACCTCAACTGCAGGTTCAATGCTTCCTTATTCTCCCCTTTTGCAAGCAGCTGCTGCCGTGGCAGCTGCATCTTCAGCTCCTTCTAATCCCTATGGGCATCACAATCCTATGGGAATGTATGCACATCAGGCTCATCCCACAACCCCCACAGGCAATCCGAACAGTTTGTTTCTTTTAAACATGCCCCCTCGCCTACCCATTACTTCTACGAGTCCGTCCCATTTAGGAGCTAGCCCCACAGTCCCACCTCCATCTCAGTATCTTCATCCTCCAAAAGCACCAGCTGTTAGTGCTGCATCTCCTTATCATGGCACTGCAGGTACAGGAATATCCCCCCAGGTTGCTGCAGCAATGGCTGCTGCCCAGCAACAAATAAGTGCCAAAAGGTCATGGGAGGAAGCTTTTCCAGGTGTGGGAGGGAATCAGGGATCAGGCATGTTAGCTAAAAGACCATGGCAGCAGCAGCAAATCCCCACCCAAGCCTCTCACCCTCACGTACCTGTTTCAGGTGCGAGTGCACTATCCATGCCACCTGGTACTGCCTTAACTCACCCTGCCGCTGCTGCAGCTATGGCTTTTCAGGCCATGAACTATCGAGCAAGATTCTTTATGTAGGGTGTTTTTAACTGTCCTTAAGAGATAATATATGACTGTCTTGGGATTTTCGTGTTTTAAACATCCTCAGGATTGGTGAAATCAAGTTTTTTTATGTAACTTGTATTTTTCAAATCCTTTATATATTTTGTTGTTGAGTGGAATGTTTCACTGAGGCTGCTTGTGGATCCATGATGTAAGTGATGCTCATCAGGGGATTTAATAGCATAAAAATTATATTTTTATAAGAAATTAACACTTTTTGTTATCAGCTTGCTTAATGTTAATATTATTGAAATCTTTTTTCACATTTAGTAATAAGATGATGATTGACCGGAGCATATTGTTTACTTGGTGAATGTCATTAAAAATAACTAGATGATGATACTCCCTTTAATTGCAATAATGAAAGAGGCAGTTAAAGTAAACAAGTATGCATTGCTTAGTTACTCAAGATTCTTAAATCATAGGAAAATTAAAATATTCAGATTAGTATAAAGGTTTGATATAACTTTACAAAAATTAAATAATAGAGTAAATGATAATCAAACAATAATTAATCTTAAATGTAAGGCCGAAGCTCACATATTTGTTAGAGTTAAAAAGTACTTTATACCTAGGATTTCAGAAGTTGCAAGCTAGGATTTATAGCACTTAAGCTGTTACTTTAGGCATTTCATTTAGCTTGCACACTTCCATGGTGCTTACGGTAAATATGATTATTAGTGTGATTGTTACAAAATGGACATTCCATTAAAAATACGAATGGATACAATTGTTCTTGTTGTTATAATAGGGTGTTGAATATTCATAGTTTTTTAATGTTTTCTCTAAATGTTATCAGTAGAGATGTTGAAGAATCTATTTAGCAATTACTAAAAGCTAGGTTATATAAACTTATTCTTTGATAAGAAGCTTTATCCATTAGGCTCTGTTTGAGAGTTAGACTTGATTAAAGATCAACCTGATGCAATGCATAGCAGAAGATATATTTTGTATATAAGTTGAAAAGCATAATCTTAATGTACAGTCAACTTGCAAATCAAAGTTATTTTTAAAGAAGCTGTGTATGTGTGTTCACCATAAAAATTCATTTCACTCCCTTAATCTTGCTAATCATTGTCCTTGTTTTTTGCTACTTTTATATGTTGACAAGGTGACTTTTTTCCACTTACGCACATTTGAGTTATTATGTTTCATATAATTATATTGAAAGTAGAAAAGGGGTCTTGATTAGTGAACTCCTTGACAAAAGTTGTTTTATCTACTCCATTATACATATTCTGCAGTTATCTGAGGTTAATTAGACAGTGCATGCAAGTGCCGTAGTGTCAAAAGTCTCCTTTGGTTTGAACTGACTCAGTCATCCTTGTAATCTTGGGTTAAAAGCATCAATTTTCCAAGTCCTTCAGTGATATACATACCTTACCTTCATGTCCTTTGACCTATGCAATGCCATTTTTATTTCCATGCCATCAATCTTGGTGCGGGTAGTATGGATTAGTATGTGTAAAAGTCCAAATAAATCAACAACCTTTGCCTTCTCATGCTGCAGTGATGGCGAACCCCTCTCTTCATCACTTGTACTTTGACTAACCCACTTCACCTCTTGGGCTTCTCCTGCCTGAATGCCCTCTGTATTCTTTTCAAGCTATCTGCATCTGTGGAAATTATTACTCGAGTTGCTTGGATGTATCCTTTTTTTTGGTCCACCACGCTTACTGTAATTAAGAGAGTTATTATGCGAATTTGCATATAGTTTTACTATTGCTAGGTGTTCGCCATCACTATCATATCCGTCCATTTATTATTTTTTAATGTGTCTCCCCTCTCCTGAAGAGCACTATATATGCTGGAGGGAGGGGGGGATAATGATGGGACCAAAACAAAAGAAACTTCCCCAAAGCTCGACCTACCTACCTTTGTTATTTTTTATCAAAAGGGGAGGGGCAGAGGGATGCGAGCGATGGCAACATCAAAGAACAGTTGCTGAGCTCATTTACTTGTGCCTTTGTATTTATAAATAATGCAGAAGCTGGTTGCCTTTGCATCCTGTTTTTTTTTTATCTAATGGGATATAAACCCAAAAGTTCATGTTACCATCATTCCTTGTCAGTCTGCATCTGCTCTCATCGTTGTAATGATTGGTGAAAACTTAACCATGTTCTCAGAAAAGTAAATAATGGAATATATACGCTCGTAAAAGTGATTGTATTTGCATGTACTTAAGAGACAAATACTAAGTTTTTGTAGGTAAATTTTTTGTATTTGATTTTTTTATTCAGTCGTCTTCCAAAAAAGGGGTTCAATATTGTGATGTGATGATGGACATTATCACTGTGATTCATTTGCGCGTCAATAACATTAAAGAAACGAAAACATGTTGAGAAAGGAAGTGTGTTTGGAAAAAATATCTGGGCCTTCCATGAGTATTCTGTCTTTGTTTCTCTGACTTTGGACATGGTAATTCTGTGCCTACTTAAATTTAGTTGAAAACTGTCAAAAATATTGCAATTGCAGCAAAACATAGTGCTCGTGTTTATGAATCGTGTAGTGAAGGATTCTTGACTGAAGTGTGCAAAAATCTCTTCCTTGGGGATGGACAGTTGGGCTCCCCAACTTTGTTTTTTTTTACATATATATATATACATATATCTATATGGTGATGTTTTTTTGTTTACTCACACTCACAGGGTTTTTGATGTACTGTTGATTTATTTTTGGTCTTGTGCATTCCTGCTTTACATAGCATAAATTTATTATTGATAATGAATTCAGATGAAGCATAAACTGCACTGCCATAGTGTGTCAGGCAAAAAAACTGTAATTTTTCTTAATATTATTGGTCTTTTTAACATAATGCTTTCCTCAGCACTCCTATATGTGACCACTCCTAACCTGGCCATTATCCTTTAAAAGAAATTTCCTTTAATCAATCCATTGAAGTACCTACCTTTATTGTTTTGTTTTATCAACATTCCAGTAGCTTTGTAATGTAGCCAATTTAATAATAGCTGCATCATTTGCATCAAAATATATATATATATACATACATATATATATGAAATATATATATGGCCCTTGCTGGAGCTTGTAGAACCATTCTTTTGGGTTTGAATCAATGAATTTGCTGTATAAATGTCCCATAATGCATTATGTCCTAATTACTTGCCAAGCATTGTCTACTGCCACATGTACTTGTGGCAGCTGGTGGGGGCATACAATGATTGTCTTGAGTGGTATATGTTGTTCTAGCAAGGGCTAATAGGTAGTGTGATGTATTTTTGTATACTGGGAGGAGAGGGAGAAAGAACAGAAATAAAATTTTTATTTGAAATTTATTCACAGAGGTTTTATGGTTGGGTTCTCTAAATACAAAAAATGTGCAAACTCGAGTTTTTTTCCACTCTTATCCTGAGTCTTCCCAACCCCTGGATGTTTAAGGTAGGCGGATGGATCTACTCTCACTACTATTGTAGAATTTTTATTAGCATGGTGTGGTGTGCTTGGCTAAGCCTTTTTTATAAATCATACATTTTCCAGTTTCTTTCTCTTCATTTACTCCTTGTGGGGCCTTTCTAATATCTCTTCTTGTGTACTCACATTTCTCAGAGAACAGTAAAATATTGGTGAAGTGCATGCCTTCTCAGTCTTGTTTGTATGAGTGAGTGAATGAATGTTGTTGTTATAATGGTGTCCTGAATAAAAGAGTGTAAAGAATTTAGTATAAGCTCTTGTGAAATTTTAATGTCATGAAAAATGCTTCAAGTTTTATGGATTGGGTGAGATGACTAAAAAGAATAATGTTTTGAATGTTGCATTGTAGATTCTTATGTAGTGTTTTTGATTCCATAACAAATTCTTTGAGTAATTTTTCTTTGGAATTGCTTTCACATGCTTATTCATTTATTGAAATTTAAACAGGGTACTCAAAAGAAAATTGCCAAAGTTTTGATTAAATGCCAGTTTAGATATAAACTGCTTGATTTTTTCTTATTCAGAATATTTGATGGGAACTTTGAGTGCATGGAATCTTTTAAATTGATTGTTAAATTTAAAAATATATTATATCTTCAAAAATATTTTTCAGTCATACTCATTCTAGTAATTGGGAGTACAATTTGTGTCTCATTTACTTACCAAAGTACAAACATGCTGAAGCATAGGATTTGTTCCAGCAGAATTGTGTGCTTGATCTTATGAATGAGTGTTGTTCTCTGTTCTTATTTGGTGGTGGTTGGTCTATGGTCTAAGAAAGATATTGTATCAGTCTTTTTTATTTTACATTGTGATAAATATTATTTGTATAATTGGTCACATTTCCAGGGTAGTGGCATGTTGAGCGTGGGTGGTTAAGTACAGAGGAACACTGGCTGGTTGTTGTGTCATCTTTCACTTCCCTGTGCGTGTGGTTCTACAGGTTTTAATCTGAGGGGATGGAAACACAAAGAGGGCTTTCGCGAGTATTTCGCAACGCTCCCTTTGTCCCGCTAGTTGGCACACTTGCTTCTCATTTGCCATATTTATTTTATTATTGATGCCTAACAAACTTGAGTGTACACACATACTAGTAAAGATCTCGCAATTTTCTTTATTTCCCCCTTAAATGTTCTCTTCATCTTGTTTCTGTTTTGCAGGGTATAGTTTGGATATGCTATTTAAAAAATCATTAACAGTCCAGTTTGCACTTAACGATTTAATGAAATTAATCATGGAAGTAATGGATATTTATCAGAACTTAGAACTGTGAAGACAGGAAAGGGTTTCAGTTTAAATTATAGGGTTTCGTTATGTATTGAAAATTTTTCTGAGAGAAAGTTCAGATTGACAGGACGATTAAGCTGATTTTTTCAAATTATAAGGGAAATTATTAAAAATGTTGTTTTAATTCACAGAATCCCCTTTACTTAGCCCCCATTGGCTCTTTCACTGCCTGGTGAAATTCACAGAATTTTTCACAAACTCCATCAAATTTGTGATGAGCCCCGGAGAGAGTGACTGCTTGAATGAAATGAGAGATTGAGAGAGTGAAAGGACATGGTTTTTCTCAATCTAAGCCCAAAGAGCTGACTTGTCATGCAATGATCATCTACTTGCATTTCAAGAGGGAAAATATCGGAGGAAAATTTCTTTTAAATTTGTTTTTTATATGATTTTGAATTTCTTTTTTTTTAAGTGAATTAGTTACATTCATAATTGCAGGGAACTTCAATGGCAGATATTCTTTTGATCAATTCACTTATCATCCGTTAATGAATTGTCACAAGTTGGCTCTTGAAGCTAATGGTTTGATGAATGTTGCAAAGTTTGGCTATGGTTCTTTCAAATGTCAAGTATTTTGTCATAAATTTAAATTGCTTGGCAAAATATTGTAGGAAGGTTCATAGCTTTGCAACATCTCATCAGAAACAGCCATGGACTGAATGTCTGTCCCTCAGAATTTATTTCTTTTATGTAAGCAAGAAAAAATTGATTGAATCTCTGTTAACTATCATTCTATGCATTAACAAGGAAATAATTTTAAAACTGTAAAACCTTGTTAAAGCATTCCCATATTCCATTTAAGGAGTGATCATTGCTTTTGCAATTTTTTCTTGCTGGATGTTACTTATGGAATGAACAGCATCTTGATGTAAGACTTAATTTGCATCATGTATTTGTATCAACTAATTTTTTCTTGAAAAATCTTAGAAACAGTGTTGCATGGCAGTTCCATAAGTCAGCATCCTTTATGTATTATTCACTACAAGTTTTGAGTTTCTGACATTACGAGGAACATCACTGACTCATGTTTCTCCTTTGAAGGAGGATCAATGCTGCCCCCTCCTCCACCGCCACCTCCTCCTCCATTTGCTGCATACCCATTTGGACAGCCGTCCCAGATCCTCACAAGCTCTGGTGCTGGTACAACAGGCCCTGGAGGACCTCTAACGCCAAGAGGTGCTGGTCCCCCACCTCCTTCTCCAGGAGCTGCTGCAGCCACTGCTGCTGCCCTAGCTGCCGCAGCAGCCGCTGCTGCAGGTCCATATGGTTATCCTCCAATTATATACTGGCCATATCCATCTCCACCCGTGAGTCCAACGTCTTACTATGCAGGACCAACAGGTCTCCCTCCACATCCAGCCCATGGAGGTGCTCCTACTCTGGTAAGTCAATATTCAATTAAAATACATAATTGTCAGCTCATTGGATTCTGCACATTAATACTTATGGAAAAACCTTTCATTTGCATTTATTTTATACCTATTTTAGGACTAAATAGGCTAGGGATAGTAAAAATATAATTTGAGAGTTTTGTAAAATGATGCCAGTTTGTGATATTAATTAATTAATTCTATTTTACTTCATTGCCATAGTGTCATAAACTTATCCATTATCACTTACAGTTCTTCATGTTAAATATATGTATTGTTCATCTACATCTATACATTTACCCTGCAAGCCGCCATTTGGTGTTTGGCAGGGCATTGTTGTCAATCGATGATAATTTACTTGTTCAATTATTTTTTAACCATTAATTTACAAATACGCACATGAGCTAGAGTATTATTTAGTAGTTGTGTATCATGTTTTAATTTGGAATCTTTGTATTAATACAGAATTTCAATCTGCTGGACATCAGGAGGTGGAAGAAAATCAAAAATGTTTCCATGGTTAATTACATTTGAGAATATATATTATTAAGCCAAAGTAAATATTTTGACATATTTTGCTTAGATGTAAAAACATATTTATACTTATTGTGATGTTAGGATTGTTTAAATTACTTTGAAGATGTTTAGATGAAAGCTCATTCACTTTACAGAATATTATCTCCTTTATTTAAATTTTGATTCTATTATAAATTAGAAATATGGCTAGGTTGAAATTTTTCTTTTTGGCTTTCTGAAAGAAGAGATTTGGCTCATTGATCCATTTTCACTTTTCCCTCAGTGCATACTGGAGTATCCTTAGGTATTAAATGAGGACACCTAGATGGGAGAAATGTACTTCTGCCCTGCTGAAAAAGCAGGAAGATATACAAATGCCTGGTGGAGAGACTTGCGTTGATAATGGAGTTGGAAGGGAATTATTCCAAGTGTCCTTAAGCCAACAAGAAGATGACCTTTGAGAAGAACAGCAAAGTACTAGCAGCCTATACATCAATCTTCTCATGGTCTGATTGACTGATAGACAATAAATCCATCATATTTGATACACATAAGTAAAGAAGATATTTTGCCGCTTTAGTTTTTGACGGTGCAGTTTCCTTATTGGGCTGATTGCAAAGTTCATATTTGTGGCCTCTTTTATAAATATATAAGTAAATATATATCTATATAGATACATGCAGCTGTACACACTAAAGACTGTTTGAGCATTTTTGTCAGATGATTATGGCAAAAATGTTGTCTTTTTTCATTTTCCTCTCTGTGGAAAGATCAATTTTGGAGGATTTTTTTACAGAAGAACAAATTATTGAGTGGACAATGTTGTCTAGAAGGCAAATTATGTGATTGATACTAAGGAAATGTTTTTCCTTTTCATAGTTTAAAGATAATTATCCTATAATTCAAGTAAGGTAGGTTTGTTAGGATCATGCTGCCTAAAATTTGTCAGCTCTTGGGCTAGTTTAAAATGATGCTACATAAAGGATAATGTGATATCCTATTATGAGAGTGATTGGAGTGCATGTCAACACTTCCCAAGTTATATATGATAAAAAACTTACTCAAATTCCTTAGGCTTGGGAAGTGGTATGAATGATTAAATAAATATAACTGCAATATCCATTATTTTGTTTCTTTCCCAGCATTAGGGAAAGAAACAACCTTGTTTGGATATTATGCATAAACGTTTGAGTGATCGAAGATTTCCTGTATCCATGATCTTTAAATTTTTACATATCATAATCTTGGCTCAATATGCCATTCATGTGCAAAATTAAAGGCACATTTTTTTAAATGTTTATGAATGAAATGGTTGTGTTTTTCCCATAGTGGAATTAGAGATAATGTTTTCTGTCCACTGTGAAAATCTATTATTTCCATAAAAATTTATTAAATTCATTCTAATTGGACAGTTAACTTATGTGTATTCATATATTAGTAAGTAGCATTTGATTGATGCAGCAAATATCACATTTGTCTTCCATTTGTGATTTGTAAATTTGTTTTAATGCAGGCCTTAATCATTTATTAGAACTATAATTATATGAATTAAGTTATCCCTGTTGTATATTATTTTATATTATTGATTTGAATGTCTGCATTACAATACTTTGGCTCACTCATAAACTGCTGATTACCTCTTCAGGTAATAGCCTTAATGAGTTAAATACTGCTCTTTTTACATGGTTGCTAAATTCAATTTTAATTAGACCAATTAACTCTGTACAAAGGATTACAACTAATCTCTCATGCATGTTTCTTTTTTAATTTATAGATTTTATCCTGCCTCTTAATAGTTTACCAGAGACCACTGTAATTTCATTACGGTATGCATTCATGACAAAAAACACGATTCCAAGCATGCCTTCCAAGTTGTTACTATTTTGTAATTTTGATAATTTAAAAATTAGCTTAGAATTAATAATATATTAGTATTGTTGAATAAATCATTTCTGTCTGTGTTCCTATGTGAGACTTTTAGAGGAGAAATAGTCAGCTATCCTCTGTGTGGATGTATGAATGTTTGTATTGATTGTTTGATAGTTATTCCAGCACTGTCATGCCTCCGAATGGATTTCAACATTCAGGAATTTGTGAGAATGTTTCCTGTTATTGCTCAAAAATATCATTTTACTAGAATTGATTTGCCAAAAAAAAAGATATACATTCATGTATATATAGGGATATTCATTGATGTTTCTGAAATATATCCAATCTTAATATTCTTCTAATATTGAATTCTCAAGATTTATTCCAGTAGGAGTATAATATAAAGCATAATAATTGTTAGTCATTGAAGTGCTGGAATTTAAGCTGTTAAAGTCTCAGCAGTGGGTGTCTTGCCAACATTTATAGTTATTTTATTAATGAAGATTGGCTCAGCCCTTCCCCCATCAACTTCAGTTATTCATAATACATTGCTCCATTAACACTCTACCGCTCATAAATTTAGGAGCAAGAATTTGATATTTTTTAGTTTTAAAGTAGTTAGAAGTATCGAGTATTAGTTCCCTACTTCAAATTATCTTTCTCTGACCAAAAATTACTGTAAATATGAATATGTTTATTGTTTCTGTTAAGTGATGTATTGTGTATACCCTAGTCTTTTTTTCACTTTACAAAAATATGCCAGCAATGCATGTGGTATCTAAGTATTGGGCTTCAGTGATAATGCTCTGAAGCAAAAGGATGTGATGTCTCAACTCATGAGTGTACCTCCTTAGGTGCCTTATTAATTAAAGAAAATTATGAATACTCTTCCTCAAACAAGATGCCCAATACAAGAGTTATGAAATAGTTCATTACTATGGCCATGGTGCATTGCTTTGTTTAAAAGAAAACTGTGATATGTGAGTGAGAGCTTGGCAGTGAAAAGCATGAATATATTTTTCTTTTTTAGGAGGTCATTTAATTTTGAGGGTTGGGGATCTCCTCTTATGGTTGATTTGGCTTTTCTCTTGGGCTGCATGTTATGGGAGTCACTTTTGGGACATCAGACTCATAACAAACTGGATTGGTATGGCAGGGTCTTCATCAATGAGCTGGTGTCAAAGCTAGGGTATATTTAAATGACATCCCTTTCCTTGAATTATTATTATATTTTGGCTATCTTTATCATTCACCTTGTAATAAGTTTAGGGAACGGGCATCTTTAGGAATGTTTGAAATCGACTTTTAACTAAGGACCTTTCTTGAGTATGAATTTGCTTTTGATTACCTGTGGTGATTGGCTGTTGTACTTTTTCCTCTAAACTCTAATTCGTTTTATTCTTCCTTTCTATAAACTAGTTGCCCTCTCTTCTCATTAGTTTACTAATTTCTTTGAAACCTTCACTTGATAACATTATCATCTTATTCTGGAAACAGTGACTGAAGCATTCCATTGCGTAAATATTAAAAGTATAGCATTGTGAGTAGTATGTGCCTAGTTGGTGTACAACACCATGGTAGACATAAATGCTGTGAATTTGTTTGAGTTTGTGTTGAATTGGATTTATAATAAAAATATTAACTAGTTGTTACAATATTCCTAGGAGAGTATAAATTTGAAACTATATTATTTTTGAACTTTACATTCATCATTAGAATAGTTTGTTTTTAAAGCACTGTATTCAATTTTAGTACTTGCTTCTTTTTTTAACTGAGCATACAATGTGAATTAGTTATGAACTGATAGTATACAAGCATGTTTTGTCATTCAATATTGAGAGCCTCAATGTTTGATTTTATGTTAGCAAAATACCTAAGCAATACAATTTTAATTTTTGGTATTCTAACTTTAAAGGCCTCATATTAGCAATGGCACCATGAGTGCAATAGTTTAATATAAAGTATATGTGTATTCTTAACATACAGATATGTATTTAAAAGAAATATTTTTTAAGATTAGTAGTACCTTAATTATGAATATATGTTGCCCTTTTGGCATTTAGGATCATGTTAATACCTTTGATATGAATCCCAGATTTATTTGAAAAGGAATTGTTCCATAATTATGTTAATAATACTATGAACAAAATTCTTTATTAATTGACTACTAAGTTACTCATTGTCATTGACAGTAGGTGCTTATTTGTGGTCCATTTTGTATTGTTATTGTTATCCCCAAGACCTCAATATATGACAGACCTATTTGTGTAAAATGGTGAATCCAAAGTAGTTCTTTTCATTTGAAAGAGAACATTTTTCATATTAAAGTATATTAGACAGTGTTCATTATCTGACCATCATAAAAATCATTTCCAGCTTTCTATTACCTACATAAACACCTTCAATATTGAGTTTCAGAACTCCAACGGGGGTTTTGCATCTTATAATATGCTAGACTAGGAAAGAAGAATCTCTTCCAAGTTTTCTAAGTCATACTCAATACATTGTCCACATCCAGTGCAATAAGAGGCTGGAAATTAAGAATAAAATATTGTTAATGTCATGTATTTAAATTGTGTACATCAATAAAGAAACTATGAAAATAATTTTTGTACTGTATTTATTTACGTTCTACAACTTGTTCTTTAAAGACATTCTGGTTGAGAATTAGGTAAGTGGTTAGTTAGAGTAATGTTTTCTACAGAAAAATTTCTACTGCTTCTACAAATAATCTTGAACTATTTGGATTTAGTATTTTTAAGTGAATATCATTCAACCATAATCCAGTTTATTTCTTGAGATTTTTTGAATGATATATACATATTTTATTTGATTTGATTATCTATTTCATTTTTTTAAAGCTTCATATTAAAGATGGGATTCTGTTTACAAGGGAACATGATTGTTTTATGTCCTTTTATCCTGAGTATAACATTTATAGTAGATAAAAATTGTTTGATGTCTTACTTGATATTGCCTAATGGAACAAAATCGGAAGTAACACCCTTATGCAGCACCTGCTTTAGAGGTGCTGCATAAGGGTTTTTTTGTATGGTCTTGCCCTCTGCCTTATGAAGTTGGAAAGAAAAAACTTGAGTTCTTATACCTGACTGTGAGTGTTATGCCTCTCTTAATCTTAAATAATGCTAATAAGTTGATACTGAATCTTATTGCAATATGATTGACCTATTCTAATTATTGACAATGAAAGATCTTAAAATCTCTCTTTGAGAGACAGAGACTAGAATCAGAATGAAATGTATAGAGAAGTCAATGATTGTCACCTCTATGATCTGAGTAAATAACTTCCTATTATTCTCACTGTATCATAAAAAACTTTGAAATAAATAAGCATTAAGAATTAATTACATTCATCATGGAAGTGGGATATATTGAAATATGGAACTGAATGATCTTCTTAATACACATTTATACTTTATATTCCAAATTAAAAATAGGAAAGCAACTTTGCTTCAAGACCATGATCCAGAGATGAAGATTTGGAATTCCCAACAGAAGAGGAGTTTCTCATCTCACCTTAAAGGGAATTTCAATACAAGTCAAATGTGAGAGTAATGCTAATCTTTTTTTACATTTAAAATTTGAGTTATCCTTGTAGGCAAAACTTTTTTCTTTATCTCAAGAAAATGCTATGCTACATTTGTGCAGTGAATACCAAGGCTCTACTGTAAGAAGTCTGCTAATAATACTTCCAATTATCAATTCAATTTCTTTTGATCGATATTATAAATGATAATAAGTGTTTTGCTAGCCTAGGAGAGTAATGAAATCAATATGAGAAGGCATGATTTCGTGGAATGCCATAGTAATAAAAACAACTTTGTAAACTTCCACAGAAAAATTGGTATATTCACGACCGGTTTTGTAATATAAAAAATTACATCTTCAGGCATGGAATTACATTCCATTATTATTAGGAGAGTACTTTGAGGAAATAGAATGAAGTTTGATGTAAGTATGTTACTTAAAAATAATTAACTTTTTTACATCAAATTTTATATAAAAGGAATTGAATGTTTAATCTGAAAAAATTGATACATATTTTTGTCATTTAAAGTTAAAAGATAGTTTTGAAAGTTATTATTGATTAAGATTAGGCTTATTCAGTTTAAATAGTATTTGCATAATTATTAGAGGGTTACTCTAATATGATTAAAAAAGAATATTTCAACTATCTCCTTAACTAAGAATTTGGAAATGTTTGTACATTACCATCAGTTTATTCTCTTTTGAAGGATTTAAAATTTCCTACTGTCGTACCGTAAGAAGTATATCATCAGAACCTTGAGCTACCCACTTTGATTTATCAATATTCAGAAGTCCATTAAAATTTCTAGATAATCTTTCATATCTCAATTTTATGTCATTAATCAAAGCTTCATAATTCTCTTGGGTCAGTTTTTGAAGTTTTATTAAACAGGAGTTTTCAAAATGTAGGATTAAAAGTCTCTGGTTCAGCTTCATTGTCTAAAGATTCAACAAATAACCTTATTCCCTCACAGCTAAGTAATACAAATAAAAATTATAAGGAAGCCAATATATTCAGGAAGAATTATTTAAAATATGGCAAAGCAATAAGATTATCACAAAATTTTCTAAAACAATGAGTTATTTCATTGTATGTCAAGGTTCATAAAGTACATTTTTTTATCACCCTTATATCTTGGGAATAGTTTTGTATTTTCATAACTAAGAAGTTATTTTTGTGTTATGCTACCAGTTTTGTGTGAACTAATGAATTTAAATCTCATTAAAGTTCTAAGAGCTTTGTGATATATTCAATGTTTTCAGGAAAACTTACTACGATATCTTTCCTCTCTTTAAGTTCTATATACTTCTTACAAAGATCATTTATTATTTTCTCTTTCTCTAAAATCTTTGCATTCAATCTCTCTATTTCTTTTTGAAGAAGCAATGAATTTTTTTTTGATGAATTAAGGGCTCTTCCTTGTCTTTTAATTATTTTCTTTTTATCCTTTTCCCAAAAATCAACAAGACATTTCCTTTTATCATTCTAAAGCCAAATAGTTAGAATATTAATACATTTATTCTCCTTACACATCTTACCCTTGCATCTCTAAGTAGTTTATTTAAAATATGATGATAAGGAGAAGGTTGAGCTCTAATTATATCCTGGTCTGATGTACTTGATGTTATCAATATATTTCCATCTTGTGAAAATTTTAAATTTTTGTTACTTGATAATGTATCCATTTGAATTTTAAGGAGTGAACCTATAGATTAGATTAAACAGCTATTTTAAGTTTTTAAGAGAGAAGTTAATCAGTAGAAGAATTAAACAACAGCTTATTAAAATGATGATGTTTCCATATTTATAACAGCATGGGCTGCTAGAAAGATTTCCTTTTTAACAGCTTAATGCTTCCACAACTCAAAAACTTTATGAAGAACATTAAATACTTTATTTTCAAAAGGTTAATCAATTTCAAACAAAGAAAATATATACATTCTGTGTATTCTTTTTTGGCATAAACTTGAATGTTAAAATGTAGAGTTATAGAGTTCCCCCTGCCAAACGCCGAAAGGCGGCTCGCAGGGTAAATATGTAGATGTATACTGAGTGCCTAATATGGTTAGTAAATAGTTTTAGGAGTCAGAAAATAATGAATTGCCTCAGGAAGTAATCTTTAATTTTAAGCTAAAAATTTAACCCTTCCCTAATCATTTATTTTATTCCTTAAAGGGGTTTTATTATGTCTGCCATGTTAGTGGCTGCCTTCAAGAGTTTGTGGTTTGTGCCGCTATGTGGAGTACCACTGCTTTGTTCACAAAAGCAATATATTAACACAAGAGTAAAATTGACATTGGATGGTGAATAGTAGAATAATTGCCTAACAAGTAGGAGATCTACACATGGCTCAGCCATTTTGCCATATATTACCATATAAAAATATATTGGTCAATAAAAAGTGAGAGGGGATTGAATTTCAGTATAGCAATGATGCCATTATAAAGTAAAGTATAGCTAAGAAATTATGAATTTTACAAGTATTCACCAACTTGCTACTCACCAATAGCATCCTTATTCAATTTTCTAGCTTGTGTTACTTCATTAATTAAAGAATTACGTTGCTCCAGAGACAGTGAATAGTCCCTCAGAATGTTGTCTGATGTATTCCATGACTCATGCAAGCTAAATTCAAGATCTTGAATCACTCGTTTAAGGTAATGAATTTCATTTTGGTAAATAGAAATAAAATTAAATGCATATAACTTATTTGATGATACATTAGAAATCATCATACTTTTGTCAGGGATAACTATCTTGCTGTTATGATGATTGCCATTCATTGTCATTCATTACTATGTAATATCATCCATGGCTAATCATTATCAGTTACATGGGTAATACAGTTTATAATTATTAAAATTCACTATTATTCAAGGTAGGTCAAAATTCTTGGGAAGAGCATTATTATATTTACCGATTCTTTGATTTATAAATTTTGGTTGCTAAGAAGAATTCATATATAAATATTATTAACTGAAAAACATTTGTTGGAAATCTAGTTCATTCTCATTGTATTATAGAGCGAACTAAGTGTAAGTATCTATTAAGGTACTTGTTATTCTGTAATTATATCATGTACTTGCATTCGTTTGCCTTCACTATTCTTCGTAATGAGTCGCGAATTTATTTCGTAACTTGCATATACAAGGGTGGTCTGAGAAGTTTCCGACCTCAACGTGAAAATCTCAGTACTTGTAAATAAAACCTAGAGAATTTCGTTGGTTATCTCTTGATAGTTACTCACTAAAGTTTCCGCTATTTTGGACCAGTATTTTTTATTTAGCGGTCGTTTGAATGAGTTGATGTAAGTGTTTTTGTAAAAATGGACAAAATCGAGTCGAGCTGCCATTATCATTGTTTTTTTTAGGGCAATACACCTATGGAAATAAAAGATTAGTTAAATTCTGTGTATGGGGACTCTGTACCATCATTTATTACAATTAAATTTTGGGCAGTTGAATTTAATCGTGGCCGTAAGAACTTGGGAAAAGATAAACGTTCGTAACGTCCAAAAACTGCAGCTACCGACGAAAACATCGCCAAAGTCAACCAAAAAGGTACTAGTAAACCACCGAATTAGAGTGAGAGATAGCGGAGCTTAGGTGCATCTCAAATACATATTTGCCACATAAAACAACATTTAGGCAAGAGAAAGTTGTCTGCGCATTGGCTGCCAATTTTTCTCACGTTGGATAGAACGCGTCTTCGAATGAACATTTCAAACACGCTGTAGGCGCAATAAATCCGATAATTATTATAGACCATGGGTGCGCAACCTGCGGCCGTGGGCAAGGACTTTGGCGGCCGTGGATGTGTGGACAATTGCTGTAAAACTTTTATTTTATTCCATATTAAGTAACGCAGAAATTTTTTTACATATGTAGACCAGTAAATTGAGTATGTCACATACATCATACTCCGTTTTAATGTAAAATTTGGTTATTTTTACATAAATCATAAAGCATTATTAAGTTTACTTGGACTTACTGGCGGCCGTTCCTAAAGTAAAAAGTCTGTAGTGCTGCCGTTAATAGCGGAAAGGTTGCGCATCCCAGCTATAGATGAATCTTATAGACACACCAATATACATCATAAACAAAAATACAGTCCAAACAGGGATATAGATCGGGGAAATTCGCTCCAAAAGTAGCAAAGACTGTTTTTTCGGCTCGGAAAGTGATGACAACTCTTTTCTGGGGTATTGATGGAGCAATTCAAATCGATTATCTTCTAAAAAAGAAAAACCATTACAGGAGCATTCTAAAAATCATTACTTGATAAACTGAAGGCAGAACTTGGGAAAATCGGCCTGAATCGCAGAAACAGAAGATCCTGTTTCACGAAGACAAAGCACCGTCTCACGCCTCAGCGGTTACCATCGCGAAAAACCACGAATTACGGTTTGAACTGCTTGACTATCAGTCTTACTAACCAGATCTAGCCTTAAGAAACTTTTTTTTATCCCCTCACCTCAAAATTGCGCTCGTGGGACAGAGATTTTTGTCAAATGAAGAGGCAATCACCTTCGTGAACAATTCTTTTGCAGAGAAAAACTATGAGTACTATTGGATGGGTTACAAAGATGGGAGCATCGTTGGGAGAAGTCTGTAGAGTTACTAGGAGCCATGTTGAAATATAGAAAAAAAACTTTTAAAAAGGAGTCTTTTATCTTTGCTAGGTCGGAAACTTTTCAGACCACCCATTTAAATTTTATACATGTACTGAATATTGTTTCCACATGTTTCTGTGTTGAATAAAAGCTAATTATTGCAATAAACTACTGACTTTTGTGCTGCCCCAATCTCTCACTACCTTTTTTTGAGTTGAATGACTACAATTATATGTATAATGATTTACGCAAACGTTAGTGGACTAATTGTAAGAATGATATCTTGCCCTGTACCGAAATACAGTAACCTTACTGGTAAAACGCTTTGGCCCTTGACAGTGTCATTAACAGGACGCACTCGTGAAATTTGACTGTTGATATCTCTTTAATAGGTCAAGCCATCAAATAGAATTGATTGAAACACTGGATAACCGTATGTTCTGTATAGAATGATGTGTCATGGGCCACACCAGTCCGGTATACACTGAACAGTATAAAATGCGTGGTCTACCGTATTAAGAGGGATAGTGAGAACTCAGCGGTATCATTGGTTACTGGTGTCACATTTTATGAGCATCACTTACTGACGCACCCGTTTTGTGATGGTTGTACCCCTATTAATATCAGAGTAACAAATTTAGGGAAGAATGATGCACTAAGAAGTACGTTGAACATGAAACTTCGCTCTTAACACACGCAGTGACTGTTAAGGTTGAGCAGTGTGTTTTTCACAAAACTTTGGAAATTATTTATTTACTGACGTATCAACCGTATGCTTGCTGTTAGCAAACTAAATTTTACTCGTATAATGTACATACGAAAATAGATAGAAACATTTTACTGTCTGTTTTTTTAAGCACGAATTCAAATAATTTACGATTAAACGAAGACTCCCGAGCCACTGTTCTGACATCCAGTTTAAATTCTGAATTTTCCCTCTCAATTATGAATACGTTAAAGTTACGCAAAAATCGACGCGAGATGACTCTGGACTTTCATTTGCTAAATATTCACATTTATTACGTTTTATTTCGAATTTAGAGAGAAATCCCTTCAAATAATACATCTATTCGGATTATTTTGGTAAGGTTTATTAATTGCACTTTCTATAATTTCAAATATTTAATTGCGGATTCATAGTATCTCAAAATGAAATTCTTGGTACCTTCGTTTCGGTAGACCTTGCCATAGCCTCTGTTGATATCTCACATTTACGGAAAATATCATTGGGATATATAGTGATTCAGACGATGACCCAAATTTTGGGGGGGTCATGGAGGAAACGCTACACCAATTCAGGTTGGTATGCATTTCTCCAACGTGACCTCCCTTTCCAGAATCGGAAACTACCCCACACTAAATTGACATGACTATTTAAGACACCAAGGGAATCTCCATTTCATCAAAATTTAGAATGTAAAGAGGAAAAATTTTTTTGAAGAAAAAACGCGTTTTCTAAAGTAAACGCCCCACCCACAATCCCCTCTTCGAGCCTCCGGGAGTGCAAGTACTTAGGTTTCGCTCTCATTATAACAAACCGCGATGACTTAAAATTTAAGTCTCAGAGACACCTACACCACTTCTTCTCAGATTACTATGTATTTTGAATTTTCCCTCTTCATCCCGTCCTGATTCCAGCCCTTGCCGATGAGGCGCTAATACCTACCGATCACCACTCCGCCGCGAGGATTTGGCCGTTGCATCGTTGTTACAAGGTTTTTTTCAAAGTTCTATCCATATGATTTTTAAGGATCTTACATCTGAAGAATGGTTGGTTATGATTTCTTTGAAGATTACCTACATTAAACGTTTTTAGAATCTTGCTCAATGATTAGAAAGTATAACTTTTAAAATCAGTCTAAATAACAATGGATGGCATAGCTGCAATGATAGGTTGCGTAAATGTATTTATATCCGTATTTCAAAATGAAGATGATTACCCAGCCTATATGAGCTATCACTGTATGATTCACCAGCTGGTGTTAGCTAGCATGAGGCAAAACAAAAAATTGACAATGAATATAGATTTCAAGGGTATAGGCTTCATCAAGCTGCAGAACGACAAGGAGCTGTTTGTCACACCAGCACTAAATTTTATCTATAGAAAATGTTTTGAATAATTACATTTGTTTGTTTTCTGATAGAAAGTGGAGGTTTAAATGTCATTAATTCACAATTCAGGCTTTTCCTCTCATTAACTGGGAGCATTTTGATAGTAAATTTTCATTTAAAAGTTTTTATACATGCCTAGGAATGTAAGTATAGAGCTCATACCCTTCTATGCATTGAGATAGAAAAACTGCAAATATCAATTACCCATTGCGGGGAATAGTTGGACTTCAGATGCTTTTTACACAAATGATTTGAAACATATTTTATCTACGATAAAATAGTTTCTTTGCATCCAAAGTTGCTTATGGAGTGGGTATGAGTTGGAGCATATGAAACATGTTAAATTAAACATTTTGAAAATTGTATAATTAAATATTTGCTATGTTTTGATAATTATATAAAGAGAATTATAACACAATCACAAGCAATAATATACAATATTCAAGCATTGCAGTAATTTTGTGAAGAAGTTTGGCCATTAATAATTAGACTTCTTTTATAATACCAGAGGGAATAAATTATTTAACAATATAATTTTAGAGATTTTTTCTGACAACTTATAGGAAACTATTTATATGATTAGAAAATATAGATGTTTTACATAATTTTTATCTCAGTAAAATCTCAAACAAATAATCAAATTACATAAAATAAGAATATTCTTGTATCTTCCTGATGATACTATTACACATTTTAAAGCAATATTTATCAAACAGTAACTCCTACTTCTCCAAGTATTTCAGAGAGGCGCTCTAGATGTTGGTTTGCAGTTCCAGTATCACCCCTGCTTTTATGCAAGAGCTGAATTGCATTCATGTATTCAAGTTCAGAAAATTGAGGACCTTTGTCTACTACTCCATTCAAGATTTCCTGAAAAAAGTGAAGAAATAATTTATGTAAATATGGCACTCAATCCGGATGCCACTAAACTAGAAAGAAAATAAAATCGTGTAGAATTTAATACTTGAAGGTTTAAATTATACTTTAACTTAAATGGGTAAAACTTAAATTTCTGAGGGAATTATTATGTAAACCAAATATTTAAAATGATTAATTGCATGATTGAATTTTTCATTTTCTAAATATAAAATTATATAATTTGTTTCAAACTAGCGGTAGATATTTAAATTTAAAATAATTAAAAAATTCACCCAAAAGTCATTCAACTAGAGAAAAAATCAATATACTGTGATATACTGTGAAGTACATTTTTGGAATAATTTAGTCCTTGAATGGCATCGAAAAGGCATACTGGATGTGAATTTTATGAGAAAAATTTCATACCTCAGGGGTTTGATAGAAAAGCTCATAATATCTTCTTGCGTAATCAAGTGCTACCTCCCGAGCCATGGTGATGTTTGTTAAGGTTTGCTGAAGAGTGAATATATTTCGACACATCTTCCCTATAGCCATTTCATCAATGTGATCAGCATGTTGGGCAGACCCTATTAGAATCTTTGCAATGAGATGTCCCAGACCTTCAAATACATACTAAAAGCAAAATTTGTGATTAATATATGACATAAAGAATGGTTATTAGAGAATATTACATCATTGCAATTAAAACATTATTAAAAATGATTTTGTAAAAATTGTGAGAATTTTAAACAGCTTTAGGGAAGATCCTTACCACATCACAGTCAGCTTTCATTCATTAATTTTTTGAATAATATTAATCACAACAGTTGCAGTAATTCTTACAAACATATCAATAATTAATAAGAAAAGCTAATGTACATACCTTTGATTTTCTGGGTTTCAAGCTAGAACTCATTGCTTCATCTATGCTTACAAGGACCCTACTAAGCTGCAGAACTTTTGGATCAGGTTCTTGAGAATCCATCCCTCCAAAAACGGATAGGTTGCTTCCACTACTACGAGGCAGGAGATAATGAAAACACTGGACACGAACCTAAAAGTATAAGTATACTTCATAAACCTAATTTGCATATATTGTGTATCATTTAAGTTCTTATTTCTATGAAAAGTTATATCCATCAATATAGCATATCCAATTTATTTGAAATAAAATTTCATTAATCAGATCAGCAAGTAAATGGGATGCTTGTGTTAGAAAATAGATGCTCCAGTCAGTATTACCACAAACCCTACTCACTTCAAGATGCAGAACCAGCAGACAAGTGTCAGCCAAATCTTCAAAATCTCTTGCTTGTTGCTGCAATGACCGAACAGTATTTTCAGGAATAGGAGGTAAAGTTTCGAGGGTCAGAGATCCTGAGGAAGGTGAAGATAACATTTGCTGTGGTTTACTCTGTCCTGGAAGCCCTGCTATAAACAAATATAAACACCCTGCAAACCATTCCTGCAATGAAAATATACAATTAAAGTCTTGGAATAATGCAAATTCACTTCAATGGTTTCAATGTAGCATTAAATAAATCATCGCTAGTTGTTGAGAGACATAATAGAGTAGAAGTATTTTCAACAACAAATGCATACACCTTTAAGAATAACATCATCATAACTATACTGTTACCTACCATGCTTTCTTGAAGCTGGGCCAACATCCTCAGCTGACCTACATCTGAAATTATTTCGTGAGCATTAATTCCACCTTCACCCAAGTTTCCAGCTAATATTTCAGCTTCACGAGCATTGCGTTGTCGGACTTCCTCAGGACTCTCTTCTTCCTCACTCCTACTTGGATTGGCCATTCTCCCTGTAACACCATCCATTGCTCCTCTGGGTCCATTTTTCAGAACCTCACCATTTGCACCTACTTGCTGATGTAAGCTAAGTTTGGTCATTTGTTGCTTCTGAGCTTGAAGATCAGTCCAATTAGGCAAAGATCTGAAAAATATTTATAGAAAGTTGAATATAGAGAAAATTGTAAAATAATATATTTGCCATTACCAGCATTATATGAATGTTAATCATAATATACCAAACATATGTGAGGCAAATATAAGTGCAAAATTTTCAGACATTATATCAAGCCTTAAGTCACACTTGGGGCAGATTTATAAAATAACATATGTATCATAAATCTCTTGTCTACTAGGCAGATAGGTTTAGTTCACTACCACAGCTTATTTGATAGAAATTTGATGTTTTATTTGTTGCAAGATCTTTATGCATATTGACATTCAAAGGTAAAATGATAAATGACTTGTGTAATGAATAAATTATGAATAATATACATAATAATAACCCATATCTTTAATCATGATTTTCATTATTTACTTACTTCAAGAAGCGATTTATATCCTCATCCTTAAGCCAAGCAGCACTGAAAACACGTTTATCTTCTGAGTCTGGTTGAACTATACTCCTATATGCAGAGTGACATATATCTCTGTAGTTGCGCAGAATGCTGCACATCATTCCTAAGAAATGCTCTGAATAGGTAGGGAGTGAATGGGTCAAGTTTTGAAGGTCTCTGATACACTTCTCAACAGTTACAGTGCTCTGTAAAAATAGAAATTTTTTATTAATTTTAACATAAAATATCATTTTAAAAATGTTTCTACAACTTACATCTACAGACAATTTGAGATAGTAAAAATTAACACAGCGATTTAGTAGTCAGTCAATTCATTCAAAGGAGCCTAAACTTAAATATGAATAAATGTCATGTATAGTCTGTCAAATAGTTGAAAAACTTATGGGATAAAATTATAAACTTAATGAAGTTGTTCTTCCAAGAGTTTCACAACAGTAGGATCTAGGTCATCATTGACAGCAAACTCCCTTATTCTAAACAAAAAAGGAATGTACAAAATCATGCTATGCTTGCCCGTAGGCTTTTATCCTTCCTACCCTATCGTACTGTTTCCTTATCTGGTTTATGTCTTCTGCATTTCATCTCTCTACCTCAAATAGAAATAAGTAATTATTTCTTTATCAGAATTGTCAAAGATAGGATTCCTCCCTTATTCAAGCCTCCAAAAATTCTATCTTAACTTCTATTTCCCTAGAATCTCTTCTCTACATTGAACTCCTTTACTGACTGTCTTCCCTTAACTTCTCAACTCAATTACCGTCAACCACATAGAACTATATGTTTTACATCTTTATTTCAACACTCTCCTCTTACACTTTCACTTATTAACTCCTCCCTTTTCCTACGTAAAAGGAAATTTTTAAAATTAAGCTTAATTCTTAGCAGATTTTGTAATTTTTGTTTAATCTTTTTCTAACTTTTGATTTTTTGTAAATAGTTTGTCATTTATAATATGATACATTGATTTCTACCTCATTCAAGGATTGTAACTGAAATTACATACTATGATTTTTACTATTACCCTATCAACCTGGACATATAAATACATCACATGTAAACTAAATTGGGTAAAGGATTTTTCATATTACATATTACTTATTTATGTTTTTGTATATTTCCACCTGTTTTATTTCAGAAAATATTTTCCATAAAAAATATCCATCTAAATGAATGAAAGTGATACCAGAGGTGATTTACAATGCACCAGATGATAGAAAAAGGAGACTTATTACGAGTTTGACAATCTAACAACAATTTTAGTAACGACACAGAATTGATTAATACTAAGAATGCAGATGGTTAAGAACTTGGTCCAAGCAACAGTATTACTCTGAAGAATGGCCACTTAAAAATGGAGAGAGACTAATATTCACCTTTCATTTAAGGCTAATAATTAAACCAAATTAATAACAGAGCAAACATTTTTTATAATGAGCCCAAGTTAAAATGAACTTCAAGAATTCAAAAATGGAAGTGTACAAATGAAGCTAAAATGAAGGTTTTACAAGGAATTTTGGACATTTGACTTAGAAATTTGGAAAAATAGTTCTATATGTTTGTAATTTTGTGTTTTCCTTTGTGCTTTACGTATAAATAAATGAAAAAGTATATATTACATAGTCTTTTCATTTATTTTAAGAACAACTTGTTAAAGAATAATATGAATTAATGTGCTCCAGAGTTTCCACCCATCATATATAATGTAATTAAGAAGGATTTTCACCAGTCAACAAGTTAATTTTATACTTATACCATGAGTTGGAAGATTTTTAAAGTATACTCTAATTCAGAGGTGTAAATTTATAATGAAATTGAAAATTATAGTTCACCTTCATTAATTAGAAATCAAATTCGATGAGTTACTCCATTATACTCATTTCAAAGAATGAATTTCTAAAAGATAAAAGCAATTTGCTATAATTTAATTTGAAATTGTAAAATTACTATTTCAACAAACCATTAGCAAGGGACGTGAAACTCCAAGAGTACGAGTCATCTCAGGCCCAGTTGTAGCTCGCCATGCGTCTGGAGCCTTAGTGGCAGTATCAACAGCAGCAGATACTGATTGGTGATGCTGGCCAAGGAACACTTCCTTCACATAATCAGATAAGAATGTATTGAGAGTGCAAGGCCTGCAAAGAAAATTAAAATAAATCTAATAGAAAATAAATAAATAGAAAATTATACATCAGGAAAATAAGACTTCTATTAAAACACTATCCAAGTATTACTATGTATTACACTGACATACTCTATTATTTTATTCCTAATAAAAGAATTCCTAATTCCTAAAAAAGTGCATTTTATATGCTGTCAAATATGGTAATCTATGCAACTAAACCATCCTTACCCTGATTTCCCTATTCCTCTCTCAATCTCTTCAATAAATTTCATTAATGGAATGAATATAAGGGTTATGTTTCTAGGATCTGGTTGACAAACAAGCAACTTCTTCTGCCTAGGAAGACTTGGATCAGGGAATCCCTGAAAAAGCACATTTACAAATTGAATAATATTCTTCAAAAAAAATATTCCAAAAAAGTAAAAAAACAACTAAAACAGCTAAATTGCTATCAATAGAAAAAATGAGATAAAAATAATTTTTCAAACCTGTCTTTCTCCAGCTTCCCCTTTATCTTCCTTGAGATAGCTATTCACACTCAATGCATGCGATGAATAGTCAAATTTAAATAGGGGTGCCTTCTTTTGCCTAAGAAGAATAAATATTTAATGTAAAGTCTATAAATAGAGATTCTTCATTATACAGAGTAGGGTAACATAATTCCCTTTTTTAAAATGTGCCACATTTTGTTGCTTTATATTGTTAGTGAACTTGTTTGAGAGGCATAATCATTAAGTTTTATTTCTAAAAAGTTTAATTGCCATTAATTTTTAACTAAGAGAGTAGCAAAGCGTAACCCCCCAAAAAAATTACTAATATTCAAAACTCAAGTAGGAATATATTTCTTTATAGATATACTCAATTTTATAATAATTATTTAATATTTAATATTGCATATTTACCTTTGAGGTTTCTTTCTTGCAAAGAATGAAGATATGTCAGTGCTAGAATCAGAAAAGGAAGCAGGTGGTTGATGCTGACCACCTGTTGAATGTTGAATATCTAAATAATCTGTTAATAGAAGTTGAACCTGGAAAAAATAATAAAATACTTCTGTTATAAATGAAGGTAATGTGGTTTCTGGAAACTAATTATTATTTACCATAAGGGTATAAATCAACCAAAATTAGAAAGTGGAAACACCAAATTCATTATCAAGGAAATAAATGAGTTGATTACAGTTCCCAAGGCGGAATGGACCTGAAATAAGTCTGACGGGAATGGGAATTGAACCTTGGTCTTCCAACTGCCGGTCAGGTGCTCTGTCTGTTGAGCTAACCCGGCAGAAAATTTTTCTCAAGCCATTCTGGATACTTATATGAAAATGTTCTGCTGGGATAGTTCAATAGACAGAGCACCCAACCAGCAATTGGGAGACCCAGGTTAATTTGCTGGCCCCCTTAGACTTTTTTCAAGTCCATTCTACCTTGGGAATTATCCTCGGCAAACAGCATACCAATGCAATACCATATACCTTGTTCCTTATTTTGAATACAGTTACTTACCACAGCCTGAATTTTGGACCAAACATCCACCATTTCATACAATTGAACATCAACGTGATACTTTTCAGCAGTACGTTTGAAACACTGAAGAATAAAAGAATGAGCAGCAGCAATTAGTCTGAACTGCTCAAACACAGTTTGCAAAAACTCCAGGAGAGGCTTTCCTTGAGGCACATTTTGATCCTGTTGGCTTGGCAATGATATAGATGGAGCAGTTGTACCAGTTGCAGATGTAGCAGCAGAATTACCACCAAAGTCAGTGAGCACCTGCTGAGTGGTTTTTTTTACAATGGAAAGAAGTTCATTCTGCATTTTTACCTTAATATCCTGAAAATTGAAGCGAATATAATTAAGAGAGGCTATTTCTCCAATTAGACTCAATTTGAAATAAATACAGTAAATGGTGTGTGAATGTGATATAAATTTTAACCCTTTTGCTGCCAGCGGGCCGATATATCGGCCCTCACTGGTTGTGCAAAAACTGCCAGCGGGCCGATATATCGGCCCAACTTATTTCACATAATTTATTTCATGATTGTGGCCTTTTTAACGGCTGCCGTCTCATTTATACACATATGCTGTATCTCTGCTGCTTACTTTATCCAACTTATATGGTTTCACCTTACCTTGCGATACATTTTGATATTTTACAGTGATATTTCCCCGTAAATTTGTCAGGATATTTTCGTTACTTCGGGCCAGCGTCATCCTGCACAGTATTATCTTTCCTGTTTTTCGCAAGTCGTGCTGAACTGTTTTCTTGTGGCTCTAAGTATTTGTTTTAGAGTATCAGTTTCCAGCTAGATAAGCAAATATTCTTTTTTTGGCCCGCCTTTTTTTATATAAGCAAAACCAAGATATGCAACCTGGATCTTCAGAGACATACCTCAAAAAAACTTATAAAATTGCTAATTAAAAAGAAAAGAACTGTTGTGTGTGTAGTGTAAGAGGGAAAAAGGAAGAAAATAAAGAAAGAGATGCAGAACGGTGTGTGGAAAATGCAAAAAAGGACTTCTTAGTGAATGCTTCCATAAGCATAAGTGCACCAGCTGATGGGACCGTGAGTGTAGAGTCATATAAAATATTTTATATCTCTGGCAAAAATAGTTTGATCACTATAAAACTATACCACGGGTGAGAAAACTAAATAATATCAAAAACTAACACAATTTTATTCCACGTATATAATATTTTATACATCACAAAGTGAAAAAAAACAGAGGATTTTGGGTTTCTAAGTATATTATGATTACTTTGTTATTATTTTTCTTTGTGAAAATTTAAGTTAACCCCCATAATCCATCTATGGTTCTAAGCTATAAATATATTTTTAGCTTTGGGAAAAAATCTAGATGAATTAAATAAAGTTAAGTAGCTGAAATAATTTAGAATCTGAAATCTTGCATATTCCGGAAAATAGGTTTGGCAGTCTTTGCACATCCCACCCGAAATGGGCTGGCAGTAAAAGGGTTAATATTCAATTATAATTTTACCTCAACTGCATCTGGCAATTTTCCCAAATGTGCTAAGCATTCTACCAGAATAGCCATGAAGTGCTCTGTCCTTCCTTCTGGATCTTCTTCATCAATATCTTCTTGAATGTTATTCAAATCATCCACTGGTGCATTTAATAAGCCACCCCTGTAAAGAATAAAATAATGAATAACTATCTCAAATTGCTATATTCAAGCTAAACATGGAGCTTATGCATCAAATTCTCATGTGCTAGACACCGAGTGATTCAAATTTCAATCTAAACTAATGTTTAAGATCTTTCATCAAATTATTTTAAACATGAAAAGTAGCATTCATATTAAGAACAATGTAAAATTTCTAATTAGTTAGTGATCATTGAGTGATAGAAATAATCTATTTATTGACTGTTCTTTTTTAGATAGAAATACACGCTAACAATGAGTTCTCACCTATTAGAAACTGAATATGAGTTAAACAAATAATTATTCAACAACAAAGAAAAAAAATCACTTTAAAAAGTAATACCAAAATGTTAAGTAAGATATACAATAAAATATGTAATAAAGCATACAAAATAAAGTGTAAACGAGGACTAAAGATAAATTACATAGCATGGTTTTAATAACAATAAAGCTATACAACATTAGATGAAAATATTTTTTAAAAGATTCTTATAACTTGCACTAAGTTTTGAGTTATTATTATACATTACAAGTAAAGGTGTGCTTGCTGACAGCAAGCAATCGGAATATATATGTATTAATAAAATAAAGATTTTTCGAAAGATTATTCTGATAGATAAGTCATGCTAAACATAAACTAAAGGACATTTTTGCAGCATGCATTGCATTGATTTTGATTACCCATGCATTTATTACGGCAGAATTTTTTCCCACACCAGTGTTGAACCAAGGACATCCTGCTTAAAATGCTTTAATAATTCGATTAAGATGTGCTTGCTGTAAGCAAGCACATCTTTACTCATAGAGTTTAACACTTCTAACTCCATACCTATTGCTAGTGCGGTACATAGTGCCAAACATAAGCATTTATTTTCCTATTAATTTATTGAAGCATAAAATAAATCAAATAACTGCTAAACATGCATGAAAAATTGAATATTTTTGCACCTTGAGTTTGGACCTCCCGCAGCAGGGGAGAATGAAACATCTAAAAGGATTCTCCGAGCCTTTGGTTGCTGCTGATCTCCATGTCTAGCCCTGCCAGAGCCAACTCTCTGAAGAGGAGTATATTGGCCACCAGTTCCACTTTCCCTTCCAGATCCTTGCCTCCTAAGATTCAAAGCTTCTTGACTTGTTTGGACATAGAGATGTCGTGAGACTTCTCCCATCAATTTCTGATGTAGTTGCTTTAAGGAAAGAGATTTAAATTATTATTATTAATTAACAATATTTATTCAACAGTAAATATTTGGGAGGAGAATAAGAAAAAGAATTAGACTTAAAAATATGGTAAAATAAATAAAATATGGCATTCTTATAATAGAAACCAGCTGAAGAATTAGTGAAAGAAATTTAATTGTGAGCAGAAAATAATGAAGAATTTTATGAGAAAGGATTGACAGTATTGTTGGAAGAACAGATTTTTCTTATGATCTCCAAGAAAGTCCTAAGCAATGTTAGTTACTAGAAAATAATGTGTTTATTGCACCTATAAAATTAATATTACTCAAAAATCTCTTATTCATTACAGACTTGCCATACGTAGTCTCAGACTATAATTTAAGCTAGAATAACTATCTCTCATGTGATGTTTAGCTGGTCACCCAAGTATTCTCAGGATGGCCAGAGAGTGGGTCTCCAATGAAACAGAATACTAAAAATACTATATCCACAGGAAAGCACCAAATCTTTCTATTATAGACCTCTCTCTGAATCATATAATGCATAATTTCTATAAATGCATATATGGAATAATGAAAATTATTGTTCAAATACTAAAGATATGTTACTTTCTCTTAATTCCAGCACAAACATTCCTTTGCTTTACTCAAAAAACCCAGAAATAAAAAACAAAAATGTAAGATTTAACAAATTACATTAGGTTCTGAAAAATACCTCTGGAAAAAATCTTTCAGAAACCTTTTGAACTGTCTTTGAATTATTATTCATAAAATAAAAAACAAATACTGATTGAGTTTCAATTAGATTCATGAGCAATATAGCAGGGGGTGCAAGCAATATGTCTGAACATCATCCGTCACTTACACATCCTTAATTTATGAATTTACTCATAATTCATGGAACAAATACATTAAAATTCTATTCCAGCAGTAATTATATCACAATGAATTATTGATTTTCTTAATATTAACAATTAAAATTACCTCTTTTTTGGTATTCAGCTCAGCACGAACATCCCTCAAAGCTTCCACACCGTCAAGAGGACCCTCACCTAGAGATATGGCAGAAACCAAAAGCTGTGTAGCATGCAGATAATGTTTCTTAGAAATGTACTTATCCAGCTGATTGGGAACACCTCTTAATTTATCTCTGAAAAAATCAAATAATTTTATAAAATTCATGAATGATACTGAAATAAATTATTAAATAGATATAGTCATAATATTTGAAAATATACTAATAAGATATGAAGAAACTAATGAAAATAATATGAATCACTAATAAACTAGAAACACAAATAATGCATTTACTGCTATTAATACCCAAAATTATCAAATTGTAACGAAGACTAAATAGAAATACAATGTCCTCACATTTCTTCCAAAAGGTGCAATACATGTTTGTGTTCTACTCCTTCCAACCACAACTTTTTCAGCTCGTCACGCCTACACCTAAGCAGCGTTTTACAAGCTTGCAGATTTTCTTTTACTGCTTGGACCCTTTCCCTTGAAGTTGTAACCAAATTCGATAATTGGCCGAAAAGCTGAAAATAAACGAAAATTTAGACGACAGAACACAATGCTATGTCATTGAATTAATGATTATGTTCTAAGAGAGTTCTAACCTGCATAATTTGACTGAGATCTTCATCATGAAGAGATATCAATTCATCTAGCCTTTGGTCACTCTTTTTGTATTCTTTCTCTAATTTGGCCTTTTCTCTATCTCTCTGTTCGTTGGATTCACTAGCAGAGAGCGTTCTGATGACTGACATCAACAACCCACTCTGAAATTAATTAATAATTAACTGTTTACATCTCATTTATATTTGGACTTATCAGAATAAGATCTAAATATTACCGTTTCTTTTGGATACTTCGCACTCCTCGGAGGCTTAGTGGGCGGACACGGCATCGCCATTCTTTATTTGTCAATATTTACCCACTAACATTCATTCTTATTTGGAGCCTTACACCAAAACTTCATAGTACAGAAATAAAGTAAAATTGGAGCCCTCATATACAGTATAAATACATGTTAAGCAAAGTGTGTATCCAACACTAATTGTTGATACATCTACTGCAGGATGTGTCTACTCGATGCGTTAAAGTGGGATTGAGTTTTTCTTGCGTTGGTAGTTTAGCATCCATTTCTGAAGATGGCAATGGCGTCGAATTTGGCGGAAATTTAATCGACATGGCTGTCATTTTCAGGTATTTGCTTATAATATAATTTTTGCTTCGTCCTAAAATGAGCAATTTATTCAAAGGATCATCAACAATCTTCCTTGAAATTTAAGCCTTAAACATACTTAACTAGAACTTTACTTGCGGTCCTTCAGATGAGATTATAAACCTTTGAAAATGCATATGGCTAATAGGGATCCACATAGTCTTTCCACTTAACTTCATATGGTTAACAGGTGTACAGTCTTTTCCCATGTTTTCACTTTCAATTCACCAAGAAACCACCTTTCCTTTACGTTGTATTTATGAGTAACACATCAATCATACTAATCAACTATGCTATTATTTCCACATTCACCCAGAAGGTAAACAGAATGAAAGTGTTCTCTTTTAATTAGAAAGAGATCCCCACGAGGCATATGAGAACCATGATCACAGAAGTTATTCCTGTGAAGAATAGAAGGAATAGTATAAAATTATCTCAGTATCTTCACTAGGACTTAAAAAAGATGGAAAAAAACTTGGCAAACTTATGATAAGGTTTTTTTTGTGCAAAGAGAAGGATCTTTCATGCAAACTTATATTTATATGAAATTAGTTTTATAAAATCTCTGCAATTAATATATCCTTTACCATCAGATTCTGTAAATATCTTTGCACCACTGAAGAATTAATTGTATTCATCTCCATTATATCACATTTTCTTTCCATCCTTTGAAAGGACATTTGCAGCTCTATTGTTCTGATAATATTATAACAAAATTTATTTTTGTGAGGCTCCCTAACCAGCTACCCTTTGCCTGCATATGCAGTGGCCTACACAATCTTTGCCACATCTTTATCAGGGCTACAACTCCTGTCAACGATCACTGACTTGCACTGTTCACAAGCCTCAGCTTCATGAGAATTGTGAGCAGGTAGGAGTAACAATTAATTTAGTCTCAAATTCTGATGAATCCAATTGCTGATGAAAAAATCAATATAAAGGAAAAAGGTAGATATTGAAGAATTATATCAATGATTGTACCTCATGAAAATGTATTAGTAAATGATAGTGAAGTGGATAAAGATAAGCATTCCCCGAAAACATTCAAATTCATAATACTTATTTTGTAATGAAAAGCAAAAGGAATCAGGGTGGAACTTCATCCACTGGTATTACAATACTCACCACAGCAGTTACTAAAATTCTTCTAATAAAATTATCAATGTTTGCACCCTTCTTTTACCTGATGGATATTTACTACCTCTCACCCAATTCTTTGAATTCCATCCTTGGCAAATTGTTGTGCCTTTGACTATCGTACAAGCAAGTAGTAATTATCTCCTGTTAAAAAATCCTATTCTTGTAAGTAATTGATAATTATAATTTAAATTTAAGGAGAACTTCATGTGCCCCAATTAATCAGATAATCTAAGGAACAAATTCAGCTATCTTATTGCAAGATTAGGATTTTTATTGAAATTTTGAGTATAATAATTTAAACAAACATGTTCCACTCATTTTTAATGAATTTTAAAATGTAGTTGAAATTCATACATATTGAGTTCACGGATTTACTGAGTTAGTGTAGAGATAAATCTCATCTACCTTTTATTTTTTGAAGGAAGGGAGACTACATCTTGGTGGATTAGTAGGAAAGAATGAAGAGAGGGTAGATCCCTATCATCCTAGAAGTGTAAGTGACCCTCCAGGTGATTAATTTTACTTACATCCTTTGTATCCCATACTTATCTTTGTGAATGAATAGAAACACCACTTTAATTCATCTTGAAAGTGATGGCATCCCTTCTGTGTATGTGTATGGGAAGAGATAGAAGGGATGCCATTACTTTCAAGATGGATTTATGTGGTGTTTGCATTTATTCACAAAGGCAAGTCCTGGGCTGTGAAGAGGGGAAGTTAGAAGAATCAACTAGAGAGTCACTTCTACTTCCTGGATGGGAACTTGGAGGGCAAGGGAAAGCTGAAGATAGGGGGGGTGAGATTGAATGGAGAAGAAAAATAGGGAAAAAACAATTGAATTATAAATAAAAAGCAATTTTCATTTCAAAAAATATTTTATTTTCTTTATTTAATTCAATTATGTACATTCTCTTCCCTGCCTCTTGCCTGCTCCAACCTCAAGAATGGTGTTTCTAGCCTTTGCAGTATGCATTACAACAGTCTTTGTTATACAGTTTATTCTCTCCTCTCTTATTGGATACCTCCGTTGACAGTAAGAGGAGAGTTTACAATCTCTGCTTTGGTGTTCAAACCTCCTTTTACTGGAGAAGAAAAAGGGCTGAATAATGCAACATACTGTTTTTCTCAATTTCAAACAGACTGGATTTACCATCTGTGCATATCTACTAATACCATATGTATCAGAGTCTAATTAATAACAAGTTATTTTCAACTGAACTAACCTCAGGAACTATAATAAGTAATAGTTGATTTTAGCACTCTAAAAAAAGAACTATTAAATTGATTATCGATATGGGAAAGGAATTTTATTTGATTTAGAGGAAATCTAAAAAACAATATTGGTTTAACTGAAATCAAGATTGCAAATATGAAGTCAGAAAATTCTGATCAAACTTCAAAGTTGAATAAGCAGCAATTGTTGCTAGATGAACTACGGGGAAAATTCTCTCAACAAAACCTATTAAATCTAAAATTAAGAAAAAAAGGAGAAATTCAGCCTTCAGTATACAATATAATTCCAAAGTTAACCATTTCTGTGAGGATGTATTTGTATCAAGAAAATAAAAATCTGTTAGATGGAAAATGAAATGGATGAGAACTTTGAATCAGAAGTATAAATATCAAAGGGAATTGTAGATTATTTGAAGAACCTAAAGTGATTTATAGATGCCTTATGAAAAGAAAGCAGGAGATGTTACTGCAGGCATTGTTGTAAGAATATGCAATTTACTCAAGTTATACACTAAAAAAGGCTTGTTTTTAAACTACCTAATGGTGTTGAACAGGCTTTCAAAATGAAAAAGTCTCAGCTTAGTTTGCTATAGAAGAATGAAATACAACACTATCCACTTTTGTTCTCCAATGGATGTTAGTTTGAATATCGAGGCAGAGATTAATAGTTTGATCAGAATTTTCTGATTCAAAATGTGTAATCTTAATTTCAGTTTAACCAATGTCCTCAAAATAAAAAATTTCTTTTCAATATTGATAATACATTTGATACATCTATCTAAGGGTGTTTAAACTATTACACACAAAATACTACAAATAGTACAGTAAAAAAATAACTTGTTGTAAAATTAGATTCTGATACTTAAGGTATTGGTAGATGGCATAGATGGTAAATCCAGTCAGTTTGAAATTGAAAAACAGTATCTTGCATTATTCACTCCTTTTCCAGTGGAAGAAGGTTGTTGTTGTTCAAACAAAGCAGAGATTGTAAACTCTCCTCTTAATGTCAACGGAGGTATCCAATAAGAGAGGAGAGAATAAACAGTATAACAAAGGCTGTTGTAATGCATACTGCAAAGGCTAGAGGGATGAGCTGGGAAGGCCCACATATTCAAAAAATAATCTAACCTTGTTCACAAGCAATATGTATTGCTCATCACATTTTCTTCTGAAGGCAGTCTTCATCTTTAAATTTCAGCTTCATTCATACACCAGCTAATGGATGAACCCAAGGAGATGTATCTCTGTGTTGAAAGAAATGAATGACTTAATAAATAATAATCAAAAATATAAATCACCCAATCTTAATTCTAATTAACCTTATTGGCAGCAATGCAGAATTAAAGAACTTCCATTCAATAACAAAATGAAAATCGTTTCTATCTGAATCAAGTAGAAAAATAGAGAGTTAATATGCAGACAAGAAAGTAAGATTTCTCATCTTTTAAAGTAACTCTTTTAGAATATGCAGCAATCCCTCCTTTGTTTCTAGCATCATTTAAGTTTCTTAATTAATTTACTAATTAATTATCCAGAACAGGATATACTCATTCATTATAATAAAGTATACAAATAAATAAATATGCAAGAAATATCTCTGTAACTCTAGTCAGTATCATTTAAGAAATTAGAAATTGTTAAAACTAAAGTTCTATACAAGATATCATCTCAGAATAACCTGTAAATGAAAATGACATTTATCTCTATTTCTCTCAAGACAAGTTTCACATTACATAAGAAACAAAAAAGTTATATGTGATATATAAATTGGACTGCACAATCAAATTTCTAGAAGGTTATGTTCCACTTTCATAATTCTCTACTAAAATATCGTAACTTAAAAATTAGTATAGTTTGATATTTATGTATTCATAAGATAAAAATAGTAATCTAATAGAAACTAGCATTTTATATTAAATAGGATCACAGTTTTATTAATGTTCAATTGTTAAACCCATAAGCTTTCTCACTGCCAGGTTTTGTGGAATGAAGTACAGTGCAAGTCTTAAACATAAAAAATCCACTGCCAAATTCAAGCCAGTCAAGAGGTTCCTAAAAATGTATATGAAAGTGAAAATATTGGTCAAAATAATTCATGGTATAAATTAATTATATTTGTCAAAAGTCATTAATGTTTTACTTTTCATGGTAAAATAAAAAATTCTTTTTCCCTAAATAACAATAGACCACATTAACAATGAAAATAAATTTAGATCAAATGCAAAGTTTTGGAGCTAAAACACCATACAATTAATAATATTTCTCACTAAATAAGTTAAAATCTATCTTTAAAATCTTCAGATTGCATATTAAATAATGTACATATGTGGGTTTAAAAATAAAAATTCACTGCCAAATTCAAGCCAGTCATTTATCTGTATTAATTCCTTAAGAATTCATGTCTTAATAGACGCGACAATAACATAATACCAAGCTTTACCACAAAAAACACAGTGCTTGGCATATAAACACTCTACAAGACTATCCTTCTGTTTCAAATATATTCCAATCTATTTCTTACTATCACTGAATTTGTTAACATGATAGAAATATAAAAAAAACATGAATTGCCTAAATAACAGGAATTCGAACAATAGGAAAAGAATATATTTTTAAAGAACAGTTTTAACTTTGAGAATAAATAATAACTGTACACTTTAAAGAATAAAAATCTAGCTGTGTATTCCTCCATTTGTCAGTGTAAAGTTAAGCGCATATAATTTTCAATTAAAATAAAAAAGTTAAGAAGTATATAAATACTTACTGAGTCATTCAAATGAATTGAATGTAAGCTGTATTTTGGCTTCATCAGAGGGACATGACCACACCAAAGAACTCTTTACTTGCCATCTAAATGAAAACAAAAAATATGAAATTAATTCTGTGAAGTCTACCAGGACGAGGAGGATTATCGAAGTGACACAATATTTACATTTTATTAAATATTTGCGAAAAAAGGGAAGAGAAGATGACAATTGAGGTAGTTGATGCTTCTACATAACTATCAAGAAATTAGGGTATAGTCAATTCTCTAATTAAAAATTAAATCAATTATATTCATTGAACACGAACGAAAACAATTACAGAGATTTAACGTTTTATCGATCTTTAGTATAATTTATTCTCCTTCACACACAGAATTGATACCCAATACTGAATTGCTATACTCAGGTTAAATTTAATTTCCCTGTGAATATCTTCAACAACAGTAATTAGTCAATTTAAATTTTTAAATGCAGAGCCTGCGATTGTAATCAACGGGTGATTAAGGAAGGATTGACAGTGAGTAAAGGAACAAAAAGTGGTATTCGTTGAATTCAACATTTGGAAGACAACAGCTCCAAATACTTTTCTAATTACAAAAAGGTAGCATAGTAAAGATTTATTACAGATATCTAACCTTCACAACATCCAGAGAAGTAATAATCATTCAAACTTCTAAGTCTATTAATTCTTTCCATGCCCAAGTTGTCATTAAGTTTGTGTCGGGGATTTCCATAATGTTTGAGATCGTCTATAATATATGTCGGACGAAAAAAATTCTTCTTACTTAGGAAACCATTCTCTACTATATTAATTCTTTGTTTCACTTGTAACCAAATAATATGTAATTAGTACGCTCATTCCACTGATTACATGAAACTATATTGAAAGTTTCGTGTGACGGGTGAATGCAGTATATCGCACGGCCGATGAGGTGTCATTTCAAAACTACTATGAATATCGTTCACAATTAAAACTGAAAATTTCATGTAAACATTGCCCTTAATATCTCTCATGAAACATAAAGGTACAATGAGATAATTTCCCATCCATTCCACAATAATTGGAAAGGTATTTTACGACTTAATACACGTAAAATGGGAATTTTTTACGTACAAGCTAAACCGAGGAGCGATATGAAATAGGAACCAAACCGGAATTCTCGAGTATAAGACGTTTCGCGGTCCTAAGCACAGTAATTGAAGACCATAACATAAACACCATGCGGAGTGGTAATCAGTAACTTATGTATAAACGATACAGTTTTCTAGATCTATTTCTGCCTTCCTACATTTTCCTTATAATAACAATATAATCGTCTTCTACCATTAATGCTCCCTTAAGCTCACAAAGATGAAACAAAGTTCCATTTGATAGATAGCGGGAGAATTGAAGTTCATGATTTTTGTCTTCTAGATTAGAGATTGGTTTCAGAATATTAAGTATATGACTCTTATTTGATATAATTGATCGCTTTAAATGTATTTTAGATGAATACGTTTCAGTCATTTCTTATTTCTGGGTAACAAACAAATTAACAATGATATCCAAGCAACTATAAATAATTTATTTAGATATTTCAAATTCTCGGTCGATTTTTTTTTCAAAATCCTTTTACTGAATTTTATCTTATAAATTTCTTTTGCTAAATTTTTGTGATAAAATATTTAAAATGGTAAGGAATTGGAGTATATGATCCAAGTTTTAGATGGAGTAAATACTTTTACACGATAGTTAATTAACCTATATAAAATTGATACTTGATGATGAAAATGATTCTGTAGTTATTATATCATTTTATATAAATATATATACATTCATTTTAATTTGTAAATATTTAATCCTTATTTTTCAGAGGGAATGTATATCTGTTCATGTTGGACAGGCGGGAGTGCAAATGGGAAATTCATGCTGGGAATTATATTGCTTAGAACATGGGATTCAACCTGATGGAACAATTTCATCGAACAAGATTACAGGAATGAACGATGATTGTTATAATACTTTTTTCTCAATGACAAACAGTGGTAAATGTATTCCCAGAACAATCATGGTAGACCTTGAACCAACAGTTGTAGGTAATAAGGAAGTACTTTTTAAACATAATAAACATTAAATTAATATTTTATATACATATATTCAATTTCAATTCAAAAGCGCTTATAACTCCAAACATATATAATACATAACAATTCAGTCATATAGTCAAACTTCATAAAAATAGAGTACTTGCTTACGTTTTCTTTCAATGTAGCTAGATGAATCAAGTATTTTGGTCAGTTTATTCATAAAATTTCACAAGAATCTATTACATCAATTGAACTATGCAAGTATGCAATAATTATGTATGATTTTGGCTGATATTGTTTAATATATTATATATTTGGTTTTATATGTATCGCAATTATCCAGGTAAACTAATGTATGTTTTATTTTCCAAATAAATATGTAAATCAGAAATTTACTTTGTAAATGTCAGAGAAATTTAATGCATTTGCTAATATAGTATGATACATACTGATATTGAATCTATATCTTTTTTCTTTAAAACTAGATGAGGTTAGAAGTGGCCCATATAAACAATTATTTCATCCAGAGCAACTAATCACTGGGAAAGAAGATGCAGCAAATAACTATGCCAGAGGTCATTATACAATTGGTAGAGAGGTTATTGACACGGTCTTAGATCGTATAAGGAAGTTAACAGATCAATGCACTGGTCTGCAAGGATTTTTCATATTCCACTCATTTGGAGGGGGCACTGGTTCAGGTTTCACAGCTCTTTTGATGGAAAGGCTATCTGAAGACTATGGGAAAAAGAGTAAACTGGAATTTGCTATATATCCAGCACCCCAGGTACTCCTTTGCATTTAAACTCAAAGTTAAAAATAATTTATGGAATCAAAGCATATCTTTATTTAAAAATGATATTTAATTATAAATTAAATATCATTTTAATAAAGTTAATGTAGAGTAAGAATATATTTGATGATTATTGGAACCATGAGAAATAGAATTTTCAAGAGAGTCTTGAAGATATACGAGTTTACCATTTGTGTTATAGGTGTCCACTGCTGTTGTTGAACCATATAATTCAATTCTAACAACTCACAACACTATGGAACATTCAGATTGTGCTTTCATGGTTGACAATGAAGCAATCTATGATCTATGTAGAAGAAAACTTGGGATTGAAAGACCTTCATATACCCATCTCAATCGTCTCATCAGCCAAGTTGTCTCATCCATTACTGCTTCTCTTCGATTTGATGGGGCTCTGAATGTAGATCTAACTGAGTTTCAGACGAACCTTGTACCATACCCTCGTATCCATTTTCCCCTTGCAACCTACTCACCTGTTGTTTCAGCAGAGAAAGTCCATCATTCTGCACTTTCTGTCTCCGAGATAACTGCTGAATGTTTTGAAGCAACAAATCAGATGGTCAAGTGTGATCCAAGGAATGGAAAATATATGGCTTGCTGCCTTTTATATAGAGGAGATGTTGTCCCTAAAGATGTGAATGCAGCAATTGCAGCCATTAAAAACAGAAGCTGTATACGTTTTGTTGACTGGTGCCCAACTGGTTTCAAGGTATAATGGATATTTTCTCTTTATTTAATAATATTTCTTCAAAATATCTTTGACGGGTGAAGTTGTTGTGAACTCTACTAAGATTTAAAGCCTGGATCTTTTTCATCAAAGCTAATATGCTGACCATTTTTTTCTATACATTCTTTTATATTAGATTTTGAATTCATCTTGTATATGATTTTGTAAGAGAAAGAGAATTGCAGGATAAATTTTGACAATATCTATTATAAATAAAATATGTTTTATTCTATTATGCAAGTGAGTCCTACAGTATTTATACATGTTTCATGATTTTACAATATGTATATACTATATGTAGTATGTAGTACTATCATAAACTCTATTACACATTTTTCTCAAATTTATTCATTGTTTAAGAACCGTAGCATTATTTATTGGAAATTATTAAGTTATAGCATCGGAGATGTCAATTTTTTGTAAAATACTACTAAAAATGGTGAATACAACTTTTCATAGGAAGTTTGAATTAAGATCATTCAGTGATTCTATACTATTCTGATGGGTAATATATACATTTTAATTCATCTCAGTTGGATATTATAAATTTCATTACCTCCTGCCATCTCTTTAGCATTGCATCAAGTCCTTAATAGATAGAAAATGATGTCCATTCCTAATTCTCCTCTTTATCTACACTGACAGTTTTATATTGGAACAATTTCAATTAGTATTTTGTAAGTTTCTTAAGGCCATCCCATATATTCATTGTCAACAATTTAGGGTTGCAAAATGTTATTGAGAGATTAGATGTAATACCTGGTGAACAACTTCTCTCAAAAATTCTAATGAATTTATTTATTATAAGATACTTTATCCACCTTTCCTTAGTTCATCTTTAGATTCTAATCACGAATCAAATTCTTTTCATTGGATACCAAAATCAAAATGATTTCTCTTAAGCTGAATTTTTGTTTGTTCGTTATTATGCTCATATGAGTATTATCCTGTATGTAATTTATCTGATAGAATCTTCTCTTTCCTTCTTCTCTAAGGTTCTTTTTATTGTTTGGTGTTTATTATACTTTTAAGAGAAATATTTATGGCACATAAGCCATGATCTAAACAGCTGCATCTGTTCTATTATTCTCATAATCTTATAGGCTTGCTTACCAACAGATAGATAGTGTTCCCTTATTATTAAATTTTTCTTTAAATAGTTGTTTAATTTTATTTTCGATTCTTAGATTGTCTCTGCATGGCAAAAAGATTCTTGATGAGATATATAATATTATTCTTTCTGTTGTTCCTTGAAATTAAAATCATTCTGCATTACTTTCTAACTTTTAAAATAGGTTGGAATCAACTATCAGCCACCAACTATAGTTCCAGGAGGTGATTTAGCAAAGGTTGAAAGAGCTGTGTCAATGCTTAGTAACACCACAGCAATAGCTGAAGCATGGGGTAAACTGAATTATAAGTTTGATCTTATGTATGCCAAGAGAGCATTTGTTCATTGGTATGTGGGGGAAGGAATGGAAGAAGGGGAATTTATGGAAGCAAGAGAAAATCTAGCAGCACTTGAAAGAGATTATGAAGAGGTTGCTACAGATTTCAAATATCTTCCAGTAAAGGACGATTTTGAAACAGATGATATACAAGAAGTATAGTAAATGAATGCCAAATCCCTCTATTGTTTTGTACCCTCTCAGAAGATCCTAAAAATGCTGTAAACTTTTATACTATCACGTATACGTTTTCAAAAAGGGAAATCCATAATAAAACTTACAAGATGCCGCAGAGGAAACAAAGCTTATATTTGTATAAAAATAAAGTAACAGAGAGGTTCACATGCAGAGAGTACAATTCTCTAGTATCAATACATATGATGAACATATAAATGGGAATAATCATTCATTCATTCACCTTTTTGTTAAACAGTTAAGAGAATTAAAGATTTTACCAAAAGATTTTTTAACTGAGCTTTATATATGATGAATAATGAATTGGTGCCAATATCAGGTAATAAGTTTAATGAGAAATAAAATTATTAAAAGTAGTAAGTAACAACATTTGCTTTGAAAACCATCCGTCAAAAAATAATATTTAGTAGAATATGATGAATTTATGTTTTATTTTCTTACTATACAACCGTGATTAGATTGTTATTACAGTAAGTATTCAAAATTAGGAGGAAACAGAGTAATTGCAAAAGCAGTTGAGATCCTGACGATTCATGTTTCTATATACGCAATACTCAAAAAATTATGCCTGAGGAAACAAAGATTTGTCTACTCTTTTTTTCTCTCTCTTAGTAATCCAACCAATACAGGACAAATTTATGTGTATTTGATGAATAAGTGAAAGTGGCGTATTACTGGATTATAGATGCCAAATACAACCCTTTCGAGAGGATGTACAATTCTCAACTCACGCCCATTTTTCGCAAGGATAATAGCAAAATTTATTTGATGGAAAAATGAGAGAAAGCTGATTTAGTTAAATGAGGTATGAACTGGGGATCGAACATAAATTTGAGACTAAATTAGCATCTACTTGCTCTAAACCGGCAGGAGCAAGATAATGGCAAGGATAAAAACGACATATACGGTGGCAGAAATACGTTCTGGAAAACATGAATTCGAGTATTTTATTTTATTGGGATCTCATAATTTTATTAGAGACAATAATTATGTAGTACTTTACATTTACTGCCCATATCAATACATGTAGCTTTGAGTGATCTTCTGCTCTAAATATATAAATTACAATTCTCCCCATGAAATGAAGCGCCCGGATAGCTCAGTCGGTAGAGCATTAGGCTTTTAACCTAAGGGTCCAGGGTTCGAGTCCCTGTTCGGGCGACTTTTTTTCCATTTCAAATACATATGAAAGGAAGATGAAGAGTTTCCAATTTTATAACTATATACGATTTGGATTTTCCCGCCTTCTCTCTCTAACTTTCTCTTTCTGTCTCCTAAGAAAAACCTTCGGGATACCGATGTTGGATGATAATGGGCCTTACATTAGGAGGAGAAAACTCCCGAAATCTTACGATTTGAAAACGAAATTTGACAAACTTAAGGATATGCAGTCCTAACATAATCGTAACTAAGTACCAAGCATAAAAAGTGACGAATTAATCGATAATACTCGTGTTGCATCACGTAAAACTAAAATAGATATTTAGAGAATTATATTCCTTCAAATGACAAGTTTCTAATCCATTACTCTTCCCATAATTGTTTTTATACCCTGTTTTTAAAATGTGTATTTTCAGTAGGAAAGAAAAATTAAAAGCGGTAACGGTACTCTGATGTGCAACATTTTAAGGGGAATGTATCCTTTGCACATTTCCCAAAAATTTGCATGACCTTCTCTATGAATTATTTTCCATTGTTTAGTGTCTATTATAAACATTTTTTATATTATACTGAAATATAAGAAGGAAGAAGATTTTGCGTCCTAGTTTTTTATGATTTAGAACCCCCCTACTCTGACTAAAAGATGAGCCTATTTTTTCTGGATTACATTCCTCAGGTTTGACCCTTTTTGTTATTTTCTTGTCCTTAAAAGTAGTCAAAAAATGAATGGAATAGTTCGAAGAGATTCTAGAATAATAATATAATAATAATTTGTCCAAAATAGTAAAATCCGGCTAAGAAATAAAACTTAGGAATAAACTAATGAAGAGAAATTGAGGATGAGAATTTTTGCCAATTGGTAGCTTTGACTATGCTTTGTAATAACGGTCCTATGATGGCTTTCAAAGTTTACGCCCACAGCTTCGCTCAAGAATTATCAGAACATTTCATTCACTCTTAGGTTCTGGGACCTATTAAATTCCGTGTGCAAAGAAAGGGGTAAAATATTGTATGAACAAGTGTGATCTGATGCATGTGAAGATGAAACATTATATCATAAGATCAAAATTAAGTAAACTAATTCTCACTTTCGGTTGAAAAAAAATTTCTAAGTGCTTCTCACGATAAATTCATTGAAAAATGGTTTTAAACATCGTTTCTTGCTTATAACTTGAAATTGCTCACAGTTACTTAAATTTTCTATTTAATACACAAGTTTACAACTTCTTTCTACCCTATTAGCATACGTAAATTTATCTTGCATCCTATTTCAAAAACCATTACAGGTTAGGATGATTTATTTAGAATACTCGAAATGAATCCCCTCATGGCCAAATCAATTAATTGCGCACTCCGTGGGATATAGATAATATAATTTTATACAAACATTTTTCTTCGAAATTTGTGACAACGGCAATCAATACTATACCTTAGATATAAATGAGATTTTCGAAAACATCGTTCCATAAGCATGTGTTCTATATTCCCTTTTTCATAATTATTAATTAACGTAATTATTTCGTAATCCATTACGTTTCTATGACAATCTCTATTCTCGAAGATAACTGAATAGAAGCAGGACATCGGAAGCGTGTTTTATGATCGTAAGAAATGTTTCCTTTCTTGACGATACGCTATTATCATGTCTTCCTGTCTGCAACTCCATGCATCCTTTTCCGGGGAATCTGGCGTTTCTTCTCAGATGCAGATTTTTGTATGTGGACAGCTAGTTTTCAAGTCATTTCTTTAAAGAATAGTTTAAATTCCAATCTTTCTAATCAATATTTTTTCCGGAATCTAAGTTTTGAAATGCTGCTACGAAGAACATATTTCCAGACGACACAATTAATCACAACAACCCTATGAAGCCAATAGTTATAACATAGGATCGCACAAATTATAGAAATATTTTTTGATGTTTATACAGAATCAAATAGGATACATTTTTATATTTACTATCTGAAATCACAGGGATGAGAATGTCATACATGATTTTAAGGTGCTCTAGAATGTCCAAATAGATAGCATGTTCTTCTCAGAAGTAATTCCTTTAGATTATGCGTGAATAACAACTTCTGATTTCAAACAACATAACAATACAAGGAAAAATTGGGTCTAAATATTTTTCCGGAACATTAACTGAATTTATGATTGTTCAATGAATAGGAGAATAATTTGTTAATGCTCGTTGGTTATTGCAATCGTTGTAATGCTTTTATTAAGTTTTACTTTCGGTGAAAGCATATTTCTTTGACAAAAATCCTGTTGAGACCTATTTTTCTTTACGAGTATTTTTTCCTTCCTTTTTGTAATGTTCTCTTTGTATTAGTTATACAAGGAAAAAATTGGAGGCAGGACTATCTAGTCCCGGTTTTTTAAACGAAGATGTTAGTTTGAATTTAGTCATCTTCTATTTTATTCTTTTGATATTTCCATCTCAGCTGGAAAATCGTAACTATCCTAAAAGTCTAAATTTTAATGCGTAGACTTCAGCGCCTGGGCTTAGTATAATACTAACCCAAAACTATTTCATTATTTGGAACGACCAAATATATGATTAATGGACTATTTAAACTTACCATCAACCCAAGGAGTGGGTTTATTCAATTTATTTTAATTTTAATTTGTGTTTTAAGATAATGAATATGGCATAATAAAATAACAAAGAACTCAAAAATTTCCGAAACTTCTGGATACGATTCCCTGTTCAAATTTAAAATACTCCTTGCAGCATGATTTTGTGTGCTTTATAAAGATTTTTATGAAGACCAAACCTTTTCCGTTTTTTCTTTCAAATCTATTTAAAGATTTTGCATTCGATGTTGCTATCTCTTTTGTTCTAGTTCGAGCTTCCGCCTATTTGAAATATTTTCTAGTTTATTGATAATACATCGAAATCAATTTTTATTTCATGTTCATTTTCTTCTCTAGATGTTTTATTTTCCATGTATAACTATCTTTACAGCTAATGTGTGTTTTAATTACGATTCGATTATTAAATATTAAACGAAAAATATTGTACGTTAATTACTGATGCTGATCACGTATTCTAAAAGGATTATTTAATTCGGAACGAACTACGCTGTGCAAATAGCCCCATTACGCCATCCTTTAGGGCATGCGATGTTGTTAATCAAGTTCGAAAATTTTTACCCACAACACCGGTTAGTTGACAAGCTAATTTTTGGAGAACGTGTTATGCATCAAAGGCTCGCATTAAAATTATGTACAGCTTTAGCGAAGGGAGTTTTAACTCAAACACCCGAAGCTGTAAAATATAAATTTATCATCGCTCAACAGATATAAAACACAAAAAAATTCTTTGCTAAATTAAATAAAATTTTAATTGAAAATTTTATACTAATAATTTCAAATAAGATATGAGGTGAACATCAGTGAAAAATATTTATCTTCACGTGATATTTTCTACTGGCCTATGAGAAGGACTGAGATAAAACAACGAAAGCGGGACTCAAACCAAGTTCTACAGCTTTACCATTTTCACTGACGTTTCTGAATATTCATGAATAGTTAGTTAATAAAACTTTCGAAAATAGTGTATCAAAGTAATTGCAACCTGGAATCAGAAAATAATAGGAAAACCAACAGAATAAAAAAACTAAGGTAAATTCTAAAAAAAATTACATCTTCAAATGCAGCTTCCTACCAAGAAGTGATGTTTATAAATCTTATATTTTCCACGCGCTGCATTCGGATTTATGGTTCAGCAGATATGGTTCTATTTGAGTGGAACGCTCCCTTAGATGATATAGTTTCCATTGAATGTATAAGCATGTTTATTCTATCATGTATCAATGCTTTGGTAAACGATATCAAAAACGGTGTACCGGTAGTAAACCTTTACGGGTGAATTTATCCCAAACGGTTACATTTTACTGACAAAAATAGTTAATCAAAGTGAATGTACAGCGAGTGTAAGAGATAATATTGTGCGTTGAAATGCAGAAGTTGGAAAACATATCGATGTTGAAGAAAATTCTGCTGTATTAATGAAACTCCTGGGTAGATCTATGGATACCTTGAAGTTTGGATACCTATTTTTTGACTCATAGATATATCTTTATTTAAAAGTATGTTTATTCTTATTAAATCTTTAAGAATGGCTTCTGAAATTTTTAAAAGAAATGCCGAATTTTCACTTAAAAATTTGTCAATCTTAAATACGATGAATCTAATTTTTGCGGATATTTAATTAGCTGAAAATCATACTAGTACTCTAGGATAGCTATAGGATACGATTTTGTTGATATGGTCGGGGGTCCAATTCTTATGATGTGCTGTCGAAGCATTGAATATAAAAATGCCTCCAAAGCTAAATTCATACAACGCGCGGATCTCATCATTTCCTAAAACGACCAATAGGTGGAAACCGCTGCTCTGGGTCCTGAGTGATTCTGCGAGTACATGCGAAGCCGAAGTTATTTCACTGAAGGGCGAAAGAAGAGATGTGAGATGCCTTTCGTGAAGGGTGATGACCCAACCAATGGATGAGGTGGTATATTAGCACTAAAATTCTGCAAAACGATATCTGATAGGTAGGTAAATAAATTTCACCCCAATACGGTAATAGAATTCATCATTACTTATTACATATAATTTTTTTTGGAAATTAATGCCATCGTTAAAAAAACTCTATGAAATTTAACAGATAATTGCAATACAAAATCCTCCAATAAATTTTGTCTTTTTATAAAGTTTAACTCAATCTTTTTGCGCTCTAGCTCCGTCCTCGGTATAGTATTTTCGAGAACTTAAAAATTTCGTCCGTTGCAATTAGCACTCGATTAATTTTCTCGTAGAGATCCCTTTTCTTAAGCTTCTTACAGAGAAAATCCTGATTGCGCCCTTTTTCTATTGAGATATTTTCTCGAAAAATCTTTCCATAGAAAATTTTTCTCCATTCTTCGCTCGGAGAGAACTTAGCATTCATCTTAATTAATTTCGGATGCTCCATCAGCTATCCTCTCATATTAAATTTGCGAAGGGAAACAAAATTAACAAACACTCATTTGCCGTCTTCGAGGTTAAGTCCCACCCTGAAGCGATTTTAATGATTCTATTTTCTAGAGCTGTCACAGACGGTCGGTGGAATTTAATTATCTACTCTTTTCTATGAAACCATTCTCCTGCGATAGGGATTCGACAAGGGTGCAACAATTAAAAAAAGGATTCTACTGGTAATTGACAAAAGTTTCCTCGTTTAGAAAATTCCGAGCGTTCGTTTATTTTGCAAATTTCCCGACGAAATTGGCTCCTCGACCTTTTATTTCGCGAGTGTCCTTCGCTATTTATGAATGAGAAACTCTCTAAATGAATTGACTCTATTCGTGTTTCTCTTTTGTTACTGGTAAAAGTTTGTTACGAAAAACTGTTGAATTAAATGACCATCATTTTTCCGAGGATTGGGGTAATAATGCAAATAATGCAAATTAATTAAGAACATACACGTTGACACACATGAAACTGAATACTATATTCTATCCCCATTAACACTGACAATGAGTTTAAAAGTTAACTAGGTCTACCACTATAAGAAACTGGTTTTTCTCTTGGTTTTCTCAAGTTACTTGTACTTTTATAACAATTTAAAATTACGTTATCCGCAAATGTATTGGCGAAATTAGTTCGACAAACGAAAACCAACATTAATTAATTAATTCATGGAGTTCATTTTTAATAGGAAATTCTATGCAGAATCAGAAAAAAGAGTTGATTATTATTTGATTTTATGTAGACACGATTCGCGGATTACAGTCGTGCTTACTTTTTGAAGATGAACTTGTTGATTATACTATTTGTCAGAATGAAACACAAGCCCTCTGAGTGGTTTGTCGTACGTGAAATTTCGCTTCGCTATCCGTAAAATAATATATTTTATTTTATCTGAGCACATTTCTCATGGAAAAAGTTATCGTTTATTCTAATATTTTATCAGGAAAATGGTTTCTATCTCATTGTTGGACCACTTCCCCTTTCAGACTAACAGATGAATTGTCATTAAGACTCTCGTGTCTTTTAGAACGAGTGGTAGGAGGCATTGCGGATACCAATTGGTGAATCTCAAGAGAGGTTATTCTTTGGCTTCAGATATATTTTAAGTGAAGAAGAAGAGCAGTAACCCCAATAAAATTTTACCGCTGAGTTCTGAAAGAAATGTGACATTTTAAAGTGATGAAGAAATACGAACTATAGTTGAAATTTCAACGAAAAAGATAAAAGTGATTTTGATTTAGATGGTAGAGAATCGAGAAATATTTAATTGAGAGAGAGACAAAAGTCAAGCTCTTGAAGATGTTGCCATGGCTGGGCTGGGAATAGGAGGGAAACGGTGTATTGGTACTCTAATTGCATATCATACATTACATCTAATTTTATATATTGGTACTCTAATTATAATACTAATGTTCATAGGAGTGATTCGAAATTTATCGAATGAAGCTTAACTTACAGAATACAAATCTGCAAGTTCGTAGTGTGCACAAAGGCTGAATAATCGGGTAATACGTAAGTAAAATGTTTAAAACATTAACAAATGATTTGTTTATAATTCTAAAATTTTGGAATATTCCGATGTCAGTGGACAAATATATAAAGAATCGTAAGGATATGCCCACCAAATACGATTCTCTTAGAATTTAAATACCGCGAGTAGGACCTGACTAGATCCTGAATAGATTCGTTTGAAGGGTCTACGGTAGATCCTAAGAGGAGCAGTACTAATGCGAATTCAGTTCAGCCTTTTAAAGTCATTCAGCATTAAATATTATATACCTCGTCTCTAGCGTTTTATACGCTTAACGTACGGATAAGATAAAACATCCAATTCTCAGAACTATAAATGTATTCAACAGTATAAACGATCTACATCTCACGTGGAGCGGCCTTATTTCGATTCGGTTTACTTTGTTATCCACGTAGCGGCATATAGAAGAGATACACCGAGATAAAGCCCAATTCCCCTCCTTCTGCACATGCAACGGGATCATAAAACATTCATAAGCATCCCATGTTTCCAATATCGACTCCGAAAACAAGTTGCGCATCGCGACATTCGGCTTTTTTCAGACGGGTGGTAGCCATGACTACAGCACATCCGCGTCTCTGGAGTTGAATTCATTGCGCGTATCCACACAATGCATCTTTTTTCCAGAACTCTAGCATAACGAGGTATCTTCACGTAAAACGAGCAATGAGAATATCTGCTATGGTCACGTAGAGGCATTTTTTGCTCAAACCCATGATCCTGTGCATATAGTGTTCATGGTACTTCTTTGTCATAGAAACGCCTCTTCTTTGTATATGTGTATGTGGAATTAAAAAGGCTTTTAATTTCCCAAGTTTATAAAAAATATGAAGAATTTAATGTTTGTGTTCGCATAAAAGACGAAACGACTCAGTCATCAAAATTTAAGGTAACCAAATACACGTAAATATTTACGTGATAATATTAAACATATATGTCGCTATTTTTTTGAGAGTTAAAAATTTCCAAGTTCATATACCGTTTGGTTTTCAGTATCACCCGAAGCGATCAATTTATCAAACGATTCGCTTCACGTCGTCAATTTAATTTCCCAGAACGAGCCCGATGAATATAAATTACCCTCAACATAATTGCGAAAAGATTTATGGATTTTTCAGTTGCGACCATATAAATGAGGAGAGATATATATTTTCCATCCCGATTATTTGACTCAATAATCTACATAAATTCTGAGCAAATAATAATTACGAGTATAGGAAAGTATTGTGAGTGAATGATCTTTTTTTCATTATAATACGGCTTTCCATGAAGTCACGCCTTCTAATATTCATTTCATTCTTTCTTCATGTTCCAATGTATTTCCTCTAATCCAATTTTTTATTTCTTATTATATTATTTATGCATCATAATACCAAAATCTGTCGGTTGAACACATGTCTGTTGTTAATCAGATAACAGCATGTTCCGATTGTAATTCTGAAACAATATAAAGCCGATAATCTCAGTAAAATTTTAATCCCTTCAAATTTCTCCTGGTAACCATAATACTTAAATTGAGTCTTCGTTATTTACGCATATTTTTAAAAAAATTATAATTAAAGATTTGGGAGTAATAAAACAAAAATTATATGATAATTTAAATATTCCTTATCATTATTACTACATTATTACGTACTAGATATAATTTATAGCTTAAATGGGGTTAAAATGCACAGATCAAACGCATTCTGTAATTCCCTTTAAGGCAATGATAAAAACTGAGCGCTTATGGCCTCCATGAAGAGAAGCGGTCTTTAAATCTCACGGCGAACACAATAGAAGACCGTAGTTTCGCAGTGGAGCCATATCAGGCATCGCAAACTTGTATTATCAAGAGAGGTAACTTAGCAACGAAGCCATGGTCATACGTGATATATCTCTTGCGGTACAGAAGTTTTTCGTTCATTGTGTTTGATCTATACTGCGGAGCTCTCGTCCTTGGATTAATATCACAAGGAATCATTCAACTTTGGACCTATAGAATGCTAAAAGAGAAGTTCCGAAGCAATAGAGCAATTCTTTGAAGAACAACGAAGTTTCTAGCACTCCATCGCAGAAATAGTTCAAGCATCGGCACAAGAATTCCTTAGCCCGTCTCCCCTTCACCTGTTATTTCGGGTTGAGGATTTCAAGTATTTACTTTTTATTCGTCCAAGGAGGCAAACTCCCTTGGAAACTCTATCGACACGAAGGGAACGAGTTTTTGGTGCCAAATTGGTGAAGGGGTGCGACCGTAGAGAACGACGGGGAAAAGTTTGTTACGTGAAGTTGCACTCCTAATACGGAGAGCGACCTTTTCCATTGCAATCCTCTTTTATTTTTTTCTACGACCTCATCGTCTCCGAGTAAACACTGCCTTTCCCGCGAGACACGCTCCTCTATTTTTTGTCACTTTTTAATGGTCTAGGATTGGAGGCCGGAACGTGCGTCGCTTCCCGAAAGCACTGCAGAATCGGCACGTATGTCCATACGCCGGAGACTGGAGTAATTTTTCACGTACCGACGGAGAGAAAGGGAGTTTCGGCGCAGTATTAAAAGTATTAATATTTCCGCGTGTTGTCCTCGCAGACTGCATCTGCAGCACTGTTTTGTTGCTTCCAATTTGCGTTCGATGATCGACAGAATGTTTTAATGACGGGGGATTTTGGTCGCTAGGTATAAAGTATAAATTTTCTGTATGTTGAATCAAAAGTTAATGTATAAGAATTTTCACCGCATCACCACGGGATATCTAGAGCAAAGGAATTACTATTGCTTTTATGCAATAAAAAATTGAGTGTAAAATGCAAATTCCGGTACCGGGAATCGAACCCGGGCCTTCCGGGTGAGAGCCGGATATCCTAACCACTAGACAATACCGGATTATTAATACCTTTATAAATAATTATTAAAGAACATAGCCTACGATATTATATGCCTATGAATTACCACGATAAACATAGGAAATTTTTTCACATTAATATCCATAAGAAAGAAATACCTATCAATATTTGGTCTTCGTATTTTCAATTCGCTGTCGTTCCCTAAATTACTCTTAGAGGCATAAAATAATTCCCTATTCGACATTTTATTTATTATTTACACTGATGAATATATTGCTAACGTGATCTTTTTAGCATTTTTTAACTAAAATTACTAGGATGTATTAGACAATACACCAAATTTATTATTCCTTCTTTATTCATTAAAATTGTAGAATGTAAACATAGCGCTTAATTATCTATTATTCTGAATTGATTCTATAATAGTACGCTTTATTAATCGTCAAAATGGATCCCCCTCAAAGATCGTCTATTAATTAAAGCGATGTCATTTCTTTTCGAAGTTACGTATACTGAATTCCATTGAGAGAAAATCTAGAGTATGCAAATGCCATAAATAGTTTCAACCGAATGCTTGGTGCGGCTTTTTGTCCGTGAGATCAGAAATATACTGAACCGGTTTCAGTAGGGAACACCGGATGGGAAAAAATTAAAAAAGAGAGGTTGCAGATCATGACTTAACAGAAATATCTAATCAGATTTAGCTCAGTTAAAACATACTCAAATTACAGGAAGCACCTGAGGGAAGATGGTTCGTTGGTTGCTTAATTTTTCATTCCCTTTTATCAACGTCTTACTCGTGGGTCTTGAATTTTATCCACGATTCTTTCTGAATACGTTAATGACGATTTAATTTCCTGATTTATGTACTTGTAAGGCAAGACTTCCTTAACATTAAAATGGTGTAAAATCCACAAGCCACAACGGTAAATTTTTGCATTCATCGAGGTCAACATAGCGTAACTTGGATATTTTAATTAAGATGACTTCGTACAAACCATATCGATAATTTTTCAGCCTTTCATTTAACGTTTTTCTTTAGAGAAATCTGCCATTAAAGCTATTATAAATCATTTAACACAATTACGTAGATTTACTCATTTTGGGAGACGACTAGCATAATATGTTTTTAATATCGATGAAGTCTTCTTCATTCTAGGTATAATTTTGTACATTTGAGGTACATTACGCTACAGAAATAGAAAAATAATTTCCTTAATAACGATCCGTACATTTTCAGTCCTCTGCATTGCAGTAAAATTGTCTTTTTCACACATTCTTCCACTCCCTTTATGATTTTTATGTAGATGATGAGTATTGCTCCCAAGCAATGAGATTGTTATGCAACTATTTGAGTATTTTTATCGCCCAAAAGCCTTCTGAATCTGGCCGATTAAATCCACCAAGTGGTCCATTGACTTAACTAAGTGGCTGTAATCGTTGTGGAATGCACATTCTTTCCCTCTGAACCGGATCCAGCATATTCCTCTCCCCTCCCTACCAAATCTGCACAACGCCTGCCTCTGAGACCTGTCTTCTGCACTCTGCTTCCAAAAGGTGAGGCATTTGATTTTCTTCCCACAAATCCCCCCCTTTCACTCGCGTTGGCGGATCGCTGTTCCGTCGAAGTGAAACGGCGTGCGTACGACTGCTTTTGTGCGAATGGCATTACATCTTCGACTGGTAACCGTTTCCAAGTTTTTGTCCGACTTCTTCCCTTCGCGTCCTTCAGGCATCGCAATTTCCGCCTCAAAATGACTTACTTACGAAAAAATGAGCACTTTTTGTCCGTTTGCGTAACTTTTCTTCCGGGTTATCGTACCCACTTTAATTTATGTCTCTTTTCGAGAACATGACTCACGGACTCACGACTCCAGAGCGTGTTTGTCATGAGTCCTCTCTACAATAGTCCTCTTCCTGGAATGCCGTTACGTATCTCCTTTGGATGGCCTTTGGAGAAAGAATTCTTCAGGATTTCCAAACAAGAAACCTCATGGAAGGTTGGCGCGAGAAAAAAAATCGCTTCTTAAGAAATTGTTTTTCTCAAAATCCCTGCGCGTCCGTTCAGAAATCACGATTGGCGCCCGAATATATTTTATTACGTCAGCTCGCAATTGACGAGGTTTTGATTTATTAATCCCCCGAGATAGTATTCGGGTTTTAATTTTAATTGATTACCTTCTCCGCATAAAAAAGTGTCTCTTCATTAGCCTACATTTACTCGTTTACCGTGCCTGTGGGAGTGTAACGGGAAATGTATTAATTGATTCGATCATTTGAGTGCACATCCCGTGGGATTTCAATTGCCAAAGGCCCCGGAATATACCAGAGACTGCTTTGGGTCCGTGCACCAGAATCAAAATTCGACTAAAATTTTTTGAAATGGAGGTCATTTCATGCCAAAAATCGAATCTGTCTTTCTTTCTGGCTTTAGAATTTTTTACTATTTTATTATTATTGACGATATTTGGCTCTCTCTATCTTCCGACATCAGATCTATCGATGTAAGCCGATAAACTCATAATAATTGCTGCATCTAATGTGAACGCACTTCTGCATTGATTATTTAAGATTAACCTAAACTTTTTAACCCTCTCTTCCAAAAATTCTCTTTCCAATTCTTTTAGAAACGATTATATTTTTGTTGCGGAGAATCTAAAGTAAATATTCAGATTCACCCAATACTATACAATTCTTAACTTTAGATGAAAGTAAGCATTGAGAATGGATCGGAGCGTTTTATAGTTAGATATTACGCGTTTAATAATAAAGTGTAACGTTGACAACGTATGCACTATTACGTTACCCTCTTCAACTGTCAAGTAAAATGGATTTTTGATTATTTCACTGACCTATTTTATTCTGCAATCAGAGGGTCTCTTGTTTGACCAGATATATCAAGATCCTGGTATATGAGGCATTTCAGGATTCGGCAGAAATTCCATCTCCTCTTCCCAAAGGTTCTTTCACGGCCTAAAATTACATATTCAAAGTTGAAATTATGTGTAAAAGAGTATATTATTTTGCTTAACTGATAAGCTGTGAGATAAAAGTTCTAAGAGATCGAAATGCAAGGCAATGTCTAACAAGATCTTACGCGTGCAGCTCCGCTGAACATCTATTCTTCGAAAGCTAAAAATAGATCGACTCCATTTTCATTATATCATCATTCCCTTTGCGATTCATCCTCAATGAAATATTTAGCAGATGCAGATATCGGAATGGCGTTCGACGAGTTTCTGCGGTAAGAAACAAATAAGGAATGGGAAAGAGTTTTCTTAGCATCAATATGATTGGCGATGAGCAATCTTTCCGTCTTTATACATTCTCACCATGAATGATTATATATTGATATCAAGTAGAAATTATAAGATACATAAATCCGTAAGTGGCACAATAAATAGAAAATATTGCATCGAACAATTTAGTAGCTGAAAGAATAAATATCAATATATGATGAACGAAAGAGTTAAGAAGATTTAGTTCATATCGTTAAGTTGTAATCAATAACGGAGAATATCATTCTTTGCTTATAAATTTAACTTGATCACTTGGTGTGTTAGACACATATAGGCCGAAGTAACAACAGTTAAAAATATAATATGTAAGACACGACGATCATGAAACTGACGAGTGTTTCCATTCGAACGGAATTCAACGCAGGATTTATACTGCGAAGTTTAGTGCAAAAAACCGAAGGAATAACTGGGTATAGATAGATTACACAGAAAACGATGAATGAAAAGAATAAAAAGTAATGGGCGATTTTGATAGAACCATACTTATAAAAGATATGTATTAAATGAAAATGTCTCCTACCATAACTGTCGTTACTCCGTGTAAATTATGAAGCACTTCATACAGAGCAAGGAAGTCTTCATTCACAGTCAACGGTTTTGATGTTCACAGAACCAAGGTTTAACTTAGAATGCTATAGCTCTTGGGAAATGTTTAAGAGATAAGCAGCGTATTACGCAACGTTGAGTCTTTATTGAAAAGAAAACATAGATATAAGCTGGGATCAATTGTGGATATAGCTTGTGATATGTGTCAATAATTCAGCAGTTTTAAGTTACTGAGTAAATATGTTCGCACTTTCCACGGATAAATTTTATTTGCACGACCTGTTTCTTTAGCAGGCTGAAATTATCAAGTATAAAGTACGAAGATATTTATTCAGTCTGTTACAATTCCAGAGTAACGCTTGACTATATTCACTTTAGATTTAACTTATACTTAAGGGAAAATATTGGAAAGCGCTTGCTATTGAAATTCAATGAATTTGGATTTGAGTTGCTTACGACATTATAAGTAAATATAACCTACAGCTAAATATTTAGTTTCATCGATCTATAGCAAAATATTATAGCCCGTACAGGGACTTGAGCCCTGGACTTTGAGGTTAAAAGCATAATGCTCTACCGACTGATCTATCCGGGCTCAAGTTTTAGTATTTTCAATTAATTTAATATTTTTATTTTAGTAAATGGATCGTTAAAATTTCTTTACGAAAAAATTTCACGTTAAATTCGCAATCTGTCTCTTAATACAATTTTCAACACTCAATACAAATCCGTGGTAATAAGTGTTCGCATCAAAAATGTACTACATTAAATATATTTCTATATATCAATCCTTTGTAAATGCAAACACTTAATAGGGGTCGAGAGAATCTCTCTTTTCCGGTTCAGGAACAAGAATTAAAATTCAATTACTCGGATTTGGTTTCCAACCCGACGAAAATTGCCCTTGTTCCGATTTGAAATACAAAAAATACGTCGATTGGAAAGAGAGCGTGCCTTCGGTCCCACCTAGCGATGCAAATGGATTCGTCATTCCTTCGCATCCAATCGATGGAAACCCTTAAAGCAGAACCCTTTCCTCCGCTCATTCAACCAATCAAAACAGAGACAAGGTGAATGATTCTGAACGACGAATTTCTGAGTATTGGTTTGCATGAAGTGAAATGACAGGAAGGAGGAAGTTGGTAGGCAAAAGAACACGCCAAATGATCTATGTACGTGATTCATCAGCTGTCTATCATCAAGATGTTCCATCCTCCTTCGTAACTCAAATATTCGCTTTCAAAATTCTTTGAGATGAAATTATAGGCTTACGAAACTCGTCGAGGAGTTAGGTGGCGGGTACGATCGTTCCTTGCTGATCTGTTATCAACTGAGTACGATAACAAGTCCTTTGGTAGAGCTCCCGTAGTATTACTTTAACTATACCAAGACGAGCATCACTCAAGTCGCAGAATGTATCATGTTCTCATGAATATAAGCAAGATTGGGACAAAAGTGAATGAAATTTAAATCTCGGTATCGGAAGATGATGTGTTCCATAGTCTTAATGGATGATTGAGAGTTGCATAATGCGAAGTAAAGTTTCTTTTAAAATATTAATAGGAATCTATGAATTTTTTGAACCCTTTGCCCTTTTTGGCAGGAAACGGATCGGTTAATGTTTTAGCGTAAAATTTTAACTTAAAAGTAATAAAAAACATAAATTCACATCTATTAGGATTTGGACTTCATCCCAAATGATACTAGATATTTAATCTTAAACTAATTTGTAATATTTATTGCTAGAAGTCATAATGCTTTACATTTCTACACAGATTTTAATCTTTATGTATGTGGAAGGAACCTCGATTTGTTAATCTTGCTGAGTAGAAATATATTTTCGCTTTTGATGTTTCGATTGATCCAAGCTACGGATTCTCTCCGCTTTTATCGTCACATGCAGGAGTAGCGGAGTGGAAAAATCATTCCTCCGATACGTATTGCTTCTAATTAATCTTGTCATCCAGTTATACCTTCAGAGGAAGATTCGAAATGATTTCCCGGAAACGACCAATAACTCTCTCTGCCATCTAATCGAGGATTCTGCAAAATTTATGCCAAACATTATTTCCATTTTAAGCACTTGAAAGTTGAGCAAATCATTTCAGAGATATTCTTCTTTGAAGTCATCAACGAAAATGGAATGAAAGTAAGATTAGAATTATTCTCTTCGTAGTTTGAATTTTAGGAAACTCTTTGTCATTCAACTTGATGAATTAACTGTCCTCCTTTCGTGACATAAACAAATAAAAACATTAACAGCAGAAACAGTATCCTTATCCTATCAAATCAATATAATTATCAAGTATCCTTTGAATCAATATGAGAAGGCGTGACTTCGTGGAATATTTTTATTCCACGAAGTCACGCCTTCCACAGATTCATTAATAAATAATAGTGATAAAAACAACTTTTTAAATTTCCACATAAAAAATTAGTATATTCGCGACCGGTTTCGTAATATAAAAATAATATTTACCGGTCGCGAATATACCAATTTTTTCTGTGGAAATTTACAGTTGTTTTATTATCCTTTGAATATTTGTATATTCAATGGATTCATATGGTATTATTTGAAAAGTACAAGCTGCAGGGTGATGATGAAGGGAAATTCGATTATTAAAGACTACAAAATAAAGAACCAGATAAATGATAAGTGAACCATGCATGCGTAAGTTATGATGTTTGTGTGAGAACTTTACAATGCCAAAATGATGGTCCTGGATTAAATTTCAAGAAAATCAAGTACATATTCTTTTCCTTAATGAGCTATGATATCATATTGATATTTCTTAAGTTATTGAAACGATAATCTCAAGTTGGTTCAGTTAGGTATTCAATTGTTAAAATCCTATAAATTATTCAGTCAATTAATTTTTAAACCTTTAAAATTAGAAGTAGTGGAAGGAAGGTTGTCTTCTGTCTTCGAAAATTCTTTAGAATGCGACCGATGCGGATTTAAACTGCATAAAAGAAATTCATTTTTCTTTTACAAGCATTTCTTGTTGTTATTCTCCTATATTTCACTTTTAACAAGACCACATCGCAAATAGGACCGGCGAACCCTGCGACAAAAAGACGGAAGATACACAGACACATTATGATTAATCTTTCGAAATATCTCGCAGTTTCGCGAAAAATCGCGCCTTGTATTTTGTTAAGTATGGCCAAAGATAAAATTAATAATACTTTAAGCAAGCAATTTGAAGAATCTGAAGATGGATGCTTTAATAATCGAAGTTTATAGAAATTTTTCAGAATCAGCTTCCTGATGTGCTGTTAAAATTTATTACATAATTCATCACCGCTAACAACGATTGTTATATATATTTTAATGATTATATGATATTCCACTTTTGCTGCGACTGATAATTGTATTTTATGCGTAAATTTCTCATGTTTCATATTGTGCATCTTTCCGTAATGCATTGCTCATTATCCTCAGTCGTGCATACATATACATGTATATAATCAGCTATCTTCTCGCTTCCTTTAAGTTTGAAGATACTTATGTACCGGGTACTGATACTGTACCTATTAGCGAAATATCGTACACTAGTTAAGGATAACATTAATTATTGATATCAAAACAAAAATTGCCTAGTTCCTTGTAAATATTGTGATTATTTCTCTCCTTATTAAATTCCTGTAATATTATTCAATACAATAATTCAAAGAGGTTTTCCGCTTAATCGTGAGGGGATTCGAAATTTATTAGAATAAGAAAGTGCAACAGAACGAGATTAATAAATTTCGCGGAATTATGACGTTATATCCGGAACATAAGTTGACTTACAGATATGCGATGCTTGTATTAGATAAATAAGTACGTTAACGTTGTGTGAACATTATTATCACAGCATACATCATATACGTGGAATAACTTCGCTCGGTAGTTGGGAGAGTAAAAAATTATTCAACTGCGGGAATCGAAATATATTCTATGCACAGCTCGTATCTTCGATGACCCTCAATGAATTCATATACATTGTTGTAATCCATGTTCAAACATGAATAAGTGTAATTACATAGGTATATTTACTCTCATGACATTCATTAGGTATTCAGCCGTTCAAAAAAGCGAATTAAAATACTCCCTCCCTCAAAATACAATAATATGGTATCAATGTCGTTGATGTTAAACGGTTATAATAAAATAATGGTTTTGAAGTTGAGCTGAAAAACTAAAAAAATTATTATCTTAATTGTTTATCGCTGATGATGAAATAAAAAATGAATCTTTATGATTTCTTTCGGTAAATGTAAGTGGGGATATACTTTTAAGTTATTTAATAACTTAATATTTTCATCCAAGCATTGTGTTAAACGTGCCATTAACCACTAATTGATATACCTTTGGGTTGAATTTAAGTAGATAGGCTAGTAGCTGTCATCATGGCTTCTATCACAAAAAGCACCGCTAAACTTATATAACACTGCATAAGGTTATTACTATATATGGATACAGCAATTATTTGTATTCATTTGCCAGATTGTTAAAAACAGACAAAATTATTTATTAATTTTTCAACAGCGTGCATTCACATGGTTCTATGAATTCCCTCGCAGAAGCCCAAAAGCTTGAAAATTCGGAACTGTGAGAGAAAGGAATATTCATATGGCCGTTGATGGCTGCATAAATGCATAGAGCTGAGTTAATCAATGCACGCGTTTCATTTGGTCTCTCCCTTATTCGCAGCTTTTCGGGTTCTCTCATTTTAGACGTTTATTGAAGTTGCATCGGTTAACCGAAACACATGTCGTGTTGGCTTCCAATTATTGGCCGCGAACAGCGATGCAATTTTGCCCTTTCCATTCCAATCCATTATCCTATGAATGGATATCCTCTGGAATTGGGGTTCTGAATTCGTTGGTTAGAATACGTCAGTTTGGATCTTTTTCGAGGATCTATCTTTCTCGATTGCGTATTTCATACGAAGACAACATTTTAAATACATTTGAAGAGATATAAGTGTTAGATAAGTTATAAAATATGATATTAATGAGTTTTTTCCCCGATTTCTCATCACTAAAATTAAGTTTGTCTAATAATTACAACGATTTTTCGCCATTTTTCTATATTGTTTGTTTATTTTCAGAATAATAAATAATATAACATGCTGATATGACGAATAAAACGAAACTTAATTTATTTACGTTTTACTACAAATTTCATCATCGACCTTCATTTATGTTAGATCGGTTTATATTAAGTTTCAGGGTTGTGTTGCTTCGTTTTTATAGTTAAAAGACGTTAATCCCTAGTTATATAAATTAGTTGCTGCTATTAACAAGCTATGTTGAAATTAGGATGAAAAAGAATGATGAATAATAGGAAAATTAATCATATAATGCTAGAAGAAGCACATTTCTAGAAGGAAATTATATAACGTGCATTATCAAGACTTTTTAAAAGATAATTACTGACGAAAGTTGTACACGTTAAAAAGGATTGGAAGTCTGTGCCTCCGAAACAAGATAAGGATTTAAATTTCCGTTATATAATGAGAAGAATAAGGAAAATGATAGAAGGGAACCTAACCCCACAAAAATCACATTAAAAATCTGTATAAAATTCACATTCCGGTACCGGGAATCGAACCCGGGCCTTCCGGGTGAGAGCCGGATATCCTAACCACTAGACAATACCGGATGGTTGTATAGCGAAATGAGAAATTGAAGCTTTATAATTATAGCTATTAGAATGAAGGGGGATAAAATAAATTTTCTTAGCTCCCTATAGATAAAGGAGTTGATCCATCTCAAGTATAAATTTAGTTAAAAAGTAGACCAACTCCGCTAGAAATAAATGCATAGGTTATTGGAAATTTATTACTATACATTTGATACTAAAATTGGGTGATGGATTGCTATATGTTTCATATTCTGACCAAAGATATAGCAAGAAAGGAATAGAATACGTTTCCAGCATATGGAAGATTCAGACACTGATTTTCGATACGCAAGAATGGGAAGAATTCCTAACAGGATTTAATGAGAGGTTAGCGCAATCATTACGTGAAATGAAAATTCTTTTAAACAAAACGATACTTCTTGACTTTTTATGGACAAATGGAAAGATATATCTGTAGATCGCATAGCTTGTAACCGGACTCTGAATCAATCAATGACTCCGAAAATCAATTACTGCTATCAGCATTCGAACCCTTAATTTTTCCCTTTATCGCGAATCGAATCGTTCACTTATTCTTCGGGAATAATTTCGACGATTCATTCCGCTCAAATTGAAGGTTGCTAAATTCATTGAAATTCGAGGCTGCGCCTTCGAAAAAAATCACAAGAGTGTAAGACTTCGCTTGTTAGATGGAGGTGATGATAAAGACCGGATTTTTGCATTCGTACGTTCGAGATGGTGATTACCTGAGAGAGATGAGATGAATTAAGTTGAACACGAAGGTGGCATCCATAAAAATTTATGGGAGTTGTAAATGAAAAATCTAATGATATATCAAGAGATTTATCACCGTTGACTATGTACTACGGAATAAAAATTGGTAGCCAGTAGACATCAATATTTCTTTCTGTAAAGCTAAAATGATTATTTTCAACATAACGCAAGTTATCGTAATGGCTACACTGTCTAATGATAAAAGCCCTGCTGCCGCTTGTTTACTCTGCCTTGGTAACGAGTACACGAATCGGATTACATCGGAAGAGTATTGGTCCGATATTATATGGGTCGGATTAACCGTAAGGTTTGTTAAGCCGAAATCCAGGGCTTCTGAAGTTCGACACTTTCAGTTTCTATATAAGAATGACGGTACTCTCTTCTACGATAACGGTTAGGGAATCTGAGTTTTCATTAAGTTACACAGGGAAGTATGCTATAAAAGGAAATAAATAGATAGTATGAAGTATTACATATCGAGTAGCAATGCGCTATTAATTTTATTATACATTCTTTACAAACGATCTCAAATTTATATTAAACTTAATATTCCGCATAGAATTAGGTAATTATTTCCTAACTTGTATTCAAAGATCGTTTATTTTCACAGAAGAAATAATTCTCAAAGTATCTCACTATTCGTTAATATTGATATAAATTGTTATATTGCCATATCATTCTTTTGCCTTTTAAATTAAAGTGAATATGTATTAGATGCATGAATAGCATATAAAAAGCATAAATTATAGAAATAAATAATAAAAGATTATGGCAAATATTAATTAAGTAACAAATCAATATTTCACTGAGTGAAATTTAAAAAAAGGTTCTGCCTTCAAAATAATTCAACCGTATAACCAGAATCGTATCATCAGACATTTCACAGCCATTCCCATCCGTCACATTTTCTATGGTAGAGTATTTTTTCTATTTTTTTCCGCACGATTTAATCTTCTCGCATCCAGATAAAGACGTTAGCACTCATTTTGTCCACTTTCTCCTTCTTGCCAACCGTAGAGAGGTCATCGACACAATTTATCCATCTGCTCTTGAAGGCAGTAAATCAGATTCAATCCCTTGGAACCACGTGCCCCATCAGCGGGACACCCTCATTTGGAAAATCTTACCGGTTAAAATAAAAAGGCCGAGTCCAGAGAGTCTTCTCGGGCTGTGACTTGGGGTGGCCTTCTCGGGATAAAAAAATAACAGAGGGCGAGGCCCAATCCGTGTGCATCGGCATTCCTCTCTTACAAAAACCGGCGGACCTGCCATCTGCCCGCCCGGGATGGGCATCTTCGCCCCCGCGATCTTCCAGCTGGCGTCTTAAGAGTTGCACCTGCCTCCCATCCCATTCCTCCGTGGCCTCAAACCTTCGGCGCATGCGCCCCACAGGCCATGTAGTGCCGTAGCAGAAACGGCGTGACCCTCCCATTGATCGCCCACATCCTCGTTCCGTGTTAGAAAATCCTGTACCAATCTTAAGCGGAGACTTCGAGGGTGGTATGGGAAGGATGGCATCCTAATGGTTAAGTCGGGGGATTGATACAGGGAACGGATTTTTTTCTTTGTGCTTCGGCACTAATACAGCCCGTGTTTTTTATAAATTGACGCCAAAGACTCTGAATAGTGTTGGAAGGAATTCTTCCTTCCGTTAACTTTTTGAAAACGTTTTCTAGGATAAGGGAATAGGATTTTCAAATTTCTAATTCTGCAGTTAATCTCGAATGAAGGCTAAACAACGATAGAATTTCTGGGTCCTGGTGACTCAGCCATCGTAATGTTTTAGACTTTTTATTGAGTTTCATTGTTGTATTCATTTTTGGTAATTAATGCGATCACTTACTTTAAATTTGTACGTATTTTAATAAACATTATACTGTAGCGTCTAATTTTGTGCGTGTCAAGAAATAAAAAGTGGTTTTCTTTTTACATATGAATATAGCCGACCATAATTTGATTATTTATATTATATATTATTGTATTGTTTGGCTCTTAATCTTTAGAGAATGCTCTTCATTAAAACAGTTGTTAGAAACAACGAAATAACAATTATTCTACTTTCATTTAAGACTTATTTGTTAAATATCTAATTTAGATTCGAATTCGAAAAAGTATTTTTGGATATGTGAGATATTATTTTATTAATGCAATAAAATATGCGTTGATGAACGTATCCCTTTTCTATGGGAATTAGAGCTCTTAGAGACCGTAATACCGTGGAGTAATTATTTATGATTATCCATTTCCAGAATTACACCATATTAGTCCCTCTATTTACCTTATCCTCACGAATTGGGCTCTAAGGACCGCTCTAAATTACAACTTCGACTCTAAAGTCAACAGAGTCATTACGTACCATAAGGAAGCCTTTAGACCCCCTTAACACTAGAACAGCGGGAAACGGACACCCCCCTAGAACAGCGGAAGGTGTCCTCAGGACACCTACACTTGCGCTTCTTTTGAATAGCATGAGGCAGTCGTATTTAAATTTCTAGTCTTTCCTTATAAGCTTAAAAATTAATAACTAAGTATGGGTACTTATTTATCGGCAGATCATGAGGTAAATAGTTGCTACATATTTAATATAGAAATTGTTGTTGAGTTCAATCAATTTCATGAGACTCATATTCCGATATAAAAATATACAGAACAGTAAAGCCAGAAATAAATTATATGAATAAATTAATATAAAGCCTTTTCGAGATAAAATAATTATTTGCTTGAATAACTTTTGAAAATTACCCGATTTTATCAACAATTTACATGGGGTACAAGAAAAAATAATCTCGCGTAATAAAACTTTACCGCTTCACGTACCTTCCTTTGGTTTTATTTCACAACAAAATGACCAGAAATAAGGTTTAAGACACAAACTGGACCTTAAATGTTATTTGCATACGCAATTATATTAATTTTCCTTTTTTAGCACAATGATGCTGTCACGAAATAATTACTCCACAGAATCCTTCCACGAAGCTAATACACAAATCTTCTTGATGTTACAGTTTCTATTAACCTATTCCTTGCACTTCTTACACTTATCTGATGCTATATTTCACTTGTATTTTCTTTTGAACAGATATCGGTGGCTTCATTGGATGATGTCTCGTGCATCTAGTGTTTACTTAGGTCCTTTTTGAGATCTCTTTAGACAGCTTAGGTTTTACTTTGTTTATCTGCGATTCGTTGCAAGAATCTATATCTGGTTATTTGGCGACCTCCTTTCTGCTTGCAAATAACCTATACATTGACTTCTGCTAGATAATTTTTTATGTAAAAAGAATGCATTAGGCAACGTCGTGAGTCTGTCTCACCGTGCGCCTACGCGCCATTTGGTCCACTGCGCCGCTTTTTGTACAATTATGGTACGTCACCGCGTCTGATTTTCTTTTACTAATACTGTCAAATACGACATTAGAAAGCATCTACATCGCGAGAAGAACATGTCTATTCGGTTTAATTTTATAAACAAGGATTATTCTTCATTTTTGACAACATCGGAATTCACTGCAGATTTTTGCTGGTTTTCAACTCCAGCGACTCTCATCACAATTTGTTCTATGTTCCAGATAAAAAATACCTGCTTTCTTCAGCCTTTTAAATAGTGTCTTTAATTTAAAATAATTATCGGTCATTAGGTTAATTCCTTTTATATAGGAAAGGTCCCATCAAGGTCATGACCACATGGTTCAGGAAGATGGCCTATCCTCCAACTCGATAACTTATGGAAATCTATTCTATGCATATTTGGAATTAAAATCCACTACTAAGCGAAACTTAAGCACATATTCATCAGGTTATACTAAGAATAAATTGTGTGAATAGACATCTACACTTTCTGGGAGAAAGCTGATCATTCACCGTCACTTTTGTAACGGGATTGTAGTAAGCCTGGCAATATTCAATGAGTGAGTGTCACAAAAAGATATAAGACAAATTAGTCAATTGCGAAAATAGAAATGGGAAACGTATCTTATAAATGGAAATATTAGAAAATATAAGGCAAAATGTTGCCAACTCAAATCATCATTATAATTGCTACCTCAAATTTTTATACATAACAATATAATTAATTAATTTAAGAGAACGGGGACAAAATAATAGCAAAAAGCAATATTATCTCAAAGTACATTTGTAAGAGCTTCTAATATAAAACAATGAAGGTTTTATCATAAGAAATAATAGTAAATATTACGTAGGTGTCCTGAGGACACCTCCGCTGTTCTAGGGGGTATTTGGTGGTATCTCCTATGAAAATGTTCCAATAATTATAAAACTTGGTAGAAATACGCAGAATATTAAATAATTAAAAGTCACGAAACGATTTTTTTCTATGATACAAATTACAAAAATGGTGTGTTTTTTTCATGGGCGAGGTGTCCTGAGGACACCTTCCGCTGTTCTAGTGTTAAGGACCTGAAATGCATCCCGGCAAAGGTCAGTTTTTTTCTCGTAGTATTCCCGCCGAAACTTTTGGGGGAGTAAACCCTAAAGTAACCCCTATAAGAAGAAGTTCGGAACGGCGAACTATAAAACGGTTATGGCCCATGTATTCGGGGAAAAACTTCTGTTCTGAAGACGAATTATAATAGTTCGTTGGAGAAGCAACAGAGGACGTGGAAGGTCTCGGCTTTTGTCATAGGTCACGAACGAAACGTGAAATAGATCACTCCTCAAAGGATGAGGGAAGCCTTCCAAAACTAAGAAAAACACGTTGGAAGACATTCGGAGAACTTTTTTCTGTCTTCTCTCCCTTTCGGGGAAATCTTAGAACATCTAAGGAAGCTGTTGCGCGAACGTTTGAGAGCATTGGTTTGTCACGCAACGAGCTAAGCAAGCACTATCTAAATTAATGACGTGGTCTTATGCATTACAACCGCACATCTTTAGTAGTAAGAAAGAAAGGAATGTCTTAGTGAGTGCTCCGTTACGCCATAAAATGAATGATTTATCATTGCGTATGACTTAACTATAACTACAAAACTAATTATAAGATAGATTCACGATTTAGTTATTTCGTGATGGATGAATAATTGAATTTTCTATAGAAATGAATTATAATAACCTGGTGAAAAACGTAACTTAAAATTAGAAACAGGTATTGTAACTTTCAAAGCATTTTGGTGACGTTTGCGGAAATGAAAAGGCGATATCCTATAAAGTGATTGCCATATTAACAATTTTGTAGTCATAAATTTAGAAAAAGTGTGTTACGCTTGACGAAAATTTCTCTCCCTTACGTAAAGATACGTGAAATAAATAATGGCAGGCTAAAGATGTAATGCAAATTACGAAACCGAATGCCAAATAATGCTATAAATAAATTTACCAGGTCTTTGGTTCTAATATTAAAGATACGTCATGTTTATTATTTACAAAAAGCAAACAGAGGGAAGATGGAGCTTTACCCATAAATTTTACTCTTAATTCTTTAGATCTATTGATGTTATCCATTAATTTTTATTTCCACTATAAATGAATCAAAAGAACGTCCCCAAATATACGTGTATTAAATAAACATCTCTCCTTGGTTTTTACTATCATATAAAAAACGAAAAAAAAAAACTTATTTTGACTGTGAAAAATTTTGTGAAAAGGAAAGAAGCACCTGAAGATTCTAAGTCTGGAACTTCTTATCCGTGCCTCGTTTATTTAGAAACAGAAGCCTTCCGCAGCGAAGCCTTTAATCGCAGTCTTCAAATCCAATTGCCACGCGCTTTGGTCTGCACGTGATATCTCCAACCGAAAGAATCCGCCTCCCTCTCTCATCGTTTTTAACATGCCGTGCATTTCCTCCGTATCTCATACCGAATGTGATTTTCATGTCGCATTCCTCTCTTTCGAAAAAAGGCGCTTTTCGGGAAATGCCATAATTTCACGCGAACTTAGCGCTGTCGAGAATCGTGTGAAGAATATGAGGGAAGCGCAGGCCGAATATTTACTATAGCATTCGCTTTGAAATGCGGTCGAAACCACCGAATTTCACGAGCGTATCTATGCATTAGCGGCTCTGGCGATGTGCCAATACTCCTTAACTCCACCTGTGTAAGCAGCCTGTTGCGCGTGCATGCGATTCCAATGGAAGCTGCTCTGATATTCGTTATTCATCTATTCGTTTCTTTGTTCTATTTAAGCCATATTTCACAGCATATAAGTTCCGATTCCTTACTTGGGATTTTTTCTATGGATTTGAAACAGTTCTATGAATGCAGAAAGCTGGCAAATAAAGAATTCATTGCCATCTTTCCCTAATTCTGTGGAAGAATCGTACAGCTTTTCCCTATCGGAGTATTCTAGTGGTTAGATTTTGGAACTAGATTTGGGCAAGAATGAGGCTCGATATATTAAGCGGTGATTACTACATATTTTTACATGAGTGCTTTAAGAATGAATGAATTAAGGTATATATTCCTTTACAGTTATCGATCAGAAGAATATATAATTGTACAATATGTTCTGTATATTGCGTACTGGAATATTGTTATCTATTTATTTCAGCTTAGTCAAGATAATTTGTTTAAGGTTATATTTAACTTTCAATCGAGAATAACTAAAAATATTTACGATCAGTGAAAAAATTGTTCGAATTAAGAAAGATTTGGCGTTGATATCTTTTTTACATACTCATAAATATGTAGTAACGCTCTCAGAACATATATCTTATTCATGTAAATACATAAATAGAGCGATAATCACGATGAACTCAAATGAGATGAGAATGATTAACTTCGCATATCAACTCAATTAGATAAATCTTGGAGCATTCCAATTGACATAATACCACTTCCATTAGAAATCATTCCAATATAAAATTTATTCAAATCAATCTACAGATGTTTATTTAGTTTATCTAACGTTTCGATTAGCGTAAACACATCGGATGGCCATCCATCCTTCAGTAAATTAAAGTCGTCCGGATTTCTGTGCGGATCCTTTAAATCAGCGTCCTCGGTGATGAATGAGGCATTTCCTTATCTTCTAAAGTCTTTGGAACGTGCCGTTCGCAATCTCGCCCCGGGTCCACTGACCAGAAAAGGAACAAGTGGAAACATTTGGGATAAATGAAGCATGAAAAAAAGTCGGCGAATCTTTCTTGTTCTCTAGTCGCGCCCCACTTTTTATCCGGACTCGTCTCCAATCATGGACATCCCAAACGGCCTTCGCTCGCACCTGCCGCTTCCCTTGGTGTGGGGCGAATCCCGGCGGAACGTGTGACGCCACGGGCGATGGGCCACTGTGTTTTTGTCTCTTTTCACTTCGTTATCTGTGAAGAGACCATCGACTCGTAGAAGAGCGCCAGCTACATTTGCACTTGCACGCGTGTTTTCGGTTGATAACGGATCAGATGGCGTTGATGCTAGGTACAACAGCGTGATCCGATTATTTAGGGGGATTTGTTGGATTGTTGCATTTGGTGCTCAGTAATATTATGAAACTCATCCTTGCTCTGGAGCTCGATTTAAAAAGCTTACTACCTTCAGATTTTCCAGAGGCCAACACGAATGATGCTCGAAAGAGAAAAAGATATCATTAAATGTCCAAATACGATTATGTAACATACATTTATTAACCGTATTGATGCTACTCTGTTAATATTCCTGGGTTGTCAACCGCATCATCGTTCATATAATGATTCTATTTTAATATTCGTGAGAAGAGTACTCCATAAGAACGCAATTAGATTCTTTATCTTCCACAAATTAAATATTAAAAAAGTAGATAAGTAGTAATATGAGAATTTCGCGAATATTGCGAAATTCTCTTATTACCGTTGCGTTATCTGTCATCTTTCCCACTTGATTTTATCATGCGTCAATTTAAGTTATCTAAGCTATAAAGCCATTTTAGAAAACCATCGAGGATAAATGTCAATAATTGAGTACTTGGTTAAATGTTTTTTTGTCTCCGAACACAATGCATCTCTTTGATTGGAAGTATTAATTGAAAAATATCAGTGTCATATTGTATGCTTATTGAAAAAATGGTAGAATCTTTGTGTGTTCTTATACAATATTCAGAGGAACTTAATTGTATTTTGACAGTTCACTTCCTAATTCAACTGATCTTAGCTTAAATGAGCGTTACAGCATTTATTTTTAATGGGACGTACTTCAGAATACTGAAAGGTGTTGCATTATAAAAGCAGGGGAATTCATTTAGCGATATAAATATCTACTTTAATTAAGAATCAGTAAACAAATTGAATACGAAATCCAAAGTACTTTAATACTGAGCTCATCGCGGGTTTAAGGAATTTTGAAATGAAAGTTATAACTGAGAGGAATTGTTCAATAGATATTAAGCGACTCTGAAATAACACGAAATATCGAGAAAATTCCTGAATCAACGTATGCAGACGTATAAATTTAGCAGGAATTCCAGTTTAAGCTTAAGAATCCGATAAATATGCATACCTTAATGGAGTAGCGTTGGATCTCACTTGATTTTCCTCAACACGTGCATTCGCATCGAATAACATTCTCTCGAACATGGAAATGGAGCCCAGAATATGCGTACGAAGCGCCTCTACATCCGTTGATTACACTCTCAATAAAAGCGGAGAATTCAAAGCAGACGAAGAAACATTTCCTCTGAAGTTAATGATCCGAGTGGAATGGGAGAATCAATCGAAGTTCTTCTATGCAATCGGAAATTCCTCGGAATTCCCGATGCGCTATTCTTGAATTGCTTCGATGGCGATGAATTTTGCACCTGTTTTCGATCTTGGATGTTGCTTCGGAGGGAATCCAATCTTGTTCATTCCTCATTCGATGGTTTTCTTACTTTCGCATGAATTCGAGAGTAAATTCTTCTTCACGTACTGTTAATAAAAAATACATGTACATATTTTCGTCAACACCCTAAGAACGATCTCGCGGAATATGATAGAGGATTATGATGATAAAAATCTAAGTGTGTATCGATATACGTTTTAATATAATCCCTTAACTAAATTTGAATTAATTATGGAACCATAATAAAATTGAATATTAATATTATGTTTAGTAATAGAATTCATAATTAGTGTTAGTTCCAGAATAAAATCAAAGAAATTTCCCCACTGTATACGAAGAATTTAGATGCAATTTAATTTATCTTTATAATTCAATAATAGCTGATTTACAAGAATTTTCGTCGTTTTCTTGGTAACAAAGGTTCAAAAAATATGGAAAAAATTATATACTGAAATTAAAAATTTCTAGATTTACTAATATATAAAGCCCTACTATAAGAAAAATAGTAGAACTTTATTATTACTCCAAGCTTCAGGGGGCTGTTCGATTTCCACATTGATACTTGTAAAGAATCACATTCTTTAATTGGGAACAAATCGATGCCATCGTAATTGTCTCTCAGGTACTTTTAACCCATAGCTTTCCGCTACCTTAAGGAAATTCATTGTTCCAGTGCTTCGCAAGCGTTATTCAATTCCCTTTCTTCGTGATACATTCCGTCGCCGCTGTTTCCATAGCAACGACAAACATTAAAGCCTTTTAAATGAATTTCCACATTAATTCAGCCCATCGACAGGCATTCCACGGCAGGCGAGACGAGCCGACCATCTCGAGCAATCAGAGGAATTATATCCATAGGAATTAAATCGCAGAGAGTAAGATTTTAGCTTCTTTCGTAACGGTACGAATTCCACGAGCAGAAAAGCCAACACCTGCCGAATTCCTATCAACTCTCAGACCTCCCCCTTGAAATCTTTCCGCGGTTGAGTAGGCAGATAGGACTGACCTTGCCATTCCAGATCGCCCAAGATTTCTGCGGCATAAATGGTGGTTTGGCGCGGTCAGTTTCGCTGACTAATTCTTCGTGAGATTGGGGTGCAGTCCGATCCGCAGGAGGGCGTAAGTGACCTTTTCTTGCCGAGCTCAGAAGGGAGACTACACCCACGATGAGGTCATGCCTTGATTTGTCACCCTCTGAGAATACAATGACCTCGGTTTTAAAGCATGTTCCTTATCTACATCCTTCCTACAAGGGTGGTTTGTATCGAGGCTAAAATCACCTCCTCATTGTTGTGTGCAAACGCATGCTTTACGAGTGCAATTCAGTCAAATTTGTCTTACAGTGAACCTAAAGGGTCGAATTACCTCTATGAGTGAGGTTAAAGTCCTCCTATTCCATCCTATTTTATTCATAAATCTCATCCTATAGTGGCGAGAACTTTCATATTACAATACGTGTGTAAAAGAATATTAACTAGAATATATTTTAGTTTGATTAAATTCGTAATCCCAAAAATAAATTACGCTCTTTCAGCTTGATGCGAGAAAATATTCCATCGCTCTCCTTTTCTATTTCTTTGCATTCAAATTGCTTATTGCCTTATGCTGTATTTGATTAATACATAGAGGAGAAATATGAAAGGTTAATACAATTTTTTAATCAGATAATTACTTTTAGACGAAGCACAAAACATTAAAGTATAAGACGTCACGTTTCAATAAATATCTGATTAAATCATAGATATGCAACAAGTATCTTTCGTTAAAAATTAATGACGACTGCAGTCGACTTCATGTCCGTACATTATGCCCACTTGTAAGCAATTCAAACGAAATGTACGAGCGGGTTACACGTTAGCAGATTACCACAATAGTTTCGCCTTCTTCTCCTTAAGCTCTTTGGAGGGCCACTCCCGAAAACGTGCGACGGTGCAAACAATTCGGGACGGCAACCTCGCAAATCATCATTAGCGAGCTTCTTAAAGGCGGCTTATGTCTCCCAGGGGCTATTAATCAGAGGGAACACAAGGGCTAGATTACGAGGAAGGCATACGTAATGCCCGGAGATGAAAGAGAGAGTTCCCAGCGAAGACAATTCCCAGATTTCGGACCGCACCAACGAAGGCCGTTTCTAATTAGTCACTCAAATTAGTTCCCCTCATCTAAAAGACGCCCATGTCCCTCCGTTTCGCATTCTTTGGTGGACCCTCATTTCATTCCGGCGTAAGAGGGTACCACAGAAGTTTTTTCTTCCACATCCTTACATTTGATTTGAGGTTCACCTGTGACGTTCTTCAGAAATAATCTTCGTGTAAATTTTCGACGAATAAGTAAAGAAATGAACAAGAGGGTATGATGAATTTATTAGAAGACGATTCAAATTGTATTTCCATGAGTATTTCAAACATCGAATAATGAAAATGTTGTTTTGCATGAATGTAAAAATAAATCGTTACTCACGGCTTCTTCTCCGATCTCGTGTAATAACTAGTAGGGTAAGCTAGGTTTGATGACACCCCCAACTATACACTGACAGCTCACGGGATAACTTAACCTATAAAAATCGATATATTTGATATTGATATAATGATATTTATGTTTCACTTACTCTCATTCCTGATATTTTATTGTTAGAATGGTAATATTTACTTAAGTAGATTAATTTAGGATAAATATATATATATATATATATATATATATATATATATATATATATATATATATATATATATATATATATATATATATATATATAGAGATTAATGTAAAATAAAGAAGTGGTGATAAGGGATTGAAGATGCTAGAATAATCAATATATGAATATGTGCTATTCAATTCTCTCACTCAAATATCGACGATGGAAGTCAGAATGGAATCTATAAATAAATAGAAATCGGAAAATCTAAATTCAAATTTAAGATCCTGGAAAGTATCACATACATGCTTCTACTTTTGGTTCCTCCACAAGTTGAACTTTGGTTGCCGAAGTTGGATCAGGAGAGTATGAAAGGAGAATATTTAGAGATGGAAAGAGTGTTTCTCACAGTGAGAATTCGTAAAGCAGTAGTTTCTCAAGTCGGGTGTACCTGTACCTCCTTCTCCTCTTCGTTCATCACTTCGGAGGATCTTCCCTCTGAAGATTCGATTATGGACCAGTTCGGAGTTTTCAGTCCAATTCAAGATCGAAGCAGATGGAGTGAGGCGTGACCAGATTGCCAAAGGGAAAGTTGCGAATCTTTAAAAGGGATGGAACCATCTTCCGGAGAAGACTCTTACGAGTTTTGAGTTGAGCCATCGGAAAGGAGAAAAAGATAACCCCTACATCTGCCCTTACGGAGATGCAGAGGTCAATGAGGGACTTCCTTTACACAGGTAATCTCCGAAGATTCCAAAAACTCTCCGAACATCTGCTGATTAGTCCTCGTGTTATTGGGTAAAAGTTTGAATGAGGAGGATTGAAACTCAGATATACGCAGTGCTTGAGGAAGTTTGTTTTAAAGACGTTTCCGGTTTAGATTAAAAGTAATGTATTTTAAATTTTTATTAGAGCTCTGCTAATACTTTTATTGAAATGAAGCCATCCAAATTGTGAGGGATTATATATGATACGTAAAATAGCATCATTCTTGTTTTATAAATATAATAGATAAAAAAATTCTACTTTGACATTGTGGAGAGTAAGTCTTATTACTACATTACTCAATGAATTTGCGAATAGTAACGTGCAATACAAATTAATTACGCGATACAATAATTCCTGCGGTAAGCGTACGTAACTTTCGAGATCAAAATTCGATAAAAGGTTGTAAAATTATCGGTAATACAAATAATTATTACTAAATCTTTTTCCAAATATATAGTAATATGAATGATTATGGACTTTGCTATATTACTTCCCGTGTCATATACAATGCGCAATTGAGGGGTTTGCATGATCGTCAAGCAATTGTAAAATTGAAAGTGACAGTCTTGAACATATTTGAACATTTATTACCCTTAAAAAGCTTTTCTAGTTTCCTAAAAAAGAGACGAAAGCCGTGGTGGATCTACCGCTTCACCGCACTTCCGACCCTCTTCGGGGATTTCTATAGATGAGGGTTGAACCTACTGTAGAGGCGACGACAACATAGACGACAGGTGTCCGACAGTCCTGTTCGCATTAATACCAAAACTTTATGAGTCAATATGCAGCGTAGGACAGTGGACGAAAACACCAAACATCTAAATTCGTTTGAGTTCAGCGATATAGTAACTCAGAGATATAGAAAGAAGAACAGAACTTAAAAAAGGTGTCTAATTAATATTTATAAACAAAATTATGCTTATTTGGGGCATACATTTCAAATTTATTGAAAAAAAGTTGTTAATTTTTTAAAATATGTAAATTTATTTCAATAAAACTCCTATGTTCATGGAATCAAGCAAATTATATTAACATGAAATTAAAACAATATCAAATTATTTGTTTTACGATTTTTAAAGCTGTTTAAGGAAAAGATATCCGAGTGAAACAATCCTCGTGAATAATTCATAACCGATCTACAATTCCAAGACCAGAATCTTTGGAATACCATCCGAATAACAAACTTGGAACATCTTGAGGAACAATCTTCCACCGTTGCATATGCAAGCATCATCTTCATCAGATAGTGTCCATCTTCCGATGTTGTTTGGAAACATCTGGAGGAAGAACCCGATCCCTGTCAAGGTGGTCATATTTAACCTCTTATACGGTTTTAAAGTGCCTTAAAAAGGGACATTATCACTCTTCCGAGAAATTTTTCGGGTGCATAAAAAGTGGTCTCCTGCAGAACACCCGGATATGATTGACACCTGCCCCGTCTGAGTGTCAATTTAAATGGCTTCTGGTTGCATCCCTCGACGCCGCATCGCTTCCTCATCTGCAGCTGTCCACTCGTAAATAAATAAGAAATTGAAAGGACAGTGTTCGGAAATCTCTACTCAATTACGATCCTTCAATGCATACACATCGAAAGTATCTTCTCTTCTTCCTCATATAAACTTTATTTATTTTTTGATTGACTTTAGTAGTTTAAGACACTTTGACGGTATATGAATCCGCTAACATACAATAAATGAATTGAAGTATACCATTATAAGGCCTAATTTTCTATTTGCTAAGTTATAATTTGTACGACTTCAAAACATTCTTTTAATTTATTAATAAATATATAATAAAAAGCATTAATAGAAATCATTTTTAATGTGAATACATTTCCATAGACAAGTATCTACTAATAATTCGAGTTCTTAGTTTATCATAACAGCATCTTGAAATGCACTATATCGAATGTACCAATTATTAATATGGAAGAATTTATTGACTATTAAATGACCACGTTCTAGTAGCTTTAAAGTGATTCCATTTTATATGATTATTTATGTTTAGCAGAGATACTTTAAATTTATCTTTAAAGTTAAAGGGTTCGTTGACTTTATTATTGATAAAAAGGATTCGATTTCCTTTTTGCATCTATATATACGCCCTTGTATTCATACTGTCAATCAACATAAAGTTCGTCTGAACGTAAATAAAATTAATAACAAAGCCATTTCAATAAAAATTAAATACGATTCTAGTATATTTCCAACAAAAAGATTCCATTCAAATGAAAATAAATTCTTAGTTAGTGAAACAATTGATAATTCGCGGTAACCGAGTGGATTTTATAAATATCAATCATTTTTATTTTAAATATGAATGAGTGGAAAATTCCAAGGCTTTTATTTCTGATATCGAATGAAGTAGATATATTTTTTTAGATTTAAAATCAGGCAATGATTGCAATTTGAAAAGATATTTAATGAGGAAATAAATATGGGAATAAAGAAATAAACCTGCTGTTACTATTATCGTTACAGTTCATCCTTGACAACTGCGAATAAGGAATCTTAAAGATATATAAGCATTACATTATCTTGTCTTCCAAATTCTGGAAATTACCGAAAAATGACCGAGAAGCAACTTCCGCTTCACCCCTGAAAACCCTTTCCCTTTCTACATAGTTGTCGGACGGGATAAGGACAGCTGTATTTCTGTAGTCGTGCACGTTTCGTCTCTCTCAGGTGACCTTTTACTCTTTCCTCTCACCTTCCATCTTTTAACAAACAGCTGCTTCACTTGTAGAGGTCCCTTGAAAGACTTCACAGATACTTTTTTACGTGTTTATATTTATAGAGTTCATTGCCTGCCTCTTCAATGCTCGTCACCTAATTAACACTAGCGTACGTTAAGTATCTCCTTTAACGCCATCTGCGGATATTCCTTTGATCCATCATTGTACAAAAAGTTACTTAAAACGTGTAATATCTCTATTGAAAAGGTACAAAACGTCTTAATTTACCGTCCGCCTAATTCTATCTGCCATAATGATCGGAATTATAACTTTCTGTGCGAAAGATGATCAAGAAGAATTCGTTTGCATACTGAATAACTTCATAATGAATTGTAAGCAAACCAATTCTTAGAAATATTTATCAAATGTCATAATTTAAGTGGAAAACATGGATTTAACACTCATAACCATTCTTACACAATGAAGATTCATTAAATGGACCCGGAATCGCTTGTAAAAATTTTTCCAGGTTAAATATTCTTTTGGCATCGTTATGAAAAATGCATTGACAAACGATACAATTTTCAACGATGTTGAAGATAAAAAATGTATTGGATGGTTCTAAAAATGAGACTACAAAAACGATTCAAATTTAGAGGCATTTGATTTGGTTCTACAATTAAAGTATTGTTAATTTGTTAAATTGTGTTAAAAGTAGAATAATAGAAGATGGAATGGTCATAAGCATAACCTATGGATTATTAAAAATGAAGTCCATCATGTTAGTACAATATCAGAATTTAATTTATTAAAATTCTCCACATCAAGATAAAAATTAAAAAACAATCAAAATTCAATTTGCTGTAAATCTCTAACGCTAAAAGTATCACACAAATGACTATAATATTTAACCGGCTGAAACATGTGTTTACTTGAATGCAATCACAAGATTGTTTCGTTCAATTTATCTACAAACATATTTAAAATCAACATTAACGACAGAGGAATATATTAAAATGATGTAACTCAATTCAATGAACACGATTTTAAAATAACAATATTCTTAAGATGGTTATTTTTCTGAATTCAGGAAAGGCTTCCAATGAGAGCGAATAAAATGATTAAAATTTCATGATTTTAAAATATCTTACAAATATAAATTCCAAGCTCTATTCAAATAACATGCTTGGTTTCGACCTTTATAGGTCATCAATCTAAAATCCATTATTTTTCATGGAAAACAATCGATTTTGCGCCTCAATAAAAGCTGAATCATGTGATCATAAAAATACATAAAATACAACCATCGAAAGAAGTAAAATAGTAAAATAATTTAAGAAAAAGAAAAGGGTCAAGTGCACAACTAGAGACAAAAAATATATCGGAATATGCGCGGACAATGTTCCGATCCCAAGGCTGTTCTGTAGGTCATGGACTGCAAATCATAGGATTCGGATAGAAGGATCCTATTCCGCCATCGAAGAGGTTTACGCTCGAGTCCGCGGGAAAACCGCCCAAGTACCGGAGGACCTCTGAAAGCAATGGCCCGAATGAAATAGACAAGCTATATGAAAGTCTGACGCAAAACATACAATAGAAAAGACCACATTACCTCTCGTCTTGAAACGTTTCTTTTGCTTCGATGATATCAGCGTTGACCGACTTGGACTGTCACAGAGTTCATCCAGCTTCCGGAAGGAAGACGGGAAGTCTGTGTCTGCGTCTGAGATGAAGATATCATTATCTACTCACTGCCATGACATCTCGCGACAAACTTCGAGGAAAAATTCAAGAGAATCGCTCGGTGAATGAGTTTTTAAATAACAAGTTCGAAACGCGTTAGTTTCAACTATTATTTTCAGGTTAAACTACAAAACTTTTTCACCCACAAATTTTTCTTCAGATAACACGATTGCTCGAAGATAAATAATATTTACAGGATGTGTAACGAAAGTCTAAATTCTATATAATGACTATGCTAATCTCAATTGATCACGTTGTTAAATGTCGATCAAGTTAGTTTATTATCAAAATATGTGCTTAAATGTGTAATACTAAAATCGAAGATGTTCGATTACAATGGGTTAACAGTCCAATACTTAGTAGATTTTGATTTTCAATAATACTTAATTTATTTTGAAAACTGCTCATTCAACTAAACTAAAAACTGGTCACAATAACTTATTAATCAAAAACTGGTCATTATAACTTTTATATTATTGATAAATTAATAATATAAAAGAGAGAAAATACGCAATAAAACTCAATTTCTATTATTATATAACATAAATAACTTATAAAACATTTCAATTAAAATGTTTAAATATATGATGAATAAAGATGCGGGTAATAAATTATATAATAATCCTATAATCATCACCTATTCAAATTACCCAGGATTTTAAAACTTTAATTTGATGTAAATACTGATTTAATTTTCGTGATGTATTTGAAGTTTTGAATAAGAATTCAATGCTTTAATTTCACTTAATGACAAATTATTTCAGATATGAGAAAATATTAAGAACCCAATAAAAATAAAGATTTGAGAAAAAATATGGAACATTCTCCGAGCGAACTTAAGTGACAGCTATCTAAGCAAAGCGCTTTTCCAAGTGTTTGGGAAGGTTAGAGAACTTAAGCTTACCAAAAGGAATTAGCAATGATATTATTAAGGATTGAAATTAAAGATAACATCATACTGAAAATATATAATACAAAGTTTATCTTCAGGAGCGACTGTTGTTCTTACCTCCACATCTGATTGAGGTGAACCTGTGGAGACGATCCCTGGTCGAGAAGGGAAGATGCAAAGTGGAGTTTAAGTAGTCCCGAACTTTCTCCTTTTTCTGTCTCTTGTTCTCTTCCTTCATCCTTTTCATCAGCACCGAATCCGATCGCACTAGATTTAGCCATCGCTTGCTTACGAGACTGACGTAGAATAGGGTGGGTGCATCCAACATTCTGAGATGGAGGGAAATAGAAAAATGTCAAAGTACCCAACTGCAAGGGAAATTCATAATGCGCAAGACAAAATTTGAAATAATTTTCCCAACACCATAAACAATCAACTGACGATTAAGAGTATTTTGGCGCCACGAGTGACAAAAGTCTCATTTCATGTGTTTGAATCAAAATATTATTAATAATATCTGTAATAATGTTTAATTAATATCCTTTTGCATAATATGATATTTTCCTAAGTTTAGCTCAGTATTAATCATAATAGCAGAAGGGCAAGAACGGATCATCTATCATAATTCAGATACCATTGCTTCTATTTCTACCTCTGTAAGAGGTGAAGATAGATCCAAGGTAAAGACTTCAAAAAGAAGTCAAAGACAAACATTTAGCCTCATGAAAAAAACTATTCACACATTTAACATTTAAAAATTAATGAAAATCATGGTTATTAAGGTATATTTAACTTTTTTAATTGTAATCCACCTAGTAGTTCTGTGTGGACTTCGTTTCTCTACCATCAAAATTAAATTAGGACAATTGGATATACTATTCAATAGAAAAGACCACTGTATTTGCTTTCTTTTATGAGTGAATGTGGTAATTGAGATGACTTATCAAGGAAAAAAGAACTTATTAAAACTTAAAGAAAAGTTAATTCCAACGTGAGTAGCATTTGTAACTTACTAACTCAAAAGAGAAAAAACTATTAAATTCATGTTCAGCATCATTGTTTGCAAAGAAATAGAAATATTCTGAAATACAACTCTATTGGCAAGATTAGAATCTTTAATTATTTGAGTTTTAAAATCAATCTGATGTATAGTGATTCAGAGACATATTTGCAGAAGACTTTAAAAGTATGTTGCAATTGAAATTAACAGAATTTTCCCATGAAATGAAAACAATTTGATAGATGCTTCATAATAAAAATATTGATTAATTATATTTGAATGTTAAACCAATGTTCATTTTCAAATCAAAGGTTTCACACTAGCATACATACAACATTAGTTAAATGGCTCGAACAAAGATAGACACTTCCAACGCCATTCCATTATTATCTTACACAGCTTTTTTAAGGATAACTAGAAGGAAACAAAATATTAGCAAGACGCCTTACCTTAGTATGTGAAGACTCAATTCCAGAGGTAGATCACTCAGGAGGTCTGCTATGGGCGTATCGTCTTCACCATCTCCCGAGATGCATAAAAGACGTTTGAGGCGCAATTTCATATTTTGGTTGAACTGGGTAAAAAGGTGTCACTTTCGAAGACTAATTTCCCAAAGGAAACTGACGCCTGTTATTTGGGATCTGTCACAGTAGTCGCGAACGGAGGACCCACTGCTCGAAAGGTAAAACCAGTAGGAGCACTTTATCTTATGGATTACGGAGAGAGAAATGCGTGGCCCTTGACCGTGTCTTGTGAGACCAATGTTAGCAGAGGCAATAGAAACGTCTTATCTCCCGAATATTATGCTTTCCTTCTCGTCTGCTAGAAATTTGGTGAGTCATTAACCTAATACTTCGATGGGTAAACATTCCATGTCGATTCCATAGAACTTGGCATCTATTCGAGAGCTCTGTTGTGAAGTTGGTTGCATTTTACCTGCAATGATACACAGAATATAGTTGGAAATATGCATTCTTCAAATTGGAAATAAAGGATGTTTTTACTGCTTATTCTACAACCAAAAAGATGATTATTATATAATGATAGTTATATCTTAATCGTAATAGAAAACTTTTAGCCACAAAGAGGGAAAGATATTTAAAACTGAATGCGAAAGACTTTTAACTAAACTACTTTTGTACTTAACATTACAGAGTTTAAATTCAGTGGGTTAGAAAGAAACAATAAATAACTTACTTTTCAATTTCCAATTTCCAGCAAATAAATAACAATGCAGCTTCCTATTGAAAGTCTTTGACTGCATTTCTCCAGAGCATTCATTGAGATTACTAAATACATCTATCCTCTTCTTGATCATATGAAACTGTTAGGAATAGTAAATTCGTAAATGGAGAATAGATTCGTAAAATCATTACATTTAGTTCATGGACATTACTTAATTCACAAAATAGAAGATATTGCTCTAAACACGAATTATTTTTACTATGTGAAAATAGAACAAATAAAAATCGATATCCGCTTCAAGCTATACGATTATTAATTTCGGATAATAAAGCAACTGATGTTTCAAATAAATATATAGGATAACATATAAGGAAATTAACACATAAGGAAATATTTACGTCTATTATAAGACAGTATTCAAATCGCTACTTCATAGATGGTTAAAAATTATGAACGAATATGAAAGTTAATTATGCTCCTTTAAATATTCTTCGAGTAACTCTCAAAACCAATTTACGACCCCCCGCATGTTCCTTCATTACTACTTGATAAAATAATTCCTACAATAAAATGTGATGTGGTAATTTTACGATAGATTAATTTTCTATTATGAAACACAAAACTGCTCGTAACATACCTAAATATATTCCAGCATGTTGATTAAAAACAGAATGACAAACATACTCCTCATTAGTACAGAAGGTATTTGTTCTTCTAGTCTCAGAAACTAATAGAATGCAATAGAATTATATATACGAAACTTACGAAAAGGTATATCAAAGTATAATAAACTATTTTCCAGTAAAGGAATACGAAAACACCTCCTTGCTTTATAATTACAGTTTATTACTAAACAAGGTGAGGTCGTTGAAAAATAGTTCTTAACACTTCAATCGATGCAGAAAATGTAAGACAGGAGGAATGGGTAGATATAGAAATGATTGATGCACCGATAACAATTAGTAACTTGAGATAAAATTTTTGAATGTATTGGAGGACATATGTACTTACCTCAAACCGTTACTGCATATTCATTGGGTCACTCTTTCTTGACTTCCACCAAGTAATAATCGTCTGGTCTACACTTATTCGAAGTAGAAATATAAAGAGCTATCCAAAGATGAGGAAGGGCCACAGTAAGAGGATGATATTTACTAAACACTGTTGCAGTTCTCAATGAACCGGATTCGGAGGGTGATCAAGTAAACACACCCCCTTTCATGTCTTTTAGGGTAGCTACAAAAGTGAAAGGCAGTTTGGTTTAATTAGAAAAAAACAATAATAACTTTCACTTAACGGTCTCAACATTTTATAAAATTAAAATGGAAACTAATCTAAAATGTTTATAAATTTTAACAAATTAACTAATTTAATAAAAATCTTTGAATGAACATTCCACAGAATTTAGGTTTAATGCAATAAAAATAGTTTAACATAATTAAAATAGTTTAATATAATCAAAATAGTTTAATATAATTAAAATAAGAATATACTTTATAAAAACTTTTTAATCAATTCAAAATTTGGTAATAATTCTAAGAATAAACAGAATCAAGTTATCATCAATTATTTAATCAATTACTTATGTGATCTAATAACAAATCTACATATTGAACAATCAATGGGCCATTAAGGGTATAATCAATCTAACTTCTTGATGCCGATAAAATGTTAAGAATGTGAAATTCAATATGTATGATGTGAATGAATACTTTCCAAGAAAACTGAAAAAGGATGATTCACATGTGATGTTAGCCAAAACGGGAAAGAAGGATCTTTCAATAAAGAACACTGACCCTAAAATCTATACCTTTCATTACAGGAAAAGGAGAACGATTTTCATTCATTCAATGTGAAGGATCAAATTTATAAATTCATGCTTACCTTCCAACGGAGAATACAAGATTCAATATGATAGAAATGCCTGGTCAGAAGTGTGATTATATTGTTTGATTTTCTTCATTTCAGGAGCCTTTTCTTTCTCTTACTTGCACCCACAGTCATTTATTAGAAAAACAAAACCACTGAAAAATCTAAGTTTCGCCATAAGAATAAAATCATTCCAAAAATGATAGTTTTATAATTATTTTGTCAATTATTCAAAGTATATATTTAAAGAAATTTCACTTATTGCTACAAGCACCTAACATAAGACCATCTTTTCGGTAAATGTCAAATAAGCAATTCATTTGTTAAGTATTCACAAAGGAACATCGTTCCAAAACCGCCATCTAAATGTAATATTAATTTTGAGCTTATGAGGTACTCATATATATGTCGAAAATAAAATATAAAAATTAAAGGGTTTGTATTTTGATCATATATACGGATTTTTATATAAAAAAGTACGTTTAAAGGAGGAGTTAAAAGTGATTTCATTAGAAATTGTAACGAATAATATTTCTATATCCTTTTCATGCTTAGAAATTTATATATCTTATCTTAATTTAATACAGCAATTTGTTGACAGAACGTATTGTTACCAATTAGAAGAGAAATGAGGGATTCTTCTTTTTTAGAAAATATAATAACCTGAGTGAACAAATATACAGTTAAATATAGATCTATCTGATAGTAATATAGTCAAAATAAAAAGCATTCAAAGAAGTTAACTGAGGATGCATCATAATATTCGGAGGAAGACGACCGATTGAATTAAATCAACAATTTCTTAAACGTACTTTTTATCGAAATCATCTGGTTCAATTACAAAATATTTTGTTTATTTAAACATACAATCTGTTCCTCACAAGATTGTAAACAAGGGAAAGTAATGGTTAGTTCTTCGTAACAGTTTGTTAGTTCTGCATGATCCCAAGGATATAATAGGTATCATTAAGTAACTTTGTATTACTAAATGACATTAAGGGAAGTGAACCATCATTTATCTTTGCTGCTCCATTTTTACAACTTCTTTCCTTTAGCAAGTAACTACTCAATAAATTGTAAAAAAGTGTATCTATTACTTTTGTTCACATTTGTAATTCACGTAATAAAAATACTCCCCCTCATTTCCCTTAATTTTATCAATCTAATCAAACATCTGATACTAAGCATCTAGGTTAAAAAAAAATTATCACTGTCACTCATTATACCGTAGATGTATTTTCTGCTCATTATGTGTCGATATCTTATTAATATTGAACAAAATATAATGGTCTGTTACAGTTGTTAAAAAAGGAAAAGAAAAATTGTAAATACACAAACCCAAGTACTGCGTTGATAAAATTATAGAAGCAATTTGAACAAGCATGATTCTTAACCATGAAAATGATCGGAATAGAAAAGGGAAACTTCGTAGAATCGTAGTGAAATCTTAACCAGTAGCAATCTAATATAGATGCGTCTAATTGTGGAAGATGAGGAACTAAATAAAACGGTCGATTTACAGCTGAACATAAGTCCAATCAACCATTTGTTGGATGTAAGATACTAAATATAGATAAGTAATGAGACGCAAATTCTAGATTGCAGTATTATTCATAAAAGCGAATCGCAAATCGAAATGGAAACGGGAGGAACGGGAGAGGTAAGAGCACAAGAGCAGGTAAATAAGAATTCGTTTTTGATTTTAAATTTTTATTCCCACTGTGAGCTAAGTATACAAAATACGTTGTCATGTATAATGCAAAACATAATGTATAATAAATCGACCATAACTCATAAACCACAGCAGAGAACCACTTCAGTGCACGGCGGCGAAGCTGTACAAGAATAGCTCTTCGGATACAGTACTCGGTCTGTACCTAAAATAAGTAATGAATTTGAATAAAACATTGTATTGAATAAAATGAGTAATTGTAATATCAGTATTTAGCTAAACATTGAAGCAAATCTAGTACAAATTCTCTTCTTGCTTCTTACCTCAAAGTCTTTTCAGGAGAACATATAAAATCCATTAATCTCTTGTTACACCCTCAACAACCGTCTCCTTCCCCAGTTCTGCAATTTCGACTTCTTAGAAACAGGTGCAGGACACACTGATGACGGTTCCGGGATTATAGTTATACCTGCTGCAAAATGAAATAAAATTTCAGTAATTAAGGATTTATTGTTTAATAGTATAAAAGTAATTCAAAGTTTAGATTCAAAGTATATTGATAAATGGAGAGTTCTGAAATAGATAGTAATTCTTCGATATAAGATATTATAATTGTTTCATACCTGACTTTTCCTTGTAAGCTTTCCAGGAGCTATCACGATGAGATACAACTACAGGCAAGCGCTCTTTCTGAGGAGCTGGCTCTATTCCTATAAGAAAATATCATAAAATTTAAGTAAACCCGTCAACATATGCTCTTTCTAAAAAATTTTGACTACAGTGATACCATAATTTGATTCAAGATTGTAAGACAAAACTGAATTATGAAGTCACTTTACATGTATATGTGCAGATGCCTTACCTGTAGCATTAGTTGGCATCACAACCTTGAACCGCTCATTCCTCGCCTCAAAAGGTTTCACAGTTGCACTTCCACGAAGAATTCTGCAGTTGAACTTGAGGGCCTTTGTCCTCATCTTCTTCTGCTTCTTCAGCTGTCCAAGAACACGTTCCCTAAGAACTCGATCAGACCGTACCAAAGCAAGCCATCTTCTGCTCACCAAAGCGGCAGATAAGAGAGATGCAGGGTCGAGGTTCCTGTAAGATTAAGTGTTCTTAATAAAACATCCCCGTGGAATGATACTTCCTTCATGTATAAGGCAAAACATACAGCAAACCAAATTATATATTTATAATATTCAATCAACCACTTACCTTAAAATCATGGTAGAAACTTCTGCGGGAAGTTTACCAACGATGTCAAGCAGATAATCATCGCAAGGTCCTCCAAGAAAGCAGAGAATAGACAAGAAGCTCTCCATGGCTAAAGAGTTGCAGCAAAGCTATAGTAGAGGATGTCTCGAACACTAAGTCGCACCACAAAAAAGTAAGCAAATGATGCCTAAATGAAAGGGTAAGCCTATTTATACCACTCCACAACCGTTAGGGTTTATAGAATTACCCCTTCCAACTGCCCCTTAAAGTGAAAGGCGGGGCAATTTGATTGGCCGGAAATATTCGCAACTTTCACTTCTATACTTGAAACGGTAAGTTAGAAAAGTTGTCTTTTCCAAGTGATGTTAAACAATTATACAAATTTTTTATTTATATTACTGAATGAATAAATAAATATTTCAAAACGAATAATCCTATATTAAATATTTACAGCAATATTCAATCTTAGAATATTTCAATGTCATTGACTTAAATCTACCCGACAAACCGAATCTAGAGGTTAACATTCGATGATATACAACTATAATAACGTTAAATTTTATATAATATAAGTTAAGGATGATTAATTTAAGAAGATTAATAATCAATTAATTCACTCAATTGTATATATCACACTTTCATGTCAGACCGTATCAACGCGAGCCACCTTCTGCTCACCAATTACACAATATAAAAGTTAATTTGCAATTAAAATGGAATTCAGAACACCACATACCTTGAAGCCGTTCCTCTCAAAGCAATCCTTTCATTCCATACGAATCCTTGAATAACACACGCAATAATGTTGTCACGAGGACACTTGTGATGGTCACAACTCGCTCAGTTGATAATTCACGTAAAGAATTATAACTATTGATACAGAAATTACCCGGAAGTTGAGGCACAATCAAACATAATCACACACAACAAACTCACATGCACAACACACGAGTCACTCTCAACACCAACACCTTATTCCACGAATGTCACAATGTAAACTAGCGCTTTTCACTTTGCTGAGGTGAAAGGATATTTTGTGGATCAGCGCCGCCATGCAGTTCAAAAAGTAAACAACCTTCGAATTGACCATGTATAACTGATTAAATACGCAAATAAATATGTATATACAATATGTAAAAATATTTTTACTTAATTTACTTTAATATTTGGTAAAAAATTTGCTTCAGTAGCACACTAGTGATTCTAACCTTTACCGTAATAAAAATTCGATTGCGGCTGAATATCCGTACAATTAAATTAACTTTCAAGTATATTTGCATACATAGAAAAATATTTTTCTGAAATAGTTTTATTGTTTAATGCGGAAATTTTTAAATTAAAAACGTTCTTAAAAATAATATTTCCAATAGTCTTGATTGATTCTCCAGATAATCAGAAGAATCTTTAAGCTGCTCTTAGAGAAGGCTCTTTCGGATCATATCACATAAAAATGTAATATTTAAAACATTTTTATCATCAGTATTGTGAAAATTTGCTAAGTAAAGGTATATAGTTTTATATTCTTAAAATACTGCGGTTGACATGTAAACCAGGACCAATATCAAGGAAATTCATCGGTTGAATTACATGAGCTACGAAATACATTCTTCCAATACTTTTATTTCTTCTCATACAGCGCAAAATCGATGGATTTTCTCAAAGTGCTGATATCGGAAATATTAAATTTACCTATTTCTGAATGGGAGTATAACTATTTACAATTTTTTATGAGATTAGTATCGGATAACATACCATTTACCCTCACAGTTTCTTGCTCATTCACTCTCATTTCACCACTTGGCATAATGCATCATCAGTAATGATTATTCAGTATAATTTGTTTAATTATTTCTCTGAAAAAACTGCAACTTATATTTCAAATGTATACCATAAAAGGAATTCTTGGATCATGGAGCTTACTAATTTAAAGCTAATCCAGTTTATATGTACTCTTTAGGAGTTGAGATTACAACAATCACTATGATAATTCTTCTGGAAAATATGATGGTCTTTTTAAAGAATTTAGATAACCCTGAGGTATGATATATTCAAAAAAACTCAATTATTTCAATATAATTTCAGCTGGGTAACCCAAGAGATGTATAACAGTATTTTAGAGTAAAAGAAAAACTCAAAACCTATAATAGCATAATTTATTCCCTTGAAAAGTATACTGCATACATTATAATAAGCATACATGAATGACACATGTTTTAGCTTATTATTAAAAATAGTTAACATAGGAAAACTTTGAGAAAAAGTTAGAGGTCAGACTAAAGATATTATTTTAAAAGTAAGAAAGTATAAAACTTTCTATTGAAGTAAAACAAGCTGATATACTTTTAGATGTATCGAGCAAAATGCATCTGTTAAGTGACACATATGAAAATATTCAACTGGTTTACTGTTAATATTGGGTAACTTTATCTCGCAACTTATTCTCATAAAAATTAAGAATGAATTGAAGGAAATTCTGAGAAGTGTCACCGGAATTTAATACTTAATATATTCAATAATATATCTACAATGAATTTCCAAGCCATTATTTTTCCCGTTGACATTATATGTAGGCTGTTGAAGTTCTCATGAACAAGTAAGTGATACATTTTTATCTTTAATAGTAAAGTCAAACGGAAAACAGAAAAATTGTATTTTGAATCCTTAACCGTTATCGCTTTACTGCTAGTGATAAATCGAAGACCAAAGAAATTTCAACGTACATTTATAAACGTAATACTTTAACACACACTTTCCATGTGTAAGAAGTTGCAATTTTTATGTAATGACTAACTATAGCTATTTGATTTAGAATGATATAAATCTAAAGTTATGTTAATATTAATTTAAACATCTACTACGTTTATTTTAATATTGAAAAGTCAATTTAAAGGAGATTAATATATGGAAATATACATATACATACCTTCTGAGAAAGTTTCCTTGGTTTTAAAATTCGCATACGATTCTCTAGTTAGGAGATGGACGTTTTCAGTTAACTATCACAAAGGAAAACTGATTGTATACACTCATAAGGATAAAGAATCCTTCAAAAGATTTTTTGACTAGGAGTTATCAGATGAATTTTGGCAAAAACACTTTCAAAGAAACCAAATATTTCACCTCATTTTTTCATCCGTTCGAGGTAGATAATACTTTTAACGTAAAGAGGCACTTTAATTCTACTGAAAGTAAGAATTATATCACCAAGAAATAGTAATATGAAATATAGATAATCACCATTTCTTCAGATTGAAGATTACAAATGTTCTATCATTGCGCTTTTGTTATGTAGATATGTTGTCTATGATGGTAAAGATGAAGTTAAAAAAGATCATAACTCAATAGATCGTGTAAGATAATATGATATTTAAATAAAATACCTGGTCTGACTAAAGGAAATAGCGAATGATTATTCCTTGTGCTCAAAAGTAGGTGTCCTAGGAGAGTATTTATTTTGCGTGTATTGGAACCGATAACTTTGATTTTAATCGCCTCCTTGAAATCCCTTAATCAATGATTACACATCAATTAAGAAATTTTACGAACTTCTTTCAGAATTTCAATTATGTTAATATATAATTCTCTGAATTAAAAATATTATTTGAAAATTAAACCCAACTTATCTTATTAACATCCTTTAGTACTTCGTCTATCAAATTATATGGTTAATAAAGTTCATGATTGTTTGTTAAATAATCAAGATTTTATTGTTACAAGTATACAATATTCATTTTCATTATCATGGCATAGATAGGACAATATAAAGATTACAAGGTAAGGACGATGACTGTCTTTCCACGATACAGAAAATCACATGATAGAGGACGGCGTCTGAGCTGGATCTTTTTTCCACAGAAATCGAGAATTGGACAGCTGTACATCTAAAAAGCAAAATTTCATTATAAGGAGTATGTATGAAAAAATATGGAAAAAATCGGGCGAATGATTCATTAATCTTCAGAAAGTTCCCCATGGAGACATTTGTCCCAACTCTAAGCGAACGCGCTCAATCGTACATATCTTACTTCCTTAGCAGAATTTCTTGTACATTGGATAGGGAAACTGATAAAGAATAAACTGTAAATAGGAAAAGTGAGCAAATTTTTATGATGCAAGGAAATCCATGTCAGCAATCTCCTTTGATTTCTCAGATAATGCACATATGCATTTGCATATTATATGCAATGCATATTAAGAATAAAGTCAGAGATTTTCAAAAAATCAAGTTTAACTAATTGTAAGATAATTGAAAAACAAAAATATAATATAGTGAAAGGTACATTTCATGAATGTTCAAATATGAATAGAATTACAGTATCTTTTATCTTTTATTATCACCTACACATTCATAGAATCATATTGTCTATGATTAAACTTGTAACAAATTATATGATATCATTAGTTAATTCAAGAATTGTTAAGAAACACATCAAACTTACCATCTGGTATCTCAGTAAACCCAACCTATAAAAGCTTATTTAGTACAAAATCATTCTTCAGTAGTTAGTAGTAGGATACAGCAGTTAAACAGGAAAACATTGGATTAATGGATTGGAGACTGCCTCACCTCCGCTTTCTAGTGAAAGGTGGTTCCAAAAATTAACGGACTGGCGAATGCTTATATCCACTTACACTCAACGGTCCTATATTATTAGAATTACAAATATACTTTATAAAATTCTGCTCTAACTTTATAATTATTGTAAATAAAGTATAGAGAAGTTACTACTTATTGGAATGGTTTAAGCAGCGTTGAATGTTCTATAGTTATTTTATAATTTAACGGTAAAATAATTTAATTGATCAAACTTTAGAGATTTCTGACTCTCCAAACAAAAAAAATAGTAAAATTAGGAGCATCTAAGAATAATAAAAAACCTTTAATCGCGAGCATATTTCACACTTTATTACAGAGAGGAATATGCTAAGATATTTCTTACTACCCACAGATTTCATTGTGTCTCACTTGAGTCTTTACTATTCAATAAAAATATCATATGTATTGAGTTAGCTTTCAAGTATGGGAACTTACATTTTTAATTATTTTATTTCTATCAATAACCGAAGATAAATAAAAGTTGGAACTACTTAGAAGTATTTTTCCAATTTATTGAATGCATTTTAGGGAATTTAGGTAGATTTTGTATGCTGTCATTTCTCAATATCAGAGAAATTTGAATGGCATAAAAATGAAAGGACATCTAAAGAAAGATTAAAACATTCATTGGTATTTTTTATTTCAAATAGAATTTGATTTTGAGACACTAACTATCAATGAAATATCAAACTTTTAAACATGGAAAGACTATGTGAATTCATCTCACCTGAATGAAAATTATCCAACCATTATGCAGGCCGCTCCATTATCAAATGAATCCGTTTCAAGAACTGGAAATAGCACTTAGAGAGTACTGGAATTCCTTTCGAAGTATCACCATCACCTGAACGCACACGAAACCGTTTGTTTAACCACATTACTTCAAAATTTTTAGAACGGAGAAATCGTAATTCACAAAACTCCTTGCAGTATCGAAGTAGTATAACAATTTATACGTATACAATAATGATCTGTACACTATTAGTCACCAATATCCGGTAAAGTAACGAAACACAATGCACTACCAACTTCATTGACTTCCAGCACTTCATTAAATGTTTCACTCTTCAATTATCAGCCGCTAGTGAAAGATGTTTTCAAACCATAGCTCCCCCAACCGTCAACGGCTCAATTACAATTTCTGCGTCGACAAGCATTTATTCCGTCTGATAAATACTTACCGTGGATTTTTAAAAATTCCATACTTATATTGGCTCAAATTAGTAGTTACAACTGGTCAAGCAATTCTTATTGAAGCAATAAATTCTTCATAAAAATCACTGAATTGAAAATTTTAGCGGTGATAGTTAAAAGCTTATTCTAGCTGAACTGAAGGAATATATTCCTTTAGTTTCCGAAAAATATCTCCTTTGTTTAGTTTGCTCTCCACGTGAATAACATTTATATGAATAAACGCATTTTTTCTTATGTATATTTCTTCATTTAGATACTTCAATGGTGTCTCGAGACTTCCGCTACAAATGTCAACCTTTAACGAGGAAAACAAAAACTAGAATTTAAAGTTGGTTTGAATGAACAATATTAAAAATGAGTAAGCAACTACGGTTTAACTACAGAGCAAGGAAAACCTTAATCTAAATAATTATTTTTATTCCCATGTACTGCTAAACTGAATATGTTAATTAATTTTATTTAACTGAATATTGTTAAGCCTTCTTAAGGTTTAATCTTTTGATCATAATTTGTTCTGGGCTAATTATTACAAACACTCATAAGGAATAACAACGAATGATCCCAACTGAAAATGGTTTTAAGAATACTTTCATGCATAACCACAACTGAATATGCTTCTTTAATAATTAAATGTAATGAAATGTAGCTTACTTCTCAGAGGAGATATTCCCACAGAAGTTGTGTTTGCATGCATTGTAAGACATTGAATTCTGAAGTTATACGGATGTATTAAAGCACTTATTATTGTATTAGCCCTAATTAATTAGGTTGGAACATTATTCACACAAAATTACCTTGCTTAATCTGCGAGAAGAAACGGATTTGCACAGTTTTTATCTTGTCAATATCTGGTTAGGAAGCTACTTCACCATGATAGACTCCACTGTCCACATTATTTTCTTAATATGTAATGTAGAATCATTCTCAATGTATCAGAAATTTAATCACTATCCAAAGAGCAGCTTGAAAGAACGATTAATTTTATAAATGAAATATAATATCACTGATTGAACTTTAAGTAATGTTCATTATTTCTATCAGGGTTGTGCATTTCTGCTTTCCCTTAAGTCCACCTCGGTGAAGAAGGAAATGCAGATTTACTGGGATTTTTGAACTGTTTCATATTATTAAAAACAAATTCCTAACCCTAACCTTATTCCTATATAATTCCTACTTTACCTCAATAATGCTATCCTTAAGTACTACACTTCTTGAATGCTCATTTCCAGGTAACCTTTAGCTGTAAACCCAATCATTCTTAGTTGCCCGAAATAGTCCACTTTAATGAGTGATTGCTTCACCTTTACGTTGTTATGAACTTTTTGAGGAAATACATACATATACATGTATGCCACATTACATTTTTTACACCGATTCTATCTCATCACCCAATCTGATACACATACCTTAGTAATAGTAAATTTTTTGCAAAAAGTATTCAATCCACACAAGTTCTCTAAGGGAATTCATTTATTTGCATCTCGATATTGTCTTGTTTATTTCATTATGTGCATAGCAATTTTTTACTTATATTTGATTCTAAAATATCATTATGTTGATATTTTTTCACTACGATCATTATTATAAAGCAATAACTAGGGAGTATGACCTCATGAAATAATGTTTATTATCCTATTCTTCTGAACCAAAAAAATGGCGAGAGAGGTAAGATGGAGGCGGAACGACAGAAATGTAAATAGGCAACGTGGGAGAAATAGGATATTTTTAGGTTAATAGATAGAAAATAAATAAGTTTTAACATTTTATTCCCAATGCAAGCTAAGTACAATTTATACGTTGTCACTCGTTACAATTATTTCACTTTAATAATTCAAAACCAAAGTAAATGTAGACCACTTCAGTGCACGGCGGCAAAGCGACAGCATAGAAGCCTTCCTGGCTCCAGAATAAGTATCAACACCTAAAAGAAAGAGATTACATTTTATTGTATTCGCCACAATGTTATAGAATACGTATCATGTAGACTAATATGAACTTACTGTCACGCATCAAGATCCAAAGCACAAGGAAAGTGTCTTTGCCTCACACTCTAAGAAGACGTTTCTGACTCCAACTCAGCTTCTTCTTCTTAGACGCATTTACATTCGTATAAGTTTCACAAATTGCAGAACCTTTGAAACAACAATATGAATGAATTAGAGGATAAATGAAAATTAATGTGCTAATGGTAATTCATCAACAAATAATATTGAGTTTGTAAATGAACTGTTGAACAATAACCTACCTGCATTTCCAGTGTTCAATCCATTTCTAGATTTAACTTTACTATGATGAATGACAAACGGAGCAGAATCATTCATAGGCACAGAAGGAAGATTATCTGAAATAATAAAGATAAAACTTTGACTATGACTAATTTGTTTGAATGTATATTATATCAAATTCAACACGGGCAAAACATGATTACAGTCTTAACGCTATAAATTCATGTCCTTCATGGTATGAATTATGTAAACGATTATAGAGTGTGAGGGAATTTTTTTACAGATGAAATTCAAAAATTACTCACCCCCAGATATTTTGGGCATCTCCACTTTGAAGCGTTCATTCCTGTCCTCGAATGGCTTCGCAGTTGCTCCACCGCGAAGGATACGGCAGTTGAACTTGAGGGCCCTGGATCGCATCTTCTTTTGCTTCTTCAATTGGCACAAAACACCCTGCCTCAACACACGATCGGATTTCACCAGATTAAACCATCTCTTGCTCACCAATGCAGCGGATAGGAGAGAAGCCGGGTCGAGATTTCTGTAATGGAAGGGAAGGCATTAGTACATTCTACGGTTAACTATACAGCATTAATAATGAAATGCTCGATATTATAATATATGTTTGTACATTAGGATTAGCCATGAATTGAATACAATTTTATAAATTAAATGCATTCCTAACCTCAAAACCTTAGTAGCTATCTCAGGAGGGAGTTTTCCAATGACGTCCACAAGATAGTCGTCGCATGGTGCACGCATACAGCACAGAAAAGCAAAAAAACTCTCCATGATAGAAACAAGTAAAACACAGGGTCTATGTTGGTCTCAAGGAGAACAGATAGGTAATGATTCAATTGATGCATAAGCACTTCCTTTTATACCTCACTCTTCAGTTAGGGTAATACCCCTTACTCCCCTCCAGATCACCCTGATTCGAAAGGTAATATGGAAGAAGGTAATTGGTTTGATCGAAAACTACTTTCACTTAACGGCTGAGACCTGTGATTGGATTTTGTTAAATTCATATATAATTGTGAATATATTCATAATTTTATATGCTAAACCTTCTGAATAAATTTTAAATTGTTTTCCTTGTAAAGTAAAAAGTTGAAAAATTCAATTTTATGATTATTAGTGTTGCATTACCAATCTAGTTTATTTAAATATAACATATTTGGCAATTACAAAAGGAAACAATTCGGCAAATCACAAATAAAGATTTTTTTAATAAGGGAAGGCTTAGATATAATGAAATCTTAGAAAATGAGAGAGCTCAAAATAAAAGTTTTACAGCTGAATACATGCACAATACGCCAGCTGAATTTAAAGCTTGGCATCGGAGTATTAATTTAAGGAAAATATCAAGTATGTTTATGAAAAGCTGGAATAATTACCTTGAATGTGACATTAAACTGCTAAGGCATGGCTGGTGTAATTCTCTGGGTGATTTTTTCACACATGGAACTATACCAAAATTTTTTCAATGCTCGCCTTGATAAATAATATAGAATATAATAAAGTACTGTTAAGTAGTACAAAGGACAAAATAAACAATCATATCCAGCACCTGATTAAATACACAAAAAATAACGTTCCGGTAGTCACTGAACGTGAGTCTCAAACTTAAGCGGTGTGTACTTCACGAATATTATTCCAAATTGACTTTCGCTGTTCACTTTTATTTCAATAGCATAATTTTATCGTTGCTCAATTAAGTGCACCTCCGCTATCTAAGGTACTTTTACTCTTATTTCGAAATAAACAATAGATCAAAAGCAAAATGTTCCTTTCCACATCCTGGAATTGAGTATATATTTATGGCTGCATATAATCGTTTCAATTACATTTTATGAGTCTTTTGTTCTAAGACTAAGTTTAAAGCAATAGAGTTTAATGTTATCGTAAAATGTGATAAGTAATCGACAAAAGATTTACTGTAAACCGTTCTCATATCTTTAGTGTTCGAAAACCTTGCTGTAAGTACTTGTTTATAATGTATTTAATGTCATTTAGTGACGATATCAGTCAATTAGAACATTTATAGTGATGATAAAGAATGCATTTCCGGTGTTAATTGACATGCTTCGCAGACAAGTAGTAGTAAAATTTTTTATGTATTATATTTCGCTTGCAAATACATAATTATATTGAAACGATTAGCTGCTACCAAAATAGATTCATTTATAAATTTCTGCGTAAACATCAGATTCTTTCACTTTCTATTCCATTGTCAGATTCTTTGACAACTAACTTTTCCTATCTGCTGAATCTGATCGTAATATCTTCAATCATATATACAATCTTCAATACCAGTCATCAGTTGAGGCGAGTGATACCTATTTCAACAAAAGGGCGTATAATAATTCTTAGTAATAGTTCACAAATTTTCAATTCAATATACAATTATATGTAAGTGAAAAATATGGTGATTAAACTTAATCTTCATCCAATTCCAAAAAGACTTACAGTAAGTTGAGATTATTGATGACATCCACCGGTTTGCAGATGTTTCTCTATTTATTATTTAAATAATACTAATGAGGAACAATGACATAGATAATTGTAATACTAAACTTTTAAAATAGTGAGCTTTTCATAAATTGATTTGAATAATTTAATTTTCCTAAGTGGCTAATTCTAGATTACCATAGTGAGTGACAATATGGTCCGAAAAAAGAGGTTATTTGAAAATAATAAAAAAGATGGAAAACCTCGGTAAAGAAAAGAATATATGAAAGATATGGGTACAGGAAAATGTGACGATTGGGTTAAATGATGAAGGATTAATGAAGTTTTTATATTTTATTCCCAATGTAAGCTAAGTACAAATTATACGTTGTCATATGTTACAGTCAAAAAATTTATATACAAAAATTTAAACACTTAAATTGAATTTAAATATGATGGCTGGAAACCAAAGTAGACTCCAGGATAACCACTTCAGTGCACGGCGGCTAAGCGGCGGCACAAACTCGTGAGTGACTTAACTAAATTAGTATCGACACCTGTAAAAAGAGACTATATTAAACATTGTATTCCACATATTGTTAGTATGAAATTACGAAAGATTTAGACTGAATTCACTTACTGTAACTCTTGTTCGAGGCTCGAATTCTTTATGGAAAATCTGTTTCTCACACTCTAAGGAGGCGCTTCTGGGTCCAACTCAGCTTCCTTTTCTTTGTTATATTTGAAGGGATCTTAGTTTCACAGGTTGTGGCATCTATGATTAACATGGAATGATTTTAAGTAGGAGGTTAAAGATATGCATGTAATAATGGTAATCAATGGAGATTATGACTTACATATAACAATAAAAATTTTCGACAAATAACCTACCTGATTTTTCGTTCTTCAATCCATTCCTAGGATCAATATTATTATGGCGAGATATTGAAGGAAACCTTTCTCTCTTAGGCACTGGAGGGAGGTTCTCTGAAATAAAATAAGTTATGATTATTTTTAAAAGCATTAGCTTAAAAATAAATGCTGTTCATAATTAAGAGCATTAATCTAATAAGAAACCAGACAAGAGAACTCTCTGCTAGATAATAGATTTAAGAAAAATGGAGTGAAATTTAAAACACTTACCTCCTAAGATTTTGGGCATCTCCACTTTGAAGCGTTCATTCCTGTCCTCGAATGGCTTCGCAGTTGCTCCACCGCGAAGGATACGGCAGTTGAACTTGAGGGCCCTGGATCGCATCTTCTTTTGCTTCTTCAATTGGCACAAAACACCCTGCCTCAACACACGATCGGATTTCACCAGATTAAACCATCTCTTGCTCACCAATGCAGCGGATAGGAGAGAAGCCGGGTCGAGATTTCTGAAATGGAATAAAAGACATTAATATTGTATATTATATCACATTAGTAAAAAATAATGAGATATTTGAACATATTTGAATAAGGGTGCTTTGAGATAAAAAAATCATTATTCATGTTTGAAATGAAATCAATTCCTTACCTCAAAACCTTAGTAGCTATCTCAGGAGGGAGTTTTCCAATGATGTCCACTAAATAGTCATCGCATGGTGCACCCATACAGCACAGAAAAGCAAAGAAACTCTCCATGACAGAAATTAGTAGAACACAGTGTCTAACTTAGTCTTTAGGATATTAGAAGGACAATGATCTAAGAGTGGCAGAGACAATTCCTTTTATACCCCTCCCTTCAGTTAGGGTAATACCCCTTACTCCCCTCCAGATCACCCTGATTCGAAAGGTAATATGGAAGAAGGTAATTGGTTTGATCGAAAACTACTTTCACTTAACGGCTGAGATCAGTGATTGAATTTTCTTAATTCCACATTTAAGTAAAAAAAATTATAATATGATAAATGTCTAGTGTTTTTATTGTCATCAAAATACAAGAAATATTTTACGTTAGATGTGAAAAGTTAAAGGTCCTCCGTAATTATTATAAATGTTCCATATACCAATCAATTATATTTTATTTGATTCGTTGGTTAAATATAGTTAATCCTTATTTACCCTTATCACAAGATAATCACAAATATCTTACAAAGGTATTTTTCAACCACGGAAATGTTTGATGCAAGTGCTCTAAATAAACCTTACATTTCGCTATCAAAGAACATTCTTTAGTTTCTTAACATTTAAAATCATTAAGACACTTTCTATTGCATCAATATATTCTCCGGCAGTTCCTTTAAGTATAAGTGAATATGAATGCATTAAGTTTCAAAAGAATATCAGCTGGTTTACTTACCTCGAATTTGAAATGAAACTACAAAGGCTGGTTGTACAATTCTCAGGATGATTCTTTCACACTTAAATCGAAAGTTAAAATAACTCAAGTGATATTTCAGCGGAATAAAATAGAATTTAACTTAGTACAGATTTATAGAATCGAATAATAATTTACCTGAATATGAACAAGGTTTTTTAAATCAATGAAATAGTAACGAAACGTTTATCACTTCACAGAAGTTAATGAGGAGAATATCTCTTACTATGTACACCACATCGTTATTATTCCAAACTGTGCCTTTCGCATTTCAATTGTCTTCCGATAGCCTAGATTTAATAATTACCTATTATTAGCACCTCCTTTTAGTAATGGCGTATTTTTTTGATATCTGAATAATTACTAGATTAAAATAAATATATTTTTGTTTTAGTTGGAGTAAAGAAAATATCTAACGCGCATTTAATTTCCTGAATTATATCGTTATAAGTGGTTACTTCTACGTTTAAGATTAATCCAGGAAACTAAATGTTAATTATATCTTATTAAATAATAAAATTAGAATAATGTTAATAATAACTCCACACACTAAAAAATCTAGTCTCATGTACGTTAGCCGCGGATGTATATGTAACGGTGTATTGCTTACTGAGGGAAGAGGAACTTTTGGATGCTTATTATAGTATGATTATATTATAATAGAATCTTAGAATGTGCATCGAGTTCAAGCTAATAATCGTATTCCAAGAGCTAAGAGTGACAGTGTAGTTATTTAAATTTGTTTACACGATAAAATACGTATAATTAATTCAGTAGGATAAGAAGGTAAGACTTAAAGAATGACTCAAAGAAGACCAATGCTTTGTTCTCACATTTTATTGGACATTTTTTAGTTTTAGAGAGACATTGATAATAGAATATCTTAGAGAAAATGTACATTAAGATATCGTTATTCTAACGATATAAGGTATTTATAACTATAATCCTTTGAATGCAAAGCACTTCATGCGCGGCGGCAAAGCTGAACCCATCAATGAACGCTGTTCTTATGACATTCGACTCAGAGAAAGCTGAAAATAAAGCAAAAGATCTATTTAATCCTTATTTAAAAAAATTATTAGAACATAAAATATCTAAATGTGCTCATCTACCATAAAACTTACCTTCAAGAACACTTGAGTCACAAGGCACAGCCAGACAAATATTAAGAATCCGAAGCTGTCTGAAAACAGTTTTCATCTGTCTTAAATGAGACCGTCAAATGATACAGGATACCTAATAACAAGTTGGTAATATAAATCTAAAGAATGGGATAATTAATGAATCATTAGAATAGGAAAAAACTAAAACAAAAAGAAACCTCAATCCATTGGAATTTATTTTATGAATACTTACTTTACCAGAATCAGCTTCAAATATGCTTAACAAGGTCCAGCGGTGCCAGAGAGAACAGTCAATGATAAGACTGTCTCCTCATGCACATAAATAATGCCTGCAAGGATATAATAAGGAATTAAAGAATGTACAAATTAGCCAGTAAAGAATATCAATTATTAGGATGACTAGAGATAGGGAATATTAAATAATAAAATCAAAGTTCTCTTATAAATTGACATCATTTAGTATAAAATGCACTTTAAAATGTCTATCGTCCAGCTGAAATGATATCATCTTGTTGAATAAATTCAATTAGAAGAAACTATAGTATTGAACTGTATGATTTTTCTGAACACTGAGATAATACATGAATAATGAATTCATCAACTCACCCTTCTAGATCTTACACATCTCATCCTCGAAGCATTCATTGCTTTCTTCGGACAATTAAGTAAACGCTGCTCTGCTCGAATTCTTTTTATCTTCTTCAGTCGAGAAAGAACACCTTTTCTCAACACCCTCTCTGATTTGACCAAAGAAAACCATCTCCTGCTCACCAGAGCAGCTGAGAGAAGGGAAGCCGGGTCGAGATTTCTATGAAAGATTGAACAATTAAAGATACTTAATATAATATACTGAATATACTTTATAACATAAAATACTGAATATACTTCCAAATCAGTTGAAAGGAAAATGTAGCTGTTAATCATTTACCTTAATATCCTTGTCGATATTTCCGGAGGAAGGCTTCCAATAAAATCGACCGAATAGTCGTCACAGGAGTCATCTCTGCAGCATAGAATAGCAAGTAAACTTCCCATGGCCAAAGGACACACTGATACTGACTAAGAACCTAGAGATTTTACTCGAAGAGCAGACGCATACAATATGAGGCTTCTAGTTTACAAACCAATGGTTCGTCAGCGTATTGTTATGGTCCCACACAAAAGAGAAAGGTTGCCCGAAGGCACCGCGGGTGGTACAAGCTAACTTCCAGTCAACAGATTTTAAAGGTCTACTACAAAGATAATTCCAAGAGATTCATTCGAAGATAAATGAACTTAAGAAGTGATGATAACTTTAGATGAATTAAAGAAGTACTTGTTATACTCAAATCTTGTGGATTTAATTAGTTGTCGATTGCATAGTAATAATCATACATACAGCAAATTATATTGCAGAGGCAAGGTCATTAGAGTTGCTTCAGCTTATATATAAAATTGAGTTTAGTAATTCATACCTTCATTATAAATATAGTTTTGTTTTAATTTTAGATTAACTGACATTATATTCGATATATATTATGCATCGTTCAGCGATGGATTTCTACACATGAATATGGAATACAAATGAAATATTCACCAGACAATGTGTATAATATATTTAACGTTGATTAATAATTGACTTCAATCGCAAAATATAATGTCATAAGCACTGTCATGTATTTAACTGACTGTTAATCAAAAAGCATAAGTTGCATAACATGATAGTATTTTTAAAAAATTAGTTAAATGAAGGAGTCTTTGCTAGAAAAACTTGACTTTTTACAAGAATAAAAAATAACCTAAGAAATAAATATTACTCTCTTAGATTAAAGGGAAATTTATAATATATACACATACCTTTAAGAGAAAACTAAAACCAAATCGCGGCCATTGATCGTTCATCTTCTAATTGTTGGGCCGATTTTTCACGACATGAATGAATTCCTCAACGGCATCGCATCCAAATGCTGTACTGAGTCTCAAACGTGAATATTACAGACGACACAAAAACTTCTTAACTTCCAAATGGTAAATATATCCATTTTAGCGCGACACAACTTAGCTTGAGCATTGTGAATCACTCCACGCCGAACTTGCAATGACTTTCGCTGTTCACTTTTCTTAAATTGCGCCCTCATTCAACAAAATTCAAACTAAAATGATAATAGGTTATTATAATGCCTATCAAGGATCTGAAAAACATTTTTTTTGTTACGTTTACAATGTTATTGTGTTGAAATATACTTTCTAGGTTATCATTTATTATTTAATCTACACCTTAAATAAAAAAAGGAAGTGTCAAGAAAGGTGCATTCAAGATTTAGAGAACATTTCTTTATTTTATCTTTATTTAGAAGTATTATATAGCCATCTGACTATGGAATAACTGCTAAGTTTAATGTTCACATTTTACATACCTGAACATCTCCACAACACATTCAGAACTCTATCAATTCTCTATCTCTACTATGGATCTTCCTTTCCAGGTGAAAATGATGCTATGTACTACTGTTAAGAATAAAGTTTAATACAATTTTCTAAGGAATAATGAGAAATAAATATTATAAGAATTTAATTATGGCTTCAGAGTAGTTATGCCTTTAATACAAAAATCGTACTGGCCAAAATGAAAAACAAAACTGCATGTTTAAATGCTACATTTGTCCGGGAAATACTAATTAAGTTCCTAACTACAGTTAAGGCTTACAATTACTATCAAATGACTCATTAAGATAAGATAAATGAATAAGGGAATCTGAAATTATATATTAAATGATTAATGTTAGTAAAGATAATTTTAAAATACTTATCTGCATAAAATAAGGTCATTATTCTTTAAAGAAGTTGAGTGAGTAGTTATAAAATGAGCAAGCTATCCGCGAATATGTACGGATTCATTTAATATTTATTTTAATCAAGGCTAGTATATAGCATAATCAACTGGTTATGTTTACATTTGCTGGTAAATCAAAAATTCAAAAAGTGAAAGGAGTTTACCAATTGTGTACAAGCAACTTTCTTAACGGTTATCAATATGATATCAATGTTGAATTAAAGGCAGAATTTGAGCGATATTAACTTTATTAAACAAATGATTAAATATATAGTTCAAAGACTTAAAAGTATAGATTTAAAATTAGCGTTTACTCTCATTACTTTGAACATGTAATGTTTGATTCAATCTCAAGGAAAATAATTTTGATAACTGTTCTTCTGTATTCAATACTGATGAAAGGGCAAGTAATGTTTGAAAAAAATTAAATTTAAACTAAGTACAGGTATGAAATTCATATTATTTTTCCCTTATTAATAAGTCAATAGTTAGAAAAACAATATTTAGAGTTAAACTTTCACTGATTCATCTCCCGAGAAGGTTATTTCAAACGTAATACCGGAATAATTTCCTGAGCGGTAACTTAATGTAAATAAATATTAATAATAAATATTTTAGATTACCATTTACTCTCCTTAAAGTTTATTGATTCATGTGCTTGATTGCTCCAATGAGTTTGCAATTAATCCTATCTTTTTCAATGACAAAAAAGCAACGTTTGACAATTTTCTACTATGGTCACCGCGAAACGAACGATTTCCTTCACTATAAGGAAACAATCAAAGATTTTCAAATTACTTTTTTATGCAAATTTTTGGAAGCAATTCATCATTTATCATCAAAAAAATCGGGCATCAAGAAATTAAACCCGCTCGTTTTAAAGTAATGATTAAAGCGTGTATCTTTTTATGAAGCGCAAACCTTTATTATTTCCTGAAATATATTTTTCTGAAATGGAATGACCATCCCTTACAAGGTTTAAAAAATATTGATCTATGTTCATGATCACCTCACACCAATTTTTTTAATACTTTTTATTCTTAATTCAATTAAAGGCAAGCTTTTCCACTCTATATCATGAATGAATGATATATAAATAATAAGCAATGGCTACGATGTTTCTCTGAAACATTTTTTGGTTCTAACGCACTTCATCTGTCTATCCTGTGTTAGGAATAGGGAAAACAAGTTAGAAGAAAACTAAAATAAGCTTCTTATTATAATTTTATTTAATTAAGTATAAGTATCTCATCTCTACCTTATGCTCTATTTGTTCTCATATTTCAAATTAATTTAAGAATACACATTTAAGTGTTATCTATAAAAATGTGCTGTTAGATTATAAATACTTAAATAAATAACAATAAAAAAAGATAATGTACACTGCATACCTCTCATTTCTGAATTTAAATATTCTTAATATAATGAGAAGGTTTGTGAGCTGATCTGTTAGTAAGTGGAATATATTCTCCTGTAAGAAGCAACGATTTCCATCAGTAGCAACAATCTATAGAGCAATAGCTATCCTTTGAATCATTTTAGATTCATAGACTTTTTCATAGCAATAGCGCATTCTATAAAGTAATAGTTATCCTAGTTATTATTTGGAGATTCGTCTCTACAAGGTTGTTGATTATAGGATCCGTTACAACTCATTTACATTCCTTACTATGGCTCCATTAGTTAAACTCAAAAAAATGTATTATAAAATGTATACCAGTAAATATTTTTCTGTATTTTCAAGTAACCAGTACAGATTTAGTTAATTTTAAATTAAATCGAGATTTCTTTTTGATAAATGTAAACATTATACATTGAATCTATTGTAATTGTTTACAAGCGGTTACTGATCAACATTCAAAAAGTGAAAGGAAAATTTCCAAGAAGTCATAAACAGTTTTTATAATGAAAATAAATATGATATAGATTTTGTAATCAGAGGAGGAATTGGAGCAGCATTTAATAAAACAAATATATTAATGCAGAGTTGAAAAAGCGCAAAGTATAGCCTTGTATAACTGGGTTGGTCCTCAGCTTCCTTTAAATTGACCGCAAAAATAATAAAACGTCTAATACATTATGTTAATGGATATCCTATCTCTGAATCATATAAAGTTTCCATATCTTACATATTATTAAAAATATAATTCTAACCAAGTAGAAATCAGCGTTTAGTAAAACAACACTTATATAAAATATACTCTCAAGAAATTTAAGTCAGAGTTTAAACGTACCATCATCAATGTCTATGGAAGGAAATTCTCCAAATAAATCCAATACAGTTTCTCAGCGCACAAAACTATATAAAAAGCACACACCAATTACACGCTTTATGCATAAGATTCCTATAGTGAATTACATTCGCTAGGAAATATCAAGAAAATCTATACCACTAAATTATATAAAGGTGTTCATTGTAAACACACAATATTACAGATAACTCTCTATCGCATAGGCTGAAAGTACACGATTCCTTCACTATAAGAAAACAATAGCTAAACGAATTGCAAATTAACTTTGTCATTAAATTTTTCAGAACCGATTATGCTCATCAAAAACATTTAATTTATAAATTATAACCGCCGTAAGATACTACCATAGAGCGTGTGTTTTAACGAAGAAGAGATATCTTTGTATTCTCAACGTAAATTTACCATACTAGTATGGAAAGAAATTATAGTAAAAACTGAATTGCGATTAAAAAAGTTAACTAGTATAAGCCAACTATAATATATAACGACAACCCTTCATAATGAGCTCTCCTATATCTCATTTATCTTAAAAGGTGTTCTTATGACACTGACAATAAGTATATATAAAAAGTAATGAAACTATTGTTTATGGTAAGATTATCTGCCCTAATATCTAACAAAACTTGTATATATATAATATCTAATAAAAGCAAAGAAAAAGGATAAAGATACCTTATTACAACAACCATTGAAGACCTAATCTCTCGCCTTATGCAATAACACGTAATTTAATTTGATAAAATGTAAGAAAACTAACCAATATTTTGTTAAATTTTTATTCACAAAGAAAGCTAAGTACATTAAGCACGTTTTCAAGGTAAAGAAAGTCAAAAAAAGAAGTAGCCAACATGAATAACATGTTTAGAGATGAGCATAAAGCGGCAAAAACAATACGATTCATCACTCAGCCGCCGCGGGGCCCGCATCAGAAGACTAGGACTGTGTTTGAGAAGGAATGCACTCCATTCAGATATACTTCATATATATCAGCCGTGTCCATCAGAACAGGTGAATGGGAGTGAAGTAGCTATTCCTGTAATGAAGATAGAATTATCATGAATGGTATTTTGAATCTGTAATGTAAATATTATCAACATAGATATGGACACTCAAAACTTACCTTCGAGATTAGTTATACATCTTAGGTGATTTACTGATGAAGTCTTACACCCTCAGCAAACGTTGTCGGAAAGATTTTGCAGCACTTTTCTTTTTGCCATCCTTCGAGGGCAATACAGATTTCTTCTTAATTTGCACAGATAACTCTTTGATTCCAGAAAGAATACCTTCAAATGAGAAGGAAAGATGTATTATATAAGAAGAAGTAATAATCTCATACTATAATAAGCACTAAAATTTTATCATGATATGATCTAGTCTAGCATTAAAGGATTCTTCGTCTTACCTCCATTGACAGTTGATTTAGGAACAGGGATTTTCTGATTGCTAGAGTCCAGTCTCGTCACTACAGGGACAAAAGTTGTTCTGGCAGAGTGCGGCATTGCATCTATAAATAAACAGAGGTATAAGGTTATATACAGCTACTAATGCAGATTTCAAGCTATAAAAATAGCATATTATTATAGCAACCATTGCATTTACTTACCTGCAGCTATGATGGGCATTTCAACCTTGTATCTCTCATTCCTCTTCTCAAAAGGCTTCGCAGAACTATTTCCTCGGAGAACCCGGCAGTTGAACATGAGGGCCCTGGTTCGCATCTTCTTCTGCTTCTTCAGTTGAGAGAGAACCCTCTTTCTCAACACAGAATCTGATTTCACCAATGAAAGCCATCTCCTGTTCACCAAGGCAGCAGACAGTAAGGATGCAGGGTCCAGGTTCCTAAGAAGAAAATGTAATATTGATTGATAAACTTATTGGTGAATACTAAATTAAATTCCCTAATTTCCTAATATTCATATATTGGTGTAGGGTAATAATTTTACGATTTAATACTTTGAAGAAAAACGAAAGAATTAACAATATAAAATTGATTAAAGATTTAACATTTAACTACCTACCTTAATATGTTGGTGGCTACCTCAGGAGGAAGGTTTCCAACAATGTCCACGAAAGAGTCATCGCAAGGACGGCCCATGAAGCAAAGTAGAGCAAAGAAGCTATCCATTCCTCAAGTTGTCTGTACAACAGTAGTAGAAAATATCACTCAAAGATAGTGAACTTCAGTCGATCACAGAGGATGATAAAGTAAACGGGAGGCTCCATATTTGGGTATTTATAGCCTAGGATATCCGTTCAGGATATCCCCACTCCTTCCCAAACAGGAGTGAAAGGTGATCACTATCAATCCTGATTGGAGTCCATAATACTTTCCCTTTCTTCTCCTGCCAATGAAGGAATTGCATATGGCGTTTAATTTTAATGGAAATAGCCTAAAAATAAATTATATTCAGTATGTTATTTAGATAATTATATAATCCAATCCTAGTATACATCAATCTTCCCGAATTGCTATTATAAGATCAATGACGATAGTATTCGAATGATAAAGGTGGTTATAAAGTAACTAAAACCTTACTAGATGTTATCGAAAATATTATTATTGTGAATTCTTAATTATCAATAGTATGTGATATTTTATTTGACATTAATAATTATTAGTATGATTTGCTTGGGTAAGCGCAAAATTGTTTAAAGTTCTTAAATTTAGAAAAAGGAACCTAGAATATCGGAAATCAACCCTTATCATCCACAGTCTGTTGTAATATAATCAATTTTATGCGAATCTGTATCGTTCTATTATGGAAGGAACTTAATTAAAATCAGACAAAAAGTATGTCTGGTTAATTAGTATTGAACCACTTTTCATCCATAACTGTATCGTAAATAGCAAATTGATTTTAAAATACTCACATTTACGGAGAAAGAATTTTCCAAACAAGTTGTTCAATGCCATTCTCATTTAAGATTTTAGTAAGAGCGTAATAAATCGTTATGCTCATTATAACCGATTGAATCACTCTCATTTCAATGATTGGAAACATCCCCAACTTCGTATGGTCTCCCAGGAAGATAATATCTTTTGAAAATATACTTTGGGGAATTCAGAGGTTGTTTCACCACATATATAACTGCTCTCATTTGTCCTTCCTTCCTTTAAACAGCTGAAGACAACATAAACTTGCTCCCTCAACGGGAAAGATTGTACTTGGATAAGAGAGTAATTAAAGATATGAACAAATTTAATCCTATGTAGGGTCATTACATTCAATTCAATAGCAAACTATTAATCAATTAATATTATATTCAGAGAGCATTTGCATTAATCATTTACTAAACATCTACTTTTATATACAACCAACACTTCTCTGAAATCACGGTTTAGCCGGGAGAGAATATATACGAAAATAATTCAACGGCTAATATAGTTTCAGAATTCTTATCAATATGATTTCACTTAGTTTCATTCAAAATACAGGGCATCGCTTTTGACACGTTTATACTTTATTAAATACTGTGATGTAAGAAATTCATATCAAAATTATCATGCCATCTTTAAGTTATCAGAATGAGTTTCCTATGAGTAGGATCCTGTCCAGTATTTTATAACAAATATAACTGCTGAAAAAAAATATTATTTTTGTAAATGATTTGCCTTAAAATGATACTTTGCTTAAGAGTGGACCAGAAAATTTCAAATAACCTTGGATAAATGAGTCAAACTTAGTAATATCCAAAACTCTTTTAGGGTAATTTTCTACAACAGATGGGTTATATTCGTATTGAGGAAAAATCCCTCCCAACGAAAGATTTTAAAGAAAAAAAATCATTCTTTTCAAGAAGCAAATTAGTGCTTTGAGATTGATTGAGAACACATTAGAGTATTATATCCATATGAACTACTGATTTTTGCTAATTCTTTTTGCTCTTCCACCTTTTATTTTCACTAGAATATGGGCAAATTATGAATGGATTAACTTAATACCATGATAGCTATTGCATTACATGGAATAGATGCCCTTAAACTGAAATATTTTGTTATTTATAAGATAATAAAATGATAGTGATGATGGTTGAATTCTTTTCAAACTAGGAAATATTTAAGCGCACATGTTGAATAAAATGATTCCTCTATTTTTATTAATAACATTACCTTATTACAATAAATTTTTCGTATTATAATAAGTGCCTCATCCCTCTATTTGTACTAACATTTCAAAATCCATGATAAAATACAAGTAAGTGAACTTGAGTAGAACATGTTTTGTTAGAATATCAATTCTAAGTAATAATAAGAACAAAAGGAACATTTCACAACACTCACCTTGTATTATTTTATTTATATATCGCTCACATGATGGGGATGCTGGTGAGCAGATCAGCTTGACGGTGGATTTTTCTTTGGTAAGCAGCCTTTAATATATGAGACTTTATACGAAGCGATAAGGAATTACTAAATAGGATGAAAAAAAATTAATGACCTTAAAAGTGAGAGAAAGGTTTAAACTAATCATATATAAAAATTGAACTTTTACGACGGAAAAAATTTATATGAGGATTAGGGTAAGGCCTTCGAAAATCTATATGGGAAAACGTCTTCATAATATCTTTATTCCATAATGACAAAGTGATTGTTCAAAAGCATATATTAAAAGAACTAGATTCTAACAAATGTTATACTTGGAATAAACGACAAGTCAATTATATTCCTTGCTACGATTTCATTGCATCTGTTATAATTTATCTGTTAATTTGATGCAGGTAATATTTACAATTCAGAAAAGATTTTAACAACACTAAATTAAATCAAGACTATCACTACGTACTATCTTACTTATATCAATTGTTTTATATATTCCGTTGCTAATCAAAAATTCAAAAAGTGAAAGGAAATTTCCATGTAGTATGAACAACTTTCACAACGGCTATCAATAGGATATCGGTATATAGATGCAGAATTGGAGTAACAGTAAATTAATTAAAATATGAATAAAGTCTACAAAGTATTAATGTTTATTTTATTATTTAAGTTCCCCCATCAAGGTAGTTTCCTTACCTTGAACGTAAAAATCCTCCCCATTGCAGTCACCTCTCTATGTTTCTATTATGCTTTGATGATAAACTATAGTTCAATTCAAATGAAAGTATGCGATCAATAAAAATACGCTCTTAAGAATTGTACTATCATAAAATGATACTTAATACAAAACCATATTAACTTACTGTAACTTTACACTACGATATTCGACGAAATTCCCCACGTAAATCCAGCAAGTTATTCCTACAATATAAGAGAACAATAGCTAAACGAATTCAATATTAACTTTCACTTGAAATTTATCAGTGGACATATTGCTAATGAAAGAGCGTTAGGGTTATATATTATGTCCGAAACATTTAGCAAAGAGGGTTATTTTTACGGAAAACACTCCTTATATTTCATTTAATGTGTACTCTAATAAAGGACAAGATTCAACTCCATTTAAGATGGTGCACAATTGCAATGATCAATCATGTGTCAGAAAATGTGTGATAAACGCTAAACGATGTTGTATATTACCAGCAATACAAGTTTTAATAATGCGTCTTTGAAAGATCGTTTCATACGAACGAGAGGTAAGAATTAGCATATAAAGAAAGCTAATTGCAAATTTTTGAAATTTTTATTCACTAAGTAAGTACATAAAGCACTTTGTCTAGATTTTTTGACAGCTAACATGAATTACATATGATCAAGATAAAGAAATTAAAGTATTATGTAAGCTAACACTAACACATGTTATCAGGAGAGGCTTAATTGGCAATCCAACAGTAGGATGATCTCGTTCAGCCTCCCCTGGGCCTGAATCTGAAGAGCCGATTGGTACTCGAGAAGGAATGTTTTCCATTCAGATATACTTCATATATATCAGCCGTGTTCCTTAGAACAGGTGAATGGGAGTAGAAGAAAATTCCTAGAATACAAATAAAACTTTAGATAAAAATATTCAGAATCTCTAATGTTCAGTAGCATCATCATTAATAATTTGATAAAAATTGTAATAATAATCAAAACTTACCTTCGAGAATAGTTATTCATTTTTGGGTACTTTAATGATGATGTTTTACACCCTTAGTAAACGTTGTCGGAAAGATTTGGATGCAGACTTCTTTTTAGTATCCACCCTCGGTGGTCCAGATGTCTCTGTTTTTCCTGACGATAATTCTTTGATTCCATTAAGGATACCTACAAATATGGAATAATTTATTAGGTATCGAACAAAGCAGGTAATGATCATAATAAGATTCAATCTGAGAATTAAGGATTGATTTTACTAACCTCCTTTGAAAGTTGATTTAGGAACTAGGAATTTATTATTGTCATAATCCAATCTAGTAACAACTGGAAGAAATGTTGTTCTGGCAGAGTGCGGCATTGCATCTGTAAATAAACATAAGTTCCTTCCAAGTATGAGAAACCGTATGTATTATCAATTGGTAACTGCAAAGCGATATTGTACACATATTGCTCCATCTAGCAATTACTTAATAGTTACATTACTAAGTTATTATAAAAAGTATCAGCTAATGCCTTTGCTTACCTGCAGCTATGATGGGCATTTCAACCTTGTATCTGTCGTTCCTCTTCTCAAAAGGTTTCGCAGAACCATTACCTCGAAGAACCCGGCAGTTGAACATGAGGGCCCTGGTTCGCATCTTCTTCTGCTTCTTCAGTTGAGAGAGAACCCTCTTCCTCAGCACAGAATCGGATTTCACCAAAGTAAGCCATCTCCTGTTCACCAAGACAGCTGACAGTAATGACGCAGGGTCGAGATTCCTATAAAGAAAAAGAAATTTCAATTGATATCTTAGTTTGAGTTCGTTATTGCATTTAAATAAGTTCTTAACTTTTCTAATATTAAATACGGAGACTTGTAAAATAATAATTTTACAATCATCGTCAACATGTAAATTTTATAATTAAATTTTATAAATAAATTAAAGTAAATTTTACAATTTTATAATTTTACGATTGCTTGCAAGGATAAAGAAAGAATTAACAATTTAAAATAAAAAAAGGAAGACGAAACAGAAATCTACCTACCTCAGTATTTTGGTGGCTATCTCAGGAGGAAGGTTTCCAACAATGTCCACGAAAGAGTCATCGCAAGGACGGCCCATGAAGCAGAGTAGAGCAAAGAAGCTATCCATTCTGCAAGTTGGAAGTGCAACGATGGAAGAGAATATCACTCGAGAAAGATAGAGATGTGCAGTCGATCACAGAGGATGGCAAAGTAAACGATATGCTTCATAATTCGGCATTTATACCCTAGGATAAGCGTTCAGGATATCCCCACTCCTTCCATTTTAGGAGTGAAAGGAAATCCTGATTGGAGTCCTTAATCCTTTCTCTTTCTTCTCCTGCCAATGAAGGATTTGTATATGGCGTTTAATGTTAATGGAAATAATATAGAAAACTATGTTATATTATTACTCTGTTTATCTTATTAAAATATTTATATAATCCTTAGCATGTTATACATCACCTTTACCGAATAACCATTATAAAATCAACGATAATCCTCTTAAACGAAACAAATAGTTATTATATAACTTACACTTTATTAATTCTCCTTGATATACAGATTAAAGAAAGTTTTTAGTTAGAAGAGGTATCTTTAATTCACTTATTGCTCATTGTAAACATATTATGTTATTGCATTTGGTAGAATATATTTTAATTTGTGTTATATGTTTCCCGGAGAATCATAATTTCCTATTCATCCATAATCTGCAATAAATAATCTATTGCATGATTTGCCTCATCGTTCTTTGACGAAGAATCAAAAATTTCAATTTGGACGTAATTAAATATAAAGAAATGATGGCTAGTAATTATTTAGCATCATTTACGAAGATCATTAAAGGTTATAAGGAATAAACTTATTCTACATACCCTTTCCGGGAAATTTTTTCGAAATGATGCTTGTTGTCATTCTGACTTAAGATTTTCGAAAGCAGATGTCAATTCTTTACGCTCAGCATATCCGATTGAACCACTTTCATTTTAATAATTTGAGATATTCTCAGATCACATACTCTTCCATGAAGAAAATGCCTTTTCATATTATATTTTGGCGAATTCAGAAAGGCACATCAGTTCACCGCTGATGCATAACTTCATTCAGTCTTCCTTTAAACAGCTGAATACAATAGCACTTGCGCCCACGTCAATTTACTAAAAAAAAGATAAGAGGGATGTAATACATCAATGGTGGATTTAATTCTTTCGTTTTAACAGCATGGTTTTATGTAATAAAACGCTATATTCAGCAAGCATTCTGGAGAATAATTATTTAACAGCGACTTCTAATTTCAACTTAAATTTCCAGATATCGCAGTTTCATCGCTGAAGAATAATTAAGCCAATATTTCAAGTGTGTAACAATAAGGCGTCTTAAAAAAAGAAGATATTGTATTTCTATTAAAATACAGGACAGTGATTTCGGCTAATTTAGCACTTAACAAATTCAGTAATGGAAGAAAGTTTCCTTCGAGCGGTAAAACATGCTATCATTTTCTTATGAGAATGAGTAATATAAAAAGTAATGCAGGATTATTAAGGATCACTTTCGGTTCCTTTAGTTTTCTTAATAAAATGCTCAGGTTAATTTCTTAATCGTAGAATATAAGACAATAAAACGCATTTGTTATATATTAAGATTTTATTATCAGGAAATAACACCTAATTAACATATGCATTATACAAACACTACCATATAGAAAACCACTGAATGAGTAAAAAATTAATGTTTTAAGTTCTTGAACATAGGATTGTCTGAGGTTAGTAGATGAAAACTTGATGTCGGGTTTGATTGTGCATAGTCAGCTCCTTGCACTGACATTTTTTAACTTGAGAAGGACTCAAAGACATCATACACAGAAGATGGATATTAAGGAAAGAGGAGAATACATGTGACAAGTATGGGCTGTGGTTCACATTAAACTCATAGTCCTTCTACTGCTTTTAATAAATCATGAAAAACTTATTATAAGAATAAATCACTGAAAATATAGCTACTATAGGTTTACAGTTATACCCAAAAAAATGAAAATGATTTAATCTAAACAACTATGGTAGGAATATAATTAAACCGTGGAACACCTAAATGCACCTGTTAATTAAAATTCTTTGTCATATTCATTTGATAACATTCACTTATATTTCTTACTTAACTTCCATTCTCTGGATAAATTATGGAACCAATGTATCTCATCTCTACTGTATACTCTACTGTACTAATACCCTTATCTTATAATACATTTATAGTATATAGTTAGGTGAAATAAATGGAACATGTGCAGTTAAATCATTAACATTAAAATTATATTTGCAGAAAAAACTGTATTTCAATTATGTCCAAATAATGGGAAATTTAGTCAATAGATTTGATAGCACTATAATTTCTCCTGTTGACAGACAATCAGTCCTTTAACTCTTGAAATATCTTGTGAGGCAAAGCGGAATTATATCCTATATTGGAACCAAATCAAAACGAACGATTTTTTATGAAAATATCTTTAATGAAAACATAATGGTAACTTATAGAAGAGAATGGCACATAAAAATCTACATGAGAGTTTTTAAGCAATATATAAATTCTATAAAGAAATGTTTATCCGTTAAACGAATTAAATAGAAAAATCGATTCCATTCCGATTTTGAAATTGGCATCATATACAACTCATTTATAATCCTTTCTACAACACCGTTTTATAAACTCAATCGAAACTGTAATAAAAAGATATATCACTTATAACTAAGAGGATAATATAAGCTATAAATAAATTAAGGAATCAGTATAGATTTAATGAATATTATACGTAATCAAGGCCACTTCATTGTGAAATCAATCGTTGATGTATGAAATCGGTTGCCCGTTGAAAATTTAAAATGTGAAAGTAAATTTACAATCACCCGCAAAAAACTTTCATACCGGCTAACGATATGATTTCAGTTTAGTAATACACGAAGAATTGGAGCAGCATTAAGATAATTAAAACTTATCCATATCTCTATAAAACGAAACTAATTAAATTATAGATGTGAATGTTTGGGTTGCTTCTTAGTTTCCTTACCATGGCCGAAGAGTTGTACATTATCTACTATTACATTATTATGCCTTTTTTATCACTGAAATTGATATCGTTTGTGGCATAAAATATACATTAAATGATTGTTAAAAAAAGGCCATTTATAAAGTAATCACTTATGCATCAGGATCTCAAAGAAACTATCCAATAGTACATTACCATTAGGATGTGGGATTATAATAGCTACATTGATAATGCAAATGTTAAAGTAACCAATAGAAGCAGAAAGTTCTTTTCGCAACTTAGAGTTTGCATCATCTACAAGTTAATTTTCTCCTTGAAATGATTCTGTTACATGAAGTCAAACAATAGAAGTTATTAAAATGTATATCTCTTATAATTTAGCTTTAAGTGTAAAATAAGACTAACTTAGGCGTCAGTACGGATTATATTATCATTACATTTAATCAATTACTTAACTGTGTACATACTATTGACTTTAAAGTAAAATCAATGCAATTGACAGATTTGGTTGCTAATAATAATTTTAAAAAGTGAAAGGAAATTTACAAGCAGTCAGTAACCACTTTCATAACGGCTATCAATATGATTTCCGTTCGGAATTAAACGAATAATTGGATCATCATTAACACAATCAAATAAAAAACGGTAATGTAGAATTTAAATACCACACAAAATAGGTGTGTGTATATTTAGGGCTCCCCAATTACTTTGACGGTAAAGCTGGCAATTCTTCTCCTTTTTTTCATGCACGGCTATTATTTATCTGAATATAAAGGAAATTTAGGAATAAGTATCGTTTAGAAGTATAGATTGAAGCAAGTACAAGAAGGAACTTGTATAATAAACAATACTCAAACAAATTAAGTGCTCAAAAATTATACTCAGAGATTAAACATACCTTTATCCATGATAATGGAGGAAAATTCCTCACGTAAATCCAGTATGGAACCCCTGTGGACAATCTCCAATGCAGAAAAAGTAAAGGAAATTAAAACGCATCACCATTTATGCATTTTTGCGTTTATAATAATATCACGTATTTAAACGCTGCACTGAATTATATCTAATTGAAAAGAGCAATACTTCCTAAACTTTTAATAAATTCACGTAATAAATAACACGTTCATAACAAACACACTCTTTAGAAACAATATAGCCTTGCAGAGCAGTGTGTAGAACTGATATTCCTTTCCAACAAAGAAACAATAGCTATACGAAATTGATATACCAAAACACATCAATATACTCATAAGCGATTCTCTAATGAAAAACAATTAAGTCTAACGCGTATCCCGCTCATTTTAAGATAATGGTAAGCATAAGTGGTGTGAAATTTCTTTAAGAAAAACCGCCTCTAATGCTACATTTACGGCAGTGTCTCAAGGTAAAATGCTGTTTTATATTCGCGAGACCGCTGCTATCGCCTTATTATCCTATAAGCTGTGTTAGGTATTATTAAATCTGAATTCTGATTACTAAATAGTTAAAATAGACGTAAAAACATTGATAAGTAATTTCTTCAAACAAAAAAATGTGATCATTTACCGATACTGAAAAGCGATTCGCAACAATTGGGATAATTAAAGGTCTTACTATCGTATGAACTAGTGATAGGATAATGGAAATTTTAAGGAAGAAAACTAACAAGCGTTTTGTTTGGATTTTTATTCACAAAGTAAGCTAAGTACATTAAGCACGTTGTCAAGAAATGCAAGTTAATTTACATGTCATCAATTCCTTTCCTCCTCTTTCGCTGGACCCGCATCCGAAGTGCCGATTTGGTTTTGAGAAGGAATGTACTCCATTCAGATATACTTCATATATATCAGCCTTAGAAAAGGTGAATGGGAGTAGAATATCATTTCCTAGAATATAATGAAAGTCTATGATGATTATTCAGAACCTATAATGTCAAGTATTATCACCCTAAACATTTTCAGCAAAAATAATCAAAACTTACCTTCGAAAGATTCATCTACTGGTTCACAGAATGATAAAGCATTACACTCTCAGCAAACGTCGGAAAGATTTTGAAGCACTCTTCTTTCTCGCATTCATCTTAGGAGGTGCTAGAAGTTTCTCCTTATTCTGCAAGGATGATTCTTTAATTCCAGAAAGGATACCTTAAAATGAGAAAAGAGACAAAATTAATGTCAAATTCTAAAATACTCATTATAAAATTCAGTCTAAAAATGAAGAATTCTTTGTTCTTACCTCCTTTGAAAGATGACTTAGGTACTCCGAATTTATTATTGTCAGAATCCAGTTTGGACACCACAGGAATAAAAGTTGTTCTGGCAGAGTGCGGCATTGCATCTGTAAGTAAAAAAAAATCAAGTAAGTTTAGTTGTTTGCTATAAGAAAATGAGAATTATTCATTAAGCTTGACTTAATAGATAACATTTAAAACATTAATATACATTAATAATTAATTGATTATAACAAGGACAGTGATGATTTACTATAAGATTCCATTTATGTATTCGTTATAAGAATCATAGCAGAAATTTATTGATTATGAGAGCTTTTGCTTACCTGCAGCAATGATGGGCATTTCAACCTTGTATCTCTCATTCCTTTTCTCAAAAGGCTTCGAAGAACCATTTCCTCGAAGAACCCGGCAGTTGAACATGAGGGCCCTGGTTCGCATCTTCTTCTGCTTCTTCAGTTGAGAGAGAACCCTCTTTCTCAAAACAGAATCTGATTTCACCAAAGAAAGCCATCTCCTGTTCACCAAGGCAGCAGACAGTAGAGAAGCAGGGTCCAGGTTCCTGATGAGAAAAAGAAATATTAATTGATAACCTTAATGGTGACGGCTGGATTAAAATCCCAGATTACTAATATTTATGTAGTGCTGCATGTTTATAATTTTACGATTAAAATTAAAATATAAGATTGAAGGAAGATTTAACATAACACCACCTACCTCAGTATTTTGGTGGCTACCTCAGGAGGAAGGTTTCCAACAATGTCCACGAAAGAGTCATCGCAAGGACGGCCCATGAAGCAAAGTAGAGCAAAGAAGCTATCCATTCCTCAAGATTGACGTGCAACAATGGCAGGGATATCACTCGTGAAAGATAGAGATGAGCTGTCGATCACAGTAGACGGCAAATTAAACTCTTTTCTTCATATTTTCGCTTTTATACCCTAGGATAAGCGTTCAGGATATCCCCACTCCTTCCCAAACAGAGGTGAAAGGCGGTCAGTTACAATCCTGATTGGAGTCCTTAATCCTTTCTCTTTCTTCTCCTGCCAATCAAAGAATTGCATATGGCGTTAATTTTAATGGAAATAGTGTACAGATAAATGTTATACATATTCTGTGTAAATTATTAAAATATTTAGCTAATCCCAATCTTGATCCCACTATAGCCTTATTACCATTTTAAAATCAATCAATCATGGTATTCAAATGAGAGAAGTGGTTATTAAATAATTTACACTTTACATTACTAAATGAAAATCATTTTATTATCAGTTAATACTTATTACTATTATGCGGAACCCTTATTTGACATTAATACATATTGATACAATGCGCCTTGGGTAAATGAAATGTTGGTTTAT